>OW443348.2:10047500-12775000 GCA_937001555.2 Hypsopygia costalis
TGACGAATTTGGCGTAGACCTTGGGGACGATTGCTGCGTCTATACAAAAAATATTACTTTTATACTACTCAATATATGGTATATCTCGTAAGGACGTATGTTGAATATGAGTAATTTAAAGAGAAGTAGGTCACAGAGTATATACTGTCGCGGTCCCGTCGCGAATCATCTAGAATGAAACCTTCTAGAATGGTCGCCGCATACTTCGTTGCAAGCAATAATGACCCGTATGACTACTGACATTAGGTTCATAACACTATCACATGAAAATGTTCGAGACTGGTCGAGACACGTTAACGACGTGTACCGATGGGAAGTACACACATGTATATACGAGAACATTCGGGAACCCTTGCCGGCGGATATAAATAGCGACCGCCGCGGCGCATAGTGGAGTTCAGTTTGGACTTCGGAAGAGTAAACTTCGAGCGAATCTACCTGCGAAACAAGTGATAATCTACAACCTTAGCGATACTATTGGACTTCGATTTGACCTGCGATTTGGAATCTTCGTGTGGACCTCGTGTTGTGAAGACCTTCAGACCAGACCCTGCGTGAATAAATCCTTGGAAGTTGTCATTGGCGTTTTACATGCAAATCTAGAACCCTAGCTCGTAACAATACCTACAAGTTCCCGTTGGGAAAGTACCTTCACCTCACAGAATACCGCAACAAAAAAACGTTATATATCATTAGTATATTTTGTTTTATACTACGTCGGCTGGCAGGCAAGCATACGGACCACCTGATGTGAAGCGGTTACCGTAGCCATATTAACGCTCGCAACATAAAATATCGCTCGCGCGCCGCCACCCCCGCTGCCAACGCAGCATCTCCTTCCTTTATGGTGACCCCACTCAAGGGAATTGTTATTTGGCTGCGGTATTTTGTGAGGTACATCCCTCAGTCGGGTAGCTTACAATTACACTCCCTACCTCTCTTTTCGCCAGAGGTTCGTTTGTCAGTCAGCAGGGTGCACTGCGTGCAGGTGAAGTTGTATTTGATTCATAGATGTTGATAAACTATTGTCAGACAAATTACACAGCGCCATCCAGCCCCAAAGTAAGCGAAGCTTGTGTTATGGGTACTAGACAACTGATAAACATACGTTTTTTTTTTGTAAATACATACTTACGATACATTGAAAACACCCAGACTAAGACAAACAGACATGTTAATGCACACATGTTTGTACTATGTGGGAATCGAACCCACGAGCGGTTGTGTCGAAACCACGTCATTGACTGCTACGCCGAGCTCGTCAGTTACTTACATCCAAATTTACAATTGATAATAGATTATATTTATTTATGAAAGTAGATTGTAAACAATAACGTTAACAATCTAACATTCTTAGTTCGTTTCATTTTCAGTGATATTGCGATATAATCCCATTAAATTAAACTTTAAAGTTTCATATTGTGATACCAAAAGTGACATTTGTGAGATGGAGACTGATTTTGACTACATTTTAATTACGAGCTAATATCTAGTACCTACCTTGAGCATCCTCATAAGCCCTTCAAGTTGCTGCATGAGATGTTTCCGAGACTCTTGCAGCGAGGACAGGTGGCCCTCCAACTCGTCCTTCCTCTGTCGTAACGCTCGAAGTTCTGACACCAGGGGAGGAGCCGACCCTGTTCCTCCTCCCCCTGAACTCGCACTTGCTTCTGCTTCTTGTTGTCGTCTATAAAAAGAACATAAGTAGGTAACCAGTCGTTGCTAGTTGGCATGGACTAGCCGGTGATGGAAGCATGCAAAGTAATATGAATTAATAAAAAGTTATTACTACTATGATTTTTAGAGTCAAAGTCAATCTCAGCTGCAGGTGATTAGCAAATGAGGCTCTGGTCAAAGAAAAGTGGGGTAAAGCAGTTGGGTTAGCTGGCTTAACAAGGGAGGGATCAATCAAAAACTTTTTGGAACCTGAACCCTTTGTAAGTCTCTCATCATCATCAGGTCATTTAGTCTCCACTACTGGAGCACGACCCTCTTTCATCCGTCCCTGACAGAAGGAGGATTTGGCCTACACTCCCCACGCTGGTCAAACGGGTTGGGGAGGCCTGATAGATGTTTGATAATGTATTTCCCTTAGTCGCTTTGTACGACATCCACGGGAAGTGTCTCATATGGGACAGTAATTAAAGCTATAAATAGCAGGGCGAAGTCTAGGTATCAGGATGAATGGAAGGAGATGAGTGGAATGCTACACTCCAAGGAAACCATTGGCGAAAGTACAATGAATTGGTACAGACATATACAGAAATATGACAGGAAACGGATGCGTCTCATGCTTGGGACACTGACGGGCCATTATGCCTGCCAAGGACACCTTTACAAAATGAGACGTGTTGATAGTCCAGAGTGCAAAGGGTCTAACGAGACCATGAAACACTTGAAATCCTAGGAAAGGCATACCCGGTCCTGGACGACTACTAGCTCTTCCCGTAAGTGGCATATGAGTGATCTTTTTTTTGTATCACTACGGTGACAAACGAGCAAAGGGCATGCCTGAAGGTAAGCAGTTACCGCACTCTATGGACGCGTGCAACACCAGGGGCGTCACTCGCGCTTTATCAACCCCAATATAAGGAAGGTTTAGGTTATAAAACAATTAATTTAAAGCTAATTTATATTGGCTTTAATATGCCGACCTATGTTCAAAAATGACGGTAAATCGTACCGACTGGTAAGTACTGGCGTGCGCCGCGTAAATTGTTCTTATACCCGAGCGAAGCCGGGACGGCACCAGCACATAACCATCCCACTGTTGGGATACGTGTCTCCCCTCAATCGAAGGGGTTTAGAGCATACTCCGCCACGCTTCACAACTGCTGGTTGGCGTTGGCCAATGTTTTCAAGCCACTAGTATATTACAATACGTCATATTAAACTTACCTAAGCCTTGCTATCTCTCTCATAATCTCCCTGTTCTTAGCCTCTAACTGCGATATAAGCTCGCGTTGTTGCCGCGCTGCGTCCACTTCAGAACCTTCAGATGATGACCGCCCCTGAAAAATAATAAAAGAAACTTGGTTAAAACTGTGACGACTGTGATGACGACAAAACTTGACACAAAGTGACGTGTTGCGAGCTTTTGCAACACAAAATTATATCCGATATGAAAAATCAACAAGAAACCCAGTAACTCAGCATTATTTCCCTCGCAAATATTTTTTTAAATGTTGAGAATTTATGACTTTATTATGTACTAAGTTTTAAATATACTTACTAATTCAGGTGTCAGAGACGCAGATCTTCCAGCTCGGGGCTGGAATAAATGAAGAAAATATTTTTACTATTTTACCTCGGACTATACCTTACTTCAAAGGCGTAGTACCTTAATTCAAATAAATAAAGCGGTAATTGGCATGCACGGTGTTCATGAAAGATTACGTCTTCCACTTCCACGACAATCACCGAGTCATTTGAGCTCGTGTTAAGTATTCTACTCAAGTTCTAAGCTTAAGAATAATTGCCCAAACAAAAAGTAATAAGGCCGAAAATGGTTCGGTTTCTCGAGCAATAAGCTAGTGTTCATCATCACCCTCGCGCCGCAAACCGTTTAACCCCATGTTGACGCACGCTCCACCTTAAGTCTATTTCACACTTTAAGCTCAGTTAATAACGAACTTAATACAAAGAAATAAGGTCGAAATTGGCTTATAATAGTGCAAGTCTTGCGGCAAATCATTCTATAATCCAGTGTTTATCATAAACCTCGCGCCATAAACCGTTTGACCCCGTGTTGACGTACGCTCCACCTCAATTCTATCTGAGACTTTAAGTTCAGTTATTAACGAACTTATCACAAAGTAATAAGGTAGAAATTGGTTTACCATAGTGCGGCTTTACAATAATCTTTGTGTTCATCGTCCCTATCAGAGACTAAACTCCAGTAACTACCTTAAAAAAAAAATTAATAAGGTCGAAATTAGTTTGCCACAATGCGGTCCTGGTGTGCGAGCATAACAGCATAGCGTACAATCAATAAGCCAGTGTTCAACCATCATTAATAGTCCTTAGTCGCGATTACCGCGAGTCTAGCGACCCCATAGTGACATACACTCCACCCTCAACCCTATCTCAGACTCGGCTTATTAATAATTGCCTTAACAAAAAGCAATAAGTTCGAAATTGCCTTACCACAAAGCGGTTTTCATGTGCGAGTCTTCCGGCACATGGTGTATAAGCCCGTGTTCATCATCTACCCCGCGCCGCAAACCTATTGACCCCGTATTGATTATCCCAATCTCAACCCTATGTCAAACATAGACCTCAGTAATAACTACCTCAACCCACGATAATGTCGAAATTAGCTTACCATAGTGCGATTTTCGTGTGCGAGTCTTGCAGCATATCGTGCAATAAGCCGGTGTTCATCATCAGCCCCTCGCCGCGACCACCGCGAGTCTAATGACCCCGTGTTGACGTACCCCCCGCCCGCCGCGCTGCCTCCCCCGCCGAGGTATTCTGGGAAGCCATTGTGAGCTGGTACGGGGGAGGGTGGTCTATGGAGAAAGAAAATCTAATCAATATTCGTCTAACCCAATTGGTAAAGGCTAAAGCAACACGGGAAAATTACCAACCGATCAGACGATTTTGCAATTCATATTATTTGAATCGATGTGTTAGGTAACAACTCAATGTTTTTAGGTCCCCAATAGTGTTAGATACTTAAAATCCGTGGTGCACGGCAGATGAGCTTCACTTGACTAGCCACCTCTTTAGGCTTTTAATGCCTTATTTGCGATATTGCTGTCTCTCACATTGCTAAGAGGGGAAGTCAAATTCCAAAACCTTATTATTCCTACTAATTTATTCTGATTAAATACGTTGTGAGTTCCAAGGCAGCCGTAGCCAGACCCCCGGGACTGCAATGGACTTCATTGTTCATTGCCTTTTTTGGTTGTCGCCGCTGTTAATCCTGGCTACACAGGAGACACAGTGTGGGAATGTGTGGTGCACCCACCGTCCCGTTCTGATAAAAAAAATAGCTATCAACTGTATATGGTTATCATTTACACAACTGCCAAAGACAAGAGGATAATGTTTTTAATGTTTTTTCATGTCATCCCGCTTCCGTGTCCAAAAACACACTCCCAGATGCATGTGCTGTTTTAAGGAAATTTAATTAGTCAAGCATGTACGCATATTCATCCCGTTGCTAGAATACGGGTCTTCCAACTACGAAGGGGTTTAGAGCGTATTCCACCATGCAGCTTTCAGGTTGGCAACGTTTTCAACGGCTTCTGATTTTGCATGACAACTACCATTTAATGACAATCGCTAAGTCGGACTAACGTACAGTCGAACGGTGGAGCTTGTAATAATTCATCCACAGGCTACAGTAGACGTTGCTTAACTAGCGCGATCGATTAGGCTAAAATGCTGAATTAAATTAGGGTACATACACAATGTGGCTGAGGTTAAGCGTTCGTTCAGGTTGGTCTGGGTACCGCGGTAGCTGCGGCCGCGCGCGCTCTGGAACGCAGCGGAATGACTTACGAAGCGTCGCTCCGATTTGCTTCGACGGAGACTTCTGTAAAAAATAGTACATTGTTCACCTAGGGAAGAAAGTGAGCGATTACTAAGACTCAATTTACACCGCCGCGGAATGGAATGGAAGCGACTTTTTGCAACGAAATTGTATATAGCATAATTAACTTTATGTCAATTGCATAACATATAAACTTAAATACGTGCCAATTATAGGGGAATTCTCGAGACTGCGCGAGGATTCCCCGGAAGACGCGCGACCTTTTTTGGCCCGTATTTAATTTTGTATGTTATACAGTTGACATAAAGTTCATTATACTATGTACAATTTTGTTGCAAAAAGCCGCTTCCTTTCCGGCGGAGTAAATTGAGACTAATGAGGGTGTAGGTTTAAGGCCCGAGATGTAGTCGAGGGCCTAAATACACCCGAGTTGAGGGCCTAAATACACCCGACTTGAGGGCCTAAATACACCCGAGTTGAGGGCCTAAATACACTCGAGTTGAGGGCCCAAATACACCCGAGTTGAGGGCCTAAATACACCCGAGTTGAGGGCCTAAATACACCCGAGTTGAGGGCCTAAATACACCCGAGTTGAGGGCATAAATACACCCGAGTTGAGGGCCTAAATACACCCGAGTTGAGGGCCTAAATACACCCGAGTTGAGGGCCTAAATACACCCGAGTTGAGGGCCTAAATACACCCGAGTTGAGGGCCTAAATACACCCGAGTTGAGGGCCTAAATACACCCAAGTTGAGGGCATAAATACACCCGAGTTGAGGGCCTAAATACACACTTTCTCCCGAGTGATACATAGTGTTTGAGCGGAGCGAGGAACGCGAATATTATATACGCCGAAAAGTCACTCTTGGAAATAAGCTCCAAAACCACTGAACCGATTTTGATTTGAAACTTGTCACAATTAAAGACAAACGACAAGTTTGAGGTTTGTGTCGAAAAAAAAAATGAGATCGATCATGTCTTTGAGGAATGATCATCAAATACATTTACCATTGAAATCAATGGAAAACATACACTCAGGGAATCTACTCGCTCCACTCAACCTAGATTTCGGCCCCGGGGGCTAGAATCCGGCCTAGTTTATACTATACCTACGTGTAAAATATGTATAAAACTTATATAATTATGATGCCGCATTTTTCTTGATCTTTCATTGTAAAAAATGTTCTAGGTGCTTTATTAAATTTATTTTTAGATTTGTCATGCAAGAGATATTCAATGACTGCTTGGGCAGATTCTGATAATTCTGACAGTGTTATAAAGTCGATGACTGATCGTCAATAACTGCATTAAAATTATAAATTAAAAATTCAAGTATCTTAAAATAAAACAAATAGTGCACGATAATCATTTTTTCTTACTGGCTAGTAATAACGAACCTAAATATAAAACTTGTTGCGTTTTGACAGTTGTTAGTTATTAATGCGTATGCGGTTGCGAAAAAAAATAATTAACTATGACTTTTTGGCGGGAACGTATATCGCCGCTATCGAGTTGCTCCAAGAAGTTGTGCTAATCAGCAATAACATTGCTTCATTGGTATTACTGTTGTTATTAAAACAAACTGAAGAAATTGAAGGATTCCTAACTATATTTTCCGGCATATCCCTGAAGCCAAGACAACTATGAAGAAATAGTACAACAATCTGTCTATAAAGGACTCATATCCAGGCACGTAAAACCATTATTAAAAATTCAACCTGTCAAAAAATATAAAGAGGTTAACAATTAATTTTCATAAACTGTTTTCCTCTCGCATATTTGTACTTTGCCACAAACCCTGGCCCGGTGGCGGGGGCGGTACGATCGACTTAAGCGTTGCCATTAAACGAAATGCCGCCCGTTTTAGAGGAAACATTAAAATCAAAGAAATATATACACTGTTAAAATAATAGCATTGATATACTGATTAATTGTGTTGTGTGGTGTTTCCATTAAATATCAATTGCCTTCTATATTTTAGTTGATTCGTTTTAAAAATGCACCGCGTTAAGTCGCAATCATAGCTATTATATAATATTAGAGAGTTATAATATTGCACAGAAACAACTCGTTGACGATTTTTTTTATTGTATGACTAGAAATATATCATATAATATATATATGTATTTATAAAAATACACCTCAATGGAATGTGTATACGTGGTAAATAAATTAATTGTACCTGGCGATACTAACCTGTAGCAGTATTTCAAGATGGCGGCTTTAGTTCTAAATTTGGCCAAGTTTGTGGCACTATAGTAATCTGGCATCCCTTTTTAATATGTTCTGAATGAACACAGGACACTTTACGATTACCATTGGATTTTTTTATTCTAAAAATTGGTCTTAGGTTAAAGTTATTCACAAATATCTTCAGCTTAATCGGTAGAGCTCGAGGGTTTCTTCCAGCTGAGCTAAACATAATTACCCACAATATAAGCAGTAGTTTCATTTTCGCATTCAAAAATTCCGATGGTAATCGGCTTCAGCTTCGGCGGTAGGCCCCCAGCCCCCCTAGCCAAGTGTAATTCGTAGCGTAACGAACGTTAGATCACACAGAAATGAAAAAACACTAGAAATAACAAGTGGGCGTTACCCGCGTAGGTCAATATACTCCAATTTGGCATATCTCGATCGTCGCATATCTCAGTCGTCATTTGTCACAGCCGCGGAAACAATCATAGAAAAAACAGATAAAAATGCCTTCTTGTGCCATATTATCGTGTAAGAATAATAGTAGCAAAAATAATGTGTCTAATGGTGGCATTTCATACCATCGGTAAGTAATATTTCTCATTATTTTCATTATTTAATAGAATTTAAGCATATTCAATAAAATGCACAAATGCGAACAAACTAAAGTAACCTTTATGCGTTTAATTTTAAGGTCAAATTTCTAACGCACTCCTCTTCTCTTGTTTAGAACATTCTAGCGTTAATCGATTAGTGATGTGACTCATGTATCGTCAGTATTTATTTACTTGATTATTTACTCCCTCACGATATTGGAACAGTATAATTTTTTAATTATGAAAAAATATTATATCATAATTATGAACATAATATAATAAATTGTAAGAAATGTTATAAATTATAAATAAATATAGGCAGGCACGGTAGGAACCGATATTGAACTGACTGAGTTTCTTTCGGCGTTTCTTCTCATCTCATCAGTAGTTGTTCCGAAACGCTAGTAGTTTGTAGCTTTGATATAATATTTTATTTTGGGGTGTAAGTGGTTTATCAACATCTTTGAACCAAAGCCAACTTCACCTGCTCGTGGTGCACCCTGCTGACTGACAAACGAATCTGTGGCGAAAAGAGAGGTAGGGAGCGTAATTGTAAGCTACCCGACTGGGGAATGTACCTACCTCCACGTCACAGAATACCGCAGCCAAATAACAATTCCCTTGAGGGTTGTTGTGTTCCTGCGAGTAGTGAGGTCACCAGAAAAGAAGAAGATGCTGCGATGGCAGGGGGGGTGGCGGCGCGCAAGTGATATATTATGTTGCGAGCGTTAATACGGTTACGGTAACCGCTTCACATCAAGCGGGCCGTATGCTTGTCTGCCACCCGACATAGTATAAAAAAAAAATATAAATAAGATATAACTTAGAATTTGACGATTCGAAAGTGCATGCAATTGCCTACTTGACTAAAAAAAAAAGATTTTGATTAAATTGTACAGAGATCAATTAATGATAATGATGTACGTTGTTAGTTTTCCAAACGAACCAAACATAAAAGAAATGTGGATGAATGCCACTGTTAGGCAAAATTGGTTTCCAACAAAAACATCTACAGTATGCTCGGAGCATTTTCAAGAAAACCAGTTCATTTTGAAAAAAAGCGGAAAAAGATATTTAGTTGATACTGCTATACCGGATCAAAACGTTTTGCATTTTCAGGCACAGAACTACTTAATTATTGTCTTTTTTTGAATGTATGAATTTTAAGTAAAAAAAAGTTCAAAGGGCCTCTACGCGTTGGATCCAAATCCTTGCGCACGCCTATTAAATGACCGGGCTTGACCCGTGAGTCCATGAGAGATAATAATAATAAATATTTTTGGACAATTTACACAGCGCCATCTAGTCCCAAATTAAGCGCAAAGCTTGTGTTATGGGTACTAGACAACTGATAAATGTACTTAAATACTTTTTTTTGTAAATACTTACTTATAATACATAGAAAACACCCAGACCAAGACAAATAGACATGTTCATGCACAACAAATGTTTGTCTTGTGCGGGGATAAATGATTGTCTCGCGTAGCACTTCGTTGTCACATATAAAGTATCCTATATATTAATCCAGATTATCTATATTTGTGCAAAATTTCATCTAGTCTGATCGAGCCACAAAGTTCTAAACATCCTCACAAACTGTCGCATTTATAATTATTAGTGTGAAGTATGATTTCACCTATCATCATCATGATTAATAAGTTTTTTCAAACAAATATTTTTTGGGACAAGCTTCTACGGCAGCTTTTACGTTTATCATGCATTGTCATCCAAACAAACGTGTAATACAAAATTTCAGCTCAATCGGTTGAAAATCTGTCTCAAAATTAAGTTGCACCACCCGAATGCATTCCACCCGAACAAACATTGTTACATACTGAAATACATACATTGTAAGTTGAAGAAAAGATTGTAAAAATATTCAATTTTATGGTACCAAAAATTATAATAGGTAGATATTCATTAATCCGGTAGCAATACTCGGTGATACTTGGTGTTCCTCGTTACTACATCACTTCGAAAAGTAGTGATATCTACATTCGTGCAGTACGGTCATTCAAATATCAGCCTTTAGTCAAGGACAGAAGTCATAATATTAAAATCAATATTAGTAGCGCCACCTTGCGTCGATTAGCTATACTGTTTAGAATCTGACAGAATAAGAAGTACAGCTATTGCTCACTAGATGCTTATTCGGGATTTAATTGTTTATGAACCGTGTCATAACTTCATAAGGTTGAATTTAAACTAACATATTTTTGTATATATGTCATTTTTCCTCTTGTAAAGTCATTTGTCCTCTTGAAGTGGCTCCCTATTCGATTTCGCAGAAATGTGCACTTGCTATCGTTTTTATACAAATTATTTAAAAACCCTAACTCTCCACAGTACCTCCTGTCCCGTTTCCCATTATTACCACCGCCAACCCGATCACAACGACCCTGTCATATAAAAACATTGGATTTTCCGTCTTCTAACACTAAATTCTTCTTTAACTCTTTCACTGTTCGTGCAGCGCAAATGTGGAATAAACTGCCACCGGAGATTAGAGATAGCCTGTCCGTCACATCCTTTAAAAATAGATTAAAAGAGTACTATTTAACTCAGACTCTGGAATAATATTATGTATATTTATCTGGTTTATTTATGTATGCATATTGTGTATTTATAAGTTTATGTAAGTTTATGAATATATATGTACTCATTGTGTATATGTGTATGTATGTATGTGTATATGTATATATATATATATGTATATATTAGGTTTAGTAGAGAGTATCTTTTATAATTATCAAAGTACTATGTTTTGTTTTAAGTAACCATTTTATATTCGTTGCACTAGTTTGTTTAGTCTCCCGTCCAATAACTTACTATTGTTACTATCTCTAGGTTAGCTGGAAGAGATCTCTTGTAGAGATAAGCTCACCTTTGTATATGTCCTATTTCACTATGTTGTAAACTTGTATGTGCAATAAAGAATGAATAATTTTTTACAGTATTTTTAGACCAATCATAGCACAAACATGCATGTAGTAACACGTTAACATTTTGCTTTACATGTGTGAGTTTGGCGACAAAGGTTTTCTTACTAATAGGTCGTCATACGATTTCTACCTGTTTTTTGATTTCTGTGTTAGATCACGTGACATTTGTCAAAATCGAACATTTTAGTATGAGAATTGACAAATGTCACGTGATCTATCTAACGTTCGTTACGCTACGAATTACACTTAGCTAGGGGGACAGGTTCACGTGGGGCTAGAAACTAGTACTCACATAAGCGGCATACTCTTTGACTTCATGTTCGTTAGTGTGCGTGGCTGAGACCCTGCCTCTCCAGAAGCAGTCCTGACAGAGCGTGTAGTTCGCACAGCGAGTGCATCTGTAGCGGAAGCCAGTCAACGAGTTGCGTCTACACGCGCTGCAGGCTAGAGGATGCACCACTAGAAGAAAAAAAGTGTCAATGACAATTTTGTACCAAATGCACGTGGTATATCCTGCCGACTATCGGGACGGGGGCCCACCACACATTCCCACCACCTTCTCCTGTATAGCCAGGATAAACGGCGGCAATCACCAAAAAGGCAATGAACAATGAAGTCCACAGCAGTCCAGGGGGTAAAACTGCGGCTGCCTAGGAAGTCACATCGAATTTAATCAGAAGAAATTAGTAGGAGTAGTAAGATTTTGGAATTTGACTTCCCCTCTTGGCGATGTGAGAGACAGCAATAAGTCAAATAAGGCATTAAAAAACAAAAGAGATGGCTAATGTAACCGTGCACCAAAAATCAAATCAAATCAAATCGAAATATCTTTATTCCTTGGACTTTATAAAACACTTAGAAACGTCATACAAATTAAACATAAGAACATGTATCATTACTACTCTAAATCCGCAGAGCTTATATTCACTTTCATCACACTATCTTGAATGTGAAAGTGAATTTAAGTTTTACATACCACGGATTTTATATATCTAACACTATTGGGGACCTGAATACCCTGCCGACTGGTAAAAGAGAGGTAGGGTACATAGTGTAATTGTCAGCTGCCCGACTGGGTAAATAGCCATATTGACGCTCGCAACATAAAATATCGCTCGCGCGCCGCCACCCCGGCGCCAACGCAGCATCTCCTTTCTGGTGACCTCAATCACTCGCAGGAACACATCAACTCTCAGAGGAATTGTTATTTGGCTGCAGTATTCTGTGAGGTGGAGGTACCTCCCCGGCTGAGCTACAATTACACTCCCTAATTCCCTTTTCACCAGAGCCTCGTTTGTCAGTTACCAGGGTGCACCACGTGCAGGTGAGGTTGGCTTTGGTTCAAAGGTGTTGATAAACCACTTACACCCCTAAATGGCTTAACCCCTGAGGGGCAATTCTCGTAATTAAAATATAGTCAAAATTCAGTTTCGATCCAGTCTCGATCTCATAAATGTCACATTTGGTATTCTCGTGACACAATATGTAACTTCAAAATTAAATTTAAGAGAGATTGTATCCAAATATGAGTGAAAATTAAACAAACTGAGAATGTTACTTTGCCAACAACAAGAATTGATAATAATTAATTAATGAAATCAAGTAGGTATATAATTTTAGTCAATTCACAATTCAATCTCGATTCGGTCAACTTTCAATCTGCGTTCGTAGAAAAATTACGAGAATTGGCCTACTGGTGGCCGATTCCGAAATAAACACCAGAAGTTTCAGCAAAAAGATTTAATTTTTCTTAACGTATTGACGTGACCTCTTTAAAATTGCTTCCTTAGGGAGGCAATTAAAAAAAACGAATGATAACAAAATCGGGAGATACACTTTGGTGTTGCGTATCACTCCGTGTTATAGTATTTATTTTCTGCTTTTCCCGAAGGTTGACTGGTAGAAAATGCTTTTAGCGTTTTCTACCAGTCAACATTTGTACACTTATATAATTTTGTGGTCAATAAAGTATTTTTTTTTTTTAATACGTCGGGTGACAGACAAGCATACAGCCCGCCCGATGTGAAGCGGTTATCACAGCCATATTAACGCTCGCAACATAAAATATCGCTCGCGCGCCGCCACACCCGCTGCCAGCGCAGCATCTCCTTCCTTTCTGGTGACCTCACTCACTCGCAGGAACACAACAACCCTCAAGGGAATTGTTATTTGGCTGCGGTATATATATGCGGTACCCCAGTCGGGTAGCTTACAATCCCTACCTCTCTTATTGCCAGAGCTTCGTTTGTCAGTTAGCAGGGTGCACCGCGTGCAGATGAAGTTGGCTTTGGTTCAAAGATGTTGATGAATCACTTACACCCCAAGTTTTTTCAATAAATAAATAGTACAGAATAGAGCATACCATTCTCAACACTAGCGAGGCGATGTAGCAGAGGCAGCCAGACGAGGGAAGGCGGGCCGGGGTCCGACATTAGTGTGTCCAGGAAATCGTTCACCGTTATTTTGCCGTTTTGCTGAAAAGTGCATTGAGACTTAATACCGCTTATACACATAGCTGAGAAGCTCGATATAGCGTAATTGCGCGTGTCCTCTCCATAACAATTAGGTGTTGATAAGTAACCTATTAAGTTTATTTATTTATATAAAACTAGTAAACAAATCAAATTGCTCAACTAAAAGTGTATGTGTTTTGTATCTGAACATGTTTGTTTATCTTGGTCTGGGTGTTTTCTATGTATCTTCTAACTAAAAAAATGTATTTACGTATGTTTATCAGTTGTCTAGTACCCATAACACAAGCTTCGCTTACTTTGGGGCTAGATGGCGCTGTCTAATTTGTCTGACAATTTTTTTTTTTTTTTTTTTTGTGGCAAACAAGCATACGGCCCGCCTGATGGAAAGCAGTTACCGTAGCCTATGAACGCCTGTAACACCAGGGGCATCACACGCGCGTTGCCGACCCTGTAAAAACCTCTTCACGCCCTTTTTGAAGAACCCCATGCTGTAGTCTCCTGAGAAAACCTCGACAGGCAGTTCATTCCACAGCTTGACCGTACGCGGGAGAAAACTTCTCTGGAACCGCACGGTACGCGACGACTTAGGCTCCAATGTGTGAGGATGAATTCCCTGTCGATGGCGAGCGGTGCGACTGTAGAAGGAGGCCGTGGGCATCATGTCAAACAACTCCTCTGAACACACCCCATTGTACAGACGGTAGAACACACAAAGGGACGCAAAATCTCTCCTCAGACTTAAGGGTTCTAAGCCGTCTGTCAGTTTGGGATCGTCAACAATCCTCACAGCACGCCTCTGAATCGAGTCACAAGGTGCAAGCTGGTATCTAGGCGCTCCCGCCCACAGATGGCAACAGTACTCCATATGCGGCCGTACTTGAGCTTTGTAGAGCAGAAGCCTTTGCCGCGGATTGAAGTACTGCTTGGCCCTATTGAGCACATCTAGTTTCTTCGACGCCAGCTTGACCTTCCCCTCCAGGTGACAACGAAACTGGACGTCGCTGGAGATTTCTACTCCAAGAATCCCAATGTTTTTGGCGATGGTAAGGGGTGTGTTTTGGAATTGAGGAACCACAGCAAAAGGGGTTTTCTTAGCGGTGAACGCGCAGACTTGTGTCTTAGAGGGGTTGAATCGCACTAAGTTCTGTTGCCCCCAATCGGACACTTTACTTAGTGTGCTCTCGATTTCCGACACAAGTCGTTCGCGGCTCTCCTCCACCAGAGAGCGGGGAATATTAGCGCGGCCCGTATAAAATGTGTCCCCGGTGCTGTCATCCGCATAGCAATGAATGCTGTCAATAGATAACATATCATTGATATGCAGCAAAAACAGCGTCGGGGACAATACAGAGCCTTGCGGGACGCCAGCATTAATGTCCATGCTATCGGAGCAACTGCCATCAACAACGGCTCTAACGCTTCTGCTGGACAAGAAGCTAGCGACCCATTCGCATAAACCCTCTGGTAGACCATATACAGGCAACTTCGAAAGAAGACTACGGTGCCAGACCCGATCGAACGCCTTCGCCATATCTAGACTGACAGCCAATGCCTCACCTTGACTCTCCACGGCTGAAGCCCAGCGATGTGTAAGATACACTAGAAGATCACCCGTCGAGCGACCATGACGGAAGCCGTATTGATGATCGCTGATTAAATCGTGATCTTCTAGGTATTTCAGGAGCCCATTGTTAATGACGCGCTCCATTACCTTGGAGAGAAGGGAGGTAACAGCGATAGGCCTGTAATTCGATGGGTCTGATCTGTCACCCTTTTTGGGCACAGGGTGCACGTTCGCAGTCTTCCACGATGATGGAACTTGCCTGGTGGAATAGGAGAGCGCGAAAAGGCGCGTAAGTACAGGACACAACTCAGGAGCACACAGCTTTAGCACCACTGCCGGAATGCCATCTGGCCCGCTCGACTTGTGAACGTCGAGGGATAATAATGCCCGCCGAACATCTCGTTGAGAAAATGAGATTTCTGGCATGAAATCACCACACCGCGGGATGGAGGGCGGTGCGGCGCCCCCGTCGTTCAAAGTAGAGTTTGAGGCAAAGAGATTCCCAAACAGATCGGCTTTCTCTTTAGCACTGTGGGCCAGACTACCATCCGGTTTTTGAAGTGGTGGAAAGGACGACTGACAAAAATTTCCCTCGGCAGCCTTAGCGAGCGACCAAAACGCACGGCTCCCAGATGGGTGCTTAGCTAGGCGCTCACCAATCCTGCCGATGAACTCGAACTTAGCCCTGGCAATTACTCTCTTACAGAACCTCGAGGCAGCATTAAACTCGCGTTTCAAGTCAGAAACATTATGAGCTCCGTTAATACGTGCCGTGGTCCAAGCCTCGTATGCAGCTTGCTTGTGGAGTTTAGCTTCCCTACAAGACCGATTAAACCACGGCCGCTTCTTAGCACCTGAAGTCGCTATCCGCCGGTTTGGAATAAATAATTCCATCCCAGCTACATATTTATTTATTTATGTATTGTATATATTAGTATTCGACCACCGGGCTCGTCATATACACCACATATAATCCTCCGAGGTCGCGGTTCGAACCCCGCACAAGACAAATATTTGTGTGCATGAACATGTCTGTGTGTATTGGCCTGGGTATTTTCTATGTATTGTATGTATTTACAAAAAAAAATGTATTTAAGTATTATATCAGTTGTCTAGTACCCATAGTACAAGCTTTGCTTAGTTTGGGACTAGATGGCCGTGTGTAATCTGTCATGGAATATTTATTTATTTATTTATGACATAATATATGAATTGTGTATTTTATTATAATACATAATGTGCCAGATATTTGAAAACATGTATATAAATTTAAATATAGTAAACTTACTTGATTGAAAATGGAAAGCGCTAGCGAGTCGTTATAGCTAAAAGATGGCGACTCGTATACCGCTGCGGGCAGCGCCAGCACTTCGCGGAGATAGTCCGATAGCCGCTTCATCAAGAGATGACCATTACCATCGGACAGTTGGGAGAATATATCTACAAAAAAATCCAGGTGTTAGAGTCCTTGCACAAAAAACCCAATTACCAATATGTATGAATTCAAAGTTAACTGAAATTCCATATAGCTGCCTGGACAAATTTCATTACGTGAAAAGTTAAGTTTTTTTTACTATTGTCCATGCAATTTTTATATTTTCTTTATTAAAACTTTCCGTGTGCCTTAAGGAAAATACGAAAATAAAAAAATTGCCGAATTTGTCGAACCGATCTCGAGTTTGGCGCATAGCAACATTCATTTTTATTTATATAGAATAATAGATATATATTTTCTCATACGAAGTTTTGTTTACAATAGTGTAGCGTGTAGCGTGTTCTATTTATCTAATATCTTGTCACTGTTTTACGAAAGTACAGCTTATTCCGCTTATGCACCCTAAAAGAGTCACCCTAAAGGTGGAGACTCAGAAACGCGTGTCCGTCTATCTAAATAAGATATTATGTGAATTACCTATGATTATTATTAACCACCTTCATGGTGGGTAGAAAGATTTCCGAGGACACGCGTTTTGCGAGGTCACGCAAAAAGAGGCCCTCCACACTACGTTGCAGCCTGGCGCAACTCAAGGTAAAAAAACGACTCTATGAATCGGAAGCGAATTTGGTACAAATTCTGATTGTTTTCGCTCCCATTTCATACATTTAGAATTTACGCTATTTGTATGGCACATCCGTCTCTTAAAACGTAGTGGTTACATTCTCTTTGCTACGTTGCTTCGCGCCTTATTTTATTATTTATCAAATAGCTTTACGGCTCTGGAATCAGTGTCTTTTAGACCCCGTCTTTGTATTATTTTTTTATCTTATTCCCGACAAAAGCCCTCGCTTCGCCTCTTGTGACACCCACGCACTAGTGCCGCGCTACCTGAGTTTACTCGCTATATTTTATGTCTATATTTGTTATACATGTACGCGTATTATTTATATATACGTACGTATATTATTAAAATATTAATTATAATTCAGCAAATTTTAAATAATTGCTAATATATTTTCTATGTTTTTTATTTATCGATATATTGAATTCAAGACGAACGCGCCGCACTAGCCGCATTCCTTGCGTTCACCACGAACATAAACTCCATCTTATGTTGAGCAGTGGTCATCATTGGCTAAAATGATGATCATAATAAAAGAAATATACTTACATCTCAATTTGTCCATTAGTTTTCCAGCGCACATCGTTGCTAATGCAACCTTTATTGAAAATACTCTGATCTTTCCAACATTCTCTCTGTAACATTTTGAATATATACATTAAACGCCTTAAAAGAGAGGTAGGGCATAGGGTATTTTGTAAGTTTGCCAGCCGTTCGACTGAAGTTCCTCCACCTCACAGAATATTGCGGCCAAATAACATTTCCCTTGAAGGTTATGGCTATGGTAATCGCTTCGTATCAAGCCAGTCCTATGCTTGGCTGCCACCAGACGAAGTATAAAAAAGGCAGATTAAAATAACCGGTTTACTATCAAAATATTATTGTAATTTGTATACATTTGACATTGAATGTATCTAAAAAAAAATGTAAATCAAATAGGTCAAGTACCTATTTGATTTACATTTTTCTATTAATCAAATTTACATATTTCTATTACATTTTTCTATTATATTATATCAAATACTAGTATATTCAAATTAACTTGTGTTTTTTTTATATACTACGTCGGGTGGCAATCAAGCATACGGCCCGCCTGATGTGAAGCGGTTACAGTAGCCATATTAACGCTCGCAACGTAAAATATCGCTCGCGCGCCGCCACCCCAGCTGCCGCAGCATCTCCTTCCTTTCTGGTGACCTCACTCACTCGCAGGAACACAACAACCCTCAAGGGAATTGTTATTTGGCTGCGGTATTCTGTGAGGTGGAGGTACATTCCCCAGTCGGGTTGCTTACAATTACGCTCCCTACCTCTCTTTTCGCCAGAGCTTCATTTGTCAGTCTTAGTACTTGTATATTATATCTAATATTAGTATATTCAAATTAACTTAATTGTTGTATTATCTGATTATTAAAAAAAAGACCTATATTGGTCTCCTTTAGCATTTCTTCTCTGCTTTCTTTCAATTGTCAATACCAAAATGATAGTCGATAAAAAAAATATATAAGAATATTAGTTATAAAATGTGTAAGACGTGGCTAAGTTGCCAATGGAAGATTAAATAGTTTCATTTAAATTGGCCGTGTGGTTTCTGGCAGACTAGAATAGAATCACTCCGTTTCTTCCCGTGGATGTCGTACAAGACAACTAAGGGAAATACATTATCAAATATTGATCAGGCCTCCCCAACCCGTTTGGCCAGAGTGGAAGTGTAGGCCAAATCCTCCTTCCGTCTAGGACGGACAAGAGAGGGTCGTGCTCCTGTAGTGGAGACTAAAATGGACCTGATGATGATGATGATGAAGTTGACCAAAATCAAATGGTAAATTATAATCATACAAAAGATGTCACAATCATTTACTAGTATATAAGTAAAATGAACTAACCCAGTGCTATAAGCGGAGAGTAGCCAGTTAAGGAGCAGTGCCGAACACGCCTCCACAGAAACTTGATGAGCTGGTGGAAGTCTCTTATTCAAGTTATGGTACAATGATGACACAAGAGTTTCCAACCGGGTGACGTTGACGCAAGCATTCGGTTCCAGGGTGTTGAGAGCATTCTCTCTGAACGCTTCTATCACATTCCATATGTCTATTACATGTACTGAAATAACAAGAATGTGGAATTAGTAGACGTTAACAAGTCATCAGCAGAGTAAGTACGATAACTCACTCAAATTTTCAAAACCATCTGTGTAATAACACTGTCTTTTAATTGAGTTCGAACTGTCGTCGTCATCAACCCTTATTCATCCCACTGCTGGGATACGGGCCTCCCCTGAATCGAAGATGTTTTGACCATACTCCATTACGCTGCTCAACTGCAGGTTGCGCCTTAAGGCCACTGACTTGACTTAACAACTGTCATCTAATGACAACAGCCGTAACCGACGGCTTAATGTGTCCTCTGAAGCACAGATGAGCTCGAGATAAATAAACAGATGATAATAAATAAATATACCTGGACAATTTACACAGCGGCATCTAGACCCAAATTAAGCACAAAGCTTGTGTTATGAGTACTAGATAACTGATAAAAGTATTTAAATACTCTTTTTTTCATACTTAAAATACATAGAAAACACCCAGATCAAGACAAACAGACATGTTCATTCACACAAATGTTTGCCTTGTGCGGCGAAGGAACCCGCAAGCTCGGAGTCAAAGTGACTATTGCTAACCATTCGACCACCGAGCTCACCAACCAATGATCCATTCATGCACATGCTACGGTCGATGTTTGTTAACTTGCGTGTTTAGACTGATAACGTAACGACGCCATCAAGCTCGTCAAACTGTACATAGGTATAAATTAAATAGTAAAGATAAGACAAAGTTTCCTTCCTGGATCATTCCAACATTAACATATTTAAAAAACTACTAGAATCAATCACCTTAAAATAATTAAATTATTTTGTATAATAATAGCATATTCACAAGAATATAATAATTAACTAAATAAAAATAAATTAGAAGTATCTAAACAGTGTTGTACAACATGTAATAACATTGCCAACAGTACATTACTCACAGTTGCACTTCTTCTGTACATAACGTAGCTTGCATGCAGTCCGGTATGACGCAAATCTTATAAGGTCAAAGTTCTGCTCCCTCATCTCTTGGTGAAGTAGTGAGCGGGGGTCTGAAGAGCCTCCCATACTCACACTGGGCGCCACACTCATGTTATCTCGTTCTAGCGACATGGTCTGATCTGAAATAAATTTAAAAATATTAAAAAGATATTATAATATTTTTATTCTATTCAGAATTCATCCTCAGACATTGGCGCCAAAATGACATGATGAGAGGAAATGGCCTTTTGTGGTTTAGGCATGTAATGAGAATGGATTTAAGATATACAAAGAGAATGATAAATTTGAATGTGAATATTATAGACGAAGACAAAAAACAAAGTGGATAGATTGTATGAGAGATGCTATGGGTAAGAAAGGAGTAATTGTAATTATGATGGCTGATAACATTGAATGGAAGAAAAAGACATACTGCATCAACCCCAAATGGGAAAAGAACAAGCCAATAATAATAACATTGGCATCAAAATGGTCCAATAGAGTGTGATTCCAGAGAAGTAATGCTGTGGAAAGAACCACCTGATGAATTTCCTGCGTGTTTACATACTGTGGGGGTTCTTCAAGAAAGGTATGAAAGGGTTTCATACAATGTATGAATGATGTCTTTGAAGAATGTCTTTGAATTGTCATGAAGGTGTTGCTAGTATCTACATGCTGTGAAAACTGTTTTCAACAGATGGTTATATACTTGTTTAATAACTTACAATTTAAACAAATTCTGAATTATGCAGTAGCAAAATTTGTTTATCCCTCTATGTATTTTTTTCTGTGTAGACATTTATTTTATAGTGATTAAATTATTTCAGACAAAAGATTAATACGATTACACCTTGATGCAACTTCACATACACCCTGGCGTTTAATTTAATAATAGATGCGAGGTTTCTTCAATAAGAATACAAATAATATACAAGAAAATTACATACAAGTTGAAGACTTCATTATTTAAAGACAGTCAATATACAAACTGCTTTGTTATAGATATAATTTGTAATAAACACAAAGAGAAGCAACTGGGAAGTTTTATAAGGAGTTGATGTTCATTCTTGGTGCTTCATCAGTTAAATGAAGACACAAACAGTTAATTAATATGCCAAACAAAATTAGGTATTAATATTCATTATACGACTGTAATAGACGACCCTGGCCATAAATAAAGGTGGAATTTTATGCCCACCTCGCGTCACTTCTAACAAATTAATATAACGCAAATTATTTGCTAAAAACGTGTGACTAATCAATATGACAATAATTTACCTTTAGTTAACAGTTCGCTCATAAGTTTGTTGACATTGCGATAATTTATTCACGGCAAACTTCAGATATTTTCGTAGATATATCGATTCAAGATAATGTTACCGACCATTTCATAAATTTATTTCGATGCTTATACAGTAAATTTATATCACAACACATTCAATATTACACAATTGTCGCTGGGATGTACTGGAATTTCTCAAAAATTAATTCAATTTTATTAACTTATTAGAATCAGATTATTAAAATTTTAAATCAAGAAATCTCAGAATCAACATGCATGACAACTCTGTCTGCCATTGAAGTTACGTTTCGTTCTACCATTATCCATTTCCAAAAGACGATTTTGGTTATGCGACGAAAGGGTAAATTTAAGTGAATATGTCCAATGGTCTTTTAAAATATAAAATAATAGCTACATGATTATAAAAAAATTGTATATAATTTAATTAATTCAGACTTTCTGAAATTAACGAAAATTACGTGACAAAATATTTTGATAGGTTACTTATTTGCATGGATAGAAACGTATCACAATGATATACATCGGATTATTTTTATTTACCCTATTACGGGCGAGGCTAAGATCAGAGACCATTCTGCCTATTGCTTCTGGCGTTCTATTCCGATTCACATACGTAGTGTTCAATCGTTACGTTATCGTACACTCGTAGCGCACACACAAGTAGTTCACACGACAACTATTAAGTCCGCTATACATGTTGGCCGAGTGTAGGCCAGCGCGAGCGTCGGCAAATGGGTACATACAAGGCAAGTGTTAATGTCCACACGTTGGACAAGTGCGACGAGCGCCAATGCAAGCGGCCAATGTAGACGAGTGTTAGTAGAGGTGCCCACACGTTGGCCACTGTCAGTGTGTTCATTGTGCACTGAGACACTGTAAGGACGTCGACATTGCTGTTACTGAATTTAGTTTTAATTTTGACAGTGAAGTTACTGCAGCTTCGGCTATTTACTTAATGAGCGTAGTATATAACTATTATTTGGGGTGTAAGTGGTCTATAAACATCTTTGAGCCAAAGTCAACCTCACCTGCACGTGGTGCACCCTGCTGACGGACAGAAGAGGCTCTGGCGAAAAGAGAGTAAGGCGTAGCGTATTTTTGAGCTGCCCGACTGGGGAAGTACCTCTATCTCACAGAATACCGCAGCCAAATAACAATTCCTTTGAGGGTTGTTGTGTTCCTGTGAGTGACCAGAAAGGAAGGAGTTGCTGCGTTGGCAGCGGGGGTGGCGGCGCGAGAGCTATATTTCATGTTGCGAGCGTTAATATGACTACGGTAACCGCTTCACATCAGGTGGGCCGTATGCTTCTCTGCCACCCATCCGACGTAAAAAATATATCTCAGTGTACACCACACTAGTGGTAAAAAATAAAATAATAAAAACATACAATTATGGATTCATTTTGATTTATGTAACTTCAAAAATTCTAAAGTATCTTCGTTGCTAGTGAGCGACATTATCACATTATACGCGTTTGACAGTTAAGGATGTCAACAGTGTAATGGCAGGTATACAAACGTGTGGACGCCACTCGCCGAGCGCAGGCGAGCGCCTTTGACTTGTGGACAAAAACCGACAGCGCTCCGAAGTGAGGCAAGCGATCACGAGTGACGGCGAGCGAAGACGAGTGCCGCCAAATGACCTCTACACACGTTGGCGCTTGCCTTCTCTCGGACAACTAGGCGAGCGACACCGAGTGATGACAAGGCAAAGCAAATGGACTGTCTACATGTTGGCGCTTGCCATCACTCGGCAAGGCTCGGCCAACGTGTATAGGCGACTTTAGATACGAATTTTTCTCATAACCAATTTTCCCGTATTATCACTCATTCAAATGAGAACCATTCCATAGGTACGTTATAATTGTAAGTTGCAATTGAATGGACTGGTCCATAGGCGAATAATTTTCGAGGATACGGGGAAATACCTAACATGAAATACATATTAAAAAATACCTACCTTGTTTACAATGACTGAGATGTGACTGAGATGATTCGCAGGATTCCAATGCAAAGTTTGAAATGTATACCTAGTGGATTTTCAAACATTTCATCGGATTTAGAGGACATTAACAAAAGAACATTAATAACAGGAGGCGGTTTTGACTGGTAACTTCACACCTTACTACTACTGCTACTACCTAAACACATTAATACAATTATACAAACATAATTATATGAAAAAAAAATGTGAATACGAGTAGGTAAACTTTAATATGATTTGATAGATCGATTCATCCGTTGAATAAAGTCCGATTTGTATTGTTGGTAATTCACTTTCGTGATAATATCAAATTGAATATTATTCGATTTATCAGAATATCAGAAGATAAATAAGAAAATTCTAAAAAATGTAAATTTTTTTTTATACCACTAAGGTGACAAACAAGCATACGGTCCGCCTGATGGAAAGCAGTGACCGTAGCCTATGGATGCCTGTAACACCAGAGGCATCACATGCGCGTTGCCGACCCTGTAAAACCTCTTTACTGAAGAACCCCATGTTGTAGTCTCCTGGGAAAATCTCAACAGGCAGTTCATTCCACAGCTTGGTAGTACGTACTACGTGTACTACACGTACGTACGCGGAAGAAAACCTCTCTGGAACCGCACAATACGTGACCTGTCGATGGCGAGCGGTGCGACTGTAGAAGGAGGCCGTGGGCATCTTGTCAAACAACTCCTCTGAACACACCCCATTGTATAATCGGTAGAACACACAAAGGGACGCAACACCTCTTCTCAGATTTAAAGGTTCTAAACCGTCTGTCAATTTGGATTCGTTAACAATCCTCACAGCGCACCTTTGGGTTGAGTCACAAGGTACGAGGTGGTATCCAGGTGCTCCCGCCTATAGATGACAAAAGTACTTCATAAGCGGCCGTACTTGAGCTTTATATAGCTGAAGCCTTTGCCGCGAGTTGAAGTAGGTACTGCTTCGCCCTGTTGAGCACACCTAGCTTCTTCGATACCAGCTTGATCTTCCCTTCCAGTAAGTCTGTAGAATTTATGTTCCTTGTCTCGTTCTTATTCCATGATCACATCTGACTCTGTCTACGGATGAGTCGAGATATTTCTAAATGTTTGAGGTTAAGTACATCGTTTTCGAAATAAAATGACGATCAATTATAGTGCGACTTTTTAGTCTTGATTTAAGGAGATTTTATTTTCATTTTATGTGAACCTGAAAATTTATTGACGAACAGGTGAAGTTAGCTGATAATGAAAGTGGCACTGTGACGTCTGCCAGTTTATAGAGAAGAGTTTAGTCGGCTACACATGCTCGTATTCCTCGCACGACTTTCATAGCTACCCATATAGGTAGGGTTACCAACTCTAAACGCTAGCAACCAGGACAAGATGCGTGAAAACTCCATATTTTTAATCTCAAAACAGTACTAACTACTCAGTACTTTATTTTATTCTGCGACAAGACGGTTATTCGCAGCATGGAGCGTGCTGCGAATAACCATAATAATAATATAATAATTACATAATAATATAATGATTTAAAATTTTTAACCCTGGACTACGACGCTCCACGGACGGGAAACCTAGACGGATAGGCCACCTACAGACTGTTTCATAGCCTTGCTATCTTTACACTGCTCTGCTTTCTCCCAAATCTCTAATTTACATACTTACCTATAGTCAAAAGATTCCACTAACATCTAGTATCTATTATTAATGATCATTTGTAGCTAGAGATGGGCAAAATGGCCCAGGCATTTACAATAAGTGCCCAATAAGTACATGTAAATGCCCAATAAATGTCTAGTTTTGGGCATAAATAAGGAATTTATAAGTACAGATAGGTAATTCGATCCAAAAACTTTACTATATATAAATAAATATTTCTGGACAATTTACACATCGCCATCTAGTCCCAAATTAAGCGCAAAGCTTGTGTTATGGGCACTAGACAACTGATATATGTACTTAAATAGGTACATTTTTTTGTAAGTACCTATGTACTTATAATACATAGAAAACACCCAGACCAAGACAAACAGACATGTTCATGCACACAAATGTTTGTCTTGTGCGGGAATCGAACCCGCGACCTCGGAGTCAAAGTCGCCATTGCTAACCATTCGACCACCAAGCTCGTCTAAAAGTGGCCATTGCAAATTTTATGACTATATTTTCGGGATAAAAAATAAAAACAATACAGTTATCCAACACATTTATTTTATAAATGAACACAGTTTATATAGACTCTCGCAGACAAATCTAATAGTTCTTCATTATTTACAAAATATGTATTATTTTATAACACACGACACATTTTTTTTACATAATTTTTAACTCGCCCGGAGCATTCCAATCTAGGTATGTAGGTACATTATTATATATTATAAACATGAGTTTCTTCAACTTACATTAAATATAAATTGTATTATTTATTTTTTAAATATACAAAAATCCATGGCAAGTGACTATAAGGTTACTCTATGTAATACATTAGTATGATACATTAATATTGGGCATTTTTCTAATAGGTACCTACTAGAAGGTAGAAGAAAAAAAAACATTTCTTTCTCCGTTTCCGTCTAAAACTGCAAAGAAAACTAAACGCAAATGCGTAAATATAACCAAAATAAAATTAAAAAAAAAACAAGCATGATTTACACCACACGACTGAAGTAAAACTTCTTTAACTGTACCACAGATTACATAATAGTTACTACGTAACAGATACTTCACTCAGTAGAAAATTTCCAATATCTACTGCTATAATAGCCTACTCCGTCGCGTCAGCAACCGCTGCATGCTAAAATGTGCCTAAATGCTCAAGCGTGCAGTTGTGATTGCTTCGTACCACGCGATCCCACAGCAATCGCAGGGCCTGAATTTGGTCCGCAAACGGCCCGAGACCGCTCGGCCGGGCGGTAGGTAACTATAGCGCGTATGTACTTGTACATGGAGTGACGGAGGCCTGACTGTACTAACTTAAATCTCCCTCTCAACTTCAGTTGCGTCGTTTCCATAACGCTCTCGTCACGCATTCACTAGCTTACTCGCCAAGTCATTCGCGCGTAAAGAAGTTTTACTTCAAAAATATTTTACTAACATTTACTTACTTAAATTTTCCTATTTAGTAACGGGTGTTGTATGTCGTCGTCATGTGTACGGAAAGTAACTTTTAAACTTTCGCGTTGCATGATTTATATTGGATTGCAGTCGGGTAACCAACAGAATACGGACGCGTCGGTTATTTTAGAATAGGGATGTTGTAAGTGTAGCGTGTCGCGGTACATGGATACCCCAGTCTATTTTGAAGAGTAATTCCACATGAATTTACTTTTCCTTACGTATATTTATCTAACATAGTTATAAATAAATAGGTACACCCAGTAGGCCGTTGAAATTAATAACCCAAGTAAAAGCAGACAGAATCATGTAATGTACCTATTATTATGTAGTTTAAATATGTCTTATATAAATATATATAATTTATTTGTATATTATGTGTGTACATTATTCAGGTTTAAATACAATATAAAGAATACTATATACAAAATTATTGTGTTTGTCACAGATGTGTTCAGGTTTTGGTCCAGACTTGGACGATTACATATTTATATTAGTATTTTCACGACAGATATATATATAGGTATTATATAGCATTTTTTCTAGTTATAAATAAAAATACATAGTAGTTGCCTAGATATCAGTGGAACTCCTCATGTCATTAAGTGGCCATCCATAAATTAGGTCACACGAATTTTATGATTTTTTGACCCTTACCCCGTCCTTGTCACATTTGTGAGACTTCCCGTCCCTAGTGTGACGTCACATATTTAGCAATTTTACATCTAGAGTTGCAAATGTCTTTGAGTTTTTCGTTAACAGTTCAAAGTTCGTGTTTTAATACTTAGATTATAATAGATTTTGGTATGTCACGTCACGAAATTCAGGCCCCTCCCACCCTTGTCACACATTATCACACTTCGTCGACCCCCTCCCCCCTTAACGTGTGACGTAATTTATGGATGGCCCCTAATTACTACCTATACAATTTTATATACATCAAAGTACTTATTCGTTATATTAAAATTTAATTTGATATTTAGGTAAGTAATTAATATATTTCGAAATATGTTAATCCTACCTTATTCTTCAGGACCAGTGCAAATAATGGACCTGCCAAATTTGAACTAAGGTCAACCTCACATAAATAATTACTTCTAATATTAGAGAACCATAAAGTGCTTCATGTCTGGTGCTACGGAAGACCATTTTATACTGGAAACTTAGTGCTCTACATTCGGTTCAACGCACCTATAGAAGTTGATTCTATCTTAAAACATTTAACTTTGGTTATAATAATACATGTAATAAATCTATAAATCCGTCCCTCGTCTGTAATAGCCCGGTATTTAGTTCACCCAGATCTCATCTCCATAGCCCATTTATTTTCCATCACACTTTGTAATAATCTCAACGCCTGCCGAGACATGCTCATGGGTATATCGTTACATTGATATATCCTGGAGCGGGTCACAGCGGGCGTACAACATCAAACGTCTCAAAGGGGCCTCTGCACGTTGGATCCATATCTCCGAGCACGCCTGTCAAATGACCGGGCTTCACCCGTGATAATAAAGAGATACAAATTAGTTATTTGTATCTCTTAATAGGCACCAAAAATTTGTAATAAATAATTATTTAATATTATCTAAGTACATATGTATGTATTATCTTTTTCGAATACTTTTATTTTTAGCAAGTAATATTACAGTTTTATTGGCAAATTACCCGTATTATTTCTTTCTGAATATTTGACATAAAGCAGGCAGTAACTACCAAAATCCTTAACAATTCGTTCAATTTAATTTACACATAAATACTATCAAATATATTTTTAACATCAATCGCTTGCATAATAATTGTAATTATTTTACAAGGAAGCTTTATAAAAGTTTACTTTAACGCTACAGATAAATACAGTATTTTTACAAATAGATTATTCGGCAAAATTGAAGTGGAATCTGATAACAACATTTTGTATTTTCATTTAAATTAATTTTGTACTATGTACTATGTAGGAATTTACGTAAATGGACTGACAGATTGAAAGCATCGGAATTTTGCAATGTTATCGCAATGTATATAAATGTAAAATCATTATTTAAACAAATAATTAAATATAGGTTGATCCAGTATTTATCCACTGTTGGGTAGTCTTGCAAAGGATACTATTTAAATGGTCGGCAAAACCACAGACTTGGGATTTTGCTATGCGTCAAAATTATGTTTTAGTCGGCAAAAAATGTTAGAGTAGGTATATTGTGAACTATATTTTTTATGTCTCCTTACCACATACTTATCACGAAACGATCTTAAAATTCAACAATTCTACTGGCTATGAATGCTTTAAAATTTGTTAGTGCCATTTGCTGCCGATTTTATTCTTAGAGAAATAGGCTTCAGTGGAAATAGATTTTCTTAAAGATTTGAGTTAATTATTGAACAATAATCAGGCATGGTAACGTTTATTATTTTATGACTTACAAACATTTGCTTTTTTTCTCCCTGCGACACCCTGCATCTAACGCGACGTTGGCGCTCACAGTTTGAAAATCACTGACCTAGAACATCATTTTTTAACGTTTGTAGTAGCGACCCATTAAATGTTGCGGCCCCTCACTACGACGTAATCACCTTTTAAACATACATATTTACCTTATTAAATATAAGAATGTTCCGTACGCGGGTTTTTTTTTTGTACACTTTTTTGACACCCCTATAGTTGTGATAATGTATGGGAAATTACAAAATGCAATATACTGTCCCATCCAATCTGTATTCCATTCATACATTTATTTTATTTGTTCATATTCATGAGACCGAGTTTTACTGAAGATAAGTACACATGTATTTATATTAAACTAACTAATAATTACTAATAAATTATAATAATAAATGTGATAATAACAATAAATAATTAATATATTAAATTAACAGATGGCCGAATTTCTTGACTCACGTGCTCTAGGTCTTTTGTCTAGATGAATAAGAAATAAATAAATTATTACATACTAAATTAAGCTTACTTTCAAATAAGTCTAAAAACATTTTAAAAAGCAGGTACTCTTTTTGTCATTGCATAGTCATTAATAAGTGACACAATAAGATAAGACTCTAATTACACGAAGAAATCGATCCAAGAAAATCTCTAATATATTTAATTTTTAAACTAGGTTTAAACATAAAGCCAGTGCCGCCAGGTGAAGCGGGTGACGGGTGCTCCTCCTCGAATTGCTTCATGCTCTGATTCTGGTGATATACAGCAAGCTAGGCGCTGAAATTTTAATAAAAAAAAGGTCAATAAAGGCCCTGAAGCTACTTAGTTCAATATATTTTATTGCGTTAATTATAATTATTGCATTAAAAGAAACTATAACTCCATAATATGCATTGTAAACTCGCCCTTAAGCTTTCGATTTAAGATTTACAATTCAGACTTGGGGTGTAAGTGGTTCATCAAGTGGTGATCTTTGAACCGTGTGCGCGGTGTAGCGCAGTGTTACCCATGCCTATCACCATACAATTATCTAACTGTAGCTACTTTTCTTATAATTAGGGGTGTAAGTGGTTCATCAACATCTCAGAATCAAACCATAACAATTATCTAACTGTAGCTACTTTTCTTATAATTAGGGGTGTAAGTGGTTCATCAACATCTCTGAATCAAAGCCAACTTCACCTGCACGCGGTGCACCCTGCTAACTGACAAACGAAGCTCTGGCGAAAAGAGAGGTAGGGAGCGTAATTGTAAGCTACCCGACTGGGGAATGTACCTCCACCTCACAGAATACCGCAGCCAAATAACAAATCCCTTGAGGGTTGTTGTGTTCCTGCGAGTGAGTGAGGTCACCAGAAAGAAAGGAAGGAGATGCTGCGTTGGCAGCGGGGATGGCGGCGCGCGAGCAATATTTTATGTTGCGAGTTAGTGTCCGACCGAATGTTCGGTTTCGGTTTCGGTTTCGGCCGAGTTTCGGCAAAAATAACGAGTTTCGGTTTAGTTTCGGTTTCGGCGGCAAACCTGCCGAAACTACGACCGAAACCGAAACTTCATTCGGGAGTTCCCGCGCTGTGCTCGGTCATGTTCGGCGCAGTAATAGGCATGGGTAACACTGCGCTACACCGCGCAATTGCGCTAACACAGTCCACTGCGCTGATGTGTTAACACACTTTTTCAAAAGGTGTTGGCGCACAGCGCAGTTTCAATGCAAGTGTCAAAGTCAACCATCCAACACATCCAGCGCACCACGCGCAAAGGCGCGCGGTGCACGGCCGTGCGCCGCTCGGCTCAGTGCCGCGCACATAGGTACGCAACGCCGAGGCGCAGTGCGCGGCGCTGAGCCGAGCGGCGCACGGCCGCGCACAGCGCGCCACCACGCGCCGCGCGCCGCTCAGCTCAGTGCCGCGCACATAGGTACACAACGCCGTGGCGCAGTGCGCTACGTAGCTCACTTAGCAGCCGGAAGCGCGTTCGAACTCGTTGCGCCATGGCGCAATTTTGCGTTAACTCAGTGAGCCGGCGCAGTAAGCTGCGCTAGCGCTACTGGGTTAACGCACGAAATTTTACTGAGTTACCCATGTCTACGCAGTAAATTCCATCCAAGCGACGAAGACATTTTGCCGCGTCCATGTGCCTAATCATGTCGTGACTTGTTTGCGTTTGCAGTGCGTTTTGTTTGTTGTTTGTGAGTTTTCGTGTGATTTGTTTTGAATTCGGTATGTTTTATCATGTGATATTGTATTAAGGGTAGGTAGTAAACATAATAATTTAGTATAACAAACTAATGTATAGATTAAAGTAGAATCAAGTCTAACATAACAATCTGAATATTTTGTGGTTAATTTAACTCATTCGGTAATGCTATACCTAAACAAACAATAGTTAGGTACTTGGTACTTACTATAGTGCATCAGTGGTGATAATATTAAAGATTTAGAGTTTCAACGTTCAATTTAATAATTATAACCAAGTATCTAGCAATTATAAAGTAACGTAACGTATTTTTTTTTTATGATACGTCGGGTGGCAGACAAGCGTACGGCTCGCCTGATGTGAAGCGGTTACCGTAGCCATAATAACGATCGGAACATAAAATATCGCTCGCGCGCTGCCACCCCCGCTGCAGACGAAGCATCTCCTTCCTTTCTGGTGACCTCACTCACTCGCAGGAACACAACAACCCTCAAGGGATTTGTTATTTGGCTGCGGTATTCTGTGAGGTGGAGGTACATTCCCCAGTCGGGTAGCTTACAATTACGCTCCCTACCTCTCTTTTCGCCAGAGCTTCGTTTGTCAGTTAGCAGGGTGCACCGCGTGCAGGTGAAGTTGGCTTTGATTCAGAGATGTTGATGAACCACTTACACCCCTAATTATAAGAAAAGTAGCTACAGTTAGATAATTGTTTCGTAAAAGTTTCGGTTTCGGTTTCGGCCGAAACTGAGCCTGTTGCCGAAATTCGGTTTCGGTTTCGGTTTCGGTCGTAAAAACCAGTTTCGGTCGGACACTATTGCGAGTGTTAATTTGGCTACGGTAACCGCTTCACATCAGGCGGGCCGTATGCTTGTCTGCCTCCCGTCGTAGTATAAAAAAAAAGACTAGTTCTTATGTCATTTAAATAAAAACAAGGTTAAAACAAAGACAATCATTCATTTAGAATTATGTCAAATATGGAAGCGTTCGAATACGGTTAAGTGAAATAGCTCCCAGATCGTCACTTGGGCGATGTTTTGGTGAGGACGTTTTTAAGGTGTTGATTGTACATCTTCTTTTAGTATCAATGATCGAAGTTACAATTGGACGAAATCTCAAAATAATTTTGTTTGGCAGACTTTCCCGAATTGTTGCAAATTTCTGCCATGGCATGCGTGGCATGCGTTCCGATCAGTTTAGTATACCCCGTCATGCACTTCGCATATAGCTAATAGGTCAGATTGCTTCAATCAGGCGTCCCGTGTGCTTGTCTGCCACCCGATGTAGTATAAATACATTCTGAAATATGTATAATGGAACATATCTCCAGACTGTCAGGGGGAGTGAATAAAGAATCAGGGAGTGCACAAAAGGTCCAGGTGGGTCGACGTGCCGCCGGTACTGCACTGGAGCCATTCTAAGATAACATAAATGTACAAACCTGCCGACAAGTACCAGGAGTGGTGGCGAGCTTGTAGATAGCTACGATCGGTATCATCAGGATGGAGGAGCAGGCCAGCCCCCAGCCGAGGACGACGGCCCACGGAGGGTACGTGTAGTGCTGGTACTGAAGAGGCTGCTGGTATAGAAGACCGAACACCACCACGCCCTGTATAATACATATAGCAACTATTTTAAAAAAAACTTATTTACAATAAATGTTATTATGTAATCTTACTTAATAACATTTATTAATAACACTTGTACTGTTACAACGTAATTACGTGGAACAGTACAAGTGCATTATTATAGCATATGATATCTAAGATTTATTGTTTTCTAATAAATAAATGTTATTAAGTAATCTTACTTAATAACATTTATTGTAAATAGGTATGTTAGTAATCTTACTTAATAGCACTTTTTGGTTGTAGATAAAAATATAATTAAAAAGTTTATTTATTATATTTCGCTCATCAATCTTTAATAATAATATATATTTTTTTATATGAGAGGGAGGCAAACGAGCATGTGGATCACCTATGTAAAGCAATTCCCATCGTCCATGGAGATCAGCAACACCAACACCGATCCGTTGCCAGCCTATACTCCTACCTTTCTTTTTTCTGGTGACCTCACTCACTCGCAGGAACACAGCAACCCTCAAGGGATATGTTATTTGGCTGCGGTATTATGTGAGGTGGAGGTAATTGCCCAGTCGGGCATCTTAAAAAAATACACTATAGCCTACCTCTCTTTTCGCCAGAGCCTCGTTTGTCAATCGTACAGGTTTGGCAGGCGTACAGGTGCGGTTGGCTTTGGTTCAAAGATGTTGATGACACCACTTACATCCAAATTGACCATACGAAGACAGAAATGAAAACTTCATCTGTCGCTATGTCTCGTTCCCTCCCTGCTGACTTTACGCGAACGAACGTTATAGAGCCGAGAATTACGCGTTACTTATCTACTCGAGCGTGTCGCATAATTCTCATTCACTAGTCACTAAATTTGTGTATAGCGCATCTAAAGAAAATTTCACTTAAAAAATCGGTGGAAAACAATACCCTCCTAATATGATATTAGGCGGGTATTGTTTTCCACCGATACGGTATCTATATAATAATACGTGCAAAAACTTTGTCTCCCTTTTTACGATAATTGCGCGGACGGAAGCGTATGAAATTTCGCACACTTATAGTTTATATAGAGAAGGAGTGCAGATTATAAGTTTTTTTTTATTATGCATAAAAAATACATTAAATCATTAAAAGAAACATGCGTATGTGTGTATAATGGTAGTGTGTGTACACTACCATTATACACACACGCATATTCTGTTTTGCTTATTATTAAAGTCATAATTTAAATTAATTATGGTCGATTTTCGACAACTTGGCGACCACTATTAACAATTTACTACTTACAATAATGAATATGGGGCTGACGAATTTCCAGCATATCCTCCAGTAGATTCCAGGTCTGAATCCAAGCATTTCTTCCACATCGTCGGAGAATCTCTTCAATCCTACGATTACGATTAATAATTAAATATTTCTGGTCAATTTACACAGCGCCATCTAGTCCCAAATTAAGCGCAAAGCTTTTACTATGAGTATTGAACAACTGATAAATGTACTTAAATACATTTTGTTTTGTAAATACATACATGTAATACATAGAAAACACAGAGACCAAGACAAACAGACATGTTCAAGCACACAAATGTTTGTCTTGTGCGGGGATCGAACCCGCGGCCTCGGAGTTAAAGTAGTCATTGCTAGTAATTCGACCACCTTGCTCGTCAATGTGTTTATTAATTTGCTGCCATCATCTTTAAGCCAGAGGCAACCTGCTAGTGGTGCTTCCCGTGCTTCGTTGCCTCGATTTTTTTTTATACTACGTCGGGTGGCAGACAAGCATACGGCCCGCCTGATGTGCCACCCCCGCTGCCAACGCACCATCTCCTTCCTTTCTGGTGACATCACTCACTCGCAGGAACACAACAACCCAATATCAAGCCAAATATCAAGGGAATTGATATTTGGCTGCGGTATTCTGTGTATACAATTACGCTCCCTACCTCTCTTTTCGCCAGAGCTTCGTTTGTCAGTCAGTAGAGTGCACCTCGTGCAGGTAAAGTTGGCTTTGGTTCAAAGATGTTCTGTTGTTCATTAGGGTTCAAATAATGGTCAAGTATTCATTAAATAAGCGTTAATAATCTGTCTCTTCTCTTGTCCTCTCACTTTAAGTGAAATCGGCTCTCCTTATCCTACGACGCCAAGATAGCCTAACTTGGGTTGTCGGGTTGGGTAACTGGGCTTTATCTATAAATTTTTCCATGTTATTCCACCACGTCAAAGAAGGCCGTCCTCTTACTTTCCTGCCCCCGGGAGAGCCATAAGCCAAATAAGGGTAAATAATAAAGAGGTTAATTAGATCATACCATAAAACCACGAAACAGCTATTGCTTCAAAGAGCGCAGAACAGAGCAAAGATATTCCTGCGGCATAGGTGTCCAGTAAATGGAACACGTATATTCCACCCTGAAAATTATATAAAATATATTAATGAAATAAATAAATTTAGCTTAAAATGAATATTATTATATAAATAAAAAGAAAGAAAAAACTAAACCGCGTCAAAAAATTCCTCCGTGTCACTGTCAAAAGACATCGTGCCCAGGACGCTGGCAGCATTGCCACGCTGAATGGCAATGCTGTATACGTTGTGCCAAATATACGCCAGCCCTCTGGTCATGGAAGTATCGACCAAGCGCTTTGCTTCTTCTCTAAATAGAAGCCTTGTACTCGGACCCCATGGGCCAATCGTTTCGACCCCAAACGGCTCAAATATATAATTACCTATAAGATTCAAATATTTGCGCCGAAATAAATATAATTTATCTACTGATCTATTTTATTGTCGAATCTCACATTCGAAACAATACATGTCACTAGGTTTTCCCGTTTTTTAGACTTGCTACGTCAGGTTTGATTCACCAAGGGGTTCTCCGCTCCCTGATTTAACCAGGCTTTAATCGGCTTCAGCCTCGGCGGTAGGGCACCACCGAGGCTGAACCCGATTACCATCGAATATTTCTATTCGAAAAATAGGTCTTACGTTTTAGTTATTGACAAACATCTTCAGCTAAGTCGGTAAAGCTCCAAGCTTTCTACCAGCTAAACTAAACACATGTGCCATAAATCTAAACTGAAGTTTGACTTTAATAATAGGCTTTAGTAATCGGCTTTAGCTTCGGCGGTATGGCCCCTGGTCAAGAAGCCTCGGTTCAAGGCCTATTCGCACCCGGTTTAACATACGGACGCACTGTGTACTGTCCTCCTAGATAGAATAATTAAATGTTCAGAACTTTACCGGTGTTACATTGATGCACGCCACACAGAACGACACGCAAACAACAAACAGAGTGAAGTGTTCACGCCGCAGCCAATGCGCGCCGCAAGACCGTGCCTGGTCTAATAGACCTGTGATGACGCACTCCAGGCCACCCATCTGTTGATAAATGAACATTTTACTTTTACCGCCATCTAACGGGAATATGTTTTTCTTTATATACTACGTCGAGTGGCAGAAAAGCATACGGCACGTCTGAATTCAAGCGGTCACCGAAGCCATATTAACGCTCGCAACATAAAATGTCGCTCGCGCGCCGCCACCCCTGCTGCCAACGCAGTATCTCCTTCCTTTCTGGTGACCTCACTCACTCACAGGAACACAACAAGAGAATTGTTATTTGGCTGCGATATTCTGTGACGTGGAGGTACATTCCCCAGTCGGGTAGCTTACAAATACGCTCGCTACCTCTCTTTTCACCAGAGCTTCGTTTGTCAGTCAGCAGGGTGCACCGCGTGCACGTGAAGTTGGCTTTGGTTCAAAGATGTTGATGAACCACTTACACTCCATGTCAAAAAGAAGACCACCGGCTGAGCCTTAAGTATGTTAGTCTTCCAGATTGATGTTGTTACGGAGAAGCCAGAGTATGCACTACCTTTCCACCAGCAAGGAAAGTCAACATCAACATCATTTCAACTTATTGCTGTCAACTGCTGAACAAAGATCTTCCCTGGTAGCCTATCAGCTGGTCAGTTACTTTTATGGTCAATAAAGTTATAAATGATTAACGATAGGTACAAAAAATATCGAATGGATGTTACTTACCCCAGAATCTAGGCCGAGCATGATTAACATGAAGAAAAACAGCATTGCCCATAAACTGGCCCCTGGCAAAGTAGCCACTGCTTCTGGGTACACTTGGAACACCAATCCAGGTCCTAATATAAAAGCAACGGATTATAATCAATTCTGCCACTCGAATAAGGGGTCATCTATAAATTACGTCACACGTTAAAGGGGAGGGAGGGAATCAACGAAGTGTGATATTGTGTGACAAGAGGGGACCTAAATTTCGTGACATTTCAAAATCTATAATATAATCTAAGTGTTAAAACACGAACTTTGAACTATTAACGAAAAACTCAGAAGCATTAACTCTGAATGTAAAATTGCAAAATATGTGACATTACACACACTAGTGAGGGAGGGAGTCTTACAAATGTGACCAGCTGTGACAAGGACGGGGGAGGGGTCAAAAATCATGAAATTCGTGTGACGTAATTTATGGCTGGCCCCTAAAGAAGCATGCGTCTTACAATATTAAACCGTTGGCAACCGTGTCAGGACATTCGCTCTGATAAAAGATGTCCATCAGGATGAATGTTTTGATAATAAAAATGCAATGTATTTAGTGCATTCTGTATGTATCTATTGTAGTCTATTGATCAAAGCTTGAGAGCGATCTCTACTAAATTTGAGATTGAAGCTAGTCCTTTCCGAATAAAACTCGCTTATTAATTATCCTGCAATGGAGTATATCTTGAATCAGCAAATATATTCGTTTGTCAACATAATTCCAGAAAAAATGTCTGGAATGCGCTTTCTTGTATGGCAGGAAAATCGAAAGAGGGGAAAGGAGAGATCAAGAGATGTACAAAACATATGCAATCAAAGCCAAAAGACAGAAATCTAGTACTTTAATAAGTTTAAAGTAACAGAAGTTCGCGAGATTACATTGTCTCTGATTTTTTATTTTTATACTACGTAGGCTAGCAGACAAGAAGCGGTTACCGTTGCCATATTAACGCTCGCAACATAAAATATCGCTCGCGCGCCGCCACCTCCGCTGCCAACGCAGCACCTCCTTCTTTTCTGGTGAAGTCACTCACTCACTCGCAGGAACACAACAACCCTTAAGGGAATTGTTATTTTGGCTGCGGTATTTTTTGAGGGTGTAACTACTTGATCAACATCTTTGTACCAAAGCCAACCTCACATGCACGTAGTGTAACCTGCTGACTGACAAACCAGGCTCTAGCGAAAAGAGGTAGGACATAGCGTATTTTTTAAGCTGCCCGACTGGGGAAATATCTCCACCTTACAGAATATCGCAGCCAAATAACAATTCCCTTGTGGGTTCTTGTGTTACTGCGAGTGAGTGAGGTCACCAGAAAGAAAGGAAGGAGTATAAGCTAGCAACGGATCGACGACCCCTTGGTGTTGCTGATCTCCATGGGGTGATTGCTTTCCATCAGGTGACTCACATGCTCGTTTGCCCCCTCGCATATATAAAAAAAAGATATACCTTCTGTAGCTACGGATGATATTGGGACTCCTTGCTTATGTGACATGAATCCCAGATACGTGAAGATTACAAATCCGGAGAAAAAAGATGTAAAACAGTTCACTAGGGTCGTTATCAGACAATCTCTGAAACAGAAAATTAGTTATATAGAGGGTAATAGAATGACTTCAATAACGCCAAATAGTTTCAGCCAAGAATTGGATTACCTGTAGCAATTGTTATGGAATGTGTTATAACTTGCATAAGACAAGTGAACCCCAAATCCTGCGCCTACTGAGTAAAATATCTGAACAGCAGCATCCACCCATACCTAAAACAGCATAATATAAATAAGAAAATAGGAATTCAGACCTCCCAAAGCTATCCCAACCTTGAAAAATTCATGCCCTAAAACCCGGTGTATGCCAACATCTCTAGGCGTCCCGAAAGTCGCAGGACTCTTGTGAAATTGCGTAAAAATAATGTTTACAGAATTTTGGAGGCTAGCCTAGACAAAGTCATAGCATGAGAATTGGTATATCGGCGTTGCGACTTTAAGACCTCTCATGTGTAAAATTCATCTTTGCGAGATAATCAATAAAAAACGTCTACTGAAAAAAACATAAGGAAACTAAATATAACAGAAGATACAAGAGATAAGGAGATTATTTTATGCTTTTTACCTTGTTATTCTCATTAAAAAAAAAAAAGGTAATTGTAATAAAAAAATAAAAAACCATTCAACGTGACATAAGAGGTTTTGGTTGCGCGTTTTGTATCACATTAGAGGTTTTGATATCTAGCGATTTTACACATAAGATATTTTATCATTTTAGTTTCCCTAAACTATAAGTTAGTCATGCTATTAAAAACTCTCATGTGTATTTATTGTGTCTGATTTAGCACAAGATATGTTAAATTCCAACTTTGAATGAGCGAGCATTTAAAAGATATTGAATAAGGGAAATAAATAGCAGTTGAAAATTTTGCAATTGAAAAATATATATAAATAATATATAATAGCAGTTGAAAAAAAATGAAAATTCACATGAGAGTTTTTGCTTTCGATGAAGCGCCAAAATTTGAAATAAACCAGTATAAAAAAGTGATTTCGTCAAAAGTGAAACTTAGATCGGTGGTAATTGTGTTTAGCTTAGCTAGTAGAAATCATGGAGATCTACCGAATGAGCTGAAGATGTTTGTCAATAACTAAAACGTAAGACCTATTTTTCCCTCCCCAACCCGTTTGGCCAGCGTGGGGAGTGTAGGCCAAATCCTCTTTCCGTCTAGGACGGACAAGAGAGGGTCGTGCTTCTGTTGTGGAGACTAAAATGGACCTGATGCATAAGACCTATTTTTCGAATCAAAATATTCAATGGTAATCGGCTTCAGCTTCGGCGGTAGGGCCCCGAGACCGATGGCTTAACTACCATTCAAAGTATGGGGTAAGCTCGAGATAGATAAACTCATACAGGCTACAGTCGACTTTGCCCAAACTTCAAAAAAATATGCTGATTCGCGCAACTCAATGAATGATTCCTTTGGCGTCATGCCGGAAAAAACGGAGGAGGTTCTCAAGTCAACGCGTATTTTTTTTTTATGTATGACCACGCACAACTTTTAGTCTGTCGACTTAACGAGTAGTCTGATTTTGATAATTCTATTTATATTGGAAGGTATCCCCCGAAGTTAATTTGAAAAACAAATTCAACCCTAAGGGTACGAAAACAGAAGATGATTGATTATAATGTATGACGCTAATTCGTACATTATAGCCACAAAAAAATATAAAATAAAAACATTAAAACAAAAAAATTAAACCGACGAAAAAACTGAAAAGTAAAAAATAATAAACTTTGTTTTTATTGACCTTAATAACTAAGTTCTTAAACAAATTTAAGTTCACCTAAGTAATTTTGAGTCGGCACCAAACAATTAATGGACAAAGATCGCAAAATTAACTTAAAATTTAAAGAAATAACCAAATCAAATTAACAATGCAATGCGAAATCTCCAGCGATAAACAATAATATTCCAAAAAATGCGTGTTTGGCGCCGACTCAAAATTACTTTAGGTGTACTTAAATTAGTTTAAGAACTTAAGTCATTAAGGTCAATAAAAACAAAGTTGATTATTTTTTGCTTTTCAGTTTTTTCGGGGTTTTAATATTTTTGTTAAAAAGTTTTTGTTGACACTCTAGTGGTACATAATCATAAAAATCACACATAAAACAAAAGCAAAAAAAATATTGGTTGCCTGTAAAGTCGGTATACGGGCGAAAGTTTTACGTGACAACGACTTTGAGTGGTAAAATGTTTTCGAGTGGAAGGGATGCATGCCTTTCACTTTTTATGTCTGTCTCTCTCGCTCTTAGAAGGGACACGCGTCCACGACACGCCTACAATGAGAGCGAGTGAAAGGCACGCGCCTTTCACTCGCTCTCATTGTAAGCGCATAACGTGACCCAGTTTCTTGAAGTGTCACCCGGCTAACCAATTTATAAGACGTTGTCACGTCAAAAGAAAACCAGCAGTAATTGACCTGTGTGTCTTTCAACCGGGTCAGTTCAGGCTGCAAGTAGTAGGCAATGCCTCTGGTAGCACCAGGGAGAAGAAGTCCTCTCGCCAGGAGTATTGATAACACCACATAGGGCATGGTTGCTGTCATCCATACCACTTTTCCTGAAAGTTCAATCGTCAATAGTGTTAGATATCTTATAAACCATATAATAAAATAAATATATAATGTATCGTAATTAAACCTGATTGTATAGAGGAATAGACGAGCTCGGTGGTCGAATGGTTATCAATGGCCATTTTGACTCCGAGGTCGCGGGTTCGATCCCCGCACAAGACAAACATTTGTGTGCATGAACATGTCTGTTTGTCTTGGTCTGGGCGTTTTCTATGTATTATATGTATGTATTTACAAAAAAAAAGTATTTAAGTATTATATATCAGTTATCTAGTATCCATAGTACAAGCTTTGCTTAGTTTGGGACTAGATGGCCGTGTGTAATTTGTCCAGGAATATTTATTATTATTTATTTATTAATAAGTAAACCTGACTGTACAATTGTTTATTATCCTGAATAAATAAAACAAAATTGTACACAGTGGTGCACATCAGTTGAGCTTCATTTGATGAGCCTCTGCAGGTTTTTATTGCTTTAATTCTTATTTTTATACCACGGTATACGGCTCTCCCGGTGTAAAGTGATTACCGTAGCCTATACACGTTTACAATGCTTGCTGGCACTCCCGTTGCCAGCATAATATCTTCACACTACAAGTCAGGATCGACACGTGAGCTGTGAGTAGGTAAATGGTGAGTCGCTTACAGCGGAAAGAATTGGATCATATTTAAGAAATGGTTCTAAAAAGTAGCTGTAGGTAATTATATTTAATTTGTAAACTAGCTTTTGCCCGCGGCTTCGCTCGCGTGAAATTCTTTATCGTATTTTTTTTTTAATAAAAAGTATCCTTTCACCATAGATTAACAATTGGTCGCCGCTCCGCTTCGACTCGATGCCGCACTATCTAAAAACAACAGCTCCGTGAATGCGGCAACTCAATATTGTAGTATGCGTAAAACGATGCTAGCGTGAAGAATTGTATTGAAACTGATGTGCAGAGATGCTAGTGTGCGTGAAGAATTGTATTGCAACAGGCTCGGGTACGCCGAGTTCGGCGTAGTATTTGTGGCCGCATTTTACAATTGCGCCGCGGCATCTAGTCGAAGCAGAGCGGAGACCAATTGATAATCTAAGCCTTTCTCGTTATTTCTGATACCTCCAAGAATATGTGTACAAAGTTTCATGATGATCGGTTGAGTGGTTTTCGTGTGAAAACGTAACAAACAAACTGACATTCACATTTATAGTATTAGTAGGGATATTGTTTACATTTTTTATATAACGTCGAGTGGCAGACAAAGATATGGCCTGCAGTTCAATGTGGTCATATTAACGCCCGTAACATGAAATAAGCTCGTGCGCCGCCACACCCGCTGGCAACGCAGCAACTCTTACCTTCCTTTCTGTCTGGTGACCTCATTCAATCGCAGGAACACGGTAAATCTCAAGGGAATTGTTATTTCGCTACAATATTTTGTGAGGTGTAGGTACCTTCCTAGTCAGCCAGCTTACAAATACGCTGTACCCTACTTCTGTTACGCCAGAGCCTCTTTCGCCAGAGCTTCTTTCGCTAGTCAGCAAGGTGCACCACGCACAGACCAGTCCCCCTAGCCAAGTGTAGCCAAGCAACCCTGGAGCTCTACTGACTAAACTGAAAATGTTTGTTATTAATCAGCTTCAGCTTCGGCGGTAGGATCCCAGCCCCCTAGCCAAATGTAATTCGTAGCGTAACGAACGTTAGATAGATCATGTGACATTTGTCAAAATCGAACATTTTAGTAGAAGAATTGACAAATGTCACGTGAACTATCTAACGTTCGTTACGCTACGAATTACACTTGGCTAGGGGGCTGGGATCCTACCGCCGAAGCTGAAGCTGATTAATAACAAACATTTTCAGCTTAGTCAGTAGAGCTTCAGGGTTGGTCTGTTTACCAGCTAAGGTAAACACAAGTACCGTAAATCTAAGTTGAAGTTGGATCTTTGCAATAAAAAGAACCCATGGTAATCGGCTTCAGCTTAGGCGGTAGGGCTCCAATTGGCTCTAAGATAATTTGGCTCTAAGATCGCGTAGAGCCAATTATATTTATTGATCACATGAACTTCTGACTCCTATTAAGAAGATCATTGGAACTTGGTGCACTTTGATTCCTTTAATGGCTCCATTGATGGATCCATGACTACTTTTCCCCCACTTGAAAATATTATTGAAATCAAGGGATTCAAAAACACTGCAGAAATAGCAATGGATACTCCAAAAAAGTATAAAAATAACTAACCTGAACTCTTAACACCCTTGAACAAGGACAAGTACAGGGTGACGTACACCAAGCCGAGGCAGACCATGAGCTGCCACTTCGGGAAACCCAAGTCGTTCAGCCCTTCTGAGTGTTGCATCTCTAAAACTGCACGGCTAAAACAAACGTAAAAATGTCAAAGGTAGAGTGCATTTAAAATACTTATGTAGGTACTCAAGGCCGTGTGGTTTCCGGCTGACTAGAATAGAATCACTCCGTCTCTTCCTGTGGATGTCGTACAAGGCGACTAAGGGAAATACATTATAAAACATCGATCAGGCCTCCCTAATCCTCCTTCTGTCTGAGACGGACGAGAGAGGGTCGTGCCCCTGTAGTGGAGACTAAAATGATCTGATGATGATGATGTTCCACAATCATCATTTTATAGACATCAATAGATTATTATAAATATTTTAAAAATGGAAAAATTCACCTCCACGTGGACGGGGAGGTTCCACCACACATTCCCACCACTGTGTCCTGTGTAGTCAGGATTAACAGCGGCGACCGCCAAAAAAGGCAATGAACAGTGAAGTCCATTGCAGTCCCGGGGGTAAAATTACGGCTGCCTTGGAACTCACAACGAATTTAATCAGAAGAAAAGCTATATCAAAATAGGTTCATTCATTTGGCAGCATAAACAAATATACCTACTGATACATACATACCAACGTTAAACTTGGAAAACCCTTTGTGATCGGCGGTCAAAAATGAGATATACGATTGGAATTGTTATCAGGCCATTGAACCAAGTCAGTGACCTTTGGAAACACTGGCCTACACCAACCGCAACAGCAGGTTTGGAACCCTCGGCGTGCAGGACTCATCGGGAAGTAAGCGAACTTTTATGAGGAGGCATGCCTTACAGCTCTGGCACTCATCATGGGTAAATTGGTAAGGCCCAGTTGCTTGGGAAACCGAACGACGGCTGGCAGACAAGCATACGGCCCGCCTGATGTGAAGCGGTTACCGTAACCATATTAACTCTCGCATCATAAAATATCGCTCGCGCGCCGCCACCTTCGCTGCCAAAGCAGTATCTCCTTCCTTTCTGGTGACCTCACTCACTCACAGGAACACAACAACCCTCAAGGGAATTGTTATTTGGCTGCGGTATCCTGTGAGGTGGACGTACATTCCCCAGATCGGATAGCCTACAATTACGCTCCTACCGCTCTTAAAATCTGTACTTTTCTTAATATATAAAATACTTTTCTTAAGAGTTGCCAAATAGCCTGTTTGCAGGCAAGATATGCGACCAAAGTGGTTGAGTGCCAGGATGACATACTGGGCGAGAGATCGAGGAAGGTAGAGGTCCTCTTGCGGCGAGAGTTTCGCAACCCTGTAATATGACCGATCGGTGCACGGAGGAGCATTAGCTTCAGGCATTACCCTGTCCACTATTGCTCCGGTAAATGTCTTATCGACGATGTCTTATGACGAGCTCGGTGGTCGAATGGTTAGCAATGGCAACTTTGACTCCGAGGTCGCGGGTTCGATTCCCGCACAAGACAAACATTTGTGTGCATGAACATGTCTGTTTGTCTTGGCCTGGGTGTTTTCTATGTATTATAAGTATGTATTTACAAAAAAAAAAATGTATTTAAGTACATTTATCAGTTGTCCATTACCCATAACACAAGCTTTACGCTTAATTTGGGACTAGATGGCGCTGTATAAATTGACAGAAATATTTATTTATTTATATCTTACTAACTGGAAGAACTCAGATGCTGGTGTGAAGTGCGACAGCGGACCCTGGTATTTAACATCGGTTCTATTTGTAGCATTCATCCTGGCCGTATCCCAGCACTGCTCTGTGTTCCACGCATTGTCACAATGCAACCAGGGAAGTTCCGACCTGGCGGACGATACCAGGAAATAGAACGCCCATCCTGGAAAAAAATAGTAGGAGATTTAATAGAATATGTATGTATAGATGTAATATGTGTAATTGTATATGTTTAAGATAGTTTCAATCAATCTTTCTTGGGGTGTATGTGGCTCACCACTACCTTAGAGCCAAAGCCAACCTCACCTGCACGTGGTCACCCTGCTGTTTAACAGACGAGGCTCTGGCGAAAGAGAGGTAGGGCTCAGTGCCCGGCTGGGGAGGTACCTCCGCCTCACAGAAGACCACAGCCAAATAGCATTCCCTGCGGGCATCGACCACTAATAAATACTGGTGATCGATGTCTGCAGCGGTTGTTGTGTTCCGGCGAGTGAGTGAGGTCTCCAGATAGTAATGCTTGGGGGATTGCTGTGGCGACATTGTGGGAGCGGCGGAGGATTCCGTCTATTCATTGCTAGGAGGACTGAGCTGACCCGGCGGCCAGGGAGACCCATTGAAACGGTTGTTCCGCTGGCCGCCCGCGGTATATAGTACAGGGGCCCAATCGAGGCTAACCACCTCGAGAGGCTGCCCTATCATACCGCGCATAATCTCAGGGTAGATTGTCGTGCCGGTTAGTGACCGGAAGGTGGGGACCCGGCGACTACCTCCGGGGGGGTCAGTGCAGCTCCTCTAACGGCAAGTTTATGGAGGGACGGGGCCACCACTACCTTCCCTTCTGTCGTGACAGCAATTTCTAAATTTTCACGTTTCCCATACTTATGACAGCGCAACAAATGAGAAATGGTCATACAGTGGTGCACTCCCCCACCACCCTGCTAAAGGTGGAGTTCGCTAACATCCGCGGACTCCACGCAAATCTCAACGCCGTCCACCAGCACCTCGAGACGGCCCGACCTGCCTTGCTGTTTCTGACGAAGACACAAATCGAGCGTCCAGCGGACATTTCTTACCTGCAGTACCCCGGCTATGTACTCGAGGAGAACTTCCACGCGAAAACCGGGGTCTGTTTGTTTGTCCGTTCGGATGTCTGTTGTCGCCGTCTGCGCTGTTATGAGGATCCCTCCTTTCCCGTCCAGTGGGTGCATGTGATTGTGGGCCTCCGGAGTCGGCTGTACATGTGCCTGTACCGATCCCACAATGGAGATACGGAGACAACTCGACTCTTCGATTATCTAAGTCGGACGGCAGATGAAGCGCAGGAGCTGTTACTGCAGAGATGATATGTTTGGGGGGCTTTAACTGTCACCACGACTCGTGGTTAGGTTCCTCCACAACCAACCATGCAGGAAGAGCCGCTCATGCGTTCGCTCTGTCCCACAGCCTGACGCAATTGGTAGACCAACCTACCAGAATACCCGACATTGCTGATCAGGCGCCCTCTCTGCTCGACCTAATGCTGACCACCCACCCTGAGGGATACCGGATTTCTGTTGAGGCACCCCTGGGCACCTCTGATCACTGCCTGGTGTCCACAATAGTGCCAAGCGCAGTCCTGCCGCAACCCGCGGCAGTCAAGCGCTGTGTATGGCACTACTCGTCAGCAGATTGGGACGGTATGCGCGAATAATTTGCTTCCGTCCCATGGGGGCAGCGCTGTTTCAGTGAGAAGGATGCTACGGCGAGTGCTGCGGCTATTGTTGGCGAGATTGGCATTGGGATGAAGTATTACATCCCTTACTCCGATGTGGCCATCAAAAGCCGGAGACGCCCGTGGTTTAATCGCGAGTGTGCTGATGCTGTTAGTAACAAGCAGGCGGCGTACCGTGCTTGGACCAGGGGCCGCGCCCTCAATGATCCCAATATCAACTCGCTGAAATCAGCCTACAACGCTGCCACTAAGGTATGCAAGAGGGCATACATTAGAGCGGACGCACAGCGCGTTGCACGTGTGGGCTAGGAGCTAGTGTCACATCCCACTGGGTCACGTGGCTACTGGCGACTGGCTAAAACCATACCGGCAAACTTTTGTGAACCGTCGCTGCCACCGCTGAGATGCCCCGATGGCTCACTGGCACATCAGCCGCAGGAGAAAGCCGATCTCATGGCTAGCCTCTTTACGGCTAACTCGCGGATCGATGATTGTGGCACACAACCACCAACTATACCCTCCAGTGGTTCTAACATGGCTGATATTCGTATCAGACAGTGTGACGTACGATCAGAACTGCAATCACTCGATGTCCGAAAAGCCAGTGGTCCAGACGGTATTCCGGCGATTGTACTTAAAAAATGTGCAGCAGAGTTGTCTCCGGTGTTAACGCGCCTCTATCGTCTCTCGTACTCAACCGGTTGTGTTCCGGAAACTTGGAGAGAAGCTAATGTGCAACCGGTCCCAAAAAAGGGAGACCGTTGGGATCCATCAAATTACCGCCCCATAGCCGTAACCTCAGTACTGTGCAAGGTCATGGAGAGGATCCTCAATAATCAACTGATCCGCTACCTAGAAGATCGTTCCCTAATTAATGACCGTCAATATGGTTTTAGGCCGAAACGATCAACGGGTGATCTTCTAGCGTATGTAACGCACCTCTGGGGTGAGGCAACCGACAAATATGGTGAATATATGGCAATCAGCCTAGATATTGCCAAGGCGTTTGATCGGGTTTGGCACAAAGCATTTCTCTCCAAGCTTCCGGCATACGGTCTGCCTGTCCAGCTTTGTGACTGGATTGCTAGCTTCCTGCATGAGCGTAGAATCCGCGTCCTTTTAGATGGTTGCGCTTCGCGGTTCATGCCAGTGAATGCGGGCGTCCCCCAGGGCTCCGTTCTATCGCCCACCCTCTTTCTGCTTCATATTAATGACATGCTACCTCTTGGAAACATTCATTGCCATGCTGACGACAGTACAGTTCATGGGCGATATTTCGGTCGGCCTGGTGCTGGTAGGGCAGAAATCGATGAGAAACGGGAGACTCTAGTTCTTGAACTGGATCGGGTGTTGGATCTCCAGATGGGGTTCCAGCAATCTGGTCGAGTTCAATGCTAAGAAAACCCAAGTGCGCGCGTTTACCACAAAAAACATCTCCGTTTCTTCCTACCCCCAGTCTTCAGAGCACTTCGCTCAATTTGCGAGAGAGCTTAAATATGCTGGGCATGGATATTCGCTGTAACCTTAACCAAAGGGAATATATTGAGAGCCTCATCTCAACAGCCTCAAAAAAACTCGGGATCCTGAACAGGGTGCGGCGGTTCTTCGCACCGGACCAACTTTGTCTCTTGTTTATGACTCAAGTTCGGGCCTGCGTGGAGTACTGCTCGCATCTCTGGGACGGTTCCGCCCAGTATCTCCTCGAGGCTCTCGATAGGTTGCAGCGACGAGCGGTCCGCAGAATTGGTGACGAAGAGGTCACCAAGAATCTTGAACCCCTTCAGCTCCGCAGGGATATTGGCTCACTAAGCGTATTTTACCGCCTATATCATGGTGAGTGCTCTGAAGAACTGTTTTCCCTTATCACTTCCTCCCCTTTCCGTCACAGAACATCACGTGCAAGCTCGCGATATCATAAGTTTACGGTTGGGATCATTCCTTCGCGTACTAAAAAGGTTGGCAACTTCTATCTATGTCGCACCATTAAAAAGTGGAACGCGTTGCTGGCATACGTATTTCCTCATTCATACGATATGGGATCCTTCAAGAGAAGCGTGAAGAAGCATCTTGTAGGCCAGCATGGCAGCGTCAACTGACAAGACATCAAGGTCTCTTGTCCGTTGCCGATGCGATTGGGGCCGATTGCTTTTCGCTTACCATCAGGCGAAGCGGAGCCAATATGCTGAGCTAATATTAAAAAAAAAAAACAATATTGATCTTCATAGTAAGTCTCATGATGCAATGACACATAGAAATATAGTAATCGTATTGAAAAAACATAAACAAATTCCATATTGTTACAAAACATGTAAATGTATCGTTTGTGGTTTGGCTACCTCCCAATTCAGCTACACTTTTTGAAGGTCCAAAATTCGCCATATGTATGCACCGGCCCTTCCCGAAATGGCGCCATAAATTTGTATGATATGGAAATATGCCAAATCACATGATCATAACAATAGAACTCTATGGACTAGTGAAAACTGTGGACTATAAATTTATAATGTGAATAGGATACTATTTAACGTAACATCAAATAAATACATTGCAAACCTAACTTATGTTAGGTTAGGTTTTGCATTGCATGCAATTTGCACTTCAAAAAATACTTATTGCACATCAAATGCAGAATTTGATGTGCGATCAGATTAAATTGATGGAATGGTTTTTATTAATATTTTCCGTGTGAATATGGGGATAATACTATTAGGTCAAAGCGGAATTGAAAACGATGACGAACCCAGTTTATTAAAACCACTAAGCTAAATCTGGGGTACAGTCGGTTTCCTAAGACAACTGACCACTCTGCCATACGTTTCAGTATGGTCAGTTATCTTAGAGAACCGAATGTACTTCTGTTGTTAATTTGATGATTTTTAGCATTATTAAGTAACCCCGAATACAACTAGAACCTAATACCAGCCTTCTGGGAACGATGCGTTTTGACAGTGATGCGGAGGAATTTTTTGAGGCGGTTTAGTTCTACTCCATCAAATATTCAATACCAATATAATAATAATAGATTGGATGCTAGAGCGAGTTGTACTGAGACACCCATGCGCCACGTGACTTTCAATCTTAGACAAATATTTATTTAAGTTGTCAGCCCCCTTACCACCAACTCTTATTGCGATTCAATAACTGAATAGAATGCTTTTTCATGCCAATGAATAAGCGACTCTACTTCAAATTGGATAGAGTCGTTTATTCATTGATATGAATAAGCATTCTATTCAGTTATTGAATCGCAATAAGAGTTGGTGGTAAGGGGACAGTATTAAAAAGTGGAACGCCTTGCCAGCACAAGTATTTCCTTGTTCCTACAAACGAAGCGTGAAAAACACTTCGCGGGCCAGCATAGCAGTGTCAACTGGCAGAAAACTATTGTCGTGTCTTTAGTCATTTGTTGCTGCAATTTGAGCTCCTCTTTTCGCTTACCATCAGGCGAAGTGGAGCCACTATACTGAGGTAATAATATAAATTTAAATTCCGGCAGTCTTTTAACATCATCGCTGATGGGGAGGGTCAAACACACTTTGCCGTCACATGGCTTTCACACGTATAAATATTTTTTGTGAATTTTATAATTAGGAAATACGATGCTTTTAATAGTAAGGCAATACCTAGATGTTCATTTAATTCACACAGAAATATCAAGGCAAAACCACGGACTCTTCTGCCGAAGCTGTAGCCGATTGCCATCGAATATATTGATTCCAAAAATTGACCTTAGATTGAAGTTATTGGCTTATCTTCAGCTTAGTAGAGCTCTAAGGTTTTTACCAGCTGAGTTAAACATAATTCAAATCAACAATCTAAGCAGTAGTTTGATTTTTGCAATCTAAAAATCCTATGGTAATCGGCTTCAGCTTCGGCAGTAAGGCTCCAGGGGCTCTACCGCCGAAGCTGAAGCCGATTCCGATCGAATATTTCGATGCCTCCAAGGAACACTACGCCAACTAAAATTTCGATAGTTTTCTTTTTTTATCTAAATCGATTCATGACTTCAGTAACATTATGCTACCTGAATTCTATTTATAAAAGACACACAGACACAACAAAATTGACAAATACAAACCGCTAGGTAAATGTATAACACATATTAGCGGTGTGTATCTGGATGTGTATGTTTTGAGTTGGCGTAGTGTTCATTACTAGGTATCGATTTGATTACAAAAATAAGTCTTATGTTTAAGTTAATGGCAAACATCTTCAGCTTAATTGGTAGAGCTCCACGGTTACTACCAGCTACGGTAAATACAACTACCAATAATCTAAGCTAAAGTTTGATTTACGCATTTAAAAAAATAGATAGGAATTAGCTTAAGCTTAGGCCACTCCATACAAATGTCGCGACGTTAACTACTACATAAACTATGACGTCTGTGTGGGTATGAGCGTAGGGTTGTCAACCATACTGTTAAAAACAGTATTATACTGTTTTCTATGCTTTTATACTGTTGAAATAAACTTCCATTTTACCATAGCACTGTTTATTGTACTGCTCCGCATGCACTGGGCCTTATTATACTGTTTGTTTTGCTACGCAACTTTTGTTTATATAATATACTGTTTTTCTTGTAAAAAAAGTTGGCAACCCTATATGAGCGTGTGTGCATGCTGCGCCATACATACTGTTCCAGATTTGTCTCAGAGGGGAGGTGAGGTCGACATGAGAGCACGGCAGGGAATGTCCATACTATACGTAGTACTTTAACTTATATTGTGCTTAGGCGGTAAGCCTGATCTATCTGTAATGATACATAATATAAACACTTACCAATAATAACATTATAGTAGAAGGACACGTAGAAAGCAACCATGACTGCACAAAATCCAACGCCTGAAATCATAGCAAATCGATATGTTGTAGAAAAATATCGGGCGGAGGGCTAGATCGACTTCCGGAGGAAAGAAAATCAGAATAAGTATATTAATCAGGCTTTGGAGCCGGTGTTAACTTATTTCCTGGTTGAAATATGTGAAGCTGTTATTACAATTAATAACAAAATGGTTCACATAACGTTGTTTTAATTTGAAATAATGGAATAGAAACGATATACTTTTAATATAGGAATACTGAAAAGCAATAGTGTTAGGCGGTAGTCACCCTTTACGCAACTTACTTCGTGTTCATGTTAGCAGATACCCTGTACCCTGCGAGTAACTGGTAGAAAAAAAAATAGATAGGAGTATAGGCTGGCAAAGGATCGGCGACCCTTGATGTTGCTGATCTCCATGGACGGTGGTGATTGCTTTCCATCAGGTGACCCACATTCTCGTGTGCCCCTCTCGCATATAAAAAAAAAGTAGGTATAATATTTATTAACATCAAACATATTGTTACATATGTAATGTACAAAAACCGTCACAGTATGGTATGAGTATTTTTAAGCTATTGCATAGCTTTTATTGCGGGCTTTGAGCGCGGCGACCCAATCAAGAAATTCCGTAACGAAAATAAAACCTAACAACCCCCACCTAATATGACCTTTGGACGTATTTCGGCAGTGAGTATTATCGAGTCAATGGCGCAGTTGTAAATGTGTGACCAATTTGAACCATCGTTTCTACGTTCGCGCCTCGATGTGGTCATTACTCTTTTTGTACCTTTATTCGATGTTGGTGAATGACTAAAGACATTATTGAACTTTTTCGCTATTATTATTTTTGACATTATTACTGATTATGGGATAAAATTTAAATTTAGTAAAAACTTGAATTAATATCAAAGAAAAAAAATACTGCATAAATAAATAAATAATTATAATTGTATAAGTTGATCAAAAAAATGCTTTACCGCGGTAGTCCCCGAGTGCCACACGTATTTTTTTTATATAATTAGGGCCGAAATGAGCTTATGGGTCAACTGATGGAAAGTAATGACCACCATAGAAATCAGCAATAGGGTTGCCGATCCGTTGCCAGACTTGTCAGGGAAATATAGACTTTGTTCTTGTATGCTCACGTCGTATTTACATATTTATTACGCCATCATCAGCCTGTATCTATCCACTACTGGATATAGGATACTACCGCAATGTTTTCCATCAAATTCGATCCTCCTCTTTTGCATCCAGCCACTTCCTGATTTTTAAGGTCATCGGATCTAGAAGAGAGGCGTCCAACGTTTCGTCGTCCCACGTGGAACCTCCAGTCTAATATCTTTAGTCTGGTCAATGAATGCTCACAAGGGGAGTGTGGATGGAAAAGTCGAAAGCAGAAATTTTGACTTAGTAACTTTGTTTGGACTAGTTAGGAGATAAACATACTAAAAGTCCTTACCCCTCCGAGGTGAGCCCGAGGGGGGGGGGGGAGCACAAAGAAGGTCCCGTTTTTTGGTTTTTTGCTTACTTCTCGAAAACGGTGCTTCGTACGAAATTTTATTGTACTACATAATAAAAGCTAATTAAATTCTCTACAACTTTGTCTTTTGCGCTTTGTATCTATCTTCTATCATTGCCAAGCTATGAGCTTCTAAAAGTGGTCGATTTTCAAAAATGTGTTCTACATTCTTTTAGTTATTAAGAGTGGTCTCTTCTGTTTCGCTCCATACCAACTTAAAAAGCATAAGTTTCCATTTTCTCTTATGTCAGCATGCGATGAAGTGGGGTTCGAAAACACTCTGCGGCTTGACGGATCTCAGGTTTTTCAAGTACAGTTTACAAAAACCAACTTTGCTTCTCCGAACTGCAGTAGAAGTGGTGTCGCATCTAGGGATTGCAATCCGGAAAACCGGATCCGGTAATCCGGCGGATCCGGCAATATTAAACGGTTACCGGATCCGGTACTAATATACCGGATCCGTACTACGGATCCGGTGCTAGCAATTTTTGGCAAAATAATAGATCTCTGCATGAGTAGGTACTTTAAATGCATTCCGCGTGGTGTCACAATTAACACTATTTATTTTCTACGATCCTTTTGTCAAAATAAAAATGATTTTCGTATAATATACCTATAATGAATATTAAGACAATTATTAGGTACTTAAAATTCTACTTAAAATAATTATTTATCGTAAGCTGATTAAACTAAAGAGTTGTAATTATAAAACAAACTCATTATTGTGATAATTGTGCCATTCTTTAGACAGATTCATCAAATCATGATGGTGTATGTCATAAATATAAGACTTGTTTGTTAGCATTCTCAAATACTTTAATGATTATTGTGAACTCATCTCAGTAAATTACGTAAGGTTAATTATATTAGATTTTATAAAGTTACTTACTAAAATAATGTATCTATCTGTGAAAGTGAAATCTAGGAAGACTGAGCTATTCGTTAGTCGTTACATCGTTAAAATTTTACTGGTTACCTATACTACTAGATTTTAATTGTTTGCTCGTTGTCTAATCTTACCATCAGATTAGAAATAAAATTGTTTTTATATATTTTTTATAAACTATCTATATAAAGTATGTACATGACACTTGATTCACTTACTAACAGTTCATTTTGAATTGAATAGCGAAAATCATTCTGATTTGATCAATCCGGCCGGATCCGGTCGGATCCGGCCGGATCGATGGGAATCGGGTCGGATCCGGCCGGACTGAAAATGATGCCGGATTGCAATCCCTAGTCGCATCCCGTGAAGGCGTGTAGAAATAATATGTCTTTCATGCCTAGCTGTTGCAATTCCTGATTTGAATAATAGGTGGTAGGTACTTTACCTCTGCTAGGCTTGACAAAGATAATATCATGGTCAGGAAAAATAAGAAATGATTTTGGTAAATTTGTACTGCACTGTTACAATGTGCTCCAGAGAAAAAAACACACTTATGAAAATCGACCACTTTTAGAAGCTCATAGCTTGGCAATGATAGAAGTTAGATACAAAGCACAAAAGACAAAGTTGTAGAGAATTTAATTAGCTTTTATTATGTAGTACAATAAAATTTCGTACGAAGCACCGTTTTCGAGAAGTAAGCAAAAAACCAAAAAACGGGACCTTCTTTGTGCTCCCCCCCCCCCCCCCCCTCGGGCTCACCTCGGAGGGGTAAGGACTTTTAGTATGTTTATCTCCTAACTAGTCCAAACAAAGTTCCTAAGTCAAAGTTTCTGCTTTCGACTTTTCCATCCACAAATTATTCGTTGACTAGGCTACTTCCTCTTATGAAATATAAGAACGGGAATTAACGCGATCATGCATAAGAGTATTTACATACCCTTAACCATAGTTTAGTTAAACCATAGTTTTGATTTGCAGTCGGGTAACGGACAGAATACGGACGCGTCGGTTAGCTCGCAGAATAGGGATGTAGTGAGTGTAGTATGTCGCGGTACATGGATATCGAACAACACGAGGGTAGATGAAGATTCATCGACCTCGACAACAGAGTAACACCCCTGAGACAGTCAGCCTGTGACCACGGCCGGTGCAACCTGGTCGAAACGTCAGACAATAATAAAGGTATGTAAATACCCCTAAGCATGATCGCGTTAATTCCCGTTCTTATATTTCATATATCATGCAACGCGAAAGTTTAAAAGTTATAATATCTTCCTCCCCATCTGCCATTGCTGACTCGGCAGCTGTGGCCGGTCCACTGTCACTTGATAACTGAAGGTTGGTTCTCCTTCGAATTTCTTCAGTCCTGATTCGATCCCTTAGAGAAAGCCCGAGTCAATCTCGGGTTTTCTTTAGGAGATCACATCACGTTACGTACCTTTGAACAAAGGACAAATTTTCCACAATGTGATAGGTCCCTGTCGGTTGTACTGTCCAAGGATAAGTTCCATATAGAATAGAGGAACTGCGCCGAAGACCAACATCAGTGTGTAAGGAATTAGGAAAGCACCTAAAAATAACAATCATACGTTATACTTATCCTGCATATTTATGATAAAATTAAAAATAGATAACATAGAATAAAAAAAGTATATATTATACTACGTCGAATGCCAAATAAACGTACAGCTCGCCTGATGCAAAAGCCGTTACCGAATAGATGCTCGCAATACAGAGTACCTACCGAGTATTGCTAGCACGCTGGCCCATCGTTTTTAATGCAGCAATTCCTCATGTCTGATGATTTCACTCATTCGCATTAACATAACAATCATCAAAAGTATTGTTATTTGACTGCGATCTTCTGTGAGGTGAAGCTACTCCCCAATCGGATTCGATAAGACTTAACTCTATGTCCCCAGAGCGTCGATAGCTAGACGGCAGAATGCACCACATACAGCTTTTAGCTGAGTTTGACTTTGAATGTAAGATTCGAATGAGCTACGACGTCGTCATGAGGTCAGATGTAATATATATGAGGTCAGGTGGTTATTGTCATTGGCTAAAGGCGTATTCACCACCTTCTCACTTCAAGTTCGAATTCTAATTTCATGTTTTTAACTAATTTCCTGACTCAAATCTACCCACTTCTGGATATAGGCATTCCCCAATGCTATCCGCCATATGCGAACCTCTGCTTTCCGTATCTAACCGCTACCAACTACTTTTTTAAGTAAAACTTCTTTACGCACACTTGACTTGAGGAGTAAGCTGGTGAATGCGTGACGAGAGCGTTACGGAAACGGCGAACGGAAGTTGAGAGGAAGATATTAGTTAGTAGAGCTAAAGAAGTTTTACTTCAGTCATGTGGTCTAAAGCACATTAATTATTTTTTTTCAATTGATTGTAGAATACACTATGATTTAATCGAATTAACAAAGGCTATCGATTAATAGTAAGTGAAAGCGATAGAGTACCCCCTCCATTTCTATAGCATAGGTAAGGGAAACGCCACACATTGGCGAGATCGACTGCGAATCCGATTATAGAAAGCAAGAAGTCTGCTCCTGTGCCCCAGGTCTCGCGGCCGTCGTTGGGTTCTCCTGGAAAAGAACAGAACAAACTATAGTAAAAGTAGTTTAAGGGTTTGTTAGTTCCGGTATCATTTTGTAATGTTTAATTTAAATTAGTTGCACTGGAAACACATTCTTTCAAGCTATTGACTGCGCTGGTCTGTGATTGGCTAAACGATCAGAGGCTAGCATTTGGTCATTTCTGATTGATAAATAACTACCAATCAGAATACTTGATTTTTACCGCGAAAATCAGACGAAAAGTGGGAACTAAAGCGGCCTTTTGAACATTCTTCGTTGGATTGTTGAATTGGAAGGTTGTAATAGAAATTAAAAGTAATACATCTCTCTTCAGTGTTTTTCTTCACATCTAAATAGTATTCTGCATCGGAAGTATAGTAACTATATTACATGCAAGGTAGAAGGAGGCTCTCCCTTACATCAGTATAGTAAAACTTTAACTGCCCGGCAAAGATAAAATAATCTAAATCTTGCTAAGCAAGTAATAAGTGCCTGATTGATTAGACAACGGGCGATCACTTCCGTCGGCCCGGTCACCCTACGGTAGGCCAGGGGTAGACGTTCTCCGGGCGTCGGGAAGTGAGCGTGCCTTACAGCTCCGGTACCTGTCATGGATCAGGTAGCCAGCTATCTGGCTCCCAGGTATGGTTACAATTACACTAGACGATCACAGCGCATTGGGAAGTGAGCAAGTGACCCTCTTTAGGGGAGCGCGCCTTACAGCTCCGATACCCATTATGGAGATTGGGGAGTTGTGGTAGGGCCCCGATGCTAGGAAAACCAAGCATCAGTCGCCATGGATTATTCGTTTTGAGATTGTTTAAGTACTCTTGCTTGCAGACGAAAGGGGAGTATATAAGACCTGCTACCAATCTGTTTGAGTGCCTGGTTGGTTTACAGGGTGAGAGAATCGCAATCCTGTGATATACCTAACCGAAAGGTTGGTGCACAGGGGCGCATTAGCAAAAGGTATACGATCCGTTGCCCGGCAAAGAAAAAATAATCTAAATCTTGCTAAGCAGGCAATAAGCTCCGGTGCCTGTCATGGACATCAGGTAGCCAGCTATTTGACGCCCAAGTGTGGGTACAATTACATTAGGCAATCACAGTGCATTGGGAAGTGGGCAAGCGACCATCTTTAGGGGGGCGCACTTAACAGCTCCGATATCCATCATGGAGATTGGGGAGTGATGATAGGGCCCGAATGCTTTATCTTGTCTATAATGGTACCAAAAAAATACGTAAAAAAGTAATTTTTTGGCATGCGCTGCTTTGTCGCCCCTACTATGATTGAATATATTTAAATTTGATTTATATGTTTCACAATAAAATTACTACCCTAAACTGCACCTGTGCGACGCCGGGCGGTAATAAAATATTATATACTATGATGGTTAATGCTGTAAAGATATAATCGCGTCATATAAACCGGTCCTTACAATGGACCTGAACAAATCTAATTTTGCATCCGATTTTTATTGAATCAGGCCGCCAGAAAGATACTATTCCTTTCAAAGTTGTATGACAGATGTTCCGGTTAAGTCTTCGTCAACCCTTATTCATCCCACTGCTGGGGTCTCCCCTCAATCGAAGGGGTTTTAGAACATACTCCACCACGCTGCTTAACTTCTGGTTGGCGGAGGCCAGTGCTTTCAAGCCGCCTAAAGATCACTGACTTGGCTTAACGACTGTTATCTAATGACAACAGCCTGGACCGTCGACTTGCGTGCCCTCCGAAGCACTATTTTCAGGTTAAAGTACTGTATCCAAATTATTTGCACGTCACAAAACAAGTTTACATGTGTAAAATCAGTAACATCAAGCACAAACATTATAAATACGAGTACAAGTACGATTTGAACATTTAGAAGTAAAAAAATACGCTAGAAAACAATTAGTTTTTTTTATACTACTCTAAGCATACGGCCCACCTGATGTGAAGCGGTTACCGTACCGATATTTAAGCTCACAATAAGAAATATTGCTCGCGTGCTGCCATCCCCGTGGCCAACGCAGCAAAGCCTTCCGTTCGAGTAGCCTCACTCGCTCATAGGAACCAACCTTCAAGGGAATTGTTATTTGGCTGCAGTATTCTGTGAGGTGGAGGTACTTCTCCAGTCGAGCAGCTTACAAATACCCTATGCTCTACTTGTCTTTTCGCCAGAGCCTCGTTTGTCAGTCAGTAGGGTGCACCACGTGCAGGTGAGGTTACCTCTACCTCTTACCTCTCTTTTGACAGAGCCTCTCTCGTTAGTCGGCAGGGTATCGTACATTTTCATGAGAGCCAAATTTGCCAAATTTCAACGTAATCGTACATGGGAAGTGGATCAAGTTTAACTTGCAAGATTTGATTACAGGCACAAGGACGGGTGAAATGAAATAAAAATTGGCAAAAGATGAGATTAACTTACCTATTTTGATACTATTCGTCCTAATTCTTTTTGAAGTTTCATTAAAGAAGCATTCTTCTTCAATTTGGATCTTCGGCTCCTCTGAGGACAAGTTTGGCAATCAAATACATTATTATTAGAGATGTGCCGACCTTGGCAAACTAGCCGAGTAGCAGATTAGTCGGTTATAATATAGCTTATGTCAAATCAATGAATAATAGTAGTTTATAAAACTGTTGCATAATAAGGGTTCTTTAAACATGAGTGTGAGTTTATCACATGAGCCGAAGGCGAAATAGCTACACACGAGTATTTATTATGTGCAGTTTCATATACTACTTTATCTAATCTCATGAAATAAATTAATATTTTAAATAAAACCATGAAGTTAATTTAACAGCTTTATTTCTTACTTATAAATCCATTTGCAGATCGAGCATGAGTGGTGCGTATGCACGACGCGCCGCGCGGCGCCGCGTTCACAGATTATGTAGAAATTTTTGCAAAGTAACAATGCATTTTCATTGCAACCTCCTTAATATAGCTGAACCCAGGTCTGACGCTGTATCGAAATGGAAAAAAAGTTATTTTTCGATACAGTTGTCCATAAAGAGCTGTATCGAAAAGTTACTTTTTAAGTTTATTTTGATGGCTTGCGCGTAAAAAGACTGACATTAAGATTCTGTGTTTAGTTTTTTAATCTTTAAATTTCAGTATGAGAATAGATAGATAAATACAGTTGGGTCATTATACAGAACAACATTTTTTAAATTACAAAAATAAATATCAGAATTTTATAGGTTTTAAAGATTCATGTCTTGCAAAATATGAACAAATATTATAATCACTGCAGAAAACAAAATTTTAATTGCGTTTAATACGTAAATCTCAGAAAAAACATTTTTTGGTGCTCACAGAAGTGGCGCATGTGTTCATTGAAATGATGGAACTGATCATTAATTAATAATTAATATAAAGACATGAGTTTAACATATGGAACTTAAAAGTTTTATCAGTAATAATTATACAAAGACAAAATAAAACGAAAAATATTATTTTGAAACAGAAATAAAAAATCACACATTCTTGTTCACGGAAATGACATTGAACAGGTACGTCATTTCTGTGATATCAAACAAATATATTGTCTGAATCACTGGAGTTATGATCAGATGACCATTTTCATTAGATAGCTATTTTCCTTAGTCCAAAATGAAGACAGGTGATGTTTAAAGGACATCCCAAGCAACTAAGCCGCCTGACTTGAAGAACATTCTGGTGTTCTTTTATCCATATAATTTGGTGCACTTTCATTGTGCCTTCAAAGGGTTTTATATCACTATTCTTTAAAATATTCTCTATTGACTCAATACAATGATCACTTACTGGTATTACTTTAACCGAAGGACAGTTTTTTTTTAAATAAGTAATCAAAGTCGGATAGTCTGGTATGTCATCCCCCAAAACCACTCGTCGATCGGCAGTTCTTTTTAAGTAGCCACCTACACAGTCTGAGGCTCTTTTTCCATCGCCACACTCCAAATATTGCCACAAAACGGCGTCAGCACTAAACATTGAATTGAAATATTTGACAGTTACAATTAATTGTTTTATACTCGTATATTGGGTAGTTGGCCCATCACTCAAAAAATGCATTTTTGTTAAATAAGGAACTATACTTTTGATATCATCTAAACAGTATTTTAGTATTTTTATTTGTTGTCTAGGTGTATAATCTTTTATAGTTTTAAGTAATCCCTTTTCTTTTTTCTTGTGATATCTCTCTCCGTCTTTCCTTTTCACTTCTTCCTGAGCTGTAAAATCTTGTTTGTGTTTTTGTCGACGTACACTAAGCTTTATTTGCTCTCTTCTCCAAGCTTTTCTTTCTTCATCTGACATCTTCTTTCTTGTTTTTGCTATTTTTGTCTGTACCTACTACGAAAAAATAACATGCTCATAACCACAGCAAAACTACACAACCAGTGTATTAGTTTTATTTTGCTATCAGACACAAATAAACAAACAAAACGTCATTTCTGTGAAACCCATCAATTCCGTGAACATGAATTGTTTTGTTAGAAAATATTAAATTATAAGTATAGATTATAAAGGCCAACAATTAATTTAACTGGAAGTAGCCGGTGCACGAGCATTTTTAAGTCCTAATACTATTTATTTTAAAAGTGCTATCATTTCCGTGAAACCTGTCATTTCTGTGAACAACGAGTTCACGGAAGTGATGATCACGGGATTGACGAACCATTTTTAAAATCAAGCCACATCCTGGTTTTAGAAGTAGCCTAGCTATTTATAACCTCAACCAATATTAGTCCTCATAGCATTAATTATGAGCTATGATGGCAAATAAAATACGTAATTACTTATCAAAAATCTTTCTTAACCGAATTGATGGAACAAACTTGACAAAAACCGTATATTGCTTATATTTTTTTAATAAAACTTCACAGAAATTATCCTTCTCGTTTGTGGACACACATAACTGAACTAACAGTAAAGAGTAGTGTCGCCAGGAAATTAGAGTAATGATTTAGTAGATAAAATTTTTTTTTGGGTGAAAATAGCGGTTCACAGAATTGATGTTAATTTTGATAACACCCGTATAACAGCTACAAATATGAATTTATTAAAAGGAAAAAATATATCGATGTGTTTTGATATTCATTGGTATGTCTAGAAACAGATACTATAATTTAATTTTAATAAAGTGTATTAGGTTATTTTTTTTGTTAGCTTTGTTGACGAAACATGTCTTCCGAACAGTTCACGGAGAGTTCAGAGTTCAGAGAACAGTTCAGAGCCTCTATTTTTCATTTTTTTACTAGTTTATAAATAAGATGTGGTTGAATTTGTTATGTTTTCGATAAATAGGCACAGATATAAACTAAATAGATTAATTACACTGTTGACATAACTTATAATTAATTAAATATGACACAAGAACAGTTTTTCTTGTACTTCGTATAATGACCCAGTTATTAGTTACGTACTTACTTTTGTAACATGAAAGTGTGACGACGGAACCTTTTGTGGATTTGTGATCTGAAAATAAAAGCTTTTTTCAGTAACTTTTTTTAAGAAAAATTAACCGACGTTTATCTCTAACATAGCGGAACTATAGACTAAAACAATTTCTTTGTTTGTATGTTAGAGTCCAAAGCAATATTTTAGACACCGAAATTTTCCTAGAAAAACATGCAGCCGAATAACGAAAGCCTCATCCAAATTGGTTTGGTAGTTAAAGTTGTACTTGTAGTTGTTGTTGCAAATATTTTCACCCACTTTCAGAGTTACACTGTATACAGTGTGTCCCGGGTTTATCCCGGTCATAGATTGACAATTGGTCGCCGCTCCGCTTCGACTAGATGCCACACTATCTAAAAACAACAGCTCCGTGAATGCGGCAACTCAATATTTTATTGTGCGTAAAACAATGTGCAGAGATGCTAGTGTGCGTGAAGAATTGTATTGCAACTGATATGCAGAGATGCTAGTGTGCGTGAAAAATTGTATTGCAACAGGCTCGGGTACGCCGAGTTCGGCGTAGTATTTGTTGCCGTATTTTACAAGTGCGCCGCGGCATCTAGTCGAAGCGGTGCGGAGACCAATTGATAATCTAACATCCCGGTATTCGATAGAGAATCAATAACTCTATCGAACTGTATATAAAACTCAGTTACGTTTATAATTACGTTCCATTTGTTTTTCCTTTCCACCGTCGATTATACATACATACACTCGAAAGACACTACCCTCGCTTCTTCGACAGTCGGGTAATAAAAGTCAATTTTGTACTCGCTTCCATTATGGCCATATCTATACAGTTCGATAGAAAATCAATAACTCTATCGAACTGTATATAAAATTTTGTGACGTTTAAAATAACGTGTCATTTGTATTTCCTTTCCACCGTCGATTACATACACTCGTAAGACAATACCCTCCATTTCTGGACAGTCGGGTAATTAAAGCGGGTAAAAATAAAAATCAAAGGGATGCGAGAACAAAACTGACTTCTATTAAGAAGTCAGTTTCAACTTAAAAACTGACTTCTTGATAGAAGTCAGTTTTGTTCTCGCATCCCTTTGATTATATAGCCGTGTCAATCAAATTTATTTACTGACCGTATTATCATATCAGCTAAATGCGATCACTTACGAACTAACGACGAATTGACACGGACGAGTCCAAAAGTTAACTATCACTAATATATTCAAATATCACTAATATATTCAAAGTCACGTTTCGATAGGCTCTCGAATACCAATACCGGTTCCATCGAGTTTCCGATACTTGCCCCCTGCCTATTTCCGTTTCGGAATACCCTCATTCACATGCGACGACTTAATAACGTTGGCATCTGCCCCTTCCCGCATAATGGCATGCCAGTGCGGAAAAATTCCACAATAATCCCCCAAGGTGCCAAGTATTGGAATTCAAAAATGAGAGAGGCGCTCGGAATCCGCCCGTGCGCTTTGGTATTCGATAATTGAGGCGCTAAATGCTTCCGTACTTTTATTTTTAATTTTTATTGTTTTACTCGTTTAATATTTAATCTGAGTGCTTAATGTGAGTTTTTGTTGACTTTCGATCGAGTCACCGTAAAGAAACCGACCAAATAGAGAAGAGCTCTCATGTTGTGAATTTACCAGACGTGTGTTACAAATCCAATTTAGCCGAGTTGCTCACTTCGAAATGTGAGCGGGTAAGCTATATAATTTTGATATGTAACACGCGTCATATAAATTCATAACATGAGAGTACTTATCTATTTGGTCGGTTTGTTTACGTTGACATTATCGAACGTGAATAAAAAACTTGCATTCAGCACTCTGATGTTGTGAATTTATAAGATGCATGTTACATATCAAAATTATGTGGCTTACTTGCTCACATTTTGAAGTGAGCAACCCGGCTAATTTGGATATGTAACACGCGTCTGGTAAATTGACAATTTGTGAACAAAAACTAGCACTACTGACACAATCTGAGTGCTAAGTGCAAGTTTTTTTTTCACATTCAAACGTGTTAACGTTTATAAGCCGACCAAATTGAGAAAAAGTTTCATAATGTGCATTTACGTGACGCGTGTTACATATCCAAATTAGCCTGGTTGCTCACTTCAATATGTGAGCAAGTAAGCCACATAATAGGCTATTTGACTAACATTTTTTTCGATTTGATATGTAGGGACGTCTCCATAATATAACCATAAGTGAAAGAATTACTTCGATAGCACAAAAATCTCTCGAGATATGTTAATTTAAAAATCACAATTTTTAGACTGCCCCAAAACGCTCCATACAAAAGACTACCGTCCTAATTATGACGTCACAGGTTTGTATTTTGTATGCATCAAATCAGAAATTTGTACGATAGCTATGTTAAATATTACGTTTATGTAATTAGTATCATAATAAAAGTTATAGCATTTTTTATTGCTTCTCCAATGGAATTATTATTTTTTAATAATTTCATACTTTTAAAATGGACTTTCCCGCCAAACTTTGATCGACGCTAAAAAAAAGTCTGACTGAAGATATTAGAATGGAAGTTTGCAGATCTTTATAGTTTTGTGTACTTTACGATATTGTTAATTTATTTGTACAATTTTTAAACATTGGAAAATAGCCTATTTTGATATGTACCACGCGTCTTATAAATTCACATCATGAGAGTTGTTCTCTATTTAATCTGTTTGTTTACGTTGACATAATCGAACGCGAATAAAAATCTCGTACTTAGGTAAGCACTCTGACTGCTTAGTTCGAGTTTTTTGGCCACATACGAACGTGTGAACGTTTACAAGCCCACCAAATTGAGAAAAAAATCATTTTGCGAATTTACTAGACGCGTGTTACATATCTAAATTAGTCGGGTTGCTGAATTCGAAATGTGAGCAAGTAAGCCACATAATTTTGATACGTAACACGCGTCTGATAAATTCACAACATGAGAGTTCTTCTCTATTTGGTCGGTTTCTTTACATTGACATGATCGAACGCGAACAAAAACCTCGCACTAAACACTCTGTAGTTCTGTACTTCTGTAGAAATCCATCCATAGAGCTTAAGTTGAAAGGAAATTTGTCTCTATCTTTGGGGTGTAAGTGGTTCATTAACATCTTTGAACCAAAGCCAACTTCACCTGCACGTGGTGCACCCTGCTGACCGATAAACGAACCTCTGGCGAAAAGAGAGGTAGGGAGCGTAATTGTAAGCTACTCGACTGGGGAATGTACCTCCACCTCACAGAATACTGCAGCCAAATAACAACTCCCTTGAGGGTTGTGTTCCTGCGAGTGAGTGAGGTCACCAGAAAAGAAGGAGATGCTGCGTTGGCAGCGGTGGTGGCGGCGCGCGAGCGATATTGATATTATGTTGCGAGCGTTAATATGGCTACGGTAACCGCTTCCCATCAGGCGGGCCGTATGCTTGTCTGCCACCCGACGTAGTATAAAAAAAAAGTAATAAGAAACGAATTTGGATGGATCATTCGTTTCGATCCGTTCAAGCTGACTCAATATTAACTATTTTGCAGGTCAAACATGAGTTTCAGGCCATACGAGATTGTCCTAACCCTGTCCAGTATTATCTGCTGACGAGCTCGGTGGCGTAGCGGCCAATGACGCGGCTTCGACACCAACGCTCGTGGGTTCGATTCCCACATAGGACAAACATCTAACCGTTGCCATCACAATAACTCTTTCCTTCCTGGTTACCTCACTCACTCGCAAGAACACAACAACTCTCTAGACTTCTAGTAATTGTCATTTGGCTGCGGTCTTCTATACTTCCCCAATCGGGCAGCTTATCTACCTCTCTTTTTGGCAGAGCCTTGTCAGAGGAACAACAATGTGCATCAAGTGTAGGTGAGGTTGGCTTAGGCTCTAAAAATGGCGTTGAGCCCCTTACACCCCAAAGCTATCTCATAATTCTTTTGGGACTTTGGCGAATTCCATCCCCTTACAAGACAAACATTTGTGTGAATGAACACGTCTGTTTTTCTTGGTCTGAATGTTTTCTATATATTGTATGTATGTATTTACAAAAACAAATGTATTTAAGGATAGGTACATCATTTATCTAGTACCCATAGTACCTAAAAGCTTTGCTTAGTTTAAGACTAGGTGGCGCTGTGTAATTTGCCTAGGAATTTGTTAACAAGTATACGGCCTGAAAGATGATAAACGGTTGCCGCCGCCCATAGGCGTACATATACGCTTGCCTCATTACTCGGGCTTTGCTCACCCTCTTCACGCCCTGTTGAAGAAAATCTTGCCAAGGATTGAACGACCAAGAGAGTGGAAAGCGCTAAACAAGGTGAAATATATTAAAAATTGGAGGGTACTGCGGAGGCTTCCACGAACTTATTGCTACTTGAGTAGTTATTGTTTTGTTTTATTTCTTTTACACTTATTCGACGGGACGTCCCGCTTTTTTAGGCCAAAGCATAAATATCCCGCTTTTGGCCTTAGACACCAAAAATTATGATTTCATCAACTGAAATTAAGGGACGAAATACCAGAATTTGAATCTTTGGAAAGCATAGGGCCCGCCTGATTTGAAGTGGTTAACGTAGCCATAAAATGCTCGCAACATGAAATATCGCTTGCCGCCTACCCACTGCCAACGCAGCAACTCCATCATTGTTGGTGACCTCACTCACTCGCAGGAACACAACAACCCTCAAGGGGATTATTATTTGGCTGCGGTATTCTGTGAGGTGGAGGTAATTCCCCAGATGGGAAGCTTACAAATTACGCTACCTTTCTTTCGTCAAAGCCTCTTTCGCTAGTCAGCAGGGTGCACCACGTGCAGGTGAGGTTGGCTTTGGCTCTAAAGATCGCGGTGAGCTACTGAGATCCCAAATTAGTGGCAATTGGCAACACTCACATATTATTATTGTACCGTCGGCCAAGGAAGTCTCTATCAGTTGATTTTTTATTTTCATCATCACCATCATTATCATCATCACCTTGTATCTACACACTGCTGGATATAACCCTTCCCCGATGCTTTCTACCAAATATGAACCTCCTCCTTCCGCATCCAGCTTCTCACCGCTTCCTTGACGTCATCGGACCATCTAGAACAGGGTTTCCCAACCAGGGGGGCGCGCCCCCCTAGTGGGGCGTAGAGGGAAGTCAAGGGGGGCTTGAGACGTTTGTGTTTTCAATAGAAAAATTATTTCAATGCATTAATGAAGTAAACACGGTAGGTAGAATATAACATTAATTCATTCGTTTTGTGATTCTTTTTGTACAAATTACATAAAAATAAATATTGTTAAAATAATGCGATTTTTATTGTAGGTACTTACTGAAAAATTTAATGGGGGGGGGGGGGGGGGCATGAAAATATTATTTGTGATCCGGGGAGCCTTGATGTAAAAAAGGTTGGGAAACCCTGATCTAGAAGGAGGGCATCCAACGCTTCGTCAACCCATACAATACTTACCTGCACCATCTGCCATCACTAACTCAGCAGGTGTGGCAGACCCATTGCCACTTCAGTTTGCCTTTATTGTATAACGGCTTACAGATTGTTCCTACTCATCGAACAATTCCCGTCGTCTCGCTCGCTATACCCTTCAGGTGTACCAGAGGTCACAGAATGCTGCAGGGAGGAATTAACGGGACGGGGGCCCACCACACATTCCCACCACTGTGTTTCCTGTGTAGCCAGAATTAACAGCGGCGAGCGCCAAAAAAGACAATGAACAGTGAAGTCCATTGCAGTCCCTGGGTTAAAACTACGTCTGCCTTGGAACTCACATCGAATTTAATCAGAAGAAAATAGTAGGAGTAAGAAGCTTTTGGAATTTGACTTCCGCTTTTAGCAATGTGAAAGACAGCAAGCAATATGGCAATTAAGGCATTAAAAGCCTAAAGAGATGGCTAGTCTATATAGCATGTATCTAACACTATTGGGGACCTAAAACATTGAGTTCTTACCTACCCCATCGATTCCAATAATACAAAATTGCAAAATCGTCTGAACGCTTGGTAATTCTCCCCTGTTGCTACCAAATCAGTATACTACCCTGGATGCGACGTGCAACGAATTCAACATGTCATCCCGCTCCTGCCGCCAAAGATCACACTCCTAGAGAACACGGTGTGCTGTTAGATCGAATTCATGATTTGCAGTAGACCAGGGAGGAATTAGCGCGCTGTTTCTCGTTATACGTCTTACCAATGCTCACATTGTAGCTCGCTGAGTAGTAGCCGTCGTCTCGCACACTGTGCTCCTCTAGGTAGGTGTACCAGTGGTTTCGCAGTGCAGCTATTATTTATACTGTGACAATGCAGAAGACATGAATATTTTGTCCGTTTTTTTTTGTTTATAGAACTTACCGATTGTTCGTAGCAGTAATCGCGCACGCTACGCCTGTCCAAATAGTAGCTTGTCAATGCAGCATGATCGGATTATGATAGTCGATAGACGGTTACTAATGAAGAAGAGCTTACCGAATGCTCGCGGTGTACTGCTTGCTGAGCAGTACCCGTCGTCTCGCACACTGCGTCCTCCAGGTGTGCCAGTGGCTCCGCGATGCAGCAGTGCGGGACTAGCGCGCTGCTCCTCGTACGATGGCGCTGTATGTGTCACCACCCCGCTTCCACTTAGGGACGCCTGGAAGAAAACTTAGTTTCACAACGGTCTTATAATTTTTTAGAAATTAAATTTACAGGCAATGTAATTGAGGAGTTTGCTTGAACAGTGTACTCCAATACGCTGCGGAATAACGTGTTTTTTTATATGCAGGGGGGTAAACGAACATGTGGATCACCTGATTGAAAGCAATCACCATGAAGATCAGCTACACCAAGGGGTCGCCGATCCGTTGCCAGCCTATACTCCTTCCTTTCTTTATGGTGACCTCACTCACACGCAGGAACACAAAAACCCTCAAGAGAATTGTTATTTGGCTGCGGTATTCTGTGAGGCGGAGGTACCTTCCCAGTTAGGCTGCTTAAAATTACGCTATGGCATACACCTCTTTTCGCCATAGCCTCATTTTTCAGTCAGCAGGGAGCACCCCGTGCAGGTGAGGTTGGCTTTGGTTCAAAAATGTTGCTGAACCACTTACACCTCAAACAGTTGCCAGTTGCCAGTTGCCAACGGTTGACAGTGGCCAGTGTATTCAAATCGCTCAAATGCCTGACTTGGCTTAACGACTGTTATCTAATGACAACTGCCTTACGGCTCAGAAGGGGAAGCTCGAAATAAATAAACCTATCCATAGACAGATCATGGTCGACGTTGCTTAACTTGTGTGATCAATTGGACTGACACGCGTAACGACACCATCTCGAGCTGGTCACTGGGTTTAGTTTGTATAACTCTAGAAATACTTACAGTTCTAGTAGGTGTAAGAGGGGCACCTTGAGCTTTAAAGCCAAAGCCAAACTCACCTGCACGTGGTGCACCCCGCCGACTAGCGAAGAGGCTCTGGCAAAAGAGAGGTAGGGACAGCGTATTAGCAGGATTAGTAAGTTGCCCGACTGGGGACACACCTTCTCCTTTCAGAATACCGCAGCCAAATAACAATTCCCTTGCGGGTTGTTGTATTAGATTGAGTGAGGACACCAGAAAGAAAGAAGTTGCCGCGTTGGCAGCAAGGGTAGCGGTGCGCGAGCGATATTTCATGTTGCGAGCTAAGACTTAGACTATATACTTACCATTGTAGGCACTTTAGTTCCGTGGTACTCATCTCTGTCGTAGTTATTGGGCCTCGTCCTGGGTGTCGGCAGGGCGCTGGTCTCGTCGGGTTTGTGCCCTTCTTCTGAGAACTGCTCCTGGTTAAAAAAATACATTATACATTAAAATCATTGTCTTATCAGTTGTGCTGGAAGAAAATGCTGCATATTATATCTTGAACCGCCTTCCGCACCAATGCGTCTATTCTGCGGGAGCTAAATATAAAAACAAGATTATCTACCACCTGCCTCCGCAGATTACTTGAATTTTTCGGTCGCATCGCTCGGAAGGATGGTCAATACCTCGAACAGCTTAGAGCACAGTTGCTATAAGCTGTTCGAGGTTTCGAGACCATCCTTTCGAGCGAGGTTGACGGTAAACGACCATGACGCCGCAGCCCGATGGGATTGTCTGACCAGATCCGCACATCTCTGGACTCAAACCTCCACAGTGCCCACGTTCCTAAAGATCGCAATAGTTGGAGAAAATTTGTTAGAAAGAAGATGTTTCTGCGGGGGAGTCACGACCCTCAGTAATGTGGTGTACGACGCGAGTAGGAGAATCTTTCTCGTCTCTAGTTAAGCGAAATGGGCGAAGCGAACTCGATTCGCTCGATGTGTGGCCTGCGCTTTAAAATACGCCGAGCAACGCGTATTTTAAAATACCAACGTTGAAAAAAAGATATTTACGGTGTAAATTGCTTGAAAGCCAGTGCCTTGCTCTGATATTTTTATGTAAATCGTATAGAACTGTTAACACAGGGACACTACCCGTGCTAGCAGGTATATTAACAGTAGAAGTATAACCCCGCGATTCAATGTGCTATATATCTAAAAGGTTCCTGGCGAGCGGTGCGACTGTAGAAGGAAGCCGTGGGCATCACGTCAAACAACTCCTCTAAACACACCCTATTGTACAATCGGTAGAACACACAAAGGGACGCAAAATCTCTTCTCAGGCTTAAAGGTTCTAAACCGTGTGTCAGTTTGGGATCGTCAACAATCCTCACAGTACGCCTTTGAATCGAGTCACAAGGCGCTTCCGCCCATAGATGGCAACAGTACTCCACATGCGGTCATACTTGAGCTTTGTAAAGGTTATTGTCGCGAGTTGAAGTACAGCTTCGCCCTGTTGAGCACGCCTAGTTTTTTTGGATGCCAGCTTGACCTTCCCTTCCAGATGACAATGAAACTGGACGTCGCTGGAGATTTTACCTCCAAGAATCCCAGTATTTTTGGCGATGATAAGTTGTGTGTTCTGGAATTGAGGAGCCACAGCAAAAGGGGTTTTATTGGCGGTGACCGCATTTTTTGCAATTTTCAGGCAAAACTCTTTTCGTTAAAACTTCTTATACGCATTAGGGCGACGGCACTACGTCGCCATAATGCGAATTCCGTGCATGTCGCATCCGGGGTGTAATAACCAAGCGTTCATACGATTATGCAATTCAGATTATTGGAATCGATATGTTAGGTAACAATTCAATGTTATAGGTATCCAATAGTGTTAGATATTCAAAATTCGTGGTGCACGGCAGTTGACAGCACGGCAGCACGGCTTCACTTGTCTAGCCATTTCTTTAGGTTTTTAATTCCTTATTTGTCCATATTGCAGTCTCCCACATTAGTGAAATTTCAAAAGCGGGGTCCTACTCCTACGAATTTCTTCTCATTAAATTCGTTGTGAGCTAAAAGGCGGCTGTAGTTTTACCCACGGGACTAATATCAATGTTACACCTACTCCTGTAGTGATGCTCGTAAATTGAGAAAGAAATATCATTTTATATTATATTGGATTAGCTTTAAATACATATCAATATTATGATTATTGATTTGTAGACTAACAGAGTGGGCGGTTTATCCTTTTATTACTCCCACACATTCCTTTTATGATCTTTAAACAATACATAAAACTATTCGTCTGAGATAAAACTATTTACCGTACGTTACTTAAGGTTGCCTTGAAAAGATTGCTTTTAGTAATTAGGCCGCCTTTTTTTAATATTAGCTGAGCATGTTGGCTATGTTTCGCCTGATGGTAAGCGAAAAGAGGAGCCCCAATTGCATCGGTAACGGACAAGAGACCTTGGATGTCTTGTCAGTTCACGCTGCCATGCTGGCCTACAAGATGCTACTTCACGCTTCGCTTGAAGGATCCCATATTGTATGTATGAGGAAATACATATGACGGTAACGCGCTCCGCTTTTTATTGGTGCGACATAGATAGGAGTTGCCAAACTTTTTAGTACGCGAAAAAATGATCCCAACGATGAACTTGTGATATCGCAAGCCTGCACGTGACGTTCTGTGACGGAAAGGCGACGAAGGGATACGGGAAAACAGTTCTTCAGAGCACTCACCGTGGTATAGGCGGTAAAATAAGCTTAGTGAGCCGATATCTCGGCGGAGCTGAAGAGGTTCAAGATTCTTGGTGACCTCTTCGTCACCTTTTATGCGAACCGCTCGTCGCTGCAACCTGTCGAGAGCCTCGAGGAGATACTGGGCGTAACCATCCCAGAGTTGCGAGCAGCCCCCTTACCACCATCCCTTATAGCGATTCAATAACTGAATAGAATGCTTTTTCATACCAATTAATAAACGACTCTATTTTAAATGGAATAGAGTCGCTTATTCATTGGTATGAATAAGCAATCTACTCAATTATTGAATCGCAATAAGAGATGGTGGTAAGGGGGCTGTACTCCACGCAGGCCCTGCAGGCCTTGTTGCTGGTTGTATATTCTATAAGTGTATATTTTCTGTACGCCAACTAAATTGTTTTTGTATTTTGTATAGTGCAAATAAAGTTTATTATATATTTTTATCTATTTGTATAATAAGTCCTAGTTGTGTGTGGTCTCTTTTACCTACAAACAATTTGTGTCGCATTGGGATGGGCTTCTGTAACTTAAGTTTTTGTCACATACCTGGCCCCTGTGAGGCGAAGAGCCACGCCGGGAGCCACTACTTGACGATCTGTTGCTCGCATCTGTAACACACAGAAAAGGCAACTAATTTAGATATCATCTTCTTTTATTTTTTTATACTACGTTGGGTGGCAGACAAGCATACGGCCCGCCTGATGTGAAGCGGTTACCGTAGCCATATTAACGCTCGCAACATAAAATATCGCTAACGCGCCGTCACCCCTGCATCGCTGCCAACGTAGCATCTCCTTCGTTTCTGGTGACCTCACTCACTCGCAGGAACACAACAACCCTTAAGGGAATTGTTATTTGGCTGCGGTAATCTGTGAGGTGGGGGTACATTCCCCAGTCGGGTCAGCTTACAATTACGCTCCCTACCTCTCTTTTCGCCAGAGCTTCGTTTGTCAGTCAGCAGGGTGCACCACGAGCAGGTGAAGTTGGCTGTGGTTCAAAGATGTTGATAAACCACTTACATATAATATGCTCTTTTTCTTGTGCTAATGCGATGAAAACTATAAATGTGTCTACAGCTTACTCTGTCTATGATAACAAGTCTATCCATTGACAAGGTACTTCGCCCACGACACGACACTTGCATATCTAATGAAAGTGCAATGGAAATTCACATTGAATTGAATTTAACTATCGACCTACGCATTTCACCTGCCAAATGCAGACCGCATCCCGACTACTAGGTACCTGCTTATTATGTAACATTATACTATTTCCATTACATAACATATACTATTTTAATGATAGGTAAGTGAATTAGTAAGTGACGAGCTCGGTGGTCGAATGGGTAACAATGCCAGTTTGACTCTAAGGTCGCGGGTTCAATCCCCACACACAGGACATATATTTGTGTTCATGAACAAGTCTGTTTGTCTTGGTCTGGGTGTTTTCTAAGCATCATAATGTATGTATTTACAAAAAATAAGTATTTTAGTACAATATCAGTTATCTAGTACCCATAGTACTAGCTTTGCTTAGTTTGGGACTAAATAGCAGTGTGCAATTTGTCCAGGAATATTTATTTAATTACCAATCATAAACTAGTAATTCTTGTATAAATATACAAGCGACCCATCCCGGCTTTGCTCATGTAGGATTTTCCCCGATTTTGCAACATTTATCATTAATTCAAATTCAAAATTCAAAACCATATTTCGCGGGGAGGGACTTGGTGCACTGATACATACCTCGGCTTAGTTCAGGCGCCAGTCCCTCTCTATTTAAAAAATTGTAACATCTACCTGTATGCACTTATTGTAAAACTATAGTGAAAGAAAATAAACTATTTTGAATTTGAATTTAACATTAATTATATTATAAACACTATAGATATCCCACAAGCATCAAAAACGTACACCCGAAAAGTGAGCCAACTGTCTCACTTCGCAATTAATTCGCCCAAGCAAGCCGACGAAACTGATAATGTTTGTGACAATTTATTGAATTAGGTAAAAATGCCGTCTTTTGTATTACGAAAATGCACAATTTATAACATTATATATTAATTTATAACTGCGTGAAGCATTCTTTACCAATTCTCTTCGGGAAGCAATTTTAAATACCACCTCGATTACAACAGCTTTTAACGTCTTAAATCTCGATTGAGACAAAAGTCTGTACTCAAAGCTGTTTATAAAATAATAATATTGACATTAACAAAAAGACCGTAAATGTTCGTTTGGTTGTTGTTTTTGCTGGCAAAACTTTCACTTTACAACCGATTAAATTTGCCCTCGGTGCCCTGATTTTTTACAAACCTTTATTTAACTTGCCTTGTTGTTATAGCTAACCGAGATTAAAAACTGTTATCCTCTATTTATTGAACTGACATTTTGTGTTTTCTATGTATCATCAGTATGTATTTACAAAAAAAAATGTATTTACGTATGTTTATCAGTTGTCTAGTACCCATAACATAAGCATCGCTTACTTTGGGGCTAGATGGCGCTGTGTAATTTGACTGACAATATTTATTTATATTTATTTATTATTATTTTCTATACTCGTTTAGTTTAGATGACAATTCATAGTGAGTGAGTCACTCCCTCAATCATTCTCAATGCATAATGCCGGATCAATTATTGGTTATGTACGCAATGCACACGCCATGATTTTTTTAATATGTGCCGGGATCAAACGAGCATGTGAGTCACCTGATGGAAAACAATAATCACCGCCCATGGAGATCAGCATCACCAGGAGTCGCCGATCCGTTGCCAGCCTATACTCATTCCTTTCCTTCTGATGACCTCACTCACTCGGAACGCAACAACCCTCAAGGGAATTGTTATTTGGCTGCGGTATTCTGTGAGGTGGAGGCCCCAGTCGGGGTATCCAGATATGCGTATTAAATGAATTGTTTGTTAGGAAGAATAATACGAAATTAATTAAATTAAGGCAAGTTAAATAAATTGACTGCTTGGTGGTCGAATGGTTAGCAATGGCCACTTTGACTCCGAGGTCGCGGGTTCGATTCTCGCACAAGACAAACATTATGTGCATGAACATGTCTGTTTGTCTTGGTCTGGGTATTATAAGTATGTATTTACAAAAAAAAATGTATTTAAGTACATTTATCAGTTGTCTAGTACCCATAACACAAGCTTTACGCTTAATTTGGGACTAGATGTCGCTGTGTAAATCGTCCAGAAATATTTATTTATTTTTTATTTCATCATCAGGTCATTTTAGTCTCCACTACAGGAGCACGACCCTCTCGCCCGTCCCTGACAGAAGGCGGATTTGGCCTACACTCCCCACGCTGGCCAGGCGGGTTGGGGAGGCCTGATCAATGTTTTATAATGTATTTCCCTTAGTCGCCTTGTACGACATCCGCGGGAAGAGACGGAGTGATTCAATTCTAGTCTGCCGGAAACCACACGGTAATTTTTTTGTTTATTATAATTAAATCTCCTTACCGCGGCTGTTGTCGCGCAGCTCCCCGGCGCCGACGCTGTTTCCGAGCACGGGCATGCCCGCCATGCCGACCGCTACTCTATCACCACTTCCATTATGACATCTGCAACCAATACAAATGATTATAATTTTAACAAAAAAAACCGACTACAAACATTACTCTACATTATGAAAAGAAAATCCCAATCGTACCTCAGACCAAAAGCGGAGGATCGTATCTGGTGGAACGCTTCCCTCAGCGGTATTTCCGAACAACTACGACATGGGTGCCTTCAAGAACAGAGTTTTCATTTTCCTTAAAAGGCTGGCAACGGATCGGCGACCCCTTGGTGTCGCTGGTCTCCACGGGCGGTGGTGATTGCTTTCCACCAGGTGGGTTACCTGCTCGTTTGACCCCTCTCACATAAAAAAAAAAAAAAAAACGCATTGGGGAAGGCTTATATCTAACAGTGGCTAGATTCAGACTGATAACAATGATGATAATGATGAAAAAAATATGGGACCAATCTGGAAGTATACTCTTTGAAATAAAAAAAGTTTTTTTCTAATCGGATTGTAAATGACGGAATTATGAAGTAACAAACATTAAAAAAAAAACAGCCGAATTGAGAACCTCCTCCTTTTTTGGAGTCGGTTAAAAATACACAACTCCAAACGAGTGCTATCTGAACTTTTTTTTTTATACTACGTCGGGTGGCAGACAAGCATACGGCCCGCCTGATGTGAAGCGGTTACCGGAGCCATATTATACATAAAACATCGCTCTCGCGCCGCCACCCCCGCTGCCGTCGCAGCATCTCCTTCCTTTCTGGTGACCTCACTCACTCGCAGGAACACAACAGCCCTCAAGGGAACCGTTTGGTTGCGGTATTCTGTGAGGTGGAGGTACATTCCCCAGTCGGGTAGCTTACAATTACGCTCCCTACCTCTCTTTTCGCAAGAGATTCGTTTGTCAGTCAGCAGGGTGCACCGCGTGCAGGTGAAGTTGGCTTTAGTTCAAAGATGTTGATGAACCACTTACACCCCTGGACTTAAAGAACTTAAAGAAATCCGACAAGCTGCCAATAATCATTTGTAATACAAATCTGCGCACCAATCCATATTCATCTCACTGCTGAATATGGATTGACAGGAGTCTCTCCTCAGTCGAAGGGATTTGTATAGTACTACAACACGCTGCTCAACTACGGGTTGGTGGAGAAATTAATAACAAAAAATAAATTTAAAAATTGAAATTTACTTTAAAAGAAATAAAATAGGTTAGGTGTGGGGTGTAAGTGATCTTTGTACCAAAGCCAACTTCACATGCACGCGGTGCACCCTGGTAACTGACAAACAAAGCTCTGGCAAAAAGAGAGATAGAGAGCGTAATTGTAAGCTATCCGACTGGGGAATGTACCTCCACCTCACAGAATACCGCAGCCAAATAACAATTCCCTTGAGGGTTGTTGTGTTCCAGCGAGCGAGTGAGGTCACCAGAAAAGAAGGAGATGCTGCGTTGGCAGCGGGGGTGGCGGCGTGCTAGCGATATTTTATACTCCGAGCGTTAATATGGGTACGGTATTTTTCAAATGAATATGATCTTTTTGATCAAGCAGATAAGATTCAAAATGGTTTGAAATATTTAATCTGCTGTCGACCGCTTCTCTACCAGTAGGAATTGGCCCTTAATTTCTCTACTTTCGCCAAGATCTCTTTGATGAGGCTAGTGGTGAAATGGCTAGCAATGGTTACTTTGAATCCGAGGTAGCGGGTATGATCCCCGCAAAAGACATACATTTGTATGCCACATATGTCGGTTTGTCTTGGTCGGGATGTTTTCTATGTATTATACATTTGTAATTACAAAAAAAAATATTTAAGTACATTTATCAGTAGTCTAGTACCCATAGTACAAGCTTTGCGCCTAATTTGGGACTAGATGGCGCTGTGTAAATTGTTCAGAAATATTTATGATTATTTTAAAAAGACGGGTTATCAAGTACTGATAATAAATTGTACTGAATTTATTATCAGTACTTGATAACCCGTCTTTTAAATATAGATCTTGATTCATCAAGTAAGCATCTACATTTTTAGGGTTCCGTACCTCAAAAGAAAAAACGGAACCCTTGTAGGATCACTTTGTTGTGTGTCTGTCTGTCTGTCTGTCAAGACCCTCTATGTCGAGAATGCGTGGAGGTATCAAGCTGAAATTTGAACTGTACACTCAGGTCTAGACCTTTAATTACACCCATGAAATTGTAAAAAAACAAACTGGTAAGTTTACGTATTGGAATCGATGTGTTAGGTAACAATTCAATGTTATAGGTATACTATAGTTACGTTAGTACTATTACTTGTACTGTGCTATAGTGTTAGATACTTAAAATCCGTGGTACCCGGCAGTTGAGCTTCATTTGACTAGCCATCTTTTTAATGCCATATTCTTTAATCAACATCTATATCTTCAATTAATCAATGTCTATATCCATCTTCAGGCCACTGAAAGTCAAAGCTATTAAAACTATTATGCACTTCTGAGCTTTTAAGATGCGCCAACTTTTCGCAGACGTCACAAACAAACGCGGAACTTCGGCAAATAAATTAATCCGCGTCTTTCCCTCTTATATGGCGGATAGCACGAGACCTGAAGCTAGATTTTCAGTATTTCATACAATTTATTATCAGTACTTGATAACCCTGTATTTGGAAAGTCAGAGAAATTCGCAAACGCTTTCATACTACATAAAAAAAAATCCTAATAAGTAATTATTCAAATGAAAAACATAGAAATCCAAACTGCGCGGTCGAATACGACACAATATAAACACTATATATGCGCCGCAGCTAGTGTTAGGGAAATTAATGCATAGTAAGTGAAATATCTTCATATGAATGCGTCTATGAATAAAATAGTAGTTTATGTAAACGAGGAACTGTGTATCGCCTGCAAAATGTAACGCTGTGATTAGTGGCATAATGTGACCTCTAACGTCCCTGTTTCCATTGTTATTTGTCATATTTGTTAGAACGACAATAGTGACGGATGACTGAGTATCATTTTAGGGTCCGTACGTCAACATAAAAAAAGGAATTCGTATCATTAGGATCTAGGATTACGACATTGCCCGTCTGTATATCCATCAATCAAGACTCGATGTCTCTGGAACGCGTGGAGAATCAAGTTGAAATTAATGTCAATACTTATAGCCTGCAATCCCTTAAAACTGTGAAAAATTAAAACTTCTATCATCAATCTGTTTAAAAAACCTTGGTGACGAATAAGAACTTCAACCAGACTATCACACATATTATAATAATATATTGACACGATAAAAAGTATGACCCCATCTTATATATATATATATATATATATATATATTTCATATATTATATTACTTAGTCGCTACTTAGTAATATAATATATGCAGCGCTGCATTAACATTGGTAATGGTCGATTAGGTGACGTTAAGAGTGTTATGTTTTATTGAACAAAAACCGTTTAAATAAATAATGAAATTAAATAAAATGATCCTCTTGGTTAAAGACTTTTTACATCGATAAAAAAAGTTTTACTAGATTCAGCTGGAGATAGATTCTTTCACGATTTTATCGTTATAATGTGGAAACGAATAATAAACCCTTCGACACACTCAAGTAGACGGTCTGAGGCAACTGTGGTCGACTATTAGCTAGCACGTTCATCCCTGATGCTGAAATTAAACATTACTGAGATGTCTAACAAAAGTATCTTCAACATTTTTCATCTTTTGATGCAAGATTAGTGAACTTTTAGAAATACATTTTACAAACTAAAGGCTCTAGAATGTAGTGATTAATTTTTAGAAGGTATTGTCATAATTTCAAAAACGTCAATTATTGAACATAGCTCTCTCTCTCTCTCTAACCGTTTTAAGATTTAGATGTTTTGCTACTAAGTCGTTTTGAAATGTGGTCATTATGCTTTTTAGAAATTTTGATATAAAGACGTTCTGGATACATAGTCTTTCTGAGATGTGAACTATATGTCTACTTGGTCGTTCTGATATCTTGATCTTCTGATAGTAACCCTCTTAGACTTCCTCGACGATCGATTTTGGGCCGTTATTGAGATGCATGCTTCTGATTTTTTTTACTCCAACTTCCGTCCGAAGTTCCCCTATAGAATTCAGTATATACGAAACCAATATAATTTATATAGTGTCACTAGTACTATATGTTTTTTTTAATGCATTATGTAAAACAGTGGACTCTTCTTGTTGTATGAGTCATCTTTTTTTTTATACTATGTCGGGTGGCAGACAAGCATACGGCCCGCATGATGTGAAGCGGTTACCGTAGCCATATTAACGCTTGCAACATAAAATATTGTTCGCGCGCCGCCACCCCCGCTGCCCCGCTCCTTCCTTTCTTTCTGGTGACCTCACTCACTCGCAGGAACACAACAACCATCAAAGGAATTATTATTTGGCTGCGGTATTCTGTGAGGTGGAGGTAAATTCCCCAGTCGGGTAGCTTACAATTACGCTCCCTACCTCTCTTTTCGCCAGAGCTTCGTTTGTCAGTCAGCAGGGTGCACCGCGTGCAGGTGAAGATGGCTTTGGTTCAAAAATGTTAATGAACCACTTACACCCCAAAATATATTTTTTTAAATACCTACATTATGTAAAACAGTGGACTCTTCTTGTTGCATCAGTCATCTTATATACAAACGACTTCATCCATTTAGTGTCTAGTCTAGTTCACGATGACGTGTAAAATCTATGTATATTTGCCTACTTCTGACGTGATAACGCCTTAGAAATCGATGAACGTCGGCTGCACGCACGGAAAAGCATGACTCGTTGTCACGTTCCGCCTGAGCCGAGCAAGCAAAATGGGACGGGGGCCCACCACACATTCCCACCACTGTATCTCCTGTGTAGCCAGGATTAACAGCGGCGACCGCCAAAAAAGGCAATGAACAATGAAGTCCATTGCAGTCCCAGGGGTAAAACTACGGCTGCCTTGGAACTCACAACGAATTTAATCAGAAGAAATTAGTAGGAGTAGGAAGCTTTTGGAATTTGACTTCCCCTCTTAGCAATGTGAGAGACAGCAATATGGCAAATAAGGCATTAAAATCCTAAAGAGATGGCTAGTCAAGTGAAGCTCAACTGCCGTGCACCACGGATTTTAAGTTGCCGAGCAAGCGAGAGCACGGAACAAGCGATAGAGAGGCACGATCGGCCTAAGCTTTCGGCTTGTGACGCATCTATATCTCTTCCACTCCATCGGCCAATATTTTCTTATGACGTTATCACGTATAATTATCGTCCGTAAACCGATTTTACAGACAACCATTTTTTTCAAGTACACAAGAACAGTATATGCATAAAATTTTCCTAACACATGTCATATAAACATTATGAAATTACCCGTAAAGATAATAGGTCTCATGAAGGGCACACACCAATTATTCAGGGCGGGGGCCCCGTTTAAATCTGAAGCGGGGCCCGCGGGACCTCTTAGCGAGTAATCAATTATGTTCACACCCCATCTAGAACAGGGTTGCCAGTTGGATTTATTATTCATATTGCATATCGCTTTGGGTGTTAGAGCTTAGATAATATTAAAGTTTGTTCATTAACTCTAGTGAATCGCTACATGGGTAGTCAGTCATAAGCAATACTCTGGTACCAAATACGCAAGTGAAAAACACGTTAAAGTGAAAATTATAAACTGCTATTTTTTTTTATTTTTATACTACGTCGGGTGGCAGACAAGCATACGGCCCGCCTGATGTAAAGCGGTTACCGTAGCCATATTAACGCTCGCAACATAAAATATCGCTCGCGCGTCACCACCCCCATCGCAGCATCTCCTTCCTTTCTGGTGACCTCACTCACTCGCAGGAACACAACAGCCCTCAAGGGAACCGTTATTTGGCTGCGGTATTCTGTGAGGTGGAGATACATTCCCCAGTCGGGTAGCTTACAATTACGCTCTCTACCTCTCTTTTCGCCAGAGCTTCGTTTGTCAGTCAGCAGGGTGCACCGCGTGCAGGTGAAGTTGGCTTTGGTGCAAAGATGTTGATGAACCCCTTACACCCCAAATAATATTAATATGATATGATAAAGTCTTATAAATCGATAAACGCCGACTGCACGCACGAACAAGCATGACTCATTGTCACGTTCCGCCTGAGCGGAGCGTGCAAGCGAGAGCGCGGAACGCGATAGAGAGACACGATCGGACTATGTTTATTATGACATAATCACGTAAAATTATCGTCCGTAAACCGCCTTTACAGATAACCAATTTTTTATTTTATAAAAAAAACCTTGACAACCCTGTCTGTCCTAAACGAAATCAATTAAAAATATTCACAGTTACCTTGCACGCCTCTCTAATATCATGTCGCTTAGCAAATTAGTGATTCCATGGTCACTTGTATTGCGTATTGTGTACTTATAGCACACCCCGGCCACTCCATACAAAAGACGCGTCGTTCACTATTACATAAATAATGACGTCTGTACAGAGCGAGAATGAGAGTGTGTGCGTGCGGCGCCATACAAATTGTTCCAGATTCGTCTCAGAGGGGAGGTGAGGTCGGCACGAGAGAACGGCAGGGACTGTCCATACTGTACGTAGTACTATTGCTTATACTGCTTATAGGTATAAATAGTATTGTATAAGTACATAAATGTAGCATAGATAGAGAAAGTTATAGACAAACTAGCTCACCCCCGGTACACGTAGTTTTGCCAAATAATATCGCTTAAAAAGACAGGGGTTGATCGTAGAAGGGTGAAAATTTGAAGTCGTATGTATTTTTCAATGCTAAATCATAATATTAAAAAAAAATGTCAATAAAATAAAAAAAAATATTTAGGGGTGGGGTCACCCTTATCATTTAGGGGTATGAAAAATAGATGTTGGCCGATTCTCAGACCTACCCGATATTTAGCACACAAAATTTCATAAAAATTTGTCCAGCCGTTTCGGAAAAGTTTGGTAACAAGCACCGCGACATGAGAATTTAATATATTGTTACGAGCTAGGGTTCTGGATTTGGATGTAAAACGCCAATGACAACTTGCAAGGATTTATTCACGCAGGGTCTGGTCTGCAGGTCTTCACAACACGAAGTCCACACGAAGATTCCAAATCGCAGGTCAAATCGAAGTCCAATAGTATCGCTGAGGTCGTAGGTTATCACTTGTCTCGCAGGTAGATTCGCTCGAAGTTTACTCTCCCGAAGTCCAAACTGAACTGCCTATGCGCCGCGGCGGTTGCTATTTATATCCGCCGGCAAGGGTTCTCGAATGTTCCGGTATGTACATGCATGTACTACCCATCGGTAATTCATCGTAATGTCTCGAGACACATCTCGAACATTTTCATGTCATAGTGTTATGAACCTTATGGCAGTAGACATACGGGTCATTATTGCTTGCATCGAAGTATGCGGCGACTATTCTAAAAGGTTCTATTCTAGATCGTTCGAGACAGGACCGCGACACTGCTCCCCTCTTAGAAATGCTCGTCCCGAGCATCTTCATTACTGCCGTGATAAGAAGCTAAGCGGTCAATGTGAACCACTTTTTGTGCACCTCTCGGCTGCCGTTGAATTCGATATGTCACGTCATTCAACCGAGTGACCACTTTGTATGGCCCTTCCCATCTTGTCTGTAATTTCGGAGACTTTCCTTTTCGTCGAGTTACGTTGTGAAGCCATACTAATGCTCCTTCTTCGAAGCCGTTTGTATTTGCTCGACGGTCGTACCTAGTTTTCATCTTTTCACTCGATTGCAACCCATTTTCCCGAACTATGGCATGAATTTCTCGCATTTTCTCACGTAACTCGGAAATGTAGTCGTGTAGAGTACGTGGGTCGTCAGGAGGTCCTCCAGTTAGCAGATCTACTGGTATTCTCAGTTCTCGCCCAAAATTGACACGTGCTGGGGTTACCTTTGTGCTTTCATGTTCAGCAGTTCGGTAGGCCAGGAGAAACGGCGGTATATATTTGTCCCAATCTCTCTGGTGGTTGTCAACGAGTTTCGCCAAATGTCTCTCAAGTGTCTGATTAAATCTCTCTACCATGCCGTCGGATTGAGGATGATATGGGGTGGTCCTAGTCTTATGCATACCCAATATTTTGCAGAGTTCTTGAAATATCTGTGACTCAAAGTTCCTACCTTGGTCGGAGTGTATTTCCAAAGGCACACCAAATCGGCAAACTACTTCTTCAAACAACTTGGATGCAACAGTTGTGGCTTCTTGATTAGGTATGGCGAATACTTCTGGCCACTTAGAGAAGTAATCCATAACTACCATGAAGTACTTATTTCCTGATTCCGTTACAGGGAATGGTCCAGCCACATCAACTGCAATGCGTTCCCATGGCGCACCAACATTATAAAGTTGCAGGTTTCCTCGGCTTCTAGTTGATGGACCTTTCACCGCAGCGCAAGTAGCACACTTGCGGCACCAATCTTGCACATCCTCTCGACAATGAAGCCAGTAAAACCTTTCCCGAATCTTTGTTAACGTCCGTTTCACGCCCAAGTGTCCACCTGACACGCCATCATGTACTTCACGAAGGACATCTTGTACCTTGTCTCTTGGGACAACTATCTGAAGATGGAACTCTCTGCCATTAGGTTTCTCCCATTTACGGTAAAGTATTCCGTTCTGAAGAATAAAACTGTCCCATTGAGCCCAGTATGCCTTGGTGATAACACTAGTAGGGGCGACTTCGCACCATCTTGGCTTGTCCTCGCCTCGTTTCTTCCATGCGACAATGAGTCGCAAATCTTCGTCATCTTCCTGTGCTTCTTTCATCGCCTCATCTTCCCAGGATCTCGATGGGCCCATTCTTGTCAATCTCAATGGCAGTTCCTTTGTCTCTTGTTTGGCACAGTGCTTGCAGTCTTCAGGACATGGCCTTCTTGACAGTGCATCAGCATTTCCATGCGCCTTTCCGCTGCGGTGTTCAATCGCAAAGTCGTACTCTTGCAGTTGTTCGATCCATCGAGCAACTTGACCTTCTGGATTTTTAAATTGTAACAGCCACTTCAGGGCGGCGTGGTCAGTGCGAAGTGTAAACCGCATGCCAATGAGATATTTGCTGAAGTGCTGTAATGTCTTTACCACAGCCAAGAGCTCCCTTCTTGTCACACAGTAGTTCCTTTCAGATTTCGACAGCGATTTACTAAAATAAGCCATCACCACTTCTCTGTCGCCTTGTTTCTGCGATAACACACCTCCGATCGCTGTGTTGCTGGCGTCTGTGTCTACAATGAATTGGCCAATAGGTTGTGGAAATCCCAAGATTGGAGTCTCGCAAAGACATTTTCTTAGTTTCTGAAAAGAACCCTCGCAGGTCTCATCCCAATGAAATGGCTGCTTGTCTTCAGTTAATCGGTGTAAAGGCTTGGCAATTTCGGAGAATCCCTTAACAAAGCGTCTGTAATACGAGCATAGCCCTAAAAATGCCCGCACTTCTGTCTTATCTTTGGGAGTAGGCCACTTTTGTACTGCTTCGATTTTGTCTGGATCAGTCTGTATGCCTTCGCTGGTAATCACATGGCCGAGATAGTTTACTTTCTTCTTAAACAAACTGCATTTTTTCGGATTTAACTTCAGGTTGGCTCCCTTTATCTTTTTCAAGACCTGCTCTAGGTTCCGTAAGTGGTCTTCAAAATCTCTGCCCATGATTATGACATCATCCAAATAGACAAGGCAAGCGTCTCCAACTAATCCTGCCAGTACACACTCCATAAGTCTTTCGAAAGTAGCCGGCGCGTTGCATAATCCAAAAGGCATGACGTTAAATTGCCATAAACCTTTACCAGTTGAAAAGGCTGTCTTTTCTTTATCCTTCGGATCAATTTCTACTTGCCAGTAGCCGGATTTCAGATCTAACGTCGAGAACCATCTCATACCACTCAATGTGTCCAGTGTATCATCGATTCGTGGTAGTGGATAACTGTCCTTCTTTGTCACATTATTAAGTCGTCTATAGTCCACACAGAACCTTGTGCTACCATCTTTCTTCTTGACCAACACAACTGGAGAACACCATGGACTAGCAGAAGGTTCTATAATTTTGTTTCTTTGCATGTCTTCCAACATGTCTTGAACTTCCTTTTCTTTAGCAATTGGTATGCGCCTTGCTCGCTGACGGATAGGTCGCTCGTGTCCGGTGTCAATTTTGTGCTGAACTAAAGATGTTCTTCCAGGATTTCCTTCGTCCGAAGAGAAGATTTCCCCAAAACGCAGTAGCAACATCTTGGCCTTCATGCTCTGCGAATAGCTCAGATTACTTTTACAATCTTCAAGCAGTTTAGAGACTATAATTTCGCTCCTGGTGTTCGTCGTAGTTGAGCTTGAAGGTGATTGGCAGTTTCTCATCCAAACAGCTTCTTCACATCTTCCAATAACTTCACCTTTGCTTAGGCTAATCTCTCGGTCGCACAAATTCACAACCCTTACTACAGCGGTCTTACCTCCACGGACGAGAGTTCTTGCTGTCAGCACTTTCTTACAGGCTGCACTGCCGGGCGTATCTTCAATCAGCACACATCTATCCGGCTGATTCTTCTGACTCAAAGGCAGTTTCACCTTTACTTGAGCTTGTGCTCGTCCAGGTATTATGATTTTCTTCAGGCACGTTACTTTTCCATTGGGACCGCCAAGTATGAAGTTTTCCTCATCACCACATTTAAAGACACCGTTAGTGACATCGATGTAACAGTTGTGTTTCCTCATGAAGTCTAGGCCCATAATGCAATCATCCATAATTTCGGCTACGATTACGTTATGAGTGTATGACGACTCTCCAACACGTATCGTAACCAACCTTTCCCCTAGGACGGGTATCTGTTGGCCAGAAGCGGAGAGAAGTCTGCATAAACTGGTGTCTTTGCGTCTCCCTACAGCTTTCACTAGATCTGGTCTCACTATTGTTCTAGAGGCTCCTGTATCTAAGGTGATTTTGCAGTCTATTTCGTTCACTCTACCGCGTATTAGTAGACTGTTCCCATTCCATGCTTGTGAGATTACGGTTGCTGGGGCTTCCTCCGCTCCAGCCAGTACCCGCCCCGCAGTCCTGGCTTTTACTCGTTTCCCTGATTCACGGTAGAGGGCGCAGCATCATGCTTCTTTACCAACTCTTCAAAACGCTGCTCCATTTTGTTTAGAAATGCATCCAGCCTGTCATCAGTTTTGGTCGGTTGTCTTTCCTTCTTAGGGCACGTGAACTGCAGATGTCCTCTTTCCCCACATTTGTAGCACATGGGCCCGGAGTTCCTTTTGGGCGGCGTCTTGATCTCCTTAACATCCTCCGTAACTTCACGAAGTTTGTACCCTTGCCGGATATCTTGTCGCACAGCTTCAACTTCCAGGGCGTGTGCGAGTGCTTCTTTTAATGAGGCATGGTGGCGAAGCTTCACTGCAGCCCTAATTTCAAGATCCTTGATTCCGTCAACGAAGGCTTGAAGAATGTTGGTGTCCACCATCCTACTATCAGCAGAAGGGTACGCCTTTCGAACCAGCTTTTCGATCTCCAGCGCCCATTGTTGAAGTCCTTCACCTGGGCGCTGGGTCCGGTCCCGTAGCTGGGCACGAAAAACGTGTTCCAAGTGTCGTTCCCCATATCTAGCCTCAAGTGCCTCCAGCAGGTCTTTAAAGTCGCTGCCTGAGGTAGGTAGTGCCTCCAGCACAGACAAGGCCGAACCTCTGAGCGCGACGGTGAGGGCTGTCAGGCTCTGTTCGTCCGTCCACCCATTCGAAGCAGCGACAGTCTGAAACTGCTGGCGGTAGGCGGCCCAAGACGTAGTACCGTCGTAAGGAGGCACCTTCACCTTAGGTCCCTGGATTATGCCGACAGCTCCACTCGACGTAACTCCAGCAGCTTCTATACGCCGAACTTTCATCTCCAGTCCAGTGAGGCCAGTTTTCACATTTTTCAAGTCGTCCTCTAATTCGGAAACCCGTCCATTCACTATCTCTACATCTTCATGTAGCTTAGCTACCGTATCGCTAAACTTGGTAACGGCAGAAAGAATCCTTTCTTGATCTGCCTTCTGTTCTTCTCGCAGGCCCCTCTGTTCTTCTCGCAGGCCCCTCTGTTCTTCTTGCAGGCACCTCATCTGCTTGCTTTGTTCTTCTTGCAGGCACCTCATCTGCTTGCTTTGTTCTTCTTGCAGGCACCTCATCTGCTTGCTTTGTTCTTCTCTTATCCTCGCCTGCTCATCCATCATGCCCTTCATCATTGCCATCAGGCACGACATATCCAAAACCTCCGTTGAAAGTTTCGGAGGTTTAATGTCTGCGGTGGGCGTGGCTAGATGGGCGTGGCTAGGAGGCGGAGCTTGTTGGCCGGTGGGCGTGGCCTGCCCGGTGGGCGGGGTCTGAAGGGCGGGGCCAGGGGGCGTGGCTTGGCTGGTGGGCGGGGCCTGGTCGGTGGGCGTGTCCTGGTGGGCGGGGCCAGGGGGCGTGGCTTGGCCGGTGGGCGGGGCCTGACCGGTGGGCGTGGCCTGGTGGGCGGGGCCAGTGGGCGTGCCCCTATGGCCGGTGGGCGTGGCCTCAGGGGCAGTAGGCGTGGCCTCCGCAGCACATTGTGCCCTAGTCCTCACACCAGGAGTATCCTCCCTCGGAGTCAGTGGCATCTCCAAATCCCCAATTCTGACACCAAATGTTACGAGCTAGGGTTCTGGATTTGGATGTAAAACGCCAATGACAACTTGCAAGGATTTATTCACGCAGGGTCTGGTCTGCAGGTCTTCACAACACGAAGTCCACACGAAGATTCCAAATCGCAGGTCAAATCGAAGTCCAATAGTATCGCTGAGGTCGTAGGTTATCACTTGTCTCGCAGGTAGATTCGCTCGAAGTTTACTCTCCCGAAGTCCAAACTGAACTGCCTATGCGCCGCGGCGGTTGCTATTTATATCCGCCGGCAAGGGTTCTCGAATGTTCCGGTATGTACATGCATGTACTACCCATCGGTAATTCATCGTAATGTCTCGAGACACATCTCGAACATTTTCATGTCATAGTGTTATGAACCTTATGGCAGTAGACATACGGGTCATTATTGCTTGCATCGAAGTATGCGGCGACTATTCTAAAAGGTTCTATTCTAGATCGTTCGAGACAGGACCGCGACAATATTATTAGATAGATAATTTCCAACGCATTCGTTCTAGAAAAAGAACAACTTACGTCATCATCTGTAAGGAAATGAGAATATCACGATTTTTTGTTTCAGAGATAGTTTCCAACGCATTCGTTCTAGAAAAAGAACAACTTACGTCATCATCTGTAAGGAAATTAGACGGAATATCTCGATTTTTTGTTTCCGGTATTTAAAAACAGATATATAACAGTTTCATTGACAACTAAACAAATGAATAAAAAAACTAATGAAGTTCACTTAAAAATAGTTTTTTTTTTTGAGGAAACAGAAACCTCAATTCAGCAAACACATAGTGAGATATGTGCTACGACGGTTACAGAGCTTACGCGCGTAGACGCAGTTAACCCTGCGCAGGGTTAATGTACGCTTCGTATTTAAATAATAATGTCATAATCTAATTTATCACGCTATACTATAAAGTTCTTAAAAATGACTTTCGGTGTTTTACGTAGGGGCCGTCGATTTATTCATAGTCGTACAATATTTTCCTAAATAGCTACGCAGCAACGCGTAGAGCGGCTACGCCACTACGAACGCTACAGTAACGTCTACGCGCGTAAGCTCTGTAATCGTCGTAGCTCCTCATATCTCACTATGTATTTACTGAATTGATGTTTCTATTTCTTCAAAAAAACTATTTTTAAATAAACTTGTTTTAGTTTTTTTATTCGTTTATTTGTCAATGAATCTGGTATAAAACTGTTTTTAAATTCCTCGTGCGTAACGCGGCGTTTTCATTTAGCGTTCTGAATAGCAGGCCTAGACAAGTGGCATACGCTCCGAAACGTTTCCATATCGACGAGCGTTAATCCCGTAGCGTTAGCGACAATAAATTGGTAGCCAAGGTTACATAAACTTCGCAAGCGCTTAGTCGATTTGAACCTTCGATAAGAACAATAATATTGTCTATGCTTCAGCTTACAAACGTCAAGTGGGAAATTACATTCACTCGCAGTGCTGCCATCGTAAGATATATCCTCCAAATTTAGTACATTTTTCACGTTTAGGGGAACTTTGAAGGTATGAAATTATAATAGGGTGTTTTTCAAGATAAAATTATTTGATCCGAATTTTCATTATCAGCTGCATTTTGAATGACTTTGACGAATTTAAAAAAATATACATGCATGATTCTGATTTATCGAATGATTAATGACTTCTTCTAGTATATAGAATTGGAATTAGCAATTGAGTACTTGTCTACACTAAACAACTTTAATTTCATTTTTGATTTGATTAATACAGGAATTTTTTTCAGGAAAAAATCAAAATCAGAAGGTGGCAACACAATGCATTAGTTGTAAGATTGTTACATACTCCGCGAAACTTTTAATGTGTTTAATGTTCCTGTGTAATGTTGGATGTGTGTGTTTATATTATTTAAAAGAGGTAAGTAAATATGTTATCAAAATATTTTCCGATGATAGTTTGTTCTTTTCAAGTATAACGCGTACTTGAAAAGAACAAACTATCAAAAATGTCTTTATACATTATATACAAACGATACAAGCTTCTCCAGCTGATTAAGAAAGAAATCGCCATTTTGTTCGTATTCTACAAGGGGTTCACGTTCGCTTCGCTGTCGTCCACTTTAAATGCTAACGGAACGCAATTGCTTCTCAAAAGTGCCACTCGGCTAAGCTTTGTATGAGGTTTGTCTCACGGATATATGTTCCTTTCGAACGATTAAAAAAAGAATGTCACTTGGCTATGGCTACCAATTTATAAGTTCGTTTTGCTAAATCACGTGACATTTCGTTGGAAAACGTCATTCCCATACATTTATCATTAGATTCTATTAACGTTCACGTTACTAGAAAGCTATTTGTCTAGGCCTGGTGTTCGAACGAGCATTCGAGTCGAGAGAGAGAAAGAACGAGCGTCGTTCGTTCGAACGTAAACGAAAACAGTTGAACGAGCGAACAGTTTTCAGTTCAGTATTGATCGGTAGAACTTAGTGAACAATTGTTTGCTCGCTCTAATGAATATGACTTCACCGGCGAACGATCGGTTCGAGTTGCTCTGAGCATTCGTTCGGCGTTTAAACGCGTTCGATTGGTGTCCAATCTACTCAGTGATAAGGTGACAGCCATCGAACTGTGCGAGCATTTGCTCGGAACAGTGTTCGACATCTCTTTATAGAGACAACAGATTTTTCAATTTTGAGCGAACATCGGTAGAACAAACTCACATTTGCTCAAAATATAATGTTCGTTCGTCAGGATATTGAAAACGCGCCCTAATGAGTACCTACTGGACGCGAAAATTAACAGAGGTGGTCCAAACAAGGACAGGTAGCCTTGAAAGAATTTAAGGTAAAATTTTATAATCTTTAGAAAACAAGACCTAATTATGACGGATTTTCTTTTTAGCGAATCGCCGACATGGCATTTTTAAAATTAATTCGGTGTCAGAATTCTACTATCTGAATTTTACGTAAATAGTGTTAGACAATAATTCTAAAAAAGCTTCAAAGAACTTTTTTTCAGCAAATAATAACCCTTGAAAATTTTTGTTTATACCACTATCGTGTTGAGGTAGAAAACAAACATACGACCTGCCTAATGGTCACCAAAGGTGACACTGGCGACCCTGTAAAAACCAGGGACAAACATTTGCGACATTTATTTGATACTAAAATAAAGAATTGAATTGACTACATTTGATTTAATTAAAAGCAAAATTAATAGGCCCTATAAACCAATTAAATTTGTAGATAAATAAAATTTCTTACTTTATGGGATTGCTTAGACTTTTATTTGCAATTTCAATCAGTGAATTCAATAAGGAAGTGCTATCGTTAAATGTAATATGGATCAAAATATTATATTATACCTACTTTAGATAGGTACTTTCTTTGTTGTCAAGAAAATATAGAAAAATCATAATTGAAGAAAATGTTTTTTTTTTCTTTTAAATACTTAGTGTCCCTGGGGGGTATATTTTCTATAAAAAATGTAGTTTGATTCTTTAAAATATAATACAGTGTCCCTAGTCTTTGTCTCAAATAAAATTAGAATGATTAAGCGCGGCCAAAAAAGTCAAAATTGCATCACATTTCTTTTTGAAAATTTTTAAAATGCAAAGATCATTATACCCTGGTCAGCCTAGCAAATGAATAAAATCTATTTCGGTAATAATATCTAATTTTATTCCATTTTTTTGACGTGACAACGTCTTATAAATTGGTTAGCCGGGTGACACTTCAAGAAACTGGGTCACGTTATGCGCTTACAATGAGAGCGAGTGAAAGGCGCGTGCCTTTCACTCGCTCTCATTGTAAGCGTGTCGTGGACGCGTGTCCCTTCTAAGAGCGAGAGAGACAGACATAAAAAGTGAAAGGCATGCGTCCCTTCCACTCGAAAACATTTTACCACTCAAAGTCGTTGTCACGTAAAACTTTCGCCCGTATACCGACTTTACAGGCAACCAATTTTTTTTTATTGAAAGGTATTATGTACTATTAATATTATTCATTCCTAAAATAAATTGATTGAATTTTAAAACTAGGCCTAGAATCCGGCCTAGTTTTAAAATTGAACTAGCCCACGGGGCCGAAATCGAGGTTGAGTGGAGCGAGTAGATTCGCCGAGTGTATGTTTTCCATTGATTTCAATGGAAAATGTATCTGATAATAATTCCTCAAGTGATCGATCTCAATTTTTTTCGACACAAACCTCAAGCATGTCGTGTTTCAACACACACAAGTTTCGTCAAAATAGGTTCAGTGATTTTAGCCTATTCATTTAAAAAAAAAACTTTTCGGCGTATATTTAAGCGTTTCGCTCGGTCCACTCAACAAAAATTAATGGACATAGCAAGATACCGAAATGCGTAAACAAAACGAATTAAGGTTAAAGCGAAGTTCATTGGTTGGATATAAAGCGAATTAACGATAAAAACGTCCACGAAACAAACACAAAAGTGTACATTTTAATTCATTACCTATGTCCAGCCGCGTCGTCCTTACTTATCGGAGTATGAAACGTGACATGCATGGTCAAAAATTAATGAATTTCGTCATACATTTACACACAATAAAAAGTTCATCTACATAGTCGCTTTTTTTTGTTAAAATTATACTATCAAAAAATCGACGGGAATCGGCTACAGCTTAGACGATAGGGCCCCAGAAAATGATAGTCTTGTTTCAAAATTGTTTTGTCTTTAATGAGTAAACGTATTTATTGGGTGCCAACGTGACCTGAAAGTGGCAATTCTCATAAGTATAATAAAGTCGAAATTCTGTTCCAATCTAGTCTCGATCTCGTAAATGTCACATTTGGTATTCTCTAATCACAGTATGATATTTCAAAGTTTAATTAAAGCATAATTGTAATTCAGCTAAGATAGAGCTATTAAGCAAAAGTGTTTTTTCTAATATACCTGGTATTTACAATAGGTTGCCCGAAAATATACGTGGCATAAATGAAGTTACTGTATTTAGAAATATACTCTATGATTTATTGGGGGATAAGTATATAGTTTTATAGATTTTTTAAAAGGGCAGACGAACATGTGGGTTATCTGGTGGAAAGCAATCACCACCGCCCATGGAGATCAGCAACACCAAGCGGTTGCCGAACTCTTGCCAGCCTTGTAAGAGAAATATAGACTCTGTTCTTGAATGTTCCCATGTCGTAATTGTAAGGAAATGCCGGTGAGGGTAGTTGATTCACCACAGCTTCACCGTTCGTGGTATAAAATGTCTTAGGAAACGTACTGTAGTAGATCGCCAATTACCAAGATGATATGGATGGAATTTTAATTTATGTCGAGTTACATGATACTTGAACTCAGCAGCAGGTATCAAATCAAACAGCTCATCCGATGATTTAATTTGTATAGAACGAAAAGAGACGCTACATCTTTACATGTAGGGAGAGAGAATGGGGTGTAAGTGGTTCATCAACATATTTGAACCAAAGCCAGCTTCACCTGCACGCGGTGCACTCTGCTGACTGACAAACGAAGCTCTGGAAAAAGAGGTAGGGAGCGTAATTGTAAGCTACCCGACTGGGGAATGTACCTCCACCTCACAGAATACCGCAGCCAAATAACAATTCCCTTGAGGATTGTAGTGTTCCTGCGAGTGAGTGAGGTCACCAGAAAGGAAGGAGATGCTACGTTGGCAGCGCATGCTTGTCTGCCACCCGACGTGGTATAAAAAAAAGAGTCGATCCGAGATCATTGGGTCACGACGATTCGGACTACACTTCGTTGTTTGCGGTCAAATGGAGCAAGCAAGTGATTTAAAGGACAAGAATTTATAACATGTATGATAGTCTGGTGGTATGGCCGTATGGTTTCCGGCAGACTAGAATAGAATCACTCCGTTTCTTCCCGTGGATGTAGTACAAGGCGACTAAGGGAAATACATTATCAAATATCGATCAGGCCTCCCCAACCCGTTTGGCCAGCGTGGGGAGTGTAGGCCAAATCCTCCTTTCGTCTAGGACGGACGAGAGAGGGTCGTGCTCCTGTAGTAGAGACTAAAATGGACCTGATGATAATGATGATAATCTGGTAAAACTAATTGTATGCCTAAGCCGTTTGTAAGATCTATACCTGTTGTTCACAATAAAAATATTTATGTTTTGTATTGAATATTAATAATATTCATTCAATAATTTCAATAATGTCTGACCCGTCAGACGTAGTTCTGTGTTCCTAACTTATTGAATTCGAATTGGTTTCGCGCACGCTGTCAAATGACTAACAAGTCTGGCAAATAATAAAGTTACATCAGAAAAAATCATATATTCATTCAGTTTCTAAACTTTTCTAATTTTCCGCGCAACTTTATTTTTTTTTATCTTTCGTAAGAACTTTCTCCTGACAATAACAAATACATCACAAAAAGAAATAGGAAAACGGTCCAGCTGTTCACCCATGATGCCGTGACCACGGGAAATAGGGATTCATTTTTAGATACATATATAGATGATGACATCAGAATACCAAATGTGACACGGGTGGTGGCACTAGATGACCACGCACCGGAAGAGATAGAAGAATTGGATCCACCGGCTACCACTACGTCATCGTCGAGGGCAGCGCTCCACCAATCAACGCACCAACCCCCCACCACCCTTTCCAGTCGGGCGGCGCGCGCATTGGCGCGCAGTGTCCGGCGCGAGAGACAAAGGGTGGACGTGTCTGGACATTCGCCCTGATGAAGGTCTCCATTTGAGATCGAAACTAGTCGGCTTTCCCAACAAAAAGACGTGAGTGACCCGTTTAATTTATTTAATTAATTTAGTATAATGTCTCACGTGAGTTTTAATAATAATAAAAAATAATAATATAAATAAATATTTCTGGACAAATTACACAGCTAGTCCCAAATTAAGCGCAAAGCTTGTGTTAGGGGTACTAGACAACTGATAAATGTACTTAAATACATTTTTTTTTGTAAATACATACTTATAATACATAGAAAACACCTAGACCAAGACAAACAGACATGTTCATGCACAAAAATGTTTGTCTTGTGCAGGAATCGAACCCGCGACCTCGGAGTCAACGTGTCCATTGCTAACCATTCGACCACCGAGCTCGGGATTATAAAATTATAAAGACAATTAGGGAACATGTTTTTTGTGTCACCTTTGACCTTTTTATCTGTATACCTAATAATACGGGGTAGTACGAGTACCTATGGTACCCATGGTGTTATAAAGCCATGGAAGTGAGTTGGGATAATTTGACAGCGACAACACTCTCCTTTGGAGAAACGTCCACTCCACACTCATGGGCGGCCTTTATATTATTGAATGAGGTTGTGAATGTGGACGAAAAATATACAAAGTAGGTGCATCCTATCTCAAAATAAATAATAATAGGTATTTCTTATCGAAGCTCAAAATTGAGGGTCACGTAGTTATATTTTCTAAACGGTGAAAGTTAGAAAGAGAACTTGTGTATAGTAAAGTGTATAGTACAAAACATGTATTAAACTACAAAATAACACTTATACATGTACCTATATATATATTGTAAATGTTGCATGTATATACAGGGTGTAAACTTCTAATGCCATCTGGAGGGAAAGTAATCTTAAAACTGTAGATAGAAAATTTTATTCAAAGAAAACATTCCTTTATTTTGGAAAAGAAAGAAAACGCATTCAAATATTTTCGAAAATTCGCTTGTCACACCCAGGAATCGAACCGAATAAAATCTGTAAAAATTACACTATGTACTTTTATTGCATCAATCGTTAAGGTCAATTAAAAGGATGCAATCGCTCTAACAAACTTGATAAATTAAATGAAAGGTAACCATGAAATGTTAAATTATTTACAAAAAATGGTAATTAGTTGCTCGAAAAGGGCTCCTTTTTCTTGGCTGCACAAATTAACATACACAAATTAACATTCCATATTCAAACTACCTCATACTCGCATTCAGGTCACATCTAAGAAAAGAGTCTGCGTTACAAACACGTACAAATTGCAATCGTCTTATCCAAATAGTAATTTGTCAGTTTAATGGATAAATAACGTCAATGATGACTATTAATTACTAACATAAGTAAAGCTGTGTGGTTTCCGGCAGACTAGAATAGAATCCGTCTCTTCCCGTGGATGTCGTACAAGGCGACTAAGGGAAATATATTACAAAACATCGATCAGGCCTCCCCAACCCGTCTGGCCAGCGTAGGGAGTGTAGGCCAAATCCTCCTGTCTGGGACGGACGATAGAGGGTCGTGCTCCTGTAGTGGAGACTAAAATGACCTGATGATGATGATGATGAACATAAGTAAACAGATGTATCTTTGAGTAAAAGTGCTTTAACTTAGCTTTAGCTTGGGTCAACCCATTGATTTTATAAGTCCAGAAGTTTCCTTTCATTTAATTTATCAAGTTTGTTACAGAGATTTCAACATCATAATTCACCCTAACGATCGGTGCAATAAAAGTACAGGGTGTGATTTTTACAGATTTTAGTCGGTTCGATTTAGAGGTGTGACAAGCGAATTTTCGAAAATATTTGAATGTAGTTTTATTTCTTTACCAAAATAAAGGAATGTTTTCTTTGAATAACATTATCTATCTACAGTATTAAGAGTACTTTCCCTCAAGACACAAGATACAAGAGGACAGTCGTTAAGCCAAGTCAGTGGCCTATGGGTGGTTTGAAAAACTGCCCCCTTACCACCAGCTCTTATTGCGATTCAATAACTGAATAGAAAGCTTATTCATACCAATGAATAAGCGTCTCTATTTCAAATTGTATAGAGTCGTTTATTCATTGGTAGTAATAAGCATTCTATTCAGTTATTGAATCGCAATAAGAGATGGTGGTAAGGGGGCTGGACTCCGCCAATCCGCAGTTGAGCAGCGCGGTGGAATATGCTCTAAACTTCTTCTTCTTCGATTGAGGGGATACACGTATCCCAACAGTGGGATGATTATGTGTTGATACTGATGTAACCTGTTGGTGTACCTTAATCTATCTATATATAAATGAATCCCTACTTCCCTTGGTCATGGCATCACGCGTGAACGGCTGGACCAATATCGCTAATTATTTTTTTGTTGTATTTGTTATTGTCAGGAGAAGGTTCTTATGAAAGAAAAAAAACCGGCCAAGTCCGAATCGGACTCGCGCACGAAGGGTTCCATACCATTATCAATAAAAATATTTTTGAAAAAAAAATTACCTATTACCGTTATCAATTGCGAGCAAAAACGAACAAAAAAAAATCACGTTTGTTGTATGGGAGCCTACTTAAATATTTATTTTATACTGTTTTTTAGTATTTGTTGTTATAGCGGCAATAGAAATACATCATCTGTGAAAATTTCAACTGTCTAACTATCACGGTTCATGAGATACAGCCTGGTGACAGACGGACGGACGGACGGACAGACGGACAGCGGGGCCTTAGTAATAGGGTTCCTTTTTACCCTTTGGGCACGGAACCCTAAAAATAAGAGAGATGCGTAGATAATTAGCAAATTTAAGAAATTAATCACCATACATAGGCGGAGACTTGTAATTAGCATAGTTTTACTGATAAGTGTTATAAACCTTACACCTATTTCGCTGTAAGTCGCTCAAACATAATAAATATAAATATAAATAATAAATAAAATATTAACTTTTCTAATGTAACTTTATATCGTTTGACAGAAGCGTCAGTCAATTGACAGATGGCGCGAAGCCAATTCGAATTCAATATTAATTGTTAAAAAGTCAGGGCGACGTCAATCGGGTAAGCAAGTAAATAAATAAAGCAACAATATTTTGGAAAATAAGTTGGATGTAATCAGATACTTACACAAATTGACTTATAAGATCTATTGCTTTTAATATTTATACTAATGCTCCATTCAATTGAGCTGTTGGCTGTAAAATACTTCTGCGAAATTCGTAAATTAATTGAACAGACCCGGTACTTAAACCTATTATTTCCTCAACAATGACTTTTCATGCACTTAACAATCAATAGGTCGTATAACTGCGTACAATCATAGTATAGGTAGGTTATTATTTAATAAATTTGGGGGTGTAAGTGGTTAATCACGATCTTTAGAGCCAAAGCTAACCTCACCTGCACGTGGTGCACTCTAATGACTAGCGAAAGCGGCTCTAGCAAAAGAGAGGTAAGGTACAAATAAATGTTTCATTCATTCATTCATTCATTTCATACAGCGTATTTGTAAGCTGCCTGAGAAAGTGCCTACATCTCACAGAATACCGCAGCCAAATAACAATTCCCTTGAGGGTTGTTGTGTTCCTGTGAATGAGTGAGGTCACCAGAAAAGAAGGAGATGCTGCGTTGGCAGCGGCGCGCAAGTGATATATTATGTTGCGAGCGTTAATACGGTTACGGTAACCGCTTCACATCAGGCGGGCCGTATGCTTGTCTGCCACCCGACGTAGTATAAAAAAAAAACACTCCTGAAACCGTAATAGTCTTGGCCTACACGGCCGACTAAACGATGTCTTTACAAAGGTGGTTTGTTTACAACCGACTAATCGGCTAGTCGGCCGAAGTCATAGTCGGCACATCTCTAGTCTTAATTATTATATAAATACTTGATTTCGGCCAACATGCCAGAATATTATAAATATTATAAAATAATGAAAAAAATCACCTAAAGCCTAAGTGGGATTTGAACCCACGACCTCTCGATTACTGGTCGAGTGTTCTTCCAACTGAGCTAGCAGGAAGGTTCGTGATGGTGGCGAATTTTTAATCGACTCCAAAAAAGGAGCAGGTTCTCAATTCGGCTGGATGTTTGTTACTTAATTACTCCGTGATTTATACACCGACTTGAAAAAAACTTTTTTTATATGAAAGAGTATACTTCCAGATTGCTCCCATATTTTTTTCATCATCATCATCACCATCATCAGCCTGTATCTACCCACTATTAGGTCTGTTATTTCATTACTCCGTCATTTATAAACCGATTTGAAAAAACTTTTTTTATTTGAAAGAGTATACTTTCAGATTGGTCCCATATTTTTTTCATCATCATCATCATCAGCCTGTATCTACACACATAAATGTAGAGTAATGTTTGGAGTCAGTTTTTTTTTGTTAAAATTTTTCCATTTTATATTTTACTGCTGTGAAGTCGCAGTGTGGCGCCATCTACCTATTAAGTATTACACTACTAAAAACATATTTATAATCTCTAGTCTTTACTAAATTATATGAGAAAAGCTTGGTCAGCTCTTGACCTAACCTCGTGGTTAATGTACCATACGTCGGTCATAATATTGATAACAACTGTGAATTCACTCACTCGTGGCGAGATAACTGAATTACTGTTATGACGTCATGTGGTCTTAATTCTCGGCCTTGATCTTGGGGCTGGTAATAAAGAATATGCTTAGTGGACAGTTTGAGAAGCTTTATCTTTGGAGTAAAGTGTTATTAAGCTGAAACGGTATTTTTAAAGCACATGCAAGTATATACTTCGATTGTATACTGAATTAAAGAATTATATCTTAAAGATAATAACATAAAAAGACACAATTTGTATTTTTGTAGTTTTGTATTGTATTGTTGACGATCTTAAACTGACAGACGGTTTAGAACCTTTAGTCGAGAACAGATGTTGCGGCCCTTTGTGTGTTCTACCGATTGTACAAATGGGGTGTGTTCAGAGGAGTTGTTTGACATGATGCCCACGGCCTCCTTCTACAGTCACACCGCTCGCCATCGACAGGGAATTCATCCTCACACATTGGAGCCTAAGTGGTCGCGTACTGTGCTGTTCCAGTGAAGTTTTCTCCCGCGTATTGTCAAGCTGTGGAATTAACTGCCTATCGAGATTTTCTCAAGAGACTACAGCATGAGGTTCTTCAAAAAGGGCGTGAAGAAGTATTTACAGGGTCGGCAACGCGCATGTGATGCCCCTGCTGTTATAATCGTTCATAGGCTATGGTTACTACTTTTGATCAGGCCGGCCGTATGCTTGTTTACCACGTTAGTGGTATAAAAAAACAATTCTCAGTCGGGATTTTCGTTTGAGTTAATAAGTTCTTGATAGGCATAGCAAGATAGATAAGCGTTTTCGCTTCGAAGTATTCGAGATGGTTAGTTTCAAAATAGGCGGTCATACATTTTTCAGGATATCTTCCTCCATTTAAACTGAATTAAAGGGTGTAAACCCTGATTTACTACTCCACGGGTTGTTATCTTCGTCAGTAAACAAAGAGATCCTTACATCGACAAAGGACGCAATACAATGAGCCGCCTCTAAACTAAACCATGTATCTAATATCGTAATTCCATTTACTTGAAAATAATTGCTTATGTCAGCGACTTATCTAGGAGACAGTTGTTTATGAATTTCCCATGGAATGAGGTATTCCTTGTTATGAATAACTAACATGACATCGTTCGCGAGTGAAATTAAATAAAATATTTATTCAGCCATTGGCTCTTGTGGGCACTTAGGTACATCTTACAGTTTTTATATTTATAAATAATGTTCTTATTTTATATTAATTTCTTTATCTACTAGCATTTTGCTATCCCGGGTTTCCCGACATCTCGGGGGAATTCCCAATATATCGATACCTCCAATGAACACTACGCCAACTCGAACCATACACATCCAGATACACACCGCTAATATGAGTAATTGTACATTTACTTAGCGGTTTGTATTTGTCGATTTTGTTGTGTCTGTGTGTCTTTTATAAATAAAATTCAGGTAGCATAATATTACTGAAATAATGATTCGATTAAAAAAGAGAACTAGAGATAAAAAAAGAAAACTATCGAAATTTTAGTTGGCGTAGAGTTCCTTGGAGGTATCGATATAATAGCTCCTGTATGTACCTTTATGCCAAATTGCATTTTGCATTTGCATCAAATCGGTGAAATGCGACGGGGTCCCATCACACATTCCCGAGATGCTACATGCAAGGAATTGAACATGTCGTCCCGCTCCCGCCGCCAAAGATCACACTCCCATAGAACATGGTGTGCTGTGTGATCGAATTCATGATTTGCAGTAGAACATTCACATAAGGGCGACGGCACTAGTTTAAACAAAAAGAGTTTAGCCTTAAAATCGCCATGCCCAGTTAAAAAATCATCAACGACGTGATCAAATTCTATCCACCTTTTATTTAATCTTTCTCTTACCGATTGAAAGAACACACAGGTGGCGTTCTGTGGCAGAAGTTTCCCACCTTTCCTGCCATTCAGACAGCAATGTTTCAAGTATCTCATCAAAATAATATAGAACAATCTAAGTATTTTATCAAGATCACACAGTTTTAGAGAATCGGAGACCGTGTTTTTCGATGTATAATCGATGAAATTCAAAAATTTTAAAATGGGTGCTCCATGACCTGACTGATTTGCAGAGACAAGTCCGTGGAAACTTGCCTTACCCTGTTGAACCGGTACAGAAATGAAAGGGTATGATTTTATCAATTACCTAATAAATTATATATGTTCCTATAATAGTAGATTTATCACCAAATGATATAAAAAGGCATAATAATTACTTGGAAATAATATCAATCATCAAATAATTATATTGGGATTTCAAAATAATGAAATTGTCACTAAAACAGAATCACCATACAATATAAATCATTCATCATTCATCATCTAGGTTGACGGAGCTCCGCTCCTATTTCCTATGACAGGACACAAGAAAACCCTAACCTAACCAAAAATCAACTCAAATCTAACCAAAACATGATTTATTACATTGACCAAGTATTGATAAGACTCGTCAGTGAATATAACGCCAATTTGTTGTGCTTAACTGAACATTGGTTAAACGATAGTCAGATGATCTTTCATATTAATAACTACAAAGTTGCTAGCTGTTTCAACAGGAAGTCGACTACTAGAGGCGGTTCATTAATTTTAGTTAAAGATTGCATGTTAGTCAAAGAGCGTGTGGACATTACTCGGCTTTCTGTTGAATGTACTATCGAGATATCTTGTGCCGAGTTAGACAAACATTTAATTATATGTGTATATAGACCCCCAAATAGTGTGTACAAAATATTCGAGGAAGTCATGGAGGATGTATTAAAGTTAGCATTTAAAAGTAATAAGAACCTAATTGTTTGTGGTGATTTCAACATTGATTTGCTTGTTGATAGTACTGTTAAATCAAATTTTTTAAATTTATTTAAATCTTTTAACTTGCATAACTTATTTCTTGAGCCCACGCGAATTACTCCAACCTCCGCTACCTGTCTGGATAATGTCTTCTGTAATTCGGAGTACTTAAATAAATGTATAATTAATGACTTACCTTCAGATCACTGTGGACAATATGTCGTATTCAATAACGTAGTTGTGGAAAAAACCAAACTTATTTCGTTCAGACCAATTACTGGTAGTAAAATATCAAAATTCAAAAATGTTTTGAAGGATAAGTTGCCACTAATAGTATACACGGAAAATGATCCTAACAAACTATATGGTGATCTTTTTAATGTAATGTCTGAAGAATTTAATAACATATTTGAACAAAAAGTGGTTAAAGTCAGAAACAATATTAAATTTTGTGAATGGGCTACCAAAGGTATTTATAAAAGTCGAAATACACTATATGATTTGTATGCTCAAAAATCGTATAGACGGGATGGCAATTTTACAGAACACGTTAGACAGTATTCCAAAATCTTTAAGAAAGTCTGTAAGGTAGCCAAGTCTAACTACATAAATAATAAAATTAAAAATTCTACCAACAAGTGTAAAACTGTTTGGAACATTGTCAACAAAGAGACTGGCAAAATAAAAGTTAAAGAAAACGACTACTCTTTGAAATGTAATAATAATATATTAACTTCAAATCAAGATGTTGCTAATGCATTTGGAAACTTTTTTACCAATGTTCCCATTGATACGACTGCCTCTCTCAATTCATCAGCCTCAGAATCCATAAGATTACTTGAGGATAATGTACAGCCCTGTGAGCATGCATTTAAATTTTGTCACATTACCCCAGATGACATTATTCGAACATTCAAAAGTTTAAATATTAAGAAATCTGAGGATCTCTGGGGAATGTCCACTCAAATTGTTCTTCCTATTTTGGATACTGTTGCTGCTCACCTGGCTATAGTTTTTAATGAAAGTATAGAGAGTGGTATTTTCCCAGACTTAATGAAACTTGGCAAACTTATACCTTTATTTAAATCAGGAGATAATCGTGAGCCTGGGAATTACAGACCAATCTCTATTCTGCCAGTATTGAGTAAAGTGTTTGAAAAGATCATGTCAAATCAGCTGCTCGCACATCTTAATAAGTTCCACATTCTACATAAGAAGCAATACGGGTTCACCGCCGGAATGTCCACTACAGACGCAGGAATCGCGCTCGTGAAATACATATTTGAGGCTTGGGAGACGTCTCAGGACGCTATCGGTGTGTTTTGCGACCTCTCCAAAGCATTTGATTGTGTTGATCATCAGACACTGCTGCTCAAATTAAATCATTATGGTATTAAAGAGAAGGCTCTGCAAGTGGTAGAATCATACCTTAGTAATAGAACTCAAACGGTGGATGTAAATGGCACAAAATCAAATGCATTTGATGTAAAAATGGGCGTGCCCCAGGGTTCAATTTTGGGTCCTCTCTTATTCTTGGTATACATCAATGATTTGCCTGATTTGGTAGAAAAATTTGCCAACGTAGTACTGTTTGCCGACGATACCTCACTTATTTTTAAAGTTGCTAGGTATAAAGACAAAATTGATGATGTTAATAATGCTCTCTCTGCAATTTTGAACTGGTTTACTACAAATAATCTCCTTCTTAACTCACACAAAACTAAATGTATTAAATTCACGTTACCCAATGTCAGGCAAGTCCATGCTGATGTAGTCATAAAGGATAACACCCTAGTTTATGACAATGATACTGTTTTTCTTGGTATTACCATTGATTCAAAGTTGCAATGGGGCCCTCATATAACTAAACTAGCTCGCAGACTCAGTTCCGCAGCTTATGCGGTTAGGAGAATAAGACAGATAGCGGACGAGACAACTGCTAGGCTCGTTTATTTTAGTTATTTCCATAGCATTATGTCATATGGCATATTGCTTTGGGGTAAAGCAGCTGACATTGATAAAATTTTTGTATTACAAAAGAGAGCCATTAGATCAATTTACAATTTGGGTTCTAGGGATTCACTCCGTGAGTTATTTAAGGAGATAAACATCCTCACTGTCGCTTCTCAATATATTTATGTAAATATTATGTACGTCCGTAAAAATATTTCGAATTTTACAAAAGTATGTGATACAACTAATGTCAACTTGCGGAACAAAAACAAATTGGTTATTCCAAAACATAGACTGGGGAAGGTCAATAATTCGTTTGTCGTAAACTGCATCCGCTACTACAATAAGTTGCCGGAGTCGGTCCTGATTTTACCCGACACTAAATTCAAACAGCTTATTAAGACCACCTTATGTAAAAAGGCTTACTACAGGACCGACGATTACCTTAATGATAAAAATGTATGGCAAATTCTCGGCACAGGATGTGAAGCACAGGCGTCTTATCTTTACAAGTAGTATTGTGGATATACATATTTAGACTTTATACAATATGTATATACACTCTATACTATGATTTTTTATATTTTTATTTTTTTTTACTATTTTATTTTACTTGTTTTTTTATTTTTTATTATCTCTCTTATTTTGGTTGACATACCATTTTTTTTATTGTACATTGACATTATTTTTATTGTATTATGATAATATTGTATGGCTATTTAAAAAAAAAAGACCTATATTGACAGAGTTTCTTTCGGCATTTCTTCTCGTCAATGGTCATTCCGAAATGCTGGTAGATAAAAAATATACCTAATTGTAAAAGACGTGTCTAAGTGCCCGCGAGGGCCCACAGAATAAAGAATTTTGACTTTGACTTTGACTTTGACTTTGACTTTGACTCCGCCCCTATTAGCCATTTTTTCATTAAATTAAGGAGCTATTTATTAGGTGACAAATCTATTATTTTGATGATCAAACGAATTAAATGATACTAATAGTTTGTTGATTAGATTTATAAGGTGAAAGATTTGCTATTTTTAGGTACAAATGTATTATTGCTTCTCGTGACTTACTTTTTAGAGGACAGATCTTATATTCAGGCTATATAAAAAGTGATCATACTATAATTTAAAATACATATTTACATTAAGCCGATGATTTATATTTAGAGACAGTCTTGATTAAAATGATGACTAATATTTCTTATTAGTGACACATCTAAACTTAGGTGACAGAAAATATTGTTCCTGAAATGAAATAATTTTGTGACGAATTGAAACGTGTCATGAAAAGCTAATTATTGACGATAATAAATTTACGATAATCGTAAGGGAACAATGCAGTAGTTGACTCCAGGTCTAACGCCGCAACAATACCCTAAAGCGAAGGTTACCCATAGAAAAGTGATAGTAACTGTTTTGTGGTCACTGTTGGTGTAATTCACACCAACTAGCTTATATCCGGTTAAGCAATTACAGCAAATGTCTACTGCACTGAACTTTGAACAATGATGGCAGTACTCGCAACGAGACAGCTCCGATTCGTCAATCACTACTGGTCCTCGATAATGCAAGACTACACCCTACTCGATAAACCGTTTTAATACTACAGAATCAACAGTTAGAAACCGCGATTTGGATTTTTTTTATATGGTTTTTTTTTAATGGTAATAAAATTTCTTACTAGCAATCAAAATGCCTTCACACAGTTTGTTGAGTCCAGTAGAGTCTTATTCATACCAACGAATAAGCGCCTCTATTCAATAACTATATAGTCGCTTATTCATTGGTATGAATAAGCATTCTATTCAGTTATTGAATCGTAAGAAGAGTTGGTGGTAAGCCCACAGGTCCCCTGAGTTCTACCGCAACGGCATAAATGACCTTCCCATGAGATGACAGAAATAGATAGACAACAATGAGAGTTAATTGCAATAAAAAAATTGTTTGTATTTTCTGGTACAAAACGGTAATTTCATACTTTTTGCCTACTATTAATACTATTAATTAAACGAAAACTTGTTCCAACAATATCTAAAAACAAATAATTTCCAACAAGCCACGACGTAGCTTCCAACGTCTTAAAATGTTTGTGCAACTTCATTAAGGTTGTGCAAGGAACCCGCTTATTTATTTTGCTTACGTAACATTTCCATATCCGCGCGGTCTGAGAGACCGACGACGATGGGACATTTTCGTATTTATTTCTTACCTAGGAAAACGACAGGAGCACGACCCTATTCAAAATTCGAGTTTTTGTTAGTTACCAGATTAGTAGATTGGCCGTGTGGTTTCCGGCAGACTAGAATAGACACACTCCATCTCTTCCCGTGGATGTCGTACAAGGCGACTACGGGAAATACATTATAAAACATCGATCAGGCATCTCCAACCCGTCTGGCCAGCGTGGGGAGTGTAGGCCAAATCGTCCTTCTGTCTTGGACGGACGAGAGAGGGTCGTCCTGTAGTGGAGACTAAAATGACCTGACGATGATGATGATGAGACCAGATTTGTTGCTAATCTCGCTATAGCGCATACAACGTGTTTGTGGGAGTACTTATATTTAACAGTGAGACGGTCTTTTATATAAATTATCTGGAAGAGATCTCTACATAAAGATAAGTCCGCCTTTGTACATTGTCGTTATTTTTTCTGTTCTAATTTAATTAATTCTGTTGGCACAATAAAGATATTACAATAACAAATATTATTTTAGTCTTATTTATGTAGTACCTAAGATCAAACACTCAATTTGTAAATCCTTTTTCGTTATGATTATTAGTAAATAAATCCAATATTAGTATTTTCTTTAATGTCCTTGAATTTTCTGAAAAAAAAATTGTATTTATATCTTGTTTGTGTGAACTTTCTATTCTATTCTATTTTTAAGTTGGGCGTTAAGAAGATGTAACTTAACACAAATGTGCAAAATTTCATTATCATAGGTTAAGTAGTTTCGGATTTTATCGCAGACAAATGTGACACGTGATTTTCATACATATAAGTAAAATGTTATCTCAGTATGAAATAACAAAAAAGGTTCCCGAACTTTCGGCCTATGAGACCATGCGCGGATGCAAGAAGGGTTAATAGCTATACTAAGAACACAAATGTTTGTCTGTCAGGGATCCTAAAACTCGCTGCGGTGGATTAGTGGTTTGTATTTCATCAAAATTCAATTCTGTGTTTGTACTTCCCAATCTTTAGTGGGTTGTTGTGTTCCTGCGAGTGAATAAGTTTACTAGTAAGCTCGTTGTAATACAAATGGTTATAGGCTACGGAGACAGCTTCACATATTTTAAGTTAAGAAGTTTAAGCGTTGAAAAGCCGTAGTCATTAGATGACAGTCGTTAAGCCAAGTTTTTGGGGGGCTTAAAAACTCTGGCCGCCGACAACCCGCTGTAGAATCCGTACCACCAGAGGTACTAATTAAGAGAGAGGAGGTTTAAACCTCGTCGATTGAGGGGAACTTGTATCCTAGCAGTGGGATGAATATATATATATATAAATATATATATATATATATAGTCCGGTGCCTACAGAGCGGGCAATAACTTATTATTATTTTATTTTTTTTATGTGAGAGGGGGGTAAACGAGCATATGGGTGGTGGAAATCACCACCGCCCATGGAGACCAGTGACACCAAGGGGTCGCCGATCCGTTGCCAGCCTTTAAAATTAAATAACATACATACATATTATCTGGATGCCGACGTATTTGTTGAAAATGTCTCATTTTTTCTAAAATTACTTCGATTGAATAAGTAAAGGAAAGAACAAAGTAAATTTGTACGGAATTTTGACACTCACATATAATATATTGCATGCATTTTTAATACATTTCGTATACTTTATAAAAATATAATGAAATTTAATATAAATATAATATAATGGAAATGGATTTGTATTTTTTTTTTATTTGTATTGGTATTAATTAATTTATAATATATTGTAAATATTTAATTTATCTTTGTTTTATAATTTTATTATCATTTAATTTACTTTCAATTATTTTAATTGTATAATTTTAATTTTAGGTTTTAGTTACTATAAAAAATGTAATAAATAAAACATATTTTGATTAGATTTCAGTTAATTTCTGGTTAGGTTAGGGTTTTCTTGTGTCCTGTCATCGGAAATAGGAGCCGAGCGGAGCTCCGTCAACCTCGATTATGAATGATATAGTACCAAGTGAGCTTAATTATTAATAGTTGACAATTTATTACATTGACTGCAACATATGTATGTACCTATATACATATATCGCTGAAACCCAAAGGTTATATATGCTCGTGTGACGGACGCTGCAATTAGCAGTCACGGGCGGGCGGCAACCCTACGAGGGCTTCAGTCACTCACTCATTCGCTCCTTACACGTGATGTTTTAATTAAGTCCTGAATGAAATACTTAGGAAATAATAAATCTACGTAAAAGTTTAAAGAGGTGCCGGGATGAGTGTCCTCGGCTGGAGCGCGCTTCTTTCAAACTAAGTTGATTCCGTGTTCGTTAAATCCGCCGCTATGCGTACGGCTAACTGTTTGAAAATAGCTCCACTTTATAATACGGCGGATAATTTATAATTAAGTACGTAATAATTTTAACAAAAAAAAAACGACTGAAAAATTACTTGGTTGGGCGCCCTCCTTCTAGATGGGCAGATGATGATGGCAGAGTATCGTATCTGGTGGAAGGCATTTGGGGTAGGCTTATATCTAACAGTGGGTAGATACAGGCTAATGATGATGATGACGATGAAAAAATATAGGACCAATCGGGAGGTATATATAAATATATTTAAAAAAAACTTATTAATAAAATACAGCCGAATTGAGAACCTCCTCCTTTTTTGGAGTCGTTTAAAAACAAGCATGCAGGTGGAAATTCACCCGGCTGATAAATAATGGCTCTATAATTTTGTAAAACAGCTAGCCGAATGCAATGAAGCTTATTTTACGAATTGGCTGCAACATATAATATTTTAGTAGTAACAATAAGTACCTATATTACTAGCAACTAATATTTCCATAAAGATGGATGCGGCAGGCGGAGGATCGTATTTGCTTTTAACTAGGCGAAGGCTTTTAACTAGCAAACGGTGGATACACACTAATGATAATGTTATAAATTACAGGCTACTAACAACCCGCTGAGGCTTCGCAAGAGTACACTCCCAGACCAAGTATACATATAGTAGACATGATATGTATTTAAGTGTCTGAACGCCTAACTTAGTATGGATTTCTATCAGTGGCATACGTTGTTCAAACTCATAGGAAAATAGTTTAAAATTGGGATAAGAAATGGCCCTGTCTATTTTTATTGAGTTTGGTTTTTGGAGTCATTTAGTATCAGAGTATGAGTAAATAAAATAAATACAAAAAAGTTAAATATATACCTATGTCTCGTATGTTTGTTTGGTTTTGGTTAGGTATAAACATTAATATTACACGGTACGGTTCGTCTGTCACTTCGTCTGAGTTCGTCTGCAGTTTCTAGTAGTGTTGCCGAACTATCGATATTATAAATATCTATATAGTTTACTTACATCGAATCATGTACTCTATCGATAGGCCTATCGTATCGTCCCTTTGGGTTCATTCATATGGTCTAAAGCAGGGATTCCCAAAGTGGTCGATATCGGTTTCCTAGGGGTCGATATAAACGAAAACTGATTTTAGGGGTCGACGAGGTCTAAAAATCGACCCCTATTAAATTAACACAAGTTCTTATTTAAATCTTTCAAGATAGGTAGGTACTGTATTGTTTATGTTGTGTTACGTGTACTAAGAATAATTAATATTTTTGTAGGAAATAGCATTGTTGTAGGTGTGCCTTATTTCGGCACTGCCCAGGTCTCAGATCTTGATTTTAACTAGACAAAAAATTTGTCGTTAATTTGTCGAAATTTGTCGCCCAAAGCAAAAAATTTGTCGGGGTCCCGTTAAAGAGTTATAAGGTTTTTTTTGTGGCAGTGCCGAAATAAGCTTATTTCGGCACTGCCCACTCGGGATCTATTAAACTACAAAACATAGCGAACATATGATTTTCCCCAGAATTAGTCGTCAATTTGTCGAATTCAGACACCAAGTATCAGAATTAGTCGACCTCCCGTTAAAAAGTTATAAGTATTTCTTTGTGGCAGTGCCGAAATAAGCCTTATTTCGGCACTGCCCAAAAAAACTACACCACCTAGCGAAAATCTGATTTCACCCAGATGTTGCCTTGAATTTGTCGAAATTTGTCGGATATAAAACACAACTGGTCGACGCGTATTTAAAAAGTTACACGCATTTTAATAATTCGCGTTGTAGTCAGAGAGCCTAACGTAGGCAGAGTAGAATAACACCACCCCATTCACATATGGCTATCGTAAAAAGCAACTAATGTAGTGCTAAAGAACACCTAAAGCATTCGTAGATCAGAAAACAGTTGCATGCATTGACAAACTTTGCCAGATTCTGAAAAAGGAAGGAAATGAAACGTTTACTGTTGCATTTTGTGCATGATATAATTTTGATGCAAATCTCGGACTATATTTACTATGAGAATTATTAAAATGCGTGTAACTTTTTAATTACGCATCGACCAGTTGTGTTTTATATCCGACAAATTTCGACAAATTCAAGGCAACATCTGGGTGAAATCAGATTTTCGCTAGGTGGTGTAGTTTTTTTGGGCAGTGCCGAAATAAGGCTTATTTCGGCACTGCCACAAAGAAATACTTATAACTTTTTAACGGGAGGTCGACTAATTCTGATACTTGGTGTCTGAATTCGACAAATTGACGACTAATTCTGGGGAAAATCATAAGTTCGCTATGTTTTGTAGTTTAATAGATCCCGAGTGGGCAGTGCCGAAATAAGCTTATTTCGGCACTGCCACAAAAAAAACCTTATAACTCTTTAACGGGACCCCGACAAATTTTTTGCTTTGGGCGACAAATTTCGACAAATTAACGACTAATTTTTTATCTAGTTACAATCAAGATCTGAGACCTGGGCAGTGCCGAAATAAGGCACACTTGTTGTAGTAATGTAAAGTCTCAAGTTCGTACAAGATGAAAAACTCGGCAAGTAAGTGTGGACAAGTTTGTGCAAGATAAAGTTCGAGCGTACGTCTTTCAGGCGCGTTTTGACTTGCTCTCTATTTGACGCTTACGCGATTTAACACGGACGAATTCATGATCAAGTTGAAACATGTTCCTGATATTTTACTATTTAGCGAGCTTGCACTTAGGTTGAAAGTTCATTACCCGACTACGGCGAAGCAAAAAGGAGGGTTATGATTTTGACCTGTATGTATGTATGTATGTATGTATGTGGCTATGGATGTTCATCTGTTCCCTCATAACTTCTAAACTAGTTATCATAATTAGACAAATGAGGTGTCGTTGGAAGCCTCTTGATTGTCCGCTGGTTATAGACTACATGACGTCACGTTAAAATTGCTACAGCGCCCTCTAGCGGACATAAAGTATAGAAGTAAAAAAATTTTTTTTCTTGACGGTGTCGTGTGGGGTATCAAATGAAAGAGCTTTGTTAGCACATTTCAAATATATAAATATTATTAGCTGCTACTCACGGGTTTGCTTGCAATCACCTGATAATTGCAAGAATTTATAAATTCAGGCATCTAAATGGCGTAGAAGTTTTACTAATTGAATACAATATGAAACAATAATAAATAAATAATAAATAAATAAATAAATAAATATTGTCAGACAAATTACACAGTGCCATCTAGCCCCAAAGTAAGCGAAGCTTGTGTTATGGGTACTAGACAACTGATAAACATACGTAAATATATATTTTTTTTTTTTTTTTTTTTTTGTAAATACATACTTATGATACATAGAAAACACCCAGACTAAGACAATAAAATCTTAACTACTATATGAGTCTGCTCTGCATATTAATTATATCTAACACGAATTCACATAACTCCAAAATAAGTTAAATAAAAATAAAGTTTAAAAAACTAAAACCCGACTACTAAAAACACCCTCTAAAAAGTACGAAACAAGAAAATAGTTTCCGCTGAAATTATTATGTACATACTATAAAACAATTACCGCCTTTTAAATAAACAACTTACATAGACGTAGTCTATTTTAACGTAGTTTTTTATACATCATACTGATAGAGATATGTTTAAAGGATAGCCGTGGTCGTATGCCACCTACTGTGTAGCAAAACAGATTCATTATAATAATAATAATGAAATTAAATCAAAGTGGCATACAACCACGGCTGTCCTTTAAACATATCTCTATCAGTATGATGTATAAAAAACTACGTTAAAATAGACTACGTCTATGTAAGTTGTTTATTTAAAAGGCGGTAATTGTTTTATAGTATGTACATAATAATTTCAGCGGAAACTATTTTCTTGTTTCGTACTTTTTAGAGGGTGTTTTTAGTAGTCGGGTTTTAGTTTTTTAAACTTTATTTTTTTTGCGTTTTGAAATTCGTTGGAGCTTGAACGATAATAACTCATATAAATACTAATTTATTTCAAGAGATTACAAAGTTATTACATAGCTAAATTAAGTGAAGTAAAGTGACTGAAACAGAATTTACAAAATGCTGAGCTCCCTACGCGAGTTAATAGCGTAACCATACAATATCTGCAGTTTATGAAAAATTTACAGGGTAAGTACCAAACAGTTTTTATCCGGCACAGCGCATCAGCATTGCCATACAGTGGGGCAATGCAGCCAGCGTCTTGGGGACGCTGTCTGCATTGCCCCAATGTGTGATAGTGATCAGTTGAGCTATCTGTAGATTGTTTGCAACAGTTCGCAGTTGCCTCAGTTGTTTCAATTGTAAAAATTTACCAGTAAATTTAACACTTTATTATTGTTTTTTATTTAGGTAGTTTCTTATTTTATTATTTGCAGGATTACTGAAAGTTTTATGATGGCGGACACGAAAAACAAAATGCAAACAATACAGTTTTGATTGCTGAAAAATACCTTATCGCTTTTCCATCATCATACCTAGTTGAAAAACCCTTCAGTGTACCACACACATCACACATTCGACAAACAACAACATTTCGACAAACATTTTGACGAAACAAAGAAACCGTTTGAAAATCAACGAACGTGGAGATTTAAGGCTGCAACTCACCAATATTGAACCGGATGTAGCTAGATTGGTAGATAGTCACCAGGTTCATCCATCAAACTGAATGTTTTATTTAATCTTTGCGAATTAATACTTTTTTAAATATAATTTCCTACCTACTTAGGATTCTGTAAGTACTTAATTATTACAAATTAAGTACTTACATTCATCATTATAAATTAAACTTATAATTTACTGAATTGTATGTCTTTTTATTTTGTTAAATTTTGATGAGAAAATGAAGTCAACTTTACTCACTTAACCAAGTCCAAAGTTTTCCAATTGATACCTAGGTATTTTGTATCAATAGAAAAAAACTAAAGATAGGCCCCCTTATTCATAATAGTCTGCTAACTTAAAGCATTGCTAATTCTCACTCTGTCTTCTTCTATTGACCTAAGTCAGAATGAAAAATAACACTCTGTAGCAGCTGTTTTAAGTTAGCGGACCATTATGAATAAGGGGGTTGATCTTAAAAGTAGGTAATTTGGCCATGGGGGTCTAAGGTTCATTTTCATTTTAGAAATGGGGTCACTTGTCCAAAATAGTTTGGGGATCCCTGGTCTAAAGTATTAAAATGACCATGTTATCAAAATGTCTATTTATTAATAATGACCAGTATAAAACGTCCATGTATCCAAAATGTCGATACTATCGATAGCACAGAACAAGGCAATACTATCGAATGAGTGCAATACTATCGATAGTATCGTTACAAATATAATAGACAGTATCGATACTATCGATAGTTTGTTCTTAACGAACTACAATACTATCGATAGTATATGGGGTGTAAGTGGTTCATCAACATCTTTGAACCAAAGCCAACTTCACCTGCACGCGGTGCACCCTGCTGACTGACAAACGAAGCTCTGGCGAAAAGAGAGGTAGGGAGCGTAATTGTAAGCTACCCGACTGGGGAATGTGCCTCCACCTCACAGAATACCGCAGCCAAATAACGGTTCCCTTGAGGGCTGTTGTGTTCCTGCGAGTGAGTGAGGTCACTAGAAAGGAAGGAGATGCTGCGATGGCAGCGGGGGTGGCGGCGCGCGAGCGATATTTTGTGTTGCGAGCGTTAATATGGCTACGGTAACCGCTTCACATCAGGCGGGCCATATGCTTGTCTGCCACCCAGCGTAGTATAAAAAAAAAAAAAAAATCGATAGTATTTCACTTATCCGATAGTATTGCCTTATTCTATGCTATCTATACTATCGATTAATCATCGATAGTCGACTATTGATCGGCAACACTAGTTTCTGGAACTTTTGAAATATGGTAGTGGTATATAAATAGGTTACTATTACTATACTATTTACTCTATAGTATAGTACCTATGTACTATTACTATTTACTAATAGGTATTAAATCGTGCTAAATTGATTTTAAATGCTTACTTTAATCTGCTTTAATTATGCTTTTATGAGTTTTATTACACAATTGTATACAACCAATTACAATACGAAATTATTAGTAGTATAGTCATACTGCTTGTCCATCGTTGTTTAAATATGGCACGCTTGGTGCCGCACAAATTTACCTGCATACCATTTGCATTTGATTTCATTTATATATAATATATATGTATATCAAATCATATATACATCTATATATATACATAAATCAATGCCAATTTTCGTTGTAATCTTATAACTCAAGAACGGGCTCACCTATCGAAACCAAATGTTTAGGCTTTGTTCGGACTATTTAGTAGATGGTTTATGTGAAGTTTGCACAAAATCAGTAGAGCGGTTCTTCATTTATCACATTTTTTGTAATTGAAACTTTTTTCAGTGATGACAGTACAAGCTTGTTGTTATGTCATTCATGCGGTCATTTCATTTTGGACGTGCTTAGACTTTATGTTGTCTGTTCCAGAGTCGGTACCCCCCCCCCCCCCCCCCCCCAGCCGTTTGTTTATTCATGGTCAAAATGGAACAAAAAATATTGTTTATCCAAAAGTTTTGGATTAAGTTTTAAAATAGCTAGCAATTAATAAAATATTTTTTTGTATCAATAAATTAATTTGATGTTCCAATTATTTTTTTTTAGTATTTCACTTTATACGTAGCGAAGCACGTACCGGGGCGCTAGTATTATTATATCAATCAAACATATACCACTACCACATATATAATATATATGTATAATGTATATATTGTTGTCGGTGGCGTGACTAGCCCATCACTATCGCTTCAATGGAGCCTCCCTATATACAAATATAAGAGTGGTCAAAATAAACTCATTTGCAAAAAAAACGGGCACCTAAGCAATGAACCATTTCAAATGTTAATATTTCTTTGTTTGAATAGGTAGTTTTATCCACACAATTTGCTAAATTAATAAGAAAATAATCGTTTTCATCAGTATTTCATAAAATTTAGATACAATTTATGGGAAATAATGCTAAACCTCGCTAGTAGTGTATATTCGCTAGTAGTGCATATGCTCATGAAGTAAAAATAAAAAAGTTTTTTTGTTTGTTTTTCTTTAATAAAGTAAAAGCAGATAAATGTTTAGTATCGAGTGTGACCCCCTCTAGCTAAAATCACAGCTTGAATTCGTCTGGGCATGCTAGCGAGTATATCCCGGATACTTGCTTGCGGAATACGTTCCCACTCCGCAGTAATCACATTCTTCAGCTCTCTGATGGTCTGCGGAGCCGGGTGTACTGATCTCAAACGCCGTTTCAGAACGTCCCAGACATGCTCTATGGGATTGAGGTCGGGACTTCGAGCTGGCCAATCCAAACGACGAATGCCGACCTCTTGCACATACGCATTAACATCGCGGGATCGGTGGGCGCGAGCATTGTCGTCCATAAAAATCGAGTCTTCACCTAGAGCGGCCAATGCGGGTTGTGCATGAGAAATTAGAACTTCCGTTATGTATCGATGCCCAGTCAGTGAGCCGTTTTCAATGAAGACTAACTCTGTACGATCCATTGAATTTATTCCTGCCCAAAACATAACAGAGCCCCCACCATAAGGTGTGATTTCTTCGAAACATGCCTCTGCAAAGCGTTCTCCTTGTCTTCTTAGCACTCGCCGACGTCGATCTTCACCGAACAGAGATATCCTGGCTTCATCAGAGAACAAAACCCTATTCCAATAGTCTTGAGTCCATGATTCACAATTTCTAGCGAACCTAAGCCTGTGAACTCTGTGCTCACGGAGTAATTTGGGGCCGCGGGCCGGGCGGTGACTGCGTATATTGGCAGCGAGAAGCCTCCTCCTGACCGTCCATAGACTAATATGCACATTTCTTACTTCTTGGAGGTTGTTCTTAAGATCCACATACGAAGATTTGCGATTTCTCAATGCGCGACTCACAAGAAAACGATCATCCCGTGGTTGGGTACATGGTTTTCTTCCAGAACCAGGCCTTCTCTCGACGGAACCAGTCTCCTGATATCGCTGCCAGGTCCTTTGGACTGCCGAGCGACTAACATTTAGCCTCCTAGCCACGAAACATTGGCTGCAACCCTCTTCAAGCAGCGCGATAATTTTGGTAGCTTTTACCACTTTATCTACCATTTTTGATACAGCCAAACAGCATTAAATAAAGCTTTGACAGTCAAGGATATGAAATTAATCGATAAAAATTGAATAAAAGTTATGAAAGTCGATGTTAACTTCTGGAACTTCGCGCCAAAAATGTAGGATAAAAAGGGGTTTTCTGTAAAAATGAACATCAAATGAAAAATTGAATTTAGAACGTACTTTTTTAAATACCACAGCATTTTTAAAACCGGCCAGTAACGTGTACAAACGATTGAAACCTTTTTGGTATTGTATCTTTTTAAATATGAATGAAAATCAAAACCGCCCGTTTTTTTTTGCAAATGAGTGTACTTTAAAATGTATAATAAGGGAACCGAGCTAACTTCACCATAATTTAAGATTCAACTAGAACTGAATGTTCAACTGAAATTAACATAATACAGCAATACCTGCAATGTAATGTCAAGGCCCCGCATTAGCAGGAACCTGTACCGGACACCGTGAGGTCGACTCGAGGGCCGAGGCACTAAGTGGCTCCCTCCCCTCCCCCAGATTGTGTTACCGTATCGGAGATAGCCTTGTCATCAGTTGATTAGCTAGGGATGCCTCTAAGACGTTTAGAAATTACTTATAAATATTATAAATGTGAAAATGTGTTTTTTGTTTGTTTGTCCTTTTTTCACGTCGAAAGTAACAAACAGATTGACATGGTTTTTTTTTCTGGAGATAGTTTAAGGCCTGGAAGGTAACTTAGGCTACTCTTTATACCGGAAAAATATGTTATTCCCACGGGAAAAAATTAAGTTTATAATCATTTGTCCTTCTTCCACCAGATCACTAAATGGCGCTGTCTAATTTCTAAATCCCGCTATGGTTGTGTATATAAATATACACAAATACATGGCAGCTCCCCTGGACCACGCGGGCGAAGCCGTGGGTAACAGCTAGTTACTTATAAATATTCCTGGACAAATTACACACTGCCATCTAGTCCCAAACTAAGCAAAGCTTGTACTATGGGTACTAGATATCTGATATTATACTTAAATGTATTTTTAAACACATACCTACATGTTATACAAAAACTCAGTCCAAGACAAACTGATATGTTTATACACACAAATGTTTATCTTGTGTGGGGTTCGAACATTCGACCTCAGAGTCAAAGCAGACATTGCTAACCATTCAACAGGGTTATTAAAAGTCTTAAAGGTCGTCGAAGAAAGACTCACTTGGATGTATATAGATAAATAAATACAGCGTTTATTTTTTTATTTGCCACAAAAGTGGCAAACAATTGCCTTTAAATTGAGTCACAAGGTGCAAGTTCGTATCTAGACGCTATTGCCCATTGATGACAACAGTACTCCATATGCGGTTAAATTTCCTTGGTTGTTCTTCCAGTCACTTGCATTTTATCGAGTTTCAAGAAGACGTGAAAAAGGCGGAAATTAACTTCGAAAAGGCGGATATGTCAGCGGCTTTGAAGCTTGTACACAGATCGATTATAACAGTTTAAAGTCATCTAACGACGAGCTTGAATGGCTAGCAATGGGTACTTAAGGCTCCGAGGTCGCGGGTTCGATTAAGACACAGTGTAAGTAATAGTACTACGTACAACCCCCTTACCTCCAACTCTTATTGCGATTCAATAACTGAATAGAATGCTTATTCATACCAATGAATAAGCGACTCTATTTCAAATTAAATAATAATAAATAAATAAATATTTCTGGACAATTTACACAGCGCCATCTAGTCCCAAATTAAGCGCAAAGCTTGTGTTATGGGTACTAGATAACTGATAAAGGTACTTAAATACATTATCAGACCAAGACAAACACACATGTTCATGCACACAAATGTTTGTCTTGTGCGGGAATCGAACACGCGACCTCGGAGTCAAAGTGGTCATTGCTAACCATTCGACCACCGAGCTCGTCGCTCGTCGAAATTGAAATAGTCGCTTATTTTATAGCATTCTATTCAGTTATTGAATCGCAATAAGAGTTGGTGGTAAGGGAGCAGGTACAGCCAGTCCCTGCCGCTCTCTCGTATCGGCCTCACCTCTCTGAGATAAATATCTCGTGTAAATATGGAACAGTTTGGCGCCAAATATGGCGCCGCACGCACAAATGCTCATTCACGCTATGTACAGACGTCATTCTTTATGTAGAAGTACACGACGCGATATTTGTATGGAGTGGCCGGGGTTTGGTACTAGACAAACATTTGTGTATGGGACGGGGGCCCACCATACATTACCACCACTGTATCTCCTGTGTAGCCAGGATTAACAGTGGCGACCAAAAAAGTCAATGAACAATGAAGTCCATTGCAGTCCCAGGGGTAAAACTACGGCTGCCTTGGAACTCACGACGAATTTAATCAGAAGAAATTAGTAGGCGTAGGAAGCTTTTGGAATTTGACTTCCCCTCTTAGCAATGTGAGAGACAGCAATATGGCAAATAAGGCATTAAAAGCTTAAAGAGATGGCATTTGTGTATATAAACATTGTCTGTTTGTCTTGGTCTGGGCGTCAAATGTTTTCTATATATTGTAGATAGATATCTACGATATACAAATGTACAAAAAAAAAATGGTTGTCTATAACAAATTTACGTGATAATGTCATAAGAAAACATCGTCCGATGGAGTGGGAGAGAGATAGATGCGTCACAAGCCGAACGTTTAGGCCGATCGTGCCTCTATCTCGCTTGTTCCGCGCTCTTGCTTGCACGCTCGGTTCAGGCGGAACGTGACAATGAGTCATACTTTTTCGTGCGTGCAGCCGGTGTTCATCGATGTCAAAAAATATTTAAGTATATATGTATATATTACGACGAGCTCGATGGCGTAGCGGTTAATGACGCGGCTTCGACACCAACGCTCGTGGGTTCGATTCCCACATAGGACAAACATTTGTGTGCTTGAACATGTCCGTTTGTCTTGTTCTGGGTGTTTTCTATGTATCATAAGTATGTATTTACAAAAAAAAATGTATTTACGTATGTTTATCAGTTGTCTAGTACCCATAACACAAGCTTCGCTTCCTTTGGGGCTAGATGGCGTTGTCTAATTTGTCTGACAATATTTATTTATTATTTATTTATATATATATATATCATATATCAGTTATCTAGTACCCATACTAAAAGCTAGCTTAGTTTGGGACTAGATGGCGGTGTGTTATTTGTCAAGGAATATTTATTTATTTATTTATCTAAACCGAATATTAATATTTAGGAAATCCCTACATCCGATATCGATAGTCAAGTGGTATTCACGTTTGATGGGCTATCGAAACTCAATCAGCTACTGAATCAATATACTGTGCCTTATTGACGATTGATTCATTCATTTCGCAAAGGGTAGGTCAAGTAAGGGGTTCCTATGCACTATAAAGAAATACTAGATCTGCAGCATTTGTCGTTTAGTTTATGAATAAATAAGTAAATAAAATGTTAAGTTTTTTTTATTAAGAAAGCTCATACATTTAGTATACAATTATGTATTACAATCTAATTATAGAAAACTAAATTAGACTAAAACTAATCTAAAAGCCTATATAACTATTTTATGTATAAATAAAAGAGAAAGAAACGCGATAAAAAAAAATAAACAGAAATTTACCGAAAAATAAAAAATATCCCCAAGATCGTTGCTTGTCGGCAGTGTCCCCAGAAGACTGGCAGCATTACCTCGCTGGATAGCGATACTAATTCTCTGAGCAAGGTAATGACCAGCCTTCTGGTGACAGGACGTGCTCGGTCATTCCTGAATATAATCCAATTGTAAGGAGTGTCCTCCATGTTGAGACGATGTAAAAAAAGTATATAAATAAAATAAATATTCTTGGACAAATTACACACGGCCATCTAGTCCCAAACTAAGCAAACCTTGTGCTCTGGGGGTACTAGATAACTGATATTATACTCAAATATATTTTATTGTAAATACATACATATAAGACATACGAGTAGCATACAGCATGCAGGCTACTTGGGCATTCTTAAGTCGAGTAGCTCGTGGCGACCGATGCTCGATTTCCCAATCATCGGGACCCTACCACCAATCTCCGTGATGGGTACTGGAAGAGGGTCGCCTTTTCGCTTTTATGGACAATTTGGTCGATGCTGTTAATCCTGGCTACACAGGAGACAGTGGTGGGAATGTGTGGTGGGGCCCTGTGTTCTCCTGCGCCCGGGCTTACTTTTACCCTGGATCTTCCGCTGTATTATAAGTCGATGGAGCTCATATTGGTTTCATGTATTTTATTATATTATGTATTGGCTGACCTGACGAACTTCGTACCGCCTAACAGTCAATGAATGTCGTGTTACTTATTAGCTGAACAAAATTTATGATTTTATGGAAGTAATAGTAGCACTGAAATTAATATTTATTTTATATTCATTGATAAAATAAATATTAATTTGAGTGTTTTATTAAGATATACACAAAAAATACATATAAATTTCTCAACGCGTAAATATTTGACAACCAATAATTATGTCAATCCTTTTTCAACTAACACTATTTGTATAGGAAAATGTTTTTTCTTTTATTTACTTTTTTCGTCAATTTTCCAATGTTTTTAATAGTTCTGCTATTCGGGACGGAGACAAATCCAACAAATATTTAATCAAAAACCTTGAAAATCGGTCCAGCCGTTCTCGACTAGACGAGAGACTCGCAATCCTGTGATATAACCGGAAGGTTGGCACACAGGGACGCATTGGCAGTTAGGTATAGGGTACTTGTCAGTCAGCAGTAAACCCCATGCTGTAGTGAAACTCTTGGTAAATTCATTTCACAACCTAAAGTCAAAAGATATTCTTTTTAGGGTTCCGTACCTCAAAAGGAAAAACGGAACCCTTATAAGATCACTTTGTTGTCCGTCTGTTTGTCTGTCTGTCTGTCTGTCTGTCTGTCTGTCTGTCTGTCAAGACCCTCTATGTCGAAAATGCGTGGAGGTATCAAGCTGAAATTTGAACTGTATACTCAGGTCTACGGTCCCATGAGGTTGTAAAAAAATCAAACTGCTAAGTTTACGTAAAAAAAAGTTACGGCCGTTTATTGAGCAAAAAACGCATATTTCGACACATTCTCAAGGACTTCCCGTTGACCTAGAATTATGAAATTTGGCAAGTAACATCATTATACAAGTACAAGAATAAATCTCAAAACTATACATTTGTAATAAAATCTTAAAAAATACGTCTATATTTTTTATTGGGGTCGAAATTTCAAATTGAAGATACTAAGTTCAAATGGGGTATCATATGAAAGGGCTTGATGTGCACATTGCAAAATATATTTTATTTATTTTTTCCAGCGCATTATTTCTTATTTATAACGAAAAATATCAAATTTATAATGATCTTACGTACGGGACCCTCGGTAGGCGAGCCCGACTCGCACTTGGCCGGTTTTTTTTATACTACGTCGGCCTGCCTGATATGAAGCGGTTACCGTAGCCATATTAAAGCACGCAATATGAAATATCGTTTGCGCTCGGCAACCCCCGCTGCTAACGCAACTGCTTCGTTTCTGGTGGCCTCATTTACTTGCAGTAACACAACAACCCTCTGAGGAGCGCGATACCGTCGTTGCGCGTATCAGTCTAATCTAATGCGCAAGTTAAGTAACGTCGACTGTAGCCTGAGCATGGATGGGTTTATTTGTCTCGAGCATAGCCTTCAAAATCGGCATTGCTCCCGAGGCTGTTGACCGAGAGAGTGATGAGGGTTAAGTACACGGAATATAATGCACAGTTCTTCATCAAATTATCAAGGGTTTTTGTCTAAAAATAAATTGTTTTTACATTCATACTAAGAAATTACAAAATGATGGAAGATAAAAAAGAGAGGAAAGTATGTTATGTTTGAACGAAAGCCAACCTCACCTGCACGTGGTGCACCCTGCTGACTGACAAACGAAGCTCTGGCGAAAAAAGAGGTGGGGCATTGCAATTTTTTTAAGCTGCTCGACTGGGGAAGTACCTCCACCTCACAGAATACCGCTGCCGAATAACAATTCCCTAAAGGGTTGTTGTGTTCCTGCGAGTCAGTGAGGTCACCAGGCTGGCAACGGATCGGCGACTCTTTGGTGTTGCTGATCTCCATAAGCGGTGGTGATTTCTTTCCATAGGGTGACCCACATGCTCGTGATAATGAGGTGCTGAGGGCAAGGTCGGTGGTCGAATGGCTAGCGATAGCCGCTTTGACTCCGAGGTCGCGGGTTCGATCCCCGCATAAGACAAATATATGTGTGTATGAACATGTTTGCCTTGCCTCACCTTGGTCTGGGTGTTTCCTTAAACTGAGACGTACTGAGACTGAGATATTTATTTATTTAATGTGATAACTTTAAGATGCTATACTGTAAAGTACCTAAATATTACTTTCGATTTTTACGTTATATGTCTTGTAAGGGGATAGAACCCGCGACCCTGGTGACAAAGTAGCCATTCGACCATCACGCTGGTTAAGAATGTCGAGATACACATTTTAAATAAATAAATATTGTCAGACAAATTACTACAGCGCCATCTAAGCCACAAAGTAAGCGAAGCTTGTGTTATGACTGATAAACATACGTAAATACATTTTTTTTAAACTATTGCATAGCTTCTATCGCGGGCCTTGAGCGCGGGGACCGAATCCAGAAATTCCGTAACGAAAAAACCTCACGCTCCCCACTCCGACGGGCAAGGAGGTGTGGCTTGAAGGCCGTGCATCGTCTAACGTCGTTTCAGTTCGGCAGTCTTCGACACGGCGTTGTGTGCGTGCGATTAGACGTATTGTACGACTCTACGAAACTCGTTTTATTTATTTAATAATAGAAAAAAATTTTTTCTTATCGGTCACCACGCTCAAAAAGTGTAACTTGAATTAATATCAAAGAAAACGCAATACTGCATGAATAAAATAAATAAATAAAATTATAATTGCATAAGTTGATACAAAATGCTATGCAATAGCTTTACCGCGGCAGTCCCCGAGTGCCACACGTCTTTTTTTTTGTGTAAATATATACTTATGATACATAGAAAACATTTGAAATATAATATTATTGAAATCTATCAAATACTATATTAAAAGTAAACAGACTACTCCGTAGAATTACGCAGGAGGGCTCTCTACGGGGATAACGTGGTTATTGCGGACAATCCCGCTGTCTGTTTATATAACGGAGCCTCGAAGCATTATTGCATGCAAATGCAATTGCACCGCAATTGTTTGTATAAGTGCGGGCTGATTCGCGAGGCCATCCGGCCAGGTGGATAGGCGATAATCTTCGTATATACGAGTATAAATAAAACAAAGTCGGGTTTGTTCGAACACTTTACGTAACCAACCAGACGAGAGGACCTTTACTCGCACCGCTCTTGCGCTCAGTAAACCAGCAAGCGTATTGGTAGCAGGTGTTACTCCTCTTGCACCTGAATGCAGGCTACTTAAGTACTCTTAAGTCGAGTAGCTCGTGGCGAACCGACGCTCGGCGATCCAAGCATCGGGGCCCTACTACCACTCTCCGATCTCCATGATGAGTACCGGAGCTGTAGGCACGCTCACTTTCTACCACTGTGGCGACCCTTCGCCTTAGGCCAGTGATACCCAACTCGCTACGCACGAGGTTGGACGCCCGGCCAACAAATATGGCAAGGCAGACGAACATGCCCAACCTCTGTAGCTGAACCACATGCACGAGAGTGATTACACGCACATAAAGCCACCTCGAATCCGGGCCCGTGACTGGCAAATTATGGGCTTGCCGCCAGTCCCCGAGGTACCCTGATCCAAACTGTCGGACCCGTAGTTCCAGCTGCGAAACTCCCCACAGTCGGGTACTCTGTGGGGAGTACCCGACTATGGGGACTGCTGACTGACAAACGAGGTCAAAAAGAGAGGTAGGGCATAGCGTATTATTTAAGCTGACTGGGGAAGTATCTCCACCTCACAGAATACTGCCCCCAAATAACAATTTTCTTGAAGATTGTTGTGTTCCTGCGAGTGAGTGAGGTCACCAGAAAGAAAAAAAAAGGGAAGGAGTATAGGCCGGCAACGGATCGGCGACCCTTTGGTGTTGCTGATCTCCATGGGGGTTGCGAATGCTTTCATCAGGTGACCCATAAGCTCGTTTGCCCCTCTCTCATATAAAAGAAAAAAAAGCCTTAATAGTAAATTACTTACAGTTTTAGTTTACCTCATAATAATAGTATTCATAACAAAATATCCACAGGGATCTCCAATTACAAGATGAATACCTTAATTTTCGATTGGAAGCTACCCGTGTTTACTAGAATCCATTTATATAAAAATGAATCCCTATTTCCTTGGTCATGTCATCACGCGTGATTGGCTGGACAGATTTCACAAATTATTTTATTGTTGTGTTTGTTATTGTTAGGAGAAAGTTCTTATGAAAGAAAAATATAAGAAAGTAGCGCGAAAGATTAGAAAGTTTAAGAAAACTGAACGATCATATTTTGTAATTGTTGTGTTGTGGTCAAATGGATAGCAATGGCTTCTTTTGCTACGAGGTCGCGGGTTCGATCCGCGTACAAGACAAATTTGTGTACATGAACATGTGTGTTTGTCTTGGTCTGGGTGTTTTCTATGTATTATGAGTGTCTATTTACAAAAAATGTATTTAAGTACATATATCAGTTGTCTAGTACACATAGTACAAGCTTTAAAATTAAGAGTAATTTGGGCCTAGACGGCGATGTGTAAATTGTCTAGAAATATTCATATTATTTATATGTAAATTTTTCTAATGGAACTTTATGGCGTTTGACAGAACTGCCCCTTACCACCAATTCTTATTGCGATTCAATAACTGAATAGAATGCTTATTCATACCAATGAATAAGCGACTCTATTTCAACTAACATAGAGTCGCTTATTCATTGGTATGAATAAGCAATCTATTCAATTATTGCATCGCAATAAGAGTTGGTGGTAAGGGGGCTGTCAGTCATTTGAATTATGTTCGCGAAACCAATTCAATATTCATAGTTAGGAAGACAGCACAACGTCGTCGGCTCAGCAAATCTATATAAATAAAATTGAATGTCGCTAAGCGCAAAACTTAAGAACGGCTAGACCAATTCTGACAATTTTTGTATTAATATTTTTTTTCGGTTTAGGGGAGGTTCTTATGGAGAGAAAAGAAGTAATAAAAATTTGCTAGGTATGTACCAATGCGAAGCAGCTAGTTAATATAAAAAATCAAACATTTCTTTCCTGAAAAAAACAAACAGTTTATCAACGTCGAAGAAGACAGTCGCATGTTTTATTCAAAATTGAAATGGTAACAAACCATTTATTTTTGTTGTTGTTGTATTCTCTTTCTTGAAAACCAAGTTAACCATAATTACAATATTTTTTTAAACTTAAGCTATAAACAATACCTACATACAATTCGACTATAAAACTAAAGTACCTAAAATTAAATAATACTAATAAAATAATTAAAGGTCTATCATCACGGACAGGACTATTATAGCTAATAAGCCTGATATTGTGTTGGTAGACCGGTTAGAGCGAAGGGCATTTCTTGTTGATATCACCGTGCCATGCGACGAGAACCTCGTGAAAGCTGAGAATGACAAGATGTCGAAATACTTGGACTTAGCTCACGAGGTTACCGCCATGTGGGACGTTGATTCAACAATAATTGTCCCGATAGTCGTGTCGGTAAACAGTCTCATAGCGAAAAGTCTCGATTCACACCTTAGGAGACTTTCGCTAGACTACTGGGTCAAGGGCCGGATACAGAAGGTGGCAATTTTGGGGACTGCACCTATTGTGAGGAGGTTCTTCAGTCTGTCGCCCTGACCACCGGCGCCGCTGGTATATGTCCCGCGCCGGCGGTAACTCTTTTTATAGTAATTTGTATTTATAATGTTATGTTTTTATATTTATATTGTAAAATACAAATTTTTGTAAAAAAGAAAAGTAAATAAATAATTGAAATAAATAATAAATATTGTCAGACAAGTTACACAGCGCCATCTAGCCCCAAAGTAAGCGAAGCTTGTGTTATGGGTACTAGACAACTGATAAACATACGTAAATACATTTTTTTTTGTTTTTGTAACATACTTATGATACATAGAAAACATCCAGACTAAGACAAACAGACATGTTCATGCACACAAATGTTTGTCCTATGTGGGAATCGAACCCACGAGCGTTAGTGTCGAAGCCGCGTCATTGACCGCTACGCCACGTAAGTTTGGCCCATGTATGACGGAAATTGATCCTTTAGGCGAGGAATGTGTCAGATCTTGGGTCACCAGTCACAATTATAATATGTTAATGTTATTGGCCGTGTGATTTCCGGCAGACTAGAATAGAATCATTCCGTCTCTTCTCGTGGATGTCGTACAAAGCGACTAAGGGAGGCGTGGGGAGGCGTGGGAAGTGTAGACCTTCCGTTTAGGACGGATGAGAGAGGGTCGTGCTCCTGTAGTGGAGACTAAAATGGACTTGATGATGATGATGTTGATGATGGACAAAAGCGGGCTTATCTCTTTTGGAGATGTCTTCCAGCTAACCTTTATGTGTTTGATAAGAACATATACAAGAACCAAGAGCGTGAGTTTTTTTTTTTAATGTTGGAGTTACCATAACTGTAAGTAATGGAAAGCCTATTTTTTTTGACGTGATAGCGTCTAATAAATCGATAAACGCCGGCTGCACGCACGAAAAAGAATGACTCATGTCACGTTCCGTCTGAGCCGAGCGTGCAAGCGAGACCGCGGAACAAGCGATAGAGAGGCACGATCGGCCGAACGACATATGACGCATCTTTCTCTCTTCCACTCCATCGACCGATTCCTAAGACGTTATCACGTAAAATTATCATCCGTAAACCAACTTAATTTTTTTTGTAACTACAGTCATGTGTTGTTAACTTTATTATCATATTTCTGTATTATTAAGTTGTTAAAGCACTGTTACTCACATTTACACTGGCAAACTTACTCATAACGATTTTAAAAAGTGCAACGCACTCCACTGCACTTTGGATCCCCACTGGACTAGACTAGAGAGGTTAAACACCTCACAAATAACTCCTAATTGGACACATAATATTATATAGCAACCAGCTGCATTAGGGTGGTACCTACCTACCTCCGCTATAAAGTTTCTATTTAGGTAATTTTTATTTGTAATAATTTTGCTTTTAACCGACTCCAAAAAAGGAGGAGATTCTTAATTCGACTGTTTTTTTTTAATGTTTGTTTAACTTAATTACTCCGTGATCAGTAAACCGATTTGCAAATAGTTTTTTTTTTTTTTTTTGAAAGAGTATACTTCCAGATTGGTCCCATATTTTTTCCCCATCATCATCATCAGCCTGTATCTACCCACTGTTAGGTTTGTTATTTCATTACTCCGTCATTTATGAACCGATTTGAAAAGTACTATTTTTATTTGAAAGAGTATACTTCCAGATTGGTCCCATATTTTTTTCATCATCATCATCAGCCTGTTTCTACATACATAAATGTAATGTAATGTTTGGAGTCGGAGTGGACATTTCTATGAAGCGGCCGGGGTGTGGTAGGGCCTTGTTTTTATGTGTTTTGCCTACAAACGATTGACTACATAAATTTGACCCCGCATGCCAGCACTATCGACCGATGACATTGAACTTTCTTACCCTCTTCAAAAAAAAATAAGATAAATCTCAAATGCCCATTCTCATTGATTCGCCATAGAGATATCCCCAGCAGTTGGGGCCAACTTTTTTAATTTGATCGATCCCTTATCTCCTTAATTGTTTTTATAATGTTAAAGGCGATTGATTTTAATAGCTTGCTCATACATTATGTTTGGGAGGATCTTTCATTAAACAAACATTTTAACTTAGATGCAAATGAAATTTCTGACTAGCCGACCTGACCGACGTTGTCCTGTCTTTGTAACAATGATTGAATTCGAATTGATTTCGCGCAATCTGTCAAATGACTGACAGTTCTGTCAAACTTCTTTCTGTAAAGTTACATTACAAAAATTAATATGGTCGTTCAGTTTCCATAAATTTTCTAATTTTCCGCGCAAGTTTCTTACTTATTTCTTCGAAAGAAAAAAACAAGAAACTTGCGCGGAAAAGAAACCTTACAGTCTATAATAAAAAAATGTATTTAAGTATTACATCAATTACTTAGTACCCATAGTAAAAGCTTAGCTTAGTTTGGTACTAGGTAGCTTAAGAATGTAATTTGTCTACGAATATTTATTAATTTATTTTATCTAATCTCATACTGAAATTTACACATTAAAAAACTAAACACATTATCTTAATGACAGTCTTTACGCACAAGCTATCAAAATAAATTTAAAAACTTATTTTTCGATACAGCTCTTCTATAACTGTAACTGTATCGTAAAATAACTTTTTTACCATTTCGATACAGTTTCAGCCCTGGATACAGGTATTTTAAACAGGTTGCAATACAAATACATTGCAACTTTGCAAAATTTTTCTACATAATCTGTGAACGCGGCGCCGCGCGGCTCGTGTGGTCTATTATAACATTCGCCTTCGGCTCATGTTATAAACTCACACTCGTATTTTAATAACCCTTATTATGCAACAGTTTCATAAACTACTATTATATATGCCATTGTTTAATAAAATCTAATGTACTATATTTGAAAGAACAATGAAGATTATTATATCTCTGAAATACACAGGTAAACCTAATCAGCTATATACCTCATTCAATACAAATAAACTCATTCATTCATTCATATAGATCCAATGCGTAAACGTCTCTTTGAGAAATTTGATATAATGTTTTACATCCACTCCTCCTGGTACATCAGTGACGGCGGTATATCCATGAGGAGGTCTCAGGCAAATAATGTGCGCCTATAATCATCAAACGAGCGGTTCCAATCCAATGGTTAATTTAGGGGTGTAAGTGGTTCATCAACATCTTTGAACCAAAGCCAACTTCACCTGCACACGGTGCACCCTATTGACTGACAAACGAAGCTCTGACGAAAAGAGAGGTAGGGAGCGAAATTGTAAGCTACTGGACTGGGGAATGTACTTCCATCTCACAGAATACCGCAGCCAAATAACAATTCTTATCTGGGTTGTTGTGTTCCTGCGCGTGAGTGAGGTCACCAGAAAGGAAGGAGATGTTTCGCTGGCAGCGGGGTTGGCGGCGCGCAAGCGATATTTTATGTTGCGAGCGTTAATATGGCTACGGTAATCGCTTCACATCAAGCGGGCCGTATGCTTGTCTGCACCCGACGTAGTATAAAAAACAACCGTCTAAGTGCGAGTCGGACTCGCGCACGAAGGGTTCCGTACCATTATCTATAAAAACGGCTAAAAAAATCACGTTTGTTGTATGGGAGCGCCCTAAAATATTTGTTTTATTTTTATGTAATTATTTATTTTCAAAGTGAATAGGGATATAACTAAATATTATGTGAGTAGATCAAGCGTCTACTTATTACCGTTATCAATTGCGAGCAAAAACGAGCAAAAAAACACGTTTGTTGTATAGGAGGGGCTCCTATACAACAAACGTGTTTTTAAAATAATGATTTTCTTAAATATTGATTTTATTCTGTTTTTTAGTATTTGTTGTTATAGCGACAACAGAAATACATCATCTGTGGAAATTTCAACTGTCTACCTATCACGGTTCATGAGATACAGGCTGGTGACAGACGGACGGACGGACAGCGGAGCCTTAGTAATAGGGTTCCTTTTTACCCTTTGGGTACGGAACCCTAAAAATGAGGTTTAGTGGTTCATCACCATCTTTGAGGCAAAGCGTACCTGACATGCACGTGTTACTTCCTGCTGACTGATTAACGAGGCTATGGAAAAAGTACCGAGCGTAATTGTAAGCTCTACGACTAACGAAGTAACTCCACCTCACAGAAAATCGCAGAGAAATAACATTTTTTTTTTATGTGAGAGGGAGGCAAACGAGCATGTGGGTCACCTGGTGGAAAGCAATCACCACCGCCCATGGAGACCAGCCACACTAAGGGGTCGCCGATCCGTTGCCAGCCTTTTAAGGAAAATGAAAACTCTGTTCTTGAAGGCACCCATGTCGTAGTTGTTCGGAAATACCGCTGAGCGAAGTTGCTTCCACAGTTTCACTGTTCGTGGTATAAAATGTCTTAGGAAACGTACTGTAGTAGATCGCCAATTATCAAGATGATATCGATGGAAATTTAATGTATAGCGAGTTGTACGATAGTGGAACTCAGCGGCAGGTATCAAATCAAACGGCTCATCCGAGCCTCTGAGAGTCAAGAATTGCCCGCGGCACAAAAGAGCCTTAGAGCAACGGTGCTGCGCGCATCTCTCGCGATTCGGCTCAAATGACCGTGAGGTCGGAGGAGCCATGGGAGGTGGTGGCTCATCCGAGCACTCCCCGTGATATAATTTGTATAGAACGCAAAGAGACGCTACATTTCAATTCCCTAGAAGGTTGCTGAGGAGTGAGAAGGAGGAGAGTGTTAAGAAGCTCGGTGGCATCATAGCGTGTGTCAGTCTAATCAAACACGCAAGTTGAGCAACATCGGTCGTAACCTGTACATGGATGGGTTTATTTATCGCGAGCTCCTCCGTGCTTCGGAGGGCACGTTAAGCCGTCGGTCCCGGCTGTTGTCATTATAGATGACAGTCGTTTAGCAAAGTCTTAGTGGTCTTTAGGTGGCTTGAAAACACTGGCCTCCGCCAACCCGCAGTGGAACAGCCTGGAGGAGTATGCTCTAAAAACCCCTTCCACTGAGGCAAGACCCATATCCCAGTAGTGGGGGTGTCGAGCGAGCAATATTTCAGTAAATATTTTTTATTAATTTAATAAGTATTTTTTGTTAATTGTTAATTAAAATGTATTTCGCTCATTAAGCTGTTTCATTTTTTTCCCACATCATAGGAGTTAATATCTGGACTGGGGCCCTACACACATTCCCATCTGTATCTCTTGTGTAGCCAGGATTAACAGCGGTGACCACCAAAAAAGGCAATGAACAGTGAAGTCCATTGCATACCCGGGGGTAAAACTACGGCTGCCTTGGTACTCACAATGAATTTAATCAGAAAAAAATTGTAAGAGTAAGAAGCTTTCATCATAGGAGTTAATGTAGATATTATATTGGAATACAAATGAAGGCATTAATAGGATTAATTGTGTATTGTGACGAGAAATAGTGTGCTGAAATTTGGCTTAATCGGACACTGAAAAGTGTGTCAAAATTAAATTGCAAAATTTGATTACAGACACCGCGCTGAAACTTAATAAAAGCTTGTAAAAATATATAAAACTAGCTTCCATCCGCGGCTTCACCCGTTCACTTTTTTTTAATAAAAAATATTCTATATCCTTTCTAATACCTTTGAAAATATGTGTTGTACACATATTTTTTTTTCAGTTTCATAATAATCGGTTGAGTAGTTTCGGAGTGAAAGTGTAACAAACAAACTCACATTCACATTTAATAATATTAGTAGGGATACCTGTATTATTAAAAAAAATGTCTGCGATCTAACACAAGGTAATCTTCCATTCATTTCATTTCTCATAAAATGAAGGTAATTAATTTTAATTTAAATAACTTAATAAATCCTTAAAATGTAGTAATAAAAGTATCTGACATAATAATTTTCAAGTTATATTTTTACTGTTTCAATTTTTAAACTTCCATTTATATGTAAGCTCCATGTCACTGAATTTATTGTAAGTGTTAAAATATGTAACAGTGTATAATCAATAATGTTAAATAAAGATTATTACAATAATTATTATTAAGCTTAAAAATAAAAACATAATTAATTAATCATGATATACATTAATTTAGATATATACTCGTATATATATATTAATTTTATTTTTAATAACATAATCAATTCAACGAAAATATATTATTATAAAAAAACTTACCCTTCATAATAAATAATTTCAGCTCGGATCTTCACAAAATATAAAGTTCAAAGCCACTGAAAGTCAGTATTATTTTCACTTTCGAACATAAATTCAACTCGTGGGAAGTTCGTGAAAGTTTTCCGCTCCCGTGGAACGTACGTTGGCTTCAGTGGCCGCCGTTCGACTGAACGGATGCAGTGTGGACCGGATGTCTTCGAAGCTCGGTGACACTGACACCGCTGTGAAAAGCGTTTCATATTTTTCTAGGCACCTTGAAATTTGTTGGATGTTTGTAACATATTTTACTTTAGTAATGGTTGGTTGATAGATATTTTTTTTATACTACGTTGGGTGGCAGACAAGCTACCCCTACCTCTCTTTTCGCCAGAGCTTCGTTTGTCAGTCAGCAGGGTGCACCGCGTGTAGGTGAAGTTGGCTTTGGTTCAAAGATGTTGATGAACCACTTACACCCCAATAATATATATATAAATATAATAGATATAAACCCACATTTGTATTTTAAAACTTAAATTGAGTATATTTTAAGAACTTTACTTAAACACTAGTAAGAGGAGTCTCCTTTTAGGCAAGTAATATGCCTAAACAATACCGAAATTTCTACTGAAAGTTCAATACATTTCAGATTCGATTTTTTTTTATTCTCTCTGTTTCTACGAACTTCTGATTTTGCACGGCCTGTAATAAATTGCAAAACAAACAACACTTAATGGCTTTTCTATTGTCGTTTACATAACTTTTGAGGTGTAAATAGCTCACAGCCAAAGCCAACCTCGCCTGCACGGGGTGTAACTTGCACTTACACCCCAACTACATTACTTAAACACTTATAAATTTGAAAATTCAAGTATCGGGGTGTAAGTGGTTCATCAAGTGGTTCATCTTTGAACAAATCCAACTTCACCTGCACGTGGTGCACCCTGCTGACTGACAAACGAAGCTCTGGCGAAAAGAGGGGTAGGGAGCGTAATTGTAAGCTACCCGACTGGGGAATGTACCTTCACCTCACAGAATACCGTAGCCAAATAACAATTCCCTTGAGGGTTGTTGCGTTCCGGCGAGTGAGTAAGGTCACCAGAAAGAAAGGAAGGAGATGCTGCATTGGCAGCGGGGGTGGCGGCGCGCGAACGATATTTTATGTTGCGAGCGTTAATATGGCAGCACTAACTGCTTTACATCAGGCGGGCCGTATGCTTGTATGCCACCCGACGTAGTAAAAAAAAATCTTAAAATTCACAAAACATTGAAATTTCATACACTTTTTCCTCCTGCATATTTGTATATGAGAAAGTCGTACTTTCTTCCTCATTATCGAAACAGTAAGAGAGCACATTCTGAGTAGGTGTAGTATATTTTTTTTTTGTTTCTGTGTATTTGCTGAACTTGTCACTGAAGGGATTGAATTAAATAATTTTACACGTTTTATGTTTCAATTTTAATATAAAATAAAGAAATTTCGTTATGATGGATGTCATTCGAACTGCTATGCTCATGCAATTCAATGCCTTTGCCAAGAAACACCAAGAAGGTGACAAAACTCACATATTTTGACGAGCTCGGTGGCGTAGCGGTCAATGACTCGGCTTCGACACCAACGCTCGTGGGTTCGATTCCCACACTTGACAAACATTTGTGTGCATGAACATGTCTGTTTGTCTTTGTGTGGGTGTTTTCTATGTATCATAAGTATGTATTTACAAAAAAAAATGTATTTACGTATGTTTATCAGTTGTCTAGTACCCATAACACAAGCTTCGCTTACTTTGGGGCTAGATGGCGCTGTGTAATTTGTCTGACAATATTTATTTATTTATATTTATATCACTAATATGTATCCGAGTAGTCTACTAGTAGTCTACTAAGTAGAGCTACAATAGATACACTATATAACTTAAAGTGCTAAAATTGGGGCCATATTCGCGTTGTAGAAACGTTTCTAATACAAAGCTATATTTTCGATTGTTTTGCTAGTTGGAAATTTAGGATTAAAAAAGATAGTCACATTATCACCAATATTGCAAAAACTACCCAAAACACAATCGTTGTTGACAACAAAATCGTTGTTGTCCAACGAAATTAAAAATTGTAATTATGTTTTCTATATACTAAACAAATTTCATCGAAAGGGGCCATCCATAAATTACGTCACACGTTAAGGGGGAGGGAGGGGGTCGACGAAGTGTGACACTGTGTGACAAGGGGGTGGGAGGGGTCCTAAATTTTGTGACGTAACATTTCAAAATCTATTATAATCTATGAGTTAAAACACGAACTTTGAACTATTAACGAAAAACTTAACATTTGCAACTCTAGATGTAAAATTGCAAAATATGTGACGTCACACTAGGGAGGGGGGGAGTCTCACAAATGTGACCAGCTGTGACAAGGACGGGGGGAGGGGTCAAAAAATCATGAAATTCGTGTGACGTAATTTATGGATGGTCCCAAACCAGAGTAACCAGTTCGAGAGTTATTGTGACACGAACATACGTACAAACGTGCAAAAAATGTTTTACATTACAATTTCAATATCTCAGAATATCGCAGCCAAATAACAATTTCTTTGAGGGTTATTGTGTTCCTGGGATTGAGTGAGGTCACCAGGAAGGTAGGTGCGTTGGCTGCTGTCTTTCGCGCGTGCGATATTTCATGTTGGCAGCGTTATTACGGCTACGCTAACCAATTCACATTAGGTGAGCAATCTGCTCGTTTTCCACCCGACATAGTACATAAAAAAATGGGGTGTGGCTGTGTCATGGACACGGCCGTGTGTTGTACGTGAATACGTTATATGCATTAAAATTATCTCAAAATGGCAGCGCTTCCACCTCCCCCGCACGCTATGTTCCATAGTCCTTACTTAACATAATAAATTCTTTGATCATTCATCTATCCATTGGTGTGATTAAATTTTGGATGGAGATGATACATTTAAAGCTGCAACAACTAAATTAATTTTAAACTGTATCCCCCGATTTTATTATAAATAAATAATAAATATTGTCAGACAAATTACACAGCGCCATCTAGCCCCAAAGTAAGCGAAGCTTGTGTTATGGGTACTAGACAACTGATAAACATACGTCAATACATTTTTTTTGTAAATACATACTTATGATACATAGAAAACACCCAGGCTAAGACAAACAGACATGTTCATGCACACAAATGTTTGTCCTATGTGGGAATCGAACCCACGAGCGTTGGTGTCGAAGCCGCATTTTTGACCGCTACGCCACCGAGCTCGTCTACGACGATGTTTCGTTCGATGTTTCGATTCGATTTTTTTCTTGTCTCCCTATGGAAGCAATTTAAAGACATATTCACGGCAAATGTACTCGTATCTACAGATTCTATGATAATAATGGATTTAGCGGTAATCTCTGAGACCTATATTGCCAAAGTTTGTACTTTAGATTTGTTTTCTTTAACAAAAGTTACCTTTAACGTAATGAGGGATAACAATAAATTGGATTTTAATAAATTTGCTGTTTTATATTAAATTGTTTTACAAATTTGAGTTTGTGTTACAGTAAAATTATTTGTTCGTTATTATTTGTACATAGATTTTTTTATACACCATGTATTTATTTGTTTATCACCAGGTGCTTTATAAAAAAAACTTGATAGACAGTCACTGAATAGAAAAGCATTTTTAATATGAGCGTGTAGTTAGGAGATTCGTAGCACTGTCTACGTACTGCTAAAGGGACGCGTGTCGGCGCGCCAGCGCCGCTTCGGTTGCTACGCGGACGCTACGTTCGTAAAGCTAACGCTTCTACAAATGACTGCCAATACCTTTTATGTACCTGTCTACGCACTGTTACGAGAAAACATGGGACATGGGAACGCCTACGCCGCTGCCAACACTGCTACGCTAACGCTACGTCCGTAGACCTAGGATACGATACGCTCATCACTACATACGTCGCTAGACGGATCGGGAGCCCTACCGCCGAAGATGAAGCGGATTACCATTGGATTTTTGGATTTTTTGATCGCGAAAATAGATCTTAGATTTAAGTTAATGACAAACATCTTCAACTTAGTCGGTAGTGCTCTATGGTTTCTACCAGCTAAGGTAAACACAATTACCGTCAATCTAAACTAAAGTTTAATTTTCGCGATCAAAAAATCCGATGGGAATCGGTTTCAGCTACGGCGGTAGGGTCTCTGGTTAAAATTTGCCATACATTTAGCTATTATAGCGAAAGCATTCGCTAAGAAAGGAATTTTGAAAATTCCTGCGGTATACTGGGATACAAGCGTACGAAGTTTCTTACGTTAGTAAGTTATAATAATGAAAAGAAACTAATCACCGATCATCGAGCAAATTAAACTGGGGCTTTAAGTCTAATAACTGAAGAATTTTCAGATTTGAACTATTTATTTCAAAAACATAAAGTAAATATAATCATACTTGAATAATGTAGTAGTGTAATGCGGTACGATTCTTTTAAGCCAAATATATAACCTTGATATTGCATTCTTGCAGTCAACATAAATACAAATTATAGAATTAAGAGGGAGACAGATGGCAAACTGAATAAACTACTTAATAAAAAAAAATACATTGCAAGCGATTATAACTAACTAATAAAATTTATGTATTACAGATAACGTGATCTATTAGTTAATAAACAAGACTTAAAACTATATTAATTAATAAATAAATATTTCTTGACTCTGTGTAAACTCAGCGCCATCTAGTCCCAAATTAAGCGCAAAGCTTGTGTTATGGGTACTAGACAACTGATAAATTTACTTAAATACAATTATTTTTTTCTAAATACATACTTATAATACATAGAAAACACCCAGACCAAGACAAACAGACATATTCATGCACACAAATGTTTGTCTTGTACGGGAATCGAACCCGCGACCTCGGAGTCAATGTGGCCATTGCTAACCATTCGACCACCGAGCTCGTCATATATTAGTAAGAATAATAAAAATAAAAGGAAGAAAAACATTCTCTCGTCACGACATTTACACGTATATATATCAATACACCATGTACCTAAGAGCATTTTGCATCTGCCGTATAATTACACACAATGGGATAGTTGGCACTGAAAATAAATAAAAGTTTATAAAATACTTATGTACTTGTTTTTGTAATACTTACTTACTGCTACGGCGCAACGACCCAAAGTGGATCTTGGCCTCCGACACCAGACGACGCCGCATGCCTTTCGATCCTGGGACAACTCTCGCCAATTGCTAACTCCAAGGTTCCCAGGTCCTTCAGCACCTGGTCACTCCAGCGGTACCTCGGACGTCCAATCGGTCGGCTACCGCTAGGTTGTCCCATGAAGGCTCTTTTTACGGCACGATCCTCCCCCATTCTCTCTACGTGCCCGAGCCAGCGGAGATGATGAGATATCATTGTTTTTGTAATAGTGTTCTATAATCATTGGTTTAATGATCGTTTGCGAACCATAATTTTTTAATCAGTAATGGTACTAGTTAGCACCGGTCTTCCTCTTAAGTACTACACACGGGACAAGTGGTGATGCAGAAGATAAATCACGCAAGCCCAAGTATCATCAAACTAACAACATAAGTTGTTGTATAGCCAAGCTAACTTATTACTTATCCCACCTAGGCGGCGGAAGTGAATATCAAGATGCAATATAAAGCAACTCAAATGACAAAGTTGACATTGAAAGATAACATAGGTATTGTAGGTACTCAATTAGTCATGGTAAATATCACATAAATACTTATTTATTTGCAAGTGGTCAGTTACAGGGGATATACGAGTACTAAAAATATAACTTTAAAAGTAAGATCGGATATCTCCCCAGCCTTGGGGAGACAACAGTACTGTAGAAGTCCTGATGTCTCCCCGAGGGGAGCCGTCAGGGGAGACGGGAGTCCGAAGGGAATATTTCAATTTTTTAAATATTTATAACTTATTATTTATTTCCTAACGTTTCCCTTTTATTCATATTGTGTCGTTGGAGTCACCAGGAAGATGGAGTCACCGTCATAGCAGCGGGGATAGCTGATTGCAAATGCTTATATGGCCATGGCAACCAATTTCCATCAGTCGAACCGCATGCTTAACTGCATTCCAACGTAGTATAAAATAACCGGCCAAGTGCGAGTCGGACTCGCGCATGAAGGGTTCCGTACTATTATCTATAAAATCGGCAAAAAAAAATCACGTTTGTTGTATGGGAGCCCCCTTAAATATTTGATTTATTTTTATTTAATTATTTATTTTTAAAGTGAATATATAACTAAATATTATGTGAGTATTTCAAGCGTCTACCTATTACCGTTATCAATTGCGAGCATAAACGAGCAAGAAAATCACGTCTGTTGTATGGGAGCCACCTTAAATATTTATTTTATTCTATTTTTTAGTATTTGTTGTTATAGCGGCAACAGAAATACATAATCTGAAAATTTCAACTGTCCAACTATCACGGTTTATGAAATACAGCCTGGTGACAGACGGACGGACGGACGGACAGCGGAGCCTTAGTAATAGGGTTCCTTTTTACCCTTCGGGTACGGAACCCTAAAAAATGAGTCATCACGAGACGCCTGACAGATGTGAAATAATTATCGAAGCTGGGAAATTTGTACCTATTGAAATCGAATCCTACTAGGTCTACGAAATACAGTCAAACCTGAGTAAGCGAGAAAACTCTATTAATGAGAGCACTTCCCAGGTTTTGCCATCCTAATACCTCTGTTAGTGAAAAACATAAAACCTGTATAAGTGACAGTCATTTTCACGCGTGAACCGTTTTAAGTGAGATTGATACTTGCTATACTACCTCTTTAAGCGACAGTTGAACGCGTTTAACTTTTGCTATTTATGACTCATTCTTAAATTTCGAGACACTCCTATTTAATTTAAACCAAATATGCGTCTATTATTGTTTTGTTATTATAATAACAAAACGATCGAACTATAGTTCGAGGAACTCATTCTATTCAAAAAGCCAAATGTGCTACGAGTACCGACTTGTTTGTCAAGCTTATTACAGTCAGTTCATAAACAGCAGTTGCGAAGAAAGTTCCTGTACTTACTTACTCATAACTTCTAAACGAAAACTCAATGTGTTGTCTTTAAGTGATAAACTAAAAATTATAAATGCTTTCGAATCTTTGAAATTACGAAATCAAATACAGAGTGAGTTTGGCTTAGCAGAATTCACCTGCTATAGAATTATAAAACCATAAAATCATAAGACTTTTGGGGTGTAAGGTGTTTAACGACATCTTTGAACCAAAGCCAACTTCACCTGCACGCGGTGCACCCTGCTGACTGACAAAAGAAGCTCTGGCGAAAAGAGAGGCAGGGAGCGTAATTGTAAGCTACCCGACTGGGGAATGTACCTCCACCTCACAGAATACCGCAGCCAAATAACAATTCCCTTGAGGGTTGTTGTGTTCATGCGAGTGAGTAAGGTTTGCCACCCGACGTAGTAAAAAAACCTCTTTTGAAAAGTAAACACGATTTTCTAAATAAATGATACATACCTATATTGAGATCAGAAATAAATTACTTTTTTGCAAGCCCCAATACTCATTTTCTATATTCAAAATTAATATAATGCGACCCTTTCTCTGGCTCGCTGGTTTTGTTGTGCAAACTGAGGCATTTATTAAAAGTGCTTTATGTGAAATTGAATACCTACTCATCTGTACAGAACACAGGTAATGCATATATGTGTATAAAAGCTAAAGGTCATTTAATTTCAGTCACTGACTAAACATTGGCGAGCCCGCTTGTCGAATGGCTAGCAATAGCTACTTTGACTCCGAGGTCGCGAGTTCGATCCCCGCACAAGACAAACATTTATATGTCAGTTTATCTTGCACTGGGTGTTGTCTATGTATTATAAGTATTATTTACCAAAAAAATGTATGTAAGTACATTTATCAGTTGTCTAGTACCCATAGTACAATCTTTGCGCTTAATTTGGGACTAGATGGCGCTGTGTGAAATGTCCAGAAATTTAAATATAGACGTGGTGCACCCTGGTGACTGACAAACGAGGCTCTGACAAAAAGAGAGGTAGGGCATAGCATATGCTATTCCAAAAAATATTAAATATTACAAAATATTTTTAAGCTGCCCGACTGGAGAAGTACTTCCTCCTCACAGAATACAGTACCTAAAAAATCACTTGGGGCTTGTTGTGTTCCTGCGAGTGTGTGAGGACACCAAAGAAAGAAAGAATGAAAGGAAGGAATATAACCTGGAAACGGATCGGCGACCCCTTGGTGTTGCTGATCTCCATGGGCGGTGGTGATTGCTTTTCAACCGGTGCCCCTCATGCTCGTTTGCCCTTCCCCCCCCCCCCCCTCATATAAAGAAGATACCATGTGAACCCATATTCATCCCACTGTTGGATTTAGAGTGTACTCCAGCACACTACTCAACTGCAAGTTGGCAGATGCCAGTATTTTTAAGCCGCGCAAATGCATCCGATTTGACTTAACGACAGTAACAGAATCGGCGTATTTTTTAATGGAAATGGATTGCCTGCTTCTGGTCCAACAGATGCATTTGAACCGTTCTCGATGACGATTGTTCTGATAGCATGGACATTAATGCTGGTATCCCGCAAGGCTCACAAAGGTCAAGGCAAACTGTCAGATTGGGGGTTGAATTTGGTCTAATTCAACAGAACAAAGGCGACCGAATTTAGTCCAATTCAACCCAACAAAATCACAAGTTTGCGTGTTCACTGCTAAGAGAACCCTAATTGCTATTGCTTCTCAATTCCGGGGCACATCTCTTAACATCACTAAGAGTATTGGGATCCTTGGTGTCAAGATCTCCCACTGGAGATCTTGACACCAAGGATCCCACTACTGAACGTCACTACGTTCAGTCTCTAAGTCACTTAGAGGAGAACGTTAAGCTGGCATCAAAGAAATGGTGGTGGCTCAATAGAGCGAAACAGTACTTCAGCTTGCAGCAAAGGCTTTACAAACCACAGGTTCGTCCTCATATGGAGTACTCTTGCCATCTTTGGGTGGGAACACCTGGATACCAGCTAGTACCTTGTGACTCTGTTCAGAGACGAGCTGTAAGGATTATTGATGATCTTAAGCTTACTGACGGTATTAAAGCCTTAATTCTAAGGAGAGATTTAGCCTCCCTTTGTGTTTTCTACCGATTGTACAATAGGCTGTGTTCAGACGAATTGTTCGATATGATTTTTTTTTTTTTTTTTTTTTATACTACGTCGTGTGGCAGACAAGCATACGGCCCGCCTGATGTGAAGCGGTTACCGTAGCCATATTAACGCTCGCAACATAAAATATCGCTCGCGCGCCGCCACCCCCGCTGCCAATGCAGCATCTCCTTCATTTCTGGTGACCTCACTCACTCGCAGAAACACAACAAGCCTCAAGGGAATTGTTATTTGGCTGCGGTATTCTGTGAGGTGGAGGTACATTCCCCAGTCGAGTAGCTTACAATTACGCTCCCTACCTCTCTTTTCGCCAGAGCTTCGTTTGCCAGTCAGCAGGGTGCACCGCGTGCAGGTGAAGTTGGCTTTGGTTCATAGATATTGAGGAACCACTTACACCCCGAATGATGATGCCAACATTTTCTTTCTACAATCGCACCGCTCGCCATCGGAGTACGTCCTCACACTTTTAGAACTGAAATGGTCGCGTACTGCCCGGTTCCAGACAGGATTACTCTCACGTACTATCAAGTTATGGAATGAGCTGCCTGTCGAGGTTTTCCCCGGAGACTACAGCATGGGGTTCTCCAAAAAGGGTGTGAAGATGTTCTTACAGGGTCGGCAATGCGGGAGTACCCTGGTGTTGCACGCGTCCATTGGCAGCGGTATTTGCCGTGTGGTTTCAGGCAGACTAGAATAGAATCACTCCGTTTCTTCCCGTGGATTTCGTACAAGGCGACTAAGGGAAATACATTATCAAATATCGATCAGGCCTCCCCAACCCGTTTGGCCAGCGGGGAGAGTGTAGGCCAAATCCTCCTTCCGTCTAGGACAGACGAGAGAGCAGGGCTTGTTAACGTTACCAAATCCACACTATAAGTATCGTTAAGTAACGATATTTTCATAAAGTTAACATTTTAACGGTAACTCGGGTAACGGTAATTTTTGGTACCGAATTCAAAATAATGGTAACAAATTATCGTTAAAAGCATCGATACTTTCTTCGTTACTTAATTAATGCAATGTTGCCAATCCGTGCGCTTTTTAGAACTTTCTCAATAATGATACTAGAACTTACATTCCATATCAAAATTTATGATGCTTGGTTCCAAACAACAACGACTTGACGAGACGTCAAAACGTCTACTTAAAACTTGTGGCAAACCAACAACCAACGTATGTACCGCGCGCCGCGCGCGGGCGGCTACGTCTCTCACTCGTACATTTGACATTAAATGTCTTGGTTATGTACCATGGTTAATACCGGTAATTATGTAACGTGTTGGTAACGTTATCAAACCCTGGGCCAAGGTAACGTTACTATTTATCGGTAAAATCATTAATAACGTTAAGTCAGTTCCCGGGAAAAGGCCACCCAAGTATCGTTACCAAGCATAACGTTACTTTGATAACGTTATCTTCGTACGATGAAAGTAACGATACCAAATTTTTAACGTTATTCAAAGCCCTGCGAGAGAGGGTCGTGCTCCTATAGTGGAGACTAAAATGAACCTGATGATGATGTGTGGTTTCCCCAACCCGTTTGGCAAGCGTGGGGGCTGGCCAAACGGGTTGGGAAGGCCTGATCGATATTTGATAATGTAATTCCCTTAGTCGCCTTGTACAACATCCACGGGAAGAAACGGAGTGATTCTATTCTAGTCTGCCGGAAACCACACGGCCAAAAGAAGTTTTACTTCTAAAAATTAAAAAAAATATCGCCTAATAAAATGCCATCTTTTCAAATGCGTAATTTTTCTCAGGCAAATCTCTTGATCATAAATGATGGAAACAAATTATTATTGCAATGGGGCGATAGATGTAACCCCTTAGATTTTCTAAAGCGTCGGAGGCCATCCTTGATTGTGGCTATTTCTCAACGGTTGTCTTTTGTTAAGTTTAATGGCTCTTTCAAATATAAAATTAAGGTGATCCATAAAATTTCGTTGATGATTTGTTCAAAAACTGGTTTAATATCTTAAGGAGATGTGCGATTCCTACGCTCAGTTTGTTACCAAGATGTATTTTCAAGTCATTAAAATAACAATCAGGACGAGGCAGTTTCGCTGTTTTAGCAAAAAGCACCAATGAAGAGAAACTCTAGGTGATTATATAAATTTAACGTATTTTATTACATAAGAGGGGGGAGGGGGCACCGAGCATGTGGGTCACCTGGTGGCAAGCAATACGAAGGGGGTGTATATGGTTCATCAACATTTTTGTACCTAAGCCACCTGTACGTGGTGCATCCTGCTGAATAACAAACGAGGCTCAAGTGAAATAAGAAGTAGGGCTAGCATATTTTGTAATCTGCCCGACTGGGGAAGTATCTCCACCTCACAGAATACCGCAGCCAAATAACAATTCCATTGAGGGTTGTTGAGTTTCAGCTAGTGAGTGAGGTCACCAGAAAGAGAGGAAGGAGTATAGGCTGGCAACGGATCGGCGACCCGTTGGTGTTGCTGGTCTACATGGACGGTGGTGATAGCTTTTCATCAGGTGACCCACATGCTCGTACGCCCCCTATCATATAAAAAAAATACTAAGTACCAAATACGAAGTCGCGGCCGCAAGTTGGTAACATAAGAATGAGGGTCTTTTGGCAGCACTCATCGTAGGGACCAATCATCTGTCAATTCATAGCATCTTGTCAAATGTCTTGTTGACGTCTTTTGTTGTCTAGTCGTCTTGAAGTTTCACTGTCAAAAAATTCAGTACAATTTGCAATTTGGCAATCTGGACCCGACGCCTACCTAGCGACATCTGGTGTCAGAAAAAATATCAAACATTCCATTGGAGTTTGCTCTTTTTCGACTTGATTTTATAACAACTTAAAAATCGCGGCCAATAAAGTGCTTAAACAAATGTTTGTTAATCAAAGCTCAATAAAAAGAATTTAACAATAAACAAACCATTTGTTTTATGTAATATTCTTCAAAGAAAGCCCCTGAACTTAATTAAATTGCCTATCTTATAGCCGTGTCCTTTTGTTTCTAATACAATTCCGTTTATTTACCTTCTAATTTAATTAGGAAAGGAAAATCAATCAGTTATTGACTGGGTTGCATTTAGTTAAGTAAGTCAGTAAGTTTTTGCGGTGTAAGGGCTTCGTCATCATTATAAATATTTTAAAAGCATTTTGTACCATTTGATTTACTAGTAAATCTCATCATCATCATCAGGTCATTTTAGTCTCCACTACAGGAGCACAACCCTCTCTCGTCCGTCACAGACAGAAGGATTTGGCCTACACTCTCCACGCTGGCCAGACGTGTTGGGGAGGCCTGATCGATGTTTTATAGTGTATTTCCCTTAGTCGCCTTGTACGACATCCACGGTAAGAGACGGTGTTTGCGCCTACTAGCGCCATCTATTGTCCAATGAGTGCATCCACCTATTTTCCTACCCACTTTCCACCTATTTTTTATTTTTCCTTCCTACCTACATGTGGGACATAAAATCATAACCGCTATATGCTATGCAACGAGCCAGTGCAACATGTGTAGCCGCCGGACATTGGTATAGAAAGGAAGTATCGCATTGCAACCCTCGCAACAAACCAGAGGAACATTTCGCATTTGATTCATAATCCGCTGTTGTGAACGCAAAAGACTAACCCGCATTTCATCGCTTGTGATGATAAAAACATTACTCAGTTGTTGAACTTAGTGTATGTGTAAGTGTTGTACTTTAAGTTAAATGTAAGGTGAAAAAGGAAGAGACGTCCACGTGCACGTTAGCATTGGGCGAACGACAACTCATCGTAGGAGTTGGAGACAAAGAAGAAAAGGAGGTGAGTCCCATGTGTTCCTCTGTTCTCCCTCAATTGTACCATATCGCAACGCACTCGCATAACCTATTAATAAAAAATACAGTCCACTGAAATAATCATTCTACCATAACAGGGTTCACACGTACTAAACCCACTCCCACTGCAGTACAAAAGGATTAAACATTAGGTGAACCCCGTTCCCCGCGCCCCCATTTCATGGTCCTAACGAACCGGATTGTTCTGGAGAATTCTAGAATCGCCATCTTTAGTGGTTGACCCGCCATTTGTAAGTTACGATATTGAATCGTATCGCATTCTATTATTTTAGTTATTGAACCGCATTACACGCATTCCAGTATTTTTTCGATATTGAACCGCATCGCATTCCATATTATTTGGCATAATAATATACGTACGATATTTTTCTCCAATTAGTCGCATTGTTGTTTGAGTGTGCATAAGAATTTCGCCCATATTTAGCAGTTACGATCGCCCGCAGTTTTGATTGTGCATATACCCCCGCTATTCGCACATTATAGTGTCGTTGATTGTTACATTTCATAGTTACTTAGTTAAAAATGCCTAACCCCGCAATCGCAAAGACTGAAATGAACGAAACAGAGTTTCAATTGAATAATTTGTTGTCAAGACGTGAGGCTTATTTCGAGCGAGTTCAAATTATTTACAAAGCATCGCAAAACATAAACGATGAAACCGCCATCGAGTTATTTTTGTCAAAGGTAGAATCGTTGGATTCTATTAGAAATAGTTACCTTGAAACAATAGAATCTATTAACATGTTGCAATCAAAGTTAGATCCTAATTTCAAGCCTAGCCATCAAACATGGTTAGCTTTCGAGGACCTGTACTGCCTTATAAAGAGACAAGTTGTAAAAGTAAATATGACGCGTGAATCTAAGCCTGTCATTGATATTAAGAGCGCTAGACCAAAGTTACCCGCTTTAGAAATTTTGGATTTCTCGGGAGATCCACAGACTTGGCCTTTATTTTACGCTAGTTTTAAGTCCACTATACATGAGAATAACTCTCTTACTGATGCAGAACGATTGCATTATCTCATCAGTAAACTGAAGGGGCCTGCTAAGTCGGTCTTAGCTGGTTTGACCCCGGTCGCTTCTAATTATGGTATTATATATGCCACATTAGTAAATAAATATGAAGATGTACGGTTCCAAGCAACCATGTATTTAGATAACATCTTAAACTTAAAACCTATGTCAAACCCAACCGCAGAGTGCTTAGAAGGATTTGTAGATAAGTTGGCATCGTCAGTCGCCGCCTTAAAAAACCTTAAGTTAGATAATCTATCGGAATTTATATTCTTGTATCTTGCATTAAAACGACTGGACACAGATCTTACACGCGCATTTGAAATGGACTGTCGAGGTACAGACATACCTACATTTGATAGCTTGATTTCATTCTTACGTGATCAGGTTAAAATATTAAACAGAACCACTATGTTAAAATCGCATCAAAACAAGAATACACAACGCAGTACTGAAAAACCGCAGAAACAAACACTAGTTTCTTATAATGTTACACAGTCGCAGTCAACCGAGAGTAAGTCGGCTAGTCCATGCAAGATATGTAGTCTATGTAATTCTGCTGCGCATGAACATTTGTATAGGTGTATCGCTTTCCGCAATCTACCTCCGCAAGATAGATACAATTTTGTTAGGTCACAAAATTATTGTTTTAATTGTTTAAGTAGTCTACACAGAATAAGAAATTGTAATTCTAAGGCATTTTGTAAAATATGCAATAACAAACATCATACTATGTTGCATATTGAGAGGCACACGGAGTCGTCGATGACTCGACCCCGCCCCGCGCGCCCGCTCGCACCGCGCGCACCGTTCGCACCGCACGCGCCGCCCGCTACCTCCCAGGCGTCAACCGACGTCTCGCAGCCTACGGTCGCAACCGCGAATTGTATTACGCTACCCGCTACTCGAAACACAATATTATTGGGTACAGCCCGCGTAGTTGTTTATGATTCTAACGGCAGGGAACAGATATTACGATGTTTATTAGATAGCGGGTCGCAAAGTAATTTTATTACGAATAATGCTAGTGATAGATTAGGTTTAAGAGGAAATCAACGCACCGCGAATATATTAGTTAAGGGCATAGGTGGAAATAAGGCTGTCTCCACATTGTTGAATATAAACATATATTCTCGCTTTAATAAAAATATTTCGTATAGTTTAGACGCACTAGTTGTTGATAAAATTACAGATAGGTTACCAAGTGTCCATGTCGACAGATCTATGTTGTCAAATTTCGATTCGTTGCCCTTAGCAGACGACACATATTGTACACCGGGAGAGATTGACCTATTGATTGGTGCATCGCTGTTCTCGCATTTATGGCTACCACAAAGGGTAGAAGGTCGCTTAGGCTCGCCGCACGCTTTACAGAGCACCCTAGGTTATGTTGTATTTGGTTCTGCACCTACCGCTTTCGTTGACAACAGCACTATTTCATGTTGTTGTGTTGTCCCGGATTCACTTGATATTGTTTTGAAACGCTTTTGGGAATTAGAGGAGATAGACGCTCCTACCCCTAAAAGTTCCGCTGACAAAGAGTGTGAGAATTTTTATCGTAGCACTACAACCCGCAACCCGCAAGATGGTAGATACACGGTCGCTTTGCCGTTCTCTAAGGATCCCTCCACACTAGGTGATTCTTATAAAACCGCTGAAAAACGTTTTTTGTGTTTGGAGCGTAAGCTCACCGCATCACCCGCATACAAGTTAGCCTATGATCAAGTCATACTTGATTATATAGATAAGGGGTATCTCTCACTCGCGCCCGCAGATAAGGATAGTTCTTCGCATTCATATGTAATACCGCATCACGGTGTGGTTCGTAGCGACAAGACGACCACAAAATTAAGAATTGTTTTAGACGCTAGCATGAAGACTACGTCATCTATTTCGCTAAATGATATTTTGTATAATGGAGAGAATTTGCAAGGGAATTTATTTACAATAATTATCAATTTTCGATTATTTGCTATCGCTCTGTCGGCCGATGTACGGCAAATGTTTTTATGTATTGGAGTTCGTGAAGATGATCGCAAATATCAACGAATATTATATCGCTTCGCACCGACGCAACCCATCGTCACTTATCAGTATAATCGCGTTTGTTTTGGACTCCGTTCCAGCCCGTTTCATGCATTGAGGACAATTAAACAACTCGCTGAGGATGAAGGCGCCGCATTTCCGAACGCTAAGAAGGTCTTAGAGGTTGGCTTGTACATGGACGATGTAGTTTACTCTGTTAGTTCGGAAGAAGAAGGTACTGCCATTTCCAAGGAATTAATAACGCTCATGAAGACCGGTCAATTCGATCTTGTAAAATGGACAAGTAATTCTCAAAACGTATTAGATGCTCTTCCGGCTTCTCACTGCCTCTCGTCTGACAAGCAATTTGACGAATCGCAAACGCATAAGGTTTTAGGTTTGTGTTGGTCGCCTTCCACTGACTTGTTTTACGTGCAAGTCAAGCTTCCAAACGAATTATGTACAAAACGCAATATACTCTCATGTGTCGCTAGATTTTGGGACTTAATGGGATTTTTGGGACCCGTCATTTTATACGCCAAACTGCTCATCAAGGAGCTGTGGTTATGTAATTGTGATTGGGATGAAACACCGCCAGAATTTATAGTAAAACTTTGGAATCAATATCGCATCGAGTTGCCCTTGCTCAACCAAATTAGCTTACCGCGTTATGTAGATATAACGAAGTGTAGTGACGTCACGATTGTAGGCTTCTCCGACGCCAGTGAAAAGGCGTACGGCGCAGTTGTTTACTTTCGTGTCACTAATAACGGAGTGAATAGTATTCACTTGTTGTGCTCTAAATCCAGAGTGTCGCCCGCAAAGGTTGTTTCGTTAGCTAGACTCGAGTTATGTGCCGCGCTCTTACTAGCTAAACTTATACGCACTGTACATGATACTTGTAGTAATCGCATCGCAATTAAAGATATTTTCGCATTTACAGACTCAACCGTAGCACTTTGTTGGATTCATTCGTCACCTCACCGCTGGGGAACATTTGTCGCAAACCGCATAACGAAGCTTCAGTCATACTTATCCTCGGAGCATTTCTACCATGTATCCGGAACTGACAATCCCGCTGATTGTTTGTCTCGTGGTTTAACGCCCTCTCAAATTGCTGATCATCCGCTGTGGTTCTGTGGCCCGCCGTGGGTCTCTTCGGACCCCAGCGAGTGGGCAGTCGCGCCCTTCGACCCCTCCGGAATATCGAAGCCCCCAGAGGAAAAGACGCACGTATTAGTAGTTTCTGAAACTTTAAATAGGCCTACGCTGTTACAGTTGGCAGACCGGTTCTCATCCTGGTCTAAACTGTTGAGATGTGTTGTTTATATGTATCGCTTCCTAAGATTACTTCCGCATCGCTCATACATCTCAGCATCCGATTTACGATTCGCTGAAAGTAAGGTTATTAAAGAATTGCAAAGCTTCTACTTCTCTAACGAGCTTAAAGCTTTGCAACCTAACTCGCTTCGCAATCCCGCATTTTTAAAATTGAAACCGTTTATAGATGATGGAATTTTACGTGTTGGTGGTAGGCTACAAAACTCTGACTTGAGCTACCAGCAGCAGCACCCCATCATATTGCCGCGCAGAGACCACGTAGTGGATTTGCTCGTTGATTATTATCACAAAATTCATTGCCACGCCGGTCCTGATTTATTAATGTCGCTACTTAGAGAAAATTATTGGATATTTTCCGCTCGCAATATAATTCGAAGTAGAATACACAAGTGTAATAAATGCTATAGATTACGCCCGCGACAGATCTTCCCCGAGATGTCAAATCATCCTGCATGTCGTGTCACGCCTTCCGCCAAAGCTTTTGCTCATGTGGGCTTGGACTTTGCAGGACCTCTGAAGGTCACACCCCGCCGAGGCCGTGGTATGCACGCCCTTAAGGCTTATATATGCCTATTTGTGTGCCTAACTACTAGGGCGGTACATATTGAGTTGGCGTCAGACTTAAGTTGTGCTTGCTTCCTATTAGCTTTTAAACGCTTTCTATCGCGTCGCGGCCCTGTATCGCATTTATATTCCGATAACGGAACCAATTTTATAGGAGCTAAACGTTATTTGGACGAATTGCATAAGTTTTTAGTATCGCAACGTTTTAATTCTGAATTCGCGCACTTAGTAGCAGAAAATCGCATAGAATGGCATTTTAATCCACCCGAGCACCGCATTTTGGGGGAAATTGGGAGTCCAACGTTAGGAGTGTTAAGACTCATTTGTTCAGAGTTGTAGGAGACCAAGTTCTTACGTTTGAGGAGCTTTCTACGGTACTCACACAGGTAGAAGCCGTATTGAACAGTCGACCTCTGTGTCGCACGTTGTCGTCCGATCCTTCGGAACCGCTCGCTTTAACGCCCGCGCATTTCTTGACATTAACGCCATTAAAGTATTTACCTGCACCCACTATTGGTGAAAATGAAGTGGATCTCAATCAAAGACACTCACTAGTAACTAGGTTGGTTCAGTCATTTTGGTCGCGATGGAGAGTCTCTTACCTGCACACTCTGACAACTCGACAAAAATGGAACACTCCAACTAATCCCATCTCTGTAGGCACTGATCGTGATTGTTGTCACCGATAACGCACCCCCTCTTCACTGGCCATTAGGTGTTATTGAGGAAGTATATCCCGCCAAGGACGGCATTATTAGAGTAGCCCGCGTTAGAACTTCGGCTGGTTCGTATCTGCGTCCAGCTGTCCGCTTATGTCCACTGCCTAGCCAGTGAATCGCTATTAGTAAACCCGCATTTAGTTTTAGTTTAGAATAGTTTAGCATAGTTTACCCGCATTATTTCGCATTTTATTTTGCATATATCGCATTAGTATTAGTATCCTTCGCATCGCTCATATCGCGATTAGTCTCGCATATGGTCTTTATTGAAGGGATCCTTCAAGTGGGGGGGGATGTTTGCGCCTACTAGCGCCATCTATTGTCCAATGAGTGCATCCACCTATTTTCCTACCCACTTTCCACCTATTTTTTATTTTTCCTTCCTACCTACATGTGGGACATAAAATCATAACCGCTATATGCTATGCAACGAGCCAGTGCAACATGTGTAGCCGCCGGACATTGGTATAGAAAGGAAGTATCGCATTGCAACCCTCGCAACAAACCAGAGGAACATTTCGCATTTGATTCATAATCCGCTGTTGTGAACGCAAAAGACTAACCCGCATTTCATCGCTTGTGATGATAAAAACATTACTCAGTTGTTGAACTTAGTGTATGTGTAAGTGTTGTACTTTAAGTTAAATGTAAGGTGAAAAAGGAAGAGACGTCCACGTGCACGTTAGCATTGGGCGAACGACAACTCATCGTAGGAGTTGGAGACAAAGAAGAAAAGGAGGTGAGTCCCATGTGTTCCTCTGTTCTCCCTCAATTGTACCATATCGCAACGCACTCGCATAACCTATTAATAAAAAATACAGTCCACTGAAATAATCATTCTACCATAACAGGGTTCACACGTACTAAACCCACTCCCACTGCAGTACAAAAGGATTAAACATTAGGTGAACCCCGTTCCCCGCGCCCCCAGACGGAGTGATTCTATTCTAGTCTGACGGAAACCACATGGCCAACTAGTAAATTAAATATAAATTTATTAGAAAACTATCGAATTCACGAAAACAAAAACTAGCAGATAGCTCGACGAACCTGCTTCTACCTATGCTCGATTTTTATTTCTATCATATTACTACCCCAGTACCCATTAGTACTCTTTTTATAATTTTTGTTATACACAAATTTATTGTTTTCACCAATATTGCAGCATTACATACTACGTGGTGCATATTGCAAGCTACGCTTGAATATCGACCTTAAATATGTATATGGAATATTGGCTAATAATAATGTATGCATTGTGATGACCTGATAAACGAACGGTAACCCGTACAACTAATATCTATTCATATGCATGTTAATATCACTGCCAATACTTGAAGACCAAAGTGTTCAATCAGTGTGTCCTCACTATGACCTACGGTGCAGAGATTTGGACTTAGACCGTTGGGCTGATTCACAGACTAAAAGTAGCACAGCGAGCAATGGAGAGAGCAATGCTTGTAGTTTCACTATGGGATCGAATCCGGAACGAATAAATTCGACGTAGAACCAAACGACATAGCTCTCAGAGTCAGCGAGTTGAAGTGGCAGTGGGCTGGCCACATCTGCCGAGTCAGCGATGGCAGATGGGGGAGGAAAGTCCTAGAGTGGAGACCACGTATGGGGCGACGAAGCGTAGAGTGCCCGCTCAGTAGCCGGCCAGCTAGCCCACTGCTATTTCAACTCGCTGACTCTGAGAGTTATGTCGTTTGGTTCTTCGTCGAATTTATTCGTTCCGGATTCGATCCCTTAGAGAAACATAAGCATTGCTCTCTCCATCCCTCGCTGTGCGACTTTTAGTTTGTCAGGTCATCACAATGCCTACATTATTATTATTAGCCAATATATATTAATAGCCAATATTCCATATACATATTTTAGGTCGATATTCAAGCGTAGCTTGCAATACGTAGTATGCTGCACGTAGTATGTAATGCTGCAATATTGGTGAAAACAATAAATTTGTGTATAACAAAAATTATAAAAAGAGTACTAATGGGTACTGGGGTAGTAATATCATAGAAATAAAAATCGAAGATAGGTAGAGGCAGGGTCGTCGAGCTATCTGCTAGTTTATGTTTTCGTGATTCGATTCTATTTTATTTACTAGTTGGCCGTGTGGTTTCCGTCAGACTAGAATACGAATCACTCCGTCTCCGACATGATTTTTTTAACGGGGATCGTTTACGGTCTGGAGAGTGACATAAGCTACTTTTCATCCCGGAAAACATTTTATTTCCATGGGATAAAAAATTTACTTTGTAATCATTTGTCCTTCTAACACGTCGAAAAGAATCTAAATACCGACATGATTTTTTTAACGGGGATAGCTTACGGTCTGAAGAGTGACATAAGCTACTTTTATCCTGGAAAAACATCTTATTTCCATGGGATAAAAAATAAACTTTGTAAAACATCGATCAGGCCTCCCCAACCCGTCTGGCCAGTGTGGGGAGTGTAGGCCAAATCCTCGTGTCTGTGACGGACGAGAGAGGGTCGTGCTCCTGTAGTGGAGACTAAAATGACCTGATGATGATGATGAGAGTTTCAATGCTAGTGCGAGTCGTGCCCTCGACGCCTCATGTTCAGAGTGCATAATGCGAGTTTTTTGGTCGCATTCGAACGTGTCAACGATTACAAGCCCACCAAATTGTGAAAAAGTTTCATATTTTGAATTTACTAAACGCGTGTTACATGCCCAAATTAGCCGGGTTGCCCACTTTAAAATGTGAGCGTGAGTGGCTTACTTCCACATAATGTTGATATGTAACACGCGTCTTATAAATTCACAACATGAGAGTTCTAGTATGTATTTGGTCGGTTGTTTACGTTGACATGATGGAACTCGAACAAAATACTCACACTAAGCACTCAGTACTCGAATAACGCTATATAAATATTGAATACAAAACAATACTTCCTTGCAAATAGTTGCAGGTAAATTTAATTTCCTCAAGCCATTATAATCAAGGTGCATTCCGCGGTCCGTGTTGATAAATCCTCTGTGCGGCTGATAGTAAATAATCCACGGCAGATTGCGCATTGAGCACCTGCCTTCATTTACTGCAGGGCTCCCCAACCGGCGGTTCGCGGACCATTAGTAGTTCTCGAGAGATAAATTAAAGCCCGTGTTATACTCTGCAGCAACGCCAGTTTGTATCGCGATCCAACCTGTTGTATTTTAATGTACGACAGACGAAGACCGTGTACCAGTTATAGTGGAGTATGTACGTGCAGTCATTTTGAAGAAAATGTGCATTTTCTAGGGCGCTGCTGTAACTCTGCAGCAACGCCAGTAAGAATCGTATTCGCAGATACACTAATTTTACAAACCATTCCACAGCACAGGTTAGCAGGAAGAGAAAGCTCGACTTTACACAACTATATTATGTATACTACATGTACTGTATAATTTATATGCAATAAAGAAGAAAAAATAACGGAAAATAAATAAGAAAAAAAAAAATTTTTTTTATTCATTTCACTTAATTTTTTTTGTGATTGAAATTTCTGGACAACGTTTTTATGGGAAACCCCACAGGAATGAAAATGGGAACTTGAGATAGAAGATTGAGATATTTTAAAATTGATAAATAAGCATTTCATGTCATAATAATAAATAATGATAATGTGATATCATTAGTGATAATGATAATGTAAGCCTTCATGCACGTCAAGCCTGATACTACAGTCTAATTTCTAATGCTAGTGATATATTATTATTTAAAAATGTCAGTCAAGCTCTCCAGATAAATTAAATATTATTGTGATGTTAAATATTAACTATTAAATATTAACTATTGGTTTGTTTATTATTTTTTTGATGTACTATGTCAATAAACCTTATTTCTTAATTCTTAATCTCGAATTATAGTGCAATGGGTTTATGCGACAGTTCGGGTCGCTGAACCAAAAACTAGCAGTAGTGTCCGTACAAAAAATGGTTGAGAACCGCTGATTTACTGAGTTGTTGAGTACTGGTATTACGTTCTTCCCAAGATCGAACCAATGCAGTTTCATTTCTCGAGATGGTCCTTGAAGTATCCTTGCACAGTAAAGCGAGCGAAGGAGAGTAGGTACTATTATTTATTCTGTGCTAGGGATTCGAACAGACAAAACAGTTTTTGGCTACGATCCATGTTCCAACTTATTAGTTCAACCATTGAGGTGTGTTAATTTATGTGCATGAACATGTCTGGTAGTCTTAGTCATGACTTGTGGCTGACGTGACGTGAGGCTTGACACGTTTTTGGAGAAAAAGAGGTAAGGTACACCTAGGGTTTGGGAATTCCCGACTAGTTCAAAGTCCCGGGACACGAGACAGCCTACAGTCAAAGTCCCGGGAATTCCCGGGACTTCGAGACTTTTTGTTTTTCTAGTGGGGCTTTCGTAAAATTGTAATTAAGTTTGTTTTATGTTTAAAATTGCCTACCTATTAAAAAAGCCAATTCTTTGTAAAAAATCAACATTTATTATACAGAAAATTAAATGTTTACTTAAAGTTATTAAACGAATTCCGTTAAAAGTGAGCTGTTTGAGTAGTTGGGCATCAACAGTTGTTTACTAGTTAATAATGTTAATTTATTTGTAAGAATTGAAAATATATTTTGAGTATTATTTATGGGAGTAAATAATTTATAAAATAAATAATTAATATTTTGGGGCTATACTCTATATTTGAGGGTATTAATTAGACAAATGTAAATGCTGAATTGAATATGTTTTTATCATAAAGGAAATGTTTAATATGTGATAATATACAAATATTTATGATATTTACGGAGTCAAAAATGCAATTAAGAATAATGTGCCAGTGGACCAAATAGTTGACAAGGGGAAATGGCTAAATATCTTAAACACACCCAATGAAAGTTCAAATGTATTGCAGAGTCAAAAAGTCAATTATTCTAACTAACATTCCTTTTTTTTTTCACTTTTTCCAAAAAAATAATCGGTTTTAATTAATATTTTAATTTTTGATACGGGTAGCGGGTACTTTAGTATGGTTGTTTACAAGAAACAGTACGGAAAAGATGGCTGATGCTAAAACACATGCGCTTAAAAAAAAATTGTGATGAAAAGGCCTATTAGTTAACCGGTAGTTACTTGGCAGACCACGTAGTTATTCAATAAACTTACAGATGGCGCTATGCTCCTTCAATTATTCGATAATCTTGTCTCGTCTCGAGTCTCGAGTCTCTACTCCCGGGACTCGAGACAACTAAAATTACGAAAAGTCCCGGGACTTCGAGACCCGAGACGTCCCGGGACCCAAACCCTAGGTACACCCACACCCTTTCTAAAAGTAATAACAATAGTTTTGGTGACCACAAGCTACGAAGGTGACCATAACCTAACTTAACCCAACTATGTCTACAAACCGTTCATTGTATTGCTTCTACATTTTTAGCCCAAGACACGCACCGGCCACTCCATACAAATGTCGCGTCGTTTACTACTACTTACACAATGATGTCTATGTAGAGCGTGAAAGAGCGTGTGTGCATGCGCCGCCATACAAACTACTTATTCCAGAATTGTCTCAAACGGGAGGTGAGGTCGACACGAGAGAACGGCAGGGAGTAGCCATGTACGTAGTTCTATTACTTATACTGTGCGACTTTAGTTTATGCTCACCCCTAGCTTTACACATAACATATACCTTATCACCTACAAACAAAAAAAAATCCCTCTTTCTAAATTCTAACAAGACGGTGTCACCTCATTGATCTACCAATAATCTAAGTTATTTCTTATCGGTCGCAGCTCAGCCTTGGGATGAACCCCCCACCTGATTGTAGGTGTCAGGAGTAGGGTAGGGCGAGGAGGAGGGGGGTATTTTGCGGCTATTCCAATTATACGTCTTATGAAATAGTTGTCTCGTGCGGCAACGATTTCGCGGATGCCCGCAATATCGGCCGGGTGCGATAGGCGATTGGAATTTTTGTTAGGTTGTTACCATTGTGACGAGAGCAGCGGTTTTACATGTCGCAGTCGACTACCTCTAGTCCGTCACAACTCTTGTGGCACACCCCACTTCATGAGGTTTGCAATTTTAGCTTGACGTACGCTCATCCGTAAGCGACCTTTGCGTCGTCCCGTCACCACGGGGCGACCGCTTAGATAAAGCTATTAAAGCCTAGCAAGGCTAAAAGCAGTCGCTGTGGTGTTTAGTTGGTAATAGTTCTACATAACCAACGTAGCCCTACGCTACGGGAGTATACATGAGGACTCACCACCTCCTTCCCGTAGTCACCTCCAGAAGGTTGTAAATCAAAATTAAAAATAATTAGCTCTCTTTAGGCTTTTAATGCCTTATCTATACTAATCTTCTATACTTTAATATTATAAAGCTCAAGAGTTTGTTTGTTTGTTTGTTTGAACGCGCTTATCTCAGGAACTACTGGTTCGAATTGAAAAAATATTTTAGAGTTAGATAGCCTATATTTCAAGGAAGGCTATAGGCTATATAACATCACGCTACCATCAATAGGAGCGGAGCACCAATGAAAAATGGGGAAAAAATATTCCTTTTGAGAACTTACGTTGCGTGCGCTGCGTAAACGGTTGAAGTTACGCATAAATCATGTATGATGGAATTGTTCTTCTTTAAAAGTTTGAAAAAGAAGTCCGCGACTGCATATGTCTATCTTTTAAGATTGACTCACTATAACCTTTTTTATGTTAATTAAATTTGTTTGCAAATAATGCATTATTTAATAAGTTTTTTTTTTATTATACGGGTATGTTAAGTACCTAGTTGATTTCCTATGCTCTTACCACGATAACTGACATTCACGTGGACGAAGTCGAGGGCAACAGCTAGTATGTCATATAGCTGTCCCTCACATTGCCATGACGGGAAGTCAAATTCCAAAAGTTTCCTACTCCTACTAAATTCTTATGATTAACAACCCTAGTTTTACCCACGAGCTGCAGTGAACTTCATTGTTCATTGCCTTTTTTGAAGATCGCCACTGTTAATCCTGGCTACACAGGAGAGGGAATGTAATGTTTTAACCTTTTTATGAATAGATTTTTTTTTAATGAAAAATTATTCGCTATTGCGACATAACAAAATTTTATTTGCCAAATATTGTAAATAGTTTATTTTAATGTTATCACATCGGGAAATGGTCACATCGGGAAATAGTCACAATAGGAGTGGACGTATCGGGAAACGGCTATATTGGGAAGTGGTCACGCTAGGAAGGTGCCCTGATGGACCGAAAGGTTTAAATTTAAGATGAAAATAAAAATAAATATAAAAGAGCCTTGTCCACGACAGGGGTGCGCGATTTCTGAAGTAAGCCGATCTGCGCATACTCAGCGGCAATTTACACCGCTGAGTGTGCGCATATTGCGATTGGCTTATTTAAATTAGGTTATTATAATTAGGTAGTACCATTACTTATACTGTGTTATAATGCAACTGTTTGTTCTTATTAGTGTCAGATAAATCCCTACTAATATTATAAGCGTGAATGTGAGTTTACTTGTTACACTTTCAAGCCGAAACTACACAATCGATCATCATGAAACTTTGTTCACATATTCACATGTTTTTTTTTACAACATAATATATTACTTGCGCGCCGCCACCCCCGCTGCCAACGCAGCATCTCCTTCTTTTCTGGAGACCTCACTCACTCGCAGGGAACACAACAACCCCTTAAGGGAATTGTTATTTGGCTGCGGTATTCTGTGAGGTGGAGGTACGTACCCCAGTCGGGTAGCTTACAATTACGCTCCCAACCTCTCTTTTCGCCAGAGCTTCGTTCGTCAGTCAGCAGGGTGCACCACGTGCAGGTGAAGTTGGCTTTGGTTCAAAGATGTTGATAAACTACTTACACCCCAACTATTAGGAAGGACATAATGTAAAGGCACATTAACGACCCCTAAAATTTGTATCCAATTACCGCCACATTTTTATAATGAATAATGATATATTATGTTGTGTCACAGATATAAATTTCATTACAAGCCTAGAATATAGATGTATCCATTCTGCGTAAAACTTATACCGGTGTGTTGATAACTTCGCTACGCATTCTACGATTAACTAATTTTCGAGCTACACTCGCAAATCGAGCAAATTTCATATTGTCACGCTCGCTCCCGGATACGTAAGGACGCTGTCTTTATTCTTAAGTTAAAATATCTACACAATATTTTCATAAATAACTATGGAAACACAATTCAACTTAATGAATTTGTCAAGTATGTAATCATAAAAAAAATTAACAGTTTAGATGGTTAAATATCAAATTAAAAATGTGGCGGTGAAAGGAGCGAAATTTGTCCTATTAGTTCCTATTACCGACCTGATGGCGTTGTTAGGTTAGGTGTTTGTCAAATATTTTGTATTTTACGATTTTATTGATATATGCCTATTTACAAGTTACCCTTTTAAGTTAATTTTATTAGCAAGTATATTAACTGTATTATGTGCTAATAACGCCCTACATTTTGCATTGCTGTTCTTCTTAAAATGAGCTTTATAGTTTACATATTCAATTTTATTATATAGGCGGGGTTTTTCTACGTAAGTACAAGCACAGTATAAGTAATAGTACTACGGTATAAGTAAGCAATTGTCAATAAATGATTTTCAATAGTTAAACACAACCTGTAAACGAAGGGAGTCAATAAAAGACGTTGTTTTTTACAATAAAGTTCAGAATCAGAGTCTTGAATCTGTTTTGAACACAGCTTATCTAAGAACTGTTACAACCCAAACTATGGTTCATGTAGGTAGTAATGAAGAGTCTTCAGAACAAGATAAAGGTTCTGATAGGAACCCTAAAAATATTCAACAAAACTGTTTTGAATCATAACAATATAAAAATAATACTTCCTCCATACCTTTAAGAAAGAAAAAAAATATGTTATTGAATCTGATTCAGAGTCAGATGATAATATTTTTTGAAAACTTTTAACATCTTATTTTATTTTAAAATTTTATTAAATAGTTGTTGCGATTTTGTTAACTTTTGTGATTCTGACTGTTAAAAAACTAATAATAATAAATTAAAGATTGTTAATTAGCGTAGTTCCGATTTACAAATTGTTATTAGATTAAATAGGTACACTAATTGTTAACTGATGCATGTAAAACATAACTGATCTCATGGTGATTCAAATATTAAATAAACTTTTTAATATTAAGTTTTTTACGTATTTACGTATTCTGGATTTAAATATTTTTTTAAAAACCAATTTTAGATATTAATACAAATTGAATACTTCATTTTAAAGACTACTATGTCAGTAACAATAATAAAATACAAATTAAATGTAATTACTGGAAAAACTATCTGATTTTTGTATTTCAATTGGAAATTGTCTTAATCTGGCGGTAATGGGTGGGTTTACCTTAGGATACTTTTATTTAAAAAAATAGTAAAGGCGGGCGAAGCCGCTGATGGTAGCTAGTATAATAATAAACCATGGTGCGCGGCAGTTGATTTGTACTTGACTAGCCAACTTTTTTAGATTTAAATATCTTACATTTACATCAGTGTTCATCTTCACTATAATCATGAATACTAGAAACGTTAAAAAGGTTCCCTTAAGGGGCCGTCCATTAATCACGTGAGGCTCCAAATAGGGGGGAGGGGGTCCGGTAAAATCACGAAATATCACGAGGGAGGAGGGGGTAAGATATCACGTGTATTTATTTTTTGTGGTTGTTCAGAGGAGTTATTTGACACAATGGCCTGCTTCTACTGTTGCACCGCTCGCCATCGACAGGAAATTCATCATCACACCACAGTATAAGTAATAGTACTAACGTACTCACGCGTTGGAGCCTAACTAGTCCTAGTATACCTGCATTTAAAAATAATATTCCAAAAATTTTAAGATTATTTATTATATTATAGCTTCAAAAAAATACACGTAATTTAGGGGGGGGGGCGGGTTGACTTACACCTCACCAAGTATCACCAAGGGGAGGCCCCCCTCCCCTTGGTTTCCCCCCCCCTCCCCTCGCATTTTTAAACACCCCCGTGTTTAAAAATGCGAAAAAACCTCACGTGATTAATGGACGGCCCCTAACATGAATAAATCACTAGTTCTTCTTAAAGCCATATTACTTTACATTTGCTTTGTAATGGCATCATAAAACCTACTGCACAACACAATTTTTAACTGTGTTATATATGTTGTATAAAGCAGCGTCGTAAATAAGTAATATGTAGGTACAGCCAATAAGTATTTCAAAACAGCAGAAATACAACTAGCATTGTTAGGTGTTACTTATATACGACTTTAATATCACTACTTGGTGATAAAATACTGTCCATTAACACAGTTTTGCTAGTTGAATAATAAACCATTCGAAATCATATGCTCGCCGCTATCGCTCATCGCTCCGCTCGTCGACATACTCACACATTAAGGTGGCTCACGCGCGTCGCGGTGGCATGAAGAATGGCAGATATAGCTGACGATCAAGGTTTTTAAATTCAGTTCAGGCATGTTCATCGGAGGACATTTCATTTATTAGATTTTTTATCCATCGATAAATTCCTAAATACTTTGGATTATTTTGAGTTTGTTGTGGTTATTACTATCTACTATATAATGTATACACGTACATTGTGACAATAGTTTTAATTACTTACATATACTAGCGGGATTGCTGAATAAAAACTCATTAGCGCAAGCGAAGCCGAATAGAAGCTAGTATAGCTCTCTATACCACTCGAGCTTCGAAGAAAACTATGCTCTACATTCTGTGGCTCTACGTCTGTCCAAGTGATAGGGTATGAAGATATCTACAATACAAAAGTAAGATCTTAAAAGTTGCTTGTAAAAACGACAACCACTAAAGGACCACTACCAAAAGAAAGGCTCTCGAGTGGCAACCCTATACTGGTGGACGCAATGAGGGTCCTAGACGACCTCAAAAAAGTTGTAGGAAGTCGATGGTTTTTTTTTACAGAACGGGGGCCACCACACATTCCCATCACTGTGTCCCCTGTGTAGCCAGGATTAACAGCGGCGACTACAAAAAAGGCAATGAAGTCCATTGCAGCCCCGGGCTACCCCTGCCTTGAAACGCACAACGAATTTTATCAGAAGTAATTAGTAGTAGTAAGAAGCTTCTATATCATGAGTAGAAGAGTCTATATCAATAGTGGGAAAATAAGAGTTTTTTTTTTATGGTAATATTTGCAATCAGTCGCCAGACTATAATCAGATGAGTTGTGTGACTTGTAGATCAGTATAGAGCAGTATTGGCCAATGCCTTACTGTCCCCCTCAAGGCACGTGGTTTCGTTTTAGCCTCTTCACCACGTTGACAGTGTTAAGCAACCCAGAAACGAGTGGGTTAGGATGGTAGGTAACGCTCTATTTCTAAGGCAACTGTTGCAATGTTCAAATACTCATGTACTTCATTATTCCCTCATGAACCATGGGGCATTTACGATATTTCTAAGTATGTTGTTTTGTACCCTCTGCATGCAAATAGGAAATAAGAGCTGATATGAAGATGATGATGACCTGACTTCCATATAAAGACCTGTAGAACTAAAAAGATTAACCACCTACCTGTACACTCCAAGCATGCCTTGTAAATGTACCCCCAGGCTATCTCAGATTAATTTGGTGGGAACGACGGAGCATAACTCGGTTAACCGACCCATTAAAATTAACATCTACACCTGTTGATTGCGCTCACGAGTGAAGGCTTCTTCGTTCGGTAGGATAATAAAGTAGCGACGTGATTATGGTAATTTGAGTACCTATTCTATTTCATTCACATTGATTTTAGCAAAAGGAATTACGATTTTTTAAATTTTCCACTGTGTACTACTAAATTTGTATGGAGAAGATCACGAGCTATTATATTATTTCATTGGTCTATTATACTTACAAGAAACTTACATGCGAAGAAATGGGATGTGGCTGTGTCACGGACACGGCCGTGTGTTGTACGTGATTACGTTATATGCACTAAAATTATCTCAAAATGGCAACACTTCCCCCTTCCCCGCACGCGATGTTCCACATTCCTTAGCGTAATGAATTCTTTGATTCATTTATTCAGTGGTGTGATTGGATTTTGGATTGAGATGATAGATATGTAGCTGCAATACGAAACTGTAATCCCCGATTTCGTTATCATTCGTTTTTTTGAATTGCCTCCCTATGGAAGCAATTTTAAAGATTAGTAGGAAAACGTTATTTTAATTTTGGCTTGAAAGAGGCTTACCGACATCTTTACCTGCCAGACTCACTGTCATGTGTGGGCAATACCGCTAAACAAACGAGGTTCTGGTGAATAATATCATAGTCAAATTAGATGAAACTTCTTTCTTTATTCATGTGACTACAATCAGCATAGAAGTAAACGAAAAATATCTATGAAAATCAGGAATAAATTCTAACTGATTAAAAACATTTTATTTAGGTATGTTTGTCCTGAATATGTGTTTCTATCTATATATAGCTTTCTGTGTCTACGTAGTCTGTCAAATTATAAGATTTTTTGCTGACCTAAGCTATAGATAATATAGCGAATAGAATATAGTCTATGCCTAGGTAATCTTTTTTTTCTTTTACATATATACTAGAGGGGGGAAAGCGAGCATGTGGACCACCTGAAGGAAAGCAATCACCACCGTCCATTGAAATCAATACCAAGGGTCGCCAATCCGTTGCCAGCCTTTTAAGAAAAATATTGAAGGTTCCCATGTCGTATTTATTTGGGAAATACTGCTGCGGGAAGTTGATTCCACACCTTCTCGGTTCGTGGTAGAAAATATCTTAAAAAGCGTAGGTACTTACTGTAGTAGACCGCCAATCATCAAGATGATATGGATGGAATTTTCAGCGAAATTTATTGAGCTTATAAAATCGTCTGGTCGTTCTTTCTGTCCGTCCGTTGCCATGAAACTCAAAATTTCGAAATTCTGACTTCGGATTCGTGTAGAGCATCAAAAAGTAGTAATGTAAAGTGACCTTGGTTTTCCGATATCAATTCGGGAAAGTGGCCAAAATAAATAAATAAATAAAATAAATAAATTTCGCTATGGTGGCGCATGCTGCGTGTCCGATGTTAATTTATGGCGAGTTGTACGGTAGTGGGACTCAGCAGCAGGTATCAAATCAAATAGCTCATCCGAGCACTCCCGTGGTATAATTTATATAGAACGCAACGAGAATCCAGCCGATCAATTTTTAATTATCTGTGTAGATAATTAAAAAAGCGACTGTCATTATATTTTAATCAAAGGTCTTGCGTAGCGAAAAAGTTGTGTCATTTTATTTTATTTGACGTTTATTTTTTTTACTAGAAGATTTTTACGTTTATAAAAACCATATCCTTACTCTTAGATGAAAACGGAATTCATAAACTTTTAGCACTGCTCACTAGTTGTTTATAGAAAATGAATTAACTATCCTAGTATGCTATAGTGTCAGGTATGAATTATCTTTAGTATTTCTCCAGTTGTACAAGGTATGTAATTTACCTACTTTTTTTTTATACTACGACGGGTGGCAGACAAACATACGGCCCGCCTGATGTGAAGCGGTTACCGTAGCCATATTAACGCTCGCAACTTAAAATATCGCTCGCGCGCAACCAACCCCGCTGCCAATGCAGCATCTCCTTCCTTCCTTTCTGGTGACCTCACTCATTCGCAGGAACACAACAACCCTCAAGGGAATTGTTATTTGGCTGTGGTATTCTGTGAGGTGGAGGTACATTCCCCAGTCGGGTAGCTTACAATTACGCTCCCTACCTCTCTTTTCGCCAGAGCTTCGTTTGTCAGTCAGCAGGGTGCACCCTACTAAAATACTACTTAATTGCACAATTAATTAAATATAATAACAATATTTTTTAAAGAGATATGCGGGAGGTTGGTCGAGGCTTCAGGCATCTTCAGGTGACCAGAGGGCTGGCTATTCAGCGAGGTAATGCTGCCTGCCAGCATTCTTGGTAGGCTACCGACGGGCAACGATTTGGGGGATTTTTTTTACTTATAATTTTTTGTTTTGTTTCTTTTCTTCCATTTTTTTTCTACCTCTTTGTAAATATTTTATTTGTAAATATTAAGTTTAGTAATATAGTTACTTAATTTATTTTAATTCATACATAATATAATTATATATTAATACTTAAAAAAATTGTGGTCATCGAAATAGAAGGAATTGCTGTGATGGCTGCGGGAGTGGTGGCAAGTGCTATTTTATTTGCTTGCGTCTATGGGTTACGGTCCAAGCGGTTTTTTTTTATATGAAAGGGGGGCAAAGGAGCATTGTGGCCTGTATTGCCTCATAAGTGAGTGATAAAAAAAAATACTTTTAAAATCAGCTCGAAATATGACATTAATCGAGACATCGGGGCCCGATACACATTCCCACCACTGTGTAGGAAACACAGTGTAGCCAGGAATAACAGCGGCGACCAAAAAAAAGGCAATGAACAATGAAATCTACTCCCGGGTAACAGTTCCAGGGATAAAACTACGGGTGTCTTAGAACTCACAATGAATTTAATCAGAAAAAATTCAATAGGAGTGGGAAGCTTTTCGAATTCGACTATGATAATTTTGACGATTTTGGGAAGATTCGGCACATCCTCACCGCAGATATATCCCAATACTTGAAGACCAATCAGTGTTCAATCAGTGCTTTGTTCCCGCTATGACCTATGGTGCATTTGGACGCTGACCGTTGGGCTGGTTCATATACTAAAAGCGAGAGATGGAGAGAGCAATGCTTGGAGTTTCTCTAAAGGATCGAATCCAGAACGAAGAAATTCGACGGAGAACCAAAATCGTTGACATAGCTCTCAGAGTCAGCGAATTGAAGTGGCAGTGGGCTGGCCACATCTGCCGAGTCAGCGATTGCAGATGGGGGAGGAAAGTTCTAGAGTGGAGGCCACGTATGGGGAGACGAAGTGTAGGGCGCCTCCACTCTAGATGGATCGACGACCTCAAAGAAGTGGCTGGTAGCGTTGGAAAGCATATGGTGGAAAGCATTGGGAAATGTCTACATCCAGCAGTGGGTAGATACAGGCTGATAATGATGATGATGATGAATTTTGACGTAGATGTAATATTTAAATTTTTCAGATTGATCATGGGTAATGAAGGAAAATGCACGTTCGGCACTCGGATGCCGATCGACATCCACATGCTGAACGAGATTATCCATAGGGAGGTGAAGAACTTCAGGAACTACAAAATATACAGACCCAATTTTGGCTGTTAGTATTGTAGTATATAGAGCACAATGGCTAATTTGTATGTTTTACCGTACGTAACTTCATGGTTTACTGCGACATAGACGCACATTGCTTGGTCAGCGACAACCCAGTAGTTTAAACAGCATTCAGACATTAGAATAAAGGCTCTGTTCATATACAACAACAAGTGTCTACATCATTGGAGGGTGCTCCTCGGAGCACCCTCCACCAGCAACATTTCTCATCACGTTATTACAGTAGGTATTGAGTTAAACGCGTAACACTTAGAAGCGTATAACATTACTTTTACTATTATAAAATACTATAAAATCTTATTCTTTGTTTCCGAAACAGTGTCCACACACAGTGAATGGGTCAGATCTGGAGGCGTATCGTCTAATCTGGGCCCCTACCGCAGAAGCTGAAGTCGATTACCATATCATATTTTGATTCGAAAAATAGGTCTTACGTTTTAGTTATTGACAAACATCTTCAGCTCATTTGATAAAGCTCCAGAGTTTCTACTGTTGGAGAATTAGTTTTATTGTTTATGGTTTTTATTGATGGCTGAAAAACATAGTGACATTGTACGAATTTGAATTTAAATAAGAGAATGTATTTTGTTTGGGGTTTGAGAAAATTTAGTTGTAAAAAAGTTGTCAAGAAGTATGAGGAAAAATATGTGGTAGATTGTGGTTTATTGTTTTAAGTTTTATTTTGATGAAATATATTTTATTATGAGAAGAGGAAGTTTTTAATAACATTTTAGATAGTGTGTTCCCAAAAGGTGATAGTGAATCAACCCTGAAGGAAACCCCTCTCAACACGTTGTGATTCAGCAAAAGGTCATGGGCCTTGCAAAATAAAATTTTTTTGATTAAGAGTTTATATTAATAAATTAACATGGATTCCGAAAATATGGGTGAGAAATTTAAAACTGATTTTTATCCTAAACTAAACAGTGACTGTGGTTATACCATATGGAAGAAAAAGATGCTTATTCTTTTACACGCTAAAGATTTGCATGATGTTTTGACTGCCGAATCAAAAGAAAAGGTATGTACAAAGAAAGACAATAAAGCAAAATACCTAATTATTAATAGTTTGCACGACAAATATATTAATCATATTATAGAATGTAATACCGCTAAGGATATGATTACAAAATTAGATAATTTATTTTTGGGAAATAAAGAAACACAAATTTGCACTTTATTGGAAGAATTTTATAATTTCAAAATTACAGAAAACATAATGAATGACATTAGTAAACTGCAAAATAAAGTAACAAAAATTAGGAGCCTTGATTTTCAAATGGAAGACCAGCAAGTCATATCAAAAATATTAAGCTGTTTACCTACAAAATTTGACTACTTTCGAACGGCGTGGCAATCAACTGGAAAACAAGATAGGAATTTAGATAATTTGATTTCAAGAATATTAGTGGAGGTAAATCATCAAGACAGAAAGGAGAATGATGAAAGTGAAACAACTGCCAACACATTTTATATTAAAGACTGTTACAACTGTGGCAAGAAAGGACATGTTGCTAAATTTTGCAGAAACAGAAATACACATAACAGGATGGAATACAAGGGAAATGCACTACAATGTTTTAAATGTTTAAGAATTGGACATAAACATACAGCTTGCAAAGAAGAAAATAACTGTAGTATTTGTAAGAATGACTCACATTATACAAAATACTGCTTAGATAGAGGATCAAGTACTGTAAGTAATGTCAAATCTTTAACATTCAGTTCACATGAAATAGTTGAATTTATAATGGATTCTGGAGCAAGTAACCATATAATTAATAATGATAAATATTTACAAAATTTAAGCAATAAACAATATAGAATAGCAACAGCTGATGGTAACATACATACTGTTAATAAAGTAGGAAAACTGTACAGTAGAAATAACAATTGGACCTTCAGTGATGTTCTATATGTTCCAAAAATGATAAAAAATATTATTTCAATACCGAAGCTGACAGATTATAATTATGAAATTAAATTTTTCAGAAACCAATGTAAGGTCTACGATGATGGGGTCTGCTTTCTTACTGCGACCAGGGGCAGTGACGACCTGTACTACGTAAGAATTCCTATTGAATATGTTAACCACATAGGAAATTCAAGGTCAGTCAACTTTTCTAGAATATCAAAAGAGGAATTTTGGCATAGAGCATTAGGACATTCCTCGATTAATAATACTAAAGGCTTAGTACGTGGTATTAATCTTGATATTAAAGATAGTTTGGACATCTGCGAAGTCTGCACGCAATCCAAGTTATGTAGAAAACCTTTCAAAACAGAACGTCATAGGGCTACAAAGCCATTAGAAATTGTTCATAGCGACATCTGTGGGCCAATAGGGGTTCCAACTTTTGACGGATATAAATATTTTATCACATTTTTAGATGATTACACACACTTTATGAAAGTTTTTCTCATTAAAAGAAAAGATGAAGCATATTCTAAAATAATTAATTATATTAATGTGGCAGAAAATCATTTTAATACTAAACTTAAAACTTTTAGATGCGATAATGGGGGAGAATACTCTAGTAATAGATTAAAGAAATTTTTTGAAGAAAGGGGAATTCATATAGATTATAATATACCATATACACCCCAACTTAATGGGAAATCTGAGCGATTAAATAGAACAATTATGGAAAAGACTAGAGCGTTACTATTTGATATGAGTTTACCAAAACAATTATGGGGTGAAGCGGTACTTATTGCAGCATACTTAACTAATAGGTGCTCGAATAGAATTAATAGTAGAACGCCGGCTGAAATGTGGTTCAACAGAATTCCAAATTTAGAACATTTAAATATTTTCGGTTCTTTGGCTTATTTTAAAAATAATAAGTTAGTAAATTAGATTCAAGGTGCAATAAGGGTTTATTAATTGGTTATACGAATAACGGTTATAAGATTTGGGATCCAATTAATTTAAAAATACATTATTCTAGAGATGTGAAATTTGATAATAATAAAACAAAAGTTACTGAATTTTTAAAAGAATCTAATTCGAGTTATAACATGATGGATTTATATAGAATTTTTTGTGATGAAAATGTTAATGAGTGTTCGGTGGATAGTGATTCTCACTTTGAGAGGGGAAATTATAGATATAGTCATGCAGGGTCGAATAGTGATGGGAATACACAAGTGATAGATATTGTCGATGATTATAATTTAGAAAATTGTGATGGAATTCGTGCGGTTAATAATGATGAAGAATTTTTAAATAATAATGAAGAAAGTTTAAAGAATAATGATGAGGTTTTAAATAATAATAATAGTGAAGATGATAATGGTGTTTGTGTAAATGAAATAGTGGAGCCAGAGATTTTAAATGAAAATGTTCAAGAAAATGAAGATGAAGATGATGAACTATTTGAAGATGCAAATGAAATAATTAATGAACAAATTCCTAGAAGAATTTTGCCTAAAAGAGAGAGAAGATTACCAGAGAGATTGAAAGATTATGATTTAGAAAGTTCGTTTTTAACTTATGGTGAAGCAATTAAAGGTGATGAGAAGTTGTTATGGCAAAAGGCCATTGATGAAGAAAAAGATTCTTTGGAAAAGAATAAGACATGGGTTATTGTAAATAAGTCAGAAGCAGAAAATAGAAAAATAATTACAAGTAAATGGATTTTTACAATTAAACCAGGTGGAAAATATAAAGCTAGATTAGTAGCAAGAGGTTTCTTACAGAAATATAATATTGATTATAAAGAAACATATAGCCCAGTGGTTAATACTACAAGTATACGTTTACTGTTGGCAATTGCGGCTCAAAGAGGATACAAGATGAAGCAATTTGATGTGAAGACAGCATTTTTATATGGAGATTTGGAAGAATAATTTTTTATGGAAATACCAACAGGCTATAATATTGAAAATAGTAAGAATAAAATTTGTAAATTAAAGAAGAGTTTATATGGACTGAAACAAGCACCACTTATGTGGAACAAGAGGATAACCGAATATTTAAAAAAGTTAGGTTTTATACAATTAACCTTGTTTGTTTTTCTGTAAAGAGAAAGAAATATATTTAGCAATTTATGTTGATGACGGAGTTTTAATCGGAAATAATATTTTACAATTAAATAATATTTTAACAAAATTAGAAAAAGAATTTGAAATGAGAAAGTTTGATAAAGTTGAAAAGTTTCTTGGTATTGATATAGACGTTAGAGATAATTTTGTAAAAATATATCAAAATATAAGGAATACAAGGGAAATGCACTACAATGTTTTAAATGTTTAAGAATTGGACATAAACATACAGCTTGCAAAGAAGAAAATAACTGTAGTATTTGTAAGAATGACTCACATTATACAAAATACTGCTTAGATAGAGGATCAAGTACTGTAAGTAATGTCAAATCTTTAACATTCAGTTCACATGAAATAGTTGAATTTATAATGGATTCTGGAGCAAGTAACAATTGCGGCTCAAAGAGGATACAAGATGAAGCAATTTGATGTGAAGACAGCATTTTTATATGGAGATTTGGAAGAATAAATTTTTATGGAAATACCAACAGGCTATAATATTGAAAATAGTAAGAATAAAATTTGTAAATTAAAGAAGAGTTTATATGGACTGAAACAAGCACCACTTATGTGGAACAAGAGGATAACCGAATATTTAAAAAAGTTAGGTTTTATACAATTAAAATTAGATCCTTGTTTGTTTTTCTGTAAAGAGAAAGAAATATATTTAGCAATTTATGTTGATGACGGAGTTTTAATCGGAAATAATATTTTACAATTAAATAATATTTTAACAAAATTAGAAAAAGAATTTGAAATGAGAAAGTTTGATAAAGTTGAAAAGTTTCTTGGTATTGATATAGACGTTAGAGATAATTTTGTAAAAATATATCAAAAGACATATGTAGAATCATTAATTAATAAATATAATTATGAGAATTTGAAACCAAGTGTTTATCCGGATATTTTGAACGATACACATCAAGAGGGGAAAGGGAGTATTGATGATGTGCATCGTTATAGGACATTTATAGGTTCTTTATTATATTTAGTGAATAAAACTCGTTTAGATCTTGCTTTTCATGTTGGGTATTGTAGTCGATTTCAAGAGAATCCTAACTTAAATGATTTTCTAAATATCAAAAATTTGTTTAGGTATTTAAAAAGCTCTGTTTCGAATGGTATTACTTATTTGAGAGGGAATGATTTAACTTTGAGAGCGTATTGTGATGCAGACTTTGCCGGTGATCCTGATACTAGGAAAAGTACGACTGGCTTTGTCATCCTGTACAGTGGTGGACCTATTCATTGGTGTTCGCGTAAACAGTCCGTGACCAGATTATCCCTCCAACAGAAACCCCTCTCAACACGTTGTGATTCAGCAAAAGGTCATGGGCCTTGCAAAATAAAACTTTTTTGATTAAGAGTTTATATTAATAAATTAACATGGATTCCGAAAATATGGGTGAGAAATTTAAAACTGATTTTTATCCTAAACTAAACAGTGACTGTGGTTATACCATATGGAAGAAAAAGATGCTTATTCTTTTACACGCTAAAGATTTGCATGATGTTTTGACTGCCGAATCAAAAGAAAAGGTATGTACAAAGAAAGACAATAAAGCAAAATACCTAATTATTAATAGTTTGCACGACAAATATATTAATCATATTATAGAATGTAATACCGCTAAGGATATGATTACAAAATTAGATAATTTATTTTTGGGAAATAAAGAAACACAAATTTGCACTTTATTGGAAGAATTTTATAATTTCAAAATTACAGAAAACATAATGAATGACATTAGTAAACTGCAAAATAAAGTAACAAAAATTAGGAGCCTTGATTTTCAAATGGAAGACCAGCAAGTCATATCAAAAATATTAAGCTGTTTACCTACAAAATTTGACTACTTTCGAACGGCGTGGCAATCAACTGGAAAACAAGATAGGAATTTAGATAATTTGATTTCAAGAATATTAGTGGAGGTAAATCATCAAGACAGAAAGGAGAATGATGAAAGTGAAACAACTGCCAACACATTTTATATTAAAGACTGTTACAACTGTGGCAAGAAAGGACATGTTGCTAAATTTTGCAGAAACAGAAATACACATAACAGGATGGAATACAAGGGAAATGCACTACAATGTTTTAAATGTTTAAGAATTGGACATAAACATACAGCTTGTAAAGAAGAAAATAACTGTAGTATTTGTAAGAATGACTCACATTATACAAAATACTGCTTAGATAGAGGATCAAGTACTGTAAGTAATGTCAAATCTTTAACATTCAGTTCACATGAAATAGTTGAATTTATAATGGATTCTGGAGCAAGTAACCATATAATTAATAATGATAAATATTTACAAAATTTAAGCAATAAACAATATAGAATAGCAACAGCTGATGGTAACATACATACTGTTAATAAAGTAGGAAAACTGTACAGTAGAAATAACAATTGGACCTTCAGTGATGTTCTATATGTTCCAAAAATGATAAAAAATATTATTTCAATACCGAAGCTGACAGATTATAATTATGAAATTAAATTTTTCAGAAACCAATGTAAGGTCTACGATGATGGGGTCTGCTTTCTTACTGCGACCAGGGGCAGTGACGACCTGTACTACGTAAGAATTCCTATTGAATATGTTAACCACATAGGAAATTCAAGGTCAGTCAACTTTTCTAGAATATCAAAAGAGGAATTTTGGCATAGAGCATTAGGACATTCCTCGATTAATAATACTAAAGGCTTAGTACGTGGTATTAATCTTGATATTAAAGATAGTTTGGACATCTGCGAAGTCTGCACGCAATCCAAGTTATGTAGAAAACCTTTCAAAACAGAACGTCATAGGGCTACAAAGCCATTAGAAATTGTTCATAGCGACATCTGTGGGCCAATAGGGGTTCCAACTTTTGACGGATATAAATATTTTATCACATTTTTAGATGATTACACACACTTTATGAAAGTTTTTCTCATTAAAAGAAAAGATGAAGCATATTCTAAAATAATTAATTATATTAATGTGGCAGAAAATCATTTTAATACTAAACTTAAAACTTTTAGATGCGATAATGGGGGAGAATACTCTAGTAATAGATTAAAGAAATTTTTTGAAGAAAGGGGAATTCATATAGATTATAATATACCATATACACCCCAACTTAATGGGAAATCTGAGCGATTAAATAGAACAATTATGGAAAAGACTAGAGCGTTACTATTTGATATGAGTTTACCAAAACAATTATGGGGTGAAGCGGTACTTATTGCAGCATACTTAACTAATAGGTGCTCGAATAGAATTAATAGTAGAACGCCGGCTGAAATGTGGTTCAACAGAATTCCAAATTTAGAACATTTAAATATTTTCGGTTCTTTGGCTTATTTTAAAAATAATAAGTTAGTAAATTAGATTCAAGGTGCAATAAGGGTTTATTAATTGGTTATACGAATAACGGTTATAAGATTTGGGATCCAATTAATTTAAAAATACATTATTCTAGAGATGTGAAATTTGATAATAATAAAACAAAAGTTACTGAATTTTTAAAAGAATCTAATTCGAGTTATAACATGATGGATTTATATAGAATTTTTTGTGATGAAAATGTTAATGAGTGTTCGGTGGATAGTGATTCTCACTTTGAGAGGGGAAATTATAGATATAGTCATGCAGGGTCGAATAGTGATGGGAATACACAAGTGATAGATATTGTCGATGATTATAATTTAGAAAATTGTGATGGAATTCGTGCGGTTAATAATGATGAAGAATTTTTAAATAATAATGAAGAAAGTTTAAAGAATAATGATGAGGTTTTAAATAATAATAATAGTGAAGATGATAATGGTGTTTGTGTAAATGAAATAGTGGAGCCAGAGATTTTAAATGAAAATGTTCAAGAAAATGAAGATGAAGATGATGAACTATTTGAAGATGCAAATGAAATAATTAATGAACAAATTCCTAGAAGAATTTTGCCTAAAAGAGAGAAGATTACCAGAGAGATTGAAAGATTATGATTTAGAAAGTTCGTTTTTAACTTATGGTGAAGCAATTAAAGGTGATGAGAAGTTGTTATGGCAAAAGGCCATTGATGAAGAAAAAGATTCTTTGGAAAAGAATAAGACATGGGTTATTGTAAATAAGTCAGAAGCAGAAAATAGAAAAATAATTACAAGTAAATGGATTTTTACAATTAAACCAGGTGGAAAATATAAAGCTAGATTAGTAGCAAGAGGTTTCTTACAGAAATATAATATTGATTATAAAGAAACATATAGCCCAGTGGTTAATACTACAAGTATACGTTTACTGTTGGCAATTGCGGCTCAAAGAGGATACAAGATGAAGCAATTTGATGTGAAGACAGCATTTTTATATGGAGATTTGGAAGAATAATTTTTTATGGAAATACCAACAGGCTATAATATTGAAAATAGTAAGAATAAAATTTGTAAATTAAAGAAGAGTTTATATGGACTGAAACAAGCACCACTTATGTGGAACAAGAGGATAACCGAATATTTAAAAAAGTTAGGTTTTATACAATTAACCTTGTTTGTTTTTCTGTAAAGAGAAAGAAATATATTTAGCAATTTATGTTGATGACGGAGTTTTAATCGGAAATAATATTTTACAATTAAATAATATTTTAACAAAATTAGAAAAAGAATTTGAAATGAGAAAGTTTGATAAAGTTGAAAAGTTTCTTGGTATTGATATAGACGTTAGAGATAATTTTGTAAAAATATATCAAAATATAAGGAATACAAGGGAAATGCACTACAATGTTTTAAATGTTTAAGAATTGGACATAAACATACAGCTTGCAAAGAAGAAAATAACTGTAGTATTTGTAAGAATGACTCACATTATACAAAATACTGCTTAGATAGAGGATCAAGTACTGTAAGTAATGTCAAATCTTTAACATTCAGTTCACATGAAATAGTTGAATTTATAATGGATTCTGGAGCAAGTAACAATTGCGGCTCAAAGAGGATACAAGATGAAGCAATTTGATGTGAAGACAGCATTTTTATATGGAGATTTGGAAGAATAAATTTTTATGGAAATACCAACAGGCTATAATATTGAAAATAGTAAGAATAAAATTTGTAAATTAAAGAAGAGTTTATATGGACTGAAACAAGCACCACTTATGTGGAACAAGAGGATAACCGAATATTTAAAAAAGTTAGGTTTTATACAATTAAAATTAGATCCTTGTTTGTTTTTCTGTAAAGAGAAAGAAATATATTTAGCAATTTATGTTGATGACGGAGTTTTAATCGGAAATAATATTTTACAATTAAATAATATTTTAACAAAATTAGAAAAAGAATTTGAAATGAGAAAGTTTGATAAAGTTGAAAAGTTTCTTGGTATTGATATAGACGTTAGAGATAATTTTGTAAAAATATATCAAAAGACATATGTAGAATCATTAATTAATAAATATAATTATGAGAATTTGAAACCAAGTGTTTATCCGGATATTTTGAACGATACACATCAAGAGGGGAAAGGGAGTATTGATGATGTGCATCGTTATAGGACATTTATAGGTTCTTTATTATATTTTGTGAATAAAACTCGTTTAGATCTTGCTTTTCATGTTGGGTATTGTAGTCGATTTCAAGAGAATCCTAACTTAAATGATTTTCTAAATATCAAAAATTTGTTTAGGTATTTAAAAAGCTCTGTTTCGAATGGTATTACTTATTTGAGAGGGAATGATTTAACTTTGAGAGCGTATTGTGATGCAGACTTTGCCGGTGATCCTGATACTAGGAAAAGTACGACTGGCTTTGTCATCCTGTACAGTGGTGGACCTATTCATTGGTGTTCGCGTAAACAGTCCGTGACTGCTCTGTCCAGTACAGAGGCAGAATACATCTCAGCTGCCGAATGCATTAAAGATCTATTATACGTTCAAAAATTAATTCATGAAATAACTGGTAAAATACCAAAAACGGAACTATTTGTTGATAATCAGTCGGCTATTGTATTAATTAAAAATGGAATCTTGAATAGAAGAAGTAAACATATAGACGTTAGATTTCACTTTATTAAAGAAAAAATTCAAGAAAATAAAATTGAGATATTCTACTGTCCAACAAATTCAAATTATGCAGACATATTGACAAAAGGATTAGACAGAACAAAGTTTTTAAGACTAAGGAAATATATAGTTAGTGACACTTAATTAAAAATGAACATAGTGAAGTGATTTAATGTAATGTTATAGATATAATGATAGGTTAAGGTTGTTTGGCTGATTAATTGGAAATTTAGTTTTAAGGTTGTTTTGATTGATTAATTTGAAATTTATATATTAAGGTTGTTTAGGTAGAATTATTTTAAATTAATATTTATGGGGTTATATTTATTTTGATTGATTTGTTAAGTGGGGAATATGTGTATGGGATTTAATAAGTTAGGTAATATTAATTTAAGAGGGGATGTTGGAGAATTAGTTTTATTGTTTATGGTTTTTATTGATGGCTGAAAAACATAGTGACATTGTACGAATTTGAATTTAAATAAGAGAATGTATTTTGTTTGGGGTTTGAGAAAATTTAGTTGTAAAAAAGTTGTCAAGAAGTATGAGGAAAAATATGTGGTAGATTGTGGTTTATTGTTTTAAGTTTTATTTTGATGAAATATATTTTATTATGAGAAGAGGAAGTTTTTAATAACATTTTAGATAGTGTGTTCCCAAAAGGTGATAGTGAATCAACCCTGAAGGAAACCCCTCTCAACACGTTGTGATTCCGCAACATCTACTAGCTAAGCTGAACACAATTATCACCGATCTCAGCTGAAGTTTGATATTTGCATTGAAAAAATCCGATGGCAATCGGCGTCAGCTTAGGCGGTAGGGCCTCTGATCTGAAGCCGATACCCATCGGATTATTTGAATGCGAATATCAGACTTCAGCTTAAATTTATGGTAGCTGTGTTTAGCGTAGCTCTTAATAACTGTGGAGCTCTATCGACTGAGCTAAAGGTGTTTGTCAATAACTTAAACGTAACCTATTTTTCGAATCAAAATGTTCGATGGTAATCGGCTATAACTTAGCCGGAACCCCTGTTTACTTATGACGTGAATTCGTCTTTAAAATTGCTTCCACAGGGAGGCAATTCAAAAAACGAATGCTAACAAAATAGGGAGATACAGTTTGGTGTTACAGCTACATATCTATCATCTCCATCCAAAATTCAATCACACCACTGGATAGATGAAGGATCAAAGCATTTATTACGCTAAATAAGACTATAGAACATCGCGTGCAAGGGATGGGGAAGCGAATATAACGTATTCACGCACAACAGACGGCCGTATCGCCTGCCATACTCCATTTTTGGATAAGCATATTTTGTTTAACCGGTAGACCGCTTTCGTCCCTACCAGCTAAGCTTGTTACTATTAGCACAAATTTAAGGTGAAGTTATATTTTCCCCTTCAAAAAATCCGATCGTAATCAGTCATTTTATAACACACTATTAATGCCCCTGTTAGTAAACTATACTTACTTTTGGCAACGCGCGTGTGATGCCTCTGGTGTTACAGGCGTTCATAGGCTACGGTAACTGCTTTCCATCAGGCGGGCCGTATGCTTGTTTGCCACACTGGTGGTATAAAAAAAATAAAAAAAAACTATTAGTAAACATGTTACTTCTACCATTTGCAATCGACAATTTAGCTGCTTAGATTTTTTTGCAAGCATAGAATGTCTTTCATCTGTGTCTGTTAAAAACAAACGCTACTGAATAATCTATCGACGCATAGCTCAACCACTGAACGTGTCGGCTTGAAATTTGGTTTAAACGTAGATATGACATAGACATCCACTAAGAAAGGATTTTGGGGTGTAAGTGGTTTATCAACATCTTTGATCCAAGGTCAATCTCACGTGCACATGGTTTACTCTGCTGACTGACAAACGAGTTTCTGGTGAAGAGAGAGAGGTAGAGCAAAGCATATTTTTTAAGCTGCTCGACTGGGATATACCTCAACCTCACAGAATACCGTAGCCAAATAACAATTCCCTTGATGGTTGTTGTGTTCCTGCAATTAGTCACCACAAAGAAAGGAACGAAGGAGTATAGGCTGGCAACGGATCGGCGACCCCTTGGTGTTGCTGATCTCCATAGGCGGTTATGATTGCTTTTCATCAGGTGACCCACATGCTCGTTTACCCCCCTCTCATATAAAAAATCGGACAAGTGCGAGAAGGACTTGCCCACCGAGGTTTCCGTACGTAGGATCATTATAATTTTTCATTACAAATAAGAAATAATGAGTCGGAAAAAATAAATAAAATATATTTTGCAATGTGCACACCAAGCCCTTTCATAATAATATGATACCCCATTTGAACTAGTAGCTTCAATTTGAAATTTCGACCCCCTACAAAAAATATAGACCCCATATTTTTTAAGATTTAATTACAAATGTATAGTTTTGAGATTTATTCTTGTAATTGTAGTCTAGAAAGATGTTACTTGCCAAATTTTATAGTTCTAGGTCAACGGGAAGTACCTATGAGTTTTGATTCCCTTGAGAATGTGCCGAAATAATAATAATTATGTATGCGTTTTTGCTGAATGAACGGCCGTATCTTTTTTTTACTTAAACTTAGGAGTATGATTCTTTTACAACTTCATAGGACCGTAGACCTGAGTATACAGTATAAATTTCAGCTTGATACCTCCACGCTTTCTCGACATAGAGGCTCTTGACAGACAGACAGACGGACAACAAAATGATCTTTTATGGGTTCCGTTTTTCCTCCTGACATACGGAACCCTAAAAAGGCACTATATTGTAACTATTTTTTTTTTTTGCGTGAATAGCTTAACCTTGACATCAGGAACACATAAAATGCACTTATCGGTTCTACACCGGTGGTCATAAAGCGATGGTACACAATAAAACTTGGATCTCGCCGGCTAAGCTTGATCTATCTAGTTTATATTCAACCTAAACTATTTTCGATAAACTACTAAATTGCAAATTACATAATATAAAATATTTGGGACTGTTACTTATCAAGTACCATGTGGGATGTTTTTCATGGTTTTGTACATGTTTTTCTTTTGTCGAAAAATCCGTGCTAAACGTTTATAGTTCTAAAAGGGTACTTATTGCTAATTCTTCATACACATTTTTATACCACTAAGGTGGAAAACAAGCATACGGGACAACCGTCTGATAAATGATTTTCGATTTTTGTGAAATTTTAATTTTTTTAGATATTGTCAATGTGCTCTGACAATGTAACACAAATTTTATTTCCAATGGTTATTTCTATTATAAAAATAAAGAAATTGTTGTGTTCAGGGGAGTTGTTTGACATGATGCCCACGGCCTCCTTCTACAGTCGCACCGCTCGCCATCGACAGGGAATTCATCCTCACACATTGGACCCTAAGTGGTCGCGTACTTCAGACGTTTTTCTTTGTCGAGGTCGACTTTCGTCGAGGATTTCAGACGTTTTACTAGTTACTTTCATGATTGTCATTTTCATCATGGTCATTTTGCTTATTTCACCTTCTACAAGGCTACAGAATATGTTTATTTATTTATGAAACTATTTAATACACAGTCCAATCGCACAAGAGTCAAAACGCAAAGAAAACCGATAGCAGAAAATTCCTCAAAGCAATCACATTTTATAGACAACATAAAAAGGTCTATTTAGTCGAATCAGAACACAATTTCCAATCACTGCACACTAACGATGTTTAGTACATGATATATACACAATCTAATTCGAAACACACTGCGCAATCCCCAGAAATAGGAAAACCATTTATCGACTCTACGTACTTATAGGTTGACTTAGATTCGCCGCTTATGCTGTTAGGTGAATAAGACAATGACAAAAAAAATCTTTAAGTGCCACCCCTGCTATCGATTTCCTGCGACGATATTTTTTGCCCTTTGTCATTCCACTTAATTCTATAGCACACATTGGAACACAACAATCGTTAAGGGTATTAACTCGTTAAGGGCGTTGGGCATTTGTAGTCTTGTAGGGGGACAAGACTACAAATGCACAACGCCCTTAACGAGTTAATACCCTTAACGAGTAGTATTTGTAACTGATTTTGACGAATTTTGTATGTAATTTATTATTATTATTTTTTATTTATTTTTTTATACTACGTCGGGTGGGAGACAAGCATACGGCCCGCCTGGTGTGAAGCGGTTACCGTAGCCATATTAACGCTCGCAACATAAAATATCGCTCGCGCGCCGCCACCCCCGCTGCCATCGCAGCATCTCCTTCCTTTCTGGTGACCTCACTCACTCGCAGGAACACAACAGCCCTCAAGGAACCGTTATTTGGCTGCGGTATTCTGTGAGGTGGAGGTACATTCCCCAGTCGGGTAGCTTACAATTACGCTCCCTACCTCTCTTTTCGCCAGAGCTTCGTTTGTCAGTCAGCAGGGTGCACCGCGTGCAGATGAAGTTGGCTTTAGTTCAAAGATGTTGATGAACCACTTACACCCCAAAATATTTAATATAAATATTATTCTATTGTATGATTATTTTTTTGTATAAGACTATGAAATTCAACACAATGTAATTATTCTTATGAATAAATGAACTGAACTATTGTGCTCGCCTTAGGTCGTATCTCGATTCTCATTAGCTGACTCCTTACTCCTTATTATATAGTATCTTGGTTTTTATTTTTCAGCTTCATACGTTAATACCTATAATACTTCTCCGCAAAACTGCCCTGGCAATCTGTAATTTGTAAGAACAGGCTATTTGACAATGTTCAAAAATTGTATAAATTATTTAACAATATCGTAAAATACGCAAAACTAACACAACAAACCACAAAACTTTCATTCTTATATCTTCCGTCCGACTTATTTTAGGGTCCATTAAAGTTTGGCGGGAAAGTTCATTTTAAAAGTATGAAATTAATAAAAAAAAATATTTCCATTGGAGAAGCAATAAAAAATAATATAACTTTTATTATGATACTAAACGTAATATTTAACATAGCTCTCGTACAAATTTCTGATTTGATTGATGCAGACAAAATACAAACCTGTGACGTCACAACTCAGTAGCCTTTTGTATGGAGCGTTTTTGGGAAAGTCCAAAATTGTGTTTTTCAATTTAACATATCTCGCGAGATTTTTGTGCTATCGAAGTGATTCTTTCACCTATAGTTATATTATTGAGACGTCCCTACATATCAAAGCGAAAAAAATGTTGGTCAAATTGCCTATTACCTTCGGCAATACCCTGCTCCGACCGCCCGTACCATTTGGCCGCCCTAACCCCGGGCCTAGTTGGCCTTAAGGCAAATCCGCCATTGGCGTTGGGTATTAAATCGTAAAGGATTGGTGTTATTTGACTGAGAGATCTTCTGTGAGGTAGAAGTACTTCTCCAATCAGACTCGACGTGCCCTTTGCCAGAGCCTCGTTAGCTAACCTCACCTATTATTCTCAGCAATTCCTGTTACGGGGAAGTTCTACGCCTCACATGACCAGCTGAAGGCGGAGTCCAAAGAACAGACGCAGAAGGTAGACGACTACCATCACAACGTGTCCCAAACGAGAGCCAAGGGACCTCACAGCAAATATCCTTCACCAGCCACGGAGAACCAAGTGTAAGGATCAATTTTATCCTTCCAGGACATGGCTGTTCATATGACTGAACATCTAAAGGGTTAGATTGAGAGCCAAAATGTAAAAAAATTTAGAGTTTAAGAGTTATAGTTGACGAACCCGATGGTCTAATGGCTAGCAAAGGCAACTTTGACTTCGAGGACGCGGCACGAGGCAAATATTTAGGTGCATGAACATGGGTGTTTGTCTTGGTCTGGATGTTTTCTATATATTGTATGTATGTATTTACACAAAAGAGTATTTCATCAGTTATCTATTCCTTATAGTTACTTGTAGTTGCATAGTTTGGGACTAGATGGCGCTGTGTAATATGTCCTAGAATATTTATTTATAGTAATAACTACCATAAAAAAGGTAAAATATGTGAGTATGTAGGACGTAATCTCAGGATCTACTGAACAGATATTGAAAATGATTTTACCAATTAAGCGACGTCATTTGTGAGTGATATATGCTATATATTAACCCGAAAAATGAATAACGAAGCTGCGGGCGGAAGCTATTTATACAATAAACAACCTACCTATGTACAAAGATTTCCAATTCAAGTCCCCAAAAAATTAACCCGTGCAAAATCGGAGCAGGTTGCTCGTTAGATACAATGCGCTTTAGGATGTAAGTGGCTTACCACAATCTTTAGAGCCAAGGCCAACCTCACCTGCACGTGGTGCACCCTGCCGACTAGCGAAAGAGAGGAAGGATACAGCATATTTGTAGGGTGCCCGCCTGGGGAAGTACCTGCACCTCACAATATACCGCAGTCAAATAACAATTCCCTTGAGGTTAGTTGTGTACCTGCGAGTGAGTGAAGTCACCAGGAAGGAAGGAAGCAGTTGCTGTATTGGCAGCGGGAGTGGCGGCGCGCGAGTGATATTTTATGTTGCGAGCATTAATATGGCTACGGTAACCGCTTCACATCAGGTGGGTCCTATGCTAATCTCGAGTGGCAGATGGCAGTGTAGTATCAAAAAAACTTGTGCTATTATTTATTCTGTTTTCGACGAGCTCGGTGGTCGAATGGTTAACTATGGCCACTTTGACTCCGAGGTCGCGGGTTCGATTCCCGCACAAGACAAACATTTGTGTGCGTGAACATGTCTGCTTGTCTTTGTCTGAGTGTTTTCTATGTAATATAAGTATGTATTTACAAATAAAAAAATGTATTTAAGTACATTTATCAGTTGTCTAGTACATGGGTACTATTGATAAATGTACTTAAATACACATTAACACAAATGTACTTAAACACAAGCTTTGCGCTTAATTTGGGACTAGATGGCGCTGTGTAAATTGTCCAGAAATATATTCTGTAGTGTATACAAATTACATCTAAATTGATCAGTCGGATTATCGGTCTGGAATAATGTTCGTAATGGATAATCCAATTTTCCATCCATAGATAGGCTACGGTCATGTTGCTTTCAATTAGAATAACAAGCAGAATGGCGAGGGACGCTATTGGGTTCCTCACGTCGCCGTCAAGACTAAATACCCATAGATAGGCTACGATCGAAGTTGCTTAACGCACTTGATCGAATAGACTGATACGCAGAACGAGGAGGGACGCCACTGAGTTCCTGACGCCGCCGATGAGACTAAATGTTAACCCCTAATTTTCCAGTTATGGTTGGGACTTCAAGCCCCTGGTACAAATGGATCGTAACGATCGCCGCTTCTACTTCCCGAAGAGGGAGAGCACCCACACCAAAATAGAGATCGTTATCTTAATGTCCAACCCAAGAAAACGAGTTTAGAAGAGGCATATATCTGTAAAGTATTCTGATCAATTTTATATGTCTATGATATACATAACTTTATTTATAACTCTGTATATAACTCTAGTTTTGTAAATCTGTTATTTATGTGAGATTATTTGATTAATAAAGTTCCAATTTTTTCACCGACAGACGCATCCCCGTTCAGCCAAAACTCAAGCCTTCCGGTAATGTTGAATTACCGCAATGTTGAATTTTCAATATGTTGAATAACCGTGGACTAGAACAGTGTTCCGCAAAGTGTGTGCCGCGGCACACTGGTGTACCGTGTTCATTAGTTGGTGTGCCTCGGAAAAATAAGGTTATCTCATAAAGCTAAATAGACGGACAGAAGAAAAATACTTTACACAAATAAAAACAAATTTTTAATTTATGGTGTACCTCCATAAATAATCGATTTCCTTGATGGACCTAAGACACAAAAATTTTGCATAACACTGGACTAGAAATCTGAAAGTTTCCTCGTTGCATATACACCGGCTACCTACCTAGTTGGCTTTTTGTCCAGTTGTACTAATAAGGACAGATTCTCAAAACTGATCCCATGAGCAGCGTCGGACTGGCCATATAGTCGAGGTGGCATTTGCCAGCCGGGCCCCAGCCTGCGCGGGCCTCCTACGGACCTGGATTGCGGGGCTTGCGGCAACCGTAGATTAGGAGCCCCGCGCAGACTAGCTCCTAGCTCTTTCTAAATAAAACTAGATCAGATAGTTCGTTCTAACTAGATCAGATAGATAGAAATGAAATAAAAAAAAATAAAAAAATGGTTGAACCTTAGCAAGCATCCCCTGAAACTAGTTTTGGATTTTTTTGTTGAACGGCAATAACTTGAGATGGCATCAACTTATTTAGACGTGTATCAATAGAGCATAATGCATTACATTTTACATTGTTTCATAGATATATTTTGTTTATGTCAATTTGTATAACTCAGTATTTTAAGATAGTATCCCATCTACCATCATCTAGTCTCGGGACCCGGGCCCTTCCGGCCCAGTCCGATCCTGCCCATAAGTGCAGAAGTGATAGATTCAGTTCATTTTATAAACGAATATTAATACCATTTGGTAGAGCTTGTAAAAGCTTTTTCAGTGTCAGTTTCGACATCTTGTATAGTTTAAAGTTTAGTTTAAACATAGAATAAAGAAATTAATATTTTATTTATTTCTCTAGTAAGTTTTCTAAGATAAGATTTCTCACTAGGTTTAAATAACCTAGTGAGAAAACTTATCGTTTTACTTATTATTTATCCGCTCCATCTAGAGAGGGGGCGCCCTATGCTTCGTTGAGTATTACATGGCTTCTACTCTACGACTTTACTCCTCCATCTGCCGTTGCTGACTCGGCAGATGTGGTTAGCAGTTAGCACAGTGCTACTACAACTCGCTGACTCTAAGAACTTTGTCGACCACTTTGGCTGTCCGTCGAATTTCTTCGTTCCGGATAGCAATGTTTCGTTGTAAAAATATCGTGTATGCTTACTGTGTGATGTACATTTGAATCTACAAGCTGTTATATGTACAAAGGCAAGCTTAATTCTACAAGAGACAACCGTCGACTGACCAAAAAATGGTGTGTGGCTATGTCATGAACACGCCCTTGTGCGTGAATACGTTATATGCACTAGAATTATCTCAAAATGGCAGCGCTTCCCCCTCTCCCGCACGCGATGTTCCATAGTCCTTACTTAGCGTAATAAATTCTTTGATCCTTCATCTATACAGTTGTGTGATTGAATTTTGGATGGAGATGATAGATTTGCAGATGCAAGACTAAACTGTATCCCCCGATTTTGTTATCATTCGTTTTTTTTAATTGCCTCCCTAAGGAAGCAATTTTAAAGAAGTATCCACGTCAAAAATAAGGGCACATACACACATAGGCTGTAATTCGTTTATTTAGGAGAACCATTTCGTTCTTTATATCTAATTGTTATCCTTCTCCTTAGAAGCATACTGATTCCAACCTCGAGTACTCTTGTTCTTGAAATCTTGCTTATCTAGCGGCCGAAGATGAGCAGCAGCCACGCGGTCACTGGAAACAGTAGATAACATGTTCAAAACATAATGTAAAACATGTTGGAAACATAAGGTAAAACATGTCGGAAAGGTAATGTTAAAATATTTTTCTTTATATGAGTGGAGTGCAAACGAGCATGTGGGTCACCTGATGGAAAGCAATCACCACTGCCCTAGGAGATCAACAACACTGAGGGATCGCCGATCCGTTTCCAGCCTATTCGCTTTCCTTTCTTTCTGGTGACCTTACACACTCGCAGGAACACAACAACCCTCAAGGAAATTGTTATTTGGCTGCGGTATTATAAAATACACAATGCCCTACCTCTCTTTTCTCATCGTCAACAGGGTGCAGCAGGCGCAGATAAGGTTGACATTGGTTCAAAGATGTTGATGAACCACTTACACCCCAAACATGTTGGAAACATAATGTTAAATAAAACATGTTCAAAATATTCTTTCTGTGTTCACAACTATTTATACTATGGTCAAAACTAAAGTCATTTGCATAACAAAACAGACACTATTGATGTTTAAGTAACACAACATTATCTTTAGAAACTATAGAGATAAAGCCAATTTCAAATACACCTATTCCGACTAGAGATTAGGAAAATATCGAGCGTATTTTTCCAATAAATATTTTCCCCGTAAAAAATAAATTCCCAATAAGTATAATTATATAAATTCGCTATTTATGCCCATGAATTGTGCATTTATACAAAAAAACTATGCATTTGTACATATAAATGCTCAGTTTTTCGGCATAAATAGCAAATAAGACTGAGCATTAATATGTACAAATGCCCATTTATTATTAAGAACTTACTCTAATGCTATTTAGCCTAGACTTGAAGTAGATACATCCAAACCTAGAAGCCTAGGTGGGTATGGCTGGTGATTGATGATTTTTGTGACACCGATGTGTGGTATTGGCACTGAATTATTTACAGAAAGTTTACGATTTCATTTTTATTATATTAATACAGCTAAAGATGTGAATCTTACGCAAACTCTTCATAAGTCTTAGCAGTGTGTATGGCGTCACACTTGACATCGTTCACCCGCCAGTGTTGCCGGTCCTGTTCTACACAACTCCTCAGCTGGTCTTCCATCGCGGTAATATCCTCTGCACTAAGCGGCTTGTCCATTTCCTTATTACTATAAAGATAGAAATTTGGAAAACAGCTGGAATAGAAGACAGACCAAAAAGAGTAAAATTCAAAAAACAATAATTTTATCATTGTTTGTATTGTAAAGGTTGTCTAGAAGAGATTGCTTTTAGCGATAAGACCGACTTTTTTACTATTCATTTTGCAAGTTTCTTGTATGGATGTGTCATAATTGTTGCAATAAAGTGTATTCTATTCTATTCCACTTATGAAATTTATACATGAATGAATGAAGGAACGAATGAGTTTATTTGCAATATATATATACATACTCGTATACACGAGTATATAAAAATCACGAATCACGGTGTTTGTGGTTTCGCCTCCGAAACCGTTCGATCGATTTTATGATATGACGGTATAAATGATAAAACGGGGGGGAATAGAATGTAGATTCTGGGTATTGGTTCAAGACTTTAAGTTTACTTACCTTATTCACTTTTGACTTTATGTTGTTTATTAATACTTAATTCTGATTTATCGTAAAATCTCTTTAGTTTTGTCTACATAAAAGTCATTGTAGTATCCTGATTTTTTCCGTAAATAAATACTTATTATTCGTATCCATAGTAACCACCAGTGGTAACCCACAGAGTATGCTTATAACTTTGTGTGGTAACCATGGAGGAAGGACATGTTAACTGTTAGATACCAAACTTATAACCTCCTTGGATGCCACATTTTGGTTGGTATGGTTCCATACCGCTGATGCGTTTAATTTTCTTTAGTTTATACGCAGTGTCTGCAATCAAATTTTGCAAGTTAAACTCGATCCACTTCTTAGTGTACGGCTGAACCGAAATTTGGCAATTTGACACACTCGTCTTCAATGAATTTGATCCATTTATAATTGGATCCTTTTATGCAGAATAGATCCAACCGGTAAACTATGCGAAATTGAGAGATATATGTACATAGAAATCGAGTTTTATAAATTCGCAACAGATTCTAGCAATTTGATGGCATGCTTGCCAAAAATTAGACTGCGGGAAATTTTTATCCGTATTAAACTTTAAATATTTTAAATTAAATGGAACAAAATGTAGGTTGAATCTATTCTGCATAACAGCGTCCAATTTAACCCATAGGATAGGAGTATCAAAAGGGCTTGGTGAGCGAAAACCGTTTGTCAAGTGAGTTTTTTTTTTTTTGTTATCTATTATAAATTAAATCTTTAGACAATAGACACGTAATTTAATTATGCGAATCTACCAGACTTTTCCTGTCGTCTGCATGCATGAAAGAGGTTTGAAAGTGAATTGTTTGTTTTTTTTTTTACTTCTTTTCTAGAGACAGAAAAATAATATAAACAAAAACACTCAAGCTGTCAGATTCTCAAGTGCTTTCCCAGGAGAGTACAGTATGAGATTTTTCAAGGAAAGGGGTAAGGGATTTTTGCAGGTTCGGCAACGCGAGAGTGATGCCTCTCGCGTGTCGCAAGTGTGTGGACACTCGTGGCACCACCTCAAACAAGTTGCTGGTAGAAAAGGCCTAAATCTAGCAGTGGGTAGGTATAGGCTGATGATGATGATTGACAAACCGTTTTATTGAAGGAATATTTTCCCAATAATATTTAATTTCAAAAACATTAAGCTTCCTTGATTGAAAATAATCAAATCGTTGCACAAGTCAGATCGATATTGCGAGTCCAGGAATTGCAAGAGTTCACGTGACGTACGTGGTGATAACAACGAACTAATGAGCCCTTATCGCTCCTTACGAGATGTTGAACAAACACCAAGAAACAACTGTTTGATATAACACCACTCGTTAAAATAGAGCTCAGAACACCTATTTAATATTACACTCAACCCGGCTGGCGAAGCGGCATACTGGTCGTAGACAGGTATATATGGCAATTCAGTAGAGAGTTATTATTTTCTTGTGAGTGAGAAAAAATAGATGGGCCGTATGCTTGAAAAAAAAATCATAAAGCCATAAAAAATCATAAGCAGAAAATAGAATTAAAAGCCCCTTCCGACCCATGGTTACACTGATTTGTTACACTGGAAGCTCTCTATTTAACACATACATCAGTTACTTCAAAATCGTAATAAACAAAAAGTTTCAGTTTAATACTCATCAATGCCCAGTCCAACCCCATTCACTAAGCTGAAATTGCGCAGAGGTCGCCTTTGTGATGAAAGAATGTTAGGAATAAGGAATAAGGAGCGCCGTCTCAATTTTTTGTTCAATAACATTTACTATTCCTTGTATTAGCTGTATTTTTTTAATAGCAAATGCCAAACTATTTCTTAACGTAGATAGTTTGCAACGGCCAGGACGGATAAGATCGAAATTTTCTGTATTAGATTGGGCCTAAGCCCAGTTGGATATTATAAACTTGTGTTTTAATTTTTATGAGACTCTCATCTTAACAGAGAAAAATCTGAACAAAATGTTTAATATGAAACGGTACATCAGCGCCACTTGCTTTCATTCTACTCAGTTTATCAATTTCATCTCTCACTCAGGCATATTTTCTTTTCAAAATAGTTTGGATGTTTCATATGGTAACTGAAGAGCTGGATGGCGTCGTTGCGCGACTTGCGCGTGTCAGTCTAATCAAACACGCAAGGTAAGCAACGTCGACCTCAGCCTGTCCATGGATGAGTTTATTTATCTCGAGCTTCTCCGTGCTTCGGAGTCATTAGATGATGGTCGTTAAGTCAGGCGCCTTAGGGCGGATTGAAGACACTGACATAGTAAAAATAATTGATACTATTTATACTATGACACTGTCCTCTACTTTCCCGTAGTTGAGCAGCGTGGTGGAGTATGCTCTAAACCCCTTCGATTGAGGCGAGATCCGTATCCCAACAGTTAAATGATTATGGGTTGATACCGACGATATAGTAACTATGTTTATTTCTAGAACTTATTTAATTCGATTAAAAGCGCATCACACACTAAGCAGATGAGATATAATTATTTAGAGTAAGACGCTTCTGTATTATTCGTGTAATAGGGCCTCACTTGTCTCACCTACAGCAGTGTCTCGTTTTCAGTTTGTTTTTTATTTTTTTTTGACAATGTACACAACGCCATCGAGTCCCAAATTAAGCGCAAAGCTTGTGTTATGGGTACTAGACAACTGATAAATATACGTATTTTTTTTTTGTAAATACATACTTATAGTACTTAGAAAACACCCAGGCCAAGACAAACAGACATGTTCATGCACACAAATGTTTGCCTTGTGCGGAAATCGAACCCGCGACCTCGGAGTCAAAGTGACCATTGCTAACCATTCGACCACCGAGCTCGAATTTTTCGAACTCGAATAGTTATTTTCTATAATAGTATTGTAAATGGAGCCACACTTGAAGTAGTCGAGTAATAAAGTCGAGCGTGACCGCAAAATCAACTTGCGGATTTCTTAGTTGGCTCTTTACCTTAGAAAGACCAATATTATACGAATATTACGATGTATATACGTAAGTTTTACTTTTTATACTATTGTATAAGAATACTAGTAGTACGCCGCGGATTTGGCTCTATATTTTATATATATATACGAGTATATTCCGTCGGGCAGCCCCTGCTGCCAACGCAACAACTCCTTCCTTATAAGTGACCTCACTCACTCGCAGGAATACAACAACCTTAAAGGGAATTGTTATTTGGCTGCGGTATTCTTTTGGTTTTTATAAGCTTTCATTCAATTTAATTGCGATGTCTGTATTTAAATCTTGCAAATTAAGTTTAACAACCCACTTTCTAAGCTCCGATTGATCCGAAATTTGGCACACTCGTTGAGTTATCGTGACAGTGCACGATTACCAAATACCGCCATGACCAATCCAAAATGGCGGCCGACATAAAACGTTGTTTGACATGATGCCACTACCTCCTACTGTCGCACCGCTTGCCATCGTCAGGGAATTTATCCTCACATATTAGAGAGGAAATGGTCACGTACTGTGCGGTTCCAGAGAAGTATTCTCCCACGTACTATCAACCTGTGGAATGAACTTCCTGTCGAGGTTTCCTATGAGACTGCAGCATTGAGTTCTTCAAAAAGGGCGTGTAGAGGTTTTTACAGGATCGGTAACGCGCATGTGATGCTCCTGGTGTTGAAGGCGTTCGTAGGCTACGGTAAATGCTTTCCATCAGGCAAGACATATGCTCATCTACCACTTTAGTGCTAAGTATGAAAAAACCTTCATGAATTCCTCGTTTAGTATAATAATAGGTAGGGGAAAAAGTCTTTTCGCATTATAGTATGTATGAACTTGTATTAAAATCTCTTTGGTTATACCATTTGTATCTGGCAGGTTTTGATATCTTTAAAAAGTTTAAATTTTAAAAAAGATAATTCCAAATTCAAATTAGGTAAATGTGTGATTTTCATTTGTTTTTTTTACTGTCAAGATGAGTGAATCTAATGAAGAAATTTGATTCATTTTAAAATTTTACTACAAAAAAGGTAAAAATGCAACGCAAGCTGCGAAAAAAATTTGTGACGTTTATGGACCTAGTGCAGTGTCTGTGAGAGTAGCACAAATTTGGTTTAAGCGTTTTCAATCAGGAAATTTTGATGTGAAAGATGCACGTCGCTCTGGTCGCCCTGTTACGGATAAAATGGATGCCATTTTTGAAAAAGTGGAGCAAGATCGGCATATCAGTAGTTACGACGTAGCTGAAGAATTAGGAATTGACCACAAAACAGTTTTGGCGCATTTGAAAAAACCCCGCTTTTTTCAAATGCGCCAAAACTGTTTTGTGGTCAATTCCTAGTTCATACATACTATAATGCGAAAAGACTTTTTCCCCAACCTAATATATATTACAGTTTTACTTCCATTCCATAAATAATAATTTTGAAAATAAAAAATTTCAGCATCAATTTTCATTATTTCATACGCCGCTTATTGCTATGGGCTCGCGACGTATGAAATCTTCCCCGGTTTTGCGACGAATTATACAGATATTAATTTCGATGACAGTCCAGAAATATCAGTTATAACGCAAAACGCAACAGCAAATATAACGCAAAATCCAGCGCAATATGTAACACAAAATATAACGCAAAACGCAACAGAAGACCAAACGCAAAGCACAACGCAAAATGAAAATATAACGGAATCAAATAATAGTCTGGTAAGTGAACTGGTAAAAACTATAATAAAAAGGTAAGTAAGTAATATTTAAACTTGATATATTCTGGAGCGGGTCACGACGGGTGTACAATATTACATCAACTTCTCAAAGGGGCCTCTACGCGTTGCATCCATGGCACCGAGTACGACTATCAAATGACCGGACTTGACCTGTGATCAATAGAGAGGTAAGTATGTACCTATAAATATTTTTTCCTTTATTCGTATAAGGGGCAGTTTCTCAAAAGAAAAGAGTACCTACACGTAAACAAAAAAAGAAGAAGAAAAAAGAAAAACCAAAGACATTTTATTTACACTACATATCATCGCCGTAGAATAAAAATCTCCGTGACTTTCGAGTAATTTTGTTTTTAAGCTAATGCATTGCGAAGTATTTCTTCAGAAAATTAAATAAAATAAAAAATGAACAAAACTATAAGTACATGCCTACCGCGTTTACACACTACGGCGGCGGCGGCGGGTCAGTAATTTGTAGTAGATGACTACTACAAATTACTGACAACATAATTATAGAGAAGGGGGAAAAAATCTTGTGGCATCTGAATTATTGTTCTTTTACGTTAGTACTATTACTTATACTGTGGTTCTTTAAAAATGAACCTCCATCTCTTATTGCGATTCAATAACTGAATAGAATGCTTATGCATACCAATGAATAAGCATCTCTATTTCAAATGGAATAGAGTCGCTTATTCATTGGTATGAAATAGCAATCTATTCAATTATTGAATCGCAATAAGAGATTGTGGGTAGGGGGCTGAAATAATGGAGGAGCTGAAAGCGGCTAAATGCGCTCTCTCAAAGCGACCTCACCTCTCCTTGAGTCGAATGTGGAACCGATCGCAAGAGCCGCCACGTGGCGCCGCGACGCCACGTGGCGGCTCTTGCGAACTGAACTAAATGGTAAAAATATTTATTTCTTATTATTTAATTATTACCATTGAAGAAGGTGGAAGGCGGAAGATTGCCTTTGATAGAAAGCCTTTTGGGGTTTAAGTCGTTCATCAACATCTTTGATCCAAAGCCAACTTCACCTGCACGCGGTGCACCCTGCTGACTGACAAACGAAGCTCTGGCGAAAAGAGAGGTAGGGAGCGTAATTGTAAAGCTACCCGACTGGGGAATGTGCCTCCACCTCACAGAATACCGCAGCCAAATAACGGTTCCCTTAAGGGCTGTTGGGTTCCTGCGAGTGAATGAGGTCACCAGAAAAGAAGGAGATGCTGCGATGGCAGCGGGGGTGGCGGCGCGCGAGCGATATTTTATATTGCGAGCGTTAATATGACTACGGTAACCGCTTCACATCAGGCGGGCCGTATGCTTGTCTGCCACCCGACGTAGTATAAAAAAAAGCATTGTGGAAGGCCTGTATCTAGCAGAGGGTAGATACAGACTGATGATGATGATAAAAAGTGTCTGATCACTTCACATCAGTTATCAATATTTTTCAGGATAGTATCACTCCAATCACCATTGAAACACCTACTATCTTCGAATGCCCAGAAGAGGAGCACCCTCTCAACATCGGACCATACGAGGTACCAACTCAGAAGGACCTGTTGCTGATGATGAAGAAGATGCTGATTAAAATGATAAAAAGATATAACAAGAACATTTTTTACTTACTGAAAGATATTAAACAGGTAAAATCATACTAGGCCGAATTCTAGCCCACGGGGCCGAAAAGTTGAGTGGAGCGAGTAGATTCGCCGAGTGCATGTTTTCCATTGATTTCAATGGAAAATGTATTTGATGATCATTCCTCAAGGACATGATCGATCCAATTTTTTTTCGACATAAACCTCAAACATATCAAGGTCTTTAATTGTGACAAGTTTCATTAAAATCGGTTCAGTGGTTTTGGAGCCTATTCATTTCCAAGAATGTCTTTTCGACGTACGTTCGTTTCGCTCGCTCCACTGAACAATTTTGTAAACGCCGGCAACTAATGCGTTAATAGTTTGCAAGATCATAGCATGGATTAACGTAAGCGTTTTGATTTTTTTAATAGATTGAGTAAACCCGCAATCAAGACAAAAGTAATTACTTTTGTCACAATCAGCCGCTTAGTTGCAGCAGCTATGTGGCTTTTACAAACATGGGCCGGCCACTTCTGCCGAGTCGCATAACGTCGATAGCATGCAGGGAAGGAAAGTTATATATTGAGCTCATGTGGCCTAACTTTAATCTTGTTCCAATTGGCAGGCCATACGTGGGACGACTAAGCGTTGGACGGTCCTCCACTAAATAAACCGATGACGACAAAAAAGCGGCTGCACGCGGCTGGACACGGAAAGCGGAGGATCGCATATGGGAGTATTAGGAATGGCTTAAATCCAGCAGTCGGTAAGGCTGATAATGATGATGATGATATATGAATTGATTTTAGACGGCAGACCCACCACTGTGTCTCCTGTGTAGCCAGCGGCGACCACCAAAAAGGCAGTGAACAGTGAAGTTCACTGCAGTCCCGGGGGTACAACTACGGCTGCTTTGGAACTCACAAGAAATTATAGGAAAAGAAATTACTTAGTAGGAGTAGGAAGAGTAATTTGACTACTTTGACTGTTACGACCACAGCGTAGCCTCAAATGGACAACCATGTGTTTGGCTTTTAACAATAAGTATGTAAGTATTATTGTTAAAACTCAAACACATGATTGTCCATTTGACATTTGACTTGATTGACGAGCTCTGTGGCGCTGGCGTAGCGGTCAATGAAGCGGCTTCGACACCAACGCTCGTTGGTTCGATTCCCACATAGGACAAGCATTTGTGTGCATGAACATGTCTGTTTGTCTTGGTCTGGGTGTTTTCTATGTATCATAAGTATGTATTTACAAAAAAAAATGTATTTACATATGTTTATCAGTTGTTACCCATAACACAAGCTTCGCTTACTTTGTGGCTAGATGGCGCTGTGTAATTTGTCCGACAATATTTATTTATCTATTTATTAATTTGAAGCTACGCTGTGGTCGGGTAAGAAGGGTGCAATCTATATTTTCTATCTCTCTTACCAGGCAACCAGAGCTACCGAAGGCATTGCAAAGAAATGTCAAGGTAATAGAAATTTGTACAAGAAGTGTGTTAAGAACGTTAGCTTGCAATGCGAGTTCATCGCCAAGAACCTCGTCAGCACCATGGAGAAACAAAGGAATGATATCAACACTTTTACAGAGGTAAAGTCTTTATTTACATTAGAGTTGGATATTGTAGTTGGAAGAAATTTAGTTGAAAGAGATAAGCTCAGCTTGTATACTTAGTTGTTTGTTCAATATTAAATAATGTCCTTTCTTTAACAATAACAAAATTTGTTTGTACAATAATTGTACAAACATTTTTTTGCGTAGTTGCGCGTGTCAGTCTAATCGATTATGCAAGTTAAGCAACGTCCACCGTAGCCTGTCTAGGGGTTTATTTATCTCGAGCTCCTCCGTGCTTCGGAGGTCACTTTTAACCGTCGACCCCGGCTGTTGTCACTAGATCACAGAGCCCTTTAGGCGGCTTGAAAACATTGACCTGCACCAACCCGCAGTTGAGCATGGAGTATGCTGTAAACCCCTTCCGTAATCAAATCTTGCAAGTTAAATTTTACCCACTCTCCAGTGACCGATTAAGCTGAAATTTGGCATATTTGGATCTCGTGACAATGTACGATTGTCTAAATTTCACAATTTTTAACGTATATAGAGGGATCGCAAAATGGCAATTTATGATGGCAATTTGATCTACACTACTTTGCGTGCTTCCGCCACCAATTAGTTCATGCAAACTCCTGCCGGCCGGCACCCGCCCACTACCGTTAATAGTTGCATGCGACGGCCGTGGCTGCTTTGCTCGTCTCTGCTCCAGCTGCTGTAGTCGTCTCGGCGAATCTCCAACATCTGAAACAGAAGATACATGCGAACGCCGCTGCCCCGACTGTGGTCGTCTCTGCAGTCGGGGCAGCGGCGGTCGCAAAAGGAAAAAAAACCGGACAAGTGCGAGTCGGACTCGCCCACCGAGGGTTCCGTAGGTACGTAGTATCATTATTAAATTTGATATTTTTCATTATAAATAAGAAATAATGCGTCGAAAAAAATAAATAAAATATATTTTGCAATGTGTACATCAAGCCCTTTCATATGATACCCCATTTGAACTAGTAGTTTCAATTTGAAATTTCGTCACCCTATAAAAAATATAGACCCCCTATTTTTTAAGATCTATTTACAAATGTATAGTTTTGAGATTTATTCCTGTACTTGTAGTCTATAACGATGTTACTTGCCAAATTTTATAGTTCTAGGTCAACGGGAAGTACCCTATAGGTTTTGATTCCCTTGAGTGTGTCGAAATATGCGTTTTTTGCTGAATAAACGGCCGTAACTTTTTTCTACGTAAACTTAGCAGTTTGATTTTTTTTTTAACTTCATGGGACCGTAGACCTGAGTATACAGTTCAAATTTCAGCTTGATACCTCCACGCATTCTCGACATAGAAATTCTTGACAGACAGACAGACAGACAGACAGACAGACAGACAGACAGACAGACAGACAGACAGACAGACAGACAGACGGACAACAAAGTGATCTTATAAGGGTTCCGTTTTTCCTTTTGAGGTTCGGAACCCTAAAAACGGAACCCTTATAAGATCTCTTTGTTGTCCGTCTGTCTGTCTGTCTGTCAAGACTGTCAAGACCCTCTAAGTTGAGAATGCGTGGAGGTATCAAGCTGAAATTTGAACTGTATACTCAAGTCTACGGTCCCATGAAGTTGTAAAAAATCTAACTGTTATGTTTACGCAAAAACAATACGGCCGTTTATTCAGCAAAAAACGCATATTTCGACACATTCTCAAAGGAATCAAAAATTCATAGGGTACTTCCCGTCGACCTAGAACTATGAAATTTGGCAAGTAACATCGTTATAGACCACTGTTTTTCAATTTGTGGGTCGGACCCCCAGGGGGGTCGCCAGCAAACAGAAGAAGGCAAGGTGTGATTTTGCTGCTGACTGAGAGATTTCAACTTTCGTTCAAAGAAATCCATGAGATGATTAGCTTCTTTTTGATGCTTAGTTGTGAAACGCCGCAAAAACTTCTACTCTCACATGATAAAAATTCGCTACAAATTACGTAGTCATCTATATTATTTATTTGTCTATCACAAGGGAACGCCAGATTTTTTTAAATTCTAAAGGGGTCGCGAAATCAAAAAGATTAAAAAACACTGTTGTAGTCTACAAGTATAAGAATAAATCTCAAAACTAACATACATTTGTAATTAAATCTTAAAAAGATAGGGCGTTAGATTCCTGAACTATTTGTAATGATTCTACGTACGGAACCCTAGTCGGGCGAGTCCGACGCGCACTTGGCCGGTTTTTTTTTTAAATTAACAACTACCTAATAAAACCTCGTTTAATTATTTTTTTAATTTACAGGAAAACATATGCAATATGGCTTCAATGAAGACAGATCCCTTAGAATTAGTCAAAGTATTAGCGATGGAGGAAGCCTCGCTCAGGTTTGCTCTGCCTGGCTTTTTGAGGCTCCTCAACAAATGTTCATTTTATTGCTCGAGGTAAGTGCACGGGAGCTATCCCTTATACTTCCTTTCCCTAACTCGTTATTTTTATATACCTAAGTAGTTGTTACTTACGGAAAATTTGTTCATTTATGTAATACTTAGTAAGTATGTACGGAATAAATATAACTAAGTACCAACCTCAGTAGGTAAAGTTCTTATGCTATTGTCTCTGTTCGCCGAGAGTTGATAAATATTACGAGAAGTCTCAAATAGCGATTGTCGCTTAAGTGTCGCTTACTGCATGACGAGAGTTCACGTGTGTCGCAGTCGCTGTGCGTTCGCTATGTTTTATGGTACGAGGCAGGCAGCTATGTCAAGCGCAGGCCGTTGGCGCGTCTAATTTTTTTATTGTCAATGGATAAAAATAATAAGCAATCTATGCTGAGCTTAGAAACCCTGGTTTTTATTTTATTTTATCAACTCTCGACGAACATAGGGGTACACAAATTCGTGCTCTTTTTAAAGTGGTACTCCACGTCCTCATCATCATCCAGGGACCCAACCGCCGAAGCTGAAGCCGATTATCATCGGATTTTTTTAATACGAAAATGAAATTTCGGTTGTTGTTAATTATGTATAGCTCATCTGGTAGAAAGAAACCCTAGACACAGCATAGTAATACAACCCGTACTTTGACTTCATACTAGCGCCCAAATCGGCGCACGCACACTGCCAAGCGTCATTTACACGACCGCTCAGGACGATTTGGTGCGCAACAAAACTTCCTGAGCGGTCGTGTAAATGACGCTTTGCTGTGTGTGTGCGCCGATTTGGGCGCTAGTATGAAGTCAAAATACGGGTTGTATTACTATGCTGTGCCCTAGAGCTCTACCATAAAGGTAATATTCCTAACGGAAGGAATATTACCTTTATGAGCTCTACCTACTAAGCTGATCATGTTTGTCAATAACTTTAATCTAAGACCAATTTTTGGAATAAAAAAACCGATGGTAATGTAATAATCGGCTTCAGCTTCGGCGGTGGCCCTGGTCATGTCTTCACATCTAACGGCCCGTAGGTATGCTTATCTTCCACCCGACGTAGTCTAAATAAATGTATGTTCAAATCACGGCTCTAGCACACATTTAACTTTAATTTAAAAGAATCTTTGATTAATAGAACTTTAACTTCAAGAATAAATTGAGAACTTCTGTCTGTGAAATCTCATAAATATCTATAGCTTTTTCCTCTTTTTAGTATATTTTTATGGCAGTGGCTCACCACTATTTTTAGAGCCAAGGCCAACCACATCTCTCCACGTGGTGCACCTTGCAGTCAAGCAAAAGAGGCTCTGGCGAAACAGAGGTATCAAGCCTTACTGGAAATACCTCGATCTCACAGAATACTGCAATTAACTAACACTGTTTGTCCAGTATGTAGCGTTAAGAGTCCGTAAGTGAAATTGCGCCGATTTTGTAAAAAAAATTGCTCAAATTTCTGGTTTTTCAGAAAGTAATCATACTACACTGTATTTGAGTATACGAGTATATTAAGAAAGCCCATAAATTTCTAAAGTTTCGTTTACCTAGTTTTCGGGTAGTATTCGATAATTATTTCTAAGAAAACTAATAACATTAATATTTTCTTGTTTTGTACGTAACTAAATAGTCGTAAAACTGATATTTATTTTGGTGTTTTTTTTATAAGTTATAAGACCAATTTTTGGAATAAAAAAACCGATGGTAATGTAATAATCGGCTTCAGCTTCGGCGGTGGCCCTGGTCATGTCTTCACATCTAACGGCCCGTAGGTATGCTTATCTTCCACCCGATGTAGTCTAAATAAATGTATGTTCAAATCACGGCTCTAGCACACATTTAACTTTAATTTAAAAGAATCTTTGATTAATAGAACTTTAACTTCAAGAATAAATTGAGAACTTCTGTCTGTGAAATCTCATAAATATCTATAGCTTTTTCCTCTTTTTAGTATATTTTTATGGCAGTGGCTCACCACTATTTTTAGAGCCAAGGCCAACCACATCTCTCCACGTGGTGCACCTTGCAGTCAAGCAAAAGAGGCTCTGGCGAAACAGAGGTATCAAGCCTTACTGGAAATACCTCGATCTCACAGAATACTGCAATTAACTAACACTGTTTGTCCAGTATGTAGCGTTAAGAGTCCGTAAGTGAAATTGCGCCGATTTTGTAAAAAAAATTGCTCAAATTTCTGGTTTTTCAGAAAGTAATCATACTACACTGTATTTGAGTATACGAGTATATTAAGAAAGCCCATAAATTTCTAAAGTTTCGTTTACCTAGTTTTCGGGTAGTATTCGATAATTATTTCTAAGAAAACTAATAACATTAATATTTTCTTGTTTTGTACGTAACTAAATAGTCGTAAAACTGATATTTATTTTGGTGTTTTTTTTATAAGTTATAAAACATTGCTCTATATAGGTAAACGAGGTCATTGTTTGAACCATATTTATCAAATTCTAGAAATCTGTTGCCGAAGGGCTCAAATCGGGGTATATCGGGATCTTTCATAATATGAAAGATCCCGATAGGGTATATCGGGATCTTTCATAATATGAAAGATCCCGATAGGGTATATAGGGTATATATATATATAAGTATAGGGTTCATAATATGAAAGATCCCTATATACCCCGATTTGAGCCCTTCGGCAACAGATTTCTAGAATTTGATAAATATGGTTCAAACAATGACCTCGTTTACCTATATAGAGCAATGTTTTATAACTTATAAAAAAAACACCAAAATAAATATCAGTTTTACGACTATTTTCAAATACAATGTAGTATGTAGGTATGTAATAAGAATGGAAAAAGTTAGGCTATTTTTTTTTACATAACCGGCGCAATTTCAAATATAGATTCTTAATTATTATTAATGGTTGTTTACACAAAAAGGAATATTTATTTTTAGCTCACACAAACAAAACAGTTTCAAGAAGCCGTTAAGACACATGACCGATCAAGATCTAGTTGTTCAGCATTTTTTAACTCGTAAAAACTACATTCAGTTAATAAAAGGTTTGTGAAGAAATAAAATGTGTATGCCATTGTGATTGAATTACAAAACTGTGAACGCATTCTTTGGAATTCACGAACGATGATCGCAGCAACAAGCGATCGATTGAGCTTTCACAAGTTTCGCATACCGTACCACAGATGGCGCTACTGTCAATGAACTTTTGACGTGAACTTGACTGTAACTTGAATAACTTAACCAAAATATCTAAGCTTTTTGTGTGATGTGAATAGTGATAACCGTGCGAACTTAAATAAAACTGTAATCAAATTAAAATACAATATGTACGTGTGAAGTGTTTATGTTATTTTGAAACCCAGAATTAGTGACATCCTGGATCCTATTTGCGAGACTTCAGAGAAATTCCATTGGATTGGGTAAGTTTTAGTGATTTCTAAATAAATTAAATACACTATTATCTGTATTTAAATACAGATTGTTAAATATCATAAACGAATACATTCATAAAGTGAGTCGCACGATTAAACTTGTCAGTGATAATATTGGAAAGTTGTATTTACCCTACTTTCTACTTAGTTGTAACTTAGATAAGTACACTACTATTTTGTGAAACAGGTTAACTGATAGCTAGTGTGTTTGTCTCTTGTATCACAAATATCATTTAAGTAATTTTCATTAAATAATGTTAGATTACTTAAAGTAAATCTGACTAAATATACTGCAGGGAAACTCATCAGAATATAAACAAAGTTACTACTAAATAATTTATTTAATTTCGTTTTATTTTATCACTTTGGTGTTCAGATCTCATAACAATTGAATTAGTTAAAGGAACTTAAAATGTCTAGATTACGACTAGCCAATCCGACAAGCTCGGTACTCGAATGACTCCGAGGTCACAAGTTTGATCGCTGCACAAGACAAATATTTGTGTCCATGAACATGTCTGTTTGTCTTGGTCTGGTTGTTTTCTATGTATTATATGTATGTATTTACAAAAAAAATGTATTCATGTATTAAAGCAGTTATCTAGTACCCATAGTACAAGCTTTGCTTACTTTGGAACTAGATGGGAATGTGTAATTTGTCCAGGAATATTTATATTTTATATTATTTATTCCATCTTATTTATTGCTCATAACAAAAGCTATGTGTAGGCCTTAACACAGAATAACAAGGGTGTTGCCAAGGGGCAGCAGGGAGGGGCAGCTGCCCCCCAGATTCTATTTATTTATAAGTTTTATTTATTGTAAAGTCTCTCCCCCCCCCCCCCCCCCCCCCTGGGCCATCGGCTGGCGACGACCTTGCAAAATAATAGTATATTTTTAGCTTTTAGTGGCTCACCAGTCACCACTCTCCAAAGTCAACCCCTGCTACACATTAAGCACCCTGCCATTGAGCCGATAGAGTCAGAAAGTTGCCTTAGGGGCGGGAGTTGGAGTTATGTTTTATTTAGGGGCAATTAGCTCTGATTGAATGAGAGGTAGGCTACGTCAAGCCTGACTGCTCCGAAAGGTAGGTAGTTTCGGATCAGTCAGGTCATCCACCTGACAGTCCTGGACATGAGATGCTCCTTTTTGTAGCAAAGTGCTAGCATGCATATCTCCTTACATTGCAAGCATTTATATGGCTGTGGGTTAAAGCTAGTGTGGCACCTGACATCATATAAAAAAATATATAATCTGAATTTTTGGGGTGTAAGTGGTTCATCAACATCTTTGAACCTAAGCCAACTTCATCTGCACGCGGTGCACCCTGCTGACTGACAAACGAAGCTCTGGCAAATAGAGAGGTAGGGAGCCTAATTGTAAGCTACCCAACTGGGTAATGTACCTCAACCTCACAGAATACTGCAGCCAAATAACAATTCCCTTGAGGGTTGTTGTGTTCCTGCGAGTGAGTGAGGTCACCAGAAAGGAAGGAGATGCTGAGTTGCCAGCAGGGGTGGGGGTGTTATTATGACTGCTTTCTTGCATTTCTGTCTGCTCTTCGGCACATCCAACCCTACGGCCTCCTTGCACTAGACGACTGTGACCGTGACCATGGAAGCAACAACCACCAATTTGTATGACTGCGGGGTGTTGCATATAACAATGGAAATGTTTAGTCACTGCAACCAATGGTCGCAGTCTCCTAGTGCACGGAGGCCGTTAGGCATAGAAGTATGTTTTATATGACTAAAGTGGCAAAAAAGTATGCCTACTAGTAAGCAGTCAACACCAGAGTAAGCAGTCAACACCAGAGGTATCAGTCATGCATGGCAGACCCTGTAGAAACTGGAAGAATTTTAGATTACCACCATGCAGGATAAGCTAGGTGGAAATCTGAAATGACTAACTTATAAATTAACTATTTTTCTAAAAGAGTGTTATTTAATTTTATATCATTGTTAAAAAAATATTGTAAATTAATATTCATCAATTATCAAACATTTATAATGTCGGTCAAACATACTAAAATAACACATACAGTTTATGCTTGACTGTGCTCAAAGTTTTAAAGTTACCAAGTATTTCTTTAGTGGGTTAACAAAGATACATGAAATTAATAAAATAATACAAAGTAATATTACAAATTTATTTTTATTTCTTAAATGTTACTTAATATATGTATTATGCTCCATCAGCACAATTGTCCATGTACACACACAGTACAGTTTTCCATGTTGTCATTATAAGATACAAACAAAAAAAAATATCCATTAAATTCATTACTTAAAATTATTAAACTTCAGCCTTTGACGATTTTACCCTATAATTATTGTCATCTCCTAATACCAATGTTTGAAATAAAATCATGAGTTAAATTTGAAAATAACTTGTCAAAAATACATTGTGTTTTAACCTTTTAATCACCAAACATTAGGGAGCTCTATGTTATACGTCTAATATTTCAGAGCTAATAAACCCTTAAACCTACACCCGTGTCACAAGTCTCGGGATCTGCTTGGGGTTTCTCTCTCTGCCACTCGATGGACCCGCATGGTGAATTCATGGAAGCTAAGAAGTTCATCTCAAATATGTGTGGACAATTTGCACAGCACCATCTAGTCTTAAATTAAAAGCAAAAAAACTTGTACTATGAGCAACTGATAAATGTACTTAAATATTTTTTTTTGTAAATACATACTTATAATATGTAGAAAATACCCAGACCAAGACAAACTGACATGTTCATGCACACAAATGTTTGTCTTGAGCGGGAATCACCTGACCTCAGAGTCAAAGTCACCATTGACCACTGATTAAAGATTTGACCCCTCTTTAATCAGTGGTTAAAAGGTTAAAATTAAACATTAGTGAGCTCTATGTTATATGTCTAATATGTGAAACCATGGCATTTAAGTGGTTAAAATACATGTATTGTAGGACAGCTTGAAATTCTCACACATTGGTACTAAGAACATGATTCACAAATGTTATTTTTTACTTTTGTGTTCTTTAGACTTTTTTGATTTTTTGGATTTTTTAGATTTCTTCTTTTTGTGTTTCTTCCTCTTCTCTTTATCCGAGTCACTACTGTCTGACGATGTCGACGATGAACTCGTAGTACTTGATGTACTGGATGATCTGCAAAAAAACCTAATATGAAACATAATACAGGGTGGCATAAGGCTGTACCTACATGTGAGCACGAGCGTCGTGAGCCGTTCAAAATGAGTATGAAAAAGAGTAGCTCCAATAAGCTAATAAATTGCACATACATCCATCTCTACAATCTAAGCAGCTTAAACTGAGCGTCCTTTGAGCACCACCAAAAAACTGATTACACACAGATTGGAATGAACTGTGTGAAACAAGACACTCAGCTTGCCTAGTATCATTGTTATTCAAGATTGCTGTACTTTTTTTAAGTAAATAAATAATTACACATGGTGAATGGATACTTCATAGTAGCTAGTTTACATGAACTAATTTGTAGCGGAAGCACATAAAGCACGCAAAGTATGTATGTAGATCAAAGTGCCTGTAAATTTGACTTCCGCAAAATAACACATAAATCAATTTCATCAATATTAAAGGTATTGTTACACCATGTCAGAACATAAACGTTGTTAGTTGTGTATTGATTATATAAATATGTGTGATATCCAAGTTCCGCTTACACTAGCCTTTCAAAAGTTTATGTACCTGGATCTTTTCCTTTTTTTACTCTTCTTTTTCTCTTTAGCTTTCAGCAGTTTCTCGTGCAGCTTCTGTCGTAGTTCTGCCTCTCGTAGAGTCTGCAGTGGAGTTGCATACTCCTGTTCACTATCACTGCTTGTGCTGCTCACATCTAGCACTATCTCCTTGTTAGGATCTACCTATTTAATGTTAAATTTACAATATTATCAGTACCAATTAAAGCTGCTCCACACCAATGTTATATAACAATTTATATTTAGGGGTGTCTTCACCTGCACGTGGTGCACCCTGCTGACTGACAAACGAAGCTCTGGCGAAAAGAGAGGTAGGGAGCGTAATTGTAAGCAACCCGACTGGGGAATGTACCTCCACCGCACAGAATACCGCAGCCAAATAACAATTCCCTTGAGGGTTGTTGTGTTCCTGCGAGTGAGTGAGGTCACCAGAAAGAAAGGAAGGAGATGCTGCGTTGGCAGCGGGGGTGGCGGCGCGCGAGCCATATTTTATGTTGCAAGCGTTAATATGGCTACGATAACCGCTTCACATCAGGCGGGCCGTATGATTGTCTGCCACCTGATGTAGTATAAAAAAAAAATATAACATTGAATATAGAAACAAAAATAACAGCAAACCGCAACGTTTTTATCTATGTATCCTTATTTATTTTAATTTTGTTGTTCCAATGGCTTCCAAATTCAATGTTACAAAATGTTTCATAACATCATATGATACCAATATGGGAACACCTTAGCAAATAATACAGAATAGTTGTTAAAGGGGTAACAATGCAAATTTAACCATAAGTAAATGGTTCACCATTATGTTTAAGCCAAAGCCAACCTCACCTGCAAGTAGTGCACCTTGTTAATTAACTAATAAAGCTCTGGCAAAAGAGAGTAACGGCACAGTATAATTTATAAGTGTCTCCATAACCATAAAATATGGTTTAGAATTGTAATTTAAAATTTATGTTTATTTACTAACATAAACATGCTGAATTATAATAATAGAAGTAGATAAAATTAAATAAGTACATCTAAATTAAAATAAACTAAAAGCAAAACTAATAAATTAAACTGTTGCCCGTAGGTAAAGTTCCCAATATGCTGGCCCCGTTGCCTCGTTGAATCGCAACACTAATTCTTTGTGCAAAGTAGAGGCCAGCATTTTGGCCATGAGATGTTTCGACCAGAAGCGACGAAAATTCTTTATTTTTTTTTTAAGAATATAAATAGTAATTTGTATGCAATATGCTTTATATATTATACAGGTGATTTTGATATAATACGGTATTATACCGTATTGTGCAATTCTTACTGTATAATACCCTTGTTTTACACATTTACATCTTTATGCCTATCTCATGATCACCATTCTTTTACTTCTGCAGTGTTAACACAAGTCTGGACAATCACCCCAACATATTAGCAAAGTACTTAATGAGCGACCAATCAACACCCAAAAGGTTAAAACGGAAATCCCCAAGAGACCTATAGGGAGAAAATATAATACATATATAGCATGTCAATGGACTGCCTGCCCTCCAAGACGATTAGATAAATACATAACCTTATGCTGAATGTTCCCAATGGAATAGATTGCATTTGAAAGAGAAAAAAAAAAAATATATTTAAGTAATTAAATAAAACTATCTACAAGCAGTAGTTTGATATACGCGCATAGAATCGAGAAGCTACAAGCAATCAACTAAGTGTAGAACCAAGTAATGGTGAAACTTACTCAAAGTTATAATTTAATAATATATGTACAGGACACAATATGTTAAATTTCGTTGACTTACTTTAATAAAGTTTCTACATTGGAATGTTAAGTGACCAGCATAACCACACTTCTTGCATGCTGCTCTAGAAGATTCTTTGCCAAATTTGCTCACTAAATCTGTATAATTGGACATTATTGCGATTTCACTTAGATATTATAGCTAAAATAAAAAAGTTAAAGTGTTTGATGACCAAACGTATTCATCACTTCACACACAACAACGTCAACATCACAACATAACCTATACTTTCATTGTCAATGTCAAACCGCGCGTCTACTAGCAGCGTCCGCGGCGTTTCGTTACTCGTTTTCTGCATTTGGCGAATTAGTTTGTAGTAATTAGTTTGTGCTATACACCTAAGATTTTTATGTTTATTTTATAATATTGACATTATAATTAACAATGCAAGTAAATTAATTTACAGTATAAGTAAGAAATTGCCAATTTTTTTTTTATCGTTAATACTTGATGTTGATAACGGAACGTACTGTACAAACCGTTCCTATCAACGCAGAATCATTGTACCGTGGTATAATTTTATTATTTCAGGTACAATGAAAGAAAAGAAGTATTTCAAGATAAACTTATAGAGGGAAATGTAGAGATGGCCGAGTTCCTGCCTCTATGCGACGTGTTATTCAACGTGATCTCGCTGGCGGGCTATTTTTGCGACGTCGTGTTCGATGTAGTCATGGGCTACGCACTTCTCGAGCGTGGATATAAAGGCACTTTTGCTGCTGCTATATCTATTGTCATCATGTCACTTCTAATTTCTCAGGCAAGTAGAAACGATAGACATAATCTTTGAAAATTTCGAAAGTGTAATAGCGACAGACTGTATCAGGTATAGTCCGTATGGCTACCTGTAGGTTACCCTACGTCATCGAACACGCGAACTAAAGTCCACCCATATCCATATTTCTATAGTAAAGTAATCCGGTTTACATTTTTTTTTTATATACTTCGTCGGGTGGCATACAAGCATACGGCCCGCCTGATGTGAAGCGGTTACCGTAGCCATATGGCTACGGTAACCGCTTCACATCAGGCGGGACTCTTATAGCAACATCACAATGCTCGCAACATAAAATATCGCTCGCGCGCCGCCACCCCCGCTGCCAACGCAGCATATCCTTTCTGGTGACCTAACTCACTCGCAGGAACACAACAACCCTCAAGTGAATTGTTATTTGACTGCGGTATTCTGTGAGGTGGAGGTACATTCCCCAGTCGGGTAGCTTACTATTACGCTCCCTACCTCTCTTTTCACCAGAGCTTCGTTTGTCAGTCAACAGGGTGCACCGCGTGCAGGTGAAGTTGGCTTTGGTTCAAAGATCATGGTGAACCACTTACACCCCAAAATCCCACATCCATGCTATCCATCCATAGGTACTTCTATAATATTTACCCATACATAATACTATAAATCCGGAAGTGTATGTCTGTTTGTAACCTGTTCACGACTATAGGACTGAACCGATTTGAATAAAAGTTAGCCTGACATAGACATATGGTTTTGACGTGATAACTGATAAATTACCCATAAGAAATGCAGAGATTAGAAGTTTTATATCAATATAATTTATCCCTGTCATAATACTAGCACTAAGCAGATGATGATGATGATAAGATATATAAGAGATATAGGTGAGACAAGAGACTCTTATAGCAATGTCTTATTAGGGTTCCATTGATCTATCGTCAAATTGTACAATGTTTAAAAAATAATATATAAATGACCTATTGTTATAAAACAAAATGACAAATCGTCAAGAAATAAAAATATAAACAATTTTGTCATGTGCTAAATCGCATCAGAAATTGACGAGATCGGTGGTCGAATGGCTAACAATGGCTACTTTGACTCCGAGGTCGCGGCTTCGATCTCCGCACAAGACAAGCATTTGTGTGCATGAACATGTCTGTTTGTCTTGGTCTGAATGTTTTCTATGTATTGTAATTTATAAAAAAAAACTAGCAAACACTCCGTTTCGCCACCAGATGGTGGATGGAAAAAAGATTTTCCCGTTTTCTTTTCAAATTTTTCCAGAATTTTCTTTGCTATAAACCTCACGGAGCCCGAGACCTTTCCAACGAATGCAAAACCGTGGAAATCGGTTCGTGCGTTCTGGAGTTATAGCGTCAGGAAGGAAAACCCGACTTATTTTTATATAGTAGATGTATTTACGTACATTTATCAGTTGTCTAGTACCCATGGTACAAGCTTTGCGCTTAATTTGGTACTAGATAGCGCTGTGTAAATTGTCCAGAAATATTTAAATCTAAATTTGAAAACGGTTCCCGCTTTCTGATGCAATTTAGTATGAGTATGCCATATTTATAGTATTTTCAACATAATAGAATTAACCAATTCACGTTGTACATTTTGGTAATGGAACAATTGAACGTTATTATTTTTCTGAATTCTGCAGCTTCGTGTACTTACCGCATTTTTTATTGTAGTTACGTATCTTCCCGTATATTATTCATAGAATTGGTCTTTAAAAAATGAATGTTATGTAAACAGGTACTATCTCTACGCTGGTATTTACACGTATGGTGGGCGAATGAAGGTCACAAGGGAAGACCGCCATGGCTGCCCATAGTACTCCACTGCCTTCAGCTTGGTGTTCTATGGCGGTATGCTCGACTCCTCGTACCAGTGGAGTTACACCGCGTGAAACACCAAGTCAGGGACTTATGTAAGTCAAAGATTTACCTACCTACGTCATAACGTCAATTTGAGTAGGTACAGTGCAAAAAGAGTACACTTTTTCCATACAAAAGTTCGTGAATTTGACCATGTGAAAACGATTTTTATGAAGAAAGTGGCAACCCAATTTGTGCCTGTTTTTTTCTTTTTTTTTATACTACGTCGGGCAGATAAGCATCGGGCCGCCTGATGTGAAGCGGTTACTGTAGCTATATTAACGCTCGCAACATTGCCAACGCAACATCTCTTTCCGAAAGGAAGGACTTTTGAAGTTTCTGGTGACCTCACTCACTCGCAGGAACACAACAACCCTCAAGGCTGCGGTATTCTGTGAGGTGGAGGTACATTCTCCAGTCGGGTAGCTTACAATTACGCTCCTTACCTGTCTTTTCGCCAGAGCTTCGTTTGTCAATTTCCTGAGCAGACTTCCGTTGTTTATGTATAGGTATGTTGCGGCTAGTGCACGCGTTCTGCGAGGCGGCACCGATGCTCCTGCTGCAGTTGCACATCCTGTTCAAGGAACCAGCGCGGGAGAACGCAGAGCTGAGCGGCACGCCCGAGCCCAGCGTCGACGAACCCTCAGGTAATCTACGCACGGCACAATAAAACAAGGAATGTTCTTGTCACTTTCACGTGGTTGGAACTTAAGTACGTCATCAGCTGTATTTCCTTAGTGTATTTCGCTCAGGTATGTCCGGGTATTTCTTGTGGAAAATAACAAATTTGAAATGACCGTTACCGTTGCCTTGCAAAAACCATCTCTAATCTGTAATCCGACGTCATAAGAACGGTCCAAAGGTCAAAGTGTAACGCTTGATCTACTGTTGACTACATCATGAACATAACTCTCGTATAAAGTTGCCATTTCTAAAAAAATCCTACCAAAGCAAAAAAATCGAAAAATATGTTATGGTTTATTTTTTCAGCAAATAAAGCATTTGCGGAACTGAACGTGATCTCTGCGTCGCTGTCAATGTTCTCCGTGTGCTGGGCGCTGGCCAGCTTCAGCAAAAACGTGCGTCTGCAGAACGTGCACCGACTGGTGCTCACGTGGCTCGGGGTTATATTCCAGGTGAGAATATTTACGGATCAAAGGATTTCTTTTGATTTCTCGAACTATGTACATACACATTTTACATGTACGAGTATGTACCTGTGGCTTAATCACATATGAACACAGTATCAGAATAAAAAGTACCATAATTGTCAATCCACCAGCTGTGGTCACATGCTGACTGTCTCAGCGATACATGATCGCGTTAAGACCCGTAGTTATTATCATTTTAATCATAGCCTTGACAAACTTTTTTAGGCAAATTTGATATAAAATACTTCATCGTGTAAACAGATGGGTGAAGGTCGCTTCCTATTCGTATCTTAGACTACAAAGTATCTTTAATATAAAGTATGTTTCAGTTTCTATGGCGTCTGGGTACGATATCTGCACGCGTGTGCGCTCTCACCGTGTACGCTCTAGTCTACGAACACTGGGTCTTCTTAGTCATAGGTAACGTATCTAGTAGTTATAGTACAAAATAAAGCACGCCATTGACAATGCTTTCGAAACAAAAGAACACACGCTACTTTGTTTTACATTCATTCAGTTTGCCAATAGCCATCCCTAGTTATGCACTAAAATAATATTAATTAAAAAAGCGCTAAATGAAAAAAATACACTGGAACTGATACTAAATGCACTAACTTGGCAACACGGCCAGAGCCGTACACCGTAAAACGTGAATCCGTGCGCGATGGATTGTTCGTGAATGTGCTTAAATTATGTTTTCAGGTTTACATTGGGTGTCGATGTTCTTGTGGCTGATTTCTCCGAAGAACGTGTTCCACGGTGAACGAATCAGCCGGCCTCGCAAAGCTTACCTGTCTGCACTCATCGCGTTTGTGTATGTGTTTGCGTACGTCAACCTGCAAGAACTGAACCATAGACAAAAAATGGTATGTTCGCTAAATATATTCTCAGGAATTTAAAAGTTTGCTATAGATTTGTGCAGGAAACCCCGTATTTACAAAGTTTTATTTAACTTCACGTTTGTATGTATTTTTTACAAATTTTGCAAGGAATCGTTCGATTCCCGCACAAGACAAATATAGCAAGTTATAAGCATTTTAGATATTGAAAGCTGTAATCGAAACAGTAGTAAAATAATGAGCCTGTAAAATCTAGCTATAGCAATACTGAAAGTAATAACGAGATGTTCCAATATTATGTAGAATCACCGTTTTTGAGGGCAACTTTCGATATCAAGCTACGAAATGTTGGAACAACATACCACCACTTTTTTGCGACTACTCATTATTGTGATACATTTTCACACCAGCAACACGCACGCCCAACTGAGCGCTACCATGATGTAAACCACACCCGTCTCGCACTGCGAAGCTAACCGAGTCAATAAACCTGTAGGCCTGTAGAAATGTTTCCGTGCGCAGGTGACGTTCTACCTAGTGATGTGCGTGGAGAACTGGCTGCTGATCTCGGCGTGGTGGTGGTCGCGCGCCGGCGCCGCGTCCGCGCAGCCCGCCGCCACGGCCGCCGCCGCCGCCGCCGCCTTCTGCACCGGCCTCGCCTTCATGCTCTTGTACTACAGGTAACGGACATTACACATCAACCCTTCTTACAAACCATATTCTGTGTGCAAAATCCTCTGAAGGTTGTTGTACTCCTGCGAGTGATTAAGATCACCAAGAAGCAAGGAGATTCTTGCTTTGGCAGCGGAGGTGGCGGTGGAAAGCGATCACCACCGCTCATGGAGAACAGCAACACCAAGGGGTCGTTGAACCGTTGCCACCCTTGTAAGGGATATATAGACTCTGTTCTTGAAGGCTCCCATGACGTTATTGTTTGGAAATACTGCTTTGCTAAGTGAGAAGCTGGCAATCCATATACAAAGTTTCTCAGGTAGCCTAAAATAAGAAAACTTGGAAATGCTTTATGCCACACCCGACCAAAAGCTTTTGCTATGTCCAGACTAGCAGCCAAAGCCTCGCCCTTGCTTTTCACTGACTGCCCAACAGTGAGTCAAATATACAGAATAATATATGTTTGTTTAGATACTTCCATGTCCGTCGACTCGGCTACATGCTCGGTGAACATCAGCAAGGCACGAACAGCACAAACGCCTCGTCACAGAATAAAAATGGTATGTATTTTATTTTAGCTTGGAAGTTATTTCCCCGTATTTTTGAATTTCTGTAATATCGTGTAAGCGAAATCATATTGAATTTGTTATGTAAAATTAGATCTGATACAAGTAGATCAATAACACGCTATCGTATAATAAACATGAGCTTTTTACAATCTAAAAGATGGTATAACTATTATTTTATTTGTGCAATTTATAGGGCGCCTCTATCTTTGTTTACTTTTTCGTGTCGCGCTGTAAATAAACTATTCTTGTTTCACAATTCACAGGTAAACCGTCTCAAACCGACAACACAGCTATTCCAGGTGTCTTTAACTGTCGGTTTTCAAACCCCGTTAGTAATAGGTGAGTGATAAAAGCATACGAAAATAGTTTTAAAAATATGTATATTTAATTCTTCATTGTTTGGGCTTGGTGATCAATAAAATATCTGAATCCACAGAAACAGGTCCGTAATATTCCAAAATCCTCGGCTTTTTACAATTTGGCTTTAATGACGAGCTCGGTGGTCGAATGGTTAGCAATGGTCACCTTGACTCCTAGGTCGCGGATTCGATCCCTGCACAAGACAAATATTTGTGTGCAAGAACAAGTCTGTTTGTCTTGGTCTAGGTGTTTTCTATGTATTAACTATATGTATATATTTACAAAAAAAATGTATTTAAGTATTATATCAGTTATGTACCTAGTACCCATAGTACAAGCTATTCCAGTCCAGGAATATTTATTTATTATTTAGCGCCCGACAAAAAGATGCGTGTCGCACGGCAGTTCACAAGGAACAGCGGCACAGACGTTTGTGATGCACAATGTTCTGGTTGACGCAATCGACACTAGTGCAGCGCCCGAACAATATATAACTAATTAACAAATTGGATACCACTACCGCAAACATTTTTACTGTGTCATTTCGTCTGGTACTACGAGCACACACAAGGAGTTCAGTCAATACTAGCCCGGATTCAAGCCTACGGAGCCGAAATCGACGTTGAGTGGAGCGAGTAGATTCGCTGAGTACCTATATGTTTTCCATTGATTTCACTGGAAAATGTATTTGATGATCATTCCTCAAGCACATGACCGACCCCATTTTTTTTTCGACACAAACCTCAAGTATGTCGAGGTCTTTAATTGTGACAAATTTCATCAAAATCGGTTCAGTGGTTTTGGAGACTATTCATTTACTCGCTCCACTCAACAAAATAGCAATGTATAATATGTATGAAACAAGAACGTTGAAATGAAAGCATGTTTGTCGCAGTGCCGCCAATGGCCGCAAGAAGAAGAAGCCGACGTCGTTTGTCCCCCCGCCGGCCGTGGCCGCCCCCGCCCCCGCGCCCACCCCCGCCGCGCCCGCCACCGCCTTCTGGCGGCGACCACTGCCCGCCGCACACAACCATCACGTAAGTTTTTTGATAGGCAGTTGGTTGGCGTGGCGACGTATCGCCACACGCTATGCAATCGCTTTTCTCGTTCAAGCATATTGTCGTCTATATGCAATAGTGTCGATGTTTCACATCTACCAGGCTTTCCGCGATGACTCTAGATTTTTTCATGGTATAAAAACACAGGGTATGTTCTTTAGCGACAAATGTGGTCACGTGATTTGAATTCACCTACGTTTCGCTTCATTTTGTATGGAAAATGACAGATTTTGACAACCCAATTCGTGACGTAGCTTGGCAACATACGGGACGAACAAGCATTGTGACTTTTCACTACGGATTTTTTCAGTAACGGTTTTATGGCCTTGGATACGAGTCGTTAAAATCAGCATACGCACACGCGGTAAGCCAACACAAGGGCAGTCTGCAAGCCTGCAAGTTTTTCTTATGATAATCTCAAATATACCTACTTATGTTTTAGGGAGGCTCGTCAGAAAACGAAGGTTCCTCCGTCGGCTCCCGAGTGAACATACAACAGAAACTGCAAGAAAAGAAGCAGAAGCAACTCGCAGAACTAAGAGTTATCGAAGAAGAAATAAAACAAGGGAAGCTAGCTAAAACCACGCCAGTCGCCGCGGAGGAAATATATAGCAGTCTACAAAGACAGCCGATACCAAGAGCGAAGACGCACGCAGAACCACCGGCCTGGCCTAGTATAGAAATGACCCACTCATACCAAAACTACCCTGTTATACCTCACACGTGCAACATATACTCCACATACACAGAAATTAAACCAGAATACACTGTACAAAATTTTCCAACCAGCGACAATAACAGCGCTGATCTAAACGATCCTTTAAAAATCCGACGATTACCGAACAGATACGAAAACTCCCGAACGTTTTACGAAAACCCCGCGAACATTCGTAACGACGTCACAAGGACTCCACTCCGTTCGCCGAACTACTTAGAAACGAGGTCTTACGATGCGAACGGCTGTGGAAGCCCCCGGAACGTCATAAACAGTAGTCCGTTCACAACTGAAGTTCCGAACAATACTTACGAATCGAACGCTTTAGATAAATCTAGATTACAAAATAATATTTATTCAGAAGAGAATAGGCCTATAGATACGGCTATTTATGGGGGTTATTGTGAGAATGGGCAGGTTTATGCTAAATATGAAAGTAAAGATGATTATGCGTCAGCTTTGCATAGTGCGTTAGCGAATGTTCAGAGTATAGACAATATACGGAGTACGTATAACGAAGGTTGTACACAGTATAGTCAGAATTGTGACCGGATGTTCCCGTACCCGGGGCCGGGGAAGAAGGTGGAGCAGATGAGGAAGATGCAGAGGTGTCGGACGCCGGAGATTCTCCTGGCGCCGCATTATTTGGAAGGGTGCAATCGACAGGTCTGCTGTCATTGGGGAGCGCCGTATACGTAAGTTTTTTTTACTACATATATGCCTACTTTATTACTGGATATGATGCCAATCCTAGGAATTGTGTGTGAATATGCCTAAGATCCCAAGAGCAGCTCGATGGCATCATTTTAACCGTAAATTTAAATATAACGGTTACACGTTTTGACTAGGTAGCGGGTCAGATGTAGGGCCTAGCTCGGCCTGTCTGTAAGTAGGGCTCAGCCTGTCCTAGATCTAATAAATAAATACCAATCATTTCACTACAGGAATAGAAAAAAGGAGGAAGGTGGCGGTGGTAGCAGTGGCGAAGAGTCCAGTCCAGATGGACCCGCCAGGGAGACGCCACGACCGCCGAGCGACATCGATAGTCAGGTAGGTATCACTGCCATCTATGTTCATTACAGAGAGTATGGCTCAATTGACACCGCCGCGGAATGGAATGAAGCGACTTTTTGCAACTAAATTGTTCATAGCATAATGAACTTTATGTCAATTGTGTAACTTATAAACTTAAATACGAGCCAAAAAAGGTCGCGCGTCTTCCGGGGAATCCTCGCGCATTCTCGAGAATTCCCCTAGCTACAATACTACTACAAAGCAGACCAACCTTCACATTAATACGGTGTTATTAATTTTTCTCCCCAACCCGTCTGGCCAGCGTGGGGAGTGTAGGCCAAATCCTCCTTCTTTCTGAGAGGGTCGTGCTCCTGTAGTGGAGACTAAATTGACCTGATGATGATTATTATTTTTTCGAAAAATGTAGTTCGTTTTCAGTACTAAAATAAATTGTCCTAAATTTATTCCTGTGTTTTTATTAAGTTGGTCCGTGGACCGAAAAAGAACCGCTGCTCTACTATGATAAACGCACGTTCACCCCAAACCCCAACTACCTATGTCTTATGACTAAAACTATTTTGCAGTTGACCGTGTCTTGACTAATATGAAGTATAACTTTTGGAACAGATATCGTTACCTCGTTCGTACACGCTGCCGCGAGAATTCCGCTACTGGCGGCGACGGCCGCGACTCCGGGACGCACACGTGCCCAGCAACAACAGCAGTGACGGTAACTATTCACTTCTATTATTTTTTAGGGTTCCGTACCTCAAAAGGAAAAACGGAACCCTTATAAGATCACTTTGTTGTCCGTCTGTCTGTCTGTCTGTCTGTCTGTCAAGACCCTCTAACTCGAGAATGCGTGGAGGTATCAAGCTGTAATTTGAACTGTATACTCAGGTCTGCGGTCCCATGAAGTTGTAAAAAAAATCAAACTGCTTAGTTTACGTAAAAAAAAGAAACGGCCGTTTATCCAGCAAAAAAGGCATATTTCGACACATTCTCAAGGGAATCAAAACTCATAGGGTACTTCCCATCGACCTAGAACTCTGAAATTTGGCAAGTAACATCGTTATAGACTACAAGTACAGGAATAAATCTCAAAACTATACATTTGTAATTAAATCTTAAAAAATAGGGGGGTTAGATTCCTGAACTATGTATAATGATCCTACGTACGGAACCCTCGGTGGGCGAGTCGGACTCGCACTTGTCCGGTTTTTTTTATATGAGAAGGCGAGCAAACGAGCATGTGGGTCACCTGAAGGAAAGCAATCACCACCGCCCATGGAGATCTGCTGATCTCCATGGGCGTTAATCAAAGAAACCAAAGAACACCAAGGGGTCGCTGATCCGTTGCCAGCCTATACTCTTTTCTTTCTGGTGATCTCACTCACTCGCAGGAACACAAAACACTCAAATTGTTATTTGGCTGCAGTAATCTGTGAGATGGAGGTACGTCCAAAGTCGAGCAGCAAAAAAAATATGCTATGCCCTACCTCTCTTTTCGCCTGAACCTCGTTTGTCAGTCAGCAGGGAGCACCACGTGCAGGTGAGGTTGTCTTTGTTGGTTCAAAGATGTTGATGAACCACTTACACCCCAAAAAAACGTGTATTATACTCGTATAAGATAGACGTAGTAATGTATCTAGATCGCTTGATGCTTCGTTATCTGAAGTCAATTCTAACCTGGCACCGGTGTGGTCCAAGATTTGTGGCTACCATGACTGTAAAAAATATTTGATTTAATTTTAATCGTTTCGTAAATGATGGGTACAATCCATGTTGAGTAGCTAATTTTAAAATAACTAGATGGCGCTTATATGAGATTCCAATATGTTTTTAAATTGTCTTTCCAAGGGAAAATATCTCTATCGTTTTCACGTTTCTTTCTTCATCATTATCTCATACTGATTTCATGGATCCCTTACACGTCGATATCAACTTATGGGGAAATCAAATAATGCATCCATAACAATGTCCGTAGACCCAGCGGGACCCTTCGCCTGATCAAGTTAAGAACTAGTTGGTCGAATTACATAATACAATGAGAATAATGCCGATATACTTAGGTCCTTTTAGGATCTAAATAGCATCTAAAGCTGTCTTTTGTTTTAATGTTCCTTATAATGTACTGTTTTTAAACCTCTAAAATCTATTTCCAAATCAGGTGACGTGGACAGTGCAGATAATGACAGTGACCACCGATCTAACTGCTCAGCAGCATCGCAGCTGCAAAGCCCCACGTACGCAGATGGCTTCCAATACTCCCACCGGCACCCCGACATGCTGCCAAGGCAAGAGGAAACACGGTACAGCGAATTGTATGCCGCCTGCCCCGCAGATCGCCGCCCGAGACGGCATGGCTTTAGGAAACAGGGACCCAAACCAGAGACTAAACTTTGATGATATTGTGGTGCCCTCTGATACATAGAGGCAAGCCACGGGCCAAGTATTTAGGTACAAAAATGTAACGTGTAATTTTATTACACATACCTTTCCTTTGAATGGATTCGTAGACTAATGTCAGATTCTTATAATCTGGCTTTGGGCATTATTAGAATCTGACGTTTATAGAATATGACATTCATAAAATCTGCCGTTTTAAACTAGTCCGACATAGAATTTGACATAAGTCGACAATTCCTACATATACATACGTGAGAATATACTGATACTTCACGAAGTATTAAATTGCATTAATTTATGAAAATTTATTTGTACGCAAGTAGGTACTTTGTAATTTATTTGTACGTTGTTTGTAAAAAAAAAAGAAACACAAACTACATAAAATACTGTTTGGAAATGCAAGGTAAGTTTACTTGCGGCATCTACTTGATATTTGATCTGTGATGAATGCAAACTTCTTTGGATACCCATGTTGGCGGGCACAGTATGCATTAGATAATTTTAAAATCTGTAGTGCACGGCTGAGTTTCACTTGACTAGCCGTCTCGTCTCTATGTTTTAATGCCTTTTTGTCGTATTATTGTCGCTCACATTGCCAAGAGGGTGAAGTCAAACTTCAAAAGCTTCCGATTCCTACTTATTTATTCTGATTAGATTAGTTGCGAGTTCCAAAGTTAACCTGCAAAGTCTAATTAGTTACTACACTCACTTTCATGGCATTTGCAGTTTGTTCAGTACTCGGCTCTTCTATTCGCACTTTGTCCCGTTCGCAATTAGTCCTATAGGATTCACAATTCGTCGCCCCCACCCCCGCTGCCAACGCAACAACTCCTTTCCTTCTGGTGACCTCACTCACTTGTGGAAACACAACAACCCTCAAGTGAATTGTTATTTGGCTGCGGTATTCGGTGACGTGGAGGTACTTCCCCCAGTCGCGCAGCTTACAAATACGCTCTACCTACCTCTCTTAAATACAGTAAGTGCAAACTTTTTTCTGAAAAGGTACTAGTAGATAAAGAGTACAATATTTTTTCTAAAACTTCAGCTACAATATTAATAATACTGCGAAGCTGCCGAAAAATGATTTCACTGATTTTGGTGTGAAGTAAAACAAGCGAGCACATAGGTAATAACCATGTAAAACAATTTTGAAAATAAACTTATTGAAAAAATAAGCTATTTGGAATTGTATTTGTACATATTTAATTTTGAAAGCGTACACCACGTCAAGAATTTCGGGATAAAAGTTGTATTTGTCAAGAATATGTGGTAATTGTTACTAATTTGCCATAAGTTAGTTCCAAACTTTAAAGTTGTGTTTATAGATGGTAACTATTCTATATATTATCACGACCAAGACGTGTATTCATTAAAAATAACTAACATGTAGTTGTGTAATTTGCTTTCCTTTTTACTATCAAGCTCAGTTTTATTTTTGCTCATAGATCTGTAACTTTAAAAATAATATTTATTTCTTGACGTAAATAATGTTAATATTGTATATAAATAAATTGGTGAATAATCCGTCCTTGTAATACATACTTGGATCTCTAATCGCTTTAGTTAAGCATAGGGTTGCCATCCGTCCGATTTCCCCGGTTTTGTCCGAATTTGGAGGGCGTCCGGCGAGCGTCCGGGCGGAGTTTCATTTGTAGTCCGGGTTTAAGTATTAAATCACTACACCCAGCTCCATGCTACGAATTAGGGTCCGTTCAAACAAACAGGCTTGGAGAGGAGAGCAGATTTTGGGATGCGTTTAAAATAGAGTTTTGTATCATTGGCATAAGGTTTACTTTAAAAATCCACAAGGGCTCTCGACCATTCTCATATAACAAAAGAAGTTAATTAAAAAATAAACCTTATACCAATGAACTAAAACTGAATTTTAAACGCCACCAAAATCTGCTCTCCTCTCCGAGCCGATCTGTGCCAACGCACCCAACCGTCTTGTCACAGAATAAAAAATAGTACTAGTACTAAAAAACCCTGATGAATTTATCAAGTTTTAAAAACTCGGAGTTTTCACGCATCTTGTCCTGGTTGCTAGCGTTTAGATATGGCAATGGCAACCCTAGTTAAGCATCATCCAAACATGTATAATAACCATTAAGTATTCTATTAAGGTACAGTCAGCAATGGAGATAATTAACCAGGGCTCTGAGTGTTAGAATAAAAATATTTTAGGAATTAATTATACAATAGCTAACTTCTGATTTTATACCTATATCTGATATAACTATTATTACTCCGCTATTATTAAACCTGAAACCGATTCCCATAGGATTTTTTTGATTAAGAGTATCAAAACTTCAGCTTAAATTTATGGTACTTGTAAATACAAAGTTTTAGTTCTTGACAAACATGTTTAGCTCAATCGGCAGAGCTTAAGGTTCTACCAGCTAAGCTCTGCCGATTGAGCTAAACCAGCTAAGTTACAGCTAAGCTCTGCCGATTGAGCTAAACCAGATAAGTTACAGCTAAGCTCTGCCGATTGAGCTAAACCAGATAAGTTACAGCTAAGCTCTGCCGATTGAGCTAAACCAGATAAGTTAGAGCTGGCCAGCTAAGTTAAATAACTTAGCTGGTAGAAACCTTAAGTTCTGCCGATTGAGCTAAACATGTTTGTCAAGAACTAAAACGTACGGACCTATTTTTCGAATCAAAAAATATTCGATGGTAATCGGCTTCAGCTTCGGCGGTAGCGCCGCTGGTTACTCATCTCCTTTGTTAACTGCAGATATGTAAATGAATTTGTACTTAAAATGTATAATACTGTATATTATACACATAAGAAAACAGGAGATTGAAATAAAAGAGACATATCAAACTTTTATTTACTTTATTATCTATATTCCAATTGTAAAAGGGGGTACCAGTCACTCGCTATCACTCCGTGTCACTACGCCTCTACTGATCTGAACCATTTACACGTAAAGAAAAACGTCAACCGAAATAGGTTAAAAATTCACAAATACACATTTAATGTTGATTAATCCTAACTTATAATTAGCGGTTCGGGCGCGCCGAGAGATTTGTAGATCGTCAACGTGGAATCAAACGTTTGTCGACAGCCTTATTCGATAAAAATCGATTATGGAATAGGGGTGTCCACGACAACGCGACAGTCGATTCGAGATTATCAAATATAGACAGGACAGACATCTCTACTCTCTGACGCGTTGTCAATATCTCGGCGCGCTCGAACCCAATAACCTAAGTATGTTAGCTCAACCACGGACTTAGCGACAATTTCGGCCACAAGATATAAAAAAGAAATGCTATAAAGCACCTATTCAACTGAAAGTGTAAAAATAAACTATGCCATTTCATTGTAATAAAAACACCGTTTAAGCTAACATGAGAGACGACCACAATTTATTGATATGGTTCAAGATTATTCAGTTAATTCGATTACATGTTCCTATTGTAGAGTCTTATTGCACTATAAATATGTACCTGTTATCGTACTGATGCTGAATGCTGTTTTCGTACAGTGGAGAATGTCAAGATAACTATAAAATAATTTACAATTTCGACGGCGGAGGTGGCGAACCAACGGTAAATACAATAAATGTCATAATAATAAAAACTTCAAATAATAACTAGGTATAATAGAGAAAGGCGGAAAAGGCAGTCAAGGAGCTATACCCCAGTGATGGGATAAAGTGTACAAAAGTCTAAGTATGGTCTCAAATTTATGAACGTATACGGTTCTTCGCCAAGTGACATTCTGTTTTCGAAGCGCTAAGTAGAATAGAATTTAAATATAGGTTCGTTATGTTCATTCCCCAAAACATCAAACGGTTTCAAATTGTCATATTTCCTAATTACTTAATGTCCTTATTATCAAATTCCCAATTTGCCCAATTCCTAAATAATCCAATTTGACGCCGTAGACAATATGAAAACATTGACGATTTGGGAATTAGACATAACACGTAATAAGTATAAGGAGTCGTAATGGCTCCTCTTCACAATGGGACGTGTTGGCCCATCAAATGATCGTCCATAATCGCCGCCATGATCGGGCAGCTCTCCACACAATCGTGTCTATTCATTTACTGACTGTCTACTGTTATGATAAGACGTCTATCGATGATGGATATCAAAGTGATCACGGCTGCGGCAATATTTCTACTTAGCTCTTATAATCATTTACTTAATGTGCGCAAAAACAGAATTGTGAATTGTAAAATCCAATTCTCATTTTGATATATTTCATTTTTTTTTTTATACTACGTCGGGTGGCAGACAAGCGTACGGCCCATATTAACGCTCGCAACATATAATATCGCTTGCGCGCCGCCACCCCCGCTGCCAACGCAGCTTTTTCTTCCTTTCTGGTGACCTCACTCACTCGCAGGAACACAACATCCCTCAAGGGAATTGTTATTTGACTGCGGTATTCTGTGAGGTGGAGGTTGTACTTCGGGGAATGTATTCCCCAGTCTGGTAGCTTACAATTACGCTTCCTACCTCTCTTTTGGTCAGAGCTTCGTTTGTCAGTCAGCAGGGTGCACCGCGTGCAGGTGAAGTTGGGTTTGGTTCACGTCACCATATTGTGTTTGTAAATCGACAGAAAGAACTAGATACATAAGTACAGAACACTAAGAATATGTCCCTCTTTATTTTTTACCGAGACGTCTACACGTCTACACTGTACCCGAGACAACTACGTACTGACTAATCGGCGATGTGTGGACGCGCACACAATCATGGGCCAACATTCCTTTGATGTACCGACAACTTACCGATTATCGGCGATGACGCCCGATCACAGACAAACACGATGACGCCCTCTACACAATCGTGCTTGTCTGTAATCGTCCATCATGGGCCATTGTGAAGAGGGGCCATAACATGACAACAAACATTACGAAAGCCAATTATATAGAAGTACATACACATACATTTTGTATCGGACTCGTGGATACGTGTCCATTGGATCGCACGATGTGTACTCGATTATGAAATCTTTATTTTGTTCCTTTTATTACATATATGCTAGAGACCCTTTTTAAGCATATAGTGAGCATGTATCAGAACTATTATTACAGATATGTCCATTATCAGCGACATGTACTACATTTGTATACTGGGTGTTGTTTTTAAGTTATTTTTGTAAGCTGGGCATCCAGTAATGCCTTAGTAATACGTTAACAAATAAAACCGAGAATCGCCACCTCCACATGTATACAAAAACATTAGTCAGAAATTTAAGAAAGAAATCTTCAAAATATGAAAAGAACCTTCCAATTTTCGACTAAATCCCACAAGCGGTGCTCACGTAAGATACGAACATAGCCCCGAACGTTAGCAAGTCTGTGTATATTTACACTTAAGATACTTATCGAGCCTTATCAGATTAGCATTAATTTTGCAATAGTGCCAGACATAAAAGAACACTTTCTAGTTTCGTAAAAATAAGCTTACATCCCGAGTCCCTTTTAAACAACAACAATTTTTAAACCAAACTTGACTATGCTATATGAACGCAACCAACTTTCATCGTACAACGATGGCAGCTTAACAAAATATCAATGTACGGTCAGCCAAGAAAGTGGTCTATCAGTTTCGACAACACTTCTAACGAACGTAAATGTCACTAACTTTGACTTTCTCTCATGTATAAGAGATCTTAATTTGAAAAGTACACACGAATGTCAATCTAAAGGTGGTAGACCACTTATTTGGCCCACTGTACTTCTCAGTGTTCAGCGAAAGAGGCTCGTGCTTTGAGTGTAAATAACAAAAACGTGGTCCCGACTTCTGAATTCGATTAAATAATAATTGAAAAAAAAAGAAGAATTAAGATCTGCAATTTTGTGTCACTCAACGCACAAGCTGGAAAATAATAAAATTGGGAATTTGTGATAGAACATCACTTCCGAGTCCTCGTAGACACGTGAAAATAAAATATTTTACTTAAGCCCTAGAGCTGTATCGGATTACACTTATCCTAAGGGAAAATTACTCCTACAACATAAAATTACACGCCGTGCCGCGCCGGATCCGACCGTGGACAAACAATATCGAATCGTACTTGTAAACTGCTTACATTACGACAATACAATTGGCGGCTGTAAGAATAAACTATGAATAATAAAACTTTTTTAGATCCGTTAAAATGGGAATTTAAAAAAGTTTACGATATAGCCAAACATGCGGAAATCTATTATTATGTAAAATTATTTTACAAAATTCTGCTTTATATATAGCGAGATCTCAATCCACACTTCTACCGGGCCATCAAAATGAGGAATTAATTACCATGATAAAAAAGCGCCCTCTTAATTTAATTATAATTGCGCATCTAGAAAACTGAGAACAAAGTTAACGCGACGACTAGAAAAATATTGTGTGATGATGATGACATTTATCCGCTCTTTCCAGACGTACAATCGACCGCAAGTGAAGCGTCGCGTTCCCTAAGAGGATTTATCTCTTGGAGGGGCGTAGCTACCGCCGTATCAGCCTTATCCATTATATGGGGCCCTCAGCGTGTTCGGTTCGAGTAGATAGAACCCCCCTTAGTTATGAAGTGTTTGGGTAGAAGGGGCCACCACCAAATTTAACTACAGGTCCCGTCTAGCGTAAGCTACGCCACTGTCTCTTGGCCATGCGATACGAGCTTATCGTATAACGCTCTACATGCGGTTGACTGTACCAATAGTATAGAGTACAGTGGAACACAAAATAGTAGAAAGGGAATTAAATTTATTAATAATAGCAGCATTGTCTTCTTGTACACAAAAGTGCTCAATATTGCTTGGTTACCATGTGAGAACTGTTCTTACGAAGAAAGTGGCGCCCCTATTTTTTGTCTACTTTTTTGTGTCGCACTGTATTTTTCGTCTACGTATCAAAATTTTCACGTGTAAAAATTCTTACATATAATTTTTTATGTACGTACTTTCGTACGACGGTAAATCGACCGCTAGTGAAGCGTCGCGATACGGACCTATCTTATACTGAATGTGTAACGCTCTACATGCGGTTGACTGTAACAGTATTGTCGAATCTTCTCCGCCTACGTATCAAAATTTTCACATGTAAAAGTTCTTACACAGAAATTTTTATGTACGCATTTTCGATGAAAGAGACTTGATTGTCGATTATATTGTCGTATTGTATAAAAACGGTGAACATAGGGCACAGTGCAGTGGTGTCGGCCGGACGACGCGACTACGGTTATTAGTCTAAGTGTTTAAGATGCGTGGCTTACTTGACTATGAATGTTTTGCGGCCGTGTCACTGCTCACGATGATATGAGCTGAAAGAAAACATAACGATGACGATAAATAGAATAGGGGACTTTGAAAGCAAAATTCTCGTATATAAAACAGGGTTTCTCGAAATTATAGCTCAAAATAATGACAAATACAACCCCCTGTAACACTGCTACTCGATATCGAACCTCTAAAAAAAATCTAGATATTAAATTAAATATTATTTTATTTGAGATTTGAGTATCTATATAAAACATTATCATTAGTATGAATTAATTATTTGTCATGTCAAAATTATCATCAAAATTATATTAAAATAGAGTAGAGTGTCAATTTAATAAGTACAGAAGAAATTAAAGATTATTTATATGAAAGACAGTCTTACAATGGTATTAGTCAAAAGGCTACTTTCTCAGATTGCCCACTTCGTACAGTCTCTTTATCAAAGGGTCCCTTTTAAAAAATGCTGATTTTGCGTAATGTCCTATTCTTAAAATGCCCATTTCGTATAATGTCCATTTCTATAGCTATCACTTTCTCATGACGACAATTTCATGAACTATTCTCTTGAAGATAATAATCAATGTGATGTGATAGGTAGGGTTGTTACTTTTGCAATTTTAATCAATAATAGAAAAAATGTTGGTAATAATAATTTTCTATATTTATAAAGAAAAAAACTAGGAGAAACCTTGCTTTAAAACCGCAGTTTGTACTATTAAAACCAAACAACCAAATTGTTTAAAAGAAAACAAGAGAACCTATGTTAATATACAGTATTTTTTTTTTGGTAAGAAACTTTAATGTTACTTTAAAAATAAACTCGAAGCTCAAGTTATTGTTCCAGCAAGGATAAAGAACATCAGAGCGCAAATATTACGTAAAAGTAGTTATAAATTTGCTAAAATAAATAGCTAAAAGTCTAATAAAAACAAAAAATAAACATGCATCAAAAATTTAAAAAAATAATGCTACCTTGTAAAAAAAAGCAGATGTTCAATCCATTCCACGTCATTTACTTTTCATAATATATTATTATTGTAATAATATATAACTATGTCCTTTTATAAACTATAGGTATACTATGTAGACATCTACACTCCGCTCTTAACTCCTAACATCTTAAATACACTGCAACAAACAAAAAATAAAAACAAATGAAAATAAACGCAAAAAGTACGCTTTCAGTGGGACCAAAACGAGTAGAAAAAAAATAGCGGACCCCACTTTTTAGTATGAAGACTTTACATGGGTAACCCTTTTGTAAGAAAAAAGTTAATGTTGCTATAATTAATATTTCTATAATTATCCATTTCTACACTTTTTGGCCACACTGTACATGCAATTTAATTAAATACATTGTATTAAATAAAGAGCTTCTAGGATTCTAGCCCACGGGGCCGTAATCGAGATTGAGTGGAGCGAGTCGATTCGCTGGGTGTATGATGTATGTTTTCCATTGATTTCAATGGAAAATGTATTTGATGATCATTCCTCAAGGACATGATCGATCTCAATTTTTTTTCGACACAAATCTCAAGCATGTCGAGGTCTTTAAGTGGTTTTGGAGCCTATTCATTTCCAAAAATGACTTTTCGGCGTGTAATAAGCGTCCCGCTCACCCCACTCAAGAAATTGGGAGGAGCGAACTGCATACTATTTGTGCAATCAACCACTTCTAAACTATAACTCGTCTAATTTATGATGGTCCTGTGTAGCCGAGACACATACGTAGTACATAATACGAGCTCGGTGGCGTAGCGGTCAATGACGCGGCTTCGACACCAACGCTCGTGGGTTCAATCCCACACAGGCTATGTACCACAAGTATGTATATACAAAAAAAAAATGAATTTCCGTATGTTTATCAGTTGTCTAGTACCCATAACACAAGCTTCGCTTACTTTGGGGCTAGGTGGCGCTGAGTAATTTGTCAGACAATATTTATTATTATTTAATAGTACGCGGGACCTTGTGCTGGAAGTTTTAGTTTAGAAGCAAATGACTGCACACAGAGACACGAAAAAACAATCAGAAGCATAAGCAGCAGGGATTATAATGGAATAGATATTTTTTATATATCAAATACTTCGATCATCAATGCCAGAACTATACACAATCAACACTCAAAAAACTTCCTCACCAAAACAGTTCCCAAATAACGGTCTGGGAGTTCTTTAACTTAGCCATATTCGAATGCTTCATTAGACATTATTTTCAAACCAGTGATTGTCTTTGTTTTAATTTTATATAAATGACATAATTATAGTAGAAGTTAGAAGTAATATGAATTGTAAATCTTAAACCTAAAGCGTAAAGGTGAATTTACAATAGAGTTACATATAGTTTTTTTTTTAATTATTCATAAATATGTATTTAAGATTTATGTCATCTTCTGCATACCGCGGACATTATTTTGCTTAGTTTTTGTACGTCATTGTGCATCTAGTATTAATGACCGAAGACCAAACGACAACAAATGCATTACAATATTCCTGAGCGAAACTCCAATGTGAAATTCTAGATATCACCTAAGGGATTAAAGTGAATATAAAATCCACAAAGATCCATCAAGGTATCTTTTCAATGGATCTTAGTGGACAAACCGGTAGTTTCGGATGTCCATAAACTATATTAAAAGAAATGCGTATCTGAAAAAATCCGAAATTCCGCATAGATTCCTTACACGGGCATCTCAATCTACGCCAAACATAGATAAAATGAGCATTAAGTGAATAACAATAGGCTGACGATATTATTTATAGGCAAATACCAAAATAATAAAACCTGAAAATAAGTTTTTCAGATGTGGCGAATTATTTGTCTTTTTGCGCCTAAAAAAATCGACTAGAAACTATTTTGCCTATACCAATGAAATTGTCATAAAAATCTTAAATGAACCAGTATTTTTAAAACCATAAACTGTACAGACTAAGACAATATCACTAATCTAATACACGAGACCAAGGGGCCTACTGACGAAGCTGAAGCCGATTCCCATTAGATTTATTGATTGCGCAAAATCATACTTAAGTTTAGATTAGCGGCAACTGTGTTTAGCTTAGGAAGTAGAAACCATGACTCTACCGACAAAGCTAAAAATATTTGGCAATAACTCAAACATGATGCGAAACACATGCGAAACACACGCGATGGCTTATAACAGAATGGTATCCTAGAGACATCTGAATCCTGGCCGTGTGGGGAAACCACACGGACAGGCTAGAATAGAATCACTCCGTTTCTTCCCGTGGATGTCGTACAAGGCGAATAAGGGAAATGCATTATTAAATATCGATCAGGCCTTCCCAACCCGTCTGGCCAGCGTGGGGAGTGTAGGCCAAATCCTCCTTCCGTCTAGGACGGACGAGAGAGTGTCGTGCTCCTGTAGTGGAGACTAAAATGGACCTGATGATGATGATCCTAGAGACGGAACGAGGAAGCGAGGAAGGCAAATCATGAAATGGGAAAATGATATAAAGTTGATACTGGAAAAGGGTAGCAAATAATAGAAGCCAGTGGAGGAGGCCTATGCCAAACGGCGCACTGAAATCAAAGACATATTGTAACACTAGCTGACTCGCGCAACTTCGTCTGCACGTGACAGAGCGTTGAGAGCGAAGCGTAAGTTTACCCATTTGAAAGGTTATAGTGACCCAATCTTAAAAGATAGACATATGCTATCACGGACTTTTTTTAGAACTTTTTAAGATGTATAATTCCGTCGTATATAATTGTTGCGTAACTTGAATCGTATACGCAGCGCACGCAACGGAAGCTCTCAAAAGGAATATTTTTTCCCATTTTTGCAACTGCAAATTTTTCATTGGTGCTCCGCTCCTATTGGTGGTAGCGTGATGTTATATAGCCTATAGCCTTCCTGGAAAAATAGGCTATCTAATACTAAAATAATTTTTCAATTCGAATGAGCTGTTCCTGAGATTAGCGCGTTCAACCAAGCAAACTCTTCAGCTTTTTAATTTAATTGTAATATGTATTTATTACTTATTTCAGAATAAAGGGCATTATTGTTATCTCTTTTTAATCACGGGTCAAGCCCGGTCATTTGATAGGCGTGCGCGGGGATATGGATCCTACGCGTAGAGGCCCCTTTGAGAAGTTTGATGTAATGTTGTATTGTTATTATTATTTTAACCAAACCTAATACCTATTATTGAAAATGAAAATATTCAATAGAAATCGGCGTAGGCTTACGTGGTAGAGCCCCTCAGATCATGGAACCTGAATCCCAGTAGGATGAATAAAGTTCTATTATAGGGTATACATTAGATAATGTTGTAATAAAGCACTTGTACTATTCCACGTTATTATATTTAATATTACCGACCGGTTTCGCCGCTAAGGCATTATCAAGGTAAACAGATGGTGTTTGTGTATACATTAGAATTTTGATACTCTATCTCAAAATATCTACTTTTTAGTAGTCTACGCTATATACTGACCGACTTGACTGTGGCCTTGATGAAGTCCTTCTTGTGCGCGAGGTCGAAGTCCGGATAGTGGCTGTACACTTGCTTGCACACCGTCTTCATCGTGATCTGCTCCAGGTTCGCGCCCTCGAGGATCTGCTTCACGTACTTCTTGATCTCGTCATCCTGTTATAACGACAAATCGGTTTCGCTTTATTGTAAAGTAATTTGAAGATTCCAAATCTTCAAATTACTGTTGGTATAGGTTCCTGGATATATTTTTTTGCATGTGTCTAAAGGGAATAAGATGAAGACAGACTCTTACCGGCCATAAAACCATTAACAGAGTACATATAAGTAATAGTACTTTATATAGTAAATATACATACGGTCATACTGTACGTATACGTACAGTTAGACCGCTCCCTGCCGCTCTCACAAGGCGACCTCACCGCCCCTCTGAGTCGAACGTGGAAGTTAAATATTGATAATTATTCTACATTTTCAATAGACAACGACAATAGATTGTATAATAATAACCAATTATAACCCGTGTGAAACATTTAGTGTAGCACGGTAACGAAACTGTTTTTTTTTTATACTACGTCGGGTCGGCAGACAAGCATACGGCCCGCCTGATGTGAAGCGGTTACCATAGCCATATTAACGCTCGCAACATAAAATATCGCTCGCGTGCCGCCACCCCCGCTGCCAACGCAGCATCTCCTTCCCTTCTGGTGACCTTACTTACTCGCAGGAACACAACAACCTTCAAGGGAATTGTTATTTGGCTGCGATATTTTGTGAGGTGGAGGTACATTCCCCAGTTGGGTAGCTTACAATTACGCTCCCTACCTCTCTTTTCGCCAGAGCTTTGTTTGTCAGTCAGCAAGGTGCACCGCGTGCAGGTGAAGTTGGCTTTGGTTCAAAGATGTTGATGAACCACTTACACCCCAAAATTTAATGCAGTCCTTCTAAATCCTATTCATAATCCTTCTAAATCTTTAAAGATATTAATTATTTTACAGTATTACATCTTACGTGACAGCGCAAGGTACCTTACTTCATTATGCAGTCAATCCTAAGGCATCCCACACACATTTGCACGTATACAGACGCGGTCTGTTTGTGTTGTCGTTTTTTGTATGGAGTGGCCAGGGTATGCCAGTAAAAAAGTTATTACTTTTATTGCTCTATTTTTTGCCAATGTACACTCACAGTAGGCGGCCGCTTGGCTTTCTTGTCGGCCGGTGCGTCAGACTCCTCTCCGCTCTCCTCCTCTTCGCTGCCCTCCTCCTCGTCCTCCTCCTCGCTTCCCTCTCCAGACTCCTCTTCAGAGGACGCCTTCTTACCCTTCTTGGCTGGCCGGGCTGCGGGCTTAGCGGCTGGCTTCTTTTTAGCTATTTAACGAATTAATGACAAAAAAAATTGAATAAAATGAAATTTCAGACAAAGATAGAACTACCGACTATAAATCGACCAAACATAAAGCACACATTATTGTTGGGGTAGCTTGGGGTGGATCTACATGATGAGGGGGTTATTTTTATCCTGTAACTAACACTAATGAAAAAAAAATCTAATATGGATTTTTTAAATGTGAAAAGTTATATCCATGGTGTAACATAGAGGGGGTTAGGAAGCCTTCATGCTTAAATGAGAAGGGCATGGCAGGTCCTCCAATGTTAACCACTGTAAACATTAATCCGCCTCCTAACAGAGCGAGAGATCGTTCCTTGTACGACATCCACGGGAATAGACGGAGTGATTCTATTCTAGTCAGCCGGAAACCACACGGCCAATATACATAATATTACATACATACTAATACACACATAACATACATATACTATTTAGACTTACCAGGCGGCGTTGGCGCTTTCCGCTTGACGGGCGTGGCCTTGGCGTTGGCGGCCTTGGCCACGGGGACCTTGCGGCCCTTGGCCACCGGCGCCGGCCGGCCGCGCTTGGACTTTGGCTCCTGCTGCAATAAACAACACGTATAAAAACTTGTTACATTGAATTTTACCACATAGAGAACGCACTATGTGACCGCTCTACAGAGTGCTTAGTGCCGAGTTTTTGGTTCGCGTTCGATAATGTTAACGTAAACAAACCGACCAAATAGAGAAGAACTCTTATGTTGTGAATTTATGAGACGCGTATTATATATCAAAACTAGCGGCCCGACCACGCTTCGCTGTGGCTCAATCTTTTCGTTTCCATCCATTTCCTTAGAGATGGCGCTGTATGTGAAAAAAGATTTTCCCGCTTTTCTTTTCAAATTTTTCCAGAATTTTCTTTGCTATAAACCTCACGGAGCCCGAGACCTTTCCAACGAATGCAAAACCGTGGAAATCGGTTCGTGCGTTCTGGAGTTATAGCGTCAGGAAGGAAAACCCGACTTATTTTTATATAGTAGATTATGTGGCTTACTTACTCACGTTTTGAATTGAGCAACCCGGCTAATTTGGATATGTAACACGCGTCTGGTAAATTCACAATATGAAACTTTTTCTCAATTTGGTCGGCTTGTTTTGGTCGGTTTTTTGGTCATTCGAACGTCAACACGTTCGAATGTGACCAAAAAACCCGCACTAAGCACTCTGAAGACATATTAGATGGAATATGCCTTATTCGCACTATACTAACTATAGAAACAATATACTCAGTATACAAAAAATATTCACTTATAAAATAGTAGCAAAGTACCCGTGCTTCTACTACGGAACACTCCCGATTTGCGTCTATTTTTGTTAAGATTCCAGATATTTCATTTTTTCCCCATAAAGGACTGTTTAAATATGTATGTGCAATAAGGCGGTCTTATTAGTAAAGAATTTTTTCAAGACAATCTTAAGGTAACAGATTTTTCAAGGCAACCTTAAGATAACGTACATTAAATGAAGTAGGTAGGTAAGATACAGTTGGATCTTGAGATGGGCAAAATGCCAGGCATTTACAATTATTGCCCAGTAAGTACCTGTAAATGTCCAAATAAATGCTAGGTTTGGGCATAAATAGGGAAATTATAAGTACTTTTTGGGCATTTATCGTAAATGCCAGGCATTTTGCCCATCTTTAGTTGGATCTATCGGCTGCCACACGTCAGTTTCTAATTGTGAAACTTACGTAGGAATGATCTTAACGGTGAACTTCTGATCGGGATCCTGCTATTATGTGATACTAGTAGACTTTTCCGACAAAAATCTGTGGATAACCCATCCGACGTTCTTTCTCAATCGGGTTAAACGAGCTCTATCTCTCTCTCTCTCTCTCTTTACTGTTTATTCTCTCGACCACACAGCAGACTCAGCAGTATAAATAGGTATATTGGGCTCTCCATAATGCAGCGTTCCGTTTGCGCTTTTAAAGCCACCGTGGCTAAAAGTATTTAGGCAGGCGGTTTTTAGTCTGTTAAAGCCTGATTCGCCCTTTAAAGGTCAGTCTGGTAGCAACCAGGCTACGGGGGTGTCGAAGAGGATCTTCCGCCTCCCTCCAACACAGCTGGGGGGTGCCCCAGCGCGCGTCGGGCATAAAAAAAAATCTCCATAATGCGTCCTACTACCATGTATTGACAATAATTGCTACTTACATCGGACTCCTCTCCCTCGCTGCCGGATTGCTCCTCACTTTCACTCTCCGACTTTTCACTCTCCTCGTCACTCTCCGACTTGGCTCGTCGGCCGCGCGCTTTACTAGGTGCCGCCTATAACAAAATACATTTTTAGAAATTTTAGACATAAATGTATAAGCTCCGCCGCCGCCAACCCGCAGTTGAGCAGCGTGGTGAAGTAAGTTCTAAACCTCGTTCAAAGGGAGAACCATTCCACTAGGGTAGCCTGCCTGAGGCAGTATCCTGCTGCCTAAAGCGGTTACCGCATCCTAGCCAGACACCTGCAACTCCCACCCACTCCCACTTTACATTCCCATGCAATAAGTCTCGGTAAAATGTCGAGAATACATTAACCGTCTAACGACTAGTGGAATCTTTTTTGTCGTTGAGGTATTTCGGTAATGTTTATGTGGTTTTTAGTACCGTTTTTAGAAACAAAGATTTTCCATCTTTATATACGATGTAGTGTGTACAATTGGTCCCTGTTATGCAGCATATAACCAACCGACATTTTATTACTTTTAAGTCAAAGCTATTTAAAAGTTTAATAGGATTAAAAATATCACACAGTGAAGTTTTAGTAAGCATATGTCATCAAAAACTACTAGAATCTGTTGCGAATATATAAAACTCGATTTGAAGTTCCTCGCTAGGTATAACCTCTCAATTTGACATAGTTTGTTGGTTGGACCTATTCTGCATTACAGGGTCCAAATACCTTAGCCTTTTTCCCCTTGGCCTTGCGGCCGCCTTTGTTCCCGGGTTTCCCCGCCGAGCGGCGCCGCCCGCCGCCGCCGCCGCTCTTCCGTTTGCGCGCGACCCCGCTGGCGCCCTCGCCCGCCTCCGGGTCGAAGTCAGAGTCGCCTTCCTCTGACCCGCTCGGGTTGAACGATCCCTGTACATGAAAATTTTCTAAATTGTATAAATATTATATAAACATTTATTATTTTATTTTAATTTATAATATATATAAATATTTGACAAAATCGTGAAACAAGCAAATCTAGAGCTATCTTTCATTTCAAGACCTTACGTCCTATAGTCCTCAATGTTATACCCGTCAGGGATGACGCCACGAATATCGGACTACCCAATCAAAAAAGCAAAAATAAATACAAAAGGTTAACATTTTGGCATGAATACGTATTGAAAATTGCTTCCATAAGGAGGCAATTAAAAAAAAACGATTGATTACAAAATCGGGGGATACAGTTTGTTGTCGCAACTACATTTCTATCATCTCCATCCAAAATTCAATCACACCACTGGATAGATGAAGGATCAAAGAATTTATTACGCTAAGTAAGACTATGGAACACCGCGTGCGGGAGAGGGAGAAAGACTGGCATTTTGGCATAAATTTAGTGCATATAACGCATTCATGTATAACAGACAGCCTTGTCCATTCCATGACACAGCCACTCCCCATTTTTTTTATGATCAAGACTGTACCCAGGTATAACATACTAAAACATCACACCAAAGGAGTGTTGGAAGAAACTTTAAGCTGGAAGGAAAGCTCTATTTTTTTGTTTTTTACCCGATTTTAAACGGTTCGATTTCTGAGTGTGTGGGCAGCGTTTTTTATATATCTTTGAATGCAATTTATAAACATAAGAATGTTTCCTTTTAATAAAATTTGCTATCTCCGTTGTTTACACTACTTTCTCTCCCGGTTACATAAAAAAATCCACCTGACTTTTTAACTTTAGCTAATAGATATTTTTGTATAAATTTTGAACAATGGTACACAAAAGAAGTGATAAACAATTGCCAATAAAAATACTTTTAAACTGATGATCTTTTACATTAATTCTTCCGTCCATTCTCAATAAACATATTAAAACTTAAAATATACTCACATCAGAATCTTCGGAGCCATCTTTAGCTGGTTTAGGACCTTTGACCTTGGTCTCGGGGTCAGTCTCGTATTCCTCGTCGGAGTAACCTGAACAAATTCATATATATTATCAACAATGTTTTTCAGAACTTCTTCATTTTAAGTTGGAAGAGCACACGACTGGTCCCGCAACTTAGCCAAAAACACTGAATTTGAGTAGTTATCATATTGATATAACCATGGTACAAAGACATAAGATATGTTCTTTAGCGACCAATGTGGTCGCATTGAGTTGACATGCCTACATCATAAGCTGCATTTTGTATGGAAAATGACATATTTTGACAACAAAAAACGAGTGTGCTTTAGACCACAGGATTGAAGTAAATTTTCTTTAGCTCTACTGACTTATATCTCCCTCTCAACTTACGTTCGCCGTTTCCGTAACGCACACGTCCACGCATTTACCAGCTTACTCCCCAAGTCAAGCGTGCGTAATGAGGTTTTACTTCAAAAAAATATTCTTTTCGGCACTGTTAGGTCTTCTGTTAAAATCAGTTAAAACTCCTGTTTACTGTGATCTGTATGTTTTTTTTTTTTTTACATTAACTCGTCACATTGGCTCCGCTTCGCCTATTGGTAAGCGAAACGGACAAGAGACCTTTGATGTCTTGTCAGTTGACGCTGTCATGCTGACCTACAAGATGCTTCTTCACGCTTCGCTTGAAGGATCGCATATTGTATGAATGAGGAAATACACATGCCGGCAACGAGTTCCACTTTTTAATGGTGCGGCGACATAGATAGGAGTTGCCAAACTTTTTAGTACGCGAAGGAATGATCCCAACGGTGAACTTGTGATATCGCAAGCCATGCATGTGACGTTCCGAAATGACCATTTGTTGCCAAAATAAACAAAAAAAGTGACGTAACTCGGCAACATACCTCATGTCTTTCTAGCATGGTAATGAATAAATAAATAAATATTTCTGGACAATTTACACAGCGCCATCTAGTCCCAAATTAAGCGCAAAGCTTGTGTTATGGGTACTAGATAACTGATAAATGTACTTAAATACATTTTTTTGTATATAATATAATTTTAATGCATAGAAATCGCCCAGACCAAGACAAACAGACATGTTCATGCACACAAATATTTGTCTTGTGCGGGAATCGAACCCGCGATCTCGGAGTCAAAGTACCCATTGCTAACCATTCGACCACCGAGCTCATCTTTCTATATCTATCTATCTCTATATCTATCGTATGAATAGCAGCTTGTATATTTACCAAATGCAATTACGAACGAAAATGTCAAAGTGTTTTACGATTGGTTTGACGAGCTCGGTCGGTGCTCGACCGAGCTCGTCAAAATGACACGATAATGATAAGGCTGCACGTACCTCTGTTGTGTACTTTGACGGCGGCGGAGCGGCGCGGGCGTCCGCCGGGCGTGGCCGAGGCGGCGGGGGGCGCGGCGCGCGCCACGCCGCGCGCGTGCGGCGAGTTGGCCGTCGGCTGCTGCAGGAACCCCACCAGCCGGGACGCCAGCTCGCTGGCGCCGCCTGCACCACACCACCGCTCACATACAGCTACGGCTCACGTTTGTACGTAACGACGTAATTTGTTGTTACGTAACGTTTTAACAGCAACAGCGATCGCTTTGTCCAAAGCATCATATATATGCTCACGCTATACTTATATGACAAACAAAGTGTTCGTAGATACTAAGTTTTTGTTTTTCTAATGTTTCTAATAAGAATCCCCCTTTACCCACCCACCATATACCCACATATACCTTTTTTATCGAGGTCGAGCATCTCGCACATGGTTCGAAGCTGTTTCATCTCCATCTTGCTGGTCTCGTCGAGCTTCGCCTTGTAGTCGCTGGAACCGATCGCCCATTCGTACCCTTTGAACTTCTTGATGTTCCGTTTCACATTGCGGTCCAAACATAATTGCTAAGACAATAAAATATTCATTACAAATTTGTACCTATATTAACATCAGCGTTGCCAGATTTATTTTATTATTTAAGACCAAAGCAGGATTTTAAACTTTTTAAAGTAAAAAAGCGGCACTATAGAAGTAAAATTCCTTAAATACTTTTTTTTTAATGAATGCATAAATGTTTTTGGCATGAGTGTACATAATCAAAAGATCAAAATTATTTCAACTCTATAAAATATAACTTAAAAATATAAAACGTTTAAATTGCTTATATATTCCAGAGATTCAAATTCTGACAATCCGTCCAATAATTTAAATTGACAAACTCATAATTTTTGGCGTCCACCGCGAAAAGTGGGACATGTGATGTCCCGCGCGGGACATTAGTTACAAAATCGGGACGTCAGGCAACTTGTATATGTGGTAGGCAAATCGTATAATTCTACTTACGCCATACAAATATTGATGTAACAGCTTCTGGTCCTGTGTCTTGAACCGCGATAGGGATATCTCGACGTTGCCGATGTGACCCAGTGGGATGCCCTTGCCAGCCGGCAGAGGCACCGGAGGCTCAGTTGGCTGTAAGATTAATGTTTATTGTAAAATATACTCTAAGATTAACAACATAAAACACAATATTTGTGGTTTTTCGGCGGCATGAAAACGCTGGAACTCGCCAAACTTCTGCGCCACATCGTTTTTAAATGTAGTCGACCAAAATGTCTCCAGCTTGCTTGATGGAAAGACTAAGCGTGAGCACCACCATCTCTGCCATCACCAGCGCAGCGCTGACGGTCCACACCTAACTTAAAGTATCATAATGTCATAATAAAACACTTGTACAGTTCCACGTAATAATTACGTGGAACAGTACAAGTGTTTTATTATAACATTATGATAGTAATGTTCCACCAAGTGCCAACAATCAACAGTATTAACTTTTTAACCTAAAGTATTTCTTTACACTTCGTCTAAACGACCCTACCGCCGAAGCTGATGCCGATTACCATTGAAAATTTAGATACTAGAAGTTATAATATACATGTTTTATAATAGTACTGATATGAATTGATCTATAGCGGACTTATCTTTAAAAATATCACATACCTCTTTTTTGGGCTTGGGTTTAGGCGCCTCCTCTTCCTCCTCCTCTTCTTCCTCCTCGCCCTCTTCGTCTCCTTCCTCCTCATCGCCTTCATCATCCTCCTCCGTCTTTTTAGCTGCCTTCTTATTAACCGGTTTCTTCGGCCTAAGGAGATGGAAAAGTATTTTTTATTATCAACCAGTGTTTCTTAACCTGTGGTGCGCGGTGTATGGAGGTCCGCCGTCTTGTCTATGAACATTTGAATTAATAACTAATGCCAAAGCAAGACTAGCAAAAAAGCAGCACCAACCTTCACGTTAACACAGTAATTTATTTTTTTATAAAAATGTATCTTTTTTAGTAGTAGGTAAAATAAATTGTCTTAAATTTAGTCCCGTGTTTTCTATCGTTGAAATTGTGGTAGATTATCTAGGGGTCCACGGACCGAAAAAGGTTAAGAAACGCTGATCTATACTAATATTTTAAAGCTTAAGAGTTTGTTTGTTTAGTTAGTTGAAGGCGCTAATCTCAGGAACTACTGGTTTGAATTAAACCGACCTGATGGCAGTCAGTCATCGTAGCTTATAGATACAACATCAGTGACATTGAGAACCCTATAAAAAGTTTTTTATACTTTAAAGAATGCATACTAACTTCTCTTTCACAGGCTTCTTCTTCTTGGTGTCCTCACCCTCCTCCTCCTCGTCTCCCTCCTCTCCCTCATCCTCCTCCTCCTCTTCCTCTTCCTCGTCCTCATCTTCTTCCTCTGTGTCCTACATGAGAAATTTACAAGCTGATGACGAAATTGGAACGGTAAAGCGCATCCCACACGTATGTAGAGGGAAACAAATAATAATAAATGCGGGACAAGAGAGATATCACCTTCTCTTACATGCATAAAGCAGTGTCTCTCTGAATTTATATTATCTTCGCCGTGTGGGGTGCGCTTAAAAGCTAATAAAATATCTGTGTATGAATGAGTTGTTGCAGCAAAAGGCCAGTCTTTGACAGATTTAAGACTCGTGTGTAACCTAATTGTGGCTTGCACATTGTAATGAGTTTTTATTAAAACATTTAAGTAGATTAAACATTGTTTATCTTACAATACAGTTAAACAACTTACAATACAGCTAAATTGTTAGCCAAGATGACTAACACGGCAGACATATTATCTAACGTATGGCAGTTTTAAGTCTAGACGGACACTACGAGTTTTTCGCCTATACCAAAAGAAGTTTCATCACTATTCTAAAACCCTTTTACACTGGAAAAAGGCAATAAATAAATATACCAGGGCAAATTACACAGTCCACCAACCCGCAGTAGAGCAGCGTGTTGGAGTATGCTCTAATCGATTTTCAGTGAAGTTGTTGTTTTGGGAAGTCGTCGTTTTGGGACAGTTGTCCTCTTGATACTTTTGACACATTTTGGCACAGTTGTCCATATGAACCAAAATGGAATATCGATTGATGGGAGACTAGAACCTCAGTGGGATGAACATAGGTTGATGTAGAAATTACATAGTGCCATGTAGTGGGCATCTAGACGAGCTTCGACTCCAACGCTCGTGGGTTCGATTCCCACATAGGACAAACATTTGTGTGCATGAACATGTCTGTTTGTCTTAGTCTGGGTGTTTTCTATGTATCATAAGTATGTATTTACAAAAAAAAAAGTATTTACGTATGTTTATCAGTTGTCTAGTACCCATAACACAAGCTTCGCTTACTTTGGGGCTAGATGGGGCTGTGTCTGACAATATTTATTTATATTTATACTGTTGACATTTTGGCACAGTTGACCATATGAACCAAAATGGATCTTCCATTGATGGGAGACTAGAATCTCAACAGTGTGATGAACATAGGTTGATGTAGAAATTACATACTGCCATCTAGCCCTGGAATAATTCAGTTAAAACATTGTTCATAGAAATTAGTAAAGTACCTCTTTCTTGGGTTTTTTCTTGGCCGCTGCTGTCTTCTTTGCACCCTTGTCGTTCTCCTTCACGTCGTCCTTTTCATCATCATCATGAGTCTCGCCGTTTTCCTCCTATACGGAATTATAAAGCATAGTAATATAAACCTGCATAGTAATGCAAACCTAATGCAACACCGTAAGGTTTGAAACAATTGAAAATGACTACAGACCTACGTATAGTCATTTTCAATTGTTTCGCTATTCATATATTGCTAACTCCTATTTTATTTATTGCTAACTCTTCTACCTAGAAGAGTTAGCGTGATATTAGCTTTTTGTAAGTAAAAAACACGTTTGTAAATAGCGGGACTACAAGAAAAATACATATTCCTTAGATAGATTTTTGTATAGGATGGATGGCTAAGTTCTTATTACGCAGTAAAATATACAATGCAAAAATTCGACACCAACACAAGCCTTCCCGGTAGCTCAGTTGGAAGAGCACTCAACCGGTCATCGAGAGGTCGTGGTCGTGGGTTCAAATCATTCAAAAAGGCGGGGGAGGTGAATTTTTCAATTTTTTTTAAATATGAATGGCTAACTGTCGTACTCAGAGACGTCACTTAAAACTTTAAAATTAAATCAATTTTGTCTCTGTCTACCACTAACCATTAGACAAGAATGCTGCAGTCTCGATTGTCATTTAAATTTAATTGTCGTCTCTGAGTGCGGCGGTAAGTGTTTTTGGTATAAGTGTAAACAATCAAGGATCAAAAATATTCCAGTTTGTTCAAGTTTAAATTGCTTATATTTTTCCAAAGATTCAAATTCTGGTATTCCGTCCATTAATTTCAGTTGATGAAATCATAATTTTGGCGTCCACTGCCAAAAGCGGGACATGTTGTTACCCGCGCGGGACGTTACACTTTAGCCTAAAAAAGCGGGACGTCCCGCCAAAATCGAGACGTTTGCGCGCGGGACGTTACACTTCGACGCCAGCCAAGCTGTTGGAATCAGCGATTCAACAACGCGTTTTTCTGCAAGTAAGTTCTCAGCTTTCAGATGCCCAGCACGGTTTCAGACCAGCGAGGAGTACCACCAGCAACCTCCTCAGCTACATATCGGATATCATACCAACTGTCGATAGCGGGGGGCAGATTGACGCCGCCTATTTTGATTTCCGGAAAGCTTTCGATTTGGTCGATAATGACGTATTGATACGAAAGCTAGCAGCTCTCGGTTATACTCCACACTTACTCAATTTTTTTGCGAGTCACTTGAGTAACAGACAGCAGTACGTGGAATATGCTGGGTATACCTCGGAACCGTATTTTACAAAATCGGGCGTAAGTCAGGGTAGTAACCTCGGTCCTCTGGAGTTCATTTTAATGATTAACGATTTACCGACAGTGGTCAAGCATGCAAAGTGCTTGCTATTTGCTGATGACCTTAAACTGTATCTCCCTGTACGAAACGAAGAGGACTGTAGGAAACTCCAACAGGATATAGATAGGGTCGTTGCATGGAGTAATAAGAACAAGTTGCCTTTTAACACTTCGAAGTGTGTCACAATTACCTTCTCCCGGGCGCGTACTCCAGTACGGTTCAATTATGAGGTAAATAACATCCCACTAGTTCGAGTTACAGACGTCAGGGATCTAGGAGTCCGACTTAACACAGACTTAAGTTTTCGCGAGCACATCGTTGATAGGTGTAAAAAAGCATTTAGGCATCTGGGATTTATTTTGCGGAGGGCTCACAGTTTTACAAACATTAATGCAATTATGACTCTGTATAATGCTTTGGTTAGGAGTCAACTCGAATGTAACGCAGTCATTTGGGCTCCGCATGAAGCTAAGTATAGTATCATGTTGGAGAGGGTGCAGAATAAGTTTATGAGGTACTTATATATGAAGCGCTATGGCGTGTATCCTTTCTATCCACTAATGTACCCAACGTTGTTCGTTATAGGCATGGTAGGATATCAAGAACTCAAGGTTAGGAGGGATCTCGCGATATCTATATATATTTTTAAATTAATTAGGGGGAAAATATATCACGCCGACCTATTAGGGTTATTAGGACTTTGTGTTCCTGATGGATATGTGTGGCGGAGGCACCGACCGCCGCTGTTCGCGGTGCCGCGCGGCAGAACGAATCTGATGAAGGAAGCACCGGTATCGCGCGCTCTCCGCATTCTTAACCTAATAAGTACAGAACTAGATCTTTTCTCATGTGCTCTGAGTGAATTTACAAAGGTAGCAACAAGTGTAATCTCTTATAGGGTATAACTTTATTGTCATTTCGTAATGGAAATTGTGCTGCACTATCGCATTAGGTCTAACCTGTAATGATAGTTGTAAGTAAAGATAAATAAATAAATAAAAATAAATAAAAAAATTAAAAAACTTTAGCCTAAAAAAGCGGGACGTCCGCCAAAGCCGGGACGTTTGGTAACGCTGCTAGCTACCTAGCAGCGTTGCCAAACGTCCCGGTTTTGGCGGACGTATTACAGTGTGTTTAGTTTCCAATACATACCTTTTTGGCATCGCTGTCCGCTTTCGCGTCTCTCTTGTCGTCTTTAGAGTCATCACCGCCCGCGTCGTCGTTCTTGCCGTTCGCGGTAGCTTTGGAGTCCCCTGTGACAAATTAAGATTATTAATTCCACTTTATTCGTCCAGGTTAACAAGGTGGATGTTCTAATCTAACATACTCTTAAGCTAACAAAAAGAAGACTGTTTTACCCAGATGAACGTGATTCCAATATATACGACAAATATAAACATACACAAATAGACGATACGTTAAAAAATGTTATTTACATAAGCAAGGGTGGATCCAGGATTGCGAGTCAAGGGGGTCATAATATAGAAGCCCGCTACGCTCGCTCCGTCAAATAGTAAGGATTTTCCTAGGTCCATCAACAGCCCGGGGTGGCGGAGACGGGAGATGTCATGTCCCCCCCTCCCCCAAAGGGGGGCGTAGTGCTTGGGTAGAAGGGCACCCATCAAATTTTGATTTAATGCCCATCTGGCATAAGCTACACTAACTGCTATTTTTACATGTCTGCGATTCAACATGATTAGGAAGGCTATATACGTTAAAATTGCATTTGGATTGGCATATGTATCGATTATCTATGATATTATATAATAAAAAAGATAATGCATTATTATCACTTAGCGAACTTCAGTCACGTAATTTCAACATAATCTGTCATTATTACTCATTATTTATCTGTCATTATAAGAGCGTTTTCAGATTATGCGATCCGATATCGGTATCGGGCGCCGATACGATATCGGGGCATTTAAAATGTAGGAAATAATTATGTAGGTACCTGTCTTTCATATTGTCCGGCCCGATATCGGATATCGGAGCCGACACCGATATGTTGGCGGCACCATCGGACGCCCGTGGGCTGTCGGACGATAATGTTTGTATGTGTACTATACGTGTATCTATATTGTCTCTGTGTAGTTGAATAGTTGAAAGTATTTAAAAAAACTTTCTAGGTGCGTTTTGTAGATTGCTAAAAAGAGTATAAAATGCTCCCTCTGAATATCTAGCTACCACAATTGGATGTCTCCAATACTGTCTGTGGATAGTTCCTTTTTTGCGTATCAAATATGATAGATACAGCAAATAGTTTTCTATTATTGTCTGCCATTATGACCTGCCCGCGCTAAGATATCGAACAAATGTCCGTATTGGAACGATTTTGTCGGAAATATGTGAAAACAGCACATGGTATCGGCTGTCGGATATCGGCTATCGTCGTCCTACACTGATATAGATCGGATACTGTGAAAACGCTCTTACTCTGTAAATGTTGCAATAAATAAATAAATAAAAATATAAATGAACTGATTCTTTTAGGCATGTCCAGAAGTGGCGATTACCGAATTTCGAAATAACAAAATCACCAAACATTTAAATCTTGAAATGTCCAAATCGCAGAATGTCAAATTTAAAGAAGGTCCCCTATTTGAACATTCTATAATTATATATATTCCAATTTGTTATTGGACATTTTGCGATTTGGACAATTCAACTTGGACATTATGCATCTAAAGAAAGGGTTGAGTGTAAACAATTCAAAGAGTTGATAGAAAACGCAGACCAAAAGCGAGAAGAGGTTTTATACAGGATCAACATCGCGTGTATGATGTTTGTGTGCAAGCTTTGAAGAACGCCATGCGGTAATCTCTCGGACAAACCTCGACAGGACGTGAAAGACTTATCTGGAACAGCACAGTACGTGACCATTTGGGTTCTACTGTGTAAGGATGAATCGATGGCAAACGGTCGACTGCAAAAGAGGCAGTCGACGACATAATGTCAAAAAACTCCTCTAAACACACCCAATTGTACAATACGCAATATTGAACATAAAAGGGCACGCAAAATGTCTTTTCAGATACTCCATTCAAAATGGCCTTGTCATTGCCACTAACCCAAAGAGCTCATCCGTATTTCCTAGACTCGTATTTGTATAATTAGTCACCCTTTGCTATTAATATAATTGTCTACTTTTACAACAGATAACATATTAAATTTTATCGCTAAATACGGAATAGCAATTATCAATGTTACGCAGATATTGACTGAATACCTATAACGGTGCGATGACCTACCTTAACGTATATAATTAATTAATATAAGCGCCACTAGGAAAAAAAATTACGTACACTTCCAAACACCGCGGCAAATTAGCAATTACAAAATATTTATTCTTTATGATACCTCATGTAATAGCTTCATTTTGTCAAACGAATTATACGATTTGCCTACCACATCGATACCGTGCTGAGGCCACCTCTGCTTTTGCAGTGTGCAGAGTTCCTTATGTTTATAATAATAACTAGCTGACTCGCGCAACTTTATCTGCGTGAGACAGAGCGTTGAAAGTGAAGCGTAAGCTTAACATTTAAAGGGTTATAGCACACCCTGGTCACTCCATACAAATGTCGCGTCGTTTACTACTACATAAACAATGACGTCTGTGCAGAGCGTGAATATGCGTGTGGGCGTGCGGCGCCATACAAACGGTTCCAAATTTGTCTCAGAGGGGAGGTGAGGTCGACACGAGAGAGCGGCAGGGAGAGGCCATACTGTACGTAGTACTATTACTTATACTGTGGTTATAGTGAGCCAATTCTAAAAGAAGATAAGACACATGCTATCACAAACTTTTTTTAGATCTTTTTAAGATGTATAATTCTATAGAAAACTTCTATATTAGGGGCGGAATTACAATATTGCCTAGGGTCCGCTTTAACCTGAGCCACTGGAGATGTACCTATTTTTTCAATGGAACTTTCCTTTCATACTTTACACCGGCTTAAGACGGTCAAAACTACGTCAATTAATACAGCAATCAAATAACGAAAGAATAAAAACATTACTTCCTTTAAATAACATAGTTTTGGCGTATTTAAAAAGTTGGAATCACAATATTTACAATAATTAATTGAAAATCTTAATTGTACTCACAATCAGGCGATTTACTTGTGGGTTTTGTTTTGAAAATACCGCCTTATTTGGCGATATGAACCCCTATGACATACTTATAGGCGCTCTTCCACGAGACAGAGAGCGTGGTGGCACATGAAATGTTGCAAATGTCCAGCTGATTTTGTGTAGTTCTCAAAATCCGATCTCACGATGGAATTCGCGCCTCCGGGATCGTAATCATTCGTTGTGTTAAACGTAAAACTATTGCTGGTTTGTGTACCGTCCTTGCAAATTACGCGGTCGAGGCATTGCACTGGAATCCGATATTTGTGAAAAAACACGCGAGACATAACTGTGACGGACGATAAAAACACGTTAATATAATTAGATAATAGGCTATTTGACAATGTTTAAAAATTGTATAAATTATTCAACAATATCGTAAAATACACAAAACTATAAAGATCTGCAAACTTTCATTCTAATATCGTCCGTCCGACTTGTTTTAGGGTCGATGAAAGTTTGACGGGAAAGTCCATTTTAAAAGTATGAAATTATTTAAAAATAATATTTCCATCGGACAAGCAATAATAAATAATTACAACTTTCATTATTATACTAATTACATAAACGTAAAATTTAACAGAGCCGTAGTACAAATTTCTGATTTCATGCATACAAAATACAAACCAGAGACGTCATAACCTCAGTAGCCTTTTGTATGGAGCGTTTTCGGGAAAGTCCGAAATTGTGATTTTCAAATTAACAGATCTCGAGATTTTTGTGCTATCGAAGTAATTCTTTCACCTATGGTTATATCATTGAGTTGCCAGAGGAAGTGGCAATGGGCCGGCCATGTGTGCTGAAGAGACGATGACAGGTGGTCGTACAGACCTCTTCTTTGGAGACCTCGTGCAGGAAGTAGAAGTGTAGGCAGACCAGCTGCCAGATGGTCAGACGACATAAAAAAGACGGCAGGGCCGACCTGGACGAGAATCGCCGCGTCAAGATCTTCTTGGAGAGCCATGCAAGAGGCATATGTTCAACAGTGGACACAGAAATGTTGACAAGAAGATGACCAACGCGGCTAACATGTTGGTTAATGTATGGCAGCTTTTATTCTTAGAATGTTCGAGTTCCACCTTGAAACGAAACAAATGCATTTCATAGCCTAGGTCAGTGTTCCGCAAAGTGTGTGCCGCGGCACACTGGTGTACCGTGGACCCAGATTTAACATTTATGGTGTACCTCCAAAATTTTTCTTTTTCCTAGATGTACCTTAGACACAAAAAGTTTCGGGAACACTAGCCTAGGTGATTATATCGACAAGCCGACAACTGCGCTTGCGATGTATTGATACTTTAAAGATGTACTAGTTACTTAATAAAATGATTAATATTTTCAAGTTTTTTCTTAATGTTTATTTGCAATATGGTCTCTATTAAATCGTCCAAGATTTTTTTTTCAATTTTACTTTAATTGTTACATTACATGTTTAGATTTTCGTGACTATGGCCATAATTTATCTTGAGTAGAGTCTACTGTAAAAATATGGTTAATGATTTAAATTGCACCCTTTATAAGTATAATTAACTATAATTAAACGCGCATAGTCTGCAGCATATTTCGCGCGGTGTCAGTAACCATCCACTAAATCGTCGGAAAACAATACCAGACGGCCAGAATTCTTCTTTTGTGAAGGTCGGTTGAAGTTCCGTTAAATATATATATTACATTAAGGTATTTATTATAAGGACTTGTTGTTTTGTTTACATTGCATTGTACTGAAATAAATAATTATTATTATAAACATAAGGAACTCTGCACACTGCAAATACCGAGGTGGCCTCAGCACGGTATGAATGTGGTAGGCAAATCGTTTAGTTCGTCTGATTACAAACGGCGTCGTCAGTTTCTAAACGTTTGCTGTTAAAGATTTGCCGAAGGCAAATTGTAGATACGTTAGACTTATCAACAAGTGCGACAAAACGGTGACCATGGTTTCATCGAGACTGAACTGAATGAGCATATAAACAAGACGAGTGTTGTGGTGTTCTTGCGAGTGAGAGAGGTCACCAGAAAGGAAGGAGATGCTGCGTTGGCAGGTGTGGTGGCGGCGCGCGAACGATATTTTATGCTGCGAGCGTTAATATAGCCACAATACAGTGATTACTATGCTGTGATATAGCTATGGTAACCGTTTCACATCAGGCGGGCCGTATGCTTGTCTGCCACCCGACGTAGCATAATAAAAAACGAGAGGTGTCGTGGGACACCAGATAGGAACGAAGTTCCTTATTATGAAAATATTAATTTCAAGTTCTATTCGAGGTATAATGAAAATAAATTATTGGGTATAATTTTTTATTATCATTTCATTATCGATAAAAAAATAAAACTAATAAAAAACTATAAAAGTAATAAAAACAAAAAAAAAATTAAAGACATCTGCAATAATAATAACAGTCATCACGTAGACTATACATTAGACACTGTATAGCCATCATACACTATACATAAAAATCTTACGGTTTTTTTTAACGTTACGGACGTTTTTTGCCGGCTAGGGTACCCCGCCGCAACGCCCCATAAGGAACTACGTTCCTAAACCGCCCCGCGGTAGGTGGCGTGCGTATCACCTGTACTTCTGCAGTGTCCAAAGTCCCAAACACAAAATTTTGGATCATTCGCGTAAAAAAGATAAAAAATGCATAACCACACAACAACTAATGATTGGTGTGGCCTATATATATTTTGCTAAGTTCCAATTAATATTGATATCAATGCAATAACACCAAGATTTTTGATAAACGGCGTCTAGTAAGATAACACGATAAGAATGGTTTTTATATAGTTGTGGCGCTCTGTGCGATTAAGGGTCACTTCTGATAAGGCGATTGTTCGTTTTTATTGTAGCGAATTCTACTTGGCTTATTTAGCAACGACCAAATATTACGATCTCCGCTTTGTATTAGATTTTATATTATGCAAAGCTCAAGCTATATAGATATATAGATTGAGAAACGGACTGATTTCTTCAAAATTTTTGTGGCACTTTTGACGTCTTTAAAATTACTTCCATAGGCAAATAAAAAAAACGAATGATAACAAAATCCGGGGAAACAATATGGTGTTGCAGCTACAAATCATCTCCATCCAAAATTCAATCACCACCTGGATAGATGAAGGATCAAAGAATTTATTACGCTAAGTAAGGACTATGAAACATCGAGTGCTAAGGACGAAGCGCTGCCATTTTGAGATAATTTAGTGCATATAACGTATCCACGTACAACACACGGCCGTGTCCATGACACAGCCACGCCCCATTTTTTGTTATACTACTTCGGATGGCGAATAAGCATGCAGCCCGCCTAAAGTGAAGCAGTTACCGCAGCCATATAAGAGTTCGCAACAAAATATCGCTCGCGCGTGGGTGGCAACGCGCTAGTAATATTTCTGTTGCCAACGCACCAACATCTTCCTTTCTGGTGACCTGAGTGTGAGGTGAGGTGAGTTGAGGAGCAACTTAAAAAAAGTGCAACCGACTCGAAATTTAAAAAAAAACATGGTAACTCTGGTCTTATGTAGTAACACCTGGAATCTTCAGGACACCCAACTCCTCAAAAACTTAACTCTAAACCCAAAATTGACAACTCTCTTTCAAGCATTCTATGGTTGACTGGAAGAGATCCCTATTGGGATATGTCCGCCATTGTAGTGTAGTGATTTTTGTAATATTATGTACTTATGTTTTATATACAATAAAGTTTTACAAACAAACAAACAGCAGATGTATCATGTTAGGGTTTGGGTTCATTGTAATAGTTTTAATGAACTGCCCCCTTACCACCAACTCTTATTGCGATTCAATAACTGAATAGAATGCTTATTCATACCAATGAATAAGCGACTGTATTTCAACTCGTATAGAGTCGTTTATTCATTGGTATGAATAAGCAATCTATTCAGTTATTGAATCGCAATAAGAATTGATGGTAAGGGGGCTGAGGTCCTACCGCGGAAGCTGAAGCCGATTACTATCGCGTTTTATGGATTCCAAAAATTGGTGTTAGCTTTAAGTTATTGAGAAACATCATCAGCTTAGTCGGTAGAGCTCTAGGGTTTCTACCAGCTGTGCTAAACATAATTACCTACAATCTAAGCAGTTCATTTTCACATTCAAAAAATCCGATGGTAATCGCCTTCAGCTACGACGGTAGTACCTGAGGGGCAATTCTCGTACTTATAATGTAGTCAAATTTCAGTTTCGATTCAGTCTCGATCTCACAAATGTCAGGTTTGATATACTAGTATCACAATATGAAACTTCAGCCTAATTTAAGTGGGATCATTTATGAAATATGACCGAAAATTAAACCAACCAAAAATGTTATTATACCAACAATAAGAATTGATAATAATTTATTAATTAAATCAAGTATATCATTTTCAGTCAATCCACAATTCAATCTCGATTTTATCAACTTTCATTCCGCGATCGTAAAAAAAAATATGAGATGTGGCCATTTGGAATCTGGATACAAACACATGCTGATGAAATGGGACAGAAAAGATGCGTTTTATTTGAACGCGTGTTTATTTTGTTATTTTTTACGTGTTATGACATTTTGTTTGTCCACGCAACATACTAATGAATTCATGTTCATATTTTTTACGAACGTGATCGGACGTATTTTATCCTTTGTTTACTTGACACAGTGCTCCACAATACAATCTTTAATATATATATAATACAACACAAAAAAGTGCTTAGTGCGAGTCTCTTGGTCACATTCGAACGTGTTAACGTTTACAAGCCGACCAAATTGAGAAAAAGTTTCGTATTGTGAATTTACCAGACGCATGTTACATATCCAAATTAGCCGGGTTGGTCACTTCAAAATGTGAACAAGTAAGCCACATAATTTTGATACGTAACCCGCGTCTTATAAATTTACAACTTGACAGTTCGTCTCTATTTGATCGGTTTGGTTACGTTGACACGTTCGGATGTGATCAAAAACAATGATATGCAAGGGAAATGAAATAGGTCAGAGTTTGGATCGAATTCGGTGTAGTGTGACCATAAGACAAGTCGGACGTAAGTTATTAAAATTAAAGATCGCAAATCTTTCTACTTTCGTGTATAAGGTTCGCGATAGTTTTTTTTTTTTTCATGTCCGGTAGAAACACTGAACTGAGAGAGAAAGTAGTGGGAGTGTTTATTATGTATTGTGTATGAACATCATATCACTTCTCATCCAAACTATTTAATTCAAATTATATATAAAAAACCGGACAAGTGCGAGTCGGACTCGCCCACCGAGGGTTCCGTAGGTACGTAGTATCATTATTAAATTTGATATTTTTCATTATAAATAAGAAATAATGCGTCGAAAAAAATAAATAAAATATATTTTGCAATGTGTACATCAAGCCCTTTCATATGATACCCCATTTGAACTAGTAGTTTCAATTTGAAATTTCGACACCCTATAAAAAATATAGACCCCCTATTTTTTTAGATCTATTTACAAATGTATAGTTTTGAGATTTATTCCTGTACTTGTAGTCTATAACGATGTTACTTGCCAAATTTCATAGTTCTAGGTCAACGGGAAGTACCCTATAGGTTTTGATTCCTTTGAGTGTGTCGAAATATGCGTTTTTTGCTGAATAAACGGCCGTAACTTTTTTCTACGTAAACTTAGCAGTTTGATTTTTTTTTAACTTCATGGGACCGTAGACCTGTGTATACAGTTCAAATTTCAGCTTGATACCTCCACGCATTCTCGACATAGAAATGTTTGACAGACAGACAGACAGACAGACAGACGGACAACAAAGTGATCTTATAAGGGTTCCGTTTTTCCTTTTGAGGTTCGGAACCCTAAAAACATCTAATTCAGCATTTTCATTATCTGGCCATCGATTGTACGATCATGCAATGTGATTTCGTCGAAAAATAACATTTCTATATATGAATAAATTTACCACACGACTTTCAGTAGCAACATTCCGTAGAAATATGTCTTTGTTTGACCACATGTCACAGAGCGCATACTAGTATACTAGTCAATGAAACTCGGTTACGCGCTTGCATTGGAGGACGACGAACAAAAAAACGAGTGTTCTATAGACCACACGATTGAAGTAAAACTTCTTTAGCTCTACTGAGCTCAGTAGAGCTAAAGAAGTTTTACTTCAGCCGTGTGGTCTTAAGCACACAATCAACTTCCGTTCGCCGTTTCCATAACGCTCTCGTCACGCATTCACCAAGTCAGGTTCTGATGATGTGATCCCAGGGAAAACAAGGGGAACCCTTAAATTTTATAAGCAAGTAAGGTCAAATTCTATTTTTTTTATTTGAAAGGGTATGATTGTGAGGTGGTCCCATATTCACCAAGTCAGATGGGATGCCAGAAGTCAGTTTTTTTTTAATCACATTTTTTATACTTACAATATTATTCTAATAAAAACGCTTTCCTATGAAGTGTAATTTCATATTTTGCATGACTTGAACTAGAAATATTTTTTAACGCATTTATAACTTTTGATATATTTTTTTGAGATATTTCGACTTAGACGCAAAAGATTAGACTGAAGCGAATGGCGTCGACATATGCAACAAATAGCTGATGTTTGGCGGTTGATGTCACCCCGCAAGTAATTATTGATTTTATAGTGATAATACAAAATAATTTAGTTTTCTCTCTAAAACGGGTTTAACATTTTTTTACCAACATTGCCCACAAGTGTTTAACAGCGGCGACCACCAAAAAAGGCAATGAACAATGAAGTCCATTGCAGTCCTAGGGGTAAAACTACGACTGCCTTGGAACTCAATGACTTAATCACAAGAAATTAGTAGGTGTAAGAACCTTCGGGAATTTGACTTTCCCTCTTAGTAATGTCAGAGACAGCAATACGACATTAAAACAGGTTTTACATTATTAAAATTACACAGGTACAATTAAATATTGTCCTGGTGACCAGCCCCTTTACCACAATCTCTTATCGCGATTCAATAACTGGATAGAATGCTTATTCGTACCAATGAATAAGCGACTTTATTCCATTTGAAATAGAGTCGCTTATTCATTGGTATGAATAAGCAAGCGATTCAGTTATTGATTCGCAATAAGAGATGGTGGTAAGGGGGCTGGTGTCTGAGCTAGGTGGATGTGTACCAACCTGTATTACATGTCACCAGTTCCCTTTTTCCGCAAGGAAAACAAGTTTTTATAATTGTGAAGACTTTTCAGCGAAATATTTAAAGGAGACTCCAATTAAAATAATATATACCATGAGCAGAAATATTCTGAAATGTGTGTGTTTGCGTGTGTGGCTGCGCGTGTAGAGTTTATGTGGGGGAGTATGTGGCTGCGTCTGTAGAGTTTATTTGGTGGAGTGTGTATTATTGTGTATGTCTCGGGATACGGTGTATATGTGCGTCATTATCACGTCAAGTCATGAGTCGTAACTTACCATGGTCATTGGATGGTCAAATCTAAGGGTAAAAATATTCCTAACTGTTGCTCACTGCAACTCCTATGGAGCCGCTGATTTCCGCGGTGCAGCGCCATACCACTTTCTTGCTGAATGCGTTTTCGTCCAAGTCGTTAACTTCCGTATGCAATTTTCGACACATTTAATGAGAGGCGAAAATTAACACTAACTTTTAAGTTATTTTCATGGCAGTTTCATACATAGTTTTTATATAAATATAATTTTAGAAAATGATGTAATAAAACATGAAATCACATGAACATGTAATGTAAATTGTTTCATTTTTGTTTTATAAAAATGAATTATGTGAAATGAAATGAAATGAAATGAAATGTCGTTTATTTGCTAGGATACATGGTACAACATGATAGACAATTTTGTAATTAGTTCAGCATGTTCCGCCGTTTTTACAAAAGGCATGCAAAAGCTTAATTCTTACAAAAATATTTAATGATTGCTAATTGATCAGGATCACATATTATTTAATGCACAGACTATAATGCTATATAATATAACGAAAATAATAATCACAAATAGTTACGTCAACAATAAATTCAAATACTAAAAATAAAAAAATATTATGTCCATAAATTAAAAATTAATTAAGTATGTCGATTTTGTTATTAATTGTCGTTACAAAAATTCTTTAATATCATAAAAACATTTCTCTAATAACCATTTAGTCAATTTTGACTTAAAACGCTTATTGTCTAGTATTTTAATATCTACAGGTAATTTATTAAATATTTTAATCATCATATTATAACAATTCTTGTCAAATATTGTATTTTTGCATGTTGGTAGTAGCAATCGCGTTGGGTCTCTTGGTCTTAATTTTGGATTAATGGGTTTTAGTTCAAAAAATTCTGGATGTGTTTTAACAAAATTGCCACATTCGAGAATGTATAATCCAGTTACAGTTAGTAGTTTATATTTCTTAAATAATGGCTTGCATGATTGTAATGGACTAGCACCAGCAATAGCTCTAATGCATTTCTTTTGAGTTAAAAATGCTCTATTGATATGCGTAGAATTTCCCCAAAGAATCAAGCCATATCTGAGAACAGAAACGACATAACCATGATATGCCATAATCGATGTTTTTTCTCCTGCAGCATATTTCAGTCGTTTTAGTGCATAGATAAATTTCTCTAATTTTGCGCAGGTGTTTTCAATATGCATTTTCCAGTTGCAATGGCTGTCGAGTGTAACTCCTAGAAATTTTGTATTATTTCTTTCTTGTATGTTTTGTCCGTGACAGAGTATGCTCAGTTTAGAATGCTTTGTCTGATAGTTAGCAAATTGAATAAAGCAGGTCTTTGACAAATTTGCGTTTAAGCCATTTTGATCTAGCCAGTCACATATTGAATTTATAGTTAAATTTATTGTCTCTTCATAATTTGTTATTTTATCATCTGGTATAATAACAGATATGTCATCAGCAAATAGTATCGTTTGATGTTTTATGACACGAGGCAGGGCATTTATGTATAATAAAAACAGCAGGGGCCCCAAAATACTTCCCTGCGGCACCCCAGATCGATTATATTGATAATGGGATCTGTATTTTGTTATTTCTCTATTTTTATTTAATCTTTCTATTTCCACACATTGCTTTCTATCCGATAAGTAGCTCTTTAGCCAGTCAAGTGTTAGTCCTCTAATACCATAATCCTCACATTTATTTAATAATATAGTATGATTTACTAGATCGAACGCTTTGCTCATATCAAAAAATATACCAGTCACTCGTGTCTTCATGTTAATATTGCGTGTAATACTTTCAATAAGTGAAAATGCCGCAAGTGTGGTTGATTTATTTCTTTGAAACCCATTTTGTTCTGCGGATATGACATCGTGTTTGTTTAAGAATGAAGTTAGTCTACTGTGAAGAGCTTTTTCAAAAAATTTTGATAGTATAGATAGTAATGTGATTGGCCTGTAGTTGTTTAAGTCTTGTTTGTCGTTTTTCTTGTGCAGTGGCTTTACAATAGAATGCTTTAATCTTGTAGGAAATTTGCCTGTAGCAAATGATAGGTTTATTAAATGCGTTAATATTGGTACTAAAAATTGGGCACACGACTTAATTACATGAGTTGAAATATAATCAAATCCCACAGATTTTGTGTTATTGAGGCTCATTATTATCTTATATACTTCATCTTCACTACATGGGGTAAGAAACATACTATTCGGTGAGCTAGTAATATGGGGTTTCAATGAATTCTTCTTTTTGGCTGATTGCCTGCAGGCTGTTACAAAAAACTCATTAAATGCCTCAGCTACACAATTAGGATTGGTTTTAGTTTGCCCATTGATTAGTATAGATTCAATGCCTTTGTTTGTATTATTGTAATTGTGCCCATCCTTTATGACGTCCCATACAGCTTTACACTTATTTTTAGATTTCTGAATGAATTTATAATTAATATTTTTTTGTGATTTAGATATACAAGCTCTGAGAATTTTGTTATATTTACTTAGTTGGTGTTTTATGTTAGGTTGTTTATCTCTATAATATTGCGACCGTAGGTGTCTCTTAGTTGAACTGGATTTTTTAATTCCTGGGGTAATCCATTTAGGTTTAACATTACCATTGGTTATTTTTATCCTTATTACTGGGAAACAGAGATCATAAAACATACACAATATATCATGGAATTCATTAAACGCTTCGTTTAAATCTGTTTGTTTGAGTACTTCTTGCCAAGTGAGACTAGATAGACATTTTTTAAGCTTTTCAATATTGTGGTTACTGTAGTCCCTTTTCTTTATATACCAATAGTCAATTTTAGGTTTTTTATTTGGTATTTTATAAACTAGTGTTTGACATGTCTCATGGTCCGATAAGTATAAATAATGAATATCAGATTTTGCCTCGGGTATATTACTTATAATTAGTGTCCGACCGAATGTTCGGTTTCGGTTTCGGTTTCGGTCGAGTTTCGGCAAAAATAACGAGTTTCGGTTTAGTTTCGGTTTCGGCGGCAAACCTGCCGAAACTACGACCGAAACCGAAACTTCATTCGGGAGTTCCCGCGCTGTGCTCGGTCATGTTCGGCGCAGTAAATTCCATCCAAGACATTTTGCCACGTCCACGTGCCTAATCATGTCGTGACTTGTTTGCGTTTGCAGTGCGTTTTGTTTGTTGTTTGTCAGTTTTCGTGTGATTTGTTTTGAATTCGGTAAGTTTTATCATGTGATATTGTATTAAGGTAGGTAGGTAGTAAGGTAGGTACATAATAATTTAGTATAACAAACTAATGTATAGATTATAGTAGAATCAAGTCTAACATAACTATCTGAATATTTTGTGGTTAATTTAACTCATTCGGTAATGCTATACGTAAACAAACAATTGATAGGTACTTGGTACTTACGATATATATATATATATATATATATATATATATATATTTATTTATACTACGTCGGGTGGCAGACAAGCATACGGCCCGCCTGATTTGAATCGGTTACGGTAGCCATATTAATGCTCGCAACATTCGTTCGCGCGTCGCCACCCCCGCTGCCAATGCAGCATCTCCTTCCTTTCTAGTGACCTCAGTCACTCGCAGGAACACAACAACCCCCAAGGGAATTGTTATTTGGCTGCGGTATTCTGTGAGGTGGAGGTACATTCCCCAGTCGGGTAACTTACAATTACGCTCCCTACCTCTCTTTTCGCCAGAGCTTCGTTTGTCAGTCGGCAGGGTGCACTACGTGCAGGTGAAGTTGACTTTGGTTCAAAGATGTTGGTGAACCACTTACACCCCAAACGTACTATAGTGCATTAGTGGTGATAATATTAAAGATTTTGAGTTTCAACGTTCAATTTAATAATTATAACCAAGTATCTAGCAATTATAACGAACGTAATGTCTTTTTTTTTATAGTACGTCGGGTGGCAGACAAGCATACGGCCCGCCTGATGTGAAGCGGTTACCGTAGCCAAATTAACGATCGCAACATAAAATATCGCTCCCGCGCTGCCACCCCCGCTGCAGACGGAGCATCTCCTCACTTTCTGGTGACCTCACTCACTCGCAGGAACACAACAACCCTCAAGGGATTTGTTATTTAGCTGCGGTATTCTGTGTGGTGGAGGTACATTCCCCAGTCGGGTAGCTTACAATTACGCTCCCTACCTCTCTTTTCGCCAGAGCTTCGTTTGTCAGTTAGTAGGGTGCACCGCGTGCAGGTAAAGTTGGCTTTTATTCAGATATGTTGATGAACCACTTACACCCCTAATTATAAGAAAATAACCTACAGTTAGATAATTGTTTCGTAAAAGTTTCGGTTTCGGTTTCGGTTTCGGCCGAAACTGAGACTGTTGCCGAAATTCGGTTTCGGTTTCGGTTTCGGTCGTAAAAACCAGTTTCGGTCGGACACTACTTATAATATGATCGATGCATGAGTTTCCCCTAGTAGGTGCGTTAATATGTAATGTAAGATTGTAAGATTGATGTAAGATATGTGAATAATATACCAGAATATATACATATACTTAAATGTCATGTGAAAATAAAAAAACGAATTGCACTCCGGAAGTGCCGGCAGAAGTGAAAACTTGAACATTAACGTTGTGCATATTGGAATATTTTGGCTAGGGAATAATTTCACACGAATTGCTTTATTCATCAGTATAAAAGTACTATCATATATGTGGTAAAATATATACAGGGAGCTTTTGATTTATCTGCCAGGATTGAAAAGGGTAGTAGTATTACATATGCCGATTTCGATAGTAAATGAAATTTGTGCCCCACGTGTTATTTTTTTTCTCTTAGGAAATAAAATCGCATCATGAAAAGATTAGTTTACTTTGTATGAACCATCCCTCTGTGTCGCAGTCTAGACGGCGTGGTCAATGTCAATGCGCTCGGGTATGACCCGTGCCGAAAGGCTACGTCACGAGCTGCCAAACGCTTTCCGAACACGGTGATAACCGCGGTAAAGTCAAAGTTTACTCAAACGTTGGGCCGCCCTTTGTAAACGCCGCCGCTTCGCAGCGATGTCTGTCGCTTGATCTCCTGCCGCCCGCCCCCGCACGGGCGGCGCGGCAACAGCGCTCGCGCCGCGAGAAAGAAGGAAGAAAGGATCCAAGTAAACGAAAACACTAAACAGTGTTAACCGTGATTCGTCCGTGTGTTGACCTAATCATGCCTATACGCCGCAGTTTTACGAAATGTACAAATTTCTCGAAATGGTATGGTATGGTTTCTTGTCGCGAGTGTAAATGCGCACGCAGAATATCTGTACGAAATTCAGTACAGATAGACCTCGATCAGTTACAGAAAGCGGTAGTGGACTTTTTCCGCAGACATTCCATGGCAAAAAAGTGGTAAAACATGTATGTAGACGTGGATAAATTAGTGGCTAATTGTGATTTTGTGTAAATAATTTGAATGAGCTTTTAAACACGCCAAGTTATTGTAGAACATGTTATGTGACTGCGTTATTTTTGAAAACTTAACATCGTAACTAAGTGTTTTTATGATGTTTCCATAAACAAACACATACATTATTCGACGAGCTCGGTGGCGTAGTGGTCAATGACGCAGCTTTGACACCAACGCTCGTGGGGTTGATTCCCACATAGGACAAACATTAGTGTGCATGAACATGTCTGTTTGTCTTGGTCTGGGTATTTTCTATGTATCATAAGTATGTATTTACAAAAAAAACTGTATTTACGTATGTTTATCAGTTGTCTAGTACCCATAACACAAGCTTCGCTTACTTTGGGGCTAGATGGCGCTGTGTAATTTGTCTGACAATATTTATTATTTATTTATTATGATATTAATTTGACAGTTCAAAACCTGTGATAATAAGTGTGATGAAAAGTTCAATGACCTTGATAAGGACAATCATCTGCCCTCCTGTAAGTGTATGTTATTATTACCTATCAGTTTTACATTTGATTACATTTTTTTTACCTATCCTATTTTGATTACAACGCATTTTAAAGGAAATATGCAATTGGGACGACGCTACCTACGTACAGCTGTTATTGTTATTATCGACTTCATCTGATAGCGCGGAATGTATTAAGCACTATGAAACCAGTTCATTGACTACGTTATTTATTTTTTCAAAGCTTATTAATGATATTGGGACGCCATATTTCTTCACTAACGTAACAAGTAGGCTTAATACTATCTGCCATAAAATTCCTGGCTAATACAAAAAAAGCAGCTTATATATTGTGCTATCGTACACAAACATGACAATTTATATTACATTAAAAATAAACAGCAAGAGCAGGCATACATTTTCTCCGCACGGTAGAAAGAGAGGGGGATATTACTTCCTCTCCTACGACGCGCCGGGGGACTACTCTCCCTCCGTCTTACGAATTTTCGAACAGGCCACGTGTCCTGACGCGAGTTTAACATTTTTTACTCATCCCAAAAAGTGCACAACACGCTAAAGAAGTTTTCACTTCAAAAACATATAAGCAAAAATGTTATGAAGAAATCAATCTACATTACTTACGTATAAAAAACACCTATGAAGTTTGTATTTACAACAAGATGTGAATAAATTACTATGAACACATATTTTTTTTTCACATAAGATTTGTTACACACAGGACACATGATACACAGGGTTTCGTTAGATGATAAATACATACATACATATATAATTAATAATTAAATACATACATAAAACAGACACAGAAGCCCCAAAAGGTTAGTTGCGATGTAGATGAACGCATTGTAAACACAATGATGAGTGAGTAACCACCGGTTTCAGCCCTGACCTTCTGTATCTTTGTTCCCGTCCCCTGATTTTGGTTGATCTACATCGGTACCTTGGGTGCCTGGCTCTTGTGTCAGGGACTCACCCTTGGAGTCTTGTGACGACTCGTCTTCTGTCGTGTGCCCGTCTCCTGCACCGGACTTCTTGTCATCATCCTGGATAAAAAATATTAATATAGTATAGACATTTACTAATTTATGTTAGATTACTTTTGGAATAGGTTTGCAGGATGATAACTCTTTATCAATATCCTCCACCTCACAGAATACCGCAGCAAAATAACAATTCCCTTGAGGGTTGTTGTGTTCCTGTGAGTGAGTGAGGTCACCACAAAGGAGTATAGGCTAGCAACGGATCGGCGAGCCCTTGGTGATCTCCATGGGCGGTGGTAATTGCTTTCCATCAGGTGACCTACGTGCTTGTCTCCTTGACCTCACGTGTCTGTTGGATTTTTTAAATCATATAATATAGTTTTATGAAAGGTTTAGTGATGTGACATAAGTACATTATCGAGTCCGAATGAATGAAGGTTCTGATTGATGACGAAGAATGAGAGTATTTTTTTTAAGAAAGGTTAAATGTTGTTAAATTTGTTTTTTCTTTTGATTTTTGAGATATACCAGTTACATCAAATAGTAGTCATAAAGAAGTGTATTTTTTTTTTACTGTAATAAATTGCATACTTAATTGTGTTACAAAACACTACTCATTCATTAAAATCTTGAGCCAATTAATGTATTTAGCCATTCAAGAACCAAGGTTGTTCTATATATACATATTTTATATATTATAGTCTAACAATGATTCTTTTATTCATATGAGATGTACTGTTCTGATTATAAAAAAGAATATTAACTGTTTTATTAGAAGTATTTTGTAATGCTGTTTGAGTAAACTTTATTATGTATGATATTAATATGTGAAGCGAAACCTTTGTAGGGTATCCACTAACATAATATTATAGAAATTGTTTACTAACAAAATATGGATCTTCAGGTGTGAAATAAATATATTATATTTTTATTTTATTTTATTTTTGTACCCCTTTATGCGAAAATTGCACAGACATTTCGCACACTTATAGTTTATATAGAGAAAGGAGTGCAGAATAATACTTTATTTTTTCAATTCTGTATAAAAATAGATTAAATCAATAAAAAAAACATTACACACACTACTCTTTGGTTTAATAAATGGTCGAATTTCAATCAGTGAGCGACAATGAAATTGTCATAATTATAGGTACCTATATAATGAATGTTTTGATAGATAGATAGATACGTTTATTACAAACTACAGTCACACACATACATAAAATTAACAAGGAGACAACTTATACATTATGTAGCAGAACACAGAATAAAAGATGTGTGTGTGTGTGTGTGTGTGTGCTACAGCAAGCAAATGGCCATAGCTCAGTGCGACTTTTTGCACATTGTGCAAATGTTTTGTGCTATAAGGCTGAAATTACACCGTCATTTAAATATCATACATCTAGGATCAATATATGGCATATCTATGATCGTGTAATAATAACATATTTAAGTCATTTAAATGTAGTATGACGAGCTTGGTGGTCGAATGGTTAGCAATGGCCACTTTGACTCTGAGGTTGCGGGTTCATTCCCCACACTAGACAAATAGTGTGCATGAACAAGTCTGTTTGTCTTGGTCTAGGTATTTTCTATGTATTTAAAATAAGGTATTTGTTTGGGACTAGATGGCAGTGTGTAATTTGATCAGGAAATATTTATTTATTTATTTTTTGGTGATGACTCATAGATGTATGATCATATTTATATGACAGTGTAATTGCAGATTAGGATTATTTTATTAATCTGACCATTCTTGAAATAAGTATAGGAAAATATCCATTTAATATTGATATTTTCCAAAACATACATATTAAATTTCTCTTTAATAGTGGCTTATCCAAGTTTTGGAGGTCTTTTATTGCAAAAAAAAAACTGTAAAACCATTGTCAAATCTGCACACTAAACTCGATGGCTAGCGTCACTATCAGATCGCGCCAGTCAAATGTCAATCTTACTTCCTAGAACATAAGATGTACAATTCAATGGAGACTAGATATACCGTCATACTGTATACAGCTGAGTACATAGCAACTACATAGGTATGTATATGATCGAGAATCGACGGTTTATCTATATGTACCATACAATTTATAGGCAATTTACATCATAGCGTACATTGATGGTAATTTCATATTTCCCGCTCAAATTTCGAAATTACTACTGGAACAAAACAGTAGTGTCAAAAAATCATTATACAGAAAAAATATGAAGGTTAGTAATAAAGGCCCCCGAAAGGATACCTGTTTTATTTACATCGACCGCTGCGTTTCGAGCGTTGAGGTAATGAGATGCGAGGCGGCGGCAATGGAATAACAACATATCTCGCCGCTCTTAAAATTAAATAATCGCAAGAAACGAAATACCAAGGTCATGCGGATTTCCTATCAATGTCATACTATATCGTGCACATTAACAAAGGCCCTGCAACCAAATGCAAAGGGGCGGGGGTGGCAAAAATATGCGAATTCACGATATTTATGCCATTGCAATCAGTTTCGATAACTGATTATGATGGCATTCACAGTTTTTAATGCGAAATATTGACTAATATCACAACCCTCCGTGGCGTAGTTCCCGCGTTTAGCGGGAAGCGAACATTCTGTCAGCCATGTTGCGACGCAGGCAAACATTAGTGATATAACACGGAAATAACACCATTTCACTACTCAAAATCTTCACAACAGACGCGCACTAATATATAGAAAATTAATTGCATTAGAAATTTCACAACTATACCTGATTATCACTGATTTTCGCTTTATCGGTATCACCCGACATTTTTCCTACGAAGAAATTGAAAGCAAATTCCAAAGCGTCTTCAAACACCGGACAACACAAATGCACGCACCCATAAACATAGAGAAAAAAGGCTGCGTTTCGTTACTCTTAATTTGACAGACATAAATTTGTGGTTTTACTGAGGATGTTAGAAACAAATAGTTATGTACATAAATGTAATTATTTTCATAATATTCTGCAAATTAAGTATTATTGTGTTTAATGTAAAACACAATAAACGAACACGGGTGATAAGTTCATACTTCGCGGAAAAGTGTATTAAATAAGGCGACGTCTAAAGAGCACACGTTGAAATACATATATGTACAGTATGTAATTTATAATATACATTATTGTATATTACATTTATGTATTTTATATACATAGTATGTAATAATACATGTAATATACATTACTGTATAGTATACCCAGAGATGTAAATCTTTATTTTATTTTAACGGAATACGGAAATTATCGGAGAATTTAAATCTTATGTAGAAATTATCCGAAAAATGCTTGCGACATGAAATATATGCGCCACCCGCGCTGCTAACGCAGCAACTCCTTCCTGGTGACCTCACTTCCAGAAGCACAACAATCTTCTTCTACCGATTTTTTTTTAATGTTTTAGGACATTTTTTTTTAAATATTCCAGGACACATTGCTATCTAGTCCAGACCACAAAATAAATAATATTACGTACAGAAGATTCACTTCCTACAATTACGACACGTTCAGGGACGGCAAACGTACCTACTCTTTTTTTTCTATCGGTTAACTCGTATTCAACCACACGCAGTACAGGGTTGGCGGCAAAATAATCCATGTGCATGGCATGGCAGACAAGCTTACCGCCCACCTGATGTGAAGCGGTTCCTTCTTTTCTGGTGACCTCACTCACTCTCAGGAATACGACAACCCTCAAGGAAATTGTTATTTGGCTGCGGTATTCTATGAGGTGGAGGTACATTCCCCAGTCGGGTAGCTTACAATTACGCTCCCTAACTCTCTTTTCACCAGAGCTTTGTTTGTCAGTCAGTAGGGTGCACCGCGTGCAAGTGAAGGTGGCTTTGGTTCAAAGATGTTGATGAACCACTTACACCCCAAAGATAATAAAATTGAACGTTGAAACTCTAAATCTATAATATTATCACCATTATTGCACTATAGTAACTACCAAGTATCTATTGTTTGTTTACGTACAGCATTAGCGAAAGAGTTAAATTAACCACAAAATATTCAGATAGTTATGTTAAACTTGATTCTACTATAATCTATGCATTAGTTTGTTGTACTAAATTATTTTTCGGCGTTTACTACCTACTCTTATACAATATCACAATGATTAAACTTACCGAATTCAAAACAAATCACGCGAAAACTCATAAACAACAAACAAAACGCACTACAAACACAAACAAAAACATGATTAGGCACGTGGACGCGGCAAAATGTCTTAGTCGCTTGGATGGAATTTACCGAGCCGAACATGGCCGAGTACAGCGCGGGGACTCCCGAATGCAGTTTCGGTTTCGGTCGCAGTTTCGGCAGTTTTGCCGCCGAAACCGAACTAAACCGAAACTCACTTTTTTTGCCGAAACTCGACCGAAACCGAAACCGAAACCGAACATTCGGTCGGACACTACCGCTAAAGCAAAGTATGGTTGTGAGCGCCTGGCTAAGCACCCATCTACAAGCCGTGCTTTATGGCCGCTCACTAAGGCTACGGAAGGAAACCTATGTAAGTCGTCTTTTCCACCACTGCAAAAACCGGATGGTAGTGTGGCCCATAGTGCTAGTGAAGGAGACCTCACTGTTAAGACATCTAATCAGTTCAGTGTACAGCCCCCTTACCACCATCTCTTATTGCGATTCAATAATTGAGTAGATTGCTTATTCATACCAATGAATAAGCGACTCTATTCCATTTGAAATAGAGTCGCTTATTCATTGGTATGAATAAGCAATCTATTCAGTTATTGAGTCGCAATAAGAGATGGTGGTTAGGGGGCTGTCCATAGACGTTACAGAGGATGAGACAACCAAAAATCTAGTACGCCTCTACCAAATTTTGTTGTAACTGTATCTTATAAACTAATGGAGCTGTTAGAGACTGTAGCGGAAAGAAACCAATTCACCTACAAAGACATAAATCGAAACCAGCTGAGAATTATTAGTGTGATTAGAGATATGTATACAAAAAATTGATAACCATTGTCAGAGAAAATATCTTCATAGGCCATACTTTTAACAGAAAGGACACAAGAAACTTTAGAATTGTTATCCGAAATCTGCATCCTGCGACATCACCAAGTAAAATACAGGAAGAAATAGAAGGTATCATAGTGACTGGGGAAATTATTAATGGTAAATTTACATCTGAAAAGAAATCAACATCTACATCCTTTGTCAACTCAAAACCTGGATTAAATCAAAATACCTGCACCAACAAAGCTCCAAGCTTCTTAAATACATCTACAACCAACCAGTCATTATAGAAGAAAAATAACATTTATTGATCAATGTCAATGTCTTATTGTTGCGTCAATTTTCATAAGACATCGGAATGTGAAAAGTGTGATCGGAATACTCCAGCCTTGTGCACTCTGTAAAGGACCATATCCAGCCAACCACAAAGATTGTAAAGTTTATCAAGAGATACTAGCCCCCAAAACATAAAGAAATAAACATAGAATGCATAAACCATAAAAATCCACAATTAACTACATAAGACCATACAGCCCTGAGGTGATATAAAAATCAAAATAATCCAAGAACGGCAGTACAAAATAACACTAACAAGATAGTAGAACCCATACAACCAATGTATCATTAGAACTCTTAACACAGACTGAACAGTTCGACTACATCATACAACAAATGAGCACTCTTATGATCCTCATGGTAAAATTTTTTGACAAACTTTCCAAATTATTTCTTTACGCCTAGCGACTTTCAACATTAATGATTTCCAGCCAAATAAACATCAAGCTGAATTGCTTATGAATAGAATAAACTAAATATATTACTGATCTGAATCTGAAATCAGAGAGTGCTGCAGGTTGGGGACAATATTCCAACTGGGTTCCTTAAACAAGCCAAAGACTGTATTGTTCCTATCATGTCATACCAAATTAGGAGTATTTCCTTCGTGTATGAAAAAAAAAGTTGTTATACCAGTGTATAAGAATGGGCAGAGGGACGATGTTATGTAAAAATTATAGACCTATCTCTATACATTCCTCGATCACCAAAGTTTTGGAAAAGTTAATAAACATTCGGATTATAAATTTTGTCAATAAATACAATATCCTTTCAAATTGACAATTTTGTTTTAGGCAGGGTAAATCGATTGAAGATGCCGTTCTTGATAGCACCTCCTCCCTAATAGCACAACAATGTCATATCTACGTCAAAAATGTTTTACTTTTTTCTGGACTTCAAGAAAGCTTTTGACACCGTTTCTCTTCCTATCCTTATAGAAAAACTGGAACATAGTGGGATAACAGGGCCTCTCTTAAGTTTATTAAAAGATTACCTCCTAGGTCGTAACCAAAAAATCAAAACCGGCTACTATATGAGTCCGGACTCTGAAATTTCTTATGGGATTCCTCAGGGAAGCGTTCTAGGACCCACCCTGTTCCTCATCTACATGAATGAAATCACTAGCATTAGAATCGGTGGTGGAAATTTATTCTCGTATGCAGATGATACTGCCCTTGTCTTCACAGGTAGCTCCTGGAGCTCTGTTCGTGAATTTGCTCCCGGCAGAAATACAGAGCGGCGTTGTACCCCTTGAAAACGTTTTCAGGATGTACGCGAGATTTCTCATATTACGAGCGTTTAAGTAGCTGCGGTAACGCTTCATATCAGATGGGCCGTATGCTTGTTAGATAAAGGTTGCTTATGAAAAAGGTGCGGGCGTAAATACTGAGGAATTTCGTGCGGATGATTACTGAAAAAGAAAACCTCTATGGTTCGTGGTTCTCAGGGGATGTCTCTCAGGTACATAATGTATTGATGTGACATGTTATGATGAGACTAATACAGCTAAAACGGGGCCGTACTAGGCCCAAGTTCACAAACATCCAACTCATGACAGAACATTGTGATATAAGAAGTCAACTGTCAATGTGAAATATTTTTATATTTTGTGTAAATTCCATTAATTAAATACATAGGTTTAACCGTTTCGCTTGCTAATGGAACGATCAACATTCAGCTCCAACACTTGTACAAAATTTTTACACGATATTGTGTACTTATGCGTCAAAAACCAGTGGAGATTATTATGAACCTAGCCGGGAGGCTAGGTTCAACCATCTATTATAATTATAGAAAAAATGGCGTAGATGCAAACATAAATATGTTAAAAGCGGAATTGGTACGTCTTTTAGAAGAAAACAAACCAACCAAGATCCGATACGTCATTGATGAAATAGCATTAGAACATGGGCACAGAGTTACACGGTTACCGCCTTACCATTGTGAATATAATGCAATTGAGTTGGTGTGGGCTCAAATTAAGGGATATGCTGCAAGACACAATACAGAACCCCCATTTACCACAACAAAAATGCTAAAAATATTAGAAGCTTGTGAACATGTGACTAAAGGAGAAAAAATAGGGAAAAGGTTGTGAATAAAATTGTTAAATTAATACGGGAAGATTATGAAAGAGATGTGAAAATACATAATATTTTAGAAAACGAACTTATAATTAATGTAGGTAATGATAGCAGTGACGACAGTGAAAATAGCAGTATGGACGAATCTGGTCTCTTTTGGTATTCATTTATTTCTTGTGTGCATATAAAGTATGTAATTCATTTTCATTCCAATATTCAGTTCGTTCAAATATATTAAGTAAACATTCATATTTTTGTTTTATTAAACCTTTTTAATCACGTACACTTGCAACAAATTGACATTTCACATCACTATTGTAATATGTCAAAACGGCCATCATAGCGTGCCGCTACTTTAATGCTTGGCATATGTATATCTAAGAACAATAACTAAAAGCATGCAATGCTTTATTTATTGTTCCTAAATATATAACAAGCCTGGCAAGGGTGTAATGTTGTAATGGTCAATGTGTTGTATTTTCTCATCCTTAATTATACTTCTAATTTTATTATCAAACATGAACGATACTGATCTTTGATCGGTAATTAAGCGAAAATGTCTACCTCTAAGAAAATGTTGCCATTTCTTCAGTGATACTACGATAGCATATGCCTCTTTCTCAATGGCAGAATTATTTTGTTCGCTATAATTCAAACTGCGAGAAAAGAAAGATATAGGACGATTAGCTTGCGATAGTATAGGAAATATAATTTCTGTGATTCAAGAATTAGCAGATATTGGCTGCAATATTGACGATGAAGAATTGGCAGAACTCATGTTAATGGGCTTGCCAAATGAATTTGATCCACTTATTATGGCAATGGAAGCTTCTAATACAAAGCTGACATCAGATTTTGTTAAATGTCAATTAATTCAGAGTGAATTCAAGAAAAAGTCAATAGATTCTAATTTAGAACAATCCGAAAAGATTTTACTAGCAAAGAACAAATTCGTTCCTATCTGTCACAACTGTCATGTCAAAGGACATATCAAGCCTAAATGTCCAAAGTTGAAGAATTTGAAGAAAAAATTAAACAATAATTTATCTCAAAATGGTTCATCGTCATCATTGAAAAAGGGAATTAATACTTTATTTTTAGCTGAGACTGCTTTAATTAATGCTGTTTGTGATCGTGATAGCTGGATTTTAGATTCAGGTTGCACTAGTCATATGACTAATTGGAAGGATTGGTTATTTAATTATTCTTCTATAGTTAAAACCTAAATTACTACAGCTAATAGCGATACAATGTATAGTGAAGGCTTAGAAAATGTCAATGTAACATTAAATAATAACAGTGTTAAAGTTATTAAAGATGCTTTGTATGTACCAAAAATAGCAGCAAATCTTTTGTCGGTTAGCAAAGTAGCAGCAAAAGGTTATGTTTTAGTATTTGATATTAAAAAATTATGATTACAGGAAGGATAATGTATCTATTAATGGATCATGTGATCTGGAAGCAATTAATATAAACGGTGTTTACAAAATGAATAAAAAAGAGGAATGTTTATTAAATAACTAAGAGTCTACTCTTGGTTATTTAATAAACATTCCTCTTATTAGATGTCAACCGAAGGTAAAGCTTTTGTATCCAGCACAAATTTGTTGGAGCTATGGCATCGTTGGTTAGGACACTTATGTTTTAAAGGTATGTTAACCCTTCGTGATTCTTTAGGACGCGGTATTACTTTTCCAAATGGAAATCTGAAATCATGTCATGAGGGTAAACAAAAGGAGAAGAAGCGTGATGAAGTTGGATTTAATTCTGATATTTGTGAACCGATTCATTAATAGTTGGAGTGGAAGTCGTTATTTTATCAGTTTTACTGATGATTTTACGCGAAAATCTTTTATTTATTTTTGGATCGAAAAGATCACTGTTTTGAATACGTTTATTGAATTCAAAAATGTTGTTGAAAACCAAACCGATCTGAAGATTAAGCGTGTTAGAAGTGATAACGGCACAGAATATTGCAACAAAAGTTTTGAAAGTTATTTTAAGCAGTGCGGTATAATACACGAAACTACTGTTCCTTACACACCTCAGCAAAATGGCGTTGCTGAACGTCTTAATAGAACTTTAATTGAAAAAGCTAGAGCAATGTTGCAAGACGCTGGCTTAGGAAAAAAGTATTGGGCTGAAGCAGTCAATACTGCTTGCTATTTAAAGAATCGTAGTCCAACCGCTGCTCTAAAGATGGCTACTCCTGAAGAACTGTGGACTGGTTCTAAAGTTAACCTTAGTCATATTAAAGTATTTGGTTGTATAGCATCCTCTCACTCCACAATGCCAACGTACAAAACTTGATCCTAAATCAAAACACTACATTATGTTAGGATATTGTTATCATACAAAAGGATATAGACTTGGTGATCCAGCTGATGGCAGCAAAAAGATTAAAGCTCGTTCAGTAGAATTTATTGAAAATGTTAGATGTACTGCATACAAGACTAATAAGTCAAATAAATTAAATGATTCTATTAATACTGTCGAAGTTTCGATTTATAATCAGAACACTCCTCAGGCAGATATTATTGACTGACGTTGATGAATATGCTACACCAGATTTATCTATCAATTCTGAATAATATTAATGAGGAAACTGTTGTAGATCATCCTATTATTGATCGAGATTTTCTCTGATGAACAAAATGTTATTGAGTCATCATTGAATAATACTCAAACTTCTGAAAATATAGAGCCTGCTTCTTCTGCAAGATTTGATACAGATTCTGAGGTCACAGAAAACTCTAGACCTGTACGTACCCGTTGTCCTCCTATAAGATTTCAAGATTATGAAATGAACTATTTTAATGAAATAGGCTTAATGGGATGGAGTGATCCTCGAACGTACAATGAAGCCATAAAGTCTGAGAAAAGCAAACAATGGTTAGGTGAGGCGATGCAGGAAAAATATAATTCTCTTTTATCGCATAACGTCTGGGAAATTGTTGATAGACCAAAAGATAGTAACGTTATAAAATGCAAATGGGTTTTTAAAGTAAAAGTTGATCCAAGTGGTAATTTTGAAAAATTCAAAGCTCGATTAGTTGCTAAAGGACTCAACAATATGGCATTGTCTTTGTAGAAACCTTTGCACCTGTCGTTAGACATTGTACCTTACGTTTACTTTTGGCAATTGGTTTTCAAAATGACATGTACATTGAACATGTTGATGTTAATACAGCTTTTCTTAATCTCAATGAGCGAATTTTTGTGGAACAACATACTGGTTTTATGATTGAGGGGCAGAATAAAGTCTGTTTACTTAAAAATTGTTTATATGGACTTAAACAAGCTAGTAGAGCATGGAATGAATAAGTTCAGAAAGTTTTAGTTACAAACGGTTTTACACAACTAAAAACTGAGAAATGTGTTTATTTCAAAAATAAGGTAATTATAGCCTTATATGTAGATTGCTTCTTCATATTCAGTTCTAATAAACATGAAAAGAAATTGCTTTAGATTGGGCGGGGGATATCAACTACAGAAAGTCTTAATCTGGTTGTATAACTAGATTAGGAAATTGCATCATAAACATAGCCACAAGCAACAAAACGTGACCTGTTCTGGTACATAGGCTGAATATTACGCTCTTGGCAATGCTGTAAAAGAGGCGAAATTTATGCGTAATTTTTTACAGGAACTTAACTGTACACAATGGTTGATATCTAAGACAATCACCACTTATAACGACAATCGTAGTACATTGAAAATGGTAGAAAATGAGTGTTTTCATAGGACTAAACACATAGATGTTCATCATCACTTTATACGAGAATGTGTTTGATGAATTTACGATCAGTAAATTCATTAATTTACATTACAAGCCTTCTGAGCTGGAGGCAGATCTTTTTACGAAAGCTTTACATAAGGTGAAACACAATTATTTTATTAAATGCTTAGGTTTAATGTAACATTTGTTTCATGTACTTTAACATGTATTTGTGTAACATGTCTTGATTTGTATTTATTTTTTAATTTGGTTCAATTTTGATATTGTACTCTCACATTTTGCTGGCCTTTGCATAGTTTGTTCGAGTAAGGGCAGTGTTAAAACTTAAAGTTTTCTTACTGGCTGGCGTAATCATTTGATTTTATGATTTTATTTTTATAATATTAAGTTGCCATGGTGCAAACAATCACCTATAAAATTGTAAAATTCCTACTGATATAGAAAATATTATACTGAAAACATTTGGAGAATTTACATTTTTTCAGTGTTATATAATTAGTTAATTTAATATATTAGCAGTTTCGACGACAAAAGGTACTTATTTACCTATAGCATGTATTGATGATTTGGCGATATCAGCATTCAGTCCCTCGAATGCTTTAATTAAGTCTCTGTTAAGTGGGAAAATATTTGTATTAGATAGGCCATGGATTTTCTCCGAAAAGTTTGGTATCCATTTACTGTAATGAGCAAACTTTCCATTAACCCTGCGCAATGACTTTAAATCTTCTAGTGGCGGTAAGTTCAAAAGAGGACCGAGCCGATCGGCATCAGGTTTTATGATATGATCTTTGACCTTAAGATATTGATGGAATCAAGAGAAAATTTACTCCTTTCTTTAGTTAGCGACAGACCATACTTATGAGCTGCTGTCATAAATTGCTGCAAATTTTCACTGTGTTCTGTTTTTGTCTCTCCGCACACTGTTATGTCATCCAATCGATAGTTCGTTGAAAACTAGATACCCCATTAGTTACTCCAAATGGTATTCTGCGAAATTGATACAGATTTCCCGCTGCTTCGAAAGCTGTAAATGTTTCTTTCTTCCGGTAATTTACGGCTTTCGAAGCAGCGGGAAATCTGTATCAAAATATTCTATTTTTAGCACTATAGATTTACGAAGTGCATATCATCAAATTCTTATCTAGGAATTTGATGATATGCACTTTATAAATCTATAGTGCTAAAAATAGAATATTTTGTAATCTTCTATATTATTTGTTCGATGTTAGGAATGGGATAGGCATCCAGCTGTGTATATCTGTTAACTGTTTGCGAGTAATCTATTACTAGGCGTTTTTTTATGATTAGCATTTTTAGTTAAAAGTGAGCACGCCACGGAGAGGAACTTTCTTCAATTATACCAGCTGTTAACAATTTCGCTACTTCAGAATGTATGAATTGATTGCCTTCGTCATTATATCGGCGAGATTTTGTGGCAATTGGTTTGCATTCAGGGCTAACGCTTGCAAAAAGTGAAACAGCAGGCACTGATGCTTTATAAACCTTCTCAGTTTCTTTCGATCTTCCAAATGAAAATTCTAATGAAGTATGTTTTTGTAAGATGTCATGACCTATAATAAGATCAGCTTACAGGTCTTTAACAATTAATAATATGAGGTCTATATAATTGTGATTTTCAAACTACATTGACACAATTGTCTGGCCTTCAACTTGAGATAAAAGACTTGTAGCAGCCATGGTTATAGTTTGATGGCAAGGAAACTTATTTAAGCCACATAATTTGAAGAAATGTTCGTTGATAATACTGATAGAACTTCCAGTGTCTAATAATGCTTCGGCTCGTAATCCTTTTACAATTGCCGTTACGATAGCTTTTCTATTTTTTTTTACTGATGTCCATATACTGGATATAAATTATAGATATACCACAACTGATGATGGATCTTTCGAATTCTTGTCAGATGAAATATCTACTACTTTGAGAAAACTTTCAAACGTACGTTTCCAATGCTCCCATTCCTTAGTCGCTGATGCACTAGACAGGTCGATGTCTAATCTTTCAGGTCTTAGATACTTTTCCATCTTATGCTGTAAATACAAGCACGATAGTTACTTACATTAAGATACAAATTTTGTTAATAAAATTGTCAAAACCTTAGATATAATATGGGTTTTAACAAAATTCAATTATACACTAAGACATAATTGTTGGAGAATTAGTTTTATTGTTTATGGTTTTATTGATGGCTGAAAAACATAGTGACAGATTGTAGGAATTTGAATTCAAATAAGAGAATGTATTTTGTTTGGTTTGAGAAAATTTAGTTGAAAAGAAGTTGTCAAGAAGAATCAGGGAAAAAGATGTGGTAGATTGTGGTTTATTGTTTTAAGTTTTATTTTGATGAAATATATTTTATTATGAGAAGATGTAGTTTTTAATAACATTTTAGACAGTGTGTTCCCAAAAGGTGATAGTGAATCAACCCTGAAGGAAACCCCTCTCAACACGATGTGATTCAGCAACAGGTCATGGGCCTTGCAAAAAATATTTTTTTGATTACGAGTTTATATTAATAAATTAACATGGATTCAGAAAATATGGGTGAGAAATTTAAAACTGATTTTTATCCTAAACTAAACAGTGACTGTGGTTATACCATATGGAAGAAAAAGATGCTTATTCTTTTACACGCTAAAGATTTGCATGATGTTTTGACTGCCGAATCAAAAGAAAAGGTATGTACAAAGAAAGACAATAAAGCAAAATACCTAATTATCAATAGTTTGCATGACAAATATATTAATCATATTATAGAATGTAATACCGCTAAGGATATGATTACAAAATTAGATAATTTATTTTTGGGAAATAAAGAAACACAAATTTGCACTTTATTGGAAGAATTTTATAATTTCAAAATTACAGAAAACATAATGAATGACATTAGTAAACTGCAAAATAAAGTAACAAAAATTAGGAGCCTTGATTTTCAAATGGAAGACCAGCAAGTCATATCAAAAATATTAAGCTGTTTACCTACAAAATTTGACTACTTTCGAACGGCGTGGCAATCAACTGGAAAACAAGATAGGAATTTAGATAATTTGATTTCAAGAATATTAGTGGAGGTGAATCATCAAGACAGAAAGGAGAATGATGAAAGTGAAACAACTGCCAACACATTTTATATTAAAGACTGTTACAACTGTGGCAAGAAAGGACATGTTGCTAAATTTTGCAGAAACAGAAATACACATAACAGGATGGAATACAAGGGAAATGCACTACAATGTTTTAAATGTTTAAAAATTGGACATAAACATACAGCTTGCAAAGAACAAAATAACTGTAGTATTTGTAAGAATGACTCACATTATACAAAATACTGCTTAGATAGAGGATCAAGTACTGTAAGTAATGTCAAATCTTTAACATTCAGTTCACATGAAATAGTTGAATTTATAATGGATTCTGGAGCAAGTAACCATATAATTAATAATGATAAATATTTACAAAATTTAAGCAATAAACAATATAGAATAGCAACAGCTGATGGTAACATACATACTGTTAATAAAGTAGGAAAACTGTACAGTAGAAATAACAATTGGACCTTCAGTGATGTTCTATATGTTCCAAAAATGATAAAAAATATTATTTCAATACCGAAGCTGACAGATTATAATTATGAAATTAAATTTTTCAGAAACCAATGTAAGGTCTACGATGATGGGGTCTGCTTTCTTACTGCGACCAGGGGCAGTGACGACCTGTACTACGTAAGAATTCCTATTGAATATGTTAACCACATAGGAAATTCAAGGTCAGTCAACTTTTCTAGAATATCAAAAGAGGAATTTTGGCATAGAGCATTAGGACATTCCTCGATTAATAATACTAAAGGCTTAGTACGTGGTATTAATCTTGATATTAAAGATAGTTTGGACATCTGCGAAGTCTGCACGCAATCCAAGTTATGTAGAAAACCTTTCAAAACAGAACGTCATAGGGCTACAAAGCCATTAGAAATTGTTCATAGCGACATCTGTGGGCCAATAGGGGTTCCAACTTTTGACGGATATAAATATTTTATCACATTTTTAGATGATTACACACACTTTATGAAAGTTTTTCTGATTAAAAGAAAAGATGAAGCATATTCTAAAATAATTAATTATATTAATGTGGCAGAAAATCATTTTAATACTAAAATTAAAACTTTTATATGCGATAATGGGGGAGAATACTCTAGTAATAGATTAAAGAAATTTTTTGAAGAAAGGGGAATTCAAATAGATTATAATATACCATATACACCCCAACTTAATGGGAAATCTGAGCGATTAAATAGAACAATTATGGAAAAGACTAGAGTGTTACTATTTGATATGAGTTTACCAAAACAATTATGGGGTGAAGCGGTACTTACTGCAGCATATTTAACTAATAGGTGCTCGAATAGAATTAATAGTAGAACGCCGGCTCAAATGTGGTTCAACAGAATTCCAAATTTAGAACATTTAAATATTTTCGGTTCTTTGGCTTATTTTAAAAATAATAAACCTAATGTTAGTAAATTAGATTCAAGGTGCAATAAGGGTTTATTAATTGGTTATACGAATAACGGTTATAAGATTTGGGATCCAATTAATTTAAAAATACATTATTCTAGAGATGTGAAATTTGATAATAATAAAACAAAAGTTACTAAATTTTTAAAAGAATCTAATTCGAGTTATAACATGATGGATTTATATAGAATTTTTTGTGATGAAAATGTTAATGAGTGTTCGGTGGATAGTGATTCTCACTTTGAGAGGGGAAATTATAGATATAGTCATGCAGGGTCGAATAGTGATGGGAATACACAAGTGATAGATATTGTCGATGATTATAATTTAGAAAATAGTAATGGAATTAGTGCGGTTAATAATGATGAAGAATTTTTAAATAATAATGAAGAAAGTTTAAAGAATAATGATGAGGTTTTAAATAATAATAATAGTGAAGAAGATAATGGTGTTTGTGTAAATGAAATAGTGGAGCCAGAGATTTTAAATGAAAATGTTCAAGAAAATGAAGATGAAGATGATGAATTATTTGAAGATGCAAATGAAATAATTAATGAACAAATTCCTAGAAGAATTTTGCCTAAAAGAGAGAGAAGATTACCAGAGAGATTGAAAGATTATGATTTAGAAAGTTCGTTTTTAACTTATGGTGAAGCAATTAAAGGTGATGAGAAGTTGTTATGGCAAAAGGCCATTGATGAAGAAAAAGATTCTTTGGAAAAGAATAAGACATGGGTTATTGTAAATAAGTCAGAAGCAGAAAATAGAAAAATAATTACAAGTAAATGGATTTTTACAACTAAACCAGGTGGAAAATATAAAGCTAGATTAGTAGCAAGAGGTTTCTTACAGAAATATAATACTGATTATAAAGAAACATATAGTCCAGTGGTTAATACTACAAGTATACGTTTACTGTTGGCAATTGCGGCTCAAAGAGGATACAAGATGAAGCAATTTGATGTGAAGACAGCATTTTTATATGGAGATTTGGAAGAAGAAATTTTTATGGAAATACCAACAGGCTATAATATTGAAAATAGTAAGAATAAAATTTGTAAATTAAAGAAGAGTTTATATGGACTGAAACAAGCACCACTTATGTGGAACAAGAGGATAACCGAATATTTAAAAAAGTTAGGTTTTATACAATTAAAATTAGATCCTTGTTTGTTTTTCTGTAAAGAGAAAGAAATATATTTAGCAATTTATGTTGATGACGGAGTTTTAATCGGAAATAATATTTTAGAATTAAATAATATAATAACAAAATTAGAAAAAGAATTTGAAATGAGAAAGTTTGATAAAGTTGAAAAGTTTCTTGGTATTGATATAGACGTTAGAGATAATTTTGTAAAAATATATCAAAAGACATATGTAGAATTATTAATTAATAAATATAATTATGAGAATTTGAAACCAAGCGTTTATCCGGATATTTTGATCGATACACATCAAGAGGGGAAAGGGAGTATTGATGATGTGCATCGTTATAGGACATTTATAGGTTCTTTATTATATTTAGTGAATAAAACTCGTTTAGATCTTGCTTTTCATGTTGGGTATTGTAGTCGATTTCAAGAGAATCCTAACTTAAATGATTTTCTAAATATCAAAAATTTGTTTAGGTATTTAAAAAGCTCTGTTTCGAATGGGATTACTTATTTGAGAGGGAACGATTTAACTTTGAGAGCGTATTGTGATGCAGACTTTGCCGGTGATCCTGATACTAGGAAAAGTACGACTGGCTTTGTCATCCTGTACAGTGGTGGACCTATTCATTGGTGTTCGCGTAAACAGTCCGTGACTGCTCTGTCCAGTACAGAGGCAGAATACATCTCAGCTGCCGAATGCATTAAAGATCTATTATACGTTCAAAAATTAATTCATGAAATAACTGGTAAAATACCAAAAACGGAACTATTTGTTGATAATCAGTCGGCTATTGTATTAATTAAAAATGGAATCTTGAATAGAAGAAGTAAACATATAGACGTTAGATTTCACTTTATTAAAGAAAAAATTCAAGAAAATAAAATTGAGATATTCTACTGTCCAACAAATTCAAATTATGCGGACATATTGACAAAAGGATTAGACAGAACAAAGTTTTTAAGACTAAGGAAATATATAGTTAGTGACACTTAATTAAAAATGAACATAGTGAAGTGATTTAATGTAATGTTATAGATATAATGATAGGTTAAGGTTGTTTGGCTGATTAATTGGAAATTTAGTTTTAAGGTTGTTTTGATTGATTAATTTGAAATTTATATATTAAGGTTGTTTAGGTAGAATTATTTTAAATTAATATTTATGGGGTTATATTTATTTAGATAGATTTGTTAAGTGGGGAATATGTGTATGGGATTTAATAAGTTAGCAAATATTAATTTAAGAGGGGATGTTGGAAAATTAGTTTTATTGTTTATGGTTTTATTGATGGCTGAAAAACATAGTGACAGATTGTAGGAATTTGAATTCAAATAAGAGAATGTATTTTGTTTGGTTTGAGAAAATTTAGTTGAAAAGAAGCTGTCAAGAAGAATCAGGGAAAAAGATGTGGTAGATTGTGGTTTATTGTTTTAAGTTTTATTTTGATGAAATATATTTTATTATGAGAAGATGTAGTTTTTAATAACATTTTAGACAGTGTGTTCCCAAAAGGTGATAGTGAATCAACCCTGAAGGAAACCCCTCTCAACACGTTTTGATTCAACAACAATAATAAGTAATACCTAAATAATAGCGTTACTATTGATACATCCTGTAGCGGATCTCGACGGGTGTGCAACATTACATCAAACTTCTCAAAGGGGTCTTCTTCGCATTGTAATTTATATCCATATCTCCACGCACGCCTGCATATGATGTAAAACTTAGACACCATAGTTAGAAAGAGAAAGAGAGAGATATCTAGAAATTTCTAGGAAAATTTTCCTTACTTTAGTTGGATTTTGTCAATATGCATTCCAGCGTTACTTAAAGCTTGTAACACTATGTTAAAGACCAAGTATCCAAGGCAATAAAACTACAAAAAAAATACAAGTGACGCACGAAACGCCTCTCCTTCCTCTACTTTGTCAATGGTTCGCGACGTTCGCGTCTTTCTCTCCAAAATCGCCAGTTTGCAAGACAAACCATTCGTCGAACAATTTTGGATCTTTAGATCCCGTTTTGATGGCTGGCGTATTTTAAATTGAATGTGTTTATTAGTTCAAACATGAGTGATTATCCTTCTATGGCTACGCTCCAAAATAATAGCCAAACGGCAGGATATGTGAATGCTTTACAACGTGCGAGATTGGTGAGTCTGTCTACAAAATTTTTAACAACTATAATGTTAACTACTGTTTCAATTCATGCTTTTGTATTATTTCTGAGTGCACCAAATACTTTTCATATGTTTACGCTCATAAGTTTATCTTCATATTGTGTTTTGGAGTTAGTACTTTTACCTAACCTACTTCCCTGTAAATTATTATGTTGTTTTATAATGTGAATCTAACAAAGGAAATGCTTTAATGTTGCTACTTCACTGAACGTAGAGTTACTATAAAGATGAATATGAATTATAGGTTGCAGCAAAACTTGTAGGAGGAAGTAAAAGGCCATTGGAAGAAGGAGGATCTGAGCCCAGCGCAAAGAAATCGGCTCCAGTAGACAACGCTTATCAGCAACAACAAGCTATGAGGTAATTAATGCCGTTTACTGATGACATTAACTAATGGGTTTTCCCGCGTTTTTTCGATAATTAGCCTGAAATTCCTCTAACGTCACTGTTAATTAGGGATAAATCAGAGAGAACGCATTTACCGGTTATGAGTAGAGGTGGTAGCGTGTCATTTTTAATGAGTTGAAAGTTAATGCTAAAAAAATACCACATTAATTGTTCATACATATTCCCATCTTGCCAATCCTTTCGGTCCATCAGGGCACCTTCCTAGCATGACCACTTCCCAATATAGCCATTTCTCGATACGTCCCCACACTGGCCAAACGGGTTGGGGAGGCCTGATCGATATTTGATAATGTATTTCCCTTAGTCACTTTGTACGACATCCACGGGAAGAAACGGAGTGATTCTATTCTAGTCTGCCGGAAACCACACGGCTTTATTTAATTAATTTCACCCTCCCAAATTGATGAATGATTAATTTTTTAATTGTTTCGCAGTGCCTCGGCAGCCAGTGCGGCTGCGGCCGCAGCGGCAGCAGCGGCAGCGCGTATCGCTGCCACAAGTGGTGGTCCCCCGCAACCCGCACCTCCCTCGGTGCCACCAAACCTAATGCAGGACCTAGCAATGAATGATTTCATCCGAGTACCCGATAAAATGGTCGGACTAAGTAAGTGTGGCATCCCACAGTTGTAAAAGATATATTCAAACCTATCATAAGATGTTTGCACATGGTGCATGTCGCTGGAGCAAATAAAGACATGGGCTTCATGCGTCAGCCTATGCAAGTGCCTCAACATGCCCAAGCTACATGCACCATTTACAATCACCAGTACAAGTACCATTTCCCGGTGCTGCTAAAATAATCCCACAAAAGAGCACCCATAGTGTCATCTCTCTTACATCTTACTCAGAAGAGTGGGACAATATTGAGATGGTCTGAATAGAGCCCTTCTCAAGAGCGCTTTTTTTAACACACGTCGAGATCTTTTTTATCTCGGTCCTGCTCTTTTTTTAAGAAAGTAAGGAGCAAAGCAGTACAAATAACGCACGTTCAAACGTTAAAAAAGCACACGTGCGAATCGAGTCTTCTTTTTGCTACATGATTGTGACAGCGCATTGCTGTCACATACATATAGTAAAATAGTTAGATTCTAATCTATTGTTGGTAATTTTACAGCCCCCACGTAAAACATCATAAATAAATTTTAGGTACTTACAGTATAGCATTTCAAAGATTTATGACTTTATTATTTAAATACGAAATGAAACGTACATTAACCCTGCTACATTTAATAACAATTTAAATTAAGAACTTTGATTACGTTATACACATTTACATGAAAATAATAATATTTTTTTTTTTTTTTTTTTTTTTTTTTTTATACTACGTCGGGTGGCAGACAAGCATACGGCCCGCCTAATGTGAAGCGGTTACCATAGCCATATTAACGCTCGCAACATAAAATATCGCTCGCGCGCCGCCACCCGCGCTGCCATCGCAGCATCTCCTTTCTTTCTGGTGACCTCACTCACTCGCAGGAACACAACAGCCCTCAAGGGAACCGTTATTTGGCTGCGGTATTCTGTGAGGTGGAGGTACATTCCCCAGTCGGATAGCTTACAATAACGCTCTCTACCTCTCTTTTCGCCAGAGCTTCGTTTGTCAGTCAGCAGGGTGCACCGCGTGCAGGTGAAGTTGGCTTTGGTTCAAAGATGTTGATGAACCCCTTACACCCCAGCCATATGTTAGTTTTTTGGAATTTAAGAGTTAATGTTTCAATTATTTACGTGGGGATCATCGAATTTCAAAATTTTTGTACATTCTTAATTTCCAAAATCAGGGAGTCTTTAGACTATACATAGTAATTTTACCTATACTGCGGTAGTACTCTGCAGTATTCTTAAATTGTGAATTGTATAGTACAAGGGAATCCCAGGCACGTGGGCGCATTCAAATATACCCGCCAACAGCACAGGTTGACCGGCCATCGACACGTAGAAGGTCGTTTCGATGTGACATGGAACATCGGGCCTATGTAGATGGCCTGATGACAAGAAATCTAAATTATGGCCAACATCCAAAAACATTTTTTTTTATACTACAACGGGTGGCAGACAAGCATACGGCCTGCCTGATGTGAAGCGATTACCGTAGCCATATTAACGCTCGCAATATAAAATATCGCTCGTGCGCCGCCACGCCCGCTGCCAACGCAGCATCTCCTTCCTTTCTGGTGACCTCACTCGCTCGCAGGAACACAACAACCCTCAAGGGAATTGTTATTTGACTGTGGTATTCTGTGAGGTGGAGGTACATTCCCCAGGCGGGTAGCTTACAATTACGCTCCCTACCTCTCTTTTAGCCAGAGCTTCGTTTGTCAGTCAGCAGGGTGCAAATGAAGTTGGCTTTGGTTGAAAGATGTTAATGAACCACTTACACCCCATTTAGCATTACATTACATACAATTTAGCAGCCTTGGTATAGTACATGGTTAGTTTAGTTCTCATCTGTGTCAGAGACATGCACACCTTCTTAGAACTATTGGTAGAGTATATTATTCTGTGCTATTGGAATCGAAATTTCTTTAACCGATTTTCAAAATTTTTTTTTTATTTGAAAGGGTATGATTGCAAGCTGGTCACGTATTCACAAAGTCACGATCTTATGACGGGATCCCAGGGAAGTCAAGGGAAACCCTTGAATTTTATAAGCATGTATGGTCAAATTCTACTTTTTTATTTGAAAGGATATGATTGTGAGGTGGTTCCATATTCACCAAGTCAGTGTCTGATGATGGGATCCCAGAAAAATAACCAACTGAAGTCGGTTTTAATTTTTTTTTTAAATCAACTTTATTTCTATGTTTAGTTATTGGACGTGGCGGTGAACAAATTACACGACTACAGGCAGAGTCGGGGTGTAAAATTCAAATGGCACCAGACTCCGGCGGGCAGCCCGACCGCGTGTGTACGTTGACAGGCTCCAGGGAGGCGATAATGAGAGCGAAGTAAGTTATTAGAGATTGAAAATGTTTTGTAGATACACAAACACCATCCTTTACATCAGTGGTTCCCAACCTTTTTTTGTTCACAGACCACTACGAGGTTTTTGTTGTGTGTGTCCTCAACTGTCATATAAATCGAAGACTCGAGTTTTAAGTATTTTGTGTAATATTGGTCAATCTCTTTCATTATAAGTTTGTAACATGGACCATAATTTTGGGAACCGCTGCTTTACATTGATACTGCTGTAAAGGGTGAAACCGGTCGTAATTATGTGGTACAGTACAAGTGCTTTTTTATTAACATAATGTCAACAATGTTCAAGTGCTAACAAATAACAGTATCAACATTATTAGAAATTACCAGGGACTGTGGGTCTTTAGGAGTTTATAACTCTTTAGGACTTTAGGTCTAAAGTAGGGTTAGTAACAAACGCCTTCTTAGCGGAGACGGAGACGGATGCGGAGGCGACAAGTTTTAACCTCTGCGGATGCGTAGGCAGAGGTGAAAGTGGATGTAGAAAAAATAGTAATTTATGGTTCATTAAAACTATTGAAACTACAAAATCTTTATTATTTGAATACGTACATTCATAGTACATATAAGTAAACATATAAATAAATATTACCTTCTACTCGTAGTAATCAAAATTAACACAGAAACTGGAATTGTGGTCTTCAATTAGTTTTTTTTGCTCGATGTTGTTCTAAATATACCTCCGTTACAATTCCGCAAAAATTGTACGGCGGAGGCGGAGACGAAGGTACGATTTCTTGCGGAACTTCCGCAGTAACGGAGGCGAAGGCGAAGTTCCGTTACAACACTAGTCTAAAGGTATCAACATTATTAGAGATGCTATACCACTGACTTTAGGCGTTTAAGTCTTTAGGACTTTAGGTTTAGCAGCAATAAATTAATCGTATTAAAGTTACATAAGTACTTAACAATACACTTATTCATTATTTTTTTAATTTCGTAATAGTACAGGAAATAAATTCCGATATATATCTGGTAAATTAATGGCTGATATTAATTATGTTGTGTTCAGTGTGTGTGTGAATATTTGAGTTTTGTGCGTCTGTTTGCTCATAATGTTAGGACAGGACAGGCTTAGCTTAGTTTACGAGTCACAAGATATAATAAAGACAATCGAATTATTTACATAAATAAATATATTTCTATTTCTTTAGTAATATACTTCTTTCTTCAATATTCTACTTATTTTTTTTCTATATTCTTTCTGATTTTTTTTGGTAAGCACAAATTATTTTTTTTTTTGGTGGCAGGGTCGCCATGTTATGTATTGATGATGGGGTGGATGGATGTGTCTAAGTGAAATCCTTAGCTATGTTGTGGCAAAAGCCTCATTTATTAAATGCACACCTATACATAGACAGACTATAAATACTAACACAGCATTCCATAATACAATGTTACAGCACGTATGCTGCAGTCGAAACATTTAATTGATCCATTACAGCACCTTCACTATACGCCATCTTTGTATACCTTACACCTAGGGTTGCCATATCTAAACGCTAGCAACCAAGACAAGATGCGTGAAAACTCCGGATTTTGAATCTTAAAACCCGGACATGTCATCAGTGTTTTTTACTACTAGCACTATTTTTTATTCTGTGACAAGACGGTTATTCGCAGCATGGAGCCACAAATGAAACCATGTCCGTACACTTCCCGGACGCCCTCCAAACTAGGACAAATCCGGGGAAACCCGGAGTGATGGCAACCCTACTTACACCTACGAGGGCGACACTGAAAGTTTTTAGAACTGGCCACTTGTAAACAATATAATAAAAAAAATAAGTTTAAATTTTGAAAATGGAACTCTGCCAATATTATTGAGTATGTATTTCATTCATTTGTCATTTATTTTACGATTTGGCGGCAAATTGAAAATTGTCTGTGTCACGCAAGAAAGCTATGATGGCCTTTCACGATGAAGCCCCATCTCGTGCGACTATTTACAACTGGTTTAATGAGTTTAAACGTGGTCGCACTAATCTCACCGATGATCTGCGTCAGGAACGGCCTTCTACGGCGACGACTGAAAATAACATCAGTGTTGTGCGGCGTATGATAGAGACTGATAAAAGAGTGACGTATCAGCAGATTCGGACAAGCTTAGGCATCGGTATGGGTCAAGTGCATAAAATCCTCCATGAACATTTAGCGGTCAGGAAGCTTTGTGCCCGGTGGATACCTCATAATTTGACCGAGGCCCAAAAACTCCGTCGGGTTGATTGGTGCCGTGAAATGATTCAAAGATTTAACGGAGGTGACTCAAATGCTGTGTTCGACATACTTACGGGTGACGAAAGCTGGGTTTACTGTTATGATCCAGAAACCAAGAGACAGTCAAGAGTCAGTGGGTGTTTCCTTTCGAGGACTTGCCAACTAAAGTGAAGAGAGGTCGAAGTGTGGGAAAAAAGATGGTGGCCTCGTTCTTCGGAAGGACAGGTCACTATGCGACAATTGTTTTAGAGGATCAAAAAACAGTTACTGCAGAGTGGTACAGTAACAATTGTTTGCCACTTGTATTGGAAAAAGTTCGGAAGAAACGTCCTCGAAGTAGGATCCTTCTTCACCACGACAACGCCTCGTCGCACACCGCCAGGCGAACGATCGACTATTTAGTGACGTCAGACGTGGAATTACTGGGTTACCCGCGTATAGCCCCGACCTCGCATCTTGCGATTTTTATTTATTCCCGAAAATAAAAGAAAAACTTCGAGGAAAACTTTTTATGAACACCGAGGAAGCAGTGGGCGCGTTTCAAAAGGCCGTCGAAGAGACCCTTAAGGACGAGTGGGCTAAGTGCTTTTCTCAGTGGTTCCATCGGATGCAGCGGTGTATCGATGTGAATGGACACTATTTTGAAAAGATATAATAAAACTAATAACTTGCTAGTTTGCTCAGTTTTTTATTTTCTAAGAACTTTCAGTTTGACCCTCGTAAAGTGGGCAAGACTGAATTACATGATGTTATTCAGTCTTGCCCACTAATATAGATCATTCTGGATGTTGCAATTTTAGAGAAAATACTTTTGTGTTCTTGCTTAAAAAACCAGATTAACAATGTCATGATCATGATTACTTCAATTATAGTTTAGTTAGTTTATTGCTTTTGTTTGTAAATTATTGTAAATAACTATATTAATGTTATTTTGTATGTCATTTAAATTACATTTAATTAGATTCCTGAGTATACCTACTTGTGTGACTCAATGTGACTACTTTTTTTTTATTTGACCCTCTCAAATGCAGGGCAAGCGAGCATGTGGGTCACCTGATGGAAAACAATCACCACCGCCCATAGAAATCAGTAACACCAAGGGGTCGCCGATCCTTTGCCAGCCTTTTAAGAGAAAGAAAAAGCATAAGCAAATGCTCCATATATTTTTAAATTAGTTTAAACAAAGCTAGAGCAGTGATTTTCTATGCGTGATAAGCGTTTGTGCTAAAATTACTTATTAAAAAAAAGTAAAGTGATAATTAAAATGTTAATTATTAAAACACCATATCGTATTGGTCCTACCCGTGCCAATGTTCATACTTGATTAGACACACTATGGCTTATGTATACTCTAAGGCAGTGTTCCGCAAACTCTTTATGTTTAAGGTACATATAGGAAAACTAAAATTATTGGAGGTAGGTACAGAAGGAGGAACAGAAGAAAAAAAAAATACACAAATAAAATCAGTTTTATTTGAGTATTTTTTTTTCTTCTGTTCGTCTATTTAGCTTCATGAGATAACCTTATTTTTCCGAGGCACACCAACTAACGACCACGGTACACCAGTGTGCCGCACATGCATACGCTTTGCGGAACATTGCTCTAAAGGCAGAGATTCCATCCAGTGGTCCATGAAAAGTAGATTATGGTTCGTGATACAAACTTATAATGTAGGAGATTGAGCACTATTATACAAAATACTCAAATCTCGAGTTAAATAATAATTGATTTATATGACAGCTGGGGACCTTACACGCAACAAAAACCTCGTAGTCGTCCGCGAACAAAAAAGGTTGGGAACCACTGCGCTAAGGTCACTGTTATTTGTTTGCAGATGACACTTCCTTAGTTTTTAAGGTAAATAGACAACAATTAGAAATTGACGATGTAAACAATGCTCTTTCAAAAATACTAAACTGGTTTAGTGCTAATAACCTGCTTTTAAATGGTAGTAAAACCAAATATGTTAGATTTTTTACAAAAAATGTAAAACAAGTAAAAACCAGTGTGGTGATGGACAATGAGAGATTGGAAATGGTCAATAAGGTTGTCTTCCTTGGTATAACATTAGACTCTAAATTACAATGGGGCCCACATATAGAAACGTTATCAGGTCGAGACGCAGCTCAGCAGCTTACGCCGTAATGAAAATACGTCAACTGACTGATGTTGACACTGCGCGTTTAGTTTATTTTAGCTATTTTCACAGCATTATGTCATATGGTTTATTGCTTTGGGGTAGTGCCGCGGATGTAGACTCAATTTTTGTGCTCCAAAAGCGAGCTATCCGTGCTATTTATATGATGAGTCCCAGGGAGACACTGAGAAATAAATTTAAAGAGATAAATATTATGACATTACATTCTCAATATATTTATGAAAATCTTATTTACGTTCATAAAAATCAAACTAAATTTAGGAAAAACAGTGATCTCCATCAATTAAATTTAAGAAATAAAAACAAACTCGCTGTGCATATTACTAGGCTCCATAAAATCTTCGTTCCCAGGTCAATGTATACGCTTCTACAATAAACTTCCAAACGACGCGTTTAAATTATCCATGGGTAAATTTAAGAAATATATCAAAACTAGACTATGTCAAAAGGCAAATATTGTATCTCAGATTACATAAATGATAAAAGTATTTGGAAATGAATTGCTCTTGTTATGTTATGTTAATGATTGTATTTGTATTTAATGTAACGATATTGGCAATTAAAAGAGTCGGCCTTGAGTTTCTTGCTAGTTCGTCTCATTTTCACATTCAAGATAGTGTGATGAAAGTGAATCTGCGGATTTAGAGTAGTAATGATTTAGATACATGTTCTTATATTTAATTTCTATGACGTTTCTAAGTGCTTTATAAAGTCCAAGGAATAAAGATATTTTGATTTGATTTGATTTATTAGTCACATTAGTAAGCATCCTACACGCGTGAACAGTGAGCAACGCAACAATAATTTGTGCGTATTTATAATGCGACCGCAGCTCTAAATCTAAAGTCGGCAATGCGTGAGTGATGCCTCTGGCGTCGCATGCGTCCATAGGTTACGATGACTGCTTTCCATCAGACGGATCGTATTGTTATTTGCCACCATAGTGGTATATAAAAAAGTAGCTCTCGTCATCCGGTGCTATACCGTTTTATATTAATTTCCTATGCTACGATACGTTTTATTGTCAAAAGTGACGCCACTTTCGCAGCAGGTATCGCCTTAATATACAGCCTAGAAAGTCATAACAGTATTTTTTTTTCGTTTAGGGAATTAGTGAACCAAATAGTGAATCAACGAGGACGGGAGAATGCTCCGCAACATATGGACAACCAGAGTGGTGGGAGCGGCGGCGGTGGCGGCGGAGGCGGCGGCGGCGGCGGCGGCGGCGGTATGCATCAGATGCCACGGGGCGGTGGCCTTGCTACCACTGTGAGTTTTATTTATATATTTATTTAAGGTCTACCAACATTTGTTTACATTGATACATTTCCATAAATTTACAAGTATAAACTTAAAACTAAATGTAACAAACAATTACAGGTAAACACAACATGCACAAATGAAAGTCGCAATTGAATAATTTTACTAACTCCGACAAAATTCATTCACATTTAAAAAATATTAAATATATACTAGTACACAAAAATTATAATGTATTAATTGGATTGTCAGTACATGAACCATTGTTGTATGGTACATGTACGGACAAACAAACAACTATCTGCAATAAAAATTATTAACTTTGAATTTTAATAATATAATACAAAATGACTGCTGAAATAAATGAATTTGAATTTGAATTAACCATAGACAAATTTTTGTGTGCACGAACATGTCTGTTTGTCTTGGACTGGGTGTATTCTTAGTATTATATTATTACCAGATGGCGCTGTGTAATTTGTACAGAAATAATTAAAAAATATATTAAAAGATTGGTCAATTGACATAAACAGTGTGGTTTGTATTATTCTTTAGGCAGAAATATGTATTATTTACCATTGTTATAAATATTATTTTGTTTTGACTAGGACGAAATAATGTTACCCGGGCCTAAAGTGGGCCTCATCATTGGAAAGAATGGCAAGACAATCAAGCAACTGCAGGAGCAGTCAGGGGCCAAGATGGTCGTCATACAGGACGGGCCCAATACAGAATATGTAAGCTATATCATCATTCTGGCCGTGTGGTTTCCGGCAGACTAGAATAGAATCACTCCGTCTCTTTCCGTGGATGTCGTACAAGGCAACTAAGGGAAATACATTATAAAACACCGATCAGGCCTCCCCAACCCGTCTGGCCAGCGTGGGGAGTGTAGGCCAAATCCTCCTGTCTGGGATGGAAGAGAGAGGGTCGTGCTCCTGTAGTGGAGACTAAATAATGATGATGATGATCATCATCATTTTAGTGTCAGTGATGGGGGAGGAAGGTTCTAAAGTGGGGCCGCGTTTGGGGCGACGAAGAGTGGGACGCCTCCTCTTTAGATGGACTGACTTTTTTCCTTAACCTGTTCACACTGTTTTTAGGAATTCCATGCAATTTTTTTTTATACTACGTCGGGTGGCAGTCAAGCATACGGCCCGTCTGATGTAAATCGGTTACCGTAGCCATATTAACGCTTGCAATATAAAATGTTGCTTGTGCGCCGCCACCTCCGCTGCCATCGCAGCATTTCCTTCCTTTTTGGTGGCCTCACTCACTCGCAGGAACACAACAACCCTCAAGGGAGTTGATATTTGGCTGCGGTTTTTTGTGAGGTACAATTCTCCAGTCGGGTAGATTACAATTACGCGCCCTACCTCTCTTTTCGCCAGAGCTTCGTTTGTCAGTCAGCAGGGCGCACCGCGTGCAGGTGAAGTTGGCTTTTGTTCAAAGATGTTGATGAACCACTTACATCACAATTTTTGTATGTAATGTAATGCTATGTAACCATTTAGCATTACATCACTACATAGTATAAAACAAAGTCGCTTTCTCTGTCCCTATGTCCCCATGTATGCTTAAATCTTTGAAACTACGCAACGGATTATGATGCGGTTTTTTTTAATAGATAGAGTGATTCAACTGGAAAGTTTATATGTATAATATATGCATAACATAGTAGAAAAACACTGATAATTTAGAGGTTTCTAATGTGATGTCGTAAATAAACACATTTTTTTGCTCTTTCATTGCAAACGCTGGCTGAACCCAACGAGATAGATCAAAATAATGTAGTACAGTATTGTTCACCTTAAAATGGTCTACAAAAAAGTTCGCGATGGTATATGTCTATCTCTTAGTGGTAACACACAATAACCGTTATTTTATCCTTTGCTTTTTACAAGAAATAATGCCTTATTTACGAAGCGATTTTAAGCAATACAGAATTAATCCTTATCCAATTAAGTACCTTAAATACATTGCGCATTTAATATAGATCAATATGGCCCTTCACAGCATGTAATTTAAATGAATAGTTTAGAAGATATTACACATTTAAAATGCAGGGACATAACGGCTGTGGCGGTACCGGCCGCGGAGCCGGCGGCGTGTGCCTATAACTGGGGAAGGACTGGATAGACCTTCTGTAGTACATTTAGTATCAGCATTGCACCCGTGCGAAGCCGGGGCGGGTCGCTAGTTACATACAATTTAGCAGCCTTGATATAGTACATGGTTAGTTTAGTTCTCATCTGTGTCAGAGACATGCACCCCTTCTCAGAGCTATTGGAAACGAAATTTCTTTAGTTGTTTGTCTTTTTTCTCTACGAGCATAGAATAGAATAGAATTTATTTGCGTTAAAAGTGGTACATAATGGTGTAATTATTTATAATCCTTAGAATCACACTTTCAGTATTTTCATACATGCAGATGTTTATTTTACAAAAAATTCGTTAATATAATAAAATATGTCGAATAAAAAAAAGAATAATGTCAACAACAAAATTAAATAAAAAACAAAAATACTTTATAATATCAATTTCAACCATTTCACATTAGAATGTCATAAAAAAATATTAATATGTATAAAAACTACATAAATACACTACATAAATATATAAATGTACTTATAATGAAAAAGCAGTGACAAACAAAGAAACATACATAAAGAAGTTAAATAGAGATAAGTGACATATAGTGAATTTTAACAAGATTTTTAAAAGTGACAATAGATTGCGCGTTACGGATAGTTAACGGCAGAGCATTCCAAAGCCTTATGGACTGCACAGTAAATGATTTTGCATAATATTGAGAAGAGTGAGTTTTAAGAGAAAATTTTTGAGAGAATTATACTAATAATAAACAAATTTCTACCATTTAGGAGAAGCCTCTCCGTATATCCGGCGACCCAGCGAAGGTGGAACATGCCAAGCAGCTGGTGTACGAGTTATTAGCAGACAAGGACACGCAACAAGGCGGCGGCGGCGGCGGCGGCGGCGGCCAGCGGCAACAGTACGACGACATGTACTCACCTCAGGAGCAAGGCAATGGACTTGCTACAAATTCAACCGAGGTTTGTTAGCGTTTTTTTTTTCTGGGGTCCTACCGCCGAACCAGAAGTCGATTATTAAATTAATGAAATAAACGGGTCACTCACGTCTTTTTGTCGGGAAAAGCCGACTAGTTTCGATCTCAAAAGGAGACCTTCATCAGGGCGAATGTCCAGACACGTCCACCCTTTGTCTCTCGCGCCGGACACTGCGCGATTTAATAATATTAAGTCGATTATTATCGGAATTTTTGAATGCGAAAATGAAACTACTGCTTAGATTTGATTGTTTTTAGCTCAGCTGATAGAAACCCTAGAGCTATAGCGACTAAGCTGAAGATGTTTGTCAATAACTTTAACATAAGACGAGCTCGATGGCGTAGCGGTCAATGACGCGGCTTAGCCACCCACGCTCGTGGGTTGGATTCCCACATAGGACACACATTTGTGGGCATGAACATGTCTGTTTGTCTTGGTCTGGGTGTTCTCTATGTATCATAAGTATGTATTTACAAAGAAAAAAAGTATTTACATATGTTTATCAGTTGTCTAGTAGCCATAATACAAGCTTTGCGCTTAATTTGGGACTAGATGGCGCTGTGTAAATTGTAAAGAAATATTTATTTAATAAGACTTTATAAGATGTTGGGTATAGGTTGGGTTACCATTTGAAAATTATCCATATTTTTTAGGTGTTAGTGCCTAAAATCGCTGTAGGCGTCGTGATCGGCCGCGGTGGTGATATGATCAAGAAAATCCAGGCTGAGACTGGATGCAGGGTGCAGTTTCTTCAGGACGACGGCCCCGGGGACAAGAGGTAAGTCGGTTTTATAGCGGTCGCCTGCGATATTGTTTGCGTGGACTTTCATACAAACGTTTTATTTATTTATTTAATCTTTATTGCACATAAAAACATTTGCCGTGTGGTTTCCGGCAGACTAGAATAGAATCACTCCGTCTCTTCCCGTGGATGTCGAACAAGGCGACTAAGGGAAATACATTATAAAGCATCGATCAGGCCTCCCCATCCCGTATGGCCAGCGTGGGGAGTGTAGGCCAAATCCTCCTTCTGTCTGGGACGGACGAGAGAGGGTCGTCTTACTCGTCATGAGTAAGATAGTGCTCCTTTAGCTTCTTTTTAAAAGTAGCGACAGTACAGCTATCTCTAATTTGCTCAGGCAGTTTGTTCCAAAACTGTACCGTACGAACAGTTTAATAATGAAATAAAAACATGTAAATTGAAATAAAATTTATACTCGATCTCAGAGTTCTATTTTACTTTATTTATATTACAGTTCACTATGAGTTACATTAATTTTAATTTTTTTAATTATATCGAAAGAAGAATAATGGTGGTCAAATTATTTTTTCTGTTCTGTAAAGATATGGAGCTAGTTAGAACTTTGTATTTGTATGTCTATCATCATCATCATCAGGTCATTTTAGTCTCAGCTACAGGAGCACGACCCTCTCTCGTCCGTCCCAGACAGGAGGATTTGGCCTACACTCCCCACGCTGGCCAGACAGGTTGGTGGTGGTTGAGTGATTCTACTCTAGTCTGCCGGAAACCACACGGCCAATGTATGTCTATATAAGATGTTAATGTATAGATATATTTCAGGTGTCACTTACAAGGGAAACCCCATCAAGTAGAACAGGCTAGGCAATTGATCGAGGACCTCATCTCCAGTGTAAATGTAAGCGTAAGTTTAATGAATCTAAAGAGGTTCGGATACTTTAAGTAGATTACACGCATTAATGCATTTGAGTCAAGCATGTTGTCAATTTGTACATTTATTTATTTATAGGTGTACAAACAGTCTTACAACAAATATAACAATTTTCGTTAATTTATTCAGGTGTTATTTTGCGGAAGTCAAATTTACAGGTAATTTGATCTACACTACTTTGCGTGCTTCCGCCACCAATTAGTTCATGGAAACTACTGCCGGCCGGCGCCGGCATAACAATTTTCATTTAAGTAGCATAAGGTTCAGTTGTTGTGTTGTTTGTGTACCAAAATTGAAGTACACACAGCATGACAAACATATCACGTACGATATGTTTCCATAACCTAGACAAGTGAAATACAATAAAATCTTAACTCGGTTAGAACTTGAGTATTTTTATTCAGAACCTGTGTCAGCTCTAATGTTCCCCCTCGGAGAGATGTATGTATATTTGTGAGCATTTGTTCGGCGGTGCACACGTTCGATTGGTGTGCGTTCTATCCAGTCGACCCAACAGTGCCAGCGAACTGTTCAGAGTTAGTGTTCGTATTGAAAACATAATTTTTCGAACCTTATAATTTCCAAATGAATATTTTTTAAGTAAAACTTCTTTACGCGCGCTTGACTTGGGAAGTAAGCTGGTGAATGCATAACGAGAGCGTTACGGAAACGGTGAACGGAAGTTGAGAGGGAGATATAAGTTAGTAGAGCTAAAGAAGTTTTATTTAGTCGTGTGGTCTAAAGCAGTGTTCCGCAAACTTTTTGTGTTTAAAGTACATCTAGGAAAATGAAAATTTTTGGAGGTACTTACACCATAAATCAAAAATCAATTTTTATATGTGTAAGAAATTTTCTTTCGTCCGGTCTATTTAGCTTTATGTGATAACTGGTACACCAGTGTGCCGCGGCACACACTTTGCGGGGAACACTGGTCTAAACACTCTTTTTTTATCTGTGATAATGAGCAACAAGTATAGATTATATTGGGACAGATCCATATCATCCATAACTTTGGATGTACACCATCAAAGAACGAGATAATTCCTTTTCTATGGAATGGAAATATAACTGGATGAACCTTTAAGGGAAATGAGACAGAATTGATACGATATTTTGTTTCGCGTTACTTGCTGGTTATTTCAGACGAAAGCTCAATAATATGCGAAACAGTTATTTGACAGCGCTAAATAAAATCTAGACATTCTTTTTCTCATGTTTGCCACGTCACACCGGCGTGTATAATAAAAGGTATTGTAAGGCTATGATTACATACACCGTGAGCGGTCAATCATGCTTGATTCAAGGTAAAACCTGCGTGTTATTCAAACCTCTTGACAGTCTCCGAACCTCCTTACTTCTAATGGTGCTTGTGCACTTGTTAAAACCTTTGTATTCGTCCAAAGTATTTGTTAGTAGTTTATTTGACGAGTCCTGTGGTCGAATGGCTACTTTGACTCCGAAGTCGCGGGTTCGATTCCCGCACAAGGCAAACATTTGTGTGTATTAACGTGTTGTTTGTCTTGGTCTGGATGTTTTCTACGTACCTAAAAGTATTTATCCATTGTCTAGTACCCATAACTAAGCTTTGCTTAGTTTGGGACTCAGCTTTGCTTAGTTTGGGACTCAATAACTAAGCTTTGCTTAGTTTAAGACTAGGTGGTAGTGTGTAATTTGTCCAAGAATATTTATATTTATTTATTTATTCACTAAGTGGAATTGTAAGTTATTACAGGCTCGAGTTATGCTGAACGACACACGAGTAATGCAATGTGTGCTTTTTACCCCCATTAACCACACATTACAGTGTTTGATTTCATCTCAAAATGACCATCCGTTGATTATAGCTGATTTACATAAAGCTATATTATATAACATTATTATTCTATTTTTTGCTAACTTACAACAGCAGGTTTAAAAAATGAATCACTAAAAATAATACTCTTTATAAATTAGGCATGTGAACAAAGTTCTAAAATTATAAAAACTCTATCAGTAACGTAAAATACATAAAACTAGAACTAAGCGATCTAAAAAACTAGTGATCTTATAAGGGTTCCGTTTTTCCTTTTGAGGTACGGTACCCTAAAAATGGTTCACAAGCCTAAATCGTTGCCCATGTCAATGTACAGATGTAACATCTGGGCAATGATGTACATATATTTTGTTTATGAATGTGTGTTTACCCCCGGCAGTATCCGCGTAATGTCGCGCGTGTCGTTTCCCCAGAGACGAGACCAGGAAGAGAGGTCGTCGGGCGGGCGCGGCGGCGGGCGCGGCCCGGGCCAGCGGAACGGCGACCGCGGGGACTACCAGCAGTGGCAGGACAACCAGCAGATACGGGTCACCTTCACCATGTCCAGCGTCAAGTGCGGCCTCATCATCGGCAGGGGTAAGACATACTTAGTTACCTGACTGACAATGAAAAGGGGCCCCAGGAGACTCGGGTCACCTTCACCATATCCAGCGTCAAGTGCGGCCTCATCATCGGCAGGGGTAAGACATACCTAGTTAACCCCGACTGGCGAAGAAAAGGGGCCTCAGGAGACACGGGTCACCTTCACCATGTCCAGCGTCAAGTGCGGCCTCATCATCGGCAGGGGTAAGACATACCTAGTTACCCGACTGACATAAAACTGACTGACAAACGAGGCTCTGGCGAAAAGAGAGGTAGGGCATAGCGTATTTTTTAATCTGTCCGACTGGGGAAATACATCCACCTCAAAATCAAAATAACAATTCCCTTGAGGGTTGTTATGTGCAAGTGAGTATAGGCTGGCAACGGCTACGATCCCGTGGTATTGCTCCATGGACGGTGGTGGTTGCTTTCCATCAGATGACCCACATGCTCGTTTGCCGCCCTCTCATATAAAAAAATGGCATCCGTAAAAAAATGGAGGATGGTAACAAAAAAAAATTGTTAAAATTTTCAGTGGGGATTTTTGTTTCAGTTAATAATTTTAAGTATACTAACTGTAGAATGTTTATAGGTGGTGAAGTAATAAAGCAGATAAATGCGCAAACTGGTGCCCACTGTGAGGTGGACCGGAGGGCAACCAGCGCGGACCGGAACACCCGCACATTCTACATCAGAGGGCATCCTGAGGCTGTCGACAATTGCAAGAGAATTATCATGGAGAAAGTTGGCATGGTAAGTTGTTTTCGCATGTCTTTTGTATATCATCATCAGGTAATTTTAGTCTCGTCCGTCCTAGACAGAGGGAGGATTTGGCCTACACTCCCCACGCTGGTCAGACGGGTTGGCGAGGCCTGATCGATGTTTTATAATGTATTTACCTTAGTCGCCTTGTACGACATCCGCGGGAAGAGACGGAGTGATTCTATTCTAGTCTGCCGGAAGCCACACGGCCAAATGGTCTTTTGTATATAGTAAGCGAAATTTCTTACAGGGCAAGTTTGATTTGCTTGTTTGTGCAAAATTAGGCCCTATGTGTACAGCTAAGGGCACATCAAGCTTAACAAGTTGACCTTTGTACCGTTCTCAGTCAGCAAACATGAAAAGATCAAGCAATAAACATTGTTCTTCTAAATAATCGTTTAAGTTTTACAAATTAAACATAATATTTTTACAAAGTAAATCTGGATTTCGCAACATAACTGATGTTCAATCGTGAATATTTCTAAACAATATGCGATGGGAAATTATAGAACGCTTTATGTGCACGCCCTCTCTGCATTCATTAACCTCTATCACGGTTTCTACCACGAACTGTGAAGTTGTGGAATCAACTTCCCTCATCATTCCAAATAAATACGACATGGCGGCCTTCAAGAACAGGTCAATTCCAGGTCCCTTAAGAGGCTTGTAACTGATCGGCGAACCCTTGGTGTTGCTGATTCCTATGGTCGGTGGTGATTGCTTTCCGTCAGGTGACCCACATGCTCGCTTGCCCCTCATTCGTATAAAATATATCATCATCGACACATTTACTGTGTATCTCACACTGTATGCAACTATTTACTGTTCTAAAAATTAGATAGACTACGATGTTTTAGATATATGTTTGTAATATAGTTGAAATTTCAATGTTTGTTATATCTAATTATCTGTGTTTGTAATTTGCAATACTAGAGTTCACGACGATTATCGATGCCCATTATTATTTATTCTGAAGAACTGTTTATTTTGTTGTAGCCAATAAACTTCATCCAAGAGGGTGGTAACATGGGCGGCGGCGGCGGCGGTGGAGGCGGCGGTGGCGGCGGTTCAGGCGGCGGTGGAGAGTATTATGGCGGTGGTGGAGGTGGTGGTGGCGGCGGTGGCGGTGGTCCCCCCGGCGCCTGGGGGTACAACCCGCACTGGCACCAACAGCCCGCGCAGCACCAACCACAGGTAATACCCATACATGTAACGTAGGAAATATTGCCAATCGACAGAACAAAATGAGACCGAAAATTAATTAAGCGTACATGCTTATGTTTCAAACGCAAATGCAGGGAAATTTATACAGAATTCACGTATTTGTTTACTGTATCTGACATACATATTACAAATTAATGCTACCTTACTGTTACAAAAAAAAAAAATCACGAAGTAATTTTAATATTTAACTGATTACAACTGCAACAATGCATACTAAACTATAAACAACAATTGGAAGAGCACTCGACTGGTCATCGAGAGGTCGTGGGTTCAAATCCCACCTGGTGGGGGCAGATGATTTTTTCCATTTTTCAAAATATAATAACAATGTTGATTATTTTTTTCACATCACTGCTCATGAAATTGTTCTTCATTAATTTACCAAACACGAAGAATTACGCCTAATATATGGGAAAACGTTCCTATTCGGTAACACTGGAACTTTGGTGCAGGCATATGTCTAAAATCCGCGTTCAAAAGGACTAGTTTCCAGAGCTGTTGAACAAAAAAAAAAGGTGCGGCTTACGTGCTGTTTTTAGTTAGAACTAAGGATGATGGGTGGAATGTTAGCCCATCTGTAGTCTTGTGTACGCAACGTATATTGTCATCAGCAACAAATGCAGATCAACCCGTCGACTGGCCAACCGGACTACTCGCAGCAGTGGATCGACTACTACCGCTCGCTGGGACTCATGAGGGAAGCAGAGGCCATTGAACAGCAGGCGAAGCAACAACAACAAGGTATGTTATCATTTTGTTATGACGACATGGGTGTAGCTGAGAATTTAGGTCGGGAGACGGGAATATATGTCTTCACTAAATAAGCTTATGGACGCTATTTGCCTACCTCTTAGTTTTCCAATCGATAGTCCTTAGCTACGCCTATGTACTATACTAATTTTGTACAAATGAATGTTGATAGCTGCATTATAATTCAGTCAAGTAGTAAAATAATCTATATATCGTCGGGGTCGGTGCAGAACCTTGTAAAAGCACAAAACTTTTTTTGACACCCTAAAACGTTCTTAAAAGTAAGCGAATACTATTTGTTCTAGTTGTTTTCTAAACCAACCGAATATGCTTTTTAGCTTGAGCTAAAAGCTTCTTACTCCTACCAATTTCTTCTGATTAGATTCGTTGTGAGCTGGGACTCCGGGACCCCGGCACTGCACTAGAATTCACTGTTCATTGCCTTTTTTGGCGGTCGCCGCTGTTAATCCTGGCTACACAGGAGACACAGTGGTGGGAATGTGTGGTGGGCCCCCGTCCCGTTGAAATACTTAAAGCTACTTTATGCCCGTCCGCGTCGCCCACACGAACAAGAGTCGAGAAGGATAATTCTCGTAATTATTTTGCGAGAACAGCCTCCTTACCACCAACTCTTATTGCGATTCAATAACTGAATAGAACGCTTATTCATACCAATGAATAAGCGACTCTATTCTAGTTGAAATAGAGTCGCTTACTCATTGATATGAATAAGCATTCTATTCAGTCATTAAATCGCAATAAGAGTTAGTGTTAAGGTATGTAAACCAGTATGAAAGTTGACCGAATCGAGAAAGAATTGTGAATTGACTGAAATAAGTATATAATTGATTTCATTAATTACTTTATTATCAATTTTTATTGTTAATAACAATACATTCTTAGTTTGTTTAATTCTCGGTCATATTTCGATATAATCCCACTTAAATTGACCTTTGAAGTTTCATATTGTGATACTAGAATACCAAATTGTATTGTGAGATTGAGACTAGATCGAAACTGAATTTTGACTACATTTTAATTACGAGAATTGCCCCTGAGGTTGCTTTGAGGCAGGGCACTAAAGTGGCGCGCGGCACCTCGATTTTTATAATAAATGTATGGCAGTGCGCTTACCTAACAGCGTTTCGACGCGATCGAGGTGACGATGCGACGCGGTCCCTCTTTTTAAACCGCGTCACCGCCTCCATTTTGTTAGTTCATTCCATGCGTATATGCGTTTAAACGTATTAGTTTTTAACGAGAAACGGATTGTGAAATAAGCAAAGTCATGTAATTATAACAGCTTTATATAATCTAATCGCTTTATATAAATAATATTCAATGGTTTGTAGATACAAAGTCCTGCACTGACTGCGACAATATACATATAGTTGCATTATATATCTATACTAGGCCGGATTCTAGCCCACGGGGCCAAAATCGAGCTTGAGTGGAGCGAGTAGATTAGCTGAGTGTATGTTTTCAATTGATTTCAATGGAAAATGTATTTGATGATCATCCCTCAAGGACATGATCGATCTCAATTTTTTTCGACACAAACCTCAAGCATGTCGAGGTCTTAATTGTGATAAGTATCATCAATTTTCATTTTTCGGCGTATATAAGATTTCCGCTCACTCCACTCAGTAATATTGTATTCTATACTTTTTATGAACGAATTATTAATTAATTATGTAACTTAGAAACCTGTTCGTTTTCTTTTTTTTTTTTGCATGAAAACCTTTTGTTCGAATTTTTTTTTTCATTCATATGATATGTTTGTTCTCGCCGTCTTCATTGGTCGTCTAATGTCAAGTAACTAATAGTGAACGGAAATGTATATCTGGAAAACGATGAATATTGGAGTCAAACGAGAGAGAACAAAAGAGGCTATTTTTCAAATATAAGACGAAATGGACAAGGCAGCAATAATCATTTTCAATAGAAGAGGAAGCTAAAGAGAAATGAAAAAAAATCACGTAGTTCGTCCAAAGAAGAATGTGTTTTCGAGGTTTTACAACCTCGATATTCGATTGTTATCGTGTTAAATCCAAATATTATAAGGATTGTAATAAACCGACCATCTAAAATAACAAAACGGGGCGTCTAATATACTAACTTGGCCACTAAACATGATGTAAACATACCAAACTTAATCTAACCTAATGTTTCAGTCGCCCATTTAGTAATTTTTAGTGGCTCATGCTATTATTTTCTATACTATAAATACGAAAGTGTTTTGTTTACTTGCAATCTTTAAACTGCTGAACAATTTTCTATGTATGGGATTTTATTTGTATAGATGGGTTGGGTAGTTAGTCTTTTACCCAATAGCCTATTTTCCAATGTTTAAATATTGTATAAATTATTTAACAATATCGTAAAATACACAAAACTATAAAGACCTGCAAACTTTCGTTCTAATATCTTCAGTCAGACTTTTTTAGCGTCGATCAAAGTTTGGCGGGAAAGTCTATTTTAAAAGTATGAAATTATTAAAAAATAATATTTCCATTGGAGAAGCAATAAAAATATTGTAACTTTTATTATGATACTAATTACATAAACGTAATATTTAACATAGCTGTCGTACAAATTTCTGATTTGATGCATACAAAATACAAACCTGTGACGTCATAATTCGGTAGTCTTTTGTATGGAGCGTTTTGGGGCAGTCTAAAAATTGTGATTTGCAAATTACCATATCTCGAGAGATTTTTGTGCTATCGAAGTAATTCTTTCACCTATGAAACTGAAAAAAATGTTAGTCAAATAGCCTATTCTCCATAGTTGGGTGGGCACCCACGCAACATAAAATTTAGAAAGGTTATCATAGGAAAGATCCTACGAAACCGATGTCTGCATTCTAGACCCTACTTATTTTTACTACTACACATGCAAAGTAAAATGCAAAAACCTACGCACACACGCGCGACGTCAAATCGAGTTCTATGCTTTGTCCGCGGCTACTCATACAGATGCAGTAATACGTTACGTATTTGCTGTGCAAATGCAAATTTTCTATTAGAAACATACAAGCAGTCGGGCATACTTCTGAAACGCTTGCCATGCTTACGTGACCCTTTTAGTCTCTTTGCAACAACTTTTTGCCACGTATTCTTTTTGCCGTTCTAAACAAGCCAAAAAAAAACACGCCTTTAATTAACCCAAAGTGACGTCATTATTGAATCTAATAAGGACTCGAAGGACCATACATAAAACCTCGAAGGACCATGATACCACAGGAGCTCCTGGACCCATTGTTCAAAGAGGCGCGAGGACCTTAAGGTAAAAATATATCGACTGTGATCTTCTGGCTATAAGACAAAATAACTGTTTTACAATGAACCAATTCAGAATGAACCAAATAAAAAAACACGTATTTTGTCATTACTGATGTTTAAATGTTCATTTTTTGTTTAATACGGGTGCTACATAACCCGGCCGTTAATATGACACAATGGAAATAGGGATGTTGATTGTATTAAAAAATATTTTTAAATTCTTAGCCAAAAAAATCAATGTTGTTTTTTTTTCTCTAATGTCAATTTTAGCTCTAATGTCAATCGAATCGATTGAGATCGAAATTTATGGATTATATTTTGATAATGTACATACATAAAATATATATGTAGCTACCGGGAAGCGGGTTAGATAGGGATCAGCTAGCGTTTACTTCTCGATATATGTGTAGCACAACATTACCGGTTTTAACGGTTGAAAGCAATCAATTTGAATAAGCGGTCAACATCCCTATTCAAGAAATATTGCGAATATATATGTGCGTGATCTTTGTCTAACAAAATTCAAAGAAAACGCTTAACGAAATAGAAACTTATTGTATTTTGTCATTTACATTGTAGACGTTGTAATGTATTTTAGTATTTGTCGATAGTTTTAGGGCCGATAGTTAGATCACATTCGATGTATTTTGTCACCAGCGAGGAATGAACAGCAGCCGAGCGTCGACCGGGCCGAGCTACCTCGGCGCCGGTCGGTGGACGAGTCGGACGATCCGGACGACGATCGACCAACCAGTCCGGCGACCATGCAACACTGGCTCCAGTACTACCGCTCGCTTGGTATGACGAAGGAGGCGGAGTCCCTGGAGGAACGTCTGCGACAGCAACAAAGTACGCTGTACGCTTACGTAGTGTAGATAGTCAATAGAATAACGGGCATTTTAAAATAACGGTCAAAACGATTCTAAGTAACCGTATAGCTAGCTGTCTCTTTCTATTGGTTCCGCCTCTATTTCCATTTCTATGTTGAACCACAGTATATTTGAGTGAAGCTCTCAGGATACGATGCGACCGATTAAAATTGGATAAACACAAACTGGTTGGCGATTTCGCGATCCATAAAAAAAATGCAGGCAAGCGTTTGTGCGCAATCCGTCGGTGGATCCTAATCGAACGAGGCATCCATTTCCTACGGCTCCGGCGTTTTGAAGAACCGTAGTAGCGGTCTATACATTTAAATATACTTAGGATTTTGACAGGTTCCGGTATTTTGGCTAGAATCTAGTTGTTCTGATGTTAGCTTTGACGTGAATGGGTTATGCGCACACTCAGCAGCATATTTGAAATAGTCTGAAATTGAAACAGTATATTGTCTCCGACAAAACGACCGTCATCCGAGAAAACTTCGGATGGTATTGTAGGTGGACAAAGGGCTTTTGAGTTTAGAGGCATTATCATTCGCCTGATTCCTTTCCTGTTTATTTGTTGGCACAATTATGTTTTTATTTGGGGTCAGCTTAATATATTTTTTTCTTCCATTCATCCTTATCAGTCGTCTTATATACAGTTACACCCTTTCTTATCCATATCATCTCTCACACAATCCAACCACATCTTTTTTGGTCTTCAAATTCAAATTCATCGTTTTTTTTTTGTTATATGTGTTTCATCCCTCGCATCATATGGGAATATTACGGAAGGCGATTTCCTCTCATCGTTTCTGTTACTATCTGGTTATGCGTAGACAAACGGTCTGTGAAAGCGGCGGATCCGTGACGTCCATTACATGTACAACATGCGTGGTGGTATATGGTATGGTATGTGGCAGGCGGTCCGGCAGCGCCCCCTTCGGCGCCCGCGCCGAGTGGCGGCGGGGCCCCGGGCGGCGGCGGGGCTCCGGGCGGGGGCGGCGGGGGCTCGGCCCCGGGCGGGGGCGGCGCCGCCGACTACAGCGCGCAGTGGGCCGAGTACTACCGCAACATTGGCAAGGTCAAGGAGGCTGAGGCCATCGAGGCGCAGATCAAACTTAAGGTAACAACGGTCACATCATACGTTACGGGGAATATCTTTACTGTTCTTTGATTCTAGAGATCAAAGTTGTATCGCTTGTACTATCAATACTGATCCGGATGGAGATTCGGATCCCGATTTTATTTTGCTATATTTACTTTTATTAAATGAAAAATATATCAAAATAACTGTCATTACCTTTACGTGTGGATTTGGTCGTCAATTTTGAAATAAAAAAAATGCTAGGTAACGTAATACGTTACGAGAAATAGTTTTGGAATCGACCCATTTTCGCGATTTTTTCTATCGAGCAAAATTAAAGCTAATCATGTAAAAAATCGAGGAATAAGATAGTTCAGTTACTCAATTATGACATATTATTCACAATTTTTTTACAATGCTTCAGTAAATATAGTTAGGTATCGAATAAACTTCGTTAAAAATCCGAAGTTAAGAACTTACGTCACCTTAACGAGTTTATTCCGGTCAAGATATGAAAGGAGTCCTTTCCCTACAGCAACAGTCTCAACAACCCGGCGCCCCGCTACCGACGCCGGCGGCGCCGAGTGCCCCGGCCGGCGGGCCCCCCGCGGCGCCGGGGACCCCGGGCGCGGCGCCCGGCCAGTACCCGCAGTATCAGATGTACCCGGGTGCCGTATACCCCGGATATGCGCCCTACCCTTACCCGGGCGGAGCGGGCGGGCCTGACCATCAGCAGCAGTGAACGTAAGTACTAGTAGTCTTATAGGTTACGATATGTAATTTGAAGCACGATGGCGAAGATTTTACTGGCTTAAGGACGGACGGACTTTACTGGCGGAGACTTGTAATTAGCATAGTTTTACTCATAAGTGTTATATATTTACACCTATTTCGCTGTAAGTCACCCAAACAACAATAAATAAATAAATAAATAAATTAAATCTGTAAATGTTGATCGTTTGGTGACAACCCTATTACAGTCAAACTCCCAGTGTTGCTATATGTTATAAACAGATGACGTGATTTGATGCGAATGTGTGCGTTTAGCATTGAGCAAACGGTATCATGTATATTTTGGGTTTGGGCGAGTTGAGGGGGCGAATGGAGAGTACGGGTGGATTGTCTGTTCACAGGTGTGTGGAATATAAGTAGGTGTGTAGAATTAATTTTATGATACGGGATACCCATATAATAAAATTAATTCTAACAGCTAGATTGATGTATGAGTGCCATAACCGTCATCTCACTTCAAATTATATACCGTAATCTTTATGTAATTCGTGACGAAATCTGATCACAATTGGACTATTTATTGAATAAACCCTTATAGCGTTTATTTTCGTACAAACGTTCAGATTTCGTAAAAAAAAATACCAAACAGTAGTTTATAGAAGCGTTAGGGGCGAGCAGAACACTTAGCTTTGCTTAAATAGCACTACTTATTACATACAGCCTGTAAGCATTGTATTGGTTTTGGTTAATACGTAGAGTATGCAAGACAGATTCATCGCATTCTGCAATTTAGCACACCACAGGAACTGTATTTGGTCACTCAAGTATCCCATTTCGCGTGTGCCAGATTTATTGCCTAGCATTGTACTTGATATGTATTTACTTTGTATTGTAGTATTTTTTATACTTGTATTTGTAACTCTGCAGGGTTATTTCGAAATAAAAGAATTGTTGCTTGGTTTATGAAACTAAAAACTACAAGAAAAATCAGTAGAAAATTATAGCATATAGCAATTTTGTTTAAAGGAGTGGTATTTTTTTCTACCGTTTTACATGGGCGGGCATATTGGAGTTATTATGTAGTCTGTTTGTCGCTGGCTATTAGGTCTTTCGGCGAGTGACTTTCAATAGCTTTAATTGGGGTTTACGGACCTGGGGCTCTGCCGGCTGAGCTGAAGCCGATTCCCATGGGACTTTTTGATTGCAAAAATAAAACTTCAACTTAGATTTATGATGCCTGTGTTTACTTTGCTGGTAAAACCCTGGAGCTCTAGACAGACTGAGCTGATGATTGACTGAGATGTTTGTCAATAACTAAATCGTAAGACCTATTTTTCGAATCAAGATATTCGATGGTAATCGGCTTCAGCTTCGGCGGTAGCGCCCCTGCCCCCCTGGCCTAGTGTAATTCGTAGCGTAACGAACGTTAAATAGATCACGTGACATTTGTCAATTCTTATACTAAAATGTTCGATTTTGACGTGATCTATAACGTTCGTTACGCTACGAATTACACTTGGCTAGGGGGGCTGATCGCCGATCGACCGGGTAACTAAACTACTGAAGCTCGCTGACAACCAGAGGGGCAATTCTCGTAATTAAAATATAGTCAAAATTCAGTTTCGATCCAGTCTCGATCTCACAAATGTCACATTTGGTATTCTCGTAACACAATATGTAACTTCAACATTAAATTTAAGCGGGATTATATCGAAATATAAGTGAATATTAAACAAACTAAGAATGTTACTTTGCCAACAACAAGAATTGATAATAATTAATTAATGAAATCAAGTATATAATTTTAATCAATTCACAATTTAATCTCGATTCGGTCAACTTTCAATCTACGTTCATAGAAAAATTACGAGAATTGGCCTTCTGGCTACATACACTGCGTAATAACTCTAATGTCAATGAAAAAAGCTTTAACAAAACTACCGCCCCTATATACAGTATTACTCTATAGGACGGTATTTTTTCTACCTTTTTTCATTTTCGTCTGACTTTTCTTGTCGAAATGTAGTTATATAAGTCGAGATAGTCTGTGATATTTTAAATAACACTGTAAGAGTATCGAGCATGTTTTTTTTATTTAAACTTATAAAACAGGGTTACCGGTGTTAATATTATTTTTTTTATGCCCGCATGTGTTAATTCGACATTCTCTTTCAGTTTGCATGTCTATTATAAGATATGTTTTAAATCGGTAAAAAATAAAACTTTATGATATTGTAATGGTATGCTATTTTATTATCTGTGATATTTTGTAGTATCGCCGTGATTTTAAATGGTAATGTCACGGTGTTGTGTAGAGCTTACTATATAGAGGGCGCTGGTTTGTGCTTATGTATTTTATTTAGTGTAAGTAATTTGAATTGTGATTTATGCATCTATTTTTTTTTATAAATTTAACGCAACCCTTTTTCGTAACAAAATATTTGTGCTTATTATTTATTTTATTATCTACATCATCGAACATTAAACCAGTAGTGAGTTTACGCGCACAATGACACATTCACAAAAGGTCTTATTACAATTTGGCGAAATGAAATTCTTTAAATGTCAAATTCTTAAAAGGCAAGTCGCAAAAAGTCACATTAGCAAAATGCCAAATTCGCAAAATGTCTAAAATTACATTCAATGAAATGTTCAATGTGATGTTGCGTGTATTGATGTCACAAATAAATTTAAATAGTTCAAATAGTTGTGAATCTCAGAATTGATGGAAAAATTTAATTGCCCTACATTACCACTACTACTGTCTTGCCCGGTAGTATTTGCTATCTTTATTGTTGTTCACTTTTTATGCTATTGTGTATATTTGTATACTTTTAATCGTTACATACGCTATGTTATAAGTGTTATAATACATCTATAATTATGTTACTAATAGAAAAGGGATTTTTTTAATTGGTAGCCCCAATTAAAACCTAGTAAGGGTAAATTTTATTCTTTTGAATCGAAGTGCCTGCAGGATATAAAAATATTAAAATATGTGATTGAATTAATATAAACACATTTAATAATGCAGACTGCCTTCTATTTTTTCGCTTAAAGTCAACTTTGCGCTAATGTACTTACTAGGTTTTACAATGATAGAACTCTTTACTATAATCGTTGCATTACCATTTAATCTGGCACATTGACACTGCTATACTATGTTTTGATACAATTGTCTAGTGTATGTAGTGTTGCAGATGTAGGCCAGCTGGGGTTGCCTGCTCACGAGAACGCAAAACTTACCAAATAAAAAATTACCATAAACTACCATTTGCCATTTTTTGCCATGTTCGTTTGTTCTGATTACAGAGAGCCGATCGCCGATCACTACAGGATGAAGACGTCATTTAGTTTTTAAATTCTATGTTAAGATAATTAACTTGTTCGGGGACGCGCACTTTCGTCCATTCTCCCACTAATAAATATTTTAATGGATCTGAAACTTTTTAGTCGTGTTTCACTGACAATATGCAACAATATTGTATACTACCTATTGATCAAAAAAATATAATCTTTCCTATGATGCATTGTGTCTGTTACATTCACTTCGGGTATAATTAAATTGTCAATTCGCATAACATTCATATTTGTGACGCAAAATTCCATATGTCTAATTATTAAATGTTACGTGTGTGTCTTTATTATACCTGGTTTTAAAAATACGGGCATAATTTTCAGGAGTCATTCAGAATCAACTTTATTCTACATGAAAATATTATAAAAATCCATTGTAAATTGTAAAATAAAAAAATGAACAGAACAAATCTTAAGTTTCAAAAGAAGTTTGTTAGAAAACAGTTGTACATGCGCCATTCCCAAATCTATTAGAGACAATGAACGTGGGAACTTAGATTATAACATAATATTATCAAAAAATCTTTTTCTCAAGATTATGACGTGTCTTAATCTCCAAAAGAATCCACATAGCTACAGAAATAAAATATAAACCTAGACTCCTGTTTTTTTTTACATTATACTTTGTCATTTCTGCAATACAATAATCTAGTCAGTATTAGAGAAAATTATAAGATCAGAAAGGGCGTTAAATATATAAAGTTGATTTCTTTAAAATTTATTGCATTGAAAAAGTAATAACGATATTTTTTTCAATAATATTACTTAAGCCCTTTTGTCTGTTTACGCTACACTAACAGATCAATAGCGATTGAAATTTAAACATGCAATGTAGAAGTTTCAGGTTCATTGAAAGTCGTTCAGTCACATATCAACTCGAGTTCTTGTGTGTAATTTAAATGAGATTATCTTTCATACGCTTTAAAAATTCTTAACCTTTTGACTGCTTGGTTTTAATATAGTACCCGTAGCGCCTAAACGTTGGCAAAAAAATACGAGACGATAGTGTCGTGCACTATTCGAAACAAATGTCGTCTATTTACCCACGTTGGATATATACGACGAAGGCATATATTAGTATGATTTGTTTCTTTTATTTCCATTGAGTAACACGCGTGATGCAACTTTTGCATCTCAACGCACTTGGTGTCATGTAACTCATTGGAAATATGCTCTCATCGAGTAGCAATGTTATTGAATATTACTTTTTAATCCAAGTAACGCTGACCTATTCTTTTATTTCTTTCGGAAAACTTTATAGGCTGATTGGGTTCAGTTATTACAGATGAAAATTCGTATCAATTGGCACTGTTATTAGGCAAGAATATTTTGTCTTGACAAGTTACAGTATGACAGGTCCAGTGTGACTCAGTAGAAATAAATAGGAACTAAAACGCACGTGTGGATCCGGTCGTTTAAACCCTACTGGTCAAAATTGTTAAAATGTGTCCGAAAATTCCAACAGTGCCGGTCAAAAGGTTCACGGCTGTGTGGTCAATTCTGTATATGTGTACTTATAAATGTCAGTGTTAATTTTGTGCCAATTGCCGATCTGTCCAGGTTTAAATAGAATGCCACACTGCTTGTAAAGATGTAAGAATCCGCCATACCACGGAGCAATAGAGACACATACTTCGTCGTCGCCCGGAGTCGAGGTAAATACACTTGAGTGATTGGTACACTTCAATATGCCTCATTTTCTGTGTATTTAGGCGACTACGTTGAACAAGGGCTCGGTACTATTGTACAGTGGTCGGCAAATAAATCTGCCCAATATGTGTGGGGCGACATAAGAAGCGCAAGCTCCTCGCAGATGCAGCGGCTTCCCACCTCGCCCAGGATGAATACGCAGTCGACTCCATTCCGATTTTTTTTTTTGCCGACCACTGTACTCCATTAATAATAAAATTTAAATGTTATTGTATTGTAATGCCGTTAGCATACTACCCCCGTTTCGATATTGATTATGAATTATGTTTAGATGTAAGATAGACGTCAGGCATTCTCATAAAACATTAGGTTGTAATTTCTCAACTACATTTAGAGTATGTATTTTGACTAAAACATAGCTTTGGTAACCCAAGTAATGTATCGAGCAGCAAGGTAATGTGAGCTGACATTCCTCGGCGGCCGGCCGAGACCGCCGCAACGCCGAATGCGACCTTGTATTAATGTTTAAGATATAAAGTGTATGTTATTCACATAACCGAGTGTTCATTTTATTTCTAACGATATTTCTTTCCACAGTCCTAAGGTAAGTCCCCTAAAACGGTATACTTACGACGCACCGGTCTATATTGTGCTTTGTGTATTTCTGATTTTGCCGTCTCATGCCATATATATTTTTAATATGTGCTCGAAAATTTATTATTTGTGACCATTATTGTCGTGACTTTAATTATAGATTATGTCTGCATTTTCATGTAGAACTTTCAGTAGTAAATTAACATATTTTGACATTTTCTTGGCTTGTGTGATACTTTTTGTCACCAGTTGCACACCGTGTCACCGGCAGTCGACCGATAAGACCGCAGAGTTGGTACATTTGATTTCACATTTAGATATTGATGTTATACATATTTTTTCTTTACACCCTGTACTTTTTATACATGATGTGTACTGATTTTGATATGATCTGTTATGTAATATTTCGTATTTTCATCCATTTTGTGATTATTTCACTGCCTTCGTTATTGTCGGTCTGTTAAAGGTGCGAGACGTTCGGTACATAAATATAGAAAAAGCACGTATATACCCTCCTGACGGTGACCGAGATACAGGCAAAACGGTGAACGCTGGTACGCTGGGCTTGTGGTTATTACGCAAGCGACGCTATACTGGTGCGTGGTGAGTATAGTAGAACAGAAATGCGTTGAAAAATGTGGTTTATTATGATCTTTCGTGAATCAACGCTCATTAATATGACACATGACACGACATGTTATAGATTTTAGATTCCTTTGCAAGAAAACGTGAGCAGCTTCACATTATTTTATAGACGTAATTCAACTGGCATTCAATTTGTTACGGTTTTGGGACATTTCTTGCTGAAGTATAAGTTATTTTTATAAAATTATGAAGAACAATATAAAATGTACTCACCATTTTACCGCTTTATTTGAAGACTCTAAATTTCAGTCACTTTTTACCTATTTTCTTAAAAATCTTGAAAATTTCTGCAATATTAAAAATATATTTGAGATTAAATATTTGGAGTAAAATGGCTGTGACAGGTGGACGTACCAACGGACATAATACATGAGTGGTCTTTTAAAGGTTCTTTATTAAAATATTAACAAATGGTACTCATTATAGTTTTATAAAATTTCCGTTACGTTTTTGCAAAAGTATGAACATACATAATTTTGTTTACATTCGTCCCTAGAGTACGAGTAATTTAATGATGGTTCTTTATATTTGAGGCTTCTTGAAATAGTGCCAAAATCGTGATAAATCCTATGCAAGTTATACCTATGTGCCCTTTACCGTGCTCTAGTAGTGTGGACATTATTCTCGTGTTATGTACCTACTTGTTTATTTAATAATGTGCCCGTTATATTTACAAATATCTACCATTTCAAATATGTATAGAAAGGGCGATCTATCTACCCTAAAAGTATATGGTAAATTATACTAATTTTATTTTATTAGTGCGCCTGGAAGTTATGAAATTCAAATGACAAAAGTGTAATTTTTGATTCGAACTCATTACTTGCTGAGAAATTAATGCATAAGGTCACTTATACTTTTAGGAGCCTTTAGGTTCGTTATGTCTAATTCCCGATTTATCTAGTGAATACAAAATGTTCAATTCCCGAAATGTCTAACTCGTGGATAGTCCAATTTGAGACCTGCGTGATGTTGGAGCTTATCAAAAATAAAAGTAACCAGTTTGGTATTAAATAATTCAATACGTATTTACTACCATCACTTTATTATGATAAATATGTTTATATTTATAATATTAAAATCACGGCAAATATATTTCTTATGTTTAAAATAATATCAAGTCTCATAATTTAGCATAAAATATAATCAAAAATCTAACACATATCACTTGAGAAGTTGGGCATTTGTCAACTTTTCTAAGAATTAGGCATTTTGATACTTAGTCCTTTTAAGAATGGCCTTTTTGCCAATAAGTCCTTTCGAGAACTAGTCCAGTCGCGAATTAGCCCTCTTGAGACTTTGGAGCTATTTTGCGAATTCATTTTATCGTCAAATTGAACATTTCGGGAAACAAACATTATAATTTAGAATTAAATTTAATCTTGGACAAGTCGGGAATAACGGATCTTTAGGAATACTGTAAGATATCTCGTATATGTGCAAACGTTTATAGGGTGTTTTTTGGTTTGTCGGTGCAACAACAGCAGTACAAGATTAGATATGTCACTAGTTTTTTGCACTTATCGTTAAGGACAGCGTAAAATCAGACTTACCTTATGTTTTGCATTTCAAGCTGCTTATTGATACATTTATGATACTATGACATGCGCACTCTTATTTTTTATATGATTTATAACGAATTATGATTTCTGGAATGGAAATTAAAAATATAAAAATATTCTTAGACAAGCATGAAATATCTACGCTTATAAATGACAATAAATCTACGATACCTACGAGCTATTTTCTGGAAATGACGAGTCTGTGTTCTTCTGGGACAGCACTGCAATTGAAACTGGCGACGTAAGTATATTGTTTATCGTTTAGAGGGAAATGAGTTCAAGTACAAACTATTATAAAGTTCCTTGTTGATGAATAATCAGCGGCATTCCATTATTTCTAATCAATGTTTAATCATTTTTATTCTTACCTGATAAAACGTGATAAAGGATGCAGTATGCGTCTCTCACTCATAAGTCATCATAACCGATATAGCATATATAGATCAAAAGAATTCTAGATATGCGAGGTAATTGGCCCCTTGATGGATCGATTGCAATTTTTAAGAATTTCCAAGAGACACTTATTAAGATTTTTCTTTGTATATTTTTGCCATGTTCATTATTAATTAATAATTAGTATTTTAACGAATTTAATTTGGTAAAAAGCATTTCCTTACATTGTAACTGCATCATGCATTTGTTTCACCGAATGTGCGTACGTAAAAGCACATTTGATCTTGTTTGTTTTACGCAGCCGCGGGACTATACGTACCGCTATATTACAAACAAGCCTACACATGTGCGTTTCGACAATGAAGTTGCAACACAAACTTTATAGTCATTCTTTTCAAAAATTTAGGTACTAAGATTGATTTTATAAAAAAAAAAATTTAGGTGCAAAATGTCCAAGTTGCATAATATCTAACTTCCTACACGTTACCAACTTTTAATCTGTACTTTCTTTTTTTATACTTACTAAGAAGAAAAACACAATATACGGCTCGGCTGATGAAAAATACACGGCCACTATGGCCGCGTGGGATCACTCTCGTGTTGCCGACTCTGTAACGACCACTTTATGCTTTTTTTTGAATCGTGAGCTGTAGTGACAAAATTTCTAATGCAAGGAATCGAAAATGTTAATCAATTTAATTTTGAAAATAATTATTAAAATATCGCAGTTTTACAACGAAGAAGCCTATTTTGCTGCGGCTTTATTCAAGCGGTATATTTTACCATCCTATTTTTTTTTTTTTAATTTATCCTAATCTTTTTACATTATGTCAATTTCATATTCTGCTGTTTGGACATTTCGCGTTTTCACTGCAGCCGCTGAACATATTGCAACTTGGATATTTTACACCTACCTAGTTAAAATTACGATATACTTACCCAAATTTCGTTCTACATTTGGTGGGCTTATTCTAGTACCAAGAATGACAGAATTTGTGAAGTTGCAAAGTAAACTGCTACCAAAATTGCTTAATCAATCCCAACGTTTAGGGAATTTATTAGTGGATATTCTCTTAAGTATATTCATATCTGATAAAAATCGTATCACGTAGCAGTATCATACCATATTATTACTAAAGTATTTTTTATTATTATTTTAATCCATAATACATTTTATTATTTTTACATCAATTTCGCCCCACATTATATGATTTTCGTGTTAAAATTAATACTTTTTCGACCGTTTATAAACCTTAACACTTCTAGTATAATACGATCCGGCGTAGCCACGAATGTACGTAGCACTCGTAGCTCTACACGAGGCTCTCTTATATTGGAAGTGTTACGGACTACCTGCGGTTGACTGTGCATTAAACTTCTTTTCTAGGCATTTAAGATTTTAGAATATGTTTGTCTTAATAGTGAAATGACCTTTTTATATTGCCCATATTTACCTGTGTCCAATTCAATTGTCATCATGGAGATTTTATTTATTTTACACTGTATTTTCAAGTGAATCAATTTTTATTATTATTTATTTTATCGTATTATATTTTTTGTGATGCATTTATTGTTGGTTTTATGACATTATGGCACCTATATTTCGTTTTTACAGAGGAATAAGGCGATTACAATAAAACTGCAATGAAATGTCGGATTGTTTTATTTATACATTGACTAGCAATCCTTTTTTAACTTTAAATCTGTCATAATTTTTATATATTCTAAACAAAACAACAGCCATCATAGAAACTATCACCCCTGCCATTGAAAAAAACCGCATAGAAAATAAAAGATGTTTTTTTATACGACGTCGGGTGGCAGGCAAGCATACGCAGCAGCCTGATTGAAAGCGGTTACCATAGCGGTTTGCACGCCGCTCCCGCTGCCAATGCAGCATTCCTTTCTTACTACACAGACAATAAGTCATTTAGCTCACATATTTATTTTTTATTTAATTTATATGAGGTATTATTATATCTCACAAAATTTAATTCTAAGGCTCATCTTGCAGAAGGCCCTCGAGCCAACGGCGGTAGGTTTTAGTGATAGCTAGATATTTATCTATCTAGCTAGATCCATTTTCAACAGTCTTACTTAATATCAAAAGATTTCCGTAAAGACTTGTCTTATGTCTTGCAAATAGAATATATTGCGTTATTCTGAATATAGCTGTTCTGTGCGTTTGCGAGAACATGGGAAAAAAGTAAATCTACCACTGCTAATAACGTTGTTTATGACATTTGTGGTCTCAATATTTTATGTTTATTTTTTCAATGGCAGCGCTAGTTCCGTCGATGCGTTAGTTTATAAATAAGGTACTTGCTCTCCAGTTATCATCAATATTAAAGCTCATTTAGTAACATCTTTAAATTTATATTATATCATCCATTGAGTTAATATGCATGTAGATCGCTGTCATCAACACTCTGTTGAAACAATTAAAATATCCTATGAAGTATTTTGTGTGATCGTTGTATATTACTACGTAGTAGGTAATATAGATGAAAAAATGACGCATTGTAATGTAAGCTGTTACACCGCATCACGAGAGGACTTTATACACGAAAACAATTCACTTAAATAATTAATATCTCTTAGGGGAGTGTTCGTTGGACGTTTGGGAGATCAACGAAGCGGAGGATGCGCTGCTGGACCTCATGAAACGAGAGAGTCGCGAGAGTGAGGCGGTGGCCCAAGGCTCTAGTGGGCTGCCTATTTCCTGCACTGGAGACACCCTGTAACAAATTGTCAAAGAATCTCATCTGCTCTGAAATAAAACGTATTTACACGTCGAAGGTTCATTTTTTGTATGGAGCCACAGTTTTAGGTTAATAGTAATGATTTTTCACGTCGATAGAGCGCCAGGGCCCTTAAACCCCCGATAGGGGTTTCCTACTTGAAATTGATAACCAATTGAACAGTCAGTAAAGTTCGATTTTCCGACTAAAAAACGAACGTTGATCACAACCGACTGGATTGAAGGTCCTTTTCCAAAAAAATCAAACATCTCCAATCCAATCAAAGCTGAAGACGTTTTGATTGGATTGGTGCTGATTGATTATCATAAAGTACAAATTACTTTATGATAATCAATATTAGTTTCTACGAGGACGGATTAGTTAATAATTACTTCGTCAGGCGTCTTCCGTGCATACCCTTTATGCCTACCTACTGACTGCCAATGAGTGTGTAAGTATTGCCCAGCTGCAGCTGCCCGAAGGTCGCAAATAAATAAAAATAAAATGTATTTATTGCAGGCAAAATACCCATATAAAAGTATGTAAGAAATAAATAAAATTGCATACAGTATATAATCAGTCTTTTAACTAGTAGGCATGTAAAGGTGCCTACTGTCAAATTGTAACATAATAATATTACAAAGTCATTTAATGTTTTCGTTCAGGTGAACAGAAATCCAATACTTGAATATGGGATCCGCCAAATTGTCCGAGACGGCCTTCAAAATTTCGTTGTTGGAACGTCTCAAGCGACCCCAAAACGACGCGACTCTAGATCGTATGATAGCATAAAAATCAGGAACCCTCGCTACCGCAAACATGCTCGACGCACTACAACCCCTTGGGAGTTTCATATGAGTCCGGTATGCATCATTATACTGGACTCTTATCGAACTATATGTTTTTTTTGTGAAGTTGCACCACAGTTGACAGGTGTACATAGATAAACAGTACGCTTTAAAAAGAGTGTTTTTTACATCCTTGGTATACTTCACAAATCTACGCGCGAGCATATTTCTCCTGACGGCAAGAGCCCTTCGCTCCCTCTGCATATCGCAGTCGTCCTGCAGTCGCTCTGTCAAAATATGCCCTAGATATTTAAATTGCCCAACTACCTTTATTGCCTTTCCATTTAAAAATACTTTGGAAATCCTCTCCGGGCCTGCCCCTGACCTGAACACCATCATTTCTGTTTTCATAGCGTTGTATTTCAATCCGTGAGAATTAGCATAATGCTCGCAGATTGATACTAATTTTCTTAACCCTTTGATTGAGGGCAAAGATAATGAGACCGTGGAGGAGTACAGGGACATATAATACAGACGTGTCTTTTGAGCGCATTATTTGCAATTTGAAAAAAGTCCAGTGGGCTCAAAATGTTGAAATAAATTGACCAATTGGACAATTTACTAATTAGCAAATGGTCCAAATTTGTCCAATGCGTCCTGTTAAGCTATTTTAGCGTCGCGTTAGTCAAGTGAAAATAGTTTACCAATTTTTCGATAACTTGGGTATTATAATTAAAGGGAGGCAGTGATTTCTAAATATGTATATCGTTATATAAATCTAAATATTGAAAATAAAGTACTATGTACCTACTACTTGCGCTGATACCTAGTTCTCATATTTGTTTTCGTTTTTATTTCGAGCCGAATCTCACCCATCTCATGCGTAATCGTAAAAACTCCTCTCGCGATAGAGGACGCCCACTAATTGCAAACTGGACTGAGAATTGAATAGTTGGACATTTTGCGAATCGAATATAATGAGGCCATAGGATTACATGTTCTCGTTACAACTGTGTAGAAATACTTAGCTCTCCTAATCTCTTTCATAGTCCCTGGGACCACTACAAAGGTGACACAGTGACTGTTTTTACATTCATTTTATGATTACACACAATTTATTGCATTATTCTAGAAGCCCGTTGCCTACATTTTTAAGGCACTTAAGTCTCATAACTACTACTGACGTGTCTCAACAGAAAAACATTAGGCTCTGCTCTATTTACTTACACCGCCACACAACGGAATGGAAGCGTCAATTTCGCCTCATGACGCGAGAAGGTGTGCGAATTCGGTGGAATGCTCTAGTATTTTTGCGTATTCCATTGCTGTGACCAACCCGATCGACTCCCCGTTCGCGCCACTTCCCGCGGAATCCACAGGCGGCGCCGGCGATATTTAGGGGAATGCGCGAGGCTTCCCGGAAGACGCGCGACCTTTTTTGGCTCATATCTAAGTTTATATGTTATTCAATTGACGTAAAGTTGATTAAGTATGCTATGTACAATTTCGTTGCAAAAAGTCCCTTCTATTCCATTCCGCGACGGTGTAAATTGAGCCTCAGATAGTTACCTGTTCCGCCGTGGTCGTGCCGTTTTCGGTCGTACTCTCTTTTTTGATGGAGCTGGAGCTGGAGCACTGCCCTCTACTTCGACTCCACTGCCTGCACCTGTTTGCACAATATAAGTACTTAGATATGTAGGTATACCTACCTGGACGACTGAGCAAAGCTACAGTGTTTTTTTTAAAAGAGAAACAGATTTTTTCATAATCTCTGTAGTAAAGTGACATACTTAGTGCCATGGTCGAGAAGATTTAGTTATATTGAAAATCGCCTGAGCTTTTTTCGGTGATTTTTTTTAAACATGAAAACTTTGTCCTAAAACAAATTTACTTAGCTAGTTTTCCATTTTTCGTCCCCCTAAGTAAGTATAACGATTTTGTTGACTTTTACGATAAACCCCTATGGTTTACAGGGTCTAGACAATCTAAATAACATCGTTATTTAGATTTAACTTTCTTTTCCCACGGAAACGCTACGAAAATCCAGCTGAACTGAAAATGCCGCTGGATTGCAATCCCTACTGGCGACACTCTTAGGATAGGTAAGAGTTGAAATTTGCAAGTACGTATCAAGTGTAATGAGCCTTTGAAAGTTCGATTAACATACCAACAATGTACATAGAATGTTCTACTTGAGGTTGTCCAGTCGCGTGTTGGATGCACAGAGGTCTCGCCGCTCGTATCCGAGCCGCTTCGTCTCGTCTGCCACCGATTGCTCTGTTGGAAATATCACTTCATGTATAAAACTTACGTTTATTTCAGAATGGACTATAACTATTTTGCCATAGTTATAATCCATTCAGAAATAAATGTGCAGAAAAAACTTTTTTAATTTTTTGAACCTTTAGAACGCAATAGTGTCTAATAATGAGCCATGTCGGATAGTTCAGCCTTGGGGTGTGACATGATACCCATGACCTGCCCTTGTCAGGGGTGGCGGCGCAAGTCTTTTTTGCCATCGAGTAGGTAGGTACCTTATGTAAAAAAAACGAGTACGACTAGAGATGGACAAACTGCCGGGTATAAGTACATATAAATTACAAATTTATTAGGCATTTTATATGTGCTTATGTCTTTATTGGGAATTTATCGTAAATGCCAGGCAATTTGCCCATCTCTAATTAGGAATCTTTGAAATTTGACTTCGCCCTTTAGCAATGTGACCATTATGGCATTAAAGTTGTTGTGAGGTGGCTGTGAATTGCCGTGCTAAACCCACGTATTGGATAACGTGTTGTGTGAGACGAGATGTGTTGGACAAAGATATTTGGGAGATAAGTAGTTAGATACTTAGGTATCAATATTACGGTTAGCAAGAATTGTGTCACTTACGAACTATTCCCAGAGCTGGGCGGCTCGTCCCACGCCCCGTCACTCTCAACTGCGCTGCTTTCTGAGGCCACTAAATACATAGATCTGCCACAAAAAACGAAATATATTTAGATAAAGATAGGCAAAGGACTGGGGAATACCTCAATTTTCACATCAAATGACAATCCTCAAGTTATTTTGTGTTCCTACAAGTCATCATCGTCATCAGCCTGTTCCATCCATTAATCAAGAAATGTGTTCGTCAATTTCGTCATTATCTTCTTTAATATAAAAATGAATCGCTGAAAGTGTTGCTAAGCGCAATTCTCAAGAACAGCTGAACCGATTTCGCTAATTCTTTTTTTAAAATATTCCTTGAATTACCTTGAAGTACGACAATGGTTCTTACGCAGAGAAAAAAGAAATGCCTGCAAAAGTCTAAAAACAACACTTCTCTATTACTCCCATACAAACGATTCGTAATAATACTTAAAAGTCCCATAGAAGTTGGTGGAGAGGTTCCGGGAAGGCAAAACAATTGAGTGACGTTAGTATCGTATATATTGATGTCAATATATATACGATGGTAACATTAGTCAAACACAAATTGTCTGTGGTAAACTAAAAAAAATAAAGAATCGACTGTTAGGCGGTACGAAGTCGCCGGGTCAGCTAAGTAGTTTGTAATATAATTGTGCTGTAATCGAGATATTTATTTTGGAAATAAACTGCCGTCGATATTGGGTACATATTGTTTTACTGTGCCATCGCACCTGCACTTGCCAAGCCAACACCTCGTGACAAATTCCAGCGCTGCATCTTATCCGCCCAACACAGTCTAGGACTTTCCTCGGGACCATCTGCCACCACTGACTCGGCAGTGATGTGGTCAGCGCACTGCAACTTCAGCGTTATCTGAACGTCGAGCTTATAAAGAAGATCGCATAGCAAGCGATGAAGAGAGCTATGCTCGGGGTTCCATAAAGGCGATTGAATTCGAAACAAATAAATTCGACGAAGAACCAAAGCTGTCGACGTAGCTTTCCGAATTAACCAAGCTGAAGTAGCAGGCCCCGGGTACTTCTGATGGCTTAGTGATGGCAGATGGAGGCGGAAGATTATAAAGTGAATGCCGCGTATGGGACGATGTAGCCATGGATACCTCCTTCTAGATGGCTCGAAAACCTCAAAAAAAGCGGCTGGAACTGTCTGGATAGAAGGCATTTTATAAAACTCCCTGCGCAGAAATCACGCAGAAACACGCCGCCGCTGCTGAATGTTGACGGTGCGCGCCGCCGACAATTTTGGCACACATTCACTTAAGGAGGTTACACTTCAGAGCCACCGTTTTAAAATTAAAACAAGTTTAGTGTTTGTAAGTTTACCTGGCGGGGACGTAGAGATGCGGCGGCGGAGGCGCGGCGCGGCGCGACGCTGACCGCGCCCGGCGAGCGCGGGATGCGCGCCCCAGCAACACGCACTCTGCACCGGAAAATATCATTATGGAACACAGCAGTGAGAGTTTTTTTTTATATCTTTGGTTTAATCGTTTTAAAAATATCAAGTGGCAACAGTACAGTTTCTTGTCCAGCATTTGTTGATGGGATCGGGGGTTGTGCCGCTATCGCCGCCTCGTGAACGAGACATTTGTTCTGAGCACGTACCGGCGATGGGGTCGCTGTCGCTGTGGTCGTGCCGCTGTCGCCGCCAGCCGGCGTCGGCCGCGGGCGTGTCGGCCGCCACGCCAAACAAACCAGAAACTGCGCCCGCAACCACTTTGCGAGCCGAACGCGCTGCCGTCTGTACAATGGACAAACAAATAAACAAAGTACTTACGTGGATTTGAGCGGCCTTATCATACATATTGCTTCTTTTGCATTCATTTGCATCATTTGTAGTGTGCTTCCTTTAAATATGCATACCAACTATAAAATATATTCTTACATTTTTTTGAAGTGAAAACTTCTTTATATCGTTGTGCATTTTTTGGGATGGGTAAAAAATGTTAAACTCGCGTCAGGACACGTGGCCTGATCGAAAATTCGTAAGACTAAGCTGCGAGATTATAAAATTCAACTTTAAGCAAAGACGATACGATTGAGATTGCTTTGAATATTTTAATTAATCGAAATAGTTTCGCAATGAAAATTCGTAAGACAAAACTCAAACGGAAACGAAATAGTTGAAAATAGCAGACCAACTTACACTGATACTAATGTCAATTTCTGGGACACCAGTGAGATCAGCTGCTTTCTCCGCCAGACTCTTCAGATGTGGATTGCTCGGGTCCTCCCTCTGAGCCAGGGTCACCAGCTCGAACAGGTAGTCTCTGTACACTACATCTGAAGCTGAAATGTGACATTTCTTTTTATAGAACTAACTTTGATATGAATTTTTGAGGCACGCAGGGAAATTGTGGAATCCCTTCCACAATTTCCCTGCGTGCCTCAGGGACAGGGAGAACAGGGAGACTACGCGTCACCCTATACGCGCCACCCGACGTAAGTAGTATAAAAAAAATGAAAGTAAGTAGGTATATCTTCTTTCGAGAGGGGACGGGAAGTCAAAGGTTTCTTACTCCTACTTAATTTCTTATGATTAAATTCGTTGTGAGTTCCAAGGCAGCCGTAGTTTTACCCCCGGGACTGCAATGGACTTCAGTGTTCATTGCCTTTTTTGGTGGTCACCGCTGTTAATCCTGACTACACAGGAGACACAGTGGTGAGAATATGTGGTGGGCCCCCGTCCCAGAATATCTTCTTTTGAAAGTCACTAAATACTTCACACAAAACGCACTACGCTTAGTCCTAAATACGCCATGTTATTAATACATTGGTGCATACTGCACGATTCCAGAGAAGTAATTTACCTTAAGCTTCCAGGTTACGAAATTAACTCCCTGACAAGGTTTTCCCAGGAGACTACAGTTTGGGGTTCTTCAGAAAGGCGTTAAGGGGTTTTTGCAGGGTCGGCAACGCCTGAGTGATGCCTGTGGTAGACTGCGGTGACTGCTTTCTATCAAGCGGGTCGCACGTTAACTTGTCCCCCTTATCGGTATAAAAAAAGGGGTGTGGCTGTGTCGTGGACACGGCCGTGTATTGTACGTGAATACGTTATATGAACTAAAACTATCTCAAAATGGCAGCGCTTCCCCCCGCACACGATGTTTCATAGTTCTGACTTAGCATAATAAATTCTTTGATCCTTCATCTATCCAGTGGTTGATTGAATTTTTGGTGGAGGTGATAGATATGTAGCTGCAAAACCAAACTGTACCTTCCGATTTTGTTATCATTCGTTTTTTTATTGCCTCCCTATGGAAGCAATTCTATCTAACTCACATTAATAATAACCTTACCGATCTTAGGCGTCTCTTTGGGAGGTTCTTTAGCGATTGTCTGACTCGAAGCCAACTGTCCTTGAGGCGTTGGACTCTTCTGTACTTGAGGACTTGTCAGATCACTTTTCATAACACCAGGAGTGGGAGTTCCTGGTTTCGTTTCCAGGGCCGTCTTAGCTGGTGCAGGAGTTTGAGGTAGAACGTTTTGTGCGGGCACAGATAGTTGGTTTGGAGAGGTGAGTCCCTGGGATGGGTTACTGATGACTGAGGGAGGAACTTTTGGTGCTGACTTCCCGTTCACTAATAGATCTGGCGTTGGTTGTTTTTGGGGTTCTGAAAATTAAGTGGTTATATATAGATTTTATTTTATGAGAAGAGATGTAGATTGTAGAGCACCCCCCTAGTGGGGCGTAGAGGGATGTCAAGGCAGGCTTGAGACGTTTGTGTTTTCAATAGAAAAAATATTTCAATGAAGTAAACACTGTAAGGTAGAATATGAAGTAAACACTGTAGGGAGAATGCAAGCTCAAGTATCTCACTAGTATTGTCACTATACTCCCTAGTACTCTTATAGATTGGTTGATAAAAACGTTTTAATTTAGTCAAAGTTTATTTTGTGATTCTTTTTGTACAAATTACATAATAAAAATAAATGTTGTTAAAATAATGCGATTTTTATTGTAGGTACTTACTTACTGAAAAATTTAGGGGGGGGGGGGGGGTTGGGGCATGAAAATATTATTTGTGATCCGGGGAGCCTTGATGTAAAAAAGTTTGGGAAACCCTGTTGTAGAGTATATATTACACACGGTGTTGCTCGCCAGTTCTGTTAGCTTGAACTTGGCTTGACATGCTACCGCGTGTCTAGATATTTTGTACCTTGAGATACCTACAGATGGGGATTACTTTCGTGGCGGGCGCTAAAAATTAACTTAGTTAAGTATACTATAAGTTACAGTCAATGTACTAAATTGGTCATTATCTATAATGGCCGGCCAATGTAATAAATTCTCAAACATTAATAATTAAGCTTACTGTTACTTGGCACCAATACATTCATCATCTAGGTTGACGGAGCTCCGCTTCACGGAGCGCCTATTTCCGATGGCAGAACACAAAAAAGCCCTAATCTAACCAAAAATCAACTCAAATATAACCAAAACATGTTTTATTACATTGACCAAGTCATGTCAGTATGAATAATAACTAATTTATTACATTGACCATAACATATAACTATATTTTTTTAACTATACATCTTTGAACTGACTTTGAATACAAACACGTTTTAACTTGCTTAACTGTACTAACTCATATCTCCCTCTCAACTTCCGTTCGCCTCGGCCGACCACACTTTTCGTAACGCTCTCGTCACGCATTCACCAGCTTTCTCCCCAAGTCAAGCGTCGTGAGTAAAGAAGTTTTACTTTAACAAGAAGCAAAGAATGCTGAACGTGTACAACAAATATCGACATGCTCATTATTGCTCATACCCCGAGCGCTAAGTACCTACTAACGTAGTCCCCAACTGTAACTAACACTTTTAAAAATATTTATGAACTTTCACACTTCACGTTTCGGGACTTGTGATGACGCTACAGATGCGCCATACCCGTGGCCGAGTACTGGTTTGTCAAAAAGTAATAAGAGTCTTTTTAACAGACTTCAAAAATGGAGCCTTATCAAATAGGGATCTCTTGTAAACTATAGAATGCTTCATCATCATCAGATCATTTTAGTCTCCACTGCAGGAGCACGACCCTCTCTCATCCGTCCCAGACAGAAGGAGGATTTGGCCTACACTCCCCACGCTGGCCAAACGGGTTGGGGAGGCCTGATCGATGTTTAATAATGTATTTCCCTTAGTCGCCTTGTACGACATCCACGGGAAGAGACGGAGTATAGTATAGTATAGTAGACTATTCTAATCTGCCGGAAACCACACGGCCACATATATACATAGAATGCTTGAAAAAATGGAATGTGGCTGTGTTTGTTGGCAGCGCTTCCCCCTCCCCCGCACGCGTTATTCTATAGTCCTTACTTGGCGTAATAAATTATTTGATCCTTCATCTGTCCAGTATTGTGATTGAATTTTGGATGGAGATAATAGATTTGTAGCTGCACCACCAACCTATCTCCCACGATTTTGTATTCGTACAAACGTCGTTTAACATTCGTTTTTTTTTTTAACTGTCTCCCTATGTAAGCAATTTGAAAGACGTATTTACATCAAAATAACTATTTTCAGCGAAATTTATTGAGCTTATAAAATCGTCCGGTCGTTCTGTCTGTCCGTCCGTTGCCATGAAACTCAAAATTTCGAAATTCTGACTTCGGATTCGTGTAGAGCATTAAAAAGTAGTAATGTGAGCTTGGTTTTCCGATATCAATTCGGGAAAGTGGCCAAAATAAAAAAATTTCGCTATGGTGGCGCATGCTGTCCGATGTTTAGGATTTGGAGTCTTACCAGTGCTCAGCTCTAGTTCGGTGAAGGCCATCACGTTGAGAGCGGAGGAGAGCGCGGGCGCCACGCCGTCCCCAACTTCCGTGGCAAGAACTACGTCCGCGTTCACCACGCAGTCGGGCGGGGCTGCTGCACCTCTTCGACTATACAATATAATTTTGATAGCTAATAAATAATAAATAAATATTTCTGGACAATTTACACAGCGCCATCTAGTCCCAATGTAAGCGAAGCTTGTGTTATGGGTTTTTTGTAAATACATACTTATAATACATAGAAAACACCCAGACCAAGACAAACAGACATGTTCATGCACACAAATGTTTGTCTTGTGCGGGAATCGAACCCGCGACCTCGGAGTCAAAGTGGCCATTGCTAACCATTCGACCACCGAGCTCGTCGTAGATAGTTTGATAACATTTTTATTTGTATACTGAAACACACAAAATACAAAAACTTACAATAATTCTAACATTAAAACAGAACTTGGAACACAACTACAGTCCAACCGCGAGCCATCATCGAGCTAATAATAATAGCAGCTCACACAATGGCGGACTTGCCATAAGTCCAACTAGGCCCGGGGCTAGGGCAGCCTAAAGTTAGGGGCGGTCGGAGCAGGGTATCACCGAAAGGTATATCTTAGAAATTACAGACTGTCATGCCGGTTTTGCGGAGAAGTATTATTTAAATAGGTATACTAGCAGATAAATAAGAACCAAGATACTAATAAGAAATAGATAATAATAAGAAATAAGGAGTCAACTAATGACAATCAAAAATCGACCTAAGGCGACTACGATACTACCTAGGGCGGCGAAGACACGGCCTAGGGCGGCGAAGATACGACCTAAGGCGGCGAAGACACGGCCTAGGGCGGCCAAGACTATAAATCCGCCTCTGAGCTCACAAACAAACCGAAGCCCCATCCCCTCTCCGTTGTTAATTTACTTTATAAACCGACTTCAAAAAAATACGTTCTCTGTTTGACCCGTATATATCAACTTCTTTTGGTTCATATGTACCACTTCTCAAAAGGACCATTCCGAAAAGGACAACATCTCATGTTTGGGGGCATAAATGACTCACCACGATCTTTAGAGCCAAAGCCATTCTCACCTGCACGTATTGCACCCTGCCGGCTAACGAAAATAGACTCTGAGAAAAAAAAACAGAGAACATAGGGAAGTATCTCCATCTCACAGAATACCGCAGCCAAATTACAATTCCCTTGAGCGTTGTTGTGTTCCTGCGAGTGAGTGAGGTCACCAGAGAGGAAGGAGTTGCTGCGTTGCGCGCGAGTGATATTTCATGTTGCGAGCGTTAAAGAGTTAATATAGCTACGGTAACCGCTTCACATAAGGCGGGCTGTACACTTGCCTGCCATTATGCCTTATAATTGCCAAGAAAATAGCAAAAACAACAACTTTGTTATCCCATACAAAGTGTTACTACCTGTATTAGATTGTAGGTGATTTGCAGTGCACCGGTCCATGAAGCATTAGTACATATATACAATTTATATATATAAAATTCTCGTGTCACAATGTTAGTTACCATACTACTCCGAAACGGCTTGACCGATTTTTATGTACATATTCAGTAGGTATATATATATACTGAGAATAGGTTGTTATCTATTTTTTTATGGCAAAACAATGTTTGCCAGGTCAGCTCGTATTCTATATTTTTTTAGTTAAAATACTCACGGAAGCGGCACCTTCGTGGGTGTGGAGATAGAGACTCGGCCCCACATGAGTCTCCTCAACTCCTCGCCGCTGATGCCTCTCCTGCGTAGTTCTGATATCGTCACACGACCCACACGCTAGAAAAAGAAAAGTCACATCTGGTAATAATAAGCTGCCCGACTGGCGAAGTACATACCTCTACCTCACAGAATACCGCGATTTCGTTACAATTTTTCAACCAATTTCAATTCACCAGGAAGAAGGAAGGAAGGAGTTCCTGCGTTGGCTGCGTGGAGCGTTATTCCATGTGGCCTTTAAATGGCTACAGTAACCGCTTTATATCAGTCGGGCTGTACGCATATTTGCCATCCGATGCAGCAGAAAGGAAATGCCCTTGAGGTTTATTGTGTTTTTTTGAGTGAGATTACCTTCAGGTGATGCAGCTATTACCAGCGCGCGAGCAATACTAGGCTACGATAACTACTTCACATCAGGAGGGCCGCTTGCCACCCGATGTTGTATAATAAAAAGATGCCTACCTTCCAATTGGACAGAGCTCCTTTCCGTTGCTTAGCTCTAGTCTTCGCCTTGCTCTTAATGACCATGACGGCCCGCTGCTCGTACCGGGGGTCATCAGAAGGACCCAGGCCGATGGAATACTCTTGGAGATACCGATGTGCGTCTTCCTGGGCGACTGATCGTTCCAAGGAAACCACTATTTTTGCCCACTGGAAATAAATAAATAAATATTTCTGGACAATTTACACAGCGCTATCTAGTCCCAAATTAAACGCAAAGCTTGTACTATGCAAAAATACAATAATTTTAACAAAAAAAAACCGACTCCAAGCATTACTCTACATTCTTAGTATAAGCACAGTGTAAGTAATAGTAGTATAAGTATCTGGTGGAAGGCATTGGGGAAGACATATCTAACAGTGGATAGATACAGGATGATGATTATGATGATGAAAAAATATGGGACCAATCCGGAAGTATACTCTTTCAAATAAAAAAATATTTTTCAAATAGATTTATAAATGTCGGAGTAATAAAGTAACAAACATTAAAAAAAAAATACAGCCGAATTGAGAACCTCCTCCTTTTTTGGAGTCGGTTAAATACAAAATAATTTATTTGCAATAAATAGGGTAACATTTAAACAGATGTTATTGTAAAATACATCGCCAGCCTATTTAGCCATTTTAAAATAGCATGCAAATAGAATTTAATTTTAACCTAATTAAAAATATTTCTTTCAATACATTTAAAATTGATAAATTAACATTAAACTTTATGAAATTATGGGTACTAGACAACTGATAAATGAACTTAAATACATTTTTTTTTTGTAAATACATAGTTATATATAATACATAAAGACACCCAGACCAAGACAAACAGACATGTTCATGCACACAAATGTTTGTCTTGTGCGGGGATTGAAACCGTGAGCTCGGCGTCAAAGTGGCCATAGCTACCCATTCGACCATCGGGCTCATCAACTGGAAATAAAAGATCAGAAGTCAGTCAAATGACAGCTTGAAACCCCGAATTAGACTCGTGAACTAAGATGGAGAGAAACGTGAGAGCTGAAACACTCAACATAAAGGAGCACGTTGATGTCTTTTACAAAGATGATCTCAAAATGGGATGTTCCCCTTTGCACCACTGGTGGGGAATCTGGGGCCCTACAGCCGAAGCTGAAGCTAACATCGGTTCTTCTGATTCCAAAAATTGGTCTTAGGTTAAACTTATTGACAAACATCTTTAGCTTACTCTCTACGGAAGTAGAGCTGGTGGAAGAGAACTGGTAGAAACCCTAGGGTTTCGACCAGTTGATCTAAACGTAATTATCAACAATCTCAGCAGTAGTTTCATTTTCGCATTCAACAATTCCGATGGTAATCGGCCTCAGCTTCGGCGGTTGTTTTGAGAATTTGTCTTTTTGGGAATCCGTCTTCTTGAGAATTTGTCTTTTTGAGAATCTGTCCTGACGAGATTCAGATTCATTTATTCCAGAACAGAGACCAGACTAGAACAGAGACCAGCCCCCTTACCTCCAACTCTTATTGCGATTAAATAACTGAATAGAATGCTTATTCATAAAGATAAATGAGCGACTCTATTCAATTTGAAATAGAGTCGCTTATTCGTTGTAGTAATTCTCCCACTCGTAATTCTGTCATTCTTTACCTACTCGGTTCAGCAATCTCTATCATTTATTTATTTATCTTAGATTAAATCTACCATTACAGCTTCATACCAATACGATAGAAAAGCATTCAGTAAAAACTATTTAAATATTATAAGTTATAATTATAACATAAAATACACAATGCAATCTTTGTGAATTCGTTCAAAGAACAAGACAAAAGGTCTACCCCCTTACCACCATCTCTTATTGCGATTCAATAACTGAATAGAATGCTTATTCATACCAATGAATAAGCGACTCTATTCAATTTGAAATACCACCATCTCTTATTGCTATTCAATAACTGAATAGAATGCTTATTCGTACCAATGAATAGAGTCGCTTATTCATTGGTAAGCGACTCTATTTCAAATTGAATAGAGTCGCTTATTCATTGGTATGAATAAGCATTCTATTCAGTTATTGAATCGCAATAAGAGGTGGTGGTAAGGGGGCTGTTCTCTCGGCCATTTGGTTGAGGGTGCGCAGTGTGCGCGTCAGCGGAGTATTGCGCTGCAGCTCGGTAAATAATCCCTGCTACTCTCTCGTATCGTATCACCACGAGCTGCTCGACTTAAGAGTGCCTAAGTAGCCTGCTTGCAGGTGAAAGAGGAGTCAAACCTGCTACCAATCTGCTTGAGTGCTTGATTGGTTTACCAAGCGCGAGAGTGGCGCGGATAAAGGTTATCTCGCCTTGTTGGTTTAATATATATAATAATAATAATAATTTTTATTTCATTTTCTTACAATTTCAATAGTTTCGTGGTGGGAGTCCTCCTTTGAGCAAGTTTTGCTCGTGTTAGAGAACTCCGCTCTTCCATATTTCTTTATATAGTTTACTGGGCGACTCAAGAGACTCGTAATCCTGTGTTTTTTTTTATTTTTTTTATCTACTTACGTCGTGTGGCAAACAAGCATACGGCCCGCTTGATGTGAAGCGGTTACCGTAGCCATATTAACGCTCGCAACAAAAAATATCGCTCGCGCGCCGCCACCCCCGCTGCCAACGCAGCATCTCCTTCTTTTCTGGTGACCTCACTCACTCGCAGGAATACAGCAACCCTCAAGGGAATTGTTATTTGGCTGCGGTATTCTGTGAGGTGGAGGTACATTCCCCAGTCGGGTAGCTTACAATTACGCTCCCTACCTCTCTTTTCGCCAGAGCTTCGTTTGTCAGTCAGCAGGGTGTACCACGTGCAGGTGAATTTGGCTTTGGTTCAAAGATGTTGATAAACCACTTACATCCCAACTTTCGCCTGGTTGGTTTACTGGGCGACTCAAGAGACTCGTAATCCTGTAATATAACAGAAAGGTTGGTGCACAGGGGTGCATTAGCTGTAGACACAGAGTCCGTTGCTCTCTCGTGACGTCAACTATCCTCTGAGATGATTTTGGAACAGTTTGTATGGCGTCTCACACACACACACGCTAATTCGCTCTCTGCACACACGTCATTGGTTATGTAGCAGTAAATGATGCTACATTTGTATGTATTGCCTGGGGTGTGGCTCTACTATTGTGACTTTGCAGTCGCGCCATTCATAGAACGGACAGACGGACGCTACCGCTTCTCGTCCCGCGTCCCGCGTCGCCGACACATCGGTATGGCCGGGCCTTTAGTATCTTAGTACTGTCATCAAAGGTCCCGGCATGGCCTAAGCCGGATGACCCTGAGTTTCGAGAATCGAAATATTAATTTAACAACTGTTTGATTGCAGCATGAGTTATGATACTCACAACAGATACTGATTTCGGGAAATATGTAATCTTAATTACATTCTGATAGATAAACGACTTCCGACAGTTCCGATAAATAATTATATTAGTAGATACTTATATCCGCAGGTGCGTAAAATTAAATAGATAGCAAGCGTATTCTACCTCCACCAACCCGCAGTTGAACAGTGTGGTGGGGTACGCTCTAGACCCATTCGAATGAGGGGAGACCCATATCCCAAAAGTGGGATGAATAAGGGTTGACGGTGTATTCTACCGGCTGTACAATAGGTTGTGTAGGAGTTGTTTGATATGATGCCCATGCCCACTTCTGTCTATATGTCGCACCGCTCGCCATAGGCAGGGAATTTCGCTAATTATTTTTTGTTGTATTTGTTATTATCAGGAGAAGATTATTGTAAAAAAAAAACAGGATATTAGAAAATTTAAGAAAAATGAATCACCATATTAACATTTCTAATATAACTTCATGGCGTTTGACAGAACTGTCTGTCATTTGTCAGAAGGGCGACGCCAGCCGATGGCCCAGGGAGGGGCAAGTTGATACGGAGAATGAGAAAAGTATGAATTGTAGGTAAAGTCAAGAGCCCATGAAGCTTTTCACTTACATCTACAGCGATTGTAATAATAACGGCACAGAGCCCAACGTATAAAGCTTCACGAGAGACTTTACAATAAATAAAACTTATAAATAAATAGAATCGGGGGTGGCGGGGGGGGGGGGGGGGGGGGGGCAGCTGCCCCTCCTGCTCCCCTTGGCGACGCCCTTGTGTCAGCGTGCACGAATTAAATATTCATAGTTAGGAAGACAGGGCAACGTTTGTCGGGTCAGCTAGTATTATTATATATATAAAACTAGCGACCCGCCCCGGCTTCGCACGGGTGCAATGCTGATACTAAATGTACTACAGAAGGTCTTTGCGCTTTGTCCTATCCAGTCCTTCCCCAGTTATAAGCACACGCCGCCGGCTCCGCGGCCGGTACCGCCACAGCCGTTATGTCCCTGCATTTTAAATGTGTAATATCTTCTAAACTATTCATTTAAATTACATGCACGAATTAAATATTCATAGTTAGGAAGACAGGGCAACGTTTGTCGGGTCAGCTAGTATTATTATATATATAAAACTAGCGACCCGCCCCGGCTTCGCACGGGTGCAATGCTGATACTAAATGTACTACAGAAGGTCTTTGCGCTTTGTCCTATCCAGTCCTTCCCCAGTTATAGGCACACGCCGCCGGCTCCGCGGCCGGTACCGCCACAGCCGTTATGTCCCTGCATTTTAAATGTGTAATATCTTCTAAACTATTCATTTAAATTACATGCTGTGAAGGGCCATATTGATCTATATTAAATGCGCAATGTATTTAAGGTACTTAATTGGATAAGGATTAATTTTGTATTGCTTAAAATCGCTTCGTAAATAAGGCATTATTTCTTGTAAAAAGCAAAGGATAAAATAACGGTTATTGTGTGTTACCACTAAGAGATAGACATATACCATCGCGAACTTTTTTGTAGACCATTTTAAGGTGAACAATACTGTACTACATTATTTTGATCTATCTCGTTGGGTTCAGCCAGCGTTTGCAATGAAAGAGCAAAAAAATGTGTTTATTTACGACATCACATTAGAAACCTCTAAATTATCAGTGTTTTTCTACTATGTTATGCATATATTATACATATAAACTTTCCAGTTGAATCACTCTATCTATTAAAAAAAACCGCATCATAATACGTTGCGTAGTTTCAAAGATTTAAGCATACAAAGGGACATAGGGACAGAGAAAGCGACTTTGTTTTATACTATGTAGTGAAGAAAAGATAAAAAACTATGTGCAAATTACAACTACACTGCGTCAAAAAATCCCTCCGCTTCACTGTCAAAAGGCATCGTGCCTAGAACGCTGGCAGCATTGCCACGCTGAATGGCAATGCTTATACCTTGTGCCAAGTAAAGCCCAGCCCTCAGCCCCCTTACCACCATCTCTTATTGCGATTCAATAACTGAATAGAATGCTCATTCATACGAATGAATAAGCGACTCTATTTCATTGAAATAGAGTCTTATACTTATTCATTGGTATGAATAAGCATTCTAAACAGTTATTGGATCGCAATAAGAGATGGTGGTAAGGTGGCTGGTCACGGGAAGTATCGACCAAACGCTTTATTATTATCTAAACATCTTGTTCTTTAAAACGAGGTTTTCTGTTTAACCTAGAAAATATAGACAGAAATGTCCGATTCGAAACGAGTGTTTGCGCTGACGCAGTCAGTATGCAACGTATTCAACTCAGGTATCGTTATGTAAATTTGATATTAACGACCCGGTAGACGAGACGATGGCTTTCACGAAAGGGGTTACAAATTCAAGTCTCGCACTACTACTACTAGTGTTCTCTCCTCACCTTGTCTAAACTTATTAGTCCTAATTTTATTTGCCCGAAAATAATTGGCCTAAACTTCTAACGTACAAATTAATGTCAAGCCTTACTAATGTTTCCGCATAGTAAGATAGGCCAAAAAACTACTACACCGGACTATTGTGAACTCTAAAATCGTAATTTTAGTTTATCTGTTTTGTTTCATGGTTTTGAGTGGTTTTGGTAATAATAAAATTGTAAACTATTAATAAGATAAAACAGTAACAACACTGGAGTGAGAAGCCCCCCATTCAGGGGGACCGGAGGCTTATGCCCAACGCCATTAAAATAAGAAATTACCGACCTTGACTTGTAAGCCTAATTAGTGTTATTCTAACCCCGGAAGCGTAGAGAACTATATACAACCGTACTTTCAGTGGCGTAACTACAGGGTGGCAGAACGGGCAAAATGCAACGGGCCCCCGGACCAAGGGGGCATATCCTTTTTACCAGATAAGCTAAACACAGTTACCATGAATCTCAGCAGAAACATCTTCTTTCAAACAATTTCTCTCCAACTAATGCGATCTTTAGCAACGTGGAGGGCACTGTGGAGGTTTGAGTCCAGAGATGTGCGGATCTGGTCAGACCTTCTCATAGGGCTGCGGTCTCTTGGTCATTTGCCGTCAACCTTGCTATTAGCTGTTCGAGGTTATGACCACTCTTTCGAGCGATGTGACCGAAGAATTCAAGTATTGCGGAGGCAGGTAGCAGATAGTCTTGATTTTATATTTAGCTCCCGCAGAATAGACGCATTGGTGTAGAAGGCTGTCCAACGAAGATGCAGCACTTTTTCTCCAGCACCGCATGTCAAAAGCATCAATTCGGTCACGATCTACCAATTTTTCAGAGTTTCAGCCTGGTATCTACTCATACCGTTTTTAGGCTTCCGTACCCAAAGGGTAAAAAGGAACCCTATTACTAAGGCTCCGCTGTCCGTCCGTCCGTCCGTCCGTCCGTCCGTCTGTCACCAGGCTGTATCTCATGAACCGTGATAGTTAGACAGTTGAAATTTTCACAGATGATGTATTTCTGTTGCCGCTATAACAACAAATACTAAAAAACAGAATAAAATAAATATTTGAGGGGGCTCCCATATAACAAACGTAATTTTTTGCTCGTTTTGCTCGCATTTGGTAACGACAGGTAGACACTTGGAATACTCCCATAAAATTTAGTTATGTATTCACTTTAGAAATAAATAATTAAATAAAAATAAAACAAATGTTTAAGGGGGGCTCCCATACAACAAACGTGATATTTTTGCCGTTTTTATAGATAATGGTACGGAACCCTTAGTGCGCGAGTCTGACTCGCACTTGGCCGGTTTTTATTATATTCACTTGCGAATTGTGAACTATGATTTCTATTCAACAGTATACCGCTACTTCTACACACTAATCGCCTTACTAAATTATAATGTTTGCAATATTTTTGTGACAAAATATTAAACAAGTTTATAAATTGCTATGTGAGAGCTAATTAAGTAGGTGCAGCAAGTGACGAAAGCTATCGCAAGCAAGGAATGCGGTAGAACAGGTGGAACGGACTCGATTAGTTCAATTAAATTAGTATTAAAAACCGTTGATGGCTGTATTATATGAAACCATGTTAATAATAATATGATTCGTGCTATTTTGAAGGCAGATGGTCAACCATAATAGTAATGATATTATAAATGAAGAAAGGAAGCAGTTGCTGCGGCGGGGCTGGCGGGCGCTGCCAGCAATATTTCATGTTGCGAGCGTTAATATGGCTGCGGTAACCGCTTCACATCAGGCGGGCCGCATGCTTGTTTGCACCCGACGTCAGTAAAAAAAGCGCTAATGTTTTAACGTTACGGTAAATAAGCGCGGGACCGAGATAATGCTGGGCAATTACCCTGCTTTCTTCTTACCCTTGGAGGCAGGTAGAACGCATTTATAGGTCAGAACATCTTAGACTGAGCATAGCTTTTTTGATATTCATTCTACCTAAATTATTATATATTTATAATTTTTATATAATTGCTATAATATATAAGAATATTTTTTATTATTTAGATCTTTAATTTTGATTTGTTATTTTTGATGAACTCGTTCTTTACAAAGAACCCCCGGAGAAAACAGACCTGGCAAGCCAAAGAGAGGAAGGTATACGTAATGTAAGTGGTTCATCAACATCTTGAACCAAAGCCAACTTCACCTGCACGCGGTGCACCCTGCTGACTAACAAACGAAGTTCGGGCGAAAAGGGAGGTAGGGAGCGTAATTGTAAGCTACCCGACTGGGTAATGTACCTCCACCTCACAGAATACCGCAGCCAAATAACGGTTCCCTTGAGGGCTGTTGCGTTCCTGCGAGTGAGTGAGGTCACCAGAAAGGAAGTAGATACTGCGATGGCAGCGGGGGTGGCGGCGCGCGAGCGATATTTTATGTTGCAAGCGTTAATATGGCTATGGTAACCGCTTCACATCAGGCGGGTCGTATGCTTGTCTGCCACTCGACGTAGTATAAAAAAAAGTTATTAGAGTGAAGGCCACGCGCAGGACGACGAAGCGTTGGACCTCCTTCTAGATGGTCCGATGACCTTAAGAAAGCGGTTGAATGCGGAAGGCGGAATACCGTATTTGGTGGAAAGCATCGGAGAAGGCTTATATGATATATGCAACAACCCTCAAGGGAACCGTTATTTGGCTGCGGTATTCTGTGAGGTGGAGGTACATTACCCAGTCGGGTAGCTTACAATTGGGTATTTGACTAACATTTTTTTCTGTTTGATATGTAGGGACGTCTCCATAATATAACCATAGGTGAAAGAATTACTTCGATAGCACAAAAATCTCTCGAGATATGGTAATTTGAAAATCACAATTTTTAGACTGCCCCAAAACGCTCCATACAAAAGACTACTGAATTATGACGTCACAGATCTGTATTTTGTATGCATCAAATCAGAAATTTGTACGACAGCTATGTTAAATATTACGTTTATGTGATTAGTATCATAATAAAAGTTATAGCATTTTTTATTGCTTCTCCAATGGAAATATTATTTTTTAATAATTTCATACTTTTAAAATGGACTTTCCCGCCAAACTTTGATCGACGCTAAAAAAAGTCTGACTGAAGATATTAGAATGAAAGTTTGCAGATCTTTATAGTTTTGTGTATTTTACGATATTGTTAATTTATTTGTACAATTTTTAAACATTGGAAACAACCCAATTACGCTCCCTACCTCTCTTTTCGCCAGAGCTTCGTTTGTCAGTCAGCAGGCTGCACCGCGTGCAGATGAAGTTGCGGCTTTGGTTCAAAGATGTTGATGAACCACTTCCACCCCAAATATTTAAACCTACACATTTAACCTATTTTCCTTGGTCACGGCATCACGCGTGAACGGCTGGGCCGATTTCGATATTTTTTTTATGTTGTATTCGTTATTGTCAGAAGGTTCTTATGAAAGAAAAAAAAATAGAAAGTTGTGCGGAATATTAAAAAACTGAACGACCATAATAACTTTTCTAATGTAACTTTATGTCGTTTGACAGAACTGTCAGTCTTTTGACAGACTATAAATAAATAATAAATATCTCTGGACAATTTACACAGCGCCATCTAGTCCCAAATTAAGCGTTATGGGTACCAGACAACTGATAAATGAGGTTAAATACATTTTTTTTGTAAATACGTACTTATATTCATAGCTGGGCACCGTTAATCAAATAGATAACTTCGTTAATCGCTAATCCGTTACTGAAAAAGTTAACTTCGTTAAAAGTTAAAGCGTTACATTTCAGAAAATTTAACGGAAGTTAACGTTAATCGTTAATCCGTTAACACGTGATAAAAATGGTATCTTCTTATAAAAACTGTTGGTTCTAGAAGTTAATAGGAGCCACAACAATGACAACATCTAAAGTTTGAAATAAAAAAAATGACTATGTATTGGGCCACTTTTGCTAGAGGTGCTTTGATTATTGATTCTGCAGGTGTGCTATCATCATTTTTATCGGAACGAGCGATTCCCCGACAGCGTTAAGAACGTCTGTCGGGTCAACTAATACCTAACATTTTGTCAAGAAGGGCGTTATGGGGTTTTAGCAGGGTCGACATCGCGCGAGTGATGCCTCTGATGTCAGAAGCGTTCACAGGCTACAATGACTGCTTAACACAGGCGGAACGTATGCTTGTTTACCAACCTAGTGGTATTTTTTTATGTGAGAGAGGTGGAGATCAGCAACACCAAGGGGTCGCTGATCCGTTGTCAGCCTATACTTCTTCCTTTCTTTCTTTCTGGTGACCTCACTCACTCACAGGAACTGCGGTATTCTGTGAGGCGGAGGTATTTCCCCAGTCGGGTAGCTTGGTCTAAAAGAGATGTAGGACATACCGCATTTCTTACGCTATGCTCTACATCTCTTTTCGCCAGAGCCTCGCTTGTCAATCAGCAGGGTGCACCACGTGCAGGTGAGGTTGGCGTTGGTTCAAAAATGTTGATGAACCTCTTACACCCCATAATAGTACCTGAAAAAATACCTGAGATATAATAGTAAGTATCTATGTACATACTCTGTGAAGGGTATGTCCCTGTTTTATCAATAATTATCATAATCCTGCACTTGAAACTAAGTATTCGTAAGTCCAGTTTCCTGATTTCAATGAAATATAACGATAAATAAACATAATAATAACAATATCTTATCGGAGAGTATCAATCTTTATAATCAGTCTTCAAGTTTTGCTATCGTCTGTGTTGTGAATCCCATTTGTTAAGGGGATGTATCTTTGACATTTTTTGTTTGTGAAAAAGACAAAAGGGTCAGTCCTTGACTCAATCGGCTGGAGTCACTCTCTGCACGTAGAGATGTTGCATCTCTTTGCGTTAAGTTATACCACGGGAAGTGCTCGGATGAACTATTTGATTTGATACCTGCCGCTGAGTTCCACTATCGTACAACACGCCATAAATTAAAATTCCATTATCATCATCATCTTGATAATGGCGATCTATCACAGTACGCTATTCAAGACATTTTCTATCACGAACTGTGATGAGTAGCAGTATTTCCAAATAAATACGACATGGGAGCCTTCAAGAACAGAGTAAATTTTTCCCTTAAAAGGCAACGGATCGGCGACCCATTGGTGTTGCTGATTTCTATGGGCAGTGGTGATTACTTTCCATCAGGTGACACATATGCTCGTTTCCCCCATGCCATATAAAAAAACCGGCCAAGTGAGAGTCGGACTCGCGCACTAAGGGTTCCGTACCATTATCTATAAAATCGGAAAAAAAATCATGTTTGTTGTATGGGAGCCCCCCCTGAATATTTGTTTTATTTTTATTTAATTATTTATTTTTAATATTACTAAGTATTATGTGAGTATTTCAAGCGTCTACCTATTACAGTTATCAATTGCGAGCAAAAAAAAAATCACGTTTGTTGTATGGGGCTCCCATACAACAAACGTGATTTTTTTTTTGCTCCTTAACTATTTATTTAATTCTGTTTTTTAGTATTTGTTGTTATAGCGGCAACAGAAATACATCATCTGTGAAAATCAACTGTCTAACTATCACGGTTCTTGATATACAGCCTGGTGACAGACGGACGGACGGACGGACAGCGGAGCCTTAGTAATAAGGGTTCCTTTTTACCCTTTGGGTACGGAACCCTAAAAACGATGTAGTTTTATAGGTAACATATGGTATAAATCTATAAATTCTGTGCCAATGGACTAAACGTGTGATTCCGTCGCTTCATTACTGGACTCTATTATTCTGCGGCCCATCAGACAGGCGCTGGTCCTGAAGGCCAATAATAATTCTCGATAGATAATTTTTCTACGATAGTAGAACGAAAATTGACCGAATCGAGATTTAATTGTGAAATGATTAAAAATTATTTACTTAATTACATTCATTAATTAAATAATTTTTAATCATTTCACAATTAAATTATTATTATCAGTTATTATTGTTGGCAAGATTTTTGTTGTTTGGCAATATTCTTAGTTTAATTTTCGGTCATATTTCTTAAAATCCTACATATAAAATAGAGTTTTAAGTTTCAAAGAATACCAAATTTGACATTTGTGAGACCGAGACCACATATTTTAATTACGAGAATTACCGCTCTGGTCGTCACACGCGGTGTCCTAATAAAAATACGATGTATCGACTCTGGCGACTGTCCCCTTAAATGTCTCAATACATTATTTCCAAGCCGAATGTAAGTTTATAATTCGATTTACCTATAAAAATACTTAAATGTGTTTGTTATTTGGGTATACTTGTAATCTATTAATTTAATTAATAATTTTACATTATTTAGTCCATGATAAGTATAAATTAATCTGATTATAGACAGCCATACCTACTATCTTTCTGTCCGCAGTTCAAATTATGAGAATTGTTCAAATAATAGATTAGAATTAGACGATGTGTTAGAACAAATCACCTGAATTGGTAAAATCAAACTTTATTATTTTAGATTAGACTGATTAGACTATTTATAGATCAAATTATATTTTCTAATCTAATCTTCGATACTAATCTGCCGCCCAAATTTACAATAAATCAGAGTTACCAGATGTAACTGTATTTTGAATTGTGACTTATTTAATTACATTAGGATTTCGCCCGTGTGGTCATTGTTTACTCGACTAGAGAAGAAAGGACAGTTATGTTATGTTTTTCGAGTGAATGCAAATTAAATGAAATGTCTTTATTTGCATTTGTACTCACACTCACACTCTACAGTCTATATAGCATAAACCACTTGACGGATTTCAACAAATGAGGTGGCATTAGATTCGTCCACAAAAAAAACATTGAAAAATAATGAATAACAAAAAAAAAAGTTAGAATTTTGCAGTCGGGTTATTCAATTGCGTTAATAATTTAATACTTTTTATCTCCGTGGGAATAAGATCTTTTTCCGAGAGAAAAAGTAGCCTATGTCTCCACTCCAGACCATCACCATTAAAAAACATGTCATTCCATTCCTTAGTTACTTTCGACACAGTGTTTCGAAGTGAAACAAGGGCAAAGAAACTCACTTTCACGTTTATTCATTACTACACTAAACAATGACTGTTAAGGATAATAGACAAATGATTATAAAAACAAAAATACTTATATAAAAATAATTTTAATATTTTACAAATTAAAAAATAATCTTCTTAGATCTTGGTTTTTTTTTCGCTTTTTTTACACAGACTCACAAACGCAACTATACTTACAATATAAAAATATTTTATCATATTGGCGCACTTTTCAAATACCTGACGAACTTTGCATAACGTTATTAATAAAATATCTTGTACTATAAGTACAATGCGCCTAATTAAGTAGGGGACAAGTAATATACCAGTTTAATGTCAGGTTTGACACAATTCACGTATTACAAAACATTTCAAGGACACACTGATCGAACAACTTTTAAAACCGGTTTCGTTTAAGTCTGACATGGTACGAAAAGGGCTACAACGATTATTAAGTATGTCACTGATTTTGCATAACCAAAATGCACGTATACTTGTCCAATTATTCCACAGTCACAGACTTGGCAAGATTTCTAGGACAGTCAACATTACATCCTTTTAGTACAGCAATGTGATATGCGAGTAACTGCATAGGAATCACTGTTAGAATCCCCTGCAAACAGTCAACAGTTTTCGGAACTTCCAGGCAACGGGATGCTAGACTCATGGTTTCCTTGTCACCTTCTTCGCACACTATAATCGGCCGCCCCTGACGCGCTGTCACCTGCTGCAATGCGTTCATGCACTTTATATAAACAGGGTCACGCATCACAATCATCATGACCGGCATGGAGTCATCAATAAGGGCGAGAGGTCCGTGTTTTAGTTCTCCAGCCATTATACCTTCACTGTGCATGTAAGTCAATTCTTTCACTTTCAGAGCTCCTTCTAAACAAGTAGCAAAATTATACCCCCGGCCCATAATAAGTAACGAACGCTGTTTGTAAAGATCTTCGGCAAGCGCTTTAACCTGTTCATCCAGCGCTAATACTTGACGAATTTTGCTGTCCAATTCATGAAGTCCGGCTATGATATCCGCGCGACGTTTTTGAAGAGACATCCGATCTTCGCTAATGACCAATGCAAACATGACAAGGGATACAAATTGCGACGTGTAAGCTTTCGTTGATGCGACACCGATTTCTGGACCAGCATTGATGTGGACACCACAGTGGGATTCACGGCAGATAGAACTGCCCACGGTGTTGGTAATACCCACAATGAGAGCACCGTGACGCTTGCAGTAACGTAGAGCTACCAATGTGTCTGCTGTTTCTCCAGATTGTGAAATGAAGAAGCAGACATCATCACGGAACACTGGAGTGTTTCGGTCTAAAAAATCCGAAGCCAACTCTACCATCACCGGCAGTTCAGTCAACTCTTCCAAAAGTTGGCGAGTCGCCACAGCACTATGATAACTTGTACCGCAAGCAATTAACATCAGTCTTCGGCATCGCTTGATTTCTGGGATGTAATCTTTGATACCACCAAGAGTAACTGTTCCGTTAGCAAAGTTGAGGCGACCTCTCATAGTATTAACAATAGATTCCGGTTGTTCAAAAATTTCTTTTTGCATAAAGTAGTCATAGTTTCCCTTCATTATTTGCTGAAGTTCCAGTTTGAGAGTGAATATTTCACGTTCGTGGGAATCATCGCTGCTCGTAGACAGGCGATGGATGCTAAGAACGCCATCTTTTACGTGGGCAACATCATCATCTTCGAAATACAAAACTCTGTTTGTGTGTTCAATGACAGCAGAGGCATCTGATGCAAAGAAGTATTCGACATCTCGTTCCTCCTCAGGTTGGAAATGGGCGTGGCTATTGACTCTTTGTACTGAGGGGACAACACCTCTAATTGCCTTGCTATTTGCGTACATAATAGGTACATAGTCGCTAGAGAGCCGGCGACGTGTTTTAATCCCCACCAGCAGAGGACTACCACGACGGGTAGCAACACACTCATTGGGATAATGCTTTGATTTAAAACACAGAGAAAAAGCACCTTCAAGTTGTTGAATCACCTGTTCCGCCAATTCCTGGAAACTGTAATCCTTATGCTGGCTGTGAATGTGATGGATCAGCTTAGCGATAACTTCTGTGTCGGTTTGAGATTCAAAGGCATATCCTTTATTAACTAGGAAAGTTTTAAGTGCTTTGAAGTTGGTGATGATGCCGTTGTGAATAACTACAAAGGAGTTATCGTCTCCTGAGCGTTGCGGATGTGAATTCAGAGCGCTTGGTTCACCGTGGGTCGCCCAGCGCGTGTGGGCGATACCGCAATGTGAGTCCACGGATTCTTCAACAGACAGTTCTGCACTGCGCTCTTGCAGCAACTCCTCCAGCGCTGCAACTTTCCCGCTGCGTTTCACTACAGCTATGTCGTTTTGATCAGCGGTATCTATAGCTACGCCAGCAGAGTCGTAGCCACGATATTCCATTCGCTTCAATCCATTGACGAGTAATTCCAATATTTCCCGTCGGGTTTTTGGCGTAAGATGATTGATATATGCAAAAATGCCACACATTTTGAATACGTGCGCGTGTGGAGTAAAGTATGATACGTGTACCGGCGGCCGATATGACGCCTCGCGATATACTGCGGCCGTTCGATGGACTACCGATGTCGACCTACACGCTACTTATGAGTTACTTTCACTACGGCAAGCAGACGTCATAGTATTTCGTTATCTCGGCCTGTTGCTGTAATAATGTTACGCGTAAAGTAAATACGGTGGATAAATAAAAATCCGGTCAATATCAAAACATTATGTTTTTGTAGACGAGCTCGGTGGTCGAATGGTTAGCAATGGCCATTTGACGCTGAGGTTGCGAGCTCGATCCCCGCACAAGACAAATATTTGTGTGCATGAACATGTCTTGGGCTTGGTGTTTTCTAAATACTATATGTATGTATTTACAAAAAAAAAGTATTTAAGTATAATACCTATCAGTTAAGGAAATGCCTTTTCAGCAGTGGACGTCCTTTAGCTGAAATAATAAATAAATATTCCTCGATAACTTACACACTGCCATCTAGTCTCAAACTAAGCAAAGCTTGTACTATAAGTACTAGAACTAGATAACTGATATTATACATAAATATTTAAAAAAAATAACAGCCAGACCAATGCAAAATTTTTGCGGGGATCGAACCCACGACCTCGAAACAAAGGCCCATTGGACCACCGAGCTCGTCATAATAATGTTCCTACCTGTTTGACCCATTCCTTCTCAGACTGCTCGATGACATGTGCGTACGTGTTCCCCATCATGGCGATCAACATGTTCAGCAGCAGGATCGGCACAAACACCATGAACACTGCAAACACGGTCTTGGCCAGATTCGGGTACGTGGTCATACCGAGGTCGGTGTACTGGAAATAAATAAATATTTCTGGACTGGACACACCCGTTTAGTGTGGACGTGAACCCACCACACATTCCCACCACTGTCTCTCCTGTGTAGCCAGGATTACCCGCCAAAAAAGGCAATGAACAATGAAGTCCATTACAGTTAAAGAAGCTTTTGAAATTTGACTTCCCCTCTTGGCAATGTGAGAGACATTCACATCTTTTTTTTATACTACGTCGGGTGGCAGACACGCATACAGCCCGCCTGACGTGAAGCGGTTACCGCAGCCATATTAACGCTCGCACCATTAAAAATACTCGCAGGAACACAACAATCCTCAAGGGAATTGTTATTTGGCTGCGGTATTCTGTGAGGTGGAGGTACATTCCCCAGTCGGATAGCTTACAATTACGCTCCCTGCCTCTCTTTTCGCCAGGGCTTCGTTTGTCAGTTAGCAGGGTGCACCGCGTGCAGGTGTAGCTGGCTTTGGTTCACAGATGTTGATGAACCACTCACACCCTATATCGCAAATAAGGCATTAAAAGCCTAAAGAGATGGCTAGTCAAGTAAAGCTAACGGCCGTGCACCATAGATCCAAAGTTACTCACGCTGTAATCTCCCATGGTAATTTGAAACAGCGCCATCCACGTGCTTGGGTAACTGGAGAACAGTGTAGACTGTACGTTAGGAAAACCTAAAAAAATATAATAATTAATTGTCGTATTTGAATTGTCAACAACAAATAAATAGTCATCTTTCTATTTACGCACGATTTACGCTTAGGCTGTATTTTTTTTTTATATATACTACGTCGGGTGGCAGACAAGCATACGGCCCGCCTGATGTGAAGCGGTTACCGTAATCGTATTAACGCTCGCAACATAATATATCACTTGCGCGCCGCCACTCCCGCTGCCAACGCAGCATCTCCTTCTTTTCTGGTGACTTCACTCACTCGCAGGAACACAACAACCCTCAATGGAATTGTTATTTGGCTACGGTATTCTGTGAGGTGGAGGTACATTCCCCAGTCGGGTAGCTTACAACGCTTACGCTCCCTACCTCTCTTTTCGCCAGAGCTTCGTTTGTCAGTCACCAGGGTGCACCACGTGCAGGTGAAGATGGCTTTGGTTCAAACATGTTGATAATTACACCCCAAAATTTAAAATAGTTACGTAATATTCTCAGTGACGAGCGTTTATGTCACTACGGCAGGTAACCACTTTTCATTAGGCGTGCCGTATGCTTGTTTACCACCCTACGCAGCATTAAACTCAGAGAAATATTGCACAGCTACGTTACATAACCAATCTCAAGATATCTTCTTTAGCGACATTTACAGACAAGCAGAGAGGGATCTCTAGTGTGACGTCACATATTTTGCAATTTTACATCTAGAGTTGCAATTGTTTTTGAGTTTATAGTTCATTAATTGTTAATAGTTCAAAGTTCGTGTTTTAACACTTAGATTATAATACAATTTTGAAATGTCACGTCATGAAATTTAGGACCCCTCCCATCCCCTAGTCACACAATATCACACTTCGTTGACGCCCTCCCGCCCCCTTAATGTGTGACGTAATTTATGGATGACCCCTAATGGGAACCGGTTACCGTAGCCATATTTACGCTCGCAACATCATCATATCATCGCTCGCGCGCCGCCCGCGAGTAGTATGTAAAACTAAAATATTTGCAAGTTCCCTGAACCTCTATAGAGGAAGTAGAAGGACTGCGAGAAGCCGAACAGCACGATGCAGTAGATGATGCCGAAGGTGAACATGTCGCCGGTGATCATGCTGTAGATCATCGTCACGAAAGGACCGGTCAGTTTCACTGCACTGCAAAAAAAAGTAAGTGTCTGACACAGAAAAGAAAGTAGTTCATCAACATCTTTGAACCAAAGCCAACCTCACCTACACGTAGTGCACCCTGATAACTGACAAACGAGGCTCTGGCGAAAAGAGAGGTAGGGCACAGCGTATCTTTTAAGCTGCCCGACTGGGGATGTACCTCCACCTCACAGAATACCGCCGCCAAATAACAATTCCCTTGAGGGTAAAACCCTTGAGGGTAAAAGCCTTTGTATTCCTGCGAGTGAGTGAGTTCTCCTGAAAAACAGAGTATAGGCTGGCAACGGATCGGTGACCCCTTGGTGTTGCTGATCTCCATGGGCGATGGTGATTGCATTCCATCAGATGACCCACATGCAAGCGTATGTCACCCCGACACGACAGAAGTGAAACTTCGTCCCTTGCTCCATCTCGCTCACTCCCAGTCATCAGGGAAACATAAACCATTGTTGGGGACCTAATACTACTATATTATGTGACCATATTACCAGGTTTTATTTTGAGGGGCAAAAGAGTATGTGGGTCACCTGATAGAAAGCAATCACCACCGCGCATGGAGCTCAACAACACCAAGGGATCGCCGATCCGTTGCCAGCCTATACTCCTTCCTTTCTGGTCACCTCCCTCACTCGTAGGAACAACAACCCTCAAGGCAATTGTTATTTGGCTGCGGTATTCTGTGAGATGGAGGTACTTCCCTAGTCGGGCAGCTTAAGAAATACGTTATGCCCTACCTCTCTTTTCACCAGAGCCTCGTCTGTCAGTCAGCAGTGCACCACGTGCAGGTGAAGTTGGCTTTGGTTCAAAGATGTTGATGAACCACTAGGGTGTACCTATATGTATTGTATGTAAGGTTGTATACTTTTTTGATAAACTTTTGGTATTAAAAGTACGTACTTACCCGGCAAAAAACATTAGCAAGAACCAAGAACCAGGAAGTAGGAAGATGAGAATGGCCTCTTCGATCATGGTCTGGCGGGAGAGACGGGCGGGGATGCACGCTAGCAGCAGTATGTTTGATGCGAGGAAAATGAATTTCGCTGGTTCGTGAATCTAAAAAAAATTGGTTGTCTGTAAAGTCGGTTTACGGACGATAATTTTATGTGCTAAAGTCATAAGAAAACATCGGCCGATGGAGTGGATGAGAGATAGACGCGTCACTTGTTCCGCGCTCTCGCTTGCACGTTCGGCTCAGGCGGAACGTGACAATGGGTCAAGCTTTTTCGTGCGTGGAGCCGGCGTTCATCGATTTATTAGACGTTATCACGTCAAAAACCCTTCTTTGTCAACTTTGAGGGTTTACAAACTTTCACAGATGACAATCGCTTCACAATTCACATTAATTTACAAGCCAAAAGGTATAAAAAAAAAACCGGTGTTTGCTTGACCACATGACAGACGTGAAAACTTCACCTTTTGCTCCGTCTCGCTGCCTGCCGACTTGACGACAGCCGAGTGCTTAGTGCGTGTTTTTTTGGCTCGAATTCGATCATGTCAACGTAAACAAACTGACCAAATAGAGAAGAACTCTCATGTTGTGAATTTATAAGACGCGTGTTACATATCAAAATTATGTGGCTTACTTATTCACATTTTGAAGTATCAGTTACCCAAGATAACTGACCCTCTGCCATACATTTCAGTACAGCTGAGTGGTCAGTTACCTTAGTTAGGGTACCGATCGTACGTATTTTCTAATTTTGCATCAAAAACCAGTTTTTTTATATGAGAGGGGGACAAACGAGCATGTGGGTCACCTGATGGAAAGCAATCACCACCGCCCATGGAGATCAGCAACACCAACGCGTCGCCGATCCGTTGCCAGCCGATATTCCATCTCTTCTTTCTTTTTGGTGCTCAGTCGCAGGAACAGAACAAACCTCAACGAAATTGTTATTTGGCTGCGGTACTTTTGTGATTCTCTGCTGATTCTGTGAAGTACTTTCCTAGTCGGGCAGCTTAAAAAAACTACGAAATGCCCTACCTCTCTTTTCGCCAGAGCCTCATTTATCAGTCAGCAGGGTGCACCACGTGCAGGTGACTTAGGTTCAAAGATGTTGATGATCCACTTATACCCCTATACATGTATCTTACCAACTGCTTGAAGTATGCCACCAGCCCTTGGTTTTTTAGCTCGTCGCCTTGTTGCAATACGATGTAACACAGTGTACTGACTATGGTGCCCAGTTCGCTCGCGAGCCTGACACCACTCCTGACGTCAGTCACCTCCAGCCCCCATTCGGGATGGGCGTCCGCTTCCGCGCTGCTGTGCCGAAGGTACACGGACACGGAGAGTAGTAGAAGATGGAGCATTAATATCATGAGACGTTTTAGGAACTTTTTCTGGAACACGAAAAACGATTTGAAGGGTACAGGCAAAGATTAGGGAATGTCCTAATGAATAGAATGTGAGAAAAATACAGTTAAAAGTTCAGAAGTATTACAATTTACATTGAGATCAGCGTATGTAATGTAATAACTTATACTTTGCCTTTTTGTGAAGGATTGGAAATTAAACTACAATTGATAAAGATTTACTTCCAATAAAAATATGAAAAAAAAAAAAATGTGACATTCCCTGTTTTTGTCTGTACCATTCATTTAGAGAGGCCAGACTAAAATGTAGGTACCTACATTAAAATAAAGACGAGTGTGCTTTAGACCACACGACTGAAGTAAATCTTCGTTAGCTCTAATAACTTATATGTCCCTCTCAACTTCCGTTCGCCGTTTCCGTAACGCTCTCGTCACGCATTTACCAGCTTACTCCCGAAGTCAAGCGTGAGTAAAGAAGTTTTACTTCAAAATGTATTAGGTAATTACACAACCGTATACATTTTACCATAATGGCATGCAAAAATTTAAATTGGATTATGGTAATTAATATAATAATACAATATAAGTATGTAATACAATTTGGTTTAAACATATATGTATACTACAAAAGCTTTCATTGAAAATGTCACATAATATGTGTGTAAATTTGTGACGTTCTTAGTACGTCAAAATTGCCGTGTGATTTCCGACAGACTAGAATAGAATCACTCTGTCTCTTCCCGTGGATGTCGTACAAGGCGACTAAGGGTAATACACTATAAAACATCGATCAGGCCTCCCCAACCCGTCTGGCCTGCTTGGGGAGTGTAGGCCAAATCCTCCTGTCTGTGACGGACGAGAGAGGGTCGTGCTCCTGTAGTGGAGACTAAATGACCTGATGATGATGATGATGATGATAAAGTCAAAATTTCAAATTAATACAAATTCATGTCACTTTACAAATTTCATTGAATATAAAAAATTATCATTTAGGAATTCGTCAATACTATAATAGCATTTGTTTATCAAAATAAATAATTTTAACGCTATTTTTTCTCTTATTCCGCTCAAGTGTACTGCTCTGCTTTTGAGAATTTGTCGTCTTGAGAATCTGTCTTTTTGAAAATCTGTCCTTTTGAGAATCTGTCGTTATGCGAAAAAAGGTAAATGTCGTTTATTGAAGTCATAGACGTAATACGCTTTGTTTCATTGACATTTGTCTGGCGTGGAAACATGAGATCGAGAATAAATGTCAGATTTTATGTAGCGCTGTCATACAATTGTTTCGTACATTGTTATGTTTTCCTTTGAATGAACCAGCACGTGACGTAAGTTTTGAAAGTTGTATGGTTTAAATTCATTATTACATGTCATTAATATTAAAATGTCATCCGCGGATAATATAATAAGACGAGCTCGGTGGCGTAGCGGTCAATGACGCGGCTTCGACACCAACGCTCGTGGGTTCGATTCCCAGATAGGACAAACATTTGTGTGCATGAACATGTATGTTTGTCTTAGTCTGGGTGTTTTCTATGTATCATAAGTATGTATTTACAAAAAAAATGTATTTACGTATGTTTATCAGTTGTCTAGTACCCATAACACAAGCTTCGCTTACTTTGGGGCTAGATGGCGCTGTGTAATTTGTCTGACAATATTTATATTTATAATATACATTTTTCAGTTATCATTACTGGGAGTCTCAGACGTCTCAGGACGCTATCGGTGTGTTTTGCGACCTCTCCAAAGCATTTGATTGTGTTGATCATCAGACACTGCTGCTCAAATTAAATCATTATGGTATTAAAGAGAAGGCTTTGCAAATGGTAGAATCATACCTTAGTAATAGAACTCAAACGGTGGATGTAAATGGCACAAAATCAAATGCATTTGAGGTAAAAATGGGCGTGCCCCAAGAATTAATTTTGGGTCCTCTCTTATTCTTGGTATACATCAATGATTTGCCTGATTTGGTAGAAAAAAATTGCCAACGTAGTACTGTTTGCCGACGATACCTCACTTATTTTTAAAGTTGCTAGGTATAAAGACAAAATTAAAGATGTTAATAATGCTCTTTCTGCAATTTTGAACTGGTTTACTACAAATAATCTCCTTCTTAACTCATACAAGACTAAATGTATTAAATTCACGTTACCCAATGTCAGGCAAGTCCATGCTGATGTAGTCATAAAGGATAACACCCTAGTTTATGACAATGATACTGTTTTTCTTGGTATTACCATTGATTCAAAGTTGCAATGGGGCTCTCATATAACGAAACTAGCTCGCAGACTCATTTCCGCAGCTTATGCGGTTAGGAAAATAAGACAGATATCGGACGAGACAATTGCTAGGCTCGTTTATTTTAGTTATTTCCATAGCATTATGTCTTAAATTGCTTTGGGGTAAAGCAGCTGACATTGATAAAATTTTTGTATTACAAAAGAGAGCCATTAGATCAATTTACAATTTGGGTTATAGGGATTCATTTAAGGAGATAAACATCCTCACTGTCGCTTCTCAGTATATTTATGCAAATATTATGTACGTCCGTAAAAATAATTCGAATTTTACAAAAGTATGTGATTTAGCTAATGTCAACTTGCGGAACAAAAATAAATTAGTTATATTAGGTAACCACCTTATGTAAAAAGGCTTACTACAGGACCGACGATTACCTTAATGATAAAAATGTATGGCAAATTCTCGGCACAGGATGTGAAGCACAGGCGTCTTATCTTTACAAGTAGTATTGTGGATATACATATTTAGACTTTATACAATATGTATATACACTCTATACTATGATTTTTTATATTTTTATTTTTATTACTATTTTATTATACTTAAATTTTTTTTTCTCTTATTTTGGTTGAATACCATTTATTTTTATTGTATTATGATAATATTGTATGTATTGACAGAGTTTCTTTCGGCATTTCTTCTCGTCAATGGTCATTCCGAAATGCTGGTAGATAAAAAATATACCTAATTGTAAAAGACGTGTCTAAGTGCCCGCGAGGGCCCACAGAATAAAGAATTTTGACTTTGACTTTGACTTTGGAGGTCCTTTATGTAAGTAAGGAATAATATATTCACTTTCCTGGGGAATAGCTATACCTACTTTAACTTAATGACTAAAAAAATTCTTAATTTACGTAAAAAAAACCTGTAAGGCTATAAATTCCTCTCAATACGAAGTAATTTTTTGGGGTGTAAGTGTATCAATATCTTTGAACCCAAGCCAACTTCACATGCACGTGGTGCATCCTGCTGTCTGACAAACGAAGCTCTGGCGAAAAGAGAGGTAGGGAGCGTAATTGTAAGTTACCCGACTGGGGTATGTACCTGCACTTCACAGAATACCTCAGCCAAATAACAATTCCCTTGTGTTCCGGCGAGTGAGTGAGGTCACCAGGAAGGAAGGAGATGCTTCGTTGGCAGCGGAGGTGGCCATGCGCGAGCGATATTTTATGTTGCGAGCGTTAATATGGCTACGGTAACGGCTTGACATCAGGCGGGTCGTATGCTTGTGTGCCACCCGACGTACTATAAAAAAAAAGTTACAAGAAAAAGGCGTACGATTAGACTACTTATTAATTACCCTTGCAAACGTTTTCCACTTCTCCTCCAAGAGCCTCTGTATAATCCCGCCATCTAACATGTTCAAGTGCTCTTCTTTTGTCCCGTTCAAGATGATGAATAACGCAGAGTTCCAGTCTAAAAAAAACAGATTAGTCATCTTTACGTCGCAGAGTACTTTGTAAATATTTTTTTTACACTACTACGGTGCCTTCGCCAAACCGCAGTTGAGCACCGTGGTGAGGTATGCTCTAATAATAATAATAATAATAATAATTCTTTATTGTGGTACATAGGTATGTAAATGTTGTCATTTATACAAAAAAAAATCGATCGGTTATGACCTGCCACTGGGCTTACAATATGCATAGACATAAATACGTATTTAAGTCTCTGAAATATGTGAAACATTAAATTTTATTATATATTATTAGAATCATGTCATGTTATAAATATTATTGAAAATTTGTCTGAATATAAATATAAGATGTCACTAAATTAATATAAATCTTCTCAATGAATAGTCATATGTCAGAAATCTTTATCCTTCAAAAAATTATCGACACGATAGTAGACCCTATCAATCAACATTGCTTTCAATCGTTTTTTAAACTTTATTAACGGTAGCTCCTTTATATAATTTGGTAGATGGTTATAGACTATTACAGACATTTGGAACACACTCTTGTTAAGAAGCGTTGTGTGAGACTGACCTAGACATAGCTTCATCGGATTCCTCAAACTTCGAGTTTGCATTTGTGAAGATAGCGTATATAGGTTTGAATTAGTTTTTGCAAAGATCGCTACTTCATATATATACATACACGGAAGAGTAAGCAAACTAAAAGATTTAAAATAAGGCTCACAGGAACTAGTTTTACTCAATCCAAATATCGCTCTTACACATCGTTTTTGCGCCGTGAACACCATATTTATGTTGGTAGAATTTCCCCAGAAAATAATTCCATAGCGCAGAATAGAAGCGATGTAACCATTATAAGCAGTAACTGCTGTATCTACACTTGATACTTTAGGTAGGGTTTTAAGCGCATATGTATACTGACTTATTTTTTCACACAGAGCTATAGTATGTTGTTTCCAATTAAGTGAGCTATCCAATGTAAGTCCCAGAAACTTAGTTTCATTTACCTGCTCAATTTCTGTGTTCAAGTAATTCACTTTAATCTGTATAGGTCTATTTATTCTTTGTCTAAAATGCATTATTTTTGTTTTATTTAAATTGATTAATAATTTGTTTGCGTCCAGCCATTGTATCATGTCCTTTATAGAATTATTAATGTCAATTTCATATGTTATAGGGTCATTAGCTTCAATAATTACTGTACTCTCATCTGCATACAATACCATGGAATGTGCTACAGCTTTTGGCAAATCATTAATATATATTAGAAACAGGAGTGGTCCTAATATTGAGCCCTGAGGCACACCACAGGGATTGTTTCTGTATTTAGAGCAGTAATGTTGTTCACATTGAAGTCGTTTATTAAAGTGATCTATTTGAGTACATTGCATTCTATTTTTAAGGTAAGATCTAAACAAATTTAGAGCTATTCCTCGAACCCCATAAGACTCCAGCTTCCTAATTAATATGTTATGATTTGTGTAATCAAATGCCCTTGACATGTCCATAAAGACAGCACATATGTCTGTTCTTTTGTCCATAGTATATGTAACTTTCTTCAAGAGGTCATAAATTGCTAGATTTGTACTGCTATTTTTTCTAAATCCCTTCTGTTCGTCAGTTAGTAATTTGTTTTTTACAAGAAATTCATAAAGTCTGTCATAAATTATTCTTTCGTAAATTTTAGCTGGAATTGGTAACAATGCTATGGGCATATAGTTCATTTTATCATTACGATCACCTTTTTTGTGTGCTGGTTTTATTATAGTAAATTTTAGGCATTCGGGGAAAAAACCTGTGCTTAGTGTTAAATTTATGGCATGTACTAAAGGTGCTGCTATTTGTTTTGCATTTAGTTTCAGTACTAGCGTACTAATACCATCATATCCAACACTCTTTGAATTTTTCAGACCTGAGATAACTTTTAACAATTCGTCTTCTGCAACAGGGGCTAAAAATAATGAATTGGTCATGTCAGATTTAGGTATAATGTTATTTGTCAATGTCGTAGGTGTGTCAAGTATTTGGTCAATAAAATAATCATTAAATAAATTAGCAATTTTTATAGGGTCTGTTATTATTTGGTCATTTTCTTTAAGCTGGTCTATAGATATTTTAGGACAATTAGTTTTCGTATTATTAATAACCTTCCAAGTAGCTTTTGATTTATTTGGGGCATTTTTTATATAATGATTGTTCTGCGACTTTTTAGTCAAATTAATAATTTGCTTAAACTTCCTCGTATATGCTTTCAGTGTATTTTTATTTTTAGTTGTTGGTATTGTCCTATATTTCCATAGAAGTTCTCTTTTCTTTTTACTGCATAATTTAATCCCTCGTGATATCCACTTTGGTGGCTTATTTTGTTTGACGGTTATGTTTCTATACGGGAAGCACAATTCATAGAATAATGTGAATAATTTAGCAAAGTTATTATAAGCTTCATTGGGATCATTGGTACTATATACCTCAGAAAAAGTTAAACTTTTTAGGCAGTCATTAAACTTATGTAGATTGCTTTTGCTGTAATCACGTGTACGCACTCTCCAAGACTTAAGCTGGCATATCCGTGTTACTGGATGTTTTACAATTTGTGCAGAGTGATCCGATAAAGCAAGTTCCACAACCTCACTTTTGCACCCTCTTACGTTGACCGCAATGTTGTCAAGACATGATCCACTAACGAGTCTCGTCGGCTGTGAAATGAGCATTTTCATATTGTATGTCAAAAGCATATTTATAAAAGAAAGTGATACATTATTCCTATTTAAAATATTAATATTAAAATCTCCGCATAGCATTACTTTTTTTTTCGGATTTATACATACTGCTGCAAGAATTGCATCTAATGTATCAAAGAAAATATCATAGTTGGTGTTAGGAACTCTATACAAACATATGATAGTGATTTTGTAATCTACTAGTTCTACAGCACAACATTCAATTATAGAATTTTTTGACATTTTCTTAATATTACACATTTCTTTATGTTGCAAACCTTTACGAACCATTATACACGATCCTCCCCGTTTATTTTGTCTAGCATAAAAAGTTGCAAAGTTAAAATTAGGTATTCTAAGGTTAGCTTCACTACCAATGGTCATAAAATGTTCGGTAATACATAGCACATCGATGGGTGATTCTCTTTGCGATAAGTCACTTATAGCTACAGAAAGCATATCCGCCTTAGATAACAACCCGGCTATATTTTGATGCAATACTGTTACATATTTTTTACTGTAGAGGTCGAAAGGAACTAGCTGCAGCAGGATGCAAGGTGTTGTCCAGTTCAGACTTAGTGTGTTCATATTGACAGTCCGGCTTTCCACTTGTAAGAGAATTGTCACAAATCAAAAATTTTAAATTTTGAAAAATATTCTTCATCCCTTTATTATTTATTCTCCCATAACGCCGTGAAAACATTTCGTAATTGTAGCATAAATCCAAATTTGAATCTAATAGGTGTGCATACTGGTGGGTTTGCACGTCAAGGTAGAGTAGGTTATTAAACGTTTCTACTCGCCAATTAAACAGAGATTGATAATCAGTGCATTTATAAGTCGGCACACAAATAATTATATTAGTGTGACATAATTCCTGTACAGTATTTCTGATTAGCATTATAAGGTCACAATAATTTCGAGTTATCAAAAAGTCAGCTTCGCCAATCATTAATACGCACATATCTTTTTTCGTATATCCACTTAGTTTTTGTTTGATATCTCTAAGTAAAATTTCAACGTTTGCATTTGTGTATATGTGATGGCATATATTGAAATCGTTGCCAAAGCAGTCCTCAGCTAGTGATGTAATATTATTTTGATTATTACTGCTTATAATACAGATATTATCCTTTGCAACCTGTGTAGACCTCACTTTGTCCTGGCTCGTAGTAGTACTCATCATGCCAGTATCCGGTGGTGATACTAATGTATGAGATTGAGACGAAATGCCCGTTGAAATAGGATTTATAATGCAACTTGTATCCAAGTCCAACTTTTTTTGCATCAATGCTTTTCTCTGTGTATGTGTTTTCTTTGGTGTCGATTTATTCAAACTCTTTAAAAAAATTTTTTTGCTGTCATATTTGGCAATTTTTTCTTTTAAAACATAGTTCTCTGTTAATAAATTTTCAATTTCCTTATCAGCAATTTCTAATTTATTTTGTAGGATTCTAATTGTTTCTTTCATTTCTTTTATATTTATTTCATTTCGTATAGATGTTAGGTCAGGAATACTTCTATTTAGCCGTTCAGTTGATATAAACGAAAGAGATTCCGAATCGTCATCAACTGCCAAGTATTCGAACGAATTCTCTGTCGGTATGTTTACTCTAGGCATCCTGTGAGTGATGTTATTACTCTGTGATTTGTTCAATGAAATATTTCTGTTGCTGGTATTCATTATTATTTCGATATATTATGTGCTTGTTTATTTTTTTAGTCTTCAAATGAAATATTCCACATACAAAAATAATTTTGTATTTAAAAAGCCAATTGACAACGTAGGATTTGAACCCGACTTTGCGGCGCCTTAAGGTACCAAGGTTAACCACTGGACCAAACGTTGATATTACTTAGGCGGCGAAATCACCGTTTGGTAGTCGCTTTCTATGTATGTACTGGTACGTAAAGTCCACAGAGTCCAAAGGTCAACTTTGTTTTATCAAAGTATGGCGGTTGTTGTATATTGTTTATTTGAAAAATTATGTACTGTTTCACTAAATGTATGTTGTTCACTTTCACTTTTTGGACACTGTCAACGGTTTATGTCAAATAATTTATATATAATATATATATATATATATATATATATATATATATATAGATATCCCTTTGGGCACTTTGTGGCTCAGACGTGCCGTATAGGTAGTAATTTGTTGATCAATTTTCACTTGTTGATCCGGACCTCTTTTGTTGATCCAATGCCAGCTGAACATAAATATGTAGCTCCCTTCGGAGACACAAGTGTCACGATGAGAAATAATAATAATTAAGGGATTTTTATACAAATCTACCTTTTTGGCGTATGAGCAGTTGTTGATCCAATTCAAATGGGCCAATCAGGGCGCAGCATTTGCCAAGGGCTTCCTCATTGGCACGTTTGGGCTACTATATTACTGTCTACAGTGACTAGTTAGTATTTCAAATTCCCTCAAAGTAGTAGAGAATCTTGTCTTAAAAAAAACGTGTGGCATGAGTTGAGTGTTGAGTTGAGTTGAGTGTTGAGTTGATTTGAGTGTAGTTGAGTGTTGAGTTGAGTTCAGTTTTGAGTTGAGTTTTGAGTTGATTCGAGTTTTGAGTTGAGTTTTGAGTTCAGTTTTGAGCTGAGTTTTGTTGTGAGTTTTGAGGTGAGTTTTGAGGTGAGTTGTGGGTTGAGTTTTGAGCTGAGTATTGAGCTGAGTTTTGAGTTCAGTTATGAGTTGAGTTTTGAGGTGAGTTGAGTTTTAAGTTGAGTTGAGTGTTGAGTGGAGTTGAGTGTTGAGTTGAGTGTTGAGTTGAGTTGAGTGTTGAGTGAAGTTGAGTGTTGAGTTGAGTTTTGAGTTCAGTTTTGAGTCGAGTTTTCAGTTCAGTTTTGAGTTGAGTTTTGAGTTGAGTTTTGAGTTTTGTGTTGAGTTGAGTTTTGAGTTCAGTTTTGAGTCGAGTTTTGAGTTCAGTTTTCAGTTGTTTTGTGTTGAGTTTTGAGTTGAGTTTTGAGTTTTGTGTTGAGTTGAGTTTTGAGTTCAGTTTTGAGTCGAGTTTTGAGTTCAGTTTTCAGTTGCTTTGAGTTGAGTTTTGAATTTAGTTTTGAGTTGAGTTTTGAGTTGATTCGAGTTTTGAGTTGTTTTGAGTTGAGTTTTGAGTTGTTTTGAGTTGAGTTTTGTGTTCAGATTTGAGTTGAGTTTTGAGTTGAGTTTTACACTATTTATACCTAATTATTTATACCTATTATTTATACCTATTATTTATACCTAGCTCTTTACGTTTTATAGAGAAGAAAAACTTAAAGAGCTAAAAAGAAAAAGAAATTATGAACGTCATATGCCCATATTATCAACGTCAGAAAGATTTGAAGAAAAATGAAAAAATAAGTTGTAAAAAAATGCTATGCAATAGCTTTACCGCGGCAGTCCCCGAGTGCCACACGTTTCTATATTTAACTCGTTTGCTCGTCCATGCTCGTCCGTGCTCGCTCGTGTTGGTCCGTGCTCGTCCGTGCTTATTAACTCAACTCAACTCAACCCCAACTCAACTGAACCAAGAAAGCCAACCCCACCTCAACATCCAACTCGACCCTCAACTCGATCCCCAACTCGACCCCCAACTCGACTCAGAATTCGACATCCAACACGACCCCCAACTCGACTCCCACCTCGACATCCAACTCGAACCCCAATTCGACCCCCACTCGATCCCCAACTCGACCCCCAGCTCGACCCCCAACACGACCCCCAACTCGAAGCCCAACTCGACCCCCAACTCGACCCCCAACTCGACCCCCAACTCGACTCACAACTCGACACCCAACACGATTCCCAACTCGACCCCAACTCGACCCCCACCTCGACATCCAACTCGAACACCCATTCGACCCCCAACTCGACTCCCAACTCGATCCCCAACTCGACCCCCAACTCGACCCCCAACACGCCCCCCAACTCGACCCCAACTCGACTCAGAACTCGACATCCAACATTATGCAATAGCTTTACCGCGGCAGTCCCCGAGTGCCACACGTTTCTATATTTAACTCGTTTGCTCGTCCATGCTCGTCCGTGCTCGTCCGTGCTCGCTCGTGCTGGTCCGTGCTCGTCCGTGCTTATTAACTCAACTCAACTCAACCCCAACTCAACTGAACCAAGAAAGCCAACCCCACCTCGACATCCAACTCGACCCTCAACTCGATCCCCAACTCGACCCCCAACTCGACTCAGAATTCGACATCCAACACGACCCCCAACTCGACTCCCACCTCGACATCCAACTCGAACCCCAATTCGACCCCCACTCGATCCCCAACTCGACCCCCAGCTCGACCCCCAACACGACCCCCAACTCGAAGCCCAACTCGACCCTCAACTCGACCCCCAACTCGACCCCCAACTCGACTCACAACTCGACACCCAACACGATTCCCAACTCGACCCCAACTCGACCCCCACCTCGACATCCAACTCGAACACCCATTCGACCCCCAACTCGACTCCCAACTCGATCCCCAACTCTACCCCCAACTCGACCCCCAACTCGACCCCCAACTCGATCCCTAACTCGACCGCCAACTCGACCCCCAACTCGACTCACAATTCGACCCCCAACTAGACCCCCAACTCGGTCCCCAACACGACCCCTAACTCGACCCCCAACTCGACCCCAACTCGATCCCCAACTCGACGCCCAACTCGACCCCCAACTCGACACCCAACACGACCCCCAACACGACCCCCAACTCGTCCCCCAACTCGACCCCCACCTCCACATCCAACTCGAACACCCGTTCGACCCCCAACTCGACTACCAACTCGATCCCCAACTCGACCCCCAATTCGACCCCCAACTCGACGCCCAACTCGACCCCCAACTCGACCCCCAACTCGACCGCCAACTCGACCCCCAACTCGACCCCCAACTCAACCCCGCTATTTGGAAAATATATTAAACTCGCATCAGGACACGTGAATTGATGGAAAATTCGTAAGGCGGAGGGAGAGAAGACCACCGGCGCGGCGTAGGAATGGAAGTAACATCTCTTTCTGCCGCGCGGCAAAAATGTATGCAGTCATCGCAGCCTATGAACTCAACGACAACAGAGGCATCACTCATACGTTGCAACTGTAAAAACTCCTTCACGCCTTTCTTGAAAAACCCCATACTCAATGTCCTGGGAAAACCAAAGGACGCGAGGTGCGGTGTAAGGTGCTACCACCGCACCTCCACTGTTACACCCGAGGCGGATCTTTTTTTTTTATACTACGTCGGGTGGCAGACAAGCATACGGCCCGCCTGATGTGAAGCGGTTACCTAGCCATATTTCTGGTGACCTCACTCACTCGCAGGAACACAACAGCCCTCAAGGGAACCGTTATTTGGCTGCGGTATTCTGTGAGGTGGAGGTACATTCACCAGTCGGGTAGCTTACAATTACGCTCCCTACCTCTCTTTTCGCCAGAGCTTCGTTTGTCAGTCAGCAGGGTGCACCGCGTGCAGGTGAAGTTGGCTTTGGTTCAAAGATGTTGATGAACCACTTACACCCCTAAACTTACAATGTATGGAGCATTGCGAATATTAAATATCTAGATTAGGTGTAATATATTCATAATTGATCGACCGTTACGGTATCGGTACCTATTCGGATCAAAGCAAGTATTACTGGAAGTACGAGTATATAAGTCTCCCCAACCCGTCTGGCCAGCGTGGGGAGTGCAGGCCAAATCCTCCTTCCGTTTAGGACGGACGAGAGAGGGTCGTGCTCCTGTAGTGGAGACTAAAATGGACCTGATGATGATGATGACGAGTATATATATTGATCAACACAAGTAATTGATTTTTGAAATATATACAGAGCCAAAAAATCTTCGTGCATTTAAAAAATTTTGTCGTTACGGATCGACTATTGCATGAAATTGTTGAAAAAATATGTATGGAGTATAATGTACTATCGACGAATACATTTGGCAACAGCGCATAATAGAATGCGACGTTGCCATTTAGCCCGAGAAATACGCAACTGGATTCAAGTTATTCGGTGCAAAAGGTGGAGTCGGCAATGTACGGGGTGGTGGCGGGATCAACTTAGTGTGCAAAGAGGTGTTTATATATATATATATATATATATATATATATATATATAAACACCTCTTTGCACACTAAGTTGATCCAGCAACGACCCCGTACATTGCCGACTCCACCTTTTGCACCGAATAACTTGAATCCAGTTGCGTATTTCTCGGGCGAAATGGCAACGTCGCATTCTATTATGCGCTGTTGCCAAATGTATTCTTTGATAGTACATTATACTCCATACATATTTTTTTAACAATTTCATGTTATAGTCGATCCGTAACGACTAAATTTTTTAAATGCACGAAGACTTTTTGGCTCTGTATATATTTCAAAAATCAATTACTTGTGTTGATCAATATATATACTCGTCATCATCATCATCAGGTCCCTTTTAGTCTCCACTACAGGAGCACGACCCTCTCTCGTCCGTCCTAAACGGAAGGAGGATTTGGCCTACACTTCCCACGCTGGCCAGACGGGTTGGGGAGGCTTATATACTCGTACTTCCAGTAATGCTTGTTTTGATCCGAATACGTACCGATACCGTAACGGTCGATCAATTATGAATATATTATACCTAATCTAGATATTTTATATTCACAATGCTCCATACATTGTAAGTTTAGGGGTGTAAGTGGTTCATCAACATCTTTGAACCAAAGCCAACTTCACTTGCACGCGGTGCACCCTGCTGACTGACAAACGAAGCTCTGGCGAAAAGAGAGGTAGGGAGCGTAATTGTAAGCTACCCGACTGGTGAATGCACCGAATCCCGCAGCCAAATAACGGTTCCCTTGAGGGCTGTTGTGTTCCTGCGAGTGAGTGAGGTCACCAGAAATATGGCTACGGTAACCGCTTCACATCAGGCGGGCCGTATGCTTGTCTGCCACCCGACGTAGTATAAAAAAAAAGATCCGCCTCGGGTGTAACGGTGGAGGCGCGGTGGCAGCACCTTACACCGCACCTCGCGCCCTTTGGTTTTCCCAGGACATTGAGTATGGGGTTTTTCAAGAAAGCCGTGAAGGAGTTTTTACAGTTGCAACGTATGAGTGATGCCTCTGTTGTCGTTGAGTTCATAGGCTGCGATGACTACATACATTTTTGCCGCGCGGCAGAAAGAGATGTTACTTCCTTTCCTACGCCGCGCCGGTGGTCTTCTCTCCCTCCGCCTTACGAAATTTCCATCAATTCACGTGTCCTGATGCGAGTTTAACATATTTTCCAAATAGCGGGGTTGAGTTGGGGGTCGAGTTGGGGGTCGAGTTGGCGGTCGAGTTGGGGGTCGAGTTGACGGTCGAGTTGGGCGTCGAGTTGGGCGTCGAGTTGGGGGTCGAGTTGGGGGTGGAGTTGGGGATCGAGTTGGGAGACGAGTTGGGGGTCGAACGGGTGTTCGAGTTGGATGTCGAGGTGGGGGTCGAGTTGGGGGTCGAATTGTGAGTCGAGTTGGGGGTCGAGTTAGAGATCGAGTTGGGGGTCGAGTTGGGGGTCGAGTTGGGGATTGAGTTGGGGATCGAGTTGGGGGTCGAGTTGGGGATCGAATTGTGAGTCGAATTGGCGGTCGAGTTAGGGATCGAGTTGAGGGTCGAGTTGGGGGTCGAGTTGGGGGTCGTGTTGGGGATCGAGTTGGGGGTCGAATTGTGAGTTGAGTTGGGGGTCGAGTTGGGAGTCGAGTTGGGGATCGAGTTGGGGGTCGAGTTGGGGGTCGAGTAGGGGGTCGTGTAGAGGATCGAGTTGGGGGTCGAGTTGGGGGTCGAATTGGGGATCGAGTTGGATGTCGAGGTGGGGGTCGAGTTGGGGGTCGAGTTGGGGTCGAGTATGGGGTCGAGATGGGGGTCGAGTTGGGGATCGAGTTGGGGGTCGAATTGGGGTTCGAGTTGGATGTCAAGGTGGGGTCGAGTTGGGGGTCGCGTTGGGGGTCGTGTTGGATGTCGAGTTGGGGGTCGTGTTGGGGGTCGTGTTGGGGGTCGAGTTGGGGGTCGAGTTGGGGATCGTATTGGGAGTCGAGTTGGGGGTCGAATGGGTGTTCGAGTTGGATGTCGAGGTGGGGGTCGAGTAGGGGTCGAGTTGGGAGTCGTGTTGGGTGTCGAGTTGTGAGTCGAGTTGGGGGTCGAGTTGGGGTCGATTTGGGGGTCGATTTAAGGGTCGAGTTGGGGGTCGAGTTGGGGGTCGAGTTGGGGGTCGAGTTGGGGGTCGAGTTGGGCTTCGAGTTGGGGGTCGTGTTGGGGGTCTAGTTGGGGGTCGAGTTGGGGATTGAGTTGAGGGTCGAATTGGGGTTCGAGTTGGATGGCGAGGTGGGGGTCGAGTTGGGGGTCGTGTTGGATGTCGAGTTCTGAGTCGAGTTGGGGGTCGAGTTGGGGATCGAGTTGGGGGTCGAGTTGGGGGTTGAGTTGAGTTGAGTTAATAAGCACGGACGAGCACGGACCAGCACGAGCGAGCACGGACGAGCACGGACGAGCGAAATAAAGAAACGTGTGGCACTCGGGGACTGCCGCGGTAAAGCTATTGCATAGCATTTTTTATCAACTTATTTTTTCATTTTTCTTCAATCTTTCTGACTGCCCTTTGACGTTCATAATTTCTTTTTCTGTTTAGCTCTTTAAGTTTTTCTTCGCTATAAAACGTAAAGAGCTAGGTGTAAATAATAGGTATAAATAATTAGGTATAAATAGTGTAAAACTGAACTCAAAACTCAACTCAAATCTGAACACAAAACTCAACTCAAAACAACTCAAAACTCTACTCAAAACAACTCAAAACTCGAATCAACTCAAAACTCAACTCAAAACTCAACTCAAAACAACTGAAAACTGATCTCAAAACTCGACTCAAAACTCAACTCAACACTAAACTCAACTCAAAACAACTGAAAACTGAACTCAAAACTCGACTCAAAACTGAACTCAAAACTCAACTCAACACTCAACTTTACTCAACACTCAACTCCACTCAACACAACTCAACACTCAACTCAACTTAAAACTCAACTCACCTCAAAACTCAACTCATAACTGAACTCAAAACTCAGCTCCAAACTCACCTCAAAACTCAGCTCAAAACTCAGCTCAAAACTCAGCTCATAACTCAGCTCAAAACTCAGCTCAAAACTCAGCTCAAAACTTAACTCAAAACTCGAATCAAGTCAAAACTCAACTCAAAACCCAACTCACCTCAAAACTCAACTCAAAACTCAACTCTAAACTCAGCTCAAAACTCAACTCAAAACTCGAATCAACTCAAAACCCAACTCACCTCAAAACTCAACTCAAAACGCAACTCTAAACTGAAATCAAAACTGAACTCAAAACTCAACTCAAAACTCGAATCAACTCAAAATTCGAATCAACTCAAAACTCAACGCAAAACTCACCTCATAACTCAACTCTAAACTCAGCTCAAAACTTAGCTCAAAACTGAACTCAGAACTAAACTCAAAACTCGAATCAACTCAAAACTCAACTCTAAACTCAGCTCAAAATTGAACTCAAAACTCAACTGAAAACTCAACTCACCTCAAAACTCAACTCAAAACTCAACTCTAAACTCAGCTCAAAATTGAACTCAAAACTCGAATCAACTCAAAACTCAATGCAAAACTCTACTCAAAACTCAACTCAAAACTCAACTCTAAACTCAGCTCAAAACTCAACTCAAAACTCGAATCAACTCAAAACCCAACTCACCTCAAAACTCAACTCATAACGCAACTCTAAACTCTGCTCAAAACTGAAATCAAAACTGAACTCAAAACTCAACTCAAAACTCGAATCAACTCAAAATTCGAATCAACTCAAAACTCAACGCAAAACTCACCTCAAAACTCAACTCTAAACTCAGCTCAAAACTTAGCTCAAAACTGAACTCAGAACTAAACTCAAAACTCGAATCAACTCAAAACTCAACTCACCTCAAAACTCAACTCTAAACTCAGCTCAAAATTGAACTCAAAACTCAACTGAAAACTCAACTCACCTCAAAACTCTACTCAATACTCAACTCAAAACTCGAATCAACTCAAAACTCAATGCAAAACTCTACTCAAAACTCAACTCAAAACTCAAATCAAAACAGCTCAAAACTCAGCTCAAAACTCAGCTAAAAACTCAACTCACCTCGAAACTCAACTCAAAACTAAACTCTGCTCAAAACCCCGTTCAAAACTCAGTTCAAAATTGAACTCAAAACTCAACTCAACACTCAACTCAACACTCAAGTCAACACTCAACTCAACACTCAACTCATGCCACACGTTTTTTTTTAAGACAAGATTCTCTACTACTTTGAGGGAATTTGAAATACTAGCTAGACAATAATAAGTTACTGTAGACAGTAATATAGTAGCCCAAACGTGCCAATGAGGAAGCCCTTGGTAAATGCTGCGCCCTGATTGGCCCATTTGAATTGGATCAACAACTGCTCATACGCCAAAAAGGTAGATTTGTATAAAAATCCCTTAATTATTATTATTTCTCATCGTGACACTTGTGGCTCCGAATGGAGCTACATATTTATGGTCAGCTGGCATTGGATCAACAAAAGAGGCCCGGATCAACAAGTGAAAATTGATCAACAAATTACTACCTATACGGCACGTCTGAGCCACAAAGTGCCCAAAGGGATATCTATATATATATATATATATATATATATATATATATATATATATATATATATATGACTAATCACTTAAAAAACATTATTTGAGTTTTGTGCAAAGGAGTATTTTTGTTTCTTTTTTTTTTTAATTCTCACTTAATTGTTTATAATAGTCATTATAAACTTTACCTTATTTAAATTTTGTAACAACTTATTAATTTGTGTACGTTTTTAGTAATATTAAGCACTGTTTACTATTTTTAATCAATTTATATGCGGAGCTACTTGTTTACTACTCGCGCCATCTAGCGCATCCATCAAATCTGAGTAACGTTATCTAAACCCCTTCGATTGAGGGGTGACCCGTATCCCGCAGTGGGTTGAATAAGGGTTGATGGTGACAAAAAAGCATATGCTCCGCCTGCCACAGTTACCGTAGCCTATAGATGCCTGTAACACCAGAGGCATTACACGCGCGTTGCCGACACTAAAAACCTCTTCACGCCCTTTTTGAAGAACCCCATGCTATAGTCTACTGGGAAAACCTCAACAGGCAGTTAATTCCACAGCTTGATAGTACGTGGAAGAAAACTTCTCTGGAACCGCACAGTACGTGAACACTTCAGTTCTAATGTGCGGTGCGACAGTTGAAGGAGGCCATGGGCGTCATGTCAAATAACTCCTCTGAACACACCCCATTGTACAATCGGTAACAAAAAAACCACTTACAAAAAAAAATGGGATGTAAATGTAAGTGGTTCATTAACATCTTTGAACCAAAGCCATCTTCACGAGTACGCGGTGCACCCTGCTGTTGTCTAACAAACGAAGCTGTACATATGTATGTTTCAGTAAAGAGAGGTAGGGAGCGTAATTGTAAGCTACCCATCTGGGGAATGTACCTCCACCTCACAGAATACCGCAACCAAATAACAATTCCCTTGGGGGTTGTTGTATTCCTGCGAGTGAGTGAGGTCACCAGAAAGGAAGGAGATGCTGCATTGGCAGTGGGGGTGGCAGCGCGCGAGCGATATTTTATACTGAGAGCGTTAATATGGCAACGGGCCGTATGCTTGTCTGCCTCCCGACGTCGTATATAAAAAAAAATAAGTAGCAAATAAATAAAACAACTCACTGGTCCTCCCATCAGGCAGCAACGTATCTAAAGCATTCAAGGGGTAAGCTGAACAAGTGATGTTGGAGTATCTCCAGAACTCTCGGGCAGAGAGCTCGAGCATCTCTCTGAAGACGGAGGCGCGGCCCAGTTGGCAGGCCAGCGTGAGGGGTGTGAACCCAGCCAGGTTCATCCTGCCGTTACTGGCTGGCAGTTTCGGGTGCCGAAGGGCGTAGCCGAACATGTCCTGCGTAATCGATACCCATTTAATGAAAGGAATTTCTGGTGTAATCAAAGTCTCAAAAAATGTTAAACTCGCGTCAGGACACGGGGCCTGATCGAAAATTCGTAAGACAAAGCTGCGAGACTAAATTCAACTTTACGCAAAGACGATACCAATGGGATTGCTTTGAAAATTTATTGAATGGAAATTGTTTCGCCATTCAACGCTAGATATCTTGGTGCTACAAAGTTTTGCGTGGTTTTACTAATCCTTAACAGGTGGCACTACGTATATCATCATTCTATTATAATTCTTATGTCGTTTCAGTAAGACACACAATATATTTATGAAGTGAAAATTGAAGTGAAAACTTTTTTAGCGGCGTTGTGCAGATAAACTTTTTAATATAAAATAATTGTAATAGTTCTGAAGTGTTAAATTTCTAATGTAATATAAATTGTCATGTTTATGTACGATAGCGCAATAAATGAATATTGTATTTCACCACATAAATGATAGTACTTTTGATAAATAAACCAATTCCTAACCATTCCAAAATATTCAAAAATGCACAACGTTAATGTTAAAGTTTTCACTTCTACCGGCACTCCCGGAGTGCAACCCGTTGTTTTTTTTACATGTGCACGTGGCGGTAACACATTAATTCCTAGGAGTCATAATAGCTTATAAGATTTCTAGACAATGCACCAACTTACCAGCTTATCACACACTACAACCATATGCAGTATCATGTTCCCGAACGAGTCCTGAGAGTCAGGATCTGCTCCCGAGTCCAATAGCAAGTTGTACACTGCCTCGTTGGCGCAACAAGCTGCCCATGCCAGTGGGTACTCTCCTAAATACGCCAGACCCTCATAATTAGTCTGCCGAGCCGGCGGGACACATTGCTGATCTCGGGGAAGGAAGAAACTGCCTGGATTGGAAAAGAAAACCATCAAATTAACCATAAGCGTATTGTTACGTTAGCAGCTAAGGTAGCAAAGCACGGTGACATTTAGACAGGCTACGGTACAGATTAAATAATTGTCTATAGTTTGGGGCGTAAGTAATAGGTACTTACTCCCCAAACCATTGACAATTATTTATAGACAATTAGTGATAGGGTTCAGAAAGTAGATGTTAATGGAAAACGATCACATGGATCAGCTGTAGCGATGGGGGTGCCACAAGGCTCTATTTTGGGCCCTTTCCTGTTTCTCGTGTATATTAATGATCTACCTCATCTTGTAAAGAATAATCATGAAATAGTATTGTTTGCAGATGACACTTCTTTAGTTTTTAAGGTAAATAGACAACAATCAGAAATTGACGATGTAAACAATGCTCTTTCAAAAATAGTAAACTGGTTTAGTGCTAATAACCTGCTTTTAAATGGTAATAAAACCAAATATGTTAGATTTTTTACAAAAAATGTTAAACAAGTGAAAACCAGTGTGGTGATGGACAATGAGAGATTGGAATTGGTCAATAAGGTTGTTTTCCTTGGTATAACATTAGACTCTAAATTACAATGGGGCCCACATATAGAAACGTTATCAGCTAGACTCAGCTCAGCAGCTTACGCCGTAAGGAAAATACGTCAACTAACTGATGTTGACACTGCGCGTTTAGTTTATTTTAGCTATTTTCACAGCATTATGTCATATGGTTTATTGCTTTGGGGTAGTGCCGCGGATGTAGACTCAATTTTTGTGCTCCAGAAGCGAGCTATCCGTGCTATTTATATGATGAGTCCCAGGGAGACACTGAGAAATAAATTTAAAGAGATAAATATTATGACATTACATTCTCAATATATTTATGAAAATCTTATTTACGTTCATAAAAATCAAACCAAATTTAGGAAAAACAGTGATCTCCATCAATTAAATTTAAGAAATAAAAACAAACTCGCTATGCATATTACTAGGCTCCATAAAATCTCTAACTCGTTCCCAGGTCAATGTATACGCTTCTACAATAAACTTCCAAACGACGCGTTTAAATTATCCATGGGTAAATTTAAGAAATATATCAAAACTAGACTATGTCAAAAGGCTTACTATTGTATCTCGGATTACATAAATGATAAAAGTATTTGGAAATGAATTGCTCTTGTTATGTTATGTTAATGATTGTATTTGTATTTAATGTAATGATATTGGCAATTAAAAGAGTCGGCCTTGAGTTTCTTGCCAGTTCTTCTCAAGAAGCCCCGTCGCCGGAACTGGCACTTAAATTCACTTTCACATTCAAGATAGTTTGATGAAAGTGAATCTAAGCTCTGCGGATTTAGAGTAGTGATGATTTATACATATTCTTATATTTAATTTGTATGACGTTTCTAAGTGCTTTATAAAGTCCAAGGAATAAAGATATTTTGAATTTGAATTTGAATTTGAATTTTAATCTGTGCTGTAGCCTAAGAACGCCTGCAATATTAGAAATGTCACCGTGCTTTGCTACCTTAGCTGCTAACGTAGCAAAACGCTTATGGTTAATTTGGTAAACTTACGTCCCAAACCATAGACAATTATTTAATCTGTGCCGTAGCCTAAGAACGCCTGCAATATTAGAAATGTCACCGTGCTTTGCTACCTTAGCTGCTAACGTAGCAATACGCTTATGGTTAATTTGGTAAACTTACGTCCCAAACCATAGACAATTATTTAATCTGTGCCGTAGCCTAAGAACGCCTGCAATATTAGAAATGTCACCGTGCTTTGCTACCTTAGCTGCTAACGTAACATTACGCTTATGGTTAATTTGATCCACTTACGCCCCAAACCATAGACAATTATTTAATCTGTGCCGTAACCTAAGAACGCCTGCAATATTAGAAATGTCACCGTGCTTTGCTACCTTAGCTGCTAACGTAGCAAAACGCTTATGGTTAATTTGGTAAACTTACGTCCCAAACCATAGACAATTATTTAATCTGTGCCGTAGCCTAAGAACGCCTGCAATATTAGAAATGTCACCGTGCTTCGCTACCTTAGCTGCTAACGTAACATTACGCTTATGGTTAATTTGATCCACTTACGCCCCAAACCATAGACAATTATTTAATCTGTGCCGTAACCTAAGAACGCCTGTAATATTAGAAATGTCACCGTGCTTTGCTACCTTAGCTGCTAACGTAGCAATACGCTTATGGTTAATTTGATCCACTTGAGCCCCAAACCATAGACAATTATTTAATCTGTGCCGTAACCTAAGAACGCCTGCTATATTAGAAAAGTCACCGTGCTTTGCTACCTTAGCTGCTAACGTAGCAATACGCTTATAGTTTTTTTGATGATTTGATGGTTGCTCGTTTGCCTTCTATCATAAAAAAATGGTAATAGTTCCACCTCTCGGAGAGCCGTATGCTTTATGCTACGCGACGACGCTTTATAGGTGAAGAAGTTTTCTTTTTATTCCCTTGAGATTGAAAACAACACCAGCGGCATCGCCGCTTCAACCTGCTCGTTATCAACGCTGGCTCGTTACCAACCATGTAAAAACCTCTTCACGCCCTCGGTTCTATTGTGCGTGAGGATAAATTTCCAGCAGAGGGAAGTTGTCATGACATACCTATTGCCCGCTGACTGACGTCGGCTCCAGCTTCGACGAGGTCTTGCACCAACTCATTGTTACTGTATGCTATCGCTAAATGGAGCGAACTGGCTCCTGGTTGCACAAAAAAAAAATACATGAATACGTCTTTAAAGGCATTTCCATTATGCAAGTAGCCTGCATGCAAGGTGCAAGTTGCATACAGCTTGACTAATGGAAACATAAACATGCATGCAAGACGCGAGCTGCATGCGGGTAGTTTCGAACTTGTAACAAAACGTGCAACAGACGACGCGTATATACAAGTGTTATGCCACCTTGCATGCGAGGTGCAAATTCTAGCAATCATGTTTCTTGCTTGCAAGTGTGACGTCATACCTGCATGCAAGTACTTGCGTAATGGAAACGCGCCTTAAATTTGCTATTATCCAAAAAATCTAATGATAATGATGTTGTAGTTTCGAATCTAGACTTTGCTAGAGTATATTATTCTGTGGTATAGTGTCTTATATCACTAAGCTCACACAAGCTATAGCAAACTAATCACTTTATAATTTAGAGATTATATAGAATGACTGCACTTTATATCTTTTTAGAAAATATTGACAACACGTCTACTCTGTGCACTTTTTCGAGGTTAATTCCAATCAAATAATTTGAAATAATTTGAAATTATTAATAGTAAACTGCAGATTCTATGTATTGTACTTACATTGCGCAATAAATACTTAATTGTGTACTAATTAAAGCTGTTTTTTAACATAGCCATTCATTACGCCAAGTTCATACATAGTATAAGATAAAACAAAATTGTATGAATTTACGTGCGGTGAAACAAGCTATCGGTGTAATATTGATCAGCAAAACGAATAACATCCAAAATGACCATCGGCGAAACGACTATTAAGAATTTTAAGTATCGTAGAAACATTCTCGGATTTATTATTTGGACTCCGCCAAAAAAGGTAATGAACAGTGAAGTCCATTGCCGTCCCGGGGATAAAGCTACGGCTGCCTTGGAACTCATAACGAATTTATTCAGAAGAAATTAGTAGGAGTAAGAAGCTTTTGGAATTTTGGAATCCTCGCTCTATAGTCTGCTTTACAATATACATTATCATACGATAACCAGGGCAAACCAGTCCACTCTGGCAGCACCCATTTACGTGATGGGGCAGCTTTCGCCGCACTCAATCATATATTGGAAATGCTGCGACCCGCCACACGACACCACCACCAGTTCGACTTTAGTGACCATGACGACCGGGCCTGTCAATGCTGCACAGTAGTGCACAGTAAACCTCTATTCATTTTGTGTTATATTATCCAACCTATATGTTTATGAAGTGAAAACTTCTTTAGCGGCGTTGTGCACTTTTTGGGATGGATAAAAAATGTTAAACTCGCGTCAGGAGCCGTGAGAGCCGTGTCCTGATCGCAAATTCGTAAGACGGAGGGAGAGTAGACCGCCGGCGCGGCGTAGCAGAGGAATTAATATCCCCCTCTCTTTCTACCACGTGGCGAAAATGTTTTTCATGTAATATAATATTTTTAATGTAATATAAATTGTTATGTTTGTGAATGATAGCGCAATAAATGAATATTGTATTTTACCACATAAATGATAGTACTGTTATACTGATAAATAACGCAATTCGTGCGAAAATATACAACCATTCCAAAATATTCAAAAATGCACAACGTCAATGTTCAAGTTTTCACTTCTGCCGACACTTCCGGAGTGTAACCCGTTTTTTCCTATTTGATACTTCACTTGCCTAAATATTCCTCTCCCTCGACGACATCCGATGACAACTTGGGAAAGCATTTGACTAATGTCCTTGCTAGCCGCGTGTGGATCTGAGTATCAGAAAAAAATAACGGTTATTACTAGCATCGGCGCTTAGGAATAGAAAGCAGATGGAATTCTGACAAAGGGAGTAGAACTACTAAGGGGCTATCCATAAATTACGTTACACGAATTTCATGGTTTTTTGACCCCTCCCACCGTTCTTGTCACAACTGGTCACATTTGTAAGACTCCCCCCTTCCTAGTGTGACGTCACATATTTTACAATTTTACATTTCTAGATGTTTTTGAGTTTTTCGTTAATAGTTCAAAATTCGTGTTTTAAAACTCTCTCTCTAAGAGTTAAAACACGAACTTTGAATATAATAATTGATTTTGAAATGTCACGTCACGTAATTTAGGACCTCTCCCACCCCTTGTCACACAATATCACACTTCGTCGACCCTTCCCTCCCCCCTAACGTGTGACGTAATTTATGGATGGCCCCTAAGTAAAGCTACCCAAGTAAAGGTTTTGGAATAACCCTGTTAAGCAGAATAGATGCAACCGACATTTTGTTAATTTTAAGTTAAACCTATTTAAAGTTTAAAAGAATTAAAAATATCGGTGTATAAGTTTTAGAAAGCATATATCATCAAACTGCTGGAATCTGTTGCGAATATATAAAATTCGATTAGAAGTTTCTCGCTATGTATATCTCTCAATTTGGTACAGTTTGTCGGTTGGTTCTATTCTGCATAACATGGTCCTATTGCAAATTGCAGCGTAGCTGCGTAGGTGCGCCGCCCCACTAGATAGACCGGCTTCCTGGATTTGCTATCGAAAATAAATAAAATATTCATAGACATATTACTCATAACCTTTAGTCTGAAATTAAGCAAAGCTTGTACTATGGTTACTAGATATTATAATTAAAGACATTTTTTAAAATACATACCTACATATAGTATATGCACATGCACACAATTTGAGTTCAGTCTTGTGGGGATCGAACCCGCGACTTCAGTGTCAAAGTGAACATTGCACATTAGCCATTCAACATTTAATAAATAAATGCTTCTGGACTATTTACACAGTGCCATCTAGTCCCAAATTAAACGCAAAGCTTGTGTTATGGTACTAGACAACTGATAAATGTACTTAAATACATTTTTTTTGTAAATATATACTTATAATACATAGAAAACACCCAGACCAAGACAAATGGACATGTTCATGCACACAAATGTTTGTCTTGTGCGGGAATCGAACCCGCGACCTCGGAGTCAAAGTGGCCATTGCTAACCATTCGACCATCGAGCTCGTCAGTCACACTAGCCATTCGACTAACGGCCTCGACAAATTATGGACTAATTTAATTCCAGACTCACCTTCGTGTCACATATAATGAGCACGTGAAGCAGTGACTCTCCCAGTGCACCCCGATAACACATTTGCCAGCAGGCCATGTGGTCTTCCCACTTGGCAAGAGGGTCGTGCGGTGACAGAGATGCTTCTATTGGGAGAACCACCTAAAAAACACGAGTGTGCTTTAGACCATCGCAAAGTGTGTGCCGAGGCACACTCGTATACCGTGGTCATTAGTTATTTTCATCATCATCATCATCACCAGGTCATTTTAGTCTACACTACAGGAGCACGACCCTCTCTTGTCCGTCCCAGACAGAAGGAGGATTTGGCCTACACTCCCCACTCTGGTCATACGGGTTTGTTTTATAATGTAATAGCGGCCCGGTACGTGCTTCGCTACGTATAAAGTGAAATACTAAAAAAATTTAATAAACAAAAAAAAATTTTATTAATTGCTAGCTATTTTAAAACTTAATCCAATACATTTGGATAAACAATATTTTTTGTTTTTCCATTTTGAGCATGAATAAACAAACGGGGTACCGACTCTGGAACAGGCAACATAAAGTCGAAGCACGTCCAAAATGAAATGACCGAATGAATGACTTAACAACATGCTTGTACTGTCAACACTGAAAAAAGTTTCAATTTGACAGCACAATCCCCATCTGAAAAAGTTTCAATTTGACAGCAAAATCCCCATTAACAAAATGATCCGCCATTTAGTGAATTAATTTGTTACAAAAAATGTGATAAACCATCTACTAAATAGTCCGAATAAACCCTAAACATTTGGTTTGGATAGGTGAAAAGTGGCATTGATTTTTATATATATAGATTTCCCTTAGTCGCCTTGTACGACATCCACGGGAAGAGAGGGAGTGATTCTATTCTAGTCTGCCGGAAACCACACGGCCAAGTTAGTTGTTTTGCCTCGGAAAAATTAGGTTATCTCATGAAGCTAAATAGACGGACGATAGAAAAAATCTTACACAAATAAAAAGTGATTTTTCATTTATGGTGTACCTCCAAAAATTTTCGTTTTCGTAGATGTACCTTAAACACAAAAAGTTTGCGGAACACTGCTTTAGACAACACGACTGAAGTAAAACTTCTTTAGCTCTACTAATTTATATCTGACTCTCAACTTTCGTTCGATGTTTCCGTAACGCTCTCGTCACGCATTCACCAGCTTACTACCCAAGTCAGCGTGCGTAAAGAAGTTTTACTTCAAAAATTCGCTATTCGATTAAAGACAATTGAAGAACAGATATCACGGATATCGTAAAAATTAAACAGAAGATTTAAAAAAAAACTGTCTTAAATTTGCCGCCCCTAAAATGGCCGTGTGGTTTCCGGCAGACTAGAATAGAATCACTCTGTCTCTTCCCGTGGATGTCGTACAAGGCAACTAAGGGAAATACATTATAAAACATCGATCAGTCCTCCCCAACCCGTCTGGCCAGCGTGGGGAGTGTAGGCCAAATCCTCCTGTCTGGTACGGACGAGAGAGGGTTGTGCTCCTGTAGTGGAGACTAAAATGACCTGATGATGATGATGATGAAAATCTGCCACCCTAGATCCAAACCACAGAATCAGAATTAGCCTTAAAACTCAGTCTGCTGGTCAATTCGTCACTACATTAATATGATGTATTAGTGTCAAACAAAAAGTAAAGGTTATACATTCTGTGTACTAAGTATCGGGAATTTGTCAATAAAACAAAAAATACAAATTATATATCAAAATTTATTTTATCGCCTTCAAAGTAGGCCCCATCGCTTGCAATACAACATCTCCACCCCTTCACCCAGTCTTCCATACATTTTTCATAGGCTATTTGCGGTATGGCCTTTAGCTCATTCAGCGAATTTTCTTTTATGGACGGACAGGACTTTTATCGACTCAAAACGTGTTCCTCGAAGTGGTAATTTTAACTTGGGAAATAAAAAAAAGTCAGACGGAGCCATATCAGGTGAATACGGTGCTTGGTCGAGAACTTTTGTTTAATTTTTCGCTAAAAACTCTTTCACTATAATCGCTGTGTGTGATGGTGCATTATCATGGTGCAGCATCCATGAGTTGTGTCGCCACAAATCTGGACGTTTTCGGCGGATACTCTCACGCAAACGCTTCATGACGCCTAAATAATATTCTTTATTCACTGTTTCTCCCTCTGGAAGGTATTCGGAGTGAACCACACCACGGTAGTAAAAAAAACTATCAGCATCACCTTGATTTTGGAGCGACTTTGCCGCGGTTTTTTGGGTTTCGGCTCGTTTTCGAGACGCCATTCTGAGGACTGTTGGCTTGTTTGCATGTCATACTCATAAACCCATGTCCCGTCGCCAGTTATTATACGTTTCAATTTTCATAAAGGTCGGATCCGTAGAAGCTCGGGAAACCATGTCTTCAGCGACATGCTTTCGCTGCGCCTTTTGAACAAAATTGAGCTCTTTTGGAACTAGTCGAGCGGCGACGCGTTTCATGCCTATAAAATGTCAATGAGAATATTGTGGACGGACTTAAAAGATATGTTCACCTCACTAGTCAACTCTCTCAGACTCATACGTCGATTTTCGAGCACTAGCTTCTTGATTCTGTCGATGTTTTCTTTGGTCGTAGCGGTTGAAGGTCTACCAGAACGAGGCAAGTCTACTACTACTTCTCGGCCTTCTTTAAAAGCCTTATACCATTCATAAGCCCCTGTTTTCGATATACACGATTCGCCGTAGGTATTTCGCAACATTTTTAGTGATTCACCACATGAAATATCATTCGAGACACAAAATTTAAGGCACACTCTTTGTTCAACAATATTTTCCATTGTAAAAATCGCCGAGGACTCAAAACTATGACCAACAAAAAGTGTAGTTTAAAACAAATTAAATGACAGATCCCGCTCAAATTTTGCGCGCTAAATCAGTACAGTGCTACCAACATGCAGTAAAAAAATTAGAACGACCTTTTTTACGCGGGTCTTTTTATTGACATATTCCCGATACTTTTTACACAGAGTAGTATGTTACTACCTACCTACCTACCTACTCGATACATAGGGCATACAGTGAGTTCATCTTTCTACTATGTTCATGTTCTTTTTTTATTTAAATAATAGCTCAGCATAGTGGCGACGCTTATCCTGGTCAGCGAAAAGATGAGCCCAAATTGCAGTGGCAACTGACAAAAGTCTAGACCAGCCCCCTTACCACCAACTCTTATTGCGATTCAATAACGAAATAGAATGCTTATTCATACCAATGAATAAGCGACTCTATTCAATTTGAAATAAAGAATTGCAATAAGAGTTGGTGGTAAGGGGGCAGTTGTCCGTAAAGTGTATGCCGCGGTACACTGGTGTACGGTGGTCCTTAGTTGGTGTACCTCGGAAAAATAAGTTTATCTCATAAAGGTACATAGACGGAAGAAAATTCTTACCCAATTTATAAACTGATTTTTCTATATTTTCTATATATGATGTACATACCTCCAAAAATTTTCGTTGCCTAGATGTACCTTAAACACAAAAAGTTCGCAGAACACAGCAGTGTTCTGTCAGTTGACACCGCCATGCAGATTCGCGAGGTGGTTCTTCACGCTTCGTTTTAACGATTCCATGTTGTAGGACAGTGACACATGCAGGGGCGCCGACTTCGTGGGTGCTCGGGGGCTCGAGCACCCATGAGAAATAAACAGTGGGTGCCGAGCACCCTGTAACCCCCACCCCTCTTTAACTCTCTTACCTTCTCTCACTTCATACATCTTCCTATTCATTTTACATCATCATCATCATCATTTCCTTACTACTATTTTCTCACTACCTTTCTTCTTCTTTCGCTCACATTAGTACGTCAAATCTATCACACCACATATACCTAACCAAACTACATAAATCTGATATACATCTCCCTACAATTAATACTCTTACACCTTAAATTCAAACCAAAACTTATGTTGTTGTTGTCGGAATAGGATGAATCAACCTGATGGTAAGCTATACTACTATATAATGGCCATGTGATCGTGTCTAGTGTCCTACATTGTACCGTAATTTCCCCAGATACTTTTACACGCAGAATAATGACTGATTAAACTCCTATCACCCCTACGACTTATATATACTCATTGAATTAGTTGTATCACCTAATATCCACTATAAGATAAAACTATGTGGTTGAAATTATATTAACTAATGACCTGAATATTAATTAGTATCTCTTATAATGATAATGATTCTTTTAGTTATTATTTCCAGTATCAACTTTGTTATAATAGTAAACCAATATTGAACTTAAATTAATGAGAAACACTTTGCCATAATGGTAAGACTTTAGACATTATGTTTTAGTGGTAAAAACAATATGACATTAGACACTTATGTTAACTAATTAACATACTCAAGGTTAAAGCTTTCAAACATTATTTCTTTTGTGGCAATTGACTAGCCCCATCTCCCGCTAGATCACGTAAGAACCAGCCATCTCAAGTTCTTCCCGGCCACGTTTAGAATGAGCAGAATTTACTGTACTGAAGTATCACCTTACTTCTTAAAAATCAAATAACTAGAGGCCGTCTCTTACCTCTCAGTTTTCTATTACTTATTAACCTTGATATCTTTGGTGATTTTAACCTAGTCTTAAATTAAATCAATATGCTCAATCTTTTATTTACTGAAGCTACATTATTATTACATTATATTCTTTACTTGAGACGTTTATAGATATTTCTCAAAAGAAATTTAGGAAACTTATAAATTCCTTAGGCAAATAAATTCATAAAACTGGCAAAATTAATTTCTGTATTGATTTTAGATATGAAACCAATAACTTTCTTTAGTCTATTTTCAAACTAAATTAATTCTTATTCAATTCAGATCATCCAAAGTTTAGGAATATTGATCCAGTGCTTTGATTGATCCCTTATTTTAATAGTATTAAACCAACTACTTGATTATGAAGATACTCCCCATAAATGTTACATTTAATGTTCCTCAGAAAATGTAATATAAAATTATTCACTTAATTAGAAATACTTTGTCAACTTACAGGTTTTTGATTCACTTATTTTCCGAATTCACCACCATTACACTTAGATAAATCACTTTCACAACAACTCTTACATGTCACTAAAATTCGTTAGAACTTCCCTAAAACATCTATGAATTATAATTCCATTCTTGTATGTAATGAAATACACTAAATTTGTTTTAAGTTATGACATATTGAAGAATAGTTGTTTAATGTTTTTTTATTCACATCAGTGACAACAGAGGTACTTTTGTTACCTGTATGTCCAACTTACAACATCATCCATGATCTTTCGATATGATTTTAATTAAAAAAATACTGATGAAAAGGAAAGTTCCTTCGATAATTCAATGACCTCATAGCCTGTTTAAACTCCACTTACTATTTCAAGTTAATATATCAATCACCTGTAAACTAACTCAAATATTCTCTTAATCAATAATTCCTTTCAGAATTAATCAGTTATGTCAGTAAAATCACAGAAGAACTCCAATATCATTCCTAATATTCACGGAAGATATATGTATAAATACACATTCTCAATTCATATTTAACCCCTAGTACACTTCTCACTATTTAAAACCGTCTAACTATTAATATTGGCTTGACCTAATTGCTATGTTTAAACCCCTACCTTCGTAACATGAAATTTAATGCTAACATTATTGTTTTCAACGCGGCCTAACTTTGAAGATGACTTGACCTTACCTAACTTATGCCTAAATCAGATTCCTACACTTCCCTAATGTGATACCTTTGACTGGAGACCCGAGCTCTCACATTTAAATGTGTTGGTGTGTAAAGTGAAACAATCTCCTCCCTGACAAGGATTGTTTCCTAAGCTGCTAAACGGGGTGGACCGACAAATCCTGTATTCCTATCCTACGTCGTGTGTAAGGTAGGGCTGCCCAATTTGGACTTGGTAAGGGTGGATGACTCAGCCCAGGACAAAGTATGTGTGGAGACATTCTCAAAGTTTTCGCCGGCAGTGACAAGTCAGGCTGGTTACTCTTCTTTGAGAAAGGTAGCATTTAACGTTGTAATAAATAACGTTAGTGATATGAGCTACAATCAATCACTTCCCAGCGTGAACTGGTTGAAAAGGTCCTCTCCCTTCGTCTACATAGATAGACTAGGTTGCGAGTCCCTCCGAATCACTTCGATTCTTAAGATTTCAAGTTACAATCCAAAACATCTAAAATTCCACTATAAATCTGATAAAAACTAATTTTAAATCTAATTTCCAAACAATAATATAAAACTCTAAAGTTGTAACTTGAAATATCGGCATTTATTTTAACAAATAATCGGATGCCAATTGTACGTACTAAACCGCCGAAAATTACACGAGCAATCCGCAAAAAATTCGCGTTTTTCCTTTTATAGTCCTAAGCCTCGCCCACTTTTGAATTAGTGAAGTGACATAAGTAATTTTTAACCATAAAATCTAATTCTCCTAGTTTAATCGAGTGATCCATTTGTATCAATTTATCTAACTAATTTTTACCATATTAATTGTTTCATGTTTAATCGAAAATACTCGATTCTTACTAAAATTATTCGAATCTTTCTAAAAAGATAATTAAATCATTTTAGTTTCACATTTTTACCTTTATTTCACATAATTTTTATCTTCAAACCTCAAATTAATCTAATTTTGTACCTATATTGATCACACTACAACTTCCATCCACTAATTTTAATAGTTATAAAGAAAATATAAGATTTTCAATCTTAAACTTTATTCGTGTTTTCTTACAATTCACTCCTTGAATCAATTCACCCGATTAATTATGAACGCCATTAATATCAACCAACGCTTATTATATCTAAATTCCCTTAAATATTGGATACGATATCATTACATACTAATATATTATCAAATTAATCGATATTAGTACAATCGATTCCCCCTTTATTTATCAGAATTTTCCCGCCATTTTTTGCCTAGCAACATAACCTCTTGCGTCTATCCCTATCAATGCCATTTTACTCAACCAATCAGAAATCCCCATTTGTCCAATTTTGTCCACGGCTTTTCTGAGAATTACTATGCACACCTGTGCATAAGGTCGCCCTATAGACTTTTATTTGATGAATTAGGTCACTCACAAACTGATCTTAGATATTTTGTCTAAATTTCAAAGTTCTCATGTTAACTAACGCTATTACTCGTATGGGTTAGTTACAACCCCTGAGAATAGACATCAAGAAACAGATCAGTAATCGCCTTTTAGGGATGATAGGTGTTTTTTTATTACCCGACGACCCGTGGTTTAGAGTACGCAGTATATAAGTAGGACATTAATTTATTTGTCGGTCGATCAGTGTGCATTTCTCTTTTCACATTTCGCCACTTTTTAGAGTCATCAAATGAGCATGAGCACCCATGAGGTTTTCTAAAAGCCGGCGCCCCTGGACACATGTACCGGCAAGGTATTTTAATGGTACGACAGAGGTAGGAGACGGCAACTCCTTTTTTAATACGTGAAGAGATGTTTTCAACAGTGCAATAATCGCATCGCAAACTTGCACGTGTAGGTCTGAGATAGATGGGAGAGGGAAAACTGTTCTAAGAGCACCATTGCAGATGTAATAAAATAGCTTAGTGAGCTAATAAGTTCCTGCGAAGTTGAAGATGTTCTAAGGTTTTTGGTGACCTTTTCATCATTGACTATGCGGATAGCCCGTCGTGTTATGTTAAAAATTGGTTGTCTGTAAAGAACGATAATTTTACGTGATAACGTCATAAGAAAATGGAGTGGAAGAGAGACAGATGTGTCACAACCCGAACGCTTAGACCGATCGTGCCTATCTTGTGCCATCCGGTGCCATCTGTCTATTCGACATGTGTTGTGGGGAACAGAACTGTCCCATTATACGTGCTGGACGGTCTGACGGTCTTGGATGCGTCGATTGTATTTTTGATATATTTTTTTAAAGTATACCTCGGCCGACGACGTTCGTGTCGGCACCTGATAGCTGTCGCAGAATACCGGCGCTGTGTGTATTACACAGCATTAATGTCGGGCGATGGCCAATTAACATCATAATGATGTACCTACATGTTGTTTGAAATGTAATAATGTTATTGTGTATTGTATAAATCTATTGTGTCATGTTGTGATGTTAATAAACATATTTTCTTTCTATCTATCGCTTGTTTCGCGCTCTCGCTTGCACGCTCGACTCAGGCGAAACGTGACAATGACTCATGCTTTTTTGCACGTACTACCGGCGTTCATCGATGTATAAGACTTTATCAAGTTAAAAACGAACCTGCTCATGATCTCTGAATTTCCACCTCAAGTATTCAGCTCGGTTGATAACCCTGCCCCTTCCTCCTGCGTACATGTAGGCGGAGAATTCTTCTCGTATCAACTTCTCCGCTGCTATCATCCCACCTTTTGCGTAAGTCTCGAGAAGCAGTCCACCTAAATAAATAAATAATTTGAACAAATTACATAGGTAACGCCTTTTCTCTCGAGACGAGCAAACCTAAAATAATACAATACCGGGAGAACAAAGCGTTTTTAGTGAACAGAGTGTTTATTGCGAGTTTTTGGTTCGCATTCTATCATGTCAACGTAAACAAACCGACCAAATAGAGAAGAACTCTCATATTGTGAATTTATATATAACGCGTGTTACATATCAAAATTATGTCGCTTACTTGCTCACATTTTGAACCGTGACATTTTGAGCAATCCGGCTAATTTGGATATGTAACACGCCTCTGGTAATTTCACAATATGAAATTTTTTAGGCAAAGTCTATTGATATTTTCAAAAAACAAGTTAAAAATCATTTCCTTGCATTGTAATTCCATTCCAACTTTAGTAAACTGACATTTTATAATAAATGTATTATTATTTATTTATTTCGTTATTTATTAATTATATATTTAATAATATATATAGTATGTATTTTTATTTATTATTCAATTATTTATCAGTGATAAATTTTCGTATATACATAATAATGATTCTCATAATATTACTATACTTCTAGTTTTCATTATTATTTTTTGATTTGCGAATCCTGCCCACTCCATGCACAAATTCGTTACCTTATGCACAGAATAATATACTCTACCTTAAGGTTGCCTTGAAAAGATTGCTCTCAGCAATCCTTGCAAGCCTTGTTGCATATATACAACTCTGTAATAACTTATTGATTCACTGTCCTTCTAATTTGTATTATGTAAATAAAGCATATTCTACCTTTTTCTCAATTTGGTTGGCTTGTAAACGTTAGCACGTTCGAATGTGACCAAAAACTCGCACTGAGTGCTTAGTATGAGTTTTTTTTATATGTAACACGCGTGAATCTAAGCACTCTGAGAACTCTGTGAACGTGTATACCATATTATATTCCATTATTATATTCTTAGAATATAATAACTAGGTATATGGCATATATGTATATATACTAGATATGTATATATAGTTATACATGTATATAACTACTAGCGGCCCGACCACGCTTCGCTGTGGCTCAATCTTTTCGTTTCCATCCATTTCCTTAGAGATGGCGCTGTATGTGAAAAAAGATTTTCCCGCTTTTCTTTTCAAATTTTTCCAGAATTTTCTTTGCTATAAACCTCACGGAGCCCGAGACCTTTCCAACGAATGCAAAACCGTGGAAATCGGTTCGTGCGTTCTGGAGTTATAGCGTCAGGAAGGAAAACCCGACTTATTTTTATATAGTAGATATGGTATATATACACGTTCACAGAGTTCTCAGAGTGCTTAGTACGAGTTTGTTGTTCGCGTTCGATCATGTCAACGTAAACAAACCTCCCAAATTGAGAAGAATCTTATAAATTCTCGCGTGTTACATATAAAAAAATCTAGGTACCTATATAAACTTTTTGATGAGAGTTTATTTCCTACAACAACAACAAGGAGTTTTATCACATTTATGTTCACGTGAAACATTGATGACGTACAAATCTTAATTGAAATCGTTAGAGCCTTTTCCATGATACCAAAATAAAACAAAAAAAATGGGTACAAGATTATTATTTTATATGGTTTTATAACGGTGTTTTTTCCAGCTTCTACTACACTATCGTACTGGTAGGAACACAAGGACACAGCATAGTAATACAACCAGTCCGATTTGGGCGCTAGTATGAAGTTAAAGTACTGGTTGTATTACTATGCTGTGACAAGGACATTGTTCCTACTATTCAGTAAGAGCACAAAAAATACTTATTCTATCTGCAAATATCGTGCAAATATTATAATTTAAAATTAATGACATACATAGATTTAAATAAAAACACTTTTCGTTCCTACTGAAAAGTAGCAGCAAATCCTCGTGCTTCTACTTTTCAGTAGGACCACGAAAAACCTTCATGCCATGTCCCGGTGTTCACACTCAGACGTGACTCACAAGGGCAGATTCGGGTGGGAGTTATGCCCCCCTCCTCTCTGCCCTGGGCTGCTGATGGGCCTAGAAAATACCTAATAATTGACCGAGCATGCGTAGCATGCGTGCTACTCCAGTAGTAGAGCGTAGTCGGAGCTGGAGGAAATGAAGACTTTAACGAGACGAGGGCCACCACACATTCCCACCACTGTGTCTCCTGTGTAGCCAGGATTAACAGCGGCGACAGCCAAACAAGGCAATGAACAGTGAAGTCCATTGCATTCACGGGGGTAAAACTACGGCTACCTTGAAACTCACAATCAGAAGTTGGTAGGAGTAAGAAGCTTTTGGAATTTGACACCCCTCTTAGCAATGTGAGAGGCAGCAATATGGCAAATAAGACATTAAAAGAGATGGCTAGTCAAGAGACTTTAACGATGAAATTTAAAGAATTGAAAATAAGCAAAAGCACATTACATACCTTTTTTGTAATCGGCTAATTTGTACAAAACAGTATGCTCTTCGGTGTGAGGTTGGGATATGACGCGGTCGAGAACGGATCCCGCTGCCTGCACGCCTCCCACCTTGGCTAGTAAGCCACCCATAATTGCTACAAAAAATAAGGATACTATTTAACGTAACATCAAACAAATACATTGCAAACCTAACCTAATCTATTTTGCACATCAAGAATTCCACGCTGTATGGCGATGGAAATATTTTGGCCTAGATATTGGTCAGCCCTTTGGTCACCCGAAGTCAAGACAAGCTTCTTGGCAACCTCCTTGAATAAATCTCGTGCTGATGGCCCCCACGGTCCCAACGTTTCTACATCGAACGCCTTAAACATATAGGAAGTACTCAGTTCTGAGTACTTCCCACATTTAAGCCGTTCAGCGCCGCGTGCAGCTGAGCCAGCCTCAAAGCTGGTTCCCTGGAGATGAGAAGCCGCTAAGGTATCAACACATGTTACATCCCATACCAGAGGTCTTCCCATCGTCCAAGGAACCAAAGTCATTCCATCGGCCGTTTTCCATCATTACGGCTAAGGCCAGGAGGCTCTAAAATTGCTGGTGTATTAGCAGTAATTAGGGCCCGACGGATGATATCGTTGAGGCTGGCGTGTCGTGAAATCCTACCTGCACTGCGTGAGCACGAGAGACCATGATGACCATATCTGTCTACCATAGTACCACACCTGCAGCGATGTTCCACTACAGCTGTGGCACCTAAACGTAGACAGCACGCCAGTCGAAAAGTGTGATTGTCAAGAAGAGTCCCTATATTTTTGGAAGGTAGGGCCTGAAGCCATAAACCTGACTCCCAAGAAATACTTAATAAATAAATAAATATAAATATTCCTGGACAAACTACACACGACCATCTAAACTAAGCAAAGCTTGTAGTATGGGCACTAGATAACTGATATTATACTTGAATACATTTTTTTTTGTTAATACATATATAGAAAACACCCAGACCAAGACAAACAGACATGTTCATGCACATAAATATTTGTCTTAGCGGGGATCGATTCCGCGAACTCGAAGTCAAAGTGGCCATTGCTAACCATTTGACCACCGAGCTCGTCAAACGCATCAAATACAGGATTTGATGTGCGATCTGCCCCCTTACCACCATCTCTTATTGCGATTCAATAACTGAATAGAAAGCTTATTCATACCAATGAATAAGCGACCCTATTTCAAATTGAATCGCAATAAGAGATGGTGGTAAGGGGGCAGATTAATTTGATGTGCACATCAGGTTTTTTTTGTAGATCAATTTAGTATTATGCAAAATGCGAACTTTTTATTTCGGATAATTGTCAACAAAAAAATGCAATAGTTTCGAGTTTTGTTGCAATTGCCCCCGATATTGGGTCACCTGTTTTCAATGAATCCTTTTTTTCTTTTATAGAAGAAAAAATAAAAAATTTTCAGTTCGTTTCGGACCGCCTATCAAATATAAACACACACATAGCTTTCACTATCTTGCGTTTTTGCCTTTTTGTTCCAAATTTTACGTACGTGCTACGGTGCTGCCATTTTTGGAAACGACCGGATTTGACAGAAAAATTGGACGTAATTATTAAAAATACACTTTCGGCTCTGCTTAATGTTAATTTAGACGATCGTTCATGGGAACAGGCCTCCCTACCTATTAGATTCGGAGGCCTAGGAATTCGCAAAATTACTACCCAAGTAACACAATTGACATTTGAACTAACCAGTCGTGAACTTATGTAGAACTTAAGGTCTATATAAGCTCTTATAAAAGTTCATCAAACAGCCTGACGCTCTATATAAGCATATGAAAGCCATTATAATACTTTAGATTGTATAGCGGTTGGCTAAAGGTATCACAAAATGATTTTATAATGCCTTCAGTTTTAGTGCAGCATGCCGCAATGCCGATGTACAGCTTTTAGCTAATTTTATTGCCTTTGTATCTACAATAGCATTTTTAAATGCCTAACGCTGCTTAATAGCATAAACTTGAACCATTATAATGCACCGTAAGTCCGCTATACAGCTTTTAGCTGTTTTCAGTACTTTTGGTTATATAATTGCATTTTTAGGTAGTAAGTAAATGCCTATTGCTGCTTAATACCATAAACCTGAACCATTATAATGCTAAAATTCTGCTGTACAGCTTTTAGCTGTTTTCAGTACCTTTGGTTTTATGATAGCATTTTTAAATGGTAAGTAAAAGCCTAGAGCTGCTGAACAGCGTAAACTTATATTATTGTAGTGCTTGCATTTTGAAAGATCAATTGAGTTCTGTTGTACACCTAGAAGTTCTATAATAGAATACATGTGAGTTATAGTAATGCTTAAAGCTGTACATACATCCACTTAGTAGTAATTAATCCGTTTAGAAGACCTTTTTATCAACTCATGCCGAACAGACTTAAGCTGTACAAAAATCTGGTTAAATAAAAGAAAATGGGTTTTGTCGTTCAATGATCACTAAAATTGCATTTTGTAACGGAACTAAATCAGTTCACATGAAGTCTACTGGTATATAAGTGAACACATATAAAACCACTTTGCAGACGATGACACTACGGTGGTTTATCAAAAGTCTTCTCTCTGGCCTCTGGCTTAATAAATATGTACATGTGAGTATTTATACAGCTGATGGTATTAATAAGCCCTTTTTATGGTTCACCAAGCTGTTTAGAACGGCACCATTTTGTAAATATTCCATAACCAAAAAAAAAATATTATTTCGACTTATGTAAGAAACTAATAGACCTATAATAAAGTGATAGCTCAAGTTAATTCATAACTATTAAGTTAATCAAGCAAAAATTTCGTTCTACATAAAAATAAGCACATGTTTTTTTATTACACCCATATCTTTTTATAACATTTTTAACAAAGGCTCTATAAACTGAAGGCGCGTGAAAATTTTCAATGAAACCTATATAGACATTGACAGTAAACTACATTTCGCAGTAATATTTGAAGGCAAGTAATAGAACAAGAGTAAAAAAGTTACCCAGAATATAATGTCAAACAACAAACTTATTCAATTTCGTCACCATCAGTCATATCGCTAGACGATAATTAAATTACAACGTTTATTCTAATAAAGCATTTGTACCGTGGCATTAAGGATGTTTTTTCAAAAATATAGGACTTATTTGAGTTCTATATGTGAACACTTGAAAGACTCCAATAATTCTTTTGCTTAAATTGTAATGCTAGTTTAATGCTTCTGTAATGCGATTAGCAACTTCAATAACAGTAATAGTGCTAGTATAATGCTTCTGTAATGCGGTTACAACTTTTTTTGACCATAGTAATGTTGATATAATGCTTCTGTCATGCGAATAAAAAACCAAATTAGAACCTAAAGCTGTTTAATTTGTGCCCAAATTAGCATTATATTAGCATTATAAACGTATATAAAACTAATATAGAACTTGGGTTTTAATGCTAAAACGATACATTAAAACCATAAGTCGGCCGTTATACGGCTACACTGTGTTACTTGGGTAGTGTCGCTCTCCCAGCATTTTTGTCTTCCGTTCATAGCGTTAAAAATCTTTTTACAAAAATTTGTAATGATTTTACACCAGAAATATGCCATGTAACGGATGCCAAACATGCTTGGACGAGTCAAGACCCAAATTCAAAATTTCCAGATTTTCCATCATCACAGAGACAGTGGGACGAGCCGCTTTGCAGACTGTTACGAAATAACCTTTTACAAACATGTAGCAATTCTGCAGAGCGTGCCCGTCTCCTGGCTGTAGCGGAATGGGAGTCTGGATTATGGCTACAAGCATTACCATCTCCTAATTTAGGAACTCTGTTGGATCGCGATACCTTCCGTCTAGCGGTGTGTCTGCGTTTGGGCACTTATATAAACGCCCCGCATCGTTGCCCCTGTGGTGATACTGTCGATCAACTTGGTCACCACGGACTTTCGTGTCTCAAATGTGCAGGCCGCATACCACGCCACGCTAGCCTTAATAATATCATCCACCGGGCTCTTGCCAGCATCCGTACACCCGCGGTTTTAGAACCGAACGGGCTTGCACGTGATGATGGGAAGAGACCGGATGGAATGACACTTGTGGCCTGGAGGTTGGGGCGACCTTTGGTGTGGGACGCTACCTGCGTCGACACCCTTGCGCCGTCTCATCTTCGGGTCACTGAAGTTAGGGCTGGTGCGGCTGCAGCGTTTGCTGAAAACCTCAAACGGCGAAAATATAGTTGCTTGGATCAGAGCTACATATTTGAGCCGTTTGGGGTAGAGACGCTAGGTCCGTGGGGACCATCAGCACATAAACTGTTTCAACAGTTGTCAAAAAGATTGATCGAAGTATCACATGACCAAAGGGCTGGCCAATATCTCGGCCAGAGGATTAGCATTGCCATTCAACGTGGCAATGCTGCCAGCCTTTTGGGCACTTTTCAAGTGGGTAACGAATTGGCGGGGCTTCATTATTTATAGTTATTTATTTCTAAGTTATATTTAAGTAGGTATTTTATTTATAAGTTATTTGTATATTATTAAATGTTTAAAATATGTTAAGTTATAAATGTGATCAATTTAGTATTTTCTTAAAATAGAATAACAATTCGCTTACTATTTTTACTAAGCGCACTAATATAATTATTGCGTTAGTATCTAAGATACGTATATTTGTCGAGAGATTTTATTATTTGTCTGAACATCAGACGGCCCCGGTGGTCGAATGGCTAGCAGTGGCTACTTTGACTCCGAGGTCGCGGGTTCGATCCCCGCACAAGGTAAACATTTGTGTTCATGATCATGTCTGTTTGTCTTGGTCTGTGTGTTTTCTATGTATTATAAATGTGTATTTACAAAAAAAATGTATTTAAGTACATATGTCAGTAGTCTAGTACCCATAGTACAAGCTTTGCGCTTAATTTGCCACTCACTGATTAATCACAAAATCTCAGAAACTATATCACCTACAAACTTGAAATTTGGCAAGTAGGTTCCTTATAGGGTGTAGAGTAGACACCCTACAAGGAACGCTAAGAACGGATTTTACGAAACCCCACCCCTAAGGGGCTAAAACGGGGGTTGGAAGTTTGTATGAAAGTCCTATGTTTTTGAAGTAAGAGACTTGAAATTTAAAATGTATGCTCTATATATGGTATAGAGGTGTACTAACAATATATCTTTAGAAATCAACCCCTTTTTGGGGTTAAAACGGAAGTTGGAAGTTTATATGAAAGTCTTATGTTTTTGAAGTAAAGTCGAGACTTGAAATTTAAAATGTATCTTTAAAAATCAACCCCTTTTTGGAGTTGAAACGGGGGTTGGAATTTTGTATGAAAGTCCTATGGTTTTGAAGTAAGAGACTTGAAATTTAAAATGTATGTTATAGATAGTGTGGAGGTATAATAAGTAATGTATCTTTAGAAATCAACCCCTTTTTGGGGTTAGACGCGGGATGTTATATTGTATGAAAGTCCAATGTTATTGAAGTTAAAGTACTTAATATGTAATTATGGCAGAAGGATTTTTTTTTAAATAATATTTAAGCATAAAAATTATTGAAAACAACTACTAACAATTATAAGGAGTGATGTTTTATTATAACAATAAAAAGCATTTTAGGTTTTACAGAGAAGCTTAGAAAAAAATAATATCCGACGACTTCATTTATTCTAAAAAATCGTGTAGATAATAGATAAATAACCAAATATTTCTGGACAATTTACACAGCGCCATCTAGTCCCAAATTAAGCGCAAAGCTAGTGTTATGTGTACTAGACAACTGATAAATGTACTTAAATATTTTTTTTTTGTAAATACATACTTATAATACATAGAAAACACCCACACCAAGACAAACAGACATGTTCATGCACATAAATGTTTGTCTTGTGCGGGAATCGAACCCGCGACCTCGGAGTCAAAGTGGCCATTGCTAACCATTCGACCACCGAGCTCGTCTGATGTTGATTGTGTGAGATATTGATTGTTTTTATTTTTTCTTTTCATTAGGTTTTTTTTTAATATAATTAAAAATTATGTGCAAATAACTAACTCCACGCGTACGAAGTCGCGTGTGCCGCTAATTTGTTTATATTTATTATTTTATCGCATGAAATGTCGGGAGACTCCAGATGATTCTCGACCATCTGGTAACCCTACTCACAGCATACCGCAGCCAAATAAAAATTTCCTTGAAGGTTGTTGCGCTCCAGCGAGTGAGGAGGTAGCCTACCGACGCTTGTTCATCAGTGGCGCCACCACTCGCACGTTTATGAGCCCTCAGATATATAAACGTTGTGGACAACTCAATTATTTTAAGCCAGTATGTAACTACTTTAATAGTTTACGCAAATGCAAAATGGCATAAGTATAAAAGGAGTAATTAATTTATACTTATTTATATATTTATTAACTGATATTTATTTACCTCTTCATTTATGCAATAAAATCTTCGATCATTAATAGTGAGAGGCAATAGATAAAATACTTAATCAATACTTATAAATAAAAGTCTTAGTAAATATTTTTTTATAAAGTATAAGCAATATTACTTATACTGTGGTATAAGTTAATAAATTTTGACATAATGTTTCAATTACCTACTATATAAAAGTTCTTAATTCGAATAACTCTTAACATTATGTGTGCAGCTCACAATAGAGAACGTGTTAATAAAAAAAAATGTCGTGTTTGAATACGACACAGATTTATAGGTCCTTATATGACTTTAATTAATTATACCGAAACATCGTATGACACAATTTATAAGAAATGTATATCAATAAGAATATAATATATTTTTATTGATATAAGTAAGTACATTTCTTTCAAATAAGAAGGGTACAGGCAAATAACAGGGAATGTCCAAATGAATAGAAATAGATTTTGAGAAAAACACAGTTAAAAGTTCAGAAGTATTACAATTTACATTGAGATCAGCGTATGTAGTAACATAAACTTCGCCTTTTTGGCGCCATCTGTTTACTTTTTAAAAAACTTAAGGATTGGACATTAAACTAGCAATAAACATTTAATTCCAATAGAAAATAGGATAAATAAAAATTTTGACATTCCCTGTTATTTGCCTGTACCCTTCTATAATCATTTACCTGACAATGTGAAAGAGCTTAAATTATCAATGTTCAAGAAGAAATTGCATGACTTTTTATTAAATAATTGTTATTACTCAATTGACGAATATCTACGACATAAAATTGTTACCTACCTATTTAATTTATGACTTATTACTGAATATATTATCACAGTATAAGTACTTATTAGTACTACGTAATATTGTATAAATAGACAATGTAATAATTTAACGATATATCCACACGCCCATATTGGGTAGAATAAGCGAAACTTAAAAAAAAAATAACATGTGTACCTAGTTATTATCCTATTTTTGTGAATAAAGAATTTTATCTTGTGTTATCTTGGATTAGCCCATAACGAACCTCTATGAAATCTGTTGTCGTATCATTCATAATAGTAAAATCGATTAATGAACTTATCAACATTACATTAAGCTTACCAGAATGAACCTTTTCTCTATTATTTTACACTTTAAAGCTTGAATGTTTTATTGGCGAACTCACAAATGTTATGTACCCACGAAAAGGCATGAATGTTTCTGTGTTACGACACGGAATTTTAGAGAAAATTTTGGAAAACACATTTTCGATGTTAACTTGTACTACTATGGTACTACGCTATATAAACAATTGGTAGTTGTCATAGCAACTAATGCTGTAGTTACAGTGTGATATAGTTTTGAGCGTTTGTCCATTCACACGTCCGTTTTAACCGAAAAAGGAAGGAAAATGCCTTCAATACCGTGGATCATGATATCCTCCTTGCAATCCTTACACATCTCAATATTTCACCTACGGCTTTAGAATGGTTTTCCAGTTATCTCCGTGGTCGCTGGCAGTCTGTTCGGCTTGGGGAAACTTCCTCTAGCTGGTCTGTACTTGATGCTGGTGTACCACAAGGCGGTATTCTCTCTCCTCTCCTGTTCTCCATTTTTATTAACCAAGTTGTCTCTAGTTTTCAGTGTTCATTTCATCTATATGCTGATGACTTGCAGCTTTACTCTCATGACAATTTAAACGATCTGCCACTAGCTGTTGATAGGCTCAATCAGGATTTAGTTCGCCTTAAGACTTGGTCTAAGCAGTTCGGAGTCACTATAAATACAGGAAAGTGCCAAGCCATGATTGTGGGTAGTTCACGAATGTTAAGTAGACTTGACTTGACCACTACACCACCTATTATTTTTGATGGTGATACCATTCCGTATTCCACTTCTGTAAAAAATCTTGGACTGCACATAGACTCATCTCTAACTTGGCAAGTTCATGTCTCGATCATTTGTCAGAAGGTGGTAGGATCTTTGCGTAATCTATATCGCTTTAAGAACTTTCTCCCTCTCAAAACAAAGATTTTACTTGTGCAAAGCCTTATCTTTCCCATAATTGACTATGGTGATGTGTGTTACACTGACTTGAACTCGGACCTACTCAACAGGCTTGAACGGCTTCTTAACAACTGCATACGTTTCGCCGTTGGGCTTAGGAAGTATGACCATGTATCTGCTCACCGTTCTCAACTGAAATGGTTACCCATTCGCCAACGAAGAAATGTTCGTATCCTCACTACTCTTTTTTCCATACTTAATGATACCACAGCTCCTTCTTATTTAAAAACGAAATTCCAACCCCTTTGTTCTGTACACAGTAAGAACCTCCGTTCTGCTGACAACCTTTTCCTTTTGTGCCCTCCTCACCATTCTGGGTATGTAGACCAATCGTTCAAGATCCAGTGTATTCGTCTTTGGAACGCGCTACCTGTCGAAATCAGGAAGGCCAAGACTCGGATCTCATTCAAATCGATGACCCGTGCGTATTTTCTCAAGTCTATTCAGGAATAACAGACATAGTTATTTTCTAATTATCTATATGTATGTATTTATGTATATGTGTGTATTTATGTGTATGTATATAATATATATATATATATATTCATTTATTTATATGTATGTGTACATCTATCTATACAAGTAAAAATTATTTAATTAGTATGTATTTGCATATGTTTAAACTTTATTAAACCTAAATTAACATTTTAATTTCCAATTATTCTCTCCCTGTGCACCTGCCATGTCTTATCTCTGCATCACCCTATGGTTGACTGGTAGAGAATGCTTGTATAGCATTAAGTCCGCCTGTGTACAATTTTGTGCATGAAGTTTAAATAAATAAATAAATAAATAAAATGCAATACTTATGTTTCTTCCCTAAAAGAAACATATTGCATTTTTAATAATAAAAATAAAATTCAATTAAATACAACTTTATCTAAATATATGGACAAGAATTACTTAAAAATATTTTTCAAATTTTAGGTAGGGGAGACTGAGGGGAGTTGAAACAATTTTGACATTTTGTTTCATATACCAAATATTATAGACAGAAATCGTATGATATTAGTACCAATCGATAGGTCATTCTTTACACTTGCGAATGACTAACATAAAAAAACTGTGAGCGTTAAATATTGTGGTGAAAAATGGACTTAACAACAAGTCAACTTGTTTCAACTCCCCTCTTACCGAGGTATGATGAAACAGGGATCGAGGAGAGTTGAAACATATGATTTTTGAGAAGTATTAAGAGCTGTACAATACAAATATTGATATATAATTAAAGGTCTTTATTAAAATAAAACTTTTCAATACGAAACAAACTTTTATATTAATATTTTGTACTGATATATCAGTTAAATAGGTAACTACAGGTCTAATACAATAATCAGATCCTAAAGTAGCTAAATGTACTATAAAGTCCTAGTCGTAAAATTAATTTGTTTGATTAACTTAAACTGAAACAAAATAAACAAATTAAATCAAGAAAAAAAAGAAAAAAAAATGTGTTATTTATTAATAGCTTTCTGATATAAAAATGAAAATGAGGATAGTTGAAACAGTCTGTTTCAAATCTCCTCAGTAAGAAAATACCTCCCAATTTTTATTTAATCAACAATCAAGAAGCAAATACGCAGAAATCAATTATATCAAATATATATAATAAATCTTTAGTTAATGAGCTTTCGAAATATATATAACTTAAACCAAAATACAAAACCCTTATCAAAATATAGGCATCGTAAAAAAGCGTTAAAAATTTACTTTTCACGATTTTTGTCACATGGCACGCAGAACTCCACAAGCGCAAGACGTCAGCGGGCGGAGTGAAGTGCATCAAAAACGTCATTTTTAAGTTTCGAGAAATTGGTACTGTTTCAAATCACCTTTGTTTCAAATCCCCTCGGTCTCCCCTACCTCTAAGTGGGTGAAACGGAGGTCCAAAGTTTGTATGGGAAAACGAGATTAGTTGGACTATTTTATCCTAAATTAATTTTACACGAGTACTTCTATTGATTAATAAGTAAACACGTGTTTGCCTCGAATGTCACGCTAACGAAGCCGCGGGCGAAAGCTAGTACAAAATAAAAACATATTATATATTTTTATTGTGTATAAAGTTTACAAGGGTTTGGTTTATTAGTCACTACACCTACATCCTTTAAGTTTTAAGTATATGAAATATACCTACTTGCTACTGCTGTTCATTAGGTACATACCTACCATAATTAAACAAAGAATTCAGAGAAAGAAGTAATATGTACAGGCATCGGCGACAAATAACGCACCCCGACCTGGGGCCTACCGCCTAAGCTGAAGCCGATTCCCATCGAATTTTTCTGCTGCGAATATCAAACTTTAGCTTAGATTTATAGTACCTGTGTTTAGTTTATCTTGTAGAAACCCTGGAGCTCTACCGATTAAGCTGAAGATTGATGTCAATACCTAAATCATAAGACTCATTTTTCGAATCAAAATATTCGGTGCTAGTCGGCTTCAGCTTGGGGCCCTACCACCGAAACTGAAGCCGATTCCCATCAGATTTTTTGATTGCGAAAATCTACTTTCAACGATTTATGATAGTTGTGTTTAGGTTAGCTGTGTGAAACCATAGAGCTCTACCGAATAAGCTGAACATTTTTATTATTAACTTAAAAATAAGATCTATTTTGGCGATCAAAAAATCCGGCGGTAAACGGTTTCAGCTTCGGAGGTAGCGTTGTCTTTGTCCAATGCACTGAGTTCAATTGACTCTAAATTAAGTATTTTTTTTATCTACCTACATAGAAATAAAATTAGAAACTAAAAGTAAAATTATTTTAGATATTAATTAGCTCACAAGTACGGCCGCAATGGAGTACTGGTTGCCATCTAAGGGTACGAGGACCTAAATGCCAGCTTACACCTTGTGATTTCCATCAGGCACGCTGTATGCTGATTTGCTTGTTTGTCACCTTAGTGGTTTGAAAAAATAAGAGATAAAATTACTGTATTTTTTACAACAGTATACCTATTTTATCTATGATCATATTATACGTAATGCCATAGACAAAATTTAATACTGTAATTTTATAATGCATAATATTTGTTAATGCAAAGGTATTAATAAAGATACTGTAGGTAAGGTACAATGGCGCCAGGGATTATTACGCCAGCCATACATTAGGAGTGCTTAAAAATTTGTGGTTTACATCGGCGTTAACAAGTTGTTCCAATATTTCAAAATGATGTGCGATATAGCATTAAAATTGTGCTATAGGTTTTACTGTTTAGTCATTACAAGTAATTGAGGAACAAAAAGATTCCTGACAATAATTTTCGGCAAGTCTCTGCAGTCCGGAATAAATGAACAAAGACAAAGACTAAAGAATTTTCAAGAGCCCTTTATGGCTAAAGGAATTTAATAAAAAAAAAACTAACAACGATTATGCATGCAATTATATGCCAATATGTAATACTGCTTTCTAAGTGTACTCTGGCAGTACAAAGAGAATGTATTAGGTAATAAAAAATAATCCAACCAAAAGTCCAAAACACATTCTTCCTTCCCTCTAAGTTTGTGATTCGCTATAACTTCCCCGGCGTGTTCGTGTTTATCTACTTCAACGACAGGCAATTATTTCGACAACTGATACGATAATACTGCTTTATATTGTACTGTGATATTACTAGAAAACAAAAACACATGTTCTTCTTCCCTCTCTCCCCGCGTTAACCGCTACGTTTTTGATTCGCATTCAGTTGTCGCAAATGCGACTCGCTCGCATTGACTCCCCGCGCAGCGCTGCGCGCGCAGCTCCCCGCTACCATTCCGCGCCGAGGACGACCTTGTCTCGTTGTCAGTCAGTTTAGTCCGCTTTCCTTTCATGTCGCACGCTGTCTTTATTTTCTATTCTTCGTTATTCAATAATCAAGTAATATAATGTTTATCCATCACTCAATCATATTATTGAGAAATCTAGTTTTTTCGTGAACAGTGATTGACATTGCAATTGTTTAGTGATTGTATTATTATAACATAAATAAAAATGAATCCCGAACCAGAAATAAAAACTGAAGTCAAGGAAGAAACATTAGAACCCATAGGTAGGTAAAACGTTTGCATTTTTTATAAATTTAAATAATGTAAACTACGATTTAGGTTATGTTATCTACTGATACAAAGCGTATAGTTAAAAATGTACTGTTTTGCATGTGCTATAAAGTCGAAGTTATTGTCACTCGTATTGAGTGACTGTTAACCAAATAAAGCGCTTTGTCCGCTTTACATATGCTGTGACATTTATGAGGATACGGCTTCTATGTAGCGCTAACAGCGCTTTTGTGGTTCAGACAGACCGTTCAGATCCACTAGTGAGGTGACAGTCTCATTTCAATTTGATACATTCGATTCTTTTGACTTATTAAGATAAACTGAATAGTGAATCGGAAATAGGTATTGGTTTATGTTTTTATTAATGAACGAGAAAGTAGGTACTACATAATGTTACATTCTATTAAATGAGCTTAGTTTCTGTACGAAATGATATGTTTTGACATGCGTATCTAACGGTTTCGATATACTCAAGTTCATAGTTGGTATACTCAAGTTATTTTTCTATAATTTCTTAAAATACATGTGAAATATATATTTTTTAATATAGTATGTAGGTTCATCAGTCATTTGGATAGGTATTGAGGCAGTTCTCAAGTGGATTATATTTATATTGTTTATGAACTTTTAATTCAGCTATGACGTTGTGTAAGGGATCTTTTGACAGCTTAATACTAAGACTAAATGCACAATAATATATCATTGAGACATTATTACATAAATGTAACTGTTAAAAAAATATTTTTCTTAGAAATTTGTAGATTTTTCTTGCTTTGCTCTAGTTAATTGGGTATAACTTGTTTGTTTATTATCATGACAATATGATTTATATTTTTGGTAAGCTAAATAAACTGCTATTACCTTCCTTCTCTCCAAGGGTACGGAGCGCGTGATAAATAATCGGTTCCTTAGGTGCGTAGAAGAGCACGACTTAATCGGCGACCATCAATATGGCTTTCGCTATGGTCGCTCGCTCGACTGTATTTTCTATACCACTAAAGTGGCAAACAAGCATACGACCCTCCTGATGAAAAGCAATTACTGGATTTGGCGAAATTGATATGTTGTATATTGACAGCATTCATTGCTATGCGGACGACAGCACCGGCGGCACATATTACACGGGTCGCGGCAATATCTCTGGTTCGCCTGTTTACAAAATCTGTCTGCAGCCATTTTTGTAACGTCATAGCTACAAAGGTTTCCACTACTGCATTCTAAAATAGGCAGTTCGTGTTGTGGAAACGACATCCATACGAGTTTTACGTATATAGAAGATATGGTTCCGACTTTTACTGAATATCCTCCATACTATAAGATATGGGGCTCACTTTTTCTAAGTTAGACTCACACTGCGCTAGAATAATTTGATTTCCTAGTTTACACATATATAGTGACTATTACAATATTTTTGTTTTTCTATATATAAATGTGTAGCTCATACTAAAGTCGATGTCGATTAAAAGTTGCCACATCCCTACTTGCTAGAGTTTTATGGTTTGAATGCCCTGGATACAAGTCCTTTATAGCGCGACTTTTGTATTCTTAATATTTAGTTCAGGGATGTGTCGACAAATAAGTTTATGTAATTCAGAAATTAACTCGTTCAGCAATTATATAATTTAACAGCAAAACCAATATAGTTCAACTTACGACCATTGATATACAAAAAAAGGATTTTTGTATATCAATGCTTACGACTGTTATTTTTTTACGCGACATCTTGGAGCAACTCGATAGGGGCGCTATAAAGGGTGGAAACGATTAGTGTCCTCAATGAATTATTTTTGGACTGGGTATACAAGATAATTTTATATATCTTAATTAAATGACTGATTGATTAATTAATTAATTATTTAATCAAAATCAAATTCAATTACAATCACACAATAGTTAAAGCAAACTTATCTGGCATAGGTTAAGCACTAACGTGGTAGTTAGTAAGGTTTTCTGTTTTGTTAATGGTTACCAGGGACTAGAGAAATAAAGGACCAGCAATGTTCATATTAAATTGCGTACACCGGAATTTAGTTACTCTAAAGAGCAACAGAGGTCGCTAAGAGTCTCAAATTAGTTAAAGGTAATTTTATTAGTAACAAAATCAGTACACGAAGGTTCAATTTGTTTAATTATGCTTTTCTGTTTTAATCAAAAATGGCTAGATGGCGCGCAAACTACTATCACGCTAAATGCTTAGGTACCTACATAGTATAGTATAGCATCTACGTACCGTTGTATCAAAAATAAAAGTCCGAGAGCTGGCACCAATTTTTGAGTAGGTATTTGAGGCAAGTTGAAAACTTGTTACATACCTCTCCTATTATACCCCAATTCGAAACTGCAGACCTGGCTGGTGAGTAGCGGGGCTAAATCAACTCCAAAATTTCTAAAAATATTTTTTTTTTTTGCAAAAATATATTTGAGGCAATATGCATTTTTTATATGGGGCCGTCCATAAATTACGTCATCGATTTTTTCAGATTTTAGACCCCCCCCCCCCCTATAATCATCCTATCGTCATTTCTTAATGACGACCCCCCCCCCCCTTCTCCCAAAATTGACGTCATTACTAGTTTGACAAAATAAAACATTGCAGATTTGAGAAAAATAGGGTATTATATGATTAAAACACTTGGTTATAGAATCACCTTTTATTATTTTTACTTTGGCAATAATCATTGATATAATATAACTACTTATTTTTTACTTTTCTTTGGATAACTCCCACGGAGTTTTCACCCATTTTTTTAAATTCTGGATCACGGGTAATATCTCCGGATCCTCCCGATATTCGTTTTGGCTCGATTCATCCACGGATTTTGATGCGGTTTTTTTAAATAGATAGACTGATTCTTAAAGAAGGTTTATATGTATAATAGATGTAAGTACCACGGGCGAAGCCGGGGCGGGCAGCTAGTATTTTACTAGGTGTGCTGGAAGAAATTTCTTTTTAGAAATAATCTTTTTGTACGTGAAAAATAAACTATAAATAAATAAATAAGAATGACGTCAATTTCGAAACACCCCCCCCCCCCCCCCCATCTATCATTTACCGTCATCCGCAGACCCCCCCCCCCCCTCCCTAATTTAGAATGACGTAATATATGGACGGCCCCTATGTTGTACTTTAATGATAAAAGAATAGAAAAAAATATAAGCCAGAGGATTTAGTCGGGGTTTTAACATTGCCAGGCGCGTCTTAACATTGCCACAAATATATTTATTGAAAAAAAAACATTATTTTTTCCAAAAATATATTTGAGGCAATTTGCAATTTTTATATGTTGTAGTTTAATGTATAAAGAATTAAAAAAAATAAGCCAGATGATTTAGTCGGGGTTTTAACATTGCCAGGCGCGTGCAGACATTTTTCAAAAAAATAAATAATTAAAATGTATTTGAGGCAACTTGAGATTTTAATAGGGCATTATTTATAACTAAAAAATAAAATTCTACTAAAAAAAAATGGCCGTGGGCTACAATACTTCATGTTGCGATTTGCATTTATACAGCTACGGTAACTGCTCCACACCAGGCGGGTGGTATGCTTGTTTTCATCCGACATTGTACAAAAAAGCAAGTTTGGGTTTTTTAGGAATGTTTCTACTAAGTACATTGCTAAGTAGTCTACTACAAAATATTCCTAAAAAACCTTAATTTGTTATAAAAAATATTTTAAAAATGATAAAATCAAAGGAGGACAATGGTGGGATTTGAACTCGGGGCTTAAGTATTACGAGTAGAGCGCTCTTCCAAAATGATCTATGAGGTTGATTTGTGAGATTGGCGAATTTTTGTATTATGGTGTATTACTGTGAATTCGTATTCATTATGTTTTTTAAAAGCAAACCTTTAATTTGCTTTTAAAAAACATTTTTAAAACATATTAATTAGACAAAAGTAGAGTGGTAATCCCATACAAAATATTAAATATAGCGTCCCTCGTGAAAACAGTTAAAAATCTTAAGTCCCGTCATTCACTGAAATCACAATATTGTGCAATTTAACTAAAAGAATGTGGTGAATGTATGATAAAAAAATATTCTTTTATATAATAGCTACAAAATATTCCTAAAAAACCTTAATTTGTTATAAAAAATATTCAAATAAAAAAATATTTTTTTTATTTGAACTCGGGACTTACGTATTACGATTCTTATCATCCTTTAGGCTGACAATAAGTCAGCCTGTGATACGATAAGAATAATATTTACTTTCGTAACAACAAAGATTTCATTCACAAGTTGCTATTTTTCTTCGACCGCGGCGCTAGTATGTACGTTGCACAAAAAATCTGCCGCTACTAGCGCCAAAAGTAACTACGAGTAAATAAAGCAAAGCATAGCATCATAAAAGCATCAAGAGCGACATCCATTGGTAACGGTAAAATTGAAGTTTATTTTTTAGTGAAAATCATCATTTGTTAACTTTATTATTAGTGTTATATATCAGACAAAAACTATTGTGTAATTTTTAAAATTATTTTATGATTATGTATCAAATTTCGTTGAGAAATATTTGGTATTAAATTTTTTCATGTCTTATTGCCAGCACCATCTAGAAATAATACGGAATGTTGACTTTCGTTCGGTGCACGATATTTTGTATGGGATTACAACTCTATATTAATTTATTTACTCTATGATGGTTACTAACTAATTATGGATCAAGGCCTGAACAAATTTTTATTTTGATTTTTCTACTTTCTTTATTATTGTAAAAAAGGTGGACCTAATAATTTTTTTTCATGGGTAGAAAAAACTTGTAATAGATATTATTCTGTAATATATATTATGGGTTACTGGCTTCTTGTTTAGTTGACGAGCTCGATGGTCGACTGGTTAGCAATGGCCACTTTGACTCTGAGGTCGCGGGTTCGATTCCCACACAAGACAAACATTTGTGTGCATGAACATGTCTGTTTGTCTTGGTCTGGGTGTTTTTTATGTATTATAAGTATGTATTTACAAAAAAAAAAAATATATTTAAGTACATTTATCAGTTGTCTAGTACCTATAACACAAGCTTTATACGCTTAATTTGAGATTAAATGACGCTGTGTAAATTGTTCAGAAATATTTATTTTTTATGGGGTGTAAGTGGTTCATCAACATCTGTGAACCAAATCCAACCTCACCTGCACGTGGTGCACCTTGCTGTCTGACAAACGAGGCTCTGACAAAAAGAGAGGTCGGGCATTGCGTATTTTGTAAGCTTCACGACCGGGGAAAGTACCTCCACCTCACAGCTAAATAACAATTCCCTTGAGTGTTATTGTGTTCCTGCGAGTGAGTGAAGTCACCAGGAAGGAGGGAGTTGCTGCGTCGGTGGGGTGTTTCATGTTGCGAGCGTTTATATGGCTACGGTACGGCTTAACATCAGGCGAGCCGTATGCCTGTCTTCCACCCGACGTAGTATTAAAAAAGAACGAAACTATGACGAATTGCTTTCATTTACAATCTTGTCTCTGTCTGCATCAACCCATATTCATCCCACTGCTGGGATACCCAATTTTTTAATAAATGAAGGGATTTTAGAGCGTACTCCACCACCCTGGTCAACGGCGGCTTGACGAAGGCCAGTGTTTTCCAGCTGCGCAAAGGCCACTTATTTGGCTTAATAAACCAGAAGAATTTGAAACCAAAAAATAGGGCACTAATTTACATTAATTGTGGCATTAATGATTTTTGGTATATCAATACAGTCATATATAAATATTTACCTTAAATTCGCAACCAATTTGTAGTACGGAAGATGATAAAATCAGGCAAAATCTTCATTTCTTGAATACCTAATCCCGACACAAAAAATGGGGTGTGACTGTGTCATTTATACGGCCGTGTCTTGTTACGTGAATACGTTATATGCACTAAAATTATGTCAAAAAGGCAGCGCTTCCACCTCCTCCGCACGCGATTTTCCATAGTCCTTACTTAGCGTAATAAAAACTTTGATCCTTCATTTATCCAGTGGTGTGATTGAATTTTGGATGGTGATGATGATAGATATCTAGCTGCAAAACTGTATCCCCATTCGTTTTTTTGAATTGCCTCTCTATGTAAACAAGATCTGGCGAAAAGAGAGGTGGGACATAGCATATTTTTTTAAGCTGCCCGAATTGGGATATACACCTCATAGACTACCGCAACAGAATAATCAATTCCCTTGACGGTTATTGTGTTCTTGCGTGACTGAGGTCACCAGAAATAAAAGAAGGAAGGGGTATACGCTAGTAACGGATCGGTGACCCCTTGGATTTACCCCCCTTGGACCCCGATTTTAGTATTCGATTTATACGAATATTATGATTCATATTATTCGAGTTTTACGAGTTTTTCGAATATCTTCTTTACATAGTATAAAATAAAGTCGCAGCCGCTGTCTGTGTGCTTAGATCTTTTAAACTACCTACGCAACGGATTTTAATGCTGTTTTCAGCAATAGATAAACAAGTAAATAAATATTTCTTGACAATTTACACCGCGCCGTCTAGTCGCAAATTAAAACTATGGGTACTAACTAAGGTACTAGATAAATGATAAGTGTAAATATTTTTTTTTTTTTTGTAAATAAATGCATTTAATACTTAGAAAACACCGAGACCAAGACAAACAAGACATATTTATGCACACAAATGTTTGATTTGAGCTGGGATTGTTGGATGAGTTACTGCAATCCCTGGTTTTCTATCTGGTCTCAGAGAGTTTTGGGGCATGTTAATGTCTTTATTTGTTGGATTTTGTTTAAAATGGCGGATGATGGCGTCAGTCATTCATCCCCGCGCGCGCAACCATTCGAGGACGATTGGATACACACACAGATCAAAAAGCTGCGTTCGCAAATTTTGTTGCTATCATTTTGCTAGTTATTTAATATACAATTTTATACTATTCGTAAAACTCGGAAACCTCGAATACTAAGTTTTATAGTATTCGAATATAAAACAAGGGCGAATACTCGAATAAAACGAATACTCGAATACTCGAATTGCATGCCCAACCCCTTGGTGTTGCTGATCTCAATGGGCGGTGGTGATTGGCTTTCTATCAGGTGACCCACATGCTCTTTGCCTTCCTCTCATATAAAAATAAAAAAAAAACTAAGTATATTACTATTTTATTGTACTCCGTTATTATTTTATTGTATAGAATGTAGACATGTAGACGTTCAACTGAATTAAGATTCTGATTCTGATTAATCAGAATCTTAATTCAGTCAAAGTACGGACAGTGCTACACAAAAGAGTAGATAAAAATAGCGGCGCCATTTTCTTTGTAAGAACAGCTTTCACACGGCAACCCTGAGCAATTTTCTATGGAAATTAACAATGTTGCTACTACCAATAAATTTAGTTCTATGCGTCTTCCGGACTCACGCCGAGAACCCCCGAGAACACCCGAGAAGCGTGAATGTGATCGCTTTCTCGCCGTCTCCTTGTCGCGCTCGCCTGTTCTCCGAATGTTGTCGGGTTTTTTGCCCGCTTCAAAGGGTTCGGTTCGGTCTCAGTGCGACCGTGGCATTGATTTGATAGTGTGTTGTTGTGGAGTCTGTGGTCGCCATCGCCAAGCTATTATTTAATTACATTTGTAATTTCTAAATTTAGTATTCACAAGATTATAATATGCTAATGCACATAAAACCAAAGCCGCTGCACTGTCGTCCATTCCGGATAACGATCGAGAATGTGAATGAGAAGGTCGCATGAGTGTAGATGTCTTCTCGGTTCTCGCGCAATTTCTCGGCGAGACTTCTCGCGTGAGTCTGCAGCGCCTACGAGGGGAGGCCAATAAGTTCGCGGAATGGAGGGGTTGATGGGGATAAATTTACCCGTCCAGGTAGGCACTAGTTAAGCACCTCATTAAGAGTATATATACCAAGTTTGAACCTAATCGTGTCATTAACTTTTGAGTTATCGACCTGCAAACAACTAAATCGGGAAGAAGTCAGCCAGTATGGAGAAAATTGAACACCGTGCCGTTATTAAGTTTCTTACCAAGCAAGGAAAATCCGCTCAGACGATTTTTCAAGAGCTGTTGGCGGTTTACGCGGACTCTGCCCCTGGTAAAACCATGGTTTACAAGTGGCATGGTCTTTTCAAACAAGGAAGGGAGTCCATTGAAGACGACCCCCGCTCCGGACGGCCAATTGAGGCCACCACACCGGAAATCGTCGAAAAAGTAGAAAAACTTGTATTGGAAGATGCCCGACTGAAGAAGAAGCAACTTGCAGCAATGGTTGGAGTATCCGAATCAAGTATTTTAAATATCCTACATCATCATCTTGGGATGACTAAAGTCAGTGCAAGATGGGTTCCGAGAATGCTCACGCCACTTCAAAAACGCGAGCGTGTCGAGTGCTCTCACCAGTTTCTGGAGCTCTGTGGAGAGAGAAAGGAAGAAGTTATGGCCCGGATTGTTACTGGAGATGAAACCTGGGTTCACCACTATGAACCTGAGTCGAAGCAAGAGTCGATGCAGTGGCATAAAAAAGGCACACCTCCTCCAAAGAAGTTCAAAGTGTCACAATCGGCCGGAAAGATCATGGCGACTATCTTTTGGGATACAGAAGGTATTTTACTGATCGATTATAAAGAACGTGGTGCGACTATAACGGGACAGTACTACGCTTCTTTACTGGAAAGATTGAAAGAAGCCATTAAGAAAAAAAGAAGAGGAAAACTGTCAAAAGGTGTGCTCCTTTTGCACGACAATGCACCCGTCCACACGTGCCATGTTGCGACGGCTGCCATTCACCGATGCGGCTTTGAACAATTAAACCACCCACCATACAGTCCAGACTTGGCCCCCAGTGACTATTATTTATTTCCAAAAATGAAGAAAGAGCTGCGTGGAAAGAAATTTGACGACGATGATGAAGTCAAGTCGGCAATTTCGGCCTATTTTGACACCAAAGACAAATCATTTTTTTTCGATGGTATAAACAAGCTATTTGAGAGATCCGAAAAATGTATTAGGGTTAAAGGAGAATATATTGAAAAGGAAAAATAATTTGGTGTTTAATTTCAACCTCCTTCTCTCTCATTCCGCGAACTTATTGACCTCCCCTCGTATAAAGCGTCAGTTCAGTGTTCAAATATTTGGCGACGATAGTTGTCGCATCCGCTCTCAACTCAATATGTGCCCTTCTCTGTGAGCCTTTGTGGGTGACATTGTTTAGTTTTCTCACGTATTGGAAACATAGGAGTACTAATTATTAACACTGTTCTTTTTTTGTTTCAGAAATGGTATCCTGTGATAACATGGATGTAGATGAACCTGTTTCCGTGAAAACCGCTGTGAATGACGAGGTCGATAATTTAGACATCACAGATGTACATTCCGAATTAGACTTTGTACCAGACATCATCGAATCGTGTGATAAAGACCTTCTTGTTTACACTACTAGGCTAGATGACATGCAAATTTGGTGGAATAATCTCAATACAATGTATTTAAATGAAGTAACTCAATCCATTATTAAAGAAAGCAAGCCTCAATATACGGGAAATCTTGAAAACACTAAACACAATGAGCAACAGAGACGAACTTTTAGTAGCCTTGTAGAAAAAATTGATGAAATCAACTGTCTGCCTAACCAACCAAAAATTATAAGTGTACAGTCAAAAAATGACACGATACAACTTAGTGACAGAAGTAACGCCTTATTACGTCAATGTAAACCTTTAGCTATTACACTGCAAGATTGCATGATAAATAAAGAGGGCGTGAGATGCGAAGAACCGGTATATGATAAAGAAAATTTAAATCATTCTATAGAACTTGACGCAGATGATATTAAATTTACACCAAAAGTTGAATATGACATTAGTGACAATATTCCTCTATATATGTTGAAGAATAAAAACAGTTATGTAACATTCAGAGATATGATTTCTAAAGATTCTATTGTATATCTTATTAGTAATGATTTGAATCCAACAGAGTGCTATAAACTAAATAATAATAATAAACAAAAACATTACATAGATGAAGAATCGATCGTACCTGTAATGGAAATAGACACCTGCTGTTGGTATAAACGTGAGCAAAGAATTAAAGAATTGTCCACAACGATCAATTGCCGTTCTAAATTTATGAGAACACAACATACTTGTAAACCAGGTATGTGTAAGTGTTGCTGCAAAAAAATACCTAATGATCCACGAGTAACCTCACTTTCTTATAGTCCACCACCTATTCGAATACGAAAGCGAGCAAAGACGGCTTATTATGATTCATCACAAAATAGTACCTGGCAAAACTATTTAATAAACGGCATTGATGTCGGTCTCGATTCACCTAAGTGGATCGATAAAGCTTTAAAGTACAAAACTAAACCACGACAAAAACAGTGTAAAAAATATTTGAAAACTTATGATACGGTTTTAGAAATTGAACACGTCTATTTTTCTGGCAGCCACTCTTCGTATTATTACATAGAGCCGGGCGGATTATCTACATGGATTGAATTAGCCGGTTCGCTTGATCTTACGATAAGGTCTGCTCATCTTTATATTACGACATCGGCACCTCGTACTTCGTATAATGCTTGCTGTTGGTGTCGGTACAATATGATTTTATCGGAATTAATGAAATCTGTTCAGCCTAGTATAGTGAAATTCATGAAAAAATCTCATAAGTGTGTGCCACGTAAATGTGTGTGTTGCTGTAAACTTAAGACTGTACCTACAGATAATTTGCCTTTCAAATTAATTCCCATAAGCTTTCCTACACAATTAAAACATAACAGTTGTTCTTCAAATGCTTCACAAAATCGTAATAACGTATTATCAGTAACATCGCCCGTAGTTCCAAAAACAAACAGTGGTATTATCACAGTTAACAACAAAGACGGACCATTACTAACAAAACCACCCTTACTACCACTGTCAAAGCCAGCGCCTCCTCAACCGTCGCCTCCACCACCAACGCCGGCATCTTCGAAAACAAATAGTCGCAATGTTACCACAAATGTCAAAATAATAAACGAGTCATTGGCAGATCTACCGCCAGCAGTCCAAAAAACAAACAATTGCAATATGACCACAAATATCAGAATAATAAACGAGTCATTGGCAGAGCTTCCGGCGGCAGTCCAAAAAACAAACAGTCACAGTGTTACACCAGCCACTAATAACGTAAGAGATCTGCCTAAAACAACACCAGTAGGTCCGCAAACGAGTTCGCAAAAAAAGCCATCAGACTATATACTAAATAGAGTGTTGTCTAAACTTCAGGGATTAAGTATAGTAATACACTGTGATAACACTGTAACGGCAGATTTAAGTCATACCGCAGAAAGTCTTTCCACTGAAAGTCTCAAAATTCTAAAACTACTTCTTCAACACGCCGATGCATATATGAAAAAAAATAATTTCACCTCCACTGAGCCTTTGAGAATACCAAATATATTTTCTAGTGCAAGAAAAAAGTTTGGGGTAGTAGAATTTCCGACAATTGTTTTAGATGACGACGACGACGACGATACCCCTATCAGTGGTGATGCTTCAGGTTCGTCGACAGGTAGTAAATTAAATAGTGCACCGAAAACAACGCAAATTAGTCAAACTGTACCTAGTCAGGAAACTACGACTAGGTCTCCGTTACCAACTGTTTCCAATGTAACCCAATACCAAGATGAATTTATGAAAAATATTTCTATGGGTTCGGAGTCCACTTCACCGCCGCCGCCTCTCATTGAACCTTCGAACTATTATGAACGCTGCGCAAATATACTTTACCGGAAAAGACTACAGTATTATAATTCTTTTTTATCTTTAATAGACTCTGGTAATGAAAATATCTCTTCCGCTTTGAATTTGCAGCCTAATGTGGATAATACAAGTGAGGATCTCGCTTCATGTATCATAGAATTAAATTCTGATACTACACCAAAAAATACAATCGATATTGACGTTGGGCAAAAGCGTAAGGCATTAGATGATATGAAGGAGGGAACAACAGAGAAAAAAAACAAAATAGATTCGAACGTTGCCGTGGTCCCACCTGACATTGTGTCACAACTGCCATTTAGTCCAATAACTGTACCGTCAGGGGTACCAGTGGCTGTAAACCGAGAAAAACAAACAAATGCTAATATTCCGCTATTAAATAATGGAGAAAATGATAGAACAACCAAGAATGCCACAGAGTCGACGAGGTCACCGCTTATATGCACAGAGTCTCTCTCAGACTCTTCCACAGAGTCTCTCCCAGACTCTGTACAGAATATTGACGCTATTGGGGATTCGACACCCATAGAAGCCCAGGCGCAAACTGTCAAAGGTTCTGGTGAAATATTAAAGGAGAAAAATAGATTACTCACGAGATTACTATCTTCAAAATCAGATAGCCATATTTCAGAACCACGGCTAATATCAGTTGAATCGGACAATGATATTATAACGGGCATTATAACAAAAGAAGTTGCAGATGAAGATATGTCCATATTGGGAGTATAAATCGCAGATCAGCATTTTTTTCTTCCTTGATATATTTTGAAAATATATTATAGTTAGTAATGAATGACGCCTTTATTTTGACACTGAAAAGAAATAAGAGGCCATCCATAAATTACGTCACACGTTAAGGGGGAGGGAGGGGGTCGATGAAGTGTGACATTGGGGGCAGCTGTGACAAGAACGGGGGAGGGGTCAAAAAATCATGAAATTCGTGTGACGTAATTTATGGATAGCCCCTAATGAGTTCGGACTGGGCCAAAATTCCAGCCTAATTCGCCTTAGGATAGTTTGGCATATAAAGTTAATATACCTAGCGGTAGGTATATTAACTTATTGGTTTAACCTATAAGGCTCAATTTACACCGCTGCGTAATGGAATGGGAGCTACTTTTTTGCAACGAAATTGTTCATAGCATAATTAACTTTAAGCCAATTGCATAACATATAAAGTTTATATGTTTTTGGCTCGTAGGCACTTAAGTTTATTGTTATAACTACGAGCCAAAACCAGTCGCGCCTCTTCCGGGGAATCCTCGAGTAGTCTCGAGAATTCCCCACATTAGGGCTCGTATTTAATAACTGAATCGAATGCTTATTCATACCAATGAATAAGCGACTGTATTCAAGTTGAAATAGAGTCGCTTATTCATTGGCATGAATAAGCATTCTATTCAGTTATTGAATCACAATAAGAGTTGGTGGTAAAGGGGCAGGTGCCTACCGCCGAAGCTGGAGCCGATTACCATCGAATTTTACCGTAGATTGGCGGTAATTGTGTTTAGCTTGACTGGTAGAAACTACAGAGCACTACCGACTAAGTTGAAGATGTTTGTGATTAACTTAAACCTAAGATCTATTTTGGCAATCAAAAAATCCAAGGGTAATCATCGGCTTCAGCTTCGGCGGTAGGCCCCCATGTAAAGAATTTGTACATTTAATGTTTTAATAATTGCAGTGAAATGTTTCAAAGATTGTGCACACAGTTTCTGCGTATCTTTGCAAAGATCTTTCCATATGTCTGTGATCGGCTTTAAATATAATATTACAATTAAGTAAATTGTATTTTATAATAAGTATTTATTTGTAGGTATTGTTTTATTGGATAATTTGGATACACATTGTAAAGAGCTCACTTCAATGTCTTTTCCCTATTTTTTTTATATTTGAAGATTCCTCACATAGGTACCAACGTATAAATAATATTTATGACAAAGTGACATATGATATGTCTACATTATCAATGACTGAAATAAATTAGGTAGGTATTTAATTTTGTAATAAAAATGTTGACTCATTGACGCATATTTTATTATCCTTGTATCCCTGTTCTTGTTATTATGGATGCAACGATGTAGCGAATAACCGATATATATGTATATCGATATATCGACGCCCAAAAATATTCGATATTTATCGATATTCAAAAACTGTCGATATCGATATCGAAATACTCAAAATATCGAAACAGTGTAGTTTTGATATTAAAATTTCCCTAATTTGTAGAGAATGATTACTACTACAAAGCAAATTCAAAAAATTTTGAATAACATAATAAATACTTTGTTTAATATTAAAACTAAGGTGATTGTACTGCAGTTATGACCCTTGACATATCGACATCCTCTACCATAATATTATAAATGTGATTCTTCACGTCTAAACGGCTGGAGATTTTAATAAAATATGGTATGGAGTTAGCTGACACCCTGGATTTGCTTCTAAAAATGTGAATAGTTGTTCTTTCACGTCAGTACACAATTTATTTTCCCTAATAAACCGTGGGTAACACCGCGGGGCACAGCTAGTAATATTATAAATGTGAATGTGAGTTTATTTGTGACGCTTTCACACCGAAACTATTCAACCGATCATCATGAAACTTAATACACATATTCTCAAAGGTATTATGAATGACATAGGATATTTTTCTTTTATTAAAAAAAAAAACAAAAAATTAACGCGGGCGAAGCCGCGGTGGAAGCTGGTAATATTATAAATGTGAGTTCGTTTGTTACGCTTTCACGCCGAAACTACTCAACAGATCACCATGAAACTTTATACATATATTCTCAAAGATATTAGTAAGGACATAGGATAAGTATTATTTATTTTAAAAAAAAATTGTAATCGCGGGCGAAGCCGCGGGTGGTAGCTAGTATATATAATAGGCTATTTTCCAATGTTTAAAAAATGTATAAATAAATTAACAATATCGTAATACACAAAACTATAAAAATCTGCAAACTTTCATTCTAATATCTTCAGTCCGACTTTTTTCTAGCGTCGATCAAAGTTTGGCGGGAAAGTCCATTTTAAAAGTATGAAATTATTAAAAAATAATATTTCCATAGGAGAGACAATAAAAAATGCTATAACTTTTATTATGATACTAATTACATAAACGTAGGTAATATTTAACATAGCTGTCGTACAAATTTCTGATTTGATGCATACAAAATACAAACCTGTGACGTCATAATTCGGTAGTCTTTTGTATGGAGCGTTTTGGGGCAGTCTAAAAATTGTGATTTTCAAATTAACATATCTCGAGAGATTTTTGTGCTATCGAAGTAATTCTTTCACCTATGGTTATATTATGGAGACGTCCCTACATATCAAACCGAGAAAAATGTTAGTCAAATAGCCTATTGTACATGGATAGTTAAATTAAAACCAGTCATTAACAACAATAGTTTTATTTTCAGTTCTTCCATAAATCATATAAATGCAATAAAAGCGGCCACCATTTACGTGGTTCCACAAGTAGGTAACTACATACGTATCTAGTAATAAGCGTGTCTGCATTTTAAACAATAAAAATATAAAACTTGGTTTCAAACAAAAAAGCTGCCTGTGACTGTGGAGAAAATATCTTATTGCAAACATGTAAATAATGAATTGCAATGCTGGCAGTCCCGTCCGGATAGCCAAGACTAGTCTTGTCCATGTCAAGACCGAGCTAATTATTGTATTATGTATTTCCCTGGTAATAAGATTTATTTTTCATTGCACGCGTGCGCTCGGCTCCTGCCCGGCTCGGCGTAGTGTGAGCTATGCTCAAATTTGTTCAGATTTTTTTATAGAAAATTGAAAGTAGTAGGTATCTATTAATTTAAGGTGGCCCAACAGCTGACAAAAAATCGAAATTATGGCCCACATTCAAAAATAATTAAGCAGACTTGGCTAAACTAGAGTTTAGACTAGAGTCGATCCAGCGAATTCAGAATCTTTTCGCGGAATGGACTGCCCGCTTCCGATGTGCGCCAATGTTAGTACCACCGGGCTTCAGAATTTCTGCCGTCCCGTAACGAAATTTGTCTAAGAAACAAAAAAAAAATGGAAGAAATTTCATTTTACGGACAGAAATTTCCAATAAAATAGTGCGCGTGGTGGGCGGACGGTTTGTCAGGCATAGGTACGTTAAAATTTATCAATTTTGTATTTCCAGAAATATATTCTCTAGAAGCTAATGTAGAGGCACAAAATTTTTTTGTTAATAAAATTAACAATAAATGAACATTAGATATCGTACAGTCATTTGGTTCGAAAAATAGTTGTTACCTGGAAAGTTTTCCGGGAGTATTGAAAATTGGTAATTTTATAGATTTTCATTTGCTCTTTCCGAATTCCAACTTTGCCACCTCGTATTTTTGCCGCTCGCGCCGCCATATTGAAAAAATAGTGACTAAAAGCAGTTTTTTGAAAAAAAAAAAGGTTATGCATTAACCTTTTTTTTTTCATAAAACCAATAGTTTTTGCATACGAGCGCCGCAAAGTGTACTCCAACACGCGTTTTGATCATTACTCATATTTTATTAAATTTGGCATTAAGCCTAATAAAATATGAGCATCTATAAATCGAAGGCTTTAGCAAAAAAAAAAAATACGACCCCGGTGGTCGAATGGCTAACCATGTCCACTTTAACTCCGAGGTTCGATCCACGCACAAGAATTTTGTGTGCATGAACGTGTCTGTTTGTCTTGGTCTGGGTGTTTTCTATGCATTATAATATGTATTTATTTACAAAAAAATGTATTTAAGTATTTTATCAGTCATTTAGTACCCATGGTACAAGCTTTGCTTAGTTTGGGACTATAAAAAAAATGTTACGTGGTAGAGTTATGGCCCGGGGAACATAGGCGTCATTTTATTGCCAAACTGTTATTTTTACATTTATATTATTTTTATATTTATAGCTACATTTTAACCGACTTCAACAATAGGCGAAGTATATTTTTGACCTTTTAGGGTTGAAATGGCGTCAAGCGGGCGCCCGTCGCGGCTCCACGCGCGTGACGACATTTTAACGTGTTAACGAGTACCAAAATATTCGAATACCAATAATAGACGACTAGGCCCTTCACTATAAACTAACGATCAACTCCGCGAATCCCACACGGGCTCCGTCGCGGGAAGACGAGACGGGCATTGCATGGACGCGAGGCCCATTTCCCCGCGACGGACGCCCGCTGAAGGTTCACTTTTGTATGGGACCGGGCGGGCGCACCAAAACTTCCTGAGCGGTCGTGTAAATGACGCTTGGCTGTGTGCGTGCGCCGTTTTGGGGGCTAGTATGAAGTCAAAGTACTGGTAGTATTACTATACTGTGGCGCGGGCGTCCGTGTCACGCAGTTTCCGCCCATAGTGTATTTTTTCGAAGTCGGATTAGTTTTTTAAGCCTTTCCTTGTTTGACACCTAAGTAAATTACTGATACACCAATTTCATAACCAAACTATTACTTTTTACTATCACTCTTAGTGATTTAGAGTAGGTAATCTACACACAATTCGAAAAATATTTCTATTAAAATTATTCTTATCTAAATCTATACATATTCTTTTAGGGACTTTACAGACTTTTCAAAAGGTTTATTTTGATCATCACCATCATCATCATCAGGTCCATTTTAGTATCCACTACAGGAGCACGACCCTCTCGTCCGTCCTAGACGGAAGGAGGATTTGGCCTACACTCCCCACGCTGGCCAAACGGGTTGGGGGGGCCTGATAATAATATATATACATATATATATTATTATTATTTTAAATAGTTGTTTCGGCCAACTTGCCAGAATATTATTGAAAATGAAAAATTCATATATCTTTATATACAAAAATATTTATAGCTATCTAATGCACAACGTTAATGTTCAAGTTTTTACTTCTGCCGGCACTCCCGAAGTGCAACCCTTTTTTTTTACTATTCCGCAGTGAAGCATCAATTTCGTTGCAAAATACTCATAGTTGTGAGATCGTCTCTCATCAAGATCATCTACGTACAATTTCAAAATGGCCTAGCTAAATATTTACAACACGTACGAGTACAATTAAGAGCACGTCAAATGACACTTCGACGTCCATAACGTGCATAATGTCGTCCGCAATAAGTGCTAAAATTGAATGTCTTATTAAAAAATTATCATCTGGTAAAATGCTCACTACATATTAATTAACAAGTACTAAAAACTAAAAGTAATTAAAGGTACAGTAATAAAATTATTTGCATGCTACAAAATAAATATACAATGATATATACAGTACGCAGCATTTCCAAACAAAAAAACATGAAGACATTTTCGAACATAAAAAAAAAATGGAACCAATCTGGAAGTATATTCTTTCAAATAAAAAAAGTTTGTTTCAATTCGGTTTATAAATGACGGAGTAATTAAGTAACAAACATTAAAAAAAAATTGGTTGCCTGTAAAGTCGGTATACGGGCGAAAGTTTTACGTGACAACGACTTTGAGTGGTAAAATGTTTTCGAGTGGAAGGGACGCATGCCTTTCACTTTTTATGTCTGTCTCTCTCGCTCTTAGAAGGGACGCGTGCCTTTCACTCGCTCTCATTGTGAGCGCATAACGTGAGCCAGTTTCTTGAAGTGTCACCCGGCTAACCAATTTATAAGACGTTGTCACGTCAAAACTATCATAACCTCTTTGCTTCAATAACGTTACAAGTAGCTATCTCCTCCCGTTTCGCACGTGCCTTCCATCAGGCGCGCCGTATGCATGTTTGCCACCTTAGTGGTATATAAAAATGTACATTATTACGCTCGAAAAAGCCTGGAATCAATACAACATGGGATCCTTCAAACAAAACGTGAATAAGCAACACGCGGGCCATGGCAGTGACAACTGACAGAACACTTGTCTAATCTGTGGTCAGTTGCCGCCGCAATTTGGACTCCTCTTTTCATTTACCATCAGGCAATGCAGAGCCAATATTTTGAACTAATTAAAAAAAATACACTACTTCTTTCGACAGTCGTGCATAAAATTACCTCCTGTAAAATTGCATGTTTCCAGAGAACTCGTTATTGCAGCAAAGAGGTCACATGTCGAAAAATAAAACTACACATATCAGTGAATGCGCTCCGTTATTTTAGGGCGAGTCCACACTATTTAACATTACAAGTTTCCACGATGTAGACACAGTATATTGTATGATGGTAATTAATTTGTGCAGCAAAATCATTGTTGCACATATAGCATTTGAGATACGACCTTAAAGAATAGAATATGTATATGTCATATATGACAGTGTCATTGAGTGGAGAGAGCGGGACGCTTATATACGCCGAGCCGAATAGTCACTCTCGGAAATGAATAGGCTTACACCACTGAAGGGATTTTGATGAAACTTGTCACAATTAAAGACCTCGACATGCTTGAGGTTTGTGTTAAAAAAAATAAGATCGATCAAGTCCTTGAGGAATGTTCATCAAATACATTTTCCATTGAATGAAATTGAAAACGCGCGTGAATTCTATTTTTGGAAAAAGTTGGCGCTACTAGCTCCACTCAACCTCGATTTCGGCCCCGTGGGCTAGAATTATAAACGTAGTATTCTTTTGAACTCATTAAGGGTGATAAGTGTGATAACGAAGTACGTGTATAAAGTACTACTGATATATATTATGTACGTACATACAAAACATTTAAACAGACAGACATATAGGTACTCATGAAACTATCGAATTAATATTAACACTTATTAGAAATATCACAAATTGGGCTGTATCTTAATAATATGATGAAAGTAAAGTGATGTGTGTACTATGTATTTGATGAGTGAGATACCTTGTTTCCAAATATACTGGTTTTATTGTACGATGAACGTATCTGCCGCGTTTTATTACACATCCGCGTGATTTAGTTTTTGTTTGTTGGCAATGAGTCAAGATTTTGCGTGCCTGCAACGCAAAAGCATGACTCATTGTCACGCATTGTGCAAGCGAGAGCGCGGAACAAACGATAGAGAGGCACGATGGGCCTATATTTCCTAAGACGCTATCACGTAAAATTATCGTCCGTAAACAGACTTTACAAACAACCATTTTTTTTTCGTATCAATCTTTTCCACCGTTTGTATTAAATGTACATTAAACCAGTTAACCAATGAATTTTGCCAAAACGTAATGTAAATGTAAAGTATATTTATTGGAAACTACACTCCTAAAATACATAAGTCCTCATCACCACTATTGTTCTCGTGATCAGAAATAAAGGACAGTTCTGTGGGTGTGCCTGATTCAAACAGAGTTGAATCGTTTGCATCTGGTATGTCCCCTTCCTGATGTATTTTGTCAGGTAAACATTCTTCTGTTTCTTCTAAACGTTCGTTTGGTAAGCATTCTTCTTCTGGTTCTAAACGTTCGATTGGCCAGCATTCTTCTGCTCCTTCTAAACGTTCATTTGGCAAGCATTCTTCTACTTCTTCTAAATGGTCAGTTGGTAAATATTCTTCTGCTTGTTCCAAACGATCATTATCTGAAGCATCATCTTCGCCAATCGGTTCTACAGCTTCCACGCTTTTAGGGACAGTACCAGAGGTTGACATATTTTTACGTTGTACTTTTTTAGCTAGCGGCTCGTCATCTGAAGAATCATCACTATCTTCTATAATATTAACATCAGATAGCTCCAATTGACTTGTTTCTTTCTTCTGCTTTCTTTTCTCTTGTCTGTGTCGTTTCAGTATCGACACCAGAGTGCTTTCAGTATTACTGAAGATATTTTTATTACACATCCGCGTGATTTAGTTTTTGTTTGTTGGCAATGAGTCAAGATTTTGCGTGCCTGCAACGCAAAAGCATGACTCATTGTCACGCATTGTGCAAGCGAGAGCGCGGAACAAACGATAGAGAGGCACGATGGGCCTATATTTCCTAAGACGCTATCACGTAAAATTATCGTCCGTAAACAGACTTTACAAACAACCATTTTTTTTTCGTATCAATCTTTTCCACCGTTTGTATTAAATGTACATTAAACCAGTTAACCAATGAATTTTGCCAAAACGTAATGTAAATGTAAAGTATATTTATTGGAAACTACACTCCTAAAATACATAAGTCCTCATCACCACTATTGTTCTCGTGATCAGAAATAAAGGACAGTTCTGTGGGTGTGCCTGATTCAAACATAGTTGAATCGTTTGCATCTGGTATGTCCCCTTCCTGATGTATTTTGTCAGGTAAACATTCTTCTGTTTCTTCTAAACGTTCGTTTGGTAAGCATTCTTCTTCTGGTTCTAAACGTTCGATTGGCCAGCATTCTTCTGCTCCTTCTAAACGTTCATTTGGCAAGCATTCTTCTACTTCTTCTAAATGGTCAGTTGGTAAATATTCTTCTGCTTGTTCCAAACGATCATTATCTGAAGCATCATCTTCGCCAATCGGTTCTACAGCTTCCACGCTTTTAGGGACAGTACCAGAGGTTGACATATTTTTACGTTGTACTTTTTTAGCTAGCGGCTCGTCATCTGAAGAATCATCACTATCTTCTATAATATTAACATCAGATAGCTCCAATTGACTTGTTTCTTTCTTCTGCTTTCTTTTCTCTTGTCTGTGTCGTTTCAGTATCGACACCAGAGTGCTTTCAGTATTACTGAAGATATTTTTATTTCCACGTAATATATTAGGACGAGTTACCTTAGCTAATTTTGCAGGTGCTATGTTAATCGGTTTTTGTATCAGAAGACTTTCTTTATTACTGGAGATATTTTTATTTTCACGTGATATATTAGGCCGAGAAACCTTAATTAATTTAAGAGGCTTTAAGTTACTAGATTTTTGTATTCTAGATTGTGTAGACTGATCATCTATTACAAATGCATTACTTTGTCGAGTCATAATTGCGGGCTTGTTGACTATCGTTATAGTTTCATCGTCATCGTCTGTTAAATCAACTGTTTGCATCTTTGGCGCTATAGCACGCTCAGTATTCTTACCTTTTTCATTTTTCTTGATACACACATTAATCGGCGCTAAAATTCTAGTTGTTAAATCCAGCTTGAAAAAGTTACCTGATTTCTCAAACGCGTATTTTAGTTCAGCGAATGAGGTAATTGGATTTAACTCTGGTAAGTTTACTAATGTATTCCCAGAAGCCACTTGACTAGCATCTATTACTAAACTTGGAGTAACTACTTTAGATCCAGATATCTCTGGATTATGACCTACCACTAAAGTAGGAGATGAAGTAGTAGATTGCACAGTTATATCCTTTGAATTTTCAGCTGGTTCAGATGGTGGCAAAATATCCTCTTCAAATATACCAGACATCTCCATTAAATCTGATAAAATAGTTTTTTTTGCAGCAACTGCACTGTCACATTCCTGAGTCTTCTCAGTCTTTTCATCATTGATTATAGGACTGATCGTTTCATTTCCTGCTTCAATGTCATTTTCATTATCTCTATTGATGTTTACAGAATCTTTTTCAGCCATTTCAGGTACTGTACCTATGTTCTGTTCTGACGTAGAAAATGTAGTGTCTTTATTATTACCTTTTCCGGTTTCATTATCATGCTTGTCGGAATTTGTCTTTACAGTTTCAAAATTATCAAGTATGATAGTTTTTTCGGTTTCACTTTCAAGCGGCTCAGTTCTACTATGCTCAGTTGTTTGTACAACTGATTCCGACAACGAGGGTTGCGTACTTACTTTACCTGGTGATGTAATAACATTTTCACTTGTAATTATAGTTGATTCCTCATTTGCCGATTTTTCGGGATGATTTTCATCATCCGATATATTCATAATCTCATCAATATTTTGTGCTAAAGGCGCTTTCGGCACAGATGCATTGGACATTTCTAAGGGAGCTAAATTTGGAATAGTTCCACTACTCATTTGCTGTCTTAAACTTGAAAGAACTGATGGTATTAAAGCTAACTGTTCATAATCTAAATGTGTTTCAGGAGCTATAGTACACGTTAGTTCACCATTAGGCAATAGTACTAAGTCCACACCTTTAGGCAAAGCTACTACCGATTGGTCCAAATGCTGGGACAATACTATGCCGTTGACATTTGTTTGTTTTATATGCGGGAAGGGTGCATCAGTAAGTAATATTTTATTTTTTCCTAAAAATATTGGTTGGTTTGATTGTTTTGACAAATGTTTACTACTTAAATATAATATTTTATTATCCTGGTTAATATCAGGATCATTAACACATGGTATGCCCTGGTATTTGCTATCGCGTGAAATACTTGGGGTTACATTACGTTGATTACTATGAATGTTTTGTGGTGCGCTTGTAATCTTAGTTTTAATTTTAGGCGGACGACCCCGACCTCTTCCTACTATTGAGGCGGGGATCACAGCATTTGTTTCTTGAGGATTATCGACCGTAACTGTACTATTATTAAGCGGAGTCAAATTTTGTACTGTTGAAGTCGATACATTTCTTTTGAAATTAGTATTATTATTAGGATTTTTTGGCGGACGACCGCGACCTCTTCGTCTTGTAATTGAGGCAGGGGTTGCATCATTATTTTTTTCAAGATTATCAACCGTACTTGTATTATTATTATTAGGTGGAAGCAAATTGTGTTCTTTTGAAGCCGAATCTTCCATTGGAGAATCGTCAATCTCTATAATATTTATGTCAATTGCATTTGATTCTTGAACAACTGGTGTAACATCGTCATCGGAAATTAAATTAGGTGTTATAGGGTTTGGAGTTGTCGGCGTTGGTGACACACAACTTTCAATATCTTCTAAATTTTTTGAAGTATCGTCAACTTCTAATGGAGTATCATCAATTTCTATACAAGTATCATCAACTTCAATTATATCAGAAGTATTTTCTATTGTATAGACATCAGAGGTCGATGTACTTGCATTGACAGTTTTCGCAGTTGTTTCAGTGTTCAGCGAACTTTTTTCCTTGTTCTCGAGTAACTCACGTGTTTGTTCAACTACGCTTTCTATAGATTCACATGCTTTCTTCATACTCTCATCTGGTGCTCTAGTAGTTTTATCATTTGATTTCATTGCTTTCAGATCTTTCTTACCTCTTACTTTTTTCTGCTTAGGAGTTGGTGGCGGCAACATAGTCAAAATATCAGTGCCCGGTGGCCGAATAAGGTCTCCTTTCATACGTTGTTCATACTCGCTTAATTTTGCTTGTAACTCTAACTGACGTTTCAAAACAATTTTGCTTTTTGATAACTTTTTTGCTTTTTCTTGTAAAATCATTGTTTTTACGGGGTTATCTCTTGATTCGTCCATTAAATTCAACATTTTATTTAGTGTATCAATAGTAATAAGATATTCCTCAGTATAGCTTTGTAATGTTTGTTTTGGAATTGTCTTACCAAATGTCCAAGTCAGGGGGTTTGCACGTTTTCTATTCACTTGATGTTGACTAGCATTTAATTTGTATTTGTCGAACATTCTTTCTAAACTAGTGCGCTTGCTAAAATTACCAAAATTTCTTGATGTACCCGCAGTCAAGTCGACATCGTGTGTAATAAATTCACGATTATTGCCCCGAATTACTTTACCACTACAAATTACCTTTCCACTACTAATATCAGTTTCTTTTCTACCGCTTTCAAAAACTTCTTCAGAATGAGTGTCGTTTGAGTGATCTTTTGATATGTTGTCATTACCGACATTCTCATGAGGAATTATTTGTACTGGAGGTATGCAAACTTCAGCTGGATGCACTTGTATTGGCGATACTTCAGCAACTAATAATTTTTGATTTATCCGCCGTACATTATCTATATGTGGCAAATTAATAACTTTATTCCTTTCATATAGAATCGAATTTTCTTCAAGTGGTTTATGCATCACATGTAAGGGTTGACTCTGTTTATTTATTAAGTCTTCCATATTTGTTTTCATGATATCTATTAAACTTTGCGCCGGCATAGCTGAAGGAATTACGGATATTGTTTGTTGAATTTCATTAAACTTATCATCTGTTATATTTTCTTTGTTCGTATGCTCATAATTTAGACACGATTTTAAGTACAAAGTGTTGCCTATTATTTTAGATTCGAAACTTTTGCTAACGTCTATGGTTAATGGCTTACAGGCCTTTAATAACCGCCTATTTCTAGTTGAGCTTAGAAATCCTACAGTTAATCTTTTCAATCTCGTATTAAAGTCAGGATTTTTGCATAATGTAATAGGATTATAATCACGATTACGAGGTTTTTGTAAAAGATTACTAGTTAATTTTACTTTTTTGTTTTCAGGTATACATTCCGAATCACTGTCATTAGAACAATTATCAAATAAATCATCATCAATTTTACTATCATCCTCCTCATCATCACATACAGATAGATATTTCTGTGCCTGAATATCACTAATATTATTTTTATCAAATAGATCATCATCAATTTTATGGTCATCTACCTCGGCATCACATGGAGGCTGAAGTTTCTCTTTTGTAATATCGTTAATATTTTTTTTATTAACCGGCTTACTTTCAGCAAGAATGCGATCTATTACTTTTTTACACCTCGCGTTAAGTAACGTAATATTTTTAAAGACGCTCATTTCATCTAACTTTATAGTATACACGACTGGATCCATCAAAAGCTTTAAGTCAAATTTAGCCATCTCTTCTTCACTTTTCTCTTCTTCGTTTTCACTGTGATGTTCTGTTTTTATTGATGTAGAAGTATCTGAATAGAAAATCACACAAAATTGTAGTGTTCAATTATAAAAATCTGAAATGTAATCTATCTAATAAATATGTACTTACAATTTTGAGACTTTACTGGTTCAACAGAGTGGTCATTATTATCGACTACGATGCCATCGTCTTCGAACTCAATACCTTCATCATCAAACGTAATATCAGTCGTCACTTCTTCGACTAGATTCGCAGGCTTTATGTTTACAGTTTCATTAGATATAAATGTTTCATCTGTATTTTTGGTTGTAACAGTGATATTAGAAACTTGACTCAAATCCATATTTTTATCAAACTCAGGCTGTATATAACTTTCATCTATGATTTCTGTTTTTATAATATCATCTTCTATGTCTTCATCATCGTCATTATAAGCATATGTTGAGGTTTGTGATGTTCCACATGCCTGAGTTCTTGCTTCAGAATGAAGATGAATGTCATGCGGGGCAGGCTCAGCTATTTTGTTATCAAGGATAGTACTTAGTTTAGCTAACGCCTCTACTCCAATGTGTACGTTGCCAAATACATTTGTTATCTGTGGTACGATCACGGGTTCTTGAATAGTTTCATCCATACTTTCGCCAATCGTTGCAATATCTTTGTCTGTTTCACTCTGCGGTGGAATTTCGTGGTCATTTAGTATGATTTCGGGATCTGCGCTGTCATTTATTTGATCACAGCTTTTACTTGGTTCAGATTCGATATGTTGTATTTTTTCGGATTCGGCATTTCCTGTAACTTGTTCGTTACCAGCGCTAAGTTCATGAGTATCATCTATTTGCGTGGGCGTTGTTTCCATAGGTATTTCGATATTTTCCAATGTTTCTATATTACCAAAGTCCTCATCCTCGGATATTTCTTCAGGTTCTAATTTAGGTGTTGCACCTATACCTGCTAGAGCGCTTGCTGTTTCCATATCCGAAATTTTTGCATTTTCTTCACACTCTACCTGTTCTTTCAATTCATTATCCGAATCCGAGTCTATTCTAAGATCAATAGTTTCAATTTCTGGTTCCATTAATACAAGGTCCGGGTCATTTTCTGTAATTAAGAAGTTACAAATTATTGAATTTCGTATGTGTCATTATTTATGTAACCTATACTGTATAGTATACATAAATAAATAGGATATTATACAAAAGGCGAACGTAACGCTTGTTTAAAAGTATCTCGCCGGCTATGTAACAGCGACGGCTCACCTGATTTACTGTTGCCTATAGAAGCTTGCAAAAGAACGTGCGCCATCCCTTTCAGGTATGTAAACCTGCAATGTATTCCCGTAAATGTTCAACCGCACGGTTATCATAACATCTCTGTCGTTGAAGCTCTTTGGATAGTTTCACACGATTACTCGATTGAATTTCTTCGCGTTTATTTTCTCTATATACTCGATAGTCGTTCACACAAGATCATCAAATTTAATTTTAAAGTACAATTATAACTCATGCAATGTATAGTGTTCATGTGAATGATCGTTGAATATACTGGATAGATATAGAATACATGAAAAATTCGAATCTAATAGTAATCGTGTGAACGCAGCCAACGACAACGCAACGATTGAACATTACGGGAATCGGATGGCTGAGGTCTCATTGGCTACGGCAAAAGTAATCACTTTATATCAAGGATCCGTTTCCATAAATGAAAGATTTTTTGAAGCTCTTTTCGTGTTCACAACAATCATATCAGTCGATTAGACGTACTTTAGTCTATGGTATTTGTCGCTCAATCGAAGTGTCCTTGACATATAGTAACTTTATGGTCGTTGACAGAAATTTTTTGGCGCGAAGTTGGGGAGGCACAACCGCGCTTCAATAAACAAATTTTCATAATTTAATGCATAATGATATTGATTCATAATAGACATAGTGTATTATAGTGCAAGTGAAGAAGGGAATTGTTATTTGGCTGCGGTATTCTGTGAGGTGGAGGTACATTCCCCAGTCGGGTAGCTTACAATTACGCTCCCTATCTCTCTTTTCGACAGAGATTCGTTTGTCAGTCAGCAGGGTGCACCGCGTGCAGATAAAGTTAGCAATGGTTCAAAGATGTTGATGAACCACTTACACCCCAAAAGTTGTGCAAAACAGCGGAAAAATTGCACTATCGGTTTTACTGTTGACTTATTGAAAGTAATGGAGGAACAAGAAGATTCCTGGCGATATCTTTCGCCATGTCCCTAAAGCCGGGAATAAGATAAAGAAATAATACAAAGACGGGCTCTAAAGGATATTGATTCCAGAGCCGTAAAGTCATTTGATAAATAACTTTATGGTCGACATGTGGTCGAGCTGTAGAATCGTATTCCCGTGCGCTACAATCGCCCTTCAAAACGTGATACAGTAATATACGAAACGTCACTCTCTCTCTTTCTATCTTCACTAACTTATATCTCCCTCTCAACTTCCGTTCGCCTCGCTTTTTCGTAACGCCCTCGTCACGCATTCACCAGCTTACTCCCCAAGTCAAGCATGCTTAGAGAAGTTTTACTTCAAAAATCCCTCCTCTTTTAGATAAGTGTATCAAATGGTACTTACCAGTCGGTTTTGGCAAGGGTTGCGACTGCTTTTTCATTTCTACTTGCTGAAAAAAAAACATGTGGAATTCTAATTTTGAATAATTTTTAAGACGACATATTTCTGTGTCGTTGGTTGGAGTTCCCAACAAACTATTTCCTTCCAACTTTTTGTTAAAACTACGTCAGTAACAAACATACAGCCCGCCTGATGTGAAGCTGTTACAATTATCTTAAATCAAATTACCTATACTTAATTTGAAACTCTTAGCGACCTCTGTTGCCCTTTAGAGTAACTAAATCCTGGTGTATGGTATTTTGAATGAACGTTGGAGCTCTTATTATTAATCCTCTTTGGTGGCACGCGTATAAACGTACCTTTAGACTAAAATAATGATGAAGCTGAAAATTCAATACTCACAAATTCGTCAGGCAAAATAACCATTTTATTTTCAATCATATCTTCCCAACTTAGGAATGTTTTTGTAACGATGTGCGGATACCTATAGAAACAAAATATAATTTTTAATTAAATCGGACTTCAAAAAGGAGTGGAGTTTATGATTTTTATGTTTATTTTTGAAGCGACTCCGTACTCGAGTAAACACGCTCATCCTTCTATTGAAAGGATATATCCCAGTATAATGAAGATGAGTTGATGATGATGTCACATTTGGGGTCCGTCTGACTATGGCTCAATTTACACCGCGGCGGAATGGAAGCGATTTTTAACAACGAAATTGTACATAGTATAATGAACTTTATGACAATTGTATAACATACTAACTTTTGCCCGCGGCTTCGCTCGCGCGAAATTTGGGCAATTTAGATTATCCAAGCCAAGTCTAACACGCAACGCAACCACCTTCATGTTAGCACCTTTAATTGTACTAAATACGAATGCAAGAACTTTTCCGATAACTACTACACCCGTCCCACCCCCGCTGCGCCGCGTTTGCATAAGCACTGATTGACGACAAATACAAATTTATAAACCTATTAGGATAACACAAGTCTTATTCCATCCAGCTTAAAAAGGATAAATCAAACTTTATGTAAATTGTATAACATATAAACTTAAATATGTACTTACAAGCAGGGATTGAATAATCGAAAAAAATTGGATATATCGGTTAAAGGTATGACGTCATACCTTTAAATTTCGATACCTTAAAGTAAAGGTATCTTAATAATTTCGGTATTGTAATATTCCGGTATCGTTATTTTTTTAGGTATCTAAATTATAAAATAAAGGTTTTCTTTCCACAATGTCGGCCGCATTGGTAGGTAAGTACTTGATCGATACCTACGTCGCGTCGTTGTCGCATCATTTTTTCGGTACCGAAATGGTTTTGGTTAAGGTACTGGTAATATAAAGGTATAATGGTACCGTAAAAAAATAAAGGTATTCTTCTTGTTTTACCGGTATCGTAACCACAATTCTCAACCGTTTTGGCTCTACCTTTAAATCAAAACGATATCGTAATTTTATACCAGTACCATACCCTTATACCTTTACCGCTTTCAATCCCTGCTTACAAGTAAGGTAAGGGGGCTGTACATAAATATATATGCTCAATTTACATCGCCGAGGAATGGAATTGAATATTCCATTTGAAATAGAGTCGCTTATTCATTGGTATGAATAAGCATTCTATTCAGTTAAAGAATCGCATTAAGAGATGGTGGTGAAGGGGCAGGGGGTAGAAATTTATAGTGTGATTATGGTACCTACTTGTAATCATAACAGAGCAAAAGACTAATATGGATATTCTGCCAATCCCGGGATTAATAGATAGAGTAATTTTTAGTATTAACTATAATTATATTCATTGAATTCAAGGAATTTTTATCGAAATTTATTGAGCTTATAAAATCGTCCGATCGTTCTGTCTGTCCGTCCGTTGCATGAAACTCAAAATTTCGAAATTCTGACTTCGGATTCGTGTAGAGCATCAAAAAGTAGTAATGTAAAGTGACCTTGGTTTTCCGATATCAATTCGGGAAAGTGGCCAAAATAAATAAATTTCGCTATGGTGGCGCATGCTGCGCGTCCGATGTTTAGAATTGTTATTTGGCTGCTTTTGCTGTGCGTATAAAATAATGTGGTATCAATCATAGTTTATACAAAAAAAGTCGAGTCTATCCGAAACTGACTGTTAACGTCTACCATACTTTAAGAATTTAGATCATACCCGACTATTCATAAACTATACAAAAAAAGTGATTATTTATTCCGTAAGTCCTTTATGAGTTCTATCAAATGGTGTCAATAATAATTGAGTATACCATTTAGGGAGGTTTAGGTACATACAGTAAATACTATATATTCCCTATTTATGCCCAAAAACTGACATTATCCGGCATTTTTCCCATCTCTACTACGAGATAACAACGGTCAAGTTCAGGGGCGCCGGCTTTTAGAAAACCTCATGGGTGCTCATGCTCATTTGATGACTCGAAAAAAACGAAGACTCGAATAAACCCAGACCCAACACAAATATCTGTTTCATCAGCAAACATTTGTGTTGGTGCGGGAATCGAACCCACGACCCTTGCGTCTCAACCGGTGCTCTAAACCACTTCGCTAAACGGCTCGTCGGGTAATGAAAAAGCGTCCATCCCTAAAAGGCCATTACTGCTCTGTTTCTTGATGTGTATTCTCAGGGGGTGCTCGGCACCCACTGTTTATTTCTCATGGGTGCTCGGCACCCACGGAGTCGGCGCCCCTGGTCAAGTTTGATGTGCTCTTAGTCGTACCATGGTGATTGATTACTTACCTCTTAGCTATAGCCATCTGTAGTCTGGTAGGTGTGTCGTTTAACGCTACTTGTAGAAGCTTGAGATTCCCGCGGTACGTATACCAAAACTTGTAGAATACGTTCCTGGTGGCTTCCTTCATTTGGTACCACCGCCGTTGGAGCAGCATCGGGGAGCATTGGCGACCGCTGAGGAAGACACGTTATTAAGTCAAAGCCACCTATACCGGGTGGAAACTATTAGTCATATCGTGGTCATATCACTACACTACGTTACTGACGACGAGTGTCGAGCTCGGTGGTCGAATGGTTAGGAATGGGCACTTTAGACTCCGAGGTCGCGGGTTCGATTCCCGCACAAGTCAAACATTTGTGTGCATGAACATGTCTGGGTGTTTTATATGTATTGTAAGTAAGTATTTACAAACAAAAAATGTATTTAAGTACATTTATCAGTTGTCTAGTACCCATAACACAAGCTCTGCACTTAATTTGGGACTAGATGGCGCTGTGTAAATTGTCCAGAAATATTTATTTGTTTATTTACTTTCTATAAAAAATATAGAATAACTGATTATTGATCCCGAAAGCGCTTCACGAGCTGTAACAAATGGTTTCTACGGTTCCGTACCCAAAGGGTAAAACGGACCCTATTACTGAGACTCCGCTGTCCGTCCGTCCGTCCGTCTGTCACCAGGTTGTATCACATGAACCGTGATAGTTAGACAGTTGAAATTTTCACAGATGATGTATTTCTGTTGTCGCTATAACAATAAATACTAAAAAACAAAATAAAATAAATATTTTAGGGGGCTACCATACAACAAACGTGTTTTTTTTTTTGCTCGTTTTTGCTCTATATTGATAACGGCAACTTTTAAAATAAATAATTAAATTAAAATAAAACAAATATTTAAGGCAAAAAAAAATCATGTCTGTTGTGTGGAAGCCCCCACACAACAGACATGATTTTTTTTTGCCGTTTTTATAGATAATGGTACCCAACCCTTCATGCGCGAGTTCGACTGGCACTTGGCCGGTTTTTTAACAGCCATAAGACTCAAATTGGCAGGATTACTTACGTGCTATTATAACAAAATGTAGCGGCGGTCCAGGCAGCTGTCAGTCGTTCTCCCGTCAAGCCCTCCAGCTCAAATCGTTGCACAAGAGAGAACAATTCGAATAAAGGTCGCGGCTCAACTTTCTTGTCCCCCATCATCTCCTACAAAATAAAAGAGAACTTTTAGCAATAGGCTTGTTGCCCATGTTACAAAATTATAAAATCTCTCTATCTATAGCGTAAAATAGGTACATAAAACTAGAACGATCTGCGATCTTAAAATTTTAATAACTTATGTCCGACGTGTTTTATGTTCGGTAAAAGTTTGGTGGGAAAGTCCATTTTAAAGGTATGAAATTATAAAAAATAAATATTACCATTGTAGAAACAATAAAAAATACTATAACTTTTGTTACGGCATTGGCTACATAAACACAATATTTAACATAGCTATCGTACAAATTTCTGATTTAATGCATATAAAATAGCACGGTATGACGTCATAACGTGGTGGCCTTTTGTAGGGAGCGTTTTCGGGATAGTCTAAAATTGTGATCTTCAAGTTATCATATCTCGAGAAGTTTTTATGCAATCGAAGTAATTATTTCACCTATGTTTATATTATTGTGAAGTCTTTAAAAAACAAATCGAAAATAAAAATGGGATACAAGCCTATTGTAATAGGCTATTTGACCAACATTTTTTTCGGTTTGCAATGTAGGGACATCTCTATAATATAACCATAGGTGAAAGAATTACTTTGATAGCACAAAAATGTCTCGAGATATGTTAACTTGAAAATCACAATTTTGGACTTTCCCGAAAATGCTCCATGGCTACTGAGTTATGACGTCACAGGTTTATATTTTGTATGCATAAAATCAGAAATTTGTACGATAGCTATGTTAAATATTACGTTTATTTAATTAGTATCATAATACAAGGTATATATTTTTTATTGCTTCTCCAATAGAAATATTATTTTTTAATTATTTCATACTTTTGAAATGAACGTTCGCGCCAAACTTTGATCGACCATAAAATAAGTCGGAGGGAAGATATTAAAATGAAACTTTGCAGATCTTTACAGTTTTGTGCAATTTACGATATTGTGTAATAATTTCTACAATTTTCGAACATTGTCAAATAGCTTATTGTAATAATTTAACAGGACTAACGTACGGTCACCAGAAGATTCAAGAACGATCCAAAATTTTATAATAAAGGCTACCTCCTCTCCAAGCCGGTCTGTGCGAACGGACTCTAAATTTATTTATTTTTGTAAACTTCATGCACAAAATTGTACAAAGACGGTTGGGGTGTAAGCGGTTCAGCAACATCTTTGAACCTAAACCAAATTCACCTGCACGTGGTACACCCTGCTGACTGACAAACGAAGCTCTGGCGATAAGAGAGGTAGGGAGTGTAATTGTAAGCTACCCAACTGGGGAATGTACCTCCACCTCACAGAATACCGCAGCCAAATAACAATTCCCTTGAGGGTTATTGTGTTCCTGCGAGTGAGTGAGGTCACCAGAAAAGAAGGTGATGCTGCGTTGGCAGCGGGGGTGGCGGCGCGCAAGTGATATATTATGTTACGAGCGTTAATATGGTTACGGTAACCGCTTCACATCAGGCGGGCCGTATGCTTGTCTGCCACCCGTCGTAGTATATAAAAAAAAATACGGAAAGTCCGCCTGTGTACAATTTCTCCATAAGCATTCTCTACCAGTCAAAATAAGGGTGGTGCAGAGATAAGACGCGGCAGGTGCACAGGGAGGGTAAAATTGAAAATTAAAATGTTAAATTTCGTGCTTAAAATGCCAATTTCAACTAAACTCGTAAAAAGATATCATCCATTCTAAGATACTTTCGCTTAAATAATTTTCGACGAGCCCTGTACTTTTGACTCCGAGGTCGTATAAGGTCGTATAATGACGAGCTCGGTGGCGTAGCGGTTAATGACGCGGCTTCGACACCAACGCTCGTGGGTTCGATTCCCACATAGGACAAACATTTGTGTGCATGAACATGTCTGTTTGTCTTAGCCTGGGTGTTTTCTATGTATCATAAGTATGTATTTACAAAAAAAAAATATATGTATTTACGTATGTTTATCAGTTGTCTAGTACCCATAACACAAGCTTCGCTTACTTTGGGGCTAGATGGCGCTGTGTAATTTGTCTGACAATATTTATTTATTTATTATAACGTCGTTATAAGTATGTATTAAAAAAATGCATTTATGTACATACAGAAGTTGTCTAGTACCCGCAGTTCAACCTTTGCGCATAATTTATGACTAGATGGCGTTGTGTCAATTGTCCAGAAATTTAATCTTACTTACCGCGCCAATAACGTCTATTTTCTCGTGCACGAGAATGAGATCATATAGCAACCAATCGGTGAGCGACATTCTCGCTATGCTGGTAATACAGTCGTGTCTATCGTTTGCTATAATTAGCCGCTTCAGCCTTTTCAAAGTCAGTGTCCGCATTCGCTCCCTGTAAACAAATCTGTGTTAAGTCGTAGGTTTTTTTTTTACACTGCGTCGAGTGACAGACAAGCATACGGCCCGTCTGATGTGAAGCGGTTACCGTAGCCATATTAACGCTTGCAACATAAAATATCGCTTGCGCGCCGCCACCCCCGCTGCCAACGCAGCATCTCATTCCTTTCTGGTGACCTCACTCACTCGCAGGGACACAACAACCCTCAAGGGAATTGTTATTTGGCTGCGGTATTCTGTGAGGTGGAGGTACTTCCCAAGTCGTACAGCTTAAAAAATATGCTATGATCTATTCCCCTCTTCGCCAGAGCCTCGTTTGTCAGTCAGCAGGTGTATAGTAGGTGTGTGTGTAGTAGGTGGGTTACCTACTTCTAAGCATTAACAAAACTGAAACGTTTTTAAAATTAACATTTTCTACCACGAACTGTGAAGTTGTGGAATCAACTTCCCTCAGCGGTATTCCCAAGGGGGCCTTCAAGAATAGAGTCAATATTTCCCTTAAAAGACTGCCAATGGATCGGCGATCCCTTGGTGTTGCTGATCTCTATGGGCGGTGGTGATTGCTTTCCATTAGGTGACCCACATGCTCGCTTGCCCCCCTCTCATTCCACTTTATATACACGAATTTTACAAGTATACAGACGCTCAAGCCATCAGCAGTCACCATCCGTGGATGCGCGTTGCAGACTGTAGTACAAACACACACGCACACGCTCACTCGCGCAAGCGTCCTGCGCCGCACGGCCGCACTAAAATTTACTTTATGTGATAAGCATTATGTTCTAATTTCTTTTAAACGTATACGTCGTTCTCGAACGAGGTGACATATTTCTATCATTTATTTCATCATTCTATTATAATTCTTATCGTCTTTGCATAAAGTTGAATTTTGTAGTTTCGCAGCTTTGTCTTACTATCAGGACACGTGATCCTAACGCGAGTTTAAGTTTTTTACCCATCCTAAAAAGGGCACAGCGCCGCTAAAGAAGTTTTCACTTAAAAAACAAAAATTGATGCTGCAAAATTATTTAAAAACTTATTACATAGAATTATGCATGTTAAACTTTTACGCCTTAAGCTTTTACGCCTAAAAAAAACAACTTACCATAGCCACTTGCAGTCGCATTTTGTTTCCTTCTTCAGGTCTTCCCATAGTTCATCCTCTGGTTTTTTCTCCTTGAGATGCAGCCGCGCTACTATGCGGATCATGCGCCGCTTAAATTTCTCCAATTCTGTCATGATGCTTCACCTCAATCTGTGGAAAGAGTCTGGGTTATTCTAGTGTTTTATGGCAGGTGGAAAGCAAGCATACATCCCATCTGATGTAAAACGATTACAACATAAGTATCGATAGCATGCTACCGATGCTAATAACACTTCTCTCCAGGTAGTTCCTAATGACCACTCGCAGGAAGTATAAAAGAATATGCAGTACGTTCAGTTTCGATGTCATCTGGAGGAGAAGGTCAAGCAGGCATCGAAGAAGCTAGGGTGCTCAACAGAGCGAAGCAGTACTTCAACTCGAGGTAAAGGCTTCAGCTTTACAAAGCTCAAGTACGGCCGCATATGGAGTACTGTTGTCATCTATGGGCGGGAGCGCCTGGATACCAGCTTGCACCTTGTGACTCAATCGAAAGACGCGCTGTGAGGATTGTTAACGAATCCAAATTGACGGACGGTTTAGAACTTTTGAGTCTGAGAAGAGATTTTGCTTCCCTTTGCGTGTTCTACCGATTGTATAATGGGGTGTGTTCAGAGGAGTTGTTTGACATGATGCCCACGGCCTCCTTCTACAGTCGCACCGCTCGCCATAGACAGGGAATTCTTCCTCACACATTGGAACCGAAGTGGTCACGTACTGTGCGATTCCAGCGGATTTTTCTTCCACGTACTACTAAGCTGTGTAATGAACTGCCTGTTGAGGTTTTCCCAGGAGACTACAGCATGGGGTTCTTCAAAAAGGGCGTAAAGAGGTTTTTACAGGGTCGGCAACGCGCACGTGATGCCTCTGGTGTTACAGGCGTCCATAGGCTACGGTAACTGCTTTCCATCAGGCGGGCCGTATGCTTGTTTGTCACCTTAGTGGTATAAAAAAAAAAGTACGGCCCTTTCTGAATCATCTAATATTCATTGCACAGCTGGGATCTTTACAATTGAAGGGGTATAGACAGTACTCTATCACGACTATGGAATAAGAAATAGTAGTACCGCGATGCTTGTGTTGTTTGGCGGTAGCAATTTTTTTCAAGCCGCGAAAAGCCACAGACATGGCTTAACGATTATCATCTTAAGACAACAGCCGAGACCGACGGCTTATGAGGAGTCCATACGCCAACAATAACAATATTGTATCCAATGACGGCCGTGTGGTTTCCGGCAGACTAGAATAGTATCACTCCGTCTCTTCCCGTGGATGTCGTACAAGGCGACTAAGGGAAATACATTATAAAGCATCGATCAGGTCTCCCCATCCCGTCTGGCCAGCGTGGGGAGTGTAGACCAAATTTATTTATATTATTTAATTCTGTCTGGGACGGACGAGAGAGGGTAATGCTCCCGTAGTGGAGACTAAAAGGGCCTGATGATGATGAGCCAATGAAGAAAGCGACACGTGCTACCTGAATGTTCCTGAGATTCGCACTTTCAACCAAACAAACTCTTCAGTATCATAATATTTGTAATACCTGAGGGACAATTCTCGTAATTAAAATTTCAAAATTCAGTTCCGATCCAATCTCGATCTCGCAAATGTCAAATTTGGTACGACTCCCGTATTGCAATATGAAATTTCAAAGTCTAATTTAAGTGGGATTATATCGAGTATTGAACGAAAAATTAAACAAACTAAGAATGTTATTTTGTCAACAATAATAATTGATAATAATTAAGAATGAAATCAAGTTTATAACTTTTATTCTGAATTAATTAACTATATTACTAAACTTAATATTTACAAATAAAATATTTACAAAGAGGTACAAAAAAAGGAAGAAAAGAAAATAAAACAAAAATTAAAAGTAAATAATTTCCCCCAAATCGTTGCCCGTCGGTAGCGTACCAAGAATGCTGGCAGCATTACCTCGCTGAATAGCAATGCTAATCCTCTGAGCAAGGTAATGGCCAGCCCTCTGGTCACCTTAAGCCTCGACCAACAAAAGATTGCGGGCTGATGGACCCCACGGCCCTAACGTCTCTACCCCAAACGGCTCAAATATATGTGTTGGTGAGTCCAGCATATTTAAGCAGTTTGAGTGACTCTGCTGAAACCGCAGCCGTGCCGGCCTTAGACTTAGTGACCGGGAGGTGGGAGGCAGCCAGTGTCAACGCAAGTGGCATCCGACACTAAGGCGCATGCCAACCTCCAGGGCACTAAAGTCATTCCATCTGGTCCTTGCTGTTGTAATTTTTGTGGTATTAATAGATATTTTCTGGTTAAATCTAAGAAAAATACGTCTTCAGTTGAAGATGGTATATTTGAAAAGTACAATGTGTCAAATTTAAAAAATGGTAAAAAACATATAAATAGAATACAGGTGTTTTATGATTAGCCAGTTCCAACACTCCCCCTTAATCTAAAAACCCCATAAAGAATTTTAAAAAAAAAAGAGGTAGAAAAAATAAGGATAACAAAATAATAACAAATTAAAATAATTATTTTGTTAACCCTATCCCAGCTATACACCTATTATGTGTGACAGGCCCAAGCGGTTTGGTTAAAACATCAGCAGGCATGTCACAGGTTTTCAAGTATTCTAACAAAATTATCTTATTTGACACTTTCTCTCTAATAAAATGAAAACGAGTATCTATGTGCTTCGTCCTGTTGTGGTGGACGGGGTTATGTACTAAATTTAGAGCACTCTGACTGTCTGACCATATCTTTACAGAGTGTAATTTACCTGTAATTTCAGATATAAAACGCCGCAAATAACTTGCTTCCTTTGAAGCAGCCGTCAGTGCCATGTATTCAGCTTCCGTGGACGAGAGCGCTACCGTAGGTTGTTTCTTCGCCTCCCATGCCACTGGTCCACCAGCTAACTTAAACACGTAGCCCGTGTAATACTTCCTGTCAATTGGACAATTTGCCCAGTCGGCATCAGAATATCCTACTAAGGATTCATCAGTTTTACTATACGTTATGCAATAATCTACTGTTCCTTTAAGATATTGTAGTATCCTTTTTGCTGCTTGCCAATGTTCACGTGTAAAACATGTATTGAATTGGCTTAAGTAGCTCACTGCGTATGCAATATCGGGACGTGAGTTTACTGCTAGATACATGAGACATCCTATCAGATTTTGGTAAGGTAATTCAAGTGACTCACCATTGGTTATCTTTTCTAGCTTTTTCTGAGCTAAAGGAGTACTCGCCGACTTACAGTCGCGCATATTAAATTTATCTAAGACTGACAAAATATAGTTCGACTGACTTACTTTGATAATATCTTCACTACATTTGATTTCTAATCCCAAATATGATTTCAATATACCGAGATCTTTCAAAGTAAAATATTTTTGCAAATCGTTTTTGACAATGTCAAAAGTAAAGTCAGATTTACAGTAAATAATTATGTCATCGACATAAATTCCTAGAATGACAAGTTCACTACCAAAAAGTTTTGTATATACACAAGGTTCGGAAGGAGTTCCTATAAAACCTATTTTTAAAAGGGTTTCATCTAACTTCTTGTTCCACTCTCGAGATGCCTGTTTAAGCCCGTAAAGAGATTTACGCAATAGACATACCTTGTTTTCATGTCCTTTCATTGCAAAGCCAGGAGGCTGTTCCATGAAAACTTCCTCGTGTAAATCTCCATTTAAAAATGCGGTATCGACATCTAAGTGCCACATTTTTAAACCCATTTCGGCAGCCAATGCAAATAAAGTGCGTAGGGAAGAATGACGGATGACCGGTGCAAAGGTTTCATGGTAGTCCACGCCTTTCGTCTGCTTAAAGCCTTTCACCACAAGTCTTGCCTTGTACTTAGTACAGCTTCCGTAAGCATCCTTTTTTAATCTGTACACCCATTTGCATGGTATGACCTTCTTATTATTTGGTCTATTCACAAGCTCCCAGGTATGAAGTTTCATTAGTGAGTTATGCTCATCGGTCATTGCTGACATCCACTTATGAGCATCTTCAGTATGAACAGCTTCATAGTAACTCGTTGGTTCATTTGAACATATTAAAGCTTGATAGGTCAGGAAATCTGGAGGTTTCCTACACCTAGAGGGATACCTTGGTTCCTCAGTTGGCTGTTGATCCAAGCCTACGTCTAAATCACGTTCAACTTCTTCGGGGCTCACCGAAGTAGACGGACAATCTGCATTCACGCACCCTGGACTTACAGAAGTAGATGGTTCGATATTAGAACTTGGACAATCGGTACAATCATAAAATTCATCCTTTTCGTCAACAAAATTATCATCAAATATCAGCATCGGTGACGTTTCATTCTGATGATTCGATGACTCCGTTTCTTTTAAAGGTGTAAAATAATTCTCAAAAAATGATGCATCTCTTGACTTTAAAATGTGTCTGGGATTATTACAGTCTCGAAAAATATACGTGTTGGGATTTTCCGAGTAACCAACAAAAATAGCTTCTTCGGCTTTCACCTCGAGCTTTTTCCTTTGACATGAAGGTACATGAACAAAAGCTCTACATCCGAAGACTCTTAGATGACGGAGATCATTTTTTCGTCCACACCACTTATCGAGAGGAATTTGACCGTTTAAATATCGATGAGGGGACCTATTCTTCAAATAAACAGCTGCCTGAAATGCGTCTTCCCAATATGCTTGAGGTAAGGAGCTTTCGGCCAACATCGATCTTGCCTTCTCAACTATCGTTCGATTAGTGCGTTCCGCAACGCCATTTTGTTGAGGACTATACGGTGTTGTAGTCTGATGCTCGATACCTTTTGAAGAAAGATAATCAGCAAACTCTTTATTTACATACTCTTTTCCACCATCAGTTCTAATGGACTTTATACGGGAATCCAATTGATTTTCCACTAAAGCTTGAAAAATACGAAACTTATTCATAACTTCAGTCTTCGAAGATATAAAATAAACAAATATCAAGCGTGTAAAATCATCTATAAAAGTTAAAACATACTTGTTACCCTGAAATGATGTCGTAGACATCGCTCCACAGAGATCGCTATGAATCAATTCTAAAGGTGATGTCGCCTTACTGTACGATGCTAATTTTTTAAACGGTTTTCTAGCCTGTTTTCCTTGAACACAAGCGATGCAACTACTTTTGTTTACCTTGGTATAGTCTACACCTATCCCGTGATTCTTAAGTTGATTCATGCCTATGCGACACAAATGCCCTAACCGCTTATGCCAAAGTTGATACCTGTCAAGACAGTCAGAGTGCATAGAGTTCGCAATACAAATATTGTCCACGTTGTGAGGGATATTGACAGTACAGTCAAGCGTGTACAGTCCTCCACAGGGCGAAGCATGAAGTACAGAATCACCTGTAAAACAAAAATTATCATTTTTATAAAAATTACAACCGCTTTTATCAAAAACAACTATAAAACCCTTTTCAACTATTTTTTGAACAGACAATAAATTAGCATTTAAATTAGGTACAAAAGCAACATTATTTATAGATTTTACTACGTCTTTAGGTGTCGTAATCGAAATGGTTCCAATCCCGCAACACTTAATTTGTTCTCCGTTAGCGACGGTAACTTTTCCATTTTCAAACAGAGAAATGTTTTTAAACCAATCCCGTTGTGACGTCATATGCTTAGTAGCACCAGAATCTACGTACCAAACGTTGCTGGAATCGCCAGACGTATTAAGTGCAGTGAAGGAGGCAGCACTGTCCTTCATCTTGCCTTTCGCGGTCTTTTTCTGCCGTAGGGGACAGTCAGGCCGTTTGTGTCCCGGGGCTTTGCAATCATAACAAATAATTGCCTTTTTATTCTTTAGTCCACATTTTATCGCTTTGGTTTGTAAAACAGTATTATTTGATGACGTCTCCTTGGATATTTCATTTAAAAGTTTTGTCTTGACTACTGTTGACGTGACATTAACGTTGCAGTTCTCTAGCGCCATAATAAGAGGATCAAACCTTGGTGGAAGACCTCCTAAAAGTATAGCTGCAATTGACGAGTCGTCTATCACCCTATCAATATCCGCCAAGTCTTGTGCGGTAGACAGAACGGCGTTTATATATAATTCTAAGTTTTCGTAGTCAGATAAACACATTCTATAAAGCTTTCGCTCCAACGCTAGTCTGCGTCCCATCCCCTTGTCCTCAAACGCATTTTGCAAAGATTTCCATGCATCAGCAGCAGTTTTTGCGCATCTAACATGGATGATGGCCTCACCGTCCACTGACAAGCATATCTTTGCAAGTGCCTTGCAATCGTTCTTTTTCTTTACAGATGCTGACGTCTGGTCATCATCTGGATAACCAGCTACTGATTGCCATAAATCCTCGTGGATTAAATAATTTCTCATTTTAAATTTCCACGTAGGATACCCATCTCTATTTCGAAGGCTGAATGTAGGAATTGACGAGGAATTCGACTTACTTGTACCATCTCCAGTTCCGTGTGCCATGTTGACGGAAAGAAAAATCGTTTTCCAATTGATACAACTTTTTGGTCACAAACACAAACGTTTCTTTTAGAAAACCGCTGAATACCTATTAATAGAGCTTCGTGCTGATAACGTGTTGTAATTTTTGTGGTATTAATAGATATTTTCTGGTTAAATCTAAGAAAAATACGTCTTCAGTTGAAGATGGTATATTTGAAAAGTACAATGTGTCAAATTTAAAAAATGGTAAAAAACATATAAATAGAATACAGGTGTTTTATGATTAGCCAGTTCCAACACTTGCCATCATCCCGAGCCAAGCCGTTCGGTTCCAGAACGGCAGGGGCGGAGACGCTGACAAGAGCCCAACGAATTATTTCGTTAAGGCCGGCATGACGTGCTAAACGTCCATCATTATATACAATATTTTTATTTAGAATAAAAATATTGTATAACTAACTAACTAACACGCGTCTGGTAAATTCACAACATGAGAGTACTTCTCTATTTGGTCGGTTTGTTTACGTTCACATGATCGAACGTGAATAAAAAGCTCGCACTCAGCACTCTGAACATAGATAGGTAATTTTGCCCTGGCTCTCGGTGGAGAACTCCACTTTACAGAAAAAAAGAGGAAATATTGTTTCGCATTTATCATTTTTTTTTATTTTTTAATGAATAAATCTAAGTTATAGACATTTTATATAATAATCTATATAAACTACTTACCAATAATTAAAAATATATAATTAAATTAAAAACTAAATATGGCTAACTATATATACAAACAAAACGGAAATGACAAAAACTAAAATTAAAAGTAATAAAATATAATAAACTAAATGGCGTCAAAATATTCTTCCGCATCGAAGTCTAGCAGCATTGCCACGCTGGATGGCAATGCTTATTCGCTGAGCGAGAAATAGGCCAGCCTGGTCACGGGAAGAGTCGACCAAACGTTTGGAGATATCTCGAAATAATATTGTTTCGCATTATGTAATTTAGGCAAAGTCCGGATTGGTAATTCAACGCATTGCATAAACACTGGTCTAAATTTGAAATTTCAATTTGGAATTGTTTCTGTTATATTTTGAGTAAATAAGCGTGTACAAAATGGGGGACGAAACCTAGCATGATTAATGAGGGTAACGGATGATCAATGTTTATTGTTTTGTGATATTTCTTTTTTTTTTATCTAAAAGCACCATTTCCTTAAAAGTATTATTTAAAGAAATAGTGCTTTTAGATAAAAAAAAGAAATAAGTATTTTTGAAGTTGAGTGTACCTAGAACTACTAAGGTACTTCGCTCAAAATCTAATAGAGATGTGCCTGGTGAATTATCCCGGGAATATTTCCAAGACGGGAATATTCAACAATAATTATTTGTAGGTATGTTTTATGCATAAAAATCAATAATTAATATTATTTTCATGGTTCATATAGGTAACTAATAACAATGTACTTATTTTGTAGTATTTATAATTTATGTGTATAATAAGGGGCCATCCATAAATTACGTCACACGAATTTCAAGATTTTTTGACCCCTCCCCCCGTCCTTGTCACAGCTGGTCACATTTGTGAGACTCCCCCCTCCCTAGTGTGACGTCACATATTTTGCAAATTTACGTCTAGAGTTGCAAATTTACATTTAGAGTTGCAAATGTATTTGAGTTTTTCGTTGATAGTTCAAAGTTCGTGTTAACACTTAGATTATAATAGATTTTGTAATGTCACATCACGAAATTTAGAACTCCTCCCACCCCCTTGTCACACAATGTCACACTTCATCGACCCTCTCCCTCCCTCTTAACGTGTGACGTAATTTATGGATGGCCCATAGTAAGTAATAAATATTTTATACCCTTTGGCCGTGTGGTTTCCGGCAGACTAGAATAGAATCACTCCGTCTCTTCCCGTGGATGTCGTACAAGGCGACTAAGGGGCCGTCCATTAATCACGTGAGGCTCGAATGAGGGGGGAGGGGGTTCGGCAAAAATCACGAAATATCAAGGGGGGGGGGGGGGGTTGTATTAAGATACAAGTATAATAATAGTACAATAAATCTTTGTATGTAGGATAGAAACACGTTTATCTAAAAGTATCGACATTGTTCAGTGTGTCCAAACGCATAATATATAATTTTAACAAAACAAAAACTGACTCCAAAACTTTATATTTATGTATGTAGATACAGGTTGATGATGATGATGAAAAAAATATGGGACCAATCTGGAAGTATACTCTTTCGAATAAAAAAGTTTTTTTTCAAATCGGTTTATAAATCACGGAGTAATTAAGTAACAAACATTAAAAACAAATACATCCTCTTCCTTTTTTGGAATCGGTAAAAAAGGATTCCACTCAGTATAAATCACTAAATAAGCGACTCTATTTCAAATTGTTAGAGTCGCTTATTCATTGGTATGAATAAGCATTCTATTCAGTTATTGAATCGCAATAAGAGTTGGTGGTAAGGGGGCTGATATTATTCAGTAACACCCATCAGTGACATAAGGGACACGGATAGCTACATTCTTGACGTGAGAACGTCTTCTAAATCGATGAACGCCGGCTGCAGACACGAAAGCTAACTCCTTGTCACGTTCCCCCTGAGCCGAGTGCGCAAGCGAGAGCGCGGCTTGTGACGCATCTATCTCTCTTCCACTCCATCGGCCGAAGTTTTCTTATGACGTTACAATGTAAAATTATTATTGACTTTACAGACAACCAATTTATTTTTTTAATCATTCGCTTATCTTGCATTTTATCTTATCAATTTCATAGATTAATTCATAAGTACATAACAGGTATATATATCACAACATATTATACAAAACTCACAAATTAAACAACATACAAAGTCCCCGCCGCGTCTGTCTGTGTGAACACGAAAAACTCATCAATTACTGAACGGATTTTTATGCGGTTTTCTCCAATAGACGGAGAGATTCATAAAGAAGGTTTCTGATAATAATTAATTTAGTTTTTTTTAGAAATTCACTGAAATATGACGATGATTGTTGAATATGTCAGAATAAACCACGCCGACAAGCTTTACTGGCGGGCGCTGCGTTAAGCAAGAGAGTTCTAGTACTACGAGCTCGGTGGTCGAATGGCTAACAATAGCCACGTTAACTCCGAGGTCGCGGGTTCGATCCCTGCACCAGACAAACATATATGTGCATGTACATGTTATACAACAAAAAATTCTCATGAAGCCCAGTCGTGCAGCTTATAACTATGTGAAATGTCCTATCTGTCTTTTTTTATACTACGTCGGGTGGGACATGCATACGGCCCGCCTGATGTGAAGCGGTTACCGTAGCCAGATTAACGATCGCAACATAAGGCGCTCGCGCGCCGCCACCCCCGCTGCCAGCGCAGCATCTCCTTCCTTTCTAGTGACCTCATTCACTCGCAGGAACACAACAACCCTCAAGGGAATTGTTATTTGGCTGCGGTATTCTGTGAGGTGGAGGTACATTCCCCAGTCGGGTAGCTTACAATTACGCTCCCTACCTCTCTTTTCGCCAGAGCTTCGTTTGTCAGTCAGCAGGGTGCACCGCGTGCAGGTGAAGTTGGCTTTGGTTCAAAGCTGTTGATGAACCACTTACACCCCAAAAAATCTCTTTTGTCAGAGCCTCGTCTGTTAGATAGCAAGGTGCACGACGTGCGAGTGAGGTTGGCTTAAGCACAAAGATAGTGGTAAGTCACTTAAACCCTATAAGTGAAGTCTATATCTGTTCTAACCACTGAAGGCCAATTCTCGTAATTTTTCTACGAACGCAGATTGACAGTTGACCGAATCGAGATTGAATTGTGAATTGACTACAATAGGCTAGACGACAATGATAAAAAATTATAAAAAGTACATAGCAGTGTCATAAAATATACAAAACTAGAACGATCTGTGATCTTGAAATTTTGATAACTTATGTCCGACTTGTTCTATGATCGATCAAAGTGTAGTAGGAAAGTCCAATTTAAAAGAATGAAATTATAAAAAAAAAATATTAATTTTGGAAAAACAATCAAAAATACTATAACTTTTGTTATGGCACTAGCTACATAAACGCAGTATTTCACATAGCTGTCGTACAAATTTCTGTTTTAACGTATACAAAATACATAAGTGTGACGTCATACTTATGTAGCCTTTTGTATGGAGCGTTTTCAGGAAAGTCCAAAATTGTGATTTTCAAATTATCATATCTCGAGAAGTTTTTATGCTATCGAAGTGATTCTTTTACCTATAGTTATATTATTGTGACGTCCTTACATAACAAACCGAAAGAAAAAATTGTCGTCTAGCCTTATGATTTCATTAATTAATTATTATTAATTCTTGTTGTTGGCAAAGTAACATTCTTAGTTTGTTTAATTTTCACTCATATTTCGATATAATCCCGCTTAAATTTAATTTTGAAGTTACATATTGTGTTACGAGAATACCAAATGTGACTTTTATGAGATCGAGATTTGATCGAAACTGAATTTTGACTATATTTTAATTACGAGAATTGCCCCTCTGTTAGGTTTTCCTAATGCCTTCCTCAGTGTGCAATCCTACCGCTCACCTTTGAGGTCAACATCTTGACGTTGTTGACAAACGACAATATATATTTTTTCATGTGTTAACAAAGACTAGCTGTGCCCGCGACTTTGTCCGAACAGAGTACCTATTTTTTTATAAATTTATTTAATATTAATAGTTATAACTAAAAATTCTAAAATAAAAGTAACCTAAGTTACTCCTTATTACATCAGCTATCTGCCAGTGAAAGTCCCGTCAAAATCGCCCCAACCGTTTCAGAGATTAGCCTGAATAAACAGAGAAGCAAACAGAAAAGAATTGTAAAAAATGATATTTTAGTATCTGTACCTGGTATACATCTACATATATGCATTTAGTAAAAAGCGGTTATATTAATATTACAAACAGACATTCCAATTTTATTTATCTGTATATTCAGTGTTTCCCAATTAGTGGTACGCGAAATTGCATCAAGAGGTACGCGCTATCTCTTAACTAAAATATTAAATCCTTAAAAAAACAATAATGCAATAACAATTACCAAAAAAATATTCAATTTAATTAAACGATCAGTAGGTAAGTAAATCGTATGCATCGAGCGCTTTAGTGTGTCATTAGAATGTCTTTTTTACATTTTTCCAGCACAAAATGTAGCCTATGTCATCCTCCACATCTTAAACTTTCTCGTAAATACATCATGTCAATTCACTGGTTCTCTTTCAATGAAAGAAGGACATAAACTAAATTGCTAGATTAGTTAGCATTAATCTTTATTTAAAAAACAAAAGAGAGGTAGAGGCCGCCCGCCATCGACCTGGTGGTCAAACATCGAAAGAGACCTTAAGAAAGCCCAATTGCCAAAACCGACAACCCAGGACAGATCAACCTGGCGCCGTAGAGTGAGGAGACCCGACCCCAGATAACGGGAACAGGGACGGAAGAAGAAGAATCTTTATTTAAAAAAAAAATGTGTTATAGACAATTTTTGCACTGTATAATATAAGTGCAAGTGGTGCTAGCCTTTTATGTAATTGTTTCTCTTATTGAAAAAAAAAGATTATATATTAGCAAGTAATAGTGTAAACAATTGTTCGCAAGCCAAATAAATACATTTTTTCTAGTGTTAAAATATTTTAAGACTAGAAAAAATTAATGCTTTCGTGACTTGTGAACTCTACATACAGAGTTCAATAGCCACTAATGTAAATAAAACTAACAACAAAATATACTTCAGAATTCTTGACCAATGCATAATGCACGTCATGTATACATATTTTTAAAAAACTAAAAATAATTTCTAAAATCAGATGAGTAGTTTCTGAGATTACGTCCTTCATTCCATTTTTGGGGTATAAATGGCTCACCACGATCTGTAGAGCCAAACCCAACATCAACTGCACGTGGTGCAGCCTGCCGTCTAGCGAAAGAGCCTCTGGGAAAACAGAGTTAGGTAAAGCGTATTTATAAGCTGCCCGATTGCGGAAGTACTTCCACTTCACAGAAGATCGCATCCAAATAACAATTCCCTTGAGGGTTGTGTTCTTACGAGTGAGTGAGGTCATCAGAAAGTAAAGAGTTGCTGCGTGGGAAGCGAGGATGGCGGCGCGCGAGCAATATTCCATGTTGCGAGCGTTAATCACTTACTATCAAACCTTTCAAGCTTTTATAATGTTAGTTGACCTAGATTTTCATTTCCATCTAAACAATTAAGTTTTATTTTATAATTAGCAGTAGTTAGGTATCATAATTAGGCACGTTTAATTTATTAAATATGATAAATATACTCTACATATTAATACGTGAAGCAAAAACTTTGTACCCCTTTTTACGAAAATTGCACAGACGGAGGAGTATGAAATTTCGCACACTTATCTAAAGGTAGTTTATATAGAGGAGTGCAGAATGCTAATATTTTTTATAATTATGCAAAAATAAAATACATCCAAATCTAGAAAAAAAACCCTACACTCACAACCATGTACTTGACACACATACGCATAATTGTTATGTTTATTATTAAAGTCATAATTTAAATTAAGAGCCCTATTACATTTGCACGCTGACGAGCTCTCGCGCAGTACTAAACCCGCGAAGGTCGCCGGTGCATCGTTTTTTGTAGTAATTTTGAAGTTATATTTATCGTTTTTATTGAAATAAGATAATAAATTCATGCTACAAAGTTTATTCATCATGAAGTAACAATTATTCTCGTATAAATTTTGCTCAATATGTTTTTTTTTTCTATACTAAATCAATGATATTTCAAAATTCCGAGGCCACTATGTCTTATATAAGACTATATAACAAATAACATTCTATTTTTTTTATTTCATTTGTTTGGAACAGTAATACAATCCAGGAGCTCAAAATAGTGAATGCGCGCATTTTATGAAAATCTTTCTCTGCAATTTTGGGTTTATTTAAAAAGTTAAGCAAAATTTACAAAAAGCCGCTATGTACTATGCCAATAGCTATTCTGTACTATTCAATAAGTCAACATTGTTAATGTATTTTTGTTTCCGAGATCAAGAACGCCAAAATTGGCCATTTTACGCAAAAATCACAGTCAAAATGTAAAATGGCTCTTAATTATGGTCGAATTTCGACCACTGGGCGATCAATGGTTAGATATTTAATAGGTATGTACAGAAAACAAAATACGATTTCATTACAATTTTACGATTAATAAATCGTAAAATTGTACGATTGGTACCTATAATGCATATTGGGAATATGCCGAATTATGATATTTCCAACCTAAGAATATTCCCGGGAACGGCACATCACTAGTTAGGTATATTAATAAAAAAAGGTTCAGTTTAAAATATATATATATATATATATATTTATTATTATAAGTACGAAAACGAATAGGTTCATGGTTTCATATTTCCAATTCGAACTACCTATCCATTAATTAACATCAAGAAAAATACAATAAATAATTAAATTTAAATGCCCGATGGAAATGAAATAAGTATTATTAATTCATTGGAGTTGGCATCACTGAGCGCGATCCAACCGATGTCTATATCGGCGAATGCATGCAGCATGGCGAATGCACAACGAACAGAGCGCTCAGACGGAGCAGACGCCTACGTCGATGAGCAAAAAATACAAATCATCAGAATACTTTTTCTATCGCTCAGCAATTCAGCATACCTGCATGGGTTTGTTACCGTAACGACGCGGCGACGTACTAATAGACAAAGTAAAAATCACACGAGACAGTATATTAAATTAATCTTTGTGCGAAACAAGGCTCACAAGACATAATTCTCATTTTAAATACAATAATAAAATGTTTTATTACCTGTACTGTACCACAAAAAAGTGTGAATCACATTGATTATAATGTTTTAGAAATTATTTACAAAATCCACACAAAACAATCACTATTGGAACATTTTTTTACGAATGCACTTCTCGCGTTGACGTACAATAACAAAATGGCGGTTATTACATCGAGTCCCCGTGGCGCAGAAATCGACATTGCACGGCGCTCATGAGTGGAAAAGGGACGGAGAATTTGAATAGGTCGAGGACAGTAGAGTGAGCGAGATAAAAAAATATTCCACCCGTCGATTCACTTTTGCTATGAAAGCCGTAGGTGATGCACGATACCGCAGTTGCTTTAGATAATTATTCGTAACGTGGATTTTTCTTGACTTCTAATGTATTTTTTTGCGTAGAGTAGTTAGTTAATGAAAGAAATAATAATTAAATAACCATTTAACGTATTTTTTTTATATGAAAATGAATTAACGTAAGTATATAATTTACTATAACTCTTAGGTATAGATTCGTTATGTAAAATGATGACTTGTTTAGAATAGTTTTATTGATTCATAGTCTATCAAATAATATAAAAATGTTCTATGAATATATTTATTTAAAAAACGGTACCTAGGTACTTCATGTACATTTTTGTTACTTACGTTTAACATTATAAAGTCGATCTTGTTTGTGGAAAGAATAAATATCCACGCTATCATTATAACCGGTGGCTCCTACTACGGAATTCTGATTCGAGTTTAGAAAAATGTTTACTTCGTGTAGGTATTTATGTACATTACTATTATTTTCTTTACTTTTTTTATTGGTAATAATTTCGACCCTTGAAATGAATGAAACGCTTCATTTATGTAGATTAAATACATGTAATAAACCGAATAAAAATGTAATCATGCACTTGCCCAACACTTTGACAAACGTTGACTGTTTTGTTACCTACATAATTTCAAAATAGATGTGCTATTGTATAGTACCTATATTTAGACGTTACACAATGGTTCCAACCACCAATCTACATACACACAGGTATCTAATTGCCAGTCAAAAATTAAAAACCCAAAAATTACGCAGATTCAATAAGCTTATTTTCAATTTAAAAGAAATTATTGTAATATAAATAACAAACTAACGCTTTACTTTCATTCGAGATATGTTCGAGTAGTTGAATTTCAAGCTGACTGAAGATAGCATGTTTGGTGATAATGGTAGGGGATAGGATTGTATGGAGGTTGCGTGACGTCATTCGCTCGTCCGTCTGCCTGCCGCGCGACGTAGAACGTGTTTGATTATTTTTTGTGTTATGTAAACTTGTGCTCGCTTGATACAAAATTTTGCCAAACATTTTTTTTTTAATAAATTGCCTGATGGCTGAATTTTTTTGTCGTTATAACTCTCTTGATCAAGTGCGGATGTGAGTGCCCATCACTGTGCTGTGGTCTGTCTAACCACACAGCACTACGATACGACTCTGTTTGATAATAAAATCAGTATAACTATCTAACAAACAATGTAGGTCAGTGTGCGTCATATATTCTTACATGAGTTCTTGTATATACAACAAACAGTAACTGAACTAGAATTAACGGCTGATTCAAGTTGACCTACTTACACGAAAGGCAATAAGGTTTGAACGAGTTTGAAGAGTTTCCTTACATTCAAGCCCAGATAATTTATATATTCTTTATTGGACATCAATTTATAATAACATAGTTGCATCAAAAGTGTACAAAGGCGAGGTAACTATAGGCAGTAAGAGAAATATTCACATGTCGGATAATTACAATATGTGCGTACTTGTTAATAAAGAAAGAGAGAAAAAAACAGCACCCTTACCACCATCTCTTATTGTATTGCGATTCAATAACTGAATAGAATGCTTATTCATACCGATGAATAAGCGACTCTATTTCAAATGGACAGGTCACGTGTCCTGACGCGAGTTTAATGTTTTATCTATCCCAAAGACTGCACAACGCCGCTAAAGAAGTTTTCAGTTCAAAAATAATTTAGTGTTGGAAGGGGATAGTCTAGATAGGGTATTTGACAAACATTTTTTTCCGTTTGGTACGTAGGGACGTCTCAATAATATAACCATAGGTGAAAGAATTACTTCGATAACATAAAAATCTCTCGAGATATGTTAATTTGAAAATTACAATTTTGGACTTTACCAAAAACGATCCATACAAAAGGCTATGTCACTGGTTTGTATTTTGTATGCATCAAATCAGAAATTTGTACGACAGGTATGTTCAATTTTAAGTTTAGGTAATTAGTATAATAATGAAAGTTGTAGTATTTTTTATTGCTTCTCCAATGGAAATATTATGTTTTTATAATTTCATACTTTTAAAATGGACTTTCCTGCCAAACTTTGATCGACCCTAAATTAAGTCGGACGGAAGATATTAGAACGAAAGTTTGCAGATCTTTATAGTTTTGTGTATTTTCCGCTATTGTTAAATAATTTATACAATTTTTAAACATTGGAAAATAGCCTATTTTAAAAAACAGAACAGAAGTAACCTTAGTATTCTTATAGCTCACGTGAGACATTATAATAAATAAATTAATTAAATTAAACGTGTCACTTAGATACTTATATTGTAAAATATAATTTTGTAACAATTAATGATGCGCTACCTACCTATTTTATCATTGTTTCACTTTTATTTATTTATCTGAAGAGATTGCTTTTAGCGATGAGACCGCCTTTGGTACTTCTCATTTTTTCAAGTCTCTTGTATGTATCTTTGACCTAGATACTTTGAAAACACTTTGTTGTATATTTAGAATTTTATGCGAATGTTTTACGAATATGAATGTCCTAAAAATAATTAAGATTTTCAATTAAAAAAAGGTAAATTAAATAGAGAAGAAATAAGTATCTAATCTAGTAACTTCTTATATATTATTTATTCCAAAACCTTATCTTCTGTTAGGATTTTTTGTTAATTAAACATTAAACATCACTCGTAAATCAAACAGCAATCGGCCTTCTTCGGATCGGCTCGACTATGCTCGGAAGTAGAATAGTAGATGCAAATAACTCGGTAAATAATTACAAATGTGTGCGTGTAAATCGCGCCACTCGCGCGCCAACTAAGCTGTCAAAATAAAGCCATAGACAAATGGCGCCAGATATAAAAGTCAATATTCGTATTGGCATTCGCATTCGCGAATGTCGACGGCAGATATTCGCATTCGCATCCGCGAATGTCCAGAAATTGACATTCGTTACATCACTATTGATACATACCGATGTTACAATATATTGTTATACACAAAAGTTAGCATATACTAACCCACATAACTGTCCACTATCTACATATCCTGACACACGCTTACACACATTGATTCTGGCAAACTATACATCTAATCTAAACTTATAAACTAAAATTGTAAAAGTAACTTTGTCATTAGTATTACGCATCAATGTCGTTGCTTTGTTCAAGATTTTTCTTCTTTTTCTTTTTACTTTCTCCCAAACCAATATAAAATCCCAGATGATGTGGGTGTTTCGACATCAAGACCGGACATTTTCCTTTTTTTTTCCAGAGCTACAAAACGCATAGTACTTGTAGAGTTTACCGTACCGTGGGAAACTAACATACCCAAAGACCACGCGATAAAACAAAACAAATATTATGACCTCATAAACGAATTAACAAAAAGCGGCTATGTAGTTAATCTATACGCTGTAGAAGTAGGAGCGAGAGGTATACCAGCAAAATCTCTCTATAACCTGTTGAAAGACCTTGGCTTGTCCAGAAGTGCAGTAAGTTCTATACTAGAACGAGTATTAGCAGGTTCATACCAGATTTGGCAGGGCAGGGAGAGAAACACAAGTAGTGAAGGTGAGTGTTGATGTACGTCGGAAAGGGGCCCCTTAAACCTACACCCGTGTCACAAGTCTCGAGATCTACTTGGGGTTTCTCTCTCTGCCACACGATGTACCCGGCACCCGCACGGTGAATCCATGGAAGCTAAGAAATTCGTCTCTCTCTAAAAATTGCAAATAATATAGATAGGTACTACAAATATGGAAGAGCAGGGTCACAGCATAGTAATACAACCAGTTATAAACCAGGAAGTATGGTGCGCGCGCGCACCAAAACTTCCTGAGCGGTCGTGTAAATGACGCTTGGCTGTGTGCGTGCGCCGATTTAGGCGCTAGTATGAAGTTAAGGTACTGGTTGTATCACTATGCTGTGGCAGGGTTTCCTATCACCCTGACCACGTGTTATGTAAACAAATTATTATAATTAAAGTTATTTGTCATTTCATTTTCATTAAATCAAAAGGGCTGCCACGCGGGGAAGCGTATTACGATAGTACCCACTACGGACAATCGACGATTGGCCACGATTGGCCGGATGGGCGAATCGTGGGAAACTTACGGGGAAGCTGACCGTGCGGTGAAATTTTGTCGGTCACTTCCACTATTTGTGGAGGAAAAAAATGGGGGGTGTCCTGTGTTATGGACACGGATGTGTGTATAGTATACTAAGTGAATACATTATATGCACTAAAATTATCTCAAAATGGCAGCGCTTTCCGTACTTAGCGTAGCGACGTTCCATAGTCCTTACTTAGCGTAATAAAATCATTGATCCTTCATCTATCCAGTGGTATACTTAGCGTAATAAAATCTTTGATCCTTCATCTATAGCTGCAACATCAAACTGTATACCCCAATTTTCTTATCATTCGTTTTTTTTTTTATTTCCTCCATATGGAAACAATTTTAAAGACACACATCAAAAACTAATCAAGAAAAAACGACTGTTTTAACAATAAACTTCTCTTTTTGGAGGCGCGTCTGTTTATTACAACAATTATAAAATACGATAACGGACATGAAATAATTAAAAATGTTAAAACAAAAACTATGTATTAACCATATAAATATTTATCTAATAACAACATTGAATGCATTGTTTGCGGCCTTCTCAATTTCTCTATGGACTTGGTTAACCTCCGCCTGAGTAAGTGTCCTTTCCAGATGCCTGTAGATAATGGTGAAGCACAGGCTGTGCTTCTTCGACTTGGGGTGGACAAATTTGTCTTTTAGTTTTACCTGCAATAGATATTGGATTTAAAAATTGCGACAATGAAGATAAGAATAAAATTAAGTAAGAAGATTTTTTTATATAATAAAATGAAGATAGAAGAATTTTGAGGTAGGGAGCGTAATTGTAAGCTACCTGACTGTGGAATGTACTCCACCTCACAGAATACCGCAGTCAAATAACAATCCCCTTGAGGGGTTGTTGTGTTCCTGAGAGTGAGTAAGGTAACCAGAAAGGAGCTGCTCGCGCGCCGCTACCCCCGCTACCAACGCAGCATGCGTTGGTAGCGGGGGGTAGCGGCGCGCGAGCGATATTTTATGTTGCGAGCGTTAATATGGCTACGATAACCGATTCACATCAGGCGGGCCTATCCTCAAATAGGTTATGTTAAGCAGGACGGGGGCCCACCACACATTCCCATCACTGTGTCTCCTCTCCAGTGTAACCAGAGTGTATTAGTGCGAGTTTTTTCATTCTCGCACTAATTAAAATTCATTAAAATAAGAATGGTCGCAATAAGAATTGATATAACTTCGAGAAAGAAATCAACTATACAAATGTCAGTCAATTCATAATTAAATGTCGATTCGGTCAAATTTCGTTCTGTGACGTAAAACGAGAATTGGCCTTCTGGATTAACAGCGTCAGTTCAGCAAGCAGAATGACAAACCGCGAAATGCCGCGAATGCAGTCTCGTCTCGAGGGTAAACTACGGCTGCCTTGAAACTAGGCTTGCCAACTTCAAATTACGAATTTGCGGGAAATGTTGATTTCAAAGGCGGGACAAGGATTGATTTAAAAAGCGGGATCTAATGAATTTTGTTAAAAAAACGTGAATTTTTCTTTGCAAATCAGGATGAGAAGTAAATTAAGAAACCTGTTTAGTTAAATAATAGTCAATATTTACTAAAAAAAAAGACAGTTACAGCATAAGTAATAGTACTATAGACTATAATTATAGTATAATTTACAGTTTATCGTGAAAACTATTAGTTACTTTTTAAATGAGTATTTGTCTTGAGATTGCGCATTTGATGTAAGTATGGACGTGCGTAGCTAATTCCGAAAAGCGGGCTATTTAGCTCACCGCTCAGTATGTGAGCGGGAAAATACCCAGACCAAGTCAAACAGACATGTTCATGCACACAAATATTTGTCTTGTGCGGGGATCGAACCCGCAACCTCGGAGTCAAAGTGGCCATTGCTAATCATTCGACCACCGAGCTCGTCAAAATGATAAAGGTCGTTAAAGGTATTAAATATACCTAATATTTATTGGCATAAAACATGAGTAATGTCACACGCAGTTACATGCAAGTTAATAGGTTGGAGGTAATATAGAAGTACAGTCAGCAAAGTAAATAAGTAAGTTTTGTTACAATCAGTACTGCAAATATTTAACAAAGTCTGGGAAGAGTACATAAATTACCCTAGTTACTTATTTTCTATGCTAAACGTAACAACGGTGCTAGTTCTACCAGGCATGTTGAATATGTTATGTTTGGGCTAAACCATTTTAAGAAGCCATAGAACTAATACATATATATGTATATATACTCTATTAGACAGCAAGATGCACCATGAGCTGGTGAGGTTGGCTGGGGTTCAAAGATGTTATTATAAATCTCTTACACCCTAAACAAATTTTATAACTTTATTAACGGAAACAAACCTGTTCAACAATATCTCCTCCAACGTCCCGAACTAAATCGTAGAAGTCATTGCACATAAACGAGTCAACTGTCAGATTTTCAGGCAACCAAAACGACACATCGTTCACACACTGCGGATATGACGATACTGGCTTGTAAGTAATCTTGGAATTAACATCTTTACTCTGGAATTGAGATACAAACCCAGAATCCGTACTCCACATGAGTCTGATATCTGGAATCTTGTACATCGCCATTGCTAATCTTTCCAATCCTAAACCAAAGGCATACGCAATGGTGTTATTTGAGCCAGCGTGAGTTAAAATTTCATTACGGACTATACCACACCCTAATACCTCGAGCCAGTCGTTTTCGTAAAATATTTCTAACTCCCATGACGGATGAGTGAAAGGGAAGTATGCGTCTACCCATCTGTATTTTATATTTTCTCCGAATAACGCCTGAACTAGTCCAATAAGGTGGGTTTTCAATTGATTTTCCATTAGTTTTGCCGCTTCAAGTGTGTGACAGCTCTGTTTGCTAGGATCAGTGAGTGTGTTTTGGTACGAGTGCGGATTATATTTGTCGTAATCTGGTTCAAATATCTCTAGGTCCGGGTGACTTGCAAAAAGTTCCTCTTTACGCTGTGATCTTACTGCATCCACCTGAAATAGTTATTATATGTCACATTTTTTTTTATACTATGTTGGTTGGCAGGCCAGCATAGGGCCCGTCTGATGTGGAGCGGTTACAGTAGCTCTATTAATGCTCGCAATTTAAATTAAAAACTATCTATTTTATTTACCACACTATTCTTTCCATTCTAATCATCTTGTAGTGAGTTTGTGATATATATCTTAATGAATAACATCAAAAGATTGCAAAGTGCCAATGCGCTCCTTGAGAAAGGGTAGATTGGCTCTGGCTTTTCCACCAGTTTTTAGCACAAAACACATCTACTTCTCTAAGTAGATGTGTTTTGTGCTGATAACAGGACTCTTCCTGTGGTACGAGTAACAAAAAAATTCACACTAAATAAATGGCTAGCTACCTACATCAAAGTTAAATATTGATTTAACATGATAATAAATGCATTTGATTTGTCTTCATGTAAACAGCTTGGAAAAAGTGTTTCTGTATTGTTTGACTAGGCACATAAAAATACTGACTTTAATAAATCAATGAAGACTTATTGATTAAAAAAAAATACTTGGCCAGACATGTCCGTAAAAAGCCAAACATTCCCAGGTAAAGCCAAACAACCCTATATAGGTCTTTAACTAAAGTATAATCAGAATAACAAACCTGATGGAAAACAGGAAAATGTGTTGAATCAATTTCATCTCGCCTATAAACGTCTCCGATCATCAAAAAGTTATCAAGTCCAGCCCTCAACAGTTCACTTTGATGTGCTGTCATATGCGCCCTTAACAATACCCCTTTATTTATATAGTAACAGTCTGACTTAGCTCGACTTGGATGATCCAATGGAATCAGCAAATCATCAAAATTCTGTTTAGTAGTGACTATAGGAGATAAGTTGTCGTACACACTGAATGTAGGATTCCCTCTATGAGTGAACGATGAGTAGAAATAATTCACTATTCTTTGGCGGACTAAAGATAAAGGGTTGTCTTTGCGCAAATGTAAATTTTGACCTAAGTATGACACAATTTTAGGTGTAACATTAGTAAAACCATCTGATTCATATTCTCTATCATTGATGCGTACTGTGGTTACAGATTTAGCTGCTGTGCTGTATTTCAATTTGCGAAATACTGTGGCTAACAAGCGATTCGTTTGGAACAATTTCGTCATGTCGGTTTAACTTGGTTTATATATGTATTGTACAGGAAATATAGCAAATTTGATTAGGTAATTGATATCGCAGTTACACTTTAGTTTTTCATGATTCTTTCTAAGTAAATTTCTTGTTCTTGCAGTTTTATGAAAAATAACCTATATTTTATCTTATTTTTGTTTCTTTCTTCTTTCTTTGTTTACTTCATTTGGCAATCACTTTATAGTCGAAGATTATTTTTGACTTTTTCGAGTTATAGTGCGACCGAAAAGAGTACATAGAAATTAAATGATGACGCCCCACCACACGATCGTTTAACGGGCTGAATAGATTACTAGGACAATAAAATTTCTATATCTTTGAGTCACTTAATAGACACCAGACAGAAGTGAAAACTACATCCTTCGCACCCTCACTGCCGACAACCGTTATATAACCGAACGTGACGAACATAACATACCCGAGCGAGCGGGTCGGCTCAGGTTCATTTACTACCTAACTAGCTAAAAGTTCAAAATTTAAAATGGCTTCACTTCAAAATATAATAGTGGGTCTCCTCCCCTCTAGTGTCATTAGTTTCAAGCATAATCTAACCACTTATCGGATTGAGTCTATCGCCTCGGGTTTACTGGAGTTGGTGCAATACTGTTTGGCCTACATACTTCTAATTCCAAATTTTGACTTCGGCCGAGGATTTTTCGCTACGCTTTGGCAAATGGCAACCCTGTTCAATAAAGTCATATTTTTTTTTTCATTTCTTCTTTCGTATCGTACTATCGTATCAGTTTGACATTAGCGTAATCAAAGTAACCTGTTAATTTGGTTAAAAAATAAATCTATCAGATTTTGAATTAAACTTTGCATATAATTAGTTTTATTTGATAATAGTTAGTAATAGCTGCATAGAAATAATAATGTTTCGAAAGCGCCTCTTGCATTTGTCTCAACTTGGCACTGTCGGCGTAGCTGCATATTTCGCTGGACATTATAGCAGTAAAAATGTTGAAAGTGATAATAAAACAGTGGTAATCAATGGGAGGACATTAAAGAACATGCCTGGATTACCGGTTTTTGGCACAGTATCTGCTGCGACGCCATACAACGACAGTGGTGTGGCGAAAGACAGGGTACGTTAATAATTTCTACTATAACCGCTTCACATTAGATTAGACAAACAGGCCCATGCTTGTTTGGCACCAGACATCTAATAATATAAAAATGAATCGCTGAATGTGTTGCTAAGCGCAAATCTCGACAACAGCTGAATCAGATTTCTAATACTTTTTTTAGAATATTCCTTGAACTTACGAGGATGGTTCGGTTGGAGTATACCCTTCGGGGCACTATGGAGCCAGGGACTTAGAAAATTCTTCGATTTTTTTAATTTTTTTTAATTTTCATATTTTTATATGCGCACATTAAATACCACATCAGATAGATCATTTCTTGTCATGTACAACTTTTTCGTACAACGCGCCGTTTTCGGGAAAAATAGACTTTAACAATGTATGAGTCTGAGGACTTAGCCAATTTTTAGAAGATATTTTTTTTCTTTTTAAATCTCATATTTTTATATGCGCACATCAAAGATCACATCAGATAGATCATTTCTTGTCATGTACAACTTTTTCGTACAACGCGCCGTTTTCGAGCGCTCGATACTTTAACAATGTATGAATCAGGACTTAGCCAATTTCAATTTCTTAGAAAATGTTTCATCGAAGAATTTTCTAAGTCCCTGGCTCCATAGTGCCCCGAAGGGTATACTCCAACCGAACCATCCTCGTAAGTTCAAGGAATATTCTAAAAAAAGTATTAGAAATCTGATTCAGCTGTTGTCGAGATTTGCGCTTAGCAACACATTCAGCGATTCATTTTTATATTATTAGATGTCTGGTGCCAAACAAGCATGGGCCTGTTTGTCTAATCTAATGTGCTACCCACTGACCGATGGTTCTTATGCAGAGAAAAATTTAAAAAATTGCCTGAAAAAGTCTAAAAAGAACACTTTTACTCCAATACAAACTATTCATAATAATACTTAAAAGTAAATTTGAACTTTAATACCATACACAAAGTTCAAGTGTTAGCGGAGAGGTTCCGGGAAGGCAAAACAGTTGAGTGACGTTAGTATCGTAGGTGGTACGAAGTTCGCCGGATCAGCTAGTAGTAAAATAAAAAAAGCCAAGAGGATAATCCGAAGTTTGGGAGCTTTTGTTAGATGGAGAGCTCAGATTAGGATTACTCTGTAAGTCTGCATTTTATAGACAATATTGGCTGTGACAGACGGGCATACAGACACAAGTGATCATATCGACGGCGAAGTGCCAATATCTTCTAACTAACACAGACAAAATTTCACAGAAAGTAAAATAAACATTGTTTTCTGAAAACTTTAAAAATAATAAATTCATGTGTATGGTGAATATACAAATATGGAAATCTAAAGTTTCAATGAAATATAAATATATTTGAAATATAAAATAGAAATTGATTTTAAAGTGAATGGCATAAAGTCGATTCTCGAAAAATGTTAGATAGGAGGTATTGGCACTTCGCTGTCGATATAGGCGTTTCATTTGGATGTAATTTCAATGGACTGAGAATGTAATAAAACTATATATCATTTTGTTATATGTACAACAATGTATTATTTAAGTAGTCAGTATTTATTCACAGTGTGTCATCTTATTAACACCTGGGTAAATATTTTTCAAGAGTTAAGTGAATCCTACTTGTTATGTAAATTACCATACGAAATACTTTTTAAATAAGTGAGCTTTAAATACAATACAATACATTTTATTGCTCCAAAAATAGTAAAGTTTTATCAATAATGATTATGATACTAAATGATATAAAGTACAAGAGGCAGCCTTATCGCTTAGCAATCTCTTCCAGGCATATCCTCATATCATCATATCCCATCATATACCAAAAACCTTTGGGTATGATAATCAGTGGCGTAACTATACCATCAGGGGCCCGTGGCAAATTCATCAGATGGGCACTCAGAGGATAATAATAATAATAAATATTGTCAGACAAATTACACAGCCCCATCTAGCCCCAAAGTAAGCGAAGCTTGTGTTATGGGTACTAGACAACTGATAAACATACTACTACATTTGTAAATACATTTTTTTTTGTTAATACATATTTATGATACATAGCAAACACCCAGACTAAGACAAACAGACATGTTCATGCACACAAATGTTTGTCCAATGTGGGAATCGAACCCACGAGCGTTGGTGTCGAAGCCGCGTCATTGACCGCTACGCCACCGAGCTCGTCAAAAGGATGGGGGCCTCTAATAAATAAATCATGTAAGAGGCCAACACTAAAGAAGTATTTCGTACATTTTTGGTTAATAATCTATAATTGAATTTTCAAGAAATATAATAATGGTATCTACCTATTAAAATTGTGTATGTTGTAAGTACATAGCCTAACTTAAACAAATACTATATTTGTACTATCGAGCCTGGGGCCCCCTTGTTCTGGGGGCCCATGGCATTTTGCCCGCTCTGCCACCCTGTAGTTACGCCACTGATGATAAAGGTAGTTGGTGCTAAAGTTAGGTAGGTAGCAGATTTTTACACTCTTCAGGTGGCAAATATTTTTACATCCTGCCTGTTGCTATATAGTTTTCGATTATTCCAGCTGTCTCATCAACTTGTCTCCCATTGGTGGACTTTGATACAACTTATAAACATTGTTTGCTGACCAACACGTTAAATATTTTTGTTTTGGAAAAATACATTTATGTTCTGATTTCTAGTTTTTAGATAACTTCGTGCATTCTGCTGCTCAACTAACGAGGCTCTGGCAAAAGAGTGGTAGGGAACAGTGTCTCTGTAAACTGTACGACCTTTAAGTATATGGCTGAAAGTAACAATTCCGTTGAAGGTTGTTATTTTCTTGAGAGTGAGTGAAGTCACCAGCCCCTTTACCACCACCTCTTATTGCGATTCAATAATTTCAAATTGAATAGTCGCTTATTCATTGGTATGAATAAGCATTCTATTCAGTTATTGAATCGCAATAAGAGGTGCTGGTAAGGGGCCAGGAAGGAAGGCTGCATTGGCACACACACCCCCGCGGGTGACGGCGCACGTGAAGTCGATGTCGAGGCGTAAAATAATGTTTTGCATTTCCAAATGCCAGGATTTCGGTCAGGAGCAACACCGGTGGAGTGACTCAGGGGTGCCGAATAATATACTGGGCTTTCTCCGAAGTTCCATTATTAACTATCTCTCTTAGTTCACGGGTCAAGCCTGGTCATTTGATAGGCGTGCGCGGGGATATAGATCCAACGCGTAGAGGCCCCTTTGAGAAGTTTGATGTAATGTTGTATTATTAATATTATTATGTACTTTTATAATAAACATGTTTTCAGGTATCGCAAATAATGAAATATGGCTTCCCAAGTCTCGACAATATTCGATCGTATGATGATTTCATCTTGTCATATGATCGACGGAACAGAGTTCCTCATTGGGTGTTCGAACACCTCACGAGAGCGCACGTGGCTAAGAACGACCAGGTAGACAGGAGCAAGTGTGAATTTAAGCCAGACGAGAGCGTACATCCGTTTTTTAGGTAAAAATATTATATAATATTATAAATGTGAAAGTATGGATGGATAAATAAATAAATATTTGTAGACAATTTACACAGCGCCATCTAGTCCAACCCAAAGGACCAACCCGGGAGACATTTATGTATGTTAAGGGGAGGGGGGGGGGGGGGGGGGGGGTTCAAAGTTTGTTGTACTTGTAACTCTTGCGTGAGATGCAGCTACATCTACAAAGATAGCGAGTAGTGACGTGCGAACGAAGGATGTGTATAATTTTTAGAAAAACCGGAGAAATTATTGTTCCCCGGGAGGTAGGGAGACTAACCATTATTCCCGGAGTTTCCCGGGCAATCCGGGAGGGTTGGGAACCCTAGTGATGCGCCAGGCGCAGATCCAGCCCTCAGAAAAGGTTGTGATCCCAGTCCCCCAAAAATCGGCTAAGGACGTGAATAAACGAACTTGTTCAACATGAACAATCATGATTTATGAAGGAATATTAAATTAAATTTGATCATTGCATTTTTTCCGAAGGGCATGCCCACCGTGCCCATAATGGTCGATCCGCCCTTGTGGCGCGCGTGTCAACAGTAAACGTCCATTTTCAAACATTGCTTTCTTCTTCCCACAATCTTCTTCCTAGTCGTTCACTCTTGACAGAGTGGTCGTGGTCACTTATTGTCGCTCTCCATGACGGTTGCTGCTCTCGCAATCCTTCTCCATCGATCTCTGTCGGTGGCTTGATGAGCGCATTCTGTCACCGACGTTTTGGTGACAGATTTTATTAAGTCGGTCCATCTGGTTGGCGATCGACCTCGCGCTCTTTTGCCCTCGACTCGTCCCTGCACTACCAATCTTTCCATGGCGTCAAGATTTCTGCTAACGTGTCCAAAGAACTTGAGGATGCGTAGTTGTACAAGCGACGAAAGCCTCTGCCTTATACAAAGTTCTTTGAGGATGGACACGTTAGTTCGTCGAGCAGTCCAACTAATTCCCACAATGGAGGCAGGTAAAAAGCATATATACTAAAGGTTCTCACTAAATTGTAAGCATGCTTTCAGGTTTTTTTTTATACTACGTCGGGTGGCAGACGAGCATACGGCCCGCCTGATGTGAAGCGGAAATATCGCTCGCACGCCGCTACCCCCGCTGCCAACGCGGCATCTCCTTCCTTTCTGGTGACCGCACTAACTCGCAGGAACACAACAACCATCAAGGGAATTGTTATTTGGCTGCGGTATTCTGTGAGGTGGAGGTACATTCCCCAGTCGGTTAGCAGGTTACAATTACGCTACCTACCTCTCTTTTCGTCATTGCTTCGTTTGTCAGTCAGCAGGGTGCGCCGCGTGCAGGTAAAGTAGGCTTTAAATAATAAATAAAATATATGTTTCTGGACAATTTACACAGCGCCATCTAGTCCCAAATTAAGCGCAAAGCTTGTGTTATGGGTACTAGACAACTGATAAATGTAGGTACTTAAATACTATAAATATTTGCATGCTATCATATAATATGGCTAAATAGGTATAAGCTACTTTACTTTTATGATCCAACCACATTTATTGTACCCGCCCTATTTATTGCAAATAAATCATTTGTATTTACATTTTTTTTTGTAAATACCTACATACTTATAATCCACTGAAAACAAACAGACATGTTCATGCACACAAATGTTTGTCTTGTGCGGGAATCGAACCCGCAACCTCGAAGTCAAAGTGGCCATTGCTAACCAATAGACCACCGAGCTCGTTAAAGCTTTGGTTCAAAGATTTTGATGAGCCTTTACACCCCAAAAATCATCATTGATTGGAAGAGATCATCCCTATTGTCCACCATTGTACGTTTAATTATCTTATGTGTTTATTATGTACCTAATGAAGTTTTACATTATAGATCACAGAACAGCGACTACAAGCACTCTGGCTTCGACCGGGGTCACATGGCGGCTGCGGGCAACCACCGCATCGCGCAAAAACACGTCGACCAAACGTTCTACCTCACCAATATGGCGCCGCAGGTACAAACAACGCCTCTAGGCTGTACAGAGGTGCTACTGCCTTGAGCGATACAGCTACAGAGAATAATAGTAAATTTTTGCTCGCAATTGATAACGGTAATAGATAAACGCTTGAAATACTGACATAATATTTAGTTATATATTCACTTTAAAAATAAATAATAAAATAAAAATAAAACAAATATTTAAGGGGAGCTCCCATACAACAATCGTGATTTTTTGTCGTTTTTATAGAAAATGGTACGGAACCCTTCGTGCGCGAGTCCGACTCGCGCTTGGCCGGTTTTATGCTTGTTATAAATATTAGTAATGTCACTATGATGATATGTATCATATATATTACATTAAAGACTGGTCCATGACTTGGAATGTGAGGCTCGAAAGGGGGGTCTGAAAAAAATTATGATATGATTATATATCATAGGCGGGAGGGGCAGGGGTCTCTGCGACGAAACTGGAATCAGCTCGCAAATACGTTGTACCCTACCTCTTTTATGCCAGAGTTATCATCATCATCATCAGGTCTATTTTAGTCTCCACTACATGCACGACCCTCTCGTCCGTCCTAGACGGAAGGAGGATTTGGCCTACACTCCCCACGCTGGCCAAACGGGTTGGAGAGGCCTGATCGATATTTGATAATGTAGTTCCCTTAGTCGCCTTGTACGATATCCACGGAAAGAAAGGGAGTGATTCTATTCTAGTCTGCCGGAAACCACACGGCCATATACCAGAGTATTTTTTTTTTAATTGTCCTTGCAGGACTCGCATATGTCGCACTATGTTGCCATGGCGTAAATAGGGCTTTACGGATAGGCGTATCCGAGTTCGTAAGTGAAACTATATACGTACATTCTTTTCCAGGTCGGCGAAGGTTTCAATAGACACGCGTGGAACAAATTGGAGAAACATGTCAGAAAGTTGACTAAAGTGTACAGTAATGTGTATTGTTGTACAGGGCCGCTGTACTTGCCACGGTGAGCATTCATTTAGATAGATAGATTATGCTCTATTTGCATAATATAATTTTAAAGTACAATGAATCAATAAATTATTACAGACTTGTATATATGTCGCAGCCAATTCGTAGAACACGCCGCATTACATAACGGCTAACTTAAGGCGGATTGTCTTTAAATAATCTTTTGGTTAGGTTTGTCTTGTGATTAATTAGAAATGCGAGGTTCCACAAACTTGGTGGATACCCAATTTTTTCATATATTTTAGCCCTTTTATCATATTAGTGAATTGTCACCAGATAGCTGGCTAATTCACTAATATGATAAAATAAAACGGTTTGAAATAATGGCTTAGCCATTTTAGAAAACAGTTAGCCGTTATGTAATGCGGCGGGTTCTACGAATTGACTGCGACATATATGCAACAATGTGGCCTTATTGCTGATAGCAATATTTTCAAGGCAACCTTAGTGTAACTAATTTTTGCATGGAGTGGGCAGGATCATTTGGCTTATTCCATGAATCCCCTGGCATTGTCCCCTTTGAAGGGGATTTTTGGATATTTTGTCCATAAATCCCCTTCCACCGTTTAAAGATACGCGAAGTGGATTTCTGGACATAGAAAGGGGATTTCTTGACTGAAGTTCTAGAAATAATTTAATAATCTCAGTCTGTATATGTTTTACATAATGTTCCATGATTATTAACTATTAGCTATGGTTATATCGATACCTCTGGGCTCAAAAGGCGTAAAGGACAAAATACGACTTTTCAGGAGAAGCAAAAAACATTTTTTTAAAATTTAATTTGACTATATATGACTGAGATTATCAAATTATTTCTAGAACGTCGAGTGCCAGACAAACATACGGCCCGCCTGAGGTGAAGCGGTTACCGTAGCCATATTAACGCTCGCAACATAAAATATCGCTCGCGCGCCGCCACCCCCGCTGCATATGCAACATCTCCATCCTTCTGGTGACCTCACTCACTCGCAGGAACACAACAATCCTCAAGGGAATTGTTATTTGGCTGCGGTATTCTGTGAGGTGGAGGTACATTCCCCAGTCGGGTAGCTTACAATTACGCTCCCTACCTCTCTTTTCGCCAGAGCTTCGTTTGTTAGTCAGCAGGGTGCACCGCTTGCAGGTGAAGTTGGCTTTGGTTCAAAGATGTTGATGAACCACTTACACCCCAAATGCTATGGTTATATCGATACCTCTGGGCTCAAAAGGCGTAAAGGACAAAATACGACTTTTCAGGAGAAGCAAAAAACCTTTTTTTTTTTTAAATTTCATTTGACTATATATATATGACTGAGATTATCAAATTATTTCTAGAACTTCAGTCAAGAAATCCCCTTTCTATGTCCAGAAATCCCCTTCGCGCATCTTTAAACGGTGGAAGGGGATTTATGGACAGAATATCCAAAAATCCCAGGGACAATGCCAGGGGATTCATGGAATAAGCCGATTATTTTTTTAACCCCCGACGAAATGGATGGGTTAAGTTTATCACAACCGCATCACAAACGGCGAAGATCTTAAATACTTTTTTTATAATTTTAGAACATTGTTGTCCAGCCTATTATCACAGACGCACGCCGGGCGCAGGCGCAGATCGACATAATGTTAATATAAAGCGTGTTTACTAGACGTGCTTAGAAGAATTAAACTCGACTACTTGTTCCAGAAAGGAGTCGGATGGTAAATTCTACGTGAAGTATCAAGTAATAGGAGCCAACACGGTCGCCGTCCCGACGCATTTTTATAAGGTGGTCGTTGGTGAGGCGCCGGACGGATCCCTCGATATGGAGGCATACGTGATGCCCAATCAGAAAATACCTGATGAAACACCCGTGACATCCTTCATGGTAAGTTATGAGAGCTGTTTTACAATCTGGAGGTGGAAGTGGCTCGTCATCTTTGGAATCAAAGTGGTCCTTGGTCGGGATCCCTTGATATGGAGGCATAGGTGATGCCCAACCAGAAGATACCTGATGAGACACCCGTGACATCCTTCATGGTAAGTTATAAGGGCTGTTTTACAAGCTTGGGGTGGGAGTGGTTCACCATCACCTTTAGAAACTAAGTGGTCGTTGGTGAGGCGCCGGACGGATCCCTTCATATGGAAGCATACGTGATGCCCAACCAGAAGATACCTGATGAGACACCCGTGACATCCTTCATGGTAAGTTATAAGGGCTGTTTTACAAGCTTGGGGTGGCAGTGGTTCACCATCACCTTTAGAAACTAAGTGGTACTTGGTGAGGCGCCGAACGGATCCCTTGATATGGAGGCATACGTGATGCCCAATCAGAAGATACCTGATGAGACACCCGTGACATCCTTCATGGTAAGTTATGAGAGCTGTTTTACAATCTGAGGGTGGAAGTAGATCACCACCAACTTTAGCATCTAGTCGTTTGTGAGGCGCCGAACGGATCCCTTGATATGGACGCATATGTGGTGCCAAACCAGAATATACCTGATGGTGAAACAACCTTGACATCTTTTATGGTATTATAAATATTTTAAAAATGACATAATTCACCTCCCCCATATTGTTTAGTAATACTTAATAGGTAGATGGCGCCACATTGCGACTTAACAACAGTAAAATACAAAATGCAAAAATTAGCCACCATCACAAACCTTCCTAGTAGCTCAGTTGTAAGAGAAAGCGACCGGTAATCGAAAGGTCGTGGGTTCAAACCCCACTTAGGCGGGGGAGGTGAATTTTCCATTTTCAAAATATTTATAATATTCACAACAAGTTGGCTGAAATCAAATATTTAAATAATAATTATCTCTTATGGTACGTTAAGGCCCGGCCAAACCGGCTCTTCGGCGACGCGGAACGCTTGATGAACGGGAGCGATTATAATGCTTTACTTCAACTCGCTTTGCAGTCGCGTCGGTCATTCATATAAACAGGCCGCGGGTTCGATTCCCGCGACCTCGAGGTTAAAGTGACCATTTTATTTTATACCACGTCGGATTTATATGGCTACGGTAATCGCTTCACATTAGCCGGGTATGCTTGTCTACCAACCGGTGGAGTATAAAAATAGACGTCGTTTTCGTTAACCCACTGCTGGGATTCGGGTCTCCCATCAACCGTAGGGGTTTAGAGCATGCTCCACCACGCTGCTCAACTGCGGGTTGGCGGAGATGTGCCTTATTTCGGCACTGCCCAGGTCTCGGATCTTGATTTTAACTAGACAAAAAATTTGTCGTTAATTTGTCAAAATTTGTCGCCCAAAGGAAAAAAATTGTCGCTCTCCCGTTAAAGAGCTATAAGGTTTTTTTTGTGGCAGTGCCGAAATAAGCTTATTTCGGCACAGCCCACTCGGGTTCTATTAAACTACATAACATAGCGAAGATATGATTTTCCCCAGAATTAGTCGTCAATTTGTCGAATTCAGACACCAAGTATCAGAATTAGTCGACCTCCCGTTAAAAAGTTATAAGTATTTGTTTGTGGCAGTGCCGAAATAAGCCTTATTTCGGCACTGCCCAAAAAAACTACATCACCTAGCGAAAATCTAATTTCACCCAGATGTTGTCTTGAATTTGTCGAAATTTGTCGGATATAAAACACAACTGGTCGATGCGTAATTAAAAAGTTACACGTATTTTAAAATTCACGTAGTCAGAGAGCCTAACGTAGGCAGAGTAGAATAACACCACCCCATTCACATATGGCTATCGTAAAAAGCAATAATGTAAAAAATAATGTAGTGCTAAAGAACACCTAAAGCATTCGTAGATCAGAAAACAGTTGAATGCCTTGACAAACTTTGAAAAAGGAAGGAAATAAAACTTTACTGTTGCATTTTGTGCATGATATAATATTGATGCAAGATCTCGGACTATACTTATTATGAGAATTATTAAAATGCGTGTAACTTTTTAATTACGCATCGACCAGTTGTGTTTTATTTCCCCACCACCACTGGCTTACTTTACTTGACTGACTTGGCTTGTTGAACTTAATTTATAAGAAATTAATATTTTTATTTGTTTTCTTTGTGAAGTAAACAGCAATTAAAGCATATTCTATGTATCTCTATATTGTCATTTTTTCAGGTGCCCCCTGAAACCATAGAGAGAGCAGCCGGTCTATTATTCTTTGACAAAATTCATAGAAGCAAGTTGCAGAAAATCAATGGACGAAAGTTGTAAATTATTTATAGACTTTTTAGTTGGACGATTAGGTTTCGAACAGTTTGGCCCAGAATTGATCCAACCGACATTTTGTTACTTTTAATTTAATGCAATTTAAAGTTAAATATTTTTTTTTTATTTATTTAATCTTCATGCACATAAAAGCAATGTACAAAGGCGGACTTAATGCTATACAAGAATTCTCTACCAGTCAACCTTAGGGTGATGCAGAGATAAGACATAGTAGGTGCACAAGGCGAATATTAATATTAAATTAATGACGTTAAACACGTGAAATATATAATAGGAATAAAAATATCACGCAGTATAAGCTTTGTGAAGCATATACCATCAAACTGCTAGAATATTTGAAGTTTCTCGCTATGTATATTTCTCAATTGGCATAGTTTATCGGTTGGATCTATTCTGAATAACAGGGTCCAGTTGATTCTTGCGTGCGGAAACGCCACGTTTTTTAAAACGTTCAACGTTAAGTGTCTAAACACATTATACCGAAGATACGCGACCGAAGTTCGGCGTCGTTACGCCTGCAATACTTTTTCAACGGGTATCATTTAAGCTATCGCCAATTTAATTACTTTTGTGTTTCTTAACTAATAGGGTTTGCCCGCAAAATAATAGATTTGTCACCAAAATGTAGTCACCAATCAATATAAAATCGATTCCACAATAAATCACCTAAAATCATGGAGATATAGGGTCTAGTACCAAATAAATGTTTTTGTATGTATTATATTGTCAATTATTAATAATTAAGCTTACTTGGCACCACATCATTCATCATCTAGGTTGACGGAGCTCCGCTCCGATGACAGGACACAAGAAAACCCTAACCTAAGCAAAAATTCAAATCTACCAAAACATGATTTATTACATTGACCAAGTATTGGTAAGACTCGTCAGGGAATATGACGCCAATTTGACTTCGCCCCTATTAGCCATTTTTTCATTAAATTAAGGAGCTGATCTATTTATTTGGTGACAGATCTATTATTTTGATGATCAAACAAATTAAATGATACTTTATAGTTTGTTAAGCTGATGATTTATATTTAGAGACAGTTTTAATTAAAATGATGACTAATATATTTCTTGGGGATAGATATTATTATTAGGGTACTGCAGATTAGTGACACATCTAAACTAATCTCTTAGGTGACAGAAAATATTGTTCCTTTTTTAATTACTATCGACACATTTGAGCAAAATTACGTTGCGCTTCTTACATACCAATCCTAAACACGCGGAATTTCTGTGTAGTGTGGTTTGACACTTGTAAAGCATTGTTTAGGTGACGTACGCGGTTCTATTTATATTAGTCGAATTGATAAGATCTTATAGTGCAATATTATGTATTTTAATATAATTGATAATAATATGGTGTGCTGTGAATAGTTGTAATAGAATGTAAATATATTATTGAATTTTGACATTTTTTTTATAAATACTCCTGGACAACGTACTCAACGTCGTATTCCAACAAATAAAACAAAGCTACAATTTGGATACGTTTACATATTTTTGAAGTAAAATTTCTTTCGCACGCTTTACTTGAATGCGTGACGAGAGCGTTACGTAAACGGCGAACAGAAGTTGAGAGGGAGATAATATAAGCTAGTAGAGCTAAATAAGTTTTAATTCAGTCGTGTGGTCTAAAGCACATTGGTTCATGTGAATCCAGAATATACATAAAAAAAATTAGCAAAGCTTTTATTAATTGTTAATGAAAAAACTGAAATGTTTCCTTATTGTATTTAGCTAATGTGAAGCCCTTTTCATTTGATACCGATATCATAAATAAAATAGTTTTTTTTATACTACGTCAGATGGTAAACAAGCATACGGCCCGCCTGATGTGAAGCGGTTCTCGTACCCATATAAACGCTCGTGACCCTGCCACCAATGCAGAATCTCATCGAATTCGGGTAAACATACTCACAGGAACACAACGTCCCTCAAGGGAATTGTTATTTGGCTGCGGTATTCTGGTGGAGGTACTTCCCCAATCGGGATTTTCCAACTCACTATCAAAATATATCCCTGCTAATATTTATTATTTATTTATAATATTATAAATGTGAATTTGTTTGTTACGCTTTCACTCCGAAACTACTCCACCGATCATCGTGAAACTTTGTACACATATTCTCAAACGTATTAGGAAGGACATAGGATACTTTTTATTAATAAAAAAGTAAACGGGTGTAAGCTAGTTTTGTGTATAAAAATGTATTTATAGACATAATGTAACACGGTATTATTCAGCTTCACTATATATATGGTCGTACACTGACGTTCAGTTGTCATCATCTTCATCGGAGGCGCCGTTCTGCTGCGGCTCTTCATCCATGGCGGCGGTGCCCATACCTGCAATAACATAAAAACCATATATATGTATTAAAAAGAGATACATAACTATTAAGAGATAAATGTTTTATTTTTCTTATCATAACAAGATCCAATTTATTTATAAAAAAATATATAGGTATATTGTATTATCTTTACTAACATTATGTATGTCAATATTACTAACATATTGGATCTTGTTACCTGACAAATAAAATATTATTATGTATCACTTTTTAAACACGGTCATTTCATAGGCGTGCGCAGGGATATTGATCCAACGCGTAAAGATTCCTTGAGAATGTTATTGTAATCTTGGATACACGCTGTGGCCAGGGTTGCCAACTTTTCCAGCTGCCATAACCGGACAACAAATTAAATCTGGTCATAATTGGTCAAAATCGAAAAAAAAACGCCGTTAAGTATCAATGAAAGAGTTTTATTAGGAAAAATGCAGATATATCAACTTAACTGGTAGGTAAAAACAAAATATAGGCGTATGAAAATGATTTTATCTTAAAATTGTACTTGCTCTCGCTTTTAACATTTTTAATTTTTGAAAGTCGCGTTTATAATTTTATCCGACCGGACAAATTGTATCTGATCGGAAATCAGCGACCTGACCCCAACAATTCCTTCTAAAACCCAACAGTCCGGTCGAAAACCGGACGGTTGGGAACCCTGGCTGTGGCCCGCACCAGGATATGTCAAAAGAAACAATGTATCTATGAGCAGGTCTCGGCAAGCTTTGTAACTATTGCAAAGTGTGTTAAATAATAAATGGGTTATAAGGATGATTTTGGTGGACTTAATACTGGACTATTATAAGTATTTTAAAAAATGAAAAATTCACCTCCCCCCGCCTAGGTGGGATTTGAACCCACGGCCTCTCGATGACCGGTCGAGTGCTCTTCCAATTGAGCTACCAGGAAGGTTTGTGTTGGTGACGAATTTTTGCATTTTATATTTTACTGCGTGAGTCACAGTGTCTGGACGAGGTCAGTGTCTGCTACCGCTATTGCTCTTTATTAACGGCAGGCGGTGGCTCGCTACTCACTACTTTCCTCTTAGGGTATCGGGCAGTGGGGGACTAAGGGTAAAGCGGGCCCTAGGCAACATTGTATTTGCGGGCCTACTAAAGACATTTTCGCTTCCAAAATAAAAATAAAAAACCTGTCGCGTTAGCTGTTCTTGAGGTTATAAGACTCCAGTTGCTTGTGTACGAATGTCAAATCATTTTAATTTGGATTTCCTACATACAATATTTTTGGTAAATAGATAATAAGTTAAACGAGTAAATATCCAATCAGCGCCTCGCGCCATGTATTCAGTACATTGGCTCAGTATTGCTGTCTACAGTGCGTGTACGCCGCGTCGATGAATGCTTCGTTGTCCCGACAAACCTAACTTTCGGGCCCTAAAAATTACGTGCCCTAGGCACGTGCCTAGGCCTTAGTCCGCCCCTGGTATCGGGTAGCGCATTCCAGGGTCGTGAAGCTTGTAAAGGAGTTTGACATAAAGCCAGCAAGGAAAACTTTTATGTGTATGCTACCATAATGTTTAAGCTAGCGTACACATTGGCGTACTTATCCAATAAATATACCGTTTATTAATGATATTTTGGTCGCGTTATGCCGCGTCGCGTTGCTTTAGCGCAACGTCCTCTAGTACAGGGTTTCCCGAAAGGTGGTCCGCGGAACCCAGGGGTTCCGTGGAAAGGCCACAAGGGTTCCGCGATCCGTCCAAAAATTAACAAAACATTTATCGAAAAAAAATGACTAGTTAGAGAAAAAAATTAATAGTTATAATATTAATAATTATAGCTGCTAGGGTTCCGCTAGGAAAAGTATAATCAATTAGGGTTCCGTGGCAAAAAAAAATTGGGAACCTCTGCTCTAGTACACTTTCACAGCATGTTCATATCACCAAGTCCTTACGAGAATTCTTTGCTAACTATCCTTAAAAAAATCCCAAGTGTATTGAAAGACTTTTATTCAAGTTTACAAATAATTGAGCGAAGTCGCGCTCAATTATTGTACGCCGAAAAGTAATTCTTGGAAATGAATAGGCTTCAACACCTCTGAACCGATTTTGATGAAACTTGTCATAATTAAAGACATCGACATGTTTGAGGTTTATTTTGAAAAAAAAAATTGATCGGTCATTTCCTTGAGGAATGATTATAAAATACATTTTCCATTGAAATCAATGGAAAACATACTCTCAGCGAATCGATCGATTCGGCCCCGTGGTCTAGTTAGTTACCTTGATCCTCGTCTTCCTCGGCGGAGTCCCCGGCAATCTCTGCGTTTTCGGCCTCCGCGCGCTCCATCTGCCGAGCCAACTCCGCTTCGTCCGTCGCTGTTACCACTTTAGGCTGAAATATTAAATAATAAAATATTATACAGAGGAAGGACATGTTTAATAATAATAATAAATATTCTGCACAATTTACACAGCGCCATCTAATCCCAAATTAAGCGCAAAGCTTGTGTTATGGGTACTAGACAACTGTTTAATGTATTTTTTTTTTTTTTTGTAAATACATTCTTATAATACATAGAAAACACCCAGACCAAGACAAACAGACATGTTCATGCACACAAATGCTTGTCTTGTGCGTGAATCGAACCCGCGAACTCGGAGTCAAAGTGGCCATTGCTAACCATTCGACCACCAAACTCGTCGAATTTAAAGTGGGGTAGAGCATGTCAGAGATAAGATGAAAAACTAAACTTTCTAACATAATGAATCGTGTAGAGCAGGGTTTCCCAACCTTTTTTACATCAAGGCTCCCCGGATCACAAATAATATTTAAGTACCTACAATAAAAATCGCATTATTTTAACAACATTTATTTTTATGTAATTTGTACAAAAAGAATCACTAAATTCTAACTAAATTAAAACGTTTTTATCAACCAATCTATAAGAGTACTAGGGAATATAGTGACAATACTAGTGAGATACTTGAGCTTGCATTCTCCCTACAGTGTTTACTTCATATTCTGCCTACAGTGTTTACTTCATTACCGCATTGAAATAATTTTTCTATTGAAAACACAATTTCTCAAGCCCCCCTTGACATCCCTCTACGCCCCACTAGGGGGGCGCGCCCCCCTGGTTGGGAAACCCTGGTGTAGAGCAACTATACTCACGCCTATTCTACGCAAACCCTACCAAAACTTAGTACATTTTTAAAATAAATATTCTTTGACACTGCCATCTAGTCCCAAACTAATCAAAGCTTGTTCTATGCATACTAGATAATTGACATTATACTTAGATACATTTTTTTGTAAATATGTACATACATGATTATAATACATAGAAAACACCCAGACCAAGACAAACATACATGTTAATGTACACAAATATTTGTCTTGTGCGGGGATCGAACCCACGAAGACGGTGGAATTCGACCACCGGGGTCGTCAAATAACTGTAGTATTTTGGGGTGTAAGTGGTTCATCAACATCTTTAAACCAAAGGCAACTTCACCTGCACGCGATGCACCCTGCTGACTGACAAACGAAGCTCTGGCGAAAAGAGAGGTAGGGAGCGTAATTGTAAGCTACCCGACCTGGGTATGTACCTCCACCTCACAGAATACCGCAGCCAAATAACAACTCCCTTGAGTGTTGTTGTGTTCCTGCGAGTGAGTGAGGTCACCAGAAAGGAAGGAGATGCTGTTTTGGCAGCGCTGTCTATTTTATGTTGCGAGCGTTAATATGGCTACGGTAACCGCTTCACATCAGACGGGCCGTATGCTTGTCTGTCACCCGACGTAGTATAAAAAAAAAGTATTATATACTAACGGTTATTTATACGGTTTAGTGATAATTGCATAAAAAAAAATGGTTTAAAAATAATGTTATCCATTTATGTATTCATTATTAAAGTGACCTCCCATAAAGTGTCGAGTTGGTAAGAGTCTTTTCATCAGCCGGCTATCTGTGTAACCTAAATAAAAATTCATCCCGAAAAACCGGTTTTAAAAATACCTCCGGTTTTGGCACCCCTAGTTGTGAGCATTTATATTGCAACGGTAATCACTTCTCATTTGCGGGCCGTATGCTTGTTTACCAACCGATATTGTATAAAAATAGTGATAATGGTGGAAATGTGTGGTGCGCCCATGTCCCGTTAAAAAAAAGAACTGTGATTATGTCATGGACTCGGCCCCTTATATGCACTACAATTATTTCAAAATGACAGCGCTTCCCCCACCCTTGCACGAGATGTTCCATAGTCCTTCCTAAGCGTAATAAATTCTTTGATCCCTCATCTATCCAATGGTGTGATTGAAGTTCGTTTGAAGATTTGTAGCTGCAACTCCAAATCCTTTGTGTATCCCTCGATTTTGTTGTATCCATATTTTTATAGAATTCCGATTATTCCGAGTATATACAATGTGTCTCGTTTAGGGACAAACTTTGATCCCGAAAACTAGTAAACTTAATTTTTTATGGCAAATTTAAAGTTAGTAACATTGAAAAAGTTACACCAGATTTTTTTTGACGTGACAACGTCTTATAAATTGGTTAGCCGGGTGACACTTCAAGAAACTGGCTCACGTTATGCGCTTACAATGAGAGCGAGTGAAAGGCACGCGTCCCTTCTAAGAGCGAGAGAGACAGACATAAAAAGTGAAAGGCATGCCTTTCACTTTTTATGTCTGTCTCTCTCGCTCTTCCCTTCCACTCGAAAACATTTTACCACTCAAAGTCGTTGTCACGTAAAACTTTCGCCCGTATACCGACTTTACAGGCAACCAATTTTTTTTCCTGAATGCTATTACTTATTAGCATTCAGGAAAAAAAAAGCTGCCCTTCAACTAAAAAGAAATGTATTTTCTAGGTAAGAAAATTGGTATGTTTTAGCTAGCAATTAAAAATTAAAAATCAGGTCCTACGTTCTTCGAATGAAAAAAAAATGCAATTTAAAAAAATATTATTATGCTAAAAAATATTATTATTTTTTATCGATGATTTTATGTAATAAAAGTTTGCCCCTAAGTGAATGAGACACATTGTATAGTATAGTGCGAATAAGTAAATAAGCGACTATATAGCAGTTGAAATAGAGTCGCTTATTCATTGGTATGAATAAGCATTCTATTCATTTTTTATTTTTTTATACTACGTCGGATGGCAGACAAGCATGATGTGAAGCGGTTACCGTAGCCATATTAACGCTTGCAACATAAAATATTGCTCGCGCGCCGGCACCCCCGCTGCCAGCGCAGCATTACCTTCCTTCATTTCAGTTATTGAATCGCAATAAGAGTTGGTGGTAAGGGGCTGTACTTACCGCCATCTGCACATTGAACACGCCGCCAGCCTCTGTAATTGTTTCTTTTATTTTGTCAATGGCATCTTGTAGAGTTTTGAGACCGTCTGTTTTTTCGGGCGTTGAGGTTGTCATTACTGTAAAAAAAAAATTGGTCGTCTGTAAAGTCGGTTTACCGACGATAATTTTACGTGATAACGTCATAAGAAAACATCGGTCGACGGGAGAGAGATAGATGCGTCACAAGCCGAACGCTCAGGCGGATCGAGCCACTTTATCGCTTGTTCCGCGCTCTCGCTCAGATCGGCACAGGCAGAACGTGACAATGAGTCATGCTTTTTCGTGCATGCAGCCGGCGTCCATCAATTTATACATACTCAAGATCACCGTACTAATCTAATTTCCCCTATTAAATTTAAAGATGGAGGAGCTGTCTTTAACTTAAAATTTAATTGGAATTTATATTCAATGATATCATTAACAGTGATATACCTCTATTTTGGTTTCAATTAATAAATAAGAGGTGTCTTACCCTATACGACATTATCACGTTAAAAATTTACTTACCGTAAAGTGGTGGAGCTATTAAATTGATCTTGATAGGCATGTCATTTGTGGACAACGCAAGACCAGACTTCAGTGCAGTTCTAACAGCATCAATGCCTTCGTATCCGTAACATGCGCACTCAATATCTGCGCGAATTTTGACCGCCTGAGAAGTCAGCTTCCTCTTGATGTTGGCTAGAAGAACATCCTTGGTGTTCTCATCTAGACCGCATTCATTCAGTACTGATGGGTCACTAGAAAGGGAGATTAAAAAAAATATTGAGTGGATAGAGCGGATGCTTATATACGCCGAAAAGTCGCTCTTGGAAATTAATAGGCTTCATAACCACTGAACCGTGTGAACTTGGCCGTGTGATTTCCGGCAGATTAGAATAGAATCACTCCGTCTCTTCCCGTGGATGTCGTACAAGGCGACTAAGGAAAATACATTATAAAACATTGATCAGGCCTCCCCAACCCATCTGGCCAGCGTAGGGAGTGCAGGACAAATCCTCCTTCTATCTGGAACAGACAAGAGAGGGTCGTGCTCCTGTAGTGGAGACTAAAATGACCTGATGATGAACCACTGAACCGATTTTGATGAAACTTGTCATAATTAAAGACCTCGACATGCTTGAGGTTTGTGTCGAATAAAAATTTAGATTGATCATGTCCTTGAGGAATGATCATCAAATACATTTTTCGTTGAAATCAATGGAAAACATACACTCAGCGCATCTACTCGCTTCACTCAACCTCGATTTCGGATCCATGGGCTAGAATCCAGCCTAGTTTATTTATGTAATCTTGATTGCACATAACCCTACCTACAAAAAAAGAAACTTAAAGCTATTAGCATTATCTACTAGTTTATCATTGGGACATTGGGAACTTTTATAGATGGATACAAAATCCGTAATAACTATTTGTTCCTTTGAAAAATACTAAGACAGTATTTTTGATAATAAGGGCCATACTACAGGAATCCGCCAAAGCTGCCGCAGACAATCAAAGTACACGCAACGTGCTTTATCGCTGTCTTTTGATCATTTCAACTAGGAAGATTCAGATTCACGCAATAGCGCAAAACCGGCCTTGTAGGTTGAAGCGGCGGTTTGACGCTGCATGCGGCGGTCGTATTTCTCCTTCTCCCGCCTGTGAACCGCGATGGGAAACCGCGCAATGTAGTACACGCAGCGGGAGAACCGCCCGTGCAGCAAAGGCCTAAGAAATAGGTACAGTGGACACCCAGTTATATGACAAACCTTTTGTAGGGCGGTGCCCAACTATCAAATTTGTGGGATTGTAGAGTACTCTGTGAGAGCACTGCTACAGACCACCAATAGTCCAGATTATATAAATTAACAAATTACAAAAACTTGTTATTTTTTTTTTATTATTTTACTCACACAGCAGCCTGTTTGAAGAAGTCGTATGCTGAAGCCTTCTTCTTATATTTTTCTTCAAAATACCATGCGGTCCTTTTGTACAATTCCTCTAGCTGTTCCGAGCTTTCATAATGGAGCAACTCGGCTACGTGCCGAAGGATGGAGTTTACCGCTTTTGCTTTTGCATACCTCTCTGTGCATTTGTCTATATCTTCTGCTGAGACTCGACGCTTTGATAAGTCAATGTAACCTGTAGAATTGAATATGAACAGAGGGGTAATTTCTTGCAATTAAAATGTAGTCAAAATTCAGTTCTGATCCAGTCTCGATCTCCCAAATGTCAAAGGAGATTGACGATGGACAGTACTCTTAGATTATTAGTGTGTCTTAGGGAAAAGTTTACTGTAGTTTTCATAAAAGTTCTCTATGAGGATAAGATTATCAGATTTTTTAGTGTTCCTATAATGTGTAAAGAGATAGCTTAATATTGACTCATTAATAATCATGCTACATTGAAGTAATTTGTCATTCAAAATCAAATTTGGTATTCTAGTATCACAATATATAACTTCAAAGTTACAGATCGCCGGAATCATAAAATTACTTTATATAAATGTAGTTATTATACACTCACAAAGCCATTCTATCACAGAGTCATGTACTAAGCATGGTCACCTACTTGTTTATATCGACAGTGGAAACAATAACAAACATTGACATTGGCGAGAACTTCAACAACGCCACAAAGAAGAATTGAATTGAACTTTAAAGTTACATTTAATGGAATTATATCGAATTATGGCCGAAAATTAAACAAACTAAGAGTGTTATTTTGCCAACAATTAGATTTAGTGATAATTAATTAATGAAATTTAATATACAATTTCTAGTCAATTCACAGTTCAAACTCGATCCAGTTAACTATTGTAAAATAATTATGAGAGATGATCTTCTGGTTTTATAGCTAGGTAATTTAAGCATAACTATGCAAAATTTATGGTGGTCTTTTGTTTCACAGAAAGCAATTTCATAGAATTTCGTATCACAGAAAATGTTTCATGGAATATTTGCTTCTTGTATTTTCATTTCAAATATTGTTTTAACAATCATTCATTTCAAAGAAAAAAATTTTCATAGAAAAACAGTTAACAATGAATGGAAATCCTAGGAAAGGCATACCCAGACCTGGAGGACTACAGGCATTTTCCTATAAGCAGTATACTGATGTACATGGAACATGTCTACAGACAGTCAGAGGAGAGTGACTAAAGGATTAAGGTGAGCATACAAACCATGAAGGTCATCTCACCAGTGTTGCAGCACTGGACCCAGCCTGAGATAAGATTACAGCCACCATATCTTCTCAGGGCTATTAATCTCTTAATTGTAGTTTTGGTCGTTCCAGTAATCTTGTTTCAGTTAATATAACAAATATAGTTTATATACAATTTGTCCCTCAAATGGTGCACATACAAATTGGGGTGAAACTAAGCCACATTTTATCAGTAATAATTAAAAATAAGACAATTGACATGACAAGATATGGTGGAGGTAAAATTTACATGAAAATAAAAAAAACATAACTATGTATTTTGACAGATTAGAATTTTTTCTGCAATAAAAGTCATGAAATCTTAAATATTTCTTAAATAATTACAATTGTGCAATGTTTGAAATGATTACTGATTTTTTTTGCATAGTATTGGTAGCATTTTTTTTAAATGGCTTAGATTAATCGAATGACATTTCACACATTTATTTAGTAATATAAAACAAATAGCAGGATTTTTTTCAGGTCTTATTTTTAATTATAACCGATTAAATGTTGTTTAGTTTCGCCCCATTTCGTATGTGCACCTTTCGACGGGCCCTATTGTATACATAACTATTATTTATTTTGACGAGCTCGGTGGCGTAGCAGTCAATGACGCGGCTTCGACACCAACACTTGTGGGTTGATTCCCACATAGGACAAACATTTGTATTCATGAACATGTCTGTTTGTCATAGTCTGGGTGTTTTCTGGGCTGGGGGGACCGTCCGAGCCGTCAAGTGGCACACATCTAGTTGAAACCGCTGCGCGTTATTAATTCATAAAACCTTATAAATAGCTTTAGATTCGTTATTGTGCAGTGCAATCCATAAAATATAAAACTCGAGATAAATAATTCCGCAATTAGTTGCTCAAAAAGTATTAAAACAGTGATAATATAAGTAAAATAAATTCAAAAATTTTTAAAAATCTGTTGGAGAACCTGACCTACGACAACTCGCGCGGTCATCGCTGTGGTGAATCATCGTGTCCGAGCGGGCAGCGCTTGCGCCTGCCCGCGAGTTAGCAACAATCAAGACCCCGTACCAGGACATCAACAATTAGTGCGATAAGTATCGCTTATCTTACTGTTCCCGTACCAAGATTTACATACTTTTAGTACGTCCTACACGGGTTAATATTTTATTGTTGGCATAAATAATTATTATGACAGATATTGCTAGAAATGGAAATGAAGCAATGCCACATAAAAATAATACTTGTGCTAAATGTAGAAAAAGAATACCCAATAGAGAATATTTGCGATGTGTCATCTGCCAAAAAATATATGATTTGGACTGTCTGAATATTACACCAAAATTTTTTTATATAATGAAGGGGGAAAGCAAGGCTAATTGGAACTGCAAAACATGTGCAATGGAAAAGAAGAAGGGTAAAGATATGTCAAAATTGCAAAAGAAACCACTGATACCCAACATGCTTTCTTCAACCCCGAGATCACACTTACAACTAAACCCTAATTTAATGACAAACGAAGAAACAAATTGTCCTATTGTTGGCGCGGAGGATCGAGTGAATGCTACTTTGAGCAGTTTTACAGAGACGACTTCATCTGAATCAACTGCTCCCGTAGATCTAATCGGTTGCAAGTCGCCAAGAGACTTAACTTATAAACACACCGCTAGTCCTGAGAAAAATAAGTCTGTTAATTGTGACTACGTAACAAGACGAAAGTTAGACTCAAAAAATATTAAGCACTTATCTTTGCTTAATAATTCCGGATCCACATTGACATCCTCAGAATCAAGCATGTTATGTAGAAGCTTGCCTGATTTATCCACGTTACACAATAATGAGCTAATCGAGTCATTGCAAACGAAATTAGAAGCTTTAGAACTCAAATTGTTAACAACTGAAAATGAAATAGAAAATTTAATAATGGAAAAAAAGACTATGGAAAAGACTATAGCTGGGCAGAGTCGCAAGATAAATAACCTGTTACAAATATGCTCACAAACAAATGATAAATCTAATAGACAACTGAGCACCACAACTTCTAAAAAAAAAAGGAAAAAAAATCGAACCATAAATAAATCTCAAGTGCTGAACTATAGCGCAGATTCAAATAACAGAAACCAGATCCTAAACTCTACAGTAAAATCTATTCAATCAAATAATAGTAACAGTATGAAGATTGTGAAGGAGTGTAATATAAATGTAAATTCCGATGGAGACCGCATCTCTAGCACTAAGCCACCAGTTACTACTCGAAAGAAGAGGATAATTGTTATTGCGGACCAGCAGGGCCGAGGATTGCAGCGCGCACTGGAAACCCTAACTGGTAACGCTTACGAAGTATTCTGTTTCTGGAAGAGCGATGCTGCGCTGGCAGATGTGTCAAACACATGTAAACATGAATTGTCTACGCTAACGGCTGAAGATTACATAGTGGTAATGGGAGGTATGAGTGACCATAATCCTTTGGTGTTTAAATCTTGTTTACTCAGTTTTTTGAGCTCCACTTCTAACACGAACATATTAGTGTGTGGATTACCATGTAATGCATCTCTCAATAACAAAAAATTAAATTATGAAATTAAACTAATATGTCATGGTTTCGCTCATGTCTCTTTTGTTGCAATGGATTATGGAAGGGCCTGGTACGCTTCTAGATATTTCGTTTCAAATCTATGTTTTGCAATTCACCGAGAAATAATTCACACGAAACATCTAAATATTAAAAATAAGATTAAACAAGGAATCAACGATGGGAAGGATTATGTAAGTTCTTTTTCTTGTACCCACGAATTACCGAATAATTCTTTTTTATAGACAGTTATAAGCTACGTGTAGTTCACCAAAACATAGGAGGATTCTTGAGTAAAAAAGATATCCTAGAGATAACTATGCAAGAGCTTTCTACTAATAAAGTGCCTGTAGATGTGTTGTGTTTATCAGAAACGTTTATACAGCATACGAATGAAGAAAATATTAAGGTAGATGGTTATTGTCTGGGCACATCATTCTGTAGGCGAAACCAAAAAAGAGGAGGTGTCTGCATTTTACACAAATCTTTTATTGAGACCAAGAATTTGCCGTTTTTGCAGGAAATGGCTGTTGAGTCATCTTTTGAGTGCTGTGGACTTGAGCTTGTTGGTCACGGTATTATAATAGTTTGTATTTACAGGACACCAAATTCGAATATAAGATTTTTTTTTGATAGACTCAATATGTTGCTAGATAAATTAAAAAATAAAACTGACAAAACAATAATTTTGACTGGAGATTGGAATATCGATTCTTTACGCCCGTCGAAAATGACAGCAGAACTTATAAATACGCTCGAAAATTACAATCTTACTCTACACTCAAATAAACCTACACGATTGAAATCATGTATAGATCACTTTGCCAGTAATTCTAACAAAGCCGTTGTTGATACCCTGTCACTATGTTTGTCGGACCACAACACAGCCCAAATATTAACATTACCTCTAAAGGAACATCGCGCTTCTCCAGGTTATCGAATTGAGTTTAGAAGAGATTATAGTATTACCAACATGGCGAGGTTTAAAGACCTTTTAAAGAGTTATTCATGGTCAGAAGTTATGAAAAGTGAAAATTTGGACGAGGCTTTTGATCTTTTTTATACTGAGTTCCGTTTGTTGTATAATTTATTTTTTCCCACAAATAAAATAAAAATCTTTAACAACGTAAAAAATAATAAACTTAAATGGTTAACTAAAGGCTTGAAAACTTCATGTATTACAAAAAGAAAATTACGTGTAGAATATTATAAAAATAAAACAAAGACAAATAAAATAAAATACAAAAAATATAGTAAATTGTTAAAACAATGTATACGGACAGCACAAAAAAATAGTAACAGTAGATACATGCAGGAATCCAAAAATAAAAATAAAGCAGCATGGAATCTCATAAATGACAAACCCAGTTGTAATAAACAAACAGTCGAATATTTAACAATAAATAATAAAAGAATAACTGACCCACAAGAAATTGCTTCTTTATTTAATGACCATTTTTTGAATTTAATAAAAATAAAAAATAAAATATCGGATCGCAGTACTAACAGTAATAGTGAAAAAGTTAGAACTAGTATATTTTTGGCACCCACACATGAGAAAGAAGTAGAAACTGTGATTCAATCGCTCAACAATACTAACTGTACGGGCCATGACGATCTTTGTACTAAAGTTATCAAATCGTGTGCGGTCGAGATTGCTCCAGTTCTTACATATTTGATAAATCTGTCTTTCACTGTGGGCACTTTCCCGTCACCCCTAAAAGTTTCTATAGTAAAACCTTTATTTAAGAGCGGAAGGAAAGATGACATAACTAATTTCCGACCAATCACTCTTATATCAATTTTATCGAAGATTTTCGAAAAAGTTATGTACAAAAGATTGATTTCCTTCTTAAAGAAATACAATGTTATAAAATTAGAACAATATGGCTTCCAAAAGGAGAGGTCAACTGCGCAAGCTTGTTTTTCTTTTATGAGGGAAGTATCACCCTTGGTAGATAAAAAGATCCCAGTATGTGCTATTCTATTTGACATGACTAGAGCATTCGACTATGTCAGTCATCAAGTACTTCTGGACAAACTTGAAAGATGGGGGATCAGAGGACAGGCGTTGGACTGGCTAAGCAGCTATATCAGTGGCAGAACTCAACGTGTCGAAATTTGTAAATTAAATAACGCATTTGAGAATATCTCACATTCCTCGAAATTTAAACAAAATAATTATGGCGTGCCACAGGGCAGTATATTGGGTCCATTGCTCTTCTTGCTTTATGTAAATGATCTTCCTGAAATTATGACACATCCCTGCATACTATTCGCAGATGATATCTCGATTATTATAAACAAAAAATCTAACGTCGATTACGAAAATGATATAAATAATACAATAAAGCAGGTCGTTGATTGGATGACATTTAATAATCTTTGTGTTAATATAAATAAAACAAAGTTAATACAATTTTATAATACAAATGGGAAACCCCAGGATTTAACTGTCTCCTACTGTAATAACCCTATCACCGAATCCACCACGGTAAAATTCTTAGGCATAAATATAGACTCCAATCTAACATGGAAACAACACGTAGATGCGGTTTGTAAAAAAATTAACCGATTCGTGTATGCGTTGGGTCGATTAGCGAAAATCTGTGATTTCCAAATTGCAATGATGGCATATCATGGATTTGTGTGTTCCAACTTAAGGTACGGCCTTATTATGTGGGGAAATTCGGTCGACATGAATCGCGCATTTTTAATTCAAAAGAAGTGCGTAAGAGCGATGTGTGGGGTGGGACCATTTGAATCTTGCAGACCACTATTTAAAAAGCTTAAATTATTGACATTACCATCTATGTATATTTTTGACATGTGTGTTTTTGTAAAGAAAAATTTAAATTTATACAAAAGAAAACAGGACGTTTTGAAGTTCTTGACTAGATATCCAAACCATCTGGTTGGGTCCTCCCGTAGTACCACTTGCTACGCCAGAAATAGCTATCATATGTCCGTAAAGCTGTACAATGTCTTGCCTGAAGAGTTGACAAATCTTCCATTACATGTTTTTAAAAAAGCTTTGTTTGGATTACTCTGCGACAACTGTGTCTATAGCGTAGAGGAGTTCAAAAAGATTAAATTTAATTAAGGACATTTTATAATTTATTATTTGTTATTTTTTATTGTAATGTTATAATATTTAGATCATGTGACTATTGTTTATAATTTTTAATTAGGTAATGTTTGACAACTAATATTTTTTTTTTTTATTTGTATTAATTTATTTTCACATTTTAATTTTTATTATCTTTTGCATACCAATGTTTGGTGCAACACGCTTGCACTTTTATAGTTGTACCACCTTTGTACCGTGTTTGCTTGCAAATAAATGATTTGATTTGATTTGATTTGATTCAAACAAAAAAAAAATGTATTTACATATGTTTATCAGTTGTCTAGTACCCATAACACAAGCTTCGCTTACTTTGGGGCTAGATGGCGCTGTGTAATTTGTCTGACAATAATATTTATGGGAACAAGAATAGAACTGTGAGACTATGCTAATGTATCACTTAACCCATTCATTGCCAGCTTACATATTAAGAACTGTACCCTCAAGCAGTCATACATATTATTTAGCCTAGACATTGAATATAAAAACCTAGACGGCGATGGGCGGCTTTGGCACCGAATGGGTTAAAAAAGGATAACAACTACAAGTCTTACCTTTTTCTTTATCCACTCTAATAACAACAACAGGCTCAGTTTTGCCGACTCTAATCAATTTATTGATAGATCTTATACGACGTCTGGACAACTCGGAAAGTAGGATCATGCCCTCTATATTATTGTATTCTAAGAGATGCACGTACGCGCCCATCTCAGCTATGGATCTCACGTTCACCATCACCACATCTTCCACCTCAGGATACTTCTCCTGGTAAAATCGACACGATAGTGGCATCTAGAAACGATAAACCAACTCACATTATAACCTACAAGTTTCATGTACACATTAAACGTATAAGATGAAAAATATTTGAATTATTTATAACAACCTTATTTGTTTGTTTTCAACTGTTTAGTTGATTTATTTGTAATAATGTAGAAAATGATGAAATACTAAAAACGTTCACGTTGACTACAAACGACAAAAGACAATTAGTACGTTTCGTTCGTTTATACAATTTTGTCAGTCAAAGTCAAATCTGTCAAATGTCATTCTGCAAATCCGACGAAAATGTGGAACGAAACGTTCTTATTTCTTCTTGCAAGTTACAGTAACCCTGGATACCAGGTTTTTAAAGTCAGACGCTTCGCGGGAGTTAATTTTTATATGTACCGGCATTGTAGATAGAAGTAATTTAGAGAGCAACCGAAAAGAGTAAAAATTAATGAAATTGTAAATGAAAAATGTTAATATACTTTGATTCCAATAATTTGTTTTTACATAGAACATGGCCAGGGTTAGCTTTTAAGTAAAATAATATACTTACTTGTGATAGAAAACCCTGTTCTTCCTTATTTGCAGTAATTAAATTATTTGCAATTTTCATTAGAAAAATCCTCAAAAATGCCTTACGTAATTAATGGTCGCCCCATAAGACTGCTGTCATTTTAGAAGCGCTTCAACTTGAGCATAGCTTAAAGTTTTAAGCCACGGTTTATGCGACCTTTTGCATCGGTAGTAGGTAAAAGGGTATATAATAATAGTTTTGTTAATTGAGGTGTATAAATAAGATGTCTGATTACTGTCTCCAAGAGTTCTGGGTCTTTCGGTGCAACATTATGCATTCTTCTTGTGGTTGCTTTAGTTATTATATGGCAAATATTTGTGTAAGGAATGTGTGAAGTGTATATTATAATTTGCGGACTGTTAGAAGGCCACAGTACAGATGCAGTTCTTCAGTGGAGAACCTACATGGCTTAGAATACATGGTCTTAAGTATCGCATACCCCCAAACTGGGAATTGGAACTAACATTTTCCACATCTGGCAACACTTAAGAGTACCGCCAAAGTTTGTAAACAATGTGATATAATAATTATGTTTCACTGTTTTTTCAAGTAAGTCTTGGATTGTGAAATACAATTTATAAAATAGCCACCTCGTTTATAATACAACTAAGACAAATTGTAATGGTTTCAGAGCAAAAATTTTCATACTTCTTTAGTGTATTTCATAAAATTAAGTAGGTACGTTGGCAGGTTTACCTACACGCTTTTTTTAAAATTTAGAACCACGCGTACTTTAGGATACATACGAGGATAACTCATTGCAATATAACGGTCCACAACATTATGTAATTCAATCGAGTCCTCTGCTTGTTGCATTTCGCAACGTGAATGCTGTGAACATCACCAGTCTCTTTCTTAGAAGTTGACCCCATTCGGTTGCTCTTGACAATGTCGCCTAATTGGTGGGCGTATGCTACTTATTTATAGTCACAGATGTAGGATGTCGTTACGCTTTATACAATAGTCAGGAATTTAAGCTGAATAGTTTGTTAATAACACAGAATTTATTAGAATATATTAGAAGATATATGCAAATAGATTTGCCAATATCTACGTGGACATGACACCTACACACTTTAAATTTCAATTTATATATTTTTTTTTATACTACGATGGGTGGCAGACAAGCATACGGCCCGCCTGATGTGATTACCGTAGCCATATTATCACTCGCAACATAAAATATCGTCAATCAACATAAAATATCATAAGTCAATAGAAATTTTCTATTGACTTATGATATTTTATGTTTTAATAGAAACATAAAATTTTTCTATTAAAACATAAAATATCATAAGTCAATAGAAAGAAAAAGAAGAAGAAAGTCAATAGAAATTACTTTCAATAGAAAGTTTCTATTGACTGTTCAAGGGAATTGTTATTTGGCAGCTGTATTCCGGCTGGCTGTGAGGTGGATGTAGGTACATTCCCCAGTCGGGCAGCTTACAATTACGCTCCATAACTCTCTTTTCGCCAGAGCTTCGTTTGTCAGTCAGCAGGGTGCACCGCATGCAGGTGAAGTTGGCTTTGATTCAAAGATGTTGATGAACCACTTACACCCCAATACATACCTTCATATTCCTTGCACATCATATATGTAATTTATTACACAATTCATATTATTATTATGTCATACACCACATAGAATACATACACAAACAATACTGTTCCACCACGTTGCTCCACTCAAAAAAAAAGTATTAATTAAAAAAATATATTATTTAAATACATTTTTTTTAATTAATACTTTTTTTAGGGTTCCGTACCCAAAGGGTAAAAAGGAACTAAGGCTCCGCTGTCCGTCCGTCCGTCCGTTCGTCCGTCTGTCACCAGGCTGTATCTCATGAACTGTGATAGTTAGACAGTTGCAATTTTCACAGATGATGTATTTCTATTGCCGCTTTATCAACAAATACAAAAACAGAATAAAATTAATATTTAAGGGGGCACCCATACAACAAACGTGATTTTTAGGGCTCCGTACCCAAAGGGTACAAAGGAACCCTATTACTAAGGCTCCGCTGTCCGTCCGTCCGTCCGTCACAAGGCTGTATCTCATGAACCGTGATAGTTAGACAGTTGAAATTCTCGCAGATGATGTATATCTGTTGCCGCTACAACAACAAATACTAAAAAACAGAATTAAATAAATATTTAAGGGGGCTCCCATACAACAAACGTGATATTTTTTGCTCGTTTTTGCTCGCAATACTCACATAATATTTAGTTATATATTCACTTTAAAAATAAATAATTAAATAAAAATAAAACAAATATTAAAGGGGGGCTAACATACAACAATCGTGTGTTTTTTTTTTTGCCGTTTTTATAGATAATGGTACGGAACCCTTCGTGCGCGAGTCCGACTCGCACTTGGCTGGTTTTTTTTTGTATAATATCAGTTATCTAATATCCACAGTGCAAGCTTTGATTCGTTTGGGATTAGATTGCCGTGTGATTTGTCTAGGAATATTTATTTCTTATAATACACAATAATCTATATCTTATAAATTTTAGCTATTAACTAGATTCAGATGGCAAATTACGGAGGAAGGTTCTAGAGTGGAGGTCGCGTGTGAGACGATGAAGCGTTGGTCGCCATCCTCTAGATAGATGGACTGATGACCTCAAAGAAGCTGCTGGAAGCGCCTGGACGAGTAAAGCGGCAGTGAGTATAGGCTGCTGATGATGATGATGACTAGATTCTATATCCCCAGGCAACAACTCAATGTTTCAGGTCCTCATTAGTGTTATATACGTACTTAAAATGCGTGATGCACGGCATTTGAGCTTCACTTGACTAGCCATCTCTTTAGGCATTTAATGCCTTTTGTGCCACATTGCTGACTCTCACATTGATATGAGTGGAAGTCAAATTCCTAAAGCTTCCTACTCCTACTAATTTCTTCTTAATAAAATCGTTGTGATTTCCAAAGCAGCCGTAGTTTTATCGCTGGGATTGCAATGGACTTCACTGTTTTTTGGCGGTCGCCTCTGTTAATCCTGGCTACACAGGAGACACAGTGGTGGCAGTGGCGGATTAAGGCTTTAGCCTTAATCCGCCACTGCCACCGGCCCTGCTGGCCCTAGGCCCTAGGCCTGCTGGCCCTAGGCCACTGCGGGCCCTAGGCAACATTGTCCGAACCTACTAGAGAAGTTTTCACTTCCAAAATAAAAATTAAAAACCTAACTGTCGGGCCCCAAACATTACGGGACCTAGTGCTCGTGCCATAGTGTTCTCTAGTCCCTGCTATATCTAATATGAGACTCTTAGTGACCTCTGTTGCTCTTTAGGGTAACTAAATTGCGGTGTACGCAATTTAATATGAACATAGCTGGTCCTTTAGTTCTCTAGTCCCTGGCTCGTGCCTAGATTGCCTAGGCCTTAGTCCGAGCCTGGGTGGTGGGAATGTGTGGTGGGCCCCCGTCCCGATCCCCTGGCAGGAATTCAAGGAATAGTGTATCCAAATACGTGAGAGAGTCATCAATATCGATTTTAATTGTCATCATGAGTTGGTATCGTGTGGGTCAATGCTTCCAATTCATGAGTTTGCATTTATTCCAATTTATAAATCTAAATGATTGGATATTTATGATTCTTACTTGCGCCTTGGTATCCCGTGGAAATTAAAAAAAATATATTGCCTGTTATCTTTTTTTGTAAGGTAGGTAACAAGTATGAGAATGTTTTTTCATACTTGTTACCTACCTTGGGGGGTCGTATGAATGTTTGGCTTCCGCACATAATAATAAATAAATAAATATTTTTGAACAATTTTACACAGCGCCATCTAGTCCCAAATTAAGCGCAAAGCTTGTGTTATGGGTACTAGACAACTGATAAATGTACTTAAATACATTTTTTTTTGTAAATACATACATAGAATACATAGAAAACACCCAGACCAAGACAAACAGACATGTTCATGCACACAAATGTTTGTGTTGTGCGGGAATCGAACCCGCGAACTCGGAGTCAAAGTGGCCATTGCTAACCATTCGACCACCGAGCTCGTCAATAATAAAAAACTAATTTATATCTCCCTCTCAACCGTTCACCGTTTGCGTAACGCTCTTGTCACGCGTTCACCAGCTTACTCCTCAAGAAGTTCTCCTTCAATAAATCTTCGTATACCCTAATAACTATGCCACGCCACGAGAGTGTTACGAATAAGGAGCTATAGCAAGCAATTAATGCCAACAATGCCAACACAAGAAACTTGATCTTTCAATGTATAGAAACTACCTATATTCATCATGTTATACGTAGTGGACCGCCTTAGTAACTCACGAAACAGTACTATAATTGTGGTACATTAAAAAGCCTGGCACCAAATAAATTAATTGATACATCATTTGTATCGCAAGAGAAATCTCAGTGCGACAGCCAGCGCGGCTCTGTGCAAATCAGTGCATTTATTGGTATTCCGTGTAAGATTTTATCAAGACAAATTATGAAGAAATTTTAAAGGATAATGTTTTGTTAACTGCCAGTATGTCGCTGTTTAGGTAAGTTGACTTTTGTTTTTTTTTTAATATTGTATGTTGTTAATATTGAATTTAACGTTTTGACAGCCCTCACATAAATCATTGAAACTTCCTTAACTATATACGTATGTCAATGTGTATTAATCAAAGTGCTTATAATATTATTTAATTTATTCCTTAAGTTTCTCCAAGTTTTTACATTTTTTAATATAAATCGTATAAAACATATTTACATTTAAAAATATAAAAAAGGGGCACCCACCGATAGCGGGGCGAAGACCCAAGCTTATTTACTATTTATTATATGTATCTTTTGAACTCACGGGCTTAAACTCGGTCATTTATTAGGTGTGCGCGGTGATATGGATCCAAAGCGTAGAGGCCCCTTAGAGAAATTTAATGTAATGTTGTACACCCGCCGTGACCCGCTCCAGGATATATCAATGGAAAGATATACCCAGGCATTCTAACTATTGCATAGTGTGTTAAATAAATGAGTTATGAGGATGATTTTGGTGGATTTACTGGGTCATTGCAGGCTATATTATTTATTATTATTATTAGATGTGGCAAGGTTATGTCATAATGTAATTTTAAAACGATATATGTACTGTAAAATACCTACGTAGGGGCCGTCGATTAATTTCTTTAGTTGTCCGGCGGTTCTCAAATTTGTGCGGCCATTTTGAAAAAATAAATATAGTTTTTCAATATGGCTCTGTATTATTTTTATACTTTAGGGTTCATCTACATTAAAAAATAAATAAAACTCTCAGGTATTATTTACATATTCGTACACAAAGAGATGGTTACAATAAGTACGTAATAAATTATGTTAACTTGATTTGTTGCTATACATTAAAAGCAGGGTTAACAGATTTATTTTAGATCCAAGCGAGATTATAATATACTTTTGAGTGTATAAAAAGCGGGACACGTTTGAGAAAAGCGGAACTATAAAAATTACTTTTTTTATAGTCCCGCTTTTTTCGAACGTTTTTCTACACATTCATTAGATAGATTTTTTATAGAATGTGTTTTTGCATGCCAAAATTTTATAGAATGAATCGATAAAATGTTTTAGCATTAGTGTGCATAATCAAAAAATAAAAAATATAAGCTTTGAATCTCCAAAAAAGGAGGAGGTTACTCGGTGATTTATAAACCGATTTGAAAAAACAACTTTTTTTATTTGAAAGATTATACTTCCAGATTGGTCCTACATTTTTTCATCCTCATCTTCACCTGTATCTACCCACTGTTAGGTTTGTTATTTCATTACTCCGTCATTTATAAACCGATTTGAAAAAAAAAATAACTTTTTTTATTTGAAAGAGTATATACTTCTAGATTGGCCTGGCCCACATTTTTTTCATAATCATCATCATCAGCCTGTATCTACATACATAAATGTAGAGTAATGTTTGGAGTCTGTTTTTTTTTGTTCAAATTATATTATAACGGCTAATGATCAGCTGTTAGTGGGAATAACACCACTTGATTCAAATACCGCTTTTGGCGGCAGACACCAAAAACTATGACTTCTGATGAACTGGAATTAATGGATGGAACGCAACGCCAGAATTTGTATATTGATAAAAAATTCTAAGCAATTTGAAGAATATATTTTTGATCTTTTGATTATCTAAATGTTCTAACTATTTCGATGAAATTACTAATATTACGAGTTTCAGGGGCGGACTGAGACCTAGGCAACCTAGGCACGTGGCTAGGGCCCGTAATTTTTGGGGGCCCAAAGCTAGGTTTTTAATTTTTATTTTATAAGTGATGTTTTTTATTTTAGTAGAAGTGACTTACTCCAGGGTTCTAATGAACCACGCTAAGTCAACAGATAAATCGCAGGTACATAACAAAACTCTGGCATCGTTATGTTCTAATTCATCATCACTGGCATCAACATGGGTGTAACAGGGAGGTTAAGCTGACCCTGTATAACGCGTATTGTCAGAACCTACCTGTCTCCTGTGGATGAAATACACCAAACTGTGAAAGACGGTCAAACAAACTGCAGTATTTGGGATAATTTTCACTTTTATCATACTATCTACGCCTAGTGCCAAGTAAACTTAGGGCCTGCCATATGTAAAGCGATTATTATAAATCAGTTTTATTTTACTTTTCTTTTTGGTGTATTATTTCGTAATTGATTTCTTTCTAATCTTTGGTGCTAAAGATTGTAGTTTTGGGGTGTGAGTGGTTCAGCAACAACTCTGAACCAAAGCCAACTTCACCTGCACGCGGTGCACCCTGCTGACTGACGAACGAAAAGAGAGGTAGGGAGAGTAATTGTAAGCTGGCCGACTGGGGAATGTACCTCCACTTCACAGAATACCGCAATCAAATAACAATTGCCTTGAGGGTTGTTCCGTTGTTGTGTGCCTGCGAGTGAGTGAGGTCACCAGAAAGGAGGGAGATGCTGCGTTTGCAGCTGCCGTAGCCATATTAACGCTCCCAACATAAAATAACGCAACATAAAGTAACCGCTTCACATCAAGCGGGCCGTAGACTTGACTGCCACCCGACGTAGTATAAAAAAAAAACCGGACAAGTGCGAGTCGGACTCGCCCACCGAGGGTTCCGTAGGTACGTAGTATCATTATTAAATTTGATATTTTTCATTATAAATAAGAAATAATGCGTCGAAAAAAATAAATAAAATATATTTTGCAATGTGTACATCAAGCCCTTTCATATGATACCCCATTTGAACTAGTAGTTTCAATTTGAAATTTCGACACCCTATAAAAAATATAGACCCCCTATTTTTTTAAGATCTATTTACAAATGTATAGTTTTGAGATTTATTCCTGTACTTGTAGTCTATAACGATGTTACTTCCCAAATTTCATAGTTCTAGGTCAACGGGAAGTACCCTATAGGTTTTGATTCCCTTGAGTGTGTCGAAATATGCGTTTTTTGCTGAATAAACGGCCGTAACTTTTTTCTACGTAAACTTAGCAGTTTGATTTTTTTTTAACTTCATGGGACCGTAGACCTGAGTATACAGTTCAAATTTCAGCTTGATACCTCCACGCATTCTCGACATAGAAATTCTTGACAGACAGACAGACAGACAGACAGACAGACAGACAGACAGACAGACAGACAGACAGACAGACAGACAGACAGACAGACAGACAGACAGACAGACAGACGGACAACAAAGTGATCTTATAAGGGTTCCGTTTTTCCTTTTGAGGTTCGGAACCCTAAAAATGAGCTACTCTTGGTGAGACATCTACTTGATATAATGCTCAAAAATATAACTAAGGAAGCAGATAATATCTAGGTCATTCATCATCATAGGTCTCATGCATTTAACAACAAGTAATTTTCTTGTTAAATTTGACGTACTTTTTGATTGATTTACTGCTCAAAAATTCGTTATAAATAAAAAGGCGTTCGACAATATTGATTGATTTGACGCTGGACTACAAGGCAATATATTTGTTTCGTGTGGAACGGGACAATAACGAAATTAAATTGTAAAGGTAGGATTCGATCAATCTACCGTGTTTTTTTATTCATGACTGACGGCATATCCGTTGTTTTTAATTGTATAACAAAATATAATGTTGGTGTCTATATATTACAAGTTACTCTATGGTTGGTGTTTTGATCGTGTTCGTTTTCATACTGTCAGAAGTGACATAAGTGAACAGGAATTGTTCCAGTTGACACATGTACATTTGTCGTTGGGGATATTTGATATTTTATCTGACATTAGATGTCGCTACTAGGTAGGCGTCGGGTCCAGATTGTCAAAATGTACTGAATTGTTTGTCAATGAAACTCTAGGACGACAAGACAACACAAGACGTCAACAAGACATTTGACAAGATGCTATGAATTGACAAATGATTGGACCCTACGCCACAGTATAAGTAATAGTACAGTATGGCCACTCCCTGCCCCTCTCTCGTGTAGACCTCACCTCCCCTCTGAGACAAATCTGGAACAGTTCTGCACAAACGCTATTGTTTATGTATTAGTTCACGGCGCGACATTTGTATGGAGTGGCCGGGGTGTGCCTACGCAATAGTGCTGCCAAAAGACCCTTATTCCAATCCCATACATTTAGTAGGTATGTATGCTTTTCCCCGATTGTTGATTAGTAGAGAATACCTACATTGACGAGTCTAGAATGGCTAACAATGACTACTTTTACTCTTAGGTCGCGGGTTCCCCGGGAATCCCCGCATAAGACAAACATTGGTATCCATGAACATGTCTGTTTGTCTTGGCCTGGGTGTTTTCTAAGTATTATAAATATGTATTTATAAAAAAAATATTTAAGTATCAGTTGTCTAGTACCTATAGTACAAGCTTTGCGCGTAACTTGGGACTAGATGGCGCTGTAAATTGTCCAGAAATATTTATTTATCTATTGATTCTATCATTAAAAATGAAATAAGCCTTTTTTACTGTTAACAAAGTTGCAAATTGCAAAATTAATTAGATAACATAATAGCGTTTTTTTAAAATTTTATCATTGGTTTTTTAATTTCCGTCAACAACTTGTCCTTCGACAAAAGCCTCCTCTAATAAGTTCCAACTTCCACCACTTCCACCTCTCTCAATCAGATTGGATTAGGATAGTAAGAGATGCTATCCGACTCCATTCTGATCCAACAACTGTCCTAAAGTCATCCTCCCAGCAATTGGATTTTTATATACTACTTAGACGGGTGGCAGAAATATCGCTCGCGCGCCGCCACTTCCGCTGCCATCGCAGCAATTCTTTCCTTTCTTTCTGGTGACCTCACTCACCCACAGCAACACAACTACCCTCAAGGGAATTGTTGTTTGTTTGAATGCGGCGTTTTTTGAGGCGGAGGTTACTAGTATTCCGCCATATTTTGCTTTTTTACAATCTTTTGGATACCATTCTGACAATATTTTAGTCCTTTTCACATTTTCATATCTAAACATTATCCCTTGCCCATTGCCAGCCATCGCTATATTTAGAAATATAATATTTATTGTTAGTTCCCTTCTTCCACTTGCAACTAAACTTTCATAACCAGTTACAAGAGAAGAATTATTTTTCCACTTTCGTAGATCAAATCAGTTCCATTTTTGTAACCAGAGATTATATGTATGTTAAGGATTGTTTTGGGATGTGTTAAGGATTTTTTAACACAGACGCAAAAACGACGGGGTGATATAAGGTTGACGTGTCTGCGTGTGTGTGTGAGTGCGCTGTGGCATCGTAGATCCAGAACGGATGAACCGATTATGATTTTTTTTTTATTTGAAAGGTTAATTACTCGGGAGTGATCTTAGCTATACAAAATATAAAATTCTTTATTCAGTATCAATTATTTCCGTGTTGCGATTTAGGATTTCTTTTAAATAAAAATATATTTGTGTTAGAAATCCTGCCTCTCCATAACAATATTTCTTATCTTAGCTATGTTTGATGAAAATCGGTCCAAGATGGCCGTCGATGGATGACAAAATGACGGACTATATATAAATAAATAAATGTAAATAATAAATAAATATTTCTGGACAATTTTCACAGCGCCATCTAGTCCCAAATTAAGCGCAAAGCTTGTGTTATGGGTACTAGACAACTGATAAATGTACTTAAATATTTTTAAGCTATTGCAAAGCTTCTATCGCGGGCCTTGAGCGCGGGGACCGAATCCAGAAATTCCGTAACGAAAAAACTTCACGCTCCCCACTCCGACGGGCAAGGAGGTGTGTTTTCATAAAATTTTAACTTTAAATCACTCTCCTGTAAAGTTTGAAATTTATACCTTTTCGGCCGTAAGGCATCGATATTTAATTGCACATGTAGGTTTACAACTGTGGGTTTTTCTCAATACCACTACTAACAAAAAAATTCCGTACAACAGGTATATGAGTAACAAAGAAAATCTTAATAACGAGTTACAATTTTGCCACTAACGCCATCTCGTATCGAGTGACGATAAATTACCCTTAAGGTTTAACTAATCATATACACACAACCATAGCGCGATGTAGAAATACCACTAGTGCCATCTAGTGGCCAGTGGCATCAAATAATTGGACAGGTTTGCTATTGTTGTTAGGTGAATGAGTGGGATAGAAAGTCTATCTATCCTGCTCATTACATCAATTTATTTATTTATCTACAAAATAACCATTGACCGCTCGGGCAAGGGTCCTGTTCAAACAACAACAACTCTTAAAGTATGACATCCATAGCAGTAATTTTGATACCGTTTTGTAGATAATCTCAAAATGTATTCTCAGAATACAAAAAGCAAATACATTAATAGGGTTAGTTTTTGTAAAAACTTTGAAAAACTGGTAAATTTAGATAATTTTATGGAAAATTTTTAATACTTCAATTTATTTTTTGCTTTTTAGTTAAAATTTTGCTTTAAATGTTTGTATTAGTTCATAGGCCATATCATTACCTTTAAAACGAATCTTTTTAAGCTATTGCATAGCTTCTATCGCGGGCCTTGAGCGCGGGGACCGAATCCAGAAATTCCGTAACGAAAAAACCTCACGCTCCCCACTCCGACGGGCAAGGAGGTGTGGCTTGAAGGCCGTGCATCGTCTAACTAGAGATGTTACGATCTGGAATTTTGTCAAACCGAATTGAATCGGTTAGACAATTCATGCAAGTCGATTCCAAACCGAATCGACGAAATCGCGATTTAAATCGGTTTGAACCGATTTGAATCGGTTTGATAGCGATGTTCGGTTTAAAAAGTCGAGTCGTTACTCGACTTTTTAAACCGATTAAAAAGTCGAGTCGTTACTCGACTTTGTAAACCGATTAAAAAGTCGAGTCGTTGCTCGACTTTTTAAACCGATTAAAAAGTCGAGTCGTTACTCGACTTTTTAAACCGATTCAAACCGATTTGAGCATAAACCGAGTTGCGTCGATTAGCGCCTTTACTAAACCGATTTGGCCGAGTCGAAAGCGATGTAACGACTCGACTTTTTAAACCGATTTGAACATAAACCGACTTGCGTCGATTAGCGCGTCAGCGCGTCTACTCTACTAAACCGATTTGGCTGAGTCGAACTTACTTACGCATTTCGCTCGCGTCGCTCTGCGCGCATGCGCGCGCCTGTCGTTACGAGTTTATACCGTCCCGCATGCTGAACAATCAGAAAAGCCGGTGCCCGACTGGAGTAGCGGTTACGGTTATTTCGCGTCATCACTCGTCCGTCCGTAAGTCCGACTGAATCGAAGTGAAGTAGCCGCCATCAATTGTCTGCCATCAGACGTATTATAAAAAAAATATAAGACAAGTGGTAATAAATAATTAATCTATATACGTAATTGTTTTTCTGGACCGCGTGCGTAGGTAGGTTAGGTAGGAGGTAGGTACATAACTAAACTAAACTACCAATCACTGAATCGAAGTGAAGTAGCCGCTTCACATCAGCCGAGCCGTATAATTGTCTGCCATCAGACGTATTATAAAAAAAATATAAGACAAGCATGGTAATAAATAATTAATCTATATACGTAATTGTTTTTCTGGACCGCGTGCGTAGGTAGGTTAGGTAGGAGGTAGGTACATAACTAAAATAAACTACCAATCATTGGTTCAATTCAACCCCATTTTGGGGTGTAAGTGGTTCATCAACGTCTTTGAACCAAAGCCAACTTCACCTGCACGCGGTGCACCCTGCTGACGGACAAACGAAGCTCTGGCGAAAAGAGAGGTAGGGAGCGTAATTGTAAGCTGCCCGACTGGTGTATGTACCTCCACCTCACAGAATACCGCATCCAAATAACAATTCCATTGAGGGTTGTTGTGTTCCTGCGAGTGAGTGAGGTCACCAGAAAAGAAAGAGATGCTGCGTTGGCAGCGGCGGTGGCGGCGCTAAAATATGACTTTCTCAGAAGTGACCGCTTTGAATGAATGGATGGATGGATGGACGGACGGCAAACAAGCAAACGAGCAAACGGGTAAACGGCCAAACGGTCAAACGGCCAAACGGGCAAACGGCCAACCGGCCAAACGGTCAAACGGCCAAACGAGCAAACAGCCAAACGGCCAAACGGGCAAACGGCCAAATGAGCAAACAAGCAAACAGCCAAACGAGCAAACGAGCAAACGGCCAAACGGGCAAACGACCAAACGAGCAAACGGCCAAACGGCTAAAGAGCAAACGGCCAAACGGCCAAACGAGCAAACAGCCAAACGGGCAAACGGCCAAACGGGCAAACAGCCAAACGACCAAATGGGCAAACGAGCACACGGCCAAACAAGCAAATGGTCAAACGGCCAAACGAGTAAACGGCCAAACGGGCAAACGGCCAAACGAGCAAACAGCCAAACGGCCAAACGGCCAAACGGCCAAATGACCAAACAAGCAAACAGCCAAACGAGCAAACGGCCAAACGGGCAAACGACCAAACGAGCAAACGGCTAAAGAGCAAACGGCCAAACGGCCAAACGAGCAAACAGCAAAACGGGCAAACGGCCAAACGAGCAAACGGCCAAACGGGCAAACAGCCAAACGACCAAATGGGCAAACGAGCAAACGGCCAAACAAGCAAATGGTCAAACGGCCAAACGAGTAAACGGTCAAACGAGCAAACGGCCAAACGAGTAAACGGCCAAACGAGCAAACGACCAAACGAGCAAACGACCAAACGAGCAAACGGCCAAACGGGCAAACGGCCAAATGAGCAAACAGCCAAACGAGCAAATGGTCAAACGGCCAAACGAGTAAACGGCCAAACGAGCAAACGACCAAACGGGCAAACAGCCAAACGAGCAAACGGCCAAACAGGCAAACGGCCTAACATGCAAACGGTCAAACGGCCAAACGAGCATGAATGCGCGCAGAGCGACGCGAGCGAGATGCGTAAGTAAGTTCGACTCAGCCAAATCGGTTTAGTAGACGCAAGACGTGCTGACGCGCTAATCGACGCAACTCGGTAAATCAGTTTGAATCAGTTTAAAAAGTCGAGTCGTTACATCGCTTTCGACTCGGCCAAATCGGTTTAGTAGACGCGCTAATCGTCGCAACTCGGTTTATGCTCAAATCGGTTCAAAAAGTCGAGTCGGCCAAATCGGTTTAGTATACGCGCTAATCGACGCAACTCGGTTTGAATCGGTTTAAAAAGTCGAGTCGTTACATTGCTTTCGACTCGGCCAAATCGGTTTAGTAGACGCACTAATCGACGCAACTCGGTTTGAATCGGTTTAAAAAGTCGAGTCGTTACATCGCTTTCGACTCGGCCAAATCGGTTTAGTAGACGCGCTAATCGACGCAACTCGGTTTGAATCGGTTTAAAAAGTCGAGTCGTTACATCGCTTTCGACTCGGCCAAATCGATTTAGTAGACGCGCTAATCGACGCAACTCGGTTTATGCTCAAATCGGTTTGAATCGGTTTAAAAAGTCGAGTCGTTACATCGCTACGTCTAACGTCGTTTCAGTTCGGCAGTCTTCGACACCAAAGAGAATGTAACCACTACGTTTTAAGAGACGGATGTGCCATACAAATAGCGTAAATTCTAAATGTATGAAATGGGAGCGAAAACAATCAGAATTTGTACCAAATTCGCTTCCGATTCATAGAGTCGTTTTTTTACCTTGAGTTGCGCCAGGCTGTTCGACACGGCGTTGTGTGCGTGCGATTAGACGTATTGTACGACTCTACGAAACTCGTTTTATTTATTTAATAATAGAAAAATTTGTTTTCTTATCGGTCACCACGCTCAAAAAGTGTAACTTGAATTAATATCAAAGAAAAAGCAATACTGCATGAATAAAATAAATAAATAAAATTATAATTGCATAAGTTGATACAAAATGCTATGCAATAGCTTTACCGCGGCAGTCCCCGAGTGCCACACGTCTTTTTTTTTTTTGTAAATACATACTTATATTACATAGAAAACACCCAGACCAAGACAAACAGACATGTTCATGCACACAAATGTTTATCTTGTGCGGGAATCGAACCCGCGACCTTGAAGTCAAAGTGGCCATTGCTAACCATTCGACCACCGAGCTCGTCTATCGATATATTTTCATAACCCCTTCAATATCGGTATCAAATGAAAGGGCTTGACTAGTAGGTAGATAGGTAAATTCGAAATCCAAGATGGCCGCCACACAAAATGGCGAATTAAACATACTTTTTTCACAACTCCCTCAATATGGGTATCAAATGAAAAAGCTTGACTAGACTAAAAGGCCGGGAGTTATTTAATTGTCTTGTTCAATGACAGAAAGCTATCCTGGAGCTATGAATATTCATTATTTGGTTTACTCATCAGATTTGGCACAACAACGTCTCTATATCTTCACGTAACAATTTAACTGCATAGCCAATCAATGGTTCCTGATTGATTCTTGAAGGTCGGACAAGTGGGTCGCGTCTGTACACATTTTGAGGTCAATTAATTATTAACCCATCGAGATTTCATGTTTAAAAGTGGGACAACTGTGTGTTGATAGGTTTTTGTATGTCAATCTTTGAAGATCCTTGAATGGGGTCAATGGGGATATGGTACAACAACGCTTCAGACCCACCGTACCCCTGGTAAGGCTTTAAATACAGCTAAAATAAGAATAGAATTACCAAGCGTTCAGACGATTTTGCAATTCAAATTATTGGAATCGATGTGTTAGGTAACAACTCAATGTTTTAGGTCCCCAATAGTATTAGAAACTTAAAATCCGTGCTGCACGGCAGTTGAGCTTCACTTGACTAGCCATCTCTTTAGGCTTTTAATGCCTTATTTGCCATATTGGTGTCTCTCACATTGCTAAGAGGGGAAGTCAAATTCCAAAAGCTTCCTACTCCTACTAATTTTTTCTGATTAAATTCGTTCTGAGTTCCAAGGCAGTCGTAGTTTTACCCCCGGGACTGCAATGGACTTCATTGTTCATTGCCTTTTTTGGCGGTCGCCGCTGTTAATCCAGGCTACACAGGAGACACAGTGGTGGGAATGTGTGGTGGGCCCCCGAGCCGATGGCTAAAATAAAAAATTTACTAAATAAATAGTTGATTTTAAAATGCGCATATTGTAAGAATCGGGGTTGAGTTGAATAATGTATTATTTAAGTCCCCAGTATTAAGATCCCAACAATTCTCAAGGACTTGGGTCATAATGAAGTATACCTGACGACACGTGTACGTACGTGTACAAGACAAACATTTGTGCGCATGAACATGTGTGTTTATCTTGTGTTTTTTTAACGCTCGTAACATAAAATATCGCTCGCGCGCCGCCACCCCCGCTGCCAACACAGCATCTCCTTCCTTTTTGGTGACCTCACTCACTCGCAGGAACACAACAAGCCTCAAGAGAATTGTAATTTGGCTGCGGTATTCTGTGAGGTGGAGGTACATTGGGCCCCAGTCGGGTAGCTTACAATTACGCTCCCTACCTCTCTTTTCGCCAGAGCTTCGTTTATGAGTCAGCAGGTGCAGCGCACCGCGTGCAGGTGAAGTTGGCTTTGGTTCAAAGATGTTGATGAACCACTTACTTAAAAACAAATGTATTTAGGTACATTTATCAGATGTCTAGTACCCATAGTACAAGCTTTGCGCTTAATTTAAGACTAGATGGCGCTGTGTAAATTGTTAAGAAATATTTATTTATTGACTAGCTGATTTATGACAGACGTGTCCTGTCTTCCCAACTATAAATCTTGAATTCGATTTGGTTTCACGCACGCTTTAAAATGACTGACAGTTCTGTCAAACGTCATAAAATGACATTAGAAAGGTTAAGTGGTTCAGTTTTCTAACTTTCCTCGCAATTTTTTTTTCTTTCATACGAGCTACCTTCTGTTGACAATAACAAATACAACAAAAAAAAAAAAAATACGTGTGGCACTCGGGGGCTGCCGCGCGGTAAAGCTATTGCATAGCATTTTTTATCAACTTTTAATGCAGTATTTTATTAAGACATTTACACCTTCTCAGTAGTCATACAAAACCCAAACTGTTATAGAATTGACAATAACATACTTATATTTGAAATAAAATGTTAATCCGAAACTCTTACGGTAGCACTTAAGCTCTCGTGAAAAGTAAATAAGTACGAGTATGTATTGGGGACAATTGGGGCGTGTTAGGTTTTTTTTTGCATAACGGAATTTCTTGATTCGGTCGCCGCGCCAAGCCCGCGATAAAAGCTATGCAATAGCTTAAAAAGAATTACCAAAATCGGTTTAGCCGTTCACGCGTGAAGCGATGACATAGGGCAATAGACTTATTTTTTTTTATATACAGGTTGGTTATTGCCAAAATGCCGTATAAGAATATGTAGGATCAATCACTATCACGTAGGATTCATCCAGGCAATAAAATCCCATGATTGATATGCTCTCAATTTTCCATCAACATTTTTGCGGTCACGTTGAAGTACAGTCGGAATGCGGGCCGAGAACTGATGACCAGCGATGACCCCAATCCTCTATTTCTTCGCAAACGATAATGACACGTTGGGTGTGGTCAGTTCATAGATTAATGATGGGTCTTCGCTTGATCGAAGCGCAGCGGAGACCTCTCGTAAATCTATGGAGACATTTCTATGATAAGAAGATGTGATTAATGTTTCCAAGAAAAATCTATTGGTATATATACAACGAAATCATGGTAGATGTAAAATGTCGAATATTGTTGTTTATTACGTCTCCTTATTAAATCATTTTTATTTACCGGAACTTGAAGTACAACTCCTTCAAATTTAGTTAGACTTTCTTAATTGTTCAGCGGGTGAAGCCGCAGAAGGAAGCTGTATAATGATAAAATTCCATTTAAATCACCATTATTCTATGAATACAAACTGCTCATTGAAGAATTTAACGACCTATTAGTCATATCTGCACGTTTATGTCCATTCTTGAACGTTATACCAGTTAAAGGACGAACCCGGGAGATTAATGACTGTTTTATTAATTTAATATCCGCATGCCTTTCATTGTTGTACAGTCATTCATTATATATATTTTTTTCACAAGTTCATTAGATATTTTTTTTTTTTATGTGGAGCGGTTACCGTAGCCATATTAACGCTCGCCACACATAAATATCGTTTGCGCGCCGCCACCCCCGGTGCCAATGCAGCATCTGTTTCCTTTCTGGTGACCTCACTCACTCGCAGGAACACAACAACCCTCAAGGGAATTGTTATTTGACTACGGTATTCTGTGAGGTGGAGGTACACTCCCCAGTCTGGTAGATTACAATTACGCTTCCTACCTCTCTTTTCGCCAGAGCTTCGTTTGTCAGTCAGCAGCGTGTACCGCGTACATGTGAAGTTGGCTTAGGTCCAAAGATGTTGATGGACCACTACACCCCAAAAAAAAATTTAAATCATATGAAGAAAGAGCGTAAGAATTACATCAACAATTTGAAGAAATTCCTTATAATATGATGAAGATGGTAATTGCGTAGACAAAAAAATGTACCAAATACCGCATTAGAATAAAATTTGTACCTCCTGGGGCCCTACCGTCGAAGCCGAAGCCGATTACCATCGAATATTTCGACGTAGCTGAAGAAGTTTTTCAATAACTAATCGTCTTACGTATTAGTTATTGATAAACATATTCAGCTAAGTCGGTCGAGCTCCAGAGTTTCTACCAGCTAAGCTAAAAACAGGTGCCATAAATCTAAGGTGAAGTTTGACATTCGCAATAAAAAAATCCGATGGGAATGGGCTCCAGCTTGCCGGTAGGGCCCTAGATGTGGGTGTTTTATGCATATTACCTACATGTGAATTTATTTAAAAAAAATGTTCTCTAGTACAGGATAAAAATGGTTTATTGCACAAAATAAAAGGAGATAGTTATGTATCCTCAAATGTCTACAGTGCAAGTAAATAGTGCAAACTCAGCACTTTAGGGTGACATCATCCTGTATGAACTTTAAGCTAGGCATCTCATTCGTGTAGCGCATCTAAATCTGTGCACGCGTCTCTTGTAGTATTAATATACAATAAAATAAGTTTTATTTCAAATTTATTTCTTTTAAAAACTTAGTCCCGAGCTCCCTAAATATAGCTGGCGCAGCCGGGTCGGATTCGAAAATTCGGTGTCCTTCACGCGAATTGTAGACTCAAAATCGTCTCACTCGAAAGTGTGCAAGTGACCTTTCGAATCTGCCGAACCAAATAAATTTGCTAATTTTCGGGACAGTGAGTGACCTTCATCAGATCTGGAGAAATGGGTGCGGTGACTGGCCGGTGAGTAGAACTTTTCGCCTTCCATTCCTGCCTATTCTATCCTATTCGTTGCAGTAAGGATTAGACTTCTCCTTTTGCGAAACGTAATCTGATTTAAAATAAGCGATATAACTAATATATTAATTAAATATTTCATGTGTTTCTTTTAATAAATAGATACATATATAGAATAGATACTTATATATTTCATGTGCTTTTGAAATATATTATATAGGTAAACGATTAAATATTATAATAGTATATTACTAGTGTGCATTTGCTTACTTTATTGTGATTTAAAATGTCTCAAGCGGCGGAGATAAAAACTAAAACAGAAATAAATTTAATACCAAGGGAATTCGTTAGCATTATTCCCCCTTATGGTGGTGATAGGAGGTTATTAAATTTATTTCTACGAAAATGTGATTATGTAATTGCTAAATATAGAGGGAACGAGGAACAAAATCGCTATTTAATGCAAGTGATTACGAGCCGTCTCACAGACAATGCAGCTGCCGTTATCAGTGAGCGCGAGGACATAGAGACGTGGGCGGAGTTCAGGGAATTACTTATACAGCATTTCGGTGACCCTCGTAGCGAAGAATGTATTGCCATTGAATTAGAATCTTTAAAAATAAAATCGGGCGAATCATTTTTGGACTTTTGTAACCGTATACAGATTGTACGATCTCATTTAATTGCAAAAGTAAATTTAATTACGGATATTAATATGCGGTCTAATAAAATAATTATTTACAATAAAATAGCCTTGAATGTATTTTTATATAATCTGCCAGAAAATATGGTTAGGATAGTGAGATTAAAAGATCCACAAACTCTCGAGTCAGCACTTAGCGTTGTCCTCGAGGAAGTTAATTTCCATGAACAATATATTTTGAAAAATAAAGGCAACAACTTAGCTATGCCAAGATCACAAAATTTGGTGTTGCCATTTAAATCAAATCTACCTACCATTAACGCTACGCCTAATTTTGCACAAGGGTTCAGATTACCAAGCCCACAAAATAATTTTAAGTTTGGTATCCCACCAAGTAAACAGGTTAAGCTGACACCGCAAAATAGTCAACATTTGCCATTTGGGTATCGACCCCCATATCATATGGCACAACAATTTAATTATAGACCGCAACAGCCAGTAGGTTACCGCCCACCACAATTAGGCTATAGACCGGTCGGCTTACAACAGCAACCCGCCATGACCCCTCAACAATTTGGGCAACAACAGCAATTTAGGCTTCCTCAGCAGAATTTCACCCAGAAACTAAATTATACAGCTGATGTTTCTATGCGTACTGCCCCACCAGTAAAACATGGTTTCCGAGTCAATGAGACAGACTTAAATGATATGGAAGACTACGCGTTAGATTACACTCGTCAAGGTTATGAGGTAGATCGATATAATTGTGACTATGTACCTTACTATGTTGAAGACCCCTCTCTAAGCACAGTTGGCATTAATTATCCAAATGAAGAATCAGCATCCGCGGTTTCGGTAGAGCCACACAATACAACATGCGAATCAGATAACACCGATAATACACAACAGGTAGAAAATTTTTACATAAATGCCTCCCCAATAGTGGACAAATGATAGAATTAAATTGTGACTTAAAATTAAAATTACCTTATATTTATCTACCTGAAATTGACGCTAAATTTATGATAGATACTGGTAGCACGAGATCGTTCGTAAGCCCACAAAAAGCCTATAAATTCTTTCCATCACAAATTTACTACGAGCCTTTTGAGGTTGTTAGCACTCATACAAGGTCATCTCATGACCAAGTCGCTTATATACCTCTACTACCTACCTTTAAGAACAATATCTATCACCGCTTTTATATATATGAAGTAGACCCTCGCTATGATGGTTTGATAGGAAACGACTTATTAACACAGTTGGATTCGGTTATAGACCTTAAACAAAAAGTGCTAAGAACAAAGACAGTAAATATACCTATTGTTCACGCATCATCAGAGCACAGGGTGAAACTACCCCCGCGTTCAGAAACAAGAGTAAAACTCCCTACAGACATGTATTCAGGACATGCCGTTCTTGACTTTAAAGAATTTTGTAAAGGCGTCCGAATGCCAGACGCTATTGTCAATTGTATTCATGGTTATGCAACCACAGTTATCCAAAATTCCTTAGACCAAGAGATGGAACTGACAGTGACTAGCCCTTTTAAAACTTCTGAGTATATCCCAATTTCGAATATAGATAAAGACTCAAAGAACACTAGAGATATTGACTACGATAGGCTTCTAACACAGAATTTAACAAAATTACGACTAGACCACATGAACTCTGAAGAGCACGAATCCATACTTAAACTATGCAAAGAGTACAAGGATATATTTTACTGTGACCAACTGCCCTTAACATTCACAAACCAGGTAAAACATTTCATACGTACCAAAAACGAAGATCCCGTTTACACAAAGCCTTACCGACAACCCCCTGCTCAGGCAGCTGAAATAAAAAGACAGGTAGAAAAACTTTTACAGGATAATGTAGTTGAGGAATCACATTCACCTTGGAGTTCACCTGTACATCTGGTATAAAAGAAACCCGATGCATCTGGTGAGACTAAATACAGAATGGTTATAGACTACAGAAGACTGAACAACATAACTATAGACGACAAATACCCCTTGCCCAACATAACTGACATTTTTGACAAACTAGGGAAGAGTTCATATTTCACTACGCTTGATTTAGCTAGTGGCTATCACCAAATAGAAGTAAACGAGACAGATAGACAAAAAACAGCGTTCAGTACTGAGTTTGGACACTATCAATTTTTAAGAATGCCATTTGGACTTAAAACTGCACCTGCAACCTTTCAACGTACCATGGACAATGTATTACGTGGACTACAAGGAATACATTGCCTTGTTTATCTAGATGACATAATAATATTTTCAGCAAGTTTAGCAGAACACTTAGAAAAACTTCGAGCCATTTTTGACAGACTCAGACACACTAATTTAAAAGTACAACTGGACAAGTCAGAATTCCTTCGAAAAGACGTACTCTATTTAGGACACACCATAACTAAAGACGGACTTCGACCTAATGACGATAAAATTAAAAGTGTATTAAACTACCCAATTCCAAGAACTACTACTGAAATCAAAAGTTTTCTTGGATTAATTGGTTATTACAGGCGATTTATTAAAGATTTTGCTAAGGTCACCCAACCACTCACGGCATGCCTTAAGAAAAGGAATAAAATTATAATAGACCAAAAGTATATCGATGCTTTTGAAAAGTGTAAAGAACTTCTCATTAGTGCCCCTCTGCTGCAATATCCTGACCCTTCTAAGCCTTATGTACTTACTACAGACGCATCTTCAGTTGCATTAGGTGCTGTTCTATCCCAAGGTCCCATCGGGCAAGACAAGCCAGTAGCCTATGCTAGTCGTACATTAAGCGACACAGAGTCCCGGTACAGTACAATCGAAAGAGAACTACTCGCTATCATATGGGCAGTGAAGCATTTCAGACCGTATTTATACGGACATAAATTTCAGATATATACCGACCACAGACCTCTAGCCTGGCTATATTCCCTTAAGGAGCCGAATAGTAAATTAACCCGTTGGCGTTTAAGACTTCAGGAATTTGACTTTGACATTATATATAAGAAGGGACAACAGAATACTAACGCCGACGCTCTTTCCCGCATAAAACTCAATGCTTTAGGTTCTGACGATGACAGTATGTCTATGAAAGTTAATGTTGACAAGAAAGACGAAGAACTTGAGAAACATCTTAAGGAATTGGACGATAGAGTGGAACAACTAGCGAGAGAAGCTAAATCACGAAATGAACCCGACATTATAACTATATCTGACTCATCCACATTGTCGGCGGTTGACTTTAATGAATCTGAATCGAAATTCCCTTTGAGACCCGACTCTAGTTCTACCGAAACAGCTCACTCAGCCCAAGAGCTGGAATCCTATGGTATCCCCATTCTCCATGAAGCCATAGATACTAAACCGAACCAGTTATTAGTCTTCGAGTGGTTTAAAAATGAAATTCAGGTGAGGGATTTATCCAGAGACAAACAAAAGATTTTAGAAGTATTTTTGCCCATAAATAATTTCCAATTGATAAAAGAATTTTTAAAACAATATATAAAGCCAAAAATTAAATATTTTATTTATTTCGAAAATGAAACCCATAGACGAGATTTTAGTGCAGTAGTGATAGAATTATTTAAAAAGGGGATGGTAGAGTTTTATGAATGTACTGAAAGAGTTGTATACGTGGAAGATGAAAGAGAGCAGAAGGCAATCATTTTAAAATATCACGAAGGTCCTACGTGTCATCGTGGAATCAAGGAAACCATGGTAAGGATCCGTAGAAATTACCAGTGGGACAACATGTTGACCACTGTATCCGCTGTCATAAATAACTGTGAGGCTTGTCGTAAGATGAAGTATGACAGAAAACCGTTAAAACCAGCTATCCAACTTACCCAGACTCAAAATGCTCCCTTTCAGGAAGTGTTTATAGACATCTTCTCTATAGAAGGAAAATACTATCTAACACTAGTAGATGCTTTCAGCAAATTAGCTCAGGCCTTCAATATTACAAATCGTTCTACTCCGGAGGTCATACGCGCGTTGATAAAATATTTTTCTTTCTATGGCACCCCTCGTAAAATTTCATGTGATCCAGGAACGGAATTCAATAACGAGTTAATGAGAGAACTTATGGGTATGTATAAAATTGAATTACATATTACTACTCCCAACAACCCTAACTCCACAGGTATAGTCGAGCGCTTTCATTCCACTTTGATAGAGATATACCGATTGGCTAAATACGAACAAAGGTGTACTGACGCAGCTTCAATTATGACTTACTCTATAATGGCATATAACCACACTATACATTCAGCTACAGGACTTACCCCTTTTGAAGTAGTCTTTGGTCATACTGATGCTAACAAAACTTTCGACGTTGATTTCGAAAAAGCGTATATTCAGCAGTTACTAAAAGATCATGCTAAACGTACAAAACATCTATACCAATATATAGCACAAGAAATGTTAGCGAAAAAGGAAAACGTTAGAGAAAAGAGAGTAGGAAATGATAAACCTGTACTAAAAGTAGGTGATACAGTATTCGTGAAGGATATTAATATTAGAAAGAGTAAAGACAAGGCTAGGTATAAGAAAGCTAAAGTGAAAGATAGTACTGACAGAAATATTGTACCAGTTCAGATAGGTGCTAGAGAAAGCAAAGTAGCAGTTAAAAACGTTAAGCGTCCTCCGCAGGTGGTGTCTGCTCCTGGTCCTCCTACACATGACCCAGGCCCTTCAACTTCAACGCACTGAAGGGAATCCTGGTATTTTACCTGTAAAACTCGGACAGGCATACAAACAAGAGGATAAGTGGACAATTGTGAAGGTGATCGATCTCAGCATAGTACAAGACGAATTAAATTTAAATATTAAAAAATATACAGAATTTGATAAGTTAGTAAATAGTAATAAGCATTACGATTACGAATTTTATGGTCTTAAATTACAGGCTCGAAATTTACAAGATATTACAATAGAAAAATTTAAACAACTAGTTCCCTCTAGTAGAGTTAAGAGAGGCTTGATAAACCCACTTGGGTCGTTAATAAAACTTGTCACGGGAAATTTAGATCACGAGGATGCGTTAAAATATGACCATTTGATCTCCCAAGTTAGAGACAAACAGGTAAAAACTGATGTGAAAATGGTAATTTTCTCCAAAACGTTAGATATCATTATTAATAGTACTGAGACCTTGCAAAACAATACATTGATATTAGATGAAAGACTTAAGCGCATTGAAAAAAATATTATGAATGCAGCCAAAAAAGAAAATAACTCAATTTATGCTACGTATGTGTTAAGCATGTTTCACCTATTCATTAGTAATTTTCGAACAATATATTTGATATTAAGTGAGATAGAGACAGCCTTGGCACTAAGTAAAGTCTCGGTACTACATCAGTCTTTGATTAACTCCACAGAATTGTTATATACGCTAAAAAACATTGCTAAAAATGATAACTTTGTATATCCTATTAATATAAATAATTTAGTTAAGATAGAGCAGACAATGACTGTAAAGGCTTATGTAAAGGAAAATCAGATCACGTTTATTATGGAAGTCCCTATAACTGACGGTAATGTGTATAATTATTTTAAAGTATACTCTCTCCCTGTTACATCACAGAGAAACCTTACCTTGGTAATAATCCCAGAATATCCCTACCTATTGGTGGAAAGTTCGAAATACCTGCCAGTAGCCCGGCCCTGTCAGGAGTTAGCAGTCGACCAGTTCCTGTGTAAAGAAGACGATGTCGTACATTATCCCGAACCTACCTGTGTGGAGCAATTGATGAAGTTCCATACTAACCTGACTCTATGTATCGCCCGTACCGTTGAAACCGAAGACATTAAGATCCAGCGTATCGGCCCTGTCGATTGGATACTCTTTTCTCGCAACCCTAACGTCCTAACTGAGAAATGTCGCAACGACGTCATTAAAAAACAGGTACAAGGCACGTACCATCTTACCACAGATGCCAATTGTGAACTCTACCTGAAAGACTTTAAAATAGACCGGCGGCGATCTTCAGCTGCAGACTCACGCTTCAAGGTTACCCCCATCATGACCTTACCAGAGCTGAAGGAAGATAACGTCATCGAGATGAAAAGAATCAATATAAAAGGCATAAATTTGGATGAACTAAAGGATTTATCACACGTTCTAAAAAGTGCGGCGTCTAATAGTGATACAGATAGTGAAACAGTGATCGTGAACACTCGTAGTATAAGTTTAGGTACCATAGTTCTTTATGTACTCTTAGTTATTTGTACTACTAGTTTCCTTGCATGGAAATGTAACTTTATTACAAGGGTGCAAAATTATTGCGACTCAAAATCGTCCGATAATTTCGCACTTGAGGAGGGAGGAGTTATGTATCCTCAAATGTCTACAGTGCAAGTAAATAGTGCAAACTCAGCACTTTAGGGTGACATCATCCTGTATGAACTTTAAGCTAGGCATCTCATTCGTGTAGCGCATCTAAATCTGTGCACGCGTCTCTTGTAGTATTAATATACAATAAAATAAGTTTTATTTCAAATTTATTTCTTTTAAAAACTTAGTCCCGAGCTCCCTAAATATAGCTAGATGCTAACAAAAATTGTGTTTGTGTTGATTGTGATTGTTGATATTATTTGGACGCTGCCACTGAGACCAGAGAGCAATTCTCGTATTTAAAATGTAGTCTAAATCCAATTTCGATCTAGTATCGATCTCACAAATGTCACATTTGATATTCCCGTAACACGACACGAAATTTTAAAGTTCAATTTAAAGTGTGATTATGTCGAATATTGACTGAAAATTAATCAAACTAAGAGTAGTATTCAGTAATATAAAAATGAATCACTGAATGTGTTGCTAAGCGCAAATCTCAAGAACAGCTGAACCGATTTTGCTAATTCTTTTATTAGAATATTCCTTGAAGTACGAGTAAAAATGATATTCAACAATCAATCAAATCAAATATAGCAAATCAATAGGCTGGATTCTAGCCCATGGGACCGAAATCAAGGTTGAGTGGAGCGAGTAGAATCGCTGAGTGTATGTTTTCCATTGATTTCAACGGAAAATGTATTTGATGATCATTCCTCAAGGACATGGTCGATCTCAATTTTTTTTCGATACAAACCTCAAGCATGTCGAGGTTTAATCGTGACAAGTTTCATCAAAATCGGTTCAGTGTTTTTGAAGCATATTCAATTTCCAAGAATGACTTTTCGGTGTATATAAGCGGTCCGCTTGCTTCACTCGCTCCACTTTTTTTTTTTTTTTTTTTTTTTTATACTACTTCGGGTGGCAGACAAGCATACGGCCCGCCTGATGTGAAGCGGTTACCGAAGCCATATTAACGCTTGCAACATAAAATATTGCTCGCGTGCCGCCACCCCCGCTGCCAACGCAGCATCTCCTTCCTTTCTTTCTGGTGACCTCACTCCCTCGCAGGAAGACAACAACCCTCAAGGGAATTGTTATTTGGCTGCGGTATTCTGTGAGGTGGAGGTACATTCCCCAGTCGGGTAGCTTACAATTACGCTCCCTACCTCTCTTTTCGCCAGAGCTTCGTTTGTTAGTCAGCAGGGTGCACCACGTGCAGGTGAAGTTGGCTTTGGTTCAAAGATCTTGATGAACCACTTACACCCCAAAATCCACTGAATCATTTTAGTAAATTCATAATGCCATCAAAAACATAACTTGCAAAAAAACCAAGTCTCGCAACTCATATCATCTACCGTAAAAAGTTATGAGATCCATGTAATCCAAGTCGGTTAATTTATTCAGTCTCTACTTCAGGGACCTTCTGTCTTCAGTTAGTAACTAATTAGCTAACCTAAAAAATCTTATAGCGCCCCTTTCAATATTAAAAATCTTTTATGTTTTAAATAAACAGAATGAATTGGACATCGCATGAAAACACAAGTGATACGCATTATAATAAATTAGATTGTGTAGTGCGATTGCCAAGTCAATCTGTTTATTTAAAACATAAAAGATTTGTTTGAATGTTTGTACAATGCCTGATTAGTTACTAAAAATTCATGTTTCTAGTTTTATCCACAACGAAGTTATAGGGGGTCGAAAATGGCCTGAATTGCTTCGAAATAAGAATGGTACGGCCGTGCCGCTTTTTGCTCGACTTGGCACTGCCGATCATTCTGCGATCGTAAAATAATTACGAGAATTGGTCATCTGTTATAAAAATACGAATATTAAGTCATAACGAATTTAAAGTGGTGAGTAAACGATTAATTGCTTTGATGATGGTGAATCATACGGTGATTTTTTTTCAGGTTTGCTATTTTGGTGTCTTTGATGTCACCACATCGGACCAGCGAGGTAGAGTCAGCAGGTAAGGATTTTTATTTTATTTTATTCAAGCGCGGGTCCACCGTCGTGGGCTCGGTGGGTATGCCCACAACCCTAAATCTTTTTATTTATTTTTTATTTTTTTATACTACGTCGGGTGGCAGACAAGCATATGGCCCGCCTGATGTGAAGCGGTTACCGTAGCCATATTAACGCTCGCAACATAAAATATCGCTCGCGCACCGCCACCCCCGCTGCATCGCAGCATCTCCTTCCTTTTTGGGACTTCAATTTTTAAGGACTTGAGTCATAATGAACTACGTATACCTGACGACACGTGTATGTAGGTGTACAAGACAAACATTTGTGCACATGAACATGTGTGTTTGTCTTGTGTTTTTTTTTAACGCTCGTAACATAAAATATCGCTCGCGCGCCGTCACCCCCGCTGCCAACACAGCATCTCCTTCCTGTCTGGTGACCTCACTCACTCGCAGGAACACAACAGCCCTCAAGGGAACCGTTATTTGGCTGCGGTATTTTGTGAGGTGGAGGTACATTCCCCAGTCGGGTAGCTTACAATTACGCTCCCTACCTCTCTTTACGCCAGAGCTTCGTTTGTCAGTCAGCAGGGTGCACCGCGTGCAGGTGAAGTTGGCTTTGGTTCAAAGATGTTGATGAACTACTTACACCCCAAAATCAAATCAAATCAAATCAAAATATCTTTATTCCTTGGACTTTATAAAGCACTTAGAAACGTCATACAAATTAAATATAAGAATATGTATAAATCATTACTACTCTAAATCCGCAGAGCTTAGATTCACTTTCATCACACTATCTTGAATGTGAAAGTGAATTTAAGTGCCAGTTCCGGCGACGGGGCTTCTTGAGAAGAACTGGCAAGAAACTCAAGGCCGACTCTTTTAATTGCCAATATCGTTACATTAAATACAAATACAATCATTAACATAACATAACAAGAGCAATTCATTTCCAAATACTTTTATCATATCAGTAATCCGAGATACAATAATATACCTAATATACTTGTAACGTCACACTTTCACGGTCAATTGAGATCGACAGGCTGATGATAATAAACGCTATCATCTGCATCAGGTCATTTTAGTCTCCACTACTGGAGCACGACTCTCTCTCGTCCGTCACAGACAGGAGTATTTGGCCTACACTCCCCACGCTGGTCAGACGGGTTGGGGAGGCCTGATCGATGTTTTATAATCCTTCTTTTGACGAGCTCGGTGGTCGAATGGTTAGCAATGGCTATATTGACTCCGAGGTCGCGGGTTCGATTCCAGCACAAGACAAACATTTGTGTGCATGAGCATGTCTGTTTGTCTTGGTCTGAGTGTCTTCTATATATTATAAGTATATATTAAAAAAAATGTATTTAAGTACATTTTTCAGTTGTCTAGTACCCACAACACAAGCTTTGCGCTTAATTTGGGACTAGATGGCGCTGTGTGAATTGTCCAGAAATATTTATTTATTTATTTGTAACCCCCGACGCGACGCAACATCGACGGGGTGTTATACGTTTGACGTCTCTCTCTCTCTCTGTGTGTGTGTGTGTGTTCGTAGCTCCCGAACGGAGGAACCGATTTTGTTTTTATTATTTATTTGAAAGGTGAATTAATCGGGAATGTACTTTGATGAAAATCGGTCCAAGATGGCCGTCGCCACAAAATGAAGGATTACATATTTTCTCACAACTCCTTCAATTTGGGTATCAAATGAAAGGGATTTACTAGTAGAATACTATGCACTACGACAAATTTCAAATCCAAGATGGCTACCACCATAAAATGGTGAATTAAATACCTTTTGGGGTGTAAGTGGTTCATCAACATCTTTGAACCAAAGCCAACTTCACCTGCACGCGGTGCACCCTGCTGACTGACAAACGAAGCTCTGGCGAAAAGAGAGGTAGGGAGCGTAATTGTAAGCTACCCGACTGGGGAATATACCTCCACCTCACAGAATACCGCAGCCAAATAACAATTCCCTTGAGGATTGTTGTGTTCCTGCGAGTGAGTGAGGTCACCAGAAAGGAAGGAGATGCTGCGTTGGCAGCGGGGGTGGCGGCGCGCGAGCGATACTTTATGTTGCGAGCGTTAATATGGCTACGGCAACCGCTTCACATCAGGCGGGCCGTATGCTTGTCTGCCACCCGACGTAGTATAAAAAAAAAAAAAAAAACATTTTTTTCGCAACTCCCTTAATATTGGTATCAAATGAAAGAGTTTGACTAGACTAGAAAGTCGGGGGTTTTTAAATTTTTAATCAACTTCAAAAAAGGAGGAGGTTCTCAATTCGACTGAATTTTTTTTTGTATGTATGTTATTTGATATCTTCGCGAATTGTGAACCGATTTTCAAAATTCTTTTTTTATTTGAAAGGGTTGATTGCAAGGTGGTCCCATATTCACCAAGTCAGGATCTGATGATGGGACCCCAGGGAAATCAAGGGAAACTCTTAAATTTCATAAGCACGTATGGTCAGATTCTTTTTTTTTATTTAAAAGGGTATGATTGCGAGGTGGTCCCATATTCACCAAGTCACGATCTGGTGAGGGGATCCCAGAAAAATCGATGGAAACCCTTAAATTTGCCCTGTTGCCAGCTGAAGTCGGTTTTTATTTTTTCTTAAAAATCATTATTAATATAATTGCCTTGTTATGATTTGTTCCTCTTTTAGTTTGGCCACTTGAGCGGTGATCCGGCTATCGTAGCTTTTTTTTAGTTGTATAGTAGGTTTTTTTAGGACAATGTTTTTAGTCGCTTTATTATTTTCCTTTCTTGATATTTTACAGACAACGTCACAACAATATCACCGTTTCCCAAGGAACCGTGCTCTCCCCTCCGCCCAAGTGACGTGGACTTCCAGACCGTTGATCTCATAGGCGTGTACAAACTAGACCGGTCTGACACAGCAGGCGTCACCTTGGTTCAGGGATCGCAGGACTTGCAAAGGGCCTATAGGATAGGAGATGGTGCTAATTTAACTCTACCATTGCGGTGAGTAGTGGTCTATTGCACGTCTTCAACTTCCATAACTGTTCAATCAAAATTCGGGGTGTGAGTGGTTCATAAACACCTTTGAACCAAAGCCAACCTCACCTGCACGTGGTGCACCCTGCTGACTGACAAACGAGTCTCTAGCAAATGGAGAGGCAGGGAGCGTAATTTTAAGCTGCCCGGCTGGGGAAGTACCTCCACCTCACGGAATACCGCAGCTAAATAACAATTCTCTGTAGGGTTGTTTTGTTACTTAGATAACTGCGAGTGAGTGAGTTCACCAGAAAGAAAGGAAGGTGTATAGGCTGGCAACGGATCGGCGACTCATTTGTGTTGCTGATCTCCATGGGCGGTAGTGATTGCTTTCCATCAGGTGACCCTCGTTTGCCTCTCCTCTCATATAAAAAAGACCCTTTTTGGTCGAGTTGCCTTAAATGCAAAATGCCAATGGAGTCTCACATGAAAGCAGTTTGCATGAAATGCATAAATGACTAGGAAGCAGTAAACTTATTGCATATGCCTACAAAGTAACTTTTTGTTACCATTTACAGGCAAGTTTTACCCGCGGGTTTGCCCAAGTACTTCAGCGTCGTGAGCACTTTCAATGCGCATGGACAACGTCGACCCTGGAGTCTTGTCAGGGCTTTCTCCGATAGCCAGTATTTCTCGCTAACTCTACTGCCAAACATCAGAAAACTGTCTGTCTATGTACAAGGAACTAGCGTGGTCTTTGGTAGTCGTAAGGTAAGGTTTTGTAATTTGTAGAAAAACTCAAGCTCATTAGGGTCCTTGTAAGCTACCCGACTGGGGGATATATCTCCACCTCGCAGAATACCGCAGCCAAATAACAATTCCCTTGAGGGTTGTTGTGTTTCTGCGAATGAGTGAGGTCACCAGAATTTAAGGAGATGCTGCGTTGGCAGCGGGGGCGGCAGTGCGCGAGCTATATTTTATGTTGCGAGCGTTAATATGGCTACGGTACCCATTTCACATCAGGCAGGCTGGGCTTGTCTGCCACCCGACGTAGTATAAAAAAAAAAAAAAAAATTAGTTGCCAATAGAACTTACCACTTTCCCGCTAGACAATATGATAGACCACATTATACCAAATAAGGAATTAGGAGTAAGGCATATTTGGCGCCTCGGCAGAGAAAAAGCTCGGTAAAGAGCGGCAGGGAGTGGCTATACTGTACTATTGGTGTAAAAACTTTATTGTATTTTTTAAAATCTTGTATTTTTTCAGTTGTTCACTCCAGGCTGGCATAAAGTGCATATGGCTATCACGAACGATACTGTCTATGTTGCTGTCGATTGCATAGAAGTAAGTGTATGTAATATATTTCTGAGGTCGTCGGTCCATATTGAGAGGGGGCGCCGTCGTCGTACCGTACTGCGTATAGTGCCACAAACTTATCTGACCCGGTGGCCAAATTTAGATCTAAAGCCGCCATCTTGAAATGTTAGTATTGCCAGGTACAATTTATTTATTTACCACGTATACACATTCCACTGAGGTATATTTTTTTAAATATTTAAATATCTTCTTTTATACATACAATAAAAAAATCATCAACGAGTTGTTTCTGTGCAATATTATATTTCTAATATTATATTATAGCTATGATCGCGACTTAACGTGGTGCCTTTTTAAAACTAATCAACAAAAAATAGAAGGAAATTGATATTTAATTGAAACACCACACATCACAATTAATCAGTATATCAATGCTATTATTTTAACAGTGTATATATTTCTTTAATTTTAATGTTTCCTCTAATACGGGCGGCATTTCGTTAAATGGCAACACTTAAGTCGATCGTACCGCCCCCGCCACCGGGCCAGATAAGTTTGTCGCACTGTACTACGAGTCATTTATATTTCGTTTACAAAGTACTCTGTACTTTTTTGTAACATTTGGCTCACTTTTCGGGTGGACGTTTTTGACGCTTCTGGCACATCAGGAAGATGTGCCAGAAGCGTCAAAAACGTCCAACAATGAATTTTGAATTTTTATTGATTTCGCGCTATATGTCAAATGACTGACAGTTCTATCAAACGACATAAAGTTACATTAGATAAGTTAATATGGTTGTTCAGTTTTCTTAAATTTTCTAATTTTCCGCGCACCTTCTCCTGAAATACCATATAAAAAGAAATATCGAAATCGGTCCAGCCGTTCACACATGATGCCATCACCAAGGGAAATAGGGATTATTTTTTATGTATATAGATTACGTATAGTGCAATAAATAATTTTATATTGCACCTATTATAATTGTTCTGTTTATTTTTTTAGTTAAAACCAGAGAACATAACACGGCACGACTTTACCAACGCTACGTCATTTACTATAGCATCCAATCACGACGGCACACCGGCTCCTGTAAGTTCCTTCCTTCACTAGTTAGAAAACCGCAGCCAAATAACAATTGGAAGAAATTTAGATTAGTCACCCACGATTTTGAGGGGGGGGGGGGGGAGTGGGAGGGGGGAGGGGAGGGGACCTCCTCGGTACCCTTCCCGGCTCTCGGAGATGCTTAGTTTTGGAAATAATATATTTTTTTTTTAATAAAAATAACCTCAAAACTAAGACTGTGACATAATTAGTGGTTTAGAGGGTTGTTATATGCCTGCGAGTGAGTGAGGTTACCAGAAAGGAAGGAGTGGCTCCAATGGCAGAGGGAGTGGCGGCTTCCGAACGATATTTTACGTCACAAGCGTCTATAGGTTTCGGTCAATGCTTCTTACTAGAAATGCTTGTCAGTTACCCGACGTAGTATAAAAAAATGTTTAACAATATTCTATGAATGAATAACAATGTGTTAATATATTATATTAACTAAATAAATAACAATAAAACAAAGTAAATTCTCCGAATGTTTTCAGTATAATATTTTCTATCTCAGTAGGAATTTCACAATTTTTGAAGTGATTGTTTGGACCATGGCAACGTAATAATATAAAAATAAAATCAAATGATTACGCCAGCCAGTAAGAAAACTTTCAAGTATGACGGTTTTAACACAATGATTATGAAAAATAACAATGGGAATTAAAGTGATCATGCTTAAAGGTATTTACTGGCCGTGGTCAGCCTGTGACCACGTCCGGTGCAACTTGGTCGAAACGTCGTCAGTCAATAATAAAGATAGCCTTATGCATGATCGCGTTAATTCCCCTTGTTATTTTTCTTAAATCATGCAACGCGAAAGTTTAAAAGTTGTTAATGAAAATTAATGTTCACAGATAGATCTGCAGTGGTTGTCTTTAAGTTGCAATCGATATAACCTCTCTAGGGAAGGCTGTGAAGAACTTGTGAGTATCTAAAAGCTTTATTCTAGAAAAATATAGTGGTACATCCCACTATCCCCATTGTCATAATCTATGGAGATATCTAGTGGGTGACTATCTCCATTAGTCATTTTGCATAACGAATTGCCAGTTAATAAAGAATGGGAACAGCGCGAAATAACTTCCCACAATCGCAATCCATGGAAATAGTGGCAATAGTAATATATAAATAGTGGCAATATTAATAGATTAAGGTTCCACTATCTCCATTAGTCGTTTTGCATAACGAATGACTAATTAATGATGAATGGGGATAGCGGGAAATAACTTTCCACAATCTCTATTGATGGAGATTTATATTGGGGATTGTGGGATATACCGCAATACAGTAGTAACTATCAACTAAGAGTGACGTTACTGGAACCTCCTTTAAAACTGTTAATACCGTTTTTAACTTATTTGTTATAGGATGAACCGGAGAACCTAATCTCCACAATAGCTCCAACGGTAAGTTTTCTTCTTTGAATTACTGGGGCCCACCACACATTCCCAGCACTGTGTCTTCTGTGTAGTCAGAATTAACAGTGGTGACCACCAAAAAAGGCAATGATCAATGAAGTCCAGTCCCGGGAGTAAAACTACGACTGTAGTAAGAAATTAGTAGGAGTAGGAAGAATAATTTCTCATCTTATAGTTATAACTTATGTATATTTTATACTAAAAGTGTAAGTTACAATGACCGATAGAAAAATATTTTAACATTTATTACAACTATAGAGATGTATATACGTGGCGTACTCATGCATATTAAGACGATTACAACTTTTACAAATTTTTTAATCGTTATATCTCAGAAACTGTGGCTCGTAGGAAAAAAAGTATTGATACATTTTTGATAGATAATTTTAAGATCTACATTTTTGTCTAAAGTATATTTATGCTAAAACTTAATGTTTTTCCCAAAATCGCTAAAAACTCATTTTTTTTACCTTTGAACTTGAATATTTTTTTTTCCATACAAAAAAAATATAAAGATGGGGAACTTTCAAATTTTATCACCAATTTTCAGCTTGGTGGGAATTTATGTACCCTCGAATGTCTAAATTGACCGGACATATAAGATTATTACTTTTAATAAAAATATTACTTATAAAATATGTTTACATATAAAAATAATGTATTTAAGTATGTTTCTCAGATATATAGTACCTATTCATAGCACAAGCTTTGCTTAGTTTGGGACTAGATATGTTATTTTGTCCTGGAATATTTATTTTTTATTTTTATTTTATTTCTAGCTCCACGGATCTGGTTCTTCATATAATGAGTTTCCATCAATGCCTGTATGCAATGGTACATGTCCAGCAGTAAGTATTTAATATTTTAACCGAGTTTGAAATAAGAGTAGATGGTATGTTCATAGATTAATTAGGTCTCCGCTTCATTCCGAGTAGAACTGCACCCGTGCATCCCCGAACCACAGATTACATAATAGTTACTACGTAACCCGAACGTCCATTCGCGTTCACGGGTGCGCGACACTAGCGCATCGTACTCATTTGCCACAGCAGAACGCCTACGCTAGACAAATGCTAGTGTGAAGGCGCTCTTATCCTGTTATATAAGTCATGCAAGCATACAATAATATCTTGTAATTTTTCAGGGACCCCAAGGACCCATAGGACCTAAAGGAGAGCAAGGTTTCAGGGGACTACCGGTAATATACTGAAATTTATATTACTCTACCCACCCAGGCCTCTTCTTTATTTGAAGAGCCGGGTGGTCTAATGGCTAGCTAGTAATGGCCACTTTGACTTCAAAATAGCGGTTTCACACATTCTCAAGGGAATCAAAACTCACAGGGTACTTTCCGTTGATCTAGAACTATGAAATTTGGCAAGTAACATCGTTATAGACTACAAGTACAAGAATAAATCTCAAAACTCATTTGTAATTAAATCTTAATAAAAAAATAGGGGGTCTGTATTTTTGATAAGGGGTCGAAATTTCAAATTGAAGCTACTAGTTGAAATGGGGGGATCATATGAAAGAGTTTGATGTGCACATTGCAAAATATATTTTATTTATTTTTTCCGACGTATGTTTTCTTATTTAAAACGTAAAGTATCAAATTTATAATGATCCTACGTACGGAACCCTCGGTGGGCGAGTCCGACTCGCACTTGTCTGGTTTTTATTTTTATTTTGGGATTTTGTGACGGCCGGCATATTGAATTAAAATATTTACGTAATCGTGCATTGTCAAGAGAACTAAACAAGGGTGTCAAAAGCTCTAATCGGACAGTGGGCAAAGTCAAATTTTACTTGCTAAGTTAGCTCTGTTTGATAAAAATCGGTCCAAGATGGCCGTCGCGTCGCCACAAAAGGACGGATTACATATTTTTTCACAACCCCTTCAGTATTGGTATCATATGAAAGGGCTTGACTAGTAGAATACTATACAATATGATAAATTCAAAATCCAAGATGGCCGCCACACAAAATGGCGAATTAAATATATTTTTTTTATAACTCCCCAATATGGGTATCAAATGAAAGAGATTGACTAGACTAGAAGATCGGGGTTTTTATTTTTTTTTATTTAATTGTCTTGTTTCTACTGTTTCAGGGTATAAGAGGTATTCAAGGTCTCACTGGAGCTCCAGGACTTAAGGGAGAGAAAGGGAATACTGGAATACCTGGCTTGCCTGGAGTAAGTATCGTCGTCGTCAACCTTTATTCACCCCACTGCTGGGATATGGGTCTCCCCTCAATTGAAAGGGTTTAGAGCGTACTCCACCACGGTCAACTGCGGGTTAGTGTGTTCAAGCTGCCAAAGGCCACTGACTTGACTTAACGACTGTCATCTAAGGACAACAGCTGGGACCGACGGCTTAACTCCAGTATGGCACACTGCGCGTTCAATATAACAACGCGTTCAGGAGGCTGATGCTTTTACGCAACTATGCGCAAACGGTGTGCATCCCTGGCGCGCAGGGTCCGGGTAAGTACCAACAGCGTGTTTGCGAATAGATTTGATCTTCAGTATGTGAACCACTGTTCAATGGCTCACATACTGAGGAACAAAGACATGTAAAGAATGTAAATCTTGTTTTCTTTGTTATAATGTTACTAACAATAGGTTAAGTTTACTGCTACTAATATTTCTTATTTTATTTTATAATGATCCTTGTTGGTCGCAATAAAAACATTTTAATTTTTAATTTAACAGGAGTTAGTATACTGACTAACTAACGCATTTTATGATCATTCTGTAAAGAGTTATTAGAGCAGTGTTTTTCAATCTTTTTAAATACGGGACCCCTTTGCTAGTTAAAAAATTCTGGCGGCCCCCTCCTTCCTCCTCCACTCGTTGCATTCATCATCATCATCATCAGGTCATTTTAGTCTCCACTACAGGAGCACGACTCTCTCTCGTTCGTCCCAGACAGAAGGAGGATTTGGCCTACACTCCCCACGCTGGCCAGACGGGTTGGGGAGGCCTGATCGATGTTTGATAATGTATCCCTTAGTCGCCTTGTACGACATCCACGGGAAGAGACGGAGTGATTCTATTCTAGTCTGCCGGAAACCACACGACCAACTCGCTCCATTAAGGAACTTCAATAAATCAGCTGGTTATGTTAGCTGTAAAATTGTTAGTGCTATCTTTAATGGTGAATATAAACATGAAGAAGAGAAATTCTCTTTATTGCTTCAGTTAGAAAAAGATTTGCTTAAATTGATGACTTATTGAGCAATAATCAGGCCTGAACAAATATTTGCGGTTCTTCCCCTGCGCCCACTCTGAATGTAACTTGGCGATCCACAGTTTGAAAACCATTGGACTAACTGGAGAGTTCTTCTACGGATATACCCATTTCTGTCTATCACGTAGTGATACTTCGGGCTATTGCCATGGCAAGCAGCACAACATTAGGCTTTCGCAGGAAGCCCATACCCAATAACATAATTACTTCGACAATGGACCATGTTTCTGTGCCGTAAGTCATCACTGGCACTCTTAACACATACTAGTCGATGAAGTATCATTTATTTAATATATTTTTTTGTAGACTGGCACCGGGCAAGGAGTCCGAGGTGCTCCTGGAGAGTCAGGATCTCCAGGGATAAAAGGCGAATCTGGCCAAAAAGGTAAGGTATTTTTCACAAAGTATCACCGCTGAATCTTTTGTGTAACCAGAGTGCTTATTGCGAGTTTTTTTGGTCATATTGGAACACGTTACAAGCCTACAAAATTCAGATAAAGTTTCATATTGTGAATTTACCAGACGCGTATTACATACCCAAATTAAAAAACTACGCTTACTTATGTTCCTTCCCTAAACTACGTAATACTACGTAGTACTATTACTTATACTGTGGTAATACTTCCTATTACTGATATTGTGGCTAAACTCTTATTAACCGATCTTAATGCCCATCGTTTGTAATTTGATCCAATTATTATCACATTATTCCCTTATAATGGTTAATGTAAGAGATAATAGTAATATAAAGTAAATTGAAAGTTATAATAAAAGAAATTTGAATTACTTAAAACTATCTTTGAACTATTTTATTGTCTTTTGAATTTAATCTTTGAAATAATTTATATTGTAACTGTTTATCATCATACCAGCGGCCAGTCAGTGCAGCAATAGGCTACTTAACCAACGTCTCTTCGGTTTTCTATGTAAGGACGTGACAATAATAAAACCGCACATGAATTAATTACTTTGATAGCACAAAAATCTCTCGAGATATGTTAATTTGAAAATTAGAATTTTGGACTTTCACGAAAACGCTCCATACTACAGGCTACTAGGTTATGACGTTACAAGCAAGTATTTTGTATACAGCAAATGAGAAATTTGTACGACAGCTATGTTAAATATTACGTTTAAGTACTTAGTATCATAATAAAAGTTATAGTATTTTTTATTGCTTGTCCAATGGAAATATTATTTTTTAATAAGTTCATACTTTTAAAATGGACTTTCCCGCCAAACTTTGATCGACCCTAAAATTAAAATAATATTAAAATTTCAATATATCTATAGATTGAAAGTTTCCATATCTTTATAGTTTTGTGTATTTTACGATATTGTTAAATAATTTAGTTATACAATTTTTGAACATTGTCATATTGCCTATTATGATTAGAACACGAGGATTAAATCGAGAAGTCGATAGATTAAACTTGAAATGAAATTTAAGATAAATCTAAGACACGGAGTTTAACGACATGTTTAATTCCTTGTTCGATTCGAATTGGTTTAATTCCTTATTCGAATAAGATTGGATTTTCATCTGAAATTTAGGACAATTCACATGTTATCCGTGAAACCACAGGTGAGCCGGGGGAAGCCGGATTATCCGGAAGGCCAGGCGTCGACGGCAGAGACGTAAGTAGCTTTAAATCGAATTTATCTGTTCTAATTAATCGGAGATCGAATGGATTATGTTCTAAAGCCTACATACTTATACGCTAGAACCCTTATAATCAATTAGGTATTTGATTTTAGAAGTGGAAACTTCTTTAGCGGCATTGTGCACTATTTGGGATGGGTATAAAATGTTAAACTCGCGTCAGGACACGTGGTCTGATCGAAACTTCGTAAGACGTAGGGAGAGTAGACCGCCGGCGCGGCGTAGTAGAGGAACTAATATCCCCCTCTCTTTCTACTGCGCGGCGAAAATATATTCGAGCAAGCAATAAATGAATATTGTATTTTACCATATAAATGACAGTACTTTTATGCTGATAAATAAAGCAATTCGTGCGAAATTATTCCCTAACCATTCCAAAATATCAAAAAAAGCACAACGTTAATTCAAGTTTTCAAGTTCAAGTTTTCACTTCTGCCGGCACTCCCGGAGTGCAATCTGTTTTCATTAAAATCCCTCCAATACATACGGGTATTCTAATACTCCAAAACATAGGGGGGGGGGGGGGGGCTCTACCGTCGAAGTTGAAACCGATTACCATCAGAATTTTAGATTGTTTCTAATTATGTTTTATTCAGCTGATAGAAACCCTAGAGCTCTAGGGACTAAGCTGATAAGATGTTTGCCAATAACTTAATTATAAGACTATTTTTTTAGAATACAATATATGAATGGTAATCGGCTTCAGCTTCGGCGGTAGGGCCCAGATCAGTTTTTTTTTTTATTTTTTTTTATAACACAGGGTGGCAAGCGAGCATGTGGGTCACCTGATGGAAAGCAATCACCACCGCCCATAGAAATCAGCAACACCAAGGGGTCGCCGATCCGTTGCCAGCCTTTTAAGGGAAATATTGACTCTGTTCTTGAAGGCCCCCATGTCGTACTTATTTGGGAATACCGCTGAGGGAAGTTGATTCCACAACTTTACAGTACGTGGTAGAAAATGCCTTAAAAAGCGTACTGTAGATCGCCAAATATCAAGGTGATGTGGATGGAATTTTAATTTTTGGCGAGTTGTACGATAGTGGAACTCAGCGGCAGGTATCAAATCAAATAGCTCATCCGAGCACTCCCCGTGGTAATAATTTATATAGAACGCAAAGAGATGCAACATCTCTGCGTGTAGAGATGTTGCATCCGATCAGAAATCATTCAGTTGCAAAATTGTAATGTTTTAGTTCCAATTTTGACCATCTCTTTATCTTCTACGCTATGATACGAGATTTTGTCCAAACAGTCGCCACTTTCGCAGTATATATCACATTAACATCTTTCGCAGGGCTCCCCTGGACCACAGGGTCCTCCTGGACCCCGAGGAGAGACAGGACTCCCTGGAGCGCCGGGGACAGCTGTCTATAACGCTTCATTCGTACAACAAGGTTATTGTTATATTTTTTTGACGTTATAACGTTTTATAAATCGATGAACGACGGCTGTACGCAGGAAAAAGCATGACTCATGGTCACGTTCCGCCTGAGCCGAGCGTGCAAGCGAGAGCGCGGAACAAGCGATAGAGGGGCACGATTAGGTTTGCCACCTTTTTTGTTTGCAAATAAAGTACATTCGTTATTATAGATAAGAAAAAAAAGTACATCGTATCAAAATAACGTACAATTTATTTTTCTTTATTATGTATTATATTTAAAAACATATTTTTATTGTATTTTGCAGTTTGTATGTATTTTTATTGAATGTGTTTTTATTGCACATCTTTACAGTCTATATTTAAATTAAAGTAAAATAATTTCTTAACAAATTCAGAGAGCTCCGTTTTTTTCTTCTCGCCATACGACTAAACTTTTCAAAATCTCAAAGAAATTAAATCATGCGAAATAAAGTATTTTCATGTAGGTACTTCATTTTTCTCATAAAGTATAGAGTACAAAGTACCTGAAATAACGTACAATACTTTATTATAAAGTACGGTACTTTAATATAAACAACCCTAGGCACGATGTTTTCTTATGACGAAATTATCGTCCGTAAACCGACTTTACAGACAACCAATTAATTTTCGTTTGCAATATCTTGGTACATATAAAGAGCTGCATGGTGTCGTTGTGTTTTTCAGTCTAACAGATCACGTAGGTTAAGTAACTAATGATGTACACTGACCATGAATGGGTTTACTAATCTCGAGCACTTGTATATTGAGGCACGGTCCGCCTAATGTTATTAGATCACAGTCATTAAATATTAAATAAATATTGTCAGACAAATTACACAGCGCCACCTAGCCCCAAAGTAAGCGAAGCTTGTGTAAACATACGTAAATACATTTTTTTTGTAAATACATACCTATGATACATAGAAAACACCCAGACTAAGACAAACAGACATGTTCATGCACACAAATGTTTGTCCTATGTGGGAATCGAACCCACGAGCGTTGGTGTCGAAGCCGCGTCATTGACCGCTACGCCACCGAGCTTTAATTTAAGTCTGTGGCCTTTGGGCGGCTTGTCTCCACCAACTCGCAGTAGAGAACCCTCGCTCGACTGAGGGAGACCCAGCTATGGTTTAAGTATGAGTTGATGGCGTTGGTGCAGCATGTATACAGAATGGAAACGATACGTCATTTCACTCTTTATATTTTTTTATGTGAGAGGTGGCAAACGAGCATGTTATCATCTGATGGAAAGCAATCACCGCCGCCCATGGAGAACAGGAACACCAAGAGGTCGCCGCTCTGTCTTACCTTGCCAACCAACTAAGCTTGATAACTAATAGCAATATATTTGCAAGTTTGTCCTATATTTGTACATCAGCACTAGAGTTGTACAAGGAGGTTGCCAAGAGCTGGTCTTACCATAGCCTATGAACGCCTGTAACACCAGGGGCATCACACGCGCGTTGCCGACCCTGTAAAAACCCCTTTTGAAGAACACCATGCTATAGTCCCCTGAGAAAAATGGTCTTGGCCTCGGGTGACCAAAGGGTTGACTAATATCTAGGGCAAAATATTTCCATCGCCATACAGCGTGAAAATGCGGCCAGCCTTTTGTCCACAGTCCCCAAAAATTGTCGGGACAGTTAATGTATGAATGTTATTTACATACATAATATTAAGTGATTTGTTATTTGTTCTATGTTTAAGAAATATGATAATAAAATATACCATTTGAATATGTGAACAACATTGCAACATATATTTGCATCACAGGTTTAAAAGGTGAAAGAGGACCACCCGGTAGACCGGGACATGATGGTTCACCAGGTATCACTGGACCTCCAGGACCGGAGGGAGTTAGGGTAAGATTTAAGGAATAATAGTCAATCAAGTAATCAATCAATAAAAAAGCCAATCAATCTATATAAAGAAAACAAAGTCAGATTAATCACACTATTTATAATTCAAGAACGAGTGAACCTAATCTCTATAAATTTTTGATTTGTTTGAATTGCCCACGCTACGAATAGCAGAATAACTGTAAAAAAATCCGTAAAAAGAAATATGAAGAACGTTAATTTTCTCCTATTTTGATGTGATAAATTTTGTAAGGAACGGCTGTTTGATATCACGAGAACAAACGGACTGATTCTGATGCGGTACGAAGCTCGAACGCCGGACCCTCTAGTATATTATATAATACGCACAAGTTGTAGAAACGCGCAACGCAACTAGGATGGCAGCAGTGTTTAGATAGTAGATATGAACTGAGAAAATCACAGCAGCTGGAACAGACACCACCACAGGCACCATGGTTTACCTGGCAGCTGCAGCCATTGTATGCATCTATTATCAGAATTCGGTGGGTGTCCGTAGATATAACATGAAGTAACTGAATAATATAGACAAAATTAGCAATAAATTTCACTTCTGCCACATCCCGATTACTTCATAGAAATGCCACTTAGTTAACTATTACCACGGTATAAATAATAAATGTATGTACTCCAGTCTGACCACTCCCTGCCGCTCTCTCGTATCGGCCTCTCCTCTCTTCTGAGACAAATCTGGGACAGTTTGTTTGGCGTCGCACTCACACACGCACATACACGCTCAGCACAGATGCCATTGTTATGTAGTAGTAAACGACGCGACATTTTTATGGAGTGGCTGGGGTGTGCTATTACTTAAGACGACGTCTGTGGTTGACGAGGAAGAGAGCGACAGGGAGTGCCTATGCTGTACGTAAGTAAGTACTATTTCTTAGACTGGGCTTTCGCAAAATATCACCTGAATTAATGGAATACTAGTAGGTAGTGACTTTCAAAATACGCTAAATATTTCTGGGTTAGTTCGAGTCGAATATGAATACTGATTGGTATACCGTTGTCTTCCCTGTTGGCCAATTGGTAGGACCACGGTCCCTTACGTGTAATATCATCTGATTAATTGCTCTTCAGGGTTTACAAGGAACACCTGGTAAAGACGGTTCAGCAGGATTACCCGGGCCGATGGGACAGAGAGGACTCCCCGGATCACAGGGACCAGCAGGAGATAGAGGGCCTGAGGGACCAGCGGTAAGTACAATTACGGCGATACTAAAAATATACTTACTAACCGCGTCCGCGGCGTTGTCCGTAGGAGTGTCTATACTGTATCGCGGCCTTTAGCGTGAGCCGATTTGTCCCGCTAGGCTGACTGCGCGGCTCGGGTATTTACCTGCTACGCAAGAGGACGACGGGAGATTGCTTCCGTTGGTCCGCTCATCCAGCCGTTGGTAGGCGTCTTCTGGGAGTTGATAACGAACGGGATATTGAATATATTTTTTTTACGGGACGGTGGCCAACCACACAATCCCACTATTGGATCTCCTGTGTAGCCAGGAGGAAAAAAAGCAATGAACAGTGAAGTCCACTGCAGTCCTGGGGATAAAACTACGGCTGCCTTGGAACTAACACCGAATGTAATCAGAAGAAATTAGTAGGACTAGGAAGCTTTTGGAATTTGAATTCTGGTATTGATTATTGTGTTTTCTTGTTACGCATTTGCGAATTTTCCTTTTTATACCACGTCAAGTGCCAAATAAGCATCCAGCCATCGGATGTAAAACGTTCACTGTATAAGTAATACTAGGAGTATTAACACCAGTAGTTCGCACGCTAGCACCTGTTAATGCAGGATGTCTTATCATGTATGATAACCTCACTTACACGCAGACACATAATCCTCAATGATATTTTTACTTGCCTTCTATTTTTGGTGTTATGTAAGTATTTTCTCAATACAGTTTGATATGTCCTACTTCTCTTTCGCAAGCCAGAACCTCGTTTGTTAATAGCCAGAGTACACCACGTACAGGAGAAGTTAGCTTTAACTTTATTGATGATGATGAACTGCTTACTCCTCAAAGAGATCCTGGAAGAGTTTCACGTTATATTGTGGTAGAAATTATGTAAGTAAAGAAACAACAGCTACTTGCTGATAAGTATTTTGTTTTCACAGGGCCCGGAAGGTCCACCAGGTAAGCCAGGTCTTCCTGGGCCTCCAGGTTCAGCAGCAGTTTCTCCTGGATATACTACTGTACCAGGCCCACCTGGTCCAAAAGGAGAGAGTGGTGAGGTGAGAATTAATGATGTAATACTAACATACTTTAAATTAGATACAAAGTAGGGATACGTTACATTATTGTTTTTTATAACACTAAAGTGGGAAACAAACATATTACCAAGCTAGCCAACGTCTCTAAGCTGCTGAAGCTTAGATACGTTGGCAATGATTACAATAGGAATCGATCCTAAAAGAAAAGCTTTGAAAATTCCATTCAATCCATACTGCAGATTTTTCAAAAATTCTTGACTGCCAGTTGAGGTTTTTCCACTTCACTACTATTGATGCAATAAGACGTTATCAATGCGGAATGCATCCTCACACATTAAAACAAAAATGGTTCCAGTCATTCACTTTTGTATATTTAATTAATTTAATATTAACTACAATTACTTACTAATAAATCAAAATATACTCATATAATTAAAATAAAAACTAAATATGGCTAACTATATATACAAATAAAAGTTAATTAAAAGTAATAAAATATAATAATATAAATAGCATCAAAAAATTCTTCCGCATCGCCGTCAAAGGGTAATGTGGCCAGAAAGCTGACAGCATTGCCACGCTGGATGGCAATGCTTAGTTGCTGAGCGAGAAATAGGCCAATGGTTCCTAGTTACGTACTGTGAAGTTGTGTGGACATGCTGAGGTTTCCCTGGATACTACAGAAGAGCTTTACAAAAATGACGTGATAACGTTTTTTACAGAACAATATGGTCCCAAAAGATATAGGAAGAAGGCTGAGGAAGAACAATTCCCTGGAGAGGTTATTATATAGCTATCAAGGTCTACAGGCGTTGCTACATTGGCAGTGGCAACGCGCAAGCCACTGTAAACACTCCTTGTGTTGTATTTTAGGCATGCTTCACATCACCTTTGTCGTCCGCTTGTCATTGAACATGTCTCCACCTCGTTTAATGGATAATACAGATGAAGCCTAGTTGGGGTGACTTATTATGTTGAAAATTTTGAGAGGGATGAAGCCTTTCTAGACTTAAGGCCACTCTTAATTTACACCTTGTTAAGCAGAAGAAAGTGTCAATATTTTATTATTTTATTGTTTTGGTCGACTCTTCCCGCTACCAGAGGGCTAGCCTATTTCTCGCTCAGCAAATAAGTATTGCCATTCTCATGCTGCTAGCCTTCTGGCCACTTTTCCCTTTGACGGCGATGCGGAAGAATTTTTAACGCTAATTACATTATTACATTTTATTAATTTTAATTAGTTTTATTATTTCCTTTTTGTTTGTATATATATAGCTAGCCATATTAAGTTTTTATTTTAATTGTATATTTTCAATTATTGGTAATACTTTTTATGAATTTACTAATTAAGTAAATAAGTGTGTTATTAAAAAACAATATTTTTTTAATGAAAACAGAGAGGTGCACCTGGCATCCCAGGCATGCCAGGTAAAGATGGAATCGACGGTATTCCAGGATCCCCTGGGCCGGTGGGATCACCGGGTTTACCAGCACCTCACAACAACATAGCACAGGTAATCATCATCAGACTGTATCTGTCCACTACATCATTATTTTTTCTATTATAGACTCATAGACCTTCATTATATATTCATATTATTATTCATATAGATATAATTTAGAGATATATATATATAATATGAGAACTAATTAAACATGGTATATAAACTAAAAGCAAAACTAATGTAATAAATCGCTGCTCGTAGGCAAAGTTCCCAATATGCTGGCCCCGTTGCGTTGGCTCGGTGGATCGCAACACTAATTCTTTGGGCAAAGTGCTCACGAGAGATTTCGACTTTTTAATTAACGAGAAATAATAATCACGATAGCATGTTTATATAATGTATTAATATGTATAATGTTTCCATTTATTACAAACTATTGGCCCGCCCACGCTTTGCTGGGCTCAATCTTGTCGTTCCCTTTTTTTTCATACAAGCATCTTTTATTTAAAAAAAATATACCATCACTTTGCAGTTGCCTTCAATGACTGAAAGTGAAGTGAGGAACATCTGCGAAGATTTAATAAGACGTAAGTAGGAACAAGAGTACCTTACCATCCATTAGATTATCTGTGAAGACGGTTCTTTCTTTTAATACAGTGGGATGAAATGAGGAGTAGCACCCTAAGCCTGATAAGCTGAGCTAATACGCCCCCGTGTACCAATTAACTTTCCGATCATATCACAGGACTGCGAATCTCACGCCCAGTAAACCAACCAGGCAAGAGGACCTTTACCCTCCTCGTTATCTTGCTCAGTAAGCCAACCAGGCACTCAAACACTTTACTCTGCTAGTAATTCCAATTTCGCCTGCAAGTAAACTACTTGAGCCCTCTTAAGGCGGGGTGGTACTAGTGGTACTGTAAAATCCACAATTTAGATTTCATCTTTGAAGTAATAAACAGAGAATTAAAATCTAGGAAAATTATATTGATATTGTTGAGGATATATACTAGGGAATATATCCGATGGAAACATGATTTGATGAAGTTGGCTCGATAAAATAAATTCACAAAGTTACCTCTTTTCGTGTCATTTTATCTTCTATTTTCTGTTTTAATCTTAAAATAAGTAATTTGACATTCTATGTCATGTACTAAAAAAAGGTAATAAATACCCGATAGATTTTGTTTATTACATCTTTAAAAATTTTAATCGATTATTCAATTGATTTTCGATCAGTAGGGCGCTTGCCTCGCCAGTGTCTCGCGGAAATGTCATATTGTTTCTAGCGCTGGCTCACCTCGCCTTAAGTCACTCAATGAAATGAGGAGACTTCAAATGATTTATTTTCCATCCTTTTGTCCATAAAAGTTTCATCTAAAGGACGAGAATTATATTGCGTTAGGTGCTGGCTAAACAAACATGCAACACGCCTGATGTAAAGCGGTTACTGTAGTATAGCTGTAGGAAAATTCTTTCGATCGTACAGAATACCGCAACTAAATAACAATTTCCTAGAAGCTTAGACGAGGAGCTCGATCGTCGTTGCGTGTATCAGTCTGATCGAACACACTAGTTAAGCAATGTTGGCCGTAGCCAGTCCATGGATGGGTATATTTATCTCGAGTGCATAAGCCGTCGCTCTCGGCTGTTGTCGTTAGATGACAGTCGTTAGCCAAGTCAGTGGCAGTTTAGGCAGTTAGAAGGAAAGGTAAAAAATTACAGGAATTTATCTCAAAGGAGTCGGTTATAATACCTATTATACTTAAATAAAAAGGGGACCAGAATGTCATCCACATAACCGACTTTAAAAAAGGAGGTTCTCAATTCGACTACATTTTTTTACGTTCTTTGCCTCAAAACTTTTTGCTAGGTGTATTGGTTTTCATGGTGTTTTTTTTTTATTTGAAGGCTGGTACTTTCTCACGTTTTCCCATTTCATTAAGATTAGATTAGACAGTTTTTGAGTTATTGAGTTAATTTAGGCGTATTTAATAGACATGATCTATGAAATTTTCATTGAAATCGGTATTTAAAAAAAAATTTTTTGTCCGTAAAGTCGGTTTACGGACGATATTTTTACGTGATAACGTCATAAGAAAACATCGGCCTATGGAGTGGAAGAGAGATAGATGCGACACAAGCCGAACGTTTAGGCCGATCATGCCTCTCTATCGCTTGTTCCGCGCTCTCACATCACATGTGACAATGAATCATGCTTTTTCGTGCGTGCAACCGGCGTTCATCGATTTTTATGACGTTGTCACGTCAAAAAAGGTTATTGGTGTTTCGTTTTGATAACCCTTCTTCTTTGTGCTACCATTGAATGCAGATCATCTTCAAGAAGCTATGGCGAGTTTGTCAACTCCTTCAACTGTAGTGGTCAAGCGAGGACCTCCGGGAAGAGCAGGCACTCCTGGAGTACCAGGCAAGTATGATTGAGGTCGAATTCGGTTAGTTGAGAGATGAAGGGCCTATTAGACCCTTATTCCGCAAACTTTTTGTGTCTAATGCGGGCCTACATCTGTGCTGCGAAGCTCCGCGAACAGGCGTGAACGTAGTGTGGATGGTTTTCTCTAGGTTCACGGGCGTTCATACCTGTTGCCCGATCGGAGTCGGTATTTTGTCCCGCGACAAAGCGTGAACGAAGCGCGAACACATGTGGCGCGAACGTTCGCGCGGTGTTCACGCGTACACATACACATTCACGGCGCGGCGCCAGTTTACTTCTGACTATCCATATATACCAGTGTGCCGCGACACACACTTTGAGGAACACTGTATTGGACGATAAGGTATTCTGCATGTCCATTGTACTGTCATTTCGCTTTTACAGCTCATAATATTAGCGAGACGACTAGCCTGTCTGAAGACATCGTAATGTAATACTGAATTGAGTCAGTAAATGTATTCCGTCGCCCGGGAAATAGACAATCGCTATCCTTATCATCTCGACGCAATGGCATATCTTTTCTCGCAAAAATATTAATAAATGCGAAAAAAAAATTACCAAAAATACGCGTTTACATTAAGACAAGTATTAGTGTATACTTTCGCGTGATATATGAGATCTTAGGCTTTTAAAGCCCAAGATCTCAGCATTTTTTCAAGCAATTTTGGTAATACAAAAGACGGCATTTTTATATATATCAATCAATTGTTACTAACATTAGTTTTGTCGGCTTGTTTATTCGAACTGCGGTGAGACAATAGGCTATATGACTAACATTTTTTTCGGTTTGATATGTAGGGACGTCTCCATAATATAACCATAGGTGAAAGAATTACTTCGATAGTACAAAAATCTCTCGAGATATGGTAATTTGAAAATCACAATTTTAGGACTGCTCCAAAACGCTCCATACAAATGACTACCGAATTATGACGTCACAGGTTTGTATTTTGTATGCATCAAATCAGAAATTTGTACGACAGCTATGTTAAATATTACGGTATTACGTTTATGTGATTAGTATCATAATAAAAGTTATAGCATTTTTTATTGCTTCTCCAATGGAAATATTATTTTTTAATAATTTCATACTTATAAAATGGACTTTCCCCGCCAAACTTTGATCGACGCTAAAAAAAGTCTGACTGATGATATTAGAATGCAAGTTTGCGGATCTTTATAGTTTTGTGTATTTTACGACATTGTTAAATAATTTATACAATTTTTAAACATTGGAAAATAGCCTATTGGAGCACTTTTCGGGTATCGGTCTAAAAAATATGAATGAATGAAACATTATTTGTATCTCCGGCACACGCATAATTAATTAATTTCCAGTCTTTTAATAATAACTTATAAACTTAAGTGAAATTCAATGTTAAAAACACAAAAAGAATCATGTGTGTGCCGCAGTAACGCAAAATGGCTGTAGCTCAGCTACATGATAATTCTGCTACAGCCAGATCAATATAACACCATTAGGTAGAGATTTATCTTTTGCTACGTATTTTCCAGGAGATATACCATTTGATTAAATACTTTTTTGTATAGGAAGGCAAGGTGATCCTGGTGAGCCAGGACCTCGTGGCTATCCAGGAGAGACTGGGGAGCCAGGCAAACCAGGAAGTCCAGGTGGCAGTGGAGAAAAGGGCGATAAGGGGGAACGAGGCCTTGAAGGTGTCGGATTACAGGGACCTGAGGGACTTAGAGGGATACAGGGTAAAGAGTTTTTGAAGATTTATGAGTTTATGAGGAGGTTGCGTTGCGAATGTCAAGCTAATTATTATTTTTTTATTTAATTATAGAATATATTATTTTTATTATATTTATTTTATTTATTATTTCAATAACATTTTATACATTATATATAATAATACATACTATTATAAATATTTCAGAACAAATTGATTACTTCTCCTTGACATATTGGCTGATAATAATGTTAGTCAACAACCCAACCCGTCTGGCCAGCCCAACCCGTCTGGCCAGCGTGGGGAGTGTAGGCCAAATCCTCCTTCTGTCTGTAACGGACGAGAGAGGGTCGTGCTCCTGTAGGGGAGACTAAAATGACCTGATGATGATAATGATGATGATTTTAATTCATATTGTATTTTTGTATGACCTGTAAGTGTGTTGGAGTCAGTCAAGTAATATGCCTACTTGAATAATGAAATATATATAATAAGAATTTAATGAACGGGCATGAATGTGCAACGTACCGTATGATGACTATGAATGGAGTTATTTGCCTCTGCTTGAGAAGCGCGCTAGGATATTGACGGGCGCGGTGGTCGAATGGCTAGCAACGGCTACTTTGACTCCGAGGTCGCGGGTTCGATCCCCGCACAAGACATGTCTGTTTGTTATGGTGTGGGTTTTTTCTATGTATTATATATATTTATTTATATAAAAAAATGTATTTATGTACATATATCAGTTATCTAGTACCCATAGTACAAGCTTTGCTTGCGGACTCGTGTGTGTTGGTACACACACGAGTCCTGCCCCCTTAAACTCTCTGCACCATCTCTTATTGCGATTCAATAACAGATAGCTTTTTCATACCAATGAATAAGCGACTCTATTCAATTTGAAATAGTCGCTTATTCATTGGTATAAATAAGCATTTTATCCAGTTATTGAATCGCAATAAGAGATGGTGGTAAGGGGGCAGGAGAGATATCAAGTTGTACTTCGTATCTCTCGATGGAAAAAGTATATACTTAGTAAATAGTTAGGTCTATCGTTTACAACCTAAAATTGTACACACATGTACTTACAGCTAATATTTCATACTTTACAGGTCCTGTAGGCCCACCAGGGCCTGTAGGTAGACCAGGAGAACGAGGTGATCCTGGTAGAGAAGGTAAGAACTCAACCAGAATATAGTAAAACGACAAACATTTGCAGAAAGCTTTGCCTCTGCTCGAGAAGCAGGCTAGGATATGGGTTCCGACTGATGTTAAGGCTTTAAGTCCACTTGAAAATTTTTTTTCGCGATCAAAAATTGCATGGTTATCGGCTTCAGCTTCGGCGGTAGGACCCCTGATCTAATGCATCCAATAGTCTTGGATTTGGACTAGTGTGTCAGATTCTTTTAGGCTTAAGCCTAAACCAAAGCAGACAGTTTTTAGCTAAAAACTGTCTGCTTGTTTGTGCTGAACTGGTGGTCAACTGGTGGCTAAACCAAAGCAGACAGTTTTTAGCTTAAGCTAAAATCTGTCTGCTTTGGAATTTCCTCTTAAGAACCCTAAGTACACTATCTCATTTCACAACAGATCCATCTACGAGCAATCTAACTGCTAATGCCGCATGCTACCCAGGTACTTCTGTCAGTAAGACATTGGTTTATTTTTTGTGCCCAGGTGCTATTGGCCCACGTGGAACCCCAGGTCCGAGGGGAACCTGCGAATGTCCTGCTCCAGCTTTCTACGCGTACTCTATGGGGAACTCAAAGGGACCATAGGGTATATCAACACCTCTTAGGTCAACATCTAATTGTGCTGTGTCATCTAATTGTATAATTGAGTCGAATAGTTTCATCGCTTCTCTATACCAGTGGATTTCAATCTTTCTGAATACGGGACCTCTTTATAAGTAAAAATATTCTGGAGGCCCCCTTCCTCCCACCCTCTCCCTACATGCAGGAACTTCAACAATTCAGCTGGCTATGAAAGCTTCAAAATTGTTAGTGCCGTTTTGCTAAGTGAACTAATTAGGTCTTTAATGGTGTTTATAAAAATTAAGAACAGAAATTGGAATAAGATTTGCTTAAAGCTTTGAGTTAATGAATTATTGAACAATAATCAGGCCGGCTTATGTATTTTTTTATTGTAGAATGACATACATACATGACCTATAAACATTGCCTTTTTTTCCTGCGACTCCCCGAATGTAACTTGGCGACCCCCCCCCGGCTCGCGACCCAGTTTGAAAATCACTGATCTATACGATAGGATCGCGAAGGTAGTGGCATCTGTTGACTTATGATTATGCGTTTGAGATGTATTTTTTCTATAGCCATTACTCACTGTTTGTTTGAATACATTCAGTTTAAATATGAGTCATATTTAATATTGAATTCATTACTGAATTTAGCCGTCGCGTAGTTGCTTCAGCTAGTAATTTGATGGACTATTTATCCCTATTGTATCATGGAGCTATTAAAATACAAATCAAATCAAATCATCTTTATTTGCAGTATACATTTATATAAGTTATTACTCATGTATACAAAGTCAGTACAGAATATCACATATAAGTATGACTGATTTTCGGAAATGTTCAAAGGTTTTAAAGGATACGAGTATGCAGCAAATGCAATTCTGATTACGGAATATACGTTCGAACTTTGACACTAGAAGCACAGTATAAGTAATAGTACTAACGTACTAGAAGTGAAAATAATGAGTTAAGGTACGCGTTCACTAGACCGCAACGGACGCAACGCATGCTCGGCACGCAACGTGTTTTGATTTGCTTTAATATGATTTCTGTAGCATTGGGTTACCGTACTGTGCGGCGGCCTCGAGTATTGTTCATTCAATCCCTTGTGTAACTGTGCGTGCGTTGCGGTGGCGCGAACTAGTGAATTTTTTATCCAGTTTCCTTTTCCTATCCAAATGGCCAATAAATGCCTTCTTCGAAACTATACGACTTAATTGCAGCATATACATATCTCAAAAGCATTTACATGACTGTATTTACCAAAGAATATTTCAAGTGCTTATGTAATATCACGATTAGTATTTCAGATTTTTTTAATTAATGTAAGTATGTACTTAAATAAAATGTGTGGAGATAAATACCTGTCATTTTTTACACCATCTTCTAATGCCCAATATCAAATGCCCTTCCTTTCCATTTTTCCTCCCCTCTTATACGTACCTTTTTTGGGTTCATTGGCCATGATACTCTCAAAATGACACCACCATAACACAGTATAAGTAATAGTACTAACGTACAGTATGGACACTCTCTGCCGCTCTCACTAGTCGACCTCACCTCCCCTATGGAACCGATTTGGAACCGTTCGTAAGGAATGCCACAACGTACGAATTGACGTCGCTTGTATTTTATTCTCCATTCAGTTTAAAATAATATGCGAGTATGTAAAAGATGAGAGTTATTTGTGCAGTGGATGGATGTCTCAACACATGGAAAGTAAAAAAAAAACAATTTGGATGGATGGGTGGATGGATGGATGGGTGGATGGATGGGTGGATGGATGGGTGGATGGATGGGTGGATGGGTGGATGGATGGGTGGATGGGTGGATGGGTGGATGGGTGGATGGGTGGATGGGTGGATGGGTGGATGGGTGGATGGATGGATGGATGAATGGATGGGTGGGTGGATGGATGGATGGATGGATGGGTGGATGTATGAGTGGATGGGTGGATGAATGGATGGATGGATCGATGGATGGATGGATGGATGGATGGATGGATGGATGGATGGATGGATGGATTGATGGATGAATGGGTGGATGGATGGATGGATGGATGGATGGATGGGTGGATGGATGGATGGATGGATGGGTGGATGGGTGGATGAATGGATGGATGGATGGATGGATGGATATATGAATGGATATGGATGGATGGATGGATGAACGAGCAAACGAGCATTAGTTGATAAATAATGCTATGCAATAGCTTTACCGCGGCAGTCCCCGAATGTCACACGTTTTTTTTTTCTTCACTATGCCCACCTGATGTGAAGCGGTTACCGTAACCATATTAACGCTCGCAACATTAAATATCGCTCGCGCGCTGTCATCCCCGCTGCCAACGCAGCAACTCCATCCTCTCTGGTGACCTCACTCACTCGCAGGAACACAACAACCCTCGAGGAAATTGTTATTTGACTGCGGTATTATGTGAGGTGGTGGTACTTCGTCAGTCGGGCTGTCTTTTCCTCAGACCCAGTCTTGGCCTCTCTTTTCGTCAGAGCCTCGTCTGTCAGTCAGCAGGGTGTACGCCGTGCAGGTAAGATTGACTTTGGTTCAAAGATGTTGATGAACCACTTACACCCCCTTACATGTCCGACTAATAATTGAATAATGTCAGCCCTAGAGAACGTCACTCAAACATAGGCACGTGTACAGACGTCATTTGGTTACTACATGCAAAAGCGCCATTTTTGTATGGAGTGGCCGGGGTTTGACCATAATCAGGGGCGCCGGCTTTTAGAAAACCTCATGGGTGCTCATGCTCATTTGATGACTCTAAAAAGTGGCGAAGTGTGAAAAGAGAAATGCACACTGATTATGATGCGACAATAAAATTAATGTCCTACTTATATACCGCGTACTCTAAACCACGGGTCGTCGGGTAATAAAAAACACCTATCATCCCTAAAAGGCGATTACTGATCTGTTTCTTGATGTCTATTCTCAGGGGTGCTCGGCACCCACTGTTTATTTCTCATGGGTGCTCGAGCCCCCGAGCACCCATGAGAAATAAGCCCGTCCGAGCTGCTGCCCGTCGTCCGGGAGAAAAGTTATAGCGTCACACAAGATTCTTTAGTCGCCTTGTACGACAACCAGCGCAGAGCAATGGAGTGGCGCAATTTTATTTTGCCTGCAACCACACGGCAAATTTAAGGGTTTCCGTCGAATTTTCTGGGATCCCATCATCAGACCATGACTTGGTGAATATGGGACTACCTCGCAATCATATTGCTTTCAAATTAAAAAAGAATTTTGATAATCGATTCACAATTCGCGAAGATATTGAATAACATACATACAAAAAAAATCTGTCGAATTGAGAACCTCCTCCCTTTTTCCACCTGCACGCGGTGCACCCTGCTGACTGACAAATGAAGCTCTGGCGAAAAGAGAGGTAGGGAGCGTAATTGTAAGGTACCCGACTGGGGAATGTACCTCCACCTCACAGAATACCGCAGCCAAATAACAATTCCCTTGAGGGTTGTTGTGTTCCTGCGAGTGAGTGAGGTCACCAGAAAGGAAGGAGATGCTGCGTTGGCAGCGGGGGTGGCGGCGCGCGAGCGATGTTTTATGTTGCGAGCGTTAATATGGCTACGATAACCGCTTCACATCAGGCGGGCCGTATGCTTGTCTGCCACCCGACGTAGTATAAAAAAAAAGCTCTATTCTATGCTTTCTACCAGGTAAGATAAAACAATCAGCGCAAATCTAAGCTAAAGCTTCGGCGGTAGGGCCCCTGTTCAGTTCAGTCGTCAGCCCCCTTACCACCATCTCTTATTGCGATTCAATAACAGAATAGAATGCTTATTCATACCAATGAATAAGCGACTCTATTTCAAATGGAATAGAGTCGCTTATTCATTGGTATGAATAAGCAATCTATTCAATTATTGAATCGCAATAAGAGATGGTGGTAAGGGGCCTGATATCATTAGATGACAGTCATTAAGCCAAGTCAGTGGCGTTTACGTGGCTTGAAAACACTGCCTTCCGCCAACCTACTGTTGAACATCGTAGTGGAGTACGCTCTAAACCTCTTCGATTAAAAGAAGACCCGGCAGTGAGATGAATATGTGTTAATGCCGATATGGTAAACAACAAATTCTGTGCATATAGTTTAATCCAAAAATATGTTTAATATAAAAAAATTAATTGTTTGCTGGTTCGATTTCTCTGACTGAATCAATTTCGGCTTTGCAGAAAAAGCACTGTTTACTGTTCAATAAATGCTGCATTATACAGGCTCTGAAATATAACAGAAGATAAGTTCGTCATTATATAATATATATATTATATCGTGACGAACTTATATTGAGTTCGTCATTATATAATATATATATTATATACTCTGATTACGGTGAACCAGCCTCGGGAACCGGGTAAGTTTAGTATGTAAGTTAAATTATAGTTATAGGGTTGAGTAGGCATTTATTCAACAATGTTGATGAACCACTTACACCCCAAAGTTTAATTTAAGCTTAGTTTAATATTAGTTCGCTTAGTTTGCGACCAAACGGCCGTGTGTAATTTGTCCAGGAATATTTATTTATTTATTACCTGCAAGAATGATGGCCACAGGGCATAAAGGCCGTATCAGCAGGTCTTGCGTAGCAAATGGTACATAGCAGGTCTGACTGGGCGCCGCTGGAGCCCGGCGACCTGGCTCGTACTATAGCATCTCGTGCCACTCGCAGTCGATCCACTAACGCTTCCAACGCCTTCAATTCGTCTAGGGATACATCGTCTGGATCTGAAGGAGGATGTTAGGAGTGGATGTATATTTTTATTTAAAAAACCGGCCAAGAGCGAGTCGGACTCGCGCACGAAGGGTTCCGTAGCATTATCTATAAAAACGCCAAAAAAATCACGTTTGTTGTATGGGAGCCCCCATAAATATTTGTTTTATTTTTATTTAAATATTTATTTTTAAAGTGAATATATAAATAATTATTATGTGAGTATTTCAAGCATCTACCTATTGCCGTTATCAATTGCGAGCAAAAACGAGAAAAAAATCACGTTTGTTGTATGGGAGCACCCTTAAATATTTATTTTATTCTGTTTTTTAGTATTTGTAGCTATAGCGGCAACAGAAATATATCATCTGTGAAAATTTCAACTGTCTAACTATCACGGTTCATGAGATACAGCCTGGTGACAGACGGACGGACGTTCAGCGGAGCCTTAGTAATAGGGTTCGATCCATTTTACCCTTTGGGTACGGAACCCTAAAAAACTAACAGCGTATACAGTTTTATAATCTATACCAGCGATTCCCAACTGGTGGTCCGCGGAGCACCAGTGCTCCTTGTGAGGTAAATTATGGTCCGTGTTACAAACTTATAATGAAAGAGATTGACCACTGTTATACAAAATACTTGTGTTATAGAATACTGGATTTATATAACAGTTGGGGACCCTACACGCATCAAAAACATTGTAGTGGTCCGCGAACAAAAAAAGGTTGGGAACCACTGATCTATACTAGTCTTCAGAGTTTCTGGTCTCCAGACGACTGTCTAGCCCAGTGTTCCGCAAACTTTTTGTGTTTAAGGTACATCCAGGAAAAGGAAAATTTTTGGAGGTAAGTACTCGTTATTATTTATTTGTGTAAGTATTTTTTTCTTTCCGTCTATTCACCTTTATGAGATAACATTATTTTTCTGAGGCACACCAACTAATGACCACGGTACACCAGTGTGCCGCGGCACACACTTTGCGGAATACTGGTCTAGACACCGCAAACGGGAGGGAACAAAGTGGAGAGTGACTAAAGGATTAGGGAGATCCATGAGGATCGTCGTGCCACTGGTGCTGCAGCACTGGACCCACTCTGATAAGTTTGTGAGTTTGTGAGGTTGTAGGTGGTCTATATGTGGATCTACTGAACCGTTTTTAAAAAAATCCTTTACTATTTTTATTTTTACTCATAATTTTTTAAAACTATTCTACTTCATCAATTTATCATCATCACCGAAACAGAAGAATACAGGAACAGTTTCTGAAGTAAAACTTCTTTACGCACTCTTGACTTGGGGAGTAAGCTGGTGAATGCGTGACGAGAGCGTTACGAAAAGTGTGATCGAGAGACGCGAACGGAAGTTGAGAAGTTTTACTATCTCGTGTTCTATATCTCCCCTATCTTTATCTTATTTTATGCCCGTTTTTTATCTCGTGTTTTCTACAGCACACTCGTTCTTTGTTATATACGGGACGGGGACCCCATTTTCCCACCACTATGCATCCTGTGTAGGCAGGATTAACAGCGGCGGTCACCTACAAAGACAATGAACAATGAAGTCAATTACAGTCCCAAGGTAAGGCTACGGCTGCCTTGGAACTCACAACGAATTTAATGTTTAATCGAAAATAACACGAAATTGGTCATTACTTACATTTGTAAAATGAAAAATGCTTGCCCTTAGGTTTTCCCAGCATGAATTCTAGACCATCGATTCGGAACAGAGGTTCCATCACCAAAGCCTTCGTCACTTTATCTAAATGCTGAAAAAAAAAAACAGTTTTTTATTAAGCATTTGCGATGTAAGTTCATCAACATCTTTGAACTAAAGCCGACCTCACCTGCATGTGGTGCACCCTGCTGAATGTCAAACGAGGCTGTGGCGAAAAGAGAGGCAGGGCATAGAGTATTTTTTAAGCTGCCCGACTGGGGAAGTACCTCCACATCACAGAATACCGCAGCCAAATAACAATTCCCTTGATGGTTGTTGTGTTCCTGCGAGTGAGTGAGGTTACCATAAAGAAAGAAAGAAAGATAGGTTGGCAACTGATCGGCGCCCCCTTGCTGTTCTCCATGGGCGGTGCTGATTGCTTTCCATCAGGTGACCCACATGCTCGTTTACCACCCTCTTATATAAAAGCCAAATCCAACCAACGATTTGCAATACGTAATTTTGTTCCAAAATGCTCTCTTTTTATCATTTTCATGCAGGAAGGAACCCTCATCGAAAGCATCGAAATTTATATGACGAGCTTGGTGGTCTGATGGCATGGCTAGCAATGGCTGCTTTGACTCTGAGGTCGCGGGTTCGATCCCCGCACGTGACAAACATTTCTGCTCATGAACATGTGTGTTTGTCTTGGTGTGGGCGTTTTCTATGTATTATATGTATGTATTAACAAAAAGAAAATGTATTTAAGGACAATTCCGCGAGACACTGGTGACTCTGGTGAGCGCCCTACTGATCGAAAATCAATTGAATATTCGATTAAAAATTTTAAAGATGTAATAAAAAAAATCTATCGGGTATAATACCTCCAGTTACTTATGACCTTTTTTTTAGTACATGACTTATAATGTCAATTTACTTTAAGAATAAAACCGAAAATAGAAGATAAAATGACACGAAACAAGAGGTAACTTTGTGAATTTATTTTATCGAGTCAACTTCATCAAATCATGTTTCCATCGGATATATTCCCTAGTATTCTCAACAAAAAGTATCCTCAACAATATCTATATAATTTTCCTACATTTTGATTTTCTGTTTATTACTTCAAAGATGAATTCTAAATTGTGGATTTTGCAGTACCCCTGGTACCACCCCGCCTTATCTATAAATACTAGACCAGCTTCGCACACGCGGCCGATACCGAGGTTCAGTGGAGCGAGCGCTGAGTGTATATTTTCCATTAATTTCAATGGAAAATGTATCTGATGATCATTCATCAAGGACATGCTCAATCTGATTTTTTTTCTCAAACCTCAAGCATGTCGAGGTCTTTAATTGTGACAAGTTTCATCAAAATCGGTTCAGTGGTTTTGGAGCCTTTTCATTTGCAAGAATTACTTTTCGGTGTATACGGACGGGGGCCCTCCACACGTTCCCACCACTGTGTCTCCTGTTTAGACATGATTAACAGCAGCGATCACCAAAAAACAGTGAAGTCCATTGCAATCCCGGGGGTAAAACTACGGCTGCTTTGGAACTCACAACGATTTTAATCAGAAGAAATTAGTAGAAGTAAGAAGCTTTTGGAATTTAACTTCCACTCTTAGCAATGTGAGAGTCTATAATATGGCAAATAAGGCTTTAAAAACCTAAAGAGATGGCTAGTCAAGTGAAGCTCAACTGCCGTGCACCACGGATATTAAGTATAACCAGGACTCTCCCTCTCATATCGACCTCACCTCCCCTCTGAGGCGAATGTGGAACAGTTTGTATTGCGCCTGTTGCACACACGCTCATTTACGCTCTGCACAGACGCAGTTGTTTATGTAGTAGTTAACGATGCTACATTTGTATGGAGTGGCTGGGGTGTGCTATTGAGGACTGATGGGGAATTTATTTTCGGCGTATATACGCATTCCGCTCAATCAGTTATCTACTCATATTATATCACCAAGCTTTGCGTACCTGGCAGTGTGTAATTCGTCCGGGAATATTGATTATTATTGTCGCGGTCCTATCGCGAATCATCTAGAATGAAACCTTCTAGAATAGTTGCCGCATACTTCGCTGCAAGCAATAATGACCCGTATGTCTACTAACATAAGGTTCATAACACTATGACATGAAAATGTTCGAGACACTTTACGTACATACGTAAAGAAGTACACACATGTACATACGAGAACATTCGGGAACCCTTGCCGGCGGATATAAATAGCGACCGCCTCGGCGTCGGCGCATAGGCAGTTCAGTTTGGCCTTCGGAAGAGTAAACTTCGAGCGAATCTACCTCCGAGGCATGTGATAACCTACGACCTCAGCGATACTATTGGACTTCGAATTGGAATCTTCGTGTTGTGAAGACCTGCAGTCCAGACCCTGCGTGAATAAATCCTTGGAAGTTGTCATTGGCGTTTTGCATCCAAATCTAGAACCCTAGCTCGTAACATTATTTAGGTATTTATAATATGCGTTCTTATAATGACAAGAGGATATATACGTCAGGCGATAGCTTCGGATCCAGCATCCTAACGAGACAGCCGGCGACGGGCGCTAAGGCCACGTAGTAATGGACTCGATCAGTGTCAGGAAGACCTCGGGCCACGAGGCGGGCGAAGCCTGCACCTCCTCCACCTTTCACGCAAACTCTGGATACGACTGCCATCAGCATCTAGAATAGAAAGTTATTTAGGTTTTGAAATTGATGTTGTTAAGTTTTGAAATTATTTTTGGGCCTTTGTTCACTTAGACAAATTTTGTGAACAGTTACTAAATTTATCTCGAGCTGCGCTGTCTCGAGGTGTCTCGCGGAAGATGTACAGACAGTTTGGGGTGTAAGTGGTTCATCAACATCTTTGAACCAAAGCCAACTTCACCTGCACGCGGTGCACCCTGCTGACTGACAAACGAAGCTCCGGCGAAAAGAGAGGTAGGGAGCGTAATTGTAAGCTACCCGACTGGGGAATGTACCTCCACCTCACAGAATACCGCAGCCAAATAACGGTTCCCTTGAGGGCTGTTGTGTTGCCTGCGAGTGAGTGAGGTCACCAGAAAGGAAGGAGATGCTGCGATGGCAGCGGGGGTGGCGGCGCGCGAGCGATATTTTATGTTGCGAGCGTTAATATGGCTACGGTAACCGCTTCACATCAGGCGGGCCGTATGCTTGTCTGCCACCCGACGTAGTATAAAAAAAAGAATGCTTAGTGCGAGTTTTTAGTTTGCAGTCGATCATGTAAATGACTGTAAATGTACAAATAAAGGATTTAATTTAATTTCAGTTTATTTTATCACAACTGCCCCCTTACCACCATCTCATAATGCGATTCAATAATTGGGTAGATCGCTTATTCATACCAATGAATAAGCGATTCTATTCCATTTGAAATAGAGTCGCTTATTCATTGGTATGAATAAGCAATCTATTCCGTTATTGAATCGCAATATGAAATGGTGGTAAGGGGGCTGAAGTGATTACCTGACACATTCTTCCCAATAGTAGTTCATTTTGATTATCAGCAGCTTCAGGTTTTGTTAGAATATCTGGAGCCAGGTAGAGGTTCATTTCCAGAGCTCGTGCCAGCCCGTGATACAGGTCGAAGCACGTCGCGCATAACTTGATTTGTCGAGACTCTAATTGAGCGTCTACGCTCACTTTGTCCATCTGCACATACGGAGGGGCCATCCATAAATTACGTCACACGTTAAGGGGGAGGGAGAGGATCGATGAAGTGTGATATTGTGTGACAAGGGGGTGGGAGGGGTGCTAAATGTCGTGACGTGACATTTCAAAATCTATTATAATTTGTGTTAAAACACGAACTTCGACATTTGCAACTCTAGATGTAAATTTGCAAAATATGTGACGTCACACTAGGGAGGGGAGGGGGGGGGGGGGGGGGGTCACACCAATGTGAGTTTGGTATGATGACTATCTCATGGTTATAATTATGTACCTCTGTATGGACGAGTATGTTACATACCTCTTGCATCATAGTGATAAATTCGGAGAAAGCCCAGTTTAGTTGACTTAGTAGTGAGTTGAGGAATGCTGCTGCCTCCTTTGGATGAGCAGCTAAGTAATCTCTAACTCGACCCTGAATCACCACTGATGGACAGGGACCTGACAATCACCAATGAACATCTTTTAAGCACTACTTTGCGACCTGTAGCGTAGTTCAAAATGCCTATAAACTTGACTTTCACAACTGAACGCCTGAATCAATTGAAGTTCTTTGTAACCTGTGGCGTAACTATACCATCAGGGGCCCGTGGCAAATTCATCAGAGGGGCCCCTCAGAGGATGGGGCCCTCTCATACATCATCGAAGTAACCAATACTAAAGATGCTACACTTTTGGTTAATAATCTATAATTTTATTTTCAAGAAATATGATAGTGTAGGTACCTCTACCTACCTATTAAAATTTTGTATGTTGTATATTTATAGTCTAACTTAAATACTATTTTTGTAGTAAGCTTCGAGCCTGGGGCCCGTGGCATTTTGCCGGCTCTGCCACCCTGTAGTTACGCCACTGTTTGTAACCGACTTGAAAAAGGAAGAAGATCTCAATTCGGCTGTATTTTTTTTTAATGTTTGTTACTTAATTACTCCGTGATTTATAAAACGATTTGAAAAAATCTTTTTTATTTGAAAGAGTATACTTCCAGATTGGTCCCATATTTTTTTCATCATCATCATCATCAGCCTGTATCTACATACATAAATGTAGAGTAATGTTTCGAGTCGGTTTTTCTTTTGTTAAAATTATAATACATTGTCAAAATATATCTTTTTAGTATACCACGTCGGGTACAAGCAAATGGCCCACTGGGCGCGGTTACCGTAAACATATAAAGTCCAACACTGAGTTATTGCCTGTTTGTATCACTATAAGACACGCCAAAAACGGATGGCGGATGAGGCTTCGGTTTGTTTGTGAGCTGTTATTATTGTTAGTGATGGCTCGCTGTTGGACTGGTGTTGAGTTCCAAGTTCTGTTTTAATATTAGTATCAATGTTTGTTTCTGTATTGTGTGTGTTTCAGTATACAAACAAAAATATTATCTATCTATCAATCAGGTTGCATCATGAAATATCGCCGCCAACCTCGCTGCGAACGCAGCACCGTTCAGTTTTTTGCACGTTGTTGCACGAGTCGTTTATGTACACAAAATGTTCAATACTAGGGATGTTTTGGAGCTCCGTAACCGAAGCCGAAACTATCGGATATCCGAAATAAAAATCTATTTCGAAACCCTAACCAAAACCGATATAAAAGTTTCGAATAATTTCGGATAGAAGTAGAATCTAAATGAGGCACGATTTGATTTGATAGGTTTTAACCGGCCATGACGACATACTAAGTGCGTTGCTCGACGCTTGCATCGTTCTACATAATAATTACATACTTCTCCATATCTGTCATCCATTCTTGTAAAATAACCTAAAAAAAATGAAGGCCCATTCTATTATGACAACTAAAAAAAATTAAGGCCTATTCTGTGATGATTTCCACCCCTATTTATTACCCATAAAATACCTTTACATTGGATGATGGCAAAATAGTCTACAAGTGAGGAATGATAGCCATAACTAAAAACAGAAGAAGAAGTGTAATAAAATATATTTACCGAAGCACTGACTCATGAGGCCAGCGTCAACTTTGGCCCCCAAGTTGTTTACAGTAGGCTCTCTGTCGCCATACCTGAAACATTATTGTTTGTCTCCAATCACAATATATTCAATGTCATAGCACTGCCCTAGCCTCTCCATACAAAAAACTACTACATAAACAGATCACGTCTGAATATGTGCAAATGTGTGCGTAGATGCCCTTGGGTTGACTGCGTAACAAAGTAGGTTTCTCGAGCTGTTAGATATCATACCACACCCTGGCCACTTCATACAAATGACGCGTCGTTCATTATTACATAAATAATGACATCTGTACAGAGCGAGAATGAGCGTGTGTGCGTGCGGCGCCATAGAAACTGAGAATTCAGAGAAACTAGAGATTCGTCTCTGAGGGGTGGTGAGGTCGATACGATGAGCGGCAGGGACTGTCCACACTGTACGTAGTACTATGACTTATACTGTGGTCATACTTTAAATATATTATATACTAGCTGTGCCCGCGACTTTGTCCGCTTGGTTGTGGGTGGTGAGAATGTGGATGTAAATATCGATGTGGTCACGGATGTGGATATGTATAAAAATTACAACAACGCTTCTCTGTACACGACATTAGATATATTACCGTCGATGATCAAAGCATATAAGTTTCTGGGATCGCTCACGCGCGATAAAGCCACATAAAGCTGACCGTGCGAAAAACAGCTAACAATTAAATCCACACTCGCAGCTTTCTGCGTTTGTCCTTGAGCTTTGTTAATGGTCATGGCATAGCATAGGTTTACTGGAAATTGGACCTGTTTGAAAGTAAATGGGCAATTATTGTGTATTAAAGGAATTCGAGGTATGAAAACTCTCCAGCTCCACATCCCGTTAAAGCCTCTGCCTTTATGACATACGGCTGCTAATTATTAACTTTTAACCTGGTACCATTGCAAAGTTCTGGGGGACTTAAATTTCTAAGCAGCATTATAGGTACCCCGACTTTTAAATTTATCTTGTGAGCCGGCAATCCTGGGGCACTAAGGGATTCTAAAAATTCTACCGGATAGTTCGTAGATTCTGCGTCTTCCATTACCCTATTAATGGAAACACACTCTACACTATCCCCCGAAACACAATTTAAAATTTCAACATTTATTACTGCCACTTAATCGCGGAGTTAAAATAACTCTTTCGCATAACCAGAAGTTTTCGTTGCTGGCTATTTGCATTGCGTTTCCATATACAGAGTATTATACTGCAACAGGAGCATTATACCATCCACGATGTTCTGTTGCAGTACGTCTATCAGCCTTAATGACAACTTTGTAGTCGTTATTTTGACCTCGTGGGATAGAGTTAAAACTTCTGATATACGGATTTACTTGATGTAACATAATTTTGAAGTTGAGATATAAGGTTTGGAAAAAATCCTAAAGTACCTACCTACATATATTTATTTAATTAACGTCTCCTTAAGAAAATTTAACTGAAGAGTTATTGTATAAATTATATTATTTTTTTGTGTTTCTTTAAATCGATAAAACAAATTTTATTTATGGAATCGAATGAAATTAAACAATGTATACATATCAAAATTTAATTATTATTGGTTTAGTAGCTAAGGCGTGAAAGCGTAACAACCAGGTCGTGCTTGGCGATGATCAATTTCTGTACACAGATTTATTACTAAGCCACTTGATATTATATTTTTTGCGCCAATTTTGGGCACCCATCCTAGTTGGAACCACGACAGGGGTTGCTTAACTTGCGTTAGCGCTACGATCTCTAAGCATCTCTATCTTTGTATTATTTACTTTAACGATGATAACATAATACCTTTATAAAGTTTCAGTCAATTCAACTGAAAAGTTTCAGTCAATTCAACGAATTAGTTATTTTGTGTTATTTTTTAGATTGATATAACTTTTTTGTTTATGAACCGATTGAAATGAAACAAACACTAAATGTTAAGTTGAGCAAACCTTAACGCATTAGTGAAAACCGCATTCAAATAGGTTAAGCCGTTTCTGAGATTAGCGTCCAGACAACCAACAAACGTACGGACAAACAGACAAAAATTCTAAAAATCATTGTTTTGGGTTCTATTGCGTTCATAAAGCACCCCTATATTAGTTTTTCTTAAATATCTTCAATGTACAGACAGCGGCCAGTTACGATTTTATTACATGTATTGATAAAAATGAATCCCTATTTCCCTTGGTCACGGCATCACGCGTGAACGGCTGGACCAATTTCGGTATTTCTTTGTATGTTGTATTTGTTATTGTCAAGAGAAGGTTCATGAAAAAAAAAAGAAAGAAAATTGCGCGGGAAAATGAAAAAGTTAAGAAAATTGAACGACAATATTTACTTTTTACCCGACTGCGACAGAAGGAGGGTTATGTTTTCGAGAGTATGTTTGTATAATACCACAGAGGTATCCTTTCTCGTTTGTGCCATGATTGTTGTATGTACTTACAGCTTAAAATAAATTATATATTATTGAGGAATTCCGAAGTACAGAGGTTCTTTGTTTAAACATCTTCAGACAAAATACTGAAACGACTTTTAACATAATACAAGTCTGTTACATACTTATTATAGAAACACGTTTATCTATTGGGGGTGTAAGTGGTTTATCAACATCTTTGAACCAAAGCCAACCTCACCTGTACGTGGTGCGCCCTGCTGACTGACAAAGGAGGCTCTGGCGAAAAGAGAGGTAGGGCATGGCGTATTTTTTAAGCTGAACGACTGGGGAAATAACTCTGCTCCACAGAATACCGCAGCCAAATAACTATTCCCTTGAGGTTTGATGTGTTCCTGCCAGTGTGTGAGGTCACCAGAAAGAAAGGAAGGAAGGAGTATAGGCTGACAACGAATCGGCGACCCCTAGGTGTTCAATGGGCGGTGGGGATTGCTTTCCATCAGGTGACCCACATGCTCGTTTGCCCCCCTCTCACTAAAAAAAAAAACTATCAACATTGTCAGGTCTGTCCACATGCCTAATTTAAAAGGATTTCACTCAGTACCAAGGCATGTAGTCCCACAAAAGCACTTCATTTTTGGTTTCATTTTGTTCTGTCGATTGCGAATTTGTACTGTCCTACATCTATGGAATACAGTGAATTTTTACTGTCCTATATCTATGGAATACAGTGAATTTTTACTGTCCTATATCTATGGAATACAGTGAATTTTTACTGTCCTATATCTATGGAATACAGTGAATTTTTACTGTCCTACATCTATGGAATACAGTGAATCTATGAAAACAGATAAACAATTTTCTCTCAGAAAGTTTCAGTTACCGCTCTAGAATGTTGATTCTCCTGAATTATTACAAATTTATTCTATCTAGCCTCTAACGTAATTTTACTTTTGATGAGATCCCGACATCGGGAAAGTTAGCCTATAATCCCGAGACCTAGTTTGATACCTTCCCTTTGTACAGATCAACATCACACTTTGAGAGATTGTTTTGAACCCCCTACGCAAAATCGACGGGGTGTTATAAGTTTGGCGTGGCTGTGTGTGTGTCTGTCTGTGGCATCGTAGGTCCCGAACGGATGAATCGATTTTGATTTTCTTTTATTTGAAAGGTGAATTTGTTGGGAGTGTTCATAGGTATGTTAGATGATAATCAGTCCAAGATGGCCGCCGCCACAAAATGACGGATTACACAACCCCTTCAATATGGGCATCAAATATGCTTCACTAATAGTTCAATACATTATGATAAATTTCAAATCCAACATGGCCGCCACAACAAAATAGCGAATTATATTTTTTTTTTCACAACTCCGTCAATATTGATATCAAATAGAAGGCATCGACTAGTCTAGAAGGTAGGGGACTTTTAAATTTGTAATTTATAATTCTTTATTGCATAACAATAAAATTAGTACTATATAGTAATATTAGTAATACATAAAATTAGTGAACAGACAAGTATACAAAGGTGAGCTTATCTCTTCAAGAGATTTCATCCAGCCAACCCGACTGTTACATACAGAAATTTTACATGGCTGGCAGTCAAGCAAGCTATGCATAACATTTTGGTAGGTATCTTTTAAACAATACGAGTTATTTACTACCTAATTTAAACTTTTCACAAGTCATTCATTAGTAATTTAAATTTAAATGTCTAGTTAATACTAATTTTGAGATACAAATAGGTGCTAACTCCGCCAAAACTACATAATGACTGTTACCTTGATTCTTCTTGCCACTATGGAGGCAGGTAGAACGCATCTATAGATAAAACATCATGGGCTAAAATGGGGATAGGTATGATAATGATCTACAGTCCGATCAGCGATTTCTATACTAACAAAAACAAGCTAATATTTCATCTGAATGTTTTTGTCAGAACGGAGGCGTAAATAACACATATTACTTTATTTTTGTGACCTATTGTCAATGATACAACATTATATAGATTAGATATTTGACGAGCTCGGTGGCGTAGCGGTCAATGACGACGGCTTCGACACCAACGCTCGTGGGTTCCATTCCCACACAGGACAAACATTTGTGTGCATGAACATGTCTGTTTGTCTTGGCCTGGGTGTTTTCTATGTATCATAAGTATGTATTTACAAAAAAAAAATGTATTTACGTATGTTTATCAGTTGTCTAGTACCCATAAAACAAGCTTCGCTTACTCTGGGGCTAGATGGCGCTAAAAAAAAAAGATATGTTCAGTGTTGGGATGTCTATCCCGGTTAAAATTTTAATAACTTATGTCCGACTTGTTTTAGGTTCGATCTAAGTTTGGTGGGAAAGTCCATTTTAAAGGTATGATAAAATTATAAAAAATAAATATTACCATTGTAGAGACAATGAAAACACTATAACCTTTGGTACGGCACTGGCTAAATAAACGCAATATTTAACATAGCTGTCGTACAAATTTAAAATAGCAAGGTGTGACGTCATAACGTGGTGGCCTTTTGTATGGAACGTTTTCGGGATAGTCCAAAATTACGATCTTCAAGTTATCATATCTCGAGAAGTTTTTGTGCTATCGAAGTAATTCTTTCGCCTATAGTTATTTTATTGTGACGTCTTTAAATAACAAATCGAAAAAAAGGGATACAAGCCTATTCGATATTTTGTTATTTATGTAATGTGTATGTATGTATATTTCCTGCTGTACTATATAATATCGTTATTAATTTAATTTTGTATGCCGCATTCGTGTATATCTGCTCTTCTCAAAGGTTGTCTGGTAGAGAATGCTATTAGCATTAATACCGCCTATGTACTCTTAAATTGTGGTAAATAAAGTTTATAAGTATATATATATATATATATATATATATATATATATATATATATATATATATATATATATATATATATATATATATATATATATCCCCGCACAGGACAAATATTTGAACATGTTTGTTTATCTTGATATGAGTGTTTTTTTTATGTATTATATAAAAAAAACTAATTTAAGTATTCTTATCAGTTATCTAGCACCCATACAAGTTTTATTATCCAGGAATATTTATTTATATAAAAAAAAACATGCAGTTTACCTTGCAGCAAGATGCGGCCATTGCCGATGCCGAAATCCGAACCCTGAACCGTGCCAGAACCTCACCAGGACCCAGTTGGATTGCGCCCAGGCGCGGTTTTGATATGGACGTAAGAGTTCTTCTACCATACACATCTGACTGAAAACCGACATGTATACTAAATATTTATTTAAACTTTAAGCACTACAAAATTACATAAGGGCACAAAAGGCGGACTTAACGCTAAAAGCCTTCTCTACCAGTCAACCTTTGGAAATATCAGAAATTCATCAATAAAGCAAATGAACTGCCTGTCGAGGTTTTCCCAGGAGACTACAGCATGGGGTTATTCAAAAAGGGCGTGAAGAAGTCTTTACAGGGTCGGCAACGCGCGTGTGATGCCCCTGGTGTTACAGGCGTTCATAGGCTGCGGTAGCTGCTTTCCATCAGGCGGGCCGTAAGCTTGTGTGCCACTCTAGTGGTATAAAAAAAAATGAAAAGAAAATAAGAACTTGAAAATAGAGATAATAACTATTGAAGTAAAAGAATATTCCATTGTATTCAAATGAAATAAACATACATACATGTACATAGACATAGGAAGATGATTTATCAACCATCTAAAAGGTAAGTATGGATTTTCTTTTGGAAATTAATTACTGGCCTACTGGAGGTACTTCCCCAATAAGCTTACAAATACGCTGTACTCTACCTCTCTTTCGCCAGAGCCACTTTCGGTAATCGGCAGGGTGCATCATGTGCAGGTGAGGTTGGCTTTGGCTCTAAAGATCGTGGTGACTTTCACTTGGCCAAGTGAAAGTCACTTACACCTCAAAACATCACTCATCCAAAATTTTAAATGCATAATAGGAAGTATAAAATAATGGAGTGTGGTTGTATCATGGACACGGCCGTGTGTTGTTCGTGAATACGTTATATGCACTAAAATTATCTCAAAATGGCAGCGCTTCCCCTACCCATACACGCGATGTCCCATAGTCCTTACTTAGCGGAATTATATTCTTTGATCCTTCTTCTTTAGTGTGATTGAATTTTGGATGGAGATGATAATGATAGGTAGATTTGTAGATGCAACACCTAACTGTATCCCCCGATTTTGTTATTATTAGTTTTTAGGGTTCCTTTGTTGTCCGTCTGTCTGTCAAGACCCTCTATGTCGAGAATTCGTGAAGGTATCAAGCTGAAATTTGAACTGTATACTCAGGTCTATGGTCCCATGAAGTTGTAAAAAAATCAAACTGCTAAGTTTACGCAAAAAAAGATACGGCCGTTTATTCAGCATAAAACGCATATTTCGACACATTCTCAAGGGAATCAAAACTCATAGGGTACTTCCCGTTGACCTAGAACTATGAAATTTGGCATGTAACATCGTTATAGACTACAAGTACAGGAATAAATCTCAAAACTATATTTGCAATTAAATCTTAAAAAATAGGGGGTCTATATTTTTAGATAGGCGGTCGAAATTTCAATTGAAGCTACTGGTTCAAATGGGGTATCATATGAAAGGGCTTGATGTACACATTGCAAAATATATTTTATTTATTTTTTCCGACGCATTATTTCTTATTTATAATGAAAAATATCAAAAAATATCGTTCCCTCTTTGTCTCCGAAGTCTGTGAAAAGAAAAATCGAAAATAATTATAATTAGTTTACGTAATTATAATACCTAGTACCGAACCCACGGTGGGCGAGTCCGACTCGCACTTGTCCGGTTTTTTGATTTGCCTCCCTATGGAAGCAATTTCGAAGACATATTCACATCAAAATAATACTCACTGTTTTATAGGCACTCTCTCAATAGCCCTCATCGTAGCTGGTTGCGTGGCAAAAGACGCCAGTGTTTGCACGAGGGATTCTCTAGTGCTGGCCAGGACTATACGCTGGTCAGCGAATTCAGCGCACAGGAATGACGCACAGGACACTACCAACTCATCCCAATCTGTTGAAAATATTTAGGACTTAATTCGTATCGTTAGTACTATTACTTACCACAGTATAAGTAATGGTAATAGTACTAAGTACGTACAGTATGGCCGCTCCCTGCCGCTCTGTCGAGTCGACCTCACCTCCCCTCTGAGACAAATCTCGAACAGCTAGTATGGCGCCGCACGCACACACGCTCAATCTCTCATCATCAACATCAGGTCATTTTAGTCTCCACTACAGCCACATAATTTTGATATGTAACACGCGTCTTATAAATTCACATCAAGAGAGTCTTTCTTTATATGGTTTGTTTACGTTCGCATGATCGAATGCGAACAAAAAACTCGTACTAATAACTCAGCTGTCCACAGATTCAATTTTCGCCGAGATCTCGTTTCGCTAAAAAAATATTTTCTTTATTTTAATATTACTAACAGATGGAAAGGTTTGGTTTGAAATAATAAAAAAAATAGTAGTCAGTAGGTTTATTTAGCCTAGCCTTTTTAAGGACCCATCCGTAAAACAACATTATGCTGAGACGAATCCTTTTCTGGTAGGTGTAAGTGGCTCACTACGATTTTTAGAGCCAAAGCCAACCTCACCTGCACGTGGTGCACCCAGCCGACTAGCGAAAGAGGCTCTGGCAAAAGAGAGGTAGGGTACTGCATATTTATAAGCTACCCGACTGGGGAACTACCTCCACATCACAGAATACTGCAGCCAAATTATAACTCCCTTGAGGGTTGTGTTGCTGCGAGTGAGTGAGGTCACTAGAAAGGTAGGAAGGAGTTGCTGCGTTATCCACTACGTTAATATGGCTACAGTAACCACTTCACATCAGGTGCTGGTGAGAACGTGAGGCGAGCGACGCCAGCACCCATACCTCCCTCTTGACTACCACGACCCCTCTGTCAAGACCTAACGAAGAAGAAGAAGATAGGTTACGGTTGTCATCGATTAGAATGACACAAGTAGTGACATCACCGAGCTCATCAGACCGTCATCGACGAGCTCGGTGGTCGAATGGTTAGCAATGGCCACATTGACTCCGAGGTTAGGGGGTCGCTCCTCGCACAAGACAAATATATTTGTACATGAACATGTCTGTTTGTCTCGGTCTGGGTGTTTCCTATATTATATGTACGTTTTTTTATGTGAGAGGGGGCAAACGAGCATGTGGGTCACCTGGTGGAAAGTAATCACCACTGCCCATGGAGATCAGCGACACCAAGGGGTCGCCGATCCCTTGCCAGCCTTTTAAGGGAAATGAAAACTCTGTTCTTGAAGACATCCATGTCGTAATTATAATTATTTATATAGTTGTCTTGGCCAACTTGCCAGAATATTATAAATATTTTTGAAAAATGGAAAAATTCACCTGCCCCCCCCCTAGGTTTGAACCCACGACCTCTCGATGACCGGTCGAGTGCTCTTCCAACTGGCAAACCCACCTAGAGGAGGCAGGTGAATTTTTCAATTTTTCAAAAATATTTCTAATATCCATGTCGTAGTTGTTCGGAAATACCGCTGAGGGGAGTTGATTCCACAGTTTCACCGTTCGTGGTATAAAATGTCTTAGGAAACGTACTGTAGTAGATCGCCAATTATCAAGTTGATATTGATGGAATTTTAATTCATGGCGAGTATAACGTATTTACGAAAAAAATGTATTTAAGTATAATATCAGTTATCTAGTACCTATAGTATAAGCTTTGCTTAGTTTGGGACGAGATGGCCTTGTGTAATTTGTCCAGGAATATTTATTATTAGTTAATTGATTCAGGTGTTATTTTGCGGAAGTCAAATTTACAGGCAATTTGATCTACACTACTTTGCGTGCTTCCGCCACCAATTAGTTCATGCAAACTACTGCCGGCCGGCACCCGCCCACTACCGTTAGTAGTTGCATGCGACTGCCGTGGCTGCTTTGGTCGTCTCTGCTCCAGCAGCTGTGGTCGTATCGGCGAATCTCCAACATCTGAAACAGAAGATACATGCGACCGCCGCTGCCCCGACTGCCGTGGTCGTCTCTGCGACACGTGTTTCGCCTCTACGCGAGGCATCCTCAGGCGATCTGTGGATGTTGATGGTTAGAACAACAACCTACAAATATTTATTATTATTATTTTATCGGCGGTACGATTTGATTTACCTGGTATCTGTTGGACAGGTATGGTAGGGTGCATGTACAGCCGCAGGGTATTACATAACTCCAGCATGGCATCCACGTGGTACTCCGGGATGAATGCGAAGAGAGACTCCGAGAATTCTGGAGTTGCAGCCGGATCTATACGAAAAAGAAAATTAAATAAAAGTAAGAGGCGTTTGAGCTAAAGCCAAAGCTAGTAGGGTGCACACGTTCACGTGGTGCACCCTACTAGCTAAGGGTCCGTTCACACAAACCGGCTCGGAGAGGAGAGCAGATTTTGGATCCATTTAAAATAGAGTTTTGTGTCATTGGCATAAGGTTTACTTTAAAAATCCACATTGGCTCTCGAGCATTCTCATATAACAAAAGAATTTGAAAAATAAACCTTATGCCAATGACCCACAGCTCTGTTTTAAATGCCACCAAAATCTGCTCTTCTCTATGAGCCGGTCTGTGCGAACGGAGCCTCAGTATTACTATTTTGTGACGGAGCCTAAGGGTCCTTCCTACTCCTACTAATTTCTTCTGATTAAATTCGTTGTGAGTTCCAAGGCAGCCATAGTTTTACCTCCGGGACTGCGACGGACTTCACTGTTCATTGCCTTTTTTGGTGGTCGCCACTGTTAATCCTGTCTACACAGGAGACATCACTGTGTCTCCTGTGTATTACTCATATCCATCACTGTGTCTCCTGTGATGCCTGTAGTACACAGTGGTGGATAAGTAGGTAGAATAAGACCCCTGTTGGGTCTTATAAATTTACAACATGAGAGTTCTCCTCTATTTGGTTGGTTTGTTTACGTTGACATGATCGAACGCGAACAAAAAGCTCACACTAAGCAGTATGATATTACTTACGTATCACCGCTTCCATTTGCGTGTTAGACCCCATTCTTGGGGTCGCAGCTCTAGAATTTGGACTCTGCGGACTAATATAAATGAGGATGTAAGTGTCACAACGATCATTAGAGCCAAAGCCAACGTCATCTGCACGTGGTGCACGCTGTCGACTAGCGAAAGAGGCTCTGGCGAAAGAGAGGTAGAGAATTTAAGAGAATCTGAATTTAAGAATTTAAATTTCAGTATGTAGTATTTCGCTCCTTAGAAATATATGGAAATATGTGCGTTCTGAATCCAGATTCTTAAATTCATCATATTTGACAGTGTTATTATATTATACTAACTTACGCGACAGACGTTGTTTTGCCATATTATAAATTATTCCTGGGATTATTAAAAAAAAATCTTTGGGGTATAAAAAGTTAATTTAAAAAAAAAATTTAAACCGACTTCAGTTGGCGAGCGCAGCTTATTGGTGGAATACCCCGGCAGACGCTGCTGCCCGTCTTCCGGGAGAAAAGTTATCGCGTGACACAAGATTCCTTAGTCGCCTTGTACGACATCCAGCGCAGAGCAATGGAGTGGCACAGTTTTATTCTGCCGGCTACCGTAGGGCAAATTTAAGGGTTTCCCTCGATTTTTCTGGGATCTCATCATCAGACCCTGACTTGGTGAATATGTACTAATAATTTGACCATACGTGCTTATAAAATTTAAGGGTTTCCCTTGATTTCCCTGGCATCCCATCATCAGATCCTGACTTGGTGAATATGGGACCACCTTGCAATCATACCCTTTCAAATAAAAAAAGAATTATGAAAATCGGTTCAGAATTCGTTTTTTCACAGTTCCTTTTTTGAAGTTGGTTAAAAAATAGATAACAACCTATTCTCAGACCTAGTGAATATAAATAGGAAATTTAATCAAAATCGGTCAAGCCGTTTCGGAGGAGAACGGTAACTAACACTGAGACACGAGAATTTTATATGTATATTAGAAGAAAGAATGAATACTAGCTGATCCGTCAGATGCTGGTCTTCCTAACTAGGAATATTGAATTCCAATTGGTTTCGTGCACGCTGTCAAATGACTGACAGTTCTGTCAAACGACATAAAGTTACATAAGAAAAGTTAATATGGTTGTTTAGTTTTCTTAAATTTTCTAATTTAATGTGTAACTTTCTTAATTTTTTCTTTCTATGAATCTTTCCCTCACATAATACAACATAAAAAAAATGCGAAATCGGTCCAGCCGTTCACGCGTGATGCGACCAAGGGAAATAGGGATTCATTTTTTTTTAACCGACTTCAAAAAAGGAGGAGGTTCTCAATTCGACTGAATTTTTTTTTTTGTATGTATGTTATTGAATATCTTCGCGAATTGTGAACCGATTTTCAAAATTCTTCTTTAATTTGAAAGGGTATGATTGCGAGGTGGTCCCATATTCACAAAGTCAGAGTCTGATGATGGGATGGCACAAAAATCGAGGGAAACCCTTAAATTTGCCGTGTGGTTACCGGCAAAATAAAATTGCATGGTCCATTGCTCTGCGCTGGATGTCGATGACTAAGGAATCTTGTGTGATGCAATAACTTTACTCCTGGAAGACGGGCAGCAGTGTCTCCAGGGGTATTCCACCAAAAAGCTGCGCTCGCCAACTGCAGTCGGTTTATATTTTTATTTAAATCAACTTTTTTTATATTTAAAGATAAAGTGACAGTTGAGATGCTAACTTTTACCGTCGTCGTAGATTGTCGTTTTTGCGATTGCATTGATGCTGCATCTCGTTTTGGCGACTTGCTGTGTTCGGTCCAAATGGTATGTAATTAGATTTGTATGGCACCAAGCGTGCCAAACTTACACAACGACAGGCATGCTTGCCTATATACTACGGGATCCGGGATAATAAATGAGAATCAAGGCAATGACACCAAGGAAGTTAGCAATGCTGACGTCACACTTATTAATAATACAAAGGTATAATAAATACTTTCGACATATAATTTTTTATTTTTATAAAAAGACTACCTTTGGTCTGAGCTAGATGTATACTCTAGTTGGAGCGATGCGTAGCTGGCGTCTCCAAGAATGGAGCTCTTGCCTGGAAGGATTTCTTTGCTGGCAACCTGAAACGTAGACACAGATATTCAATTTTATGTCAGTGAACGTAGATGGTCGTCATCATCTCTCTGATATTGGTGTGGAGACCCCTCCGTCACTGAATATCATATTCTTAAAAGACCACATATACATATTTAATATGAGAGAATGATAGTAAATTTATCAAGGATTGTTTTTAACCGACTCCAAAAAAGGAGGATGTTCTCAGTTAGGCTGTATTTTTTTAATGTGTATTACTTATTTACTCCGTGATTTATGAACCGATTTGAAAAAACTTTTATTATTTGAAAGAGGGGAAGTCTACTCTTTTTTTGATTGGTCCCATATTTTTCCTCATCATCATCATCGGCCTGTATCTACATACATAAATGTAGAGTAATGTTTCGAGTCGGTTTTTTTTGTGAAAATTATATTCCTACACACTCTTTATATGTATAATGTCAGAGTATAAGTAATAGTACTACGTACAGTATTGAATCGCAATAAGAGTTGGTGGTAAGGGGGCAGTATGGCCACTCCCTGCCGCTCTCTCGTGTTGACCTCACCTCTCCTCTGAGGCAAATCTGGAACAGTTCGTATGGCGCCGCACGCACACACACTCATTGACGAATGAGTACCGAAAGAGGCTAAAGGAAGGTAGGATACAGCGTATTTGTAAGTTCCAAGTAAGTACATGTATTGAACATCGCGTGCAGAGGAGGGGGAAGCGCTGCCATTTTGAGATATTTTTTGTGCATGTAACGTATTCACGTTCAACACACGGCCGTGTCCATGACACAGCCACACTCACACGAGTATTTTTTTTTTTTTTTTATACTACGTCGTGTGGCAGACAAGCATACGGCCTGCCTGATGTGAAGCGGTTACCGTAGCCATATAAACGCTTGCAACATAAAATATTGCTCGCGCGCCGCCACCCCCGCTGCCAACGCAGCATCTTCAATCAAGTTACAGTAGTTATCGAACAAATTTGAATTAAATGGATAAGAAAAGTATTTTGAGTGTATTTTTGGGTTAGGTTAGGTTAGGTTTTTTTTTATTGACCTTCACCCAAAGATCTTATAATAAGATCTTTGCCTCCACCTCACTGAATACCAAGTTAAAAAAAACCGGCCAAGTGCGAGTGGGACTCGCGCACGAAGGGTTCCGTACCATTACCTATAAAAACGGCAAAAAAAAAATGTTTCTTGTATGGGAGCCCCCCTTAAATATTTGTTTTATTATTTATTTTTAAAGTCAATACATAACTAAATATTATGTGAGTATTTCAAGTGTCTACCTATTACCGTTATCAATGCCTCGCTAATCTTTCAGTTTCCTATGAGTATTCTATGGTTGACTGGAAGAGATCCCTGATGGGATAAGTCCGCCATTGTACATATGTTATAAACACTGTGTGTATGTTATGTTATTGTACAATAAAGTTTTTACAAACAAACAAACAAACAAACAATTGCATTGAGGGTTGTTGTGTTCATACTAGTGAATAATGCCACTATAAAGAAAGGAGTTGCTGCGGAGTGGCAGCGGGGGTGGGTACGCGAATTGATATTTCATGTTTATATTTTAAATAATAAATAAATAAATATTTCTGGACAATTTACACAGCGCCATCTAGTCCCAAATTAAGCGTAAAGCTTGTGTTATGGGTACTAGACAACTGTTAAATGTACTTAAATACATTTTTTTTTGTAAACACATACTTATATATAGAAAACACCCAGACCAAGGCAAACAGACATGTTCATGCACACAAATGTTTGTCTTGCGTGGGAATCGAACCCGCGACCTCGGAGTCAAAGTGGCCATTGCTAACCATTCGACCACCGAGATCGTCGTTATATGCCTGCAGAAATCGCTACGAAGGCCGTGAGCTTCTCTGCCACCCGACGGAGTACGAACTAAAAATCGATTGATGATAATGATGATGATGGGTACCTGAGTATGCGCCATGTAGTCAGCATCCGCGGAAAGTCTTAAAGAATGAAGTACACCATTGAAATGTTTAGCTAATTCAAGTTGCCGTTGTTTCGTCCATACTGCGCCGATCACCCACACCATTTGTAGAGCACCAGCCTCTAATTTTTCCTGCAAATAATAATTTGAATGAATGAACGAATGAGTGAACGAACGAATGTGTGAGCGAATGAAAGAATGAATGAATTAGTGAGCGAATGAATGAATGAACTAATGCGTGATTGCATGAATGATTGAGTGAGTGATGAATGAATGAATGAAAAGTTTATTACATTTAAGCAAAAAGACATTTACAGAAATATACAACACAATAAATCATTCTATGTAGTATAGAAAGAGGTTTATCAACATTGTCATGTGTGTCCACAGGCCTAATATAAAAGACTTCACGCAGTATAAACCATGTACCTATTATATTTTCTTATAATCTCTTGTGACAAGACGGTCACCGGAAAGAACGGAGTGGCGGCGCGCGAGCGATATTTCATGTTGCAAGCGTTTATGGTTATGGTAACCGCTTCATATCAGGCGGGCTATATGCTTGTCTGCCACCCGACGTAGAATTAAACAGGTCATTGACGTATTTTTGTCGAGAAAGCCGACTAGTTTAGATCTGATTATGGAAATCTTCATCAGGGCACATGTCCAGACGCGCACTCCCTGTCTCTACACGTAACACATTTTTCCGACAAAACTACGCGATTGAAGCGTTTAATGCGTTTAATTAAATTAATTAACTTTTCAATTGTATTTTAGGGTTCCGTACCCAAACGGTAAAAAAAAAGGAACCCAATTACTAAGGCTCCGCTGTCCGTCCGTCCGTCCGTCTGTCACCAGGCTGTATCTCATGAACCGTGATAGTTAGAGAGTTGAAATTTTCACAGGTGATGTATTTCTATTGCCGCTATAACAACAAATACTAAAAAAACAGAATAAAATAAATATTTAAGGGGGCTCCCATACAACAAACGTGATTTTTTTTCTCCTTTTTGCTCGCAATTGAAAACGGCAATAGGTAGACACTTGAAATACTCACATAATATTGAGTTATGTATTCACATTAAAAATAAATAATTAAATAAAAATAAAGCAAATATTTAAGGGGGGCTCCCATACAACAAACTTGATTTTTTTGTTACTTCTTGCTCGCAATCGCAATTGATAATGGCAATAGGTAGACACTTGAAATACTCACATAATATTGAGTTATGTATTCACATTAAAAATAAATAATTAAATAAAAATAAAACAAATATTTAAGGGGGGCTCCCATACAATAAACGTGATTTTTTTGCCGTTTTTATAGAAAATGGTACGGAATCCTTAGTGCGCGAGTCCGACTCGCACTTGGCCGGTTTTTGATAAGCGCTAACGTCTTGTCGGGACGTTAAAGGGCGCTTGACTGTGTGAATGCCAGTGTCGAGCAATTATTGTTTTCTTTTTGAGTCACATTTTGATAGAGGGGGGGGCAGTGTTTTAACAGTAGATTTGCTGTTTTCATATTCATGCCCCTGTTTTCGGTTTCGTTCCTAATTTTTACTGTTTTTCAATTACCGGTCAGCGCCACCTATGATATACCACCGATGGTTGTATCGACTCTTGGCGGGATTCGAGGGAGTCCTCCGACCCCAGTCCCAGTTTATGTGAATGACAGTCATATTCCCAGTGTAGACAGCTACAGGCTAAAGCCTTATTGTATTGCGTATTGTGTTGTGGGTACAGCCTTCAAGCTTTGAATTTGTGAAATATATGTGATCCCGCCGTGTATAATAAATAACAATTTGTTTTTGATAAAAGGATCAGTGATTCATCAACGATCGATAGAAATGTCAATTTATCTTTTGACCAAAACAAAATTTCAAAATTGGTGACACTTTTATGTTAAAACACCTACTAGGTACCACATAGCAGCGCCACTATGGAAAGATTGTTTTCAGCTATAAATATTATGAAAACCAAATTACGCAACAGAACATTGACATGGATTACATACTAAATAAAAAAGAACCGATTGGTACTCATTTGAAGCTACAGGAAGTCACATGAAGAAATTATTTTACTTTGATTTTTGTTCTGTATTATGTTGTGGTCAATACTATAATGAATACGAGTCCTGGTAACTGGTTGTTTTAACTGTATGAGGTAAATCTGCCTTTTTTAACTTTATCTACTGTTTTCACCTGTTTTTAGGGTTCCGTACCTCAAAAGGAAAAACGGAACCCTTATAAGATCACTTTGTTGTACGTCTGTCTGTCTGTCTGTTGTCTGTCTGTCAAGACCCTGTATGTCGAGAATGCGTGGAGGTATCAAGCTGAAATTTAAACTGTATGCTCACGTCTACGGTCCCATGAAGTTGTAAAAAAATCAAACTGCTAAGTTTACGTAAAAAAAAAGTTACGGCCATTTATTCAGCAAAAAACGCATATTTCGACACATTCTCAAGGGAATCAAAACCTATAGGGTACTTCCCGTTTACCTAGAACTATGAAATTTGGTAAGTAACATCGTTATAGACTACAAGTACAAGAATAAATCTCAAACTATACATTTGTAATTTAATCTTAAAAAATAGGGGGTCTATATTTTTATAAGATGTCGAAATTTCAAATTGAAGCTACTAGTTCAAATAGGGTATCATATGAAAGGGATTTACTTTTTCCGGCGCATTATTTCTTATTTATAATGAAAAATATTAAATTTATTATAATGATTCTACGTACGGAGCCCTCGGTGGGCGAGTACGACTCGCACTTGGCCGGTCTTTTTTTTAATTTTGAGCCGTTGTTTTTTAGTTTCTTGGAGTTGGCAACTCTGGGGCAGAATGCTGTTAGTTATTGTGTATTGTTTCAATTATCGTCTCATATTGTGATGTTATTAAACATATTTTCTTCTTTCTTCATTTATAGGTAAAACAACGTAGGTAAAAACCCCATCACGCCTTTTTAGGGTTCCGTAGCCACATGGCAAAAAACGGAACCCTTATGGATTCGTCATGTCTGCCTGTTTGTCCGTATGTCACAATTGTCTGTATGTCACAGCCACTTTTTTCCGAAACTATAAGAACTATACTGTTGAAACTTGTTAAGTAGAGTATTCTGTGAACCGCATTAAGATTTTCACAGAAAAATAGAAAAAAAAACAATAAATTTTGGGGGTTCCCATACTTAGAACTAAAAAAAATTCTCTTCATGGGCGAGTCCGACTCGCACTTGGCCGCTTTTTTATTAACAGTAAGTAGGTATCCTATTTAATTTTAATGGAGATGAGTACAGTAAAGTGTACTAACTAGTCTACACTATCTTCACCTACCTCATAAACAGCCTTAGATCTTTCCAATTCCTTTAATATCTTCTCCGTTAATTGTTTCTTTATTCGTTCCGCTTCATTTAATTTGCTTATATTATCTGTTTAAAAATAAAAATCTTAATTCATGAAAAAAATAAATAGAAAATATATTCTTATTTTTTTAACCCACTTCAAAAAAGGAGGAGGTTCTCAATTCGACTGATTTTTTTTTGTATGTATGTTATTCGATAACTTTGCGAATTGTGAACCGATTTTCAAAATTCCTTTTTTATTTGAAAGGGTTTGTTTGCAAGGTGGTCCATATTCATCAAGTCAGGATCTGATGATGGGATCCCAGGGAAATCAAGGGAAACCCTTAAATTTTATAAGCAGGTATGGTCAAATTCTATTTTATTATTTGAAAGGGTATGATTGCGAGGTGGACCCATATTCACCAAGTCAGGGTCTGATGATGGGATCCCAGAAAAATCGAGGGACACCCTTAAATTTACCGTGTAGTTGCCGGCAAAATAAAATTGCGCCACTCCATTGCTCTGCGCTGGATGTCGTACAAGGTGACTAAGGAATCTTGACGCAATAACTTGGGTATTCCACCAATAAACTGCGCTTGCCAAATGAAGTCGGTGTTTTATTTTTAAATCATTATTATTTTAATATTTTTTCGTCGATAATTTTTAATCTACTTTTTCAGGATTACATTTTATCGCGAAACACACTGTATACACCCGCAGTACAAGGTATATTGTTAGCGCTTCGCGCGCTGGCAACCTCGCTATTGCAACATCACCAAACGTCTGTTAATCTCACTCACACCAAGGAACACAATAATCCTCAAGGGCATTGATTTTTAGCTGCGGTATTCTCTGAGGTATTTTGACATGCTCTACTCAAATTTCTCTTCGCAGAGTTTCGTTTGCTTAACTATATAACGTAGGGTGCATCACCTACAGGTGAGTGGTAGTTGGCCGATATGAGCGAAAGTAGCCCGCGTTAAAATTGCACTACGAAGCAGATGGTTCAGGAAACATTTCAGTACGCAAAACGCAAAGTAATTAAGTTAAAAAGGCGCAGTGAACTAACCCACATCAGTTTGTATTTCCGTGGAGAGCGTGTGGATGCGGTGCTCGATGTCGTGCAGGCAGTCCGCCATGTCGAGCTGATTGTCTCTCAGTTCACACAACTGGAATAAACAGGGTTTACATTAGGAGGGTAATTTAATGTTTTTTTTTATAAATATCCATTATAGGTATTTACCTACTGATACAATACAATACAATATATCATATGGCACCAAAAAAAGATTAATACTGATGTATTGACCCATATCACTGATGTGAAAATATTAAGTACTAGTACAAAGGCGGTCTTATCGTCCAGCGATCTCTTCCAGACACCTTATGGTAGGTAGAGGACAGATATGAAAATCTGAAATTAATGTAGGTGGTGCCGCGTAGATCTTATTAGTATTAATTACACAACTATACATTATTACTTATAGTAGATAATCCTCATAGATAGAAAACGAAAGAATGGCTGTATATTAATAATGAGATGAGAAGCACCTTCTAATTTACACTGCCCATTTTTAAAGCAACATAACGTTTTTGTATGTAATTGTCATTGCAATTCCATCAGGCGTGAACAATAGTTTTGGAAGTAAAAAAAGCGGGGCTCATTTGAAAAAAGCGGGACTATAAGAAAAATACCTATTCATTAGATAGAGTTTTTTATGGAATGAATGAATAAGTGTTTTTAGCATGAGTATTAATAATCCAAAGACCAAAAATATTTCAATGCTATAAAATATAAGGGAAAAAATATAGGTAAGTTTTTAGGTAACATTTTAAATTGCTTTTTTTTAACGGGACGGGGGCCCACCACACATTCCCACCACTGTGTCTCCTGTGTAGCCAGGATTAACAGCAGCGAAAAAAGGGCAATGAACAATGAAGTCCACTGCAGTACCGGGTGTACAACTACGGGTGCCTTGAAACTCACAACGAATTTAATCAGAAGAAATTAGTAGGCAGCATTTGGAATTTGAATTCTCCTCTTGGTAATATGAGAGACAGCTACATGGTAAATAAGACATTAAAAGCCTAAAGAGATGGCTAGTCAAGTGAAGCTCAAATGCCGTGCACCATGGATTTTAAATATCTAACACTATTGGGGACAATGAGTTTGTTTCCTAACACATCGATTCCACTAGTATGAATTGTAAAATCGTCTGAACACTTGGTAATAGGCTATTTTCCAACGTTTAAAAATGGTATAAATTTTTTAACAATATCGTAAAATACACAAAATTATAAAGATCTGCAAACTTTCATTCTAATATCTTCAGTCAGACTTTTTTTAGCGTCGATCAAAGTTTGGCGGGAAAGTCCATTTTAAAAGTATGAAATTAAAAATAAAATTTCCATTGGAGAAGCAATAAAAAATACTATAACTTTTATTATGATACTAATTACATAAACGTAATATTTAACATAGCTGTCGTACAAATTTCTGATTTGATGCATACAAAATACAAACCTGTGACGTCATAATTCGGTAGTCTTTTGTATGGAGCGCTTTGGGGCAACATATCTCGAGAGATTTTTGTGCTATCGAAGTAATTCTTTCACCTATGGTTATATTATGGAGACATCCCTACATATCAAACCGAAAAAAATGTTAGTCAAATAGCCTATTGTAAGCTACCCGACTTGGGAATTACCTCCACCTTTTGTATGGAGCGTTTTGGGGCAGTCTAAAAATTGTGATTTTCAAATTACCATATCTCGAGAGATTTTTGTGCTATCGAGGTAATTCTTTCACCTATGGTTATATTATGGAGACGTCCCTACATAACAAACCGAAAAAAATGTTAGTCAAATAGCCTATTCTCCCTTGTTGCTCCCAAATCAGAATAGTATACTACCCCAGATGCTTGCTTTGTTTTAAATTGCTTGTATTTTTCCAAAGATATTCCTGGTATTTCGTCCATTAATTTCAGTTGACGAAATCATAATTTCGGCGCCCACTGCCAAACGAGGCACATACGGCGTCCCGCGCGGGACATTACACTATAGCCTAAAACAGCGTGACATCCCGCCAAATCTGGAACGCTGGTTGAATAGCCCTCTGATTGTAACGAGTGGCTGCGGTTCTCACCCGTCCCAATCCCGCCCACAGCGTGTCACCAATAAATTTGCTTTGACTCTTGTTAATGCTTTCGATTTGATGTACTCCTTATATAAATCGTATTAATATGATATAGGTAATATTAATTGCATTAATTGCACAAATTTTTTATACTAATTAATTAATATTTGGCTACCTATGACATTCTTATTATAAATTGATTCTATTATTCATTGCTTAAATTTAATTGTATTGTTGTAATTATTGTATTCATTTATTCCTTTAGTATCTCCTATTTATTACATTTTTAAATATAAATAAAAAAAAAAAATACATTTAAAAATATAAAAAAGAGGGGCACCCGCCGGTAGCGGAGCGAAGACCCAAGCTACCGGTGGTCAGGGCTCCAGAGTGAGGAATCTCCTCACAATGCGGGCCGTGTCCAGAAGAACCGCCTTTTGTATCCGGCTCTTAACCCAGCCGCCAAGCGAGAGCCTCTCGAGGTGACGGTCGAGACTCTTCGCTATAAGTCCGTTCACTGTTACAACTATCGGTACAATTATCGCTGAGTCCACATGCCACATGGCGGTAACCTCGTGGGCCAAGTCCAAGTACTTCGAAAGTTTCTCTTTTTCGGCCTTTACGAGGTTCTCGTCATGGGGAATGGTGACGTCAACGAGAACTGCACGACTTGTCTCCCGGTCTATTAACACTATATCAGGTCTATTGGCAACAATAGTTCTGTCAGTGATAATAGACCGGTCCCAGTAGAGCGTGACACTACCATTCTCGAGAACTGGCGCAGGTACATATCTGTAGTATGGTACCTCAGAGCTCACAAGGCGATATTTAAGAGCAAGTTGCTGGTGTATAATCCTAGCTACTTGATTATGCCTGTGCAAGTACTCGCCGTTAGCAAGATGAGAACAACCGGAAACAATATGCCTGAGTGACTCACCGGGACGGTGGCATGCTCGACAGATGTCGACCGTACCGTCCTTCAGGATATATTTCCGGTAGTTATTCGTCTTGATAACTTCGTCCATAATTGCAGAGACAAAACCTTCAGTTTCTCCAAAGAGATCACCGAAACGTAGCCAGGCCACCGATGCGGACGAGTCTACATCAGGCCCGTTAAGAGCCCGGTAGAACCGCCCATGTAGCTCCTTGCTCTTCCATACATCCTTGCGGCTCTGGGTAGTAAGTACAGATGGTTTGCGCCAGTTTTCGTTTGCCAAGGATAGTGGCGTAAAGCCCTTATCAACTGCTACCACGTCGCGGTGCATCCCGCTATCACAGTGTAGGAAATATTCCCTAAGATTGCACACCTCACGGTTGTGTAGGTTTTTGGCATTTAAAAAGCCGCGGCCCCCACACTTCCGTGGGATGTACAATCTCATCACCGACGATCGCGGGTGATGCATACGATACGTGGTAAGCAGTTTTCGGATCTTTACATCCAGGGCGTCCAATTCAGTCTGAGACCACCTTAGTACGCCGAAGGTATATATCAGCAGGGGCATAACCCAACCGTTGAAAGCCCGAACCTTGTTACCACCTGACAAAAGACTTTTCAGTACTTTTGTCAGGCGACCAAAGAATCGGTCCATCACCGATTGTTTTATGTCCCCGCTGGCCACACCCAAAGCCTCCGACATACCAAGGTATTTGTAGGTTTCGACTTCAGAGAGGGATCTGAGGAACATCGTCTCTGAGAGTTGTAAACCATCTGAATTTACAACCCTACCCCGCTGTACATTAATGACCGCACATTTGTCGACACCAAACTCCATACCAATGGCGCCACTGAAAGTTTCAGTTACTCTCAGTAACTCCAGAAGTTCTGGCTTATTTGGTGCAAACAACTTGAGGTCATCCATGTACAGCAGATGAGAAATGATCTCACCCCCTCTATGAAGTCGGATGCCTAACCCTGAATCCCTTAACAGACTGCTAAGTGGATTGAGGGCCAGGCAGAACCACAACGGACTGAGGCTGTCACCCTGGAAAATACCACGTTGTATCCTTATAGGGTTCGCCAATGCAGGAGAAACTCCACCCCCTGGTTGACAGAGCACTGTGGTCCACTGCCCCATACACGAACTAAGAAAGGTGCATAAAGTTGTATCTACTTTATACATCTCTAGCACCCGTCTCAGCCATGAATGAGGCACCGAATCATAGGCCTTTTTGTAGTCAATCCAAGCGGCGGACAGGTTCTTCCTGTTTCGGCGGACCTGTTGGCAAATGGTCATGTCAATGAGGAGAAGCTCTTTAGTACCACGGGACCCAGCCCTACATCCATTCTGAGCAATGGCTAAAACATTATTAAACTCAATATGTTTAGCAATTTTTGATGTCAGAATGGATGTAAGGAGCTTGTATGTTGTTGGCAAGCACGTAATGGGTCTATAGTTTTTTGCTTCCGTGGTACTGCCGTTCTTATAGAGCAGGAAAGTAATACCAGTCGTCATGAAACTTGGTAGAGAGCCCGTTTCGACAGCTTCTTGGAATTGAGTTGCTAAGAGGGCATGTGAGTGACGGAACCACTTAAGCCAAAAGTTGTGCAATCCGTCCGGTCCTGGAGCTTTCCAGTTATGTGCAGGTCGGATTGCACAACTAACGTCCTGAGGGCTAATGGATATAGCCTCCATGTTTCCGATCGACTCACACGCCCGCTCAACAACCTCAATCCATGTTCCCTCGGTGTGGTTGACAGGCATCGACCAAATGTTTTGCCAGAATTGTGTCATGGCATCAGCATTTGGAAGCTGTCCATCAACCACACAACTGGTGGGTCTCTCCCAAGTTCGGTATACTTTCCTTTGATCACATTGGAAGAGGCGATTCTGATGATACCTATCTACACGCTGCCTGTACCGACGAATACGGTTTGCCCATGCATACACTTTCTGCTTTAGGAAGTCTATGCGCTCTGTGACCCAGTGCATGTAGTCTTGGGGCCTTATATTGGTCCCAGCGAATGCCTGGTGCACAAAGCGCATAATTCTCGGGCGATTATTCCCCGACCTAAAGCAGATTAGCTTGCCAATGAGGGCCCTAGCCGCGCTGATACGCCGCTCGATTCTCATATGCCATGCAGGTACGGCAGCAGGTCGCGGGGCTCGATCATAATCCGGAAATTTGACCCGAGCCACGCGACAAACTGCGATGGCTGCGCAGTAGAGAATCGAGTGAGTATCAACTAGATTTTGGCTAGATTCCAAATATGGATCTAGCAATCGGTCTATAGCCCCCACAAGCGCCATATTTCGTTTATGCACGGGTAAACGTGGTAAACGCGGTCTTTCGGCAATTGGTGTAGAGCGATACATAGAGATCGCCTCATCCAATGCTCTCCTCACTTGCTCATTATCCTGGGTTAGATCCGCGCTTGTGTTCACGTAGTCGTCTGGTATTGGTCTATCCTCCGCCTGCGTCGTTGCCGAATGCACTATATTCGGCATCGCAGCAGGGAGAGTTTGACTTACCTCGTCGACTCTATGAACAGAGCGCGTTTCCTGGCAAAGTCGCTCAAGTGTAAGTTCATCCAGCAACCGACATCGCTGGATAGCCCTAACCTGATCCGACAGGCGTTGCACAGAGACGGTAACGGTTGGTTCAAGCGCCTGAAACAAAGGAAACATCCGAGCACGGTACGCACTGAGATTAGTCCCTCCCTCCGTAGCCCCAAAGTAGGCGCGCATGACGTTTTCATTGATTGTATCAGTCCACCTCATGCGTCGCACTACACCACCGGTAGCGGGGGCCTGTCGCGGGGCAGGGTGCCTCGAAGGTCCCAAGCTGGCCGGTAGCGGGGGCCGTCCTCTTCGTCGCGCAGGTCTCGGCGGCGACGGGGGCGGCGGCGGCTCGCCATCGTCGCTCGACACGTTGGAAGTCGGAGGTGTCGCATATTGCTCCTCCGACGTCGTGGAGCTAGACGAGGCGGGCCGTGGTGGTGGGCGTGCGTTCGTTGTCTCTTGTCTTCTCTTCGATCTTGTAATCATTGTTCTTCGTTTCCATTCTCACAATATCCATTAATCCATTAAAAATTATAAAATTATTTTGCGATGTAGATTCATTTTGACAGCTATATGTCATTCAGTCTATGTATGTAATCGTTTGTGAAAAATTCTTTGGCGTCTTCATTTTAGATGGAAATTATATGTTTATTTATGTAGTCTTTTCAGAAATATAAATTTTAAATGGAAAAATATTATTATTGTTGAAGAATAACAAATAAAGAAAAATATTTACAAAATGTACATAGTGACACTATGTACATTTTATCGAATGTACATATTATCGAAATAATAATAACAATAATTATTGTTATTATTATTTCGATTTGATTGTATTGTTATAATTATTATAATAGGCTTGTATCCCATTTAATTTTTCGATTTGTTATTTAAAGACGTCACAATAATATAAATATAGGTGAAATAATTAGTTCGATTGCATAAAAACTTCTCGAGATATGATAACTTGAAGATCACAATTTTGGACTATCCTGAAAACGCTCCATACAAAAGGCCAACACGTTATGATGTCACACCGTGCTATTTTATATGCATTAAATCAGAAATTTGTACGACAGCTATGTTAAATATTGCGTTTATGTAGCCAGTGCCGTTACGAAAGTTATAGTATTTTTTATTGTTTCTACAATGGTAATATTTATTTTTTATAATTTCATACCTTTAAAATGGACTTTCCCACCAAACTTTGACCGAAAATAAAACACGTCGGACATAAGTTATTAAAATTTTAAGATCGCAGATTCTAGTTTTATGTATTTTACGTTACTGATAGAGAGTTTTTATAATTTTGTAACATGGGCAACAAGCCTATTCTACGCAAGTATCGCAACTATTACTTATGGTATGGCAAATGTAATTAATTAGTCTAATTCCCACAGGACAGGCTTACCCTAGTATGGGTAATTATGTTAAATATAACGCCTGTAAAATATTATGGAATAAAATATTTGTGCTCAAACTCCGGTTTGTGGAGGCCAGTATTTTCAAGCCGCCTAAAGACCTCTGACTTAGCTTAACGACTGTCATCTAATGACAACAGCCCGGACCGATGGCTTAACGTATCCTCCGAAGCACGGAGCAGCTCAAGTTAAATAAACCCATCCATGGACAGCCTACAGCCGACCACTCTTCCCTCACAGAATACCGCAGCCAAATAATTTAGATAATAGAGCGACATTTGTATGGAGTTGCCGGAGTGTGCCTCGCTTGAGGCACACCCGGGCAATTCCATACAAATGTCGCGTCGATTACTACTACATAAACAAAGGCGTCTGTGAAGAGCGTGAATGAGCATGTGTGCGTGCAGCGCTATACAAACTGTTCCGGATTCGTCTCAGAGTGGAGGTGAGGTCGATACGAGAGAACAGAAAGGAGTGCCCATACTGTACGTAGTGCTATTACTTATACTGTGCTTGTGTTTGAAAAGAGGTGTGTTGGCAGCGGGGGTGGCAGCACGCGAGCGATAGTTTATTTTGCGTGCGTTAATATGCTTTGGTAGCCGTTTCACATCAAGTTGGCCGTATGCTTGTCTGGCATCCGACGTATTATAAAAAAACCATCAGTGATAGAATATCATCTACTTATATCACTCTTAGTACTTAAACTTAAACGAGGCTTTGGCGAAAAGAGAGGTAAGGCATAGCGTATTTTTTAAGCTGCCCGACTGGGGAAGTTCCTCCACCTCACAAACACTACAAGTACTTTATTATAACATTATCCACCTCACAGAATATCGCAGCCAAATAAAATTTCCCTTGAGGGTAGTAGCGATATAGGTTGGGAACGGATCGGCGACCCCTTGGTGTTGCTGATCTCCATAGGCGGTGGTGATTGTTTTCCATCAGGTGACCCACATGCTCGTTTGCCCTCTCTCACATAAAAAACAAGAACCAACCTTCTCTGCGTGTTTGACAGCAGCTCCATGATACAGAGCCAGCAGACCATCAAGGAGTCTTAAATGACCCATTCTGGTATCAATGGCTCCCGCCCCTGGCATCATGGAGCGCGTGCCTTTGAGAGCTAGTGCTGTCTCTCCCGTCATTCTAAGGGAAGAGAGAGATGAAAAATATAGCAGAAACAAAAGACCTGTAGGAAACCTAACATCTGACTTCACTCTTAGAATTTAGAAATTATACTTAGAGGCTACTTGCACCATAAACTTTATATAACACTAGCGGTCCCGACAGACGTTGTCCTGCAGCGCCATCTGCCGGGCTGATTTGTGAATCTAAACCATCCAGGGCGCCACCCAAACGCATACAAAAAAGTTCATTAAAATCTGTCCAGCGATTTAGGAGGAGTACAGTCACATACACACATACAGTAGAATTATATATCATCATCAGTTCATTTTAGTCTCTACTACAGGAGCGCGACCCTCTCTCATCCGTCAGAGACAGAAGGAGGATTTGGTCTACACTCCCCACGCTGGCCAGACGGGTTGGGGAGGACTGATCGATGTTTTATAATGTACTAGCGACCCGCCCCGGCTTCGCACGGGTGCAATGCTGATACTAAATGTACTACAGAAAGTCTTTGCGCTTTGTCCTATCCAGTCCTTCCCCAGTTATAGGCACACGCCGCCGGCTCCGCGGCCGGTACCGCCACAGCCGTTATGTCCCTGCATTTTAAATGTGTAATATCTTCTAAACTATTCATTTAAATTACATGCTGTGAAGGGCCATATTGATCTATATTAAATGCGCAATGTATTTAAGGTACTTAATTGGATAAGGATTAATTCTGTATTGCTTAAAATCGCTTCGTAAATAAGGCATTATTTCTTGTAAAAAGCAAAGGATAAAATAACGGTTATTGTGTGTTACCACTAAGAGATAGACATATACCATCGCGAACTTTTTTGTAGACCATTTTAAGGTGAACAATACTGTACTACATTATTTTGATCTATCTCGTTGGGTTCAGCCAGCGTTTGCAATTAAAGAGCAAAAAAATGTATTTATTTACGACATCACATTAGAAACCTCTAAATTATCAGTGTTTTTCTACTATGTTATGCATATATTATACATATAAACTTTCCAGTTGAATCACTCTATCTATTAAAAAAAACCGCATCATAATCCGTTGCGTAGTTTCAAAGATTTAAGCATACAAAGGGACATAGGGACAGAGAAAGCGACTTTGTTTTATACTATGTAGTGATTTCCCTTAGTCGCCTTGTACGACATCCACAGGAAGGGACGGAGTGATTCTATTCTATTATTCGTTTCTGCCGGAAACCACACGGCGGGAAATAAAGAATTATATATATAAAGATGTAATATAGGTTTAAATAAATAAATAAATATTTCTGGACAAATTACACATCGCCATCTAGTCCCAAACTAAGCAATAAGATAATAAGTGTGCTAGATAACTGGTATAATACACTTAAATACATTTTTCTTTTGTAAATGGGTAACTACATTGAAAACATAGACAACACTCACACCAAGCCAATCAGATATGTTCCTGCATACAAATGTTTGTATTATGCGAGAATCGAACCCATTATCTCGGAGTCAAAGTAGCCATTGTTAGCCATTCGACCATCGAGCTGGTCGAAGAATAAAAAATATCTAGGAGCTTCAGTGAAAATACCCACTTTTTTTCACAGGTTCGCTCCGCTCAGCATCAATTTGCTCCGCATCAGTGGAATCACAGTCTAAGATTTTTTTTATACTAGTTCAGCATAGTGTCCCCGCTTCGCCTGATGATAAGCGAAAAGTAGAGCCCAAATTGTAGCTGCAAATGACAAAAGACTAGACAAGAGTCGTCTATCTTTTGACACTGCCATGCTGGCCCGTTAGATTCTTATTCACGCTTCACTTGAAGGATCCAATGTTGTAGAAGGAGGATTTTACCTGTTAGCCACTGGCGGCATTGTCTGGTGCATGAACCTTGCCATCGACGATATGACTTGCGGCAGTGTGGCCAGCCCCGGAGACCCTGCAGTCATGTCGCTCACACCTGATGATATTATATAATTATCGAAATCTACAAAAGTATATAAATATTCCTTGTCAAATTACATAGCACCATTTAGTGTCAAACGTGGTCAAGCTAAGCAAATAGCTTGTACTATGAGTACTAGATAATATACTAAGTACGCAAAACCGAAAAATAGTTTGTTCAGAATCATGAGTAGAATCAATTCTATAATTTTCATCCATTTTTAAAGTAACTGGTTTTGAAAAATAATAATAATTATTTTTAATTGCCGTGTCTACTATTAAATTGCGCTCGACAATCAAGCGAGAAAATGTGAAGTAGGTAAACATACGTAATACCGCCGAGTCCAAAAAGTCTTAAGCGCCGTGCAGAGAGCGGCGCTTACGCGTCATTGACGCGGTGCTTGCTCTTTAATATTAGTATTTTCGTATCGTAGCCAATGGCGCGTCTTTTTGATAAGAAAGCGCCACAGAGCTCAGAAACTATTACAATTATTAGGAAAACAAAAATGTTCATATCTCCGAGAATTTTTTTTTTCGAAATTATTACTTAGATATATCAATTTATAATAATAAAACTCAGCTGGGGTGTATGAGGTTTTGCGTACTTGGAGTTACACCATACACGTTGTATATATAGATAAATAAATAAATAATAATAAATAAATATTGTCACACAAATTACACAGCGCCATCTAGCCCCAAAGTAAGCGAAGCTTGTGTTATGGGTACTAGACAACTGATAAACATACGTAAATACATTTTTTTTGTAAATACATACTTATGATACATAGAAAACACCCAGACCAAGACAAACAGACATGTTCATGCACACAAATGTTTGTCCCGTGTGGGAATCGAACCCACGAGCGTTGGTGTCGAAGCCGCGTCATTGACCACTACGCCACCGAGCTCGTCAACAACAAATACATTTTTCTTTTTGTAAATAAATGCAAAGAATACATAGAAAACACTCAGACCAAAACAAACAGACATGGTCATGCACACAATTGTTTGTCATGTGTGTAGATCGAACCCGCGACCACGGCATCAAAGTGGCCATTGCTAGTAGTTGATCACCGGGCTCGTCAAGTAAATTTATGAAATCTATATTTTCCGAGGTAGTTCCGATTCATCGTTGTGCATTTTTTACTAGGCATGGAAAACTCTTTTTGTTAAAAGTTATGCCGTCACCTTTATGCAAATAGGGTGTAAGTGGTTCATCAACATCTTTGAACCAAAGCCAACTTCACCTGCACGCGGTACACCCTGCTGACTGACAAACGAAGCTCTGGCGAAAAGAGAGGTAGGGAGCGTAATTATAAGCTACCCGACCTGGGTATGTACCTCCACCTCACAGAATACCGCAGCCAAATAACGACTCCCTTGAGGGTTGTTGTGTTCCTGCGGGTGAGTGAGGTCACCAGAAAGGAAGGAGATGCTGCGTTGGCAGCTGGGGTGACGGCACGCGAGCGATATTTTATGTTGCGACCGTTAATATGGCTACGGTAACCGCTTCACATCGGGCGGGCCGTATGCTTGTCTGTCACCCGACTTAGTATAAAAAAAAATCTTCTAGTACAAAACATGAATTCGATCAAACAGCACACCATGTTCTCAGGGGTTACTATACATTTGTACTATACATTTGTAATTAAATCTTAAAAAATAGGGGGTCGATATTTTTTTATCGGAAGTCGAAATTTCAAATTGAAGCTACTAGTTCAAATGGGGTATCATATGAAAGGGCTCGATGTGCACATTGCAAAATATATTTTATTTATTTTTTCCGACGCATTATTTTTTATTTATAATGAAAAATATCAAACTTATAATGATCCTACGTACGGAACGCTCGGTGGGCGAGTCCGACTAGTACTTGGCCGGTTTTTTTCGTCATATTTGACTGTACTATAAACTATTCAGTCGATATGAATGTTGCCTAAAATTTGTCGGTTCACTGGACGCTTGTATATCTTACCTGTATCTACTCCCCCGGCCCTGTTGTAGCTAGGTTCGAAGCTCTGGATGAAGAGGTTATCTTCACCCAACACGTTGACGAGGTCCTGTCTGCAAATAATACTATCATTGGACTTATTTGAATTGCCAAGCGTTCAGACGATTTTGCAATTCATATAAATGACCGGGTTTCAAGGGCGGATCCAGCTTTGGCGCCAGGGGGAGGTCACATAGTTGTGGTCAAGTCACTCTCAAGTTATAATTAGATTAAAAAAAATAGGTCTATTATTAATGTATGTAAGTACTGTACTTAATCTATATAGTGACAAAAATAAAAATAAAAACGTTTAGTTTAACAATTTTAATTAGTGGTCCATCTAGGTCGTGGATCCAGCCCAGGGAGTGGTCAAGACCCCCATGACCCTTCCCCTGTCGCCCTTGCTGGGTTTACCCATTAATTTTATCTCCCATATTTTTTTCAATTTTATGCCATCTTGTCCTAAATTAAGCAAGGTTTATACTATGGGTACTAGATAACTGAAATTATACTTTATTTTTTTTGTAAATACATACATATAATACATAGAAAAAACCCAGACCAAGAACAAACAGACATGTTCATGCACTGAAATATTTGTTTTGTGCTGGAATCGAACCAGCGACCTTGGTCAAAGTAGTCATTGCTAGCCATACGGCCACCGGGCTATTCCGTTGTCGTCTCGAAATGATTCTATACTCACCGTAAAGTCCTAACCAGAAACGGTAAGACTCCTCCCAAACGGTCAACATTGTAGAAGTCCAATTCACCATCAATAAATGTCCTGGTTGGCAGGTGCGGTGGCATTTGCCTTAACAGAAGTAAACGCATGTTACAGATTTGACATTTTCCATACAGTGCGACCATATGAAGCAGACTTCGAACTCGTAATAACTTCTTACTTACTAGGTACTTTCCAAGTTGGGCAGCTTACAAAAACGCTGTACCCTACCACTCTTTTGTCAAAGCCTCTTCCGTTAGTCGGCAGGGTGCACCACCGGCAGATGAGGTTGGCTTTGATGCTAAAGGTCGTTGTAGCCACTAGCTGCCCCGAACAGACTTCGTTCTGTCAAAAGTATTTTTTTTTTATTATTGTCCATGCAATTTTTGTATTTTCTCTTTATTAAAAATGTCCGTATGCCTTAAGGAAAATACGAAAAAAAAAATTGTTAGGTCGTTCTCGAGTTTTGCGCTTAGCAACATAAATTTTTAAGCTATTGCATAGCTTCTATCGCGGGCCTTGAGCGCGGGGACCGAATCCAGAAATTCCGTAACGAAAAAACCTCACGCTCCCCACTCCGACGGGCAAGGAGGTGTGGCTTGAAGGCCGTGCATCGTCTAACGTCGTTTCAGTTCGGCAGTCTTCGACACGGCGTTGTGTGCGTGCGATTAGACGTATTGTACGACTCTACGAAACTCGTTTTATTTATTTAATAATAGAAAAATTTGTTTTCTTATCCGTCACCACGCTCAAAAAGTGTAACTTGAATTAATATCAAAGAAAAAGCAATACTGCATGAATAAAATAAATAAATAAAATTATAATTGCATAAGTTGATACAAAATGCTATGCAATAGCTTTACCGCGGCAGTCCCCGAGTGCCACACGTCTTTTTTATTTATATCTTTGATTTGTTGGATTTGTCTGTACCAAACAACAAAATTTATATATCAGAAAAATTTACGAAAAATAAAATTATGGTGTAATTGTCAGGACAAGGTTTGTATGGGAAATCCGCTGGAATGAGATAAGAACGAAAAGATTGAACCACAGCGAAGCGTAGGCGGGCCGCTAAACCCAACAAACATAACGCTAAAAGCATTGTCTCTCAGTTTACTTTTTGGACATTTATTACACACTTTAACTGAAAGTGCGCAAAAGTTAAATAATTAAAGGAAGATGTAGCTGAGAAAGAGTGCGTTCACGTCGAACTAGAGGAGGAGCTCACGATTTCATACAGTTTGAACTTAATACAAATGAATGTTAGAAATAAATAATAATAAATATTTCTAGACAATTTACACAACGCCATCTAGTCCCAAATTAAGCGCAAAGCTTGTGTTTTGGGTACTATACAACAGATAAATGTACTTAAATACATTTTTTTGTAATATATACTTTATAATACATAGAAAACACCCAGACCAATACAAACAGACAGGTTCATGCACACAAATGTTTGTCTTGTGGGGGAATCGAACCCGCGACCTCGGAGTCAAAGTGACTAGAAGAAGAAGAAGAAAGAAGAAAAACATTTATTTGCACACATTACACAGTACTATACAAACAAGTTCAATAGACACAATAAGATTAAAACATAAGAAAATTTAAAGCACTGTGCAATGTCGCAAAATGGTCCCAACTCAATATGAAAACCGAAATCTGCAGTAGACTCGGCACTGATTTTCAGTTAGGACAATTTATACTAGTTAGGACTATTGCTAACCATTCGACCACCGAGCTCGTCATCCGCGCAAACAGCTAGCGGCCAATGTGAACACAAGCTCGCGAGGTCCACCGAGCTCGCACCCGCCACCGCCGTCGCGCTGAATGTGGACAAGCACTATGACTGTGATTCACAGACGATGATTGATATTATTATTTTTCTTACGGGTTTCCAATAGGATTCTCGCTCCATAACTTGAGGAGGGCTGTAAGAAGCCGAGCGTGACAGCACCAGGAAATAGCAGGCGTATTGCGTGATATATTGAACAGCCTCTGAAAAAAATAAAGCTATTGCATAACATTTTTTAAGCATCAACTTATAATTATTTATTTATTTATGCAGTATTTTTATTAAGACATTTACACCTTCTCAGTAGTCATACAAAACCCAAACTGGTATAGAATTGACAATAACATTCTTATATTTGAAATAAAATATTAATCCGAAACTCTTACGGTAGCATTTAAGCTCTCGTGAAAAGTAAGCTTAAACGCCCGAAAAACTATATGTCAAATTCGAATTTTCCTCGTATGATCATAGTAAGTCACCCATAGCAGTAAACGTCAAACTCCGATTTCGCTCCGTTAAATAAATTTTAACAAAAAAAAAATTGGTTGTCTGTAAAGTCGGTATACGGGCGAAAGTTTTACGTGACAACGACTTTGAGTGGTAAAATGTTTTCGAGTGGAAGGGACGCATGCCTTTCACTTTTTATGTCTGTCTCTCTCGCTCTTAGAAGGGACACGCGTCCACGACACGCTTACAATGAGAGCGAGTGAAAGGCACGTGCCTTTCACTCGCTCTCATTGTAAGCGCATAACGTGACCCAGTTTCTTGAAGTGTCACCCGGCTAACCAATTTATAAGACGTTGTCACGTCAAAAAAAAAAAAAAAATCCCAAAATCAGTAATGACAAAAATAATGATGTCAAAATCGAATGTCAAAAATAATAATAGCGAAAAAGTTCAAAAAAAGTCTTTAGTCATTCACCAACATCGAATAAAGTTACAAAAAGAGTAATGGCCACATCAAGGCGCGAACGTAGAAACGATAGTTCAAATTGATCACACATTTACAACTGCGCCATTGACTCGATAATAATCACTGGCGAAATACGAGTATGTATTGGGGGGTGTTAAGTTATTTTTTTTCGTAACGGATTTCTTGATTCGGTCGCCGCGCCAAGCCCGCGATAAAAGCTATGCAATAGCTTAAAAATTGAATTTAATGAAATATGTTGCAGAGATGGTAGCAGAGACGATCGCAGAAGCCAAGGTAGTCGGATACATTTGCTAATGGTACGAGTAGTTTATGGGTGCTAGCCGGCTGTAGTATGCGTAAATTATCTGGTGGCTGAAGCGGAAGTAGGTAGCGTAGATCAAATGGCCTGTTCCAAATATAGTCATGGAGTTCACCAAAACCCATTGTTTTTAGATGTATAGTAAGTACATTAACAACATTGTTTCAAGTACCTCATCAAAAGGGTTGAACAATCGAAGTACTTTTTCACGATCACGTGTTTATTATCACATTCGCCTTCGGTGTGATGAACTCACACTCGTATTTTAAGTACCCTTAATATGCAACAGTTTCATAAACTACTACTACTCATTCGTTGTCAAGTCGTGCCATACAAATATTATCGCATACCCTTTCCATTTGTTTTTATTTCCATGGACAATATTATACTATATCATACGGAACCTCCAAGAGAAATTAACTTAAACTCGTCGGAATTTTGTAGAATATCAAAATACAAAAGTAAAGATAAAATTATAAGGGAAGTCGTTATACGAAAATGTTTTGTTTTGTTCGCTGCTTCTTGTTTTTCTGATGTAAATGAGTTTGTTGTTTAGACTCGGCTGCAGGAAGGACGTAATCGTATTTTTGCTATATGTATTTCGTCCTAGATGTTTTAACAATAGCCTCATTTGTTACGAAACACGTTTTTCCAGACTAGTCTACTATATGTACCTATAGTTCACAACCTTCTTACGCCTACTAATTTCTTCTGATTAAATTCGTTGTGAGTTCCAAGGCAGCCGTAGTTTTACCATCGGCATTGCAGTGGGGTTCATTGATGATTGCCTTTTTTGGCGATTGCCGCTGTTAATCATGGCTACACAGTGGTGGAAATGCGTGGTGGGTACTCGTCCCGTTTCACTGCCGCATACCATAGATTGGATCATCATATTTAAACCTTTAATGTTCATAAACTTATTTTCTTAAAAAAAAAATATTTTGTTTTTTTTTTTATTTGTCTCCATCTATTGAGATGGAGGCAAATATTTCTATTCTTCTATTGAGAAGAATTAGCTATTCTTATATCAGAAAAATAAGGAAAAAAATATGATGATACTGTCAGGACACGGTTAGTTTTTAAAACCCACTGCAATGAGAACGGGAAAATTGAGTGCAATGTATGCACTATGCGGCCACTAGTTTACAATATAAAGGCTTTACTGAGGCGAGAAATCGACCTAGCTAGGTGTCAATTCTGTCAAAATTCATTTCCCTTTGCAAAACAGGGCCCAACCGCCGAAGCCGAAGCCGATTATCATCAGTTTTTTTGATTCCAAAAATTGGTCTTATGTTAAAGTTATTGACAAACATCTTCAGCTGAGTCGGTAGAGCTCTAGGATTTCTCCCAGCTGTAATTTTGTATGACAATATTATTATTGTCATACAAAATTACACAGCGCCATCTAGCCCCAAAGTAAGCGAAGCTTGTGTTATGGGTACTAGACAACTGATAAACATACGTAAATACATTTTTTTTTTGTAAATACATACTTATGATACATAGAAAACACCCAGACCAACACAAACAGACATGTTCATGCACACAAATGTTTGTCCTATGTGGGAATCGAATCCACGAGCGTTGGTGTCGAAGCCGCGTCATTGACCGCTACGCCACCGAGCTCGTTATATTTATCATCATAATCATAATTAGCAATATTCAGTAGTTTCATTGTCGCATTCGAAAATTCCGATGGTAATCTCGGCTTCAGCTTCGGCGGTAAGGCTCCAGGTCTTCCTAGGTAATAGCGATGATAATAATAGCAATAAGAGGGATGTTTATTTACCATGTCAAGTATGCAGTTGTCCATGATGTACCTGCGGAACTTCTCGAGGAAGATCTTGCGTGTGGACGGAACCATGTTAGTGCCGTCGGTGTTGTCCAGCAGCATCAGAACAAACTCCAACTAAACACACATATTTCTTTAGAGAGAGGAGCAAATGAGTTATGGCCACTTTGACTCCGAGGTCGCGAGTTCGATTCCCGCACAAGACAAACATTTGTGTGCATGAACATGTCTGTTTGCCTTGGTCTGGGTGTTTTCTATGCATTATAAGTATGAATTTACAAATAAAAAAATGTATTTAAGTACATATATCAGTTGTCTAGTACCCATAACACAAGCTTTGCGCTTAATTTGGGACTAGATGGCGCTGTGTAAATTGTCCACAAATATTTATTTATTTAATGGTAAGTAATACCACACCCCGCCCACTCCATAAAAATGTCGCGTCGGTAACTACTACCAAACCCCGGCCACTCCATACAAAAATGGCGCTTTTGCATGTAGTAACCAAATGACGTCTGTACACGTGCCTATGTTTGAGTGACGTTCTCTAGGGCTGACATTATACAATTATTAGTCGGACATGTAAGGGGTGTAAGTGGTTCATCAACATCTTTGAACCAAAAATCTTATTTGCACGGGGTACACCCTGCTGACTGACAGACGAGGCTCTGACGAAAAGAGAGGTAGGACATAGCGTATTTTTTAAGCGGCCCGACTGACGAAACCACCACCTCACAGAATACCGCAGTCAAATAACAATTTCCTTGAGGGTTGTTGTGTTCCTGCGAGTGAGTGAGGTCACCAGAGAGGACGGAGTTGCTGCGTTGATGGCATGGCGCGAGCGATATTTAATGTTGCGACCGTTAATATGGTTACGGTAACCGCTTCACATCAGGAGGGTGTAGTGAAGAAAAAAAAACCGGACAAGTGCGAGTCGGACTCGCCCACCGAGGGTTCCGTAGGTACGTAGTATTATTATTAAATTTGATATTTTTCATTATAAATAAGAAATAATGTGTCGAAAAAAATTAATAAAATATATTTTGCAATGTGTACATCAAGCCCTTTCATATGATACCCCATTTGAACTAGTAGTTTCAATTTGAAATTTCTACACCCTATAAAAAATATAGACCCCCTATTTTTTAAGATCTATTTACAAATGTATAGTTATGAGATTTATTCCTATACTTGTAGTCTATAACTATAACTTACTAATAATAATGTTTTATATGGATACTCAAATCTGAAATAAATGAATATTTAATTTAATTTAATTTAATAACGATGTTACTTGCCAAATTTCATAGTTCTAGGTCAACGGGAAGTACCCTATAGGTTTTGATTCCCTTGAGTGTGTCGAAATATGCATTTTTTGCTGAATAAACGGCCGTAACTTTTTTCTACGTAAACTTAGCAGTTTGATTTTTTTTTTAACTTCATGGGACCGTAGACCTGAGTATACAGTTCAAATTTCAGCTTGATACCTCCACGCATTCTCGACATAGAAATTCTTGACAGACAGACAGACAGACAGACAGACAGACAGACAGACAGACAGACAGACAGACAGACAGACAGACAGACAGACAGACAGACAGACAGACAGACAGACAGACAGACAGACAGACAGACAGACAGACAGACAGACAGACAGACAGACAGACAGACAGACAGACAGACAGACAGACAGACAGACAGACAGACAGACAGACAGACAGACAGACAGACAGACAGACAGACAGACAGACAGACAGACAGACAGACAGACAGACAGACAGACAGACAGACAGACAGACAGACAGACGGACAACAAAGTGATCTTATAAGGGTTCCGTTTTTCCTTTTGAGGTTCGGAACCCTAAAAACATAGTAAATACACTACACTGACTTCAGCCAATATTTACAAAACGCCTTGTATAATTGCCATTGCTAACTTACCCAAAATTTTATATTTTCTAATCACCACTAAATCAAACATTCGCCTTCCGAACACCGCTCATTGTAATGGTCAAACCATTTCATTCTTACTAATTGTAGCTTTTTACTATTCATATAAATGCATGCGCAATGATTTGATTCATTTTCATATTCACATGGAACAAACGTAATTTAAAACTAATTCCACACATGACATCACGCACAATAAACATTGAAATGTAAATAAGAAAATTGTAAACATTAACAATAAACCACCATAACTCAAGTGACAGCAATGTCAATTCCGCGTATGCGCACACATTTGCTCTTTGAGACATATAAATCTGCTATAATGCTATCCTATCCTATCCTTTTCTAATCTCTTATTAATTGTATCTTGTATCCTACTTTGACAGACATGAATTAGTTATGATGAAACTATGGCTGCCGCATGCTTTTTAGGTAATTTATAAAAAAATCTGTACTTTATTTCATCCAAAGGGATCGAATAAATTTCTTTTTTTGACTTTCCATGTGTTGAGACATCCATCCACTGCACAAGTAACTCCCATCTTTTAAACTGAAAGGAGAATAAAATACGAGCTACGTCAATTTGTAGGACGTTGCATCCATTGCGAACGGTTCCAAATCGGTCTCATAGGGGAGGTGAGGTCGACTAGTGAGAGCGGCAGAGAGTGTCCATACTGTACGTTAGTACTATTACTTATACTGTGCTACTACATAAACAGTGACGTCTATTCAGAGCGCGAATGAGCGTGTGTGCGTGCTGCGCCATACAAACTGTTCCAGATTTATCTCAGAGGGGAGGAGAGGTCGACACGAGAGAGCGGCAGGGAGTGGTCATACTGTAGGTAGTACTATTACTTATGCTATGGTAATACTTTGTGGTGATACCACTGTCCGATCAAACATTAACAAAGATCCATTGCCCTGTCAATGGGTCGGACTTTTCAGGGTAGCGTAGTTTCTTCTTGAAGGCGTATGATAGCTTATATCAAATCCTTTTTTTTTATACTACGTCGGGTGGCAGACGGTGACAGTCGGCCGTATGGTTGATACGGCCCGCCTGATGTGAAGCGGTTACCATAGCCATATTAACGCTCGCAACATAAAATATCGGTCGCGCTCCGCCACCCCCGCTGCCATCGCAGCATCTCCTTCCTTTACGCTCCCTACCTCTCTTTTCGCCAGAGCTTCGTTTGTCAGTCAGCGGGGTGCACCGCGGGGTGCAGGTGAAGTTGTCTTTGGTACAAAGATGTTGATGAACCACTTACACCCCAATTACACAGAGCAACAGGAATGCAATAAATTTATTTCATTTCATTAATTAATTTTAAAAAGTATTTCTTTCGTTGTTAAAATTACTAAATCTTTCATATAATGCTGAAATGTGCTTGCAAGTTTGTACCTGTACTTGTTCCAACGGTGCAATGGCGTCTGTGATCTTACTGCAGTCCTCTTTGTACTGTGCTTCCAGAGCAGTGTCATCTTGCGTCATCTTTGATAGCTTATCTGTTTACGACGAATCAAATCGAAAAATCAAACTGAACATCGAAATCGATGAGGCATTGAAAATCGAAATCGAAATGGAAATCGAAATAATAATAAATAAATATTGTCAGACAAATTACACAGCGCCATCTAGCCCCAAAGTAAGCGAAGCTTGTGTAATGGATACTAGACAACTGATAAACATACGTAAATACATTTTTTTTTGTAAATACATACTTATGATACATAGAAAACACCCAGACTAAGACGAACAGACATGTTCATGCACACAAATGTTTGTCCTATGTGGGAATCGAACCCACGAGCGTTGGTGTCGAAGCCGCGTCGTTGACCGCTACGCCACCAAGCTCGTCAAATATGAAATATGTATCTAATTCGGAATTGAACTCGGAATGAAAATCAATTTTTAACAGACTCCAAAAAAGGAGGAGGTTCTCAATTCGGATGTATTTTTTTTTAAAATGTTTGTCACATAATTACTCCGTGTTTTATAACCCGATTTGAAAAAAATAACTTTTTTTTATTTGAAAAAGTATACTTCCAGATTGGTGCCATACTTTTCTATCATCATCATCATCAGCTTGTATCTACATACATAAGTGTAGAGTAATGTTTGGAATCGGCTTTTTTTTTTGTTAAAATTGTCTATCATCATCAGGTCATTTTATTCTCCATTACAGGAGCACGACCCTCTCTCGTCCATCCCAGACAGAAGGAGGATTTGGCCTACACTCCCCACGTTGGCTAAACGGGTTGGGGAGGCCTTATCGATTTTTGGTAATGTATTTCCCTTAGTCGCCTTGTACGACATCCATGGGAAGAGATCGAGTGATTCAATTCTAGTCTGCCGGAAACCACACGTCAAAATTGTCTATATATACATAAGTCTTTTATCACTCACGTATTACAACCCTGTAACGGGTCGCCCTCAAAATATGACAAAGTTAATATCTAAATACCTAGGTATTAACTTTATGGTGTATACTCTTACCTCTTCATCACTGTAGTTATCTCTTTCTAACAGCACGCTTTGTGAAAGATTTTTTTTTTTTTAATACTACGTCGGTGGCAGACAAGCATACGGCCTGCCTGATGGGAAGCGGTTACCTTAGCCATATTAACGCTCGTAACATAAAATATCGCTCGCGCGCCGCCACCCCCGCTGCCATCGCAGCGTCTCCTTCCTTTCTGGTGACCTCACTCACTCGCAGGAACACAACAACCCTCAAGGGAGCTGTTATTTGGCTGCGGTATTCTGTGAGGTGGAGGTACATTCCCCAGTCGGGTAGCTTACAATTGCGCTCCCTACCTCTCTTTTCGCCAGAGCTTCGTTTGTCAGTCAGCAGGGTGCACCGCGTGCAGGTGAAGTTGGCTTTGGTTCAAAGATGTTGATGAACCACTTACACCCAAGATCAAGCATTTTATTCACGCCCACCGACGAATTAGTCCCAGCGGCATGCGTACTCCAGAAGTAATGGCTCAATACTGCCAGTAAGCTCGGAATTGTCGACTTAGTTTAGAGTGCTTAAGTGCGAATTTTTTGTTCGCGTTCGATCATATCAACGTAATCAAACCGACCAAATAGAGAAGAACTCTCATGTTGTGAATTTATAAGACGCGTGTTACATATCAAAATTATGCGGCTTACTTGCTCACATTTTGAAGTGAACAACCCGGCTAATTTGGATATGTAACAAGCGTCTGGTAAATTCACAATACGAAACTTTTTCTCAATTTGGTCGGCTTGTAAACGTTAACACGTTCGAATGTGAGCGAAAAACTCACACTAAGCATCCTGAGCCGGGGGCTACCGTCGTTACAGCCGTATCAACGATACGGGGAGCCCAGCATGTTCGATACGATTTTTTTTTTTTTATACTACGTCGGGTGGCAGACAAGCATACGGCCCGCCTGATGTGAAGCGGTTACCTTAGCCATATTAACGCTCGCAACATAAAACATCGCACGCGCGCCGCTACCCCCGCTGCCAACGCAGGATCTCCTCCCTTTCTGGTGACCTCACTCATTCGCAGGAACACAACAACCCTCAAGGGAATTGTTATTTGGCTGCGGTATTCTGTGAGGTACATTCCCCAGTCGGGTAGCTTACAATTATGCTCCCTACCTCTCTTTTCGCCAGAGCTTCGTTTGTCAATCAGCAGGGTACACAGCGTGCAGGTGAAGTTGGCTTTGGTTCAAAGATCTTGATGAACCCCTTAAACCCCATAAGAGTAGATAGAAGAGCCCCCTTAGCTCTGAAGTGTTTGGGTAGAAGGCCCCGCCACCAAATTCAGATTCAAGGCCCGTGGTATAGCGTAAGCTACGCTACTGCTCAAAGCTCGTTATAGGTAGAGGGTATAGTCTTACCTGCGTCCAATGGCGAAAATGTTGCTTGATTTATTGTTCCTTTCTCTGCCATTTCTGTAGTTGGGAAAAAAACATATTATAATTTTCACAGCCGGTATAGATTTGTTAATTAACCGAGCGACAGAAACCAGCAGCGCAGCGAGGTCTATAGACCGAGCTATGGCGGATTTTTTGGCACATCTCGAATCAGCTTTGATGAAGTTTGGTGGGAAATTTGGTCACACACATAATGTTTACAAATGTTGGCACTTCTCTTAGTGTTGCCAGATGTGGAAAACAGTTCGTTCCAACTGCAACACAGTTTAACGCTAACGCGGTCGTTTACGTACGTTATTGTTTTTTATATAATGTGTTTACTGTTGTAAAATAAATTCTTTAATAATAATTCAATATTAAAAAAAAAATAATAATTAAAAATTTCACCTCCCCGCCTCGGTGGGATTTGAACCCACGACCTCTCAATTACAGGTCGAGTGCTCTTCAAACTAAGCTACCAGGAAGGTTTGTGATGGCGGCGAATTTTTGCATTTCAAATTTTACTGCTGTGAAGTTTAAGCAGTTTGGCGCCATCTACGTATTAAGTGATACACTACTAAGGCGTAGCACTCTATTCTAGTAAGACTAGTCAGCACCGCTAAGACTATTAAGAAGTAATATTAGAACCAGTTACCTGCAATTCTCGGGTCTGTCTCCCCATATACAGATGTAGGTCGTTGCCACCACGTTTTTCTGATGACGGAGCGGAGAACAGCCTCATCTGGACACTTCACATTCAAGAAGTTGTCAAACCTGCATCAAAGCCGACGATTTTGGTAAATTAAACAAAAGCGGTGTAGCTATGTCATGGACTCGTCGTTTTGAATACGTTATATGCACTAAAATTATCTCAAAATAGCAGCTCTTACCTTACTGATTGAATTTTGGATGTAGAGCATAGATTTGAAAATACATACCTACGCCGAACTGTATCCCCCGATTTTGTTAAAATTTCATTTTTTGATTGCCCCCCTTTTAGTAGTAAATTTAAAGACGTATTCAGGTCAAAACATAAAGTAATGTCACAAGAACCCTTGATTTGAACATTTTTTTTATGGGAGAGGGGGGCAAACGAGCATGTGGGTCACCTGGTGGAATGCAATCACCACCACCCATGGAGACCAGCGACACCAAGAGGTCGCCGATCCGTTGCCTGCCTTTTAAGGGAAATGAAAACTCTGTTTTGAAGGCACCCATGTCGTAGTTGTTCGGAAATACCGCTGAGAGACGTTGATTCCACAGTTTCACCGTTCGTGGTATAAAATGTCTTGGAAACGTACTGTAGTAGATCGCCAATTATCAAGATAATGTTATAATAAAGCACTTGTACTGTTTAATTATATTTATTTTTACCGACCGGTTTCGCCGCTAAGGCATTATCAAGGTAAGCAGATGGTGTTTTATGTTTCTAATATGTATTTGTGACAACAATCAACAGTATAACTTGCTTTGAACCCTTAAGCACAGAATAAGAAATAGTACAAGACAGACTTGCTTGATTGCTCTTTTTGCCTGGCCGTGTGGTTTCCGGCAGACTAGAATAGAATCACTCCGTATCTTCCCGTGGATGTCGTACAAGGCGACTAAGAGAAATACATTATCAAATATCGATCAGGCCTCCCCAACCCGTTTGGCCAGCGTGGGGAGTGTAGACCAAATCCTCCTTCCGTCTAGAACGGACGAGAGAGGGTCGTGCTCCTGTAGTGGAGACTAAAATGGACCTGATGATGACAAGACAGACTTGCGGAGCTCGATGGAGTCGTTGCGAGTGTCAGTCAAATCAAACACACAAGTTCAGCAACGTCGACGCAGCCTGTCGGTCCTGGCTGGTCTTTAGATGACAGTCGCCGCAGAATAGCCGCAAGCGTGTTACTCTCCACTCCCAATGGTTGATTGGTAGAGAATGCAATAGCATTAAGACCGCCTTTTGTACCGTTTTACTGTGGTCAATAAAGTATTAAATAAAATAGAAGAAATTAGAAGAGAACGTCACCATGTCAGTCCACGATGCTTTAAATACTGCCGGAGATCGACATAAATGGCGCAATATCATCAGAGAAAAGGTGCTTCCTGGTGGAGGTCACGACCCTCAAATCTGAGGATAACGAAACATGGAGGAGGAGGAGAAGAGAACGTTATTGGAATATGTAGTTTATGAACCACTTACACCCCTTATATTCTCTTAATAATATTATGTACTTGTTTAGATTCCATACGTGATTTTATTGAAGAACACATATTTAACGAGGTGGTGCCTCGTTTCACGGTGCTGCATCAAACCACACAATGTGTACACACCTTCTGTTTGTTGATTGAAATGCATATCCTGAAAATAAAAGTAAATTGAAATGTGTTGTGGAACTCCCACGAGTTTACCGTATAACTTTTTTTTATCAAGGGTCAAGCCCGGTCATTTGATAGGAGTGCGCAGGAATATGGATCCAACGCGTAGAGACCCCTTTGAGAAGTTTGTTGTAATGTTGTACGCCCGCCGTGACCCGCTCCAGGATGTATGGAATAATTATACAACTATGTTTGTTCTTTCTCTATAATTCTATTGGCGGAGACTTGTTAGCATAGATCTACTCATAAGTATTATATACTTTAGACCTATTTCGCTGTAAGTCACCCAAATAATAATAAAACGACAGCATGGACCCGAGTCTCCAGACAGTCGGTCAGGGCCCTCGTTTCGCGTGTCATCATTGGCCGTCCAGAGAGGAGCCATTAGAGCTATATGCTCCAATTGGTGGTGTTAAAGGGGATTATGCCGCTAGTACCTTCGGAGAAAGCGCAGCACACCTCTCGACACCCCTGAGTCACTCACACCGGTGTTGCCCCCGGCCGATTTTTTGGCATTTCAGGGGCCCATCTAGTGAGTGACAAGCTACCGTCTGCCGCAAATAACGAGCAATAGAAGCAGTTATGGCAGGCGTCCGTCTCTCTTCTGTAATAGCCCGATATTTAGTTCATCCAGGTCTCATCTCCATAGCCAATTAATTTTTCATCACACTTTGTAATAATCTCATCGCCTGCCGAGACCTGCTCATAGGTATATCGTTCCATTGACATATCCTGGAGCGGGTCACGGCGGGCGTACAACATTACATCAAACTTCTCAAAGGGGACTCTACGCGTTGGATCTATATCCCCGCGCAACTCTATCAAATGACCGAGCTTGACCCGTGATTAAAAAGAGATACAAATAAGAAATATAAGAATAATTACCGGGGAGACTATATCAAATAGTAGACACTCTCTCACTACGCAATGTTCAAGCACGTCGCACACCGCTGCTTCGTCGAGGAAAGTCCACAGTATGTCCAAAAGAGTACAGAGCCGTGGCTGCGGTTGAGTAAGTAATTTACTTGATAAGTTTCTCTGAAACAAAATGGACAATTCTTTAATAAATTCTTTGCGAAATTACAATTTTGTAAAACAAAAGTTACAGGCAATTTAATCTACGCTACTTTGCGTGCTTCTGCCACCAATTAGTTCATGCAAACTATTACTGGCCGGCACCCATTCACTGCCGTTAGTAGATGCATGCGACTGCCGTGGCTGCTTTGGTCGTCTCTGCTTCAGCTGCTGCGGTCGTCTCGGCGTAGCTCCAATATCTGACACAGAAGAAACCAATAACCGTGCGACTGCTGCCGCCCTGACTGCCGTGGTCTTTTCTGCGGCACGTGTTTCGCCTTTATGCGAGGCATCTTTAGGAGATCTGTAGATGTTGATGGTTAGAACAACAACCTAACAAATGACAAATCCTTTATATCGTATATATAAATTTCTCTAAATTCGACGGATAACCGAAGTGGTCGACATAGTCTTCAGAGTTTGCAAGCTGAAGTGGCAATGGGCCGGCCGCATCTGCCACGTAAGTGATGGCAGATGGAGGAGGAAGGTATTAGAGAGGATGCCGCGCGTAAGACGACGAAGTATTGGGCGCCCTCCTTCTAGATGGTCCGATAACCTTAAGAAAGCGGCTGGATGCGGAAGGCGGAGGATCGTATCTGGTGGAAAGCATTGGAGAAGGCTTATATCCAGCAGTGGGTAGATACAGGCGGATGATGATTACAAATACTGATGAAGCTAGAAGAGAAAGTTAATGGAATTTGTTATAGAATAGCCAATTAAACACTTAATTGTAAGTACTTTGACGAGCTCGGTGGCGTAGCGGTCAATAACGCGGCTTCGACACCAACGCTCGTGGGTTCGATTCCCACACAGGACAAACATTTGTGTGTTCTGTTTGTCTTGGTGTAGGTATTTTCTATGTATCATAAGTATGTATTTACAAAAAAAAATGTATTTACGTATGTTTATTAGTTTTCTAGTACCCATAACACAAGCTTCGCTTACTTTGGGGCTAGATGGCTCTGTGTAATTTGTCTGACAATATTTATTTATTTACTTACGAAATTTTCTTCTTTCACTTTCAAGTAGAACTCAGCTGCGTGTTGGTCTGGATGTATTCCTTTGGACTTCATGCCAATCGCACCCCGAAGACGAGGTAGCAGTTCTCCCACCACTACATAGGATAAACGAAGAGACGTCCCTAGTTCTACTACTACGATCCGAGCTAGGGACATTAAGAAAGCCTGTGAAATGAGAACGATAGGCTACTTGACAACGTTCAAAAATTGTATAAATTATTTAACAACTAGCTGATGCCCGCGACTTCGTTCGCGTGGACTTTATGATTCCGGCGTATTAATACAAATACGAACTAATGTAGATACATAAGAAAATATTTGTTATACGTTAAAAGTCAATATATATTTTTTTGTTTAACATATACACCATAGTTTAAAAAATAAAATTAAGGGAGTCTTTCCTTCGGGAGCTAATATGAACAGACCTGAAGCGTCACTAACTCTCGAGAAAGCCATGTAAAGTTGGCCATGCGAAAAACAACCAGTCCTAAGCTTGTCACCAGCGAATTCTAGTGATTTTTTTATTGTCATAGCAAAGCAAGTGGTCACAGACAACTGTGTACGTTTAAAATTAAAATGGATTTTTTTTTGGAGAAGAGTGGTGGATCTATTATACGCGGAATAAATACAGTTTCACCCGCAACACTCCCAGTGAGAATCTCAGCTTCAATTATATTGCGCTGCCATTGACTTTACTTCAGAAAGGAGATCTACCCCAAATTTTAATAATATTCTTGAAAAATCTTGGGCACGTAAAGTTCTATCTACAGCTTCTAGTGCCTTACTGTTAGCCATTTCGCATTCATCTCAAACGATTAGGCAGCAATCCTGAAACACCTTCGCTTTGTCACAGTTTCGTGTCACAGACCATGTCGGTGTTTCAATTGTGTTTAAATCGAGTAGGATATTGAACATTGTATTTGCGTCCTTCCGCCTAGTAGTAATGTGGCTGCAATACCTGGCGATGCTGCTGCGAGATCTTATTTTATAGTTTCCAGTCCCTCCTGGAGCAATTAAGAAAAACAGTTTCCCCTCGTTGCTTAAAACACTTTCCACCACCAAATCAAATAAACTCTGATCTTGATATATAGCGTCCCGCAAATGCACGTATTCTTCTGGTTTGTGCGAATATATGCCAATCGTTTCCTTTCAATTTTAGCGTACACGTCTATAATAAACTGACTAAATAGACCACGTTAACTTTGTAAATAAAATAAAACGATTGCGTCTAACTTGTAGCAGGTAAGAATAAAAGTAGCACCCCGCGGTTTTTTTACAATACATTCAATATTTTGTTAATCTATTTATTGTAATCTATGTATTGTAATAAATAGATTTAAAAAAGTAAAAAAACACGCTATAATAGCAAATAGAACTAATAAACTTTTTTAGTTCTATTGGCTGTTAAAGCGTGTTTTTTTTTACTTTTTTTAAAAACTATAATTTATTATAAACACGTGTTGTTTATGCAAATAACTTTAACTTTGTCCTGCATCAGGTGTTCCAAATCTTGGATTTTTATACCTCAACCAAAAAAGCTCATCAGGCTGAACAACTTTTGCTAAGGCGTCATTTTTATATTTCTTATAGTTTACCTGAACCACTAAGGTTATGCATCAGGTGTTCCAAATCTTGGATTTTTATACCTCAACAGAAAAAGCTCATCAGGCTGAACAACTTTTGCTAAGGCGTCATTTTTATATTTCTTATAGTTTACCTGAACCATTATTGTTCTGCATCAGGTGTTCCAAATCTTGGATTTTTATACCTCAACAGAAAATGCTCATCAAGCTGAACAACTTTTGCTAAGGTGTCATTTTTATATTTCTTATAGTTTACCTGAACCATTATGGTTCTGCATCAGGTGTTCCAAATCTTGGATTTTTATACCTTAACAAAAAATGCTCATCAGGTGTAACAACTTTTGCTAAGGCGTCATTTTTATATTTCTTATAGTTTACCTGAACCATTAAGGTTCTGCATCAGGTGTACCAAATCTTGGATTTTTATACTTCAACAGAAAATGCTCATCAGGCTGAACAACTTTTGCTAAGGCGTCATTTTTATATTTCTTATAGTTTACCTGAACCATTATGGTGCTGCATCAGGTGTTCCACTTTCCAAAATCAATTATACCCTATATTTTGCCCAGGCTTAACAGCTATATAACAAAAAAAGTTTCATTCGAATCCGTCCAGTACTTCCAGAGATTAGCGTGTACAAACAGACATACAGACATACAGACATACAGACAAACAGACAGACATTTTTTTTAAAATTCTTACTCTATTACTATATCTCCATCGCCTCCAATTGTTTTTTTGTAAATATATTCAATGTACAGACACATTATTTTTACTGTTTTATTATATGTATAGATATCGTAAAATACACAAAACTATAAAGATCTGCAAACTTTCATTCTAATATCTAACCATCCGACTTATATTAGGGTCGATCAAAGTTTGGCGGGAAAGTCCAGTTTAAAAGTATGAAATAATTTAAAAAATATATTTCCATTAGAGAAGCAATAAAAAATACTATAACTTTTATTATGATACTAATTACATAAAGGCAATATTAACATAGCTGTCGTACAAATTTCGGATTTGATGCATACAAAATACAAAACTGTGACGTCATAATTCAGTAGCCTTTAGCCTTAGCCTTAGTATAGCGTTTTTTTTCCCAGGAGACTACAGCATGGGGTTCTTCAAAAAGGGCGTGAAGAGGTTTTTACAGGGTCGGCAACGCGCGTGTGATGCCCCTGGTGTTACAGGCGTTCATAGGCTGAGGTAGCTGCTTTCCATCAGGCGGGCCGCATGCTTGTTTTCCACTCTAGTGGTATAAATAAATGGAGCGTTTTCGGGAAATTCTAAAATTGTGATGGTCAAATTAACATATCTCGACAGATTTTTGTGATATTTTTTTTTTTTTTTTATAACCTTTTCTTTATAACCTATAATTATTATTATATGTAAAACCATCCTTCATTACAAATAGAAAGAAAAAAATGACATCTAGCCTATTAAGAGATGTGCCCTGGAATTGAGGAATCACAGCAAATGGCGTTATCTTAGCAGTGAACGCGCAAACTTGTATCTTTGTTGAGTTGAATTGAACTCAATTCAAACCTGAGGCCCTACCGCCGAAGCTGAAGCCGATTACCATCGAATATTTGGATTCGCATAATAGGTCTTACGTTTTAGTTATTGACAAACACCTTCAGCTTTATTCGGTAAAGCTCCAGCTAAGCTACAGCCCCCTTACCACCATCTCTTATTGCGACTCAAGAACTGAATAGATTGCTAATTCATACCAATGAATAAGCGACTCTATTTCAAATGGAATTAAGCAATCTATCCAATTATTGAATCGCAATAAGAGATGGTGGTAAGGGGGCAGGTCATGTAAAAAAAAGCTGGAAGAAAGCGGAGGGGGCGTGTTTGCGCATGGACACAACCGCATACCAAAGTACTAGGTCTGTTGTGTTATTTTTTAACAAACCTTTAGCTAATATGCTTCGTATATTAGTTATTGTTAGGTACATCGCACGTCATACCACCAAATAGACCGATAAATCGCGTAATGCGCAGCTTGACCGCCAACAGGGGCGCCGGCTTTTAGAAAACCTCATGGGTGCTCATGCTCATTTGATGACTCGAAAAAGTGTGAAACCCACAAACACCCCAGACCCAGCACAAATATCCGTTTCATCAACAAACATTTGTGTTGGTGCGGGAATCGAACCCGCGACCCTTGCGTCTCAACCGGCGTTCTAAACCACTGCGCTAAACGGGTTGTCGAGTAATGAAAAACGCCCATCCCTAAGAGGCGATTACTGATTTGTTTCTTGATGTCTATTCTCAGGGGTGCTCGGCACCGACTGTTTATTTCTCGTGGGTGCTCGAGCCCCCGAGAACCCACGGAGTCGGCGCCCCTGACCGCCAGCGTTCTTTTTACGTGACGCGACCTATAAACACATGTACCTTAAATCTAAGTTGAAGTTTGATTTTCGCATTCAAAATATCCGACGAGAATCGGGTTCAGCTTAGGCGGTAGTGCCCCTGGGGCCATATGCCTCAGCGATGCCAGCCAACAGAGTCTTTATTTCCCTTGAAAGGCTGGCAACGGATCTGTGACCCCTTGATGTTGCTGATCTCCACTGGCGGTGGTGATTGCTTTCCATCAGGTGCACAACATGTTCGTTTCTCCCACCCCTCTCTCATATAAACAAATACAAACGGGAATTGGATACCTTTTTAGACATTTTCTTAATCTCGGCGTTTTGAGCATCTATCGCATGTGGAGAACTTTGAGGGCTATATGTTGAATCAGTGCTATGTATACGAAGCGTTACTTCTTCTTCTAAACCTTTCGAAGTTTCTGATTTAGTCTGAAAGTTATATACAAACAAAGACGCAAATGGTATATTTCTATAAAGTGTGTCCAGGAAGAAAATGTATACATGAAAGGGGGTTTTAGTCATCAATTTTTTTGTTGAAGTGAATTTTTCAATATACATAGAGTTAATATACATAGACATTAGAGTTTTTTTTCCCATAATTTTTGATCTATTTTCACCCCCTTTCACATATTACCTACACTTTATCCGAGATACATATTGTATTTGCCCCCCCCCCCCCTTATGTATATGTAAAAAAACTCGTCTGTTTTCTCGCCTACCAAATGGTACCACAGAATAAGAAATAGTATTACTGATATTACCGTACCATTAATTATTGTTAGGGAGACTGATATACTGCTACATAAAATTGTACTAATATACTGCTACATAAAATTGTAGTTTCTGTTTGTAATCTCTACAGACAGATAAATTAAATTGGAGTGTCTGTTTGTAATATTAAAATAACCGTTTTTTACTACATGCATATTGAAGTATACACGGTACATATACAAAAATAATATTTTTTACAATTTTTGTCTGTCTGCCTGTCTATCTGTACAGTTAATCTATGAAACGGCTGGACCGATTTTGACAGGACTTTAATTGGTAGATAGCTGATGTACAAAAGAGTAACTTAGGCTACTTTTATTTTAGAACTTTTATTTATTTTTATTAGTATAAATAAATAATAAAAATATAACTATTCCGCGCGGACGAAGTCGCAGACGCAGTCTATAATATTTGGAAAAACCGGATGGAAAATAAATACTAGCAGATTTTATTTGTATACAATATACCATAAACAGCTCGGATTCTGAGTCTGTCGGAAATTAAATGCGATGAGAGGGAGAGGATACCGTGATACTCGAATCTAGGGTTGCCACCCATCCGGGTTTCCTCGGATTTGTCCTAGTTTTGAGGGCGTCCGGGGAGCGTCCGGCCGGGGTTTTATTTGTAGTCCGGGGTTAAAAGTTTTAAATCACTACATCCCGCAGCATGTCGCGAATAACCATCTTGTACAGAATAAAAAATAGTACATACCTACTTAAGATTTAAAATCCGGAGTTTTCACGCATCTTTCCATGATTGCTAGCTTTATGAGATGGCAACCCTACTTGACTCTCGAAATTAATAAGAATTTCATTAACTGCTTTTAGTTTTAGCCGTGAAAGAGCATCAAATATCTAATGACGACGAGCTCGGTGGTCGATTGGTTAGCAATGACCACTTTGACTCTGAGGTCGCGGGTTCGATTCCCACACAAGACAAACATTTGTGCGCATGAACATGTCTGTTTGTCTTGGGCTGGGTGTTTTCTATGTATTATAAGTATGTATTTACAAAAAAATGTATTTATGTTCGTTTATCAGTTGTCTAGTACCCATAACACAAGCTTTGCGCTTAATTTGGGACTAGATGGCGCTGTGTAAATTGTCCAGAAATATTTATTTATTTAATGATAATAGGATTGGATAAAATTTGTTACCTTACTAGCTTTGGTGGCAACTGGCTTCAGGTCAGACAAGTGTGATAACTCATCAACTAGAACGTCGAGATATTTAAACAGAAGTGCAGCGCGTGTGCATTCCCGAGTCGGTGCTGCTTGCAGGGGAGCATAACCCTCTACTGGAAATCTATGGTAAAAGAAAATATGAATTACAGTACGTTTTAATAATTCAAATCCACCTGGGCACTCGAAAAGATACATATAATAAGTATATCAGCTGAAACGTTAAAATATATGTGTAGCACTGGTTAAAATTGAATTATACGGCTAGCTCTTTCATTGAACAACGCCATTTAACCACACGTCTACACGTTTAGGCGAATAGCTGAACACAAGGTTCAACAGTACAATTGGACTACGCTTAGCTGATTATATGCATTTTGGTTGACTAACCATCATGAATTTGAGTCGCTTTTCGGTTAGGGTTGATTTTTCTTGTATTTTATTAGCAAAGCGGGGCTCCGTCGACCTAGCTCTTTTTTTATATATGAGAGGGTGTAAAACGAGCATGTGGGTCACCTAATGGGAAGAAATCACCACCGCCCATGGTGATCAGCAACGCCAAGGACGGCAACCCCTTGGCGTTGCTGATCACCATGGGCATTTCCGTTGCCAGCCTATTCTTCTTCCTTTTCTTCTTCTTTCTGGTGACTTCACTTACTCGCAGGAACACAATAACCCTCAAGGAACTTGTTATTTGACTACGATAATCTGTGAGGTGGAGGTACTTCCCCAGTCGGACAGCTTAAAAAATACGCTATGCCCTACCTCTCTTTTCGCCAGACAGATGAACGAGGCTCATCTGTCAGCAGGGTGCATAGCGTGCAGGTGAAGTTGACTTTGGTTCAAAGATGTTGATAAACCACTACACCCCAAAATTCTGCATAACAGGGTTCAATTTTGGGATAGTAGATTAATCATATTGTTTGTTGTACACCACTACGTCTGGACACCTAAGACATCAGCAATTTACCAAAAAATCAGCTCTACAATTATAAAATGCAGATTCAATGTTTCTACGAAGAAAACACAATTTTTTTAACTGACTCCAAAAAAGGAGGAGGTTCTCAATTCGGCTGTATTTTTTTATTATTATTTAAATAGTTGTCTTGGACAACTTGCCAGATAAATATTTTTTTAAAAATGGAAAAATTCAACTCCCCCCCCCCATCCATACTAGCGTGGGGCAGGTGAATTTTTCCATTTTTCAAAAGATATGTATTATTTATGTTTGTTATTTAATTACTCCGTGATTTATAAACGGATTTCAAAAAAACTTTTCTTATTTGAAAGAGTATACTTCCAGATTGGTTCCATATTTTTTTCATCATCATTATCCTGTATCTACATACATAAATGTAGAGTAATGAGTAAAGTCGGTTTTTTTTTGTTAAAAATTATAATTATTTATACTTACACAAATGGGACGTGACCAAAGTTAGCATAAAGGTGTTCTTGCATAGCTAATGACACAGCCGGGAAGTACGCGATACCAGACCCATGAGATACCTTGTCAAATGCGATACCCATTGAGATTCCATTTCTGTAATAATAATAATTATATTAAAAATTACAAAAAGCCCGTAGGGCAGCTTGTGGCAAGCTGTTGTGTGAGTAACGACACCACGGACCCGAGTCCCGAGTTGGAAACTCGGTCAGGACCTTCGTCTCCGGCGTGTCTTTATCGGTCGGAGTGTAAACACAAGAAGGCCCGCAGGACTGTCAGCTCTGGCTTGAGTTCATTGGCCGTCCAGAGAGGAGCCGTTAGAGCTATATGCTCCAGAGGTGGAAGTGTTAAAGGTCATAACGCCGCTAGTACCTTCGGAGAAAGCGCAGCACATCCCAAGTAACACAATTGGCATTTGAACTAACCAGTCGTGAACTTATGTAGAACTTAAGGTCTATATAAGCTCTTATAAAAGTTCATCAAACAGCCTGACGCTCTATATAAGCATATGAAAGCCATTATAATACTTTAGATTGTATAGCGGTTGGCTAAAGGTATCACAAAATGATTTTATAATGCCTTCAGTTTTAGTGCAGCATGCCGCAATGCCGATGTACAGCTTTTAGCTAATTTTATTGCCATTGTATCTACAATAGCATTTTTAAATGCCTAACGCTGCATAATAGCATAAACTTGAACCATTATAATGCACCGTAAGTCCGCTATACAGCTTTTAGCTGTTTTCAGTACTTTTGGTTATATAATTGCACTTTTAGGTAGTAAGTAAATGCCTATTGCTGCTTAATACCATAAACCTGAACCATTATAATGCTAAAATTCTGCTGTACAGCTTTTAGCTGGTTTCAGTACCTTTGGTTTTATGATAGCATTTTTAAATGGTAAGTAAAAGCCTAGAGCTGCTGAACAGCGTAAACTTATATCATTGTAGTGCTTGCATTTTGAAAGATCAATTGAGTTCTGTTGTACACCTAGGAGTTCTATAATAGAATACATGTGAGTTACAGTAATGCTTAAAGCTGTACATACATCCACTTAGTAGTAATTAATCCGTTTAGAAGACCTTTTTATCAACTCATGCCGAACAGACTTAAGCTGTACAAAAATCTGGTTAAATAAAAGAAAATAGGTTTTGTCGTTCAATGATCACTAAAATTGCATTTAATAACGGAACTAAATCAGTTCACATGAAGTCTACTGGTATATAAGTGAACACATATAAAACCACTTTGCAGACGATGACACTACGGTGGTTTATCAAAAGTCTTCTCTCTGGCCTCTGGCTTAATAAATATGTACATGTGAGTATTTATACAGCTGATGGTATTAATAAGCCCTTTTTATGGTTCACCAAGCTGTTTAGAACGGCACCATTTTGTAAATATTCCATAACCAAAAAAATATTATTATTTCGACTTATGTAAGAAACTAATAGACCAATAATAAAGTGATAGCTCAAGTTAATTCATAACTATTAAGTTAATCAAGCAAAAATTTCGTTCTACATAAAAATAAGCACATGTTTTTTTATTACACCCATATCTTTTTATAACATTTTTAACAAAGGCTCTATAAACTGAAGGCGCGTGAAAATTTTCAATGAAACCTATATAGACATTGACAGTAAACTACATTTCGCAGTAATATTTGAAGGCAAGTAATAGAACAAGAGTAAAAAAGTTACCCAGAATATAATGTCAAACAACAAACTTATTCAATTTCGTCACCATCAGTCATATCGCTAGACGATAATTAAATTACAACGTTTATTCTATTAAAGCATTTGTACCGCGGCATTAAGGATGTTTTTTCAAAAATATAGAACTTATTTGAGTTCTATATGTGAACACTTGAAAGACTCCAATAATTCTTTTGCTTAAATTGTAATGCTAGTTTAATGCTTCTGTAATGCGATTAGCAACTTCAAAAACAGTAATAGTGCTAGTATAATGCTTCTGTAATGCGGTTACAACTTTTTTTGACCATAGTAATGTTGGTATAATGCTTCTGTCATGCGAATAAAAAACCAAATAAGATCCTAAAGCTGTTTAATTTGTGCCCAAATTAGCATTATATTAGCATTATAAACGTATATAAAACTAATATAGAACTTGGGTTTTAATGCTAAAACGATACATTAAAACCATAAGTCGGCCATTATACGGCTACACTGTGTTACTTGGGATTTCTCGACACCCCTGAGTGACTCACACCGCCGTAGCCCCCGGCCGATTTCCTGGCATTTCAGGGGCTCATAATAGTGAACGGCAAGCCACCGCCTGCCGCAAATAACTAGCAATAGAAGCAGTTATGGGCCATAACTTATGGCAGGCGTCCGTCCATCTTCTGTAATAGACCGGTATTTAATTCACCCAGGTCTCATCTCCATAGCCCATTAATTTTCCATCATACTTTGTAATAATCTCCACGCCTGCCGAGACCTGCTTATGGGTATATCGTTCCATTGATTTCCCACCGAAGAACTGTATTTGTGTTGTGACCTTCTAACAGTCCGCAAATTGTATATACTGCACACAGTCCTTAGGCTTCACAAATCTTTGCCGTATAATAATAAAGCGACTACATAAAGAAGAATGCATAATGTGGCACCGATAGTCCCTGTCAAAACCCAGAACGCTAGGAGACAGTTTCTTAATCAGTCGCCCTACTTATACAACTATATTAATAAAACTATTAATATATACCCTCTTACCTGTTATCGATGCAAAAGGTCTGTTATAAAGTGGCTTAAAACTTTAAGCTATGATCAAGTTCAAGCGCTTCTAAAATGACAGCAGATTGCGACTAATCTATATTGATACATAGCTACGTTCAAATATATTATGTTATACCCAAAGTTAGCATGTACTTTAACCCACATTTCTGTCCACTATCTACACACGCATACATACATTGATTTTGGCAAACTATACTTATATATTTAATGTATACTAAATTTGTAAAAGTTTAATTTTGTCATTAGTATTACATTCATGTTGTTGCTTTGTTTATATCATTATTATTTTAATTTACTTTTTTTTTTCTCTTTATAATAAAAATTGCAAATAATTTAGATAGGTACTACAAATAAGGAAGAACAGGGTTTTCTATCACAAGTATATTGTTTTACTTAAAAGGAAACCCTGACCATATGTTATGTAAAAAACAAATTATGTGAAATAAAGTTATTTTTCATTTTCATTTTCATTTCATTTCATTGATATATCCTGGAGCGGGTCACGGCGGGCGTACTTCTCAAAGGGGTCTCTACGCGTTGGATCCATATCCCCGCGCACGTCTATCAATTGACCCGTGATTAAAAAGAATTATAAATATGAAAAGTAAAAAGAGGAGATTTAAATGAGATGAAATCAGCTGGTTGGATGAGGATTCCAAAAAATCATAGTAGAGTAAGAACCATGGATGCACCAAAGATTTTCATGCTTGTCAACCCTTGGCTTTAGATTAGGTATATTCAAAATTGGTATATTGAATTGTTCTTTCCCAGTCGAGCAGCTTGCAAATACGCTGAACCTAACCTACCTCTCTTTTACCAGAGCCTCTTTCGCTAGTCGCCAGGGTGCACCATGCGCAAGTGACGTTGGCTTTGGCTTTAAATGTTGTGGCGAGCCACTTACACCTTATTTTTTTATTGACTTTGACAATAACGATCTTTTAATAACCGACACATACCGATAATATTCTAAAGTGCCTCTGTCCAAGTCTATACACGATCCTATCACGTCACCGGGAAGCCAAGACTGGCCGTAGGGTGAGGTGGCGACGTTCCACTTGCGGATCCTTCCACCATCATACGCATATGAATTTGCCGTGTCACCAACTCCTGTGTCCATGGAGAACATGCAGTTGGAAGTGCACCAACCAATCTGTAAAATTAATTGTAATAACTAATGTGGAGGAAATTCCTTGGTTCTTCGTCGAACTTCTTTGTTCCGGATTCGATCCATTAGAGAAACCCGTAACATTTATAGCCTGACCTTTATAGCCTGTGGACTTGCCCGATGGTCTGTGTCAAAATATAAACTAAACTAGACTGAGGAATTTAAATTCAAAAAACTAACATCTAAGACAGCTATGAGTCCCCAATCGTGTACTAGTAGCCACCACCAGGTGTAGTAGGCACCAGCTAGTAGTACTTAAAATCCGTGGTGCACGGCAGTTGAGCTTCACTTGACTACCCATCACTTTAGGCTTATAATGCCTTATTTGCCATATTGCTGTATATCACATTGCTAATAAGGGACGTTAAATTCCAAAAGCTTCTAACTCCTACTAATTTCTTCTATTAAATTCGTTGTGAGTTCCAAGGCAGCCGTAATCTTACCCCCGGGACTGGACTTAATTTTTCGTTCGTTGTTTTTTTGGAGGTCGCCGCTATTAATCCTGGCTACACAGGAGACACAATGGTGGGAATGTGTTGTGGGCCACCGTCTAAAAAACTATAAGGACATGTTCTTAATAAGAATCAAAGCAATATAAGTTCACATTTTGCGTTTTGTATGTTTTACGTGTTTAACACTATGCGTCGCGACGTTTGATATTACCTGCATAATTCCCTTAGTCCCCAGTTGCACCTCATACATCCACTTGCTTGAGAAAACACAGGCTGTAGCTCTAATTGTTGCGAAACTAGATAGACCCTGGACGCTGACTCTCTCATCACCAACTAGTACTAACCGACCTGTACCTAAAATAAACATATGTAAGATTAATAATAAGATATGATCAACATCATTAGCCTGTATCTATCCACTGCTGGATATAAGCCTTCCCCAATGCTTTCCACCAAATACGATCCTCCGCCTTCCACATCCAGCCGCTTCCTGCCGCTTTCATAATATCATCGAATCATGTAGGAGGGCGACAAACGCTTCATCGTCATTCTCGCGACTCTCATCTATCTGCCATCACTTACTCTACAGATATGACCGATTCATTGCCTCTTCAGCTTGCAAACTCTGAAGGTTATGTCGACTTCTTTAGTTCTCCTTCAAATTTCTTCGTTCCGGATTCGATCCTTCAAAGAAACCCCGAGCATAGCTCTCTCCATCGCTCGCTTCGCGACCATTAGCCTGTTCGTAAAATATAAAGCGTAGATCAATATGACTGACTTACCAGTTGTAGCATCAAATACTACAAGTTTAGGGCCAACGCGACCAGGTCTATCGTCCGTTTCTGGAGTCTGGAAAAACAGATCTCGATTCATAGGAATACTAGTTTATGCATTCGACTACATGAATCTACAATTTGCTAAACAGACAAAATATCGGGATGAACATTATTATCTTCTAATTTTTGGGATCATCATCATCAGGTCATTTTAGTCTCCAATACAGGAGCACGACCCTCTCTCGTCCGTCCCAGACAGAAGCAGGATTTGGCCTACACTCCCCACGCTGGCCAGACGGGTTAGGGAGGCCTGATCGATGTTTTATAATGTATTTCCCTTAGTCGACTTGTACGACATCCACGGGAAGAGACGGAGTGATTCTATTCTAGTCTGCCGGAAACCACACGGCCAATTTTTGGGATACACATCTTAATCTAATCAAATATGCTTAGTGGAGATATTTCAGGCCACTCGCCTATGGATTTTGATTGAGATCCTATGGATTGAATATTGCAGGCAGAGTAGACTGCTCCTATATGCTGCATGTAAGCTGCACATTCCCAGCAACTAATGTTGACTGTATTTATTGACACCGTAGAATAGAATACTTACTAACAAAACGAGTCATGTTACATGAAATTTGAAAATAAATAATAATAAATACAGCGGTAGTAATTAATTTACTAAAAATACTCACTGCCGTTATGACAGGCGCATGTTTCTTCGCTGCCTTTGATTTATGAGTCACAGCTTTAACTTCTAGTAATTTTGAAAGATTATCTTTTACGTGATTCACGTATCTGCTTCTCCTAATGAAAATATAAATGTGTATTTTAAAAAACAAAGAAGAATAGTAAAAGTCTGCTACGGCTATGGTGTTGCGATAGTCTTAAACTGAATACTTAAAATGTAAGTTTCAGTATCTCCGAGACACCCATGATCGCGAACTCCGTTCTAACAACTCTCTTGTACTCTATACTCCACTTTTTCGTTCTTGCTTCATTTCAGACTTCTTTACTTTACAATCATCGCGTTTATGGAATGCGTTACCTGATTCCATTAGAGAATCTTCCAGTAAGTTCAGTTTCAAAAAGAATGTTCAAGCTTATTTACTTGAGAATTTATCCAAGCAATAATCATCATTGTTCTATTTACTGCTTTTCTTAGGCATTTCCGTGTATAATTATATATATATGTGTATGATTATGTATATGTGTATGATTATGTATATGTGTATAATTATGTATATGTGTATGATTGTGTATATGTGTATAATTAGTATATGTCTATGTATCATATATAATTTTATGTTTTCATAGGTATTTATTCTGTGTATGTTGTTGCTAATATTTTGTGAACCGCGTTCGAGTTTTATCTGCTTTTCCCGAAGGTTGACTGGTAGAGAATGTTCTTAGCATTAAGTCCGCCTTTTGTACCCTTATTCTATAAAACGTAAAACTTCATTATGCACGCTTGACTTGGGGAGTAAGCTGGTGAATGCGTGACGAGAGCGTTACGGAAACGGTTGTAAAATTGAAGGTTCTAGCGGGGCGATGATAATTTTAAACTCAATTTTCTGTATCAATACTTTATACTTTATTACAGGTATTTTATTACAGCATAAACTTAAAGTGAACAACCACTCTCGACGACGTTCAGCAACTCAGTGAGCTCTCGGTTGTGAATTCGTTACTTTTCGAGTCGGATATTCCCGCTCTTCTTCGCTTAAGGCGCGACATTGGCACGAATGCGTAACGATTTCACTTCCGAGTTTAATATCAGTACTTGTTTAAATTAAATGATCTAGAACACGAGTTAAATGAGTTAACAATTCGTTTTATAATTAAATAAAATTATTTTAGCATATTTGGCTAGTAAACTATTCCAAAAACTGTTACTAACATCATATGAAGTATTCCAATTGACAATTACTTTTTCTCAAATGAAATTATGGCAACAATTACAAATAAAATGAAACTAACTTAAAGAAGAAGCTTACAAATTCGTCCATCCTGATAACTTAGTCGCGTCCTCGTGACCATGATTGTATAAAATAAAATAAAAAATAAAAACTTTTAACGTTAGACTATCTATATAGGTACATCATAGTTATCTTTATCGTATTTATTCATTAATATATAGTAATAATTTAACGCTTATCACAATCAATAAACAACTTAACATGAAACAACACTTATAATATTATCCGTTAAACACAAGAATATATTTTAGAGTTTCAATATTTAACAAATTCAATGTAATATTAATATTTTTATTAGACTCTACAATTAAATATATAAAATATATATACCACATCAAAAAAAAAATCAATTATCCACCTGTAAAGATATATAATTATAATCCATAATCCAATCCATTTTACCACCTTTTGGTAAATATCAATATCCATACAATCATTATCCGTTTAACGTAAATCTATTAATCCATTATCCATAATCCATTAATCCATAATCTATTAATCCATAATCATAAATCTATTAATCCATAATCCGTTATCCGATTTACTACAAATAAATCCATAATCCATTATCCAATTTACCACAAATAAATCCATAATCCATTGAAATTGGATTCAATCCATAATCCAATATCCACTTTACCACCTAAAGGTAAATATACGAGGAACGATACTTTATGCAATAAATAAATAATATCTCAATAACCATTATTCAACATCCCTCTGTAATATAAATCGTTGTACATGTCTCATTTATACAAATAAATTCTATCCATTTTATATAATTTTTCTTGTACCTTACAATTGGATCCTTCATCTAAATCAAACGCATTTTAAAACAATTATTATTTATTTGGGCTTACATTACATTAAAACGCACTTAAATATAGTATTATTGATCTTAGTGTTCTACATCTCTAACAACATCAACATCGCTCATACTGACGCTTTCGGTGTCTCTTTCATCTGAACTAGAATCACTTTCAACGGACCTTTTAAAATTCAACCACGGGTGTATTCTCTCAACCGGGTGAACGCCTCTGTATTTTGCCTGCCCTTTCCGTCTCGTAATTTGAGTATCTTCTACGGTATACCTATCGTTGCTTAATACTTCTACGATCCGATAAGGACCGAAACATTTCGGTATTAGTTTTTTACTTTTTCCAGGACATAAAATAGATCTTTCTACTCTAACCAAATCACCAACCTTAAATTTACGTGCTACAGATCTTGACTTATCAAACCGCTGTTTTTGTTGTTTTTGAGTTTTGAGTATGTGTTCATCTACCTCCGTTCGGATTTCTTTTATATTGTCTACTAAATCATGTACATGGGACTCTTCACTATCTACTGCCGACCGTATTTTGCCTTCAGACATACTAGTCAAATTTAGTCCAAATAATACTTCAGCAGGAGTACGCCCTATGCCTTTATTAGTGGTATTATTTAAACCCCACTGTACATCTAAAATTTTACAATCCCAATCGGCCTCAGCTTGTCCATGATTCATAGCGGTTAATGAATCTAAAATTGTGCGGTTGTACCTTTCCACCTGACCATTCGCTCGTGGAGTGGCAACTGCATTCAAAACATGTTTTATCCCTATATCCTTCAAAAACTTCCCAAATTTCTTGCTTGTGAACGAGGAGTACCTGTCAGTTATTAATCTCACAGGGCATCCAAATGTAGCGAAATATTCTTTGAAAATCCTAATAGTAGTAAATGCTTTTGTGTTTTTGACCGGTTTCAGAATAATAAATTTACTGTATGAATCTATTATAACTAGCAAGTATTTATTGTTACGTTTGCTTGCATTGAATGGACCAAGATGGTCGGCATGCAGCGTATGAAAAGGTTTGGAAATTTTTGGTATAGGGTGCAAAAAACCAGACCTTTTACCAGCGGGGAATTTACTGTGTGCACATTCCAAACAAGATTCAACATACTTTTTTACAAATTTTTTTAGTTTAGGGAACCAATATGTTTCCTTAATTTTGTTAATAGTTTTCTCTACCGAAAAATGGCCAATATCATCATGACATGCCTTAAGGATATGCCACCGTACACCCTTCGGCACCAGCCATTTGAGCCCATCGTCGGTTACTCTAAAAATATTATTATTTTTGATACAATAATTTTGTTTAACATCTACTATATTTTTGCTATTTGGATCTAATAAGACTTGCCTAATCCGTTCTATTTCAGTATCAGCACCCTGAACGGTCTTAAGCCAGTCAGTAGAAGTTTCGACACTGAACACGGTAGGAAATTCTATTTCTTCTGGGGCATTGCCAGAAACGGGATTGCGACTTAAAGCATCTACATGACACATTGCTTGACCTGATTTATATTTTACATCACAATCAAATTCTTGTATTAGACTCCACCAACGAGCAACTCTTGGAATCATGTCTCTTTTCATAAAGGTAGCGCGTAATGAGTTACAATCAGTTAAGACTGTAAACGGCATTCCTAGTAAATATGGTCGAAACTTTACTAACGATGACACGACGGCTAGCGTTTCTAGCTCATAAGAGGAGAAGTGTTGCTCAATTGATGAAGTTTGACGGCTAAAATATGCCACTGGCTTTAGGTCGCCACTATGTTGCCTCTGTAAGAGGATACCCCCAACGCCTAATTTACTGGCATCGGTGTGGAGTTCCGTTGCCAGTGTGGGATTATACAGAGCTAAGATAGGTCGTGAAATGAGCCTCTCCTTCAACTCATTGAACGCTTGTTGTTGATCACTATTCCACTCCCATTTAACATCATTTTTAAGTAAACTAGTAAGCGGCCTAGCTATGGCAGCAAAATTTTTTATAAACTTCCTAAAAAAACTTGCCAACCCTATGAACTGTCGGACATTATGAACGTTTTTGGGAGTAGGGAATGATTTTACCGCCTCAATCTTTTTGTGACCTGGCTTTATCCCATCAGCAGTTACTTCAAAACCCAGAAAATTGACAGATGTGTGAAAGAAATTACATTTGCTTGGTTTTAACGTTAGATTAAACTCTCTTAGTTTTTGAAAAATCAGCTCTAACTTTTCCAGTCCTTCCTTAACAGTTTTTGAGGGTACTAAAACATCATCCATATAAGCTACAGCTGTACTGAAACGAAGCGAACCCAATGCCTTGTTAACGGTTCTTTGAAAAACAGCAGGTGCGTTGGCTAAGCCAAAAGGCATTCTATTGAATTCCCACTGGCCATCAGGGGTGACAAAAGCGGTCTTGGGTTTCGATTCCTCAGTCAGTTCTAATTGATAGTACCCACTGGCTAAATCTAAAGAACTATAAAAGACATTACCGGATAATCTATTCATTTGGTCTTCCATACATGGGAGAGGATAATGTTGTTTTATAGTTTTCCTATTCAATGCTCTGTAGTCTACGCAGAGACGTTTATCTCCAGTTTTTTTTCTAACTAATATAATGGGGCTGGCGTAAGGAGAATTAGACTCCCTAATCACACCAGTAGCACTCAATTCATTTATCATACCTTGCACTTCCTCTCTTTCATTTTGTGAAAGTCTGTATGGCCTGTACACAATGGGTTGATCATCACTTAGCTCAATGTTCATCTTTTCTATGTCCGTACACCCTAATTCCTTTAGAGACGTAGCAAAACAATCACGATACTTATTAACTAGTTTTAATAAATGCATTTTATCAGTTTCACTTATGTCACCAACATTTAAATCAGCAATAGTAAATGGTTTTAACTGTTCTTTAATTTCAATCTTATTAATTTCATAAAAACCAAAAGAATCCAATACAATCTCTACTCTAGCAAGTAATTCATTTTTACAGAATTTAATGGGATTTATGCTCAACGAAGTAATTAAGATTTCGCCTAATCCATTTTTCATAGAATATATGCCTTCCTCTACTTGATATTCTTTTCCTGGTTGCCCTCTATATCCACCACGAACATATATATCCCCATCGAACTTAGAATCACACCCTACTTCGACTAGTCCCATCCCATTTACTGTTGTATTATTTATAACTCTAAGTTGCAAAAGTTTCTTTTGTATCCCATCTATATCATAATTAGTTTTAAATATTAAGTCCTTTTCAGTCTTCACTATTTGAATATGAGGTTGTTCCGTAAATGTCTGTCCTAACAATACCGGATATTTAAGAAAATGATCTGGCACTACAATACATGCAACCTTAGCACTTACATTTTGAATCTGAATATTTGACAAACATGACCCAACGGAGTTGACTACCGCACCCCCAAATCCTATCATAGGCAGACAAACACTACTATCAATTTTATCAAATATCTGCTTTGAATCACTTTCTCGAATCAGAGTCAATTCACTCCCAAGGTCAACAAAACATACGGTATCTTTTCCATTTACTAAAATTTTCTGAACATATTTATTAGAACCTATACTTCCTAAGGATTTCTTTATAATCAATACCGAGCTTTACATTCAGATTCATTATGCCCTACTAAAGAGCATTTCGTACATTTTTTTATTGGTTTTGGACATTTAGATAATGGATGTCCACTTAATTTGCAATTATAGCATCGTATGTTTGATTGATATCTATTCGAATTATTGTTAAATAAATTAGGTCTAAACTCACGAGTTCTTCTACCTACAGCATTAGTACTTCTGGAATTTCCTGATTTTATATTACGTAAATAGGCTAGTAATTTATCAGCATCACTGAATTGTGCGGCTTCTGCACCTAAACGCACTGACCTATCATCTATGCCATGCAATATGCACTCAACTGCTCTTTTACCTACTATGTCACAGCGATTCAAAAGGGCAACTTTCTCGTAAAAATACTCTTCGAGTGAATCGCCAAATCTAGCACGCCTTGCTAACATATCCGTTAGCATTTGGCCATAATTTTCGTCTGCAGGGAACGCCGACTTAAGCTTAGTTTGCCATTCATCCCAAGAGAATAACAGGGTAGGGAGTCCTTCGTACCATTTTTTTGCTACACCTACTAGTTTCGGCAAAGCATAGTGTACTATCTGTCGCTCAGTCCATCCGTACAGTACAGCAATTTCGTTTACTTTGGTAAGCCAGTTATTTATACTTTGATTTTTTAATGAAGGATCAAACTCGGGTACAACATTTATATTAGAAAAATTTTCCCTAGTGCTAGTGGTAGCAACCTTATTTATCAATGACGTAAAATGAGACATAAACTCACGCGTTGGGTCTGCTTGCTGTGGAGCTGTTGCGTGTGGGTGTTGCTCGTTTCTCGCCGTACTACTGCGTCGAGATGCTTTCTTCGAGCTGCTGCGGCGCTGTTGTACTCCTCTGGAACTACTGCGATACCGATGCTCTTCTCTGGATCTACCGCAACGCCAAGAACTCCCTCTGGATCTGCTGCGATGCCGTGATGCCTCCCTGCTCCTACTGTAGCGCCTTGATGCTGCTCTGGATCTGCTGCGACATCGCGTTGCCCTGTCTCGTACTGGTGTATGTAACATCCGTTGCCTTGGAGTCCGCATTCGGTTTCGTCTACGGCCAAGGTCAATGATTGGCGAAGCTGGTATTGTTTCTTCAGCCTCCTGTGGTGGTCGCACGCCATTTGTATCCATTTAACCTGGAAATGACATATGGTAACGGACATCAACAGTTCAATCATTGTAGCACTGATATAAAATAATTAGTAGAGTTTTATTAAATAAGACGAATATGAAATAATAAGGATATATAATATTAATACAGAAGATCAATTTAAGAAGGCATAATAAAAGAATAAACATACACGGCGGTATCTCTCAATTCAAGCAAAGTCTGCATTTACGTATAAACCGCCGTATAAACGAATGTATATAGTGAGTATATAACGTAAAAATAAAACATAGTCGTACATGTGATATAACAGCGCAATATGGGCACACAAATATACATTATATACATACTCACTACATATACTTATATGTATGTATATACCCATATATACATATATATGCATACATACATACACATACACACATATCTATACACACATAGGTACAGGTGCATACAGCGCCCATAACCGTAACTGTCTCAAAGAATAATAACCCTGACTATATAATTCCATTCTGATACGTACTCGTAAGTAACTCGACCAAAAGAGTAGCTTCGGCCATATTTCTTCAATTACAATTGTATTAAGCAGCTAGCTTAGCTAAACTATAGGACCTTAGCAGTATACTACTGCATAATAAATGCCATGTATTTTATAATTTGGAAATGTTCATTATCCACCGATATTTTTGTGAACGAAAGTATAACCACGTGGTGCCAAAATTAGCAAACCTAAATTGTCTCAAATCATTAAATTTCGAAGTTACTATACCACTATTTCGAAGATACTGATAGTGTGCATATCCAATTTATTGGTTCATTTTAGCTAGCCTATTTTAGATTTAAGTAAATTAATGTAATATAGCCATACGTACCTTTGTCCTTTTTTTTTCTTGTTCCTCCACTTCTGAGTTTGTAAAATTGAAGGTTCTAGCGGGGCGATGATAATTTTAAACTCAATTTTCTGTATCAATACTTTATACTTTATTACAGGTATTTTATTACAGCATAAACTTAAAGTGAACAACCACTCTCGACGACGTTCAGCAACTCAGTGAGCTCTCGGTTGTGAATTCGTTACTTTTCGAGTCGGATATTCCCGCTCTTCTTCGCTTAAGGCGCGACATTGGCGCGAATGCGTAACGATTTCACTTCCGAGTTTAATATCAGTACTTGTTTAAATTAAATGATCTAGAACACGAGTTAAATGAGTTAACAATTCGTTTTATAATTAAATAAAATTATTTTAGCATATTTGGCTAGTAAACTATTCCAAAAACTGTTACTAACATCATATGAAGTATTCCAATTGACAATTACTTTTTCTCAAATGAAATTATGGCAACAATTACAAATAAAATGAAACTAACTTAAAGAAGAAGCTTACACGGTGAACGGCAGTTGAGAGGGAGATATAAGTTAGTAGAGCTAAAGAAGTGTTACTTCAGTTATGTGGTCTAAAGCACACTAATTTTTTTGGTTGCCTAGTTTAAACTCAGTGATTATATTCAGTTGTGCAGAAGGATTCTTTTACAACAATCCAATCTACAAGTACATCAATGATATCATAGCCGAATGAATCAGTCAAGGATTAGGAGACTTCCTAATATAGGTTAGGAGGCTCTATGCTAAGAGATGGAATCAGAAGGCATACTCTAGAAATATTACCGAATATCAATAAGTCGTCTCTCGGCGAGACAACTGCATGCTCGCCGAGAGACGACTTATTGATATTCGGTAATATTTATATATGCATCATGACATCACCCTGAAATTGGAACAGGCTGAGAAAGCCTGGGCCGCAGAAGAGGCAGAAAGTTTCTACAATAACCTAGCTGTCTCTCACATTGCCAAGAGGGGAAGTCAAATTCCAAAAGCTTCCTACTCCTATTAATTTCTTCGGATTACATTTGTTGTGAGTTCCAAGGCAACCGTAGTTTTACCCCCAGGACTGCAGAGGACTTCATTTTTCATTGCCTTTTTTGGTGGTCGCCGCTGTTAATCCTGGCTACACAGGAGACACAGTGCTGGGAGTGTGTGGTGGGCCCCCCTCCCGTTAAAAATAATAGATATACATACATAGATTGTTTTGGGATGTAAGTGGCTAACTATCTTTACCTGCTAACTAGACAACGAAGCTCTAGCGTAAGAGAGGTAGGACATGTCGAGCCACACCGAGGAACTACCTTCACATCAGAAAAGACTGCAGTCAATAAAATTACTCTTGAGGTTTGTTGTACCCCTTTGTAGTGAGGTCACCAGGATGCTGCATTAGCAGCCGGGGTGCCAGCACGCAAAGGATACGTTTTGTATTGCAGGCACATATAGACCACAGTGACAATTTACAATTAGTCTCATGCTTATGTCCAGTATACCACTCCTGCCTCGCTGTACCCAGGACCTGTGCTGTCTGAAGATCCTAAGGCTAGTTTGAATTGTATGAGATTTGAATTGTATTGTACAAGAGCGTAAGGGATTAACTACACTTTAGCTCAATTCAGCTTTTGTCAATAGAAAAATACCGTTTTGTATAGAAATGTGTACGAACAACGGACCCTATACCTAACAGCTAATGCGCCCCTGTGCACCCAAACTTCCGGTTATATCACAGGATTGCTAGTCTCTCGTCTAGTAAACCAACCAGACGAGAGGACCTTTACCCGAACCGCTCTCTTGCAAGTTTTTACTCTTCTTTCGTCTCTAAAGTCGAGTAGCTCGTGGCCACCGACGCTCGGACAATCGTTCGGACGCAGCGGGACAATGCTTAACCTGGCGGTACAGCGCTCAACACTGGCCTTAGCTTGCGCGATAATAAACACGCATGTCCTTATTCTATGCCGGTTTGCCACGAAAGCTGAATAGATTCTGAAAGTTGAACGGACGTGTACGTATCTCCACAAAAAAAATGGTATCTTCTACGGACAAAGGCTGAAATGAGCTGAGATATGTAATTATACCCTTAACTTCATCTAACGGTTCTCAATGATCTTTGGAGCTCGTTAGCCAACGAATAAAGGTTTGTTTGTTTGTTTATACCTTTATTGTACATCAAAAATAAAATACCAAATAAAATGCAAAACAAAGCAGTACAAAGAAGGACTTATCCCTTAAAGGGATCTTTTCCAGTCAACCTTAAAGTATCAACAGGATTAAAATGAAAGGTATGATCACTCACTGGCTCAGTCGATCAGTATTATCTTTCATGACCATATCGTTACCGAAGACTTTTCGTATGGTATCGTGAACCTCTCCCTTCTCTGCAGAATTGCTGCACACTCCGAACATAGACCGTAGAACATTCATCATCGCCAAGGCTTATATGGTATGCTGGTAGTAAGAAATGCAATGGTTAAAACTTGGTCTTGTGAACCGAGTTAAATGAATATTTCCACGAACTACACCACAAAGGGCAGAGGAGAGCACAAAAGATCCATGAGGGTCGACGTGTCACCGGTGCTGCAGTACTAGACCCACTCTGAGATAAGAAGGGCAGAGGAGCAGTGGCAGTGAGATTTTCGTTCAAGCCGATTGGTTTTGACAGATTTAAAACCCGCTTGATTTGGCTTACTGACGCAATAGGCTATCTGACCAACATTCTTTTCGGTTTTGTATGTAAGGATGTCACAATAATAAAACCACACGTGAAAGAATTACTTTGATAACACCAAAATCTCTCGAGATATGTTTATTTGAAAATTACAATTTTGGACTTTCCCGAAAACGCTCCAAACAACAGGCTACTTCAGAATTTTGTACGACAGCTATGTTAAATATAAAATATTACATTGTATGTTAAATATTACGTTTATGTAAATTAGTATCATAATAAAAGTTATACTATTTTTGATTATGATATGTTAAGTTGATAATAAAATATCATTACGTTGATAATAAAATATCATTCTCCGCTTTTCGCATCCAACTGCTACCAGCCACCTTTTTTGAGGTCGTCGGTCCAACTAGAGAGGGGGCGCCCTACGCTTCGTCGCCCCATACGTGACCTCCACTCTAGGACTTTCCTCCTCAATCTGCCATCGCTGACTCTGCGGATTTCAACTTGCTGACTCTGAGAGCTATGTCGACCACTTTGGTTCTCCGTCGAATTTCTTTGATCCGGCGTCGATCCCTTATAAATAACAATTATTAACGTTTAATTTTTTAGTTATTTAGAATCTATTTAATTTTAAACTGATATGAATGACGTTCGAAAAATATTCAACCTGTATATGGAATCGCAATGTAAAAGAGATCGGAAGGCTTTGAGTTAGGTGGGACTAGATCGCGAGTTTGATTTTGTAAAAGTGTAATGTAAAAATATTTTATTGTGTTTTTATGATACATTTAATGGTTGGTAACTAGCGTAGCGTATTCGTTTACGAACTTAATTTTTTATTCAGTTGTGGCCTTAATTGTAACTTTCTCAACACTAACAATGTAATGTAAACTTACATGTAAAGCTTTCAATAAAATAACTACGACATCTAACATTCAAAATAAAATAGTTATTATTATTAATAACTAGCGACCCGCCCCGGCTTCGCACGGGTGCAATGCTGATACTAAATGTACTACAGAAGGTCTTTGCGCTTTGTCCTATCCAGTCCTTCCCCAGTTATAGGCACACGCCGCCGGCTCCGCGGCCGGTACCGCCACAGCCGTTATGTCCCTGCATTTTAAATGTGTAATATCTTCTAAACTATTCATTTAAATTACATGCTGTGAAGGGACATATTGATCTATATTAAATGCGCAATGTATTTAAGGTACTTAATTGGATAAGGATTAATTCTGTATTGCTTAAAATCGCTTCGTAAATAAGGCATTATTTCTTGTAAAAAGCAAAGGATAAAATAACGGTTATTGTGTGTTACCACTAAGAGATAGACATATACCATCGCGAACTTTTTTGTAGACCATTTTAAGGTGAACAATACTGTACTACATTATTTTGATCTATCTCGTTGGGTTCAGCCAGCGTTTGCAATGAAAGAGCAAAAAAATGTGTTTATTTACGACATCACATTAGAAACCTCTAAATTATCAGTGTTTTTCTACTATGTTATGCATATATTATACATATAAACTTTCCAGTTGAATCACTCTATCTATTAAAAAAAACCGCATCATAATCCGTTGCGTAGTTTCAAAGATTTAAGCATACATGGGGACATAGGGACAGAGAAAGCGACTTTGTTTTATACTATGTAGTGATAATACTGGACAGTCGCCTGCAGCGCATCGCACCCGTCGCACCGACTTCACTGTTTAATTTTCAATTTAGATCGCAATTTGCGATGCGGACGGCCCCCGCCCAAACGCGCATCACCCGCTGGATAGATTTATAATAAAAGTTATACTATTTTTGATAATAAAATATCATAATAAAATAATTATGATATGTTAAGTTGATAATAAAATATCATAATAAAATATTTTTGATGCAATCAAAAATAGTATAATTTTTATTATTATTATGATAATATTTAACATAATATTTCCATTGGAGAATGGAAATACTATTTTTTAATAATTTCATACTTTTAAAATGGACTTTCCCGCCAAACTTTGATCGACCCTAAAATAAGTCGAACGGAAGATATTAGAATGAAAGTTTGCAGGTCTTTATAGTTTTGTGTATTTTACGATATTGTTAAATAATTTATACAATTTTTGAACATTGTCAAATAGCCTATTACGAATGAGCCAGAATTACATGGACATCACTTCTCCTGCTGCCATGGCAGAAACACCCAGGAGCTCCAAGTAACCTTCTCCACATGCTCCTTTTTGGAAAATAATGCGATATTTACCTTTCCTTTCAAGTTGTGAATAAACTTCAAATGTTTATTAATCAAAGCTTACAAGGAAATTAATTCAACTGACAAAATTCATGTAATAAGATAATAAAAAATGATAGCAAACGGGTGTTGACACAAAAGTCTGATAAAATCTAAGCAAAGAGTAAGATATTAAAATACTTACTCCATGGTAAAATGTCAAATCCGTAAAGGTTTGTTGCCTTCATTGATACCTGTATGATCGGAAGGTCTTTTTTCCTATGTATACAGTGTATACACTATGCAAAACGGTGTTTTTCTATGGGTAGAAGAAGAATTGAGTGTAGATATAAAACACAGTATTATATGGAGGTGTGTACGTTATACGCTTCGATCTGTAATACTAGGTTGTACGCGTCCATTCACGTTCGCGTCAAGTCAGCATAGAGTGAGTTTTAAGTGGTTTTTTTTAAATAATAAATACCCATTACCCAGCATAATGGTATGTATTATGTATGGTCTATACCCCTGGTATATACCCCTGAGTCACTACGCCTGATGTAAATGACGCCGAGAAAAAGAGCCCAAATCGCATCAGCAAAGGGCAAGAGACTGGAAGAGATCCCTCTAAGGGATAACTCCGCCTTTGTACTACTTTATTTTGCATTTTATTTCTTGTTATTTTTTTATGTACAATAAAGTTATAACAAACAAGATTTTAGTGTCTTTTTAATGGTACCTACGACAAAGGAGTTGCCGAACTTTTTGGTATGCGAGGAAATGTCCGCAACTGTGAAACTATGAGATCATAATCCGACACGAGAGATTCTTGGATGAAAAGGGATGGTGGGATATGGAAAAACAGTTCTTCAAAGCACTCGCCAAGGAATAGCAGGTATCATTTATCTAGTACCCATAGTCCAAGCTTTGCTTAGTTTAAGACTAGATGGCAATGTGTAATTCATTCAAGAATAATTATCTATTGTTTATTATTTTGTTCTCTTTCTAGTCGTGGGTAAATAAAGGTTATCTTCAATAAACAGGTGACATAAATTCCGATGGCACATGAAACCGTCAAGTGCCTCCGGCGAAGTCTAGCCGTTATTATCGTCGCATCTCTTGTTATTCGAGATACTTAGGGTTCCGGTAGAAGATATAGTTCGGTACAATATATTTTATTATTTATTTTATAGAATTATTAGTATTACAGTTGCCCAATTCGCTAAATAATGTCAAAAAGTTATAAATCATAATAACAAAAATAATCATCAGCTCACAGGGCAGCTTGTGGCAAGCTGTTGGCAGAGTAACGACACTATGGACCCGAGTGTCCAGGGAGTCGATCAGGGCCTTCGTCTCCGGCGTGTCTTCATCGGCCGGAGTGTAAACACAATGGACGAATAAACCATGGAGTGGAAGTGTTAAAGGACATAACGCCGCTAGTACCTTCGGAGAAAGCGCAGTACACCTCTCGACACCCCTGAGTCACTCACACCGGTGTTGACCCCGGCGGATTTCCTGGCATTTCGGGGGCCCATCTAGTGAGTGGCAAGCTACCGCCTGCCGCAAATAACTAGCAATAGAAGCATTTATGGCAGGCCCTCTTCTGTAATAGCCCGGTATTTAGTTCACCCAGTCATCCCCTTATCTATCTCATCTCCATAGCCCACTTATTTTCCATCACGCTTTGTAATAATCTCAACGCCTGCCGAGACCTGCTCATGGGTATATCGTTAAATTGATATATCCTGGAACGGGCCACGGCGGGCATACGACATTACATCAAACTTCTCAAAAGGGCCTCTACGCGTTGGATCCATATCTCTGCGTACACCTATCAATTGACCCGTGATAAAAAAGAGATAAAAATAATAATTATGATGCATATGATTATTGATATGAAGTGGTTCATCATCATCATGATGATGAACTACTTCACATCAGATGGGCCGTATGCCTGTCTGCCATCCCAGGTGGTATAGGAAAAATAGGATACCAGGAAGGAAGGAATTGCTGCGATGGCAGCTGTGGTGGTGGTGCGCGAGTAATATTTTATATAGTGAGCGTTTATATCGCAGGCGAGCCGAGTGCGAGTTTTTTGTTCGCGTTCGATCTTGTCAAGGTAAACAAACCGACCAAATAGAGAAGAACTCTCATGTTGTGAATTTATAAGACGCGTGTTACATATCAAAATTAGGTGGCTTACTTGCTCACATTTTGAAGTGAACATCCCGGCTAATTTGGATATGTAACACGCGTCAAGTAAATTCACAACATGAAACATTTTCTCAATTTGGTCGGCTTGTAAACGATGTGATGTGAGAATGTGCCGTTCGACGTTCGAATGTGACCAAAATCTCCCACTAAGCACTCTGTAGAGCTTCTGAAAATTGCGGAACCCTATTTTTAGAACGTGATAGTCAGACAAATTCCGCGAGCCATGCAGGCCATGGCCGTCTCTTGAGCTTATTATTTTATAACTTTAAGCGTCCTAACTGTAGCTTTATTGGTACGACTAGTCGTAATTTTGGCCCCACTGTCGAGGAAAGGAAACTATGAAGCAAGTTCTAGAAATCAATTTTGTTATTTTGGCAGAACTAAGTACCTACTATAAAAATAACTCGTACAACGAGAAACAGTTTTAGACATGTGTAAACATTATTAAGATATTAATTTACACTATAAACTAAATTAACTAAAAATAAGCTAATCTTAAAATTAATATTATTAAAAAGAAAGAAAAATTTATAACTAATCCGTATCAAATAATTCCTCCCTATCACTGTCAAAAGGCATCGTGCCCAGAAGGCAGCATTGCTACGCTGAATGGTAATGTTTATACGTTGTGCCAAATAAAGGCTAGCCCTCTGGTCACGGAAAAATAAAATATTCTAGACAAAAAAATAGATAGACAAAGATAGGTATCAAAGTGTAATAAAAACTAGGTATGTTTACTGTAAACAATTTTATCGTTACGTCGCTCGCTAGACCAGAAATTATGGCAGTTTCTCACGTTTCCAGGAAAAACTTCGTATCCTGTTTGTTTTTCGTCCATTTGTTTGAATAACATCGCTTGTTCTTGCATAACTTTTATTCATGTCACTTTTATAATAAGTATTAAAAAGTCGATCTACCACTCGAAGATAATTAGAATATCGATTTTCCGGATATCTGATACCCAGTTTCATTATGTCACAGCTCTAATTATAGATTTAGTGTTGAGAACATTGCGATTTAGGCGGGCTGCTCACCTATAGATGCGTTTTTATAACCATACAAATATCAGAAAAAATATCGAAATGTAATTGTAATTGACCGTCCGTGATACTGCTTTTAATAAGGTCTCACAGAATAGCTGGTATTCTGTGAGACCTTATTAAAAGCAGTGCAGCCTGACTTAATCCACCACGGCTAACGCTGAGTGAGTTCCTTGCGACCATAGACATTATTGAAATTGAATGTCTGTGACTGCGACACGGTTGACATTGATGGCTATTGTTATTGTTGTTTCATAATACCTATGTCTGCTGTATGTTCTCATAAGTTCTATATTTGTTGTATTTTTGTTGCAAATTATGTTAAATATATTTTGTTGAGTTGTAGTGTGCTTTATAATAAATGTTCTATCTATCTATATATTTGTTGTTTGAAATTGTCAGGATCAAATTATTATTATTTCAAATAGTTGTTGTAAAACCTTCCTGGTAGCTCAGTTGGAAGAGCACTCAACCGGTCATCGAAAAGTCGTGGGTTCAAATCCCACCTAGGTGGGAGGTGATTTTTTCCATTGAAAAAATAATATTTAAAATTGTCAGGATTAAGTTTCTATGCGAAATCCACAGAAACGAGAAGGAAACGGAAAGATTTAGCTACAGCAAAGCGTGGGCGGGCGGTTACTACTTAATAAATAAATAAAAGTAATACTACAGTATAAGTAATGGTAATAAGTACTCAGGATTACCGTCGACAAGAATTTCACATGTATATCCGGTGTAATGCGAGTTTTATTAAACCACAGAATTATTACACGGGTATTACAGTCAGTAACAGCTAGGGTTGCCATTCGTCCGGGTTTTCCCGGATTTGTCCTAGTTTACAGGGCGTCCGGTAAGCATCCTTGCGGGGGTCACGGGAAAGAAAAATTTCCCATGACACTACTGATAGTGCCAAGCAGTAGTGCCAAGGGCAATAAAGGGGTTTCATTTGTAGTCCAGGCAGTGGCGTAACTACAGGGTGGCAGACCGGGCAAAATGCCACGGGCCCCCGGACCAAGGGGGCCCCAGGCTCGAACTTTGAAACACATTACAAAAATACGATTTTTTTTAAGTTAGGCTATAAATATACAATGAAATGTACAAAATAATTCTTTAGTGTCTAGTGCTTAGATGATTTATTAGATAGCACCCCATCCTCTGAGGGGCCATCTCATAAATTTGCCACGGGCCTCTGATGATATAGTTACGCCACTGAGTCCAGGGTTAAAAGTTTTAAATCACTACGCTTCATGCTGCTTTATAAAAAAAAAAAAATTAAAAAAAAAAAAAAAACCGTCTTGTCACAGAATAAAAAAAATAGTACTAGTACTTAAAACACTGACGACATGTACGGGTTTTAAGATTCAAAGTCCGGAGTTTTCACACATCTTGTCCTGGTTACTAGCGTTTAGAGATGGCTGCCCTACTTACAGCCACAAAGCCGATTATAACACTTCCGGACCACAATGATACTCGAACAAAGAGGATTTCATTTTAATCATTATAGCTAATGTTACGTTATTATCTAGATGAGTGAGCAAAGCTCAGTGTTTTTAGGAAAAACTAATTTTCCTAGAATTTCATCAGATTCACGGATGCGAGCTTTAAATATCAGCACAAAGGTACATACAAAAATATATTATACAAACATGTCATCCGCCAACTCGCAGTAACGGCTGCGCCAGATGAAAACCTAGCAAAGGAACATTTTTGACAAAAATGTTTTTAGTGCAGAATCGTTGTAAACTAGTAAGTCCTTACAAATTAAAAAAACACCCGCGTGAAAGTCTTACAAATAACCAGAGTTTTGAAAACTCATAACCTAGTAATGCACTGTGTGTGTATAATTCCAGAACCATTTACAAACCTAGTATGTCGCACTGACCATTATCAAACCTAGCAAGTCTCTGAGACTTATAATATGTTAGCATAACAATAGCCTGAGTTACCAAAACTTTAAGGCTTCCTACTGTGCGTACATTTTTCGGGGTTCCGTACCCAAAGGGTAAAAAGGAACCCTGTCCGTCTGTCACCAGGCTGTATCTCATGAACGGTGATAGTTAGACAGTTGAAAATTTTACAGATGATGTATTTCTGTTGCCGCTATGACAACAAATATTAAAAAACAAAATTAATAAATATTAAAGGGGGCTCCCATACAACAAACGTGATTTTTATGCTCATTTTTGCTCGCAATTGATAACGGCAATAGGTAGACATTTGAAACATCAACATCAACGACATCGACCACTGAAAAACCTAGGAAGTCTCTGAGACTTGCTAGGTTTTTAAGTGGCCGATGTCGATTTAAAATTGTTCAACGTCTAGCTTGATTTACGTTTTGGCGCTCTCCTGTAAAATTTAGGTTTGAGCACTTGCTAGGTTTTCTTCTGGCGCAACCGAGTTGAGCAGCGTGGTGGAGTACGCTTTGAACCCCTCCAATTGAAGGGAGACCCCTATCCCAGCAGTGGGATGAAGACGTGTACACACCAGCGAATCACGTCGGTTTTCAGCCTGTGCATATAGCTACTGTAATTAGTATCACATTATCCTTGAATCAGTAAGCCAACTGATAATTTAGTTCACTAAACTATACCACATGTCCCAACGACTATATCTACCAAACGCACTAACGTCAGGCAGACAGACCGGCTTCGTGTGGTCTACATAACTGGCAGCCTGTTGTTTCCCTCCAAGTTTCCGAGTTGGGGGTGTAAGTGGTTCATCAACATCTTTGAACCAAAGCCAACTTCACCTACACGCGGTGCAGCAGTGGACAGCAATAAGTTGAAATGATGTAGATGTTGACTTTCCTTGCTTGTGGAAGGGTAGTGCATACCCTGGCTTCTTCTTAGCAACATCAATGTGGAAAACTAACATACTTAAGGCTCAGCCGGTGATCTTCTTTTTGACGTGGAGTGTAAGTGGTTCATCAACATCTTTAAACCAAAGCCAACTTCACCTGCACTTCAACAATAACTTCTCATGTTTATATGACGCGTCAATTTATATGACACGTGTTACAAATCCAATTTAGCCGGGTTGCTCACTTCGAAATGTGAGCGGGTAAGCTATATAATTTTGATATGTGTCGCGCGTCATATAAATTCACAACATGAGTGTACTTATCTATTTGGTCGGTTTGTTTACGTTGACATTATCGAACGTGAATAAAAAACTCGCACTCAGCACTCTGAGCGTGGCTAGATAAGTGAAGTGATTATAGGGATGTTTAAAAACACATTCCTCGTTACGCATCCTCGCACATCTCCCATGGAAACGCACCCTAGTCGGAGTTAAAAACCAAAATCGGATATTTATTTGTTCGTTCGTTTGTTATTAATTTGTTCATTCATTCATTTATTTCTTTATATTCTTTATCTACTCTCATACTGAAATTTACACTTTAAAAAACTAAACACAGCATCTTAATGACAGTCTTTACGCACAAGCTATCAAAATAAATTTAAAAAGTTATTTTTCGATACAGATCTTTTATGGACAACTGTATCGTAAAATAACTTTTTTACCATTTCGATACAGCTTCAGCCCTGGATACTGCAAATACATTGCAACTTTGCAAAATTTTGCTACATAATCTGTGAACGCGGCGCCGCGCGGCGCGTCGCGCATACGCACTACGCATGCTCGATCTGCAAATGGATTTATAAGGAAGAATTATAGCTGTTAAATTAACTTCATGGTTGTATTTAAAATATTATTATCATATATTTCATGAGATTAGATAAAGTAGTGTATGAAACTGCACATAATAAGGTATTAAAATACTCGTGTGGTCTATTATAACATTCGCCTTCGGCTCATGTTATAAACTCACACTCGTATTTTAATAACCCTTATTATGCAATAGTTTCATAAACTACTATTATTGCACGTAAATAAAATAAGCATGGTAGGTAAAGGAATTGTAAAAAACCGGCCAAGTGCGAGTCGCACTCGCGCATGAAGGGTTCCGTACCAGTATCTATAAAAACGGTAAAAAAATCACGTTTGTGTTTTGGGAGCTTCCCTTAAATATTTGTTTTATTTTTATTTTATTATTTATTTTTAAAGTGAATACATAATTAAATATTATATGAGCATTTCAAGTGTCTACCTATTGCCGTTATCAATTGCGAGCAAAAATGAGCATAAAAATCACGTTTATTGTATGGGAGCCCCCTTAAATATTTATTTTATTTTGTTTTTTAGTATTTGTTGTTATATCAGCAACAGAAATACATCATCTGTGAAAATTTCAACTCTCTATTACAGATCATGAGATACAGCCTGGTGACAGACGGACGGACGGACGGACGGACGGACGGACGGACGGACGGACGGACGGACGGACAGCGGAGCCTTAGTAATAGGGTTCCTTTTTACCCTTTGGGTACGGAACCCTAAAAATATGTACGCACAGTAGGAAGCCTTAAAGTTTTGGTAACGGAGGCTATTGTTATGCTAACATATTATTACCATAGAGTAAAGAAATTAATATTACTTACACTGTGCTAACAGCTAAGCCTACCTAATGCCAAACTGCTGCCATTGAGAATATTATTAACGTGGAGCCGTCGCCACGCGTCGGCTTTTAATTATCCCACATTATGTGGGAGCTGGTGTCTGCATAATTGTTATTACTTAGGTCGAGGGTGTCGCTAGGGACACGAAAAAAGTATCGATACCTTATGGTATCGAGTAGGTTTCTTTTCGATACCGATACTTTTGTATTCGATACTTTGTATTCGATACTTTTACTTAACAAGTACTTTTGACAGATATCGTATCGAATAAATTACTTTTTTTTTTATTTATTCATTTTATAATTTATGGCAACATTAGCAACGCCATCTTGTTCAATCTTGCTGAAGCTTTCATTCATAGAGTTAGTTCCGTTGCCGGTAGGTTGCCGGATTCACATTTCACTTGTTTAATTAGTCTATGGTTCATTGGCTGTACTGTAGCTGTATGGACTTAGATTCCTTAGCCTAACCTCACGGAAAAATTATACAAAAAAAACTCTGGTTCATTCGTTCGTGCACTTCAGTGCCCTCAGAAAGATTTTTTTCGAAAGCTGGAAGTACAATTACTAAAACCCGTAACCGCCTATCGCCAAAAAGGCTCGACAAACTTCTTTTCTTGAGCGATTGTACCGAGGAGGAATGGGATTTATAATATTTTAGATTAAAAAATTGTGGCTTTACTTACAGGTTGTTTTTATTTATCTTATAATTACCACTATACCATACCATTTGTTACTTTTTCATTTTCTCTTACTGTATGAAGGTACAGACGATACTTACTGACTAACATTGACAAACTAACGTATGGCGTAGGCCCTGCCTGAGAAAAGAACTCGATACTTTGAGGTATCGATACTTTTGTGTCGATTCTTTTACGAGTACGATACTTTTTTATCGATACTACTCATGAGTACAGTATCGATATTTTCTATTCGATACCGTGTCCCTAGGTGTCGCTGAGAGTGAGACTTAGGATAAGGTCTCACCACCGGAGGTGAAACACGCTTGATATTTATAACTTGGCTAATGCTTAAATTATAACGAGAAAATAATAATAATAAGACCTCATATTATGATACTGTGTATTCTAGCAAATAAATTATTATGTATCTCCTTTTAATCACGGGTCAAGCCCGGTCCTTTGATAGGCGTGCGCGGGGATATGGATCCAACGCGTAGAGGCTCCTTTGAGAAGTTTGATGTAATGTTGTGCGCCGGCCGTGACCCGCTCCAGGATATGTCAATGGAACGTCATACCCATGAGCAGGTCTCGGCAGGCGTTGAGACTATTGCGAAGTGTGATGGAAAATAAATGGGCTATGGAGATGAGATCTGGGTGAACTTAATACCGGGCTATTACAGAAGAGGGACGGACGCCTGCCAAATTATTAAAAACTTTTAACCATTTAACGCCTACAATAATGTTTCTAAGCAATGTTACGTTCAATACGACAAGCGAAATTAGTAATAAGTAAATGTCTTGCTTCGTTGATATACGAAACCACAGAAACCCTGCTTCTCAAAATATATATTTTTGTTTTTTTTTTTAACGACTAGCATTCTGTATTGGCTACTGGCGAAGAAGAAATGTTCTAAGAAACTTGCCATTTGGGTTGCGTTTTTAAATAATCAGATATATATCAATGATGGGTTTAGTTATCTCGAGCTCTTCCGTGCTTCAGAAGACATCTTACGCTGTTGTCATTATATGTCAGTACAGTCCTTAAGCACATTATAAATAGCACTACGTACAGTATGGCCACTTCCTGCCTCTCTCTCGTATCGATCTCACCTTTGAGAGAAAATTGGAACAGTTTGCATGGCGCCGCACGCACACACGCTCATTCACGCTATGCACAGAAGTAATTGTTTATTAAGTAGTAAACGACGCGACATTTGTATGGAGTGGCACAGGTATGCCTTAAGCCTAGGCAGCCTGTGGGCGGCTTGAAATCAGTTGTCTGGTGGAACACTCTCTAGACACCTTCGATTGAGAGGAGACTTGAATCCCAGCAGTGGGTTAAATATGCGTTGATGCAGCGTAGATAGGGTTACCATTTCTAAACGCTAGCAACCAGGACAAGATGTAGGGTTTTGAATATTAAAACCCGGACATCGACAGGGAATTCATCCTCACACATTGGAGCCTAAGTTTTCTCCCGCGTACTGTCAAACTGTGAAATGAACTGCTTATCGAGGTTTTCTCAGGAGACTACAGCATGGGGTTCTTCAAAAAGGGCGTGAAGAGGTTTTTACAGGGTCGGCAACGCGCGTGTGATGCCCCTGGTGTTACAGGCGTTCATAAGCGACGGTAATTGCTTTCCATCAGGCGGGCCGTAAGCTTGTTTCCCACTTTAGTGGTATGAAAAAAACATGTCATCAGTGCTTTTTAGTACTAGTATTATTTTTTAATCTGTGATAAGACGAAATTCGCAGCATGAAACGGGCGGTAGTGATTTAAAACTTTTTACCCTGGACTACAAATTAAACCCGGCCCGGACGCTCTCCGGACGCCCTCCAAACTAGGACAAATCCGAGGAAACCCGGACGGATGGCAACCCAGTGTAGATATAATAGTTTTCATTCGCTCGCACTGTGACCAAAACCTTTGGTGTACAAATTTATACATAAATTAAGCATCGTTCCAGAGACGTGATATCACACAAATTGAATATATTTACGTTGGAAGGCTTTTATCCGAAGATAAACCAAACTTAATAACATTATCATGAACGAAGTTTTGGAGTGTAAGTATCTCATCACTATTAGAACCAACGCCAACCTCGCCTACACGTGGTGCACCCTGCCGACCAACGAAAAAGGCTCTGAAAAAAGAAAGGTAGGTTACAGCGTATTTCTCAGTTGGGGAAGTACTTCTACCTCAGAGAAAATTGCAGCCAAATAACAATTCCCTTGAAAGTGGTTGTATTCATGCAAGTGAGTGAGGTCACCAGAAAGGAAGAAGAGGCCGCGTTGGCAGCGGGGGTGGCGGCGCGCAAGTGATATATCATGTTGCGAGCGTTAATACGGCTACGGTAACCGCTTCACATCAGGCGAGCCGTATGCTTGTCTGCCACCCGACCTTTAGAGCCAACGCCAAACTCGCCTACACGTGGTGCACCCTGCCGACTAACGAAAAAGGCTCTGGAAAAAGAAAGGTAGGTTACAGCGTATTTCCCAGTTGGGGAAGTACTTCTACCTCAGAGAAATTGCAGCCAAATAACAATTCCCTTGAGCGTGGTTGTGTTCATGCAAGTGAGTGAGGTCATCAGAAAGGATGAAGTTGCCGCGTTGGCAGCGAGAGTGGCGGCCCGCGAGTGATATTTCATGTTGCAAGCGCGAATATGGCGTCTTTAACCAAGTATCCTGTAATTCCAGACATATAAAACATATTTTGTATGTCTGGAAATGGAACAGGACCCAAAATCAGAACCGAACTCGGATTCGGAACCGGCGTCGATTTCGGAACCGAAACCGGAATCGAAATCGGAACCAGAACCAGAACCGGAACCGCCGAAGCTGAAGCCCATTACCGTCGAATATTTTGATTCGAAAAATAGGTCGTACGTTTAAGTTATTGATTGCCAAATATCTTCAGCTTAGTCAATAGAGCTCCATTGTTTCTACCAGCTAAGCTAAACATAAGTAGCATACATCTAAGCAGAAGTTTGATTTTCGCAATGAAAAAATCCGTTGGTTCCAACTTCGGTGGTAGCGCCCCAGATCGGTAACGTAATTGGAACCGGAATCGGGACGGACCGCACCCGGACCGGCAGGAATGGAAATCAAATACAAAATCGGAATCGAAATCATAATCGAAAACGAAAAAAAATATTTGTAATATGTTATGGGGTGTAAGCATGAGGTGATACTTCTGGTGTTGCGAGCGTCCCTAGGATACGATAACTGCTTACCATCAGGCAGGTCGGATAACAATATCGACATTGCTTAAATTGCATGGTCGACTAACCTGACACACGCCACTTTAATATTACTTTTCGCTTTTGGTTAATACGTATATTTATAACACTGGTATTTTCTAATATGTTGGGTCTTTTGCGTAATTTAATAATTCACTTGTTGTTAAATGACATTGTAAAGTATTGTTTAACTAATTTTTCATTTTTATAGTAACATTAATCGGAGCCGGTACAAACATTTAATCGAATAACGAGTCTGAATAATCGAGTTGTCAGCTCCATTAAAGCCTTTCGTCGACGAAATGGATTCGTAATCACTGTTAATTGGCAGTCGTAGTGACGACACGGTACAAATACAGACTGCTATACGCAGTATTTGTAACTTAAATACCAGAAACTCCATTCATCATCAAAAGCGTCGTCATTAGAGTAGCGTTGCCAACATCAAATATTCAAAAACACGGATTTGAATTTGGTATAAAACAGGACTAGGCACCTAATTAATTAAGGTAATTTTATTGTAATTATTTCTCAATTATGGTTTGACATTTTCCTTGTATTTTTGACACTTTAGAATAGGTATTTTCTTCTTGACATTTTAAAATATTATTAATTTTATTATATCCAGAATGACATGTGTATTCAATTATTATTCAATGTATTATGACTATTCCAATATATTGTTGTGTAGTTTTGTAGCTAGTTAACTACATAAATTTAAAAAGTAATCAATGTCCAATATTTGCATGCCTGTGAGAAAGAGGCGAACATTTTGTACAGTTTTCATTTAAACCACAACACCTGTTATTTGTAACCTAATGTTCCTGCAAATAAATAAATATTCTATTCTTTATTCTATTCTAAATATTGAAGATAGTTAAGTATTGAATGATAAATAAGTTCAATAAAAATAATTATTATTTATATACCTTCAGAGTTTTCTATGAAATGCCATTAAATTACTAGTACTAGTTAACAGAATACCAGCGCCTGGCTTAATCACCACGGCTAATGCCGAGTGAGTTCCTTTTATATTGTGCACTGCGACCACAGACATTATTGAAATTGAATGTCTGTGACTGCGACACGGTTGACATTGATAGCTATTTTTTTTATTTAATTTAAAAAGACAATTTACACAGCGCCATCTAGTCCCAAATTAAGCGCAAAGCTTGTGTTATGGGTACTAGACAACTGATAAATGAACTTAAATACATTTTTTTTTGTAAATACATACTTATAGTACATAGAAAATACCCAGACCAAGACAAACAGACATGTTCATGCACACAAATGTTTGTCTTGTGCGGGAATCGAACCCACAACCTCGGAGTCAAAGTGGCCATTGCTAACCATTCGACCACCGAGCTCGTCAATTCGGTGATGGCTATTGTTATTATTCTTAATACATAATATGTCTGCTGCATCACTGTATGTTCTCTTATGTTGTATAATTGTGTATTTTTGTGTGCAAATTATGTTAAATGTATCTTGTTGTGTTGTAGTGTGCTTTATAATAAATGTTCTATATATCTATCTGAATAATTTCAGATTACCTAGGTGTAAAAAAAATTAACCTTAATCAACAAGGACGCTTAAAAACTATCTAGGACATCCCAGGGCAATCCAAAAACCAGTCTTGGGAAAACAGGACTGTTAGCAACCCTGCATTGAGGGATCGGGAGGTTCTAGGTTGCGAACATAGTTAACAGGGGCAATACCGCCGAAGCTGTAGCCGATTACCATCGGTTTCCCTTCAGCCACGTTGGTAACTATATGGTTCATAACCAGCTACGAAACAGTAATTAGTTTCACTGTTTTGTAACTAGTTACTAATAAACACTTAATAAAAAACAAATTTAGAATATTTTTTATTGTTTTCTATGGCAAGTATATATATATTTAACTAAGTATTAAAAAAACTTACAAAAGGGGCAACAATTTCTACGCAATGACCCACAGTGATTGTCTTCCTTTTCAACTCTTCAATAGCCGAATTGATCTCCTCATCAATTTCAACATACATGCTCTGTTTTCGGGTTTTAGCCTTCCCGGTACTGTTTTTGATCTTTATTTCTTTTTCTAAAATGTCAAGCACTTTCGCGATAGACGGATTTTTAACACCCACATATCCTTCTACGTAATTTGTATTACGTATTTCTTCTTCTTGACAACACCACATTTTGATGAACTTAATGTCATGTAACCAAAAATGATTAAAATAGGAATTGAACTTTTTTACTGATTCAGTTCTTGGCGATTTTTTCATGATGTGCTGATAGCCGGAAGTAATATATTTAAAAGGCAAACGAGCTAAGCCCGCACATCGTGCAACATGCCGCTTCTGCACTCTCGAATTCACTCCTAATTTTTTGGCTTTATTTGAAAGGCTGCGGCAAAAATGATAGAAACAGCCTTTTACTGTGGTATTTGGGAATTCTTTACGTATAGCATTAATTGCTGGTTTCTCGTAATCAAGTAACATCTTGGTTGGACTCCATGTTGGCAATCGGGACTTGATTATAGCAAATAATATTTCATAAGTCTTTTGTTTTTTATTAGGGAGAAAGGCAAAAAATTAGGGTATAACAGCCAGCATTTAGAAAAAAGGTTTTAGTCAATGGTTACATACAGAGAAGAAAAAGTATATTTTCATAACTGGTTATGAAAAATTACGAAAATAGAAAATATAAGTGTTTATTAGTAACTAGTTACAAAACAGTGAAACAAATTACTTTTTCGTAGCTGGATAAGAACCATATAGTTACCAAAGTGGCTGAAGGGGTGTTTCTTAGTAACTAGTTACAAAACAGTGAAAAAAATTACTGTTTCGTAGCTGGTTATGAACCATATAGTTACCAACGTGGCTGAAGGGGGATTTTTTGAATTAGAAATTGAAGTTAATGCTTAGATTGTTGATAATTATGTTTAGCTCAGCTGATACCGACTAAGTTGAAGATGTTTGTCAATAACTTTAATCTAAGACCAAATTATGAGTAATACTTTGGGACTTATAAAAACGGAAATTGTTATTATTTCGGGAAGAGGCTGTACCTTCCCATGTTAAATAGATTTATTATTTAGTCTCAAAGTTCTATTTAAAAAAAATGCAAGGTTTAAGGCCCCGTTTCCAGTGCCGAACGCCTTTGCAACGTAAGCACAGTATAAATTATTGTACAATCTTATCTTAGAGTGGGTCCAGTGCTGCAACACCGGTGACACATCGACCCTTATTTATCTTTTGTGCACTCCTTAATCCTTTAGTCACTCTCCGTTGGAGACATGTTCCATATAATTCAGTATGCCGCTTATTGGAAAGAGTAGTCCGCCAGGTCCGGGTATGCCTTTCCATTTGTTTCCCCGCTAAGGCGTCACAATGACACATTAAGTGTTTCATGGTCTCGTTAGACCTTGTACATGTTTCGCACTCTGGGCTGTCAACACGTTTCATTTGTATTGTACAAAGTATCGTAAATGAATTTACCCATTAAATATTTTACTTAAACTTCAAATCTATTCCTTTATTACGCGAATCTGTAATAAGTAGAGTTCAAGATTCATTGGTTACTTACAATGTCTTATAAATTATTACAGATACTACCTCAGATTCCTTCTCTGTCTGTTTTCTTTAGTAAAATATACACTGAGAATGTTTATATTCGTGACATCTTGTGTTCGCTCATTGAATGTGATGCAAAGCAGATGCTGTAAACGAAATGATGCTTCTATTTTAGAATACTCTCGGTAACACGGTTCCGTGAACATCAGAGATATAATTTATCTAAACGTAAATCAATGCGCCCTCTGATAGTAAGGCGTCATCCTAATTGGCCATCGTAAGATCACGTGATGCGTCGACGTTCGATCCTGCGATCAAAAATACAACAAATTTACTCGTTCCGGTTTCAGGACCGTTGTGTTCAGTTTCTTTAGAGAAACCCCGAGCATAGCTCTATCCATCACTCGCTGTGCAACTTTTTTTTTATACTACGTCGGGTGGCAGACAAGCACCTGATGTGATGCGGATACCGTAGCCATATTAACGCTCGCAACATGAGATATCGCTCGCGCGCTGCCACCCCCGCTGTCAACGCGGCAACTGCTTCCTTTCAGGTGATCTTACTCACTCGCAGGAACACAACAACTCTCAAGGGGATTGTTATTTGGCTGCGATATTCTGTGAGATGGAGGTCTTTTCCAGTCGGGCAGCTTAAAAAATACGCTATTATCTACCTCTCTTAGTTAATTCAGTTTAGTTTATTGACATTTGAATAGGCCATCGGTCGTACTGCGTACGATCATGCGATGAATGTAAGTCCCAATTGTAGAAAATACGATGAAATAAATTTTACATGATTTTTTTGTGATCGTAAGATCTATGGCCAATTAGTTCGTCGTCAAGTCAGAGGACCTTCAATTGAGACATTCCATAAATATCTGTGATTTGGATCGCACGATCGTACCTCGACGCATCGCATGTTCGTACGTGGAATGACCGATTACCAATCGCCCTGACCTGGTCCTTAATTATTTTTTTATTGCGAGTGAAGGAAAGAGAGATGCTCGGGGTTTCTCTAAAGCAGCCGCTGTCCAAACCGTATACAATACCGGGCCATTACAAATTACTAAATAGATTAGCGGGCCGCAGAAACAAATACCTACTTGACATTTTTGCTGCCTACTTTGAAAGTTTAAGCTTAGTTTATACATAGTTAGTTATAAAACTTGAATTATTCTTAGAAATATATATTTTCCGGTAATACCGATATGAAAAACATGTCACGGGCCGCACAAATATAAGCCGAGAGACGGTGCAGCCCGCGGGCCGAGTTTTGGACAGCCCTGCTCTAAAGGATCGGTCACTTGGAGTAACCCTGAGCATAGCTCTTAGGTTTCGGAACCAGAACGAAGAAATTAGAATCAAACTTGCCGAATATCGTTCAAGTTAGCAAATTGAAGTATCAATCCCGGACATGTCTACCGAGTCAGTGATGTCAGTTGGGGGAGCGTACTCCTAAAGTAGCAGACCAGCCCCCCTAGCCAAGTGTAATTCGTAGCGTAACGAACGTTAGATAGATCACGTGACATTTGTCAAAATCGAACATTTTAGTATGAGAATTGACAAATGTCACGTGATCTATCTAAAGTTCGTTACGCTACGAATTACACTTGGCTAGGGGGGCTGTAGTCGATAGATACAGAATGATGACGACTATCTAAAAGTAGACGCAACATCAGACCGTCGGCCCATCGTGACTTCATCCACGAGGGTTTTCGTGGGAATATAATACTTTCCTCCCCAACCCGTCTGGCCTGCGTGGGGAGTGTAGGCCAAATCCTCCTTCCGTCTAGGACGGACGAGAGAGGGTCGTGCTCCTGTAATGGAGACTAAAATGGACCTGGTGATGATGATAATACTTTAGGTTTATTTCCCTCGTCCAGCTTAATCCGTCCCTGTAGGTAAAAAGTCTTATTACTCTATTTATATTAAATTTTATACCAGTATAATTCATCATGATGGAAGTATCCGGGCGGAGTTTTATTTTCAATCCCGGATTAGAAAGATTCGTTCGCCTCGAAAATTATTAATCAAAATAATTTAAGATACAAATAATCTCTTGTACCAAATCCGTAACGCTTCCAGTAAGTATAACCGGGCCTCTCGTAGCGCTACGAATGCTACGTACCTATATCTACTGGTTAAAAGTCTAAAACCCAAATTTTTTATTAAGACCATAAGGTCTTAATTAAAAATATGAACACCATATACCCAGGGTATATACCCTGGGAATATGGTGTTCATATACCATATATAAGTAATAGAAGTAAGGTCTATGTAATAGAATAAATCTATATAATTATATTCTCTAGTTGCGGTATGCGGGTGATATAGAGAATTTTATAATATTCTGCCCCTTGCTACCAACTATCCCTTGGCTTGTTTTGAAGCTAATTAAAATATAGTAGCCCATATACAGGCCAAACTTATCAAATTTCAAGCGGCAGTACGCCACACTATATGTTGGCCAATAGGAGCGGAACATAATGAGAAATGTTTTGGCTGACTGACAAACGAGGCTCTGGCGAAAAGAGAGGTAGGGCCTAGTGTATTTGTTAAGCTGTCCGACTGGGGGAGTACCTCCACCTCACAGAATACCGCAGCCAAATAACAATTTGTTGTTGTGTTCCTGTGAGTGAGTAAGGTCACCAAAAAGAAAGACAACATTCACCAATGAGTATAGATATAGTAACACTCTCTTACATGTGAGATATTAACTTCACAAAATCCAATGCCCTCACTGATTTATATTATGTATTTTTTTTAATTTACAGAAAATTCTAACAATATCAAATAAATAGGAAACTAACTTTTGTGTAATAAAATCAGAAAATTTATTAAATTAGATTGTGTAATAGTCTACGAGTAATCTACTGTATAGTTTTTTTCATGTCTTATTGTTGAGGTCATCTATTATTGGCTGTATCTATTGTAGAAATAATCTGTGTCTTATTTATGTTATCTCCGGGTCCAGTTCAATAACGCATTCAGGGCGGTGTTGGGGCTGTCTCGTTTCTGCAGCGCATCGGGCATGTTTGCAGCAGCCAACACAGATTGCTTTCACGCAACTATGCGGAAGAGAGGTGCATCTCTAGTACGTAGAGTGCGAGCCAGCTTCAACACTGTTCTGGCGATGATTGCCGACCGATTGGACTGTCCCTATATTAGGCATTGCTGTGACCGACATGTCCCGCCATGCCGAATCGAGAGGCGATTATAAATTGTGACGAATTAAATTTAATATATGTAATCGTAATTATAATTTTGCAATGTATTATAATGACATTTAATTATTGAATATTATTGTATCCTATTCTATTGTAATGATGTTTAATAATTGTAATGACATTTAATAATGAAACTAGACATGTTCTATTTCTTTGACAATTATGGGTATTTCACCTGAAATAAATGAATTTTATTTATTTTTTATTTTTATGTGTTATGCTGTTGATGTCCCGAATAAAGAAAATAATAAATAAAAATAAAAGAATGAAAGAAGTATAGACTGAACGGATCGGCGACCCCTTGGTGTTGCTGATCTCCATGGGCGGTGGTGATTGCTTTCCATCAGGTGCACCACATGCTCGTTATCTTCCCTCTCACATAAAAAAAATGTTACAAAAACGGGGAAAAATACCACACGGGTGAAGCCGGTGAGGTACGCTAGTTGATATGATGAAATATTAATGCTTCTAGTAAGTAGATAGCATTAACTGTGGTATTATTAGGAAACTTATTTTATAGCTGACGGCCTACTATCAATGTCGTTTGAATAATTTATTGTTTCGATAATAAATCACATAACGTAGTGAATGTTAACCTATCTAGTTTATGACAAACACATGGGACATTCGAATTGATATTTGTTTACATTGTATTATATATGAATGTTTTATTTTGTTACATTGTAAAAGGTAAATAAATACATTTTTTTATACCACTAAGATGACAAACAAGCATACGGTCCGCCTGATGAAAAGCAGTTACCGTAGCCTAAACACCAAAAGCATCACATGCGCGTTGCCGACATTGTAAAAACCTCTTTACGCCCTTTTTGAAGAACCCCATGCTGTAGTCTCCCGGGAAAACCTCGACAGGCAGTTCATTCCACAGCTTGGTAGTACGTGGAAGAAAACCTCTCTGGATCCGCACAGTACGTGACCACTTCGGTTCTAATGTGTGAGGATGAATTCCGGCCGTGGGCATCACCCACGACCTTGATTGTCAAACAACTCCTCTGAACACACCCCATTGTACAATCGGTAGAACACACAAATAATAATCATCATCATGAGGTCATCTACAGGAGCAAGACTCTCTCTCGTCCGTCCAAAACAGAAGGCGGAGGATTTGCCTGCACTCCCCACGCTGGCCAGATGGGTTGGGGAGGTCTGATAGATGTTTTATAATGTATTTCCCATTAGTCGCCTTGTACGACATCCACAGGAAGAGACGGAGTGATTCTATTCTAGTCTGCCGGAAACCACACTAACTTTTTAAAAGATGGCGCCAAAATGGCAAAGTAACAGTTACTATATACGCTGATTTCAATGTAAATTGTAATACTTCTGAACTTTTAACTGTGTTTTTCTCTATCTATTCATTAGAACATTCCCTGATCTTTGCCTGTACCCTTCAGGGTACAGGCAAAGACTTATACTACTGGGTTGTCACTGACCAAGCAATATGCATCTATGTCGCAGTAAATCATGAAGTTACGGTAAAACATACAAATTAGCCATTGTGCTCTACATACTACAATATTTATTGGTGGGTTATTTATCTAAGAAGTTTGATCTTCTTCTATCTGTATCGAAACTAATCGAACACGTAAGTTAAGTAACGTCGACCGCAGGCTATCCATGGATAGGTTTATATCTCGAGCTCCTTAAGATGTAGGTCCCAACTGTTGTCATTAGCTGTCTTTAAGTGAAGTCAGAGGCCGTTAGGCGGCTTGATAACACTGGCCTCCGCCAACCCGTAGTAGAGCAGCGTGGTGGAGTGGATGCTCTAAAGCCCTTCGATTTAGGGGAGACCCGTATCTTAGCAGTGAGATGGATAAGGGTTGTCGACGATATCTATCTAATGAAAGGAATAAAATGTGTTAGAATTACGAGAAGCGTTTATAAATATGTGGCAAATAAATCTAGTGTGAATTGTGTGGCATAAATCAGGATTGTGGTTGCCTCACTTGACAGGCGGAATTAAATTTGGCACAGTGACCGCGACATTATCCGTTTTGGAAGCCAACAACTGGCTAGCCAAATTAAACTATAAAAAAATAAAGTTCGTCCTATTTTTGTTCCAATTTCAGTAATTTACATTTTAAATTAATTAACTACATATAATATACATCATAAAGAAATTACTTGTACATAAGTAACTTCTCCATGATATATGGACTTTTTGGCGCGAACTGAAAAAAATCAGCGCGGTTGTGCTTCTAAACAAATTTTTATAATTTATTAATGACATTGATTCATAGTCGAGACAGTGCATGTAAACATTTGAGTGCATAAAATTAGTATTTAGTAGAAACTTTGATTAAAAGTGTTTGAATCGAGGCAGTCGCGTAATTTCTAGAAGTCGTGCAAATCGACAGAAAAATTACACTATCGATTTTATTTTTGATTTATTCGCCATGTCCCCGAAGGCGGGAATAAAATAAAAAAAAAATACCAAGAAGGGAAGGACATTGATTCTAGAGCCGTAAAGCTATGATAAATAAAATCTCTATGGTATTACATACTTAAAAGTAGGTATCATTAAAAAAAATGTAGAGCGCGCGCATCGCTTAAAAGCAGATGCAATAAATAATTAAATAAATATTAAAATGCTAACATATGGACAAGTGATATTGGTGTTAATAATGTAATGAAAATAATATTTATTTAAAAGGATATTAAGAAAATATCATATCGCATTGTTTATACCCTAAAATTCATAAACGCACTCAGAGTATAGGTACATATAGAATATAGACTACATAGGCAGAATATATATTAGACTGGGCGGTGGCAACAGATTGACTAAACTAACAGCGCACTGATTAAGCATCTATAGCGTGTAGATCAGTTATGTGAATTGCATGTAGCCGGTCTGCCTGCATGCCATGGAGATATTTTCTTGTTTCGGCCGCCTCCATCGCAGCGCCTGTCCCTGAGTGTAGTTCCTTGGAGATGCGACTGCGCAAGCGTATCAACGCATATAACATCTCAAACCAAAGCCCGTCCCATCTATAATCCCATCATAAATCTTTTTTTCGGCGGTAGCTGTGAAACAATAAACACATAGCTCTTGAATATAAAATATATTTAAAATATTTAAACTTAACTTACATAGTTGTTGCTTAGTAATACTGTGATTATTAAACATCCACAACACACACTAGTGTTATCTACAGTATATTTATGTCCTGAGTGGAGTTTTTAATGCACTGTCTTGTCGGCCACTTTTAACACGTTCACCACTACAAATATCACTACAATGGCGACCTACGATGAGATTCTGGAGACACAAAGGGCCCTGGAGAGCACTCTGCTGAGGAAGATGAGTGACTTTGAAGCCAGCCTGAAGGCATCTGCACCCCGTCCTCAAGCTACCGAGCCAGCCAGCAATCTGCATGCAGAGTTCGCCGAGTTTAAGTCCCAGGTGTGGTCTATCATCACTATACTGCGTCAACAAATCACGGGTCTCTCTAAAGCTATTGATGCTATTGAGATGCGGCATCGGAGGAAATATCTTCTTGTCACTGGCATCTCAGAAGATATAAAGGACGACCTGCACAGGCATACAGCTGATCTCCTCCGAGACACATTGGAGTTGGATATATCCCCAGAGAGACTCACTGCTTGCCATCGTCTGGGCAAACCTTCGGAGGGGAGATGCAGACCAGTGTTGGTACGTTTTGCTGAAATGTCTTCGAGGGCTGCCGTGTGGAGTAAAAAGTCTGCCTTCAAGGGAACTCCACACACAGTCTTTGAGTTTCTTACTCGTCAGAGGCAGTCGGTTTTTGTACAAGCACGTAAGAGGTTTGGCATGCGAAGGTGCTGGACAATGGAGGGATACGTCTTGGTCAAGCTTAGAGATGGTACCAGACAGCGATTATTCTCTGTGAGTGACCTCTCTGCGCTCGCGACATCAGAAGATGAGCCCCAGCCAGCTGGACCGGGTTCTCCTGCGTCAGAAGCTGCTCCGGAGTCAAGTCCTCGTCGCGTCAAGCCGAAGCGGGCCAGGGCAAGGAAATAATTGTACATAATTTATTAGGTACGCCGTTTCATAAGCTTTTCTCTCTTATATTTTGTTTCTATTCTTCTATCTAAATAATTCTCGTTATACTTGCATTATTTCTAAGTACCTTCTAACTGTGATGATATTATTAACATTTATTTTTCTCTGTCAATCACTTCTAATTTCACTTCGTGTGTCATAACAAAACTAAAATCACAAGTTGTCATTGTACTGTCACTGTTAAATGATTGTCATTCGGTAGTCTCTTTTTTCGTCCGCAAATTTCGGTATACATGTTAACCCCGCTAAATGTCAGGCTATTGTAGTGGATAGTTCTCGACAGGTTGCCAAAATTGATTTAAATTATGTATCTCCCGTCGTGTTTGAAAACTCAGTTATACCTTTTGGGCAATCTGTTAAAAACCTTGGCCTGCATATTGATTCTACGTTGAGTTGGACAACCCAAATTGTAGAGGTAAGCCGTGCAGTCATGTTTACCTTACGATCTCTTAATCGGTTTAGGAATTTTCTCCCTATTACTACTAAGGTCACTCTTGTCAAATCCCTTATTTTTCCTATCATTGATTATGCCGATGTCTGTTATCCAGATCTAAATGAAGATCTCCTTAACAAACTGGACCGACTTATTAATAACGCTATACGTTTCATTTTCTGTCTTCGTAAATTTGATCATGTCTCCTCATATCGGTCTCAGCTTAAATGGCTTCCCATTCGTCAACGCAGACAACAACGGTTGCTCTGTACTCTTCACTCTATCCTTACTAGTCCCCTTTCTCCAGAATACTTGAAAAGTAAATTTCAGTATCTATGTGATTCTCATGACCGTCAACTTCGATCTGATAATTCTCTTTCGCTCATTACTCCACTTTATCGCACAGTTTTTATGTCTGATTCCTTCACATTACAGGCGTCACGACTCTGGAACGCACTACCTATCCCATTGAGAAAAATATCGAATAAATTTAATTTTAAAAAGAAAGTTTATGCTAAGCTTCTAAATAGCTTAATTCAGCACTGAGTCATCTTATTTGGCATATTTGTGTGTATATGTTTATATATATATATATATATATATATATATATATATATAAATATATGTATGTATGAATGTATATGTATGTGTATGTATGATAGAATATGTATGTACTTATTTATGAATGTAATATGTGTATGCTTAGGTATAGTTTACGTATAGTATATTAGTCACTTTTTATGTTTCTTGTAAATATAGTTTTAAACCGCATTCGTGGATATCTGCACTTCCCGAAGGTTGACTGGTAGAGAATGCTTTTAGCATTAAGTCCGCCTTTTGTACCATTCATCTTATTGTGGTCAATAAAGTGTTTAAATAAATAAATAAATAAATCTCATCAGGATTAATTAAAATAAAATATGCGATATACTCTTCAGTATAGTTGGTAGAAACTCTATTTCAGAAAAAAATGGGGTGTGGTTGTGTCATGGACACGGCCGTGTGTTGTTCGTGAATACGTTATATGCACTAAAATTATGTCAAAATGGCAGCGCTTCCCCCTCCCCCGCACGCGATGTTCTATAGTCCTTACTTACCGTTTTAAATTCTTTGATCGTTCACCTATCCATTGGTGCAGTGGCGTAACTACAGGGTTGCAGAGCGGGCAATATGCCAGAGGCCCCCGGACCAAGAGGCCCCAGGCTCGAGAGCTTAGTACAAAAAGAGTATGTATTTTTAAAGATATGCTGAAATGAAACACTTCACACTTGGTTACTTTGAGAGGGCCCCATCCTCTGAGGGCCCATCTGATGAATTTGACACGGGCCCTGATGGTATAGTTACGCCACTGCATTGGTGTGATTGAATTTTGGATGGACATGATAGATATGTAGCTGTGACACCAAACTGTATCCCCCGATTTTGTTATCGTTCGTTTTTAGGGTTCCGTACCCAAAGGGTAAAAAGGAATCCTATTACTAAGGCTCCGCTGTCCGTCCGTCGGTCCGTCGGTCACCAGGCTGTCCGTCGGTCTCATGAAACGTGATAGTTAGACAGTTGAAATTTTCACAGATGATGTATTTCTGTTGCCGCTATAACAACAAATACAAAAAAATAGAATAAATTAATATTTAAGGGGGCTCCCATACAACAAACGTGAATTTTTGCTCGTTTTTTCTCGCAATTGATAACGGCAATAGGTAGACGGTTGAAATACTCACACAATATTTAGTTATATATTCACTTTAAAAATAAATAATTTAAAAAAAATAAAACAAATATTTAAGGGGATGGGGGGGGGGGGGGCTCCCATACAACAAACGTGATTTTTTTGCCGTCATACAACATTGCCGTACGGAACCCTTCGTGCGCGAGTCCGACTCGCACTTGGCCGGTTTTTTTGAATTGCCTCCCTATGGAAGCAAATTTAAAGACGTATTCGCATCAATAAACAATATACTCATAAACACTAAAAACCATTTGCAGTTTCATTTCAATTTCAGTTAAATCTTATGACCGTGACAACTTGGTATTTACAGTTGTGGAAACTATGGTTCGGCTACGCCTATTAATTTTCACTTCTAAACACAACCTAGGACTAAAATTAGATTCAATTTACAGGTACAGAGCTCTAAAACAGTCCGCAGTAAAGCTGTAGCTTTGTTGACAGAGTTTAGTTACAAGCGACTTTTTAAAACCAAAGAAATTCATTGTTTTCAAAAATAAAGTATATAAAAGGAAATTCCAACTATAGATAACAATGTCAAGAGAATGAAGTATATCTAACTTAAACTTGTCATTCGGGTTGCAAACAGAAATTCTCGTATTGAAAATGTAGTGAAAATGCAGTTCCGATCTAGTCTCGAGATCTCATAAAATTAAATAACACATTTGGTATTCTCATATCACAATATGAAATTTTAATTGTAATGTGATCACAATACTAAATATGGGCTAAAATTAAATTAAATAAATTGAATGAAACCAAGTATACACTTTCAGTCATTTCATAGTTCAATCTTGATTCGGACAACTTTCATTTTGCAATGTAAACAATATTTTTGGCCTATAATGTTCATTCAATTCTCTAAAAGTTAAACATAAAACTACTGAATAAAGAAAACATCTCTGTTATTACAAAAAGTCAAAAGTTCTTACAGCCCCCTTACCACCAACTCTTATTTCGATTCAATAACTGAATAGAATGCTTATTCAGACAAATGAATAAGCGACTCTATTCAATTTGAAATATAGTCGCTTATTCATTGGTATCAACAAGCATTATATTCAGTTATTGAATCGCAATAAGAGTTGGTGGTAAAGGGGCTGGAGATCAGTGATCAATTTGTGATTATCCTTGATAGCGTCATTGTGCATGTCGGTCTAATATAACATACGTATTTACTTATCCTTATTTGGAAGAGCATGTTATAGAACAGTGTTCCGCAAAGTGTGTGCCGCGGCACACTGGTGTACCGTGGTCATTAGTTGGTGTGCCTCGAAAAAATAATGTTATCTCATAAAGCTAAATAGACGGGCGGAAGAAAAACACTTAAACTTAAAAATAAAAACTGATTTTTCATTTATGGTTACCTCCAAAAATTTACGTTTTTCAATAGTCAAGCCAATTCTGTGCCTTCGGGTATCAGGCGGATTTAAATCACTGGAGTCTGTCAAAACGCTGTGGAATAGCAGCGTAACTTATGCTATAAACTACTTCATTTGATTGGAGTCTCGTATAGCGATTGTGAGATGAATATTATTTTATGCTTTGTCTAAAACGAATTCACCATTATAAAGCATTTTTGAGAGACACAAGCGGAGTGATACGAACAACCCATACCTTGCGTGATCGTGCTTTTGTTAATCACTATTTGTCTCAAAGTCTGTGTAATAAATTTTATTATTTTTCAAACGCTTTATGGAAGGCCGCAGCTCATGCTACACACAGTCATTTTATGTTAATAGCTTTACATGCCGGGATGTTGCCGGGACATGCATTTAATTGTAAGGACAGAGATATTATTCTTCTTCATAGCGTGTAATAAATTTTATTATTTTTCAAACGCTTTAAGGAAGGCCGCAGGTCATGCCACCCACCGTTACTTTATGTTAATTGCTTTACATGCCGGGATGTTGCCGGGATATGCATTTAATTGTAAGGACAGAGATATTAGTCCTCTTCATACGTACTCGTTAATATTGCTTTGAACGTATTTTGAAAGGGTCTTAAAATGTCGACGATGCATAATCTTCGTTAATATTTTGTTATGAGATTGAGGGATGAACGAAACTGGTTGTGTAGACTTGATCAGTTAATTTAGATAAGGCACAGTATAGCATTTAATTTAAAGTCTATGGGTAGGTATATATGAAGGGGCGTGCTACTAACTGGATTTTTTTTCGATTAACATCTCAAAAATTACACACCGTCCGAGTTTTGATTAAAATAAAAATAAAAACTAAATAAAACGAGCGAAACTATCGATCTTATGATTTATGCGACAAATACCATAATACCAAAAATATCTATGTGTAATGTGTATTTGAGCGCACGCACTTCCATTCAAATCGTTGAAATTACAAAAACTTAATAAACTATTCATTCAATCGATATAAAAATTGTTTGCATGCTTCTGGGTGCCCTACCGCCGAAGATGAAGCCTATTACTTTAACTATAACCTAAAACCATTTTTTAGAATCCTACGCCTATGGTTTTATAGCCGACTGCTCAACCGATCATCATGAAACTTTGTACTTTCACATATTCAAAAAGTTATCAGGAAGGTCATAGGATAATTTATATTAAAAAAAGCAAATGTGGAGGATGCCGAGGGTGGAAGCTAGTATTAAATATATTTTTTTTATACTATCGGGTGGCAGACAAGCATACGGCCCGCACATGTGAAGCGGTTACCGTAACCATATTAACGCTCGCAATATAAAATATCGCTCGCGCGCCGCCACCCCGGCTGCCATTTCTTCCTTCCTTCATTTCTGGTGACCTCACTCACTCGCAAGAACACAACAACCCTCAAGGGAATTGTTACTTGGCTGTGGTATTCTGTGAGGCAGAGGTACATTCCCCAGTCGGGCAGCTTACAATTACGCTCCCTACCTCTCTTTTCGCCAGAGCTTCGTTAGTCAGTCAGCAGCGTGCACCGCATGTAGGTGAAGTTGGCTTTGGTTCCTTTGAACCAACATCTTTATGTTGATGAACGACTTACACCCAAATATGCGTCAAATATAGAAAATGCAGAAATATACGAATACATATTAGGTTGGGGAAAAAGTCTTTTCGTATTTTATATGAAAATTCAAAACATTTTTTAATAAAGTTTATTTACATTTAACTAAAGTATGTAGGTGCCATTATGTTCGATAACCTTTTGCCATCTTGTAGGTAGAGACATGATCCCATTACTATAGAAATTTTGGGACTTCTGTTCAAAAAACCGCGCCAAGTGGTTTTGGCAGTCTTCTCGTGATGTTAACCTGACATTGCCTAAAGAATTCTTAGGAGACCGAAACAGGTGGAAATCAGAAGGTGCAAGGTCAGGACTATACGGCGGATGCATTAACACCTCCCAGTCAAACTCTCTAAATTTTTGCTGAGTGGCTAAAGATGTGTGAGGTCTAGCGTTATCATGATGAAAAATCACACCCCTTCTATTAATTAATTCCGGCCGCTTTCTCTCAACTTTTTGCTTTAATCTCATCAGTTGTTCACAGTAGAGTTCAGAATCGATAGTCCTGCCTGGCGGTAACAGCTCATAATGAATATCTTACCTTCCAATCCCACCATACACACAGCATCACCTTGTTGCGGGTTAACCCGGGTTTCGCCAGAGTCTGTGAAGCCTGGCCGGCCTTTGACCACGACCTTTTTATGCGCCAAAACTGTTTTGTGGTCAATTCCTAGTTCTTCAGCTACGTCGTAACTACTGATATGCCGATCTTGCTCCACTTTTTCAGAAATGGCATCCATTTTATCCGTAACAGGGCGACCAGAGCGACGTGCATCTTTGACATCAAAATTTCCGGATTGAAAACGCTTAAACCAAATTTGTGCTACTCTCACAGACACTGCACTAGGTCCATAAAAGTCACAAATTTTTTTCGCAGCTTGCGTTGAATTTTTACCTTTTTTGTAGTAAAATTTTAAAATGTATCGAATTTCTTCATTAGATTCACTCATCTTGACAGTAAAAAAAACAAATGAAAATCACACATTTACCTAATTTGAATTTGGAATTATCTTTTTTAAAATTTAAATTTTTTAAAGATATCAAAACCTGCTGGATACAAATGATATAACCAAAGAGATTTTATTACAAGTTCATACATACTATAATGCGAAAAGACTTTTTCCCCTACCTATTATTTATGTCCTCTCCTCGTCGAATTAGTCAAGGGGCCTGCACGTTTCTACTCAGTGCTTAATGCGAGTTTTCTGGTCACATTCGAACGTGTTAACGTTTACAAGCCTAAATTAAGAAAAAGCTTCATATTGTGAATTTACCAGACGCCTGTTACATATCTAAATTAGCGGGTTAGTCACTTCAAAATGTGAGCAAGTAAGCCAAATAATTTTGATATGTAACAGGCGTCTTGTATATTCACAACATGAGAGTTCTTCTGTATTTGGTCGGGTTGTTTACATTGACATGATCGAACGGTCAACAAAAAACTCTCACTAAAGCACTCTGAAGTGCAGCTAGGGTTGCCAACTTATTCTTACAAGAAAAACAGTATATTAAAAGCTGCGTAGCAAAACAAACAGTATAGTAAGACTCAGTGCATGCGGAGCAGTACAATAAACAGTGCTATGGTCAAATGAAGTTTTTTTCAACAGTATTAAAGCATAGAAAACAGTATAATACTGTTTTTAACAGTATGGTTGGCAACCCTAAGTGCAGCAGACCCGGGGCCCTACCGCCGAAGCTGTAGCCGATTACCATCGGATTTTTTGAATGCGAATATCAAACTTCAGCTTAGATTTATGGTACCTGTACTTAGCTTAGCTGGTAGACACCCTGGAGCTCTACTATTTTTCGAATCAAAATATTCGATGGTAATCGGCTTTAGCTTCGGCGGTAGAGCGCCGGAGCAGAGTCGTATTTTACCTGACTCCGCGACGCCACGGACTTTTTTTTTTTTTTTTTTTTTTTATACTACGTCGGGTGGCAGACAAACATACGGCCCGTCTGATGTGAAGCGGTTACCGTAGCCATATTAACGCTCGCAACATAAAATATCGCTCGCGCGCCGCCACCTCCGCTGCCATCGCAGCATCTCCTTCCTTTCTTTTACCATCTTATTATTAATAGAGCACTCAGGCAGACATCCTTTTATTTAAATTCTTCATTAACACGTCTCACATAGAGTATCTGTCCATAACAATGACGTCACGCATCAGTGCACGTTTTTAAAGTGATTTATCTAAACATCCAAACGGTAAACATGAAAGCGCGAGCACACTTCGATCAAAGCGCTATATTTTTAGTGTCGCCATCTGTTATTTGCTATACGTAAATAAATTGAACGTCGATCGCCTATAACGATAAATATTTATAATTGAATTTCGTTGTCCTTACTAAAAAATACGATGAAAGTCTTTCTTAGCATTTTTAGTTTAATGTTATTTACACCGCGCTGCTCATGTAACTAAAAATAGTTCCAATATCTAGAGCCGATTTTTCAATGTAACATACTTTAATAAATTTTTTTTAATATTTCACATGGAAAACAAGCATACGGCCCGCCTAATGTGAAACGTTCACAACGTTTCAAACGTAGCAACTTCATTCTATATGGTGAACGCACTCACTCGCAGGGTAACTCCCTCAAAGGAATTGTTCATAGGCTGCGGATTTTTGTAAGGGGGAGATACTTCTCCAGTCGGACAGCTTGCGAACACGCTGTGCGCTACCTCCCTTTCGATAATACCTCTTTTCGCTAGTTGATAGGGTGCAGCACATGCCACGTGAGGTTGGTTTTGGCTCTTAAAATTGCGCCCTAGATTAGAAGAGGATGTGACACGTCCTCCCCCTTCCGCAATTTAGTAAGAATTCAAATAAATAAATTCAATCAAAAGCGGTTCTTCGGTTGTGCGTCCCCCTCCTAGACCCCAGGTAGGATAGACCAACAAAACAATGCTCTACAACTGTTGTTTACATTAACAGATTTCTGTATATAGAAGGTCATTCGTACGTTTCGTGTAAACGCACCTGTGTGCTTAGTTTTTTTGTACACATTCAAACGTGATAACGTTTACAAGCCGATCAAATTGAGAAAAAGTTTCATATTGTGAATTTACCAGACGCGTGTTACATATCCAAATTAGCCGGGTTGCTCGCTTCAAAATGTGCGCTAGTAAGCCACATAATTTTGATATGTAAGACGCGTCTTATAAATTCACAACATGAGAATTCTTCTCTATTTGGTCGGTTTGTTTACGTTGACAAAATCGAACGCGAATAAAAACCTAGCACTAAGCACTCTGAAACGGACAAGCGAATGATGGAATTTCGGAACCCCAAAACTAACCGCCCAAAGCCAAATGTGATCGCTCCTAGATCTTACATAATGAACCTTTAGCCGGTAAGCCGTTGTTATTCCACTCCGACGGATAACTTGATTGAATAGGCCTTATTCTCTGTCCTTATTAGCAGTATCTTTATCGTAAGTGATTAAGGAGAAATAGCTTCTATTATACTCCATACGGGAGGGTTCAATCCCTACACATTACAAACATTTGTGTGCATGAACATGTCTGTTTGTCTTGGTCTGGGTGTTTTCTATGTATTTATTACGAGCATACCCAGCCCGCTTCGCCGTGCTTAATAATAAAAAAAATGCTCCGATCGCTACCAAACCTCACAGGATTCAGCTGGGTCAATCTAAAGATTGTCTGAAAATTTCGTTGAAATCGGTCCAGCCGTTTCGGAGTCTATACGGAACATACATACATGATTTCTCTTTTATAGGTATAGAAGATATAAATAATAATAATATATATATATATATATATATATATATATATATATTATATATATATATATATATATATATATATATATATATATATATATATATATATAGATAGAAAGGTAGATGGGATATGCATATATTTACAAAAAAAAATATTTAAGTATTATATCAGTTATCTAGTACCCATAGTACAAGCTTTGCTTAGTTTGGATTAGATGGTAAATTGTCTTGGGTGTTTTCTATGTACTATAATATATGTAGGTATTAACAAAAAAAAAATGTATTTAAGTAGGCAGTGTTTAATTTGTACAGGAATATTTATTTATTTATTCTCTTTTTCATAAGTGATGTAGGAGAAATAGCTTCCATTACACTTCGTACCTTTGTTACTCTGCTAGTGATTACTAATATTTTATGTAGCGGTTTTTTGATACAGTTCGGTGTTGCAGCTACATATCTACCATTTCCATCCACCATTATAATATACTCGTAGATGGAGGATCGAAGAATTTATTACGCTAAGTAAGGACTATTGAACATCGCGTACGGGGGAAGGGGATGCGTTGCCATTTTGAGAAAAAGAAAAAAAAACCGGACAAGTGCGAGTCGGACTCGCCCACCGCCCTCGGTGTCCGTACGTAGTATCATTATTAAATTTGATATTTTTCATTATAAATAAGAAATAATACGTCGAAAAAATAAATAAAATATATTTTGCAATGTGTACATCAAGTCCTTTCATATGATACCACATTTGAACTAGTAGTTTCAATTTGAAATTTCGACACCCTATAAAAAATATAGACCCCCTATTTTCTAAGATCTATTTACAAATGTATAGTTTTGAGATTTTTATTCCTGTACTTGTAGTCTATAACGATGTTACTTGCCAAATTTCATAGTTCTAGGTAGGGAAACGGGAAGTAGCCTATAGGTTTTGATTCCCTTGAGAATGTGTCGAAATATGCGTTTTTTGCTGAATAAACGGCCGTAACTTTTTTTTACGTAAACTTAGCAGTTTGATTTTTTTACAACTTTATGGGACCGTAGACCTGAGTATACAATTCAAATTTCAGCTTGATACCTCCACGCATTCTCGACATAGAAATTCTTGACAGACAGACAGACAGACGGACAACAAAGTGATGTTATAAGGGTTCCGTTTTTCCTTTTGAGGTACGGAACCCTAAAAAGAAGAGATTTCTAAACACTCGCTGTTTTATTTATATGTTACGAGCGATGTCATACATTGCTCATTATTAATTCTGTATTCTTATTAATAATCATCGTCCCTTGGTTAATGTAATAAAACTAGTTTTGGTTAGATTTGAATAAGTGAGTAAATTAGTTAGGGTTTACTTATGTCCAGCCACCGTACTCGTTGAATTACAATTGTTTTAATTATTACACGCCGCCATTTTTATTGCTTGATACAACAGCAAGCTTGCCGCGCGTGTTAAGATTAAAAATTAATTAGACAATTTGCCGCGCCATTTTGTACAAAGGCCGTGCGACTCTTTTTGGCTTTATACAAAATTAGTAAGCATTTTACAGTTTGCTTTCGGCATATTGCAAACCAGCGAGCGTTTATTCACGATGCCGTTTGTAATCAGACGAATTATAGGATACGCCGAAGAAATACATACATAAGAAATAAATTCATTTACATCTAAGCCAAAATACTGGTTTATTAGGGTTCCGTACCCAAAGGGTACAAAGGAACCCTATTACTAAGGCTCCGCTGTCCGTCCGTCCGTCTGTCACCAGGCTGTATCTCATGAACCGTGATAGTTAGACAGTTGAAATTTTCACAGATGATGTATTTCTGTTGCCGCTATAACAACAAATACTAAAACAAAGAATAAAATAAATATTTAAGGGGGCTCCCATACAACAAACGTGATTTTTGTTTGCTCGTTTTTGCTCGCAATTGATAACGGCAATAGGTAGACGCTTGAAATACTCACATAATATTTAGTTAAACATTCACTTTAAAAATAAATAGTTAAATAAAAGTAAAACAAATATTTAAAGGGGGCTCCCATACAACAAACGTGATTTTTTGCCGTTTTTATAGATAATGGTACGGAACCCTTCGTGCGCGAGTCCGACTCGCACTTGACCGGTTTTTTTTTATACTACGTCGGGTGGCAGACAAGCATACGGCCCGCCTGATGTGAAGCGGTTACCGTAGCCATATTAAGGCTCGCAACATAAAACATCGCTCGCGCCGCCACCCCCGCTGCCAACGCAGCATCATCTTCTTTTCTGATGACCTCACTCACACGCAGGAACACAACAACCCTCAATGGAATTGTTATTTGGCTGCGGTATTCTGTAAGGTGGAGGTACATTCCCCAGTCGGGTAGCTTACAATTACTCTCCCAACCTCTCTTTTCGCCAGAGCTTCGTTTGTCAGTCAGCAGGGTGCACCGCGTTCAGGTGAAGATGGCTTTGGTTCAAAGATGTTGATGAACCACATACACCCCAGTTTAATGAAAGATCCTTCCAAACATAGTGTATGAACAAGCCATTAAGCTCACAATAAATGCATTTTTTTTTAAATACCTACTTATAAAACATTAATAACACCCAGACCAAGACAAATAGTCATGTTCATGTACACAAATATTTATCTTGTGCCATGATCGAACCCGCGACCTTGGGGACGAATAATGTCAAATTTCATCAAAAACAGTTCAGTCGTTTACCCGTGACTGATTAACAAATCATCCAGATGGATTTGTTCTAAAGCTTCTAAAGTGGTTGTGGATATTTCGACGTATAGGTATATGTCGCAATATCCGCAACACTTTACCCTTTCTCACTATCTTTGAGACACAACCAGCCTCACCTGCACGTGGTGCACGCTGCTGATAAAAGTAACAAGTCTCTGGCGAAAAAGAGGTAGAGCATAGAGTAATTATAACTGGTAAAGACCCTCCACATCGCAGAACATCGCAGCCGTAGTTGTTGTGTTCCTACGAAGTAAGTGAGGTCACCGTCGTCGAGAAAGAAAGGAAGGAGTATAGGCTGGCAACGGATCGGCGACCCCTTGGTGTTGCTGATCTCCATGGGAGTGCTTTCCATCAGGTGACCCACATGCTCGTTTTCCACCCTCTCATATGGTAGTAAAAAGTAGAACCTCGCAGAATACTCTAAGCCAAATAGCATCCCTTTGACAGTTATTGTGTTTCTGCGAGTGAGTGACGTCACCAGGGTGAATTTATAGAAGTTGTTGCGTTGGCAGTGGGAATAGCGACGCGCATTCGATATTTCATGTAGCGAGCGTTTATATAGCTACGGTAATGGCTTCATATCATAAACCGTATGCTTATACCCGACGTAGTGTATAAAAAAATAATAATATCATATCAAATATAATCATCACATATATATTGACAGAGTTTCTTTCGGCATTTCTTCTCGTCAATGGTCATTCCGAAATGCTGGTAGATAAAAAAATATACCTAATTGTAAAAGACGTGTCTAAGTGCCCGCGAGGGCCCACAGAATAAAGAATTTTGACTTTGACTATAACTAGATGGCGCTGTGTAAATTGTCCATAAATATTTATTATTTATTAATCACATCAAATCAAATATCAAATATTAGCCATGTATATAAATTACATTTAGCTCGTCATTTTTACATATATGGTATCTAATAAAATTAATTTACATATTGACAAATATATATTTTATACACATAACAGTAAATATCCTGCCGATGAATGCCGTGTTCTTGCTATTGTAAACTTTTAGTACCAAACAGAATACTTGAAGCTAGCTTTAGCTACTTTCGACATCGTTTACACTTATATATAATACGACGACGTTTGACGAGCTCAGTGGTCGCATGGTTAGCAATGGCCACTTTGACTCTCAGGTCACGGGTTCGATCCCTCACAAGACAAATATTTGTGTGCATGAACATGTTTGTTTGTTTTCATCTGGGTGTTTTCTGTGTATTATAATGTATGTATTAACAAAAAAAATGTATTTAAGTATTATATAAGTTATATAATACCCATAGTACAAGTTTTGCTTACTTTGGGACTAGATGGTAATTTGTCCTTTGTGTTTTCTATTTACTATAATGTATGTAGGTATTAACAAAAAAAATGTATTTAAGTACCTATATTATCAGTTATCTAGTACCTATTATACTATACTATAAAGGGCCAAATTAGAAGTATCCGAAATCGACGGGTCTGCATGAGGAGGTTAATGAATGTGGAGGAAGCAAAGGAAGTATGTTTGGATCGGTGCATCTGGCGTTCCATGGTATCTGCCTACCCCAACGGGAGACAGGTGTGATGATAAGTAAGTAAGTAAATAGTACCTATTACAATCTTTTCTTAGTTTGAGACTAGATAGCCGGGTGTAATCTGGCTATTTGTGAATATGTACGAGCCTATTTTCCTTGAAGAGAAGTAATTTCACAGCATGAAAATATTTTTTATTTTTAGATCAGGGAGGCTAACGATCATTCCCCTAGGCCGTGAAGTTTAATAAAAATCCTCTGAGACATGGATCCCTCTGCCGCCGTACGCTCTCGTCTCTAATTGGGTCGGGCACCACATCGCTGGAATTCCGATAACCTGTTAAACCTATTTATATATCAGCCTCTTAGGACAGTTAGGACCAATACAAACTGCGTTTTGAAAGTGAAAAAAAAAAAAAATGAGGTGTGGCTATGGTCATGGACACGGCCGTGTGTTGTACGCGAATCATCATCATCATCATCATCAGGTCCATTTTAGTCTCCACTACAGGAGCACGACTCTCTCTCGTCCGTCCTAGACGGAAGGAGGATTTGGCCTACCCTCACACGCCGGCCAAACGGGTTGGGGATGCCTGATCGATTTGATAATGTATTTCCCTTAGTCGCCTTGTACGATATCCACAGGAAGAAACGGAGTGATTCTATTCTAGTCTGCCGGAAACCACACGGCCAACTTGTTTATTTCAGACCATAGTCCATGATGTTAGTAACAATATTTCTTAAAAACTATGTTATAATAAAAACAAATGGTGATATTATTATGGGGATCTAGGAAAATCATCAGCAGGCGCACTGTAACCGCTCTAACAATGTAAATTGTTCCAATGCGCCAGCAGCGGACTGTCCCAGCTCTCTGAAATCATTTTCAGGATGCTGTTGGGGCTGGCACGTAGACGAGTGAGCATGGAGGCATATCTCTTTCGAATAATTGCGTCGAAACCATCAGTTCGTGCCTCCACGAACATCCCAGAACCACTGCAGCGCCGTGACAAACCCAGCAGCGCCCTGAAGGCATTGTTATATACATACACTAAAATTATCTTAAAATGGCAGTCACAAATACGAAGTGGTTTAGCAGCGGTACATAATTCACAGTGGTTACCAGAGATAACCACTTTGTATCTGACCCCCATGTAAAAAAAGCTAACAAAATATTTTTTTGGGTCAGTTTTAGGCCCTAACTCATAATTTTATTCAAAAAAACGTTTATAGAACAGGTCCCTAAAAAGTGTGCCGGAAAGAGTTAAAATGGTCATGCCACCCACCGTTACTTTATGTTAATTGCTTTACATGCCGGGATGTTGCCGGGATATGCATTTAATTGTAAGGACAGAGATATTAGTCCTCTTCATACGTACTCGTTAATATTGCTTTGAACGTATTTTGAAAGGGTCTTAAAATGTCGACGATGCATAATCTTCGTTAATATTTTGTTATGAGATTGAGGGATGAACGAAACTGGTTGTGTAGACTTGATCAGTTAATTTAGATAAGGCACAGTATAGCATTTAATTTAAAGTCTATGGGTAGGTATATATGAAGGGGCGTGCTACTAACTGGATTTTTTTTCGATTAACATCTCAAAAATTACACACCGTCCGAGTTTTGATTAAAATAAAAATAAAAACTAAATAAAACGAGCGAAACTATCGATCTTATGATTTATGCGACAAATACCATAATACCAAAAATATCTATGTGTAATGTGTATTTGAGCGCACGCACTTCCATTCAAATCGTTGAAATTACAAAAACTTAATAAACTATTCATTCAATCGATATAAAAATTGTTTGCATGCTTCTGGGTGCCCTACCGCCGAAGATGAAGCCTATTACTTTAACTATAACCTAAAACCATTTTTTAGAATCCTACGCCTATGGTTTTATAGCCGACTGCTCAACCGATCATCATGAAACTTTGTACTTTCACATATTCAAAAAGTTATCAGGAAGGTCATAGGATAATTTATATTAAAAAAAGCAAATGTGGAGGATGCCGAGGGTGGAAGCTAGTATTAAATATATTTTTTTTATACTATCGGGTGGCAGACAAGCATACGGCCCGCACATGTGAAGCGGTTACCGTAACCATATTAACGCTCGCAATATAAAATATCGCTCGCGCGCCGCCACCCCGGCTGCCATTTCTTCCTTCCTTCATTTCTGGTGACCTCACTCACTCGCAAGAACACAACAACCCTCAAGGGAATTGTTACTTGGCTGTGGTATTCTGTGAGGCAGAGGTACATTCCCCAGTCGGGCAGCTTACAATTACGCTCCCTACCTCTCTTTTCGCCAGAGCTTCGTTAGTCAGTCAGCAGCGTGCACCGCATGTAGGTGAAGTTGGCTTTGGTTCCTTTGAACCAACATCTTTATGTTGATGAACGACTTACACCCAAATATGCGTCAAATATAGAAAATGCAGAAATATACGAATACATATTAGGTTGGGGAAAAAGTCTTTTCGTATTTTATATGAAAATTCAAAACATTTTTTAATAAAGTTTATTTACATTTAACTAAAGTATGTAGGTGCCATTATGTTCGATAACCTTTTGCCATCTTGTAGGTAGAGACATGATCCCATTACTATAGAAATTTTGGGACTTCTGTTCAAAAAACCGCGCCAAGTGGTTTTGGCAGTCTTCTCGTGATGTTAACCTGACATTGCCTAAAGAATTCTTAGGAGACCGAAACAGGTGGAAATCAGAAGGTGCAAGGTCAGGACTATACGGCGGATGCATTAACACCTCCCAGTCAAACTCTCTAAATTTTTGCTGAGTGGCTAAAGATGTGTGAGGTCTAGCGTTATCATGATGAAAAATCACACCCCTTCTATTAATTAATTCCGGCCGCTTTCTCTCAACTTTTTGCTTTAATCTCATCAGTTGTTCACAGTAGAGTTCAGAATCGATAGTCCTGCCTGGCGGTAACAGCTCATAATGAATATCTTACCTTCCAATCCCACCATACACACAGCATCACCTTGTTGCGGGTTAACCCGGGTTTCGCCAGAGTCTGTGAAGCCTGGCCGGCCTTTGACCACGACCTTTTTATGCGCCAAAACTGTTTTGTGGTCAATTCCTAGTTCTTCAGCTACGTCGTAACTACTGATATGCCGATCTTGCTCCACTTTTTCAGAAATGGCATCCATTTTATCCGTAACAGGGCGACCAGAGCGACGTGCATCTTTGACATCAAAATTTCCGGATTGAAAACGCTTAAACCAAATTTGTGCTACTCTCACAGACACTGCACTAGGTCCATAAAAGTCACAAATTTTTGTCGCAGCTTGCGTTGAATTTTTACCTTTTTTGTAGTAAAATTTTAAAATGTATCGAATTTCTTCATTAGATTCACTCATCTTGACAGTAAAAAAAACAAATGAAAATCACACATTTACCTAATTTGAATTTGGAATTATCTTTTTTAAAATTTAAATTTTTTAAAGATATCAAAACCTGCTGGATACAAATGATATAACCAAAGAGATTTTATTACAAGTTCATACATACTATAATGCGAAAAGACTTTTTCCCCTACCTATTATTTATGTCCTCTCCTCGTCGAATTAGTCAAGGGGCCTGCACGTTTCTACTCAGTGCTTAATGCGAGTTTTCTGGTCACATTCGAACGTGTTAACGTTTACAAGCCTAAATTAAGAAAAAGCTTCATATTGTGAATTTACCAGACGCCTGTTACATATCTAAATTAGCGGGTTAGTCACTTCAAAATGTGAGCAAGTAAGCCAAATAATTTTGATATGTAACAGGCGTCTTGTATATTCACAACATGAGAGTTCTTCTGTATTTGGTCGGGTTGTTTACATTGACATGATCGAACGGTCAACAAAAAACTCTCACTAAAGCACTCTGAAGTGCAGCTAGGGTTGCCAACTTATTCTTACAAGAAAAACAGTATATTAAAAGCTGCGTAGCAAAACAAACAGTATAGTAAGACTCAGTGCATGCGGAGCAGTACAATAAACAGTGCTATGGTCAAATGAAGTTTTTTTCAACAGTATTAAAGCATAGAAAACAGTATAATACTGTTTTTAACAGTATGGTTGGCAACCCTAAGTGCAGCAGACCCGGGGCCCTACCGCCGAAGCTGTAGCCGATTACCATCGGATTTTTTGAATGCGAATATCAAACTTCAGCTTAGATTTATGGTACCTGTACTTAGCTTAGCTGGTAGACACCCTGGAGCTCTACTATTTTTCGAATCAAAATATTCGATGGTAATCGGCTTTAGCTTCGGCGGTAGAGCGCCGGAGCAGAGTCGTATTTTACCTGACTCCGCGACGCCACGGACTTTTTTTTTTTTTTTTTTTTTTTTATACTACGTCGGGTGGCAGACAAACATACGGCCCGTCTGATGTGAAGCGGTTACCGTAGCCATATTAACGCTCGCAACATAAAATATCGCTCGCGCGCCGCCACCTCCGCTGCCATCGCAGCATCTCCTTCCTTTCTTTTACCATCTTATTATTAATAGAGCACTCAGGCAGACATCCTTTTATTTAAATTCTTCATTAACACGTCTCACATAGAGTATCTGTCCATAACAATGACGTCACGCATCAGTGCACGTTTTTAAAGTGATTTATCTAAACATCCAAACGGTAAACATGAAAGCGCGAGCACACTTCGATCAAAGCGCTATATTTTTAGTGTCGCCATCTGTTATTTGCTATACGTAAATAAATTGAACGTCGATCGCCTATAACGATAAATATTTATAATTGAATTTCGTTGTCCTTACTAAAAAATACGATGAAAGTCTTTCTTAGCATTTTTAGTTTAATGTTATTTACACCGCGCTGCTCATGTAACTAAAAATAGTTCCAATATCTAGAGCCGATTTTTCAATGTAACATACTTTAATAAATTTTTTTTAATATTTCACATGGAAAACAAGCATACGGCCCGCCTAATGTGAAACGTTCACAACGTTTCAAACGTAGCAACTTCATTCTATATGGTGAACGCACTCACTCGCAGGGTAACTCCCTCAAAGGAATTGTTCATAGGCTGCGGATTTTTGTAAGGGGGAGATACTTCTCCAGTCGGACAGCTTGCGAACACGCTGTGCGCTACCTCCCTTTCGATAATACCTCTTTTCGCTAGTTGATAGGGTGCAGCACATGCCACGTGAGGTTGGTTTTGGCTCTTAAAATTGCGCCCTAGATTAGAAGAGGATGTGACACGTCCTCCCCCTTCCGCAATTTAGTAAGAATTCAAATAAATAAATTCAATCAAAAGCGGTTCTTCGGTTGTGCGTCCCCCTCCTAGACCCCAGGTAGGATAGACCAACAAAACAATGCTCTACAACTGTTGTTTACATTAACAGATTTCTGTATATAGAAGGTCATTCGTACGTTTCGTGTAAACGCACCTGTGTGCTTAGTTTTTTTGTACACATTCAAACGTGATAACGTTTACAAGCCGATCAAATTGAGAAAAAGTTTCATATTGTGAATTTACCAGACGCGTGTTACATATCCAAATTAGCCGGGTTGCTCGCTTCAAAATGTGCGCTAGTAAGCCACATAATTTTGATATGTAAGACGCGTCTTATAAATTCACAACATGAGAATTCTTCTCTATTTGGTCGGTTTGTTTACGTTGACAAAATCGAACGCGAATAAAAACCTAGCACTAAGCACTCTGAAACGGACAAGCGAATGATGGAATTTCGGAACCCCAAAACTAACCGCCCAAAGCCAAATGTGATCGCTCCTAGATCTTACATAATGAACCTTTAGCCGGTAAGCCGTTGTTATTCCACTCCGACGGATAACTTGATTGAATAGGCCTTATTCTCTGTCCTTATTAGCAGTATCTTTATCGTAAGTGATTAAGGAGAAATAGCTTCTATTATACTCCATACGGGAGGGTTCAATCCCTACACATTACAAACATTTGTGTGCATGAACATGTCTGTTTGTCTTGGTCTGGGTGTTTTCTATGTATTTATTACGAGCATACCCAGCCCGCTTCGCCGTGCTTAATAATAAAAAAAATGCTCCGATCGCTACCAAACCTCACAGGATTCAGCTGGGTCAATCTAAAGATTGTCTGAAAATTTCGTTGAAATCGGTCCAGCCGTTTCGGAGTCTATACGGAACATACATACATGATTTCTCTTTTATAGGTATAGAAGATATAAATAATAATAATATATATATATATATATATATATATATATATATATTATATATATATATATATATATATATATATATATATATATATATATAGATAGAAAGGTAGATGGGATATGCATATATTTACAAAAAAAAATATTTAAGTATTATATCAGTTATCTAGTACCCATAGTACAAGCTTTGCTTAGTTTGGATTAGATGGTAAATTGTCTTGGGTGTTTTCTATGTACTATAATATATGTAGGTATTAACAAAAAAAAAATGTATTTAAGTAGGCAGTGTTTAATTTGTACAGGAATATTTATTTATTTATTCTCTTTTTCATAAGTGATGTAGGAGAAATAGCTTCCATTACACTTCGTACCTTTGTTACTCTGCTAGTGATTACTAATATTTTATGTAGCGGTTTTTTGATACAGTTCGGTGTTGCAGCTACATATCTACCATTTCCATCCACCATTATAATATACTCGTAGATGGAGGATCGAAGAATTTATTACGCTAAGTAAGGACTATTGAACATCGCGTACGGGGGAAGGGGATGCGTTGCCATTTTGAGAAAAAGAAAAAAAAACCGGACAAGTGCGAGTCGGACTCGCCCACCGCCCTCGGTGTCCGTACGTAGTATCATTATTAAATTTGATATTTTTCATTATAAATAAGAAATAATACGTCGAAAAAATAAATAAAATATATTTTGCAATGTGTACATCAAGTCCTTTCATATGATACCACATTTGAACTAGTAGTTTCAATTTGAAATTTCGACACCCTATAAAAAATATAGACCCCCTATTTTCTAAGATCTATTTACAAATGTATAGTTTTGAGATTTTTATTCCTGTACTTGTAGTCTATAACGATGTTACTTGCCAAATTTCATAGTTCTAGGTAGGGAAACGGGAAGTAGCCTATAGGTTTTGATTCCCTTGAGAATGTGTCGAAATATGCGTTTTTTGCTGAATAAACGGCCGTAACTTTTTTTTACGTAAACTTAGCAGTTTGATTTTTTTACAACTTTATGGGACCGTAGACCTGAGTATACAATTCAAATTTCAGCTTGATACCTCCACGCATTCTCGACATAGAAATTCTTGACAGACAGACAGACAGACGGACAACAAAGTGATGTTATAAGGGTTCCGTTTTTCCTTTTGAGGTACGGAACCCTAAAAAGAAGAGATTTCTAAACACTCGCTGTTTTATTTATATGTTACGAGCGATGTCATACATTGCTCATTATTAATTCTGTATTCTTATTAATAATCATCGTCCCTTGGTTAATGTAATAAAACTAGTTTTGGTTAGATTTGAATAAGTGAGTAAATTAGTTAGGGTTTACTTATGTCCAGCCACCGTACTCGTTGAATTACAATTGTTTTAATTATTACACGCCGCCATTTTTATTGCTTGATACAACAGCAAGCTTGCCGCGCGTGTTAAGATTAAAAATTAATTAGACAATTTGCCGCGCCATTTTGTACAAAGGCCGTGCGACTCTTTTTGGCTTTATACAAAATTAGTAAGCATTTTACAGTTTGCTTTCGGCATATTGCAAACCAGCGAGCGTTTATTCACGATGCCGTTTGTAATCAGACGAATTATAGGATACGCCGAAGAAATACATACATAAGAAATAAATTCATTTACATCTAAGCCAAAATACTGGTTTATTAGGGTTCCGTACCCAAAGGGTACAAAGGAACCCTATTACTAAGGCTCCGCTGTCCGTCCGTCCGTCTGTCACCAGGCTGTATCTCATGAACCGTGATAGTTAGACAGTTGAAATTTTCACAGATGATGTATTTCTGTTGCCGCTATAACAACAAATACTAAAACAAAGAATAAAATAAATATTTAAGGGGGCTCCCATACAACAAACGTGATTTTTGTTTGCTCGTTTTTGCTCGCAATTGATAACGGCAATAGGTAGACGCTTGAAATACTCACATAATATTTAGTTAAACATTCACTTTAAAAATAAATAGTTAAATAAAAGTAAAACAAATATTTAAAGGGGGCTCCCATACAACAAACGTGATTTTTTGCCGTTTTTATAGATAATGGTACGGAACCCTTCGTGCGCGAGTCCGACTCGCACTTGACCGGTTTTTTTTTATACTACGTCGGGTGGCAGACAAGCATACGGCCCGCCTGATGTGAAGCGGTTACCGTAGCCATATTAAGGCTCGCAACATAAAACATCGCTCGCGCCGCCACCCCCGCTGCCAACGCAGCATCATCTTCTTTTCTGATGACCTCACTCACACGCAGGAACACAACAACCCTCAATGGAATTGTTATTTGGCTGCGGTATTCTGTAAGGTGGAGGTACATTCCCCAGTCGGGTAGCTTACAATTACTCTCCCAACCTCTCTTTTCGCCAGAGCTTCGTTTGTCAGTCAGCAGGGTGCACCGCGTTCAGGTGAAGATGGCTTTGGTTCAAAGATGTTGATGAACCACATACACCCCAGTTTAATGAAAGATCCTTCCAAACATAGTGTATGAACAAGCCATTAAGCTCACAATAAATGCATTTTTTTTTAAATACCTACTTATAAAACATTAATAACACCCAGACCAAGACAAATAGTCATGTTCATGTACACAAATATTTATCTTGTGCCATGATCGAACCCGCGACCTTGGGGACGAATAATGTCAAATTTCATCAAAAACAGTTCAGTCGTTTACCCGTGACTGATTAACAAATCATCCAGATGGATTTGTTCTAAAGCTTCTAAAGTGGTTGTGGATATTTCGACGTATAGGTATATGTCGCAATATCCGCAACACTTTACCCTTTCTCACTATCTTTGAGACACAACCAGCCTCACCTGCACGTGGTGCACGCTGCTGATAAAAGTAACAAGTCTCTGGCGAAAAAGAGGTAGAGCATAGAGTAATTATAACTGGTAAAGACCCTCCACATCGCAGAACATCGCAGCCGTAGTTGTTGTGTTCCTACGAAGTAAGTGAGGTCACCGTCGTCGAGAAAGAAAGGAAGGAGTATAGGCTGGCAACGGATCGGCGACCCCTTGGTGTTGCTGATCTCCATGGGAGTGCTTTCCATCAGGTGACCCACATGCTCGTTTTCCACCCTCTCATATGGTAGTAAAAAGTAGAACCTCGCAGAATACTCTAAGCCAAATAGCATCCCTTTGACAGTTATTGTGTTTCTGCGAGTGAGTGACGTCACCAGGGTGAATTTATAGAAGTTGTTGCGTTGGCAGTGGGAATAGCGACGCGCATTCGATATTTCATGTAGCGAGCGTTTATATAGCTACGGTAATGGCTTCATATCATAAACCGTATGCTTATACCCGACGTAGTGTATAAAAAAATAATAATATCATATCAAATATAATCATCACATATATATTGACAGAGTTTCTTTCGGCATTTCTTCTCGTCAATGGTCATTCCGAAATGCTGGTAGATAAAAAAATATACCTAATTGTAAAAGACGTGTCTAAGTGCCCGCGAGGGCCCACAGAATAAAGAATTTTGACTTTGACTATAACTAGATGGCGCTGTGTAAATTGTCCATAAATATTTATTATTTATTAATCACATCAAATCAAATATCAAATATTAGCCATGTATATAAATTACATTTAGCTCGTCATTTTTACATATATGGTATCTAATAAAATTAATTTACATATTGACAAATATATATTTTATACACATAACAGTAAATATCCTGCCGATGAATGCCGTGTTCTTGCTATTGTAAACTTTTAGTACCAAACAGAATACTTGAAGCTAGCTTTAGCTACTTTCGACATCGTTTACACTTATATATAATACGACGACGTTTGACGAGCTCAGTGGTCGCATGGTTAGCAATGGCCACTTTGACTCTCAGGTCACGGGTTCGATCCCTCACAAGACAAATATTTGTGTGCATGAACATGTTTGTTTGTTTTCATCTGGGTGTTTTCTGTGTATTATAATGTATGTATTAACAAAAAAAATGTATTTAAGTATTATATAAGTTATATAATACCCATAGTACAAGTTTTGCTTAGTTTGGGACTAGATGGTAATTTGTCCTTTGTGTTTTCTATTTACTATAATGTATGTAGGTATTAACAAAAAAAATGTATTTAAGTACCTATATTATCAGTTATCTAGTACCTATTATACTATACTATAAAGGGCCAAATTAGAAGTATCCGAAATCGACGGGTCTGCATGAGGAGGTTAATGAATGTGGAGGAAGCAAAGGAAGTATGTTTGGATCGGTGCATCTGGCGTTCCATGGTATCTGCCTACCCCAACGGGAGACAGGTGTGATGATAAGTAAGTAAGTAAATAGTACCTATTACAATCTTTTCTTAGTTTGAGACTAGATAGCCGGGTGTAATCTGGCTATTTGTGAATATGTACGAGCCTATTTTCCTTGAAGAGAAGTAATTTCACAGCATGAAAATATTTTTTATTTTTAGATCAGGGAGGCTAACGATCATTCCCCTAGGCCGTGAAGTTTAATAAAAATCCTCTGAGACATGGATCCCTCTGCCGCCGTACGCTCTCGTCTCTAATTGGGTCGGGCACCACATCGCTGGAATTCCGATAACCTGTTAAACCTATTTATATATCAGCCTCTTAGGACAGTTAGGACCAATACAAACTGCGTTTTGAAAGTGAAAAAAAAAAAAAATGAGGTGTGGCTATGGTCATGGACACGGCCGTGTGTTGTACGCGAATCATCATCATCATCATCATCAGGTCCATTTTAGTCTCCACTACAGGAGCACGACTCTCTCTCGTCCGTCCTAGACGGAAGGAGGATTTGGCCTACCCTCACACGCCGGCCAAACGGGTTGGGGATGCCTGATCGATTTGATAATGTATTTCCCTTAGTCGCCTTGTACGATATCCACAGGAAGAAACGGAGTGATTCTATTCTAGTCTGCCGGAAACCACACGGCCAACTTGTTTATTTCAGACCATAGTCCATGATGTTAGTAACAATATTTCTTAAAAACTATGTTATAATAAAAACAAATGGTGATATTATTATGGGGATCTAGGAAAATCATCAGCAGGCGCACTGTAACCGCTCTAACAATGTAAATTGTTCCAATGCGCCAGCAGCGGACTGTCCCAGCTCTCTGAAATCATTTTCAGGATGCTGTTGGGGCTGGCACGTAGACGAGTGAGCATGGAGGCATATCTCTTTCGAATAATTGCGTCGAAACCATCAGTTCGTGCCTCCACGAACATCCCAGAACCACTGCAGCGCCGTGACAAACCCAGCAGCGCCCTGAAGGCATTGTTATATACATACACTAAAATTATCTTAAAATGGCAGTCACAAATACGAAGTGGTTTAGCAGCGGTACATAATTCACAGTGGTTACCAGAGATAACCACTTTGTATCTGACCCCCATGTAAAAAAAGCTAACAAAATATTTTTTTGGGTCAGTTTTAGGCCCTAACTCATAATTTTATTCAAAAAAACGTTTATAGAACAGGTCCCTAAAAAGTGTGCCGGAAAGAGTTAAAATGGTCATGCCACCCACCGTTACTTTATGTTAATTGCTTTACATGCCGGGATGTTGCCGGGATATGCATTTAATTGTAAGGACAGAGATATTAGTCCTCTTCATACGTACTCGTTAATATTGCTTTGAACGTATTTTGAAAGGGTCTTAAAATGTCGACGATGCATAATCTTCGTTAATATTTTGTTATGAGATTGAGGGATGAACGAAACTGGTTGTGTAGACTTGATCAGTTAATTTAGATAAGGCACAGTATAGCATTTAATTTAAAGTCTATGGGTAGGTATATATGAAGGGGCGTGCTACTAACTGGATTTTTTTTCGATTAACATCTCAAAAATTACACACCGTCCGAGTTTTGATTAAAATAAAAATAAAAACTAAATAAAACGAGCGAAACTATCGATCTTATGATTTATGCGACAAATACCATAATACCAAAAATATCTATGTGTAATGTGTATTTGAGCGCACGCACTTCCATTCAAATCGTTGAAATTACAAAAACTTAATAAACTATTCATTCAATCGATATAAAAATTGTTTGCATGCTTCTGGGTGCCCTACCGCCGAAGATGAAGCCTATTACTTTAACTATAACCTAAAACCATTTTTTAGAATCCTACGCCTATGGTTTTATAGCCGACTGCTCAACCGATCATCATGAAACTTTGTACTTTCACATATTCAAAAAGTTATCAGGAAGGTCATAGGATAATTTATATTAAAAAAAGCAAATGTGGAGGATGCCGAGGGTGGAAGCTAGTATTAAATATATTTTTTTTATACTATCGGGTGGCAGACAAGCATACGGCCCGCACATGTGAAGCGGTTACCGTAACCATATTAACGCTCGCAATATAAAATATCGCTCGCGCGCCGCCACCCCGGCTGCCATTTCTTCCTTCCTTCATTTCTGGTGACCTCACTCACTCGCAAGAACACAACAACCCTCAAGGGAATTGTTACTTGGCTGTGGTATTCTGTGAGGCAGAGGTACATTCCCCAGTCGGGCAGCTTACAATTACGCTCCCTACCTCTCTTTTCGCCAGAGCTTCGTTAGTCAGTCAGCAGCGTGCACCGCATGTAGGTGAAGTTGGCTTTGGTTCCTTTGAACCAACATCTTTATGTTGATGAACGACTTACACCCAAATATGCGTCAAATATAGAAAATGCAGAAATATACGAATACATATTAGGTTGGGGAAAAAGTCTTTTCGTATTTTATATGAAAATTCAAAACATTTTTTAATAAAGTTTATTTACATTTAACTAAAGTATGTAGGTGCCATTATGTTCGATAACCTTTTGCCATCTTGTAGGTAGAGACATGATCCCATTACTATAGAAATTTTGGGACTTCTGTTCAAAAAACCGCGCCAAGTGGTTTTGGCAGTCTTCTCGTGATGTTAACCTGACATTGCCTAAAGAATTCTTAGGAGACCGAAACAGGTGGAAATCAGAAGGTGCAAGGTCAGGACTATACGGCGGATGCATTAACACCTCCCAGTCAAACTCTCTAAATTTTTGCTGAGTGGCTAAAGATGTGTGAGGTCTAGCGTTATCATGATGAAAAATCACACCCCTTCTATTAATTAATTCCGGCCGCTTTCTCTCAACTTTTTGCTTTAATCTCATCAGTTGTTCACAGTAGAGTTCAGAATCGATAGTCCTGCCTGGCGGTAACAGCTCATAATGAATATCTTACCTTCCAATCCCACCATACACACAGCATCACCTTGTTGCGGGTTAACCCGGGTTTCGCCAGAGTCTGTGAAGCCTGGCCGGCCTTTGACCACGACCTTTTTATGCGCCAAAACTGTTTTGTGGTCAATTCCTAGTTCTTCAGCTACGTCGTAACTACTGATATGCCGATCTTGCTCCACTTTTTCAGAAATGGCATCCATTTTATCCGTAACAGGGCGACCAGAGCGACGTGCATCTTTGACATCAAAATTTCCGGATTGAAAACGCTTAAACCAAATTTGTGCTACTCTCACAGACACTGCACTAGGTCCATAAAAGTCACAAATTTTTTTCGCAGCTTGCGTTGAATTTTTACCTTTTTTGTAGTAAAATTTTAAAATGTATCGAATTTCTTCATTAGATTCACTCATCTTGACAGTAAAAAAAACAAATGAAAATCACACATTTACCTAATTTGAATTTGGAATTATCTTTTTTAAAATTTAAATTTTTTAAAGATATCAAAACCTGCTGGATACAAATGATATAACCAAAGAGATTTTATTACAAGTTCATACATACTATAATGCGAAAAGACTTTTTCCCCTACCTATTATTTATGTCCTCTCCTCGTCGAATTAGTCAAGGGGCCTGCACGTTTCTACTCAGTGCTTAATGCGAGTTTTCTGGTCACATTCGAACGTGTTAACGTTTACAAGCCTAAATTAAGAAAAAGCTTCATATTGTGAATTTACCAGACGCCTGTTACATATCTAAATTAGCGGGTTAGTCACTTCAAAATGTGAGCAAGTAAGCCAAATAATTTTGATATGTAACAGGCGTCTTGTATATTCACAACATGAGAGTTCTTCTGTATTTGGTCGGGTTGTTTACATTGACATGATCGAACGGTCAACAAAAAACTCTCACTAAAGCACTCTGAAGTGCAGCTAGGGTTGCCAACTTATTCTTACAAGAAAAACAGTATATTAAAAGCTGCGTAGCAAAACAAACAGTATAGTAAGACTCAGTGCATGCGGAGCAGTACAATAAACAGTGCTATGGTCAAATGAAGTTTTTTTCAACAGTATTAAAGCATAGAAAACAGTATAATACTGTTTTTAACAGTATGGTTGGCAACCCTAAGTGCAGCAGACCCGGGGCCCTACCGCCGAAGCTGTAGCCGATTACCATCGGATTTTTTGAATGCGAATATCAAACTTCAGCTTAGATTTATGGTACCTGTACTTAGCTTAGCTGGTAGACACCCTGGAGCTCTACTATTTTTCGAATCAAAATATTCGATGGTAATCGGCTTTAGCTTCGGCGGTAGAGCGCCGGAGCAGAGTCGTATTTTACCTGACTCCGCGACGCCACGGACTTTTTTTTTTTTTTTTTTATACTACGTCGGGTGGCAGACAAACATACGGCCCGTCTGATGTGAAGCGGTTACCGTAGCCATATTAACGCTCGCAACATAAAATATCGCTCGCGCGCCGCCACCTCCGCTGCCATCGCAGCATCTCCTTCCTTTCTTTTACCATCTTATTATTAATAGAGCACTCAGGCAGACATCCTTTTATTTAAATTCTTCATTAACACGTCTCACATAGAGTATCTGTCCATAACAATGACGTCACGCATCAGTGCACGTTTTTAAAGTGATTTATCTAAACATCCAAACGGTAAACATGAAAGCGCGAGCACACTTCGATCAAAGCGCTATATTTTTAGTGTCGCCATCTGTTATTTGCTATACGTAAATAAATTGAACGTCGATCGCCTATAACGATAAATATTTATAATTGAATTTCGTTGTCCTTACTAAAAAATACGATGAAAGTCTTTCTTAGCATTTTTAGTTTAATGTTATTTACACCGCGCTGCTCATGTAACTAAAAATAGTTCCAATATCTAGAGCCGATTTTTCAATGTAACATACTTTAATAAATTTTTTTTAATATTTCACATGGAAAACAAGCATACGGCCCGCCTAATGTGAAACGTTCACAACGTTTCAAACGTAGCAACTTCATTCTATATGGTGAACGCACTCACTCGCAGGGTAACTCCCTCAAAGGAATTGTTCATAGGCTGCGGATTTTTGTAAGGGGGAGATACTTCTCCAGTCGGACAGCTTACGAACACGCTGTGCGCTACCTCCCTTTCGATAATACCTCTTTTCGCTAGTTGATAGGGTGCAGCACATGCCACGTGAGGTTGGTTTTGGCTCTTAAAATTGCGCCCTAGATTAGAAGAGGATGTGACACGTCCTCCCCCTTCCGCAATTTAGTAAGAATTCAAATAAATAAATTCAATCAAAAGCGGTTCTTCGGTTGTGCGTCCCCCTCCTAGACCCCAGGTAGGATAGACCAACAAAACAATGCTCTACAACTGTTGTTTACATTAACAGATTTCTGTATATAGAAGGTCATTCGTACGTTTCGTGTAAACGCACCTGTGTGCTTAGTTTTTTTGTACACATTCAAACGTGATAACGTTTACAAGCCGATCAAATTGAGAAAAAGTTTCATATTGTGAATTTACCAGACGCGTGTTACATATCCAAATTAGCCGGGTTGCTCGCTTCAAAATGTGCGCTAGTAAGCCACATAATTTTGATATGTAAGACGCGTCTTATAAATTCACAACATGAGAATTCTTCTCTATTTGGTCGGTTTGTTTACGTTGACAAAATCGAACGCGAATAAAAACCTAGCACTAAGCACTCTGAAACGGACAAGCGAATGATGGAATTTCGGAACCCCAAAACTAACCGCCCAAAGCCAAATGTGATCGCTCCTAGATCTTACATAATGAACCTTTAGCCGGTAAGCCGTTGTTATTCCACTCCGACGGATAACTTGATTGAATAGGCCTTATTCTCTGTCCTTATTAGCAGTATCTTTATCGTAAGTGATTAAGGAGAAATAGCTTCTATTATACTCCATACGGGAGGGTTCAATCCCTACACATTACAAACATTTGTGTGCATGAACATGTCTGTTTGTCTTGGTCTGGGTGTTTTCTATGTATTTATTACGAGCATACCCAGCCCGCTTCGCCGTGCTTAATAATAAAAAAAATGCTCCGATCGCTACCAAACCTCACAGGATTCAGCTGGGTCAATCTAAAGATTGTCTGAAAATTTCGTTGAAATCGGTCCAGCCGTTTCGGAGTCTATACGGAACATACATACATGATTTCTCTTTTATAGGTATAGAAGATATAAATAATAATATATATATATATATATATATATATATATATATATATATATATATATATATATATATATATATATATATATATTATATATATATATATATATATATATATATATATATAGATAGAAAGGTAGATGGGATATGCATATATTTACAAAAAAAAATATTTAAGTATTATATCAGTTATCTAGTACCCATAGTACAAGCTTTGCTTAGTTTGGATTAGATGGTAAATTGTCTTGGGTGTTTTCTATGTACTATAATATATGTAGGTATTAACAAAAAAAAAATGTATTTAAGTAGGCAGTGTTTAATTTGTACAGGAATATTTATTTATTTATTCTCTTTTTCATAAGTGATGTAGGAGAAATAGCTTCCATTACACTTCGTACCTTTGTTACTCTGCTAGTGATTACTAATATTTATGTAGCGGTTTTTTGATACAGTTCGGTGTTGCAGCTACATATCTACCATTTCCATCCACCATTATAATATACTCGTAGATGGAGGATCGAAGAATTTATTACGCTAAGTAAGGACTATTGAACATCGCGTACGGGGGAAGGGGATGCGTTGCCATTTTGAGAAAAAGAAAAAAAAAACCGGACAAGTGCGAGTCGGACTCGCCCACCGCCCTCGGTGTCCGTACGTAGTATCATTATTAAATTTGATATTTTTCATTATAAATAAGAAATAATACGTCGAAAAAATAAATAAAATATATTTTGCAATGTGTACATCAAGTCCTTTCATATGATACCACATTTGAACTAGTAGTTTCAATTTGAAATTTCGACACCCTATAAAAAATATAGACCCCCTATTTTCTAAGATCTATTTACAAATGTATAGTTTTGAGATTTTTATTCCTGTACTTGTAGTCTATAACGATGTTACTTGCCAAATTTCATAGTTCTAGGTAGGGAAACGGGAAGTAGCCTATAGGTTTTGATTCCCTTGAGAATGTGTCGAAATATGCGTTTTTTGCTGAATAAACGGCCGTAACTTTTTTTTACGTAAACTTAGCAGTTTGATTTTTTTACAACTTTATGGGACCGTAGACCTGAGTATACAATTCAAATTTCAGCTTGATACCTCCACGCATTCTCGACATAGAAATTCTTGACAGACAGACAGACAGACGGACAACAAAGTGATGTTATAAGGGTTCCGTTTTTCCTTTTGAGGTACGGAACCCTAAAAAGAAGAGATTTCTAAACACTCGCTGTTTTATTTATATGTTACGAGCGATGTCATACATTGCTCATTATTAATTCTGTATTCTTATTAATAATCATCGTCCCTTGGTTAATGTAATAAAACTAGTTTTGGTTAGATTTGAATAAGTGAGTTAATTAGTTAGGGTTTACTTATGTCCAGCCACCGTACTCGTTGAATTACAATTGTTTTAATTATTACACGCCGCCATTTTTATTGCTTGATACAACAGCAAGCTTGCCGCGCGTGTTAAGATTAAAAATTAATTAGACAATTTGCCGCGCCATTTTGTACAAAGGCCGTGCGACTCTTTTTGGCTTTATACAAAATTAGTAAGCATTTTACAGTTTGCTTTCGGCATATTGCAAACCAGCGAGCGTTTATTCACGATGCCGTTTGTAATCAGACGAATTATAGGATACGCCGAAGAAATACATACATAAGAAATAAATTCATTTACATCTAAGCCAAAATACTGGTTTATTAGGGTTCCGTACCCAAAGGGTACAAAGGAACCCTATTACTAAGGCTCCGCTGTCCGTCCGTCCGTCTGTCACCAGGCTGTATCTCATGAACCGTGATAGTTAGACAGTTGAAATTTTCACAGATGATGTATTTCTGTTGCCGCTATAACAACAAATACTAAAACAAAGAATAAAATAAATATTTAAGGGGGCTCCCATACAACAAACGTGATTTTTGTTTGCTCGTTTTTGCTCGCAATTGATAACGGCAATAGGTAGACGCTTGAAATACTCACATAATATTTAGTTAAACATTCACTTTAAAAATAAATAGTTAAATAAAAGTAAAACAAATATTTAAAGGGGGCTCCCATACAACAAACGTGATTTTTTGCCGTTTTTATAGATAATGGTACGGAACCCTTCGTGCGCGAGTCCGACTCGCACTTGACCGGTTTTTTTTTATACTACGTCGGGTGGCAGACAAGCATACGGCCCGCCTGATGTGAAGCGGTTACCGTAGCCATATTAAGGCTCGCAACATAAAACATCGCTCGCGCCGCCACCCCCGCTGCCAACGCAGCATCATCTTCTTTTCTGATGACCTCACTCACACGCAGGAACACAACAACCCTCAATGGAATTGTTATTTGGCTGCGGTATTCTGTAAGGTGGAGGTACATTCCCCAGTCGGGTAGCTTACAATTACTCTCCCAACCTCTCTTTTCGCCAGAGCTTCGTTTGTCAGTCAGCAGGGTGCACCGCGTTCAGGTGAAGATGGCTTTGGTTCAAAGATGTTGATGAACCACATACACCCCAGTTTAATGAAAGATCCTTCCAAACATAGTGTATGAACAAGCCATTAAGCTCACAATAAATGCATTTTTTTTTAAATACCTACTTATAAAACATTAATAACACCCAGACCAAGACAAATAGTCATGTTCATGTACACAAATATTTATCTTGTGCCATGATCGAACCCGCGACCTTGGGGACGAATAATGTCAAATTTCATCAAAAACAGTTCAGTCGTTTACCCGTGACTGATTAACAAATCATCCAGATGGATTTGTTCTAAAGCTTCTAAAGTGGTTGTGGATATTTCGACGTATAGGTATATGTCGCAATATCCGCAACACTTTACCCTTTCTCACTATCTTTGAGACACAACCAGCCTCACCTGCACGTGGTGCACGCTGCTGATAAAAGTAACAAGTCTCTGGCGAAAAAGAGGTAGAGCATAGAGTAATTATAACTGGTAAAGACCCTCCACATCGCAGAACATCGCAGCCGTAGTTGTTGTGTTCCTACGAAGTAAGTGAGGTCACCGTCGTCGAGAAAGAAAGGAAGGAGTATAGGCTGGCAACGGATCGGCGACCCCTTGGTGTTGCTGATCTCCATGGGAGTGCTTTCCATCAGGTGACCCACATGCTCGTTTTCCACCCTCTCATATGGTAGTAAAAAGTAGAACCTCGCAGAATACTCTAAGCCAAATAGCATCCCTTTGACAGTTATTGTGTTTCTGCGAGTGAGTGACGTCACCAGGGTGAATTTATAGAAGTTGTTGCGTTGGCAGTGGGAATAGCGACGCGCATTCGATATTTCATGTAGCGAGCGTTTATATAGCTACGGTAATGGCTTCATATCATAAACCGTATGCTTATACCCGACGTAGTGTATAAAAAAATAATAATATCATATCAAATATAATCATCACATATATATTGACAGAGTTTCTTTCGGCATTTCTTCTCGTCAATGGTCATTCCGAAATGCTGGTAGATAAAAAAATATACCTAATTGTAAAAGACGTGTCTAAGTGCCCGCGAGGGCCCACAGAATAAAGAATTTTGACTTTGACTATAACTAGATGGCGCTGTGTAAATTGTCCATAAATATTTATTATTTATTAATCACATCAAATCAAATATCAAATATTAGCCATGTATATAAATTACATTTAGCTCGTCATTTTTACATATATGGTATCTAATAAAATTAATTTACATATTGACAAATATATATTTTATACACATAACAGTAAATATCCTGCCGATGAATGCCGTGTTCTTGCTATTGTAAACTTTTAGTACCAAACAGAATACTTGAAGCTAGCTTTAGCTACTTTCGACATCGTTTACACTTATATATAATACGACGACGTTTGACGAGCTCAGTGGTCGCATGGTTAGCAATGGCCACTTTGACTCTCAGGTCACGGGTTCGATCCCTCACAAGACAAATATTTGTGTGCATGAACATGTTTGTTTGTTTTCATCTGGGTGTTTTCTGTGTATTATAATGTATGTATTAACAAAAAAAATGTATTTAAGTATTATATAAGTTATATAATACCCATAGTACAAGTTTTGCTTACTTTGGGACTAGATGGTAATTTGTCCTTTGTGTTTTCTATTTACTATAATGTATGTAGGTATTAACAAAAAAAATGTATTTAAGTACCTATATTATCAGTTATCTAGTACCTATTATACTATACTATAAAGGGCCAAATTAGAAGTATCCGAAATCGACGGGTCTGCATGAGGAGGTTAATGAATGTGGAGGAAGCAAAGGAAGTATGTTTGGATCGGTGCATCTGGCGTTCCATGGTATCTGCCTACCCCAACGGGAGACAGGTGTGATGATAAGTAAGTAAGTAAATAGTACCTATTACAATCTTTTCTTAGTTTGAGACTAGATAGCCGGGTGTAATCTGGCTATTTGTGAATATGTACGAGCCTATTTTCCTTGAAGAGAAGTAATTTCACAGCATGAAAATATTTTTTATTTTTAGATCAGGGAGGCTAACGATCATTCCCCTAGGCCGTGAAGTTTAATAAAAATCCTCTGAGACATGGATCCCTCTGCCGCCGTACGCTCTCGTCTCTAATTGGGTCGGGCACCACATCGCTGGAATTCCGATAACCTGTTAAACCTATTTATATATCAGCCTCTTAGGACAGTTAGGACCAATACAAACTGCGTTTTGAAAGTGAAAAAAAAAAAAAATGAGGTGTGGCTATGGTCATGGACACGGCCGTGTGTTGTACGCGAATCATCATCATCATCATCATCAGGTCCATTTTAGTCTCCACTACAGGAGCACGACTCTCTCTCGTCCGTCCTAGACGGAAGGAGGATTTGGCCTACCCTCACACGCCGGCCAAACGGGTTGGGGATGCCTGATCGATTTGATAATGTATTTCCCTTAGTCGCCTTGTACGATATCCACAGGAAGAAACGGAGTGATTCTATTCTAGTCTGCCGGAAACCACACGGCCAACTTGTTTATTTCAGACCATAGTCCATGATGTTAGTAACAATATTTCTTAAAAACTATGTTATAATAAAAACAAATGGTGATATTATTATGGGGATCTAGGAAAATCATCAGCAGGCGCACTGTAACCGCTCTAACAATGTAAATTGTTCCAATGCGCCAGCAGCGGACTGTCCCAGCTCTCTGAAATCATTTTCAGGATGCTGTTGGGGCTGGCACGTAGACGAGTGAGCATGGAGGCATATCTCTTTCGAATAATTGCGTCGAAACCATCAGTTCGTGCCTCCACGAACATCCCAGAACCACTGCAGCGCCGTGACAAACCCAGCAGCGCCCTGAAGGCATTGTTATATACATACACTAAAATTATCTTAAAATGGCAGTCACAAATACGAAGTGGTTTAGCAGCGGTACATAATTCACAGTGGTTACCAGAGATAACCACTTTGTATCTGACCCCCATGTAAAAAAAGCTAACAAAATATTTTTTTGGGTCAGTTTTAGGCCCTAACTCATAATTTTATTCAAAAAAACGTTTATAGAACAGGTCCCTAAAAAGTGTGCCGGAAAGAGTTAAAATGGTCATGCCACCCACCGTTACTTTATGTTAATTGCTTTACATGCCGGGATGTTGCCGGGATATGCATTTAATTGTAAGGACAGAGATATTAGTCCTCTTCATACGTACTCGTTAATATTGCTTTGAACGTATTTTGAAAGGGTCTTAAAATGTCGACGATGCATAATCTTCGTTAATATTTTGTTATGAGATTGAGGGATGAACGAAACTGGTTGTGTAGACTTGATCAGTTAATTTAGATAAGGCACAGTATAGCATTTAATTTAAAGTCTATGGGTAGGTATATATGAAGGGGCGTGCTACTAACTGGATTTTTTTTCGATTAACATCTCAAAAATTACACACCGTCCGAGTTTTGATTAAAATAAAAATAAAAACTAAATAAAACGAGCGAAACTATCGATCTTATGATTTATGCGACAAATACCATAATACCAAAAATATCTATGTGTAATGTGTATTTGAGCGCACGCACTTCCATTCAAATCGTTGAAATTACAAAAACTTAATAAACTATTCATTCAATCGATATAAAAATTGTTTGCATGCTTCTGGGTGCCCTACCGCCGAAGATGAAGCCTATTACTTTAACTATAACCTAAAACCATTTTTTAGAATCCTACGCCTATGGTTTTATAGCCGACTGCTCAACCGATCATCATGAAACTTTGTACTTTCACATATTCAAAAAGTTATCAGGAAGGTCATAGGATAATTTATATTAAAAAAAGCAAATGTGGAGGATGCCGAGGGTGGGAGCTAGTATTAAATATATTTTTTTTATACTATCGGGTGGCAGACAAGCATACGGCCCGCACATGTGAAGCGGTTACCGTAACCATATTAACGCTCGCAATATAAAATATCGCTCGCGCGCCGCCACCCCGGCTGCCATTTCTTCCTTCCTTCATTTCTGGTGACCTCACTCACTCGCAAGAACACAACAACCCTCAAGGGAATTGTTACTTGGCTGTGGTATTCTGTGAGGCAGAGGTACATTCCCCAGTCGGGCAGCTTACAATTACGCTCCCTACCTCTCTTTTCGCCAGAGCTTCGTTAGTCAGTCAGCAGCGTGCACCGCATGTAGGTGAAGTTGGCTTTGGTTCCTTTGAACCAACATCTTTATGTTGATGAACGACTTACACCCAAATATGCGTCAAATATAGAAAATGCAGAAATATACGAATACATATTAGGTTGGGGAAAAAGTCTTTTCGTATTTTATATGAAAATTCAAAACATTTTTTAATAAAGTTTATTTACATTTAACTAAAGTATGTAGGTGCCATTATGTTCGATAACCTTTTGCCATCTTGTAGGTAGAGACATGATCCCATTACTATAGAAATTTTGGGACTTCTGTTCAAAAAACCGCGCCAAGTGGTTTTGGCAGTCTTCTCGTGATGTTAACCTGACATTGCCTAAAGAATTCTTAGGAGACCGAAACAGGTGGAAATCAGAAGGTGCAAGGTCAGGACTATACGGCGGATGCATTAACACCTCCCAGTCAAACTCTCTAAATTTTTGCTGAGTGGCTAAAGATGTGTGAGGTCTAGCGTTATCATGATGAAAAATCACACCCCTTCTATTAATTAATTCCGGCCGCTTTCTCTCAACTTTTTGCTTTAATCTCATCAGTTGTTCACAGTAGAGTTCAGAATCGATAGTCCTGCCTGGCGGTAACAGCTCATAATGAATATCTTACCTTCCAATCCCACCATACACACAGCATCACCTTGTTGCGGGTTAACCCGGGTTTCGCCAGAGTCTGTGAAGCCTGGCCGGCCTTTGACCACGACCTTTTTATGCGCCAAAACTGTTTTGTGGTCAATTCCTAGTTCTTCAGCTACGTCGTAACTACTGATATGCCGATCTTGCTCCACTTTTTCAGAAATGGCATCCATTTTATCCGTAACAGGGCGACCAGAGCGACGTGCATCTTTGACATCAAAATTTCCGGATTGAAAACGCTTAAACCAAATTTGTGCTACTCTCACAGACACTGCACTAGGTCCATAAAAGTCACAAATTTTTTTCGCAGCTTGCGTTGAATTTTTACCTTTTTTGTAGTAAAATTTTAAAATGTATCGAATTTCTTCATTAGATTCACTCATCTTGACAGTAAAAAAAACAAATGAAAATCACACATTTACCTAATTTGAATTTGGAATTATCTTTTTTAAAATTTAAATTTTTTAAAGATATCAAAACCTGCTGGATACAAATGATATAACCAAAGAGATTTTATTACAAGTTCATACATACTATAATGCGAAAAGACTTTTTCCCCTACCTATTATTTATGTCCTCTCCTCGTCGAATTAGTCAAGGGGCCTGCACGTTTCTACTCAGTGCTTAATGCGAGTTTTCTGGTCACATTCGAACGTGTTAACGTTTACAAGCCTAAATTAAGAAAAAGCTTCATATTGTGAATTTACCAGACGCCTGTTACATATCTAAATTAGCGGGTTAGTCACTTCAAAATGTGAGCAAGTAAGCCAAATAATTTTGATATGTAACAGGCGTCTTGTATATTCACAACATGAGAGTTCTTCTGTATTTGGTCGGGTTGTTTACATTGACATGATCGAACGGTCAACAAAAAACTCTCACTAAAGCACTCTGAAGTGCAGCTAGGGTTGCCAACTTATTCTTACAAGAAAAACAGTATATTAAAAGCTGCGTAGCAAAACAAACAGTATAGTAAGACTCAGTGCATGCGGAGCAGTACAATAAACAGTGCTATGGTCAAATGAAGTTTTTTTCAACAGTATTAAAGCATAGAAAACAGTATAATACTGTTTTTAACAGTATGGTTGGCAACCCTAAGTGCAGCAGACCCGGGGCCCTACCGCCGAAGCTGTAGCCGATTACCATCGGATTTTTTGAATGCGAATATCAAACTTCAGCTTAGATTTATGGTACCTGTACTTAGCTTAGCTGGTAGACACCCTGGAGCTCTACTATTTTTCGAATCAAAATATTCGATGGTAATCGGCTTTAGCTTCGGCGGTAGAGCGCCGGAGCAGAGTCGTATTTTACCTGACTCCGCGACGCCACGGACTTTTTTTTTTTTTTTTTTTTTTTTTTTTATACTACGTCGGGTGGCAGACAAACATACGGCCCGTCTGATGTGAAGCGGTTACCGTAGCCATATTAACGCTCGCAACATAAAATATCGCTCGCGCGCCGCCACCTCCGCTGCCATCGCAGCATCTCCTTCCTTTCTTTTACCATCTTATTATTAATAGAGCACTCAGGCAGACATCCTTTTATTTAAATTCTTCATTAACACGTCTCACATAGAGTATCTGTCCATAACAATGACGTCACGCATCAGTGCACGTTTTTAAAGTGATTTATCTAAACATCCAAACGGTAAACATGAAAGCGCGAGCACACTTCGATCAAAGCGCTATATTTTTAGTGTCGCCATCTGTTATTTGCTATACGTAAATAAATTGAACGTCGATCGCCTATAACGATAAATATTTATAATTGAATTTCGTTGTCCTTACTAAAAAATACGATGAAAGTCTTTCTTAGCATTTTTAGTTTAATGTTATTTACACCGCGCTGCTCATGTAACTAAAAATAGTTCCAATATCTAGAGCCGATTTTTCAATGTAACATACTTTAATAAATTTTTTTTAATATTTCACATGGAAAACAAGCATACGGCCCGCCTAATGTGAAACGTTCACAACGTTTCAAACGTAGCAACTTCATTCTATATGGTGAACGCACTCACTCGCAGGGTAACTCCCTCAAAGGAATTGTTCATAGGCTGCGGATTTTTGTAAGGGGGAGATACTTCTCCAGTCGGACAGCTTACGAACACGCTGTGCGCTACCTCCCTTTCGATAATACCTCTTTTCGCTAGTTGATAGGGTGCAGCACATGCCACGTGAGGTTGGTTTTGGCTCTTAAAATTGCGCCCTAGATTAGAAGAGGATGTGACACGTCCTCCCCCTTCCGCAATTTAGTAAGAATTCAAATAAATAAATTCAATCAAAAGCGGTTCTTCGGTTGTGCGTCCCCCTCCTAGACCCCAGGTAGGATAGACCAACAAAACAATGCTCTACAACTGTTGTTTACATTAACAGATTTCTGTATATAGAAGGTCATTCGTACGTTTCGTGTAAACGCACCTGTGTGCTTAGTTTTTTTGTACACATTCAAACGTGATAACGTTTACAAGCCGATCAAATTGAGAAAAAGTTTCATATTGTGAATTTACCAGACGCGTGTTACATATCCAAATTAGCCGGGTTGCTCGCTTCAAAATGTGCGCTAGTAAGCCACATAATTTTGATATGTAAGACGCGTCTTATAAATTCACAACATGAGAATTCTTCTCTATTTGGTCGGTTTGTTTACGTTGACAAAATCGAACGCGAATAAAAACCTAGCACTAAGCACTCTGAAACGGACAAGCGAATGATGGAATTTCGGAACCCCAAAACTAACCGCCCAAAGCCAAATGTGATCGCTCCTAGATCTTACATAATGAACCTTTAGCCGGTAAGCCGTTGTTATTCCACTCCGACGGATAACTTGATTGAATAGGCCTTATTCTCTGTCCTTATTAGCAGTATCTTTATCGTAAGTGATTAAGGAGAAATAGCTTCTATTATACTCCATACGGGAGGGTTCAATCCCTACACATTACAAACATTTGTGTGCATGAACATGTCTGTTTGTCTTGGTCTGGGTGTTTTCTATGTATTTATTACGAGCATACCCAGCCCGCTTCGCCGTGCTTAATAATAAAAAAAATGCTCCGATCGCTACCAAACCTCACAGGATTCAGCTGGGTCAATCTAAAGATTGTCTGAAAATTTCGTTGAAATCGGTCCAGCCGTTTCGGAGTCTATACGGAACATACATACATGATTTCTCTTTTATAGGTATAGAAGATATAAATAATAATATATATATATATATATATTATATATATATATATATATATATATATATATATATATATATATAGATAGAAAGGTAGATGGGATATGCATATATTTACAAAAAAAAAAATTTAAGTATTATATCAGTTATCTAGTACCCATAGTACAAGCTTTGCTTAGTTTGGATTAGATGATAAATTGTCTTGGGTGTTTTCTATGTACTATAATATATGTAGGTATTAACAAAAAAAAAATGTATTTAAGTAGGCAGTGTTTAATTTGTACAGGAATATTTATTTATTTATTCTCTTTTTCATAAGTGATGTAGGAGAAATAGCTTCCATTACACTTCGTACCTTTGTTACTCTGCTAGTGATTACTAATATTTTATGTAGCGGTTTTTTGATACAGTTCGGTGTTGCAGCTACATATCTACCATTTCCATCCACCATTATAATATACTCGTAGATGGAGGATCGAAGAATTTATTACGCTAAGTAAGGACTATTGAACATCGCGTACGGGGGAAGGGGATGCGTTGCCATTTTGAGAAAAAGAAAAAAAAACCGGACAAGTGCGAGTCGGACTCGCCCACCGCCCTCGGTGTCCGTACGTAGTATCATTATTAAATTTGATATTTTTCATTATAAATAAGAAATAATACGTCGAAAAAATAAATAAAATATATTTTGCAATGTGTACATCAAGTCCTTTCATATGATACCACATTTGAACTAGTAGTTTCAATTTGAAATTTCGACACCCTATAAAAAATATAGACCCCCTATTTTCTAAGATCTATTTACAAATGTATAGTTTTGAGATTTTTATTCCTGTACTTGTAGTCTATAACGATGTTACTTGCCAAATTTCATAGTTCTAGGTAGGGAAACGGGAAGTAGCCTATAGGTTTTGATTCCCTTGAGAATGTGTCGAAATATGCGTTTTTTGCTGAATAAACGGCCGTAACTTTTTTTTACGTAAACTTAGCAGTTTGATTTTTTTACAACTTTATGGGACCGTAGACCTGAGTATACAATTCAAATTTCAGCTTGATACCTCCACGCATTCTCGACATAGAAATTCTTGACAGACAGACAGACAGACGGACAACAAAGTGATGTTATAAGGGTTCCGTTTTTCCTTTTGAGGTACGGAACCCTAAAAAGAAGAGATTTCTAAACACTCGCTGTTTTATTTATATGTTACGAGCGATGTCATACATTGCTCATTATTAATTCTGTATTCTTATTAATAATCATCGTCCCTTGGTTAATGTAATAAAACTAGTTTTGGTTAGATTTGAATAAGTGAGTAAATTAGTTAGGGTTTACTTATGTCCAGCCACCGTACTCGTTGAATTACAATTGTTTTAATTATTACACGCCGCCATTTTTATTGCTTGATACAACAGCAAGCTTGCCGCGCGTGTTAAGATTAAAAATTAATTAGACAATTTGCCGCGCCATTTTGTACAAAGGCCGTGCGACTCTTTTTGGCTTTATACAAAATTAGTAAGCATTTTACAGTTTGCTTTCGGCATATTGCAAACCAGCGAGCGTTTATTCACGATGCCGTTTGTAATCAGACGAATTATAGGATACGCCGAAGAAATACATACATAAGAAATAAATTCATTTACATCTAAGCCAAAATACTGGTTTATTAGGGTTCCGTACCCAAAGGGTACAAAGGAACCCTATTACTAAGGCTCCGCTGTCCGTCCGTCCGTCTGTCACCAGGCTGTATCTCATGAACCGTGATAGTTAGACAGTTGAAATTTTCACAGATGATGTATTTCTGTTGCCGCTATAACAACAAATACTAAAACAAAGAATAAAATAAATATTTAAGGGGGCTCCCATACAACAAACGTGATTTTTGTTTGCTCGTTTTTGCTCGCAATTGATAACGGCAATAGGTAGACGCTTGAAATACTCACATAATATTTAGTTAAACATTCACTTTAAAAATAAATAGTTAAATAAAAGTAAAACAAATATTTAAAGGGGGCTCCCATACAACAAACGTGATTTTTTGCCGTTTTTATAGATAATGGTACGGAACCCTTCGTGCGCGAGTCCGACTCGCACTTGACCGGTTTTTTTTTATACTACGTCGGGTGGCAGACAAGCATACGGCCCGCCTGATGTGAAGCGGTTACCGTAGCCATATTAAGGCTCGCAACATAAAACATCGCTCGCGCCGCCACCCCCGCTGCCAACGCAGCATCATCTTCTTTTCTGATGACCTCACTCACACGCAGGAACACAACAACCCTCAATGGAATTGTTATTTGGCTGCGGTATTCTGTAAGGTGGAGGTACATTCCCCAGTCGGGTAGCTTACAATTACTCTCCCAACCTCTCTTTTCGCCAGAGCTTCGTTTGTCAGTCAGCAGGGTGCACCGCGTTCAGGTGAAGATGGCTTTGGTTCAAAGATGTTGATGAACCACATACACCCCAGTTTAATGAAAGATCCTTCCAAACATAGTGTATGAACAAGCCATTAAGCTCACAATAAATGCATTTTTTTTTAAATACCTACTTATAAAACATTAATAACACCCAGACCAAGACAAATAGTCATGTTCATGTACACAAATATTTATCTTGTGCCATGATCGAACCCGCGACCTTGGGGACGAATAATGTCAAATTTCATCAAAAACAGTTCAGTCGTTTACCCGTGACTGATTAACAAATCATCCAGATGGATTTGTTCTAAAGCTTCTAAAGTGGTTGTGGATATTTCGACGTATAGGTATATGTCGCAATATCCGCAACACTTTACCCTTTCTCACTATCTTTGAGACACAACCAGCCTCACCTGCACGTGGTGCACGCTGCTGATAAAAGTAACAAGTCTCTGGCGAAAAAGAGGTAGAGCATAGAGTAATTATAACTGGTAAAGACCCTCCACATCGCAGAACATCGCAGCCGTAGTTGTTGTGTTCCTACGAAGTAAGTGAGGTCACCGTCGTCGAGAAAGAAAGGAAGGAGTATAGGCTGGCAACGGATCGGCGACCCCTTGGTGTTGCTGATCTCCATGGGAGTGCTTTCCATCAGGTGACCCACATGCTCGTTTTCCACCCTCTCATATGGTAGTAAAAAGTAGAACCTCGCAGAATACTCTAAGCCAAATAGCATCCCTTTGACAGTTATTGTGTTTCTGCGAGTGAGTGACGTCACCAGGGTGAATTTATAGAAGTTGTTGCGTTGGCAGTGGGAATAGCGACGCGCATTCGATATTTCATGTAGCGAGCGTTTATATAGCTACGGTAATGGCTTCATATCATAAACCGTATGCTTATACCCGACGTAGTGTATAAAAAAATAATAATATCATATCAAATATAATCATCACATATATATTGACAGAGTTTCTTTCGGCATTTCTTCTCGTCAATGGTCATTCCGAAATGCTGGTAGATAAAAAAATATACCTAATTGTAAAAGACGTGTCTAAGTGCCCGCGAGGGCCCACAGAATAAAGAATTTTGACTTTGACTATAACTAGATGGCGCTGTGTAAATTGTCCATAAATATTTATTATTTATTAATCACATCAAATCAAATATCAAATATTAGCCATGTATATAAATTACATTTAGCTCGTCATTTTTACATATATGGTATCTAATAAAATTAATTTACATATTGACAAATATATATTTTATACACATAACAGTAAATATCCTGCCGATGAATGCCGTGTTCTTGCTATTGTAAACTTTTAGTACCAAACAGAATACTTGAAGCTAGCTTTAGCTACTTTCGACATCGTTTACACTTATATATAATACGACGACGTTTGACGAGCTCAGTGGTCGCATGGTTAGCAATGGCCACTTTGACTCTCAGGTCACGGGTTCGATCCCTCACAAGACAAATATTTGTGTGCATGAACATGTTTGTTTGTTTTCATCTGGGTGTTTTCTGTGTATTATAATGTATGTATTAACAAAAAAAATGTATTTAAGTATTATATAAGTTATATAATACCCATAGTACAAGTTTTGCTTACTTTGGGACTAGATGGTAATTTGTCCTTTGTGTTTTCTATTTACTATAATGTATGTAGGTATTAACAAAAAAAATGTATTTAAGTACCTATATTATCAGTTATCTAGTACCTATTATACTATACTATAAAGGGCCAAATTAGAAGTATCCGAAATCGACGGGTCTGCATGAGGAGGTTAATGAATGTGGAGGAAGCAAAGGAAGTATGTTTGGATCGGTGCATCTGGCGTTCCATGGTATCTGCCTACCCCAACGGGAGACAGGTGTGATGATAAGTAAGTAAGTAAATAGTACCTATTACAATCTTTTCTTAGTTTGAGACTAGATAGCCGGGTGTAATCTGGCTATTTGTGAATATGTACGAGCCTATTTTCCTTGAAGAGAAGTAATTTCACAGCATGAAAATATTTTTTATTTTTAGATCAGGGAGGCTAACGATCATTCCCCTAGGCCGTGAAGTTTAATAAAAATCCTCTGAGACATGGATCCCTCTGCCGCCGTACGCTCTCGTCTCTAATTGGGTCGGGCACCACATCGCTGGAATTCCGATAACCTGTTAAACCTATTTATATATCAGCCTCTTAGGACAGTTAGGACCAATACAAACTGCGTTTTGAAAGTGAAAAAAAAAAAAATGAGGTGTGGCTATGGTCATGGACACGGCCGTGTGTTGTACGCGAATCATCATCATCATCATCATCAGGTCCATTTTAGTCTCCACTACAGGAGCACGACTCTCTCTCGTCCGTCCTAGACGGAAGGAGGATTTGGCCTACCCTCACACGCCGGCCAAACGGGTTGGGGATGCCTGATCGATTTGATAATGTATTTCCCTTAGTCGCCTTGTACGATATCCACAGGAAGAAACGGAGTGATTCTATTCTAGTCTGCCGGAAACCACACGGCCAACTTGTTTATTTCAGACCATAGTCCATGATGTTAGTAACAATATTTCTTAAAAACTATGTTATAATAAAAACAAATGGTGATATTATTATGGGGATCTAGGAAAATCATCAGCAGGCGCACTGTAACCGCTCTAACAATGTAAATTGTTCCAATGCGCCAGCAGCGGACTGTCCCAGCTCTCTGAAATCATTTTCAGGATGCTGTTGGGGCTGGCACGTAGACGAGTGAGCATGGAGGCATATCTCTTTCGAATAATTGCGTCGAAACCATCAGTTCGTGCCTCCACGAACATCCCAGAACCACTGCAGCGCCGTGACAAACCCAGCAGCGCCCTGAAGGCATTGTTATATACATACACTAAAATTATCTTAAAATGGCAGTCACAAATACGAAGTGGTTTAGCAGCGGTACATAATTCACAGTGGTTACCAGAGATAACCACTTTGTATCTGACCCCCATGTAAAAAAAGCTAACAAAATATTTTTTTGGGTCAGTTTTAGGCCCTAACTCATAATTTTATTCAAAAAAACGTTTATAGAACAGGTCCCTAAAAAGTGTGCCGGAAAGAGTTAAAATGTGAGCAAGTAAGCCACAAAATTTTGATACGTAACACGCGTGTTATAAATACACAAGATGAGAGTTCATCTCTTGGACGGTTTGTTTACGTTGCCATGATCGAACGTGAACTTCTGAGTATTTCTGAGTCGTGCGAAAACTCGCAATAAGTACTCAGAAATACAGATTTTCGATCACGTCTACAGCGCGATCCGATTGCGCGGAAAAAACGTGGTGTACATGGGGCCTTGCGCTTCGGGAGTTTGGGCTTCAACATAATAAGACCTCAAATACTTGACCTTTCCTTTTAGAAGTTTTAAGTATCGTCCTGAATTCGCGACACTTGGCATTCAAGTGGTGAATCATCACAGATTAATTGTGAGAGTATAAGTATAGACCTTATACGCTTGTGCTCTTAAGAAACCACGAAAGATGTAAGATTTTTTTATACTACGTCGAATGGCAGACAAGCATACGGCTCACCTGATGTGAAGCGGTTACCGTAGCCATATTAATATTCGCTATATGTAAAAAACACTCGCGCGCCGCCACTTTCGCTGCAAACGCAGCAAATACTTCCTTTCTGGTACACTCACTCACTCGCAGGAACACAACAACCCTCAAGGGAATTGCGCAATACTTTAGGTCATTCCTCGGGAACAGTTAACAGCTGTTTCACTAAGCAACGATCTGTTACTTACTGTAACTGTAACGATACTTACGTTGTTTTCCTTTTAGATTTATGTGTGACTGAAATTCCAGTTCACGTGAGACAGTGTTTAGATTTTGTATTAAATTCCAGTTTATTACATGATTTATGCATGTGCATATAGAAATGTGTTTCGACGAAGCAGTTTGTTTGTATTTACGAAACGTACATGAACGCGAATGTCTGACGCCATACTGCGCAGAGCTCAAGTTAAAATACTGGGTCGATATAAAATCTATATATATATAAAACAAAGTCGTGTTAGTTACACCATATAACTTAAGAACGGCTGGACCAATTTTTGTGTTTTTGGATTTATCTTCGTCGGGATTTTTTTTATACCACTAAAGTGGAAAACAAGCATACGGTCCGTCTGATGAAAAGCAGTTACCGTAGCCTATGAACGCCTGTAACACCAGGGGTATCACACGCGCGTTGCCGACTCTGTAAAAACATCTTCACGCCCTTTTTGAAGAACTCCATGCTGTAGTCTCCTGGGAAAACCTCAACAGGCTGTTCATTCCACACTTTGACAGTACGCGGCAGAAAACTTCTCTGGAAACGTACAGTATGCGACCACTTAGGCTCCAATGTGTGAGGATGAATTATGTCGATGGCAAGCAGTGCGCTGTAAAAGGAGGCTGTGCTTGCTGTTCAGAAATTTATATCAAGCTCCTAAAAAGCGAAAAAGGTCGTAAGTATATAACAAGGTGCTTCAATGAAGATAATTAAATCGATTGATATAGTTCATTTTTGTATCTACTTTATATTGGTAATATTATAAATGCGAAAGTTAAATATGAGACAGTTTATATTTTATCCAATTCTTCATACATCACTAAGTTAAGAGACTAATGATTATGCTACCTTTGTACAGTCAAAATACAATACCTTCAATTAATATTTAAGTAACACGACATTCATTGACTGTTAGGCGGTACGAAGTTCGCCGGGTCAGCTAGTTTATAATATAGAACAATATATGCATGCATAGTTTAATACCGAGAATATGTGGTCAGCATCATAAAGTATTTATAAAAATTTTAATGCACATTTTTTGATGTCCTTGACGAACAGTCAAGGACATCAAAAAATGTGCATCAAACGACTTTAAGTCGCTGAATTAAAAATAAAAGTACTCTCAATATTTTACTATTCAGAAACTATAAAATAAATAAACATGAGAATAGTTAATAAATATAAAAATAATTATGTTTATCTAATCTCATACTGAAATTTAGAGATTAAAAAACTAAACACAGAATCTTAATGTCAGTCTTTTACGCACAAGACATCAAAATAAATTTAAAAAGTAAATTTTCGATACAGCTCTTCTATGGACAACTGTATCGAAAAATAACTTTTTCTCCATTTCGATACAGTTTCAGCCCTGGATACAGGTATTGCAATGCAAATGCATTGCAACGTTGCAAAATTTTTCTACATAATCTGAGAACGCGGCGCCGCGCGGCGCATCGCGCATGCGCACCACGCATGCTCCATCTGCAAATGGACTTATAAGTAGGAAATGATGCTGTTAAATTAACTTCATGGTTTTATTTAAATCATTATTGTCATCAATTTTAATGAGATTAGATAAAGTAGTGTATGAAACTGCACATAATTAGTTCTTAACATACTCGTGTGGTCTATTATCACATTCGCCTTCGGCTCATGTGATAAACTCACACTCGTAGAACCCTTATTTTGCAACAGTTTCATAAACTACTATTACGAGTTACAGCTACACCGTCGTCAAAATCAAAGAGTATTTTCAAATACTATTATGATGTGATTTTTGTATGGATATGGGAAATATGTATGGATCGAATTGTCTAACTTTTCTTCATATCTTAAAAAACAATATAGACTAAAATAATATTGTCTATCAAAAATTGTCTTTTACTTTTAAGTAACCTATTATACCGGTATCCAGTGGGACAATCGACTCGGTATCCGTTGAAACTAGACCCGGCTTAAGACCTGGGGCCCTACCACCGAAGCTGAAGCCGATTACCAACGAATAATTTGATTGATGACCCCGGTGGCCGAATAGCTAGCAGTGTCCACTTTGACTCCGGGATCGTGGGTTCGATCCCCGCACAAGACAAGTATTTGAGTGCATGAAGATGTCTGTTTGTCTTGGTCTGGGTGTTTTATATGTATTATATGTATGTATTTACAAAAAAAATGTACTTAAGTATAATATCAGTTTTCTGGTACCCATAGTACAAGCTTTGCTTAGTTTGGGACTAGATAGCCGTGTGTGATTTGTCCAAGAATATTTATTTATTCGAAAAATAGGTCACACGTTTTAGTTACTGACAAACATCTTCAGCTTAGTTGGTAGAGCTCGAGAGTTTCTATCAGTTAAGACAAACACAAATTACCACAAAACTAAGGCCAAGTTTGATTATTGCTATCAAAAACTTCGTTGGGAATCGACTTCAGCTTCGGCGGTAGGGGGTCCCTGAATAACGTTACACTACGCAGCATAGCCTACACTACGTCATTTTTTGTTATAGATCACGCTACAGCGCAGTCTTACATCTCAATTTGCTACATCGTAGACGTTCTTGTAACTCTGGCTACGTTTTATTTCTTGTTGTAGACCTCTCTACGCTAAATCGTAGGCCGCAGTATGTTGTATGTCTTACTGGAGACGCCACTACGCTACGTCGTAGTCTTTACCAGAAAGACTACGACGTTGCGTAGTGGCGTGGCGTAGCGTAGTGGCTCAGGCCACACTACATTGTATTCATTTTTGTTAACCCCGCTACTCTCCATTGTAATCTTTCTTGTCATTTAAAAGGTAAGTAAGGATTTTCATTTCAGTTTTTACTTACTCACATATCCATACGTATTTTACACCTCACTACGTTGTATGTTTGGTTTAGATTCAAATACGCTACTGTGTTGTAGTCGTTTTTGTAGCGCAAGTCAGTACGTTGTATTTTTGTAGAACCCGTTGCGTTACGTCATAGTTTTTCTTACTTCAAGTCACGCTACATTTATTTATATTTTGTAGACTCCTCTACGCTACGTTGTAGTCGTTTTTGTAGTTCAGACCTTGCATGTACATATTCTTATCATACGCCACGCTACACTACACTTATTGTTGTAAAGCAGACTATTAATAGATAGATAGAATATGCTTTATTTGCATAATACAAATCTGAAGTACAGTGAATCAATAAATTATTATAGACTGGTATATATGCAACAACGCGGCCTTAATGCCGAGAGCAATCTTTTCAAGTCAACCTTAGGGTAACGAATTTGTGCATAGAGTGGGTAGGATTCGCAAATCAAAAGAAAAAAGAATGAAAATTAAAATTAGGTATAGTAATATTATAAGAATTATTATTAGGTATAAATTGCATCATTATAGGCTTCAAATTAAAAAGGAAAATAACATGAGCCACAAAGATACTAAATGAGCCAGAGAAATATGAGTTTTATGCAGGAATATTTATTTATTACATATCATCAACATTATTAAATGAATACGTACAAATCCCTCAAATAATCACTAACACCATACACAACACATTTCCCCCTCCATTCATACCTCCAATCATAACATCATTCTCAACATAATCATTCATCATACAGCATTATTCATCACTCTCACACACCATTCATAACATACATGAATACAATGTAATCTCAACCACCTACCTACTCTACACACACTCACACACTAACACGCATATAACTCACAACACTGTGCCCATAAACCTGATGTCTTACATCGATTTTTAGTTATAAGTGTCAATGTACATTAATATCAACCTGATTTTTGTTATGAAAGAGCGGTGCTTCCTGGCACAGGCATATTATGATTAAAAGGAGTCACCGTCAACTTGATCTACAACTTGTGAAAGATTGAATAAAGAAATTTTTCATTTTCATTTCAATACTAGGTTAGGTTAGGTTTGGTATATTTTATATCAACTTTAGTCGCCAAGTCAGTATAGTACCCAGTTTCACAATTTTAGATGATCGGTTTATTACTAAGCAATTAAAAATATCTTTATGGTCAATATTGCTTAATTTTCGTTTTTAATTAGTCAGTACAACCCCGTAGAGCTCTGTTTCTAAATCAAATTACGTTTACTTTGTTCATGAGAGCGTTATCTTGTTCGAGAAAATCGTTTAAAGGTTTTTGTATTAAATTATAAAGTTTTTATATTCAATTACTCGCCCTTTTTGAACGAAGCCTTTTGTATGAAGGTTGAAACTATTGATATTCAGATCAAAGCCTTAAATTAAGTACTCTCTACCAGTAATTTTGGAGAAACCCAAATTTTATATTTTTTTTATATAAGACGGGGCAGACGAGCATGTGGGTCACCTGGTGGAAAGGAATCAATGCCGACTGTGGAGTTAAGCAATACCAAGGGATCGCCGATCTGTTACCAGCCTTTTAAAGGAAATAAAGACTATGTTCTTGAAGGCTCCCATGTCGTAGTTGTTCCGAAATACCGCTGGGGGAAGTTGATTCCACAGTTTCACCGTTAGTGGTATAAAATATCTTAGGAAACGTACTGTAGTAGATCGCCAATCCAGGTAGGGACAATCCCAAATAGGGAAGGAGGGATAGTAGACATACATAGACATAACCCTTAATCATGGTACAAACACTCTGTTTAACTGGTTGTACTACAGCAAAGTACCTTCAAGGACTAATAATACTCCTACCTACATAGATTGGCTGTGGTTTACTAGTAATTCGTAATATAATAACATATGTAACATATTTTTACAAGTACCCTCATAAAAAGTATATTCGAAGGCAACATTCTATACGAGTACCATTAAACGCTTTATGGGGAGACAATTTCGCGAAAATTTTCAATAACTCTCTCCCTCAAATGAACACTTATAGGCTAACAAAATTGAAAATACTTCCTTGGCATACGCATAAAAATAATATATCATAGCTTCTGAAATAAGAAGGCTAACAATGAAATAAAGCCACGCAGAGTTTTCCGTTATCCGTCCAAGTTTGGGAGTCGATTCTTCAAGCTTTAGTAGGGAGAAGGTAGGGCTTTTTGAATAGGTTAGGTTGCCCGCCCAGATCTGCCCCGCCCTCCAACAGTTACCCTTGATTTCATTCATTCCATTCGAGGCTCCGAGCCTGCCGCGGTTGCACGTGTGTTCTCTAGAGAGAACATTGTTTATCGTGAGAAAAATAAATAAACATTTGTTTATTATACTAAAAATAGTGACATTCGTGACTGAAAATTACATATACGAGGTCGAAGGTAAGTTTTTTTATAATATATTCTTCTATTTTTATATATCTTTACCACGTGTATAATGAAAGCGAGCGTTTACTGTAGCTTTTTGTGCTGAAAAGGTGATATTTGCTATGTCTGGAGGTAATATTGTCTTTTCTGGCCGTCGGCGCTATTCATAAGGCTTTTAATGAAAGAACTGTACTTACCTACTTTATTTTTGTCTCAATGTTCCTACATAATTGTATTGCGTACGTGGTAGTTTATTAATAATACAATGAAAATAATATTAATTGAAGTTACATTAATTTTCTTAATTAACTGTACATTAATTACGTATTATTTTTAGTACGAGTACTACACTATTTCCTACGCGGGTTTTTTTTTTTTTTTTATACTACGTCGGGTGGCAAAAAAGCATACGGCCCGCCTGATGTGAAGCGGTTACCGTAGCCATATTAAGGCTCGCAACATAAAATATCGCTCGCGCGACGCCACCCTCGCTGCCATCGCAGTATCTCCTTCCTTTCTGGTGACCTCACTCACTCGCAGGAACACAACAGCCCTCAAGGGAACCGTTATTTGGCTGCGGTATTCTGTGAGGTGGAGGTACATTCCTCAGTCGGGTAGCTTACAATTACCTACCTCTCTTTTCGCCAGAGCTTCGTTTGTCAGTCAGCAGGGTGCACCGCGTGCAGGTGAAGTTGGTTTTGGTTCAAAGATGTTGATGAACCACTTACACCCCAATATACCGGTATCCCGGTATTCCGTGGGTATGAAATAAGTAGATAGATATTCCATGACTAATTACACAGCGCGATTTAGTCCTACACTTAACAAAGGCTGTATTATGGGTACTAGGTAATTGATAAATGTACTTAGATATATATTTTTTCTTTCAAGCATTTATGAAGAATATTTTATCATATTGATAAATTAAATTAAACTAAAACTAATCTAAAACCTATATATTTTATGTAAAAAGAAAAGAAAAAGTTACGCGATTAAGAAATAAAAAAAGAATTAACAGAAATTTACTTACAAAGCATAAATATTTCTTATATATCTATAGATATACATCTTTTGTAAATGCATGTATATAATACATAGAAAACACCTTGACAAAGACAAACAGCTCGGTTATGCACACAAATATTACTCTTGTGCGGGGATCGAACCTTTGACCTCGGAGTCAAAGTAGCTATTGCTAGTCATTCGACCACCGGGGTCGATTTCAGATTTCTGAAAAATGCCGTTTTATTCCTTGCCTATGTAAAGAAAACTGTTTTTTTTTATTTCACGACGGATTTTGTTTCTGTTTGTCTTGTGCGAGGATCGAACCCACAATCTCGAAGTCAACGTAGCCATTGTTGGCCATTCGATCAGCGAGCCGTCATAACGCCTAAAACATTCTCGATAGGAATAAAATCTTACTCGGATCACTTGGCAACTAAAGTAACCAAATGTTGTAAGTGGAAATAAAGGAACGTCAGCAGATCCAGCTGCTGACGTCGGAGATAAAAGCTGAACCAAGAAACTTGGGTCTAGGAATTTGATTGTAAGAAAATGTTAACGTTGAATAAAGTATTTTTTATCTGTTCCAAGACGGGACTTGGGTACCGTGGGACCTTTTTATTGGGTTCCTATTTCTAAAGAAGTGCTCGGACGAGCTGTTTCATTTGATACCTGCCGCTGAGTTCTACTATCGTACTTAAATTAAAATTCCATCTATTTCCTTTTGATAATTGACAATCTACTACAGTACGTTTCCTAATACATTTTATACCACGAACGGTGTGTGTGAAACTGTGGAATCAACTTCCCTCGGCGTTATTTCCGAACAATAGGCTATTCGACTAATATTTTTTCGGTTTAATATGTAGGGACGTCTCCATAATATGACCATAGGTGAAAGAATTACTTCGATAGCACAAAATTCTCTCGAGATATGTTAATTTGAAAATCACAATTTTTAGACTGCCCCAAAACGCTCCATACAAAAGACTACCGAATTATGACGTCACAGGTTTGTATTTTGTATGCATCAAATCAGAAATTTGTACGATAGCTATGTTAAATATTACGATTAGTATCATAATAAAAATTATTGCATTTTTTATTGCTTCGCCAATGGAAATATTATTTTTTAATAATTTCATACTTTTAAAATGTACTTTCCCGCCAAACTTTGATCGACGCTAAAAAAAGTCGGACTAAAGATATTAGAATGACAGTTTGCAGATCTTTATAGTTTTGTGTATTTTACGATATTGTTAAATAATTTATACAATGTTTAAACATTGGAAAATAGCCTATTATAACATTCAAGTATTCAAGAACAGAGTCATTAATTCCCTTAAAGGGTTGGCAACGGATCGGCGACACATAGGTGTTGCTCTGATGCTGATCACCTGGTGACCCACATGCTCGATTGCCCCTCTCATAAAAAACGGTTTTTTTTATATCAATGTAGATGAAAATCGCGTGTCACGATGTTTGTGGTAGCAGCACCCTTCCATAGCGGCTCGACCGGATTTATATATATTGTATAATATTATGGGGACACTGCCGATAGACAACGATCTTGGGGATATTTTTTATTTGTAAGTAAATTTGAATTTATTTATATATTTATTTTTTATCCCATAACTTTTTCTTTGGTTTATAGATAAATTAGATAGGCTTTTGGATTAGTTTTAGTTTAATATACATTTTAGAATATAACTGTCTAATTTTATTTTTATTTTTTTTTTGTATTTATATTTTAACATATTTATAATATCCATGTATGTCAACTCTAATATAATTATTTCTAAGAAATTAAATAAATAACTAAATTAAAAATAAAAATAAAAATAAAACTACATATTATCTAAAAAAAGGCCCCCGTGGCATTGTACCGAAGATGCTGGCAGCGTTTCCTCGTTGTATGGCAATACTAATGCGTTGTGCGAGAAAGCCGCCAGCTCTTCGGTCACCAGTGGTCTCGACCAGGCGCTTGGAGAGCTCATTCATTAATTTAAGCGCATTAGGACCCCACGAACCCAAGGTCTCGACTCCGAAAGGCACAAAAGTGTATTCCGAACCGAGACCTAACTAACTAGACCTAACTGTCTAATTGGGAGATATACATAGCATACAAAGCGTATACACCATATCATAACAAACAGCAACCCGCAGATACATACATTTGTTTTCATATAACTCTATATATATGACGAGCTCGGTAGTCGAATGGTTAACAATGGCCACTTTGACTCCGAGGTCACGGGTTCGATTCCCGCACAAGACAAACATTTGTGTTCATGAACATGTCTGTTTGTCCTGGTCTGGGTGTTTTCTATGTATTATAAGTATGTATTTATAAAAAAAAAAGTATTTAAGTACATTTATCAGTTGTCTAATACCCATAACACAAGCTTTGCGCTTAATTTGTAATATATATATTTAGTAAATATGAGAATAGGTCGTATATACATGTAACCACTAGGTTATATATATATACCCTAGTGCAGTGTTACCGAACCTGGGGTTAATTACCCCCACAGGGGTAAAACGGGGTTTCTGTAAGGGGTAAAGCTGATGAAAGATAACAAATTAGTTCACCTTCAGACCCATAAGATAAGATAAGGAGGGGGTAAAATCAGTTTCCTATATTGGTCATAGGTACCCCTATGACCAATATAGGAAACTGATTTTACCCCTCAATGGAAAAGGTTAGGAAACACTGCCCTAGTGGTTTGAAATATACTTTACGACCTATTCTCATATCTACTAGTAATATCCACAAATTCACATAGCTTATGGTTGAACAACGTTCACCGCGTCAACTGGTATATTATTCTATTAAGCTGTTGGTTCTCCAAAACAGTAATAAATAAATGAGGAGTGGCTGTGTCACGACCGTGTGTTCTACGTGAATACGTTATATGCACTAAAATTATCTTAAAATGGCAACGTTTCCGCCTCCCCCGTACGCGATGTTACATAGTCCTTACTTAGTGTAATAAATTCTTTCATCTATCCAGCTATGTGATTGAATTTTGGATTTAGATGATAGATTTGTAGCTGCAACATTAAACTGTATCCCCTCATTTTGTTATCATTCGTTTTTTTGAATTACATCCCTATGAAAGCAATTTAATGACGTGTACACGTCAAAAGAAAACCACTGTCCTATGAGTTAAAGTGCACTGCGCCGATATGGTAACTCACTTTATTCAAATGTTGACGTACAGCGCAAGTGTCAACACCTTCTCTCAATCTGGGTCTCGTTCATTAACTCAATCACTCGCTAAACCAACGAGCCAACGCTTCTTGTGCGGTGCACTGTTAGTGCCAAAAGCCTGTGTCCGATGCACTCGTAATGCTAAAAGCCTACGTGTACGGCGTGCAGAGAACACTCAGTAACTCACTAAGCGCGTTCCATTTTGTTGCGCTATGGCGCATTTTGAGTTAACTCAATGAGTTAATGTAAGCTGTACCAGTGTTACTGAGTTGACGCAAAGAATTATGTTACTTGCTAGTTTGCTTTACTAGTTCGATCATTACTCGCCTTGTAATTCCATCACGATCATCTCATCAATATAAATTACATACGCCTTATAAGTGACACATCGCACACTCAATATAACTCTCGAGACACTCACAAGCGCTTAAGTCATACACATCTCTACACGTATAAATCACACATATATTTAAATGCCGTTGGATGCCCTCCTTCTAGGTGGTCCGATAACCTTAAAAATATTTATGAAAAAAAAAATTGAACCGACTTCAAAAGTTAATAAGGAACTCACTAAAAAGTAAAAAATAATCAAATCATTTCATGACTGCATGCATGATGCTGACAATGGGGCCACTCGGGAACTATACCCTTTTGATTAAAAAAAGAATTTTCCAAATCGGTTCAGGCGTCAAAAAAAAAATAAAAAAAAGATCCCGACGAATTGAGAACCTCCTCCTTTTTTTGAAGTCGACTATATTATTCTTTTTTTTTATACTACGTCGGGTGGCAGACAAGCATACGGCCCGCCTGATGTGAAGCGGTTACCGTAGCCATATTAAGGCTCGCAACATAAAATATCGCTCGCGCGACGCCACCCTCGCTGCCATCGCAGTATCTCCTTCCTTTCTGGTGACCTCACTCACTCGCAGGAACACAACAGCCCTCAAGGGAACCGTTATTTGGCTGCGGTATTCTGTGAGGTGGAGGTACATTCCTCAGTCGGGTAGCTTACAATTACCTACCTCTCTTTTCGCCAGAACTTCGTTTGTCAGTCAGCAGGGTGCACCGCGTGCTGGTGAAGTTGGCTTTGGTTCAAAGACGTTGATATACGTTATACGTTATAAGTACTAAAATTATCTCAAAATGTCAGCGCTTGCACCTCCTCCGCACGCGATGTTCCACAGTCCTTACTTAGCGTAATAAATTCTTTGATCCTTCATCTCTCCAGTGATGTGATTGAATTTTGGATGGAGATAAAGATTTGTAGCTGCAACACTAAACTGTAACCCCTGATTTTGTTTTCATTCGATTTTTTGCATTGCCTCCGTATGGAAGCAATTTACAATTATTTAAAAGACGAAAAAATAATACTAAGACAAATAACAGTTTATGTATACAAAATTGGTCATTAATTATTTACTGTATTTTTCGTTAAAAAATACTGCGCAGTTTGTTTAGAAATTAGTTTTATTAAAGTTGGACTGTAATTTTATATTCATATATTTTCCAAAGTCACAGCAATCATTTACAATCAAACTAATAAAGAACAAATGTGACTTTTCCCAAACATTGTACAATTAAATAACATACTTAGTAAACAATATCACTTAGTAAATATTACTGCGTAATAGCTTGCCTTAATTAGACCGTGTGTGTAGATGATTGGCTGTGTGGTTTCCGGCAGACTAGAATAGAATCACTCCGTTTCTTCCCGTGAATGTCGTACAAGGCGACTAAGGGAAATACATTATTATCAAATAACGTTCAGGCCTCCCCAACCCGTTTGGCCAGCGGGGAGTGTAGGCCAAATCCTCCTTCGGTCTAGGACGGACGAGAGAAGGCCGTGCTTCTGTAGTGGAGACTAAAATGGATGATGATGATGATGAATAACTTGCCTTAATTAGAAGGCCATATGATAAAAAAACTAATATTAATTATAATATTGATTTTTTTAAATTTAAGGTAATTATAAAGTAATTTATTATTTAATATGAGGTTGTTCATCAACGTTGTTCATCAACATTATACCAAAGCCAACCTCACCTGCAGGCAAGGGCGAATCCAGGGGGAGGGTCATAGGGGTCATGACCACCCCCTGGGCTGGGTTCAGGACCTAGATGGACCACTAATTAAAATTGTTAAACTTAACCTTTTTATAATATATGTTTGTCACAATATAGATTAAGTACAGTACTTCCATACCTTAATAAAATATCTACTTTTTACCTGTATCTATTATTATCAAATTTAATTATAACTTGAGTGTGACTTGACAACAACTATGTGATCTCCCCCTAGCGCCAAAGCTGGATCCGCCCTTGATTGCAGGTGATGCACTCAGAGTGGTTAGTGCAAGTTTTTTCTCCACGTTCGATCATATCAACGTAAACAAACCGACCAAATAGAGAAGAACGTGTTACATATCAAAGTTATTTGGCTTACTTGCTCACATTTTGAAATGAGCAACCCGGCTAATTTGGATATGTAACACGCGTCTGGTAAATTCACAATATGGAACGTTCAAATGTGACCAAACAACTCGCATTAAGTACTCTGCTGACTAACAAACGAGGGTCTGGCCAAAAACGAGGTATTATCCCGTATATTCAAGATTTATTCACGTTATATACGTTACAATTTGTACGTTACGATTAAATGGAAGGAGCTCGATCAGGTGAACGACTTGACAAGTGTTGGACGAGCTTGGTGGCGTAGCGGTCAATGACGCGACTTCGACACCAACGCTCGTGGGTTCGATTCCCACACAAGACAAACATTTGTGTGCATGAACATGTCTGTTTGTCTTGGTCTGGGTGTTTTCTATGTATCATAAGTGTGTATTTACAAAAAAAATGTATTTACGTATGTTTATCAGTTAAATATGTAAGTCCTTGCCGAAGGACCCAAAAAAAACCAAAATGATTTTTATAAACTACTTTAATTATAAAGAATTACAAAGTAAATATGTTAATACTAGATCGATGTTAGATCGAGAATGTTCACAATTACCGGATTCTATATTAACAATGAAAAAGCTTGGCTTGCAAAACGGTGCGCGGCCGGCGAAGTGGCGTGATGCGTTGTCAGCACACGTGGCGGGCGCGCATCGCTGGAAATGGTCACGCGGCGATGTCGCAATGTGTTACTATGCAGCGAGGGTTGGCGCTTGCTTGCAATTATCATAGTATAGTGTACTATAACACCTCCCCCCTCAGATCAGCGATTATTTTTGAGACTTCAGTTGAGAAAATAATCCTGGATGCTGCTGCGCCTGGTTCTGGAGATTCTCGGGTTCAGAATATATTCTATTGTCCTTCTGGAGCACGTCGTTTGACTTGCGTTTAAATATCTTGTAGCGTTTTAGGATAATGAATGCAACAAATCCCAAAATACTTAGTAGAATTATGTATAGCGGTATCGTCGTGTGATAAATATAAGCCGAAGGTATATCTTCTAGTCTTAGATGAGGCTGCTGCATGATTTGATTATGAGCTTCTCGTAATTTGCGAAGATCTATGGAGTTCAGATTCACGTGGATTATGTCCTTAGATGCAGTTTCCGCGTTGAAGAAGAGATTCTTTATCTTCAGAGGCCTTCCTTCCACTCTGTCATATGAATTAGTTAATGTAAATTCATATGTATAAAGATGGCAGTTTGCAGGGATGGTCGCGAGATAACTACCCTTCAGTATGTTGTAATCCTCTTTTCCGCAAACGGTGTGCACCTTCGTTGCATTGGGGAAAGATATTACATAGTGTTTCTCATCCAGTTGTTCCATAGCTGCGGTAGATAGCGAGACGGTGGCTATTTTACAGGTATTATCCAGATGTTGGTCCATGATGAGATTCTGCATACAGTCCGGAGCATGGCGTAGTTGGTGATCCATCTTCTCTTCACAGAGGTACCAGTTATTATACTTCGGGCATTCTGCCTCTATATACACGTAGCCATTCCTGTTGGTTGCTATCATAGGATAAGGAGGGATAAGGGCCTGCTTATACTTGTTAGGGGCTACTGACAATTTGTATAGATCGTAACTATCGCTAGTGAATAGGGGTAACTTAAAAATAATTACTATCTGGTATCCTGAATAGTAATAGCCTGGTTTAATTAGATCATAGTATTCCCTAGGTTCTAGCTCGAGTACTTTATTTTTACCATAGACTTTAACTAGCGTTTGAATCATTTGACTAAGAATCTGAACGCTTATCATAGAGTGATGGGAGCTAGAAGCATGGATAAAAGCTAACATGTTTTCTATCCTGATTAGTTCACTTAAAACTTCGTCTACATTTTCGGTAATAATAGTTAAGTGTTGGGAAACTTTAGCGAACTTAGCTAAACTAGAAGTCCGGTTATCCAAAATGAACTGCAGAGTATCGTTAATCTTAGATTGATTCTCTACTAACTTACTTATAATATTAGAATGCTGGACCATCCACTCCTTACTGAGACTTACATGATTATTAAATTCTTGAGTAATCGCGTCATTATTATTCTGGAGAATTTTGATTGCATCATTGTACCTTACAGCATCTGCTTGATCTAAATTACCGGTTATGCTCTTGATTATTGAACCTAATCCATCTATGAGTCCTCTCTTTACACGGGGTGGCTTTAAAGTATCTAAGTGGTTTGATATAACTACTAACTTACTAGATAAGTACTCAAATTGAGTTTCATATAAAAGATAAGTATCATTACTTAACCTACGCTTATAATCTATTAGTTGATTTTGTATCAACTGGATATTCTCGTCGATATCTCGAAGATCTATGAATTGCAGGAACGTATGAAAATGGGTGATAAGCCTCGTTGAGCCAAGTCGGAACGGTAGTAGTCCGGGTCCTTCGTCCAGACTCTCAAGTGTTATCTCCTGATTCATTTCCTGGGATGTTATCATAGGAACAATCAGGACCAGTAGCACCCTGTAACAATTGGGCACTTTTAGGGACTCGCTTTAGACGATTTTTGGCAACGGGCCCACGTTTACGCGATGTGTATATATGGATGGGCAAATCTGCTAAGACCGTATCTTTACTATATCTAGGTGCTAATTTCTGTCGGGAAGCAAAAGGATTTTTGACGAATACGCGCTGATGTGGTTGATACTCGACTTCCGGTTCCCGATCTTTGTTACGATTCTCTATGATATTAGTACGAGTAGCGAGGCTGGATTCATTTATCTTGTCGTATACTAATTTCATCTGATCTCTATGATTCTGTATGTACTGCTGCATTAGATGTTTACTCAGATCTACGTCAAATGGGTCACGTGGGTCGAAATGCCCAGTCATAATGTCATAAGGCCTACACTTCGTAAAACTATGGACGGAGCTATTATATGCTAGTATCGCATATTGAATGAGGTTACCTACATCTTCGCCTTTATGCCGTAATTTGAGAATACGCAGGTGCTCTAATAGCGTAGAGTGGAACCTCTCTACAATACCGTTATCATTCGGTGAGTGAGCTAATACCCTATGATGATTGATCTTATGTAATGTTATAAACTCGTTAAATAATTGATTATTGAACTCTGTACCATTATCTGAAACTATAGTTATAGGTAGCCCATGATGAGTGCAAAATCTTAAGAGGGCTTGAAGGATGCTGATGGCTGTACCATCGCGGACGTGATACGCTTGTGCGTATTTTGAGAACACATCTACGATAGTTAAGTACTTCTCACTTTGTATGGTTAATAAGTCTGTGTGCACGATCTCGAAGGGTTTCGTAGCAGGAGGTACAATATTGAATTTTTGGTTAATTGGCTTACGGTCGTATTTGGCTTGACCACAGATAGAGCAGTCGTTAATAAACTTTGTTATATGTTCCCTCATCTTTGGCCAATAATAACGTCGGGAAAGAGCCAGGTAACATTCGTTTATCCCGCGGTGGTTCGTTTTACCTTCGTGATATTGCCTTATTATGTCCTGCTGTTTTAAATAGTTCTTTATGTTTTCTACTTCAAATTTGGATAGTACTAAGTTCATTGACGAGCTTTTAAATTTATCTTGTATAATGGGTATAACATCGTACATAGATAAGGGTGGATTTATTAGAAGGGCTGTTTTCACTTTAGGGTTAACGTATTCTTTAATTACTGCTACGACATCGTCCTCAAGATTCGTTTGAGATACTTGGACAGCGGTCCTTGTATGGGTATCGAAAGGCTTGGATGCTGTGGGGCGTTTTTTTAAATCGCCAACTACTGTTATACTTAACTGTCTATGGTATTTATTTAATGGCTCATCGACTATGGGGACTTCTAATATGGGGTTCTCTTGGCTCGTGTGTGCGGTAGCCGTGGAAGAGTTAGCTAACGATGGTGGGCGTTCTGAGGCATTAACCGCTAATGAGTCGGTTTCCTCGTTGTGTATTTCCACCCGGGAAAGCGCGTCGGCGTTAGTATTAGATAGTCCTTTTTTATAGACGACGGTGAAGTCATACTCGGACAGCTTGAGCTTCCATCTAGTAAGTCGAGAGTTAGGCTCTTTTAGATTCATAACCCACTGTAGTGGCTTATGGTCTGTAACGATCTTAAACTTTCGACCGAATAGGTAAGGCCTAAAGTACTTGGTGGCCCAAACTATCGCAAGCAATTCCTTTTCGATCGTACTATAGTTTATCTCGCTCTCATTGAGAGTACGTGATGCATAGCAGATCGGTTTGTCTGTACCAATGGGCCCCTGAGATAGTATAGCACCTAGTGCTACGTTGGAAGCATCGGTAGTAAGCACAAAGTCCTTTGTGAAGTCAGGATAGGTCAGAATCGGGTCATTGGTTAAAAGCTGCTTACATTTCTCAAAACAATTTATATATTCGGAGTTAACTATGACCTTTCTACCCTTCTTAAGACACTGAGTAAAGGGCTTCGTGACTCGAGCGAAGTCCGGGATAAATTTCCGGTAATACCCTAATAGTCCGAGGAACTGCTTGATCTCTTTCGGAGTTTTGGGTAGTGGGTATTTTTCGATAGCTTGTATTTTATCAGGGTTCGGTTTTATACCGTCTTTTGCGATGACGTGGCCTAAGTAAGCGGTTTCTAATTTGAGGAACTCGGATTTATCGAGTTGGATTTTGAAATTGGACTCACGCAACTTTGAAAAGACCTTTTCTAGATTCAGCATGTGCTCTTGGAGCGATGTGCTGAAGACAATGATGTCATCTAGGTACACCAGACAGACAGTGTTCTGAAGGTCTTTTAGAACATTATCCATCACGCGCTGGAAAGTGGATGGAGAATTTTTTAATCCCATGGGCATACGTAGGAACTCATAATGCCCATGCTCCACATTGAAGGCGGTCTTAGGGATGTCCGCGGGGTCCATTTCTACCTGATAAAACCCACTCGCAAGGTCGAGGGTTGAAAAATATTGACAGTTACCGAGTTTATCAAGAACGTCGTTAATGTTAGGTATGGGGTATTTGTCGTCGTATGTTTTTTCGTTAATTTTACGAAAATCTACGACTAGACGCCATTTAGTCTTACCTGACGCGTCTGCTTTCTTTGGGACTATCCAGATAGGTGAACTCCAGGCAGACTCGGATGGTCTAATTATACCTTGGGATAACATTTTGCCTATCTGGTCTTTAACTTCATCCCTATGTATGTAAGGATACCGGTAGCTTTTGGTATACACCGGTATTTCGTCAGTAGTCTTAATTCGGTGTTTGATTTTATTCGTAAAAGCTAGTGGCTCTCCGTCTAGGTAAAATACGTCGGCGTATTTACCACATAGTGCTTCTAGGTTAGCACGCTCCTCCGGATTGAGGTGGTCTGTACGTAGCCGCGATAGTACTTCCCGAGTACGCAAGGGTAAGGCCTCGATGGGCTTACTCTCCATATTATAAGCTTCGGCACATACGGCACGGTCCATAGAGAATATTATGTCATACGGCGTGGGGTTCGTAATTTCGAGATAACCGCGGTTATTTTTAACTGACGTCAGACATTCGTTAATTACGCAGTTACTTACGGTCTGCTTGTTAATAAACGCGTCACCGTCGTGTAGGTTAATAGGGAGCCTGACTAATTTCGTCGCATTGGCGGGTATAACGTCTTCGTATAAATTTATATTTCGCGAGTTGTACATAGCTATAGGGTTAATGGCATTACGGGTAATAAGCGCCTTATCTTTAAGGTCGATTTTAGCTTCCCATTTTTCTAATAGATCGAGTCCTATGAGGCCGTCAAAGTAATTATGGAATTTATAGACGAATAACTTAATATGGTCCTGTTCCTGGAACTCAGGGAAACATGGCACCAAGATTGAATGGTTACTACGCGTGGTCGCATGTACGTTAGTTACTTCGAAGGGGTCGTATAGCAAGGGTACGTTGCTATAGAATTTACCTACGGCTTCTGGGCTAAGAAACGATTGGTTAGCACCGGTGTCGACTAATAATCTCAGCGGTGGGTTAGAGATTTGAATAAACGGAAGCTGCCGCTGAGATTGTATATTCAATTCTATTTTAAGCTGTCGAATTTCCCGCGCTTCGGAAAATCCTGATCATCGGTCGAGCTAGCAGAGGGCACCGGATGCTGGTTCGAGATTGGAACGTCTTCCAATGCCTCGTGTCTGGACTCACCTTCGTAATAAGGCTCCTCCGAGTGATAGTCTTCTACCATATCAGTATAGTAATAGTCATTAGGGTCGTTATAATATAAAGGCATATAGTACTGTGGATAATAAAAATCATTATAGCTAGCACACTCGTTTACGTTCATCTCTCTGGTCTTGAAATAGTTAGATGGCGGAGGGTTCCCCTGCTTACGCCAGTCATGGCCAGTTATCTGACCATGTTGCGGCCGGTCCCTAGCGACGTAGTGGCTTACGCCACTCATGGGTTTGGGCCCTGTGTAGTGGGGCTCGTTTCTAGTCGGCATTTGGAACCTATTCTGTTGTATATTATAGTTAGGAGGTGGCGCTCGGAACATTTGTTGCGTGCGCGATGGCATAGGGCCAACTAATGCCGGTCTATGTGAAATGGGCTGATTAAAAGGAGCATTGAATTTTGGTGGCTGCTGTTGAGCTTGCCAGCTGGAAACATGAGGAGCTTGTGCAGGGAAGTTAAATGGTCTCATTGTCGGCATCATTACCGGAGTGATAGGCATATGTTTAGGCAACTGAGGCTTCTTATCTACGTTTGAGTCGCTACGATTTTGCAGATATAGCACATTTAACTCATCTTGCACAAACTGAAGGGCCTTTTCAACACTATCAGGACGCATACATCTTACGCGAGAGCCAAGGGGCTCTTTCAATCCGCGAACAAATGCTTGCATCGTTAGCTTTCTATATAATATACGCTTTGCTTCGATAGTCGTGGCTATGGTCTCATGAAGCGTTACGTAGGTCATGATAGTGCTGAATAAGTTAACACATTTATCGTAAAATTCTTGGGGTGAACTGTTCCCTTGCGTTGCCAACATGAGATCGTTGTAAAGGGCGGTCTCATCTCTTTGATCAGAGAAATTATTAATTAAGGCCGTTTTAATGCAATCCCAATTCTCAGTAAGTCCGTTAGAATTTATAATACGTGCGGCGGGTCCAGTAATCTTATTAAGGATACCGTTTACTAAACAGAGTCTGGTTAGCTCGGTACCTTCAAATTCCCGTACAATTTGGTCACACAAGTTAATAAATCGGGGTAAAATATGAGGGTTCCCGTCAAATTCCGGGACGAGGCGTAAGGCCTTAAAAATTCCTTCTACTTCAGCCATTATAGTCCTCTCGATAAGAATTGAATTAGGAGAGTCCTCCACTGAACTATTTGAATCTAAACTAATGTTCCTATTAGAATCTAAATTGAGCCTACTGGCTTCTCTATTACGAGCAGGCCCTCTAGGGGTGGTTTGCTTAGGGTGAAAAATTATGACTACTAAAATTATCTACTAGGGAAAAATGAAAGCAACACAGAAATGATTTAAGTGTACTCACATGAACAGCATTTTGGTACCTCTGGGGTCGATGTCTTGACTTTTCCTCCGGCCGGGACTTCAGGTTCTTCTTATGGGAGTCTCGTAGACGCGATCGCTCGCGACGGCGGTAGCGATTTTAGACGGTACGGTATTCGATGCGAGAAATACCAAATCCGGCTCGAGACGCCTCGAGTATCCTTCCGACCTAGACTGCGCCAAATATGTAAGTCCTTGCCGAAGGACCCAAAAAAAACCAAAATGATTTTTATAAACTACTTTAATTATAAAGAATTACAAAGTAAATATGTTAATACTAGATCGATGTTAGATCGAGAATGTTCACAATTACCGGATTCTATATTAACAATGAAAAAGCTTGGCTTGCAAAACGGTGCGCGGCCGGCGAAGTGGCGTGATGCGTTGTCAGCACACGTGGCGGGCGCGCATCGCTGGAAATGGTCACGCGGCGATGTCGCAATGTGTTACTATGCAGCGAGGGTTGGCGCTTGCTTGCAATTATCATAGTATAGTGTACTATAACAAGTTGTCTAGTACCCATAACACAGGCTTCGCTTACTTTGGGGCTAGATGGGTCGGTGTAATTTGCCTGAAAAAAAAAAGTGAAGCAACGTGGACCGTAGCCTGTACATGGATGGGTTTATTTATCTCGAGCTCCTCTGTGCATGTTAAGCCGTCGGTTCCGGCTATTGTCGTTAGATAACAGTCGTTAAGCCAAGTCAGTGGTCGCGCGACTATTATAGTGATATTTAAGTTGTTAGTCAGTATGACCATAGACGTTTTTCTTGAATTCCATAGCACAAGCACAAAATACGATAAACTGCGTCTCTCAAACTATCAGCTATAACTTACTTCGTTTATAACATCACATGCGTACATAAATTTCTTTATGATATCGCAGTTTGCGAAGCTCCGTAATCCCTCCCTCCCGGCTCCCTCCGCGAAACTTTGAGAGGTTCATGCTAATGAGTTCTATTGTCGGAGTGTATAATGCCTCACAGAATGGAGGTATGTCGTTCTGCTAAGTCTATATGTTGTACATAATTAAGTAATACGATTATATGTTATTAACCTGCCGTATGCCGCGTTTGGCGCGTGAGGAAATTAGTCGCTTATTCGTAATAAGGCTTAAGCGTAATAAGGTCACAGAAAATTTGAATTTAAGTACGGTAATACTACTGGGGGTGTTAGTGGTTCATCAACATCTTTGAACAAAAGCCTGAAAAAATCTTCACCTGCACGTGGTGCACCCTGCTGACTGACAAACGAAGTTCTGGCGAAAAGAGAGGTAGGGAGCGTAATTGTAAGCTATAGTATTGTAAGCCTGGGGAATGTACCTCCACCTCACAGAATACCGCAGCCAAATAACAATTCCCTTGAGGGTTGTTGTGTTCCTGCGAGTGACTGAGGTCACCTGAAAGGAAGGAGATGCTGCATTGGCAACGGTGGTGGCGGCGGTCGAGCGATATTTTATGTAGCGAGCGTTAATGTGGCTACGGTAACCGCTTCATATCAGGCGGGCCGTATGCTTGTCTGCCACTTGACGTAGTATAAAAAGAAAACTATTTATTCATGCCTAAACTAGCTTTTACCCCGAGACTTCGTACGCGTAGATGTATGAAATTCATTCATGCCTCTGTTTACCTACTTAGGGGTGGAATATCGGAAAATCGTGAAACACGTGTTTATCTTTTTTTATGACTATATTTACAAAGTTCCAAGCCGAAATTCCTATTTAATAAATTTTCCCCATACAAAATTTAATACACCTTCTTACCCCTATTGAATTTGAGTTTTATTACAAAAAGCAATATCACGGAATTCCAAACAGATTGACCACGAACAAAAAAGTTAGATACAAACTGTTTACCCCTTTAGGGGGTGAATTTCGCAAAATCCCTTCGTTCAAATATCACGGTTCTAGCTTCTGTAGTTTTGCCTCGGCGTTAATGAATCAGTCAGTCAGGACATTACTTTATATAATATAGATCACTCTGTATAGTACTATTCATCATCATCATCAGGTCCATTTTAGTCTCCACTACAGGAGCACGACCCTCTCTCGTCCGTCCTAGACGGAAGGAGGATTTGGCCTACACTCCCCACGCTGGCCAAACGGGTTGGGGAGGCCTGATCGATATTTGATAATGTATTTCCCTTAGTCGCCTTGTGCGACATCCACGGGAAGAAACGCTGTGAGTCTATTCTAGTTTGCCGGAAACCACACGGCCATCTATCCTATCCTTTTATGTACTATTAAATACTATGTCAAGTCTATTTTTCCAAGGCCAATCATCTACACACACAGTCTAAAGGCAAGTTATTACGCAGTATTATTTACTAAGTGATATTGTTTACTAAGTACGTTATTTAATTGTACAATGTTTGGGAAAAGTCACATTTGTTCTCTATTAGTTTAATTACATAAAATTACAGTCCAACTTTAATAAGACTAATTTCTAAACAAACTGCGCGGTATTTTTTAACGAAAAATACAGTAAATAATTAATGTCCAATTCTGTATACATAAACTGTCTTAGTATTATTTTTTGACGTCAATAGACTTTTTAAATAATTGTAAATTGCTTCCATACGGAGACAATTCAAAAAATCGAATGAAAACAAAATCAGGGGTTACAGTTTAGTGTTGCAGCTACAAATCTTTATCTCCATCCAAAATTCAATCACATCACTGGATAGATGAAGGATCAAAGAATTTATTACGCTAAGTAAGGACTGTGGAACATCGCGTGCGGAGGAGGTGGAAGCGCTGACATTTTGAGAAAATTTTAGTACTTATAGCATATCGGACCATCTAGAAGGAGGGCATCCAACGGCGTTTAAATATAAGTGTAGAGATGTGAATGACTTAAGCGCTTGTGAGTGTCATGAGAGTTATATTGTGTGCGCGATGTGTCACTTATAAGGCGTTTGTAATTTATATTGATGAGATGATCGTGATGAAATTACAAGGCGAGTAATGATCGAACTAGCAAAGCAAACTAGCAGGTAACTTAGTTCTTTGAGTCAACTCAGTAACACTGGTACAGGTTACATTAACTCATTGAGTTAACTCAAAATGCGCCATAGCGCAACAAATTGGGACGCGCTTAGTGAGTTACATTTTTAGTGTTCTCTGCACGCCGTACACGTAGGCTTTTAGCATTACGAGTGCATCGCACACAGGCTTTTGGCACTAACAGTGCACCGCACACGAAGCGTTGGCTCGTTGGTTTAGCGAGTGATTGAGTTAATGAACGAGACCCAGATTGATAGAAGGTGTTGACACTTGCGCTGTATGTCAACATTTGAATAAAGTGAGTTACCATATCGGCGCAGTGCACTTTAACTCATACGACAGTGGTTTTGTTTTGACGCGAACACGTCATTAAATTACTTCCATAAGGATGCAATTCAAAAAAAAGAATGATAACAAAATGGGGGATACAGTTTAGTGTTGCAGCTACAAATCTATCATCTAAATCCAAAATTCAATCACATAACTGGATCATCATCATCATCAGCCTGTATCTACTCACTGCTGGATATAAGCCTTCCCCAATGCTTTCCACCAGATACGATCCTCCGCCTTCCGCATCCAGCCGCTCCCAGCCGCTTTCTTAAGGTCATCGGACCATCTAGTAGGAGGGCGTCCAACACTTCGTCGTCCTATGCGCGGCCTCCGCTCTAATAACTTCCTCCCCCATCTGCCATCACTTACTCGGCAGATGTGACCAGCCCACTGCCTCATCAGCTTGCTTTTACTTTGAGTTCGGTTACTTTAGTTCTACTGCGGATATCCTCATTTTGGACTCACGCAGAGAAACCCTGAGCATAGCTCTTTCCATTGCAGAGTGAAATTGAGCTTGCCCATACGGCACGCAGTGAATGTTATCAATATTATTTACCTACACAATTTTCTATGTGAATAACGGCGTTGGTACAATAACATAACATAGAAAGAAAGGACATGCTGCGTTGGCAGCGGGGGTGATGGCGCGCGAGCGATATTTTATGTTGCGAGCGTTAACATGGCTACGGTAACCGCTTCACATCAGGCGAGCCGTATGCTTGTCTGCCACCCGTCGTAGTATAAAAAAATATATTTTATGATAAATAAATATAAATAAATAAATATTGTCAGACAAATTACACAGCGCCATCTAGCCCCAAAGTAAGCGAAGCTTGTGTTATGGGTACTAGACAACTGATAAACATACGTAAATACTTTTTTTTTGTAAATATATACTTATGATACATAGAAAACACCCAGACCAAGACAAACAGACATGTTCATGCACACAAATGTAAGTCCTGTGTGGGAATCGAACCCACGAGCGTTGGTGTCGAAGCCGCGTCATTGACCGCTACGCCACCGAGCTCGTCGATAAGAACACAAGTGTACTTGCTATTTGTTGTCTTGAATAAAAAAAATGGAAATAAAATAAATTATTATTATAAGAACACCGCCCATAAATATATACGGTAAATAAATTAAAAAGAAAATTGATAATCGATACCGTTTGAGTTTTCCATTACAATATTTGTTATCTGATTGTCCCACAAATATTTTACTTTTCTCCACGATAATGATCGTGTAGAAAAGCACGATGCGATGTTATCTAAAAAATACAAGGCAAATAACAAAAAAGACATTTATTAACATTTATTTTGGTACACGAAACTTCAGACTACATAGGACGTTAATTCATTATTAAACAACAATAAACACACGACAATTAAATTAAATATTTAATAAACTACCGACCTTCTAGCAGCCTTAACTTCTAGTCTCGTGAAGCCCTTTCATTTGAAACCCATATTCGAAGGTTGTGAAGAAATATGTAAGTAATCTGTCATTTTGTGGCGGCGGCCATCTTTGAAAATCAAAATCGGTTCATCCGTTCGGGAGCTACGATGACACAGACAGACACACACACACAGAGAGACATGACAAACTCATATCACCCCATTGTTTTTGCGTCGGGGGTTAAAAATAAGAAGCGCATAGCACGAAGTCCATATGATGACTTTAAGAAAGCGGCTGGAAGCAAAAGGTCCAGGATCGTATTTGGTGGAAAGCATTGGGGAAGACTTATATCCAGCAGTGGGTAGATACAGGCTGATGACGAAGATGATGAAACAAAATAACAAAAATATTGACCGAGTATTATTAGTTGAAAAACAACTAAAAAGTTCACTCATTTCGTTCGTCGTATGTTCTCTCTGCGTCCGCGGACGGACAGACAGACGGACATGGCGAAAATATAAGGGTAAAAAAAAAGTTTACTTACTTGCTATGTTTCGCTTATCAAGCACGTTCAGTGGATACCCGTGTCAAGCGGTTTTTGTATACTACCTCGGGTGGCAGACAAGCATACTGCCCGACTGATGGGAAGCGGTTATATTACAACATGAAATATTTCAAATATCGCTTACGTACGTGCGTATGCGGTGAAACTAAATAAAACCCTTATTATCCTATAATGCGACCTCCACCTGTGCCTCCACTCTCGAACTTTTTTCCTCCGTCAGCTATCACGGTTATAAACAGACGGACTGCATTTCAACTGCAATTCCACTGCAAATTTGCAGTTAGAACGCAGTTAGTACGACTGCAATGAAATTGCAAACCAATGGTACAGCACGATGTTTCGCTTATCAAGTATGTTCATTGGATACCCGTATCACGCGGTTTTTAGGGTTCCGTACCCAAAGGGTAAAAAGGAACCCTATTACTAAGACTCCGCTGTCCATCCGTCCGTCCGTCTGTCACCATGCTGTATCTCATGAACCGTGATAGTTAGACAATTGAAATTTTCACAGATGATGTATTTCTGTTGCCGCTATAACAACAAATACTAAAAAACAGAATAAAATAAATATTTAAGGGGGCTCCCATACAACAAGCGTGATTTATTTGTTCGTTTTTGCTCGCGATTGATAACGGTAATAGATAGACGCTTGAAATACTCACATAATATTTAGTTATATATTAACTTTAAAAATAAATAATTAAATAAAAATAAAACAAATGTTTAAGGGGAGCTAATTTTTTTGTCGTTTTTATAGATAATGGTACGGAACCCGGAACCCTTCGTGCGCGAGTCTGACTCGCACTTGGCCGGTTTTATTTTTATACTACCTCGGGCAGACAAGCATATTGCCCGACTGATACGAAGCGGTTACATTACAACATGAAATATTTCAAATATCGCTTACGTGCGTGAGTATGCGGTGAAACTAAATAAAACCCTTATTATTCTATAATGCGACCTCCACTCTCGAACTTGTCCCTCCGTCAGCCCTCACTAATTCTGCAGAGACCGCTAGCCAACTACTTCTTCAGCTCGCTGACTCTGAACGCTATGTCGACTAATTGAATTCCCAATCGAATTTCCTCATTCCGGTCTCTCCCTTATAAAAGCCACAAGAATAGAAACTCACAACATACCTACAAGATAAAAATTATATGAAACCATAGTGTAAGGGTGGATTCCCTTACGTTACTAGTTACTTGTTTGCTTGATGTGGAGTGAAGAAAGGAAAGATCACCAAAAGTTGTAGTTAATATAATTTCTTAGTTATGGTGATTATAAGTCAGATACTGGCAATTCCTTTCTCCAATGTGTATTAGTTCAATGTTATGATAGCACTCACCGATATTAGTGAGAATATTTACTTTTATAGTAATCAAATATGACGCGTGCGCGCGGAGTCGCCGCATCAGCAAAATATAAAATAAACATGTGTGGTGTAAACCGTACACACAGTATAAGTAATAGTACATGAAACTGCTCTAATTCTGTTACTAACAAAATGAAATAAACATACATTTGATATCAAATTAGTTATTCTATGATCGAGAAGAATACTGTTCAAATCTGGAAAACACATTTTCTATCAAATCTTCGCGAACGTTTTCTAGAATTTTCATATGAAATTATTGAAGTGTTTCCTGTGTTTACAACGTAAGCAATAACATGTTTCTATTTTCGTGTTTCTTTGAATAAAAGTTATATGAAGTCATATTTATGTATACTAGTCGCCGCCCGCGAATTCATCCGCGTGAAGTCATACATTTTTGAAGAGAAAACTTCTTTAGTATGTTAATAAGACTGAGCCATCACGCTCGAATCTGTAACATTCGTTCGGGTACATGTGACAGAGAAGCACACGTCGTTTTATAGCAAATGAGTCCCCTCTGCATTATCCCAATGCTGAGATACAGAAGGACAGCCCCCTTACCACCATCTATTATTGCGATTCAATAACTGAATAGATTGCTTATTCATACCAATGAATAAGCAACTCTTATTCCATTTGAAATAGAGTCGCATATTGATTGGTTTGAATAAGCGTTCTATTCAGTTATTGAATCGCAATAGGAGATGGTGGTGAGGGGGCAGCACTCAATCGAAGAGGGTTTAGAGAATATTCCAAGACGTTGCTTCACTGCGGGTTGACGAAGGATAGGTTTTTAAGCCAAATGCATGTGTTTTTGTGTAGTTAAGGTGCTTCTAAACGGGCAAATCCTCCGCCTCTTATGACTCCACCCACCTCGCCGTCACATGAGCCGAATCGCGAGAGAGGCGCGTGGCACTTTGCTCTCAGGCTCTTTTGTGCAGCGGGCAATTCTTGACTCGCTATAAATTATTTTACTCTATATCCTTTGTCCCTCATTGAAGCTCTCTCCCCCATCTGTGGCAGCTACTAACACTCCTACGGCTTCGCTTTCTACCATATGCTCTCCTTCTTCTAATTTTTCTGCAATACGTGGCTGCAACAGATTGGCCGGCAAATATTGCACGCAATACTAGGCAGACTATGCAATATTGTATGTTCCGACCATTGCCAAGAGAGGAAGTCAAATTTCATAAATTTCCTGCTCGTATTAATTTCTTTTGATTTAATTCGTTGTGAGTTCCAAGACAGCCGTAGTTCTACCCTTGGAATAGAGTGGACTTCATTGTTCATTGCCTTTTTTGGCGGTCGCCGCTGTTAATCCTAGCTACACTGGAGACACAATGGTGGGAATGTGTGTGGCTTCCGTCCCCCGTCCCGTCTCTACTATTTAGCCAAACATGTTGGCTATGATCAGTATGGCCGGTATTCTTTTGATAGGTTGCCAGGCGCAAGATTGCTATTGTTGTTCACAAATTTGATGGTGGGTAACGCCGTGTTTAATTGCTATATTCTATGCTTTGATATAGTTTGTTTTATTGCCAGTTGTTATGTTGTTTAACTCAAAACATCAAAACAACCTCAACAAGCAACAAAGCAAACATGTCAACTGATTTAAATAAAATTTTCAATCTGTTTTTATTTTCTAAATTTTCTTTTAATACATTACAAACCGCTGCGATAATTGTGATTTTGTCAGCCATTGCTGCCGGTTTAAGTAATCCGTTTACGATTCTGCATCATACTACTATTGCAGACATTATTGCACACATTGCCCAGTCATAGATTCTCGGCCATTAGTTGCAATAAAATATTTTTGTAATGGTTGGGCATTTAGTTGCCAACAGTGCAGCCACAAACAGCATTAAAAAATGGCTCGTTTAACAGACTCTTTAGTTAAACTAAATTGTTTCTACTGCAATTTTAGACCATTTAGAAATAAATATTAATTCAACTTCACTTTTACCACACCCCGCCCACTCCATACAAATGTCGCCCCGGTAACTACTACATAAACACTTGACGAGTTCGGTGGCGTAGCGGTCAATGACGCGGCTTCGACACCAACGCTCGTGGGTTCGATATCCACACAGGACAAACATTTGTGTGCATGAACATCTGTCTGTTTGTCTTGGTCTGGGTGTTTTCTATGTATCATAAGTATGTATTTACAAAAAAAATGTATCTACGTATGTTTATCAGTTATCTAGTACCCATAACACAAGTTTCGCTTACTTTGGGGCTAGATGGCGCTGTGTAATTTGTCTGACAATAGTTGTATAGTTGTAGTTGTATAAACAATGACATCTGTGCAGAGCGTGTGTGCGTGCGGCGCCATATAGGGCGCATTAGCAGTTAGGTATATGGTACCTACCTGTTCCAGTTTTGTCTCAGAGGAGAAGTGAGGTCGACACGAGAGAGCGGCAGGAAGTGGCCATACTGTACGTAGTACTTTACTATTACTTATACAGTACTTTTACTCAGTGCATCAAGATAAAACGAGTTTCAAAAGAAAGAATATTGATTAAAAATTAATACATATACGTGAATGTTAGTAATTTTATAAACAAGTATCCTTGAAATTCTATTGCCCTTAGTGAGGATACGACCTTATTCTTCTATTTTAGGGCCACGAAACCAACGGCGGTAGTTTAGAATGTAAAAAAGGCCAAGTTCAAGAGTTACTGCGAGCAATGTTTTTTTTAGCCAACTAGTATTACTGTGCTTCAATTCGCGTTAATATTTAACCGGTACGATATCGTCTACTCGCCTGTCGAAACTAATTGTGTGGTGAAATAATTGGCCCATTTTTCGGCATACCCATACTAAATTGCTTCAGAAAACGATTCCTGCTGTTGCATGGATAAATGGCTACAATTAGTTATGTTTGTTGGGACATAAAGTATCGCCATCGTTATCATATCAACTATTTAATATATCTACTATCTCTTTGCCTCACCGAGCGCAAAATGGTGCCAATTTTCTTTGCGAAATACGAAATTAAAGACTACGTGTAAAAATTCATTATTATTGTATACTTTCCTGTGATATCTGATCTTTACTTCGGCATTAATTACTTTATCATCATAAACTATGCATTTTCGAAATACAGAAGACGGCATTGTTACCCATTTCAATCAATCAAAAAAAAGTCACAAATAACAGATTCGCCGGCTTGCCTGTCTGTGAGATGAGATAATTGACTCACTTTTCGCGTGTTCGGTTTTGACACTTAATGTAATATCTATAGTAGTATAACATCATTGTAATAAGTATAATAATTTGTTATTATCATAGCCATACACAAGATATCTTTATTCTGTTACTTAGCTTCGGTTACTTATCTTTTTTGCTGACTGTACATTTTATTGCAGACACACCACGTGTTGCTCTCGACATGATGGTGTCGCTTTCTATAAGTAGTCTTAATAAAATCCTGTTATTATTTGAATTAAAAAGTTAGTTGTCGGTAAAGTCGTTTCGTTCATCGTTTACGGACGATATATGTGATAACGTCATAGGAATAGGCCGATCGTGCCTCTCTATCGCTTATTCGGCGATCTCGCTTGCACGCACGGCTCATGCGGAACGGGACAATGAGTCTTGCTTTTACGTGCCTGCAGCCGGCGTTCATCGATTTCTGAGACGTTATAACGTTAAAAATAAAACTACATAAGTTTGCGGCCATATTCGCTGTTTTCGTGGCCCTACACTTAAGGCCTTCGTGTAGTTCACACGCCAGGGCTTGCGTGAGCAGTTAGTAAGCCTTGACCGACGTTACTTATCAATATTTCTTATAGATAACCCTCGAATTACGACCTTTTTTTAGTCACAGATATGTTGTCAACTAAGAAATTGAATTTATTTGACTTAAAATAAACACTAAATAGGACTAAGTATATATACAAACAAAAAATACGGAAATAACAAAAACTAATTAAAATTAATAAAATATAATATCTAAATAGCATCAAAAAATTCTTCCGCATCGCCATTAAAGGGTAATGTGGCCAGAAGGCTAGCAGCATTGCCACGCTGGATGGCAATGCTTATTCGCTGAGCGAGAAATAGGCCAGCCCTCTGGTCGCGGGAAGAGTCGGCTAACCGTTTGGAGAAATTATATTATGTATAGCAAGCAAGCAAGTAGCCAGTCGTAAGTTTATTACCTTTCCTTTTTCTTCTGTAGTTATACCTCTTGCTCTCTTAAAAATAAAACATGAAGAATATGTTTTATTTTTTCGAAAATCTTAAAACAATTTAATCATAATTATTTGTTATCAGTAATATTTTTTTTAATTTTTTTATACTACGTCGGGTGACAGACAAGCATACGGCCCGCCTGATTTGAATCGGTTACCGTGCCATATTACTGTTCACACAACATAAAATATGGCTCGCGCACCACCACCCCCGCTGCCAACGCAGCATCTCCTTTCTTTCTGGTGACCTCACTCACTCGCAGGAAAAAAACAACCCTCAAGGGAATTGTTATTTGACTGCGGTATTCTATGAGGTGATTGGTACATTCCCCAGTCGGGTAGCTTACAATTACGCTCCCTACCTCTCTTATATGTATCTCGTATATCATATTTAGTTTTTCCGAAAATTTAAAAACATTATAATCAAATCATATTTGTAATCAATAATAGGTCCAATATACCACAAGAGCCCGAGATTACCAGACCACTTTCATTTTATAATTTTCAATACATCGAAATTGCTTTGAAAAATTAATCGCTTGGCTTCTAACTGTTCATCATCATCATCATCAGGTCCATTTAAGTCTCCACTACAGGAGCACGACCCTCTCTCGTCCGTCCTAGACGGAAGGAGGATTTGGCCTACACTCCCCACGCTGGCCAGACGGGTTGGGGAGGCCTGATCGATATTTGATAATGTATTTTTCCCTTAGTCGCATTGTAACGGAAACCACACGGCCAAACTAACTGTTACTAAAACTAAATTTAAAATTGGTTCAACTCGTTAAACTCCCTGTTTACACGTTGTGAAATGCCAACAGCAATCTAACAAATTATTTATACGACATATCGATTGCTGAGCTAATGTTAACTATCCTTTTCATCATCATCATCATCATCAGGTCATTTAAGTCTCCACTACAGGAGCACTTCTCGACAGACAGACAGACGGAGGATTTGGCCTACACTCCCCACGCTGTCTAGACGGGTTGGGGAAGCCTGATCGATGTTTTATAATGTATTTCCCATAGTCGCCTTGTACGACATCCACGGGAAGAGACGGAGTGATTCTATTCTAGTCTGCCGGAGACCACACGGCCATCTATCCTATCTTTTTATGTACTATTAAATACTATGTTAATTCTATTTTTTCACGTCATAACGTCTTATAAATCGATAAAAAGCAAGATTCATTGTCACGTTCCGCCTGAGCTGAGCAAGCAAGCGAGAGCGCGGTACAAGCGATAGAGAGGCACGATTGGCCTAGGCGTTAGGTTTGTGACGCATCTCTCTTCCACGGCCGATGTTTTCTTATGACGTTGTCACATAAAATTATAGTCCGTAAACCGACTTTACAGAACATCCTTTTTTTATACACCGTCGGGTGACAAATAAGCATACGGCCCGCCTGATGTGACGCGGTTACCGCAGTTATATAAACGCTCGCAACATGAAGGATCGCTAGCGCGCTGCCAAGACAAGCACTCTTTCCTGGTGACCTCACTCACTCGCAGGAACTCAACAACCCTCAAGAATTGTTATTTGGCTGCGGTATTCTGTGAGGTGGAGGTACATTCCCCAGTCGGGTAGCTTACGCAGCTACAATTACGTCTCTTTTCGCCAGAGCTTCGTTTGTCAGTCAGCAGGGAAAAGGTAAAGTTGACTGTGGTTCAAAGATGTTGATAAACCACTTACACCCCAAAATTTATTATTCGTTTATTTACTGGATAAATGAAGCAAACAAATTATAAAGTAACAGTTTGGTTTATTATGTAAGTAACATAAGCAACATTTTTTTTAGATTTAATCACTATTCATTAATCTCAAATTTTGTGAAACTCTTCCAAATGGCCTTGCTAGGAACAAGGCTCCATACAAGGCCAATATGATAAATCAGTCGATTAAATTAAAACTAACTTTGTGACAATCTATATATCTGCTTACACTTAAATATTTGTCTTGTGCGGGGATCAAACCCGCGACAATATAGAAGTTTACGAAGGCGAAAACTCTCTAGGCAGATCTGTAAATTCGTTTTCTACAAAATAACCCACGAAGCTTACATTATTTAATTCTGTGAGTAACAGTAGAAAAGATCGAATTCGCCGTATTGTGAGTATGCCCACGTATGCCCTTGTCTAGAAATAGAATCGTTTTGCCCACGCGTTATTGCTCGTATAAAAGTTGAGACAAAATAACTTAATACACTAATAAAATAACTTAATACTAAGCACAGTATAAGTAATAGTACTACGTACAGTGTGGCCGCTCCCTGCCGCTCTCTCGTGTCGACCTCACCTCCTCTCTGAGACGAATCTGGAATAGCTTTGGGGTGTAAGTGGTTCATTAACATCTTTGATCCAAAGCCAACTTCACCTGCACGCGGTGCACCCTGCTGACTGACAAACGAAGCTCCGGCGAAAAGAGAAGTAGGGAGCGTAATTGTAAGCTACCCGACTGGGGAATGTATCTCCACCTCACAGAATACCGCAGCCAAATAACGGTTCCCTTGAGGGCTGTTGTGTTCCTGCGAGTGAGTGAGGTCACCAGAAAGGAAGGAGATGCTGCGATGGCAGCGGGGTTGGCGGCGCGCGAGCCATATTTTATGTTGCGAGCGTTAATATGGCTACGGTAACCGCTTCACATCAGGCGGGCCGTATGCTTGTCTGCCACCCGACTAGGGCATGAATCTCGGAATCTCGGAATATCGTAATATCGGAATCTCGGAACCGATTTCCGATATTATAAATTCCGATACTGAGTGACCCAATATCGTAATATCGTAATATCGAAGTCAGACAAATTTAGTTTTTTTTTTTGTTTTTAAATAAAGCCACAAGTGAGCCAATATGTGACGTTGTTTTAAACATGTTGAAACGCCTTAAATATAAAGAAAATCCAACTAGTACCATCGCCGACACAGAAACAGAGACGGAATCAACGACAACTGCTTTATTATCTTCCGATGAAGATGATAAACCCTTAGCTCGTCACGCTACAACGAGTAAGTTAACCCTCCAACAGGAACTGGAGAAGGAACTGGAAAAGTGCAAAGAAAAGACGAGAATCGTATCCTCGTCAGACAAATTTGATCTTTTGGGGTTTGTAATGACTAAAAAAGTAATTTACGACAACAGAGGTGAAAGAGGAGTTTATCTGACGCAGGCGTACACTTACCTTACATGAGTTTGGTCTACCAGTGTTGAAAGTGTGCGTGTTTTTCGTCAGCCGGTTATTTTTGTAATAAAATACGATACGAGACGGTCGAAGTTCACCGACAAAATGCTTGAAGCTTTGTCGTTTTGAGAATGTATTGCAAAGAAAAACGTGCCTTTAAAAAATAAGCCTAGTCTTCATTTCTAATAATTAATAGTCATTCCTAATAATTGTTGATTTCGCTGTTATTCCCTCTTCTTCTTCGTTACGCTTTTGACAGAGCGTTCGAGCGGTCGTGGTCGTCATGAGGGAGGATTCGGGGTTGTAGTTGCTCGCTTCACAATATCCCGCCATCTCGTCCGATTTGAGGCACTTTTAGTGCACTCATGCAGTGGGCCGCCCACGGCAGACTTTATCTGGTCGGTCCACCGCATGGGAGATCTGCCGCGGGGTCTTGTACCCTCGACTCTACCCTGAACCACAAGGCGTTCGATGGAGTCACCTTCGCGTCTTGAGGCGTGCCCGAAGAATTTTAGTATACGCGATTGTACTAGAACAGATAATCACTGCTTGATGCTGAGAGAATCCACGATACTCCGAGCATTCGTCTCCAGCACCACATCTCTAAAGCATTGATCTTTGTCTTTTCCACTTCGCGTAAAATCCACGTCTCTGCATCGTATAAAAATATGGGGAAGACTAAAGTTATTACGAGCCGGGTCTTAGTGGCTTTAGTTAAGTTCCTGTTCTTCCATATTTCTTTCAGCTTACCCATTGCGTTTCTTGCTATAGCCATGCGTCTCTTTACTTCATCCACGCAGCCACCGCTGTTCATTACAAGAGAGCCAAGGTATATATAGAACTGGACCACTTCACAGTTTGCGATCTGTGTTACTTCTGGCATGTTACTGTTGGCAAGATCCACGATCATTATTTTGGTCTTAGTACGATTGATTTTTAGTCCGAACTCTAGGTTTACGCGTTCCATTCTGAGAAGTAGTTCTTCTATATGACATTTATTAGTTGCAAACAAGGTGCTGTCGTATCGCATACCGCAGGTTTGCAATCCCGTATCCACCAACTGCTACACCGTCTGTCCAATCCTTCAAAGTGATTCTCATTATAAGTTCTGTGTATACTTATATTAAACAAGAGCGGTGATATTATGCATTCTTGGCGGACACCGGCACTGAGGTGGAAGTTAATTGACAAAATGTCATCTGTCCATACCAAGGCTGTTCCTTCTTCATACAAACGTCTAATAAGGTGAACTAGATGTTTTGGTGTCCCCATTGCTAACAGCGTATTCCAGAGCTTTGGCCATTTCACCGAATCAAACGCTTTGGAGATGTCAACAAAGAAGATATAAGTTGGCTTGTTGAATTCTCGAGCCTAACAATAAGTATTTGCTCTCGAGTGCCCTTCCCTCTTACAAAACCAGTCTGTTCTGGAGCAATCTCCTTAGACAGATAAGCTTTGCCTTTCATTTTGAATATGTAACAAGATCTTGCTAGAATGTGATATAAGTGCAATAAGGCGGTAGTTGTTACATTTCTTAGTTGACCCCTCTTTGTGTAACGGGGTGAAGACTGTATGAGTCCATTCACCAGGCCATATTCCGGTTTTCCATATCCTATTACAGATGATGTATATAATTTATGAGCCGTGCTCTCCCAGGGCTCGTATGGTTTCGATTGGGATCGCTTCTCTGCCCGTCGCTTTTTCGTTTTTGAGGTGGTTTATAGCGGCTTCAACCTCTCGTATAAGTATGGAGGGCTCCAGTTCCTCACTCTCAGGCTCCGCGCTGGGAAAGTTCTTGCATCGTGGATCTTCAAATAGGGACTGACAATAACCTTTCCAAGTCTCTGAGATTTTATCCAGTTCTGTCACTATATTGCCACTAGTCTTCGATGGCCCATGTTTTCGATTATGGTTTCGTTTATGGTACAAATGTTATTCCTAAATGTTGATTTTGCTTCGATATTTTCATTTGATATGTTATTGATGTTGATTATGAGTCCGTTTAATTAGTAATGTACTTATGATAATATCGAGAAATCTAAAAAAATCCACAAAGTTTTGTACCAAATTAAAGAATTTGATCTAAAATATTATGTTTACTGTATGCATTTGTGAAATTCCGATATTAATATCGGAATTCCGATATTGAGATCTAATATCGGAAATCAATATCGGAATTGAAAACTTTCCGATATTACATGCCCTACACCCGACGTAGTAGAAAAAAAAATGCTTGTATGCACAGACATTATTGAATGTCTGTGCTTGTATGACGCCACACGCACACATTGCTCATTCACGCTCCATAACTTGTAACAAGTCAACAAAAAAACCGATAGTGTATTTTTTCTGCTGTACTGCACGACTTCTTGGTATGACTCGGCAGCCCCGATTTAATTATTTTTAATCAAAGATTCTACTAATTTTATGAACTCAAATGATTAGTTGCACCACAATACACTATCTCTATTACGAATCAATATCATCAGACATTAAATTATGAAAATTTGTTTAGAACAGTGGTTTTAAAATAGCTCACGAAGTTCGCGCCAAAAAGTCTTTGCCAGAGATATTATAAACTAAAATTAAAAATGGTTGCCTTACCAAAGGCGAGGGATATGGACTTCCTCAAGGGGTTGTTTTTGTCTATGGTACTACACGACCCTAAATTATCGCTAGGTCCATCCCAGACGCACTGTATATACCGGGTATCCCACGGCCATGCCATATGGAGGGAAAGTATATTAAATATTAAAGATAGAATAGTTTACTGAAAGAAGACATCATTTTATTTTTTGTAATAAGAAGAACTGCATTCACAGATTTTTTAAAGTCGCCTGTCTCTACTGGGAATCAAACTCGTGTACCTAATGTGTATTTTATTATAATCTTCGAAAGGGTTAATCATAAGGATTATTTTTTCCTCAATAACATACAATCTTAAATGAAAGGAAGATCATGAAATTTAACATTCTTATATCTTCAATATTTAATATACTTTTCATCCATGTGGCATGGCCGTGGGACGCCCTGTATATTTTTTCTTGATTAAAAACCGTATGGCCATTATTTTCCATAGAACAGCAATATTAACCCGTCATCGCAGAGTACTGTCGTAATTACTCTCTCATACAGATCCCAACCAGACGCTCTCAATTTTAATCTGAGTTTCCATTCCAATTTCCTTTTTTATCCGCTTTACGCATTTGCTGATTGGATTTTTTGTGTGATATGTTATTAATATGTTTACTTTCTGACTGTTTTCACAACATATATTTATTTAGTACTAGGTACTGAAATATCAGGCGATTCCGTTTGCGTGAAAAACTAAAATAAAAAGAAAATGCGCGGTTAACGTTTGCCACGTGCCTATTTAAGAAAAAGCGCCCCCACCGCCAAAGATCACACTCCCCGAGAATATGGTGTGCTGTTTGATCGAATTCATGATTTACAGAAGAACATTCGCATAAGGGCGACGACACTAGTTTAAATGAAAATAGTTTAGCCTTAAAATTGCCATGCTCAGTTAAAATTGCGCACCGCGGTAATCGACTTCTAACCACTTTTTATTAAATTAAATATTTTTTTTTCATATTTATTACGTTACATCAACTAAATATTTAAAAATAAACAATAATAATAATATTAAATACAAACTTACAATAAAAAAGTTTCGGTTAACCCTCTTACCTGGGGCATAGTGCCCATTACGTTGGCGGCGGCGTAAATTTAATTTAATATTATTATATTCACAAAATGAGTTATTTTGTCATCTGCTGTCGAAACACCCAACACCGGCGCCCAGTCTATTTTAGAAGCATCCTCCCGTACGTAACGCATCCATGTTCATCCGTGCAAAACTCCGTAGCTCCATTATTTGCGGTTTGATTTTAGGAGATTTTATTTGGTAGGTACTAGCTGACCCGACAGACATTGTCCTATCTATATTGAATTGTCAAATGACTGACAGTTCTGTCAAACAATATAAAGTTACATTAGAAAAGTTAATATAGTCGTTCAGTTTGTTTTTTTTTTTTTATTAAGTAATTTTCTGAACGCACTCATAAATATTAGACAACCAATAAATATCTCAATCCTTTTTTAACTGACACTATTTGTATGGGAAAATATTTTTTATTTTATTTTATTTTTTTGACAATTTTTACAATGTTTCAATCCAACAAATCAAAAACCATAAAAATCGGTCCAGCCGTTCCCGAGTTATACGTGTTCGAACAAACCCGACTTAGTTTTATATATATAGATGACAGATTGATGTAATGGTGTGAGAATAAAATGTAATAATACCTTTAAGTCTGGGAAGAGATTTTCCCTTTTTCCCTTTGTGTGTTCTACCGATTTTTTCAGGTGTGTTCATAGGAGTTGCTTGACATGATGCCGTAAAACTTAGAAAAGAAATTCATCCATCCAATGTGTGACATTGAAGCCTAAGTGGTCGCACTGTGCGGTCCCAGAGATGTTTACTCCCGCGTAGTATCAAGCTGTGGAATGAACTGCCTGTCCAAGTTTTCTCAGGAGGAGAAGAGGTTTTTACAGGGTCTGCAACGCGCGTGTGATGCCTCTGGTGTTACAGGCGTTCATAGCCTACGATATCATACTCTGTGCCCTCTGATGCCTGACATACGTGGTATAATAAAGAGTATTGTATCACAGTATAAGTAGTAGTAGGTACTGATTGTATTGTAATAATATGATTTAAAAAGTTTAAACATTCTAGTTCCAAAATTTCCCAAACATGAAATGTAATTACGGAGTTTTGGTGAAATTACATTAGAAACTGAGGATTAGACCTTTTTGGGGAGCATGTGTTGTTTTATTGGTTTATCTAAAGTTAGAAAGTAGTTAATAGCTATTTCAGCTAGGTATATATATATATATATATATATATATATACACAGGGTGTCCCAAAAAATACGGACGACCCGAAGCCCAGAGATAGAACAGCCTTAGAGGTATCCGAATAACCCCTATGTATGTTCTACGATTTTTTGTAGTTTTCGAGTTATTTTTTTAATTATTTTTTATCATTTTTTGACTTACAAGGCGTTTTTGTTGACGGTGAAGTGAATAAACAAAGTACATGCTTGATTTTTTTTTCTTAAATAGCTGAATGTACGACTATACGAACAAAATAGTCTCTGTTATCCTCAGTTGTAACCATCAAGCAAGAAAAAAAATAATATTACCAAAAATGAAAAATTAAAAGATTTGAAAAATCTCCAAGAGCTTTTTATTCAAAACATAACCCATTTTTTTTCTTTCAAATCGACTTTAAAAACTTGTCTATTTCATCAACTATTTACTCTGAAAATTTCGTTGAGCTATCTCTACGGCATCGTACATAAAATTTAATTCGAAACGCAAAAAGGACGAAATTCGCTTAAGAAACCGGTTTCAAATTCTTACCTGCGCTGATGAGTCATGTGATGTGAAAGGGACAACAAATACTTAATGGTGATTAGAATGAGATAGAGAGACGTGCCCGATCTCTAGCATGATCTTTTGTTATCGTATTTAATTTCCTTTCAGTCGTTTGCTTGCCTTTGCGCCCTACGTTACGTTCCGTGTACTTACAGTTCCTAATTGATTGTGCGACGATTTTGGCTTTCCCAACGGACTTTTGAAATTGTGCCTATCGATCTGGACATTGACACGCTTCTGTTTTAACGACCTTCGCTTTCTTAACGGACTTGGACGGGCTAATTAAAATGCCTTTTACTGCCAGAGATTATGCAGAAATGCATTATTATTACGGATATGCAAGAGGAAACGCGTCTGAAGCGGCAAGACTGTACCGGGACCAGGTTGTACGTAGGGGTGGACCTCAACCTGAGACATTCCCTGACCGCCGTGTTATACAACGTGTTCATGACGCCTACATGGAAGGTCGCATACCTGGCACAAGGGCTGGTCGTCCTCGACAGTATGACAGAGATTTGGTTGACGCAGTGCTTGAAGAAGTGGATGGGGATTCTTCGATAAGTGTTAGAAGCATAGAACACCGTACCGGAATTCCGAAGTCTCAGGCACATCGCATACTTCAACGTGAGGGTTTTCACCCATACCACATCCAAAGAGTACAACAATTAAAACCTGAGGATTACCCAAGAAGGTTATCATTCTGCCGCGAAATGTTGCGGCGTCAAAATGAGAATGAAATTTTTTTTAAATGCATTTTGTGGACAGATGAATCTCACTTTAAACGATGTGGGATATTCAATATCCATAATTACAATTCTTGGAGCATTGAAAATCCGCACCTATCTCGTGCCTCCAATTTCCAAGAACAATTTAGTGTCAACTTGTGGAGCGGGATCCTAAATGGACAGCTGATTGGCCCCTTCCAATTACCTGATCGTCTAAATGGGGAATCCTATTTACGATTCCTAGAAGAAAATTTGGATGAATTGTTAGAAGACGTAGATTTAATGACGATCAGGAATATGATCTTTCAGAACGATGGGGCACCGTGCCACTTCGCAGCGAGAGTCAGAAATCATTTGAATGGTAGATTTCCAGGCAGATGGATTGGTCGCGGAGGACCCATTGCTTGGCCGCCCCGGTCCCCAGACCTAAACCCCATAGATTTTTTTGTCTGGGGCTACTTCGAGGAAATAGTTTATGCAAAAGAAATAAGAAGCCTAGCCGAACTACAAGCAAAATTGCGCGATGCACAAGAAACAATTAAGAACAACAGGATGGCATTCATTCGACTTAGACAAAACTTTTTTAGAAGATGCAGACTGTGCATTGAACATGGAGGTCGACATTTTGAAAACTTCTTGTAATAAAAACATTTTTTTAACAATAATTATGAGTTTTATTAAATTACATTCTCACTTTGAAACCTCAGATTTTTTAGGTATCAACATGTTAAATAAAATTTATTTTTGTTTCCGCAGTGATAGATCAAAGAAATTTTCAAAGGAAATAGTTGATGAAATAGACAAGTTTTTAAAGTCGATTTGAAAGAAAAAAATGGGTTATGAATAAAAAGCTCTTGGAGATTTTTCAAATCTTTTAATTTTTCATTTTTGGTAATATTATTTTTTTTCTTGCTTGATGGTTACATCTGAGGATAACAGAGACTATTTTGTTCGTATAGTCGTACATTCAGTTATTTAAGAAAAAAAAATCAAGCATGTACTTTGTTTATTCACTTCACCGTTAACAAAAACGCCTTGTAAGTCAAAAAATGATAAAAAATAATTAAAAAAATTCATAACTCGAAAACTACAAAAAATCGTAGAACATACATAGGGGTTATTCGGATACCTCTAAGGGTGTTCTATCTCTGGGCTTCGGGTCGTCCGTATTTTTTGGGACACCCTGTATATATATATATATATATATATATATATATATATATATATATATATATATATACCTAGCTGAAATAGCTAATATATATATATATATATATATATATATATACAATTCAAAAGTAACCTAAAATCACCTAATGGTAGAGCTGTAGTTCGCATTTTATACTTTAATACATGCTTCATATAATTCTAGTATTGTTGTGCCTTTACCTATCTTTCGCTATAGGAGTGTTTGATAATCTACAGGGTACACCACGAACAGGAGTGATGGCCTTGGACCTTAAAGATTTAGTAAGCATCTTATACACAAACATACGTACAATAATGTATGTTCATGTCGCAATTGCTCACAAACCGCTCATCATCATTTTGATGAAATTTGATAGATAATCTGGTCATGCCACACTCAGATATATTGTTGGGCAAAGTGACCGACAAGGGTAACATGTTGACTAATCTAATTACAATTAAACGTTACATTACTATTCAACTTTTTGATCTCCTCAGGGATCTTATTATATATGAAGACACACATAGCGATGCAGCTTTTTAGATATTTAGCTGATCTAGGTACATCTTTTAATACTAGTCTATGGGGATCTCTTTGCAGTATAATATTCCTATCGCAGGATTCCATAAACAAGTGCCTATGCTTAGTGACAAAATTACACGCTTCATATACATACTAGCTGCCCGCCCCGGCTTCGCACGGGTAGAAAGTGTTGTTTTCTTCTCCTCGCAATTTTTATGTCCATAAGAACCTTCCTTATACCTTAACGAAAATATTAAAATAAAAATTAGCAGAATTGGTGGAGCCGTTCTCGAGTTTTGCGCTTAGCAACATTCATTTTAATATGGGACCACCTGGAGAGACCCTCTCAAACGAATCTATCTATCTATAACAGCCCTTGTTGCGTTCGTCTTCGAACGTAGGCCTCCTCTCCCATCCTCCATGAGTCTCTGTCCTTTGCCACCTTCATCCAGTTTATGCCGGCCTGTTGGCGGATGTCATCCGTCCATCTCCTAGGAGGTCTTCCTCTACCGCGGGTGTTGGCGCGTGGTCTCCACTCCAATATTCTCCTCGCCCAGCGGCTGTGATCCATTCTAGCTATGTGTCCTGCCCATCTCCATTTCCGGCGCTCGGCTTCTTCCACTACGTCTATCACTTTCGTCTTTTGTCTGATCCACTCGTTTCTTTTCCTGTGCAACAGAGTTATGCCAAGCATTATCCTCTCCATAGCCCTCTGTGCGACACGAAGCATTATTAAAGTTCTCAAACGAATAAGAATTATTAAAATTGCTGCAATTGACAGAGAAATCATTGAATTAAAAAAAATACATACAGTCGAACATAGAACCGCCCTACAGGTACATTAAACAACAATAATAGGTAATTTCTGGGACAAAAACTATTCGCATAGTCGCCTTGTACGACATCCACGGGAAGAGACGGAGTGATTCTATTCTAGTCTGCCGGAAACCACACGGCCGTAAGAAGGCAGAGTGGTATACGCGGAATAAATACAGTTTCATCGGCACCACTTCCAGTGAGAATCTCAGCTTCAATTATACTTGCTTGGCTGCTAAACATTGACTTTACTTCAGCAAGGAGATCTTACCCAAATTTTAATAATATTTTTGAAAACTCTTGGGCACGTAAAGTTCTATCTACAGCTTCTACTGCATTATTGTTTTTTTTTAGCATTCATCTCAAACGATTAGACAGCAATCCTGAAACATTTTCGCTTTGTCACAGTTTCGTGTCACAAAGCATGTCGATGTTTCCGTTCTGTATAAATCGAGTATAATATTGAACATTGTATTTGCGTCCTTCCGCCTAGAAGTAATATATGGCTGCAATACTTGGCGATGCTGCTGTGAGATATTATTTTGGCGCCTGATTTCAGCGAGGATTGCTCTTGTCAGGTATGTTTTTCCAGTTCCTCCTGAAGCATCTAAGAAAAACAGTTTCCCCTCGTTGTTTAAAAGACTTTGCATCACAAAATCTTGCTACATAGGGTCCCGCAAATGCACGCATTCTTCGAATTGTGCGAATATATACCAATCGTTCCATTTCAATTTTAGCGTACACGTCTATAATAAACTGACTAAATAGACCACGTTACCTTTGTAAATAAATAAAACGATAGCGTCTAACTTGTAGCAGGTAAGAATAAAGTAGCACTACGCGGTTATTTTTTTACAATACAATCCCTATTTTGTTAAACTATTTATTGTTTTTTTAAGTAGCTTTTTTAGATTTTTAGTTATTTTTTTAAATCATAATTTATTGTAAACACCATGTTGTTTATGCAAATAAATTTAGCTATGTTCTGCATCAGGTGTTCCAAATCTTGGATTTATATACCTCAACAAAAAATGCTCATCAGGCTGAACAACATTTGCTAAGGCGTCATTTTTATATTCCTTATAGTTTAGCTGAACCATTATGGTTCTGCATCAGGTGTTCCAAATCTAGGATTTTTATACCTCAACAAAAAATACTCGTCAGGCTGAACAACTTTTGCTAAGGCGTCAATTTTATATTTCTTATAGTTTACCGTAACCATTATGGTTCTGCATCAGGTGTTCCAAATCTTGAATTTTTATACCTCAACAAAAAATGCTGATCAGGCTGAACAACTTTTGCTAAGGCGTCAATTTTATATTTCTTATAGTTTACCGTAACCATTATGGTTCTGCATCAGGTGTTCCAAATCTTGGATTTATATACATCAACAAAAAATGCTCATCAGGCTGAACAACTTTTACTAAGGCGTCATTTTTATATTTCTTATAGTTTAGCTGAACCATTATGATTCTGCATCACGTGTTCCAAATCTTGGATTTTTACACCTCAACAAAAAATACTCATCAGGCTGAACAACTTTTGCTAAGGCGTCAATTTTATATTTCTTATAGTTTACCGGAACTATTATGGTTCTGCATCAGGTGTTCCAAATCTTGGATTTTTATACCGATATGAAAATTTCGTGTCAACGTTTTCAAATCGATGCCATTTTCGTAATTGACGTCTCAGATAACCATAGAATCAACACCCATATTGATATTATGACATTTCAACTCCATCGCACCCCCTCAGGAGTGCTCTTGTGTCACGTCGGTTATGTTAGATTAAAAATAGCTGTTGTTTTCGGAATCAGCGACCTGATAAACCATAAAAACAATACCCATAACGTTTTTCAGACGTTTGCACCTCATTTCACCCCTTTAGGGGTTGAATTTTGAAAAATCCTGAAACACGTGTTTACTCATTTATCTACAGAAGTGCTCATGTAAAGTTTCTTATAAAATAGTCCAACTAATCTTGGTTCCCCATACAAACTTTGGACCCCCGTTTCACCCCCTTAGGGGTTGAATTTTCTAAATTCCCGTCTTAGTGAGCACCTACGTCCTAAAAGGAACCCCCTTGCAAAATTTGAGACTCCTAGCACTCGTAGTTTCTGAGATTTCGTGATGAGTGAGTGAGTGATTTACTCTTTTATATATATAGATAGTGATGCATACCATCAGGCCAGGCGGAGCCAATATGTTGAGCTAATATAAAAAAAAAACCGGACAAGTGCGAGTCGGACTCGCCCACCGAGGGTTCCGTAGGTACGTAGTATCATTATTAAATTTGATATTTTTCATTATAAATAAGAAATAATGCGTCGAAAAAATAAATAAAATATATTTTGCAATGTGTACATCAAGCCCTTTCATATGATACCCCATTTGAGCTTGTAGTTTCAATTTGAAATTTCGACACCCTATAAAAAATATAAACCCCCTATTTTTTAAGATCTATTTACAAATGTATAGTTTTGAGATTTATTCCTGTACTTGTAGTCTATAACGATGTTACTTGCCAAATTTCATAGTTCTAGGTCAACGGGAAGTACCCATAGGTTTTGATTCCCTTGAGTGTGTCGAAATATGCGTTTTTTGCTGAATAAACGGCCGTAACTTTTTTCTATGTAAACTTAGCAGTTTGATTTTTTTTTAACTTCATGGGACCGTAGACCTGTGTATACAGTTCAAATTTCAGCTTGATACCTCCACGCATTCTCGAAATAGAAATTCTTGACAGACAGACAGACAGACAGACCGACAGACAGACAGACAGACAGACAGACAGACGGACAACAAAGTGATCTTATAAGGGTTCCGTTTTTCCTTTTGAGGTTCGGAACCCTAAAAAGACAAAATGACCACCACCGCTACCATGTTGGTTAAATTATAGCAGCTTTTATTTCAATAGATTACATACTTACTTTCCTACAGTCAACGGCCCTTTATGAAACAGCTTCACAGCCAAATCGAGATAGGCTGAGAATTTATCATAATCTATTATTACAGGCGAACTGTACCCAGATTACTCGGGTATTTTATGGCCCTATTATGTTATACAGGCAATAGGCCTTTATTGCCGGGGTCTCGGGCCAAAGCGGATTTAGATTGCGTAGTATTGAGATGTATCATCTTACCCCCTTTTAACGACTTGGGTTTTCTGATCGAATCAATCGAACTTGGTAATGTCTGTATTATATTTATGTTTATTTCTATTGCAGTTTGTCTTTCAGTATATTAATAAATTTTGTCACGGACGCCATTGGTACAATATTTGTTTACACCAATAGTAGGTTATTTGACCGAAGTTATTTAAACAAATTACACACACGGCTATATTTTCAAACTAAGCAAAGCTTGTACTATGAGTACTAGATATTTTTTTTTTTGTAAATACATAAATAATTATAATACATAGAAAACATCCAGACGAACACAAACAGACATGTTCATTCACACAAATAATTGTCTTGTGCGGGGATCGAACCCAATGCCTCAGGATCAAAGTATTGCAAACCATTCGAGCACCAAGCTTGTCAAATACCAGCTTCTGTGGATACCTAAACATTTTTATGTCGGGGATAACCTCAATCACTTCTACTTCTTTTCCGACCTTTTCACTGTCCCTTGTTGAGCGTCATTATATTTGGTATACCTACTTAAAATAATAACTGATATTATTACCACCCATTATCTTCATATTAGTCGTTGAATTACAATTGATTTCAATAAATCAAATGTTAATAACAGTGGAAGGTTTTGATACCTTTTACTCGAAAATATGACATAGCAATTTTTTTTTAATATACTACGTCGGGTGGCAGACAAGCATACCGCCCGCCTGATCTAAAGCGGTTACCGTAGCCATAATAACGCTCGCAACATAAAATATCGCTCGCGCGCCGCCACCCCTACTACCAACGCAGCATCTCCTTCCTTTCTGGTGACCTCACTCACGCGCAGGATCACAACAATTTTCATGGGAATTGTTATTTGGCTGCGGTATTCAGTGAGGTGCAGGTACATTCCCCAGTCATCGGCTCTCTTTCGCCAGAGCATCGGTAGTCAATTAGAAGGGTGCACCACGTACACGTGAGGTTGGCTTTGGCTCAAAGATGGTGAGCCACTAACACCCTTATATGTAGTCCTACTAACTTACACAAGAGTGTCGGTTAGTTTAACAGGATTTGAGGCCATTACAGATGAAATTTATCGTAGCACAGCGGCCGATGGAGCTGTTTCCGATAGATTAACTGGGCAAATTTATCACCAGAATTCTGCTAGAAACGGGGAAATAATCTGATGTTGTATAAAAACAAAGTTGTGAGCAGAAATGCAGCGATTAGAGACAATAGGCTTGTGCAAGAATGCACAACATTTTTATAGAAATTTACTTAATTTTATATAGGTGAAAGAATTACTTCGATAGCATAAAATCTTTTCGAAATATGATAACTTGAAAATCACAATTTTTGACTATCCCGAAAACGCTCTATACAATGGCCACAACGTTTTTCGACCACCGGGGTCGTAAATAAAGATAACGAAATATTTATTTGCATAAAACGTGCATAATATCATATGTTATTTACTATTATTAATTTATTCAAAATTATTTCATAATACATACCCATAAAACATTATTAAACATCGATCAGGCCTCCCCAACCCGTCTGGCCAGCGTGGGGAGTGTAGGCCAAATCCTCCTTCTGTCTGGGACGGACGAGAGAGGGTCGTGCTCCTGTAGTGGAGACTAAAATGACCTGATGATGATGATGATGACGTACCTATATCGTATATAACACCGCACCCTACAAGCCTCGCAGGGCTTATCTTTTTCGGCTGGTGGTTGAAATACAGTGTTTTCAGTATTCTTTTAACAACAAATATTTTACTTTTTGTGTACATGTCTTGAATTTGTGTGTGGCATATAAGATTGATTGTAAGGGTAATATTTGTACTTTCAAATAATTGAATTAATTAATCGGGTCACTCTCGTATATTGGCGGGAAGTCCGACTAGTTTCGATCTCAAATGGAGACCTCCATCAGGGTGAGTGTCCAGATGCGTCCACCCTATCTTGATGGCGACGAACACTCACATAATAGAACATCCTCAAATAATTTCATAAAAATCATTCTATAATACAAAATTACCATGTCAATTGAATTTTAACTCAATTGACATGGTATACAGTAGTATATGTATAGTGGTAGTAACCAAAGTATAAGTACGTTAGTAGTATTACTTATACTGTGGTATAAGTAATAGTTACTACTTCATCAAATTAATTTCATAATAAATAATCAATCTATTACAATACAAAATCTATAAAACCTGAAATACCACGTGAATGTCAATTTGAATTAAATTTAATTAAAATTCAATTGAATTAAACATTGAACATTGGTATTTCAATTCATCATCATCGTCAGGTCATTTTAGTCTCCACTACAGGAGCACGACCCTCTCTCGTCCGTCCCAGACAGACGGAGGACTTGGCCTACAGTCCCCACGCTGGCCAGACGGGTTGGGGAGGCCTGATCGATGTTTTATAATGTATTTCCCTTAGTCGCCTTGTACGACATCCACGGGAAGAGACGGAGTGATTCTATTCTAGTCTGCCGGAAACCACACGGCCATTACTTACGTTTTAGTTATTGCCAAACATCTTCAGCTATGATGGGATCCCGTAAAAATAGAGGGAAACCCTTAAATTTGCCCTGTGGTTGCCGGCAAAATAGAATTGCGCCACTCTATTGCTCTGCGCTGGACAAGGCGACTAAGGAATCTTGTATAACGAATTAACTTTTGTCCCCGAAGACGGCAGCAGCGACTCCCGGGGTATTCCACCAATAAGCTGCACTCGCCAACTGATGTCGGTTTTTTTTTAAATCATTATTCAATATCAAATATCAAAAATATATAGATTAAAATTTATTTCAGAACAATTTTCACGCGTACGAAGTCAGGGGCGACGGTTCAGCATACCCAAAAAAAGACCTATGCTATAAATCATCCCGCTCCTGCGGATATATCGCCAATATTCCCGGGTTATGTGTTACCCGGGCAGGCTCACCTCTAATGCCCGGGACCCTCTATAAATTCAACGAAATGCCCGCTGAAATGTTCCAATCGACGTTACTTGCTTTTTATAGATCCACTTTTCTTACCCTGGTGATCCGGGAGCTTTATTTACTTTGGTAGCTGTGTAATTACATTATTATCAAAAATAATTACGGGAATTAGCACGATCATGCATAAAGGTACCTTTTATTATTTCCTCACGTTCCGACCAGGGGGGCTAGCCAAATGGCAGTTTGCGAAGTAGAAAAGTGTAGCGATCGCTAAATAGAATTGTGGAGCTCATACTAAAATCAAACCCCGGCCACTCCATACAAAAATGGCGCTTTTGCATGTAGTAACCAAATGACGTCTGTACACGTGTCTATGTTTGAGTGACGTTCTCTAGGGCTGACATTATTCAATTATTAGTCGGACATGTAAGGGGGTGTAAGTGGTTCATCAACATTTTTGAACCAAAGTCAATCTTACCTGCACGGGGTACACCCTGCTGACTGACAGACGAGGCTCTGACGAAAAGAGAGGTAGGACATAGTGTATTTTTTAAGCAGCCCGACTGACGAAGTACCACCACCTCACAGAATACCGCAGTCAAATAACAATTTCCTTGATGGTTGTTGTGTTCCTGCGAGTGAGTGAGGTCACCAGAGAGGATGGAGTTGCTGCGTTGGCAGCGGGGATGGCAGCGCGCGAGCGATATTTAATGTTGCGAGCGTTAATATGGTTACGGTAACCGCTTCACATCAGGTGGGCGTAGTGAAGAAAAAAAAAACGTGTGACACTAGGGGACTGCCGCGGTAAAGCTATTGCATAGCATTTTTTATCAACTATTGCTCGTTTGCTCGTTCATCCATTCATCCATCTCCATTCATCTATCCATCCATCCATCCATTAATCCATTCATCCACCTATCCACCCATCCATCCATCCATCCATCCATCCACCCGTCCATCCATCCATCCACCCATCCATCCATCCACCCACCCACCCATCCATCCATCCATCCATCCATCCACCCATCCACCCATCCATCCACCCATCCATCCACCCATCCATCCATTCATCAATCCATCCATCCATCCATCCATCCATCCATCCATCCACCCATCCATCCATCCACCCATCCACCCATCCACCCACCCACCCATCCATCCATCCATCCATCCATCCACCCATCCACCCATCCATCCACCCATCCATCCACCCATCCATCCATTCATCAATCCATCCATCCATCCATCCATTCATCCACCCATCCACCCATCCATCCATCCATCCATCCACCCGTCCACCCATCCATCCATCCAACCACCCACCCATCCATCCATCCATCCATCTACCCATCCACCCATCCACCCACCCTTCCACCCATCCACCCATCCATCCATCCATCCATCCATCCATCCATCCATCCATCCATCCATCCATCCATCCATAAATCCATCCATCCATCAATCCATCCAACCATCCATCCATCAATCCGTCCGTTCGTCCGTCCGTCCATCCATCCATCCATCCAAATTGTTTTTTTTTTACTTTCCATGTGTTGAGACATCGATCCACTGCACAAATAACTCTCATCTTTTACATACTCGCATATTATTTTAAACTGAATGGAAAATAAAATACAAGCGACGTCAATTCGTACGTTGTGGCATTCCTTGCGAACGGTTCCAAATCGGTTCCATAGGGGAGGTGAGGTCGACTAGTGAGAGCGGCAGAGAGTGTCCATACTGTACGTTAGTACTATTACTTATACTGTGCTAAAATGTTCGAATTGACAAATGTCACGTGATCTATTTAATGTTCGTTACGCTACGAATTACACTTGGCTAGGGCTGGGGCCCTACCGCCGAAGCTGAAGCCGATTACGGTCGAATATTTTGATTCGAAAAATATAATATAATAGGTCTTACGTTTTAGTTATTGCCAAACATCTTCGGCTTAGTCTGTAGAGGTCCAGAGTGTAAACATAAATACCATACATCTAAGCTGAAGTTTGATTTCCCAATCAAACAATTAAATGGGAATCGATTTCAGCTTAGGCTTACCATCGGACTTTTTGATTCCAAAAATTTGATCTTAGGTTAAAGTTATTTACATACATCTTCAGCTTAGCCGATAGAGCTCTAGGGTTACAATCAGCTGACCTAAACATCATTACCAACAATCAAAGCTGTAGTGTCATTTTCACATTCAAAAAATCTGATGGTAATCGGCTGCAGCTTCGGCGTTAGAGCCCCAAGTTGCACCGACCATGCTCACAGGACTGTCCCAGCGATGTGCCTCTACCGATCGACGGATGTAATGAATCTTCATCTACCCCCGTGTTGTCTGATATCCATGTACCGCGACATACTTACTACACTCACGACATCCCTATTCTGCGAAATAACCGATGCGTCCGTATTCTGTTCGTTACCTGGGGCCTTACCACAAGCTCTAAACGCAGGAATGGAACCATCATGGTTGCGAATTTATGAATGAAATTCATTGATAAATACGCAACCATCATAGTTTTATTCCTGCGTTTAGAGCTTGTGGTAAGGCCCCTGACTGCAAACCAAAACGAGGTTGAGTTATCTTAATCACTGGGTTTCTAACTTATATCCACCTTCCCGATTGAAATTAGTATATTTATTCATTTCGTTATTATTTTCATAAATGATGCAACGTTTAATAGTTATAACATCATTATCAGACTGTATTCTACACACTGCATTATGTAGGCCCGAAATGCTTTCCAACATAATATGACGCGCCCACTGCGCACCGTCAACCAAATAGCCGAGTGAACAGACCTTTTTTCTTGTTCTTTGGACGAATTCACAAAGATTGCATTGTGTATTTTATGTTATAATACTTAAATAGTTTTTAACCGACTTCAAAAAAGGAGGAGGTTCTCAATTCGACTGAATATTTTTTTTGTATGTATGTTATTCGATATCTTTGCGAATTGTGACCCGATTTTCATAATCCTTTTTTTATTTGAAAGGGTATGATGGCAAGGTAGTCCCATATTCAGCAAGTCAGGATCTGATGATGGGATGACAGGGAAATCAAGGGAAACCCTTAAATTTTGTAAGCACGTATGGTCAAATTCAATTTTTTTATTTGAAAGGGTAATTGCGTGATGGTTCCATATTCACCAAGTCAGGGTCTGATGATGGGATCCCAGAAAAATCGAGGAAAACCCTTAAATTTGCCCTATGGTAGCCGGCAGAATAAAATTGTGCCACTCCATTGCTCTGCGCTGGATGTCGTACAAAGCGACTAAGGAATCTTGTGTCACGCGATAACTTTTCTCCCGGAAGACGGGCAGCAGCGTCTGCCGGGGTGTTCCACCAATAAGCTGCGCTCGCCAACTGAAGTGGTTTCATTTTTTTTTAATTAACTTTTATTACTGAATGCTTTTCTATCGTATTGGTGTGATGCTATGCGTAATGGTAGACTTAAGCTAAGATAAATAAATAAATATGTGATCCTCCGGTTTCCACATCCAAATACCAGCCACTTTTTAAGGTCATCGGTCCATCTATAGAGGGGGCGTCCTACGCTTCGTCACCTTATAAATTTCACTCTAGGAGTTACCTCGTCCATCTGCCATCGCTGAATCTGCATATCTGGCCAGTCCGCTGCCACTTCAACTTCCTGACATAAAGAGCCATATCGACCATTTTGGTTCGTCGAGAGTATGTATGTGTATTCATACTATCGAACGTTACCATCACTTTTTTGGGGTGTAAGAGTTCACTACGATCTTTAGAGTCCTAAAATTATGATCCCTTCTTCGGCAAACATATAAAAATCAGACAAAAGTTATTCAGTACTTGCAATTTAACTGAAAATTCGGTCGATTCGCGTTCCTTCCATTTTTTCCTTTCAATCCAAAGGTCTTTGACTTAAACACTCAATTAGTCATAATCTCATAATGGATATCAAACGATGGATCCCTGAATTCTGACCCTCCTTGCGCCCATTCAGAAATTGATTGGCAGTTTGACGCAGTTCCGAATCCCTCAAGGTTTAATCTTTGATTTTGATCATGCGATCCCATCTCTACTTATAGGATGTAGGCTGTAGTATGTCGGCTAGATATTAACGAAAGCATGAAATACATCATCATCATCAGCATGTATCTACCCACTGTTGGATATAGGCCTTCTCCAATGCTTTCCACCAAATGCGATCCTTAAGTAAGGATCGATAACGGTTGTTACGGCAGGCGTCCATTTACTGTAATAGACCATTATCTAGTTCACTCAGACCTTATATCAATTCTAATTTCAAAATAGCCCATGTAATTTCTAACACATTATGCAAAAGTTTTAATGCTTGCTGAGATATAATAATAATAATTTATTTCATTTTCTTACCATGCTAATACTGAGTTTCGAGACCCACCTCGAAACTCTGTATTAGCATGTTAAGTCCTCCTTTGGGCAAGTTTTGCTCGCGTTAGAAGAATCCGCACTTCTATTTTCGCTACAAATACATCAAAAATTCATCATAGGTAAATTATAACAAAAAGAGTAATATTAAAATTAAAACCAAAATTTAAATTTAAATAATAGGTAGGGGAAAAAGTCTTTTCGCATTATAGTATGTATGAACTTGTAATAAAATCTCTTTGGTTATACCATTTGTATCTGGCAGGTTTTGATATCTTTAAAAAGATTAAATTTTAAAAAAGATAATTCCAAATTCAAATTAGGTAAATGTGTGATTTTCATTTGTTTTTTTTACTGTCAAGATGAGTGAATCTAATGAAGAAATTCGATTCATTTTAAAATTTTACTACAAAAAAGGTAAAAATGCAACGCAAGCTGCGAAAAAAATTTGTGACGTTTATGAACCTAGTGCAGTGTCTGTGAGAGTAGCACAAATTTGGTTTAAGCGTTTTCAATCAGGGAAATTTTGATGTGAAAGATGCACGTCGCTCTGGTCGCCCTGTTACGGATAAAATGGATGCCATTTTTGAAAAAGTGGAGCAAGATCGGCATATCAGTAGTTACGACGTAGCTGAAGAATTAGGAATTAGCCACAAAACAGTTTTGGCGCATTTGAAAAAAGCTGGGTACACTAAAAAGCTCGATATTTGGGTGCCTCACGATCTCACTGAAAGAAACTTAATGAACCGTGTACTCATTTGCGATTCTTTACTGCGACGTAATGAAAGCGAACCGTTTTTGAAGAAGCTTATAACTGGTGATGAAAAGTGGATCACGTACGACTAGAACGTGCGAAAAAGGTCGTGGTCAAAGGCCGGTCAGGCTTCACAGACTCTGGCAAAACCCGGGTTAACCCGCAACAAGGTGATGCTGTGTGTATGGTGGGATTGAAAGGGCATTATTCATTATGAGCTGTTACCGCCAGGCAGGACTATCGATTCTGAACTCTACTGTGAACAACTGATGAGATTAAAGCAAAAAGTTGAGAGAAAGCGGCCGGAATTAATTAACAGAAGGGGTGTGATTTTTCATCATGATAACGCTAGACCTCACACATCTTTAGCCACTCAGCAAAAATTAAGAGAGTTTGACTGGGAGGTGTTAATGCATCCGCCGTATAGTCCTGACCTTGCACCTTCTGATTTCCACCTGTTTCGGTCTCTTCAGAATTCTTTAGGCATTGTCAGGTTAACATCACGAGAAGACTGCCAAAACCACTTGTCGTGGTTTTTTGAACAGAAGTCCCAAATTTTCTATAGTAATGGGATCATGTCTCTACCTACAAGATGGCAAAAAGTTATCGAACAAAATGGCATCTACATACTTTAGTTAAATGTAAATAAACTTTATTAAAAAATGTTTTGAATTTTCATACAAAATACGAAAAGACTTTTTCCCCAACCTAATATATTAAATCAATGTCAAATTAAATTAAAATCAAAATCACAGTTAAAATTAAAATTAAACAGAAAAAAATTAAAATCAGAATTATAATTAAGATTAAATCAAAATCATATTCAAGATCCAAATTGAGTTTGTCAAAAAATTAAATCAGAATGAACATAAATTAGAATACCCTTGAATCAATGAATACAAAATATAAACTTATTACATTTTTAGGGTTCCGTACCCAAAGGATAAAACGGACCTTATTACTGAGACTTCCGTCCGCTGTCCGTCCGTCCGTCCGTCTGTCACCAGGCTGTATCTCATGAACCGTGATAGTTAGACAGTTGAAATTCACAGATGATGTATTTCTGTTGCCGCTACAACATCAAATACTAAAAAACAGAATAAAATTAATATTTAAGGGGGCTCCTTTAAAAAAATGTCTTCAATTTGTATATGAAATACGAAGAAACTCTTTGCCCTACCTTATATACTCGTACATCAAAAAATATAATACATCTGTTGACTCTGTTGGTTCTTCCATCTTTGAAGTACAAATCACTCAACGTTTACCCATCACGATGTATTTAACTGAGTGATCTGACCGGACGCGAAGTTGAAGAGGGTTTGGGAGGCCGGAGGCCGGGGCCTGCCTCTTGGAATACAAAAGAAATATGAGTGCTTATTTCGCACATAAACTGTAATGATGAAAGATTTCGTTTCACGTTTCTTGTAACTCCAAACTATAGCGTAAATTATAAGTTCTCTCACATTTCGTGATTCTAATTTCAAGAAAGTCGCGAGTTCAATGGTTTTTTCCTATTTTTTTTTAATACTACGTCGGGTGGCAGACAAGCATACGGCCCGCCTGATGTGAAGCGGTTACCGTACCCATATTAACGCCGCCACCCCCGCTGCTATCGCAGTATCTCCTTCCTTTCTGGTGACCTCACTCACTCGCAGGAACACAACAACTCTCAAGGGAATTGTTATTTGGCTGCGGTATTCTGTGACGGTTCTGTGTGAGGTACCTCCACCTCACGGAATACCGCACATTCCCCTGTACATACCCCAGTCGGGTAGCTTACAATTACGCTCCCTACTTCACTTTTCGCTAGAGCTTCGTTTGTCAGTCAGCAGGGTGCACCGCGTGCAGGTGAAGTTGGCTTTGGTTCAAAGATGTTGATGAACCACTTATACCCCGAAACGTCCTATCTTACATATGGGATTCACACCTTTAGAATAAGTATGTATCCTCCTTTATAGAAAAATGTGAGTGAAATAACAGATGCAGTAAAATAAATATAGCAAGCATATGAAAATTATAAACCCCAAACATCACGTTGAGATGTCCAGATTAATATCCTTTTGTTATAGTAATATTTCTTTGTTGTGATAAGTACCTATATATAGACTGTTTGTTATTATGTAAGTTAGTCAGTCCATAGACGATAGAATATACACACGTTCCTGAAACCACTGGTCATAGTATAACCCGCAACATTACAAAATGCCCAACGCGACTAAAGAAGGTTTCACTTCAAAACTATGAACTCGTTATTTGAACATAACTGATCCTTCACTCATATAAGCATATAGAAAATCGACAGGAATATGGCCGCATCGTGACTTTTATAATTAAATACGTGCTTGAGCATAGAACAGTAACTTTTGGCGCCATCTTGGCAGCTGGAAGGATTTGGATGATAAAAATAACTAGTTGCCACGTTTTGCGGGTAACAAATCGATTGTTGGCTGTTAAATCAAGAGTTTTGTCACACCCCGACCACTCCATATAAATGTCGCGTTGTTTACTATTACATAAACAATAACGTCTGTGCAGAGTGTGGATGAACGAGTGTGCGTGCGGCGCCATACGAATAGTTCCAGATTTATCTCAGAGGGGAGGTGAGGTCGACACGCGAGAGCGGCAGGGAGTGGCCATACTATATATAGTACAATAGTACTATTTATCTTGTACTGTGGTTTTGTTGTAAATATTATAGCCACAGTATAACCAGTATAACGTCGTTGTCAAACCAAAATCTGCTATGTGCATTTTTTATAATTTTTACATTTTGACAATTGCGACTGGTAAATGAACCAAACCATCGTATGAAAAAACTGCTATGTGCTGAATAGTTGTCACAGTACATCGTATAGTACTTATAAGCACATAGCAGTTTTTTCGTACGATAGTTTGGTTCAAAGGGCCATCCATAAATTACGTCACACGAATTTCATGATTTTTTGACCCCTCCCCCCGTCCTTGTCACAGTTAGTCACATTTGTGAGACTACCCTCCCTCCCTAGTGTGACGTCACATATTTTGAAATTTTACACCTAGAGTTGCAAATGTTAAGTTTTTCGTTAATAGTTCAAAGTTCGTAGATTTTGAAATGTTACGTCACAAAATTTAGGACCCTTCCCACCCCCTTGTCACATAATGTCACACTTCGTCGACCCCCTCTCTCCCCCTTAATGTGTGCCGTAATTTATGGATAGCCCCTTACCAGTCGCAACTGTGAAAATGTAAAAATTTTTAAAAATGCACATAGCAGATTTTGGTTTGACAACGACGAGAAGTGACATTTGGATGCAACAAAAAACCAGTGTTTTGCTTATCTTGAGCAATTTTATGCACTGTGGTGCGTCCCTTATCTACTGTTGCATATACCTATACATATGCATTACTAAATCCTTTGAACCGTAATATCGTCTCGAAATTCAATCCAAAAACTTCAAATTGTTATAATGGGGAGGGTAAACCGAGCAAGAAAAGTTAGTCGCCCCAAGTGGTCCCATAAATCCCTTGATCCCAATAATAGTTGGGAGCGCCTGAGTGAGCCTAAAAAAATAAATCGGGCTGTGTCGCAATTTTTCCCTCCAGTGAACTAGGGAGATCAACAAAAGACTAATATTTTTTTTTTTATACCACTAAGGTGGCAAACAAGCATGCGGTCCGCCTGATGGAAAGCAGTTACCGCAGCCTATGGACGCCTGTAACACCTGAGGCATCACATGCGCGTTGCCGACCCTGTAAAAACCTCTTCACGCCCTTTTTGCAGAACCCCATGCTGTAGTCTCTGTAGTATATGAAACTTAAACAAGAAAAGTATAAAAAGAAGAAGACTAATAAGAATAGGGGCGTAAGTGGTTCATCAATATCTTTGCACCAAAGCCAACCTCACCAGCACGTGGTGCACCCTGCTGAATGACAAACGAAGCTCTTCTGGCGAGAAAGGTAGGGTATTTACATAGGTCCCATAGTGTATATTTTAAACTGCATGACTGGGGAAGTACCTCCACCTCACAGAATACCGCAGCCAAATATCTAACAATTCTCTTGAGGGTTATTGAGTTCCTGCGAGTGAGTGAGGTCAGCAGAAAGGAAGGCGTATATGCTGGCAACGGATCGGCGACCCCTTGGTGTTGCTGATCTCCATGGGCGGTGGTGATTGCTTTCCATCAGGTAACCCACATGCTCGTTTGCCCCTCTTTCATATATAAAAAAACCGGCCAAGTGCGAGTCGGACTCGCGCACGAAGGGTTCCGTACTATCTATAAAACTGGCCAAGTGCGTGTCTTCAATTATCACCAATTATCACGATAATTTTATTGACAATGGGCATATCTATCTAGATAATTCCAAACCCTGATTTCTGGCAAATATGTTCAATGTACCATCAAGGACGTCAAAGCCTTACCAGTCTATGAATATCCTTGAGTAAATATCCCCAATGTTCCTAAAAACTTATTATATCAACTTCATTGGTTTTGGACCTTATTTCTGCGACGTAAGGTTCAATAGCGAATGGCGTGTTTCAGTACGAGAATTCTATTCGTCTTGCAATACATTTTATAAGTTCGTTGGCCTATTACTCAGTAACTTACAAGTACTTAGTAAGGTCTATTACTCAGTAACTTGTAAAATCTATTTAGCCGTGATAGTTGTCGTTTTAAATTCATTATATGGACTACGTCCATGATTTTTTTCACGTTTCTAAATATAACAGTTTCGTAAATACAGGGGGGGGGGGGCATACACTTGCGTCTAACAAAAATTTGCACGTTAAATGTAAATAATTCGCAAACAGATTACTATATCGAAAAATGAAATCCCACACTCCCAATGTTTCTAAAAGACCTATCCAACGACACCCCACACCATGGAGTAGGTACAGAAAAAAAAATCATCCCCATTTTACGTGTAGGGAACGTACCCCGAAAAAAAAATTTTTCAAAATTTTATTCTACCACTTTGTCATCATAGTTAATATGTGTCTACATGCCAAACTACAACTTTCATAATGCCAATCAAGCGTCTCTGACTCTCTGAGCCAGGCCGCGGACGGACGGACGGACAAACGGACATGGCGAAACTATAAGGGTTCCTTGTTTACTACGGAACCCTAAAAAACACGTAAATGAAGTCGCGGACAGCAACTATTATTAGACAATATAAATAATCAGATTGGGGAATGAACGCTTTAATGACCGTGAAGTTTGTACTCCACAAAACACAAGAAAGTAACAAACCAACAAAAATTCATTCTTTATTTTCCAAACTGTTGCTTCAACATCAAAAGATAAATGAACTGGACACTGGTATTACTGCAATAAAAACAACAAAAAACGCGGGAAACTGACAAAACCTCCACAGAGTGAAAAATATTTGTCTCTGACGTATCAAAATTGGCACTTCGATAACAAGACAGTACCTACTTGAATTTTATCACAAGTCCATATAACAATCACACGAAATAGAACTCTAATGCTATGAAAATAAGGTACACGTTGGAGAAATCAGTACAGAGATTGTGGTAGAGGAGGTATCTTTGCATAATATGGTTTGACAGTCGAGAACACAAAATGAACTCAAGCGTTAGAGAATAGAGTTTATTTTTGATTGTTAACCGTAAAAATCACAAAAGATTCGCGTTCAAGCAATTTTTTCAGACAATTTTTAGATCTTTCACGGGTTTACTTTGATAACGCACTTTTTCTAGAAGCTAAAGTAAATTTCTAGAGGGTTTTGTTATTAAAAAAACGGCCAAGTGCGAGTCGGACACGCCCATATATATATATATATTATCATTCTCTTATTTTAGAAGTTACTTGGGACACACATTTTACCACTTTGGAAGTGTCTCTCGCGCAAACTATTCAGTTTAGAAAAAAAATATATTAAAAACCTCAATAATTCAATATCATTTTGAAGACATATCCATAGATACCGCTCACGTATGTGCACAGTCTTAAGATAACTGTGGTATGGGTTTGATGAAAAAAAATTTTGAGTTTCAGTTCTGAGTATGGGGAACCCCCAAAATTGATTCTTTTTTTTTGTGTGAAAATCTTAAAGCTGTTCACAGAATACATCTACTACCAAGTTTCAACAGTATAGTTCTTATAGTTACGAAATCCTCAAAACCGGACAAGAGCGAGTCGGATTCGCCCGACGAGGGTTCCGCACGTAGGATCATTATAAATAGTTCAGGTATCTAATCACGCAGTTTTTCCCGAGCTTTTCCTGAAATTCAGTAATAGACGCCCTATTTTTTAAGTATAGTTTTGAGATTTATTCTTGTGCTTGTAGTCTGTAACGATCTTACTTGCCAAATTTCATAGTCAACGGGAAGTACCCTATGATTAAAGTGGTTTAGAGCGTACTTCACGCTGCTCAAATGCGTGTTGGCGGAGCCCAGGTATATAATATGATTGTTACGCGTGATTAATAAATCTGTTGTAGGTGCAATAGGGTTTTTGATTTTTTTAAATTAACATATAACTTGTTTATCAACTTGACAACCCTATTCATTCTGTCTTAGTTTTTCGTCCAAAACAAGGAGTTTGTTTCCATTAGCCACAAATAAAGATCCATCAACGCTAACGTAAAATCCACAGGGTGTTTTCTATTAGTCAACGCTGGTAAACATGGCGACTTCATCAATCATTATTAAATACTAACGTAAAAGTATTTAATCACGATATACTTTGTCGGGTTTCTAAATAGATTTTCGGTATTTGAATGACATTTGTAAGATGGACGCGTTTATCAGTATATTTTTTTACTAGCTGAACTTCGTCTGCGTGAGGGACAGAGAGGATTGATAGTGAAGCGTAGCTAGGTTATAGAGAGCCAATTTTAAAAGTTAGATAATATATGCTATTGCGGACTTTTTAAGATGAATAATTTCTTGATACATGATTGTTATGTATCTTAAATCGTTTATGCAACATACGCGGAACGTCTTGAAAGGAATATTTTTTTCCCCGTTTTTGCAACATTTTTCATTGGTGCTCCGCTCCTATTAGTCGTACCGTGATGTTACATTGCCTATAGCCTTTCACGATAAATGGGGTATCCAACACTACAATATTTTTTTTTAATCGTACCTGTAGTTTTTGATGACAGCTGAAAAGTACGAGTATGAATGGTTGAACAACCATACATACTTTTCTTTTTTGTTATATCTTCTTATTGGGCATAGTTTGTTAGTTGGATGTATTGTGCATAACACGGTCCAATTAACCTTTTAAATTAGAAATAATATCAAAATCGGGTCATCCGTTCGGAAACTACGATGCCACAGACACACACATCTCAAACGTACATAAACACCCCGTCGAATCAGTGAAATTGTAACAGTGTTTCCCAGGTAAGGCGGGTCATTGTAGAATGCAGCCCCCTTACCACCAACTCTTAGTGCTTATTCTCAAGGTATAAATAAGCACTCTATTCAGTTATTGAATTGTAATAAGAGTTGGTGGTAAGAGAGCGACTCTATTCTATTTGAAATAGAGACGCTTATTCATTGGTGTAAATAAGCATTCTATTCAGTTATTGAATCCCAATAAGAGTTGGTGGTAAGGGGGCAGAGCACGAACTCAAACTCAAGTACGGAACTATTCATGCATTTGTTAAAGGCAAATTTGAACAGTACATTCGGTTGTAGCCACAGTGTAGAAAATTCTGTGCCACAGCGAACTGAATGTAATTTTACTGCAAACATAGAAATATTTCCGGGATAACTTCTTCTGACGTCGATAAACGTCGACGGTAAGAGAAAAGTTGCGACGCGACGTGAAAAATATGCTGAGCTGAGAGTTTCGTGTACTGCAAAGTTCGTTTCAGAGTCAGGAATGATGTATCTTTTGGGAGGACATATACAGCGTGTCCCGGGATAAAGTGTACCATTAAAAGGGGGTGAAAATAGATGAAACATTATCGACGAAAAAAATATGTTTTCAATTTGGGGGTGGAACTGGTTCATCAACATCTTTGAACGAAAGCCAACTTCACCTGCACGCGGTGCACCCTGCTGACTGACAAGCGAAGCGCTGGCGAAAAGAGAGGTAGGGAGCGTAATTGTAATAAGCTACCCGACTGGGGAATGCACCTCCACCTCACAGAATACCGCAGCCAAATAACAATTCCCTTGAGAGTTTTTGTGTTCCTGTGAGTGAGTGAGGTCACCAGAAAGGAAGGAGATGCTGCGTTGGCAGCGGATGTGGCGGCGCGCGAGCAATATTTTATGTTGCGAGCATTAATATGCTACAGTAACCGCATCACATAAGGCGGGCGGAATGCCTGTCTGCCACCCGACGTAGGTTTTTATTTTTTTTATGAATTAAGAGTTTTTTTTTCACTAAGAACTGCATGTGAAATATTGATTTTTTTCAAATTAATCCGTCGATTTCGTTAATAATATTCTAAAATAAAAATAATAATCGTGTCAGTTAGTAAGCAATGAGAATACAATACCAAATAGCCAACAAATAAAAAGTTGATTTAAAAAAAAATTGAAACCGACTTCAGTTGGCGAGCGCAGCTTATTGGTGGAATACCCCGGCAGACGCTGCTGCCCGTCTCCCGGGAGAAAAGTTATCGCGTGACACAAGATTCCTTAGTCGCCTTGTACGACATCCAGCGCAGAGCAATGGAGTGGCGCAATTCTATTCTGCCGGCAACCAGGGCGAAGTTAAGGGTTTCCCTCGATTTTTCTGGCATCCCATCATCAGACCCTGACTTAGTGAATATGGGACAACCTCGCAATCATACCCTTTCAAATAAAAAAAATAGAATTTGACCATACGTGCTTATAAAATTTAAGGGTTTCTCTTCATTTCCCTGGCATCCCATCATCAAATCCTGACTTGGTGAATATGGGACCACCTTACAATCATACCCTTTCAAATAAAAAAAAATATGAAAATCGGTTCACAATTCGCGAAGATATCGAAGAACATACATACAAAAAAATATTCAGTCGAATTGAGAATCTCCTCCTTTTTTGAAGTCAGTTAAAAAGCGACTGTCATTACCTGAACTGTGTTGTTTTTAAGTCATAAAAATGTTCTCTTTTTAGCGATTTTTTCAATATAAATAAATTTATATAATCTAAAAAATAGAAAACATATATTTTTAGTTTTTGAAATATTTTTTTGTCTATAATTTATTATCTATTTTCACCCCTTTCAGGGTTACACTTTATCCAGGGTAGCAGCGGTGTGGAGTATGCTCTAAATCCCTTCGATTGCGGGGAAATCCGTATCCCAACAATGGGATAATTATAGGTTGATGCCATATATTATACCATAGGGGCAATTCTCGTAATTAAAATATAGTCAATATTCAGTTTCGATCCAGTCTCCATCTCACAAATGTCACATTTGGTAATCTCGTAAGACAATATGTAACTTCAAAATTAAATTGAAGCGGGATTATGTCGAAATATGAGTGAAAATTAAACAAACTAAGAATGTTACTTTGCCTACAACAATAATTGATAATAATTAATTAATTAAATCAAGTATATAATTTTAGTCAATTCACAATTCAATCTCGATTCGGTCAACTTTCAATCTGCGTTCGTAGAAAAATTCAGAGAATTGGCCTTCAGCTTGCGTCCGTGACTTCGTACGAGTTCGCAAACAACATTAAGAGGTTCTTCAAAAAGGCGTAAAGGGGTTTTACAGGGCCGGCAACGCTTGAGTGATGCCTCTGTTGTCGTAAGCGTCCATAGGGGCAACTTCTCCTTCCTGGTAACTTCACTCACTCATAAGAACACGACAACCTTCTAGATCTGTACGAATGTAATTTAGACTTGTCTGAGGTGGACGTACTTTCCCCGTATACCAGCTGAAAATTACGCCCTACCTCCCATTTGCCTTGTTTTTTAACCATCAGGTTGGCCATGTACCTAAGGTTGACTTTGGCGCGTAGTTACTTAAATATTTTAATGTTAGTTGTTGCTGTGGTCACCATTAATTTTGAGCCAAAACACAGTATACTGTGTTTTGGCTCAAAATTAAATTAACATTATTATTGGCTCAAAATTAATGGTAATTGCTCAAAATTAAATTAACATTATTATTGGCTCAAAATTAATGGTAATTGCTCAAAATTAAATTAACATTATTATTGACTCAAAATTAATGGTAATTGCTCAAAATGAAATTAACACAGTATACTGTGTTTTGGCTCAAAATTAATGGTGACCTCAGCAACAACCAACATTAAAATATTTACAAATAATGCTTCCGTCCTCAGTTTCAAACTATTAAATTCAGTTCGCAATTAATCTTCGGTAGTAGTGCCGCGATGTTTGTGGGGCGAGATTTATGCAAGCCGTTATGAGCTAAAAACAACCCATTTCAGAATGAATGCATGCAAAATGCTCGCTTTTATTAGTTTGCATTTCCTAGGAACTATTAATATGAGAATTGACAAATGTCACGTGATCTATCTAACGTTCGTTACGATACGAATTACACTTGGCTAGGAGGCAGGTGACATTTGTCAATTCGAACATTTTAGTATGAGCTCCACAGTTCAAATTAGCGATTGCTACGCTTTTCTACTTCGCAAACTGCCATTTGGCTAGCCCCCCGGGGCTCTACCGCCGAAGCTGAAGCCGATTACCATAATATTTTGATTCGATAAATAGGTCTTATGTTTTAGTTATTGTCAAACATCTTCAGCTTAGTCGGTAGAGCTCCAGAGTGCATACCAGCTAAGCTAGACATACATACCATAAATCTAAGCTGAAGTTTGATATTCTCAATCAAAAAATCCAATGGGTATGGGCGAGCGCAGCTTATTGGTGGAATACCCCGGCAGACGCTGTGGCCCGTCTTCCGGGAGAAAAGTTATTGCGTCACACAAGATTCCTTAGTCGCTTTGTACGACATCCAGCGCAGAGCAATGGAGTGGCGCAATTCTATTCTGCCGGTAACCAAGGCAAAGTTATGGGTTTCCCTCGATTTATCTGGGATCCCATCATCAGACCCTGACTTGGTGAATATGGGACCACCTCGCAATCATACCCTTTCAAATATTCTCAATCAAAAAATCTAATGGGTATCGGCTTCAAGTTAAATAAATAAATAAATACTCCTGGACAAATTACACACGGCCATCAAGTACCAAACTAAGCAAAGCTTGTACTATGGGCACTAGACAACTGATTTAATACTGAAATACATTTTTTTTTTGTAAATACATACATTATTATACATAAAAAACGCCCAGACCAAGACAAACAGACATGTTCATGCACACAAATGTTAGTCTTGTGCGGGGATCGAACCCGCGACCTCGGAGTCAAAGTGGCCGTTGCTAACCATTCGACCACCGAGCTCGTCACTTAGACGGTAGGGCCCTTGTTTGCCGTACTGTCGTCCTCGTCAACCCTTGTTCATCCCACTGCTGGGATACGGATCCCACTTCAATAGATGGGGTTTAGAACATACTCCACCACGCTGCTCAACTGCGGGTTGGCGGAGGCCAGTGATTTCAACATGGCTTAACCACTGTCATCTAATGACAACAGCCGGGACCGACAGCTAAACGTGCCCTCCAAAGCACGGAGGAGCTCGAGATAAATAAACCCATCCTTGGACAGGCTATGGCTGACGTTGCTTAACTTGCGTGTTCGATTAGACTGACACGCGCAAGGAAGCCATCGAGCTCCTCGATACACACACACACAGACAAACAACCAATCTAAAAATATTTCTTTCGGCTGCAATTACTATTATCCATGGCAAATATTTGTATAAATACATGTCTTGGTTTCGTGTTTGTCTTGGTTCATTACCAGCCATTTAAGGGAAATGAAGACTCTGTTTTAAAGACTCCCATGTCGAATTGTTCATCAATGAATGAATGAATGATACTTTATTTACAGAATATGGTTAACAATAAGGCGTTATAAATTGTATGGTCCTCAGCATAATCCACCAAAATGGCATGTGAATCTAGGGCGGATCCAGCGTTGGCAACAGGGAGAGGTCATGCAGTTGTAGTCACGTCACACTCAAGTTATAATTAAATTTTGATAATAATAGAATACATGTGCTTAAGTAGGTACTGTACTTAATCTATATTGTGACAAATATATACATAGTTATATAAAAACGTTCAATTTAACAATTTTAATTACTGGGCCATCTAGGTCCTGGACTCAGCCCAGGGGGTGGTCATGACCCTCATGACCCTCCCCCTGGATCCGCCCTTGTGTGAATGCCACTGAGGGAAGTTGATTCCGTTTACTGTTCGTGGTATTAAATAATAATAAATAAATATTTCTGGACAATTTACACAGCGCCATGTAGTCCCTAATTAAGAGCAAAGTTTGTGTTATGGGTATGGGTGGGTTAGACAACTGATAAATGTACTTAAATATATATATTTTTTGTAAATACATAGAAACGCCCAGATCAAGACAAGCAGACATCTTCATGCACACAAATGTTTGCCTTGTGCGGGGATCGAACCCGCGACCTCGGGGTCAAGAAGGCCATTGCTAACCATCCGACCACTGAGCTCGTCAATTCGACCACCGAGCTCGTCGATTCTCACTCGAGCTCGAGATTAAATGTCATAGGCGTGTATTTTGTCTTGGAAGATGTAATTTTTTTATACTGCGTTGGGTGGCAGACAAGCATACGGCCCGCCTAAAGTGAAGCGGCTACCGTAGCCATATTAACGCTCGCAACATTAAATATCGCTCGCGCGCCGCCACCCCCGCTGCCAACGCAGCATCACCTTCCTTTCTGGTGACCTCACTTACTCGCAGGAACACAACAACCCTTAAGGGAATTGTTATTTGGCTGCGGTATTCTGTGAAGTGAAGGTACATTCCCCAGTCGGGTAGCTTACGATTACGCTCCCTACCTCTCTTTTCGCCAGAGCTTCGTTTGTCAGTCAGTCAGCAGGGTGCACCGCGTGCAAGTGAAGTTAGCTTTGGTTCAAAAATGTTGATGAACCCCTCACACCCCAAAATATATTTTACACCCCAAATTATACTTTATTATTTCCTTCATCGAATATACAACAAAACTACATCATCGAGTATACGAATGATATTACCGGGACATTGCAGTCTAGTAGATCTATTAACAAAACATAAAATCTGTCGGTTGTCTGGCACAATTTCGAGTCCGACCAAGTTTATGTCTCATATTTTTATATTAAGTTAGCAAACGTCGTAAAATTCTACACAAGATTTTGTCCCCTAAGCGGAAGAACTACACTTGTATTACTCTTTTATACTCACGTTTCAAAGTGGCATAACTTCGTGTACTCGATGGCGTAGGGTAACTTGCAGTGCCCTTACCGCCTATAAACTTTTTAGGATATATTTTTACAGCTCTTAGAATATTGTGAACTGCTAAATAATAGATATACTTCCAGCTTTACTATGTGAGAGTACTAAAATGTTTTAAAAAGTAGTACATTTTGAATGTCTCAAAGAATTTATAACTCCTCTGAGAGACCGTCCAGCTCCAGCTTGCCTTTTGCATTTTTTATTTTTATGTAACTCTAAGAAAACCTAACATAGAATAAAAAGATAGGGATATAAGAATCTAGTTATCGACCACGATTTCACTTGAGATCTTTTTTTATCTTGCTTCAGACGGGAATTACTATAGAAGCACAATATAAGTTATTACTTATATTGTGCTTCTATAGTAATTTTTTATTCTATAGTAGCTTTTGGGATTTGACTTCTATAGTACTATTGTACTATAGAAGTCAAATCCCAAAAGCTTCTTTCTCCTACTAATTTCTTCTGATTAAATTCGTTGTGAGTTCCAAGGCACCCGTAGTTTTACCCCTAGGACTGCAATGGATTTCACTGTTCATAGCCTTTATTGGCGGTCGCCGCTGTTAATCCTGGCTGCACAGGAGACACAGCGGTGGGAATGTGTGGTGGGCCCACGTCCCGATTACTAGAGCAGTTTCCAAGCATTTTCATAGGGTATGGGGTGCTTTGTGCCATATTTTTCATTTATCGAGCACCTTATGCTGTTTTTTTTACAATAATACAAATATTTTTCCTTCATCTATATTTTCTTTTTTTAATTCGATTGATTAAAGCGTGTTTTGTACTTATTTTAATAGTAGTTTATGAAACTGTTGCATAATAAGGGTTCTTAAAATACGAGTGTGAGTTTATATGAGCCGAAGGCGAATGTTATAATAGACCACACGAGTATTTTAAGACCTAATTATGTGCAGTTTCATACACTACTTTATCTAATCTCATGAAATATATGATAATAATATTTTAAATACAACCATGAAGTTAATTTAACAGCTCTATTTCTTATACATTTGCAGATCGAGCATGCGTAGTGCGCATGCGCGACGCGCCGCGCGGCGGCGCCGCGTTCACAGATCATGTAGAAAAATTTTGCAAAGTTGCAATGTATTTGCATTGCAACCTGTTTAAAATACCTGTATCCAGGGCTGAAGCAGTATCGAAATAGAAAAACAAGTTATTTTTCTAAGTGAAAAAAAACTTTTCAAATTTATTTTGATAGCTTGTGCGTAAAGACTGTCATTAAGATACTGTGTTTAGTTTTTTAATGTGTAAATTGATATTTACACCTTACTGATGTATGAGAGTACATAAACTATATTTATTCAATACACTTTTAAAAAGGTTCAATAGTAGCTCTCTGATCCGTTGTGGATTTTTTATTCAACTTTTGATTTAGGACAATGTGAGTAACAAAATTAGCCCATCAAAAATTCCACAAAGGACGTGGTAATAGCATCCCATTCCGTCGGTCCCGCAGTGAAACCAATCGCTTTTCCCATAAAACGTAAGAGGCACATCGCCCTCTCTAAACATACATTAGTACGGAATGAACGAAGCAACTGGTTGCTGTATTTGTGTAGATCGTTTTACATCGTGTTGTTATTGGTTGTAATAAATAAATATTTCTGCACAATTTACGCAGCGCCATCTAGTCCCAAATTAAGCGAAAAGCTTGAGTTATGGGTACTAGACAACTGATAAATGTACTTAAATACATTTTTTTAAATACATACTTGTAATACATAGAAAACACCCAGACCAATACAAACAGACATGTTCACAAATGTTTGTCTTGTGCGGGAATCGAACCCGCGACCTTGGAGTCAAAGTGGCCATTGCTAGCCATTCGACCACCGAGCTCGTCTAATAAAAATAATGTTCCAGACAATGTTCAGGGCCCCCTACCGCCGTAGCTCAAGCCCGTTAACCATCGGATTTTTTGGTTCCAAAAATTGGTCTTAAGTTAAAGTTCTTGACGAACATCTTCAGCATAGTCGGTAGAGCTCTAAGGTTTCTACCAATTGAGCTAAACATAATTACAAACTGTTATTTAGTAGTGTAATTACTTAATAGGTCGATGACGCCACACTGTGACTCACGCAGTACAATATAAGATGCAAAAAATCGTCAGCAACACAAACCTTTCTGGTAGCTCAGTTGGAAGAGCACTTGACCGGTCATCGAGAGGTCGTGGGTTCAAATCCCACCTAGGGGGGGCAGGTGAATTTTTCCATTCTTGAAAATATTTATAATAATTACCAACTACTTAAGCAGTAGTTTTCTTTTTTTTTTTATACCACCTGAGTGGCAAACAAGCATATGGCTCGCCTGATGGAAAGCAGTTACCGTAGTCTATGAACGCCTGTAACACCAGGGGCATCACACGCGCGTTGCCAACCCTGTGAAAACCTCTTCACGCCCTTTTTGAAGAACCTCATGCCCTGTATTTATAGTCTCCTGAGTAAACCTCGACAGGCAGTTCATTTAGTTTAATTTTCGCATTCCAAAAATAGCATGGTAATCGGCTTCAGCTTCGGCGTTAGGGCCCCTGTGTAAACTTAATATAAGTTAGACTCCTAACGCTACGACGAGCTCGGTGGTCGAATGGTTAGCAATGTCCACTTTGACTCCGAGGTCGCGGGTTCGATTCTCGCACAAGACAAACATTTGTGTGCATGAACATGTCTGTTTGTCTTGGTCTGGGTATTTTCTATGTATTATAAGTATATATTTACAAAACAAAATGTATTTAAATACATTTATTTATCAGTTGTCTAGTACCCATAACACAAGCTTTGCGCTTAATTTGGGACTAGATGGCGCTGTGTAAATTGTCCAGAAATATTTATGACTGACGAGCTCGGTGGCGTAGCGGTCAATGACGCGGCTTCGATACCAACGCTCGTGGGTTCGATTCCTACACAGGACAAACATTTGTGTGCATGAACATGTCTGTTTGTCTTGGTCTGGGTGTTTTCTATGTATCAAAGTATGTATTTACAAAAAAAAAATGTTTACGTATGTTTATCAGTTGTCTAGTACCCATAACACAAGCTTCGCTTACTTTGGGGCTAGATGTCGCTGTGTAATTTGTCTGACAAAATATATATTATAATAAAAAAAAATATTACGCTTGATATCAGTTAGTTAGACATAGTCTAAGACAGATGGAGGAGGAAGGTATCAGAGTCGAAGCCGCGCGGAGCACGACGAAGCGTTGGGCTCCCTCTTTCTAGATGGTCCGATGACCTTAAGAAAGCAGCTGGACGCGGCTTGTACGGAAGGCGGAGGATCGTATCTGATGGAAAGCATTGGGGAAGGCTTATATCCAGCAGTGAGAAAATACAGGCTGATGATGAAGACAAAGCAAAGACTGCATTCTTAAATTTCTGTTTGTCCCAAAGATTGACTAATAGAGATAATGCTTTTAGCGTTTCTGTCTTATCTATATATCTTGTAAATAAAAAAATATATATTTAGGAAGCAAGTTAAGAGTAATAGTGAGTATGAAAGGCCACCGAAGCACAGTGAGGACACTGTGGGTCCATCGCGTTCTGAATACCCTTCAGACCAAAGTCTTGTTTGTAACACACGATGACAATCTCCGGTTCGGGGACGTCAATTTTTTATTACGTGAGGCATTTTTGAGGATTTTTGACATTTATGTATTTCTAGCTGACCCAACAAACGTTATTTTGCCATTCAAAAAATTTAGGGGTTGATGGTAGAAGGGTGAAAATTTTAAGTTATATGTATTTTTCAATGCCAAATCATATTTTTTTTTTTATACTACGTCGGGTGGCAGACAAGCATACGGCCCGCCTGATGTGAAGCGGTTACCGGAGCCATATTAACGCTCGCAACATAATATATCACTTGCGCGCTGCCACCCCCGCTGCCAACGCAGCATCTCCTTCATTTCTGGTGACCTCACTCACTCGCAGGAACACAACAACCCTCAAGGGAATTGTTATTTAGCTGCGGTATTCTGTGAGGTGGAGGTACATTCTCCAGTCGGGTAGCTTACAATTACGCTCCCAACCTCTCTTTTCGCCAGAGCTTCGTTTGTCAGTCAGCAGGGTGCACCACGAGCAGGTGAAGTTGGCTTTGGTTCAAAGATGTTGACAAACCACTTACACCCCAAAATAATAAAATTTAAAATAAAAAAAAATGTCAATAAAATAAAATGTTTTGGGGTGGGTCACCCTTATCATTTAAGGGCATGAAAAATAGATGTTGACCGATTCTCAGACCTGTTCGATATGCACACAAACAATTTCATAAAAATCGGTCAGTTCAGCCGTTTCGGAGGAGTTTGGTAATAAATACCGAGACACGAGAATAGGCTATTTTCCAATGTTTAAAATTTGTACAAATAAATTAACAATATCGTAAAATACACAAAACTATAAAGATCTGCAAACTTCCATTCTAATATCTTTAGTCAGACTTTTTTTAGCGTCGATCAAAGTTTGGCGGGAAAGTCCATTTTAAAAGTTTGAAATTATTAAAAAATAATATTTCCATTGGAGAAGCGATAAAAAATGCTATAACTTTTATTAAGATACTAATTACATAAACGTAATATTTAACATAGCTATCGTACAAATTTCTGATTTGATGCATACAAAATACAAACCTGTGACGTCATAATTCGGTAGTCTTTTGTATGGAGCGTTATATATATATATATATATATATATATATCTACGATTATTTAACCAAATTTCTGGTTACCGACTCACTCGTGAGCGACCCTGAAATAACGTACATGCCTTTGAAAGCATTGATGGTTTCATCGATGTTTTTCAAAGCATATTTAGACAAGGTCGAGTTAATTTTACAAACGTAACAAACCTACACAATCTGAGCACTTCACACAAACAAACAACTACTTATGTTGATATCTATTTGTATTACATAAACAAACAATCACTAATGCGTCCGTGTGCGATGTTGAACAAATCGGGAAAATGAAAAGAAATACTACATTCTATTTAGAAGATAGCTTCTAAATGGAATGTAGTACCTATTTCTTTTCATGACTGAAATAGTTCAGTAAACGAAAAAAAACTATATCTGGTTTTCAAAAAAAATAATGATAATAAAACCGGGGTTACAGTTTGGTGTTGCAGCTACAAATCAAATCTATCATCTCCATCCAAAATTCAATCACACCACTGGATAGATGCAGGATCAAAGAATTTATTACGCGAAGTAATCAACGCTCTCGACATGTAATATTGCTAGTGATTAATTTGATTTTTGTTATCAAAATAATCAAAAAAATATTCGATGGAAATCGGCTTCAGCTTCGGCGGTAGGACCCCTGAAGACCAATTCTCATAATTCTGCTACGATCGCAGATCGAAAGTTGACTGAATCGAGAGTAAATCATGAATTGACTAAAATTATTGTATATGATTTCATTCATTAAATATTATTAATTCTTATTGTTAGGAAAGTAACATTTTAATTTTCGGTCATCATCATCATCATCATCAGGTCATTTTAGTCTCCACTACAGGAGCACGACCCTCTCTCGCCCGTCACAAACAGAAGGAGGAATTGGCCTACACTCCCCACGCTGGCCAAACGGATTGGGGAGGCCTGATCGGTGTTTGTTATTGTATTTCCCTTAGTCGCCTTGTACGACATCCACGGGAAGAGACGGAGTGATTCTATTCTAGTCTGCCGGAAACCACACGGCTCATTTTCGGTCATATATCTATATAATCCCACTTAAACTAATCTTTGAAGTTACATATTGTGATACGAGAATACCAAATTTGATATTTGTGAGATCGAGACTGGATCGGAACTGAATTTTGACTACATTTTAATTACGAGAATTGTCCCTCTGGTACCCCTTTTACTTAGACTTATTCTAACACTTCGATTGTAAACATGCCAAACTGTTCGTTTAAAAGTTTTAAAAACCGCTCTTCTAGGACACTGATGAAAAAGATGGGATTTCGATGGATCTTTAATACTAGTGATTCTATTTTAGTCTGCCGGAAACCACACGGCCAATCTCTCGCACTATACAAAATACAAAAAAAAAATCTAAAATATTTATTTTATACAACCAAGTTTACAAGCACTATTCATATAATTTATAACAACAGAAGATGACATAACGCAGGTTTAATTTTAATTCAAATTGACCAGTATATTAAAACGGCAATATGTAATAACCCCTAATATTATATTAGTCAACTTATAAAAGCTTCTTACTCCTACTAATTTCATCTGATTAAATTCGTTGTGAGTTTCAAGGCAGCCGTAGTCTTACCCCCGGGACTGCAATGGACATCATTGTTCATTGCCTTTTTTGTGGGGCGCCGCTGTTAATCCTGGCTACACAGGAGAAACAGCGGCAAGCGGTGAGAATTGCCCCCGTCCCGAAAACAAAAAATAAACCCTAATATTAGTATACAACATAACTTCCTCTTTTAATAGTATATGGTAGGCAAGGTGTATTAGGTGAGATACTGTACTTAACCTTTGAATTTTAAACCATTCCCGAACGAATACATTCTTATCAACCATCCAGAAAATTGCCCAATTTATTTTAGAGCTTTGCCAAAAAAATGCGCTTAAAAGAAAGGCATTACCGTCCCATCCCACTTTCGCTAACGGAAGGGGTGGTTTAGCACCCCTCAAGGAGACTGTAAAACGATTTGCTTAAATTGTTCACTCCATGACAGCAAAATGCTCTACGGTTTTCGGGGTATTTGTTTTGTTTTTTTATACTTTTTTACGAGACTTATGATGTGTAATGCCGGGGTAACTTCAACAAAGAGCAACTTTTGGAAAACTTCGGCACATCTTCACCGCACAGATACCCCAATGCTTGAAGACTAAAGTCTTCAACCAGTGCGTCCTCCCTGCAATGACCTATGGTGCAGAGACTTGGACACTGACCATCGGACTGGTCCACAGGCTAAAGGTCATGCAGCGAGCGATGGAGAGGGCTATGCTTGGGGTTTCTCTGAGGGATCGAATCCGGAACGAAGAAAATCAACGGAGAACTAAAGTTGTCGACATAGCCATTCGAGTTTGCAAGCTGTAGAGGCAATGGGCGGGTCACATCTGCCGAGTAAGTGATGGCAGATGGGGGAGGAAGGTATTAGAGTGAAGGCCGCGCGTAGGACGACGCTGCGTTGGACGCCGTCCTTCTAAATGGTCCGATGACCTTAAGAAAGCGGCTGGAAGCGGCTGGATGCGGAAGGCGGAGGATCGTATCTGGTGAAAAGCATTGAGGAAGGCTTATATCCAGCAGTGGATAGATACAGGCTGATGATGATGATAGATAGATTATTATATATGTGTATAATACAGTCATCTCTTTGGGCTTTTAATGCCTTAGTTGCCATACCACTATCTTTCATATTGCAAAGAGGTGAATTCAAATTTCAAAAGCTTCTTACTCCTACAAATTTCTTCTGCTTAAATTCGTTGTGAGTTCCAAGGCAGACCTAGTCATATACCCGGGACTGCAATGGTCTTCTTTGTCATCTTCATCATCATCATCATTATTTTGGCGGTCGCCGCTGTTAATCCTGGCTACACAGGAGACACAGTGGTGGGAATGGGTGGTGGGCCCCCGTCCCGGTGCAAATTGCTTTTTTATGCCACTAATGTGGTTAAGAAGCATACGCGGTAGATATTAAGCAGTCGTCGTAGCCTATGGACACATCCCACCTAGGCGTGCAAAGTGATTTTTTTCCATTTATAACATTCCGAGCAAGTCGCCTGAAATCCTATTTAAATAATAATTTCACGAAGAACACCACCTGTCGACAGATTTCTTCCACAACTCGATTAATTAAATAAGCAAACAAATCGAATAAACTATAAAATGTGTCGATTATTTAATACTAGCTGCCCGCCCCAGCTTCGCACGGGTAGAAACTGGTGTTTTATTTTCCTCGCAAATTTTACGTCTTTTCTCTCCATAAGAACCTTTATTATACCTTAACGAAAATATTAAAATAAAAATTTGCAGAATTGGTCGAGCCGTTCTCGAGTTTTGCGCTTAGCAACATTCAAATATATGTATATAGCTGTTGCCCGCGGCTTCTCTCGCGTAAAATTCGGGCGCTTTAGATTACCCAAGCCAAGTCTAACACGCAACGCAACCACCTTCATGTAGCACCATTAATTGTACTAAATATGGATGCAAGAACTTTCCCGATAACTATTACACTCGTCCCGTTCCCGCCACACAGGTAGTAGTTATTTTTGGCTATTTCGTGTCGTGTAAATATTTTTTTAATTATTTATTATAATAATGTGCATTAATCCTGTTAATATGTTTATATATTATACATATAAACCTTCCTCTTGAATCACTCTATCTATTAAAAAAACCGCTTCAAAATCCGTTGCATAGTTTTAAAGGCATAGTTTTAAAGATTTAAGCATATATAGGGACGGACAGACAGCGACAGCGACTTTCGTTTTATAATAAGTAGTGAAGTAGTGATACCGCTATAAATTATTCCCGTCTAATTGAATAACCTTGTCTCTCTCAATTGGTTCAGAGAATCCGAATAATTAATAAAGTTCCGACGATTTCGCTATTTAGACAAAGTTATACGAGATAGTTGTTTTCAGTTCAAACTTGGAGCGTAGGTATGCTGAAAACAGGCAAAGATATACAATATAGGTTAGAGGAACAAGTTTAATTAAATGTAGCTATAATACAATTTATATATTTATCATCATCATCATCATCATCAGCCTGTATCTATCCAATGCTGGACATAGGTCGTCCCTGCTGCCTTCCGCCATATGCGATCCTCCACTTTCGACATATAGCCGCATCCGGCCGTTCCCTTGATGTCATCGATCCATGTAGAGAGGAACCCGACGCTTCGTCGCTGCATGCGAGGTTTCCACTCTAGGACTTTCCTCGCCCATCTGCAATCACTGACTCGGCAGTTGTGGCCAGCTCACTGTCATTTCAGCCCGCTAACTCTGAGAGCTACGAGTATATCTACCACTTTGGTTCTCCATCTAATTTCTTCGTTCCAGATTCGGTCCCGAAGAGTAATGCCGAGGATAGCTATCTCCATCGTTCGCTGTGCGACTTGAAATTTATATATTAGAGCGGTTCAATAGGCTATTTGACTAACATTTTTTTCGGTTTGATATGTAGGGACGTCTCTATAATATAACCATAGGTGAAAGAATTACTTCGATAGAACAAAAATCTCTCGAGATATGTTAATTTGAAAATCACAATTTTTAGACTGCCCCAAAACGCTCCATACAAAAGACTACCGAATTATGACGTCACAGGTTTGTATTTTGTATGCATCAAATCTGAAATTTGTACGACAGCTATGTTCAATATTACGTTTATGTGATTAGTATCATAATAAAAGTTATAGTATTTTTTATTGCTTCTCCAATGGAAATATTATTTTTTAATAATTTCATACTTTTAAAATGGACTTTCCCGCCAAACTTTGATCGACGCTAAAAAAAGTCTGACTGAAGATATTAGAATGAAAGTTTGCAGATCTTTATAGTTTTGTGTATTTTACGATATTGTTAAATAATTTATACAATTTTTTAACATTGGAAAATAGCCTATTATGTATAACTAATCATCATCAGGTCGTTTTAGTCTCCACTACAGGAGCACGACCCTCTCGTCCGTCCAAGACAGAAGGAGGATTTGGCGTACACTCCCCACGCTGACCAGACGGGTTGGGGAGGCCTGATCGATGTTTTATAATGTATTTCCCTTAGTCGCCTTGTACGACATCCACGGGAAGAGACGGAGTGATTCTATTCTAGTCTGCCGGAAACCACACGGCTAACTAATGCGTACTAATATATTTTAGAATTAGTAATTTTGTATGTTTGAGAGCTGATGCTGCTCACATCCGTAGTTTCACTGCACGTCACACCCTCGTGGTGCCTATCGAGTAGCCGTTTTCCCAACAGTTGAATGATTATAGGTTGATCCCGAATTACTGTCGCGTCAGACCCACCGTACCCCTGGCCGTACCTCTGGTGGTACGGTGGCTCTATAAATATTAAACCATACCACTGCTGTGCCAGTATCTACTTAACCTTGTAACTATTAAAAACATGAATGGACAGGATATTGTGAGGCTTCTCCATTCATAATCTTTGTATAATCATACTGTGGTAGCAGCCTGACATAAATCTATCAAACATAGAAAAATGGGGTATGGCTGTGTTATGGACACGGCCGTGAATACGTTATATGCACTGAAATTATCTCAAAATGGCAGCGCTTCCTTCTCCCCCCGCACGCAATGTTCCATAGTCCTTACTTAGCGTAATAAATTCTTTGATCCTCTATCTATATAGGCTTTATATTTAATATGTCAGTAATTTAATATCAATATTCGCCTTGTGCACCAACTTACCATGTCTTATCTCTGCATCACCCTAAGGTTGACTGGTAGAGAATGCTTGTATAGCATTAAGTCCGCCTTTGTACATTGTTTGTATGTGCATAAATGTATGTTAGTTTTAAGTTATTTATCTATGGACATAAGTTTATTATTAATAATTGTAAACATGTTGGTCTGAAATAAATGATTTTATTATTATCTATATATATAAAAGAAAGTCGTGTTTGTTACAACACTTATAACTCGAGAACGGCTGGACCGATTGCCATGGTTTTTGATTTGTTGGATTTGTTTCCGTCCCGAATAGCAGAATAACTCTTAAAAACATTGGAAAATTCTCGAAAAAATAAAATAAAAGAAAAATCATTTTCCCATACAAATGAAAGTGTCAGTTGAAAAAGGGATTACGATATTTATTGGTTGTCAAATATCAAAACGTCAAATCGATTGGTGTCACTTTTATGTCGCGAAAGTTGTCTGTGATTTGTTATGAAAATTTAAAAATGTCAAATCGATAGGGGTGAAAACGCTTTTCCCATGGGGTTCGAGCGCAAGAATCAAATCAGAGTAAACATCAAAAGAAATGACAATTACAAATCACCAAAATGATAAAACCTATTTCAAAACTAAAAAAAATAAAACAAAACGTTTTTTAAAAAAAAAATAACAATAAGGAAATCTTTATTTTTATGAAATCTTCAGTTTTTATGGATACGGGTCTTCCCTCAACCGAAGGGGTTTAGAGCGTACTCCAACACGCTGCTCAACTGCGGGTTGGCGGAGGCCAGTGTTTTCGAACCGCCTAAAGGCCACTGACTTAACTTAACGACTGTCATTAAATGATAACAACCGGGACCGACAGCTTAACGTGCCTTCCGAAGCACGGAGGAGCTCAAGATGAGCTAATGATAACAACCGGGACCGACGGCTTAACGTGCCTTCCGAAGCACGGAGGAGCTCAAGATGAGCTAATGATAACAACCGGGACCGACGGCTTAACGTGCCTTCCGAAGCACGGAGGAGCTCAAGATGAGCTAATGATAACAACCGGGACTGACGGCTTAACGTGCCTTCCGAAGAACGGAGGAGCTCAAGATGAGCTAATGATAACAACCGGGACCGACGGCTTAACGTGCCTTCCGAAGCACGGAGTAGCTCAAGATGAGCTAATGATAACAACCGGGACCGACAGCTTAACGTGCCTTCCGAAGCACGGAGGAGCTCAAGATGAGCTAATGATAACAACCGGGACCGACGGCTTAACGTGCCTTCCGAAGCACGGAGGAACTCAAGATGAGCTAATGATAACAACCGGGACCGACGGCTTAACGTGCCTTCCGAAGCACGGAGGAGCTCAAGATGAGCTAATGATAACAACCGGGACTGACGGCTTAACGTGCCTTCCGAAGCACGGAGGAGCTCAAGATGAGCTAATGATAACAACCGGGACCGATGGCTTAACGTGCCTTCCGAAGCACGGAGGAGCTCAAGATGAGCTAATGATAACAACCGGGACCGATGGCTTAACGTGCCTTCCGAAGCACGGAGGAGCTAAAGATGAGCTAATGATAACAACCGGGACCGACGGCTTAACGTGCCTTCCGAAGCACGGAGGAGCTCAAGATGAGCTAATGATAACAACCGGGACCGACGGCTTAACGTGCCTTCCGAAGCACGGAGGAGCTCAAGATGAGCTAATGATAACAACCGGACCGATGGCTTAACGTGCCTTCCGAAGCACGGAGGAGCTAAAGATGAGCTAATGATAACAACCGGGACCGACGGCTTAACGTGCCTTCCGAAGCACGGAGGAGCTCAAGATGAGCTAATGATAACAACCGGACCGATGGCTTAACGTGCCTTCCGAAGCACGGAGGAGCTCAAGATGAGCTAATGATAACAACCGGACCGATGGCTTAACGTGCCTTCCGAAGCACGGAGGAGCTAAAGATGAGCTAATGATAACAACCGGGACCGACGGCTTAACGTGCCTTCCGAAGCACGGAGGAGCTCAAGATGAGCTAATGATAACAACCGGGACCGACGGCTTAACGTGTCTTTCGAATCACGGAGGAGCTCGAGGTAATATAAACCCATCCGTGTACAGGCTACGGTCGACGTTGCTTAACTTGCGTGTTCAATTAGACTGGCACGCGCAATGACGCCATCGAGCTTCTCTATTATTTTCTACTATTCATTGTTTTAATTCCATAAAATCATAAATTTAGTTCAGCTAATATGTACCACGACATTCATTGATTGTTAGGCGGTACGAAGTTCGCCGGGTCAGCTAGTTATATTATAAAGATTAAATAAATCTATTCAGTGGTGTCATTTGAATTCTGGATGTAGAGCATAGATTCGAAAGTACAACGCCAAACTGTATCTCCCGATTTTGTTATCGTTACATTTTTTTGGATTGCTCCGTATGGTAGCAAATTTAATGATGAATTCATGTCAAAAGTCTTGCAAATATAGTAAACCAGTTTTATTTAAGCTATTCTTTAGAAGAAATGATTGAAATGCACCAACTTGACGTCTTTTGTCACGTTCAACAAACATATTTTAACTTAATGCGAATTTAAAGCGTGTTCACGGCCCCGCGCGGCTACGAGAACCTAATAAATTACACTTTAGCTAGACGTTAGTAAGTTCTTGAAAAACTTGGAGAAAAGAGAAAGTTTTTACATGAAGATTCTCGAATGAAGAATAACTTATTGAAACTTAACTATGCTTTATAATCTTTGTGGAAATAAATTTCGATCTTAAAAGAGATTTGGGAGAGTTAACCACTATATATTATTATGAAAAGAGTAAAGTGGCACGAAACAAAAACATGCCTCGTGCCAGTTTACCACTGGCTATTATAAAAAGTAGTAAGCTCGCACTAGTGCCCGAAACTAAGCGTGTCAATTGCAACCTAAGTCCCTAAAACAGAGATGTGATAATTCATCCGCGACTTAAGGTATTTAGGGTCGTGATCATCACAATAGGTTCAAGTCTGAGCAGGACTTTGACTCTCTATAAATATTCTGAATGACGAGCTCGTTGGCGTATCGGTCAATGACGCGGCTTCGACACCAACGCTCGTGGGTTCGATTTCCACATAAGACAAACATTTGTGTGCATGAACATGTCTGTTTGTCTTGGTCTGGGTGTTTTCTATGTATCATAAGTATGTATTTACAAAAAAAAAATGGATTTACATATGTTTATCAGTTGTCTAGTGCCCATAACACAAGCTTCGCTTACTTTGGGGCTAGATGGCGCTGTGTAAATTGTCTGACAATATTTATTTATTTATTCTACCGCCTGTGCAATGCGTTGTGCTTAAAAGAGTTGTTTGATATGAGGCCTCTTTGCTCGCCATTGTCAGGGAAACATCCTTACACATTGGTGCCCAAATGGTCGCGTACTGTGAGGTACCAGAGGAATTTTCTATCTCGAACTCTCGAAGTTGAGGAATGAACTTTCTACCAAGATTTTCCCAAGAGACTACTACAATATGGGATTCTTCAAGAAAGGCGTAAAGGTGTTTTTACATGGTCGGCAACGCGTGAGTGATTCCTTTAGTTAGATCTTAGAAATAAACCCACTCTCAACATTAAAAAAATTAAGAAAACTGAACACCGAGCTCGGTGGCGTAGCGATCAATGACGCGGCTTCGACACCAACGCTCGAGGGTTCGATTCCCACATAGGACAAACATTTGTGTGCATGAACATGTCTGTTTGTCTTAACTTAACACCCAGACGGTGTTTTCTATGTATCTTGTATGTATTTACAAAAAAAAAATACCACAAGCTTCGCTTACTATGGGGCTAGATGGCGCTGTGTAATTTGTCTGACAATATTTATTTATAATATATTAACCATATTAACTTTTCTGATGTAACTTTATGTCGTTTGACAGAACTGTCACTCATTTGACAGATTACGCGAAACAATTCGAATTTAATATTAATTGTTTAGAAGACTGGGCAACGTCTGTCAGATCAGCTAGTATTTTATGTATGTTTCATCATCATCATCATCAGCCTGTATCTACCCACTGCTGGATATAAGCCTTCCCCAATGCTTTCTACCAGATACGTTCCTCCGCCTTCCGCATCCAGCCGCTCCCAGCCGCTTTCTCTTAAGGTCATCAGACCATCTAGTAGGAGGGCGTCCAACACTTCGTCGTCCTATGCGCGTCCTCCACTCTAATACCTTCCTCCCCCATCTGCCATCAGTTACTCGGCAGATGTGACCGGCCCATTGCCACTTCAGCTTGCAAACTCTGAAGGATATGTCGACAACTTTGGTTCTCCGTCGAATTTCTTCGTTCCGGATTCGATCCCGCAGAGAAACCCCGAGCATAGCCCTCTCCATCGCTCGCTGCGCGACCTTTAGCCTGTGGACCAGTCCGATGGTCAGTGTCCAAGTCTCTGCACCATATGTCATTGCAGGGAGGACGCACTGGTTGAAGACTTTAGTCTTCAAGCACTGGGGTATTTGCGCGGCGAAGATATCTGCTTTCCAAAAGCTGCCCAGCCCAGTCGAATGCATCTGTCGATCTCTTTGTTGAAATTACCCCGGCCAAGCTGTATGGAATGACCGAGGTAGACATAGTCTTTAACTACTTCAATAGCTGCATTCTCTACGATAACCGGGCTAGGGATGACAAAATCGTTGTACATGACTTTCGTCTTGTCGAAATTCATCCCCAGCCCCACACGTCGAGATGCAGCATTGAGATCGACCAACATACGACCGAGATCCTCCAGCGATTCAGCCATTATGACCACGTCGTCGGCAAACCGAAGGTGTGAGATGTACTCGCCATTAACACTGACGCCCCGTTTTTTCCAGTCCAGCGTTTTAAATACGTCTTCCAGAGCAGCGGTGAATAGTTTCGGGGAAATGACATCCCCTTGACGTACTCCCCGCTGCAGCTGGATAGGCTTAGACTGCTGGTCCTGGACGCGGACTGTCATTGTCGCAGCGCTATACAACCATCTCAGCACCTCGATATAGCGGTGGTCAACTTGGCACCGCTGTAAGGATTCCAGAACAGACCAAGTTTCGATGGAGTCGAAGGCTTTCTCGTAATCCACAAAAGCTACACAGAACGGCAAATTGTACTCTGTGGTTTTCTGCACAATTTGCCGCAATGTATATATATGGTCCACGGTACTGTAGCCTTTACGAAACCCAGCCTATTCCGGTGGCTGGTAGTCATCAAGCCTTCGGGCGAGACGATTCGTGATAACCCTTGAAAACAGCTTGTACGCGTGGGTCAGGAGTGAGATCGGTCTATAATTCTTCAATAAGGTTTTGTCACCTTTTTTGAAGAACAAGACGACCAAACTCCTGGTCCACGCGACGGGTGCGGTCCCATTGTGAATGACGGAATCAAACAGACGTTGTAGTTCCTTCAGAACCGGAGTTCCTCCAGCTTTCAACAGTTCTGTTGTAATTCCGTCCTCACCGGGAGCCTTACCATTTTTCAGCTGTTCAAGGGCTATCCTAATCTCACCCATGCTGATGTCTGGAATATCCTCGGTTTCGTGTCGGGTTAGCGGGGCTCGGCGATCACTTACACGAGCAGCTGATGTAGGGACAGGTGCATGTGCGGCATAGAGTTTGCCGTAAAATCTCTCCACCTCTGCGAAGATCTCTGGCTTAGAAGACACGACTCGACCATCCTCTAGTTTGAGCTTCGACAGATAAGCTCTTTCAGAAGGCCGAGAAAAGATTTTCAGCCCTTTGTTGCGCGCTATCACGTCCTCAACTCGTTTAGCATTGAAGACGCGATAGTCCCGCCGTATCAGCCTTCTGATCTGCTTATTCAAAGCTGCATATTCTGTCGAAGCCCTAACAGATGCTGTCGCCTCTCGTCTCTTCTGCATAAGAGCCAGAGTTTCGCTAGAGAGCTTGGCCTCTCGAGCTCTATGCTGCCGCCCAAAGTGTTTGCTGCCGACATCGTGTAGTGTCGCCCCTATTCTCTCTGATGCCTCGTCCATGTCCGCAGTGGTTTCCAACGAGTTGAATCGGTTTTGAAGTTCCAGTTGGAACTTTTTCGAAGCTTGAGTGATTTGAGGAAGAGTTGGACGTAGATTCGACTTCATCATACGGGCTCTTTCGAGTTTATAGCTGATATTTAGGGTGCCTCGTACAAGTCGGTGGTCGCTACCGGTACCAAACCTATTAACCACCGAGACATCCGCCTTTTATCCGTTATGATGAAGTCGATCTCATTCCTAGTCACTTTGTCGGGGCTTTGCCAGGTCCATTTCCTCTGGGGCTTCTTTTTAAAGAACGAGTTCATCAAAAATAGCCCCTCCATTTGGAGGAAATTTACCAGCATTTGCCCCCTGTGGTTCCTCGACCCCAAACCAAACCCTCCGACGACCGATTCATCGCATTCTTGTACTCCCACCTTGGCGTTGAAGTCCCCGACAACAACTGTGAAGTGGGTCTTGGTGGTATTATGTATGGCCTTCGAAATGTCTTCATACATGGCCTCGACCTCTTCATCCTGGTGTGTCGTCGTTGGAGCATATACCTGTACTACTTTCAAAGAGTATCTCTTTGTCAGTTTTAGCACAAGATATGCTACCCTCGACGACACACTGGATACCTCCACTACGTTGTTGACGAGAGCTTTATGGAAGAGGAACCCGACACCGCCCTAGGAGAGCTGGTCTCCGTCACGGTAGTAGAAGAGGTTGCCAGATTCGAGTATCACGGTATCCTCTCCCTTTCGTCGGATTTCCGACAGACCCAGAATCTGGCATTTGACTGACCTCAGTTCCACTTCCAGCTCTCCCACATCCTCGTCGTGCCTCAGTGTCCGTGTATTAAACGTGCCAATGGTCAGTTGTTTGTGGTGGCCTGCCAACCGGAGATTGTTCGCACCCCCCGCCCTGCCGGAACCGAGACCGCCACCTTGGTACGGGATAGCAGGGCTGCCGGGTACTGGGGGCCATTTATTTTGGTTGCTATACATTGGGAAGTAATGCCCTTAAGTCGCCACGCTGGGCAGGCGGGTTGGCGACTGTCGCCAGAGCCTCGTCCGCTTATCGGCAGGGTGCACCACGTGCAGGTGAAGTTGGCTTTGGCTCCGAAGATGGTAGTGAGCCACTTACACCCCTGATGAATGTTTAAATCACCATAAATCTCAAACCGCATCAGAATATGAATTCGTTCAAACAGCACATCATGTTCTCTGGGAGTGTGATCTTTGGCGGCGGGAGCGGGATGACATGTTGAATTCATTACAGGTCGCATCCGGGGTAGTATACTATTCTGATTTGGTAGCAACAAGGGAGAATTACCAAACGTTCAGACGATTTTGCAATTCTTATTATTGGAATCGATGGGCTCCTTTTTTCGCTTACTATCAGGCGAAGCGGTGCCAATATGCTGACCTAATATAAAAAAAAATCACTTAAGTGATTCACCGGTCAACACAATTTTTGGGTCTGGCTCCTGAATGTGAAATTGTGTGGTCCTATGTTACAAATAAATAAAAAAATAAGTGTTTCGATCAAAGTTTGCTTCTATAGAAACTAGAGTAATTTTAAAATGTTTCAAAAAATATACTAATTTTTATATTTTCTCTGTAATTTAATTTTAAATTACGATAAAAAAAGTTTTTATTGAACATAACAGTCTTTTTTACAAAATAATTATGACAAATAATAGCAAACAAATAGAAAATAACAAAAAATCAAGTTCAAAAATGAATATTTTTAGTGGATCTTTTATGTTTGTTTGGGCTATCTCGTATTAATCCCCAAATGTAATCTCCCATCATATTCTCGTTGTACTGCCCTTGGTAACGTCGTTCAAAGTCCATAAGATCTTGGTGAAAACGTTCTCCCTGCTCCTCTGAATAGGCACCCATATTATCTTTAAAATTGTCCAGGTGAGCATGTATATGGAGTTTATGGGACATTATTCAGCCCATCAATTTAAAACTTTCAAGCATAGTTTCAACTCTTCATAATTGTTGGCTCTGTGGTTTCCAAGAAAACCATTGACTACTCCTTTCAGACTCTTCCAGACTTGTATTTCATGAGCATGAGAAATGTGGACCAAAACTCTGTGATTTTATCATAAACTCATTACCGTCGGTGTTAGTAAGAGGTGTACCGGATTCTGTTGAACTTTGCGACGAATGAAATGAAAATTTGAATTCTAAGTATATCTCATTCTGAATGAGATGGAACAGGAAAATGTTCACCATGAAGAAAGATCTGGATAAAAAATATTTTCAGCGTTTTCACCAGATCGACGCTTACTTGGATTAACGATACAAAAATAACAATCTTTGACATGATCACCAGGTTCCCTCCAAAGTCTTGGCACTGCAACTTCTTGCTTCGTTTTTTTCTCCTCGATACCAGGCTAGAAATAACAAAAAAAAAAACTAGTGTAATATGAGTTTTTTGTGTAAGAAATACTCAAATAAAATATTTACATGTTCGACATTTTTACAAATTTAGGATTGCGTTTCTTACCTTCTAAAGTATTTTTGCAATTAACACAAGCAAAGTGAGGTACCCATTTCTTATCTTGATTCCATATTTTGTGGTTTTAATAAGCCTCAGAGGCTTCAAAGCTTCAAATTCGTTGCCAAAGCAAATTTTTTGCTTCTTACTTTAATAAATTCACCTCAAATAAAACAGAATGAATCAACATCCTTTTTACACTGTCTTGGTGCCATTTTCTAAGTACGACCACAGTATAAGTAGCCATAAAAGCTTAAAAGTCGGTTGTTACAACTGTAATAGAATTTTTAAAATAGTAATAGACAAGTAAACACTCACTAGTGCCGTTCAGATATCGCGTGCTAAAGGGCTTTACCACCTATTGCTCATAAAAATCAATTAAAATCTTCAAAACCTACTTATCAACATAAATCAGACAAAAGCAAACTTTAAGTGTTAAAAATGGATATCCGAGTGTTTTTCGATGTTTAGTTTCAGAATTCAAGCATTAGAACAGAAACCCAAAAAATAATATTTTTTTTGTAGACCTTTGTTATTAAAAGACTGGAAAGAACTAATTGTGTGTGTGCTGGAGATATAAATAAACGTTTCATTCAATCTTTTGTATGGTGCAGCCGGCGAGTAACTAGGTATAGATATCGTTATTATTCATTTATCTAATGTATAGATTTCTTACCTGCAAACTAATCGGACAAGTACATGTATTAGGAAATAAGATATTTTTCTTTTTATGTTTTTTGTTATTACTTATATCTGATGATTTTATTCAGCGGTTCTAAAAATATAGCGTTAAGAAACAAAAATGCTAGCTTTTTAATTTTAAATTTCAAACTTGCGCCGCGTAATGGCGCGCTTTTATTTGTGTTTCCAGCAAATTGCGCACATTATTTGAGCACATTTATTTTGCCGTGCTGTCTTTTAACGCTGAGGAGAGAAATGAATTTAAGATGAAGAAGCGGCGATTTTCGGAATAGTCAAGTTATTTATAGTGATCAGTTGTTGTATTTGTTGAATATTCTGATTCTTTTGTTTGAAAGCATATAAAGCCTTAAGTTCGTACACTATCAGAACGTTTCATTATAAATAAATAAATATTTCTAGACAATTTACATAGCGCCATCTAGTCCCAAATTAAGCGCAATGCTTGTGTTATGGGTACTAGACAACTGATATGTACTTAACTTTTTTTTTAAATACATACGTATAATACATAGAAAACACACACAAATACACACGCACACAAATTTTTGTCTTGTGCGGGAATCGAACCCGCGACCTCGGGGTCAAAGTGGCCATTGCTACCCATTCGACCACCGAGCTCGTCATTAAAGGAATGCATTTACTGTGCCCACCCAAAAAAGATTCTAAAAATAATTTATTAATGAGAGACGGGCTTTAATGTATACTACATAATATTTTTCCTGCATAGCATTACAATATTTCAAGTGCTAAATTTATTTTGTTGAAAGTTGAAACTATTGGCAGCTTCTAACATAATTCTCTTGGATGAATGGTTGAATGATGATTCTTTCAAATTGACGATACATATTTTTGCTCTCACCTTTTGCTGAATAGTCATTTTTGTTCATAAAGTTTATTATAAATATGATACTTTGATAAAAATGCGAACAGTAGATAAGCATATACTTTTAACGACCCTGTTTACTGATATTTTTGGAAAAAATATCACCGCTCGCCATCGACAGGGAATTAATTCTCACACATTAGAACCGAAGTGGTCACGTCTGTGCGGTTTCCGAGAGATTTTGTTCCACGTACTACCAAGCCGTGGAATAATAAATAAATATTGTCAGACAAATTACACAGCGCCATCTAGCCCCAAAGTAAGCGAAGCTTGTGTTATGGGTACTAGACAACTGATAAACATACGTAAATACATTTTTTTTGTAAATACATACTTATGATACATAGAAAACACCCAGACTCAGACAAACAGACATGTTCATGCACACAAATGTTTGTCCTATGTGAGAATCGAACCCACGAGTGTTGGTGTCGAAGCCGCGTCATTGACCGCTACGCCACCGAGCTCGTCTGGAATGAGCTGCCTGTTGAAGTTTTCCCGGGAGACTACAGCATGGGGTTCTTCAAAAAGTGAGTAAAGAGGTTTTTACAGGGTCGGCAACGCGCATATGATGCCTCTGGTGTTACAGGCGTCCATAGGCTACGGTAACTGCTTTCCATCAGGCGGATCGTATGCTTGTTTGTCACCTTAGTCGCATAAAAAATTACAATATTATCAGCTTTACCAATAAGGAATCTAAATATAATCGGTAAATTCAATATCAATATTGAAACAGACAAATCGAATAATCTGGAAGATTCGATAAGAATTGTGTAAACGCCGGATAAACAAATAAAAGCTAGTACAAATTCGTTGAATATAAACAAACTCGTTTAGACAAGCAAACAAGATCGCGAGAATCGAGATGTAAATCGATATTTCTGAACTTTTACGTTTTTATGTAAACAAATTTTCTAATATGCTCCAATTTTCTTTCAAATTCTACTAATATTTAGGGTAGTATAATACAGGGGGAACTGTGTTAGATTTATAAAAAACTAGCTACCCACCCCGACTTCGAACGGGTTCTTTACAAAAAATATAAAATAGCCTATGTTACGTAAAATTGCATACATATGCCACCGCGGACTTTTCTGTAGACCTATATAAAATACACAATTCCACCATACATTATTTTGTTATTTCTCAAAGGGTTTAGGCAGAGTTTACGTTGAAAGCTCCCAGACGGCTTATTTTTTCCCGACATCTTCAACAAATATCGTTAATGTACACAGAAATAAATACAAAACTTAACAAATTATATACTAAAACCTTCCTCGAGGATCACGCTATCGAGTGGAGAAACCCGCTTGAAAATCGGTGCAGTAGACAGACGCGGCAGGGGACTTTGTTTTATAATATGTATGTATTGATGATACACACACAATTTTACTAATATTTTAAAAGTATAGGATATAAATGGCTTACCATCATTTATTTTCAGTTTATATTTACATACTGCTGTAAATAGACCTTATTAGAGCCTCCGCTTTCCACATCCAACCGCTTAAACGGCACGGGACGCTTATTTGACGGCGAAATTCAATCTTCAGCTTACATTTATGGTGTTTGTGTTTAGCTTAGCTGATAGAAACCCTAGAGCTTTGGAGCTTTACCGACGAAGCTGAAGAAGTTTATCAATAACTAAAACGTAAAACCTATTTTTCGGTCCAAAATATTAATGCTGATTGTTTAATTGCTTGCTTGTTTTATTAGATGCTGTACTTTGTAGTTCTTCTCTGACGATATATGTCCACCTGGCACAAGATCTTCCCCTAGTCATCTCATCTACTCATGGTAATCGGCTTCAACTACGGTGGTTAAGCCCCAGCGGCCCTACCGGCTATGCTGAGTCCCATTCCCATCGCAGTCTTTGATTTCAAGAATCAAACTTCAGCTTAGATTTATGGTATTTATATTTACCTTAGCTGGTAAAAACTCTAGAGCTCTACCGATGTTTGTCAATAACTAAAACGTTAGACCATCCCAATCGTAGAAAGAGTATGTATACACTACGTTTTATATTATAGAGATAGACACCAGGCCAGGAGCCCTACCGCCGAAGTTGACGCCGATTACCATCGGTTTTTTTTATTGCGAAAATGAAACCTTAGCTTAGATTGGCGGTAATTGTGTTCAGCTTAGCTGGTAGAAGCCATAGAGCTCTACCGACTAAGCTGTAGATGTTTTTCAATAACTTAAACCTTTTTTTTTTGGATCAATAATCCGATTGTTTTCGGCTGCAGCTTCGGCGGTAGACCTGTTTTTCGAACCAAAATATTCTTGTCTGGTAGAAACAAAGCTGAATAATGTTTGTCATAAACCTAAGATCTATTTTCGTGATCAAAAAATCCGATGGTGATCCGATGGTGATCGGCTTCAGTTTCGGCGGTAGAGGTCCCTGGTGTCTATCTCTATAATATAAAACGTAGTGTATTCATACTGTGTCTACGATTTCTTGTATAAATGGTATGGGAACAATCAATTTGTCCATAGTTTTTCTTTGTCTATGACAATTACATATAGATTTATTTTGCTACGGAATGTATCGGTAAATACGAGTAGTAGTAAACGATTCATATCAGTTCGTGCATATAGCACTAAATCTATATTTAAATGTACTGTGTGTACTGAATCCATATTTAAGCAATCAACAAAAACATAAAGTATTTTCTTTAGAGACAGATGTGGTCAGATGATTTAAAATTGTTCGCGTCATCAGTTGTATTTTTTAGGGAAAATAAATATAGTTTAAAAAAACTGAAAAAATAGCTTTAAAGCATATCAAACTAAAAAGTGCAAATCTTCCGGCTTCATCATCAGACCTTGAAACCTAATCGTGATCAAAGTTAATTACAAGACTTTTCTAAGAAATCCAAAAACAGCTATGATACGATGTTCCATCATGAAGTTCCAGTTCATATCTTCCGGCTCCATCATCAGATCAGTTCGACAGTGCCATATTATTGTATTGTCATCAGAACTACATACAGCTGTAAATTTTCATTACGCTACGATCCTTGGAAGATGGTTAAATTAGTTGCCTTAGATTCCATTACTTAGTTGCATACGAGTCGACCTAATAATAGCGTATTAATTCCCTCTGAACACGTGGTCCGACTGCTTTGCCGACTAATCGGACCACGTGAACTTTTTTTTCCTGTTGGTTCGATTAATCGGAGTATGAGGAATGACAATTCCGCTTTGTCCGACTAATCGAATCACGTGAACTTTTTTTCCTGTTGGTTCGATTAATCGTACTACAAACTATCACCCTATTAAAACTTTACGGGTTACAAAAATTAATGGTGGTTTGCAACAAAAACGATCCAAGGAAACTATTTCTCGTGACAACTTCATATTGTGTACTAATGCGATTCTCTTTTCTCATAATATCACCACGTGTTCATTACATGTTTTGAGAACCAAATTCGTGACGTAGTCTTGACAACATACATACCATACCTTTTCGTACGTAGATTTAGGCAGTGATTCGTTCGCCGGCATTACGGACAGGTGTCATTCATTTCCCTGAATAAAACTTTAGCTGAAATCCTTTTCTCGACGCAAAAATGTTTCAGAAGTTACGAAACGACTTAGCAAAAATTCAGGAGCAAAAAGTTATAATTAATTGGAAATTTAAAACACTTTCAAAGAGTTTGGACGTCAAAAAAATTTTCATTTTTATCAACGATATTTAACATATTATTATAATAAATATTGCTGGATAAATTACACACAATCGCATATTGCCAAACAAAGCAAAGTTTTTACTATACACAATCGCCTATTGCCAAACTAAGCAAAGTTTTTACTTTATTAAGTTGGGACTAGTAGTAATATGTAACTGATATTATACTTTTTTTTTTTTTGCAAAACAATACATACAGTACCTACAAAAACACCCAGACGAAGACAAAAAGATATATTTATATGCACACACCTCATGATTGTTTTTTCTGCAATGCAGAATGGGGTTCTTCAAAAAGGCTAAACTGACCCTGTCTGTTCTGTTGCATGTCAGTAATGCTGACTAAACTGTATGAAACGATCTTATACTGCTATGTACATTTATATACCACATTGAATGGAATAAAGAAATAAATTCATTCATTTATTCGTTCATTCATTCATTTATTAATTCATTCATTCGTTTATTCGTTCGTTCGTTCATTCATTTATTCATTCATTCATTCATAGGGTAGGCAGTATCGCGTGAAATGCATTGTAGATATTTAAGTTAATCAAAGTTTAATTAAAGGTTCTCCTCAGACCACGTGCCTGAAGTACTTGAGGAGTATCTGCATGCTAAATACAGTGTGGATTTTATAATGACAACGAAGGGAAAAGTACTCTGCACAATTGAAATAACAAAACTGCATTCAAAGATGTTTAATAATATGCTTCCTACCCCCGGGAATTGAACGATTAATATTAGAACTGGTTAAGATTAGAAAAAACAACATCTGTACTTTGTTGGCATCATTCACTAAGGTTAATCATAAAGATCTCATAAGGTCATCGGACCATCTAGAAGGAGTCCACCGCTCAGCCTAAACTCTAATACCTTCCTCCCCCATGTGACATCACTTACTCGGTAGATGTGGCCGGCCACATTGCCACTTCAGCTTGCAAACTCTAAAGGCTATGTCGACAAATCATCTCCTATCGGACAACATTTTTTCCCGATTCAAATATAGAGATTTCATGGTTTGCTTTTCATTTACTAACCATATTTGTTAGAAAGATGTGATTCTTATTATTGACCCTATCGATTGATGCCGTAAAAGTACAGGCTGTTTTTAGGGTTCCGTACCCAAAGGGTAAAAAGGAGCCCTATTACTAAGGCTCCGCTGTCCGTCCGTCCGTCTGTCACCAGGCTGTATCTCATGAACTGTGATAGTTTATCAGAATTAATATATATATAATATATATATTGAATAACTTTATAAAGACTGATGTAATAAAAACTGGCCAAGTCAAATCTAACCTACTTTAAGATCTCACATTTTTTTTAAAATAACAGCAATTGTTATAGGTATCCAATAAAGCAAAGAAATAGAGTTTAATACTTGTTCATAATGTTATTTTGTTCCCATAAATACATATATGGATTTTGCATAGAACTTGGCACACATCTAGATCTCTATTCTTTTTGCGGCGAAGCCTAATTTTTGTATTGAACTTGGCTCTCCTTTTTTACATTTATGTTTTTGGTGGGATTCAAATTTACTTTATCCTCTAGTGAATAAAAACGACTTTTGCACTCAGATATCGAAGAGCAAAAATACTCTTTCCGAGATGGGGGGATGAAAAAGTTATTTTAGAGTAGTTTTATTTATTAAACATGTACAAGTTGAATTTTTCATGCAACTTTGTATCTAAATACAGTGCTGCCAAAAGACCGTCATTAGGCACATAATGACACCTGTGATCAAACTTTTTCACAATAGAGTATTTTATTTTTATTTTATTGCTTGAGTTGCTTTGCTTTTAAAAAAGTTTCGCTACCTACAAAAAAGATCGTGTTCAATAGTACTAATAAATTAATGTACTAATTGCTTGCTCAACTCATGCAACTTGTATGTATGTACTTAAATATATCTATTTAAATACGAAGTTGCCTGAAAATTTCAACTTGTATGTGTTTGATAAATAAAACTTTCACTCAAATATAACTTTTGTTTTCTCTGTAATAAAGAAAACATTAAATTCGCCATTTTATACGTGGCTAAAACGCTATCCGCGAAAAGCCAAAAAAAGAAACCTCATTCTTTTAGTCTATGGTCGATCGCTATGTTATATTGCGAAAAACTTTTCACAACTCGTTTTATAGTTTTTTAGTCTTCACAAGTGTGTTGAAAAACGTCGTCTGATACACGTGTGTATTGATGATTACCGTCCTCAGCTCTCTTAAGACCCTCGCCTAAAGGCTCGGTCGGGACTCAATGGCGCCTCAGCGGTAATCACCAACATTACACACTTGTATCATAATGTACTATTATACAACTTTTGAACATTGGCAAATAGCCTATTGTGTGTCATGTCGTATCAATGCACATATTCCTCACACACACACATTCGTCGCTCACAGCCAGCAACAGATTTTCATGACCAATTTCCTCTCACGCGATAACTCGGCAAATACTTCAGAGAGTTCTATTATGCCGTATGGTATACGTCAGCTGCCGCTTCGTGGGTGGGTTGGGTATCGGCAGCATCTTAATCACGTAAAAAAAATATTGTTTTCAGTCATTTCCTCCCCACTGAATTTTTTTAAATAATAGTTAACGCGATTATTAGAAGATAAAAAAAGTCAGCTGGCCGTACCGTGGTGGATTATATGTCAGCTGGTTACACGAACATGCAAAAAAAAAAATGACGACCTTTCCACCAACATAGAGGCAGCTGACGTTTTTATTTATTCAAAGCTGCATGTAAGCTATCATCTGACAAATTTTCAAGTGAGAGGAAATCACCGAAGGAAAAAATTTTTTTGCATGTTCGTGTGACCTGCTGACTTATAATCCACCACAGTACACGGCCAGCTGACTTTTTTGTATATTCGAATAATAAAATTGCGTTAACTATCATTTAACAAATTTTCAGTCGGGAGGAAATGACTGAAAACATTTATTTTTTTTACGTGATTAAGAGGCTGCCGATGCCCAACCCACCCACGGAGTGGCAGCTGACGTTCACCATACGGCGTAATACAACTCTCTGATGTAATTCACGAGTTATCGCTTGAGGGGAAATGACTGACAAAATATACTTTTTTTTTTATACTACGTCGGATGGCAGACAAGCATATGTATAGTAATGTATGTATACAGGCTGATGATGATGATGAAAAATTACGCTCTTTCAAATAAAAAAAGTATTTTTCAAATCGGTTTATAAGTCACAGAGAAATTAAGTAACAAACATTAAAAAAAACGGGTTGCACTCCGGGAGTGCCGGCTGAAGTGAAAACTTGAACATTAACGTTGTGCATTTTTTTATATTTTTGACTGGTTAGGGAATGATTTTGCACGAATTGCTTTATTTACCAGTATATACTATCATTTATATGGTAAAATACAATATTCATTTATTTTTGCGCTATCGTACACAAACATGTCAATTTTTCGCTTCAGTTTTTCCCTTATCAAAGAATAAAAAAGTCTTTCAAATATAAATAAACCATATTTAATTGAGCTATTCTTTAGAAGAAATGATTGAAATGCACCGACTTAAGGTCTTTTGTCACGTTCAACAAACATATTTCAACTTAATGCGACTTTAAAGCGTGTTCATGGCCCCGCGCGGCTACGAGAACCTAATAAATTACACTTTAGCGAGACAGTAGTGATTGCTTGAAAAACTTGAAGAAAAGGGAAAGTTTTTACATGAAGATTCTCGCTTGAAGAATAACTTATTGAAACTTAACCATGCTTTTGAATTCGAATTAAACCCATTCTCAAAATAGATTTTGCAATTTCGTCTTTTTTTTTGGTCCTTCTTGTTACTGAGATCGGACACCATCCGTTTTTCGATCACTATTTAGACCAATTTCTTTCTGGTCTTAATCTTTTCTATTCTCTGGATGTTGTTTATTTAATTGTTTGCTTGTTGTAAACTAACCTGCAATGGATAAACCCGACGTGGAATAATTTCGCACGAATTGTTTTATTTATCAAAATTAAAGTACTACTATTTATGTGGTAAAATACAATATTAATTTATTGTGCTATCGTACACAAACAGAACAATTTGTACTTATTACATTAAAAATAAACAGCAGGAGCATATATTTTCACCGCGTGGTAGAAAGACATAGGGATATCACTTCCTCTCCTACGCCGAGCCGGCGGTCTACTCTCCCTCCGTCTTACAAAACGTCGCTAAAAAAGTTTTCCCTTCAAAAATAAACTTCTTCCTCTAACATATATTACAAGTGTGTGTAAATCTTTGCGTGTTTTCAGTATATTACACTCCAAGTTTGAACTGAAAACAACTATCTCGTTATCCAACTTTGTCTAAATAGCAAAATCGTCGGAACTTTATTAATTATTCGGATTCTCTGAACCAATTGAGAGAGACAAGGTTATGCAATTAGACTGGAATATTTTACGAGTATACTGGAATAATAAATGATCGATACATTTTATGGTTTATTCGATTTGTTTGCTTAATTAATGAATCTGTCAACATTTTAAAAGGAGGCTAAAAAGTATTGGATTATTCACGAAAGTTGTACAGTTTTTTATTTTTGTGAGTGATGCTTGTAGCACTTGTAGTGTTGCCAACGGCCATAGACTAAGACGACTGCTTAATATCTATATTGTTTTTAACTTAATTAAATTTCTATTGTATATGAAGCCCTTGTAACCGTTAAAATGGCGCTACTTTGAATAAAAAATCATATTTTGGGACCAATATCAAAAATTCCTATGTACAGTTTGTTACCAAGATAATAAAGTACGCAGTAGGTAGTAAGTAGATTTACGCCATTGTACCTGCACTGTAAATGTTTCGATTAAGGCCTAGGCGTGTTGGAAATAGGCCTTCCGTAATGTGTACTACCAAAAATAACCACTTCCCGCCATTTTTAGGGGTTCATTGGTCCTTCTGTTCATATAGGTGTATTTGTGTTCACTAATAAAAAGCAATATATTTTCTTTGTTTCAGATGAGATGAGGCCTGAAAGAACTTAACCTACAACATAAATGCACACAAATTAACAATAATATACGTAAAAACAAACAAGTTCTAAACAAAAACTGACAATAAACTAAAGCCAAACTAGAATATTTTATAAAATAATTCAATAAAGAATTAAAAAAAAAAATAACCAAAGAGTATTTATCCATAGCCTATATTTGAAAAAATAAAAGCATAGAGCATAAAGAGTTTTATTTTAAAAATGAGTTTCGATTCGAATTCGTCGGCCAAAAGGCTGAATTTAGAGAGGGCCTCAAATTTTATGAGACAATTCAGGGATCCGGACTCGAGGGAGTTGAAGAAACTTTCAGCAAACCAGTTTATGGAGGTGTGGAGCCATTACGACCGAGACGGTAAGTTTGTGGAATTATTTAGTTTTTACTAACTTTTGCTTTTAAAAACAGTAACATAAAGAGGGAGCAATGAAAGTGGTTTTACCAGTTAAAATTTGGATTTTATGTAGGGTTACCAACCGTCCCGCTATACGCGGGACGTCCCGTTTCTGAGACCCTTAACAAGACGTCCCGCTCAGCGCATGAGCGGGACGCTAAATATTCCGCTTTTCGGAATTAGCTACGCACGCACATACATCAAATGCGAAATCTCAAGACAAATACAAAAAAAAAAACTTAATAGTTTTTTTTTAAAAGTAACTTAATAGTTATCACGATAAAGTGGATTCATTAGATCCCGCTTTTTAAATCCTTGACCCGCATTTGAAATCAACATTTCTCGCAAATTCGTATTTTGAAGTTGGCAAGCCAAATTTTATGGGAGTTAAATACTTAGTAATCTTTATATTACAAATCTTATCAATGTAGTACGACGATGTTCGTGTCGGCACTTGTTGGCTGTCGCCGAATATCGCAGCGCATTAGCTCTGTGTTTATTACACAGCATTAATGTCGAGCGGTGGCCAAATAAGCATCATGAATGAGATACGAGTATGTAAGACCAGAGGGCTGGCCATTACCTTGCTCAGAGGATTAGCATTGCTATTCAGCGAGGTAATGCTGCCAGCATTCTTAGTATGCTACCGACGCGACGGGCAACGATTTGGGGGAAATTTTTACTTATAATTTTTGTTTTGTTTCTTTTTTTTTCAATCTCTTTGTAAATATTGTATGTAACGTTATATTTAAAATGTTATATGTCATTGTGTATTGTTTCCTAGTAAAATGTGTCTAAGTGCCCACAAGGGCCCAATGGCTGAATTTCATTTCTTTTTATTTTGTTCTATTTCGGCAGGGAGACTGGAGAATTCAGAATTGTAAAATCATTACCAGATTTTATGTTGCAAATTACCACAGTAGTGGTAAAAAAAAAACGGGTTGCACTCCGGGAGTGCCGGCAGAAGTGAAAACTTGAACATTAACGTTGTGCATTTTTGAATATTTTGGAATGGTTAGGGAATAATTTTGCACGAATTGCTTTATTAATCAGTATAAAAGTACTATCATATATGTGGTAAAATACAATATTCATTTATTACGCTGTCGTACACAAACATGACAATTCATATTACCTACATTAAAAATAAACAGCAGGAGCAGGGTACATTTATGCCGCGCGGTAGAAAGAGAGGGGGATATTACTGCCTCTCCTACGCCGCGCCTCCGTCTCCATCTTACGAATTTTCGATCAGGCCACGTGTCCTGAAGCGAGTTTAACATTTTTTACCCATCCCAAAAAGTGCACAACGACGCTAAATAAGTTTTCACTTCAAAAATGCAAAGCTAATACTCCCCAAAACTAAATGGGGTGTCGGTCGGCTAAAAGAAAGTAATTCGTGATGGTCGTCCACTGGGGATTGAATCCAATTAGTTACCCGTGTGCGGATTAAATCTACTTGATGTGGGTTCGATTCCCGGTAGAGTCGTAGGATCAATGCTCATTATTTTTTAGGATTCCGTACCCGCAGAGTGCCAAAGGGACTCTATTTTTTTAATACTAGTCACCCGACTAGTATTAAAAAAATACGGATACTTGGGTACACATGCGAAGGCGGCGACTGTTTTTTTTTATACTACGTCGGGTAGCAGCCTAGCATTCGGCCCGCCTGATGTGAAGCGGTTAACGTAGCCATATTAACGCTGGCAACAAAAAATATCAGTGTCAGTAGGTGACCTCACTCATTCGCAGTTGACAGTTTAAACAAATGCTTAAAAAACAACAGTTATTGACCACACTCTAAGAATACAAAAATTCCTAGTTAGTAGAATATTGTTATACTGGGAAACTTAACCATTAGATTCGCTGTGCCCTATATTTTTTTTTTTTTTGCTTGCGCCCATAACGTCGTACGTGTATGCCCAGTAGTCCCAGTGGACTAGTCCCATTATGGGACTACCTTATCACACGTCACTACTAGGAACTAAAATCCCAATACTCTCGTCAGTGGATTTTCTAGGATTAATATTACCAGCAGTCCAATTAATGTTACCTGTGAGAAAAAAATATTACTGCTTGAGTGCCTGGTTAGTTTACTGGGCGAGAGACTCGCAATCCTGTGATATAACCGATAGGTTGGTGCACACCCTTACCATCAACTCTTATTGCGATTCAATAACTGAATAGAATGCTTATTCATACCAAAGAATAAGCGACTCTATCCAATTTGAAATAGACTCGCTTATTCATTGGTATGAATAAGCTATCTATTCAGTTATTGAATCGCAATAAGAAATGGTGGTAAGGGGCCAGGAGTGCATTAGCTGTAGGCATAGTTTCCGTTACCATTACACTGGTATATAGCACATGGGCTGAAAAGTCCCGGGCCTAACACATATATGACGCAATTTTTATTGCATTCACCGCTTTTTCAGTTAGTACTAACCTTCAAATGATAGCTGTTAAAATTTCATGATGTTCTACTCAGAAGTTTGTGAGTTATTGTGCTAAGGGTGACACTACTTTTGTTATTTTCAAAACAATGGATGAAAAACAATTTCATTCTTTAGTTTTATACTGCTTCTTGATGGGAGAAAATACCGTTTAATCGAAGAAATGGCTTGAAAAGTAATATAAGGATTCTGCTCCATGAGAAACAAACATAAAACGTTGGTTTGCTGCGTGCAAACGTGGTCGTAGAGACACCGATGATGCAGAATGCAGTGGACGTCCAAATGAGGCGGTAAAACCAAAAAACATCAAAAAAACCAAAAAATCACTTTGAATGATCGAAAAGTGAAGTTACGTGAGTTAGCTGACATCGTAAAGATGTCAAAAGAACGTGTTAGCTTTATATTGCATGGGCATTTGATTATAAGAAAGCTATGTTCAAAGTGGGTGCCGCGGTTGCTCTCTGTTGACCAGAAACATGAACGTGCTGATGATTCTGAGCAGTGTTTGGCCATGTTTAAACGTAACAAATCGGAATTTTTCCGTCGATATGTGACAATGGATGAAACATGGATCCATCACTTCACTCCGGAATCAAAACGAACGTCATCTGAGTGGAGAGCAACTGGCGAACCTCCTCCAAAGGCCCCAAAAGCACAATTGTCAGCTGGAACGGTTTTGGCCTCGATATATTGGGATGTGTGTGGTGTAATATTTATCGACTATAATGAGAAGGGAAATACTATCAACAGTGAATACTACATAGCATTATTGGAGGTTTGAAGTCCAAAATTGTAACGAAACGACCGCACATGGCAAAGAAAAAAAATTCGTTTCGGTGCGTTGTCTTAATGGCAACACACCTTGTCACAAGTCAATCAAAAAATTGCGAATTAAACTTCGAATTCCTCTCACATCCATCGTATTCGACAGATTTGGCTCACAGCTACTACTGGCTATTCGCAGACCTAAAAAAATACTCACCGGAAAGAAATTTCTCTCGAATGAAGATGTCCTCGCGGAAACTGAGGCCTATTTTGAGGCAAAATATAAAATGTTCTACAAAAGTCATATTGAAATGTTAGAGCGGCGCTGGAATGATTGTGTGGCTCTTGATGGAGATTACATTGATGAATAAAGTCAATTTTGAACAAAAAAACCCCTTTTTCTTTGTTAGGCCCGGGACTTTTCAGCCCATGTGTTATATAGAAACTTACTAGATTTTCCGCAATAAAAGATGATTTTTTATATGTATTTAAAACATATGTTCCTACATTATCACCTAAAAATTGCGGGAATTTACTAGTCAAAAAATAAGTATCAAAAAAATGCGCGATAGCGTATGCCCATCTTTTAAAATTGACCCTATATAACCTTTTTAATGGTAATCCTACGCTTTACTCTCAACTCTCTCTGTCTCACTCACAGACGAAGTTGCGCAGGTCAGCTAGTAAAAGACATAGTTATATCACATAATCATTATAAACAGAACTTCATCTTTGTAACTGCTACTAGAAGCTCATCCACGAACTTATTTAACACCCACTATATATTAGGTTGCAATTACGGTGGGGAACGATAAGCGGGAGCAGAATGAAATATGCCATGGCTCAACCTAGCAGCTCTATCAGTCTGATCAATCATACAAAACCGCAACGTAGATTTTCTTACAAGTTGGGAAACGCTCCGATCCCCCATCCATTCATCAACATCTTTGAACCAAAGCCAACTTCACCTGCACGCCGTGCACCCTGCTGACTGACAAACGAAGCTCTGGCGAAAAGAGAGGTAGGGAGCGTAATTGTAAACTACCCGACTAGGGAATGTACCTCACAGAATACCGCTGTCAAATAACAATTCACTTGGGTTGTTGAGTTCCTGCGAGTTAGTGAGGTCACCAAAAAGGAAGGAGATGCTGCGTTGGCAGCGGGGGTGGCGGCGCGCGAGCGATACTTTATGTTGCGAGCGTTAATATGGCTACGGTAACCGCTTCACATCAGACAGTATGCTTGTCTGCCATCCGATGTAGTATAAAAAAATACTTCTTGGAATTAGGACAGAATTTTATCTAACGAAATGCAATAAGTTTCACAATGTTTATGTAAAATTGCGGCGCTGTGCAACCGCTTCGAATGAAATGAAGTATGCTTTTGATCATGCCATTGTGGTATAAATGTTTTGTAATAATTTTATGATGTATACAATAAAGGAGAATATAACAACAACCTATGCTTTTACGAGCAATAAAATGATGAAAGTGTGGCAAACCGCTAATGACTCCCACCACGATTTCCGCTCTCAAATCAAAACATGTATTACAAAATATGATTTTAGTACGTATCGGTCATTACCGGGAATTTGTGGTCGTCGCGCCGCTGCCCACCAAAAACGCAACCTTACGTAGGTATAATCTCTATATTTAGACGAAAACTTTCCACATCTTTGTACGGACTTCGCACTTGACCGATTTCTCAAGAAAGATCTAACAAGGTTGACTCGGCACTCATCTCAATGAAAATCTCATGTCTATCTAATGAAAGTTAGAATAGATACTCTAGCTTCTTTTATTATTATTGGTAATTTGACCTACACTACTTTGAGCGCATGCGCCTTCGTAGCTCATGTTTTATATATATATATATATATATATATATATATATATATAAAAGTCGGGTGACAGACAAGTATACGGCCCGCCTGATGTGGAGCGGTTACCATAGCCATATTAACAACATAAAATATCTCTCGCGCGCCGCCACCCCCGATGCCAGCGCAGTATCTCCTTCCTTTCTGGTGACCTCACTCACTGCAGGAACACAACAGCCCTCAAGGGAATTGTTATTTGGCTGCGGTATTCTGTGAAGTGGAGGTAGATTTCCCAATCGGGTAGCTTACAATTACGCTCCCTACCTCTCTTTTCGCCAGAGCTTTGTTTGTCAGTCAGCAGGATGTACCGCGTGCAGGTGAAGTTGGCTTAGGTTCAAAGACGTTGATGAACCACTTACACTCCACATTTCATGTGAATTACTGCCGGCCGACACCCACCATCGTGAGTAGATGCTTGTAACTGCTGTGGCCGTATTGGTTGTAGAGACGACCGCAGCAGCTGCAGCCTCTGCTGCAGCTGCGTCTATGCGTCTCTTCAATATCTAAAACACTGCCGCAACCCGGCTGTCGGCCTAGTTTGGGACTAAATGGCAGTGTGTAATATGTCCAGGAATCATCATCATTAAGTCATTTTAGTCTCCACTACAGGAGTTCGCCTCGCTTGATCACACTTTTCGTAACGCTCTCGTCACGTATTCACCAGCTTGCTCCCCCCATCAAGCGTGTCTAAAAAAGTTTTACTTCAAAAATTCAAACCATGACCTCATAAACACGAGACAGTAATTCTTTCACAGAGTTACAAAGCTCCTGTAATATTTATTGCTTGCCGCAGCGTGCATGTCGTATATAAACTGAAACGGCTGTAACCTTGGCCTTGACTTGATAGATCATCGTAATTATATAAGGCTGACATTTATTTGTATGTTAGCTATTTCGATCATTAATATGTTAGTAATCGAAGGTTAGCTATAACCATGCGACCCTATAAAGCAGAGGTTCCCAACCGGTGGTCCCGCGGACCACTAGTGGTCCGTAGAGGTAAATTATGGTCCGTGATACAAACTTATAATAAAAGAGATTATACAAAATACTCAAATCTCGAGTTATAAAATAATGGATTTATATGACAGCTGGGGACCCTACACGCAACAGAAACCTCGCAGTGGTCCGCGGACAAAAAAAGGTTGGGAACCACTGCTATAAAGCAAAAGCATGAGAACATTGTAGGTCTCCAAAAGTGTATATTTAATCATCCGTAGTGCAAAGCAGTTAAGCTTCACTTGACTAACCATCTCTTTCAATGCTTAAACCTTCCTACTCCTACTAATTAAATTCGTTGTGAATTCCAAGGCAGCCGTAGTTTTGGCCCCGGGACAGCAATAGACTTCATTTTTAGGGTTCCGTACCCAAAGGGTAAAAAGGATGGAAGGAGGAAAGGAATAGTAATAGGGTTACTAAGGCTCCGCTGTCCATCCGTCCGTCCGTCCGTCTGTCACCAGGTTGTATGAACCGTGATAGTTAGACAGTTGAAATGTTTCACAGTTAATATATTTCTGTTGCCGCTATAATAACAAATACTAAAAAATAGAATGAAATAAATATTTAAGGGGGCTCCCATACAACACCGTGATTTTTTTTGCTCTTTGCTCGCAATTGATAATGGTAACAGGTAGACGCTTGAAATACTCACATAATATTTAGTTATATAGTCACTTTAAAAATAAATAATTAAATAAAAATAAAACAATTATTTAAGGGGGGCTCCCATACAACAAACGTGATTTTTTTGCCGTTTTTATAGATAATGGTACGGAACCCTTCGTGCGCGAGTCCGACTCGCACTTGGCCGGTTTTTCATTCAATAATAATGTCCCTTAATTGTCTCACATTTTTCAAAATCTGTCAAACGTCGACTAAACGTTATTACGTTATAGGGCAAGCAATCCAAGACAAGCATTATTAATTATATTATTAAGCCCATAGGTACACCTGCTAATAATAGGGTGTCAATCCATTAAAGCGGAACGGATGTTTTCATACATTCACGCACGTAATGACGTAAGCAAGTGAAGTATCAAAGATGAAACATTATGTAAAACCCAATAGACGAGTAACCGTAAAAGAATAAAGTATTACTAGCTGCAGTTATAAATTATACCAAATTCATTAGTCTTTCTTACATCTTTTTATACCATTAAGAAAGTACCTCGACCTCACAGAAGACCGCAGCCGAAGGGAATTGTTACTTGCAATTCCCTCAAGGGTGGTTGTGTTATTGCGAATGAGTTAGGTCACCACAAAGGAAGGAGTTGTTGCGTTGGCAGCGGTTTAAAAGTAAACTATTTCTTCCAGAATCTACTTTATCGAAATTGTTAGAGTCGTTTGCGACGTGGCATATTTGTATGACTTTTAGGATCACCAGTCGGCGATTTAGCTACATTTAGAAGCTAGATGATTTTTTTTTAATACTACGGGTGGCAGATAAGCATACGGCCCGCCTGATGTGAAGTGGTTACCGTAGCCATATTAACGCTCACAACATAAAATATTGCTCGCGGGCCGCCACCCCGCTGCCAACGCACATCTCCTTCCTTTCTGGTGACCTCACTCACTCGCAGGAACACAACAACCCTCAAGGGAATTGTTATTTGGCTACGGTATTCTGTGAGGTGGAGGTACATTCCCCAGTCGGGTAGCTTACAATTACGCTCCCTACCTCTCTTTTCGCCAGAGCTTCGTTTGTCAGTCAGCAGGGTGGTAGTAGTAGCTGTAGTAGTAGGTAGCAGTGGTGGTGGTGGTGGTGGGGAGGTACTTCCCTTGTTGGGCAGCTTACAAAATACGCTACCTACCTCTCTTTTGCCAGAGCTTCTTTCGTTAGTCGGGATGGTGCACCTTATACAGGTGAGGTTGCCTTTGACTCTAAAGATCGTGGTGAGCTCCTTCCACCCCAAAACTCTACAATAGATCGCACTACATGTCTTTTCGCTTACATGATTTTGGGAAAATTATTTTCTCTATTTTCTTTTCTATATTCATTATTGCAGAGGGGACACTTGAGACCTAAAAGTGCTGACTGAATGACCTTGTTATTGAGTAATGCTTGACGCCCTTGTTCGGTCCTCGAAAAATATGTCGGGAACCATTCAAACGATTTCAACGAAAAATTTTGCCCGCGTTTTCTAAGTTTATCAATGTAACTCGATTTTACTATGCTAATATTATACATATAAAGAGGTAAATTTTTATGAGTTTGTGAGGTTGTATGGGGTAATCTCTGAATCTACTAAATCGATTTCTAAAATTCTTTTATCAATAGAAAGACACGTTATTTCTGAGTGTCATAGGCTATATGAACTTGGCCGCAATGAAAGCGGGTCGGTAACAAAAACATCATTTTTTGAAATCGTCTTTATTTTTAATTTATGGTTTTAATACAATCACCAAAAAGAAATAAAAAGATTTTACTTCTGCCTATATTTGTAAGGAAATAAACTTTAATTCAGTATTTATTTCATAAAGCTAGCTAAAATATTTTGGAAGTTATTGATGTTTTTGTTACCGACCCGCTTTTATTGCGGCCCAGTGTATTAACCCGAAAGATTAAAAGACTTTTCAGTAAAAATGTTTACTGTCCAACGAAGTGGGCACGGATCAGCTAATTTATTTATTTACTTATTCCTTTATACTATTTATATAACTAATATTATTTATTTAAACATTATTGACTAATAATATAGGACATCCGATTTCAAGTAAGGCTTAAATTAGTAGAACGAAGCCGCAGCCTCGACTATTGATATTATGATTTCCCCAATGCTTTTCAATGAATATTATTTCTAAAAATATTTCCACTGTGTGCTTTTATATATTTATTAATGGATTTCCGGTAAAAGAACTGAAAAGCTGAGTAATATCAAACCCCGGCCACTCCATACAAAAATGGCGCTTTTGCATGTAGTAACCAAATGACGTCTGTACACGTGCCTATGTTTGAGTGACGTTCTCTAGGGCTGACATTATTCAATTATTAGTCGGACATGTACGGGGGTGTAAGTGATTCATCAACATCTTTGCACCTAAGTCAATCTTACCTGCACGGGGTACACCCTGCTGACTGACAAACGAGGCTCTGATGAAAATAGAGGTACGACATAGCGTATTTTTTAAGCAGCCCGACTGACAAAGTACCACCATCTCACAGAATACCGCCGTCAAATAACAATTTCATTGAGGGTTGTTGTGTTCCTGCGAGTGAGTGAGTTCACCAGTGACGATGGAGTTGCTGGGTTGGCAGCAAGGATGGCAGCGCGCGAGCGATATTTAATGTTGCGACCGTTAATATGGTTACGGTAACCGCTTCACATCAGGGGGGCGTAATGAAGAAAAAAAAACATACTAAATACACTACACTGACTTCAGTCAATATTTACAAAACGCCTTGTATAATTGCCATTACTAACTTACCCAAAATTTTATATTTTCTAATCACCACTAAATCAAACGTTCGCCTTCCGAACACCGGTTCATTGTAATGGTCAAACCATTTCATTCTTACTAATTGTAGGTTTTTACTATTCATATAAATGCATGCGCAATGATTTGATTCATTTTCATATTCACATGGAACAAACGTAATTTAAAACTAATACCACACATGAGATCACGCACAATAAACATTGAAATGTAAATAAGAAAATTGTAATCTATAACAATAAACCACCATAACTCAAGTGACAGCAATGTCACGTCCGCGTCTGCGCACTCACTTGCTCTTTGAGACATATTTGACTATCCTTTTCTCATCTCGTATTAATTGTATCTTTTATCCTACTTTGACATACATGAATTAGTTATGATGAAACTATGGCTGCCGCATGCTTTTTAGGTAATTTATAAAAAAATCTGTATTTTATTTCATCCAAAGGGATCGAATAAATTACTTTTTTTGATTTTCCATGTGTTGAGACATCCATCCACTGCTCAAGTAACTCCCATCTTTTAAACTGAATGGAGAATAAAATACGAGCGACGTCAATTTGTAGGACGTGACATCCATTGCGAACGGTTCCAAATCGGTCTCATAGGGGAGGTGAGGTCGACTAGTGAGAGCGGCAGAGAGTGTCTATACTGTACGTTAGTACTATTACTTATACTGTGGTAATATGATAGAAGAAATGGCGCGTTGCCAAAACAGCCTTCATACTTATAGTATTTTGACCAAAAAAAAAACAAACTATCTATATACAATAAGGCAGCAGAAAATAAATGAGTGTGATAATAAAAAACTAACAGGATAATATATATAGGTAGTAAATTTTAACAAAAAAAAACCGACTCCAAACATTACTCTACATTTATGTATGTACCAATCTGTAAGTATACTCTTTCAAATAAAATAAGTTTTTTTTCGAATCGGTTTATAAATGACGAAGAAATTAAATAACAAACCTAACAGTGGGTAAATACAGGCTGCTGATGATGATGATGAAAAAAAGTATGGGACCAATCTGGAAGTATACTCTTTAAAAAAAATATCTAATCGGTTTATAAATTTAAGAAACGAGCATTAAAAAAAAATACAGCCCAATTGAGAACCTCCTCCTTTTCTGGACTCAGTTAAAAAGTAGCGTCTCTTTGCGTCCTATACAAAATATCTCGGGGAGTGCTCGGATGAGCTGTTTGATTTGATACCTATCGCTATAGTTCCACTATCGTACAACTCGCCATAAATTAAAATTCCATCCATATCATCTTGATGATTGGCGGCCTACAGTACGTTTCCTAAGACATTTTATACAACGAATGGTCCTTCCTTCAGAGGTATTTCCGAACAATTAGGATATGGGAGCCTTTAAACACAGAGTCATTTCCCTTAAATGGCTGGCAACGGATTGGCGACCTCTTGGTGTTGATCTCCATGAGCGGTGGTGATTGCTTTCCACCAGGTGACACACATGCTCGTTTAAGATAACCGCTTATCTTCAGTTGTTCTTTGTTTTTTTTTTTTGCCAGCCTACGTGATATAAAAATAAATTATAATTCTAAGAGTGGTAGGGCATAGCAGCAGTGGATAGATACAGGCTGATGATGATGCGGTTTGTCCCAAAGGTTGACTATTAGAGATAATTAAAAGAGAGGTAGGGAGCGTAATTGTAAGCTACCCGTCTGGGGAATGTACCTCCACCTCACAGAATACCGCAGCCAAATAACGATTCCCGATAGATGTGTTCCTGCGAGTGAGTGAGGTTACCAGAAAGAATGGTAGGAGTATAGGCTAGCAACGGATCGGTTACCCCTTGTTGTTGCTTATCTCCGTGGGCGGTAGTGATTGCTTTCCATCAGGTGACCCACATGCTCATTTGCCCCCTCTCATATATAAAAAAAAATACGGGTTGCACTCCGGGAGCGCCGCGCCGGCAGAAGTGCAAACTTGAACATTAACGTTGTCCATTTTTGAATAGTTTGGAATGGTTGGGGAATAATTTCACACAAATTGCTTTATTTATCAGTACCATAAAAGGACTAAAGTAATTTATGTACTTAGTAAAATACAATATTCATTTATTGCGCTATCGTACACAAACTTGACAATTTATATTACATTAAAAATAAACAGCAGGCATACATCTTTGCCGCGCGGCAGAAAGAGAGGGGAATATTACTTCCTCTCCTACGTCGCGCTGAAGGTCTACGCTCCCTCTCTCTTACGAATTTTCGATCAAGCCACGTTTCAAGACGCGAGTTTAACATTTTTTACCCATCCCAAAAAGCTGCTAAAGAAGTTTTCACTTCAAAGATCTAGATCCAAGGAGAAAATCTGAAAAACTTACAATCCAATTTCTCGGAAGTCGAATCGAGATTCGAGACTCGAGCAGTCTCGAGCTTACTCGTAAGACGAGCAGTCGAATACAATGGCTTACGTATTTCCAGATATTAACGTCGAGTTATGCAGCTTATATCGGAAATATCTTTCTTTTCTATTCTAACCATTTTAGGGATCCCTCACCTGAAGTGAACCTTTTACACTTGCCCAAAAGAATGTTAATTTTAGGGTAAATGTATTATATTAGTTAAATAATATGTATGAGGAGCTTTCTGAAGTCGTAATTACTAAATATGCAGGAAATTACTTGACCTACAACTTTTCAATTGTTTTTGAATAGCACTAACATCTTGCTGCGACGGTAAATGGCGTTTGAATGTGAGAAAGTCGGGCAATCACTTTGCTTTTTCCTTGCCACAATAGAAGCAGGTAGAACCAAAAAACCTATGTCAATAGCTAGAGTCCATAGGTAAAAATACTATTATATTTACATCTTTGTACATACGTATATAAAGAGCTCGATGGAGTCGTTGCGCGTGCCAGTCTAATCGATCACACAAGTTAAGCAACGTTGCTCGTATATTATCTGTGGATGGATTCATTTATCTAGAACTCTTCCGTGTTTCGGAGAGGTACTTTAAACTGTTGTTCACGGCAGTTGTCGTTATATGACAGTTGCTTGAAAACACAGGTATCCGCTAATCTACAGTCGAGTAGCATGTTGGAGTACGCTCTTAAACCCCATCGATTGAGGGAAGACTTATATCCCAGCAGTGGGATAATTGGAAACTAATTCTGAGCCGCATCAACTTGATACTCCATTAACAGAACAATAAAATTGCATAGTGGCTACTGCTTTTGTCAAGATTCTTGGTGATTTTGGGTGTGACATCCACAGCTGACAGCTTTGACACAGTAACGATCAGTAACGTTTTTAATACCATTTTTTGGGTTCTGTACCTCAAAAGGAAAAACGGAACATTTATAAGATCACTTTATTGTTCGTCAGTCTGTCTGTCAAGACCCTCTATGTCGAGAATGCGTGGAGGTATCAAGCTGAAATTTGAACTGTATACTCAGGTCTACGGTCCCATGAAGTTGTAAAAAAATCAAATTGCTAAGTTCACGTAAAAAAAAGATACCGCCTTTATTCATCAAAAAACGCATATTTCGACATATTTTTATTTCTCCCGTTGACCTAGAACTATGAAATTTCGCAAGTAACATCGTAATAGACTACAAGTGCAAGAATAAATCTCAAAACTATACATTTGTAATTAATTCTTAAAAAAATAGGGGGTCTATATTTTTTATAGGGAGTCGAAATTTCAAATTGAAGCTACTATTTCAAATGGGGTATCACATGAAAGGGCTTGATTTGATGTGCACATTGCAAAATATATTTTATATTTCTTATCTATAATGAAAAATATCAAATTTATAATGATCCTACGTACGGAACCCTCGGTGAGCGAGTCCGACTCGCACTTGTCCGGTTTTTTTAATGTCATGCTAATACAATAAAACTCAGTATTTCTTCAGGACACCTCTTTTATGTCGAATTAAAACAGTATAATTTGTAGCTAAATTAATATATTGAAGGTTCACTCACTCGCAGTACCTCACTCACTCGCAGGTATACAACAACCCTCAAGGGAATTGTTATTTGGCTGCGGTATACTGTGAGTTGAAGATACTTCCCCAATCGGGCGGCTTAAAAAATATGGATTTAGTTCAAAGATGTTGAAGAACCACTTACACCCCAACTTTACTTATCAGTTTATCTTACTTAATTTTATAACCAAGTTTTCTGGCCATGTACAGAACCCTTCCAGACAACTCCGCATCAACTTCACCAGTTGTTATATAAGAAGTGCCTACATTGAGTGAAGTAGGATTGGGTGAGGTGGGTACGCTCAAGGTTGTCACACAATAGGTTTTGTACGCCGAGGTATAGAGTTACACACAAATAACTACTTGGGTACGACAGCCCTTGTTACGGAATGGTAGCAAAATTCCCTTTTGTACATTTTACACAGCCCAAAAAAAGCCTTTATTTACTACTAGTTGCTGCTCGCGACATTATCCGTGTATTTTTTATAAGATTTTTTATTAGGCAAGTGAGCGTGTGCATCACCTGATGGAAAGCAATTACCACCTCCGATGGAGACCAGCAACACGATGGGATCCGTTGCCAGCCTAGACTCCTTCTTTTCTTTCTTTATGTTAACCTCACTCACTCACAGGAGTGAGTGAGGTTAACATAAAGAAATATATCAATATAACAACAACAGGAACATATCAACCCACAAGAGAATTGTTATTTGACTGCGGTATTCTGTGAGGTGGAGGTATTTTCCCAGTCATGCAACTTAAAAAATTACGATATGCCCAACTCTCTTTTCGCCAGAGCCTCGTTTGTCAGTCAGCAGGGTGCATGTGAGGTTGGCTTTGGTTCAAAGATGTTAATGAACCACTTACATCAAAGTATTTAATTGAATTGGTTATTTGACAATGAAAATAAATAACGACTTGATGATATCTAGTTTTATTACCGAATAACTTTTTCTACAACTTTAGTTAGGTAGTTAAATTGTCTAAATTATGAATATTAGGTACCTAATAGATATTTAAAACAAATCTTTCAACTAGGAAGATATTAAGGTTTTTTTCTCTAAAAACTATATTAAACTTCATGAATGTAATTCCATTTCATTTGATTTTTACTCTAATTTGATTCTTGCGCTCTGACCTCATGGGGCAAGAGTTTCCATCCCAATCGATTTGACATTTTTCAATTTTCAAAACAAATCACAGACAATTTTCGCGACGTAAAAGTTAGACCAATCGATTTGACATTTTTATATGTATTTGGCAACCAATAAATATCCAGATTTTGACGAGCTCGGTGGTCGAATGGTTAGCAATGGTCACTTTGACTCCGAGGTCGTGGGTTCGATTCCCGCACAAGTCAAACATTTGTATGCATGAATATGTTTGTTTGTCTTGGTCTGAGTGTTTTCTATGTATTATATATTTGTATTTACAAAAAAAAATGTATTTAAGTACATTTATCAGTTGTCTAGTACTCATAACACAAGCTTTACGCTTAATTTGGGACTAGATGGCGCTGTGTAAATTGTCCAGAAATATTTATTTATTTATTATTTATTTATTATTTATTTATTAAATATCCCAATCCTTTTTCAACTGACACTATTTTTATGAGAAAATGTTTTTCTTTTATTTTCCAATATTTTTAAAACTTATTATCCTATTCCCGTCCAAGAAAATCCAAAAACACAATAATTATAAATCCATCCATCAGCCGTTCCCGAGTTATAAATGGTGTAACTAATACGACTTTTTTTTATATACATAGATATGCATGAAAATAAATCGCAAAGGTGAGCTTATCTCTAATAGATATCTCTTCCAGCCGACATTTCATATTGCTAGTGTTAATATGGCTACGGTAACCGCTTCACATCAGGTGAGCCGCATGCTTGTCTACCACCCGACGTAGTATAAAAAAAAAGGTTGTAGGGATCTTTGGATCTATCAAACCGATTTTGAAAATTCTTTTACCAATAGAAAGTCACGTTATTTGTGAGTATCGTAGGCTATTTAATAACCTGAAAAGATTTAAAATTAAAATATTTCGTTAACGCGGGCTAAGCCGCGAGCAGAAGCTAAAAATGTTGTATCACACGATATACACTCAAAGCATATACATATATATATATATCTTATCAAAAAAAAAAATCAAAAAAGTTTATTGCAGTTTAAATGGACAGTAATTGTAAATAATGTTAGAGTTCCCTTTTAGGCAAAAGATGCCTGTATTAGGAAACTCCGCTCTTCCTTTGTAACACCTTCAGGTACTGTCTGTTTACAGTGAAACACACCTTATACTTAGTACAACTAGGTATTTATACATACGTATTTATGTTCATATTATTATTAACTTAGGATCTTATACATAAGATTTTTGCGGTCAAGTGATTTTGACCGGTTATGAGTTTAGATTCTAATATTTATACAGTAGACTTGGGGTGTAAGTTGTTCATCAACATCTTTGAACCAAAGCCATCCTCACCTGCATGTGGTGCACCCTGCTGACTGATAAACAGCAGTCAGCAGGAAGCATCAGTGACTGCTGTTCTCTGGCGAAAAGAGAAGTAAGGCATAGGGTTTTTTTTTATCTCCATGGGCAGTGGTGATTGCTTACCATGATGTGAACCACATGCTCGTTTGCCCCCTTGTCACAATAAAAAAAAAGTAATGTTGCACATTAGTAGTTAGAGAAATTAAAAAAGGTCGCACCAAAAAGTCCTGTCTTAATGAGCCCGTTTGTGTCGGCCGCATTATATTTGTATACCACGTAGTTATATCATCCATTAGAGGACACTTCGTATAATTTACAGCTACAGTAATGTCATTATCGTTCGTGTAATAATGTACAGCTTGAATTATATATTAACAAAGGTCATAATGTATACGACGACAAAAATGTTAATGATACGCCTTGGCCGGAATTCATAATAGAATCTCCATTCTCGTTGTATGTACGACGAGCTCGAGTTAGGAATGTGTGGTCCCCCGTCCTAATAAATAAATAACAAAAGATTTTTTTTATAATTTAAACAAAAAAAAACAGACTCCAAACATTACTCTATATTGATATATGTATGTAGGTACGCCTGTACCTATACATACGTATATAAATATAATATACATATATAAATATATGTATGTAGGTACAGTCGCTGTTTTATTCAACAAATGTTTGGTACATGGAAAAATCCCGAAAAACTGGGAAAATGCAATAGTCATTCTATTGTACAAAAAGAGTTGTAAGGCTGACTTGAATAACTACAGACCAATCAGTCTGCTACCGCAGATATACAAGCTTTTTTCGAAGGTCATAACCAATCGCCTAACTTCAAGACTGGACTTCTACCAACCAAAAGAGCAGGCGGGGTTTAGAAGTGGCTACAGTACTATGGATCACATACTGACTATGAGAGTACTAATTGAAAAGAGCACGGAATACCAGATGCCCCTGTGGTTAGCTTTCGTGGACTACAAGAAAGCTTTCGACAGTGTAGAAACTTGGGCTGTCCAGGAATCTTTGCGGAATGCTAGGATAGACCACAGATACAACAACCTTATAGCCAGTATCTACGAGAACGCAACACTAAAAGTAGCAATTCCCCAACACACAAAGCCGGTAAGGATCGGAAGAGGCGTCCGACAAGGAGACACAATCTCGCCGAAGCTGTTTACCCTGGTTCTCGAAGACGTCTTTAAAGGCCTTGACTGGGAGAATAAAGGACTCAATATTTCCGGCGCTAGATTGAGTAATCTTCGATTTGCGGATGACATAGTTCTCTTTGCCAACGACCCACAAGAACTACAAGGTATGGTGCAAGATCTCTATAATTCCTCGCGGAGAGTTGGTTTAGAGATGAACTTGGATAAGACCAAAATAATGACTACCGAAACCGACAACAACTATATTATAACGGTAGGTGGTACGCCATTAGAGACCGTCAGCAAATATGTCTATCTGGGCCAAGAGTTGAATATGGGTAAAGAGAACCAGGAGAACGAAATAGACAGGAGAATCCGTTTAGGCTGGGCCGCATTTGCCAAACTTGGTTTTGCTTTTAACATGAAGATCACAAAAAAGCAGAAAGCGCGGATTTTTAACCAATGCGTCCTACCAGTTCTTACGTATGGTGCTGAGACATGGGTGACAACCAAGGCCATTGTCCACAAATTAGGGGTTGCACAGAGAGCGATAGAAAGAAAACTGGTAGGAGTGACACTCCGGGATAAGAAAACCAACAAGTGGCTCCGGAAAAGAAGTCTGGTCTATGATATCGCACGCCGCGTAGCAAAGCTCAAATGGCAATGGGCTGGACATATAGCCAGAAAGTCGGACTCGCGGTGCAGAACGGTTCTAGAATGGAGACCCTGGGACAGAAAAAGACCTGTCGGGCGACCACAAATGCGATGGAAGGACGACATCGTGAAGTTAGTGGGCACGAACTGGATAAATGTGGCCCAAAATAGATCAGAGTGAAGAAGACTGAAGGAGGCCTATACCAACACGGTAGAAGAAGGGCTTAGATGATGATGATAGATGATGTAGGTACAGTACATGTGATGATGATGAAAAAAATATGGGACCAATCTGGAATCTTTCAAATACAATAAGTTTTTTTCAGATCGGTTTATAAATCACGGAGTAATTAAGTAACAAACATAAAAAAAATACAGACGAATTGAGAGTCCTCCTTTTTTCATTTTTTGGAGTCAGGAAACAAACAAATTTGTTTGTTTTTAAAAACTTTATTGCAATACAACAATGACAAATAGGTACATGCAAGAAAAATATGTACAATGGCGGACTACCATCCCCAATCCCAATCCTAATCCCCATCAGGGATCTCTTCCAGTAAACCATAGAATTTGTTTGTTTTTGTTTATTCTTGTTAATGATTAACCCTTTCATATATAAGTACAATAGTCCTGTAACACAAACATTAAATATAATCTTTTAAACATTCTCCCCTGTTTAATTTGAAAGAAAATATTTAAACACTAAGAAAATGCTTTCAGCTTTGCCAAGATGGATTGTGTGCTTTTAGATTTCATTTGACGTTGATCTATGAACCTGTTACCGGTAGACGAAAACATAAACTACACTTTTCACTTCTTTTAGAAGAGATTCAGAACCAAAAAACGTTGTGACGATACTTGTGATGATGGTGGGCACAAGATGGTAATTGATACTTTTTATAATAGTATTATTTCTATTTTAAGTAATGCGGCCATGGAGAGCTCTGTTCAATCTTTTAGAAATAAGAAAAGCATTGTAGGATGGAATAAATACGTTCGTAAGGCCCATGAGGAGTCTCGCCATCATTATAAAGTCTGGCTGTCCCATGGTAAACCAACAACAGGTCCTTTTTACAGTAATATGTGTACATCACGACGTACATTCAAGTCAAGGTTGAGATGGTGTCAGAAAAATAATGAGCAGCTAAAAATGAATGTTCTAGCTTCATTACACGACACTAAGAATTTTAAATCATTCTGGACGCAGACTAATAAGCTCAATCCAAGGTCGCGTGCTCCTCTCAATGTCGACGGCTACAAAGAACCAACTGATATAGCCAACATGTTTAGTAGGACCTTCAGGGTGGAGCCCCCACCTCGGTCACACTGCCTTCCGCGGGTGCTCAAGGCTGACAACAATAACGTACATACCCAGTCATCGTCCAAACCACTCGGGTTTACTGCTAAAGAGGTAGCGAGTGTCATACGTAACATGACAAGGGGTAAATCCCCAGGTCATGATGGAGTCAGCATTGAGCACTTGCGGTACGCGGGTGTACATCTGCCAAGGGTGTTATCTTTGTTCTTCACATTCTGTATAAGACATTCATATCTGCCTGGCGGATGTATGCGGACGGTGGTTGTACCCATAGTCAAGAATAGGACCGGCGATCCATCGGACGGGTCCAATTACAGGCCTATCTCACTGGCGACTACTGTGGCGAAGGTGCTTGACGGTTTGCTTGATCGACACTTAAACAAACATATAAAGCTACATGATGCGCAGTTTGGATTTAGAGCCGGGCTATCTACAGAAGCTGCTATTTTATGTCTCAAGCAGACCGTCCGGTATTATGTTCACAGGAAGACGCCGGTTTATGCGTGCTTTTTGGACCTGTCGAAAGCTTTCGATCTGGTATCGTATGAGCTATTATTTCAAAAACTGCGCTCTGAGACGGATACCCCTGATGAGGTAATTAAAATTCTTGACTATTGGTACAACAACCAAGTAAATGTTGTGAAGTGGTCTGGAGCCCTTTCTGACGAGTACGGGTTGGAGTGTGGAGTGAGACAAGGTGGGCTGACATCTCCTCGACTCTTCAATCTGTACATAAATAAGTTGATTGAGGGCCTCAGCAGCACCACCGTCGGCTGCTCCATTGACGGAACAATGATAAATAACCTCAGTTACGCCGACGATATGGTGTTGCTGAGTCCCTCAATTAGTGGCCTCAGGAGGCTCCTCAAAAAATGTGAAGAGTATGCCGAGGCTCATGGACTCAGGTACAATTCGACGAAGAGTGTTCTACTCACATTCCAACCCCGTGAGCACAAAATAAACACCACACCACCTGTGTTTTTGAAGGATACTCCACTAGAACAAGTATCTAAAGTCAAATACCTGGGTCACTGGGTCTTGGAAAACCTCTCTGATGACGTCGACATTGAGAGGGAACGAAGGGCGCTGGCTGTCCGGGGGAATATGTTGGCTCGTAGATTTGCAAAATGTACCGCGGATGTAAAGGTTACACTATTTAAGGCATATTGCCAGTCTTTCTACACCTGCAATCTATGGGTAGGATATACTCAGCGGGCGCTCAGTGCCCTTCGTGTCCAATATAACAACATATTTAGAATGCTGTTGGGGCTGCCGAAGTACTGTAGTGCCTCGGGCATGTTTGCAGCAGTGGGCACCGATGGCTTTCACGCCATCATAAGAAAAAGGGTCGCTTCACTGCTGCAACGAGTCCGAGCCAGCACCAACGGCATTCTAAATGTGCTTGCGGACAGGGTAGACTGTCCAATGGTGAGACATTGGATCGGAATTCACGTGAGAAATGCGTGAACTTCGATCCAGTGTACTACCAGTACTACTAACATAGGTTAAGCATTACTAACAACTATGGATTGTACAATTGTCCGAAATAAACATTTATTTATTATTATTTATTTATTTATTTAAAAAAAAGGTTTTTCGTCATAGTAAGGCTGTTACATACGCGTAACATTTCCATAAAAACGAAAAATACAACAGAAAAATACATAAAGAAAATAAAAAATAACTCGATCCCCTGAAGACCTTTTGTTCACGTGGGGAAATCCGAAGGATACCACGCCACCAATCGGTGCAGTGTGGTTATATCGGAGTCTGCTTCCGTGGGGAAGTGACAGCCGACTAAACCCCCACGATCTCCTCTCCGTCGATTGGCGAGGCCACGGGAACTGCGGAGGCATTACAATATTGACGACGAAACTTGACGAGCTCGGTAATCGAATGGTTAGCAATGGTGACTTTGACTCCGAGGTCGCGGGTTCGATTCCCGCACAAGACAAATATTTGTGTGTATGAATCATGTTCATACTCACAAATATTGTCTCACAAATAGTGTCTTGTATGTAAAATATTGTCGGTTTGTCTTGGTCTGGGTGTTTTAGTATTATATGTATGTATTTACAAAAAAAACCTGTATTTAAGTATAATATCACTTATCTAGTACCCATAATACAAGCTTTGCGCTTAATTTGGGACTAGATGGCGCTGTGTCAATTGTCCAGAAATATTTATTTAATATTACTTTATATCCCCTGAAGACCTAGAGTCATGCTATTCTCATAAATGTCATTCACCCTAGTCTGGCACTGGATCGGCGACGAGTTTGTCCAAGGGTACTGCATACTCTTAAAAAATTACACAAGGTAACTAATAACCCTAATGAAAAAATCATAGTTCCAATCGATTAAAAAATCGGTAATTATATAACACAGGTGCATTTCACGTGAAGCGGACAGCGAAAAAAAATGACGTTTTGAAATTTGTTCATAAATCGGCTTAATTATAACTAGGTATGAATGTGGACACACAAATTTTTTGTTTTTGTGTGATGTTTATTTGTCAAGTTATGGGCTTCTATTGTCGTTATTGAAATTAGTATTTTTTGAAAATAGTTTTTCGAATTGAACAAATTTATTTGAAAATAGCTAATAGAGAAACACACTTTCACATTTATAATATTAGTATGGAGTATAGATTAGATATGGAAATGGAAATATTAGTATGGAAGTATGGAAATATTTTTTCAGTTGTTTACACTTTGATACCTAAATATCTTCTCAATATAAATACAACATGTCATACTCTATGACGCGTATTACCTACGTACATGTAAATGAGATTACAATATGAGTTAGCAACTTCTTTGCTTCAACATATTTTGTTACAAAAAACGCAGAAAGCCATTTGTTTGGAGCCGTAAGACTGTTTTTCGCAGCCCAAAACAGTCGCTAACAGTTATTTAATATTGTAGGGACTAAATTGGAACTAAACAGTAGTGAGGGTCCTAGTATCCTAGGATTTTATGGCTCACAAGTGTATGTGAATAAATAATGATAACCCGCCTCTCGTGGGCCGTGGCCTTTACGATGTCTCTGAGAGACTCCGGACTTGTATTAAGGACGCTATATAAAAATGTACCGTAAAATATTTACTTGTATTATGAAAACTGACCTTGGACAAAGAGGATGAATACTATTTATATAACATATGTATCCATATGTTGATAGGGGTGAAATAGATGATAGATTTTAGCCGAAAATGATATAGTTATATATATATGACAGACAAAAACTATCTTAAGTCACTTTTAAAATTATTTCTTTAAACTTTATTGACGAGCTCGGTGGCGTAGCGGTCAATGACGCGGCTTCGACACCAACGCTCGTGAGTTCGATTCCCACATAGGACAAACATTTGTGTGCATGATCGATCATGTCTGTTTGTCTTAGTCGGGTGTTTTCTATGTATCATAAGTGTGTATTTACAAAAAAAAAATGTATTTACGTATGTTGTCTAGTACCCATAACACAAGCTACGCTTACTTTGGGGCTAGATGGCGCTGTGTAATTTCGCTGACAATATTTATTTATTATTTATTATTGACCACAAATTACATATGAGTACAAAATGAGGACTTAACGCTAAAAGCAAGGAACAATGAAGTCCACTGCAGTCCCGGGGATAAAACTACGACGGCCTTAGAACTCACAACCAATTTAATCAGAAGACATTATAGTAGGAGTACGAAGTTTTTGGATTTTGACTTCCGCACTAGGCGAAGAGATAGCTATTCAAGTGAAGCTCAACTGCCTTTCACCCTGAATTTAAATATCTAATATATTTTATCTAATATATTATATCTTTGTATCATAAAGGTTTACAAACAAACAAACAAAAAATTTTTTACAAACGAACCAAAAAACAAGAAATAATCTCTATTAACTACTTTCAAATACAGAGTAAGCATATTTTAGTAAAATATCTAATACGGGCTCTACATCTGTGCTGCGAAGCTCTGCGAATAGGTGTGAACGTAAATGTGGATGATTTTCTCTAGGTTCACTTGCGTTCACACCTGAGTGCTGAGTGCGAGTTTTTTATTCACGTTCGATAATGTCAACGTAAACAAACCGACCAAATAGAGAAGTACTCTCATGTTGTGAATTTACCAGACGCGTGTCTGTCATTCAGACAGCAATGTTTCAAGTACGTACCTACATCATCAATAGGGATAAACAATCTCAACCAAAGAATATGATTTATGAAAATAATGTAATATGACTCACAAGAGACCTTTTCATTTTCAACTTTTTAAAGTAAAAGTGAAGAAATCCAATCGAGTTATCGTCCAGTGGACGTATCCAAAGTGCTTCAGCGACTGAGTCACAGTATTACCACACCCCGGCCACTCTATACAAATGTCGCATCGTTTACTACTACATAAACAATGGCGTCTGTGCAGAGCGTGAATGAACGTGTGTGCGTGCGGCGCCATACAAACTGTTCCAAATTCGTCTCAGAGGAGAGGTGAGGTAGATACGAGAGAGCGGCAGGGAGTTGCCATACTGTATTATTATTTATACTGTGGTATTACTAACAAAGGCGCTGCTACGAGTAGCGGTTGAAGATGGCGTCTGATTCCCGCAAATGAAAGTACGATACCGCCAGCTGGTGGGACATCCCGTTTTTTATATCCCGCGCCGGACACCACATGGCCCGCTTTTGACTGTGGGCGCCTAAAATTATGAAACAACTGAAATTAATAAACAGAATGTCAGAATTTGATCTTTAGAAAAACGTAAGCAATAAAAAAAAATTTACTTTATATGTAGTACTATTACTTATACTGTGGTTATATTTTATCACTCTTGTAGACTCACGACTTTATTCTATAAAAAAAAACTGTATGTATACCTATATATACTATTGTTTTGCCATAAAAATAGATATAAACCTATTCTCAGTCCTACTGAATATACATATAAAATTTCATACAAATCGGTCAAGCTGTTTCGGAGGAGTATGGTAACAAACATTGTGACACAGGAATTTTATATTATATTAAATATATCTCGAACTATAAAGTCACAAATACAGAGGGTGCGGACATAAAAAACCGACCAAGTGCGAGTCGGACTCGCGCACGTAGGGTTCCGTACCATTATCTATAAAAACGGCAAAAAAAAAAACACCTATATTGTATGGGAGCCCCCCTTAAATATTTGTTTTATTTAATTTAATTATTTATTTTTAAAGTGAATACCTATATAACTAAATATTATGTGAGTATTTTAAGCGTCTACCTATTACCGTTATGAATTGCGAGCAAAAACGAGCAAATAAATCACGTTTGTTGTATGGGAGCCCCCTTATATATTTATTTTATTCCGGTTTTTAGTATTTGTAGTTTAGCAGCAATAGAAATACATCATCTGTGAAAATTTCAACTGTCCAACTATCACGGTTCATGAGATACAGCTTGGTGACAGACGGACGGACGGACAGCGGCGCCTTAGTAATAGGGTTCCTTTTTACCCTTCGGGTACGGAACCCTAAAAACGCTCTTCAAGAACGCACACATAGGCAATGTATGTATGTATACAATGGCACAGTATAAGTAATAGTACTAACGTAACAATAGTATGAAAATTTGCCTACATACGGGTAATTTTTCTATAGACAACCGCAGGAGTCCTGACAATGGTCTGCCGAAGTGGGTCACCCGGTGGCCTTTTTCAATCATTAATGAACTTTCAACTTCCTCAGTTAAATATGGGTTCACGGAAATCGATAATATCATTTTGGATTGATGATATTACGAACAATGCTTATGTAAACATGATAGTTCGACTATTTTAGGATACACGCACATTACAAAGAAGAAGAAAACATTTATTACGACATTACACGTATATTTACTAATCAACGTATATTTACATTTTTTTTTATACTACGTCATGTGGCAGACAAGCATACGACCCGCCTGATGTGAAGCGGTTACCGTAGCCATATGAACGCTCGCAACATATAGTGTCGCTCGCGCGCCGCCACCCCCGCTACCAACGCAACATCTCCTTCCTTTCTAATATACATACATAATAATTAAGTACCTATATTAAGTAATAAATTGATACTTTTAAAAAGAAGCTAAAGGAATTTAGGGTGTAAGTGGTTCATCAACATCTTTGAACCAAATCCAACCTCACCTGCATGTGATGCACTCTGCTGACTGACAAACGGGGCTCTGGCGAAAAGAGAGGTAGGCCATAGCGTATTTTTTAAGCTGCCCAACTGGGGAAGTACCTCCACCTCACAGAATACCGCAGCAATTAACAATTCCCTTGAGCCACAGTATAAGTAATAGTACTACGTACAGTATGGCCTCTCCCTGCCGCTCTCTCGTGTCGACCTCACCCTCACTCTGAGACAAATTTGGAACGGTTTGTATGGCGCCGCACGCACACACGCTTATTCACGCCCTGCACAGACGTCATTATTTATGTATTAGTTACTAACGCGACATTTGTATGGAGTGGCCGGGGTGTGCTTAAGCGTTTTTGTTGTTCTTGCGATTAAGTAAGGTCACCCGAAATAAGAAATGAAGGAAGGGGTATAGGCTGGCAACGGATCGGCGACCCCTTGGTGTTGCTGGGCGGTGGTGATTGCTTTCCATCAGGTGACCCCGTTTGCCCCCCTCTCATATAGAAAAAAGCGCTACCTTACTTATAACGAGTGATAACTTTAAATTTGTATTGTTACAAAGATAATAAAATGTTATGCATAGCTTGCTTGAGTAGTTGGCCAGGTGGTTTCTCACAGACTAGAATAGAATCACTCCGTCTCTTCCCGTGGATGTCTTACAAAGCGACTAAGGGAGATACATAATAAAACATCGATCAGGCCTCCCCAACCCGTCTGGCTAGCGTGGGGAGTGTAAGCCAAATCCTCCTTCTGTCAGGGACGGACGAGAGGGTCGTGCTCCTGTAGTGGAGACTAAAATGACCTGATGATGATGATGATATTATCTAGCTATATTATGATAAGATTTCTTTCTAAAAATTTGTATGCTTAGAACGGCAAAACATATAGGTATCATTATTGTATACAACATCTTACACATATCAACATTTCACCTATGTTTAACCAGGCCTCCGTTACTCCATGTACTTGCGCGCTATAGTTACCTACCGCCCGGCCGAGCGGTCTCGGGCCGTTTGCGGACCAAATTCAGGCCCTGCGATTGCTGTGGGATCGCGCGGTGTGGAGCAATCACAACTGTACGCTTGAGCATTTAGGCACATTTTAGCATGCAGCGGTTGCTGACGCGACGGAGTAGGCTATTATAGCAGTAGGTATTGGAAATTTTCTATTGAGTGAAGTATCTGTTACGTAGTAACTATTATGTAATCTGTGGTTTAACATTTTTTTTTTTCATGGACTTATTACACTATCTAGTCCCAAACTAAGCAAAACTTGTACTATGCGTACTAGATAACTGATTACATTTTTTTTTTATAAATACATAGAAAACACCCAGACCAAGACAAACAGACATGTTCATGCACACAAATATTTGTCTTGTGCGGGGATCGAATCTGCAACTCCAGAGTCAAATTGGTCATTGCTAACCAATCGACCACCGAGCTCGTCAATTATGATTCTGATTCTTGTACCTATGTAAAATATTAATTTTGTTTGTTATAGGTAATGGCTACATCGAAGGCACCGAGCTGGATGGTTTCCTAAAGGAGTTCGTGTCCAGCGCCAACTTCACTGACATCAGCCCTGACGTGAGTACAACGATGTACATATACTTTGGGGTATAAGCGGCTCACCACAATCTTTATATCCAAAACCAACCTCACCTGCACGTGGTGCACCCTGTCGTCTGGCGTAAGAGGCTCTGGCAAAAGATAGGTACGCTGTACACACGTATTTGTAGGCTGCCCGACAGGGAAAGTACCTCCACCTCATAGAATACTGCAGTCAAATAAGAATTCCCTTGAGAATTTTTGTGTACATGCGACTGAGTGAGGTCACCAAAAAAAATAGAACTGGTTGGTTGGTAGCGGGGGTAACGGCGCGTGAGGGATATGTTGCGAGCGTTAATATGGCTACAGTAACCGCTTCACATCAGGCGGGCCGTATGGTTGTCCGCCACCCGACGTAGTAAAAAAATACTTTTATACCAGTTACTGATAACGTTACCACAAAAATAAGGAAACTAGTTCAAGAAATACCGTTATTTTCCAATTTTCGTTCCAAAAATGACGGCTTTTTTATGTGGTACGAGTATGTGCGGCAGGAGAGAAGAGGTAGAGCAACAACGCATTTCAACAACGGTGTTTTAGTATTAATACTAAAATAACGTTCTTAATACCGTGATTTGATAAGGTTACCCAACATCAAGAAAAGCGTTGTCGTCAGCTCTACGTCTTCTCTCGCAACGCACATACCACATTAGAGGTGTGTGTTAAAATTTATATCAATTAAATTATTATGTTAATTAAATTAAACGTATAACACTGTAAAAATATACGATACGATAATGTTATTTTTAACGTTCTGTTAAAAATAATAAATTTTACAATCATTGCTGCTATTAACTCTCAAGTATGATTTTTTTTTTTTTTTTTTTTTTTTTTATTTGAGAGGGGGGCAAACGAGCATGTGGGTCACCTGGTGGAAAGCAATCACCACCGCCCATGGAGAGAGAATTATAGAAGAATTATGTATATATATAGAATATGTGTGTATTAAATGTAATAAGAATACATTTAAGTATAGTTTATGTAAAGTATATTAGTCACTTTTTATGTTTCATGTTAATATATTTTTAAACCGCATTCGTGGATGTCTGCACTTCCCGAAGATTGACTGGTAGAGAATGATTTTAGCATTAAGTCCGCCTTTTGTACCATTGGTCTTATTGTGGTCAATAAAGAATTTAATTAAAAAATAAATATGTAGGAAAGTCCATTGATGGTTATTTTATCCAACCTCGCTATTTGTTTATTTTAACATTAACGCCATTATAAAATAGTACGGTTTACATTAACTCTTTTGAATGGAAAGTTAATAACGAAATTAAGAGTGCCTGAATAAATAACATGTAGTGTCCGACCGAAACTAGTTTTTACGACCGAAACCGAAACCGAAACCGAATTTCGGCAAAAATCTCAGTTTCGGCCGAAACCGAAACCGAAACCGAAACTTTTACGAAACAATTATCTAACTGTAGGTACTTTTCTTATAATTAGGGGTGTAAGTGGTTCATCAACATCTTTGAATCAAAGTCAACTACACCTGCACGTGGTGCACCCTGCTAACTGACAAACGAAGCTCTGGCGAAAAGAGAGATAGGGAGCGTAATTGTAAGCTCATTTACAGGTCTCATAGCGGTGATTCAGACACAACTCGGATGATCGAGCACCTACAACTGGAGACGACGGAGCCATGGAACAGTATCCTTCCGCGGAGTTAGTGATTTTAGGAGACTTCAATGCCCACCACACCGAGTGGCTTGGCTCTCGATCCACTAACTTCGCGGGGAGGTCTGTTCACGACTTTGCTCTGGCTTATGGCTTCTCCCAGCTGATACACTCTCCAACGAGAATACTGGTCATCGAGGACCATACAAGCTCTCTTCTAGACCTTCTGCTGACCACATCCGGATGGGTATAAGATCACAGTGGACGCTCCTCTTGGGTCGTCAGAGCACTGCCTCGTCCGGACCTAGGTGCCCTGCGCTAGCCCTGACGCGCCCCTGATGGCGTCGTGTGTGGCACTACAAGTCGGCAGATTGGGATGGATTGCGTGAATTCTATGCATCGTACCCGTGGAGGCAGCTCTGCTTTGGGTCGGAAGACATTGACTCCTGTGCATTCGCTATGGCTGGGGCGATTATGGATGTGATGGAATTATTAATCCCAAATCGACGGGTGGCCACCGCGGGTGTTAAAAACGGCCGTGGTTTAATCGGTCTTGTAGCGAAGCTATACTTCGCAAGCAGGCTGTATACAGGACTTGGACCACGGCTCGTATTAATGGGGATCTGAATGTTTCTGGCCTGAAACGTGAGTTTAATGCTGCCTCGAGGTTCAGTAAGAGAGTGATTGCTAGGGCAAAGTATGATTTCGTCAGCAGAATTGGTGAGCACCTGGCTAAGCACCCAACTGGGAGTCGTGCTTTTTGGTCGCTCGCTAAGGCTGCCTAGGGAAACTTCTGTCAGTTGTCTTTTCCACCATTGCAAAAACCGGATGGCAGTCTGGCCTATAGTGATAAGGAGAAGACCGACTTATTGGGTAATCTCTTTGCTTCCGACACGACTCTCTCGACTCGACATTAAACGAGGGAGACGCCATACCACTTACTATCTCATGGTGCGATAACTCCATGCCGGAGATTTCGATTACACAGCGAGATGTCCGGCGGGCGTTGCTCTCCCTCGATATTCACAAGTCGAGTGGGCCTGATGGCATACCGGCAGTGGTGTTAAAGGTGTGTGCTCTTGAGTTGTGTTCTGCACTTACGCTCTCATACTCCACTAGGCAAGTTCCGGCTATGTGGAAGACTGCGAACGTACACCCTGTGCCTAAACAGGGCGACAGATGAGACCCATCGAATTACAGGCCCATTGCTATTACCTTCCTTCTCTCCAAGGTGATGGAGCGCGTAATCAATAACCGGTTCCTTAGATACCTAGAGGATCACGACTTCATCAGCGACAAACAATATGGCTTTCGCCATGGTCGCTCAACTGGTGATCTTCTAGTGTATCTTACGCACCGATGGGCTTTGGCGGTGGAGAGTCAAGGTGAGGCATTGGCGGTTAGCCTGGATATGGCAAAGGCGTTCGATCGGGTCTGGCACCGCAGTCTTCTTTCAACCTGCATGTTACCTGCATGCGGTTTGCCTGAGGGATTATGCGAATGGGTTGTTAGCTTCTTGTCCAGCAGAAGCATTAGAGCCGTTGTATTAATGCTGAGTCATTAATGCTGGCGTCCCGCAGGGTTCTCTTTTGTCCCCGACGCTGTTTCTGCTGCATATTAATGATATGTTGTCAATTGACAGCATTCATTGTTATGCGGACGATAGCACCGGGGACACTTATTACAGGGGCCGCGCAAATATCCCCCGTTCTTTGGTGGAGAAGAGCCACGAACAACTTGTGTCGGAAATCGGGGACACACTAAGTGGAGTGTCGGACTGGGGGCGACAAAACTTGCGTTTTAACCCCTCTAAGACATAAGTCTGCGCGTTTACCGCTAAGAAAACCCCATTTGCTGTGGCTCCACACTTGGAAAACACACCCCTCACCATCGCAAAATCTATTGGAATTCTAGGATTTGAAAATAAATTTAATGTAACGATATTGGCAATTAAAAGAGTCGGCCTTGAGTTTCTTGCCAGTTCTTCTCAAGAAGCCCCGTCGCCGGAACTGGCACTTAAATTCACTTTCACATTCAAGATAGTGTGATGAAAGTGAATCTAAGCTCTGCGGATTTAGAGTAGTAATGATTTACACATGTTTCTTATATTTAGTTTGTATGACGTTTCTAAGTGCTTTATAAAGTCCAAGGAATAAAGATATTTTGACTTTGACTTTGACTTTGAAATCTCCAGCGACGTTCAGTTTCGATGTCATCTGGAGGAGAAGGTCAAGCTGGCATCGAAGAAGCTAGGTGTGCTCAACAGAGCGAAGCAGTACTTCAACTCGCGGCAAAGGCTTCAGCTTTACAAAGCTCAAGTACGGCCGCATATGGAGTACTGTTGTCATCTATGGGCGGGAGCGCCTGGATACCAGCTTGTACCTTGTGACTCAATCCAAAGACGCGATGTGAGGATTGTTAACGAATCCAAATTGACGGACGGTTTAGAACTTTTGAGTCTGAGAAGAGATTTTGCTTCCCTTTGCGTGTTCTACCGATTGGACAATGGGATGTGTTCAGAGGAGTTATTTGACATGATGCCCACTGCCTCCTTCTACAGTCGCACCGCTCGCTATCGATAGGGAATTCATCCTCACATATTGGAACCGAAGTGGTCACTTACTGTGCGATTCCAGCGGAGTTTTCTTCCACGTACTACTAAGCTGTGGAATGAACTGCCTGTTGAGGTTTTCCCAGGAGAGTACAGCATGGGGTTCTTCAAAAAGGGCGTAAAGAGGTTTTTACAGGGTCGGCAGCGCGCACGTGATGCCTCTGGTGTTACAGGCGTCCATAGGTTATGGTAACTGCTTTCCATCAAGCGGGCCGTATGCTTGTTTATCACCTTAGTAGTATAAAAAAAAAGCTACCCGACTGGGGAATGTACCTCCACCTCACAGAATACCGCAGCCAAATAACGATTCTCTTGAGGGTTGTTGTGTTCCTGCGAGTGAGTGAGGTCACCAGAAAGGATGGAGGTGCTTCGTTGGCAGCGAGGGTGGCGGCGCGCGAGCGATATTTTATGTTGCGGACGTTAATATGCCTACGGTAACCGCTTCACATCAGGCGGGCCGTACGCTTGTTTGCCACCCGATGTATTATAAAAAAAATACGTTACGTTACCTTAAAATTGCTAGATACTTGGTTATAATTATTAAATTGAACGTTGAAACTCTAAATCTTTAATATTATCACCACTAATGCACTATAGTAAGTACCAAGTACCTAACTATTGTTAGTTTACATAAAGCATTACCGAATGATTTAAATTAGCCACAAAATATTCAGATAGTTATGTTAGACTTGATTCTACTTTAATATATACACTAGTTTGTTATACTAAATTATTATGTTTACTACCTACCCTTAATACAATATCACATGATAAAACTTACCGAATTCAAAACAAATCACACGAAAACTCACAAACAACAAACAAAACGCACTGCAAACGCAAACAAGTCACGACATGATTAGGCACGTGGACGCGGCAAAATGTCTTCGTCGCTTGGATGGAATTTACTGCGCCGAACATGACCGAGCACAGCGCGGAAACTCCCGAATGAAGTTTCGGTTTCGGTCGTAGTTTCGGCAGGTTTGCCGCCGAAACCGAAACTAAACCGAAACTCGTTATTTTTGCCGAAAGTCGACCGAAACCGAAACCGAAACCGAATATTCGGTCGGACACTAATAACATGTTATGTTAATTAACAGTTCCCTTCACATGTTATTTTTTAGCACAAAATTAATAACACTTAATCCCACCTCTATACCACATAGCGCGGTATCTATATATCTAATTAATTCTGTAAATCCTTCTCTAGCCTCTCTGTCATTAGCTGGATAGGTACGGATATGTAAGACTGCAGCTCGCTGCGTCTAATCTATGCAACTATCCACTTCAGTGCACACACGGACTGACGTGCAACAGGAAATCCTATTGTTGATATGTCTTCCAGTTCGCAGAGACCTACATCACTAAGCACCTACAAAATAGTATATGTATAATTATGTAGGGTAAAACCTCGCATTCTGATATCTGACATATGGGACAAATCACTACATAGTATAAAACAAAGTCGCTCCCGCTGTCTGTCTGTCTGTCCTTATGTATGCTTAGTTCTTTAAAACTACGCAACGGATTTTAATGCGGTTTTTTTTAATATATAGAGTGATTCATGAGGAAGGTTTATATGTATAATACGTATGCATAATATAGTAGATAAACACAGATAATTTTAGAGGTTTCTAATGTGATGTCGTAAAAAAACTCATTTTTTTGCGCTTATCAAAATAATGTAGTACAGTGTTGTACACTTTAGTATGGTCTACAAAAAGCCGCGATACTCTATCTCTTAGGGATAACCCACAATAACCATTTTTTATCCTTTACTTTTTACGAGAAATAATGGCTTATTTACGAAGCGATTTTAAGCAATACAGCATTAATCCCTCAATTAAGTACCGTAAATACATTGTGCATTTAAAATAGATCAATATTTCATTCATTCGAATTGAAATAATTTTTAATTCGAATGAAGTAGTTCCTGAGATTAGCGCGTTCAACCAAACAAACTCTTCAGCTTTATAATATAAAGTATAGATATGCCAAGATGATTTGTCCCCTGATAACAATCAGTTAAAAAACAATTTTTAATAAACAGATAAATCGACCAATGCCAGCCCCGTCCCTCGTCAGTTGTCAGCGAGAAATTAATCCACGGGAAGCTCACAATGGCGGCGTAACCGAGCGCACGGTTCCATATAATTTTATTTTATTATAACTCGAAGTAAAATATATTTTTAATGTTATAACAGACATCTAAATGCGAAAACGAATTATTTGCAATTCATTCTTTCATTCGATGATTTTATGAACAGGGTCACTACCGCCTAAGCTAAAGCAGATTACGATCGAAGTTTTTGATTGGGAAAATCATACATTAAGGGTGACAAATCAACATCGAGCTATGCTGCGCTGTACTGCGCTGTGCTATGTTTGGTCAACTCGCTCGTCTAATATTTAAATGAGGATACAAACAAACCATGCTGTGCTGCGCTGTGTGAGGCTACGCTCTGTTTAAAAACACAGCAGTCTCGAGCGAGGCGCGCTAACCCGCCGTGCAGAGCCGCGCTGTGCCGAACTGTGCTATGTTTTTATGGAGCTCTGCCATGCTGCGCTATGTCGAGCTGTGCTAGGTTTTTCAAACATGGAGCACGCTGCGTGCCTCCATCGCCCTCAGACGTTTCTCTCACTCTCGTACTCCCATCTCGGTCGCACTAGTGTATGCGCGCACAAACAAACAAGAACGAACGAGTTTCATTAGCTCATTCAAACAGGTCAGGTAACACGTGTTGTGTCGAAATTTAATATATACTTTTAATACTGAGCTAAGCAAACCGCAGCACAGCTTGATGTTGATTGTTAAAAAAAGAAACACTGCACAGCACAGCGCAGTACAGCGCAGCATAGCAAAGCGGAGCACAGCTTGATGTTGATTGTTAAAAAAACGTAGCTTAAGAAACACAGCACAGCATAGCTCAGTACAGCGCAGCATAGCTCGATGTTGATTTGTCACCCTAACAATTGGTCGCCGCCGCTCCACTTCGACTAGATACCGCACTATCTAAAAACAACAGCTCCGTGAATGCGGCAACTCAATATTGTAGTGTGCGTAAAACAATGTGCAGAGATGCTAGTGTGCATGAAGAATTGTATTGCAACTGATGTGCCGAGATGCTAGTGTGCGTGAAGAATTGTATCGCAACAGGCTCGGATACGCCGAGTTCGGCGTAGTATTGGTTGCCGCATTTTACAAGTGCGCCGCGGCATCTAGTTTAAGCGGAGCGGAGACCAATTGATAATCTAACAGCACTTTAAATTTGAGCTAATAGTTATAAGTTTAGCCGGTAGGGACGGAGGCGCTCACCGACTAAAGTGAAGATGTTTGTCACAAATTTAAACAGAAATCCGATTTACGCAATCAAAAAACCCAATGGGAACCGGCATCAGTTCAGGCGGTAAGCTCCAGATTTTTTGATTCTGAATATCAAGCTCCCGCATAAATTTATTGTAAATGTGTTTAGCTTAGCTAGTAGAAACCCTGGAGCTCTAATGACTGAGTTGAAGATGATTGTCAACAACTAAAAAGAAAGACCCATTTTTTTGATTTTGCCGAGCTCGGTGGCGTAGCGGTCAATGACGCGGCTTCGACGCCAACGCTCGTGGGTTCGATTCCCACATAGGACAAACATTTGTGTGCATGAACATATCTGTTTGTCTTAGTCTGGGTGTTTTCTATGTATACTAAGTATGTATTTACAAAAAAAAATGTATTTACGAATGTTTATCAGTTGTATAGTACACATAACACAAGCTTTGCTTACTTTGAGACTAGATGGCGCTGTGTAATTTGTCTGACAATATTTATTTATTTATATATTTTTAGTATCAAAATATTCGATTATTATTATTCGATTAGCTTAGATTGGGAGTAAGTGTGTTCAGCTTAGCTAGTAGAAACCTGGAGCTTTACCGACTGAGCTGAAGATGTTTGTAAATAACTAAAACGTAAACCTATTTTTTGAATCAAAATAATCGATATATCGATGGCAATCGACTTGGACTTCAGCGGTAGGGCCCCTGGAGGATACAGGCTTTTCCCAATTAGCGACATACTGAGGTACATGGAACCAGACCGCCAGGAGAGAGCACAAAAGATCCATGAGGGTGGACGTGTCACCGGCACTGGACCCACACTAAGATAAGATGGTTCAAAAATATCGTTGACATAAATACTTTAGTTATAAATAAATTTAGCACATGTATAAACCAACAATTCAAATGACGTAATAGTTTTCTCAAGATATACGGAACTACGGAACCCCAAAGGAGAGTTAGCAATTTCGAGAGTCGTTGTCAATCCCACTCTACGTAGCCGTCAGGAAAATGTGAAGATTTATTATTCACTCGTCTGTTTTCATATATTTTTGAGATCAGCGGCTAAGCTGAAGAGAATTCCCAATTCCCATCGGATTTTTTGATAGCAAAAATCAAACTTCAGCCACAGTATAAGTAATAGTACTAACGTACTTCAGCTTAGATTTATGGTACCTACTCGTGTTTAGCTTAGATGGTAGAAACTCTGGAGCTCTACCGATTAAACTGAAGATGTTTGTCAATATAAGTAAAACGTAAAACCTATTTTTCAAATCAATATATTCGAGGGTAATCGGCTTCAGCTTCGGCGGTAGGACTCCAGCCCCCCTAGCCAAGTGTAATTCGTAGCGTAACGAACGTTAGATAGATCACGTGACATTTGTCAATTCTCATACTAAAATGTTCGATTTTGACAAATGTCACGTGATCTATCTAACGTTCGTTACGCTACGAATTACACTTGGCTATGGGGGCTGGGGTTCTGACACTTACGAAAAAATACACTTACATAGGTACGAGTATATTCAAAATTAATTTAATTTTATACACTTCGCCTAACTTATCTCCGTTTATAGTAAAACCGTAGCCTTATTGTCAATCCCGTCTCATTATTTTCCAATTAGAACGCTTTTAGGCTTGTTCTCGAGAGGCTGTTTATTAAATTCAGCTACGTCGAACGTTTTCTATAAATAAAACTCAATTCCTGAAAGCATCTTGCATTCTTTATCTACGTCGTATTAAATTAAACGCTGAATTACTTAATTAAGTAAATAAATAATAATAAATAAATTTTCTTGGACAAATTACCTACGACCTCTAGATGACAGGTCGAATGCTCTCCAACTTTCCAAGTGAGCTACCAGCCCTCCTAGCCAAGTGTAATTCGTAGCGTAATGAACGTGACATTTGTCAAAATCGAATATTTTAGTATGAGAATTGACAAATGTCACGTGATCTATCTAACGTTCGTTACGCTACGAATTACACTTGGCTAGGGGGGCTGGAAGGTTTGTGATGGTGACGAATTTTTGCATTTTATATTTTCTACTGTGTAGTCGCAGTGTGGCACCATCTACCTATTAAGTATTACACTAGTAAACAAGGCATAGCAGTCCATCGTTACAGATGAAATTCGGCTACTTTTTGATATCTCACCTAGGCGGGGGAGGTGAATTTTTCCATTTTTAAAATATTTATAATAATCTTGCAAGTTAGCCGTAATCGACTATTTAAATAGTCATTAAATTATACACGGCCATCTAGTCCCAAACTAAGCACAGCATGTACTATGGGTACTACATAACAGATATAATACTTAAATACATTTTTTTTGTAAATACATATTTAATATACATAGAAAACACTCAGACCGAGACAAACAGACATGTTCATGCACACAAATATTTGTCTTGTACGTGGATCGAACCCGCGACCTCGGAGTCAAAGTGGCCATTGCCACGCATTCGACCAACGAGCTCGTCAAATATAGTCTCTAAAAAAATAGCGTATTTTGTAAGCCATCCGACTGGCCCAGTCGGACTAGGGAAGTATCTACCTCTACCACACATATTCCGCAGTATTCCGCCGCGGTATTCCGCAGCCAAGTACCAATTCCTTTGAGGGTTGTTGTGTTCCTGCGAGTGAGTGATCACCAGAAAGAAAGGAAGGAGTTACAGAGTTGGAAGAAAGGAAGGAGTTGCAATATTGCATGTTGCGAGCGTTAATATAGCTACGGTAACCAATTCATATCACGTTGGGCCGTATGTTTGCCCGACATAGTATAAAATAAAATGAAAAAAAAAACTAGTTAGAAAGTCCTTCCTTTGTTGGTCATAGCGATTGAAAAATTGAAAAAGATAGGAATTGCTGACATAGACGAATAACTTTCATCGACCCGGGGCCCTACGGGCTTAGCTGATGCCGATCATTACCATTAGATTTTTTTTTTGCGAAAATCAAACTTCACCTTAAATTTATGGTACTTATGTTTAGCTTAGCTGGTAGGAACACTGGAGCTCTATCGACTAAGCTGAAGATGTTAGTCAATAACTTTAACGTAAGACCAATACTTCGAATCAAAATATTCGATGGTAACCGGCTTCAGCTTCGGCGGTAGGGCCCCCCCCCGGATCCAAAATCCTGCCATGCTCTGTTCGCAGAGAAATTTTAACTAATTAAACCTATTTAGGACGAGCTCGGTAGTCGAATGGTTAGCAATGGCCACTTTGACTCCGAGGTCGTTAGTTTGGGACTAGATGGCCGTGTGTAATTTGTCCAGGAATATTTATTTATTTATATCCAAATCAAACTATGCTTTACTACATACAATATTTATTTCTAAGAAAATCCAAAAACAAATGGTGTCCCTGTTACAATACAAAGAATATGACTTAAATTTCGGTGTCCAATGTTGCACTATAGGCTACAGTATAAAACACTATACATAACTCACACTACACTAATGCAAACACTAAAGCAATGTCTATTAAAAGTCCGGAATATTTTAGGTAAGAATTTATTTCCATTTTTCCAAGATTTTTAAACGACACAATAAACACCAAACATTTGGTTTGTCGTAAAAATCTAAATTTTTGGTAGAAATTCTTTATTTTCATTTCTTTTCTATTTTTCTTATTAAGTCTTCAGTCCGCTTCCACACACATTCTATTGAATCTTACAAATCCATAAGGGCAATCATCTCCTGTGAAAGCAGCATACTTTTGTAAAGGTACAGAACTACTAATAGATGCGTCATTTTGAAAATTTTTGTATGGCGTAATACTTTCGTGTAGACTGCTTCTTTGCAAATCTGCTAGTCTTTGAATAAATTTTGAAGCTTCGTTAGTAAATCCATCATTTAGATATCTATTACTATTTATATTTCTATAATTTAATATAGTACCATCTGCAGCATTGAAAAGTTCACCATTTCTCCTTGCATTGTTCCAAATAGATTCCAGTTTTCTTTCTAGATCTTTTTCTTGGGCTTCATCGTATACGCTCCTTTCTTTTTGTAACTCTGACACTTCACTTTTCTGAGTGCTTAGATTTTCCTTTGTCTCATTATAACTTAGAGTATCCATTGGATCACTGTTCCGAATATGTTTTGATATGTTGTCACCATTGTCTATATGTATAGGAATACCAATCACAGATAGAATAATACACATCACTATAATTATTACATTAAACATTATTTCGATAACGTCACCGCGCAATGCACTGCGTGAGTATAATAACTAAAACAATTTGTATTGACAGAGGTAGTTTAATGATGTATATTAACTAAGTATGCCGTATACCCGTATTAAGTTAATGACAATGGGTTAACTTGAATTTATTTTATGCCTCATTAATAACTAGTCAATATTTGCATTAGGTTAATGAGCAATGGTTATCGGCTATAACATAATCACCAAAAAGAATGTAGTCAATAAAATTTGTATACTTTATTAATGCTATATTACATAAGCTGTTACTCATTGATATAATTGAAGACATTTAGATAATTTAGTAGAATTGTCTAACACTAGCAACCCGCACATAACTTTGCCCGAATTGAAATATATAATGTATGGACAATGTTTATTTCACTTTATGGTGAATCTTTGTTTTTCTAATAACGGAATAGTTTCAAGTCCATTCACATATATTCAAGATCACAATTCGCACTCTGTCTTTAATCACACAATATCCATAAATAGAACTACATCTTCTAGACCATTTTTTGTAATACATATTTCCTTTGCGTCACGTAAAAACTTCTTGAAGCTCAATATCTTCATTAATTTCCTCATTTTTATCTTCAACAAGTTTGTAATATACTCCCTAGTGCTCTTTGTAGAAAATAAAGATTTTATAGGCAATGGTATAACGTTTTCTTTTGTCATCGGAATGATTTACGCTGTATTGAAATCAGCTCCGTGTTTTGGTATAACTTCTCCCAACATCTTTAATTTATCCATTTTTATCTTCGATACTTGAAGGAGATTGTGACATATCCCTATTTTTCTTTGTAGTTTTCTCCGGTATTTTAGAAATAACATTGACTGAAATTTTTATATCAGCCAATCTATGGGCTTGCATTATGTTGTATTCCCTCCTGTGTTTTTTATTTCTAATGATAGTTTCTGCTTCGTTTTTCTGTTTTCTTTTCTTGTCTTGGCATTCTTGTACCACTACTATTACATTGTCTGATTATATTTACTAAATAACAATATAATATCGATAGGTACAACCTCAACTAAATAAATGTTCGTTTGAAATGATGTTATCGTTATAACCAGTTATTGAGGGCAATCAACTAATGGATCATTTAAAATCCATTTGGTAATTACTACTGAATGATTAAATCACTGTTTAACTTTTAAATATTTCTCATAACGATTACTATGTTGTCATTAGTGGTGGCATTGATATTGTTTTCAGTTTTATAGATAGCAATAATAAATTGTAAGCGAGTTGTGTTTACCTTTATAACCTTATTTTTTTCAACAAAATAATCTATATAGGTTGTTGAATTAAAATTGTTAGTTGTCTGTCCGTTGTCCTTAAGGACTAACGATTATGGACATGAAGCAAAAAGTTTGTTGCATGCGGTCTGGATGACATAAAACATACCTGAAGAATAGATACAAGGACCTAAAGCGCTTTCGACATATTCGCTTTAACACCCTCACAGGCTAGAGAGATGACAGCCATTTTTGAGTGCACATTTGAGGCACATTTTAACTATTAATGTTGATTAGTTGCGAATGTGTGGATGATGAAATTGCCAACCTGGCTGGAAGGTTGTGGGGCGTTAGTGAGCTATGAATTTTTGAATTCGAAATTTTTCCTATGCAAAAAATGTTATTGAGGCTTTATCTTACAACATCTCATATAATTTTTAAATAAATAAATATTTCTGGACAATTTACACAGCGCCACCTAGTCCCAAATTAAGCGCAAAGCTTATGTTATGGGTACTAGACAACTGATAAAATGTACTTAAATACATTTTTTTTTGTAAATACATACTTATAATACATAGAAAACACCCAGCCCTTGACAGGTTCATACACAGAAATATTTGTCTTGTGCGGGAATCGAACCCGCGACCTCGGAGTCAAAGCGGCCATTGCTAACCATTCGACCACCAAGCTCGTCAAATTGAATACTAGACTTTAAAATGTTGTAAGGTTGAAATTCAAAGTGCCTCAAGAACATTTTTGCATAGAAAAAAAATTGACAATAACTTAATTGATATGAAAATGTCTGATTACAAATAGTATTTTATTCGTCACTACCTTCCACCCGCTCGCCTTCGCCCGCATTAACTTTTTTTTAGTAAAAATTAACCTATGTTAATTAACAGGCAATTTGATCTACACTACTTTGCGTGCTTCCGCCACCAATTAGTTCATGCAAGCAACTGCCGGCCGGCACCCACCCACTACCGTTAGTAGTTGCATGCGACTGCCGTGGCTGCTTTGATCGTCTGTGCTCCAGCTGCTGTAGTCGTCTCGGCGAATCTCCAACATCTGATACAGAAGACCACGGCAGTCGGGGCAGTGGCGGTCGCATGTATCTTCTGTTAATATAAATAACACCTGAATCAATTAACTATGTTAATTAAGTTTCATGTTGATCGGTTTAGTAGTTTCGTCGTGAAAGCGTAACAAAGAAACTCACATTCACATATAGTAGGGATTATTAATAATCCACCTCCTTGAAAGTAACCCTGGCGGCACCCATGAGTACTTTTTTTTTCAACAAAAATATTTTACAATTTGCATACGCCTTTTTTTTTATACCACCAGTGTGGCAAACAAGTATACGGCCCGCCTGATGGAAAGCGGTAACCGTAGCCCATAAACACAAAGAAGGTAATAAAAAAAAACTTTAAAACTCACGTGAGACATTATACTAAATTAATTAGATAAATTAAACGGGTCACTCACGTCTTTTTGTCGGGAAAGCCGACTAGTTTCGATCTCAAAAGGAGACCTTCTTCAGGGCGAATGTCCAGACACGTCCACCCTTTGTCTCTCGCGCCGGACACTGTGCGCCAATGCGCGCGCCGCACGACTGGAAAGGGTGGTGGGGGGTTGGTGCGTTGATTGGTGGAGCGCTGCCTTCGACGATGACGTAGTGGCAGCCGGTGGATCCAATTCTTCTATCTCTCCGGGCGCGTGATCATCTAGTGCGCTTACCATGTGGTGGTAAAAACTGACAGTATCAGCATTGGCGACTGTATCGTGACTCTCTTTAGAATCACACTGGAGCACTGGTTTCCAGGCCGTTGGCAATACCCATCCGGTATCACGGTTGAAATTCGGACGTCGACTAATTTCGATAGCTTCGCGGATTTTACGTGGAACAAAGAACTTTTCCTTTGCAACCACCTTAGCCTTATCGAATCGGATGTAATGAGAGACGCCCGAATCCAGTACGTGTTCCGTGATCGCTGAACCATTTCTGTCCAAGTTTTTTAAGCTCCTAATATGTTCTGAGAGTCTTGTCGCTACATTGCGTCCTGTTTCCCCCACGTAGCTGCTGCCACAGTCACAAGGTATCACGTAAACACCTGGTGTCCCCAGCGGGTCACTATCCTTCGGAGACCGCACCCATTGTCTCAAGGCCGAAATCTGGTTTTGATAAGAAATTTTCGGCGTAAAAGGTAGAAACATGGGTGCCCTCTCCACCGAGGCTGGTCTGGGTTTTGCGTTTGTGCTCACCCTTATACACTGTCTCCATCGGTAGCCGTTATGTTCCAGTACTTGTCTCACATGTCTCAGCTCTGCGTCCACATACTGTGGATTACATATGAACTGAAGAAGGTCTCCTTTTGAGATCGAAACTAGTCGGCTTTCCCGACAAAAAGACGTGAGTGACCCGTTTAATTTATCTAATTAATTAAAAAAAAAACTTGTTTATTTGTATAATTTTAGGACATTTATTTATCAACAAAAACATAATAAAATTAACAAAAACACATTAAAAACATATTCTATTCTTCATCGTCCCCAAATGTCAATTGCATAATAATATCCGTATCCCCTAGCGGACACGACTCTTATCGCCACGTTGTTGTATCCTATCCCTCCGTATAAAATTGAGGGGGAGGCGTACTGCGTGTATCCGACTTCGGTAGCTTGAATGGCTGAAATTCGAGTTGTGACGTTCCCTCGGTATATGAAGTCTTGATACTGTATGGCATTTTGTATGGCAGGCTGGTAGAGGTAAGTCCTGAAAATATAAGACTCTGATTTGCGAACGTCTATAAGCAAATGCCTCGAAAGCACTGACTGCTTACCATAAGGCAGGGCAAGACGAGGCCCTAGCAAAAAGAGAGGAAGGGCATAGCGTATTTTTTGAGCTGCCCGACTGGCGAAGTACCACCACCTCACAGAACACCGCAGCCAAAGAACAATTCCCTTGAGAGTTGTTGTGTATCTGCGAGTGAGTGAAGTCACCAGAAAAAACCGGACAAGTGCGTGTCGGACTCGCCCACCGAGGGTTCGGAGGATATTTTTCATTATGAATAAGAAATAATACGTTGGAAAATATAAATAAAATATATTTTCCAATGTGCACATCAAGCCCTTTCATATGATACCCCATTTGAACTAGACGTAGTAACTATATAATAGTAACTATATAAAAAAATATAGACCCCTATTTTTTTAAATTTAATTACAAGTGTATAGTTTTGAGATTTATTCTTGTACTTGTAGTCTATAACGATGTTACTTGCCAAATTTTATAGTTCTAGGTCAACGGGAAGTACACTATGAGTTTTGATTCCCTTGAGAATGTGTCGAAATATGCGTTTTTTGCTGAATAAACGGCCGTATCTTTTTTTTTATGTAAACTTAGCAGTTTGATTTTTTTACAACTTTATGGGACCGTAGACCTGAGTATACATTTCAAATTTCAGCTTGATACCTCCATGCATTCTCGACATAGAGGGCCTAGGGCCCGTGAAGTTCGGGGCCCGAAAGTTATGTTTTTAATTTTTATTTTGGAAGTGAAAACTTCTTTAGTAGCTTCGGAAATACAATGTTGCCTAGTGCCCGCTTTATAGACTACAAGCCCATAGAAAAAAAATACCTGTGAAATGAACCATCATGAATTACGCTTAGAAAGAAGGCTGTTATCAGAAAATAACTCTGAGCACTATGCCGTCATTTCTGAGCGGTACAGGTAAATTAAAAATTTGCACTGATTTCCTGCACCACCGCACCGCTTTAGTACGGCACTAGATTTTCTGACATTTATTTTTAATCATCTATAAACTATAAAAAAGCCGTACATTAATAATTAATCGTAATTCCTCACTTGTACCTGGGAAATTCCATTTACTCATGTACTCACCTGTACCGCTCAGAAATTAGCGTTATTCACGATAGTTCATTTCACAGGTATTTTTTTTCCATGGGCTTGTAGTCTATTAGCCTTAATCCGCCACTGCACTCTGCCACTTTTCAGTATAAAAAAGTGGTCAGTTATCTTAGGGAACCAAACGTACCTATTTAAAAGCCGGTCACCAGGGTAAAGGTATCCAACATTGAGGTTAGCTCTCGGAGACTTCACCACAGCCGTGTAACTGAGGCCGACTACGGCCAACAGAGAAAGTACTAGTGCAGCCTTCATCTGGAATAAGTATATATCAATAATGTTATGTAATATATAAAATTCTGGTGTCGCGGTTATTGTTACCAAACTCTTTCGAAACGGCTGGACCGATTTTTATGAAATTTTGTGCGCATATCGGGTAGGTCTGAGAATCGGCCAACGTCTATTTTTCATACGCCTGAATGATAAGTGTGACCCAACCCTAAATATTTTTATTGACAATTTATAATTCATTTATAATATTAGTATACTAGGGATATATTTTAAGATACAATAATTAATGCTCCACGTATTGCTAATGTTTACGTTACGGTAGCTGCTATAACTTAAGGTCAACCTTGGCTGTATGTGGTGTACCCTGCTAATACACAATAGAGAGGCTCATGCGAATATAGAGATAGAACATGCTACCCCGACTAAGGAAACCTCCACCTCACAGAAGACCGCAACTATTAAAAATCAATACCTTAAAATTAGGATTGTTATGGTCCTGTGAGTGCATGAGGTCACCAATCATAAGGAGGTGCTGAGTTAGCAGCGCAGATATAATTATAAAGAAAACCATATTTCAAATCAAATGAAAAAATGTTCCATCGCGCAAGCAATACACGTTTATTGTCAGCTCATAAGCTACTGTAATAATTTTGCATCAGGCGGGCCGTATGCATATATGTTTAACATTCTACATGGTATGAAAAAATGGGGTGTGGCTGTGTCATGGACACGGTCGTGTGTCGTACGTGAATACGTTATATGCACTAAAATTATCACAAAGTGGCAGCGCTTCCTTTTTCCCGTTCGCGCTGCTCCACAGTCCTTACTTAACGTAATAAATACTTTGATCCTTCATCTATACAGTGGTGTGATTGAATTTTGGATGGAGATGATAGATTTGTAGCTGTAACACTAAACTGTATCCCCCGTTTTTTTTTTATGGGAGACAATAAAAAAAAAACGGGGGATACAGTTTAGTGTTACAGCTACAAATCTATCATCTCCATCCAAAATTCAATCACACCACTGTATAGATGAAGGATCAAAGTATTTATTACGTTAAGTAAGGACTGTGACTAATGGAAGCAATTTTAAAAGTCAAAATCTTTCAAGCAAAGACAATAAAAATTACACGTAAATAAACACAAAGAAATATACAGAGACGGATTAAGAACTTAAAAATAATTTTTAAATCAATTAAAATGGATACTATTTAACGCAACATCAAATAAATACATTGCAAACCTAACCTAACCTATTTTGCACAATAAAAAATACTTATTGCACATCGAATGCAGGATGTGCGTTCAGACTAATTTGATGTGCAAATCAGATTTTTCTTTTGTGGATCAATTTAATATTATTCATTAAAAAATGAATTTACCTTGCAGTTTTCAGTCTTCACAGTATTTCAAACAGTAATACCGTTGAAGGTGTACATCTCTGATTTATTTATAGTGTAGAAGACACTTGTTTTGATAAAATGATAACTGATAGCATATCTTGATGTCTCTGAGTCATAATGACAAACTGTACTTTAGTGATATCATTGTAATGAATAATCAGGGTTGTCATGAATAAATGACAACCCTGATTATTTGGCTGCGGTAGTCTGTGAGGTGATGGTACTTCCCCAGTCGGGCAGCTTAAAAAAAGTTGTTTTAAAACAGTTAGAATTTTCCTTTTTCTCTTTAGGGGCCATCCATAAATTACGTCACATGAATTTCATGATTTTTTTAACCCTCTCCGTCCTTGTCACAGCTGGTCACATTTGTGAGACTCCCCCCCTCCCCAGTGTCACGTCACATATTTTGCAATTTTACATCTAGAGTTGCAAATGTTAATAGTTCAAAGTTCGTGTTTTAGCACTTAGATTATAATAGAATTTGAAATGTTACGCCACGAAATTTAGGAGCCTTCCCACCCCTTTGTCACACAATATCACACTTCGTCGACCTCCCTCCCCCTTAACGTGTGACGTAAGTTATGGATGGCTCCTTATATTATAGTTTAGGGACTTTGGTCTTAAAAAAACATGTCAGTCCCATCGTACTCTATCACCTATTTAGTTTATTAAATAAATAAAACTTTTCCCACCATACTGTCTGAATTTCCAATATTTGTTTCTCCTTTTCTGTTTTCTTTCATTAGAGTTAAAAATCTTTTATAAAACGTTAGCAGTATAATTTGTTTCTAATTTTTAAAGAAAAATAAATTAAACTAAAACTAATCTAAAAACCTATATATTTTATCTATAAAGAAAAAAAAAGTTACGCGACAAAAAAATACAAAATATCCCCAAGATCGTTGCCTATCGGCAGTGTCCCCAGAAGACGCAGCATTACCTCGCGATGAAGAAGAAATGTCTAAATAATTTGTCGGCTGACAGGCCCCACGGCCTCAAGGTCTCTACCCCAAAGGCTCAAACATGTACGCGTAACTGTTGCTTAAATTACTATAAAATATTGGATTGTAAAATTTAAAAAAAAAACTGTTTTTTTTTCAACCCTGCATATGCGTCAGTCAGTAAACAGATTATAGCCTGACGCATATGGGGTGGAAACAATAAATGGTTTCATTAGCCTATTTCCTAAGCTATACAAGATATTGACCGATTAATGCTGAGAATGTATGACGAACTCTATCAAAATGGTATCAATAATAATTATAAAACAAAATAGATAAATAAATATTTCTGGACAATCTACACAACTCCATCAAGTCCCAAATTAAGCGCAAAGCGTGTACTATGGGTGAATCTAGCCTAATTGTTTTTATTGTATATCGGGTGGGAGACAAGCTTACGGCCCGCCTGATGTAAATCAGTTACCGTAACCATATTAACGCTCGTGGCATGAAATATCGCTCGCGCGCCGCCTCCGCTACCAACGTCGCAACTCTTTCCTTTCTAGTGAAATCACTCACTCGCAGAAACACAACAACCTGCAAGGGAATTGTTATTTGGCTGCGGTAGTCTGTGAGGTGGTGGTACTCCCCAGTCGGGCAGCTTAAAAATATACGCTATGCCCTACCTCTCTTTTCGCCAGAGTCTCGTTTGTCAGTCTGCAGGGTGCACAACGTGCAGGTGAGATTGGCTTTGGTTCAAAGATTTTGATGAACCATTTACACCCCAGTATTACATACTTCTATTATATATAATATATATAACAACAGTTTATGTAAACTAATAATGAGAAATAATGAATATTATCTCGGTATTTATTTGGCATATAGTTTTTAAATCATCATCATCATCATCAGGTCATTTTAGTCTCCACTACAGGAGCACGACACTTTCTGCTAACGGTGTGGTCGAAGAAAAGATGATTAACGACATACAAAAATCCAAAAAAACATTAAACGAAATCTACTAAAAGGAATGATATAGAAACGTGGCTGCCAACAACGAAAATCATGAAGAAAACACATCAACTTACCTAAAGTTATTGTGAGCTATAAAAGTAGAAAGGTTAAGGTAAAAGTGCTTGGAAAGTAGAATAGGTCCGACGTTGGCTCTCGGCCAGACTCAGGTTATTTCGTAAGCTATCAGAATTATTGCGGATACTGAATGACGAAACATTTTTATAGAACCTATTATTTATACCAGTGGTCGAAATTCGACCATTTTAAATGGAAAATATTAAATTGATCCACAATAACCTACTCCAAACGTTACTCTATATTTATGTATGTAGATACAGGCTGATCATGATGATGATGATGAAAAAAAATATGGGACCAATCTGGAACTATACTCTTTCAAATAAAAAAAAGTTTTTTTCAAATCGGTTTATAAATCACGGAGTAATTAAGTTACATACATTATAAAAAAAATACAGCCGAATTGAGAACGTCCTCCTTTTTTTGGAGTCGGTTAAAAATAACCTGAATTGCACGTCAAATTAATCTGATCACACATCAAATCCTGCATTTGATGTGCAATAAGTATTTTTTGATATTCAAAATGATTAGGCAGGCCTCCGTCACTCCATGTACTTGCGCGCTATAGTTACCTACCGCCCGGCCGAGCGGTCTCGGGCCGTTTGCGGACCAAATTCAGGCCCTGCGATTGCTGTGGGATCGCGCGGTGCGAAGCAATCACAACTGTACGCTTGAGCATTTAGGCACATTTTAGCATGCAGCGGTTGCTGACGCGACGGAGTAGGCTATTATAGCAGTAGGCATTGGAATTTTCTACTGAGTGAAGTATCTGTTACGTAGTAACTATTATGTAATCTGTGGGTTAGGTTAGATTTGCAATGTATTTATTTGATAGATAGGTATCCATTTTAAATTATGACAAAAGAGTATATATGCGTGTATGTGTGAAATACATGGTGATGTCTTTTTTATTTCTAGCATTCTGCATTCCTTTTCTATATTAACTATAAGCACAGTATAAGTAATAGTACTACGTACAGTATGGCATCTCCCTGCCGCTCTCTCGTGTCGACCTCACCTCCCCTCTGAGACAAATCGGGAATAGTTTGTATGGCGCCGCACGCACACACTCTCATACATGCTTTGCACAGACGTCATTGTTTAAATAGTAGTAAACGATGCGACATTTGTATAGAGTGACCGGGGTGTGCTATAAGTGTGCGAAATTTCATACTCCTCCATCAAAACCATAGGGTACTAATTTTTTGCTTTACATATTAATATAGATAAATAAACTAAAAATAAGCGGGGCTGATTTATATACATTTATATATGGGCCATAGGAATTGAACATCATTACAATAAAAATTGGCTACAAAGCGCTTACTCAAAACAGTTCAGTCAGTTTTCTATGTATTATATGTATGTATTTACAAAAAAACAATATACAGGCAATTTGATCTACACAACTTTGCATGCTTCCGCCACCAATTAGTTCATGCAAACTACTGTCGGCCGGCACCCATCCACTACCGTTACTGACTGTCGTGGCTGCTTTGGTCCGACAGGTAAGACCGACGGTTTAACGTGCCCTCTAAAGCACGGAGGAGCTCTAGATAAATAAAACCATCCATAGACAGGCTACGGTCGACGTTGCTTAACTTACGTGTTGCATGCATGTTTTCTGATGCAATGATGCATAACAGTATGGGTTTGCCATATCTATAGGAATATACGTATCACTGAACAAAACCACAGATCAGAAAACATATTTCCTCATTTTTGTTAAAAACTTTTTAAAATATGTTATAGAAAACAGGAAGTGTGTGAAACTGCAATATGTTGCAATTTGTCAGGTGCAGTAAAGGCGCGGACACATTGGCGCGTTGCCAGATCCACGTGCATCGTATAAGTGTGGATGCTACGTCGTCATATAATTCGTGTAGCTTCACAAATTATATCTACCCCATAGTTGGTCGTCTCAGTTGAAAGTTTTATTTTATCGTGCAAACGTTTTTAAAACGGTTTCTGCGCTAAGTTTCTGTGAAAATTTGCGAAACGGTTTTCGTTGTAACGCAATGTTTCTTTAGGCACGCTATGTGTACAAATATTGTGGCTAGCGAGTAAGACTGAACGTTACGCTCCGACCTGGGCCCCCAAGCCAAGATCGACAAACAAAGCTCTGGCGAAAACAGAGGTAGGGAGCGTAATTCCATCAAGATAAACGGATAAGTATTTGTCAAAATACCATGTGTTTACCTTGATTTTACCTTAGCAATTGATTGGCGAAACCGATTGATAATGCCTTAGCGGCGAAACCGGTAGGTAAAATTACATATAATTACGTGGATCAGTACAAGAGTTTTATTAACTCATTTGTAGGTTGTTGTTCGATCAACATCTACAGATCGCCTGATTGGTCATTTCTCGGTTGCTGTTTGGTCAAAAGATAAGTAGATCTAATTGTCTGTAAAACAAGTATTATATTTTGTTCTGTAGTAAACTTTAAAATTTGTATCGTAAACAAAACAACGCGGATTCCATGATGGCGTCATCATGTAGATATACCCTGAAGTGGATGCAATGTTATGAAATCATATGATTAAATATCTTGTATGATAAGATGAAATTCTTCAACATGTAATCTAAGGTTGGTAGAAATAGCAGCATAATTTCTAGAGCATTTCGTTCGGGAGGGGGGCACAAGTTTCAAACGAATTGTTAATTGGCTGCGGCATTCTGGAAAAGTAGCCACCTCACGTGGGTACTTTTCCAGTCATTCTTTGGGGTGTAAGTAGTTCATCAATATCTTTGAACTAAAGTCAACCTCACCTGCATGTGGTGCACCCTGCTGACTGACAGACGAGACTCCGGCGAAAAGAAAGGTAGGGCCTATCGTATTTTTTGAGCTGCTCGACTGGGGAAGTACCTCCACGTGCAGCACGTGAATGCAGGGGGTGGCAGCGCGCGAGTGATATTTCATGTTGCGAGCGTTAATATGGCTACGGTAACCGCTTCACATCAGGTGGGCCGCATGCTTGTCTGCCACCCGACGTAGTATAAAAAAGCATCGTTAGCTAGTCGGCTAGTCGTGCCCATATGCAGGTGATTGGCTTAGACTACACCCCCCTTACCACCATCTCTTATTGCGATTCAATAACTGAATAGAATGCTTATTCATACCAATGGATAAGCGACTCTATTTCAAATGTAATATAGTCGCTCTCTCTTATTGCGATTCAATAACTGAATAGAATGCTTATTCATACCAATGAATAAGCGACTCTATTTCAAATGGAATATAGTCGCTTATTCATTGTTATGAATAAGCATTCTATTCAGTTATGGAATCGCAATAAGAGATGGCGGTAGGGGGCTGATGGTCATGAGCTCCTTGTACATCTCAAATGGAATACGCATAGGCCATAAGGAAACAATAAGCTTATTCCTATTCTGAACCTACAAGAAAATCATTAATAGAACAGCCGGAAAACTCAAACCGGGAGAAAAGTTTTACAACTAGTGAAAGGAAGTCTTCTTTCCGAGTTGGAAATTGCTTCCTATTCAGCGGAGATGGCCGGCAACAATGGCCGGCAAAGTCTACTAAATTGCGAACAACGAAAATGGGCTTCATGGCACTTACCTAGAGCTTAGTGTAATAGCACTACGTAGAGTAATGCTACTCCATAGCTGATAACTACTGGAGATTACGTGCAGCTAGTGGACTGTATAAATGAACGAATACGAAGAAAACGCTTAGTAAAAATGATAGGAATTATAATTGCTGAGATCACTTCAGTTGTACGAGAGGACAAGCAACATTAGGCTAAGACCACAGTATAAGTAATAGTACTCTAAGACAAAGACAATATGGGACGGGAGCCCACCACACAATCCCACCACTGTGTCTCCTGTGTAGCCAGGATTAACAGCGGCGACCGCCAAAAAAAGCAATGAACAATGAAGTCCATCGCAGTCCCAGGGGTAAAACTACGGCTGCCTTAGAACTCACAACGAATTTAATCAGAAGAAATTAGTAGGAGTACGAAGCTTTTCGAATTTGACTTCCCCTCTTAGCAATGTGAGAGACAGCAATATGGCAAATAAGGCATTAAAAGCCTAAAGAGATGGCTAGTCAAGTGAAGCTCAACTGCCGTGCACCACGGATTTTAAGTTTCTAACACTATTGGGGACCTAAAACATCGATTCCAATAATATGAATTGCAAAATCGTCAGGACGCTTGGTAATTCTCCCTTGTTGCTATCAAGTCTGAATAGTATACTACCCCGGATGCAACTTGCAATGAGTTCAACATGTCATCGCTCCCCCCGCCAAAGATCACACTCCACAAAAACAATATATAAAAACTGAACGTCACATATAAAAATATACATTGCAACCAGCCAGTCCCTAACATTGGCGCTCTCGTGTTGGCCTCACCTCCCCATGAGAAGAATCTGGGGGCCTACCGCTGAAGCTGAAGCCGATTACCATCGGATTTTTTTATTGCGTAAATCAAACTTCACCTTAGATTTATGGTACTTGCGTTTAAAAATAAAAAAAAATAAAAATGTTTTTATGCGACCAACACGGATCATTATAAAATAAGAAATATTAGTAACAGTAAACTTAACCTATTGTTATGCTGCGGCTACACTACCTTACCGTCTACCGGGCTGTTACCGCAATAATTATGGCATTAAATTACCGTTTAAATTACTGCGTGAAGTGGTGTGGTTACACTAGAGTTTACCTAGATATGTCAATAAATTAGGCGGTAAAAATAAAATTTTTCAAGATGGAGGTTGAAGCTGCAGCTGTTATATTTATTTAGATGGTTTCGGTCTTTTTTCTTCTTCAAATCATCATTGTACACCGTGATTTTTATCGGGGTATACCCGACTGAAAGCCCATAAAAAGATACGGTTCGCATTGGAATAATTCCAAAACTCGAGCTTTTTTCATTTGACCACTCCATGTCGGTCGATACGTACGTCGCCGTTGAGCTCATGTTGCACACTGGACAAACAGTAGTGTGGCCACAAACGCACTAATTACTGCGGTAATTCTCTTTGATGTGCGAAAAAAGACCGCCGCCGGAGCTATTGTCTACCTTCATTTGCCATATTGATTGGCATTGTAAAATTATGGCCATAAATCGCGGTTACACCTAGGCGTTGTTGAAATTATGGCAATAATTATTGGCATATCACGGTAGTGTAGCCGCAGCATTAGTAACATTAAAACAAAGAAAACAAGAGATTCTTTACATGTCTTTGTTCCTCAGTATGTGAACCATTGAACAGTGGTTCACATACTGAAGATCAAATCTATTCGCAAACACGTTCAGGACGCTGTTGGTACTTACCCGGACCCTGCGCGCCAGGGAAGCACACCGTTATTTTTTTATTATTGATGATTAGCTTAGCTGGTTGAGACCATGGACCTCTACTGACTAAGCTGAAGAGGTCATGATAGAGGTCAATAACTTGAACGTAAGACCGATTTTTCGCATCAAAATATTGGAATCGGCTTCAGCTTCGGCGGTAGGGGTAGGGCCCCTGGAACAGGGTGCCTAGTACAAGTTTTGTAACGTAATCGATTTCGACAACGTTAACTTGATTTAAGGGATTGGTTCAGTGGTGGACGAAAGGTAAAGCGGCCCGCTTTAGGCAAACTTTTTAGTAGGCCCGGAAATACAATGTTGATTTCCGGGCCTACTAAAAAAGTTTGCACTTCAAAAATAAGAATGAAATACCTGATGATACACTCAAGTCAATCCAGACAATTTTTTTTTTTTTTTATACTACTTCAGGTGGCAGACAAGCATACGGCCCGCCTGATGTGAAGCGGTTACCGTAGCCATATTAACGGTGGCAACATAAAATATCGCTCGCGCGCCGCCACCCCCGCTGCCAACGCAGCATCTCCTTCTTTTCTGGTGACCTCACTCACTCGCAGGAACACAACAACCCTCAATGGAATTATTATTTGGCTGCGGTATTCTGTGAGGTGGAGGTACATTCCCAGTCGGGTAGCTTACAATTACGCTGCCTCTTTTCGCCAGAGCTTTGTTTGTTTGTTTGTTTGTTTGTATTATCTTTATTGTTCAGATTACAACAAATGAGTACATGTAAAATAAAGGGATACAAAGGCGGACTTATCCCACATGGGGATCTCTTCCAGTCAACCTTTGTTTGTCAGCAGGGTGCACCGCGTGCAGGTGAAGTTGGCTTTGGTTCAAAGATGTTGATGAACCATTTACACCCCAAACTTGCGTCGTTAATTATTACATAAATATTGGCGTATGTGCAGACATGAATGAACATCCATTTCCACTCTAAGATGGAAGTCTTAGAATGGAGATGAAATGTACCTAAATCCCCCAACTGCCATCACTGGCTCGGCATATGCCGATGATGTGTCATTTCGTGAGATGGTCTGCCACTACGAGCTATAACGACAAATTTGCAAAGTCCGTCCGTCGAATATATTAATAAAAAAGTGTATGTTATTATTTGATTTTGTAATAATGTTCATTATTTTCTTGAACAGAATGTGTTTCTCTCTCGTTTATTAAAAGCTAACATTGTTATGCCGGCTAAATAGAACGGAAATTGCAAGAATTTTAAGTTATCTTCAGGGCAGATCTAAGAAGTCAATTTGCGAAGGCTCGGACGAAACGAAGTTTTGAAAGTTATTTTTACACAAAAGCGAGGGACAGTTGTTAAGCGAGAAATCTTATTTATTGAATACTAGCTGGCCCGACTGGCGTTGTCCTGTCTTCTTAACTATGCATTTTGAATTCGAATTGGTTTCACGCAATCTGTCAAATGACAGACAGTTCTGTCAAACGCCATAAATTTACATTCAAACAAAAAGTCAATATGATCGTTAAATTTTGTAATCTTTCGTGCAACTTTCTTATTTTTCTTTCACAAGACTTTTCCTGACAATAACAAACACAAGGAAAAAAGGATTAGTGAAATCGAACCAGACGTTCACGCGTTATGTCGTGACCAAGGGAAATAAGGATTCATATATATATATATATATATATATATATATATATATATATATATATATATATATATAGATGAGACCTTCGGCCATGTACTAACCTGGGACTTCATAACCTGTTGCAATCGAAGCCTTTTTCGCCCTTATACGACAACAGTTGCGGTCAAAAATAACTAGAAATGTTCCGTTGGCCAACTAACCGACTAACTGATTAGTCGGTTGTAAAGAGGTCGACTAATCCGAACATATCTAAAAAAATATTCGTTGTCTGTAAAGTCGGTTTACGGACGATAATTACGTGATAACGTCATAAGAAAACATCGGCCGATGGAGTGGAAGAGAGATAGATGCGTCACAAGCTGAACGCTTAGGCCGACCGTGCCTCTCGCTCTCACTTGCCGCTCGGCTCAGGCGGAAGGTGAAAATAAAGTCATGCTTTTTTCGTGAGTGCAGCCGGCGTTCATCGATTTATAAGCCCTTATCACGTGAATAACATATCTTCATACCACAAACCTAAAAAAACTTACGTACAAAGCCTTTGATTCTAAAGTTTTAATTAAATTCTTAAAACCTCACAGGCTGTAACTTTTTTTTTTTTTTTATACTATGTCGGGTGGTAGACAAGCATACGGCCCGCCTGATGTGAAGCGGTTGCCGTAGCCATATTAACGCTCGCAACATAAAATATCGCTCGCGCGCCGCCACCCCCGCTGCCAACGCAGAATCTCCTTCCTTTCTGGTGACCTCACTCACTCGCAGGAACATAACAACCCTCAAGGGAATTGTTATTTGGCTGCGGTATTCTGTGAGGTGGAGGTACATTCCCCAGTCGGGTAGCTTACAATTACGCTCCCTACCTCTCTTTTCGCCAGAGCTTCGTTTGTCAGTCAGCAGGGTGCACCGCGTGCAGGTGAAGTTGGCATTAGTTCAAAGGTGTTGATGAACCACTTACACCCCAACTTGACTCGAATCATGTAATTGAACACTTTGCTAAACAAACTTGCTGAAACATGTAGAAAGCCCTTGTTATTCCGATCTAGTGGAACGTACTTTGCATGCTTTCTCTTCGTTTGATGCCACAAATGCAATGTTTAATGCATGCTCAACGACCGGCGACTTTGAAAAACAAATATTGATTCGAAATGCTGATTGCGTCTAAGACAAAATGTTGATGTCGGGATTTACGAGTAATTATTAAGAATGCCTAGTAGTTTTACTTATTATGTGATTTCATCATATAGCTTTTTTATATATGAGAGCGGAGCAAACGAGCATGTGGCGCACCTGATGGAAAGCAATCACTACCGCCCCTGGAGATCAGCAACATCAAGGGGTCACCGATCCGTTGCCAGCCCTTTAAGGGAAATAAAGACTCTGTTCTTGAAGGCTCCCATGTCGTAATTGTTCGGAAATACCGCTGAGGGGAGTTGATTCCACAGTTTCACCGTTCGTGGTATAAAATGTCTTAGGAAACGTACTGTAGTAGATCGCCAATTATCAAGATGATATGGATGGAAATTTAATTTTTAAAGCGAGTTGAGTACAACTATATAGTGGAACTCCGCGGCAGGTATCAAATCAAACAGCTTATTCGAGCACTTCTCGTGTTATAGATAGTAAAAATAATGGTAACAGCTGTTACTATTATAACGAGTTGTTATATATGACGAGCTCGGTGGTCGAATGTTTAGCAATGGCCACTTTGACTCCGAGGTCGTGGGTTCGATTCCCACACAAGACAAACATTTGTGTGCATGAACACGTCTGTTTGTCTTGTCTGGGTATTTTCTATGTATTATAAGTATGTATTTACAAAAAAATATATATTTAAGTACATATAACAGCATAACACAAGCTTGGCGCTTAATTTGAGACTAGATGGCGCTGTGTAAATTGTCCAGAAATAATTATTTATTTATTTATATTTTTTGCATTTTAAAACGAATAATAAAATTGTGCCAACCTGTCGTCACAGCTGTCGTCATCATATTTTTATACGATGGCGGGTGCTAAATAAGCATACTGGCCGCCCGAAGTAAATCAGTGAACAAAACCTACAACCGTTTGTAATTCAAGGTCCCAATAGGCAAACTCGTCTTAACATCTCGACTTTGTTACAGTCTCACTTTTTGTCAACAGGCGGTGTCAGATTCCATGCTAGTGGAGCTGAAGGCATGCTTCATGGAAGCATACGATGACAATCAGGATGGCAAGATCGACATACGAGAGGTAAGCAAGGGCGGATCCAGGGGGAGGGTCATGAGGGTCATGACGCCCCTCTGTGCTGGGTGAAGGACCTAGATGGACCACATTTTTTTTATAGTGCCAGTGTGACAAACAAGCATACGGCCCGCCTGATGGAAAGCAGTTACCGTAGCCTATGAACGCCTGTAACACCAGAGGCATCACACGCGCGTTGCCGACCCTGTAAAAACCTCTTCACGCCCTTTTTGAAGAACCCCATGCTGTAGTCCCTTGAGAAAACCTCGACAGGCAGTTCATTCCACAGCTTGACAGTACGCGGGAGAAAACTTCTCTGGAACCGCACAGTACGTGACCACTTAGGCTCCAATGTGTGAGGATGAATTCCCTGTCGATGGCGAGCGGTGCGACTGTAGAAGGAGGCCGTTGGCATCATATCAAACAACTCCTCTGAACACACCCCATTGTACAGACGGTAGAACACACAAAGGGACGCAAAACCTCTTCTCAGACTTAAAGGTTCTTAACCGTCTATTAGTTTGGGATCGTCGACAATCCTCACAGCGCGCCTTTGAATCGAGTCACAAGGTGCAAGCTGGTATCTAGGCGCTCCCGCCCATAGATGGCAACCGTACTCCATATGCGGCCGTACTTGAGCTTTGTAATGCATAAGTCTCTGCCGCGGATTGAAGTACTGCTTCGCCCTGTTGAGTACTCCTAGTTTCTTCGACGCCAGCTTGACCTTCCCCTCCATTAAAATTTTTAATTGATTTTGTTATTTAAATATAGGTATTTTTAAGTACATATATACATTAATAAAATACCTACTTTTTACCTGTATCTACTATTATCAAATGTGAATAATAACTTGAAGTGACTTGAACACAACTATGTCACCCCCCCCCCCCCCTTCTTCTGGCACCAGCGCTGGATCCGCCCTTGGAGGTAAGATAATCGGGACAGACACACACGTTCCCCCCAATATATATTCCTCTTCGGAAGGACAGGTCCACCACACATTCCCACCGCTGTGTCTCATATGTAGCCAGGCGTAACAGAGGTGATCACCAAAAAGGCAACGAACAATGAAGTCCACTGCAACCCCGGGGGTACAACTACGGCTGCTTTGGAACACAACGAATATTTTTTTTATGCTACGTCGGGTGGCAGACAAGCATACGGCCCGCCTGATGTGAAGCGCTTACCGTAGCCATATTAACGCTCGCGACATGAAATATCGCTCGCGCGCCGCCACGCCCGCTGCCAACTCGTTCCTTTCTGGTAACCTCACTCATATTCAGGAACACGAGAAATCTCAAAGGAATTGTTACCTGTGAACTTCCCCAGTCCGACAGCTTACAATTACGCTAGCCCTACTTCTCTTTCGCCAGAGCCTCGCTAGTCAATTAGCAGGGTGCATCACGTGCAAGTGAGGTTGACTTTGGTTTAAAGATGGCGTTGAGCCATTAACGCCCCATCCCATGAAGGCTTGTAGCATCAAAGGCATCACTCACGCGTTATCGACCCTGCAAAAACCCCTTCACTCCTTTCTTGAAGAACCCCATGCTGTCGTCTCTTGGGAGAACCTCGGCAAGTAGTACATTCCACAACTTGACAGATGGCGAGTGATGGAAATATAAAAGGAGAACGTGGCCACGTGTAATAACATGGAAAGGTTATTTAAATTTTTGAGTCACTATACTTATATTATATTCGTACTATAGCAACATGCCCCAGTTTCATATGGGAGCAAAAAACATAGCCTATATCACTCACTGATCATGTAAAAAAAAACTATAGACGAAACGGTGGTACATTCCTAGTATTTTAATATCACGCGGAAGTAAACAAACATTACAATGTGTGCTCAATGGCGGATTTTGCCTTAAGGTCAATTAGGCTTAGGACGGCCAAATGTTAGGGGCGGTCGAAACAGAGTATTACCACAGTATAAGTAATAGTACTAACGTACAGTATGGACACTCTCTGCCGCTCTCACTAGTCGACCTCACCTCCCCTATGGAACCGATTTGGAACCGTTCGCAAGGAATGCCACAACGTACGAATTGACGTCGCTTGTATTTTATTCTCCATTCAGTTTAAAATAATATGCGAGTATGTAAAATATGAGAGTTATTTGTGCAGTGGATGGATGTCTCAACACATGGAAAGTAAAAAAAAACAATTTGGATGAATGGATGGATGGACGGACGGACGGATTGATGGATGGATGGTTGGATGGTTGGATGGATTGATTACACACAGCGCCATCTAGCCCCAAAGTAAGCGAAGCTTGTGTTGTGGGTAAACATACGTAAATTAAATTGTATACAACTGATAAACATACGTAAATACATTTTTTTTTTGTAAATACATACTTATGATACATAGAAACCACCCAGACTAAGACAAACAGACATGTTCATGCACACAAATGTTTGTCCTATGTGGGAATCGAACCCACGAGCGTTGGTGTCGAAGCCGCGTCATCGACCGCTACGCCAACGAGCTCGTCATTTGATTGATTGATGGATGGATGGATGGATTGATAGATGGATGGATGGATGGATGGATGGGTGGATGGATGGGTGGATGGGTGGATGGATGGATGGGTGGATGGGTGGATGGATGGATGGGTGGATGGATGGATGGAAGGGTGGATGGATGGATGAATGAGTGGATGGATGGATGGATGGATGGATGGATGGATGGGTGGATGGATGAGTGGATGGGTGGATGAATAGATGGATGGATGGATGGATGGATGGATGGATGGATGGATGGATGGATGGATGGATGGATGGATGGATTGATGGATGGATGGGTGGGTGGATGGATGGATGGATGGGTGGATGGATGAATGGATGGATGGGTGGATGGATGGGTGGATGGGTGGATGAATGGATGGATGGATGGATGGATGGCTCTGTACATGGACATGACCAAAGCCTTTGATGTTGTAAACCATGAAGTGTTATTAGATAAGTTGAGTAGATACGGAATTAGAGGCAATATATTAAGATTAATAGAATCCTACTTGACAGAAAGAAAACAGCAAACCCAGATTCACAGACTGTGCAGGAAAACTAAAATCGAAAAAATATATTTGTCCAACGCTAAGGAAACGAAATATGGTGTCCCACAAGGTAGTGTGCTGGGACCGTTATTATTTCTCATTTATATTAATGACCTGCCAAAATCGATTAGTCATCCAATGGTGCTCTTTGCGGATGACAGTACTGTAATATTTAGGTGTCAGGACGAACAAACTTATGAAAACGAGATCAATGATTCAATAGGGAAAATAATGAAATGGTTAGATAACAATAATTTGATAATAAACTTTAATAAAACTAATTTTATGATATTTAAATTAAAACCAGATAAAAAACAACATAATCTTGACATAAAATATTTAAACGATTCAATTAAAGAAACCAAGCACATTAAATTTCTTGGATTATACATAGACAATAATATGAAATGGAAAACACAAATAGACTACCTATGTAAAAGATTGAACCAATTTTCTTATGCATTGTATGTGCTCAGCAAAACAGTCGACAGAACAACGCTCCTTACGGCTTATCATGGCCATGTTGGATCCTTACTGCGATTTGGTGTTATATTCTGGGGAAATTCCACTGGTACTACCAGTGGAATTTCCCCATTTTGTTAATAATGTATATTTTTATTGTTGAATTGTTTATTGAATGATTAATTTAAATTCTGATAATTATAATTAATGTACTAATAATAAGTCCTTAATAATAATATATTAGTAATAAGTGAATACATATTTGTACGCCTGCAGGCAGAACACAGCGCACTTTATATTATATTTAACAGCTTGTAACCTGTGATTCACAAAATAAATAATTTGAATTTGAATTTGAATTTGAATGGATGGATGGATGGATGGATGGATAGATGAATGGATATGGATGGATGGATGGATGGATGAACGAGCAAACGAGCATTAGTTGATAAAAAATGCTATGCAATAGCTTTACCGCGGCAGTCCCCGAGTGTCACACGTTTTTTTTTTCTTCACTATGCCCACCTGATGTGAAGCGGTTACCGTAACCATATTAACGCTCGTAACATTAAATATCGCTCGCGCGCTGCCATCCCCGCTGCCAACGCAGCAACTCCATCCTCTCTGGTGACCTCACTCACTCGCAGGAACACAACAACCCTCAAGGAAATTGTTATTTGACTGCGGTATTATGTGAGGTGGTGGTACTTCGTCAGTCGGGCTGTCTTTTCCTCAGACCCAGTCGTGGCCTCTCTTTTCGTCAGAGCCTCGTCTGTCAGTCAGCAGGGTTTACCCCGTGCAGGTAAGATTGACTTTGGTTCAAAGATGTTGATGAAACACTTACACCCCCTTACATGTCCGACTAATAATTGAATAATGTCAGCCCTAGAGAACGTCACTCAAACATAGGCACGTGTACAGACGTCATTTGGTTACTACATGCAAAAGCGCCATTTTTGTATGGAGTGGCCGGGGTTTGGTATTACCGAAGGGAAATTCTCACAAATTGTGAAATTTTGTAAGTGGTTCATCAAGATCTTTGAACCAAAGCCAACTTCACCTGTACGCGGTGCACCCTGCTGACTGACAAACGAAGCTCTGGCGAAAAGAGAGGTAGGGAGCGTAATTGTAAGCTACCCGACTGGGGAATGTACCTCCACCTCACAGAATACCGCAGCCAAATAACAATTCCCCTGAGGGTTGTTGTGTTCCTGCGAGTGAGTGGGGTCACCAGAAGGAAAGGAAGGAGATGCTGCGTTGGCAGCGGGGGCGGCGGCGCGCGAGCAATATTTTATGTTGCAAGCGTTAATATGGCTACGGTAACCGCTTCACATCGGGCGGGCCGTATGCTTGTCTGCCACCCGAAGTAGTAGGTATATAAAAAAATAAAAAATAAAAAAAAAAAAATAGTTTTGGGGTGTAAGGGGTTTATCAACATCTTTAAACCAAAGCCAACTTCACCTGCATGCGGTGCACCCTGCTGACTGACAAACGAAGCTCTGGCGAAAAGAGAGGTAGGGAGCGTAATTGTAAGCTATCCGACTGGGGAATGTACCTCCACCTCACAGAATACCGCAGCCAAATAACAATTCCCTTGAGGGTTGTTGTGTTCCTGCGAGTGAGTGGGGTCACCAGAAAGGACGGAGATGCTGCATTGGCAGCGGGGGTGGTGGCGCGCGAACAACATTTTATGTTGTGATCGTTAATATGGCTACGGTAACCGCTTCACATCAGGCGGGCCGTATGCTTGTCTGCCACCTGACGTAGTAAAAAAAAAACAGTCTTCTATGGCGGTTTTGCGAAGAAGAATTATATAAATAGGTATTAAGCTGATAAATAAAGAACCAAGATACGGTATAATAAGGAATCAGCTAATAAGAACCAAGATACGGCCTAAGGCGGCCACGATACCACCTAGGGCGACGAAGACACGGCCTAGGGTGGCCAAGACTACAAATCCGCCTCTGTGTGTACTGATGAATGATACCCCAAATGCACACTCGTAATGTAATCCGTGCTTTGCGTGGTGAATAAACTTAGTGAATATACTTATTAGTTAATTGATTCAGGTGTTATTTTGCGGAAGTCAAATTTACAGGCAATTTGATCTACACTACTTTGCGTGCTTCCGCCACCAATTAGTTCATGCATGCCGGCCGGCAGTAATTTGCAAGAACTAATTGGTGGCGGAAGCACGCAAAGTAGTATAGATCAAATTGCCTGTAAACAACTATTATTGTACTGTATTATTGTTCCAGTTGGCGCAATTACTACCAATGGAGGAGAACTTCCTACTTCTATTCAGATTTGACAACCCACTGGAGTCTAGTGTTGAATTTATGAAAGTAAGTATCCGGTACAATAAGTGTACCTACTAATGGCACTGACCTCAAAAAAATAATTAACATATTTACTTAAGATATTTTTAAGAAAGTTTTGTTTCTTCCTTTTTATTAGTAGTAACTAATAAAAATAAATAAAATATTTTTTTTTAATAAAATTATTACAAATGTATTCGACTTCGTTCGAATCAGACTTCGTTCTGTTAAAAGTTTTTTTTACTAATGTATTGCGTTCGAAAAAAAAATTGCCGAACCGTTCTCGAGTTTTGCGCTTACCAACATTTATGTATTTTTATTTATGTAATAGATTAATGAAATAATTTTTTTTTAATTACTTTTCATTTCTTATTTTTCTTTTTTGTATTTTTGTTTAATAAATTTATTTTATTTAATGACATATTAAACAAACGTAATTTTAAACATGAAAAATGATATATTTTAGAATTACACTATTGCACTTTGACTTTTGTGATGTTGAACTTGACTGACTGCCGTGATTGATACACGCCTCTTCACGCCAATTCTTTATCTCTATAACTACTAAACCGATTTTGGTAAAACTTGTATAATATAAATGTTACGATTTATGACGTATTAAAAAAAACTACTTACTAGATCTTGTTCAAACCCATTGTCGGTGGAAGTTTGTATGGTAATGTACATCATAATATTTGTTTTAGTTTTATCTTTCTCTTATTTTAGAAGTTACAGGGTGGGGGGCGCAAACTATTCAGTTTGGAAAAAATGATATTATAAACTTAATATCATTTTCGAAAACCTATCCTATATAGATACCCCACACGTATGGGTTTGATGAAAAAAAAAATTTTACTTTCAGTTCTAAATATGGGGAACCCCCAAAATTTAATGTTTTTTTTTTCTATTTTTGTGTGAAAATCTTAATGCGGTTCACAGAATACATCTACTTACCAAGTTTCAACAGTATAGTTCTTATAGTTTCGGAACAAAGTAGCTGTGACAGACATACAGACAGACATGACGAATCCCTAAGGGTTCCGGTTTTTGCCATTTGGCTACGGAACCCTAAAGAGCATGACTCTGTTTCCGCCTGAGCGAGCGAGAGCGCGGAACAAGCGATAAAGAGGCACGATCGTCCTAGGTATGTATTCTTATTATGACGTTATCGTCCGTAAACCTTTACAGACAACAACATTTATACTAACATCTCACTGACATGGATTCTATGTAGGGACTAAAATACCGGAGATTTTTGCGATAAAATGTATAAAAATCTAGGCAGTTGTCGAGAAACGCTACACAAAAATCCCGAGAGCTATAACCCTAATCCTGACATAGACATAGAGGTATTAGCTAATGGAGTCTAGCTTCGCTAGACATATCCTTTACAAGTCACACCTGTGAGTTAATAATATATGGACTGCGATGATATACAGCCTACGAGTCCACCCAACTACCTAATATATCAAGAAGTTTGGTCATCAATCATTTCGCCTGTACATAATATTCATCCTTATTCTACGAATAGCAGGAAAAAACAGATGACATAGCTGGAATATTATATGTATTGTATATCTTATATTATCTAACACACAAAAAGAATATTAAATAAGCTTTTATTCGTTTTTTAATGTAAAAAAAAAAGGTGACCGGTGACAATTTTACGTGATAACGTCATTAGAAAGCATCGGCCCATGGAGTGGCACAGAGATAGATGCGTCACACAAGGCCGACCTTTATCGCTTGTTCCGCGCTCTCGCTTGCACGCTCGGCTCAGGTAGAACGTGACAATGAGTCATGCTTTTAAAAACAGAACTATTTTTGAATTTCGATCACAAAATGAAAATCTTCTTTCAAATCGTATTCCTTCCTTATATATCATAGTGTATATGTAGAAATTCTGCAAAGAGTTTATTTGACGCAAAATGTTCGAGCCTTCGGTAGTTACTTTATTTTCTCCGCTGTCCGTCCGTCCGTCTGTCTGTCACCAGGCGGTATCTCATGAACCGTGATAGTTAGACAGTTGAAACACAGATGATGTATTTCTGTTGCCGCTATAATAACAAATACTAAAAAACATAATAAAATATATATTTAAGGGGGCTCCCATGCAACAAACGTGATTGTTTTTGCTCGCAATTGATAACGGCTATAGTTAAACGCTTGAAACACTCACATAATATTTAGTTATATATTCGCTTTAAAAATAAATAATTAAATAAAAATAAAATAAATATTTAATAGGAAGCTCCCATACAACAAACGTGATTTTTTTGCCGTTTTTCTACATAATGGTATGGAACCCTTCGTGCGCGAGTCCGACTCGCACTTGACCGGTTTTTATTTTTACATACCTCAGCATATTGGCTCCGCATCGCCTGATGGTAAGCGAAAAGAGGAACCCCAATCGCATCGGCAACGGACAAGAGACCTTGATGTCTTGTCAGTTGACGCCATATTGGCCTACAAGATGCTTCTTCACTCTTCGCTTAAAGGATCACATATTATTTTATATAACAAATCGTAGGCTTTTACGAGTTATGTTCCGATGCACCAAAAGAGGCCTTTAAAAAGCCAATCTCAATGCTGTATGAAGGGTGGGTTGCGGTAAATATAGACAAATCAATATTTTCAGATTTGGCGGGAGTACGACACGGACGGCAGTGGTTACATAGAAGCTGACGAGTTGAAGGTAAAGAACCTATAATAAGTATTTAACACGAGTATATTTATTTATTACAACATTGCATTACATATGTCTCTCACATTGCTAAGAGGAGAAGTCAAATTCCAAAAGCTTCCTACTCCTACTAATTTCTTCTGATTAAATTCGTTGTGAGTTCCAAGGCAGCCGTAGTTGTACCCCCGGGACTGCAATGGACTTCACTGTTCATTGCCTTTTTTGGCGGTCGCCGCTGTTAATCCTGGCTACACAGAGACACAGTGGTAGGAATGTTTGGTGGGCCCCCGTCCCAATGCATTACATATGGGCCTTAATTAAATTAAATTAATTAAATCAGATACATATGCATCTTGTCAGGCATCGCAGTGATCGAGAGAGAAAATGACTTATCCATTTTAGAGAGAGATACGAGTATGTCCGAAGCTATACATAATTTATTAAACTAGAAAGGGATTATACTAAAACATACATGAAAAAAATATTAATAAGCTGTTATTTTCCATCTTTTAAAATATTTATAATATTCTGACAAGTTGGCCGATATCAACTATTTAAATAATAATTACCTATTTAATAAGTTTGGTGTTATTAAAAAATAGCCGAATTTCATCTGCAACGATGGACTGCTATGCCTTGTTCAGTAGTGTAATACTTAATTGGTAGATGGCGCCACACTGCGATTTCACAGCAGTAAAATATAAAATGGAAAAATCACAAACCTTCCTGGTAGTTAAGTTGGAAGAGCACTCGACCGATAATCGAGAGGCCGTGGGTTTAAATCCCTCCTAGGTGCTCCTAGGGGGTGAATTTTTCCACTTTTAAAAATGCCATGCGGCAGAGGCAAGAAGACTGGCTTAAAAAAATTAGGACGAACCAATTATGTATAGCGAGAACTTTGAAATCACTTCAAATCTAGCTTTGAATAACAAGTCAATTGGAACCAGCCCCCTTACCACCATCTCTTATTGCGATTCAATAATTGAATAGATTGCTTATTCATACCAATGAATAAGCGACTTTATTCCATTTGAAATAGAGTCGCTTATTCATTGGTATGAATAAGCATTCGATTCAGTTTTTGAATCGCAATAAGAGAAAACTATAAGTTGGATTATTGTCTATTCTACATATCAGGGTCCATTTGTAGAAGAATTATTAAAATTAATTTAGTAATTTTAGAGTTTGTCCATACAAACAAACAAGTATAACTTTCCTCTTTGTAATGTTAGTGTAGATTAATAAGTATACCTAGATAAAAACTAGCAATCAGCTAAAGGAACATAACAATAACGTCTAAGACAATGACCTCTTTATTGTAATACGTATGTCATAATGACTAATTACTTATAATGAGTCATTATTTAGATGCGAAATATATGTATGAGTCGTTTGGATACTCTACGAAAAATTGTTTTTAATTATCTTTAATATATTGAATTTAGAGCAGGGGACTATAGATTTTGTTATGAAATAGTATTACGGCTCTGGAATCAATGTTCTTTTGAGCCTGCCTTTGTATTATTTCTTTATTAGGCTTCAGGGATATGCCTAAAAATATCGTCTGGAATCTTCTTGTTCCTCCATTACTTCTAATAAGTCAACAGTAAAACCGATAGTGCAATTTTACTGCTGTTTTGCACGACTTCTGGGTATGACTCGGCAACCCCGATTGAAACATTTTTAGAAAAGGTTCTACTAATTTTTATTGATTAATTAATTGTGCTCAAATGGTTGCACAATAATACACTATCTCTATTATGAATCAATATCATTATACCTACATTTAATTATAAAAAAATGTTTAGAAGCATAGACTCGAAAACCTAACTAACATCCTTGTGTTAACATTTCAGAATTTCCTCCGGGATCTCCTCAAAGAAGCAAAGAAAATCAACGATGTTTCCGAAGACAAACTTATTGAATACACTGACACTATGGTATATAATGCACTTATATAGAGCGATCAAAAACAGTAAAAAAATAGAGGTGGCACTTTATTCGTAAGAACAGCTTTCCAATACCCTTTCCCTTGAGTTTTTTTTTTTTTTTTTTTTTTTTTTTTTTTTTTTTTTTTTTATACTACGTCGGGTGGCAGACAAGCATACGGCCCGCCTGATGTGAAGCGGTTACCGTAGCCATATTAACGCTCGCAACATAAAATATCGCTCGCGCGCCGCCACCCCCGCTGCCATCGCAGCATCTCCTTCCTTTCTGGTGACCTCACTCACTCGCAGGAACACAACAGCCCTCAAGGGAACCGTTATTTGGCTGCGGTATTCTGTGAGGTGGAGGTACATTCCCCAGTCGGGTAGCTTACAATTACGCTCCCTACCTCTCTTTTCGCCAGAGCTTCGTTTGTCAGTCAGCAGGGTGCACCGCGTGCAGGTGAAGTTGGCTTTGGTTCAAAGATGTTGATGAACCACTTACACCCCAAATTTGAGTACTATTATATGGAAAAAGTATTTTTTTTTACTACATCGAGTGGAAAAAGACATATGCCCGTCTGATATGGAACGGTTACCGTAGCCATATAAACGCTAGCAACGTGACATAAAGTTCGCGCGCTGTCATCCCCGCTGCCAACACTAGTTGCTGTGTTGGCAGCTGTTCCTCATAGTAACCTCACTCACTCGCAGGAACAACCTTCAACGGAATTGTTATTTGGCCGCTGTATTCTGTGAGGTTGATGTACTTACCCCAGTCGGGCAGCTTAAATTACGCTCTGACCTACCCCGTCTTTTGCCAGAGCCTGGTTAGTAAATCAGCAGGGTCCACCATGTGCAGGTGAAATTGGCTTTGGGTCGAAGATGGTGATGAGCATCTTCCACCCCTCACTCACTCAATTTTGCCACTACCACAGTATAAGTAATTATTGTACAGTAAGGCCACTCCCTGCCGCTCTCTCGTATCGACCTCACCTCCCCTCCGAAACAAATTTGGAACAGTTTGTATCGTGTCGCACACACACACACGGTCATTCACGCTCTGCACATACGTCTTTGTTTATGTAGTAGTACACGACGCGACATTTGTATAGAGTGCCCGGGTGTGCCACTACTAAGAATATTATTTCCCAATGGAAATATTATTTTTTTAATATATATATATTTTTTTTAATCTTTTATTCATGACGTAACAATATATGCTTAATTATTACAATAGCTGTACCACGAAAACCCACAGGGTTTATCTGTCTAATAATTTCATATATATAATATTTTTAATAATTTCATAATTTTAAGATAAGACTTTCCCAACAAACTTTGATTGACCCTAAAAGGTCGGACGGAAGATATTAGAATGAAAGTTTGCAGATCTTTATAGTTTGATGTATTTTACAATATTTTTAAATAATTTATATAATTTTTTAACATTGGCAAATAGCCTAGTCAAAATTCAGTTACGATCGAATCTCGATCTCACAATTGTCAAAATGCCGTGTGTGTCAAAATATTCTCGTGTCACCAATAATATTATATACAAAACGATGATAATATCATTGCGTGTCACAACATGAAACTTCCTTTGCAATTCATGGAATCGATACGTTAGGTAACAACTCAATGTTTTAGGTCCCCAATAGTGTTAGATATTTAAAATCCATGGTACAAGGCAGTTGAACTTCACTTGATTAGCCATCTCGTCAGGCACGGATCCAGTCCTCAAAGAAGGTTGTGGTCACAGCCACCCGAAAATCGGCCAAGGATGAGTCGGAGTACGAACTTGCTCATGAACAATCATGACTTCTGAAGGACTTGAATTTGATTATTTCCTTTTATTCCGAAGGGTGGGCAAGGTGGGCATGCCCACCTTGCCCACAACGGTGGATCCACCCTTGCATCTCGTTAGGCTTTTAATGCCTTATTTGCCATATTGCTGTCTCTCACATTGCTAACCTCTTGTAACAGAATTAAAAATAGTACTTGTACTAAAAACACTGATGACATGTCCGGGTTTTAAGATTCAATATCTGGAGTTTTGACGCATCTTGTCCTGATTGCTAGCGTTTAGATGGCAAGCCTAGTCATAGGGGTAACTGGCTTAGACAACTTGGTCTTGGTGGTCCGGAATTAATATATAAATCTCTTATTTGTTTTTGCAGCTTCAAGTATTTGACTCCAACAAAGACGGCAGACTACAGCTATCAGAAATGGCCAAGTAAGTTAATCTTGTTTTCAGTCCTACATGTCTACCGATCTAATTTTGACTTTTGACGTGACAACGTCTTATAATTCTAATTATAAATAACATTACTCATTGTCACTTTCCACCTGAGCCGAGCGTGCAAGCGAGAACGCAGAAGTCTCTCTCTCTTTCACTCCATGTTTTCTTTTGACGTTATTACGTAAAATTATCGTCTGTAAATCGACTTTACAGACAACCATTTTTTTATACTATGTCGGGAGGCAGAGAATCATACGGTCCGCCTAATGTGAAGCAGTTACCGTAGCCTACAGACGCTTGCAACATAATATTATCGCTTGCGCGCCGCTACCCCACCTGCCATCACAGCAACTCGTTTCTTCCTGTGAGGTTTCACACACAACATCCCTCTGGGCTTCTAGGAATTCCGGATGGGTGCCATCTGGTAGTAGTTTGTATGACTAAGTAGTAGGGGAAGTACGCAAAGTAGTGTAGAACAAATTACCTGTAAATTTTATTTGTCGTAAAATTTGGCAACAATCTGTCTATTATATTCAATGGTAATTAATATTTCTAACGTTATTATTAAACTCGAGAACTTAATTATTGGTGCAAAGTTCGGATAGCTTTTGGACAAAAAGCGACCGTTTTGATATATTTGGGGGTTGGTATCAGATTTTAATAAACGTTGGGACAGTTTCATAACTTTTTGTAGGTTATTGAAACGTGTTCCATTAATGTATTAACATAAAAATATGTTCAATTCATGATGTTAATACTTAATTGTTAGGTTTTTTTATAAGAAAGAGCTGATGCAAACAATCACCACAGCCCAGTAACACCGAAAGTTCCTTTCCTGAAATGAATGAGCGGTGGTGATTGCTTTCTATCAGGTGTCCCACATGCTCGTTTGCACCCCACTCATATAAAAAAAGAATCAAAAATTTTAATTTTAATCAAAAATTAGAATCAAAAATTTACACGTCTGCTTTAATTTTTGTAGATGCCAACCCTAGCCGTCGAGCGGTAGGTATACATTTAAATAATACGGCGGAGTCAAACTACTGCTTCTCAGTCTATTGTGGCGTAGATGTGGTTATGCATAAGTAATACTTAAGATAGTTATAGCAAATATAGATGTAATAAGAAGGTGGAGTAAGTATATGTCATTCAAACAGCCCATCAGAGACATGGCACGTGGTTGGTACATATTTAATGGGCCGGCCGTGACCCACGAGGCTGAAGATAAAATACCGCGGCGTGTTAATATTGAATGACATTATGTGATTTCCTTGGAATATGTTTCATATTTAGGAAGTAACTAGATTTATATTAATATAAAATTTCTTTTTGAAATAGTGTCGCAGATATAAAATATTTTTCCGAACGGATCGCGAGGAGCGATTTTCGAGCAGGTGATCAGAAAAACTAAGCACTCACAGTGCTTAGTGGGAGTTTTTTGTCCGCGTTCGATCATATCAACGTAAACAAACCGATCAAATAGAGAAGAACTTTCATGTTGTGAATTTATAAGATGCGTGATACATATCAAAATTATGTGGCATATACTTGCTCACATTTTGAAGTGAGCTTACTTACTTACTTATCATCACGCCTGCCTCCCGTTGGGGTAGGTAGAGACCATGAAACGCCAGGTGCACCGATCCAAACATACTTCCTTTGCTTCCTCCACATTCATTAACCTCCTCATGCAGACTCGTCGATTTTAGATACATCTAATTTGGCCCTATATCAACAAATCGCGTATTGTACGTACGCCTAGGACGACCCTTACCGACATTTCCACTCACTTTCGCTCGATAAATCTCTTTCGTGATTATTTTTTCATCCATCCTTTCCACATGTCCAAACCACCTTAACATTTTCAATCTTCATCACCACATCTTCTTTCAATTCACAACGTTTTCGTATCTCGCTATTTCGTACTCTATCTAACCCGGCTAATTTGGATATGACCAGACACCAGACGCGTGTTAGTCTGGTAAATTCACAATATGAAACTTTTTCTCAATTTGGTTGGCTTGTAAACATTACACGTTCGAATGTGCCCAAAAAAACCCTCACTATGCTCTCTGACAGAAGCGCGAATCTTTGAATAGCAAGCGCTGCGTACGTCCTAAATAAAATCTACATATCATATGTTGTTAATTTCCATAAATACATGTGAAATCATAAACAAATAAATCAACTCGTTTTATTTTAAGGAACACAGTGAATAAAAATGATATAGATATGTACACAAAAGTTATAATTGAGAATTTTATTCAAATTGCTTTTCCAGATTGCTGCCTGTCAAAGAGAATTTCCTTTGCAGACAAGTGTTTAAGGTGAGTGAGTTCAGTGACACTTCATTTCGCGCCATAATTGCGCTGCTGCCATCCATTTTGTTGATCTACGCCTCCATTTTACGTGTTTGATCAAAATATAGCACAGACATTTTTACATTAATATCTCTGTGAAATATACTTACGTATTTTTATCCGATCAATCATTTTCATGTAATATTTCTTATACACTGACAAGTTTCGATTATTACAGTACAACCAAAAAGAGTAGAAAAAATATAAAGCGCCACTTTCTTCTTATGGCAACGTAGGTTCTTAATACCACCGATAACCATACATACTGAGGCATTGAAACATACGTTATTTAAATTTGATGGGAAGTTTTGTCAACAGTGATAGACCAATTTCTTGGCGGACTATAACTAAGTACTTGTGGACAATTATTGATTAGATACATAATACGGCTCAACAATTTTTTTTTATTTTATGCTATTATAAGAGCACTTAGCGAACGGTGAAGACCAACGTAGCTATTGTTTGAAATTGTCTAGAGATTGAGTACCTATTCTTTTTTACGATATTCTACGACATTACATAAGTAATTCAGAATTCTAAAAAAATATATCTTTTGACGTAGATATTTTTAGTCCCACAAATAGGTAATTCGGTTTGAATCAATACGCAATCGGGCAGCTTTTCATCGATTCTTGTCTCGAATACCCAACTCGAATGAAATGAGACTTTCATCACCGTAAAACAACTACGCGCGTCGAATATTTTAATTTGCAACGCACAACACAACATCTTAAAGCTATGGAGTTAGAGTCCATTTTCAAACACACCACAAAATTAATTTCGGCAACCAATATCGGACCGTGAATAATTTTATATTGTTTGTGCTACTTGCCATTTATTTGAAGATACATCAAAGATTTTTTTTTTATATTGTTGGCATTGAAAACAGCGTATCATTCATTCGCGTCAAGAAAATCCCAACTCGAAAACCCAAATTTAAGAAAGGAAACTGATATTTATGGACAAAAAGCGAAAATGAAGTATTTTCGCTTCTTTTCCAAAAATATATTACTTACTAGAGCAAAATATCAGATATATTACGAACAGTACGAGCATTTATAAATTTTCGCAACTACAAATGAAATTAAAAAAAATATATTCCAAAGTCCGTCAAAATGCGATCATAAATTACATGAATAATTTTAATTTAATCTAAAGCATGTTTTCTTTAGTGGTATTGCCATTTTATTTTTTAATCAGCACATTTTTCGTCAATATTATTTATGTGTGTAATGTATGTAGTTAGTTATACATCGCTTACATTAACTCCACAATATTTCCATTACATTTCACAATACTCCATACATTTTGCATATGCCTACATATATACGAGTATATATTCATATTTTACAGTTTATTATATTATATAAACTTTATAATAAAAGTTGAAAACTCTTTACAGATTACTTAAATAATAAAATAATACATTAACAGTGTGTTTCAGGAGCTCTTTTCATATTAAGATATGACATAAAAATATCTAAAAGTTTAGGCTTTTCACTCCAAAGAAATCTTCTACATTTCATATCATACAGTCACTAATTTGAGATTTAAAAACGAAAATTACGGTAAAATCAGTTTTAGCAAATCTAAAGTATCTAAAAAAAATTAAATCGTTACTGTGAATTTTACAATATTCGCCAAACATTGTTTTACATAGATTGCATTACAGACTAGTACAAATTTGGTGATTGAGGCATAGCCGAGAGCCCTGAAAACACGAGTAATGTAATGCGTACTTACCGACCCCCGGGTAATTTTAAGAGGAAATAATGAGCAACTCTCACTCATTCTGTTCTGAGATAGAATAAGGTTTATTGCACTGTACAATATCATTATAGAATTAATTGTAACAAGTAGAGATGGGCAAAATGCCGGGTATTTACGTTAAATGCCCAAAAAAGTACTTATAAATTCCCTATTTATGTCCAAAAATAGGCATTTATTGGGCATTTACAGGTACTTACTGGGGACTTATTGTAAATGCCTAGCATTTTCCGCACTACATACACAATCTTAGTACACTATATAGTTAACTGAAACAAGTGTAAAAGTGTAGTAAGTGTAAAATATATGATTTATATTACAATTTATGAATACTGCACATTATACTATACTATAAAGTTTTGTTTCAAAAGATTAAAGGCTCCTGGACACTGTTCTAGCATGAAACCTGTGTTGTTTGCCTGTCTTCTGTCCGTCTTAACACTGAGCTTGTGTCTTGCACTGCGCACACTAGGAGGGCATAGAGGTGAGTCCTCAGGTTACTAATGCGTTTCTTAAAAAAACAATAACAAATGGCAATTGATAGATTCGTAAAGATCGATTACTTCATAATTCGAATAATAAATTAACCAACACCATTGATTTATTAAGAAAAAAAAAGCCCATTAATTGTGAAAGTAAATGTTATAAAACTTAACTGGCGCCCAACGTGGTACTCTTCAATTTAATTTAGTACCACGGTGGGCGCCATTTTTAGTAACATTTGGAAATTGTTCTGTTTAGTTGTATTTAGTATGATCGAAGGAAATCTCATCAGTTGTCATTTTGCACATTTGCATCCCTAGGTAAATGGAGCTCTCAATTTCATAACGTTAGGTAGAATAGAATGTCGATAAAAGCTAATCGCATGGAAATATAATATCAATTTCATATATTTATATTCTATTCCACTTAGCGTTTTGATGAGACAGTCACTTAGCTCTAGGGCCTGAATTAATATTGCCATAGATAACATAAATAATATTTTTAAACAATATTCTAAGGGCTTTGGCTGTCAACTCTGCAATTTGTATTTTATTTACAGTGACTGTTTTTGTATAATATGTTCTATAATTTTAATGTGTCGTGATGTATTAATGGATTATGTAATAAATGTGCATAAGCTTGCGTCAGCACGAGATGTAGGTAAATTCTGATAATAATTACTATCTCTGATAAATCATTATTACAAACTGTATGTTAAGTTTTTACAAATAAATGTTTAACTAGTTCACTAGGTTAGCACGTATCTTATCTAAATTACATCTTAACTAAATTATACCAGGTAAATATAGTTATAGCATATCATAATAAATATAAAAAGATATTTAAGTTTGTCGTCCCAACTTGGAACTAACGACAGAATACATAATTTCCATATATTTTTGATAGTCATAGGTGGTCATAGTGTAGTCTACTCGTCTTATTTTTCTCACTTCGGTCTATCTTCCCTAATGAAAAAATAATAAATAAATAAATAAATATTCCTGGACAAATTACACACGGCCATCCAGTCCCAAATTAAGCATGGCTTGTACTATGGGTACTAGATAACTGATATAATACTTAAATACATTTTTTTTTTTGTAAATACATACATAATAATACATAGAAAATACCCAGACCATGACAAACAGACATGTTCATGCACACAAATATTTGTCATGTGCGGGAATCGAACCCGCAACCTCGGAGTCAAAGTGGCCATTGCTAACCATTCGACCACCGGGCTCGTCACAATAGACTCGGTCTCTCAACTGTAGACGAGTGTCGATCAGCCTCCTGGAGGTCGATTTCAAAAACCGCACATCTGTCGACCGCCTCCTGGAGGTCGATCTGTCCGGACGTATTTTGAGAGTGTGCAATAAATCTTTAAAACTATACGCGTACAGCTCAAACTTTAACAACGTTTAGGAAAAAATGACAAGGACAGACAGTATCCTCAAGTGCTATTAAACTGGCATCCACTTAACGACAGTTTGTTTATTGAATGGCGCACATGTGTTCGTGAAGGTCACGGCGACCCATTGTGTAGCGTTATTGTTAGTTTTTTGTTTACATTCCTTTAATTGTTTCACGTTATTTTAGTTTGTAAATATCAGGAGATTGTCAAATTTAACTGTTATTTAAAATAAACGCAACAGAATTAGCTCCATGACATACAGTTTGAGTGGACGGGTGAAAACATAGCTAATACTACTTTCACCTTTGAATTAACATATATTATAAGGTAAAATTGTGCAAAACTATATTTATTCTGATAGCATATACCATACAAATTTCAACAATATAGTTTTATAAATATTTTTTATACAATTTTTTTTTGTTATCTTTTTTTTAATGCGACGCGGCAATATCGCGAGAGGCCATTTTGGGGGTAACGTATAAAAAATGACAGATGCGCTAAGTAGGTACACTACGGTCGACAGTCGAGAGGATAATTGGAACTTATAAAAATTATAATTAGATGTTCGCTTGATACTGTTTCTCGCATCTGACACAGCAGCTTCACTTACTCTACTCCGTGTTGGGGTAATATGTATGTACACACATTACGTCTATCTTACCAATTCTGCCCAGAGTAAGTATGATCTTACACTATGTTCTAAGGCCTTGCGCAAAATAAAATTGATATGAAACTATAATACAATTAAACAAAATAATCTTCGGTAAGGTGACCTTACACTATATTCTAAGGCCTTGCGCAAAATAAAATTGATACGAAACTTACAATTAAACAAAATAATCTTCGGTAAGGTGATTAGGCAAATCTTTTAATTTCTATTAATAACTACTATACATATAGCAATAATAATGATACACAGAGACGAAAATAAGATGATTCTAGCCTCTTTAGAGCTATTTTATAAAAAAAAATACTGTAGAATCAATTTAGAATTCAAGAAACAAAAAATCGAATTTTCTGATTAAATTTGGAAGACATTTCTTTTTTTTTTATTGTTTCAATATAGGGTCCTTACACACTATCATTTCACTTTAGGCTACACTTTAGACATGTGTAGAAATAGAATTATGTGCAAATAATTATTCATTTGTGTTTATGTTCGCAGGGAGCAACCAAACTAACGAAAGACGATATAGAAAGGGTGTTCTCTCTCTACGATAGGGTAAGTTGTATTCGGTTTTACGTTTCGTACTTAGAAGACATCGATACTTCCATAGTTTTATATTATTATATTATAAAATTGGACCCTGTTATGCAGTATTCTGCACTGATCTATTGATCCAACCGACAAACTATGTCAAATTGAGAGATATAATTTCATAGCGAGAAACTTTAAATCGACTTTTTATATTCGCAACAGATTCTAGCAGTTTAATGACATACGCTTCCTGAAACTTATACTGCGTATTTTTATTCCTTATTTCCTAACAAAATGTCGCTTTGAACTACTCTGCATAATAGGGTCCAAATGTGAATGCGTTTTTTTTATACCACTAAAGTGGCAAACAAGCATACGGCCCGTTACAGTAGCCTATGAACGCCTGTAACACTAGGGGCATCATACGCGCGTTACCGACCCTGTCAAAACCTCTTCACGCCCTTTTTGAAGAACCCTATGCCGTAGTCTCCTGGGAAAACCTCGACAGGCTCGTCACAATAGACTCGGTTTATATAATTGGAACTTATAAAAATTATAATTAGATGTTCGCTTGATACTGTTTCTCGCATCTGATACAGCAGCTTCACTTACTCTACTCCGTGTTGGGGTAATATGTATGTACACACATTACGTCTATCTTACCAATTCTGCCCAGAGTAAGTAAATTATACCAGGCACGCGAGAGAAAACTTCTCTGGAACCGCACAGTACCTACGCTCAATTACCAATTAGACTCCAATGTGTGACGATGAATTCCCTGCGTCTGCGTTCCATATGTGTTTCTAGGACCTCCTTTCACGTCATAAGAAACCAATGGATTGACGTATATTTTTTTACGAGTACCTATAGTTTTAAGTCTGGAGAGTGTTATATAGGCTACTTTTTATCGCAGAAAAATAAGGGGTAAACAAAAATTTATTAAAATAATGAACACGCAGGCGAAGCGAGTGACAGGTGATATTTAAATATGTTTTTCAGACATACTTATAATACATGAAAAAAACTCGAATCAAGGCAAACATTTGTCTTGTGCGGGACTCGAACTCACGACCACCGGTGTTCAAGTTTGCATTGCTAGCTTAGCTACCACCGCCACTGGGACAAAACAGCATTGAATAACATAATGGCCCCTCTTCACAATGGCCCATGATGGACGATTACAGACAAGCACGATTGTGTAGAGGGCGTGATCGTGAGTGTTTGTCTGTGATCGGGCATCATCGCCGATAATCGGTAAGTTGTCGGTACATCAAAGGAATGCTGGCCCATGATTGTGTGCGCGTCCACACATCGCCGATTAGTCAGTACCTAGTTGTCTCGGGTACAGTGTAGACGTGTAGACGTCTCGGTAAAAAAATAAAGAGGGACATATTCTTAGTGTTCTGTACTTATGTATTTAGTTCTTTCTGTCGATTTACAAACACAATATGGTGACCTGAACGAATGAAGAAAAACCTTTTCGGTTCATAGAACTATATCAAAATTTTGGGGTGTAAGTGGTTCATCAAGATCTTTGAACCAAAGCCAACTTCACCTGCACGCGGTGCACCCTGCTGACTGACAAACGAAGCTCTGGCGAAAAGAGAGGTAGGGAGCGTAATTGTAAGCTACCCGACTGGGGAACGTACCTCCAACTCACAGAATACCGCAGCCAAATAACGGTTGCTTGTGCCTTCAACACAATCACAGCCTTGAGGGCTGTTGTGTTCCTGCGAGTGAGTGAGGTCACCAGAAAGGAAGGAGATGCTGCGATGGCAGCGGGGGTGGCGGTGCGCGAGCGATATTTTATGCTGCGAGCGTTAATATGGCTACGGTAACAGCTTCAGATCAGGCGGGCCGTATGCTTGTCTGCTACCCGACGTAGTATAAAAAAAAATGAGAATTGCATTTTACAATTCACAAGTCTGTTTTCGCGCACATTAAGTAAATGATTATAAGAGCTAAGAAATATTGCCGCAGCCGCGATCACTTCGATAGACGTCTTATCATAACAGTAGACAGTCAGTAAATGAATAGACACGATTGTGTGGAGAGCTGCCCGATCATGGCGGCGACTATGGACGATCATTTGATGGGCCATCATGTCCCATTGTGAAGAGGAGCCATAGAAGTTATTTGGATATGGCTCGTAATGTACAAACGGCTCGCCGAGCCGTGTCAGAGTACTTAGTGCAATTTTATTGGTCACATTCGAACGTGTTAACGTTTACAAGCCGACCAAATTGAAAAAAGTTTAATATTGTGATTTTACCAGACGCGTGTTATCCGAATTAGTCGGGTTGCTTACTTCAAAATGTGAACAAGTAAGCCACATAATTTTGATCTGTAACACGCGTCATAAAAATTCACAGCATAACAGTTCTTCTCTATTTGGTCGGATTGCTACGTAAGCGAGTTTTTTGTTCGCGTTCGGTCATGTCAACGTATATCATGACCGAACGCGAACAAAAAAACTCGCACTATAAGATAAGCACTCTTTACACTTGAAATGTCAATTTACTACAGCTAAGGAAATGAAAATTTTGAGTTTAGATACCTACAAATAAAGATTTTTTTTAAGACTGCAACTATATTTTTTTTCTTACAGGATAACAATGGTTCAATAGAAAACGAAGAACTGCGAGGTTTCCTCAAAGACCTATTAGAACTAGTCAAGAAGGTTAGTTTTTGTATGAAACATAAAACTTCTAAAATTCCGTACAGGGGTGCCAACGAGACCCTATTACTGAGACTGTTCTGGGCTCTGTCTGTTCGTCCGTCTGCTATAGGAGTTTTTTTTTATGAGGTCAGTTTAGAGAGTCGAAATGTCCATCCACCTTGCTTGATGGTAAACACAAATGAAGACTAAATGTGAGGACCGCCATCACTGCGATTAGCGCTGCGCTGGTGGTCCACCCTTGACGACCCATTAAGTATTTCTTTACGCTACGTCTGAACGACCCAGAGTTATAGGAAGAGGGAAATACATGTACCGGCAGTGAATTCCACAACATTATGGTTCGGCAGAGAAAAGAATGGCCGAACTTTTTGGTGCGACTTCCCGCACAATGGGGATGTTTGATATTTTTTCTGACACCAGATGTCGCTAGGTAGGCGTCGGGTCCAGATTGTCAAATTGTACTGAATTTTTGGACAGTGAAACTTCAAGACGACAAGACAACACAAGACGTCAACAAGACATTTGCCAAGATGCTATGAATTGACAGATGATTCGACCCTACGCTACAGTGCTGCCAAAAGACCCTCATTGTACACACGAAGGCAACAATTGTATCATAAAATGGGATCTATCTCTTGAGCCGTGATAGTTAGACACTTGAAATTTTCATTTTCACCTTAATATATAATATAAATAAGATAAAGTCAAAAATTAAAGGAAGTGTCATACAATAAATGTATGTTTTTAGCGTTTTAACTCATTCCTTATAATGGCAATAGCTAGATACTTGAAATTTTCACCGATTATGTATTACTGTGGCCACAATAACAATGAATACTAAAAATAAAATAAAGTTAAAAATTAAAGGGGGTCGTAATACAAAAAATGTGATTTGTTCGGAGGTACCTTCATGTTCGAGTCTGACTCGCACTTGACCGGTTTTTGATCTATCTTTGATTTATCTATCTAAACTTTTACTTTATATCCATAATTATTATGTAGATTAGTTGAGTTATACTTTAGGCCCGAAAATTTAGTTAAAGAATATTGTGTAACAGTATGATTGGGTTGCCATCTCCCTTTATTATCCTTAGTAAATGTCCCAATATCATTGTTTCCAGGATTACGACGCACAAGATCTCCTTGAATTTGAAGAGACGATCCTACAAGGCGTGGAATACAGCAGCGATGGAAAAATCAGCAGAAAACAACTGACAATGATCCTCCTAGCACTTGCCAAGCATCACCAAGAGGAAGAGGTGCCGACGCCATAAGGAAAACCGCACTTTTCCGACACTCCGTCCCGATATCCGAACGAATTTGTAGTGATGCGAGCTCGATTAAAATCGGTTTTAGGTGCTTTTCGGTTTTCGTATATGGCTGTGTTACACAATATGCTCTTGTCGCCATTTAAAAAGTAAATTGCGCTATTTAGGTGACTACGAACTGTGAAGATTATAGCGTCAACACTTGCAAATAAATTTAACCATAGCTGTTTTTAAAAAAGTCTCGTAAAATCATACTCGTCCGTCTGTCAATCAAGGCAGTCAAAATGACGATTGTATATTTAAAATTTGCAGTGGAGGCGCTGTCTACAGTGAATTTTGCATCAGTTACTCTACCGATAAGCATTATCTAAGTCAGTGTTCCGCAAAGTGTGTGCCGCAGCACACAGGTGTACCATGGTCATTAGTTGGTATGCCTCGGAAAAATAAGGTAATCTCATAAAGCTAAATAGACGGAAAAATAAAAACTGTATTTTCAGTTTTGGTGTACTGCCAAAAATTTTCGTTTTCCGAGATGTACCTTAAACACAAAAAGTTTGCTAATTTAAGTAACATTAGTGTGAGTCGGACGTTTGGAATAATCAATTTTAAAACCTTATGCTATCAACATAAGAGTTACCGCCATTTTCGCATGGTGGGATTATTCAGTTAATGCTTTCGGTAGGACCACGGCTCCCAAGGCTGGTGTAGCCATTGCCAAAATCAAGAATTATATTTATCACGAAATTTTAAAAGTGCAAATTTAGATCTTTTAAAATCTATAATCACATTTCAAAGCCAAAAGAAATGCCAAATATTTTAAACCTAGCTGCGTGGACTAACGGTAGTCCACGTTAGATATCTATTTTCATACATCGTATAATAGAAATCGATATATCACTAAAAGTAGATCCCATAAACTACATATCATTCCACGAAACAAATTTTATTGTCAACATAATACTAAAAATAATTTTCTAATCGAAACAGGGAGACAGAGAGTTCAATATCTTCAATTCCATTAATTATTTTTGCTAAATTTGGAGTTTTAACGAAATATTTTTTTTGTTATTTCTATATCTGTATTCTGGATCCATCATTATTTCAAACTGTATTTATGAAGCAAATAGTAAAAAATACGATGAAACGTTTTAATCTTTGATATTTTCGAACTTACACAAATGTATGTCGATAAAAATTCACCTCAAAAATGTTTGAATTACGTAAAAATTACGAATCTAAATTATAACAACATGAAACACCAAATAGTTTAATATTAAAATTATAAATTTGTAAATTAGTATTTTAGTATTTTCAACCACAGAAATTACGTTCAATTTAAATAATTAACAACGTCTCGTCTTATATGTATATCTCTGTCTTATCTATTAAAAATTCTGCACTTATAGCCATATATAGGGACACTCAAGGGAAGACATTGTTTGTTAAAAAACTCATTGTCATCATTCAAAGGTAACATGACTAAAAAAAAGCTGATGGTTATCCAGATAACACTTGGCAATATGGAGCCCAGCCCCCATACCACCATCTCTTATTGCGATTCAATAACTGAATAGAATGCTTATTCATTGGTATTAATAAGCAATCTATTCAATTATTGAATCGCAATAAAAGATGGTCGAAAGGGGGCAGGATGCCCTATTTAAAGAAGGTTCGCAGCTACGTTAATATCTCTAATCCCTGGTTTTAAGATTGCTATTGTCATAGGCCATTATGGTCTCTACCATAGTATGAACAATCAGATTAACATCGATTATATTCAACTATGTTCTCTACAAACAAAATTTGTTATTGTGGATACAATAGATGAATTTATCAATGGTTCTGTACCTGCTTACCAAAGTGACTTTAAAGGAACCTGCTCAAGCATAATTTGTTAATTTCAAATGCCAAATGTTTTTCCAGCTTCAATTTCTTTGCTGATTCAGCACTAACAATGTTCCTATTATATAACACACTTCAGCCCCCTTACCACCAACTCTTATTGCGATTCAATTACTGAATAGAATGCTTATTTATATATAGAGTTGGTGGTAAGGGGGCTGGTTTTAGTATTGTTTCTTTAAAAAAAATCCCATAGTTGGAACTAATTTGATTGGTCTAAAGTATGGTGTGAAGCTGCGAACATCTCTAGTGACCATATATTGAAAATATTAGACGAAGCTGATATTTTTACAAAATTATCAAAGTTCCTAATCTAGTAGAAAATCTCTCTATGTGCTTGCACTAAAAAAAACGCCAAGAAATTAACAAATCCTTTAATCGGTGTAGCTTTTATCCTAAAATGTATGTTGTTTGATGTCAAAGTGTTTAGACTAAATGGTGTTAGAATTTGCACTGCAATACCCCATTTAGAACCCTGCGATGTTAATCGCTATTTAAATATATTTAAAAGATCTGTAAAGTGCATTTACAAAAGCATTATAACGAATAGCATTGATGAATAATAAAATATTATTGAATAACTTTTAAACTTTCGCGTAGCATGATTTATGAAAATAACAACGAGAATTAACGGGATCATGCATAAGGGTATTTACATACCTTTATTATTGCCTGACACTTCGACCAGGTTGCAACGGCCGTTGTCACAGGCTGACTGTCTTAGCGGTGTGCCTCTGTCTCCGTTACCGAAGTCGATGAATCTTCATCTATTCTTAGTCGATATCCATGTACCGCGACATACTACACTCACGACATGCCTATTCTACGAAATTCTGCATGATCGTATTAATTTCTGTTGTTATTTTCATAAAATATTATTTAACTTCAATAAGTGAGCACTAACAGTAACAGAAGTAAAGTTCAGACATAAATTAAAGTTACAATAAAGGAGAAACCAAAAACTGTGACTTATGGAGGAGCAGACAGCGCTCCGACATAAGCCTGTTAAAGTCCTATCCAGCGTTGATGAATAAGACAAGGGGATTATAATTAATGTTGGTTTATTTCATTAAATTAGAAAAGATACTTTCGGTTAAGTCGACGCCATGACAAAGACAATTCGCTCATAGACGACCCGTGTCTTTATAAGTCGCACGCCAGCGATGTCCAAGGGCCTATTACATTGACCATCAAGGTAAGGATGATGAAGTTATTGTGCATGAAAGCCTTGGGGAAACCTATATCCAGCAGTGGGTAGATACAGGTTGGTGATGATGATGATTTGCCTATTTAATTATTCAAAATAAGCTTAGGTTGTTATATTTTGAACCTTTAGTCTCATAAACTTTGGTATTTTGAGAAAATAATGGCTGCAAAGTTACTGAGTTACATTCGTAGGTAGAATATCATGTTCTTCGTGGGATCTAGAACTTCAAAACTCTGTATCTTCCAAACAAAACTTGCTATTTTGATTGATTTATATATGAATATACTCGTCTTATCAAGGAGTATAACATTTTTATGAAAATAGTACAAAGAAGCAAAAAAATAAGTTGTCCACGAAAGTCACGGGTGAGAATATGGGAGAAGAAATTAACCTATGTAAGTTTCACATAAGTTTCCAGAACCTAAAAATATTAGGTTGGGGAAAAAGTCTTTTCGTATTTTATACGAAAATTCAAAACATTTTTTAATAATGTTTATTTACATTTAACTAAAGTATGTAGGTGCCATTACGTTCGATAACCTTTTGCCATCTTGTAGGTAGGGACATGATCCCATTACTATATAAATTTTGGGACTTCTGTTCAAAAAACCGCGCCAAGTGGTTTTGGCAGTCTTCTCGTGATGTTAACCTGACATTGCCTAAAGAATTCTTAAGAGACCGAAACAGGTGGAAATCAGAAGGTGCAAGGTCAGGACTATACGGCGGATGCATTAACACCTCCCAGTCAAACTCTCTTAATTCTTGCTGAGTGGCTAAAGAAGTGTGAGGTCTAGCGTTATCATGATGAAAAATCACACCCCTTCTATTAATTAATTCCGGCCGCTTTCTCTCAACTTTTTGCTTTAATCTCATCAGTTGTTCACAGTAGAGTTCAGAATCGATAGTCCTGCCAGGCGGTAACAGCTCATAATGAATATCTTCCCTTCCAATCCCACCACACACACAGCATCACCTTGTTGCGGATTAACCCGGGTTTCGCCAGAGTCTGTGAAGCCTGGCCGGCCTTTGACCACGACCTTTTTATGCGCCAAAACAGTTTTGTGGTCAATTTCTAGTTCTTCAGCTACGTCGTAACTACTGATATGCCGATCTTGCTCCACTTTTTCAGAAATGGCATCCATTTTATCCGTAACAGGGCGACCAGAGCGACGTGCATCTTTGACATCAAAATTTCCGGATTGAAAACGCTTAAACCAAATTTGTGCTACTCTCACAGACACTGCACTAGGTCCATAAACGTCACAAATTTTTTTCGCAGCTTCCGTTGAATTTTTACCTTTTTTGTAGTAAAATTTTAAAATGTATCGAATTTCTTCATTAGATTCACTCATCTTGACAGTAAAAAAAACAAATGAAAATCACACATTTACCTAATTTGAATTTGGAATTATCTTTTTTAAAATTTAAATTTTTTAAAGATATCAAAACCTGCTAGATACAAATGGTATAACCAAAGAGATTTTATTACAAGTTCATACATACTATAATGCGAAAAGACTTTTTCCCCTACCTATTATATAATAAAAGCTATCTGGCATTTAAAACGTCGACATTCTTTTCGAACAATTAAATTCGAATAAATAATTTTCAAAAGTAAGACATGTAACCCTGAAATCATTATAATGTAATAGGCCTTTTACTGACAATTAGTTTAGCTTAGTTCATCAGCCTTTAAAACTCTGAGGAAGACACAGTATGTTTTTTTAATATTACAATGCAGAGAACAATAACTAACTCTTAATTGAACCAGGTCGGATCCAAGGCCTAGGAAAACTCTAATAATTGACCGAGCGAGTGCAGGGAACGAGGGAGTTTTCTTTGATATGACCCTCCTCACCTTCTTTTTTTTATAATTACAATCTAAATACCCCAGAATCCGTTTTGTTAACAATATTCTATTTTTATGTTACAATTTTCTAGCATTTTATTAAATGCTCGTCGCTATTATACTAATAATGATACTATTATTTAGTACTACTTAAACTAAATCCTCCTATTGTTTAGCTTGCAACCATGACAGAACAACAACCCCCCTCCCTTTCTGACTCAAACGTTGTATTCGACCTTGAAAACTCCATAATCCTAATAACACGCGAATTCGAAATCTATACTCTTTGTAAATGCACTATAATTGCAAAATAAAGATTATAAAAATCTCAAATTAGTTGATGTTAATATTAATTTGTCTACGTATATCCAGACAGTATATCGGTGTTACCATAATTTTAGATTAATATAATATATTTATGTTGTACCTATAACTGTGTACGTATATTTTTTATAATCGATGTTATTGTAACAAAGCGGACTATGAAAATATTCTGATAATACCAACCAACCAAATTCTGTTGTATGATAAACAGTAAAAGTAAATATAAGTAGGTAAACCTGAGATAAACATTTTCTACACAAAAACAACGAAAATTTAGGTATAGCTATGGCTATACCTAAGTTTTCGTATATCAGTAAGTGGTTCATCAACATCTTTGAACCAAAGCCAACCTCGCCTGCAGGAGGTGCACCGTGCTGACAGACAAACGAGGTTCTGACGAAAGAGAGAGTTAGGGCATAGCGTATTTTGTAAGATACCCAACTAGGGAAAGTATCTCCGACTCACAGAATACTGCGGCCAACTAACAATTCCCTTGAGGGTTGTTGTGTTCCAGCGAGGAAGTGAGGTCACCAGAAAGGATATATCATGTAGCTAACGTTATTATAGCTATGGTAACCGCTTCACATCAGGCGGGCCGTATGCTTGTCTGCCACCCGATGTTGCACAAAAAAACAGCGTTACCAGAAATTTATATTAGATCAAAGCGGGATCTTTAATTTGTGAAAATAAAAAAAAAACGCCGCGTTTGAAAAAAACGGGGAAACAGACTGCCGTGTATTTTATTAAAATATGTATTTTATCAACACATTGAAACTATTTTAGATATATAGTTAATTTAACAAACTCATACTATAGCACAGAATAATATACCTACTCTAAGACCGTTTTAGGGTTTTCAATTAAATTATTGCACTTATATAATTTAATTAATATAAGTAGGTATGTAATATAATTTATATAATATAAATGTATTTACTTTTATTGTTTATCGACCTTATATTGTAACAATTCCAAAAGTGTTATGTAATTTTAGTTAGTTACCTACTTTTGGGAAACATTGTGGTCTAAAAGTCAGTGTTGTGATGATATTTAATACTAGCTTTAACACCTACAGATAAAAAAAATGCACAAATAATCGTTTATATAAATGTAATACATAACTTCGCTCACAAAATTTTAATAATTGTTAAAATATTAGAAAATAAGAAGCGACATTTCACAGAAAAAAAATATCATTGCTGTCTGTCATTGGCTGAATCTAAGTAATTGGGGTAATTGGCTGGAACCAATGATGTATTCTTCTTCTTCTTCTAGTATTCTTTTTAGTGTTTATAAACATCATTGACTTAAACTTTTTCATTTTCGTGCGACTAAAATGTATTTGATGACCATTCCTCAATCCTCAAGGACATGATCGATCTAAAATTTTTTTTGACACAAACCTCAAGCACGTCGAGGTCTTTAATTGTGACAAGTTTCACAAAATCGGTTCAGTGATTTTGGAGTTTATTTATTTCCAAGAATGACTTATCGGCGTATATAAGCGTTTCGCTCGCTCCGCTTCGTACCCTTACTTTAATAGTAAATAATAATTATAGTCAATAAATAATAATTTCTGTGAAATGTCACTTTTTTAATTTATCTAGTCTTTGCCAACATAAACTGAATAATCCGTAACACTGTGTTTCTATTCTACAAAAACATTATAACTCAACTTTTCATTACATTCGTTACTACACAATTCTATTGTTTCCTACTCAGTCCCTACTTATTTTATAAAATAAGATGCGGTGGCCCACCCGAGCAACTTTAGATAAAAAAATATCTTTAACAAATTCCTTTAGGTTACTCCTTAACGTAATGAGTTGGACATGATTCATAATTAGCAGACAATGTGATAAATTGGTAATTAATCATAATACTAGTTAACTGCCCCCTTACTACCAACTCTTATTGCGATTCAATAACTGAATAAAATGCTTATTCATACCAATGAGCGACTCTATCCAATTTGAAATAGAGTAGTTATTGAATCGCAATAAGAGTTGGTGGTAAGGGGGCTGGTACCGCCGAAGCTGAAGCTGATTACCATCGGATTTTTTTAATGCGAATATGACACTACTGCTTAGATTACAAGCAATCTAAGCAGTAGTTATGTTTAGCTTAGCTGAAAGAAACCCTAGAGCTCTACCGACTAAGCTGAAGATATTTGTCAATAACTTCAACCTTAGACCATTTTTGGAATAAAAAAAATCCGAGGCGCAAAGGCGGTAGAGCCCTTGATCATTCGTCAACTAGGTCGACGGACCCCGCGAATCGGAGCTCCTATTTCTGATGCCAGAACACAAGAAACCCCTAATCTAACTGAAAAACAACTTAAATCTAACCAAACACGATTTTATTACATTGCCTGAGAATGTGCAATGTGAAAAATAACATAAAATGTGTAATTTATCACATGTCCATATCAAATAAATAAAAAGTCTAAAACCTATAAAAATGCAAACTATGTATAATAAAACAAAATTAGAATTGTTGTTCGACAGAATAGTCAATGATTTTTGATTTTCTCAAATATCTTCAACGATCATGTTCTTCAAATGTTTTCCCTCTACTAATGTTATAAATACTGTAGATATGGCATACTCATACTAAATTGCCTCAGAAAATGGTTCCCATCGCCTGGGAGAACTATGGCCATCGCTATCCATAACATCTCTTTAACCCTTAAACACGCAATTTTTTATATTTTAACATAAAAAATATATATGATAGTTAATTGGGTATATATTAGAGGAAAAATATTTAAAAAAATCATTATGCCATATTTGGCAAGTTTTTGAGGAAAAAAATTCTGTTGTTTATAAACAACATTGCGCCTTTATGGGAAACTTTAAAGTATAGCGAGTAAAACAATTGATAAAAAAAAGTTTTTATTGAAAAAGTATTAATTATCATGATATTTGAAAAAACAATTTTTATTTTTTGTATCACAAAGAGAAATATTGCATTTTTCACATTTTTTAAAAGTGTATCCTGTACATTGCGGATATTTACATCTTTCTTGTTTTTCAGACCAAATTGTCCAGTGGGAAATTTGATCCAACCTCACGTCTTTGGATGGTGCCGACTGAATTTGCCCTTTGCGTCGCTTTTGCTCAATTTCAGCTTGCAGGTTTGAACTGGAAGGACGGCCACGTTTGCAACCATTATTTGTAGCTAATCCAACTCTACACAGTGATTCTGCCAACTCCAGCCTGAATTTACAGAGGTTCAGTGGTTTTGATTGTGTTGAGGTCGGATTGCTAATACCTTGACTATTAACTTTTTTGTATGTAAGCCAAGCATTGATGACAGCGACATCCAATAGGTGGTAAAACAGACGCATTGTCCACTTGCGGCTTCTAATCTTTATGTGGTAACGGCCTATGAAAGAGTCTAATAAGTCTACTCCTCCCATATGCATATTATACTCACGAATTGCCTTCGGACAAGGGATTGAAACTCTCTCTTTTTTAGTTTTATCAAATCGTGTTACTGTTATTGCAGGTTCTGCTCCGACGTACGTTGACAATAAATTTACTGCTTTATTATCTTTCCAAACCATTGCACTCACATCTATTCCATCAACATTAGCTACATTCTCTTCATAGTACCCTCTTGCCACGGTTTTCTTCATAAGCTGCTTTTTGTCCATCAATTTGCAGTTGCGGAGGCGATTTATTCGTACTGTGCCCAAGGAATGAATACCTTCTTTTGCCAAATAAACTACAAGTGGTAGTGAAGTGTAGAAGTTGTCAAAATATATTATATGATTAATTCTACGCGGCACCATTCGAGACAATCTGATTACAGTATTTGCAGACTCTCCTAGATCCGGCTCTTCAGACCTAAGAGTTGTTTTACCACTACCAGTATATATTTCGAATCGATGAGCATATCCATATACGCTATATAGAAGAAAAAGTTTGATTCCCCATTTGTGTGGCTTGTTTGGCATATATTACTTCATGTAGTGGCTCATTTTTGTTGCACACATTTGCTCATCGATTGCTAATCTTTGTTCAAGGGGTATAAGACCGAAACGGCTATTTAGTGCATCTACAACAGGTCTAACTAGGTATAATTTATCGTAATCTGGATGATCCTTAGGTAAATTTTGTTCTTTGTCATTGAAATGTATTGTAGAACACATCTTCTCAAATTTTTTTTGTGTCATTGTAGTTTTAATTGAGTCGTAACCAAATTTATCATTCCAATACAATTTTCTGTTTGGATAATTTATAACAGAAGTATAAATCAAAATGCCCAGGAATTTATTTAGTTCATTTTCATTTATGAATTCGGGGTTCGATATTTGTTTCTGTGTAGCATACAAGTTACTCCCTTGAACAATTTTTTTTTTCAGGTCAACAGTAAAAAAGTAATTAAAAAATTGTAATGGTGTTTGACATTCCAAAACATCAGATGGTGGGCGAATGTTACCTAAAAAATTCAAATCCCCATCATTAGTGACCAAATTCCTTTTGCGCCAAACAATAGGTCTCGTTTGCTTTTGCCTCGCTGGTGGAGCATTGTGGTTAGTTTGGTCATCATCATTTACAAGAGGCGGGTCACTATCATCTGCATCCCTAACAACCATGTCGTCCGTTTCATCTTCCTGCATTACATTATCTTCACCGATAACTTCTTGGATTTCTCGCACCGATGTATAATAATTCTCCTCATCTCCAGCTTCCGATCCTGATGAATCAAAGTCGTCCTCAGATTCATTCCAATTTTCTAATAAATTTGTGATAGCGTTATCGGATATTCCCGACATACTGCAAAGAAACAAATAAATCAATACATCAGACACATCAAATAAATAGCCTCAAAATAGAAGCCTGTCCTGTGTGTAATGTATAAAAATACTTATTTATATTATTATAGAATATATGACGCGGGTACATTATGTCTGTAACAAACATAGATATACTCGTATATCATACAAAAAGTGCACCTACCGGGTTTCGAACCCGCTACCCCTGACACGACAATCCAGTATACTAAATCAATCGCGCTAACAAATAATAATAATAAATAAATAAAAATTTTCCGGACAATTTACACAGCGCCATCTAGTCCCAAATTAAGCACAAAGCTTGTGTTATGGGTACTAGACAACTGATAAAAGTACTCAAATACATTTTTTTTTTGTAAATACATACTTATAATACATAGAAAACACCCATACCAAGACAAAAAGACATGTTCATGCACACAAATATTTGCCTTGTGCGGGGATCAAACGCGCGAGCTCGGAGTCAAAGTGACCATTGCTAACCATTCGACCACCGAGCTCGTCACACACAATAAAACTAAAATTTCCGTAAAGAATTATATAGTACATAACATTTTACGAAAAGCGCGCAATGTTGTTTTTACACAACATAGAAAAAAGTCATCATTCGTCAAAAATCTTATCATATTTATACAATTTATGTACGAAAGTCAATAATCACCGGTATTTTCAATGAGAATCAATAAAAATATTCGACTTACCTTGTAAATGAAATCCTGTATTTGTCAACTCAAGTCGCAATTTACCGCCAGTCATTTAATTTTCCCGCCATGAAACTTTGACAGCAAAAAAAAAGTATATCGAAAAAAAAAAGAAAAGTGTTGCCAGATAAAATATATTATTATACATCTTTATGTCATTGTTCTCTTTGGTTAAAATTACATATTTTAGTATTTTGCAATATTAAACTTGTTTTAAAAAGTTTGTTGTTTTTAAACAACACTGCGAGTTTAAGGGTTAATATACTTGCTATCTCTTTTTCTCGCTGAGTACGTAATCAACGCAATGGCGCCTTTTTATTTTGCAAAAATATGAAATTAACCTAAATACGCGTTAACATCAAATATTATTGTGTACTTTAGAGGGAAATGTGATCCCTTGGGGTTTACTTACAGTATCAATATAAATTGTGCATTTTCGTAATAAAGAAGTCGGCATTTTTACCTATTTCAATAAACGTGCACAAGCAAGCTGACGTTAGTTTCGTCAGCTTGCTTGTGCAAACTATTTGTAAGACAGTTGGCTCAATATTCGGGAGTAGGTACTTACGTTTTTGACGTTTGTGGTATATCTATAGCATTTAATAACACCATTCTCTCTACTGAATGTAGTAAAGATATTAAAAATAGAATATATTAAGACAAATTATATTTTTTTCTGTCGTTTTTGTGATTTAGAATCGCTTAGGTGGGCGACACGCTAAGATTTAAATTTTTTCAAACTCCAACGATTTTCATAACTCGGCTTCGCTCTATTTTTACATGTGAAATGTATAGTCGAAAAATATTTTGTTAAATTTAATTTAAATTAATATATACCTACGTAGATCTATATTGTTGTTAATATATTTTTAAAGAAAGTTGGTTTTTTTGTGTCGTTATAATTGATTATGCACCTCGTGTTAGAGGCATTCATATACTTTCTATGGTAAAGAGTATTGTTGAAGTAAAACTTCTTTATGCGCGCTTGCTTACGAGGACTTGGGGAGTAAGCTGGTGAATGCATGAAGATAGCGTTACGGAAACGGCGAACGGAAGTTTTGAGAGGGAGTTATAGGTTAATCGAGATAAAGAAGTTTTTCCGTCGTGTGGTCTAAAGCACACTTTTTTTTCCAGACACTGTTTATATATATGTACATCAAGTTACAAACCCAGATCTAGGGTAGAGTTACAACATTTTCCCATAGTTACAACATTTTATTATGAATATATTTTTAAAATACATAGTAACAATTTGTAATCTTTTCAAATGAAAACCAACTTTCTGTACCTGTGGTATGATATATATTTAGGATACATTGTCGTTGATGTACCTGTAGGGATGTTTGTGTTAGGCGTTACAAATTATTTGTACGACGTTCCCATTGCCTGGCACTACATGTTGATATTAAGATTGAATACGATATTTGTTATAAAATGTTTATATTTGTATAGTTTGTTTTATTTGAAACTACACCCCAGTATATCCATTAGGTAAGTAAACTCTCAGTTTTTAGGGTTCCGTAGTAAACAAGGAACCCTTATAGTTTCGTCATGTCCGTCTGTCCGTCCGTCCGTCTGTCCGCGACCTAGCTCAGAGACGCTTGATACTATAAAAGCTGTAGTTTGGCATGTAGACACATATTAACTATGCTGACAAAGTGGTAGAATAAAATTTTGAAAAATATTTTTTTTTCGGGGTACCTCCCCTACACGTAAACTGGGGATGATTTTTTTTTTTTCTGCACCTACCCCACCCACCACACCCTGTGCGGGGTGTCGTTGGATAGGTCTTTTAGAAACATTGGGAGTGTGGGAAGATCATTAGAAATGTGAAAAAAATCATGGAAGTATGTAGTCCATATAGTGAATTTAAAAGGAAAGCTATCACGGCTAAGTAGACTTTACAAGTTACTGAGTAATAGCCGACGAACTTATAAAATGTATTGCAAGACGAATAGAATTGTATAGTAGAAACACGCCGTTCGCTATTGAACCTTACGACGCAGAGATAAGGTCCAAAAACAATGAAGTTGAAATGGTAGGTACATATCGCTCACGACGTAATAAGTTTTTATGAACATTGGGGATTTACTTTCAAGGATATTCTTAAACTGGTAACTTTGTCAGAAATATGGGTTTGAAATTATCTAGATAAATATGCCTATTGATAATAAAATTATCGTGTTATTTATCAAATAGGTCAAAGCCTAGCAATCCTTTTCGACTGGTAGGTATTGTTTCGACTTGACAGTCCGGGGGACTACCGCAGAACCCAAAAAAAAGTGTGGTTGAATGTCCTGGGTACTACAATCCCCGTAATATCAAGTTCGAAACAACGCCATCTCTTAAATTATAGCGGCATTATTTAACAAAAACAGTTACTACAATACATTAATTACTAAGTGGTGCGTCAGAAAAAATACAGATGGGGTACTTGAGCGACCCACTTCAGTATTCGAATTTCTCTTGTGAAGTCGGACTTTATATTTCTCTCTATAGCTACCATCGTCCTCTGTGGGCCCGTTTATATAGAGACCGAACTCACGACGCGGTTCGCAGCCGCGCCGCCCCCGCTACTTTGTGCGTGACCCGACACGCACTTGGCCAGTTTTATAGATAGTACGGAACCCTTTGTGCGAGAGTCCGACTCGCACTTGGCCGGTTTTTTTATAAAAAAGCGATCTCAACAGGAAAACGCAACGCCATATAGTGGTAGGACGCACCACCACTAGGTAGGTGACGAATATCTTGTGGAAAGAAGCAGTGGACGTCCTTTACTTGTAATGATGAATCAGAATCAGAAAATATTTATTGTCAGTCAAACTGTTTTTTTTTTCCACAGATGGTGAATAATAATAATAAAAGCGCAGTTTGTACCTTATAGTCAGAAACAATACAAAAATTGATAAACCGATTTTACATTACTTATTTATGGTCAAGGAACAATTTAGTCAGATTTATAGATCACAATATAAAAAAATCTATATAATTATGTCACATGAAATTGTCAACATCTAAAGAATAAAACATTCAAATTCTGAACAGCATTGCAATACTCGATCACAGTATAAAGTAATAGTATGTAACTCGATATCACTGTGTCAATGTTTCGCAAACGAAACCTTTGGTAAATCAAAAACCGGGTAGTTATGACTACCGTGAAAGCATGGTAAAATAGAAAAACACCAAGTAGGTAGGTATTAAAGGTACATAAGTACGTGGAAATGGGAAGAGAACTTTGCATTTTAGTACGGTGACTACCATGAGTAAAGCTGGTAACAAATAACTAATCGACAGCAAACAAAAGATTGGACTGACAAATAAATTAAAGAAATAAATAGGAATTACGGCCCCGTTTAAACTGTATTTCTATGTGTGTGTGTATTGGCTAGGCTATTTTTTGGAAGACGTGGTATCCAGAGGCTTAAAATTATTGATTTAAAAAAAAAAGGCCTGTTTGCCTTTGAATTTTAGTGGGGAGGACTTATTTTTGTGATTTTAATTCAGCTTAACGCTGTATACGAGATGATTTCCGTAATATTCTTGACCATAGGTATCCCTGAAGCGGTATAAAGTGGTAAAACCTGAGGATGATTTAAACGAAATACGAAAAAAAGAACTTGTATTCAAGGACGTAATCTTTAATTTTAAAAAAACTTGGTGTTTGTTACCATGTTATGGAAAACTCCCCTAAAGTTGGAAACATTTTGTCCTAGAGTTTATGATATTACTTATGATAATAATCAAAGGATCTTATAACTTCCAAAGCTTTTTATCGGTCAGTGATTGATGTTTCTGTGATGTAACTTATGGAGCGTACGATCGTCACACTGCGGGCGGTACTTCGCTCTATCCATGTGCCAGCTACGAAGAAGATGAGCAAAGCAATACGCGGGTCTAAAGTTTCTACAGATATAAATTCAGTATACTTATCCGATAGTAGACGTGTTTTATAATAAAATATGGCCTACCGAATTAATTTAAAAGAATTTTATTCTGTTCCTGTTAGACGACAACCACTTAACCTTAAACTGTATATGAAAATATTGTAAGGTTATTTAAGTGTCGTGTGATCTGAACAGGACTGTTGGTTACAGCAAAATCATCATCATCATTAGCCTGTATCTACCTGCTGCTGGATCTATATCCAATGGAATCCTAAAGGTTAATGCAAATCTGCCGACCATATAGTATGGCCAAGCTTGTTTCACTTCAAACTTGAGGTACACCCTGGCCACTACATACAAATGTCAAGTCGTTAACTACTCTAATAAATAAATAATGATATCTATATCGATATCGTTGTATCTAAATATTTAGATATTTTATTTGAAAACGAAATTGAAATCGCAATCAAATCGGAAAGTCAACCTCAATTCCGACTCCGATTTCGGTTCGGATTTCGATTTGAAATCAAATTCCAATCGAAATCCGATTTCATATCTTACAAAGTATGATTGATTACAGACACCGCGGTAAAACTAAACTAAAAAATACAATAGGTACTTAGTCGTTAATTTATCCTTTTCGGGTATATAAATAATAAGATGAGATTAAAAATCCGGGCAATGACATGCCCGGATGCCCCCGCTTCCAAACGTAAGCAACGTTTATAAATGTAAAAAATATCAACCCACAGTTCCATTCAGTTATACAGATTTAATACAATACACTAATCACAAGTTGTTTGATAAAATAAACTACCACGTATATTATTATTATTTAAATAGTTGTCTTGGCCAACTTGCCAGATAAATATTTTTTTTGAAAAATGGAAAAATTCACCTGCCCCCCCTAGGTGGGATTTGAACCCACGACCTCTCGATGACCGGTCGAGTGCTCTTCCAATTTTTCCATTTTTCAAAAAAAAAAATTATCTGGCAAGTTGGCCAAGACAACTATTTAAATAATAATAATTTAATTAGTTTGGCGTTATCAAAAAATAGCTGAATTTCATCTGCAACGATGGACTGCTATGCCTACTTTAGTAGTGTAATTACTTAATAGGTTGATGACGTCACACTGTGACTCACACAGTAGAAATATAAGATGCAAAAATTCGTCAGCAACACAAACCTTCCTGGTAGCTCAGTTGGAAGAGCACTCGACCGGTCATCGAGAGGTCGTGGGTTCAAATCCCACCTAGGGGGGCAGGTGAATTTTTCCATTTTTCAAAAAAAATACCACGTATATTATTTAAAAGTCATTAATTGTTTACGAAAGGATAATAATAGTAGATATTGGGCAAATAAATAATTTTATTATACGTAAATATTCAGATTAGGTATTACATATTTATCATACATAACGTGCCAAGTCTACTTGAGCCGACTGGTATTGCAAGAGACGATGGCCGGACGGTATGAGTTTGATTCCATGGAAGATGGGCCGGGTGCTGGTATGGGATGCAACCTGTTCAGACACGCTGGCCCCTTCCCATCTACATGGAACCAACTACAGAGCTGGTGCGGCTTGTGAAGCGGCTGAAAAAGTTAAAGCATAGGGGTCTAGGCTCCGAATATGATTTTGTCCCATTCGGTGTCGAGACTAGGCTTGCCAGATGGTCGGGAAATCCGGGATTGTCCCGGAGTTTTGCATCTTGTCCCGTGTCCAGTAATTAGACCTTATTGTCCCGGATTCCGAAAACCTACTAGTTTTTTAACTTTTAAATTTATAACTAGCATTAATTACCTACTAAGTATGTAGATACCTATCAAGTAAAAGTATGTATTTGAAAATAAATGGTATTTTCCTTTTCAAATACAAATATAAATCCTTTGAAAATAAAAATAAAAACAAGATACTTTTTACTATGGCCATGAGCCGACACCGTTGTCCTAGAATTGTCCCGGATTTAATAAGTTTCTATGTGGCAACCCTAGTCGAGACCGTTGGTCCTTGGGGTCCTAGCGCTATAAGGCTTTCTATGGAAATAGAAAAAAGGATAATCGACATCACAGGAGACCGAAGAGCTGGCAGCTACCTCGGACAAAGAATTAGTCTAGCTATTCAAAGTCCGGAGTTAAGTTTATTTTACTTATAATGTGGTTATTGTTGTGATTAATAGTTATATAAATTAGGTATTTAGTTAAATTCACCAACATTGCCTAAGGACAAAGCCCTACGTTAAGAAGGAAGGGGTTCCTTTTGTTTGTTTGTATGTAGGGTTGGGGAACCCTACATACAAACAAACAAAATTTTTTTCACCTCAACTTGCATTATTTTGTAGAACTCGCTCGATTGACTCGCTCGCTCAATTATTTTTTATGGTATTAGGGAAAGATTACGGAATGTATACGTTCACAAGAAGTCAGACTTCATGGGAAAATCTGAATCCGAAATTGGCAACACTGTTGCTCGCTTACAATTTCCGGGGCGCGACGCGTGTGCTTGCATTTTCCATTTTTATTGATTAATTTTATTTTAGTAATTAAAACAGCACAAAATTATGGGTGTCAACGTTGAAACTATTTCTCCTGGCGATGGTAAGTGATAGTGATTACATTTAATATCAAAGATATTTATATTTTTTAATATCCATGGCATGTGTTAAAATTTCCACTAATGTGAATTTTTGTGCATATACGAGATAAGCACTGTATTTTCTAACTGCTACAATATATTGCTGAAAAATATCATGCTGTAATAATACTAAGTACATTATTTACTTTGTACCTCGCATGATCGCATCGCGTAACCTCTCGAGCGGCCGAAGGTTTTATCTACATTCCGCCACCGCCCGCACCCCGCGACAGAGAAATGAAGACGCTATGACTACACTCATTTACGTACATAAAATTCCGATCAACAATGCAACGCAAGAAAAAATCTAAATAGGTACCTACTTACATTTAATGATAATCTTCAATTTAAATTAATTAAAGATAGTCTTCGATTGACAAAAATGTGCCTGTTAGTGATGTGCCTTCAATGTTCACATTACAATTTAATTTTAAATTGTAATATGAACATTAAATTTCTGTCAATTAAGATAGGATTTTTCATAATGGTCAAAAAGTTTCTGTAGATAATGTACTAAGTACACTACAGATATGAAATGTAAACATAGCTGTTAATTATCACCCAAGTGACATCATCATGGTACAAGTAGATTCGCTATTTATGCTTCATTCATTCCTTTTAAAATTTGGCCTTCATTGTAGTGGAAAGACAGGTATATGTTTCTAACTGCATCCTTGACTTTCCATTAACTTGGTTGCCACCTCTAAACCCTGGCAACCAGTACAAGAAGCGTGAAAACTCCAGATTTTGAATCTCAAAACCCGGTCATGTCATCAGTGTTTTTAGTACTAGCACTTTTTTTATTCTGTGACAAGACGGTTATTCACAGCATGGAGCAGGCGGTAGTGATTTATAACTTTATCCCTGAACTACAAATGAAACCCCACCCGATGCTCCCCAGACACCCTCCGAATTAGGACAAATCTGGGGAAACCCAGACGTATGCCAACCCTACATCAACTCTAATACAACGTGGGGGCATAGGATCATGGATGGATGGATAGTATTGAATGCAAAAACAAAACTTGACTATGCTTTGTACCCAAATGCAATAATATATGTAAATATGACCACATATCTAGCTATTGAGAACAGTTCACCTGCACCAATATCCTCTATGCTTATACTATTTGATCGTACAGCTCCATCTAAAAGACAAATAAAAAATTATATTTAGGTATGTGTTTATATATTATGTTATATTTGTAATCTATACCAATACTTTATTGTATAATATATTATGTGTGTATGAATATGTATACATTGTTATATATGTAATAGTTTGTTATTGCATCTAAAGCAGTATTGAAAGTTTGAAAATCCATTCGTTGAAAATTTGTATGTGTCCTTTACTTATCTTGCGAAACCTACCTATGTATGATCATACACATATTTAGTACCTAAAGGTTGTCTTGATAAGATTGCTTTTAGCAATAAGGCCACCTTGTTGCATATACATGTTTGTAACAAATTTATATTTTTATTTGTTTTCTTTGTGATGTAAACTGCAAATAAAGTATATCATATCTTTATCTTCTATCTATTCTATTTATTTATGTCGCTACCCTGAGTTTTTCAGAATGTTCTTAAAGAATTATTATTTAAATACTTGTCTTGGCTAACTTGCCAGAATATTATAAATATTTTTTGAAAAATGAAAAAATTCACCTGCCCCCCCTAGGTGGGATTTGAACCCATGACCTCACAATGACCGGTCGAGTGCTCTTCCAACTGAGCTACAGGTGAGCTACAGGACAGGTGAATTTTTCCATTTTTCAAAAAATATTTATCTGGCAAGTTGGCCAAGACAACTATTTAAATAATAATAATATTATAAATATTTTTGAAAATTTGAAAAATTCACCTGCCCCCCTAGGTGGGATTTGAACCCATGACCTCACAATGACCGGTCGAGTGCTCTTCCAACTGAGCTACCAGGAAGGTTTGTGTTACTGATGAATTTTTGCATCTTATATTCAATTGCGTGAGTCACAGTGTGGCATCATCAACCTATTAAGTAATTACACTACTAAACAAGGCATAGCAGTCCATCGTTGCAGATGAAATTCGGCTATTTTTTTATGACACCAAACTAATTAAATTATTATAATTTAAATAGTTGTCTTGGCCCACCTAGGGGAGGCAGGTGAATTCATCCATTTTTCAAAAATATTTATAATGTTCATAAAGAGTTCAGTATGATTCTGAATCTAAAAGGTCTCTAAACTTTTTAGTACCGAGTGAACTGTGCTAAATTCGCATTTGAAATTGCAATAGAAGTCATTTTGAGAAGTATTTTACATCATATAACCAATAATATAATGAATAAATTTATTCACTTCTCACAAAAACTTAGTCATAAGACAAGTTTAATTTTAATGAGAGTCTGGAGTCCTATACTGAAATTTGAAGTAAACAAACCGACCAAATAGAGAAGAACTCTCATGTTGTAACTCCAGTCGTCTTTTCTTATTACACTTGTACCCAAAAATTGATTAAATTAAATGTACGGACACACAGTTTCTACTGCTTTAATATAATATTAAAGCAGTAGAAACTATTATGTATAGATTTAAATGTTTGTAATTAAATCACTGTATATCACACAGTATAATAAGTTTTGGTAAGCATATGTCAAAGTGCTAAAATCTGTTGCGAATATATAAAGTCGGTTTGAAGTTTTGCGCTATGTATTTTATTTTTTTATACTACGTCGGGTGGCAGACAAGCATACGGCCCGCCTGATGTCAAGTTACCGTAGCCATATTAACGCTTGCAACATAAAATATCGCTCGCGCGCCGCCACCCCCGCCGCCAACGCAGCATCTCCTTCCTTTCTTTCTGGTGACCTCACTCACTCGCAGGAACACAACAACCCTCAAGGGAATTGTTATTTGGCTGTGGTATTCTGTGAGGTGAAGGTACATTCCCCAGTCGGGTAGCTAAAATATAAATGTATATCTCTCAATTTGGCATAGTTTGTTGATTGGATCTATTCTGCATAACAAGGTCCAAAAGTCGGAGTAATTGGTCTTTTTGAAACCTGCTAATGGGGATGTTTGATATTTTTTCTGACACCAGATGTCGCTAGGTAGGCGTCGGGTCCAGATTAGAGATGTTACGATCTGGAATTTTGTCAAACCGAGTTGAATCGGTTAGACAATTCATGCAAGTCGATTCCAAACCGAATCGACGAAATCGCGATTTTTAATCGGTTTGAACCGATTTGAATCGGGTTGTTAGCGATGATCGGTTTAAAAAGTCGAGTCGTTACATCGCTTTCGACTCGGCCAAATCGGTTTAGTAGACGCGCTAATCGACGCAACTCGGTTTGAATCGGTTTAAAAAGTCGAGTCGTTACATCGCTTTCGACTCGGCCAAATCGGTTTAGTAGACGCGCTAATCGACGCAACTCGGTTTATGCTCAAATCGGTTTGAATCGGTTTAAAAAGTCGAGTCGTTACATCGCTAGTCCAGATTGTCAAATTGTACTGAATTTTTTGACAGTGAAACTTCAAGACGACAAGACATTTGACAAGATGCTATGATTTTACAGATGATTGGATCCTACGCTACAGTGCTGCCATTGGCTACCCTCATTGGCTAGTCGCCCAGTCATAACTGGCACATTTCTACAAATTATTGATTGACTGTACATTGTTTTACAGAGTCTACATACCCCAAACCGGGGCAGACGGTGGTGGTGCACTACACAGGCACACTAACGAGTGGAAAGAAGTTTGACTCATCGCGCGACCGCGGCAAGCCTTTCAAGTTCAAGATTGGCAAGGGAGAGGTCATCAGAGGATGGGATGAGGGTGTTGCCAAGGTATAATAATATAATGCTTTTTCTAGACCACATTGAATGCCAAATATAATACATAATAATATGCAATTTCTATACAGTAATACCCTGCTTTACGCTAGGGATACGCTCCAGAAAAAATTGCTTTAACCGAAATTCGCGTATATCGAGGTTTATGATTATTAAACTTAGTCAAAATTTAATACAAAAAAATAGGAATCTGAAAAATGTCTGTATTACCAAGCATTTATCATGACATTTATGTATTACAGATGTCAGTAGGTGAGCGGGCCAAGCTGACTTGTTCTCCAGACTACGCTTACGGCCAGCAGGGCCACCCCGGAGTCATCCCACCCAACTCCACCCTCATCTTCGACGTGGAACTCATTCGCCTTGAATAAGCAAGCCCACCTATATAGGTCTCATTAGACAATTTTCAATCTACACAAGTCAATAATGTAGTTCATATTCCACTGTTGCCCCAATGTCTTCAAATTGCTCAAATGTTAACATTACACTAATTGCTGATTGAATGATTTGACCGTGAAAGATGTATGAGTAGTATGAGTGATGCCAAGTTTTAGTACCAAATTGCTACCATTTAGTATCTCAATGGCATATAATTGGTAGCTCACTAAAAGGAGAAATATTGGTAAACCATTTGGACATATAAATGTATATGGTAAATCGTACAGAGCATCTACAAACCAGTGTTTGATGTATAAATGTATATTACAACGTACCACACACTCTTTTCTGTAATTAAAGACCATATGTCTGTAGATTATCCTACTTTGATGAATAAATCCTTATCTATTGCTTTAAATTTAACATTATTCATCTAGTTATTGTACACTCACAAGTCACAAAGCCATTCTGTCGCAGAGTTCTCTCGGGCGAGAATGTCCTAAAATGACAACTTCCTAAAATGACAACTTTCTAAATTGGCTACTTCCTAAAATGATAATTTTATACAAAAACACTAATTCAAAGTTACAACACACACAATAGATGTTTTAGGAAGTAGTCCTTTTAGGGAAGTTGTCGTTCTGAGCTGAGTCACCTATTAAGCATACCAACCTACTTTGTTATATATGGTGAAACAGAATAAGAAACATTGACATTGGCGAGAACTTCAAGAATGCCACATAGAAGAATTGAATTATATAATCGATATCGAGAAACAATTTTAGTGAGATTTACTCGATATATTGAGTGTATCTTTAATATATTGTTGAGACTTAGTGATTGCCTTGTTTGTGATTGCACGAAGTATATATATAAAGTATAGGTGAAAGAGGGACCTAGATGTGGAAAAACGAAGGATTATTTTCATAATACTTTGTAGGATAATCAAGTGACAAATAAACAAGAGAATACTGTATTTCTTTGTGCAATTAAGTATGTACAGTCACGTGCAAATTTAAAGATCCTAGTTCGCGACTAGATATGAATAGCAATAAAAACCTTAATGCAACATCGGAAGATTTAAAACAATTATTATAGCCACTTGACAGGTGCAAGGTATTTCTTTCGTAAATTATGTATGCATTTTTGCACGTGACTGTACATACTTTAATTTAAATACTACTGATGGACATTTTTGTGGGATCTTGTTGACCGTGGTTCTGTAAAATTGCTCTTTCGGTTTTACTGTTGAGTTATTACAAGTAATTGAGGTACAAAAAGATTCCGAAAAAGAAGCCGAGAATTAGAAAAAGAAATAATACAAAGATGGGCTGTAAAGGACATTGCTTCCAGAGTCGTAAAGCCATTTAATAATAAAAACTATTGATTAGTAATAATGACAATTGGGTTGCCATATAAAATACATACTATTATGCATTTAACGTCAAATGTATTTACATTCAAATCAGCAGCTAGTGTACATTTCTAACAGTAACTTTTCTAAACACCTTTTCATAGATAGCCGCTGTTATTTCTGTAAGTTGAGATGTTACGTGATGTGGCAACACTAGATAACATTCCGTTAAGCATTTATCACGTCAATATTGGTTTTACATTTTTAAATAACCTAAATTGTATTCATGTTATTATTTTTAAGATACATCACAGTCTTTGTAAAAAAAGAAGTTTTTTTTTATCTAATAGAGAATAATTTCGAAGATTATTCGTGAATTAAGATCGGTTTAACATCCCTGTCCGGCCATTATATGTATCATACGATTTCGTTGTAGTGATAGATGAAATTAAGTCTATATATGGTCACAATTTAGCCGCAAGTGTTTTAAACGTTGTGATGTAACTAATTGACCGACAAATATTATTCAATATAGATTTCAGTTATTCGCGTCATAAAGAGTTCTTATTCAGGGCTCACAAATGATTATATGTTTTTATCAGAGACATTCACTGCCATTTATGGTCAACAGAACAATGAATATTGTCGTATATGAGAATGTGTCGCATATTTAAATGAACTGAAATTAAGTCTAATGAACTAAAATTACATATTTTAACGATGGCAAGACAGATTTTTAGAGTTTGGTTTAAATTTTCCGTTTGGCTAAAGTAACATTAATTGAATAATACTTTCTTTAACGTCATAGGTATAATATACCTATGACGAATACTGTATTCTATAAAGACCATATTATGGTCTTTATAGAATACAGTATTCTCCGATTAATGTTGCTTATATAAAACACCCACGCCTTATTCACGAATCTCAACCAGGTTGTTATTGCATCTATCATAGTACAGACCAGTAATTATTCCAAATCTGTAAATAATTTGAAAGCACAAGTGTCCTGTGTTTATGTATGTGTTTCTTATGACCGATTAAGCTTTATCATACATACTAAGAGTAAAGGTACTGTGAACAATCTGTAGTTTTATCGCATGTTGCCCTTCCTCTGCGTTGTAAGGCTGAATTTACACCGCCGCGGAATGGAGTGGAAGCTACTTTTTTCAGCGAAATTGTACATAGCATAATGAACTTTATGTCAATTGTGTAACATATAAACTTAATACGATCCGTAGCTAGGGGAACTTTGAAGACGTGCGAACTGTTTTGGCTCTTGTTTAAGTTTATAAGTTATACGATAAAGTTCATTATGCTATTGTCGCGGTCCTGTCGCGAATCATCTAGAAAATCCTTCTAGAATAGTCGCCGCATACTTAGCTGCAAGTAACAATGACCCGTATGTCTAATGTCGTAAGGTTCATAACACTATGACATGAAAATGTTCGAGACACGTTAACGATGTGTACCGAAGGGAAGTACATACATGTACATACGAGAACATTCGGGAACCATTGCCGGCGGATATAAATAGCGACCGCCGCGGCGCACAGGCAGTTCAGTTTGAAAAAGTCGCTTCCATTCCATTCCGCTGCGGTGTAAATTGAGCCTTATTAGACGACTAGGATTACAAACACGTCTGATGGTATGCAGTTCGCCTTTATTCCCAACGAGTCGCACATGGAAGAGCGGGGGGTATGACTCGTTGGGAGAAAAATGTTCCCAACCAGTTACTTACACTGTTACAAATTGCCACTACCATCCTGTAACACTGGCCGTGTAAGCTTATCATACATACTACTATTACTCCCATCCTGTAACACTGGCAGTGTTACAGGATGGGAGTAATTTGATAGTACTCTTTCCTATATAAAATTACTTCGAAGTCCTAATTAACTGTGTTACAGGATGGGAAGAAAGTAGTGGAAACTTGTAACAGTGTAACTTTTCTATGTATCATAAGTATGTATTTACAAAAAAAAAATGTTTATCAGTTGTCTAGTACCCATAACACAAGCTTCGCTTACTTTGGGGCTAGATGGCCCTGTGTAATTTGTCTGACAATATTTGAATTTATTATTATTAACTGGTTGGTAACAAGTATAAAAAGTTGTCCCATCGAGTAACAGTGTCACTTCACTGGTTGGGAACAAAGGAGTTTTCGTAGCTTATGGCGCTTGTGACATCAAAGGCATAACTTATCTGTTGCCTACCCTGTAACCAGACCCCTTTACGCCTTGTAGAACTCCATATGTAGTGCTCTAGGAAAAGCTTTGCAGGGAGTTCATGTCACCATCTGTTACAGGTAGAAACATTTCTGGAACCGTACAAGTACGCGCCGAATTTGGTTCTAATGTGCAAATATGAATTCCAGATAATACTGGTAGAATAGTGTGGTAACTAGGGTGGTGCCCCGGCACTGTACAGAAATAAGCTTACATACTAAAATGCGTGCAACTTTTTAATTACGCACCGACCAGTTGTTTTATTTGCGACAAATTCAAAGCATCATCTTGGTGAAATCAGATTTTCGCTAGGTGGTGTAGTTGTATGTGGCCTTTATTGCCCTTGGCACTACTGCTTGGCACTATCAGTAGTGTCACGGGAAATTTTTCTTTCCCGTGACTCTACTGGTAGTGTCATGGGAAAAAATGTATTTCCCGTGACACTACTTTGATGCCAGTAGTGTCACAGGAAATTATATCTTCCGTGACACTATCCCATATCCAATAATTCAGCCGTGGAGAGTCTGGATTCGACGAAGGCGTTCATCGGGTTTGGCACCATAGTGTTCTTTCGAAGTTGCCTGCATACGGTCTACCAGAGGGTTTATTCGAATGGGTACCTAGCTTCATGTCCAGCAGAAGCATTAGAGCCGTTGTTGATGGTAGTTGCTCGGATATCATGGACATCAATGCTGGCGTCCTGCAAGGCTCTGTATTGTCCCCGACGCTGTTTTTGCTGCATGTCAATGATATGTTATCTATTGACAGCATTCATTGCTATTCCGACGACAGCACGGGGGACACTTATTATACGGGCTGCGCTAATATTCCCCGCTCTCTGGTGGAGGAGCCGCGAACAACTTGTGTCGGAAATCGAGAGCACACTAAGTAGAGTGTACACTAAGTAGCACTTAGTACTATTTAATCCCTTTAAGACACAAGTCTGTGCGTTCACGGTTAAGAAAACCGCATTTGCTGTAGCTCCACACTTCCAGAATACACCCCTCACCATCGCCAAAAAAATTGGTATTCCAGGAGTTGAAAAATCTCCAGGGACGTCCAGTTACGTTGTCACCTGGAGGAAAAGGTCAAGCTGGCATCGAAGAAACTAGGTGTGCTCAACAGGGCGAAGCAGTACTTCAATCCGCGGCAAAGGATTTTACTTTACAAAGCTCAAGTATGGCCGCATATGGAGTACTGTTGACATCTATAGGCGGGAGCGCCTAGAAAGGAGATACCAGCTTGCACCTTGTGACTCGATTCAAGGACGAGCTGTGAGGATTGTTGACTTTAAGTCTGAGGAGCGATTTTGCGTCCCTTTGTGTGTTCTACCGATTGTACAATGGGGTGTGTTCAGAAGAGTTGTTCGACATGATGGCCACGGCTTCCTTCTACAGTCGCACCGCTCGCCATGACAGGGAATTCATTCTCACGCATTACAGCCTAAGTGGTCGCGTACCGAGCGGTTCCAGAGAAGTTTTCTCGATTGGATTGGATTCAGTGGAATGAATTGCCTGTCAAGGTTTTCTCAGGAGACTACAGCATGGGATTCTACAAAAAAGGGCGTGAAGAGGTTTTTACAAGGTCGGCAACGCGCGTGTGATGCCCTGGTGTTACAGGCGTTCATAGGCTACGGTAACTGCTTCATAGTTAACTAAAGTACTAAAATATATATTACATATAATTAAGTAATTAAAAAATAATTGACACAACTTGACATCATCAGCCTTATAAACAAGGAAGAAAAACGATAGTAGTGTCAAGGATAATGAGTTAATCCACGGGTAATTTTGATATGAGAGTTGGATCAGCCAATGAGGATAGTAGAGTCACGGGAAAGAAAAATTTCCCGTGACACTACTGATAGTGCCAAGCAGTAGTGCCAAGGGCAATAAAGGGTATGTGGCAGTGCCGAAATATCATTTCGGCCCGCTAAAAAAAATATTCAGCCATTCTTGTGACACTTTTTATGTGCACTTTCGGGACTGCCACAAAAAAAAACCTTATACCTCTTTGACGGGAGAGCGACAAATTTTCTCCTTTGGCGACTAAATTTTCTGTCCAGTTAAAATCAAGATCCGAGACCTGGGCTGTGCCGAAATAAGGTACGCGAATAAAAATAGATCCAACCTGCAAAACAAATCGAATTTTATATATTCGCAACAGTTTCTAGTTTGAAGATATATGCTTCTCAAAACTTATACTGCGTGATATTTTACTTTAAATAACATAAAGCACCGAAATATCGGTTGGATCTATTCTGCATAACCAAGTCCAATTGTAGTAAACAAAACAACATACATTCAATAATACTTGTTTATTTATGAATCACGTACTCTTATCTAGATAAGATGTACAATAAGTATCTTTTAAACAACTCAAATACAAAATTTTGCGATATCACTATACTTAACGCTAACTAAAATATCTCTCAAGAACTTAAACTAATGTTGCACCATACAGTATGCATATTTACAAGCACAAATATTATTTGTAAGATTGTCATTCATAAACTTAGCAAAAGGAAAACACGAAGAACTTGGATTAGAGCATCTACGCACTGAGTGACAGTATACACCGTGGCAGTGAGTGTATAGTTCGAGATTTTTGTTCTCGTTCGATCATATCAACGTAAACAAACCAACCCAATAGAGAACTGTCATGTTGTGTATTTATAAAACGCGTGTTCCATATCAAAATTATGTGGCTTACTTGCTCACATTTTGAAGTGAGCAACCCGGCTAATTTGGATATGTACCTAACACGCGTCTGGTAAAATCACAATATGAAACTTGTTCCAATTTGGTCGGATTGTAAACGTTAACACGTTCGAATGTGACCAAATAAACTCGCATTATGCACTTAGGCAGCTGCGACTAGACAATATACTGAGCTATGCAAGCGATCTCTAGGAAACCCACACACTTAAGTCTCATAAATACAAGTAGAGTGAAATCGGGCGAGTAGCGTTACACTGAATGATGGTAGCTGGTTTCATTATTACTATTATTGCTGGAAGCTCCGCAATGTACTTTACTATCCTGATTTTACTCTATCCTTGTACACGAGGCTTCATCGACCCACGGCCAGCAGCCGACGCCGTAGATGTCGATAGCGGCCGCAGAGTGCGTAGGCGCATATAAAATATCCTTTATTACGCCGCCATAATGCGAAACCGGTTGGAATACGAGTTATTCATTAATAACAAAATGTTTAGAACTGTTAACAACCGTCAGAATTAACATTAACCAAAGGAATTAGAAGTACAATATAAACGAACGGAGGAAGTTTTGAAATCGATCCACCCGAAACTAATTCGTTGACATAAAATATAATAGGAAACTTCCGACCATTAAATCTGTAGGTATACTTTGGATTCTCGTGAGAGATTCCAAGGCCAAAATAACCTTCGAAATATCGAAGATTATTTTTTCGACAGTATGTATATATGTAAGGCATAGATATTACTTATGTAGGGCTACCATCTATTAATTTTCTTTGACATGGACATCATGGAGCAAACTCTAGTGTCGAACAAACGCTAGAGCCGTGAACATCGCAAGGAGGTTCATAATAAGATCATGAAGTATCCAGTACAACTGGAAAACCTCAAACTGATGCACGTTAACGAATGAATTAGCCAATCACGTTCGAGCGGTCACTCCCCGCCCCATACGTGCTTACACAATTTTGTTTTGTAACGTCGTAAGACAAAATATCAAACATACGGTACCTATTGGGTTATCTGCGCTATTTAAGTAGTTGTAAAACACACCCTCCACTGCCAAATATCTAGGTAGAAAAAACTTCCAAATAAATTCTAACCAACGTAATTTACTCTACGTCATCGACCACACAAATCAAATGTCATATTACACACAGACCAAAAAAAATGCTACAGCACACACTGTCAGCTTTGAAACTCGTCAGCCATGTTAGGGGCCATCCATAAATTACGTCGCACGTTAAGGGGGAGGGAGGGGGTCGATGAAATGTGACATAGTGTGACAAGAGGGTGGGAGGGGTCCTAAATTTCGTGACGTCACATTTCAAATTCTATTATAATCTAAGTGTTAACACGAACTTTGAACTATTAACGAAAAACTCAGAAACATTTGCAACTCTAGATGTAAATTTGCAAAATATGTGACGTCACACTAGGGAGGGGGGGGGGGGGGGAGTCTCACAAATGTGACCAGCTGTGACAAGGACGGGGGGAGGGGTCAAAAATCATGAAATTCGTGTGACGTAATTTATGGATGGCCTCTTACGCCAGGATCTTATTTCTACAATAGGCAATACTGGACAACGTTGTAAAATTATAAATAAAATTTATCAATATCGTAAAATACACAAAACTAGACATGTCAGCGATTTTTCATTTTAATAACTCCCGACTTGTGTTGTGGTGTGGTCGATCAAAGTTTAGTGAAAAAGAGCAAGAATGAAATTAAAAAAAAAATATAGGAGAAACAATATAAAATTGCTTTTGTTACCCCCTACAGCATAGCTACATACCCTCCCCCCCCTTAGGATCAGTAGTACCATTGACTAGTACCATTGATGGTACAAGTGACCCAACTTTGTATCTCTAGTACCATCAATGGTACTAGTGACACTAATTTGCGATCAGTTGTACCATCATAAATATTGGTTGTATCACTAGTACCATTAATGGTACTAGTGATACAATCAATATTTACTATATTATAAACTATGTATGTACTTACAACTAAACAAACGCGAAGTATAGACAAAGTATTATAAATACTGTAGGTATTGTATTGACTGATATGCCAAGTACTGGCCACTTGAAATCCCTTTTTTAACCGACTTCAAAAAAGGAGGAGGTTCTCAATTCGACTGAATATTTTTTTGTATGTATGTTATTGGTATCTTCGCGAATTGTGAACCGATTTTCAAAATTCTTTTTTTATTTGAAAGGGTATGATTGCAAGATAGTCCCATATTCACCAAGTCAGGATCTGATGATGTGATCCCAGGGAAATCAAGGGAAACTCTTAAATTTTAAGCACGTATGGTCAAATTCTTTTTTTTTTATTTAAAAGGGTATGATTGCGAGATGGTTCCATATTCACCAAGTCAGGGTCTAGTGAGGGGATCCCAGAAAAATCGATGGAAACCCTTAAATTTGCCCTGTTGCCAGCTGAAGTCGGTTTTTATTTTTTCTTAAAAATCATTAATTATCCACGTAACTAAACTTACGTAACCAGTTACAAGAGAAAATTTTTTTTTTCACTGTTTGGTAACTAGTTGTGTAAGAAGAATAATTTTTTCCTCTTTGGTAACTTTTGATAGTTACGAACGTAAACTAGTCGCATTTCGTGAATCAGTCACATTTTTTTTATTTTACGTCGGGTGGCAAACAAGCATATGGCCTACTCGATGTGTGTATAAACGCGCGCAACAAATGCTACTTGTGTGTTACCACCCCGGTCGCTGGCGCTCCTCAGGATCATCCTGGTAACCTCACTCACTCGCAGAAAACTACCATTCACTAGGGATTTCTTATTTGGTTGCTGTAGAGGTACTTTTCCAGACGGGCTATCGTCATGGCCTACTTCTCACTAACCTTGCCTTCTTGTTATTTTTTAGGGTGTACCACGTGCAGGTAAAGTTGGTTTGTCTTGTCTCTAAAGATGATATTGAGCCCCCTACACCACAAAATAAAAATACCACAGAATAACTAATAGTACTTACATACGAAATTGACACTCTCGCAACTGGAAGGAATTTCCTCTCCCGCTCCCATGCTTAAACCCGCGGGCGCAAAATAGTTTCAACTCGCTTGACGTCATAGAACGCCTCGGGTTGCTATTCATTTGTTTTCTCACCCCCAGTTCAAGTGGCCAGGTTGTGATAGTGATATACAATATGTATAATCACATAGGTACTTAAAACCCCTTTGTTAGTCAATTTTTTATACTTAACACATCCCAAAACCATCCTAAACACATCCCAAAATCATTCTAAACACATCCCAAAACCATCCTTAACACATCCCAAAGCCATCCTAAACACATCCCAAAATCATCCTAAACACATCCCAAAAGCATCCTAAACACATCCCAAAATCATCCTAAACACATCCCAAAACCATCCTTAACACATCCCAAAACCATCCTAAACACATCCCAAAATCATCCTAAACACATCCCAAAACCATCCTTAACACATCCCAAAATCATCCTAAACACATCCCAAAACCATCCTAAACACATCCCAAAATCATCCTAAACACATCCCAAAATCATCCTAAACACATCCCAAAACCATCCTAAACACATCCCAAAATCATCCTAAACACATCCCAAAACCATCCTTAACACATCCCAAAATCATCCTAAACACATCCCAAAACCATCCTAAACACATCCCAAAATCATCCTTAACACATCCCAAAACCATCCTTAACACATCCCAAAACCATCCTTAACACATCCCAAAATCATCCTTAACACATCCCAAAACCATCCTAAACACATCCCAAAATCATCCTAAACACATCCCAAAACCATCCTAAACACATCCCAAAACCATCCTAAACACATCCCAAAATCATCCTAAACACATCCCAAAACCATCCTAAACACATCCCAAAATCATCCTTAACACATCCCAAAACCATCCTTAACACATCCCAAAACCATCCTTAACACATCCCAAAATCATCCTTAACACATCCCAAAACCATCCTAAACACATCCCAAAATCATCCTAAACACATCCCAAAACCATCCTAAACACATTCCAAAACCATCCTAAACACATCCCAAAATCATCCTAAACACATCCCAAAACCATCCTTAACACATCCCAAAACCATCCTTAACACATCCCAAAACAATCCTTAACACATCCCAAAACCATCCTTAATACATCCCAAAACAATCCATAACACATCCTAAAACAATCCTGAATACATCCCAAAAACATCCTGATCACGGGGAATATCTTTAGTTTTCTTTAATGGTACAAGAGATACAAAATTGTATCATTAGTTCCATCAGTTATCACAGGGAATATCTTTAGTTTTCTTTAATGGTACTAGAGATACAAAGTTGTGTCACTTGTACCATCAATGGTACTAGTCAATGGTACTACTGATCCTAAGGGAATAAATTTCTAATGTAATGCATACAAAATAGACACATATGTGACATCATAAGTCCGTAGGCTTTTTTACCATAGCTCGAGAACTTTTTAAGTAATTCTTTCACCTAGTTATATTATTGTGACGTCATAACATAACAAAACGAAAAAAATACTTTTCCAGTATCCTATTGCCTGCTGTGTTAATTTTTTTTTAGCTCATAATACGTACTTTTTAATAAACAAACAGAACTTGCAGCTGCGCTCGCGTGAACTATATCCTAAAGCTTGCCGGAGAACATAGCTACCAATAAAAATACTTACAAATAGATAATTCTCCCTTGATAACGGCTTAAACGAATTTTTATATATCTCTAGGTTCGTGTGGTCGCTGGTGTCGGGTAAATCAAACCCAGTCGGACTATATTCCGTTAAAACGAGTTAGTACAATTTGACAGCAACAAATTAGACAACAGATTGGTTCGTAGGTAAATATTGAAAAAATTGGCGAACAAAGTATAACTACCAATTCTGTAAAAAGCCTGAACATTAAATACATTTTTATTTGGCCTTTTTTATTTTTATTTAGCCCTGATGCACCAACCATTTCTCGCGTTTAGTTCCAGATTTGACGATTAGAAAAAATATCAATATTTGTCAATTGTTTGTTGTAAAATTACTCAACAATATTCAATTACTTTACCTACAAAAGTAAAACACTAAAAATATCTTGATCCGCGTATGCATTAATGAAGTTGGTTAAACTAATCTACTTCTATACTGGGCAGTTAAGAGACTACAAGGAAATTATAATCCAGAAATAGTAAATAAATATACCAGTAGGTACTGCCATCAAATCCCAAAAAAAGATATTTAAGTATAATAACTGATATTATACATAAATACCTTTTTTTTTGTAAATACATACTATAATACATAGAAAACAGACCAAGACAAACATCATCAAATATTTGTCTTGTGCGGGAATCGCAGCCGCGACCTGGCTCGTCCCGGAATATTTCCATATAATCCAGTGATATTTATTTATTGTTATTATAATATACAAATGAAGATAAACCAGATCCTTATTACCGTCGATGTTTTTACAAGTTCATGATGACATTGATAAAATAATTAAACAAATTGAAAATACAGTTAAAAGCACGTCAAACTTGACATTTTGTTATTGTACAGTTACGAGAAACGTAAGGAATAATAGTCGAAATTGAACAGAAATTGTCAAGAATGATATGTTCTTAACTGTACATTATACACGAAAGTCTTAAATTCTCATTGAAACATTGATTTACAGGCACTAATATGAAAATTATTTGTAAAAATCTACGAATAATAAATGGAGAGAAGCTGCATTCTACTAAAAAAAACGAGTGTTTTAAACACACGACTGAAGTAAAACTTCTTTAGCTCTACTAACTTATATCTCCCGTTCGAACTTCCGTACGCCGTTTCCGTAACTCTCTCGACACGCATTTACCAACTTACTCCCCAAGTACAAACGTGAGAGAAGTTTTACTTCAAAAATTCCTCCATGGAATGTAGGCTACAGTAGGCTGGGCTAAAGGGCGTGCGCGCACACAACGAACAATTTCTCGATGTTTCAGTGTACTTCGTTGTATGTATTTAGTTTGAATACTCCGCCATGTTTAGAATCTATATTTAATTACATCAGTTTGCTTCTCATCTATTATCATTCGTAGGAAATAATAAATTTATACAAATGATACATTAATAATTTCTTCTAATAGACAATTTTTATCCCTAAAAAATAAGATCTTATTGCACTTAAAACTAAAGTTTTTTTTAGCTTACATAGATTTTCTTTCAATGTACATATACTTTTACTTTTTCTTTCATAAATCTGAAGGGTATTTTCAGAAAATAAATGAACATGGTCAGGATTTTCGCTGCCTCGAGGTATGGGGAACTGGAGAATACTCGTTTCACGTAGAAGAGCATTTTTTGGGCCGCTACGTGCTAGCGCTTGTTAGGCGTAAGTGTACGGACAGCAAAGATAATGTCTGCGTGACACTTATGTTTTTTTCATCAACATTATTTGTACAAAATAATCTGTATACTTGTAGCAAGCACGAACATGAATTTACGTACTTGATATGAACCGGTTTGATTATCTTCGAATCTCTTGAGGCTGCTAATGGACGAGCGACACTTCTACACGACAGTCGCAGATTGTCGCGTGTCGTTGACATCTAGGACAGCCATCTCTATGCCTTTGTTTCAGTAAACAGAAAGTGCTATATTTTCAACAGCATCGACAGAGTACATACAAAAACTATTTCCTCGAAATGCATATGAGACTAGTCACTATTATAGACCAAACGCTGATAGAAAACGTTTGTGATCAGATAGTCAATAAATTATGACGAGAAACGTCTTTTAAATCATTCCAATACACACGGATACCCGCCCCCTTACCACCATCTCTGCGATTCAATAACTGAATAGATTGCTTATTCATACCAATGAATAAACATTCTATTCAGTTATTGAATCGCAATAAGAGATGGTGGTAAGGAGGCAGGTCAGAAAACTGAACTGTAACGAATTGGTCTATATCGTCTTAAGAATTACAAAACTAATGACATAGAAACATGAATCGCATGCCTATATTATTGTTTAGCGTATATAGTCGCTGCTAAGACCTTAAGTTTGCATTTTTCTTTCAGTCACTAAAGCGACTCGCTGATTTAGACGTTTCACGTTTACCAACGATGTTTTGTGTATGTTTAAGTTTTAGAGTATGATTTTCTTTGTATTGCTTACATGTGCCATTGATTCAAAGTTCACTATAGATTATAATATTAACTTACAATAAATGTATCCTTACAAGCTGATATGTCACAACAAAATTAACGAGTGTTAGAAACGCGATTTCAGCGACTGGACTTGGTAGTTCTTTTAAATATTGACCATTGTTTTAATAAATATACGTCTACACTCACAGTGTCTTTTACTGTAACACGGCATACGGCGACGACTGTCTTTACATGAACTGTCGCTCGTCTGTCACCAGCCTTAGGTTAAGTTCAGAAAGCATAAAAAATTAACTCGAAGTCTTATTTATCTTACTTCTAGAGTATTAGCAAGTTAATGTTAACAGTCACACTGAAACATTTGAAGGAACTTAACGTTAGAAATACGCGAATATTCACTTTTATAGACAAGTTAATGTAAATATGATTGAAATTATTTTACAATAGTTCTATTCCTTACGTAGGTACGTGACACAGTGTTTTTGTGACCATATAAAAATACACGCGGACTTCCTTTCGAAAGAGTTCACCAAATTTTGTTCCCTCAAAGTCATTACTAGGCGTTTTTTTTGTCCATACAAATTCACAGCACGTCGCTGACTAAACAACCAATCAAATTACTTTCTTTGAGCAATTTCATCAGCAGATGCCATCCAAAATTATACTCTTAGTATCAGCTTGTAAACACTGGCCCCTGCCAACCCGCAGTTAAGCAGCGTGGTGGAGTACGCTCTAAACCAGTGGTTTCCAACCTTTTTTTGTTCGCGGACCACTACGAGGTTTTTGTTACGTGTAGGTCCCCAGCTGTCATATAAATCCATTATTTTATAACTCGAGATTTGAGTAGTTTGTATAATAGTGCTCAATCTCTTTCATTATAAATTTGTATCATGTACCATAATTTACCTCTCACGGACCACTGGTGGTCCGCGGACCACGGACCACGGACCACCAGTGGTCCGGTTGGGAACCTCTGCTCTAAACCAACTCGATTGAAAGGGAGACACGTAGGTCTCGCTTTCAATTGAAGGGGTTTAGGTATCCCACTACTGGGATACGTCCCAGTAGTGGGTTGATGTGGTAGTATTTGATTGGCAGATACAAATTATACTTATACTCAAAGTAAATGCCAATCAAATAATACCACTATTTGATTGGCTGATACCAATCTAATCAAAAAAAAATTTCATTGGTCGATACTTGGTACTAATCATTTTTTTATAAACTATTCTGATTGGCTGTTGAACATAATCAACATAATACCAATAAAATTATTCTAATAAAAAAAATGTATTTCCTCTTATATATATAAGTATAATACTTAAATGAATATTTTAGGCCACATGTTGTGTAAATGATAATAAATGATATCGCCTATTTATGCTGTATGATAAATGCAATTGCGTTAATATTTTTCAAATATTAATTTGATAACAAGAACGAATGAAAAGGACCTGGTCCTTGGGTCAATTTGGTCCAATACCTCAACAACGTTGGAAGTGATACCAAATGAATGATTTTGGGGTACAGTTTATTTCAGATTAGGACGGCCAGGTCGAGATATATATAACTTGCTTTCTTAGATTTTTAAACTTATATAAGTTTTCAAACCTAAGAAAGCGAAAATTCATAACAACATAAACTGTAAAAAAACAAAAGGTAGCTACTGAGATTTCCTCTCTCCTCCCCGTTACATGGTATAGGTATACCCATTAGCTAGAAAAAATAATGTAACAGGTAATCTCGACATCGTTACATATCTTAGGTGGATTTGTGATCAAATACTAAAAATAAATGTAAAAAAAAAGTAATGAACAACTTGTTCGCGCCCGAATTCGGCTTGGCTGCCATAGTATGAAATAAAATACATTTCAAATGCTTTCATTTAGCATTGGTTTTAGCACTGTTGAGATATTGAACCAGAACCCATACATTTTTGACCATGGTCCTTTGGATAATCATGTGTACAAACTCGTGGGAATACAAGGAAAAACAAATGTGGTGAACCCTATCGAAAGAGCGGCGCAGCAATAATTGTGCCCCTAATTTGGAAACCAATATTTGAATGAAAAAATATAAATTGGCATATTTTTAATGTCCTAAAGAAACACTAATTCATTCACACATTAGTTTACGAATTTGGTAACGGTTTAAGAGGGCCTAGACTTAACAGACCATCGGCGCCGAGTGCCGATAGATTATTCGATATTCCATTATGTACTGACACTACAGGAATACCAAAGCAACCACTCGCCTGTTCTCTATTCGCCAACGGAATAAAACTATATATACCTAAATTACTTAACCGTTTCAAATTATCCTCTTGAGATAAATCTACCACGGGTAACCCTAACTCCCTGTTGGGACCACTCACATTATGAAACACCCTTTTATGATGCTGCAATTGTAATGATTTGGGATAGGACGCTGGACATTCGTCGCATTTAAACATTGGTATTTTGCTCTGTGGATGCGCATTCGCCATGTGCACTTGGAGTGAATTCTGGTTCATAAACATCTTTTTGCAAACCCTACAAGCTAACATTCCACCTCCGACTTTAGCTTCAGGTATGGAGAAACTACTGGATTTCGAAGAGTGTTTGATACTAACCCCAGCTCCGAGATTTGGTATATGCGGTAAAGGTCTTTCTGGTGACGGCGACCGGCTTTTCTGTTTCTGTTTTATGCTAATACCGCGGGACGCTAACACGTTAGCCATAGCATTAGCCTCTTTGTTCACAGGTGGCTTCTTAGTTATTGATATTCCGCTACCGAGATTCAATTTATCTTTGGCGCCCTGCACGCTTTGAATCATAGGGAGACCATCGCGTTGTTTCTGCATTGCCATCACTTGGCAATCCTCGTTGTCGTGTTTCCCTGGGAGCAACATGTCAGGTCGTCGCTTTTGGCCAGGACCGGGTAACATGCCTCCCGGTCTCTTCAATGGCATTCGAGGACCAGTCGCTTTTCCACCCCGCACTTGGCCGTGAACTTGAATTCCTGGCCTGATAGATGGCCTCGCTCCTCTCACGTTAGCCATGCGCGGTCTAGCGCCGGTCACAGTCGCGCCTGCCGCCATTCTAATCTGACTTGGCGAAGGCATCTGCCCCCCAACGACTTGCCCGGGAGCGGGAGCTGGCGGAGGTCCCATTTCATGCCCTGGCAAAGGTTGTCCAGGAACACCCACTAGCTGCCCAGGTGCGAATGTTTGCACATTCTGTATTCTGACTCCACTGCCTTGCTGCTTCATGCCACTGGGACTTGAAGTAGGCACGTATTGACCAGGTACAGATCCGGGCGGTCCCATTTGACCCATGCCTTGTTGGGCGTTCATCATACCAGTTGAAGTATTCATCATACCAGGGCCTACACCATAAGTTTGCTGCATGCTCTGTAGAGGAGATGCTGAAGAGTATGGCACGGAAGCTCCATATGAGTTAGGAGACCCAGGAAAGCCTTCAGGTTTAGGCATTTGTTGTTGATACTGGCCATATCCTGACTGTCCCATGTAATGTTGACCAGGATATTGACCTGGCATGGTCTGACCGGGAGCGCCGTACATGCCACTTGAAGCTTGTGAAAAATTTGGATGAGGACCTGCCGGCCCAGTACCGTATGAATTATACGGCTGGTGAGGACCCATTACACCACCAGCGCCAGGATACGCTTGAATGTTGATCATTACATTCTGTTGATGGGTAAACCCTGGGCCACTTCCCATACCTGACAATTTTCCAACCTGCTCCGCGAGCTGCTTCACCGGTAATAAACTTGATAGTAGATTTGCAGAAGGATTATACGGTAGAAGAGTGGATGATGATGACGGTACGAGAGATTTGGAATGACCAGTCATTCGCCTATGTTCATCTAAAAGGGATATTTCAGTAAATCTTGTATTACACACTTCGCAAGTGTGTTGTGGACCTAACGTATCTATTGATATATACTCACTGGCATCTGACAAAGACATATTTTCTTTCTTTGTAGAGGCTGAAAGTAAACTTTCAAAGATATCGTCGGCACTCTTCTCCAACAGATCAAGTGGCGGTTTTGAATCTGGAGCATTCCAATTGAAATTGTGTTGTTTTTCTGTGGATGGAGCACCAGTTAATCGTGAGAGCAGAGTGGGAGCCGGTGCCGAAAAATTAGTTGCAGAACTAGGAGCAGAAGAAGGTGGAACGTACGCCGGAGGAGGGTAAGACAGCGACGACGTATTTTCCACCTTTGGAATAATCGGTTTAATATCAGGTGCTGGTGTAGCAGACACTACGCAGCAATCATCGTCCTCATCATTAGAATCTCCATTAATTTCTATGATTGTCATACTATTATCCTCTGTCTTTGTGACAGGTAAAAGAGGAGTTGTTACGGCAGGAGCACTAGCAGATGTTTGATGAGAGAATAGTGGTTGCGCAATTGAAACGGGTATCGCATCAGGTTCACTTTTAACTGAAGTAAGAATCGGCGTTGATACGGTCTCCATTGGTGGAGGCGTAGTTCTTTCAGATTTTATCTGTCCTGAAAACAATGGTGTTGATAAATGGGACTCGCCACTATCCACTTCTTTTTTTACAGTGACATTATCCATACTTGCGTCACTAGATGCAGGCCTTTCTGGTGCAGAGTCACGCCTCTCGGTGGTAGAACTACGTCTATCAGTGGCAGAATTACGTCTTTCAGTGTTAGAGTCGCGTCTAGTAAAAGATTCACGCTGCTCATTAGTTTCTATTTTAGGAATAATTTCTTGAGCATGTTGAGTAGCTTCTTGGTGAGGGGATGGAAAATTTGCTCCCCTTTTGGGAGTTTGTTTTATCGCCGGCCTTCCTGGTTTCGCTGGTGATTTCATTTCCTGTACTTTTGCAATGGTTATTGGTTTTATAGGAGTCTTTGCTTTGCCTTCAATTTTGGGTTCTTTCAGAGGCTCAGGCTCTATTCTTTTTACAGCAACAGGTTTTACTTGAATATTCTTTAGTGTTGAAGCAATCTTCTTTGTAACCAACTCACTTTCAGGACCTTTCCGTTTTTCATTACCACTTTCTTCATCAGCAGAGTCTAATTCACCACCGGAAGCTTCCGGATCACCTGACTTATCTAAATCTTCCTCCTCGTCGCCTTCCTGATCATCTCGATTCTCCTCATTACCACTGCCTTCATCTTCTTCATCAGACGCATTGAAATCTTTCAACCCATTAACAACTTTAAATGAATTTGTATTATTCCCATCAGATTTTAATTTGAGCTTTATACCACCTAGCTTGCCTAACTTTTGCATCACATCACTGGGATCTTTAGGTTCATCTTTCGGTTCATTCTTTATAGGTGTTAAATTCTTTTTAATCGTAAAACCTAACCCACTTAGTTTGCTTAGAGCAGAATCAGAACTTTTATTATCTGTTTCAGGTGCTTTTTTCAGGGAGATCCCTTTGTTTTTTAGTATTTGGGAGATATCAATTTTCTGAGGCGTCGTTTTCGGACGGACGTTGGCCGGTGCCACCTTAGGAGGCGGTGAGGGTTCCTCTTCATCTGACCAGTTCTCATCTCCGGATGGAGGAGTATCTTCGTCGTCGGACGGCAGCTTGTCGAGCACCACAGAGGGCAACGACACGTGTTGTATAAGATGATTCTCAAGCTCCTCCCAGTCAGAGAAGCCTTCGTCGCAGGTTTTACAACGATACTCTTGCTTTGGTTTTTTAATAAGGGATCCCGTGGATTGTAGCCTTCTTAATATATCTTGAACATTACTGTTAGAAGCAGGTGTTTCTACTTCCTCCTCTTCTTGAAACCCGTCGTCTACTGAATCTTGGGGTTCACCATCTGAAAAAATTAAAGTTAAGGTTATCACTTTGTTGTACTACACATTAATTTCCTCATTGCTGCTCTACAAACGGAAAACAAAATGGTATGTACCATTTTGTTTTCCGTTTGTAGAGCAGCGTTATTGCATAGTTTTCAGTCAAGCTGTATACAAAATCCATTACTGATTGAATGCGACTTTATGCCAGAGAAATTTCGTACTAGAACTGAATTTCTTTCTATAATAGTAAAACGCGCGGTAAAGAAAATATTAGTAGGATAACGCCCAAATCGTATGGAAAACTAACATAATTTGATTATTTTATAATAAACTATCTTTGTCTTCAGCTTTGGTCGTTCGGTTCATACAATTTGCAAGCATACCTCCTAAGGATTAAATTTTATGTATTTTGTAATTTTGCGCACTTTTGCATATTCTGCTTTCAATAGTCAAACTATACAACTAGGCTACCAATACATTTAGTTTCGTTCTACTATTATTGGACGTCCTGTGATTTACATGCAATTTGATCTACATTAGTTTGCGTGCTTCCGCCACCAGGAAGTACACGCAAAGTAGCGTAGATGAAATTGCATGTAAATTTGACTTCCCTAAAATAACACTCAATTGTAATAATGAGACTGTTTTTAACGTGATAACGTCTTATAAATCGAAGAACGCCGGCTGGACATACAAAAAAGCATGACTCACTCTCACGTTCCGCCTGAACCGACCGTACAAGCGAGACCGCGGAACAAGCGATAGATAGGCACGATCGGCCTGCGTTCGGCTTGTAAGGGATCTATCTCTCTTCCACTGCATCGGCCGATGTTTTCTTATGACATTATCACATAAAATTGTCGTCCGTAAACCGACTCTACAGACAACCAATCTTTAAATCATGAAATATGTTAAGATGCTTGCACGGAATAGGTTTCCGTAAGTTCACTGTCTATGTTGAGTCACATTTCGTCACTCACACCATGTAAGCCACGCCACGTTTGGCATTCTAAAGAACAAACCTAACTGAAGCACATTGCTGTAGATAGAATCGCACAGGAACGGTTGTACATATGAAATGAAATGAAATTATTTAACTATCATTAGGCCCTAGTGGGCACTTAAGACACATCACATTTTTATTAATAACTAGCGGCCCGACCACGCTTCGCTGTGGCTCAATCTTTTCGTTTCCATCCATTTCCTTAGAGATGGTGCTGTATGTGAAAAAAGATTTTCCCGCTTTTCTTTTCAATTTTTTCCAGAATTTTCTTTGCTATAAACCTCACGGAGCCCGAGACCTTTCCAACGAATGCAAAACCGTGGAAATCGGTTCGTGCGTTCTGGAGTTATAGCGTCAGGAAGGAAAACCCGACTTATTTTTATATAGTAGATATTCTTATTTTTTTGTCATTATTTTCATCAACTAGCATTTCGGTACGAACATTGGCGAAAAATAAATACTTGAAAGAAACTATGGGTCTTTTTGTTTAAAATAATCATATAATACATCAATTACAATTTAGTTGTCATCATCATCATCATCAGGTCATTTTAGTCTCCACTACAGGAGCACGACCCTCTCTCGTCCGTCACAGACAGGAGGATTTGGCCTACACTCTCCACGCTGGCCAGACGGGTTGGGGAGGCCTGATTGATGTTTTATAATGTATTTCCCTTCGTCGCCTTATACGACATCCACGGCAAGAGACGGTGTGATTCTATTCTAGTCTGCCGGAAACCACACGGCCATTTAGTTTGTATGTATGTATATTACATTATTATGTACGCGTAATCTTTATAAATGAGGAATGGGATGTAGTTTCTAACGAAGTAAGGCAACGGTAGCAATCTGTAGGACTCTAAGCACAAAAATTTGACTAACCGTGTAAACCGATTTTTAGCTCGCTAGGTTTTTTTTATTTTATTTTTTTATATGGGCTTATATCTGTTTCAGATATGTCAGCCCCATCGTACCCTAATCCAATAGACTCAGTGATGAGAAGCGGTAATTAAACCGAAGAACATCCTTGCCTGCACTGATGTAGGATAAGTTAATATATACATTGAGCCAATCCGACATCGTCGATGAGCTCGCTAGATGTGTATAATAACGACTATATAGATCATGCATTCGGAATACATGATCTATGAGTATACCGCATAAGCATAACCGAATTACCGAAGCACTAGTTCGGGCTAAAGCAGGAATGTATCCCATCTCTCTACCAGATTTAAAACTAAATAGTTTCCTAAACCGTAATTAGGTCGCCGTTGTTGTCTCAGTTGTCTGCAATGAAATAATGAACACACATTTTGGGGTGTAAGTGGTTCATCACCATCCTTGAACCAAAGCCAACTTCACCTGCACGCGGTGCACCCTGCTAATTGACAAACGAAGCTCTGGCGAAAAGAGAGGTAGGGATCGTAATTGTAAGCTACCCGACTGGGGAACGTACCTCCACCTCACAGAATACCGCAGCCAAATAACAATTCCCTTGAGGGTTGTTCTGTTCCTGCGAGTGAGTGAGGTCACCAGAAATGAAGGAGATGCTGTGTTGACAGCGAGGATGGCGGCGCGCGAGCGATTGTTTATGTTGCGAGCGTTAATATGGCGGCGGTAACCGCTTCACATCAGGCGGGCCGTATGCTTGTCTGCCAACCCGACGTAGTATTAAAAAAAAACATGCCCAGGGCAACAAAAAACTGTGTTGCCTGACCTAAGTCCTGGCTGCAATAAAAATTATTAAAAACAATAGCGAATACACGTGGATATAGCTTTAAATATTAACAAGGGGCCATCCATAAATTACGTCACACGTTAAGGGGGAGGGAGGGGGGGTCGATGAAATGTGGCATAGTGTGTCAAGGGGGTGGGAGGGGTCCTAAATTTAGTGACGTCACATTTCAAAATCTATTATAATCTAAGTGTTAACACGAACTTTGAACTATTAACGAAAAACTCAGAAACATTTGCAACTTTAGATGTAAATTTGCAAAATATGTGACGTCACACTAGGGACAGGGGTAGTCTCACAAATGTGACCAGCTGTGACAAGGACGGGGGGAGGGGTCAAAAAATCATGAAATTCGTGTGACGTAATTTATGGATGGCCCCCAAGACCAGGTATAAAAAAAATTGGTTGTCAGTAAAGTCGGTTTACAGATTTTATGTGATAACATCATAACAAAATATCAGCCGATGGAGTGGAAGAGAGATAGATGCGTCAATAGCCGAACGCATTGGCCGATCGTGCCTCTCTATCGCTTGTCCACGCTCTCACACGGCTCAGGCGGAACGTGACAAGGAGTCATTGTTTACGTACGTACAGCCGGCGTTCATCGATTTATAAAAGTCACTAAATAGAATTACGAAAGCATACATAGTGCACGCAAAATAAAAGAAAACCTATAACAATAGGTTTTCTTTTGGTTTCAATAAGGTTTTGTCACGTTTCTGAAGAACAATACTCCTGAAGGCCAATTCTGGTAATTATTTTTACATCAAAGAACGAAAGTTGACCGAATCGAGATTGAATTATGAAATGACTGCTCGGTCTCATTCGTTACTTAATGTCTAATAATAAGAATTATTCTTATTGCAATCAAAATACTTAGTTAACACACCTCAGCCACTCCATAATATGTCGCGTCGTTTACTACTACATAAACAATGACCTCTGTGCAGAGCGTGAATAAGCGTGCATGTGTGCGGCGCTATACAAACTGTTCCAGATTTGTATCAGACGGGAGGTGAGGTCGACACGAGAGAGCGGCAGGGACTGGCCATACTGTACGTAGGTTTTTTTTTTGTACTACGACGGGTGGCAGACATGCAAACGGCCCGCCTGATGTAAAGCGGTTACCGTAGCCATATTAACGCTCGCAACATAAAATAAAGCTCGCGCACCGCCCTCCGCTGCCAACGCAGCATCTCCTTCCTTTCTGGTGACCTCACTCATTGGCTAGAACACAAGGGAACAATCAAGGGAATTGTTATTTGGCTACGGTATTCTTTGAGGTGGGGTACATTCCCCAGTCGGGTAGCTTAGAATTACGCTCCCTACCTTTCTTTTCGCCAGAGCTTCATTTGTCAGTCAGCAGGGTGCACCGCGCGCAGGTGAAGTTGGCTTTGGTTGAAAGATATTGATGAACCACTTACACCCCAAAACTAGTAGTGTAATATTACTTATACTGTGGTTTAACTTTCAGGAGCACAAAGTTTGCCATAAAATTTCGACATCTCCGTGAAGATCTCAGGCCTCCTCTAGCTTGAGTTTCAACAGGTAAGTTTGTCCAGAAGGGAAGGAAAACACTTCTAACTGTTTGTTCCCACTATCGCATAAGTATAATATTGAAGAAGCGAATGGTGCGATAGACATGCCATGTCAACCTTGATGTGCTGATTTAAAGCAGCTCATTTAAATTCTGTTAACGCTCTTACAGGTGGGTCGCCTTTCAAGGCTTATTGATAAGAACCACAATTCTCCTTAAAGCTAAACTTTTCCAGCTTCATGCTACCGTTCAGTGTTTAATGGCGACTTCGTGTAGTGTTCCAGTGGCTGAATCGGTTTTGAAGTAATTGCGAGCTAGAGAATTATGGATAGTGCGAACATCGTTACGAAGACTTTACAGTTCTTTAAAGACATCACTGAGTGCTGAGTGCGAGTTTTTTATTCACGTTCGATCATGTCAACGTAAACAAACCGACCAAATAGAGAAAAACTCTCATGTTGTGAATTTACCAGACGCGTGTTACAAATCCAATTTAGCCTGGTTGCTCACTTTGAAATGTGAGCGGGTAAGCTATATAATTTTGATATGTAACACGTGTCATATAAATTCACAACATGAGAGTACTCATCTATTTGGTCGGTTTGTACGTTGACATTATCGAACGTGAATAAAAAACTCTCCCTCAGCACTCAGGTTCTAACATGACATAAATGATCGACAGGCAGACGTTTCCTTTAAATATACTTTAATATAAAGACTGTGTCTCTCCCAAATAATAGAAAAAATGTTTATGTATTGAAAATAATTTATTATGCCCTTATTTATGAAATGACTGCTTGGTCTCATTCGTTACATAATGTGAAACCCCAACGATTTATACTTTATATAACCAAGAAAGCAAAGGTACCACAATATAATTAATAGTACTACGTACAGTATGGCCATTCCCTGCCGCTCTCACAAGGCGACCTCACCTCCCCTCTGAGTCGAATATGGAACCAATCGCAAGGGCTGCCACGCGGCGCCGCGTATTACGAAAGTTCATCGTAAGTAGTATGTAATCTTATAAATATTTTGAAAAATGGAAAAATTCACCTGCCAGCCCCACCTAGGTGGGATTTGAACCCACGACCTCTCGATGACCGGTCGAGTGCTCTTCCAACTGAGCTACCAGGAAGGTTTGTGTTGCTGACGAATTTTTGCATCTTATATTTCTACTGTGTAAGTCACAGTGTGGCGTCATCAACCATTAACCGTAACCAACCAAAAGTTTTTTTCAATAAGAAATAATAAATTTAATCATTGCCATTAAACTATTTATTTTTCATTACAAAAATAATAAATAATTAAATTTATTTTTTCCAGTTTTAACAAAGGATTTTACATATTGTATCGTCGAAATTATTGTTTCGGTATTTGATTCGACAGTTCGACTTTTTGAAGTTGAATTTGAGTTGACAAAAGTCAACCCTTATCATCCCATTGTCGGGATATGGGTCTCCCCTCATTCGAAGGGGTTTAGAGCATATATACTCCACCTCAATATACTCCAGCAAGCTGCCCCCTACTGCAGATTGGCGGTTTGGTTGGTTTGGAAGTTGAATATATTCCAATTGAATTGAATTTATTCCAATTTTTCAATAGATATTAAATTGTATAATGACCCGCGTGAAACATTTAGTGTAGCACGGTAATGTAACTGGATTTAATAATCAAAATCATTCTAAATAAACATTTAAAGATATTTATTATTACAATATTACCTAAAATATAACGTCTTACGTCACATCGCCAGGTACATACCTACATCGTTATGTAGTCAACCCTAAGGCAGCACACACACGTATTGTTGGACGTATACAGACGCGGTCTGTTCTGTTTGTGTTGTCATTTTTTGTATGGAGTGGCCAGGGTGTGCTTTTATGTATATCGAAGTTAACGACCCTAGCGCTATAGCAGACTGTAGACACGGAAAATTAAGTACCTACATACATAACATAAGGTTCATTTCTGTACCTATCTCATTTGTGCCATGAACGTCATGTCATACATACAGGGTGTGCCGTAAGTAGTGGCCAACTGTAAGGATTCGAGGTACCGACAACCAACTATAACATACCATTTTCTTGACCATTTTTACCTAACAGTTTCGGACAAACTTTTTTTTTGTTGTAAGTTTATATGAAATTGCTACCTTTTGTTATAAATTTGTTTTCTGTAAATTATTGCCGAAAACATAATCTATTGGTCAAAAATATTTTTTTATGTAGAATCAGTGATATCGAAGAAAAACGAGTTCATTTCCATCTTTAACCCATTGCAGACAACCAACTATAACCAACGTGTGTACGCGTGTACGTCGTATCCTTAACGTTGGACGACTACTTACGCCGCACCCTGTATAAAAAAAACTACACTAAAAAAGCATACATTAAAAAAACTTTGGTCTGTGCTTGTTTGAGGCAGCGTGACGTTTTGGACTGACTTTGTACAAGTATAAAAACCAAAAGCGCTGTGATACACACATACAAAACTGCCTATCACCACACAATATCACACCACTGGAAGCTAAGAGCACATTAACATTGCAGTTCGATTTTAGCTCTTATTATGTATGGGATATGAACCATGCAAATGTCAAAGTTTGAAATGCTTTAGGCTACTGCATGACTACAGAGTTGCTATTGCCAAATTATTTTACTCAGTAGATTTAAAATTAAAAAAAGAGAATGAGATAGCCAAAATGTCTATAGGAATATGCTAAGTAAAAGTTTTACTGAAAAACCAAGTAATAGTCTTAATAGATATTATGCACTCCCAAAGGTTGTCTGGTAGAGAATGCTTTTAGCATTAAGACCGCCTATGTACCCTTAAATTGTGGTAAATAAAGTTTAAATAAATAAATAAATAGAATGTATAGTGTATGAGGAGCTCGTTGAAGTCGATGCCCGTGTTAGTCTAACCCAGGGGTTCCCAACCGGTGGTCCGCGGATCACCAGTGGTCCGTGAGAGGTATATTATGGTCCTGATACAAACTTATAACAAAAGAGATTGAGCAGTATTAAAAACCTTGTAGTGGTTCGCGAATAAGAAACCGGACAAGTGCGAGTTGGACTCACCCACCGAGGGTTCCGTACGTAGGATCATTATAAATAGTTCAGGAATCTAACCACCTATTTTTTAAAATTTAACTACAAATGTATAGTTTTGAGATTTATTCCTGTACTTGTAGTCTACAACGATGTTACTTGCCAAATTTCATAGTTCTAGGTCAACGGGATGTATCCTATGAGTTTTGATTCCCTTGAGAATGTGTCAAAATATGCGTTTTTTGCAGAATAAACGCCCAATATTTTTTTTTTACGTAAACTTAGCAGTTTGATTTTTTTACAACTTCATGGGTCTGCAGACCTGAGTATACAGTTCAAATTTCAGCTTGATACCTCCACGCATTCTCGAGTTAGAAGGTCTTGACAGACGGACAACAAAGTGATCTTATAAGGGTTCCGTTTTTCCTTTAGAGGTACGGAACCCTAAAAAAGGTTGGGAACTACTGGTTTAATCTAACACGCAAGTTAAGCAACGTCGACCGTAGTGTGTAAGTGTCAATAATTCACGGTCAACCAACTTATTGCCTATTTGTGTCCAGTTATTGGATCCGCACCGCTTCGAGTTACTGTCATCATGTAGGGTTGCTATTTCTAAATGCTAACAACCAGGACAAGATGCGAGAAAACTCAGGATTTTGAATTTTAAAACGTGTACATGTCATCAGTGTTTTTTAGTATTAGTACTATTTTTTATTTTGTGACAAGACGGTTATTTGCAGCATGGAATGGACGGTAGTGATTTATAACTTTTAAGCCCGGACTACAAATGAAACCCCGTCCGGACGCGTCCCGGACGCCCTCCAAACTAGGAATAATCCAGGGAAAAACGGATGGATAGCAACCCTACCATCATGCTAGCCAGGCAAAACTCATTGTAAGATAGTTGCCAGTTTATTAATGAATGTTAAATGACAAATTATATTATGTTATCATTTTATAGTAGTTGCGAATTATTATTGTCTATTCTTATAAATGTACCCATAGAATTAGAAAGCAGCAAACTTCTATGAATGAACCAATTATTGATTATATGTTAATTATGATCTAGAAGATTTATTATAATAATAATTAATAACACATAATATAATTTTGTTTAGCATAACTTTTTTTGGTTAGGCCTTGACCTTGGAGTAATTAATATATTTTATTTTTATAGGGACTTATATCTGTTTCAGATATGCCAGCCCCATCGTACACTAATCCAAGAGATTCAGTCATGAGATGCAGAGATTATGACTAAGAATGTTCTTGCCCGCATTGATGTAGGATTAGTCAATATACATTGAGCCAATTTGACATTGTTAATGTTAAATTTTAATTTTCTCTTTTTTGTTTGTATTTGGCACTCTCCATCAATAAATGTTAATTCTAATTAATCTTTTCTATTATAACATAAACATATAATATTTTTTATTATATATTATTTATTATATATACATATATATATATATTATTATTTATTAAATAATTATAACCTATAAAATAAATATAACCATGTTATAATAACCTATGTTATTCTAACATAAATAATACACTTACTACAAAGAAGAGTCTTTAGTGCGGTCAGCCAAATATGTGATTTACCAGCTTTTGATTGACATTCGTTTTTACTGTTCACATTAGACGGACTATTGTTCTTTAAAAAATAATACACGATGGACCTTAGGACGTTTTGCCATAAACTCATAGGCCAGTTTCTTGGTCTACCATACCTACTTCTTAGATTTCTGCAGCGGAAATTTCATCACTTGTAACTTTTTTAAAACTTTGCTACATTTTGATATAAATTCTGCTCATTAGTTTATTTCAAATCCACTGTGTTTCTTGGTATAACTGTGGATAACCTATGTAATTGGAAAAAGCATATAAATGTACTTTGCCGTAAACTAGATAGATTTGTCTATGTACTAGGAAGAATTAGATGTGTAGCATCAATCCAAGCTGCCATTATGGCTTATCATGGATATGTGTCATCATTGCTCAGATATGGTGTAATTTTATGGGGTAACTCCGTTGACACAACAAGAGCATTTGTATGTCAAAAGAAATGTATTCGTGCCATATATAATGCTGATATGATGGACAGCTGTAGACCATTATTTAAAAAATCTAATATATTACCCCTTCCATGTTTATATATATATGAAATGTGTCTTTTTGTTCAAAAATACCAATATCTGTTTATAAGACATGGTGACTGTGTATCTTCGAGAAGTAGACATAAGAACCGATTAGTTGTTCCTAAACAGAGGCTAGCTTTGTATTCCGACAATGTGCACTGCATGGCAATAAAAATTTTCAATCATCTACCTGACCATTTTAAAACTTTAAGAATGACATTGTTTAAAAAGAAATTATGTGAATGGCTATTGAATAAATGTTATTATACTGTTAAGGAATATTTAAATGACAAATTTATTGAAATGTAATTTTAATTTTAAAATATATAAGCTAATTATTTATTATTAAAATGATGTTAAGAAATAAACTCAAACAAATGTAAGTAAATATTTGCACGCCCCTGTGAGGGTAGAATAAGTTGGACATGTAATTATACCTATAACACCTTATTTTCGCAAATAAAAATTATCTTATCTTATCTTATCAACGCATACTTTACATGTTACTTTTAACTAGTATATTTACGTATGATTTGAATTCAAATGTTCGGTCAAGTACAAATAAAAAATAACCAACATACCAAATAACAAATAAAACAAGTACCTACTTAGTGCATCTGTCCTTGTTAAGTATGTACTTAAGTTGAGAATCATAAACTTAAACTATGGTTAGAAATTCAATTTACCGAGCAAAACAATATGTAGGTAACAAAATTGTTAAGTCCAGGAGTTGAATTAAAAAAAACTGGAATAGCCACCTTTGTTAAAACTGTGTTCATAATGATGATAATAGGCAGTTTGTAAAACATGCCAAGCAAATAAAAATTAATAAATTTTGGAGGGAAAAAATAAAAACAAACCTGAATCATCGTTTGTTGGCGATGATGCATATTCAGATTCAAGCTTAGTTGCCATGATAAGATACCTGTGAACAAGTTAAACCATCTTAGCATCTACCAAGCAAAATTATTTTGTAACATTTTGGCAAACTCAGATAATATATTAGATGCATGGGTTTTGGAATGAAAGTTCTCGCTTTTAAATTCACAGAACTTATTCACAGATTATGATACAATACAAAACACACACGCACAAATTATCTAAACAGTTATTTTTTGATTATGGAACCATTCCACCAAAGATAAGAAAGGAGATTATTGGAAATTGTCAAGAGAAATCTACAGGTATTGCATTCTCATCAAAACTACATTTGCGGTTCTTAAAACAAATTATAAAATAATTACACTACAGAAACATGCTGTGATCCAACAAATACAACGAAACAAATGATAACACTCACTGTTTTCATCTAATTAATTGTATAGAAATACGTCGGGGAAGACTCCAAATTCCAAAGCACATTTCAGAAGAAAGTGCACTGTCGGTTCAATCCAATTGCATACAATAGCATCCTTCGGCAAATTTACGGCCAAAAAGAACACAGTTCACACAAAAACAATTAAATTATCGTCTTGTCTACCAGATTTCACCATTGGTTTTATATAAACAACTTATCCGCGAACTTCTGTCATCGACTCGAAGTCAAAGTTTTCAACACGAACGAAAACCGAAAATACAAAATGGCCGGTCAAATAAATGCAAGGAATGACTCTTGTCAAAACGTCTAAAATGTCCCACAGCAGAGAATGAGGACGCGCTTCTCTCTATTGTCAATCAAAGAGAATATAATAATACTGTCAATTGTGTGCAAATTTGTATTGGATTGAAATATTACAAGTCGGAATTACAATTGTAATTGATTTATGCAAATTACAAAGGTAATAATAATAATTGAGCGCAACAACGGCGAGTCACCGACCGCACACTATTCCGTCGTTTCGCTTCGATCGAATCGAAACACACACTCACTCACTTCACTCGCTCGACGCGACGACTCAGGCCGAGGCCAACGACGACATAGCGAAGCGAAGCGAAATTCTATTCCGCTCACTCACGGGCCACAGACCCAGTTGCCAGTACCCAGTGCCAGTGAAAGAAGTGCCAGTATTGGCTGGCTGGCAAATACCAAGCGGCACATTCGCTGGTATTCATTTTACTGTCTCTTTCATTCGTTCAGTAAGTCGGTATATTTGTTTCATAACGCTTTGTGAGTACCGTCGCGTCTGCACATACACATACCTACGTAATCAGTATAGAATAGAAATGTTTTATTTTATACCAACGGGTCGCCTCGCCCTCGCAACGCATGAAATATGTTCCTACGACGAAATGACCTCGATGTCGATAGCTCGGCTCGAGTGGCAGTAATGGCGCGGCGCAGCGCTGCGACTTGTTTGTGGGATGATTTTAGTTTCGGAGCGATTAATAATAATTATGCATCGGCTGACGCTGACGCTGACGCACGTCGGTCGTAGAATTCACAAATTCATAACGCTTTGTTGTAGTTAGGTACAGTTTTTATTGTTTGCGCAATGATTGTTTGTACATTCAAGTACATTGTAAATTATAATAGTATTTTCATATTACTTTATACTCATCTATATACATTGGTATTAGGTATAAAAATAATAAGATATTAGTTTACTTACTAAGCATTTTTATCTGTCATCATCAAAGATTAATGTTACTTAGTCCCAATGTAGACGGAAGGCATAGGTACAGTTGACCTCAGATCCAGCGTTCATACAAAAGTTGGATTTTAGACCATCTCATCGTATCGTAATAGCAAAGCAGTGAAATTGTTACGCTTGAAGTGTGACCTTATAGACCTACCTAAGATGCAAATATATAGGTACCTATAACAAACAGTTAGTTGCTCCAGCCACACTCAAAAATTTTTGAAAATAAAAGGTACCTTGGTTACTAGTAAATACCTATGTTTAATGGTATTATGTAGATATGTTACCTAATACCTATGTTTGATAGATATTAGGTAGATATTGTACCTATCTATAACAACATCGATAACAATATAAATAAAAGTAATAGATAGGTAGGTATAGATTTATTTATCTACCTATAGGCATAGCATAGATTACGAGAGGGCCGAGCAGCAGGGGCTTCCTGTAATCCGTGGGGTGGGAACATAGGCCACAGATTAGTACCTAATATCCAAAAAGAAATTTTCATTAATATAGGTCATCATCATCATCAGATTGTATCTGACAACTGCTGGATATAAGCCTTCCCCAATGCTTTCCACCAGATACGTTTCTCCGCGGTCCGCATCCAGCCGCTTTCTTAAGGTCATCGGGCCATCTAGAAAGAAGGCGCCCAACGCTTCGTTGTCCTACGCGCGGCCATCTACTCTAATCTAATTCTTCCTCCCCCATCTGCCATCACTTACACGGCAGATGTTCCCGGCCCATTGCCACTCAGATTGCAAACTATGAAGGCTTTGTCGACAACTTTGGTTTTCCGTCGAATTTCTTCGTTCCGGATTCGATCCCTCATAGAAACCCCGAACGTAGGCTTCTCCATCACTCGCTGCGCGACCTTTAGCCTACGGACCAGCCAGATGGTCAGTGTGCAAGTCTCTGCACCATAATGTTATTGCAGAGAGGATGCACTGGGTATCTGTGCGGCGAAGATGAGCCGAAGTTTTCCAAAAGCTGCCCAGACCAGTCGAATCTCTTTGTTGAAATTATCCCAACCAAGCTGTATGAAATGTCCAAGGTAGTCTTTAACCACTTCAATAGCTGTATTCTCTACCATAACCGGGCTAAGGATGACAAAATCGTTATACATGACTTTCGTCTTGTCGAAGTTCATCCCCAGCAGGTCGAGATGCAGCACTGAGATCGATCAACATACGACCAAGATCCTCTAGCGATTCAGCTATTATGACCACGTCGTCGGCAAACCGAAGGTGTGTGAGGCACTCACCGTTCTCACTGACGGCCCGTTTTTTCCAGTCCAATGTCATAAATACGTGTTCCAGAGCAGCGGTAAATAGTTTCGGGAAAATGACATCTCCGGTACAATAAGGTTTTATCACCTTTTTTGAAGAACAAGACGACCAAACTCTTGGTCCACGGTCACAGTGCGGTCCCATTGTGAATAATGGAATCAAACAGATATCATTTCCTTTATAACCGGAGTTTCTCCCGCTTTCAACAGTTCTGTTGTAATTTCGTCTTCACCGGGAGTCTTACCATTTTTCAGCTGTTCAAATCTCACCTATGCTGATGTCTGGAATGTCTATATATATAGATACCTATTATAATGTTAATTACATGGTAAGTAAACCACCGCTACATCGAAGAGCTGTGATGTTTGTATTATCACGCTGGTCCGCGTCCAAAACCAGCAGTCTAAGGCTAAGCTGCAGCAGGGATTCCTTGCATTTGTCATCTCCCCGAAACTATACACTGCTGCACTGGACGTATTTAAGACACCGGAAGACTGGAAGACACGGGGCATTAATGTGAACGGCGAGTATTTCTCACATCTTCGGGTTGCCGATGATGGTGTCGAAATGGCTGAAACGCTAGAGGATCTCAGTTGAACCCGAAACCACTTAAATGATGCTTCTCAATCTGTGGGGCTGGGAATAAATTCTGGCAAACCGAAAGTACAATTACAAAAGAAGAAAGCTTCGGTACATCTTCTCCGCACGTATACCCCAAAGCTTGAAGACTAACGCTCAACCAGTGCGTCCTTCCCGCTATGACCTACGGTGCACTGTGCAGAGACTTGGACACTGACCGTCGGGCTGGTTCACAAGCTAAAAGTCGCGCATTGAGCGATGGAGAGAACTATGCTTGGAGTTTCTCTAGGGGATCGAATCCGGAGAACGAGGAATTTTGACGGAGATCAAACACCATCATCCGCCAAATCAGCGATGACAGATGGGGAGGGAAGTCCTTCGAGGCCTCAAATTATGGGTAAACAAAGCGTGCCCCCCCCTCTCCCTCTCTCTTCCTCCCTCCCTCCTCCTTTTCGGCCCCTGGATTGATTGAGGAGAGACGGTTGACCCATAATCATTGTTGAGATAGGAGGGATGGGTCAATACATAATCATTGTTGAGATAGAGAGGGTCTCCCCTCAATCCAAGGAGTTTAGAGAATACTCCACCACGCTTCTCAACTGCGGGTTAGCTGGTAGGCTCCTCCCTTTAAATAGACCGATTACCTCGATAAATGCGGATGCGGAAAGCGGAGGATTGCATATGGTGGAAAGCATTGGGGAAGCAGTGGGTAGATACAAGCTGATGACACATGACACACAGACATTCAATATATTGAAATTGAATGTCTGTGTTCGAATGTTATATTTTTTGAAACGACTTTCGTAGTAATAAAAAAAAATTTGCGGGAAATCTTTTGTCTATTGTTTTTTATCACACATCAAAGTTCTACGTACCTACGCAACGAAAATGGAATTAAGTCGAAAAGATTTTAGAGCGATGATTTTTTATGATTTTAAAAGTACTCTCTCTCCGCAAGACTGTGCCGCTCGTCTTCAAAATGCTTTTGGGAGAGAAGCACCTTGTTTAAGCCGGTGCTTAAACAAGGTCCTCACGGTTGAGGCGATGGTTTGCTGAATTTGAGAGAGGTCAGGTTTCTTTACATGACGAATTACGTGAAGGGCGGCCTTCAACTGCCGTCAACGAAAATAATGTGGCTACTGTTAAGCGGCTAATTGAAGAAAACCCGCGGATTACCTATGAGACAATTCGAGGACTATTGGGGATTGGTCCACGGACATTCTAATGCTGTTTATGACATTGTCACAGGAGACGAAACGTGGATTTATTGTTTTGAACCCGAAAAAAACAGCAATCTTGTGAATGGGTGTTTGAAAATGAGAACAGCCCCATAACCATCTCTTATTTCGATTCAATAATTGGATAGATTGCTTATTCATACTAATGAAAAAGCGACTCTATTCCATTTGAAATAGAGTCTCTTATTCATTGGTATGTATGAGCATTCTATTCAGTTATTGAATCGCAATAAGAGATGGTGGTACGGGAGCAGGCCAACAAAAGTGAGGCAGGCGAGAAACGTTGGTAAAAAAATGATCGCGTTTTTTTTCTCAGCTTCGGGTCCCAACTGCACAATTCCACTTGAAGATCAAAAGAGTGTTAATGCCGAATGGTATTCTACCATTTGTTTACCCAGGATGTTAAAAAAAGTTCGCGAAAGACAGAAAAAGCCGCGTTCTCCTACAACTACTACAACTCGTCACCCATCCTGCACATAGCCTCGACCTAGCACCCTGTGATTTCTGTATTTTCTCCAAAATCAAAGATTTGATGAGAGGTTTCACTTTTACCAACTCCGAAGAGGCAGTGATAGCGTTTAATCAGCACGTAGAAAACATGCCTTCAGATCTGTGGTCCTCCTGTTTTAAAAAATGGTTCGATCGCATGAAAAAATAGGTATTTAAAATGTAAAGGAGAGTATTTTGAAAAGCAATAAACATAATATTTCTGTTATAACGTGTTGTTTTTTTTAAGTTAAAAAACTTTTAGTGTGACCTACGTATAGGTATTGAATGTCTTTGCTATTAACAATAAGTCAGGTACCTAGTCCATCATTACCTACGTATTTATATGTCGGTTAGGTACCTACTTTTTTTCAAAGAAGCATACGACCCGCCCCATGTAAAACTGTTACCCTAATATGATCATAACCCTTAAAAAAGCTTGAAACATGAACTATAGTTCGCGTGCTGCCACCCTAGCTGCCAACGCAGCAATTGATTGATTGATTGACAGATAATTTAGTAGTACCTACTTCGTAAGTATCTGGTCTCTGGCTAAACTACATACAGTTGTTTAGATTCAATTGTGTGTCGGAAGTGTCAAATGTTAAATTCATTGAACGCTAAACCTTCATTTGACAGTGGCATTGAGAACGCAAGTATGATATGACTCTAAGAACAATTTGTACACGTCAAAGGCGTGGTCAAAAGTTACAACACGTAACCATGTTCATACATATGTTTCAATGTTCACACCATTTTGTAACACATGTTGTGTCCGTGCACTGTGCAGTGCAGTGTCTGTCTATGCTATGCATAAAGTTATCATCTCAAGCACACCTCCACATCCATTCTCCGTTTCTAGTACCTATATAGTAGTACCTACTGGTTACCAAAAATGGTAACAAAGAGTAATATTTCTGTCGACATTTTTTGCAAGTTGTACAATAACATATTACAACGTCGACCGTAGTCTAATTAAGAATGGGTTATGCTTCAGAGGATGTCAACTTCTTTATGAATTTATGTATGTACTGGGTATGGGTATTTTGAATTTTCGAGTCAATACCAATACCGATATCGATTGCAATTATAATATCAGCCCCCCTAGCCAAGTGTAATTCGTAGCGTAACGAACGTTAGATAGATCACGTGACATTTGTCAAAATCGAACATTTTATTGAGAATTGACAAATGTCACGTGATTCTAACGTTCGTTACGTTACGATTACGAATTACACTTGGCTAGGGGGCTGGGAGTCCGTGTAGTATCTGAATACGACTGAATATTTGGAGTTATAGTTACTGGGCCGACCGACTGAACTACTTTTAGAATGAAGAATGTTAACTAATTTTGATTATTAGCACTCCATATTCTCTGTCAAAAATAAAAAAATACTAGTGAAATACTATCGAAAAAAATACTATCGAAGTCAGATATGTCAATTAGGTTCCGATTTAGAAGTAAAACAAGTTGTAACCGTACGACGCGGGCTGCCGGTTACGGTGTGACACATGTGAAATTTATTGACAATTAGGAAAAAAATAGATTTTTTCCTAATTGTCAATAAATTTCAAAATAATCGTTAATATTTATATTTATAATGGTTTTATTAATTAAAAATTGAGCGGACTGAGTGAGCCAGACTGAGCGTGTTGTGCGATGACGTCACACCGTAACCGGCAGCCTGATATAACAAAATCGATTATTTTTCAAAGAAAAATCGATTATTTATTAATCGATCTTTTCATGTTCAAAAAATAATCGATTCACTAAAAATCGATTTTTATGTAGAATGTCACATCCCTAATACTAAGCGAGCCGTGGCCCGCGCGACGCGTTGTGAAATGACGTCACAAGCGGTCACGTGACTGTTAGCGGGACCCGATATTTTTCGAAACTTTGAATGCTAAAATCAAAACTACTAGGTATTTTTGACTACAACAAAAACTAGTGTGTTTGTATATGTCGCAGTCATTTTGTATAATTCGCCATATTACAAAACGGCGAGCCGTTTTAAAAACCAAGGCCGTTTTGTATTACGGCGGGTCAACGATAAGCCGGATTGTCATTACTATACGTTCTACAAAATGTCGGCACACGTTTAGCCACATTGTAGTAAATTCTAATTGTAGAGTGACCACACTAACAAAGTAAAACAGTATTTGAAAAATAAAAAATGCATTAGGAAAAGCTATCGCCAATTTAATTAGTTTTGTGTTTCTTAACTAATAGGGTTTGCCCGCAAAATAATAGATTTGTCACCAAAATGTAGTCACCAAACAATATAAAATCGATTCCCCAATAAATCACCTAAAATCATGGAGATATAGGGTCTAGTACCAAATAAATGTTTTTATGTATTATATTGTCAATTATTAATAATTAAGCTTACTTGGCACCACATCATTCATCATCTAGGTTGACGGAGCTCCGCTTCGCGGAGCTCTTTTTTCCGATGACAGGACACAAGAAAACCCTAACAACCAAAAATTAGGTGACAGATCTATTATTTTGATGATCAAACGAATTAAATGATACTAATAGTTTGTTAAGCTGATGATTGTTGATTTATATTTGGAGACAGTTTTGATTAAAATGATGACTCACTTCGCTCACTCGGCTCGTGCGCTGTGTTTATGTTAACCTAACCCGCTCGCTAATCTACGAGAGTATATAAAGATTCCCCGGTACACCAGACTCCATAGTCACCTAAGCGGTTTTAATATGCCTATCCTCTCAAACTCGTTCTTTTGTCCACGGTTTACTATTCCGCATCGAGATTCATAGAAATCATTTAATTGCACGTTAAATTTGTCCTAAAAGTCCTATTTTCATACACATTTGTCACGTTTTTTTTGTAACACAATTTCTATATTCGATGCCATTGTTGTTGTAATGGCAGGTAGCGCCACGAGTGTAGAAAATTGGTACTAAAAACTGCCAAAGAGGCGGCTATTGAGCCGCTGTAATACATTACGGCTAGCCGTGTTAATGAACATAAAGCGCTGTATACAATGCGGCAAACTATCATTCAGCCGTATTGCAATCCAGCTTTTCGTTGACCCGCCGTAATACAAAACGGCCCTGGTTTTTAAAACGGCTCGCCGTTTTGTAATATGGCGAATTATACAATCCGACTGCGACATATACATACAGGCTTTACTGAGACAACATTTCAAGCGATTTGGCATACCTAGTAACATTCTTCATTGACATTTAAAGATCGGTGTCACAAAAGAGAGAGATACTGTATTTTGTGTCCGCGTGGTCATGAAATACGACTGCGATCTCAGAATCAAAATTTCACCAAACTTTCAATCCTTATTTTATATCCCTAAGTGATGAATTAAGTTATATGCTAATACGCGTATTTCATTATTTTTATTAAAAAAATCTCCAGCGTAACAAGATTTTAAGTACCTACCTACAGTTTAAAACCACAATACATTTTTATTTTATTTCACCCATCTCGTTTATTTGAAAACTTCAACTAAATCACAGTACTATTACTTATGTTATACTGTGGTATAAGTAATAGTACTACCATGTCACACCACGTACTACGTACAGTAATGCCACTCTCTCGTGTCGACCTCACCTCCTCTGTGAGACAAATCAGGGGGGCTAGCCAAATGGCAGTTTGCGAAGTAGAAAAGCGTAGCGATCGCTAATTTGAACTGTGGAGCTCATACTAAAATGTTCGAATTGACAAATGTCACGTGATCTATCTAACGTTCGTTACGCTACGAATTACACTTGGCTAGGGGGGCTGGAACAGTTTGTATGGCGCCGCACGCACACACTCTCATTCACGCTCTGCACAGACGTCATTGTTTATGTAGTAGGAAACAAGGCGACATTAAATGTCGCCTGTTGTATGGAGTGATCAAATCGGACTTTATTCTATGGATATTTTATTTATATCTGTATAATCTGTCTATATTGTTGCTACTTACTAGTACTATTTCTTATTTTGTGGTATTGCCTAGGATACTTGCATATTAAGATTAAATGGTACTTTTCATCATCATCAGGTCCATTTTAGTGTCCTCTACAGGAGCACGACCCTCTCTCGTCCGTCCTAGACGGAAGGAGGATTTGGCCTACACTCCCCACGCTGGCCAAACGGGTTGGGGAGGCCTGATCGTATCGATCGTATAATGTATTACCCTTAGTCGCCTTGTACGACATCCACGGGAAGAAACGGAGTGATTCTATTCTAGTCTGCCGGAAACCACACGGCTAAATGGTACTTTAGGATGTAAATAAATGCGAGTCACCCTTCGGGGTCAGCTCTAAGGCATGCAAAAATCGAGGCATTTTAGAACCCGGTTTCTTCAGATTCAATTTTGAGTAAAGCAGGGTCATAATGACCCTGCTTTTTCAGGTAATTTAAATAAATTTGCTGTATAATTATAACTTATTTATAACTATAATATATACTATATAACTTATTTATTTATCTATTTTCTTTCGTTTTATAGTATAAGACGAAAGAAAATAAATAAGATTAGGTATATATATAAGTATGAAGAAAATATTAGTCTAAATAAAAATTAAGGTTTCTGGCTCAACATTTCGAGATTAGATTGTTGTTACTTTCGACTAACATCCAAAATTAATAAATGGAAAATTAAATTCAGACTTTGTGAATGAAAAGAATACAAAATGAAATTAAAGACGTCTTTGATTAGATAAAAGTCTTACACATTATCAAATAACAATATGTTTTGTTAGAAAAATCACTTTAAAATGAGATAAATTTACAAAAACATAAAAATCGATTAAACATTATTCTGAAACACAAAGGCATTATCAGCCCGGTAAGTTGTTGTTAGTTTGATAAACAAACGAATTCATAAACAACAGCATAGATTGGTTTGCTGCCTATGCTACGGAAAATTTATTTTTTAATGTTAATAATAATATGATTATTTATGACATTATCAAAGAATAAGTAACTATATTTTTTAAATAACTTATTTACGACGAAAATTATAGGTCAGGTAATAATTTAATATTATGTAATCTAAATATCAACGAGACTTTTATCTATACTAATATTATAAAGAGGTAAAGTTTGTGAGGTTATATGAGATTATAACGATTTTCATTTCCATCATGTTAATGGGTCTGATTTAAAAGTTGCATTTAAATCACTTAATATTAAGAAAACGGCTGATCTATGGGGCATTTCCGTACATATTATAAAATCTTTATTTGACATTGTTGCTCCCGCCTTAATTGTGATATTTAATAGATGTATTGATTGTGGTGTGTTTCCTGACTTGATGAAATTAAGCAAAATTATTCCTTTGTTTAAATCAGGTAGTACATTAGACCCCACAAACTTCAGACCAATATCAATACTACCTACATTTAGTAAGATTTTTGAAAAACTAATTCTCGCTCAGTTACTTAATTACTTTAATGAAAATAATCTGCTGCACACTAAACAATTCGGTTTCACTCATGGACGGTCAACATGTGATGCTGGGGTAAAATTACTAGAATGTATATATGAGGCTTGGGAGGAGTCACGGGACGCCTATGGGGTGTTTTGTGACCTATCTAAGGCTTTTGATTGTGTGCAGCATGAAACTCTAGTCAGAAAACTACACCACTATGGTATAAGAGGCATCGCTCTTGATCTTCTTACTTCTTATCTGAGTGATAGGGTTCAGAAAGTAGATGTTAATGGAAAGCGATCACATGGATCAACTGTAGCGATGGGGGTGCCACAAGGCTCTATTTTGGGCCCTTTCCTGTTTCTCGTGTACATTAATGATCTACCTCATCTTGTAAAGAATAATCACGAAATAGTATTGTTTGCAGATGACACTTCTTTAATTTTTAAGGTAAATAGACAACAATCAGAAATTGACGATGTAAACAATGCTCTTTCAAAAATAGTAAACTGGTTTAGTGCTAATAACCTACTTTTAAATGGTAGTAAAACCAAATATGTTAGATTTTTTACAAAAAATGTGAAACAAGTAAAATCCAGTGTGGTGATGGACAATGAGAGATTGGAATTGGTCATTAAGGTTGTCTTCCTTGGGATAACATTAGACTCTAAATTACAATGGGGCCCACATATAGAAACGTTATCAGGTAGACTCAGCTCAGCAGCTTACGCCGTAAGGAAAATACGTCAACTGACTGATGTTGACACTGCGCGTTTAGTTTATTTTAGCTATTTTCACAGCATTATGTCATATGGTTTATTGCTTTGGGGTAGTGCTGCGGATGTAGACTCAATTTTTGTGCTCCAGAAGCGAGCTATCCGTGCTATTTATATGATGAGTCCCAGGGAGACACTGAGAAATAAATTTAAAGAGATAAATATTATGACATTACATTCTCAATATATTTATGAAAATCTTATTTACGTTCATAAAAATCAAACTAAATTTAGGAAAAACAGTGATCTCCATCAATTAAATTTAAGAAATAAAAACAAACTCGCTATGCATATTACTAGGCTCCATAAAATCTCTAACTCGTTCCCAGGTCAATGTATACGCTTCTACAATAAACTTCCAAATGACGCGTTTAAATTATCCATGGGTAAATTTAAAAGATTTATCAAAACTAGACTATGTCAAAAGGCTTACTATTGTATCTCAGATTACATAAATGATAAAAGTATTTGGAAATGAATTGCTCTTGTTATATTAATGATTGTATTTGTATTTAATGTAACGATATTGGCAATTAAAAGAGTCGGCCTTGAGTTTCTTGCCAGTTCTTCTCAAGAAGCCCCGTCGCCGGAACTGGCACTTAAATTCACTTTCACATTCAAGATAGTGTGATGAAAGTGAATCTAAGCTCTGCGGATTTAGAGTAGTAATGATTTACACATGTTTCTTATATTTAGTTTGTATGACGTTTCTAAGTGCTTTATAAAGTCCAAGGAATAAAGATATTTTGACTTTGACTTTGACTTATAATCTCTACTGATCGTATATACTGAAACGATTTTCAAAATTCTTTCCAAGAAGACCAATAGATTGCAACGTTATTTGTGAGTGTCATAGGCTATATATTAACCCGAAAAATTAAGACTTTTTAATAAAAATGTTTACCAATCAACGAAGTGGACACAGGTCAGCTACTTAGTGAGTAATAAAATTGTTAATCTTTCGGTCCACTATCTATATATAATATGATCTTGGTTTTATCTAGATTTATCGCTAGTCCAAATTCAGTACTAGTTGTTTCTACGAGCTTGAGAAGATCTTTTATCTCATTCGTGGATGTCTGCACTTCCCGAAGGTTGACTGGTAGAGAATGCTTTTAGCATTAAGTCCGACTTTTGTACCATTCATCTTATTGTGGTCAATAAAGTGTTTAAATAAATCCCTCATCCTCAGATACAGTAACTAGGGTTGTGTCATCAGCGTATCTGAGATTAGCTATCATGCGCCCCCCAACAGATACAGACCTTTGGCCAGTAGTCGAGAACCAGATACTTCACTCCACCTCTAGAAGTGTTTCCCTTATTTTCCTCCATTTGACCCATATCGAAAGCCTTGCGGAAATCAACAATGCAAATGTAAAAAGAGTTGATAAACTCCCTTATTTTCTATTATCTATTTATTTATTTGTTTCTATTTTTATAGGTCAGGTAATAATTTAATATTATGTAATCTAAATATCAACGAGACTTTTATCTATACTAATATTATAAAGAGGTAAAGTTTGTGAGGTTATATGAGATTATATGAGATTATAACGATTTTCATTTCCATCATGTTAATGGGTCTGATTTAAAAGTTGCATTTAAATCACTTAATATTAAGAAAACGGCTGATCTATGGGGCATTTCCGTACATATTATAAAATCTTTATTTGACATTGTTGCTCCCGCCTTAATTGTGATATTTAATAGATGTATTGATTGTGGTGTGTTTCCTGACTTGATGAAATTAAGCAAAATTATTCCTTTGTTTAAATCAGGTAGTACATTAGACCCCACAAACTTCAGACCAATATCAATACTACCTACATTTAGTAAGATTTTTGAAAAACTAATTCTCGCTCAGTTACTTAATTACTTTAATGAAAATAATCTGCTGCACACTAAACAATTCGGTTTCACTCATGGACGGTCAACATGTGATGCTGGGGTAAAATTACTAGAATGTATATATGAGGCTTGGGAGGAGTCACGGGACGCCTATGGGGTGTTTTGTGACTTATCTAAGGCTTTTGATTGTGTGCAGCATGAAACTCTAGTCAGAAAACTACACCACTATGGTATAAGAGGCATCGCTCTTGATCTTCTTACTTCTTATCTGAGTGATAGGGTTCAGAAAGTAGATGTTAATGGAAAGCGATCACATGGATCAACTGTAGCGATGGGGGTGCCACAAGGCTCTATTTTGGGCCCTTTCCTGTTTCTCGTGTACATTAATGATCTACCTCATCTTGTAAAGAATAATCACGAAATAGTATTGTTTGCAGATGACACTTCTTTAATTTTTAAGGTAAATAGACAACAATCAGAAATTGACGATGTAAACAATGCTCTTTCAAAAATAGTAAACTGGTTTAGTGCTAATAACCTACTTTTAAATGGTAGTAAAACCAAATATGTTAGATTTTTTACAAAAAATGTGAAACAAGTAAAAACCAGTGTGGTGATGGACAATGAGAGATTGGAATTGGTCATTAAGGTTGTCTTCCTTGGGATAACATTAGACTCTAAATTACAATGGGGCCCACATATAGAAACGTTATCAGGTAGACTCAGCTCAGCAGCTTACGCCGTAAGGAAAATACGTCAACTGACTGATGTTGACACTGCGCGTTTAGTTTATTTTAGCTATTTTCACAGCATTATGTCATATGGTTTATTGCTTTGGGGTAGTGCTGCGGATGTAGACTCAATTTTTGTGCTCCAGAAGCGAGCTATCCGTGCTATTTATATGATGAGTCCCAGGGAGACACTGAGAAATAAATTTAAAGAGATAAATATTATGACATTACATTCTCAATATATTTATGAAAATCTTATTTACGTTCATAAAAATCAAACTAAATTTAGGAAAAACAGTGATCTCCATCAATTAAATTTAAGAAATAAAAACAAACTCGCTATGCATATTACTAGGCTCCATAAAATCTCTAACTCGTTCCCAGGTCAATGTATACGCTTCTACAATAAACTTCCAAATGACGCGTTTAAATTATCCATGGGTAAATTTAAAAGATTTATCAAAACTAGACTATGTCAAAAGGCTTACTATTGTATCTCAGATTACATAAATGATAAAAGTATTTGGAAATGAATTGCTCTTGTTATATTAATGATTGTATTTGTATTTAATGTAACGATATTGGCAATTAAAAGAGTCGGCCTTGAGTTTCTTGCCAGTTCTTCTCAAGAAGCCCCGTCGCCGGAACTGGCACTTAAATTCACTTTCACATTCAAGATAGTGTGATGAAAGTGAATCTAAGCTCTGCGGATTTAGAGTAGTAATGATTTACACATGTTTCTTATATTTAGTTTGTATGACGTTTCTAAGTGCTTTATAAAGTCCAAGGAATAAAGATATTTTGACTTTGACTTTGACTTATAATCTCTACTGATCGTATATACTGAAACGATTTTCAAAATTCTTTCCAAGAAGACCAATAGATTGCAACGTTATTTGTGAGTGTCATAGGCTATATATTAACCCGAAAAATTAAGACTTTTTAATAAAAATGTTTACCAATCAACGAAGTGGACACAGGTCAGCTACTTAGTGAGTAATAAAATTGTTAATCTTTCGGTCCACTATCTATATATAATATGATCTTGGTTTTATCTAGATTTATCGCTAGTCCAAATTCAGTACTAGTTGTTTCTACGAGCTTGAGAAGATCTTTTATCTCATTCGTGGATGTCTGCACTTCCCGAAGGTTGACTGGTAGAGAATGCTTTTAGCATTAAGTCCGACTTTTGTACCATTCATCTTATTGTGGTCAATAAAGTGTTTAAATAAATCCCTCATCCTCAGATACAGTAACTAGGGTTGTGTCATCAGCGTATCTGAGATTAGCTATCATGCGCCCCCCAACAGATACAGACCTTTGGCCAGTAGTCGAGAACCAGATACTTCACTCCACCTCTAGAAGTGTTTCCCTTATTTTCCTCCATTTGACCCATATCGAAAGCCTTGCGGAAATCAACAATGCAAATGTAAAAAGAGTTGATAAACTCACTTATTTTCTATTATCTATTTATTTATTTGTTTCTATTTTTATAGGTCAGGTAATAATTTAATATTATGTAATCTAAATATCAACGAGACTTTTATCTATACTAATATTATAAAGAGGTAAAGTTTGTGAGGTTATATGAGATTATATGAGATTATAACGATTTTCATTTCCATCATGTTAATGGGTCTGATTTAAAAGTTGCATTTAAATCACTTAATATTAAGAAAACGGCTGATCTAAGGGGCATTTCCGTACAAATTATAAAATCTTTATTTGACATTGTTGCTCCCGCCTTAATTGTGATATTTAATAGATGTATTGATTGTGGTGTGTTTCCTGACTTGATGAAATTAAGCAAAATTATTCCTTTGTTTAAATCAGGTAGTACATTAGACCCCACAAACTTCAGACCAATATCAATACTACCTACATTTAGTAAGATTTTTGAAAAACTAATTCTCGCTCAGTTACTTAATTACTTTAATGAAAATAATCTGCTGCACACTAAACAATTCGGTTTCACTCATGGACGGTCAACATGTGATGCTGGGGTAAAATTACTAGAATGTATATATGAGGCTTGGGAGGAGTCACGGGACGCCTATGGGGTGTTTTGTGACTTATCTAAGGCTTTTGATTGTGTGCAGCATGAAACTCTAGTCAGAAAACTACACCACTATGGTATAAGAGGCATCGCTCTTGATCTTCTTACTTCTTATCTGAGTGATAGGGTTCAGAAAGTAGATGTTAATGGAAAGCGATCACATGGATCAACTGTAGCGATGGGGGTGCCACAAGGCTCTATTTTGGGCCCTTTCCTGTTTCTCGTGTACATTAATGATCTACCTCATCTTGTAAAGAATAATCACGAAATAGTATTGTTTGCAGATGACACTTCTTTAATTTTTAAGGTAAATAGACAACAATCAGAAATTGACGATGTAAACAATGCTCTTTCAAAAATAGTAAACTGGTTTAGTGCTAATAACCTACTTTTAAATGGTAGTAAAACCAAATATGTTAGATTTTTTACAAAAAATGTGAAACAAGTAAAAACCAGTGTGGTGATGGACAATGAGAGATTGGAATTGGTCATTAAGGTTGTCTTCCTTGGGATAACATTAGACTCTAAATTACAATGGGGCCCACATATAGAAACGTTATCAGGTAGACTCAGCTCAGCAGCTTACGCCGTAAGGAAAATACGTCAACTGACTGATGTTGACACTGCGCGTTTAGTTTATTTTAGCTATTTTCACAGCATTATGTCATATGGTTTATTGCTTTGGGGTAGTGCTGCGGATGTAGACTCAATTTTTGTGCTCCAGAAGCGAGCTATCCGTGCTATTTATATGATGAGTCCCAGGGAGACACTGAGAAATAAATTTAAAGAGATAAATATTATGACATTACATTCTCAATATATTTATGAAAATCTTATTTACGTTCATAAAAATCAAACTAAATTTAGGAAAAACAGTGATCTCCATCAATTAAATTTAAGAAATAAAAACAAACTCGCTATGCATATTACTAGGCTCCATAAAATCTCTAACTCGTTCCCAGGTCAATGTATACGCTTCTACAATAAACTTCCAAATGACGCGTTTAAATTATCCATGGGTAAATTTAAAAGATTTATCAAAACTAGACTATGTCAAAAGGCTTACTATTGTATCTCAGATTACATAAATGATAAAAGTATTTGGAAATGAATTGCTCTTGTTATATTAATGATTGTATTTGTATTTAATGTAACGATATTGGCAATTAAAAGAGTCGGCCTTGAGTTTCTTGCCAGTTCTTCTCAAGAAGCCCCGTCGCCGGAACTGGCACTTAAATTCACTTTCACATTCAAGATAGTGTGATGAAAGTGAATCTAAGCTCTGCGGATTTAGAGTAGTAATGATTTACACATGTTTCTTATATTTAGTTTGTATGACGTTTCTAAGTGCTTTATAAAGTCCAAGGAATAAAGATATTTTGACTTTGACTTTGACTTATAATCTCTACTGATCGTATATACTGAAACGATTTTCAAAATTCTTTCCAAGAAGACCAATAGATTGCAACGTTATTTGTGAGTGTCATAGGCTATATATTAACCCGAAAAATTAAGACTTTTTAATAAAAATGTTTACCAATCAACGAAGTGGACACAGGTCAGCTACTTAGTGAGTAATAAAATTGTTAATCTTTCGGTCCACTATCTATATATAATATGATCTTGGTTTTATCTAGATTTATCGCTAGTCCAAATTCAGTACTAGTTGTTTCTACGAGCTTGAGAAGATCTTTTATCTCATTCGTGGATGTCTGCACTTCCCGAAGGTTGACTGGTAGAGAATGCTTTTAGCATTAAGTCCGACTTTTGTACCATTCATCTTATTGTGGTCAATAAAGTGTTTAAATAAATCCCTCATCCTCAGATACAGTAACTAGGGTTGTGTCATCAGCGTATCTGAGATTAGCTATCATGCGCCCCCCAACAGATACAGACCTTTGGCCAGTAGTCGAGAACTAAGCGCATTATATACTTTGTATAAATAATACTGAAAAGTATAGGCGCAAAAATTCACCCCTGTCTAACACCGGCCTTAATGTTGAAGCTTGCTAAGTCGACTCCGTCAATCTGGAACTGCCGCTGCACCGTCGTGCAATCTTTTAAGAGATATAACCACCAGATACTCCACTCCACCTCTAGAAGTGTTTCCCTTATTTTCCTCCATTTGACCCATATCGAAAGCCTTGCGGAAATCAACAATGCAAATGTAAAAAGAGTTGATAAACTCCCTTATTTTCTATTATCTATTTATTTATTTGTTTCTATTTATTTACAGATGGATTATGTCACATATGACCCTGGCAGGGAATAATAATTTTTTGAGGCAGGCAGGACTATGTTCTTGCCGTTAAAGAATTCGTCTAATGAATTATAGCATTTATTAATGAGCAATGTTCTTAGCAACCGTTCATAGACTCGCTTTTTTTGTTTTCTGTCTCAGAATGAGAAATTGCTCTCTCGTTTCTCGTCCGTTCACAATTCCAGCTTGTTCCTGAGCAATTACCTTGCAAATGTTTGCAGCCTGACATTTAAAATATGTCTTACTAACATGAGAAATATAGATATTTTTTTTTTATACTACGTGGGGTGGCCGACAAGACAGGCCCGCCTGATGTGAAGCGGTTACCGTAGCCATATTAACGCTTGCAACATAAAATATTGCTCGCGCGCCGCCACCCCCGCTGCCAACGCAGCATCTCCTTCCTTTCATTCTGATGACCTCACTCACTCGCAGGAACACAACAACCCTCAAGGGAATTGTTATTTGGCTGCGGTATTCTGTGAGGTGGAGGTACATTCCCCAGTCGGGTAGCTTACAATTACGCTCCCTACCTCTCTTTTCGCCAGAGCTTCATTTGTCAGTCAGCAGGGTGCACCACGTGCAGGTGAAGTTGGCTTTTGTTCAAAGATCTTGATGAACCACTTACACCCCAAAAAAGGCAGTAATTACACCCCAAGATAAACAAAACAAAAGGCAGTAATTATTATATTTTTTCTTTTTTAAGTAGAAATATAAAGAGAGAATGTGACAGATCTGTGCCCGCCATTCACCTGTGTCTCAAATCTGGGAGCAGATGGTCTCTAAAATGTCTACTCCTATACCACCCATGGTGTTTATAATCTCGATAGGTATCTCGTCTGGTCCCGTCGACCTGTCGCCTTTTAGGTTTTTAATAGACGCTTCTACTTCATATCTCAGTATACAAGGTTCCTGGTCCTCCGGGTTTTCAACCATGATTGAGGGTGTATGTGGTTTTTCAGAAAATAGAGTCTTGTAGTAGTCCTTTATAATCAAGGTAATATCCGACACAGAACTTCCTCTGGAGTTCTTATTTATCCAGGTTTTAGGCTTAGTTATATTTTTTCTTTTTTGTCTCTGGTTTCGTAATTTTGGAAGTGTTATTCAAGTTTATTGCAGATGTTGTGTAAGTCCTTCTTGTTGTCTACACGACAAGCTTCTTGGATTTAGGAATTCAAGGAATTGAGCAGTTGTACATTGGCTCCTGATGCTTTAGCAGCGCGACGCTTCTGCACAAGGTCCCAGATACTATTTGACATCCAACATTGTCTTTTAGCAAAAGCTTGTTTAGCTTGTGAATTTTCCACTGTATCAGTATGAATATTTGTTCATTATTTTAAACATATATGTATTCGTATAAACACACAAGAACATCAAATGTCAAGTTTTATAATAATGTTCTAGGTATTAAATTGTACCTAAGTTGTGTATGTAGGCGGAGCGTTTATGATATTAATTATATATCGCTCTAATAGACTAATTAGAAACAAGGAAATGATATCTGTCATATTAATTAAAAATGAATCAAATTTATAATTCATAATCTCTAAATATTATGTGTACCCCCTAAACCACTTTGAGTTATCTATACGATAGACATTAAATCTCTGATAGTAACTCTATCAGTCTCTCTTATCTCTGAAAAGATTGTTGAAAAGCGACACTTAGGCGCCAGCTCATCAATACAAGGAGCTATAGCAACACCTGAAAATACCTATACTTACTATACCCAAACGTATTATCAAATGCATTTAATACAGTTTTACATACATTGTACTTATGTATACTTGATTACTATGTTAGTACTATACTAATACATTATTTAAGTGTTATATATATGTATTATAATTATAATATAACACTTATATAGCAGGTATATATATATTTACCATGTACGTGTAACACGAAAAATGCATAGTGTCATTTTTTTACTTGAAGTGTTTATTAGTTACTATTTACAAATAAATATGTACAGACCAAGACATACATTCCTATTCATACACACAAATGTGTGAACCCATGAATGCCAAAGTAGCGAAGACACTCAACGACGACAATGTTAATGTTAGGGTGCCACAAGGTTCATTCTTGGGACCCTTACTTTTAAACATATCTAAACGCCGCACCGTTTACAGTATTCCTTTTTTTACTTTTTTTATACCACCTGAGTGGAAAACAAGCATACGGCCCGACTGATGGAAAGCAGTTACCATAGCCTATGAACACCAGTGGCATCACACGCGCGTTGCCGACCCTGTAAAAACCTCTTCACGCCCTTTTTGAAGAACCCCATGCTATAGTCCCCTGAGAAAACCTCGACAGGCAGTTCATTCCACAGCTTGACAGTACGCGGGAGAAATCTTCTCTGGAACCGCACAGTACGTGACCACTTAGGCTCCGATGTGTGAGGATGAATTTCCTGTCGATGGCGAGCGGTGCTACTGTAGGAGGAGGCCGTTGGCATCATGTCAAACATCTCCTCTGAACACACCCCATTGTACAGACGGTAGAACACACAAAGGGACGCAAGCAAGCAAACTCTACTCAGACTTAAAGGTTAAACCGTCTGTGAGTTTGGGATCGTCAACAATCCTCACAGCATGCCTTTGAATCGAGTCACAAGGTGCAAGCTGGCGCTCCCGCCCATAGATGGCAACAGTACTCCATATGCGGCCGTACTTGAGCAGTTGAGCTTTGTAAAGCATAAGTCTTTGCCGCGAATTGAAATACTGCTTAGCCCTGTTGAGCACACCTAGTTTCTACGCCAGCTTGACCTTTCCCTCCAGGTGACAACGAAACTGGACGTCGCTGGAGATTTCAACTCCAAGAATCCCAATGTTTTTGGCGATGGTAAGGGATGTGTTTTGGAATTGAGAAGCCACAGCAAAGGGGTTTTCTTAACGGTGAACGTGCAGACGTGTGTCTTAGTGGGATTGAAATGAACCAGGTTCTTTCGCCCCCAAACTGCACCCTTTGCCCAAAAAGGGTGACAGATCAGACCCATCGAATTACAGGTCTATCGCTGTTAGCTCCCTTCTCTCCAAAGTAATGGAGCGCGTGATAAACAACCGGCTCCTGAAATACCTAGAAGAGCACGACTTGAAGATGATATATACATGTGTAATGAAAATGTTGAGAACATTTTCCTTTACATACTTTATAGGGTTCCGTACCAAAGGGTAAAACGGGACGCTATTACTGAGGCTCCGCTGTCCTTCCGTCCGACCGTCTGTCATCGGCTGTATCTCATGAACCGTGATAGTTAGGCAGTTGAAATTTTCACAGATGATGTATTTCTGTTGCCGCTATAACAACAAATACTTACTAAAAAACAGAATAAAATAAATATTTAAGGGGGCTCCCATACAACAAACGTGATATTTTCGCTTGTTTTTGCTCGATATTGATAACGGCAACAGCTAGACGCTTGAAATATTCACAGAGTATTTAGTTATAATATGTTCACTTTAAAAATAAATAATTAAATTAAATAAATAAATATTTCTGGACAATTTACACAGCGCCATCTAGTCCCAAATTAAGCGCAAAGCTTGTGTTATGGGTACTAGACAACTGATAAATGTACTTAAATACATTTTTTTTTTGTAAATAAATACTTATAATACGTATAAAACACCCAGACCAAGACAAACAGACATGTTCATGCACACAAATGTTTGTCTAGTGCGTAATTAAAATAAAACAAATATTTAAGGGAGGCTCCCATACAACAAACGTAGGTAATTTCTTTTTGCCGTTTTTATAAATAATGGTACGGAACCCTTAATGCGCGAGTCTGACTCGCACTTGGCCGGTTTTTTTTTAAACGGCAATCGGCCCATTCTACTTATAAGTGACATTTTGAGATGTCACACATCCAATGATGTGGATTCTTTTATAGACAAAAGTTCGCTATGTCCTACCTCTCTTTTCGCCAGAGCCTCGTTTGTCAGTCAGCAGGGTACACCACGTGCAGGTGAGGTTGGCCTTTTGGCCTTGGTTCAAAGATATCGATGAAAAACTTATACCCCAATTTTAGTAACCAATTATTTAACTATCCGAACGACATTGATTATGTACTTATTGTGTAATTAAATGTCAATCATATTCTTATAATAACACAATGGGACATTTAATAAACCTATTCCTTAATAATAAGAAGTAGAGTTGAGACCCATTGAGTCATCAGAATATAATAGGTAGGTATCTAACTTTGCTTTCTGATAACTCAACGGGGTTCCGTTAAAACCGCTTAAAGTTGGTTTTATCTTTCAGACTGAATAACATAGCGTGCGGCAGGAGAGCGTCTGGGGACTAGGGGTGTAATCACCGTTTCTCCCTCCCCCTTCCTTCGCTTACCACCCACATTCGGTATAACCCTTGTCACCCTGAGGGGGCGAGCTGGGGTCGGAAATTGTCGGCCTGGGGCTTGGGGAAAAGAACCTCTGCGTGACCGAAGAATTACGTAGTTGAAATCTTAGTTAGACCTAACAAGACTTTTATATTACATATTATTAGCTGACCCGGCAATTTGCCATATAAATTTAGGGGTTGATGGTAGAAGGATGAAAATTTTAAGTTGTTTATATTTTTCAAATAAAATTAATGCTAAATCATAATTTTTTTTTTTTTTTTTTCAATAAAATAAAATAAAATATTTAGGGGTGGGTCACTCTTATCTTTTAGGGGTATGAAATGGTGATGTTAGCCGATTCTCAGACCTACCCGATATGTACACAAAATTTCATAAAAGTCGGTCCAGCCGTTTCGGAGGAGTTTGGTAACAAACACCGCCACACGAGAATTTTATATATTAGAGAAAGATTTTTGGATAACAAGTTATAATAATAAAATAATAAATATTGTCAGACCAATTACACGGCGCCATCTAGCCCCAAAGTAAGCGAAGCTTGTGTTATGGTTACTAGACAACTGATAAACATACGTAAATACATTTTCTTTTTTGTAAATACATACCTAAGATACATGATAGTTAGCTTTTAATGTGAGCATATTTCTTGTATGTACCACTAGTGTCTAAATAGGTACATACCTAAGTATAATCATTATTTAAATAGTCGACAATCTTTGAACCAAAGCCAACTTCACCTGCACGTGGTGCACCCTGCTTACTGACAAACGAAGCTCTAGCAAAAATAGAGGTAATTAAGCTACCCGACTGGGGAATGTACCTCCACCTCACAGTATACCGCAGCCAAATAACAATTCTCTTGAGGGTTGTTGTGTTTCTGCGAGTGAGTGAGGTCACCAGAAAAGAAGGAGATGCTGCGTTGGCAGCGGGGGTGGCGGCGCGCAAGTGATATATTATGTTGCGAGCGATAATACGGTTACGGTAACCGCTTCATATCAGATATAAAAAAATAAAATAAAAAAAGTCGATTTCGGCCAACTTGCCAGAATATTATGCGATTTCACAGCAGTAAAATATAAAATGCAAAATTTGCCATCATCACAAACCTTCTTCGTAGTTCAGTTGGAAGAGCACTCGATCGAGTGGGTTCAAATAGCACCCAGGCGGGTACCTACATTTTTCCGTTTTTAAAATGTTTATAATACATAAGTATGATAATATGAATTAATTTCAATGACGAGCTCGGTGGTCGAATGGTTAGCAATGGCCATTTTGACTCTGAGGTCGCGGGTTCGATTCCCGCACTAGACAAACATTTGTGTGCATAAACTTGTCTGTTTGTCTTGATCTGGGTGTCTTCTATGTATTATAAGTATTTATTTACAAAAAAAAAGTATTTAAGTAGGTACATTTATCAGTTGTCTAGTACCCATAACACAAGCTTTGCGCTTAATTTGGGACTAGATGGCGCTGTGTAAATTGACCAGAAATATTTATTTATTTATTTTATTATAGAACTAAACATAACAAACAACCGTAAAATTTATTTAATTGTGGAAAATGAAAACGTGGAACTGAACATAACAAATAAATAAAGCAAATAGCAAGAATGCTTATTCATACCAATGAATAAGCATTCTTGCTATTTGCTTTGTTACTAATGCAAATTAAGTAGATATACTTAAGCCGGTTTTTATTAAATATTTGGTATAAGCGATGACCTATGTATGTAGGTGTGAGTCGTTGAGTTGCTTGCATAAAAAAATTCACACATCTTACATAAACAAAATGGTTTGGCTGGAAGAGCTGTTGTAGAGATAAGCTTATGTTTATACACTTCTGATGTAACTATATTATCAATAAAGATTTTAAAACATTACCTACGAAAGGAGACCATTCACCTTCCATATATTTTTGTTTTTTTTTTCACATTACATACACATATGACAATGAATGTGAAGTGTTTCTATAATTTATTTAAAATTTTAATCTTAATTATTTCATATTATCTGATTGTCATGTGGAAAAAATAACAATCGAATTGAAAACCTTCTTTTTTGAAGTCGGTTGAAGAGTGTCTCGCTGATTGAAATTGAGCTGATTGAGTGTCTCGCTGATTGAAATTGAGCTGATTGAGAGCAACGCTTATAATAAAGTCACTCTTGGAAATTAACAGGCTCCAAAATTCCTGAACCGATTTTAATGAAACTTGTCACAATTAAAGACCTCGACATACTTGAGGTAGGTATATCGAAAAAAATTAAGATCGACCATGTCCCTGAGGAATGATCATCAAATACATTTTCCATTGAAATCAATGGACAACGTCCACTCAGCGAAACTACTCGCTCCTCTCAACCTCCATTTCGGGCCCGTGGGCACAGCAGAATGCCGTGGGGTAGAACCCGGCTTAGTGATACTTTGCCCACGTCTAGATTAGCCCACGCTACGCCACTGGTTCTACGCTTATCTAATGTATCTACATACACGAATGGATTTAACAAGCATTAGCTACTTCTTGATACGAATGTAGCAGGAGCAAAACTCCGTTATCAGTATACGATGTGGTACGCAAAAGGTCTTATTCTGATAACGATAAGTGGAATAACAACTATTCGTTATGGCTACGATACGCGAAGCCAATCTTGTAACATAGTCTGGCATCTAATCTAAATCGTAAGCCGGAAAATATTTTTCACTTGTACTATCGGGTATTGCTCTTTGCTTTTACAGTTTTGTTGTTCTATCTACAGGTGCGGTCGTTATAGACAGAGAGGGATTGAAAAGGGGGAGGGGGGATATTGATAATCAATTACAAAGTTTGGTATTTTTTAGGGTTCCGTACCCACAGTGGCATTCGTCAGATGGGCCCTCAGAGGTCGGGGCCCTCTCTAAAAAATCATTTAATTAACCAATACTAAAGAAGTATTTTGTACATTTTTGGTTTATAATCTCTATATATATTTTCAAGAAATATTATGATAATGTATATGTACCTGTAAAAATTTTGTATATTGTATATTTATAGCCTAACTTAAAAAAATACTATTTTTGTACTAAGCTCTCGAACCTGGGGCTCCCTTCGTTCGGGGGCCTGTGGCATTTTGCCCGCTCTACCACCCTGTAGTTACGTCACGTACGTGCGTACCCAAAGGGTAAAACGGACCCTATTACTGAGACTCCGCTGTCCGTAAATCCGTCCCTCTGTCACCAGGCTGTATCTCATGAACCGTGATAATTAGACAGTTGAAATTTTCACAAATGATGTATTTCTGTTGCAGCTATGACAATTAATACTAAATAAAAAAACTAAATAAAATAATGAATTTAAGGGGCTCCGATATAACAAACGTGATTTTTTTTGCTCATTTTTGCTTCATATTGATAACGGCAACAGGTAGTCGCTTGAAATATTCACGGAATATTTAGTTATATATTCACTTTAAAAATAAATAATTAAATTAAAATAAAACAAATATTTAAGAGGACCTCCCATACAACAGACATGACATTTTTGCCGTTTTCATAGACAATGGTACGGAATGCTTTGTGCGCGAGTACGACACGCACTTAGTCGGTTTTATTATTATCGGATATTGCTCTTTGCTTTTTCAGTTGTTTTATCAACAGGTGCGGTCGCAACTACAGACAGAGAGGGATGGAGAAAGGGGAGGGGGACATATTGATAATATGTACATTATAAAGATTGGTATTTTTTTATTGATTATAATTCCCCGGGCTCCCTACATTTTGTTAACAATCTTCTATTTCAATCTCACAATTTTCTAACAATTTGTTAATTGCACGCTATTGTGCTATCTAATACTATTTAACCTAAATCCTCCTATTGTCGGCTATTGCTTATCTTGCAACCATGACAGCCACGGCAGACCACTCCCCTCTGGCAGCACCCGTTCTCGAGTTGATGCATGGGGCTGCCATCGCCTCATTCAACCATTTTATTGGAAATGCGGCGACCCGCCACTCGACACCGCCAAAAAGATTGCTATTAGAGAAGTCATAGAAGGGAAGCTTTGTCAATTATTATTTATTATGGTCCCAACTCAGGTTCCCCTTTGCTTTGACTTCACTGTTCATTGCCTTGTTTGGCTGTCGCCGCTGTTAATCCTGGACGTGTGGTGGGCCCAAATAAAAATCCCCCAAAAGATCTCAGGCAACAATAAATGAGAATATACGAGTAAAGAAGTAATATAGTTTCAGTTGGTTCAGGAGTTTATCATAGACAAAAAGTAGATAGAGCCCACCCAGAGGTGACGTGTGGGTGGTCACATATTTCGCTATATACGTGGCATTCTACCTCACGATTAAATTCCAAGGTTACCTCTGATAGTGATGAGTCAAGCCAAGGTGTCAAGCGACACACCTTACAGCAATTTATTCCGCTCACAGCACATCTTCAAATTATGCGTACCTACACTAATATTATGGATACATACATCGTCTGCTCTAAGGGGCCATCCATAAATTACGTCACACGTTAAGGGGGAGGGAGGGGGTCGACGAAGTGTGATATTGTGTGAGTGGGGGTGGGGAGTATCATAAATGTGTCCAGCTGTGACAAGGATGGGGGAGGGGTAAAAAAGTCATGAAATTTGTGTGACGTAATTTATGGATGGCCCCTTAGAGCAGACTATGTATGTACCCATAAGGCCCCTCTTTCCATCAGGCGGGCCGTATGATTGTTTACCACCTTAAACGTAATAAAAAAATGTGGGAAAACCTGCAAAAGGATTTTTTCCGACAAGAAAAACACAAGTAACTAAGTACATAATCAATATTATTTTATTTATTGAGTTTATTGGAATTCAAGGGTTTCACGTTAGGTATCAAATATCACATCTACATCACCGCGTACAAGCATATAATTTGTCAAAAAAACGGCAACTAATCTTGATTAAGATTATACCTTATATATAATAGACTAAATCAGTAATATGAAAGATTATTATTTGGCATTAGTATCTATTACCGATTGATTGACAATCCCAGGAGATGACAATAATCATAAAGTGACTAAAGTCACAATAATAAAAGCGAGAAAAAGAAAAGTGTGTAATACTACAGAAGAAGAAACACAGCTATTACTGGTAAGGTAAAAGAAAGGGTAAAAGCAAAACACACTAGAGTTCCAGAAGCCCGGGAAAATATTGGAGAAAAGGAAAGTACATAAAGAGCAGAGATAACGTTGGGTAAGCAGGATTATGGAGGTAATAAACATTAAAGCTAGGGAGCGGACAGTACGGGAGTAATGGAGGCAGAAGTAAAAATACCTGCTGCGTGCCCTTGCGATCGATACGCGCTTGCGCTACAGCTACAAATATCTCTCCTACTGCGTACTTTATCGGAAATAGGGACGTGGCAGGCTCTCCTAAATGATACTTATTCGTCTATCGGGGGTTTTGCTGGGAAAGTTACGGCGCAAAGGGAAAATTATATTATCCGAGAGGAAAATATGAATTTAGAAAGGAAATAGATGGGTTCTACTTTCTTTTTGATATGAATTGAATGAGAATGGAGGGATATATGGATATTTAATTCTTGTGTGTGTGCATTAGGTTCATTGGATACTTTTTATTCCGGTACTTTGTTCACGGGGGTGAAGCCTGCCAGAGCAGAAGCAGAAATTCTTCATTTTGAAATTAAAAACTTCAAGTCCTTGTCTAGAAAAAAGAACACAATTAATCGTTTTGTCGATTTATTTAGCCTGTTGCGTTTCAAATTGTTTTATTACAACATAGCCTATGTTGTTATTAGGTAATAGGCAATTACCTATTAATGTATTCTTAAGTGCCTTTTATAGTTAGAATTGTTACTTTTATAGTTATATAACGTTTATATTTACTTATTTGTTAATTTTATTGGCTGCAAATTATTGGGATATCATTGGATTATTTAATAGCTACTTAACAATTTTTAAGTATTTTGATTGTTTGGTTTTTAAACATTTTAAAAACTAAACTAAAACAAACTAAATAATAAATATGAAACAAACCGGCAAACAAACATAATATTGAATAATGATTTTAAAAAAAAAACTAAATAATAAATATGATAATGATAACATAAGTCAGAAGATAATAAATAAGGATAACATAAGTTTTTATTGATAAGAATAGGCGGGTCTTTCCGTTGATAAGACAGCGTGTTATAGTTTATATCACAATACTTATCATCAAAGTAGATAACGAAATGTAGCCAAGAACATTTAGCGGACACTTTGTCTGACTTTGTTAATAATACCTACATATTTTGTTTTGTCTCCACAACTTCCAAATTAAATCCTATCTATACTACACAATAAACCCTTATATACTATATGTGATGAGATGGGCAAGAAAGGGGTATATATGGTGACAGTAGATAAGGCCGAAAGCAAGAATATACATACAATATACAAATTAAACCCATAGATACTATCCAGAGGTAAAAGGATTGCGTCAGTGATGAGATGGGTAAGAAAGGGGTATATATGGTGACAGTAGATAAGGGTGAATGCAAGAATATACATACAATATACAAATTAAACTCATAGATACTATCCAGAGGTAGAAGGATTGTATCAGTGATGATGTGGGTAAGAAAAGAGTAACGTATATATATATGGTGACGGTTAATAAGAGTGAATGCAAGAATATACATACAATATACAAATTAAACCCATAGATACTATCCAGAGGTAGAAGGATTGCGTCAGTGATGAGATGGGTAAGAAAGGGGTATATATGGTGACAGTAGATAAGGGCGAAAGCAAGAATATACATACAATATACAAATTAAACCCTTATATACTATCCAGTGGTAGACGGATTGCGTCAGTGATGAGATGGTAAGAAAGGGGTAACAGTGCTTTGTTTGATTGTGTGTGCAACTGGGCTATATATAGTGACGGTTGATAAGGATGAATGCAAGATTATACATCCATACTATCAATATCCATACTAATATTATAAATGTGAAAGTGTGTTTGTTTGTTTGTTTGTCCTTCTTTCACGTCGAAAGTAACAAACGGATTGACATGATTTTTTTAACAGGGATAGTTTACGGTCTGGAGAGTGACATAGCTACTCTTTATCCCGGAAAAACATCTTATTCCCACGGGGAAAAAATAAAGTTTGTAATCATTTGTCCTTCTTTCACATCAAAAGAAACCTCAGTACGGACATGACTTTTTTAATGGAGATAGTTTACGGTCTGGAGAGTGACATAGGCTACTTTTTATTCCGGAAAAACATCTTAATCCCATGGGAAAAAATAAACTTTGTAATAATTTGTCTTCTTTTACGTCGAGAGGAACCTAAGTACCAATATGATTTTTTTAATGGAGATAGTTTACGGTCTGGAGAGTGATATAGACTACTCTTTATCCCGGAAAATCATTTTATTCCCACGGGAAAAAATATGGTTAATAATCATTTGTCCTTCTTTCACGTCAAAAGGAACCTAAGTATGGACATGATTTTTTTAATGGGTATAGTTTACGATCTGGAGAGTGACATAGGCTACTTTTTATCCCGAAAAAACATCTTAATCCCATGGGAAAAAATAAACTTTGTAATCATTTGTCCTCCCATCACGTCAAAAGGAACGTAAGAATCGACATGATTTTTTATCAGGGGATAGTTTCCGGTCTGGAGAGTGACATAGGCTACTTTTTATCCAGGAAAAACATTTTATTTCCACGGAAAAAAAAATCACAGATCTCGTGCTCTACACGACTTGAAAGGGCATTGAAAATGAATCTAACAAATTTTTTTTTTTTTCAAAGCCAACTTCCATAATATTTTTACATCATCTTATAGCCCTTCGAATTCCGCGTCTTTTGAACTCTCATACGTCCTCATGGCCGCACGCGAGCCGCCTGCCGCGTGATATCGCACCTCGCGCCGTGCGGCGCAAAACTTGCGGCTAAGGACACCTCTACAGCCTCAACCGTCACCAATATCGAAAAAAGTGTAATGACCTAAAATGTTCCTTGGTTTAATACCGAGGTGCTTTTTTTATATTTTTGACATTCGGCTCTGTTCTAAAAAAGTTCTGTTAAAAAAAGTCTGTTTTTTTCGATTTCCAAAAAAGTTTTTGACTTTTCTAAAATATTTTTTACATCTTCTTAAAGTTCTTCAAATTCCGCGTCTTTTGAGCCCTCATACGTCCTCGTGGCCCTAAACCTCAGGGTATCACGGGCGAGTCGCACTTTCAGCGAAAATGGGGGCCTACCTACTGGAGCGAACGAAAAAACATTTTCAATGTTAAAAATCGGGTGGGGTTGTGTTTGTTGCTTAAGATACCGTTTGCTGCACACGGCCGTTGGTTAACGTCAAACGTCATCAGCGAGTCGCTTTTAGTGTTGTTTCCGTGTAATGCCCCTCCCACGCTACCTTGCCCGGCTCCTAAAGTCTTAGCAGCAAGCTGACTTTATACGCTAAATAATTACATGCGATTCATGTTTATAGAGAGTTATAGTTTTGTAATTATGGTAAGATTATACACCAATTCGTTATAGTCCAGTTTTCTGACCCGTATATATTGGAGTAATTATAAAAACGTTTCACGTCATTCATAACAAAGCCAGGTTAGTTACACTATTTATTACAGCTGGACCGATATTTATAATCTCTGATTTGTTCGATTTGTCTCCATCCTGAATAGCAAAATAGCATATAGGTATTCATGTATCAGAAAATGAACAAAAAAAATGTGATGAAATTGTCAGAACAAGATTTCTAGGGAAAATCCAAAGGCTTAAAATGGGACAGGAAGATTAAGCCCCAGCAAAGCATAAAATTCTTTTCACAAACTAAGTTTCAGTTCAACCCTTTTAATTTGACGTATTTCGCTAAATACTGAAACAAGTGTTTCATTATTTTTATTAAAACTCTAAATACGAAATTAAAAAAAAAACCGACAATATTTTTACCCCTTCCATACAACCTTTTAATCCAACTTTACCCTTAGAGGTTGAATATTCCAAAATTCTTTCTTATTACTTGACTAGGAAACGCAACAATACCCATAACAGAACCGCCTGCCCAAATTTCGTCACTATCCAGACTCTTTAAATCTATGAATGACTATAATAGATATACATATAATTTTTAAATTGTTTCAAAATTCGACGTTTCTATATTCTATGGCTCTTACGACGCTCCGAATAAGAGTTAGTAGAATATTAAAATGCAAAGGGAAGTCCAATCTGGACATAGTATTTACAAAATTTCAAACCAAACATTTACATAAAACCCGTCGTCGCACATTACTTGTATTTGACAATCAATGTGCGACAGATTTTTTGCCTTTCTTTGGATCTTTTCATCAATGGAATTTGGGAGGATGAGTTTTTCTACCCTTTTGAACAAATTAAACAATTGACAAAAATTGAAATTTTTAACTTTCAACTCTTGGTCCCAAATTTTGTGTTACATTTAGCCGTCCTGCATTTTACTTATTATTTAAATAACGCTATTGTTAAATCAGTGCGTAGCTGAGGTCCTAAAACATCTAGAAAAGTTCAATGTCAAATGATCTCGTTTTGAAGTTGTTTGGAGAAGAATTTTTAAATTTTGCAATTTTTTTCAGCATTTTAGAGATCGGTCAATAGTTTATTATCCATAGCCACCCCATTTTGTAATCTAATTTTAAAGGAATTAAAATACTAAATTTTAAAGTGAATGTTGCGATCTTCACTTAGGGGGTTTTGTCAACAACCTTCCCCCTCCCCGTCCATTCATGATTCTTATGAACAAAAAAAAAACTACAAATGCTATAAATTTTGTAGTTTTTAACTCTTGGGGTGTCAAAACTACGAACACTACAAATTTTTGTGTGAATGTAACTTTTAATTCTTGGGGAGACAAAACTACAATCACTACACTTTTATTGTGAATGTAACTTGTAATACTTGGCGGTAACGAAACTACAAAGACTACAAATGTTTGTGTTTGTAGTTTTTCATTCCTCCACAAAACGCCAGAATTACCGTATCGGACGCCACCCATGCTAGAGCCAAATGGCTAAAACATTCTGTATGAGGTAGTCTAGAGAGGGCCTATATTCAGAAGCGAATTCTGGAACTGATAATGATGATTATAAAACAAATCAGTCCTGTATTTAAATGTACTTACTATACGAATCGAGGAATATCTGAGGAGGTGATTGATTAAAAGTTAGATAACAAACAGACAGACGCGGAAAACGAGTTTGTTATAAAAAATAAATAAATAATAAATAATTCGTCTAGTCCCAAATTAAGCGCAAAGCTTGTACTATGGGTACTAGACAACTGATAAATATGCTTAAACACTTTTTTTTTGTAAATACACAGGTATACTTATAATATAAGTATACATAGGAAACACTCAGATTAAGACAAACAGACATGTTCCTGCACACAAATGTTTGTCTTGTCCGGGGATCGAACCCGCGACCTCGGAGTGAAAGTAGGCATATTGTTACCCATGGGACCACCGGACTCGTCGAATACTAATATCACAGTATAAGTAATAGTACTAACGTACTAATATAGTGTTTTGTACTAAGGTATAGAATAATTATGTATATGTCGTGGCCATATCGTAGATTTGTTCACTTCGTGAAATGTTCGAGGATTTCATGATATAGTCGCATTTCATGAAATATTTCAGTGTCTGTTCTGTTGGCCACATCATGATGTGGCTTGGGCAGATCAATGATAAGAAATCGTTTCTCGTTAGGGATAACTAAATGGTTACTTCATGAAATGGACAAGATTATTTTGAACATATCGTAAAATAGTTACAGTTACCTAACTGTAACTATTTTACGTTAAAAATAAGTTTGCTAAAAAATTGTTTAATTTTGTTACAAAAAATTGTTTAATTTTCTTTTTGTCATTTGAACTTAAATGACATTAAACAAGTTCTTAACATATTCTGGATTTTTATTCAATATTTTTTGGACATCCATACTTATAATATACTTATAATATCCGGCCAAATGTAGATGACAAAATCGTGAAATGTTGACGATTTAATGATCTGGTCAAATTAAGTTGCCCACATCATGAAATGCATGAAATGCGACCATTTCATGAAGTAGGCAAATCTACGATATGGCCACGACATATATATAATGTTGTATACATTATTGCACTTTATTGTTCAATAATATCGCATAAGTTTCCTCTAACATAGTTATTATTATTAATGCTCTACTGAGTCCTCATTCAGAATTATCAACTTTGTTATCTGTGCTATAAGTGTTAATTTCAATTGTACGATGGTTTCAAATGGACTTTTATTATGCTAGTCGCCATGTATGTTTACCGGGTCATGCAATGCATCGCAGTCTCAAGATTATCGTCCACACTACCTACGTTATAGTAATTTTCATGCTTTGCGATTGCGTTGTTGGTTTGGAATTTAAAATTATTTATACCAAGTAACTATAAATATAATAAATAATATAAATATAAATATTTCTGGACAATTTACACAGCGCCATCTAGTCCCAAATTAAGCGTAAAGCTTTTGTTATGGGTACTAGACAACTGATAAATTTTTTTTTGTAAATACATACTTATACATACTAAGTGCTTTATAAAGTCCAAGGAATAGATATATTTTGATTTTTTTTATAATATAATACATAGAAAACACCCAGACCTCGTCACTCACTCATAAGTATAAATAATTAAACTTGGTAGAATATAATATGTTTTAAACTTTTGCGTTGCATGATTTATGAAAAATAACAACGGGAATTAACGCGATCATGCATAAGGGTATTTAATTTACATACCTTTATCATTGCCTGACGTTTCGACCTGACGTTTCGTTTACCGCCGAAGCTGAAGTCGATTACCATCGGAATTTTTTAATGCGAAAATCAAACTTTAACTTAAATTGGCGCTGATTGTTCTCTGCGCTCTTGTTATGTTAATGATTGTATTTGTATTTAATGTAACGATATTGTCAATTAAAAGAGTCGGCCTTAAGTTTCTTGCCAGTTCTTCTCAAGAAGCCCCGTCGCCGGAACTGGCACTTAAATTCACTTTCACATTCAAGGTAGTGTGATGAAAGTGAATCTAAGCTCTGCGGATTTAGAGTAGTAATGATTTAGATACTTCTATGACGTTCTTTCGTTCTTTCTTATATTTAACTAGCTTTCGCCCGCGGCTTCGCTCGCGTGACATTCGGGACAAACACGTGTTTATTCATTAATCAATAGAAGTACTCGTGTAAAATTTAGGATAAAATAGTCGAACTAATCTCGTTTTCCCATACAAACTGTGGACCTCCGTTTCACCCTCTTAGAGGTAAAATTTGAAAAATCTTTTTAAGTAATTCGTGTCCACTACGTTATATTTTCAAATCGATGCCATTGTCATAATTAACGTCCCAGAAAATCAACACCCATATCGATATTATGACATTTGACGGCTATGTTGGATTATTAAATAGTTGTTTTTTTCGTAATCAGCGACCCGATATACCATAAAAACAATACCTATGACGATTTTCAGACTTTTTCACCACATTTTATACATTTCAACGCCATCGCACCCCAATAGGGGATGATGGTCACGTTACCGCCCTACGGGTACAATAAATAGCAATAATAGGTGATTTCTGGGATAAAAACTATCATAGGTATGTCCTTTCCCAGGACTAAAGGTATCTCTCAACCAAATTTCATCTAAATCGGTCCAGCGATTTAAGCGTGAAGAGGTAACAGACATTCTGTCGCATTTATAATATTAGTATGGATTGGCGTTCCGAAAACCCGTAAGAACCCGTAATATATATATATATATATATATATAGACTTTTCAACCTCATTGCACCTCAATAGAGGATGATGGTCACGTTAGCCCCTTTGAATTTTAAAATCGTTGTTGTTTTCGTAATCAGCGACCCGATAAACCATAAATACAATACCCATGACGATTTTCAGACTTTTTGACCCCATTTTACCCTTTTAGAGGTTGATATTTTCAAATCGATGCCATTTTTGTAATTGACCTCCCAGAAAACCATAGAATCAACACCCATATTGCTACTATGACATTTTAACCTCACCGCACCCCCACAGGGGTGATTTTATGTCATGTTGGATTATAAGATAGTTGTTGTTTTCGTAATCAGCGACCCGATATACCATAAAAATAAATATACATAAACACCCGATATACATAAAAATATCAGTGCAGTGCAGTATGCGCTCTAAACCGCACGCGCCCCACTAGCCTGCACAGTAACGAATTATAATTAATTCGCGACTCGCGCGGCATTGCCGTGACGCGTTAAAAAAATGGCTATGAGTTCCGAAAAACTCATAGCTAACGAGTTATTGGCGTACATCCAATATGCCATCGACACATTCGATGAGGTTAGCATTATGCAGATCTGCAAGTCGAACTTCAGCGAAGAAGACATTAGTAGTGGCAAGAAGCTGCTATTTGAAGAGCTCGGTAAGACCGCGCAGATGCCGTGTCGAAGGAGAGATGGAACCGAGAGGAGTGTCCAAGACATCATCACTCTTCTCAAGGAGACAGATCCGGACGACGTGCCCACCTTCGTGGCGAAGCAGCTGAATAAACTTCCAGCTGTGGACTTCGAACACGTAGACGTCACTAGGTTGCTGAAGGACATTAGGACCCTGAAGACGAGCCTGGAGGAAGTGAAAGGTAGATTAGAGGCCTCCGAATCTACTATTAGCCAGCTACGTACCGAATTATTTTCGTTGCGCGGCGCTGGCTCGGAAAGTAGGTCACACGAGGTCTCTGATGTGGATGCACGACACGAGGCCCAACCTGCGGCTGTCAGCAGTTTTGCGTCGGCCGTCACTTCGCCGGTGACACCGCGTCCCGCACCCCGTACTTCGGCCCCGCCGTCGGAAAGGTCACCAATCGGCACGACTACTCCCGATCGTGCTTACGCCGCCGCCGCCGCTAAGCCACCTAAGCGGCTCACAACACAAAGGGAGAAACGAAGTCCTCACAAGCCCTGTATAAATGCGCTCCAGGGCTCACGAAAGGACCAGTGCGACCCCGAGGGCTTCATAAAAGTGGAAAGAAGAAAGAAGCCCACCAGCCGCAACAAGTGCGGCACCGCACCGACAGGACCCAAACACCTGCTGCGTCCGGCCGTACCGACGACGTTGCTGTATGTGTCCCGCCTGCATTACTCTACAAAGGACGAGGAGATTGTAGAGTACATCCGAGTGAAGACCAACTTCAATTGTAGAGTCGAAAGGTTGGAATCGCGCCACCGAGTGAACTTCAATTCCTTCGTGGTGAGGGTTCCAACAGAACATTTGTCGACCTTCACAAAGGAGGAGTTCTGGTCGAAAGGTGTTTTGTTCCGACGCTTTCGTGGTCGGTTACAGGACATCGTCCGGAGTAAGGTGACAGTGCCGACTATGCGCGTTTAATTATAGATTTATATAAATATATATTTTAGTTTAAGGTATTTGTTATATGGACTTGTTGTGTTTACACTGCTAAATGGTCTGAAATAAATGATTATTATTATTATTATTATATAAAAACAATACCCATGACGATTTTCAGACTTTTTCACCCCATTTTACCGCTTTAGGGGTTAATTTTGAAAAATCCTGAAACATGTGTTTACTCATTTATCTATAGAAGTACTCGTGTAAAGTTTCGGATAAAATAGTCTAACTAATCTTGTTTCCCCATACAAACTTTGGATCCCCGTTTCACCCCCTTAGGGGATGAATTTTGAAAAATCTTTTCTTAGTGCACCCCTAGACATCATAAGGAACCTACGTGCTAAATTTGGAATCTCTAGACCCAGCAGTTTGGACTGTGCGTTGATATATATCAGTCAGTCACTCAGTTTCCTCTTTTATATATTTCAACCCCATCGCATCTCCACAGGGGTGATTTTATGTCACGTCGGCTATGTTAGATCATAAAATAGTTGTTGTTTTCGTAATCAGCGACCCGATAAACCATAAAAACAATACCCATGACGATTTTCAGACTTATTCGCCCCATTTTACCCCTTTAGGGGTTGAATTTTGAAAAATCCTGAAACACGTGTTTACTCATTTATCTATAGAAGTATCTACTCGTATAAAGTTTCGGATAAAATAGTCCAACTAATCTTGTTTCCCCATACAAACTTTGGACCCCCGTTTCTTCCCCTTAGGGGATGAATTTAGAAAAAATATTTCTTAGTGTAGCCCTAGACGTCACAAGGAACCTACCTGCCAAATTTAGTATCTCTAGACCCAGCGGTTTGGGCTGTGCGTTGATATATCCGTCAGTCAGTCAGTCAGGACTTTGAATTTTATATATATAGATTTCTATGACGTTTCTAAGTGCTTTATAAAGTCCAACGGATAAAGATATTTTGATTTGATTGTGTTTAGCTTACCTGGTAGAAAGCATAGAGCTCTACCGACTAAGCTGAAGATATTTGTCATTAACTTATAACTAAAATCTATTTTAGCTAACAAAAAATCCGTCGGTAATCGGCTTCAGCTTCAGCGGTAGGGCCCCACGTTTAGGGTTGCCAACTTTTTTTTACAAGAAAAACAGTATATTAAAAGCTGCGTAGTAAAACAAACAGTATACTAAGGCCCAGTGCATGCGGAGCAGTACAATAAACAGTGTTATGGTCAAATTAAGTTTTTTTCAACAGTATTAAAGCATAGAAAACAGTATAATACTGTTTTTAACAGTATGGTTGGCAACCCTACCCACGTTGCACCGGCCGTGGTCACAGGCTGACTGCCAGCCTGTGCAACCTGGGGTCCTACCGGCTAAGCTTAAGCCAATTCCAATCGGATTTTTTGATTACGAAAATTAAACTTCAACTTAGACTTATGCTATTTGTATGTACCTAGCTTAGCCGGTAGAAACTCTCGAACTCTACCCACTAACCTGATGATGTTTGTCAATAATTAAACATCAGACCTATTTTTCGAATCAAAATATTCGATGGTAATCGGCTTCAGCTTCGGCGGTAGGGCTCTGGCCGGGTCGGGCCTCTGGTCGAAACGTCAGGCAATTTGTTATTGCAATAGGTATGTAAAAATACCCCTATGCTTAGGCTTGTATCCCATTTTTTTTTCGATTTGTTATTTAAAGACGTCACAATAATATAACTAAAGGTGAAATAATTACTTCGATTGCATAAAAACTTCTCGAGTTAGGATAACTTGAAGATCACAATTTTGGACTATCCCGAAAACGCTCCATACAAAAGGCCACCACGTTATGACGTCACACCGTGCTATTTTTTATATGCAATAGATCAGAAATTTGTACGACAGCTATGTTAAATATTGCGTTTATGTAGCCAGTGCCGTAACAAAAGTTATAGTATTTTTTATTGTTTCTACAATGGTAATATTTATTTTTTATAATTTCATACCTTTAAAATGGACTTTCCCACCAAACTTTGACCGAACATAAAGCACGTCGGACATAAGTTATTGAAATTTTAAGACCGCAGATCGTTCTAGTTTTATGTATTTTACGTTACTGATAGAAAGTTTTTATAATTTTGTAACATGGGCAACAAGCCCATTCCCGTTGTTATTTTTCATAGGTACTTAGTACATACTTATTGTCAAAGTAATTTTATAGGTACTTTTTGTGTTCGTCCCAAGGGCGTCGCCAAGGGGGAGCAGGGAGGGGCAGCTGCCCTTGAGATTCTATTTATTTATAAGTTTTATTTATTGTAAAGTCTCTCGTGAAGCTTTACACGTTGGGCTCTGTACCGTTATTATTACAATCGCTGTAGATGTAAGTGAAAAGCTTCATTAGCTCTTGACTTTACCTAAATTCATACTTTTCTCATTCTCCATAAAATTCAAAAAAATTCAAAATTCAAAATATCTTTATTCATTAGACTTTATAAAGCACTTAGAAACGTCATACAAATTAAATATAAGAATATGTATAAATCATTACTACTCTAAATCCGCAGAGCTTAGATTCACTTTCATCACACTATCTTGAATGTGAAAGTGAATTTAAGTGCCAGTTCCGGCGACGGGGCTTCTTGAGAAGAACTGGCAAGAAACTCAAGGCCGACTCTTTTAATTGTCAATATCGTTACATTAAATACAAATACAATCATTAACATAACATAACAAGAGCAATTCATTTCCAAATACTTTTATCATTTATGTAATCCGAGATACAATAGTAAGCCTTTTAACATAGTCTAGTTTTGATATATTTCTTAAATTTACCCATGGATAATTTAAACGCGTCGTTTGGAAGTTTATTGTAGAAGCGTATACATTGACCTGGGAACGAGTTAGAGATTTTATGGAGCCTAGTAATATGCATAGCGAGTTTGTTTTTATTTCTTAAATTTAATTGATGAGATCACTGTTTTTCCTAAATTTAGTTTGATTTTTATGAACGTAAATAAGATTTTCATAAATATATTGAGAATGTAATGTCATAATATTTATCTCTTTAAATTTATTTCTCAGTGTCTCCCTGGGACTCATCATATAAATAGCACGGATAGCTCGCTTCTGGAGCACAAAAGTTGAGTCTACATCCGCGGCACTACTCCAAAGCAATAAACCATATGACATAATGCTGTGAAAATAGCTAAAATAAACTAAACGCGCAGTGTCAACATCAGTTAGTTGACGTATTTTCCTTACGGCGTAAGCTGCTGAGCTGAGTCTAGCCGATAACGTTTCTATATGTGGGCCCCATTGTAATTTAGAGTCTAATGTTATACCAAGGAAAACAACCTTATTGACCAATTCCAATCTCTCATTGTCCATCACCACACTGGTTTTGTTTAACATTTTTTGTAAAAAATCTAACATATTTGGTTTTATTACCATTTAAAAGCAGGTTATTAGCACTAAACCAGTTTACTATTTTTGAAAGAGCATTGTTTATATCGTCAATTTCTGATTGTTGTCTATTTACCTTAAAAACTAAAGAAGTGTCATCTGCAAACAATACTATTTCATGATTATTCTTTACAAGATGAGGTAGATCATTAATATACACGAGAAACAGGAAAGGGCCCAAAATAGAGCCTTGTGGCACCCCCATCGCTACAGCATATCAACTTCTCTCTTCCCGTGGATGTCGTACAAGGCGACTAAGGGAAATACTAATACATTATAAAACATCGATCAGGCCTCCCCAACCCGTTTGGCCAGCGTGGGGAGTGTAGGCCAAATCCTCCTTCCGTTTAGGACGGACGAGAGAGGGTCGTGCTCCTGTAGTGGAGACATAAAATAGAACTGATGATGATGATGATGATGAACTTAATTTTATATGAAATTGACATAGCGACCTGAGTGCTTATTGCGAATTTTTTGGTCACATTCGAACGTGTTAACGTTTACAAGCCGACCAAATTGAGAAAAAGTTTCATATTGTGAATATACTAGACGCGTGTTACATATCTAAATTAGCCATATAATTTTGATATGTAACACGCGTCATAAATTCACATGAGAGTTCTTCTCTATTTGGTCGGTTAGTTTACGTTGACATAATCGAACACGAACAAAAAAACTCGCACCACTCAGTTTTCCCTCCAATAGAAGGTCTTTAGAGTACCTACGGGTTGCACTCCGGGAGTGCCGGCAGAAGTGAAAACCAAAATATTAATTTTAAGTTAATGTGAACATTAACGTTGTGCATTTTGTAATATTTTGGAATGGTTAGGGAATAATTTCGCACGAATTGCTTTATTTAACAGAATAAAAGTACTATCATTTATGTGGTAAAATACAATATTCATTTATTGCGCTATCGTACACAAACATGACAATTTCTTTTAGATTAAAAATAAACAGCAGGAGCAGGCATACATTTTCACCGCGCGGTAGAATGAGAGGGGGATATTAGTTCCTCTCCTACGTCGCGCCGACGGTCTAGTCTCCCTCCATCTTACGAATTTTCGATGAGGCCACGTGTCCTGCCGAGAGTTTAACATTTTTTACCCATCCCAAAAAGTGCACAACGCCTCTAAAGAAGTTTTCACTTCAAAAATCCCAAGAAACTCTTGAACGATTACACGTAGCAAAATCAACTGAAATGACTTTAGTTGCCTAATTGATTATTCATCTTTCAAGACATTATTAATATAATTTTTTTCTTATAATCACGGGATAAACCCGCTCATTTGGTAGGCGTGCGCGGGGATATAGATCCAACGCGTAGAGGCCTCTTTGAGATGTTGGATGTAATGTTGTACACCCGCCGTGAACTGTTACAGGATATTCATTGGAACGATATACCCATGAGTATGTCTCGGTAGGCGTTGAGACTATAGCAAAGTGTGATATAGAAAATAAATTGGCTATGGAGATGAGATCTGGGTGAACAGTGAGATCTGAGTGAACAGGGCTATTGCAGAAGAGGGATGGACCTATTGCATAAATGGGTGAAAGTGGCTCACCACTATCTTTTAACTGCACCTGCACGTGGTGCAACCTGCTGACCGCCGAGCGAGGCACAGATGTAGGGCGGCTTACAGAATACCGCAGTTATTATAACAATTCTCTTGAAATCGATATTTCAACTTACGAATTTTAATATGGCTACTGTGACTGCATTATATCAGGCGGGGTGAATGCTTGTTCTCCACTCGACAATCTGTATCTATCAACGCACAGCTCAAACCACTGGATGGACAGGGTTGAAATACAGCTATATAAAAAAAAACAATTTTTACAGGGTCGGCAAGGCTCGAGTGATGCCCTTGGTATTGCTAGCGTCATAAGGCAGCGGTACCGCTTCCCATCAGGCGGAGCATATAAATAGGCGTAGTATAAAAAAGTAGGCATCTGTTAAGAGGATTTTTGAAAATTCCTACGGGATATCGGGATACGCACGTATGACCAACCATAGTTAACCTCACTTGCACGTGGGGCACCCTGCTGACTGACAAACGAGGCTCTGGCGAAAAGAGAGGTTGGGCATAATGTATTTTTTTAAGTTGCCCGATTGGGGAAGTACCACCACCTTACAGAATACCGCAGCCACATAACAATTTCCTTGTGGGTTGTTGTGTTCCTGCGAGTGAGGTCACCAGTAAGAAAGGAAGGAATATAGACTGGCAATGGATCGGCGACAACTTGCTGTTGTTAATCTCCATGGGCGGCGATGATTGCTTACTATCAGGTAACCCACATGCTAGTTTGCCACCCTCTCATATAAAAAGACAGGTAGGGAGCGTAATTGTAAGCTACCCGACTGGGGTATATACCTGCACCTCACAGAATACCGCAGCCAAATAACAATTCCCTTGAGGGTTGTTGTGTTCCTGCGAGTGAGTGAGGTCACCAGAAAGGAAGGAGATGCTGCGTTGGCAGCGGGGGTGGCGGCGCGCGAGCGATACTTTTAATGTTGCGAGCGTTAATATGGCTACGGTAACCGCTTAACATCAGGCGGGCCGTATGCTTGTCTGCTACCCGTCGTAGTATTGGTTGTCCGTAAAGTCGATTACCATTATCAATTGCGAGCAAAAACGAGCTAAAAATCACGTTTGTTGTATGGGAGCCCCCTTAAATATTTATTTTATTTTTAGTATTTGTTGTTATAGCGGCAACAGAAATACATCATCTGTGAAAAGTTCAACTGTCTAACTATCACGGTTCATGAGATACAGCCTGGTGACAGACGGACGGACGGACGGACATCGGAGCCTTAGTAATATCCTTTTTACCCTTTGAGTACGGAACCCTAAAAACGATCTAAAAAGCAAGCTGGTCGGGACGGGGGCCCACCATACATTCCCACCACTGTATCTCCTGTGTAGCCAGCATTAACAGCGGCGACCGCCAAAAGAGGCAATGAACAGTGAAGTCCACTGCTGTCCCGGGGGTAAAACTACGGCTGGCTAGAACAAGCTGGTATAAAAAAGCTGTTCAGTATGTATATAGTTTATTTATACAAAGTTATTAAAGTGATAATTCGCTTCGTAATCCTTATAGGTCTTCCCATCGAAGGTCCTATTATTGGATATATACTTCCTCATTTGGTTATCAGACCAGAACTTCAAGTTTTCCTCTCCAATCTCCAGGGTCTTGCTGGTCTTTTGCAAGCTTAAGATGTTCTCGTTTAGACGTTTCTTAATCTTGTCTCTGGTTTCATCTTCTTCTTTAGACTTTGACGCTATATCTGAAAAAAAAAACAATATATATAACAGTAAATAAAATAAAATAAATATTCCAGGGGCCTTACCACAAGCTCTAAACGCAGGAATGGAACTATGATGGTTGCGTATTTATCAATGTTATAAATACGCAACCATCATAGTTCATTCCTGCGTTTAGAGCTTGTGGTAAGTCCCCTGGACAAATAACACACTGCCATCTAGTCCTAAACTAAGCAAAGCTTGTACTATGGGTACTAGATAACTCATTCATTCAAACTAACTAACTAACTCGGTCATTCTTGTTAGATCGCTTATTTTCCCTATCATTGATTATGCTGATGTCTGTTATCCAGATCTAAATGTAGATCTTCTCAATAAGTTGGACCGGCTTATCAATAACGCTATACGTTTTATCTTCTGCCTTCGTAAATTTGACCATATCTCTTTATATCGGTCTCAACTTAAATGGCTCCCTATTCGTCAACGAAGGCAACAGAGATTGCTCTGCGTACTTCACACTATTCTCAATAGTCCTTTCTCTCCGGAATACTTAAAGTGCAAGTTTCAATTTCTCTGTGACTCTCATAGCCTTCAACTTCGTTCTGACAATACTCGTCAACTTTCCATTCCATTATTCCACTCTGGCTTTATGTCTGATTCCTTCACACTTCAAGCTTCACGACTCTGGAACGCGCTGCCTGTATCGCTTAGAAGGATTCCAAATAAATTTAATTTTAAAAAGAAAATCTATACTCTCCTTTTAGATGGTTTAATAAAGTACTGATCATCATCTTCCTATGTCTATGTATGTGTATGTATGTTTATTATAAAACAATATGTATGTATGTTTATTATTATTATTATTTTGTAAAGAATATATTATTATTTTACTTGATTATTTATCATCTCTATTTTCGAGATCTTATTTTCTTTCATTTGCTTTAGAACCGCATTTATGAATTTCTGCTATTCCCAAAGGTTGACTGGTAGAGAATGCTTTTAGCGTTAAGTCCGCCTTTTGTACCCTTATGTAATTTTGTGGTCAATAAAGTTTAAATAAATAAAAAAATAACTGATATAATACTTAAATAAATATTTTTTGTAAATACATACATATATGTAATACATAGAAAACACCCAGACTATGACAAACAGATATGTTCATGCACACAAATATTTGACTTGTGCGGGGATCGAACCCGCAACCTCGAAGTAAAGGTGGACATTTTTTTTATATAACTATGGCGGTATACAAGCATACGATCCGCCTGATCGTAAGCAGTCATGGTAGCCTATGGGCGCTTGCAACACGAGAAGTATCACTCGCGCGTTGCTAGCCATTCGACCACCGGGCTTGTCTCACTACTAAATAATATTACTAACTAGGCCGGATTTCAATGGAAAATGTATTTGATGATCATTCCTCAAGGACATGATCGATCTTATTTTTTTTTCTACACAAACCTCAAGCATGCCGAGGTCGTTAATAGTGACAAGTTTCATCATAATCAGTTGTTTTTCCTCCTCTAACTCCTATTAATTTCTTCTGTCTAAATATAAATTCCAGACCATTTTTTATTTTTTTATACTACGTCGGGTGGCAGACAAGCACACGGCCTGCCCGATGTGAAGCGGTTACCATAACCATATTAACGCTCGCAACATTAAATATTGCTCGCGCGCCGCCACCCCCGCTGCCAACGCAGCATCTCCTTCCTTTCAGGTTACCTCACTCACTCGCAGGAACATAACAACCCCCAACGAAATTGTTATTTGGCTGCGGTATTCTGTGATGTGGAGGTACATTCCCCAGTCGGGTAGCTTACAATTACGCTTCCTACCTCTCTTTTCGCCAGAGCTTCGTTTGTCAGTCAGCAGGGTACAGCGCGTGCAGATGAAATTGGCTTTGGTTCAAAGATGTTGATGAACCACTTAGACCCTCAGTGGTCATTTTCAAGAATGACTTTTCGGCGTATATAAGCGTTTCACGGGCACAGCTCAAATATATCTTATTCTAATCTATATATATAAAAATCAATGCCACTTTTCGTTGTAATTTTATAACTCAAGAACGGGCTCATCTATCCAAACCAAATGTTTAGGGTTTATTCGGACTATTTAGTAGATGGTTTAGGTGAAGTTTGCACAAAATCGGTGGAGCGGTTCTTCATTTATCACATTTTTGTAACAATTGAATTCAATAAATGGCGGATCATTTTGTTAATGGATTTTCTGTTATTTGAAACTTTTTTCAGTGTTGACAGTACAGACCGTTCATCGTAAGATGTCCCCTGCCGTGATGTTGGCACTATTGCTTGTCAATCTTTTGTTGACATATTGTCATATTGTGAACTGTTACGTTCGTTTTTGTGTTATTATTTAATATTTTTCCAATTAATAACGCCAAAGTCATTTAAAAGCAGTACAAGAGAGATCCTGTTGAAGGTGCGTGCCTTTTGTAATAGAGAAAAGGCGAACCGAGCCCAGTTAATTCCACTCAATCATTGCGATCCCGCGTCATCGCCATGACAGGTTAGTAAAATAGGGATACCAGCTTCAAACACAATGTCTTTAGTATGGGTAATAAGAATTTACTGACAAAGAATTAAAATAAAAAAGTACATTATCTCAATGAATTTAATTTACCTCGATGCTATTTTGCTTAAGTATTTGTGTTTATATAAATATTAATTTTATAAAAGGATACAAATTTTATGTGTCTTTTTCAGGCATGTCTGAGAAAACCGTGAGTAATCTAAAGAAGGTGATGTTGCTGTCTTTACGTCACAAAAACTCAAGTCTCCTGGAATACATTGTATAAAATCATTATTGACAGAATAAAAAAAAAAAAATTTAATTGTGTCATCATTTACAACCTTCCTAGTCTTACAACTGCATATTATTTAAAAATATGCAAGTTAAACATATTGATATGTCGTGTACAAGTGGGGTACATACAAGTTTAGATAATGAGGGGTAAAAGGTTACGTATATTGTTGGCAACACCGTAGGCAATGCTGCCAATTCCCAAGGCAGGGGACAACTTACGGTGAACGGTCTGTACAAGCATGTTGTTATGTCATTCATGCGGTCATTTCATTTTGGACGTGCTTCGACTTTATGTTGCCTGTTCGAGACTCGGTACCCCCCAGCCGTTTATTTATTCATGCTCAAAATGGAAAAACAAAAAATATTGTTTATCCAAATGTTTAATGGATTAAGTTTTAAAATAGCTAGCAATTAATAAAATATTATTTTGTTTGAATAAATGAATTTGGTGTTCCAATTTTTTTTTTTTTATTATTTTACTTTATACGTAGCGAAGCACGTACCGGGCCGCTAGTTATATATATAAAATTCTCGCGTCACAATGTTGGTTACCATACTCCTCCGAAACGGCTTGACCGATTTTTATGAAATTTTATATACATATTCAGTAGGTCTGAGAATCGGCTACATCTATTTTTCATACCCCTAAGTGATAAGTGATAGGGCTGTCCACCCATAACATTTATTTTTGTTTTTTTTGGACCAAAAGTATAATTTTTATTTTTTTATAATGTGGCATTAAAAATACATACAACCCTAAATTTTCACCCTTCTACCGTGAACCTCTATTTTTTAATAGCGATTTAATATTTATTAAAACATTAAAAAATTAAGAACCTTACTGGAAGCCAAATGTTATTATACTTTTCGACATGTACCTACATATTATATGCAATAAAGATATTGAGTATTGAGTAATAGCAAAACAACGTTTGCCGAGTCAGCTGGTTTACCTATACAGAACTCCATCTTCTGACTGATATCCAGTTCAGACACCATTGTCTCCATCATCTTCTTGCTGTTCAGGAATCGCATCACCCGTTGTAGATTGCTCGGCAGACTGACAGACGAGCAGATAACTGGCGATGTCAGATCTTGTTGTTGCCAGCGCGAGTGGAGACGAGATACACTCGTTTGTATGGTCTCAAATATCCAAATTTTTTCACCACTGTAAACAAACCAGTATAAAAAAATTTAAGACGAAGATGAGACGAAGGAATGTCAGTTCTTTAACACCTTCACTGTGCATTGCATGCCCCATTGATGGGGCATTTTGAGTTGCTCACCATACGTGGATGCCCCATCAGTGGGTCATGAGTCCCTTACAAGTTTAAAGGCCTGAAGGCCTTATAAACCTGAACACGTATAAGTTTATCCACTATTAGCGGCATACACGTGTGAGCAATGAATACAAAAAAAAATTGCAATTTAAATTGCAATAATAATTTTTAAGACAGGATAGGTTTGTTTGTTTGTTTGTTATAACTTTAGATAGATAGATAGATAGAATATGCTTTATTTGCACAATAAGAGTACAGAGATTACAACTAAAATATTAACAAAATGTTTATGTGCAACAACAAGGCGCCTTACTGCTGCAAGCAATCTTTTCAAGGCAACCTTGAGGTAACGAAACAATGCATGAAGTGGGTAGGGTTCGCAAGAAAGCACATACATATCATATATAAAACATAGATATAAACATACACATACACATATATATGTCCATATATATACACACACATATATACATACATGCAAACAATAAGAGAGAAAAAAAATACATAATATACACTTCTGGACACATCTATTGGCCCACCTTAGCGTTTAGGTTTCGATGGCCCCTACCGAAATATGATTGCTAGATTGAACAAAAACTATTGATGCAGTTTTAAACCTGATACATTTTACCATCTTTTTCGATCATATTGTTTTAAATTTGAATTAAGAATACCACACGACATGGAGCTACGCCTAACAAGTCGGGTATGCGCCTTGATTAAGGAAGTTGATTTTTGAATAAAAAACATTTTTTATCAAATAAAAGTTTAATTTAATAACATGTGTTGCCTCCATGGGCATCTACCACAGCTCTCATACGATTAGGCATAGAGTTTATCAACCGCTCTATGAAATTTTGAGGGATCCTCCCCCATTTCTCTTCTATGGCAGTTTTCAACTCCTGCATCGTCTGGGCAACTGGCTGACGAGCCCTAACACGTCTTTTTAGCTCGTCCCACATATGCTCAATGGGGTTCATGTCTGGGCTTCTTGCTGGCCAGTCCATAACTGTGATGTTCACATCCCGAAGATATTCCCTGACGATGCCGGCCGTATGGGCTCTTGCATTATCATGCATAAAAAAGAAATTTGGGCCCACATAGTCCGCGTATGGCATCACGTGAGGCTCTAAGCACTCACGAATGTACCTTTCAGCATTTAATGTTGGCAGCCGTGGTCCCGTAACAACCTCAAGTTGAGTTTTGCCGCTCGCGGATATACCGCCCCAGACAGTCCATGAGCCACCGCCATAAGCAACCCTCTCTTCAAAGCAGCATTGTGCGAAACGCTCTCCCTTACGTCGGTAGACCTTCTTCCTTCCATCATTGCCATGTAACACAATTTTAGACTCATCAGAAAAGAGTACACGGCTCCAATGCTGGTGAGTCCAATTTAAATGAGTGCGCGCGAAATGAAGGCGCGCTGTTCGGTGGGCTCGCGTTAGTTTGGGGCCATTAGCTGGCTTGTGTGGCACCATATCGCGTTCTTTTAACCTTCTCCGAACAGTTCGAGCGCTCACAGATACTCCGTGGAAGTCACGAAGTTGGTTTTGTATCTCAATGGAGGTAAGGTGACGATTTCTCAAGCTGGTCGTCACGATGAATCGATCCTGCCTTTCAGTTGTGACCCGAAATCGTGGCCTTCCTTGGCGACGAACAAAGCCGCCAGTCTCTAGGTACCTCCGATAAACATTTCGGACCGCAGATCGACTTAAATTAAGTTGAGCACTCACATTTCTTTGGCTGTGTCCGGCCTGGATAAGTGCCACAGCTTGGGCGGCGACTTCAGGCGAAGTATCCATAGATTATTGATAGAACCTCACTTTAATGTTAAGAATAAGTAATGTTTGTTTGCAAAACCAAAGAGAAAAATCACACTTTCAAGAATTAAATCCAAGTAAACGAATAAAATCAAGTTTTCTTAGTATTCGATTGTTGGATATCAACGAACAGGCTCGAAATTGTCTTTTGTTTCTTTAAATTCTGTGTTCGAAATTCAAAAAAAGACTATTGAATGAAATTATGAATGTGCCAGGTTCAAAACTGCATAAAAACTTTTTGCTCGACCTAATATAAAATTTTAGCTAGGACCAAACGAAACTGAAAATGCAAGGTGGGCCAATAGATGTGTCCAGAAGTGTATATTAAAATACCTACCTACATAGCTTAAATATAAATAAATAACAAAGCTAATAATATCAGTATATAAAGATGGAGTCAAAGCGAAAGGAAATAATTATGTACACTCTTTTTGAAAACTTCAATAGATTTTGCGGTTCTGATAGTCTCAGGTAAGTTATTCCAGAGCCTTATAGCTTGAATAGTAAAGGATTGATCTAAGAATTTAGAGGAATGAGAAGGAACGCAAAGAGTAAGATTTTCACAGGAGCGAAGTGGCAGATTGTGAATGGAAGAGGAAAACTGGAAGGAATCTTTGAGGTAAGGAGCTTTAGGATTAAAAAGTACAGAGAAGAGAAAAGAAAGTATGTGCATGTATCTGTGCTGAACTTTATTGTACATAAAAAAATAACAAGAAATAAAATGCAAAATAAAGCAGTAGGTACAAAGGCGGACTTATCCTCTAGCTAGAGGGAGCTCTTCCAGCCTACCTTAGAGTATCAAAAGGATTAAAATTAAAGACATGTAATAACAAAGTACAGTAATCACCGTGATGACAAAAATTAAAACATAGTGTCGCGGTCCTGTCGCGAATCATTTAGAATGAAACCTTCTAGAATAGTCGCCGCATACTTCGCTGCAAGCAATAATGACCCATAGGTCTACAGCCATAAGGTTCATAACACTATGACATGAAAATGTTCGAAAACACATTACGATCTCTACCGAAGGGAAGTACATACATGTACATACGAGAACATTCGGGAACCCTTGCCGGCGGATATAAATAACGACCGCTGCGGCGCATAGGCAGTTCAGTTTGGACTTCGGAAGAGTAAACTTCGAGCGAATCTACCTGCGAGACAAGCGATAACCTACGACCTCAGCGATACTATTGGGCTTCGATTTGACCTGCGATTTGGAATCTTCGTGTGGACTTCGTGTTGTGAAGACCTGCAGACCAGACTGCGTGAATAAATCCTTGGAAGTTGTCATTGGCGTTTTACATCCAAATCTAGAACCCTAGCACGTAACATTATATGTGTATATATAAACAAAACTTAAAAATAAACCATCAATTTGCAGTCAACATAATGTTATTGAGAGACCTCATCAGAGCCAATTTGAAGAAGCCAAAAGTAGGAGACAGGTTTGTCCAAGTTTTGCAGCTTGGACAGAAAATGATTTGGTGTAAGTAGAGCTATTATGTTGAGGAATTTTCAGCAATGGATCTACGGAACAAAGCAAAAGGTTATCTATGTCGCGAGAAATTGAAATCTTTCCTTTAATTTAGGTTTTACGAATGGGTAAAATTTATTTATTATTAGTATTAATATAATAATACATTAAGGTATTCGTTAAGGCCGAGAAAGAGAAACTTTCTAAGTACTTGGACTTGGCCCACGAGGTTACCAACATGAACGATTTTGTTCCGATAGTCGTGTCAGTAAACGGACTTATAGCTAAGAGCCTCGACCATCACCTCGAGAGGCTCTCGCTAGGCAGTTGGGTCAAGAACCAGATACAGAAGGCGGTTCCTCTGGACACGGCCCGCATCGAGAAAAGGTTCATCACTCTGGAGCCGTAGCCACCGACAGTTTGGCTAATACCGCTGCAAAGCTTATACTTTGGGTACTAGTTTTTTTTTTTTCACAGCGCTATCTAGCTCCTAAGTAAGCGAAGCTTGTGTTATGGGTACTAGACAACTGATAAACATACGTAAATACATTTTTTTTTTAAATACATACTTATGATACATAGAAAACACCCAGACTAAGACAAACAGAGATGTGTTTGTCCTATATGGGAATCGAACCCACGAGCGTTGGTGTCGAAGCCGCGTCATTGACCGCTACGCCACCGAGCTCGTCACCGAGATAACTGATATTATACTTAAACCTATTTTTTTTTTTTGTAAATACATAGAAAACACTCAGACCTAGACAAACAGACATGTTTATGCACGCAAATATTTGTCTTGTGCGGAGATCGAAACTGCAACCTAGGAGTCAAAGAGGCCATTGCTAACCATTCGACCATCGAGCTCGACCATGTAATGAATATAAAATTATTTTAAACGAAAATTTGTCGGAATTTAATCAACATTGTGTACTTACGTTTCCAACACAAGTTTTCGATTCTTTTCCAAATTGAACTTCTTCAAATAAATTCGCAATTCATCAACAAATCTTGAATTATCATTATCTGAAATGAAAATTTGAAGCTTATTTCTGAAACAATTTGGGGTGTAAGTGGTTCATCAACATCTTTAAATCAAAATCAACTTCACCTGCAAATGGTGCAACCTGCTGACTGACAAACGAAGCTCTGGCGAAAAGAGAGGTAGAATGCGTAATTGAAATCTATGTACTGCCGTAGTTGTAGTGCTACATCATCAATGGAAAACATACACTCAGCGAATCTACTCGCTCCTTTCAGCTTCGATTTCGGCCCCGTGGGCTAGAATCCGGCCTAGTGTAGGTTATATGTTGGAGCGGAGGGAGACTGGTGACAAGTAGTAAATAAATAAATAAATATTTCTGGACAATTTACACAGCGCTATCTAGTCCCAAATTAAGCGCAAAGCTTGTGTTATGGGTACTAGACAACTGATAAATGTACTTAAATATTTTTTTTATTTATAAATACATACTTATAATACATAGAAACGCCCAGACCAAGACAAACAGGCATGTTCATGAACACTAATGTTTGGCTTGTGCGGGGATCGAACCCGCGGCCTCGGAGTCAAAGTGGCCATTGCTAACCATTAGACCACCAAACTCGTCGAGTAACACAGGTGGGGGCTCTGCCTACCTAGCTCAGGGTCCAGAGGAAGAGTAATTAAAATGTAATCAAAATTCAGTTCCGATCTAGTCTCGATCTCACAACTGTCCAATTTGGTATTCTCGTATCGTATCACAAAATGAAACTTCAAAGTTTAATTTGAGTTGGATTATATCGAATCGGACTAGTCCACAGGCTAAAGGTAACGCAGCGAGCGATGGAGAGGGCTATGCTCGGGGTTTCTCTGCGTGATCGAATCCGAAACGAAGAAATTCGACGGAGAATAAAGTTGTCGACATAGCCTTCAGAGTTTGCAAGCTGAAGTGGCAATGGGCCGGTCACATCTGCCGAGTAAGTGATGGCAGATGGGGGAGGAAGTTATTAGAGTGGAGGCCGCGCATAGGACGACGAAATGTTGGACGCCCTCCTACTAGATGGTCCGATGACCTTAAGAAAGCGGCTGGGAGCGGCTGGATGCGGAAGGCGGAGGATCGTATCTGGAAAGCATTGGGGAAGGCTTATATCCAGCAGTGGGTAGATACAGGATGATGATAGCGAAGCGAAATATGACCGACAATTAAACAAACCAAGAAGGTATTGTTACCAACAATAAGAATTGATAATAATTAATTAATGAAATCAAGTATATAACAATATATTTTAGTCAATTCACAATTCAATCTCGATTCAGTCAACTTTCATTCTACGATCATAAAATAATTACGAGCATTGGGATTAAGTTCCCTCAACGGTTAAGGTTTATTTAGAACTTCAAAACTTGTTTAAGCTACCTTAGTTAATATTCCTGTTATCTTTGTGGAGAGAACAATATCTATTATTATTATTATTTATTAGTAATGCAAACGACATTTTTGTTATATTTTATAATTTCTTCTTTTTACGGCCCGCCTGATGTAAAGCGGATACCGTAGCCATATTAACGCTCGCAGCATGAAATATCACTTGCGCGCCGCCACCCCCGCTGTCATCGCAGAAACTCCTTCCTTCCTGGTGACGTTATTCACTCGCAGGAACACAACAATCCTCAAGGGAACTGTTATTTAGCTGCGGAATTTTGTGAGATGGAGGTGCTTCCCCAGTCAGCTTGCAAAATATGCTATGCCCTACCTCTCTTTTCGTCAGAACCTTGTTTGTCAGTCAGCAGGGTTCACCATGTGTATGTGAGGTTGACTTTGTTACCTGTGGGGTCTGTAAAAGAGCAGTTGTCGGATATATCCAAGTTGAGACTGAGTTCTATCTTGTTTCTTCCTTTCTCGCGTCTCTCTTCATAGAACTTGCGGAGGGTAGCGATGGACTCACGTGGAAAATCCAACTGACCTGGTTGAAGTAAAATTAAATTAATAGCATGGGGGTTGTCCGAATTACCCAGACATATAGTTGCATATAGCAACGCATATAGCATGGTTGCTTGGCCGTGTGGTTTCCGGCACATTAGAATAGAATCACTCCGTTTCTTCCCGTGGATGTCGTACAAGGCGATTAAGGGAAATACATTATCAAATATCGATCAGGCCTCCCCAACCCGTTTGGCCAGCGCGGGGAGTGTAGGCCAAATCCTCCTTCAGTCTAGGACGGACGAGAGACGGTTGTGCTCCTGTAGTGGAGACTAAAATAGACCTGATGATGATGATAGAGTTGCTGTCTACCGAGTAAGTGTTAAAAGTAAATAAAGTGTCAATTTTGAAACAAAATTAAAACAGTATCTTATGGATAGAGCAAATTATGATGTACTAGAAATTCTGAATGATAAAATCTCATAGATGTCTGAAATAATGATTTATTCGTTTATTAATTATTTGCTATGAACATTAAATGTATATCTAATTCTAATAAATGTCAATGAATATTATTTGTAAGCCGTGTGGTTTCCGGCAGACTAGAATAGAATCACTCCGTCTCTTCCCGTGGATGTCGTACAAGGCGACTAAGGGAAATACATTATAAAACATCGATCAGGTCTCCCCAACCCGTCTGGCCAGCGTGGCGAGTGTAGGCCAAATCCTCCTTCTGTCTGGTATGGACGAGAGGGTCGTGCTCCTGTAGTGGAGACTAAAATGACCTGATGATGATGATGATTATTTGTTCGCTTAACAGCAGGGCATAGTGGTACTAGTGCACGCTTTGTTACATCATTTCTACCTTTTTTCCATGAATAAAGAATATTTGTATTTTGTATTTGAAAAGTGATAGCAGAAGGGGGGAGGAAAGTATTAGAGTGTAGGCCGTGCGTAGGACGACGAAGCGTTGGACGCCCTCCTTCTAGATCCGTGGTCCTTAAACCTTTTGTCGATGGCAGACCAAGCAACATTTTTTATAATGTCACGGACGACCACCAAATGGGGGTGGGGGGTGAAGGGGGGGGTTTAATGAATGTATATATAAATACTCAGCATTGTTAAAACGCTTCATAACTCTTCGTCAGTTTTTCATTATTCTTTTAGCATATAATTGATTGGACCATTTGGATTTACGTTGAATTAGTTGCGATATACGATATTTATATAGCGTCTTATCGGTATACTTTCAGAGCTGTCTCGTTTCGGGTGAAATTTCAGGAATAAAATATCTTCATGAGTGCTCAGTACTACTCAGGGACCACTTGAGGTGCTCTCACGGACCACTCGTGGTCCGCGGACCATAAGAACCACTGTTCTAGACAAGGGCGGATCCAGCTTTGGCGGCAGGGGGAGGTCACACAGTTGTGGCCAAGAGTCACACTCAAGTTTTTTTTTTTGTTTTGACGAGCTCGGTGGCGTAGCGGTCAATGACGCGGCTTCGACACCAAGGCTCGTGGGTTCGATTCCCACACAGGACAAACATTTGTGTGCATGAACATGTCTGTTTGTCTTGGTCTGGGTATTTTCTATGTATCATAAGTATGTATTTACAAAAGAAAATGTATTTACGTATGTTTATCAGTTGTCTAGTACCCATAACACAAGCTTCGCTTACTTTGGGGCTAGATGGCGCTGTGTAATTTGTCTGACAATATTTATTTATTATTATTTATTTAAGTTATAATTTAATTTTGATAATAATAGATACAGGTAAAAAGTTGGTATTTTATTAATGTATGTAGGTACTTTACTTAATCTATATTGTGACAAAAATATATATAAAAACGTTAAGTTTAACAATTTTAATTAGTAGTTCATCTAGGTCGTGGACCCAGCCCAGGGGGTGGTCATGACCGCCATGACCCTCCCCCTGGATCCGCCCTTGGTTCTAGATGGTCCGATAGCCTTAAGAAAGCGGCTGGGAGCGGTTGGATGCGGATTCGGAGGATCGTATTTAGTGGAAAGCATTGGGAAAGGCTTATATCCAGCAGTGGGTAGATACGAAGAGTTGCTAACTTTCCTTTTTAGTCCCGTTAGATGGCAGTCGTTAAGCAAAGGCAGTGGCGTTTAGGCGGTTTGAAACACTGGCCTCCGCCAACCCGCAGATGTGGAGCGTGGTGGAGTGCGCTCTAAACCCTCTTTGATGGAGAGCAGAGCCATATCCCAGCAGTGCGATGAATACCAACACCATAATAGTCATAAGGCTAACCATGTCCACTTTGACACGAGGTACTGGACCGATTGCTTTCAAAATTGATATCCGAGTATGTGTTGTCTCTTAACCTTTTGCGTGCCACAGTCCCATGGTGGGTACAGCGTTGGTACAGTGCTTGGTACAGAATTGACAGGTCCGGCATGCGAGTGGTTAATACGACCCTGTTCTGAATGAAAAAAAGCCAGCCAAGTGCGAGTCGGACTCGCGCACGAAGGGTTCCGGACCATTATCTATAAAAACGGCAAATAAATCACGTTTGTTGTATGGAAGCCCCCCTTAAATATTTGTTTTATTTTTATTTAATTATTTCTTTTTAAAGTGAATATATAACTAAATATTATGTGAGTATTTCAAGCGTCTACCTATTGCCGCTATCAATTGCGAGCAAAAACGAGCAAAAAAAAAGTCACGTTTTTTGTATGGGAGCCCCCTTTAATATTTAATTTATTCTATTTTTTAGTATTTGTTGTTATAGCGGCAACAGAAATACATCATCTGTGAAAATTTCAACTGTCTAACTATCACGGTTCATGAGATACAGCCTGGTGACAGACGGACGGACGGACAGCGGAGCCTTAGTAATAGGGTTCCTTTTTACCCTTTGGGTACGGAACCCTAAAAAAAATAGTTAGACAACTATTTTTTTTTTCATTCAGACTTTACAGACGTTAAGTTAAGTGTACGGACGATAATTTTACGTGAAAACGTCATAAGCAAACTTAGGCCGATCGTGCCTCTCTATCACTTGTTCCGCGCTCTCGCTTGAACGCTCGGCTCAGGCGGAACGTGACAATGAGTCATGCTTTTTCGTACGTGCAGCCGACATCGATCGATTTATAAGACATTATCACATCAAAAAAAGTGGATGAGATAGTGATTTTTTTATTATAAAGAATACCTTTATATCTATCATATTCTTGCAGAGGCAGATCATTCTGAAAGCCATTGAAAATATCACATAAACACTCTCTGATGTTCTGGATTTTCTTCTCTGTGGTAGATAAATTATCTATCAGCTTCTTCAATTCCTCCCTCTTGCTTTCCTGAAAAGATGATTTATTTATATAGACAGAAAATACGCGAGCCTTACAGTTTCCGAAAAAATAAGTATAGTAAATATATCTAACAATAAAGCTATATGCTGCAGGGGTGGAAGTGTTAAAGGGCATCACGCCGCGAGTAACTTCGGAGAAAGTGCAGCACACCTCTCGACACCCCTGAGTCACTCACACCGGCCCCCGGCCGTTTGCCTGGCATTTCGGGGGCCCATCTGTGAGTGGCAAGTCACCGCTTGCCGCAAATAACTGGCAATAGAAGTAGTTATGGCAGGCGTCCGTCCTTCTTCTGTAACAGTTCGGTATTTAGTTCACCCAGATCTCATCTCCATAGACCATTTATTTTCTATCACACTTCGCAATAGTCTCAACGCCTGCCTGCTGCCTGAGACCTGCTCATGGGTATGTCTTTCCATTGACATATCCTGGAGCGGGACACGGCGGGCATACAACATTACATCGAACTTCTCAAAGGGGCCTCTACGCGTTGGATCCATATCCCCGCGCACGCCTATCAAATGACCGGGTTTAAGCCCGTGAGTCCAAGAGAGATATATCTAATTATATTAGAGAAAAAAAAATATGTACATACTAAAAAATTGATAATATTAAGGTGATTAATTCTAGTACTCGTAGCATGAACATGTATACATTTATAAATAAATAAATATTTCTGGACAATTTACACAGCGCCATCTAGTCCCAAATTAAGCGCAAAGCTTGTGTTATGAGTACTAGACAACTGATAAATGTACTTACATACATTTTTTCTGTAAATACATACTTATAACACATAGGAAACACCCAGACCAAGACAAACAGACATGTTCATGCACACGAATATTTGTCTTGTGCGGGAATCGAACCCGCGACCTCGGAGTCAAAGTGGCCATTGCTAACCATTCGACCACCGAGCTCGTCAATTTTATTTATGTTTGCTAAATAAAAAATTTTCCCCTATTACGCTAGCTCTTAATTAACTTCATAATACTCACTATAGACTTATCTACGATAGCAATCTGACGTGTGGTAGGCCGTTTATCGACAGTGTCGTCACTCTGCGTGGAGAATATCCCGCTTCGTGACGTCATCTCGTCGAGGAGCGTGCGCAGCGTGCTCACTCGCGCTCCGGTGTGCGCGCGCTCGCTTCTTAACACTAATAACTCGCACGCTTCGCCCGTTAGAAAGTTCTGTAAATTATCAAGTAGGTAAAATTCTACGGACATTAAATACAGTACCTAAGATTGTCTAGAATAGTAAGCGAGTCTTTTGGGGTGTAGGTTCATCAATATCAGTGGTGCACTGCCTCCCTGCTGACTGATAAACGAGGCTCTGGCGGAAAGAGAGAGCGTATTTGTAAGCTGCCCGTCTGGGCAAGTACCTCACAGAATACCGCAGCTAAATAACCATTCCCTTAGGGTTGTTGTGTTCCTGCGAGTGAATGAGGTCACCAGAAAGGAAGGAGTTGCTGCGTTGGTAGCGGTGGTGGTGGCGCGCGAGCGACATTTTATGCTGCAAGCGTTCATATGGGAACGGTAACCGCTTCACAACAGGCACGCACTAGGCTTGTCTGCCACCCGACGAAGTATAAAAGAAATAAAAAAATTGGTTTGTAAAGTCGGTTTACGGACGATAATTTTACGTGATATCGCCATAAGAAAACATCGGCCGATGGAGTGGGAGAGAGATAGCTTGTTCAGCGCTTTCGCATGCACGCTCGGCTCAGGCGGAACGTGACAATGAGTCATGCTTTTTCGTGCGTGCACCGGGGTTCATCGAGTAAAAATAAACTCACACTTAGGTCATCGACGTTTGCTGCCAGTTGCTTTTGAGTGTGTTTGATGTGAACTTGGTTCTTCATGGCTTCTAACACAAGGTTGCAGTGCAGGGCCGCGGTGTGCGCTATCACTGACTGAGGACTGATCCTAGAAGATAATAATGTTTTTATGAATACTAAATGTTCCTGGACAAATTACACAGCGCCATCTAGTACCAAACTAAGCAAAGAGGCCATCCATAAATTACGTCACACGAATTTCATGATTTTTTGACCCCTCCCCCCGTCCTTGTCACAGCTGGTCAAATTTGCGAGACTTCAAGTATGACGTCACATATTTTGCAATTTCACATTTAGAGTTGCAAATGTTTTTGAGTTTTTCGTTAATAGTAAATTTTTCGTTAATATTAAGTTCGTGTTCAACACTTAGATTATAATAGATTTTATCTATACTCGAATCGAAAAATTTGAATTACGAATTCAAAGACGGTTCTATACAGTTTATAAACGCATATACATAAAATTAAAAATAAAACTCATTATAGTACCGCCAACTGTATCATAATGAGTTTATTATAGTATCGCTATCTTTTTTTTTATTAATTCATTAAACTAGTCTATGGTTTTAGGCTGAATATGAAAAAAAAGGCGCACGCATGCGCAGTTCGAACTGTGAAAAAAATGGCGCACGCATGAGTAGTTTGAACTTAATTTCCCGCGCTTCCCATACATTTTTTTGCCGATCGTGTTTTTGTATTCGGGATTCCAAAAAAGTTTACTAAAATCCTGTAAGTGATTAAAATATGATTGGAGAAGAAAGTAGTGACGGCGTGATTTTCACTCCGCCAGATATTCTAGACGCGGCATCGGCGGCGTTAACTGAAAGTCTCCTGCCAGAAAAGAACCTACCTACTTTGTTTAATTTCAATTTTTCCTATGAGTGAAGATAAAGTAGTGTATGAAACTGCATATAACTTAGGTATTAAAACACTCGAGTCAACCTATTATCGCATTCGGCTTCGCCTCATGCGATAAACAGACTCTCGTGTTTTAATACCCCTTGTTATATGACAGTTGCATAAACTACTATTGAAGTGTCACGTCAATTTAGAACCCCTCCTCACACTTCATCGATCCCCTCCCTCCCCCTTAGGTAACGTGTGACGTAAGTTATAGATGGCCCTAAAGCTTGTACTATGGAAACTATTTATTATTTAAATACCTAGTTGACTAGGTATATAATAAATATATAAGGTCCTAACCTTTTAATTGACAATACTATATGGTTGGCATCTATAGCTTGTATACATCGTATTGTGAATGAAATTTTGCATAAATAAAAATGTTTTTAAAATGATATTATTTTTCTGTATACCAAGAAAAAATATTCTAACTTGCTCCCTTACGCATTTACCATCACGCGTAAGAATGAAATTGTAATAATGACGAGTTAGGTACGACGATACGTATACGACCAAGTACAGCCACATATGACAGCTACGGTGACGCGTGCGAGCGTTGAACTCTGTTTTTCCCTCTCTTTTTAACTTTTTTATACCACGTCGCGTGGCAGACAAGTATACAGTCCGCCTGATGTGAAGTAGTTATCTTAGAGTGGGTCCAGTGCTGCAGCACCGGTGACACGTCGACCCTCATGGATCTTTTGTGTTCTCCCTAATCCTTTAGTCACTCTCCCCTGCTTGTCTGGAGACATGTTCCATGTGAAGTAGTTACCGTAGTCGTATTAACGGTCGCGACGGTAACAACGCTCGCGCGCCCCCGCCAACCCCGCTACCAACGCAGCAACTCCTTTCATTTTTGTGACCTCACTCACTCGCTGGAACACAAGACCCTCAATGGAATTGTAAATTAGCTGCGATGTTCTGTGATGTAGAGGTATTCCCCACTCAGGCAACTTACAAATACGTTTTACCCTACCTCTCTTTCGCCAGAGTCTCTTTCGCTAGTCGGCAGGATGCACCACGTGCAGAATTTGGATCTAAAGATCGCGGTAAGCCAAACATACCCCTTTACTTTTTTATAGGGCCGCAAGACTCATTGTTGCAAAAGATTCAAAAGAAACATTCAATAACATTAAAATCATAATAACAACTTTGTCAAAAAATTAGTTAGGTATCTAAAATTTCATCTAAACTCAATCGCGCCGTATTTAAATAAAAGAAGTCATCGCCCATATACGAGTTGACGGCATAGGTATGTAGCTAGCTTTCTAACTTCCGTACATACCCCAATAAGTAAAGTAGAGGGCCAGCCGTAACGGCCGATAAATAAATAAATAAATATTGTCAGACAAACTACACAGCGCCATCTAGCCCCAAAGTAAGCGAAGCTTGTGTTATGGGTACTAGACAACTGATAAACATACGTAAATACATTTTTTTTTGTAAATACATACTTATGATACATAGAAAACACCCTGACTAAGACAAACAGACATGTTCATGCACACAAATGTTTGTCCTATGTGGGAATCGAACCCACGAGCGTTGGTGTCGAAGCCGCGTTATTGACCACTACGCCACCGAGCTCGTCAAATCTGTTGATTTCTCGGAAGTCGATGTCTGTTGATTTCTCGGAAGCACAAGGTCATCGCCCTCACAGCTGTCTTTCATAAGCGAACGGCCATTAGTATCATTATTATCAATGCACTACCAATTACCTACTAGGGTTAAAGCTGATCTTTAGTGCACGTGGTGCAGCCAGCTGATAAACAGACGCGGTTTTGGCAAGATGTAGGGTATATCGAGACCAACGGTACAGTATTTATTTTTTCTTTCGATCTAATGAGGTCTCAATTCAATAGCGTAGATTGAAATGTCGAGAACTCGCAATCGCAGCTGATATGTAGATACGTCAGAGGTACTTGCCATCGGATGCTGACTAAAAAAGTCCAATATTTCCTCCTCAAGACAGCAGGATATCGAGTCCTACCAGCGTCCACCGCAGGTTGGTCGAACCGTCCATGTTCTCGGAAGGGTAAACAGCTGTGAGAATCGTGTTCCTGCTGACACGTGTTCCGAGCCTTCGCTCTAGTAGATTCTACGCTTGCAGAACAATCTCCCCACTATCACTTCACTATCACGGTACGCAATTACCATTGCCAGGTATTCCTGGTTGGTGTAACGTCGGTTTGGCATGGCAAATTTGAACAAATCACACTAAAACTAAAACGTACGAGCAAGAGCACTACGTTGTCGGGCGGTAGCGGCGCCGGCCGGTAATGCAGAAAACACGCGTGCGCTCACAAACTCAGTTTAGCGGCGACTGATTGTCTTTCGCCGTTCGCGCAGCGCGCAAGTATGAATGGTAGGTAGACTGCACATGCGCACTTGATACTACCAACATTTGCACTGGTATGAACTCGTGAACAAGGACGGTTTTATGTAAAGATAAAAAAGAACATTTTAAACATGTTTTAATGATAAATAAATTTTGTTATACAAACACTTTTCTTCACTAAAGCGTTCAGTATATGGTATTTATTTGATTAAAATGATAATTTATTTTTTCTTAAAATAAAAAAATAATAATTGCTAGCCGTGAAATTCCATTAGTAATGTGATGTATTTAAGCAACACGCATCCTCAATTCAGTATTGTCAACTAATAAGTTAGGACCTTATATAATATAGGTACTTATTCCATTGGCCGTGTGGTTTCCGGCAGACTATAATAGAATCACTCCGTCTCTTCCCGTGGATGTCGTACAAGGCGACTAAGGGAAATACATTATCAAAGATCAGGCCTCCCCATCCCGTCTGGCCAGCGTGGGGAGTGTAGGCCAAATCCTCCTTCTGTCTGAGACGGACGAGAGAGGGTCGTGCTCCTGTAGTGGAGACTATAATGACTTGATAATGATGATGAGTTGATTTCGGCCAAATTACCAGAATATTTATATACACTTTTTGTAAATACATACTCGTATAAAATATACAACACCCAAATCAATACAAACAGACATGTTCATGCACATAAATGTTTGTCTTGTGCGGGAATCGAACCCGCGACCTCGGAATCAGTAGCCATCCGACCACCGAGCTTGTCAACTACTTTTGAATCGCATTTATCAAAATGAAAAAGTAAAACCCAGGGAAGTAATCGATTTACGTACATTTTTACCTCCCTGATTTGGATGGAGATAATGGAATTTCATACACATTTACGTCACAGAAATTTGAAAAGGAATAAAGTCTCTTCTATTGTTAGAGTAAGTCGAGATTACAAAGCAATATAAATATGAATTGGGGTGTAAGTGGTTCATCTTTGTCATCATGGTGTATCTTTGAACCAAAGCTAACCTCACCTGCACGTAGTGCACCCTGCTGACTGACAAAACGAGGCTCTGGCGAAAAGAGAGGTATGGCATAGCGTATTTTGTAAGCTGCCCGGCTGGGGAAGCATCTCCACCTCATTGAATACTGCAGCCAAATAACAATTCCCTTGAGGGTTGTTGTGTTCCTGCAAGTGAGTGAGGTCACATGAGGAAGAGAGTTGTTGCGCTGTCAGCGGGAGTAGCAGCGCGCATGTTGCGAGTGTTAATACGGTAACCGCGTCACATCAGGCGGGCCGTATGTTTGTCTGCCACCTGGTTTAGTATATAAAAAAATGAAGAGTGTTGTATCGTATCTCACCGTTGGTCAGGCGTGTGTGTCTGTTTGTCCGCAGCAAGCGCCGGAACGAGGGCAGCGCGGCGAGCGTGTAGCTGCGGCCAGAGAGCGTCGCCGCGGCACTTCACTAGCGAGGACACCTGCTCCTCTACACAACACAAACAAACATTTTGTAAAGGTTGTTACTTTTTTTTTTTTTGGCGAGCGCAGCTTATTATAATCTTTATTTAATAAATAAGCATGCATTACAAAATCAAGAATACATTGTGTGTGCACATAACTGTTGAAAATAGTTGACAACTAAATAACAATATTATTCTTAGTTCTTAAGGGCCCAGATTGTCTAGGCGCGACGTCGGTTTCGAGCGACCGCAGCGCTACTGTTTACTGAAACAACCGACGGGGCGGGTGAATGACCCAAAGACAGCGCGATTGTCAAAATGTTTTGCGACAAACGTTCCAATTGTTATTGAAGTTGAATATTTACAGCATAACAAAAATGTTGAATTATTGGAAATAAACGACGAGTGTAAAATATTCTAAGACTAGTTTTTCGTTACAAAATGATAATAAATATTAATTACTAGATTAATAAGAGTAGTTGAGACACAATTTTTATGTTTTTCTATTTATATTAAACAATCAAGAGCAGGTCTGGACTGACCTTTTTGTATTCTACTTACCAAAAATTCCAACTATGTATTTATTTGTAATTTTCCTACCAAAGTTTATTCTTATTTCGTAAAATATTCATTCAACAAAATAATTGCAAATTCAGTAGGAAGTACGGTCGAAATAACATCGAGCTTTCCTCGCTAGTGTATATCTCTACGCAAGGAAATGTGCCTATTGCGTAAACTCAAATAGGGTGGTGGCACCAATTATCGGCCATGTCAACTTTTTTTGCTTGTAATTTTTGAGTTAATAACTTTTGCTACGCTAGTATACGAAAGTATAAAAATGATTCATATAATTAAAAGTAAGTAAACAATAACAAATATGAGTCGCCATCTAAAAAGCGTGCTAGGGTTGTACAAAAATAAATGAAACACAAGTTTATAAATTATTAATATACTAATTAAAAGTAAGTAAACAATAACAAAATATGAGTTCAAAATTCTAATGTTTTTTCATTTTAACGATTACTGATCAAATTTTGATTTCTGCTAATTTGATGATAAAATCAATTGCTATTGCAAAACTTATCAGAATGAGTACCAGCTGCCCGATTCACGTAATAAAAACCGTAGCGTAGGGACTTAAAAATGTCACTTCGTTTTTTGCAAATTAAGCCCTTTTAACCGACTTAAAAAAAGAAGAAGATTCTCAATTCGCTGTATTTTTGAAACAATTTTGATGATTCTTTACACCAGGTAACTCTTCAAAATCGTATAGGAATTGTATAGTAATTGAGCTATTGAAAGATTTATGACAATCCAAGACTAGATAAGTAAGTGCGTTTAAAACAGAAAACCAAAAGGCGATTTCTAAGTTTCTAAGTTAAAACGACTTTTGGACTGGCGTGTTTACGTGAATCGACCGGCTGGATAGTTAAGTTACCTCAGTCTCTTTCAAAACCATTAGGCGTTCTTCTCTTTCAAAACACGTAAAGCTCTTTCTTTCCTCTCTTTCATAGCCTCTATGATACTGGGCGCGTCACGAATGGGCATGCTTCGTGACTGCCGAGGATCAACTAATTCTGGATGTAGGCAATCGTAATAAAACCTAACTAATTTCATCTCCATTTTCTTCTTCCAAAATTTGTCGTCCTTTTCTAAAATATAAACTTTCATAGGTACAGTAGCACCAAACCAGATGCCAAGCATGCAAACGTTTCTTTTAGTAATATGTACCTGTCCCTGAATTTGGAAATACCAGTTATGATTTTTATTTATGACATAACTCTTGGAAGCCTTGCCCAAAAGGTATGTTTGGCCATTGCTTCATCAAGAGTCATGCCAGCTAAAGAATGTGGGCACTTAATTTCAATTAAACCGTTTGCATAAATGCCATCTGGTGTATTACCAAGAAATTCATATTGATCGTCGACGAACAAACCGCAACCTTGTATACGAATATTCTTTTGATTTTCTAACTGTCTAATTTCGGTTTCTTCGTTTTCGATACCGTACCGTACAGCAAGCAAACTGGAGATATTACTACCATAAACGATTTTACCAACAAAAGCAGCACAACTTGTGCTCTCTCGTTTTTTACAAACTTCCCCGAATGATGATGAGGTTAGTAATTTTCTCCTTGTACTCATCCACTCAGCACTACTTCTTTGCAAATGGGTCGACCTTTCAAGCTCCTCTCTTTCAGCACAAGACAACTTTAAATCGGCTAAAAAAGATGGCTTGGCTTTCTCATATAATTCTGGACTCAGATCAGGTTTTTCGCAGTTTGGTCCATAGTGAGCGTCTTTCGATACAGTGTTGTGGCTTTTTTTCAATCTTAATTTAGGTTTAGCAATTAAACGGTTTCTACGATTACAATTTTCCACTTTCGCGATCAAAGGAATCGGACTACATTTAAATATGACTTCATGAGTTTTACTATGAATCGATCCCGTATTAAAAGACACAACAGCAGCTGCGCATCAGCCCGCATAAGAACCACGGGAAGAATAATTTACACGCTTACCCCCAACTAATTTGGCAATTACTCCGTTAAAACTTTCAACTATATTACTTGTGCAATTATGAATTAAACTTCTAGAATGATATGACAGTCTTTTACTTAAAATTTCTACCGCGTCCATTAATCCGCATCCAACAATTGTTGGAAGTAATCCAACAGGTTCTATTCGACGAGTATCAGGTCTACAGAAATACTCCTTGCAATGTTGGTGATTACCAAATACGTGTTGTGGACCATTTAGGATATCTTCACTAAGATTTTTTATTTTTTCTTCGAGTGACTGATTTTGATCCGCCCAATATTTAATCGCGCATTTTACACCCGTTCTTAAACGCAAATACCTTTCTTTTAGGAATTTCCGCAATTCGCAAGGATACTTAGTGTCTTTTGACAGTTTCTCCAAGCTATTGCAGTAGTTTCGTAAAAGATGATTTTTGCATTCAATTTTCTCTACTATTAAATTATCGTACGGACGCGAATCTAATATTTTTTTATAAGTACTAGAATCGCCGTCTGCTACAAATTTATTATAAATTACACCGTGATCAACAATGGAACGTTTAAACCCCTCAACTATTATGGTCGATTCCATCCCGGTAGATGATCCTGAATAATTCTTGAAACAATGGTGTTCCGGGGGCTGACTGTTGTTCTTTGCGGCTCGTGCACAGACTACGCAGTATTTATTTTTAACTCCAAAAAACAATACTTTATTAGTTTTAATGCCAATTATCGCAGCTGCGCCGGATAAGGCGGAAAAATTCTTACCATAAGATCTCTTCCTCCAACAACCGTCAACAGCAACAGATATTAATGGTGTACCATTTTTATCAACACTACCTATAGACTGCGTACTCTGCTTCTTCCTTGACAGCTTCTGCCATGGAATGTGTTGCTGTCTTTTCCCACCAATCGCAAACCGTATTATTAATTTCATTGTATAATGAAGGTGACATGATTGGTAACGGTTACTGCGGCAGTTAATGTTTTTAACTGAGAGTAGCTCCCACCAGATGATATGATACCAGATACAATTTGATGATTCACTTCCATGCTATCTTCTTTCTTTTCAACCAAACACACAGTAAACTTCATACTACACATACTACATTTCATGATGAGTTTTGAGTCCAGACCAACTTTTACTTCACCTATTATACTGAGGTAACTTAACTTACAATCCATTGGACCGTGGTCCCCTATGGCCTGAAGAGCTTTATAAAAAAAAGAAATATCTATTACTCTACGCCCAACTTCCACTTCATCCACCTTTCCCTCTTGACTGTTTTCAATAACTAGTTCCTGTAAAGAAAGATAATGGCTTTATTTTGTTTTATAAAAAATAATTAAAAAAGAATGGGCCAAATTTCTTCAAACATAGCTAAGAACTCCCTTAGAATACATCTTTGAAACACATAACACTAGATCAAAATCTTGAACGTTTTATATAAATAAACGTAATAAAAACTGGTTGTTTGTAAAGTCGGTTCAGGACAATAATTTTAATAAAAAAAGCTGTTGTTTCATTTTTAACCTTATTGATATTCCTGTTAACATAAAAAATAGCTAAACATGTTGTTTAGCGTTTTCATGCATTTTCCTAATGTCGGCCGGGTGGCCGATATTGGGATTTATCAATAAATAAAGATCCCTAACCTCGACCCTGCGATTATTTCATAAAAAAGACAAGTAAATGTAAAAACCTTGGTTTTTCTTCAATAAAAAACAATATAAAATACCATAGGTATGTTTAATTCCATTTAAATACTAACTAACTCAATGCGCTCGCAACCGGGATTTGACTCGCCACTGCCACTAAACGACACAAGTCGGTACCGGCGCGTGCTCTATTGCCAACTGAACGTTCAAATATTGAAGCACCCGCACCAAAATATGGATTATTCGCATATAGAGTCGCTTTTTGAATAAAAACTATTATAATTTTAGGGTTATTTTAATAGTTAGGGTAAGTGCTCCAGTGAATTAACACCCACCAGTGAATGAACAAAACACACATTTTTCAATATAATAAGAAATCTAAGCTTTTCTACTCAAGCCAGTATTTTTTTCTCAATCGAAACATTATATTACGTCAACTGAACACACAGGTATTTGCCTGTGACCTATAGTTTCAAAATCGCGACCGCCTAAAATGAAAGTATTCTGTCGTATTTTTGATTGTATGGAGCAGAATTTAGGGCATTGCTGAGACTTCGTGTTTTGATATTCACTTTGTAGACACTATAAGTGTGATAGTGTTAACAAAATTTGATAGTAGGATGTAAAAAGAACTGTTTTATCTTACAAAAAGCAGATTGCATAAATTTTAATTATCATAAATAAATTATAGGGGTGTTCGATAATTGGATCACGAAATTGAAGAAAATCTAGTCAATGAACACACAGTTTTAAGCATTTGGCATCTTAGCCTTAATGCAGTTGGCTAATTTTTTGTACACAACTTTTATAAACGGTTGTCAATTTTTTGACCAATATTCGAACGAGGTGTTCTTTTATTATTACCAGTTTATCCTCCATACCTAGCCTGATATCTTCAGTAACTTTTAGAAGTGCAGTAATAGTACTGTGCCCAGGACGAAAACCAGACGGAGTGAACTGATTAAATAAAATAAATAAAGATCTCCACATAGAAGTGCCTTTCAGCTAAAACGACCATGGAAAGACAGCAAAATGCAAGCTAAAAAGAAATTAATAAATAATGATGACATATAGAACCAATCTTCTATTATAGAAATATAATAGTTTAGAAGAGAAAGGAGAATCTAACATAGAAGTGATGAATAATAATATTAAATATTTTATAATAATAATCCAGTATTAATATTATGTTTTAAGCATTTGGCATCTTAGCCTTACGGTCTGCCCGAGGGGCTATGCGAATGGGTTGCTAGCTTCTTGTCCAGCAGAAGCATTAGAGCCACCTAGGGCATAGGACATCAATGATGGCGTCCCGCAGGGTTCTGTATTGTCCCCGACGCTGTTTCTGCTGCATGTTAATGATATGTTGTATAATGACAGCATTCATTGTTATGCGGACGACAGCACCGGGGACACTTATTACACGGGCCGCGCAAATATCCCTCGTTCTTTGGTGGAGGAGAGTCGCGAACAACTTGTGTCGCAAATTGAGAGCACACTAAGTAGAGTGTCCGACTGGGGGCGACAGAACTTAGTGCGATTTAACCCCTCTAAGACACAAGTCTGCGCGTTCACCGCTAAGAAAACCCCATTTGCTGTGGCTCCACACTTCGAAAACACACCCCTCACCATCGCCAATAGTATTGGTATTCTAGGAGTTGACATCTCCAGCGACGTCCAGTTTCGATGTCATCTGGAGGGGAAGGTCAAGCTGGCATCGAAGAAACTAGGTGTGCTCAACAGGGCGAAACATTACTTCAACCCGCGGCAAAGACTTATACAAAGCTCAAGTTCGGCCGCATATGGAGTACTGTTGCCATCTATGGGCGGGAGCGCCTAGATACCAGCTTGCACCCTGTGACTCGATTCAAAGGCGTGCTGTGAGGATTGTTGACGATCCCAAACTGACAGACGGTTTAGAACCTAGAGATTTTGTGTCCCTTTGTGTGTTCTACCGTTTGTACAATGGGGTGTGTTCAGAGGAGTTGTTTGACATGATGCCCACGGCTTCCTTCTACAGTCGCACCGCTCGCCATCGACAGGGAATTCATCCTCACACTTTAGAACCGAAATGGTCACGTACTGTGCGGTTCCAGAGAAGTTTTCTTCCACGTACTATCAAGCTGTGGAATGAATTGCCTGTTGAGGTTTTCCCAGGAGACTACAGCATGGGGTTCTTCAAAAAGGGCTTGAAGAGGTTTTTACAGGGTCGGCAACGCGCATGTGATGCCTCCGGTGTTACAGGCGTCCATAGGCTGCGGTAACTGCTTTCCATCAGGCGGACCGTATGCTTGTTTGCCGCCTTAGTGGTATAAAAAAAAAATGTTAGATAGTTCTCTTTAGGTTATAAAATATCAAGTAACACCCAATTATAATAGTAATCATATCGTCTATTTAATATAATAAAAAAATATATATATTTACAATAACAATTACCCGAAATAAACTCTTACATAATAATTTATATATAGAACTGATATATAAAAGTGGTAGTTCATTCAATGGGTTTCAAAAGGTTTATTCACTGGATTTTTTTGTTCATTCTCTGGTGATTTGTGTGTTCAATGCTGATAGTTATTGAGATAACCTGCATTTTATACAAATATACCCCATATTTGTATAAAATGCAGATTATCTCAATAACTATCAGCATTTTTGCTAAAATATGTATACTGTATCAATCATGAATAAATTGTGAACATAATAAAATAAAATATTTTTTGGTTAGGATCTCATAAGTAGCTGGCTGTAATTTTCAAAGTTTGGAATGCCCTTAAGGGTTCATTCAATGGAGCACTTACCCTATATTCCATTTTCTCGCAAAGGCCGATATTAGGAGGAGGCCGATACTAGAAGACTTCACCCTACTGAGATTTTGTCTTCGTCCATCACTAACTAGGTATTTTTTTTTTTATACTACGTCGGGTAGCAGACAAGCATACGGCCCGCCTGATGTGAAGCGGTTATCGTAGCCATATTAACGCTCGCAACATAAAATATCGCTCGCGCGCCGCCACCCCCGCCACCCCCGCTGCCATCGCAGCATCTCCTTCCTTTCTGGTGACCTCACTCACTCGCAGGAAGACAACAGCCCTCAAGGAAACCGTTATTTGGCTGCGGTATTCTGTGAGGTGGAGGTACATTCCCCAGTCGGGTAGCTTACAATTACGCTCCCTACCTCTCTTTTCGCCAGAGCTTCGTTTGTCAGTCAGCAGGGTGTACCGCATGCAGGTGAATTTGGCTTTGGTTTAAAGATCTTGATGAACCACTTACACCCCAAGGTAGTTTGTTTATATATGTCTACAAGAATTACGTATAACAACTTACGTCTATAGTGTGTAGTCTAAGCATAGCAGTGTTGCTTGGAGTCTCGGCCTGAAGGTTTTCTTTATTTTCAATACTGGAAATATTATTCATCATTATTATCCACTTTATAATTATTTTGTAATTTTTGTACAACACCAGACCCTAGGCGCGTCGCGTCTCTTTGGCGGTAAGTATGTCGACAAAGCCGCGTGCCCGTGCTATTTCTGTTATGAAACATACCTACTTCCACAATCTGATATTTAGACAATAATGATGAACATGAAAACGAATACTAGGTAGAAATTGACTTTATTACTTATAATACAAACCAATATTTACATGCTATTGTATATGTCTGAATCAAGCGATCTAAATCATATGACATAGGTATTGTATTAGCTTTGTAATGTACCCTGTTCAAATGAAAATAAATTATATTATTATTACTACTTAGACAGGATAAGCTCACAAATAAAACTAGGATTTTTACATGACACTTTCACAGAAATCTCGTAATTTTTTTCTAGGTAGGTATTTAGGACAAGACGTAGTAAAGTAGGCAGATAAATAAATAAGTAGGAAGGAACTTACATTTTTTCCGAGATCTTTTGGCTTTCATATTTTTATAATGCGTCCTAAACTTTCTTTTCCCTGGCAAATTCAAATTCAATCAGTCCTGCGAAAAAAACCCTCGATTACCGACTAGATACGTTTATGATATTGGCTATAGCATGTTGAAATCATGTTTCAAGCCTGAATTGATACATATTTTACAAGGTTCATAAAATAACCTACTCAACAAAGTATCTAATTCATTCTTTGTATTATTTACTATTTATATACATTCATTATATTGGTAAATTAGTTATACTTACAGTTTTTCACAAAAAACACAAATTCACAACACGTAATTTTGCTGGAGCATCCGACGCGCGTGGTGTCACCTTGACATATAAAAACACACTGGCGATTAGTGGCGGCGCTGGGTACTAATTCGTAATATCGGAATGTGCGTCATTTTTCATACATTTTTCTATGGAGAATTTACGTAAAACATATCTAGATTTTAGGGCTTTAAAAGAGGAAGTCTTTGTTTGTAAAGGTACAAAAAAAAAGTATATGTTATATTTATTGGTTTCTTCAGTGTTCAAAAAGTGTTTCTTTTTATCAATTTGTGTTGATTTATTGGGTTAAATCTGAAAAATACGAAGGCATGTTTTTGCATTTTTTCTCAATTTTGTGCGTTTGTTGACCTTTATTATAAAACAACTATTAGATTTTAAGAGTTTAATATAATCATACAATAATTTTTGGTCTTTGATTGTAATATATACAAATTATCATTGATATCAATCATATCTAAATAGGTTAAATATGAAAAATCGTAACACTCTTTTCACAGTTTTCACGATCTGGCCCCTTAAGTAGAACCGTTAGAGCGGCACAATAAGCATACAAATTTGGACGCTGATGCCATAACTAGGTTGGTACCTGTATTTATAGCACCAGTGCTCTCCAGTAATCATATATAAGTACAAATTAAGTGAGCATGAAGTGTTATTTTGACTGTCAAAGTGAAAGGGTGTGAAGGAGTATACGAAATGCTGCAATTGTAGTGTGCATTCCAAAATGTGTGGGAATTTAAGTGTGAGTGTTTTTGATAGAGTGAGAGAAAAAGATGTTGTGATGTATATGATAAAATTCATAATTTATCCATTTTGTAGTGTGTATTGTACCTATGAACACTAAGACGCTCCACACAACCAAGCAAGGCATGTGTGTATCGAAAATCTTGGACACTTATTTGCTGTTCGCAAACAAGAAGCACAAGTGCATGGCACTATCCGGTAAAATAGATATACTTAATTCCAACACAACACTTGTGCCATTAAAAATTCGATTGAAAATATGTCTTTTCATGGATCATAAATGCTGTGAAAAAAAGGAATGTTTGTAACTGTTTGTAAATTAGTATATAAAATACTTAATTACAAGAATTTATATAATCCTAAATAAAACATTCACATGCAATAAATACCCTACGTCATAATTATATATTATAATACATACATACATACACATACATACATATACACACATACATATACATATATACACATACACATACATATCAAATATATATAAATAAATTTATATCGTGTAAAAATACCCACATAAAAAAGTTATTGCAAATACACTCATCTTACAATAGTTAACAATTCTTCTGTCTTGTCATATGTAAGGGTCAATAAATATAGAAAGATTGATTTTTTGCACTGATGGCTATTTAATGAAATTAACTTTGTGGTTTTATTTATCTTATTATAGAGAAAGTAGCCAATAAAGCAAAGAAATTTATTGATGAAATAAGTATTAAATAGAGGTGTGATAAATACTTTATCTTTGCGACGTCGCGAATCAGATACCTGCATACTGTTTGGCTTTGCGCTTTTATGGATCCTTAGGATTGCCCTTTGGATAAATAACTGTCTGACTGTCAACACCTCTGCATCCTGATACAGCAGTGAAGTGGAATACATAAAGGGACGGAAAAAGGTTACTTTTAAAATACTGCGCTGGGATCTCTCTAATGTGATTAAATGACTTTTAGCGGCTCCACCCCAAGCGTCAATACAATACAGGATCAGCGATTGGCACAATGCCAAATAAATAGTTTTCATAAGCCGAGGATCGGCAACATGACGGATGTTTTTGAAAATAGCCATTAGTCTACGAATCCGGGAAGATAATGCTTGTATGTGAGGAACAAAGGAAAGGTTGTCATCAATTATTACACCTAGGTATCGAATAGTGGTGGATCTTTCGATGATCGGACAAGAACAGGTGTCATTGTGAAACAAGGATTCCCTACATACTGGCGAATGGGCCCGAATGTTATATACATTTGTCACCGGTTGGGATCTCCTCGAGATAGAGAACGTTAAGTACTTGGTTTTGCTGGTGTTAACGCTCAGAAGATTTTGCTGAAGCCAAATAGAAACATCATTAAAACCCCTTTGAGCAGTGAGAAATACGTGGTCCCAGTTGTCTCCCCAGAATATACAGGCAGTATCATCGGCAAAAGAAATGATTTGCCCGTTCAAAATAGTCATATCGCATAATTGGTTTATATATACTAGGAAGAGAGTCGGTCCCAATATGCTGCCTTGCGGGACACCATAATTAACAGGGAGAGGATTACTTATATGTTCACCAATTTTTACAACTTGTGTTCTATCCTGTAAGTAGCTCTCGAATAATTTACGTTGGATCCCACGAATACCGCTGTTTTCCAGCTTTCGTAAAAGAAGTGGTACCGACACCGTGTCGAATGCTTTAGCTAAATCTAGAAAAACAGCCAAGCACTTCTGCCCTGCATCTAGCTTTTTCGCGACTGTATTTGTAAGTTCATACACGGCGTCAGCAGTGGATTTCTGTTTACGAAAACCGAATTGACCTTTCGATAGTAGTGATTTTGATTCCAAATATCTAACAAGATTTTTATTAATAATACGCTCAAGGATCTTCGAAAGAACTGGAAGGATAGAAATCGGCCGATAATTATTAACTACGTTTTTATCGCCGTTTTTATGTATAGGATTTATAAGGGACTGTTTAAAAACCTTCGGAAATTGACCAGTTCGTATTGCCAGATTACATACATGGGTTATAGATTGAATCAACCATTCCTTGTTCTGCTTTATGACCTTGGCAGAAATATTATCCCAGCCCACTGAACCAGTATCCTTAAGGGCGCATATCAAATTTGAAACTTCGTCTATATCCGTCTCCAGCAAAACAAATGATGTTAAAGGAATAGATGATGTATTGTTTTGAATTTGTGAATGCTTAGCTGTATTTATATTTGAAGTGGGTTGCTTAATTTTTTCTCCAAGTTCCCTACCAACATTTGCAAAAAAGTTATTGACCGCGTTGACAGAGGTAGAAGGTGACGAAGAGACTGAAAGAAGATCCTGAGTCACAATAACCTTAGGTTTAGCATTCGTAATAGAATTAATTACTTGCCACGTCTTTTTAATATTGGATTTAGCTTTTTCTAACTCCGTACGTTCATACTGCTATTTAAGTTTTTTAATGATATTAGTGCAATAGTTTCGATACCTACGATAAGTTATACCGAGGATTTCATTATCTGGAAATTTTCTTAACTTCAGATGCATTCTGTCCCTATTTCTCAAACAGCGCAAAATTCCTGGGGTTATCCATGGTTTGATAGGAGTGGTGCGTCTTGTAACATATGGTTAGTCGTATTTTTGTCTATTATATCTTTTAGGGTATGTATTAACTTTTCTGCAGCGAAATTTACATCTTTGGAATCTAAAATGTGTTGAAAATTTGTAGCTTTTATGTCAGTTGTTATGCCTGTATAGTTTATTTTATTAAAGATTTGATTGTGTCGTATGTTATATTTCGGCTGTTAGAGATCCAGGGACAGAATTACAGTATCGTGATCAGTAAGATTAGATTTGACTACCAGAGAGGTACACGGAAAAATTGTTTTAGCTAAGACGTGATCCAAGCAATTAAGTACCCGAGTCGGTAATGTATGAGCTGGGGTCATTCCATATGACGACGTTAAATTTAAATACTGTGATGCGTGTGGGTCAGAGCTATCCTGCTTAATGTCTATATTTATATCCCCTACTAGTAGTACATGCTTGTATTTATTAAGCGATTCTAATAATGTGTTCAGTGATTGTATAAAAATATCCGTATTTCGAAAAGATGGAGGTCTATAAATTGATATTAACGCTATTGAGTTATTAATTATGGACACTAAACAATTTGCATTTGAAAACTGTGGTTCATAGGGTGTGCCTTATTTCGGCACTGCCCAGGTCTCAGATCTTGATTTTAACTAGACAAAAAATTTGTCGTTAATTTGTCGAAATTTGTCAACCAAAGCAAAAAATTTGTCGGTCTCCCGTTAAAGAGTTATAAGGTTTTATTTGTGGCAGTGCCGAAATAAGCTTATTTCGGCACTGCCCACTCGGGATCTATTAAACTACGAAACATAACAAAGATATGATTTTCTCCAGAATTAGTCGTCAATTTGTCGAATTCAGACACCAAGTATCAGAATTAGTCGACGTCCCGTTAAAAAGTTTTAAGTACTTCTTTGTGGCAGTGCCGAAATAAGCTTATTTCGGCACTGCCCACTCGGGATCTATTAAACTACGAAACATAACAAAGATATGATTTTCTCCAGAATTAGTCGTCAATTTGTCGAATTCAGACACCAAGTATCAGAATTAATCGACGTCCCGTTAAAAAGTTTTAAGTACTTCTTTGTGGCAGTGCCGAAATAAGCCTTATTTCGGCACTGCCCAAAAAAACTACACCACCTAGCGAAAATCTGATTTCACCCAGATGTTGCCTTGAATTTGTCGAAATTTGTCGGATATAAAACACAACTAGTCGATGCGTAATTAAAAAGTTACACGCATTTTAATAATTCACGTTGTAGTCAGAGAGCCTAACGTAGGCAGAGTAGAATAACACCACCCCATTCACATATGGCTATCGTAAAAAGCAACTAATGTAGTGCTAAAGAACACTTAAAGCATTCGTAGATCAGAAAACAGTATCATGCATTGACAAGCTTTGCCAGACTCTGAAAAAGGAAGGAAATAAAACGTTTACTGTTGCATTTTGTGCATGATATAATTTTGATGCAAGATCTCGGACTATACTTATTATGAGAATTATTAAAATGCGTGTAACTTTTTAATTACGCATCGACCAGTTGTGTTTTATATACTATGTTGCACTGAAACACACTCGCATTGTATTACATCAATGCGAGTGTGTTTCAGTGCAACATAGTTTAGAGTTGTTTGTAGGTGCAAAATAACTAATATAAATTAAGTAAAAACTTATAAAATAAAGAACTAATGGTAGTCATTTAGAGTTCGACTTCTTCCATTCCTCTAAATGGGATTCACTTTTTATAAGAATATAAGGCATTCCATCTTTCTTTCTCAGGTAAACATTGCCATTTACAGTCCAGCAGTACTCATATTCCAAGGCCTTGGCAGCCTCGCGCGTAAGATAGAATAGGCGCCGGGTTCTATATGTCACGTGTTCTGACACATAAATAGACTGCTGATCACCACTCATACCTAGGTGTGAGGTGTTAAGTTGATTCGAGGGGTTATCACGATTGAACTTTTTGACCATACTTAGGAATTGTATCTTCTGGAGCGTGTTTGCGAATTCCACGACAATTGTAGTTTGTTTGTTTTCTGCTTTGCTTGGTATTCTATACACGTCACGTAAGTCGTTAAGTTGTGTTTGCGACTGAATGAATGTAGATAGCGATTGAATGTACTGATAAAGGGTAGTTTTTGATTCCTTGTTAATTTTTGGTACACTTCTTCTTTTTTCTATTTCATCTATTTTGTCTTGCATTGCCGATAGGTGCAGTGACGCGTTTTTACGATCCCCTTCTAATTTATTTATTTTCGACTCAATCGAACCAATTTGGTCTGACATAAATTTTGTGGATTTTTCAATATCTTGGTTTGTGGTCTGGATGGATAAATTAAGCGATTTTACCTCAATAAGATGATTCTCAAGAGAGGTTAGTCGCTCGTTCTGCGACGCTAATAATGTCTGCATCATGGCTAAAATTTCATTTTTAAACTCTGTAAATCTGTCGCCCAAAATTTCTTCCGAATTTCTCTTTCTTTTATTAACACGCTCAGCTTGTCCCGTCCCTTCCCTCTGGACGTTACTCGGAACGTCAGAGTCCGATCCCGCCGGTGTTACATTGGTGCTACTGCCAGGAGGCGTACGCGTCACTTTAGGCATAATTACAGGTCGCGCGGCGAGTTAAGATCGCTCGGCAAAAGTAGAAGGGGCATGCGCAGTATTCACTTTCTAGGTCTATTTGGCGGGGCAGAGGAGTAAGGGGGGCGGGCGCGACAATACCGACGCGTAATTGGTGGATCAGTCGCACTTTACCTCCCGCCTCGCGTCCGCGCGTCTCGTGTCTCCTGGGTACTGTTGCGTACAAATTGTTTTTCGTATTAGTAGTAACTACATCGTAGTGAAAAAAATGCCGAAAAATAAAGTTTTCGTGTTAAAACTTTATTTCAAGCCAGGAAAATGGTTTACTATCAACACTACCGGATGATTAATTTTTTACTACATGAGGTACACTAAAACCACTTGCACCTTGCACTTCTAGCTAATCGGAACAATTTTAATTTCGAATGTTATATTTTTTGAACCGACTTGAAAACTTCTTAGTAATAAAGAAAACAAATTGGCGGGAAATCATTTGTCAATTGTTTTTAATCACACATCAAAGTTCTACGTACGCAACGAAAATGGAATTAAGTCGAAAAGATTTATCGTGAAAGGCGGCCTTCAACTGCCGTCAACGAAAATAATGTGGCTACTGTTAAGCGGCTAATTGAAGAAAACCCGCGGATTATCTAGCGTCCGAAAAAGTACAACTCGTCACCCATCCTGCACATAGCCTCGACCTAGCAACCTGCGATTTCTGTATTTTCCCCAAAATATGCCTTCAGATCTGTGTTCCTGTAGATAAAGTAAAGGAGTAAAGGAGAGTATTTTGAAAAGCAATAAACATAATATTTTGGTTATAACATGTTGTTTTTTTAAGTTACGCAAAACTTTTAGTGTGACCTACCTATATTATTAACTAAAACTTACTTTTGTTTTTATTTTTCTTAATATACTAGCAATAAATCACAATCAAAAAGTAGTGTTATTATAATTATGTTAAGTTACTAAGGGTTAAAAAAAGAAAATAAGGAAAAAAAAATTTTTTTCTTAGTAATTTTGTGCGCCATTGTACACATGCGCCAATTGCCCCCACTAGTTTTACCGAGCGATCTTAACTCGCCGCGCGACCTGTATTAATTATTGTAATAGGAAAATAAAGATTTATTCCCAATATTACTTGCGCAACGCCAAACCAATGCACAAGGTTCTAATTCGATATAATTAAGCTCAAGTTTGCAACTTCTTCATGAATTGTATTCCTAGTAGATAGCTCGTATTCTCTTTTCTACACTATATTATGAACTCACAAAGTACCAAGACATCATATATTGACGATAGTGTACAGCAGTCAGCACAGCACTAGCTTAGTCGGGCAGAAACTATGACAATGCGCATGCGCACTCCAACCCATGAACACACCCGTATGAGAAGGTGAGAAGGCACACGATGCGCGTCACAGAGGGCGGCGCTCGATGAACAGGGACAAAAGCTGTTTCGCTGGCGGTATGAATGAGTGAGACGCACACACGTAAAGTGATCCTTTCGTAGCTATGAGTTCTTAGTCCAACAAGTGTATAAATTCAAATTGTACCTTGTAATCTAAATTTTTCCCTCACTTCCTTCTTCGCTTCCGTATTCTTATTCTGTGGTAATTGCAGACAGCTATACACCAATCATGTCGTCCCACCTCCACTCACCCGAAGACGTTATATTTGTTTCAATTATTGCGCTTGGTTATGACTAACACGCTTAGAGGTGAGATGTATCTTTAGTTTATGTCTTCCTATTTTGTTATGAATTTAATTTTGCACAATTTACTTTAAATTAAGTATAATAAAAATAATATAGCATCTAATACACGACTGCTCACAACGGAGGTCCGAGGGGAGAGGAGTTACTGTATCATCATCATCAGCCTGTATCTACCCACTGCTGGATATAAGCCTTCCCCAATGCTTTCCACCAGATACGATCCTCCGCCTTCCGCATCCAGCCGCTCCTAGCCGGTTTCTTAAGTTCATCGGACCATGTAGTAGGAGGGCGTTCAACACTTCGTCGTCCTACGCGCGGCCTCCACTCTACTTCCCCATCTGCCATCACTTACTCGGCAGATGTGACCCGCCCGTTGCCACTTCAGCTTGCAAACTCTGAAGGCTATGTCGACAACTTTAGTTCTCCGTCGAATTTCTTCGTTCCGGATTCGATCCCTCAGAGAAGCCCAGAGCATAAGCCTCTCCATCGCTCGCTGCGCGACCTTTAGCCTGTGGACCAGTCCGATGGTCAGTGTCCAAGTTACTGTATACTGCTATAAAAAGCTATCACTGTAAACTGTCTAACACCACAGTGAAGTCTGACTATAGAAGGTGCTATGGTTCTGTGAGAAATGAAAGTTATTTTTCCAAATTCACTTGGTTTATAGCGCCACCACTTAAGTTTTTTTTTATACTATGTCGGGTGGAAGATAAGCATACGCCCCGCTTGATGTGTACCGGTTACCGTAACGCTCGCAACATAAAATATCGCTCGCTCGCCGCCACCCCCGCTGCTAACGCAGCATCTCCATCTTTTCTGGTGACCTTAGTCACTCGCAGGAACACATCAACCATCAATGGGAATTGTTATTTGGCTGCGGTATTCTGTGAGGTGGAGGTACATTCTGAAGTCGGGTAGCTTACAATTACGCTCCCTACCTCTCTCGCCAGAGCTTCGTTTGTCGGTCAGCAGGTTGCACCGGGTGCAGGTGAAGTTGGCTTTGGTTCAAAGATGTTGATGAACCACTTACACCCCATCAAACTAGTTACAATTTTACACGATTTAAAATACCAAGTTATTAAGTTCCTTCAACCAATATTTAAACTAATACCACAGTATAAATATTAGTACTACGTACAGTATGGCCACTCCCTGCCGCTCTCTCGTGTCGACCTCACCTCCCCTCTGAGACAAATCTGGAACAGGGAGGTGTCTCAGAGGGCAGCACGCACATACACTCATTTACGCTCTGCACAGACGTCATTATTTATGTTGTAGTAAACGACGCGACATTTGTATGGAGTGTCCGGGGTGTGCTAATATTATTTAGAGACATGGTGCCCAACCGGTAGCTCGCACCTGGTAGCCCGCAGCTTGTTTTCTAGGCGCCCGCGAACAAAATCGGATAAGGAATACACAAACAAGACTTTAAGAAGCTTTCTGAAAATGTGAACAGCCAAGTGTCACATTAGCTTTTTGCTGTTCTGGTCTATTCTGTTTTGAAGTGTAGTAAGTGTGTCATTCCAACATAATAAATCTACATATGTTTTTTTGTTAACTTGGCGGTGCCCACGAGGTGTATCGGGATTTTCAAAATAGCCCTTGGAGCAATACGTTGAGAGCAACGACATGCCGGATCAACGTTTAAGCAAGAGCTTAAACGTTGATCCGGCATGTCGTCGTCAACGCTTATTCATCCCACTGCTGGGATACCCTCAAATGAAGGGGGTTTAGAGCATACTCCACGCTGCTCAACTGCGGGTTGGCAGAGGCCAGTGTTTTCAAGCCGCCTAAAGGCCACTGACTTGGTTTAACGACTGTCATCAAATGACAACAACCGGGACCGACGGCTTAACGTGCCCTCCGAAGCACGAAGGAGCTCGAGATAATATAAACCCATCCATGGACAGGCTGCGGTCGAGGTTGCTTAACTTGCGTGATCGATTAGAGTAACACGCGCAACGACGCCATCGAGCTCCTCGTCCGGCCAGTGTCCCTACTTAATACGTTACGTAATTTTGACTATTTCTATAACTACTTCGTACCGTATTTTCACGGATGCTATGCATGTAGTGGCTCACCATCATCCTTAGGGCCTCGCCTGCACATGGTGCCCCCTGCTAATAAACAAAAGAAACTCTGGCGAAAAGAGAAGTTGTCCATGTTGCGCTCTACTGGGGCAGTACCTCCACCTCGCAGAAGAACGCAGGAGCGGATTAAGGATTAGGCAACCTAGGTACGTGTCTAGGGCCCGTAATTTTTGGGGGCTCGAAAGTGTTATTTTGGAAGTGAAAACTTCTTTATTAGGCCCGGAAATACAATGTTGCCTAGGGCTCGCTTTAGCCTTAGCCAGCCATTGGAAGAACGTCAAATAACAACAACTCAGACATACCATTTTCACTGGTTTCTCCATTGAAGACCCCTGAGGAGCAGGCGGTGGAATTCGCCGCCGGCAGCAGGCACTGAGAGACGGAAGGCTGCGTACTCCCCGCTAGTGACTGTCGCCGTACTATGTTCATGCATTTCTCCAATTTACTCTGAAAAAGCGACCAGTTCAGAGTTTTATCATAATTTAAGATCTTTTTAAAGGAAAAAATCCACAGAATAGGATATAATTTACATCAGATGGAAAGCTTAGCAGCAAGGATAGAATAAAGTTCGTAATGCGCCATACAAACTGTTCCAGATTTGTCTCAGAGGAGAGGTGAGATCGACACGAGAGACAGCCGCTCACTCGTGTCGACCTCACGTCCCCTCTGTTTGATTGGCTGTATATAGTACTATTACTTATACTGTGAACCAACCTGTACGTCTACTTCTTCATCAAATGAACACAATGAATCAGCAATGCCCCTGGTTTCTAGAAGATTTTCCTTCTTAATTTTCAAGTCTTCCGCGACCTGTTGCAGCAACCACGTTCGGCGCTGTAAATCTTCCACGCGACGCCGGGATATGTTGCGATGGGACACTAGATATCAAAAATTAATTTAAATTTTATTTAAATAACAAGGTTCCTCGTATTCACATAGTATTTCCAACTCAAAACCAGTTTTTTTTCTTCACATACTGTTGTTGTTACAACGGTAATCTGTATATGTTTTCACAATGAAAAAATATACAGATTACCGTTTTTATGAGCAAAAAAATTGGTTTTCTGTAAAGTCGGTTTACAGACGATAATTTTACATGATAACGTCATAAGAAAGCATCGGCCGATGGAGTGGAAGAAAGAAAGATGCGGCACAAGCCGAATGCTTAGGCCGATCGTGCCTCTCTATAGCTTGTTCCGCGCACTGGCTTGCATGCTCGGCTCAGGCGGAACGTGACAATGAGTCATGCTTTTTCGTGCATGCAGCTGGCGTTCATCGATTTATAAGACGTTATCGCGTCAAAAATATAAATAAATTTCGTCTGTTACAAGTCATGTTCTCCAGTCATTATGCTTTCTTTTCTAGAAAGACCTCAGTAAAATAGACAATATTATAGCTTAAGGGGAAGATGAATTTAACTTACTCTTCATAGATATTTTATCAGTGAGTTGCTTCAACTTCTCCCGAGCACTGATGACCCGTGCTTCTGCATCAGCTACCTTCTCCTTCAGGTCCGTATGCTGTTGCCATAGAGCCAGTTGTTCAGGCATCGCAACGTTGTTGTCACGCTGCAAATCGACATTGTTTACTGGGCGATGGAAATAGGGAATGCAATCTCGTTCTCACGAGATCTCGCTGCGAGGCGGCGGCGGGGCCTGAGGTAGCGGTCGGGGGACGAGGTCTAAGCGAATCTAAGCGAGACCTCGTCCCCCGACCGCTACCTCAGGCTCCGCCGCCGCCCCGCGCGAGATCTCGCGAGAACGAGATTGCATTCCCTACATGGAAATTATTGAGTGGAGCGAGCGGGACGCTTATATACCCCGAAAAGTCACTTTTGGAAATAAATAGGCTCCAAAACCACTGAAACAAATTTGATGTAACTTGTCACAATTAAAGACCTCGACATGCTTGAGGTTTGTGTCAAAAAAAAATTCGATCGATCATGTCCTTGAGGAATGATTATCAAATACAATTACCATTGAAATCAATGGAAACATACACTCAATGAATCTACTCGCTCCACTACAACCTCGATTTCAGCCCTGTGGGCTGAAGAAAGTAAGAATCCGGCAAAGTTTTTTTTTTTATATGACAGATAAAATGACTGACCAAACATTGCAAAAGTTAAATTTTAAAGCTTCCTACTTTTGTCTAAATTTAAATTCCTGACCTTACTATACATTAGTCCCATAAAAATTGCAAGCGATTCATACATCTTTTTTATTGGGACATGGCATTTAACAACCTGCCTGAAGGACACTGAAGTCCAGGAAAGGAAATGACGAAATTACACGCTTTATGTCATCTCGTCGCATCCACCATGCCGGCCTAGAAGGTGCCTCTTCACATTCCTTTTGTGGTATTATGTGTTTGTTACTAAATGGATTATCAGTCTCTGTCGTCATACAACTCACATAGTTTTGAGTGAAAAGGAACAACATTTTATGAAAGAAAGAGATAGAATAATGTTAGGTTAGGATATAAGGAGTTAAAGATAGGGGTTGCCATCCATTCGAGTTTCGGATTTATTCTAGTTTGGAGGGAGTCCAGGAGCGAGTCCAGGAACATCCTGGTTTCATTTCTAGTCCAAGCTTAAAAGTTTTAAACCACTCGCTCCATGCTGCGAATGGATTTCTTGTCAAAAAATAAAAAATAGTACTAGAACTAAACAAAAACACTGATGATATATCGGAGTTTCGTGATTCAAAATGTGGAGTTTTCACGATTCATGTCCTGGTTGCTAGCATTTAAAGATGGCAAGTGACAAAATGGCCTAGTTAGAGATGAATAAAGTTTACGAACAATTCTTTTCTTACAGTTAACAAAGAAAAAAATATTATAATGTTGATACCTCACTAAAAGGACTTTTCTTACTCCACTTCTGTACATCATCACAGAAAACTTGGAGTCTCTTTTGTTTTATTTTGTCCTTTGCTTCCACATGCTCCATGAGGCTCCGCCACACCATGTAGTATTGTCCACGACACATTCTAGAACATAAAACATGGCCATCATCAGGCTATGACAGTACATAGATACAGCAGTACATAGGCCTATGCCTTCTGTAATTCCACCATAAGAGATACTCTTTTGAATGCTGAATTGTGAGATGTAAGTGGTTGTGGCACAGATTACATAATAGTTACTACGTAACAGATACTTCACTCAGTAGAAAATTTCCGAAACCTACTGCTATAATAGCCTACTCCGTCGCGTCAGCAACCGCTGCATGCTAAAATGTGCCTAAATGCTCAAGCGTACAGTTGTGATTGCTTCGCACCGCGCGATCCCACAGCCATCGCAGGGCTTGAAACGGCCCGAGACCGCTCGGCCGGGCGGTAGGTAATTATAGCGCGCAAGTACATGGAGTGACGGAGGCCTGGTATGGGATATGGGATGTATGTGGTTCATGAACATCTTTGAATCTTATATTTCGCGGTAGACCCTGCTGACTGACAAACTAAGCTCTGGCAAAAAGAGAGGTAGGGAGCGTAATTGTAAGCTACCCGACTGGGGAATGTACGTCCACGTCACGGAATAACGCAGCCAAATAACAATTCCCTTGAGGGTTGTTGGGTTCCTGTGAGTGAGTAAGGTCACCAGAAAGGAAGATGTTGCGTTGGCAAGGGGAGTGGCGGCGCGCGAACTATATTTTACGTTGCAAGCGTTAATATGGCTACGGTACTCGCTTCACATCAGGCCGGCCGTATGCTTGTCTGCCACCCTAAGTAGTATAAAAAAAAAGATTGTGCATCTAATTAAATTTGTGTAGACCTGTACAAATTGGCTTTCTTTTACTTTTTATTGTCTTTTCAGCTAATTTTTGCCACAAAATGAAAATGATATGTTAATTTACATGCCTGTAACTTGGTGTGCATGAAGTGACATTAAGGACAATGCATGACAATCTTTTGATGTAGAAAATAAGTCGATAAAGAAAATATCGAGGTCTCAATGTATATAATTTAAATTTATTTAGGAAGGCTTGTCTCTATTATTCTCTCATAAAAAAAATGGGATGTTTACGTAAATAGGTGCCTGATTGTCCAATCTACACTAAAAATAGACAAAGTATTTGTATTTTTTATTTTGCAATGGATTCACTGACCCAATTTAAAAAATATTCTTTATTGCACAACAACAAGTACACAAGTAGACAAGTATACAGCAGTGAGCTTATCTCTTCAAGAGATTTCATCCAGCCAACCCTACTATGCATAAAGAAAATTTACATGGTTGGAAGCGCAGCAAGCTAATGCATAACTTCTTATCTTAATATCTTTTATATAACATAAATTATTAATTTAAACTTAAGTAATTCTACCTTTAAGTGTATTATATTACAAGGCTACTCATGAACCAGTACCATTCATCATAAGTACAGGTCGCGCAGTGGTTTAAGATCGCTCGGTAAAAATAGTGGGGGCAATTGGCGCATGTGTCGTACACAAAATTATTAAGAAAAAAAATTTTTTTTTTTTCTTATTTTCTTTTTTTGATCCTTAGTAACTTAACATAATTATAATAACACTAGTTTTTGCTTGTGATTTATTGATAGTATATTAAGAAAAATAAAAACAAAAGTAAGTTTTAGTTAATAATATACGTAGGTCACACTAAAAGTTTTGCGTATGTAACTTAAAAAAACAACATGTTATAACCAAAATATTATGTTTATTGCTTTTCAAAATACTCTCCTTTACATTTTAAACATTTTTTCATACGATTGAACCATTTTTTAAAACAGGAGGACCACAGATCTGAAGGCATGTTTTCGTTTCCTTTTTAATATAACAATTCACGTCGTAAACCATTTTCCTGGCTTGCTGCCGTGTTAAAACTTTATTTTTAGGCATTTTTTTCACTAAGATGTACTAAATACGAAAAACAATTTGTACGCAACAGTACCCAAGAGACACGAGACGCGCGGACGCAGTGTGGGAGGTAAAATGGGACTGATCAAACAATTACGCGTCGGTATTGTCGCGCCGGCCCCCCTCACTCCTCTGTTCCGCCAAATAGACCTAGGAACTGAACACTGCGCTTGCCCCTTCTACTTTTTCCGAGCGATCTTAAACCACCGCGCGACCTGTATTAGTATTTTGCTTATAAAAAGCTACATGATCAGCAAGTAACATAGCGTCGTTGTCGTAACGTTTTTATAAACTATTGTAACCAAACTATTGTATGAAAAAACTGCTGTGCTTATAAGTACTATACAACACACTATGACTACTATTAAGCACATAGCAGTTTTTTCATAGGATAGTTTGGTTCATTTACCAGTTGCAATTGTTAAAATTATAAAAAATGCACATAGCAGATTTTGGTTTGACAACGACGATAGGATACTTTATAATACCTGTGTGAAGACAGGACTGGTCGCTAGTCACTGATATTCACATTCACTAACTGCAGTAATTTCACAGTGCACACAATGTGCTACGTTAAGCAATTAAAAGACCATCGCGGAGTGGGCAAGTTACTTTCTGCAAGACCAATGCGACGGACTTTAATCTGCCTATTTAATAAAGTTTTTGCATATATGCACTCTTAGGTTCTGTTGCGAGTTCGTTCAGCGAACAGTGACAACACACCTTCGAACACAAATTTCTTTTTCAATTTTGACAATGTTTTGATAAAGTATGCCCTAATCGAGGCTCTTTACAACAAAAACATTACTTACTCTGATATTTTCTCTACAGACGGCACTTTTTCTGGTGGACAACCCATTCCCAAAAGCCATTCTGTAAATTTATGAGGCACTTCGTCACCTCTTAATTTTTCACAATTCATATTTATTTATGAAACTCCACGTGAAATATAAATAAAAGTGTAATAAAAATTCTAATAATCTAATTTTGATGGTTTCAAACAAACGTTTCAATGAGCAAGTTTGAATTATATTTTGACGTTTTTAAATGTCAAACGCCAATGTTTACTACATTGGCGTTTGACATTTAACAATGTCTACCAACCTAAAATGTGTGCGAGAATGGGGTTGGCAAGTTAAAGCTGATCTCAGATGGCGCCACCACTGTACGAACCTTTGTCATTTATCATTAATCGTTTCGGATTTGTTTGTTGCGTTGATTTCTTGACAATTTTACGACTTAAAACATGTATTTCAATTGGAAAATATGCGAGTTAATAATTAAAATAGTTAATAATCTATAATAATAAAAGGCTTTGTCCTCACTGACTGACTGACTGACTGACTGACTGACTCACTAATCAACGCACAGCCCAAACCGCTGGGTCTAGAGATTCCAAATTTGGCAAGTAGGTGCCTTATGACGTCTAGGGGTGCACTAAGAAAGGATTTTTCAAAATTCATCCCCTAAGGGGGTGAAACGGGGGTCCAAAGTTTGTATGGGGAAACAAAATTAGTTGGACTATTTTATCCGAAACTTTACACGAGTACTTCTATAGATAAATGAAAAAACACGTGTTCCAGGATTTTTCAAAATTCAACCCCTAAAGGGGTAAAATGGAGTGAAAAAGTCTGAAAATCGTCATGGGTATTGTTTTCATGGTATATCGGGTCGCTGATTACGAAAACAACAACTATTTTATAATCCAACATAGCCGACGTGACATAAAATCCTCCCCCTCATCATCATCATCCCCCTATGGGGGTACGATGGAGTTGAAATGTCATAATATCAATATGGGTGTTGATTCTATGGTTTTCTGGGACGTCAATTACGAAAATCGCATCGATTTGAAAATATAACACAGTGGACACGATATAACTTAAAAGGATTTTTCAAATTTTTCCCCTAAAAGGGTGAAACGGAGGTCCAAAGTTTGTGTAGGGAAACGTGGCTAACGTGACCATCATCATGTAATTTTTTTAAACTTTGATTTAACCTTTTTAAGCTGATGGAATGAGACTTGTGTGTTGACTGAAGTGTTACGCTAATAGGTTTTTAAATTTGTATTTGGCGTAAATCAGTGCTTATACGATCGCGGGCGGACGGCGCGGTGAGGACGGGACGGGTGTAGTAGTAGTTATCTGGAAAGTTCTTGCATCCGTATTTAGTACAATTATAGGTGCTAGATGAGGGTGGTTGCGTTGCGTGTTAGACTTGACTTGGATAATCTAAAAAGCGCGAACTTCACGCGAGCGAAGCCGCAGGCAAAAGCTAGATAGTAAAAGGCTTTGTCCTCACTGACTTGACTGACTGACGCACTAATCAACGCACAGCCCAGACCCCTGAAGCTAGAAACCTGAAACTTTGGATATGTGTTCCTCATACAATGTAAGCGCGCACTAAGACGGGATTTTCCGAAATTTCACACCTAAGAGGTTAAAATAGGGGGTTGAAAAAAAAACCCTCTTGGAAACCGATTCACCTACGATTTTGAGACTTGGTAGAATTGTTGTATAGAAAAAAAAGGGGATGTTTATGGGTAACTGATTAACTTTTGACCAGCGCCCAGCGAAGAAATTTCAAAAAATGTTATATTTATATTTGAATTAACTTATCACTAGATGGCGCTATACCTAGCATTTGTACAGCGCGCTATGGTTTCGTTATTAAGGAAAGGGTATATACGAGAGATTATTTCAAACCATGGGGTTATCCATGACGGTTTATCGCTCACTTCATTCCAGTAGTTACCCCCGGAGGTAATCCATCGCGCGCGTAGGGCGTAAAAGAAACTGCGTACTTCAAATGAAGTTACATCTGGTGTCGAAAACTAATTGAAAAACATATTCTAAGTACCGACTTTCCCATAAAGTCGGTACTTAGAATAGGTTTTTACCTACTTAATGAATTTCCGTATTTTTCAAACAATGAAGTGAAGATTCACTAAATTTATATTTGTGGAAGGTGTGATGATGCCCCATACCATTATAGCTTTGGAAGGTGATGGATCTGGCCTGTTCCGCTCCATCTCCTACCACTTGCATGGAACGGAGGTGTATCATCAGGAGGTTCGTGCCACCATTGTTCACGTATTAAACAACTGGAACGATGAGTTGTTGAGTGAGGACAGTAAAGGATGCGCTGTTGAGGAATCTCTCTTGATAACCCGCATTCCCATTATTCCATAAGACCACCCAGTTCAATTTAAGAGACTTCACTTCAATTTCCCGTAAAGGTGTTTCGCTATGACCATTAACAAAGCTCAGGGGCAGTCTCTAAAGGTCGCTGGGGTTGACTTGAGACAGGACTGCTTCTCTCATGATCAGTTTTATGTAGTTTGCTCAGGAGTAAGATCTCCTGGAAGCATTGCAATTATTGCTCCTGGTGCGAATGCCAAAAATATTGTTTACCGGGACGTCTTAACCTAAATGGTGTATGTTTGTGATAATGGTCAATACGAAACAAAAATAGAGGCAAATCAGGAGTGTTCCCGTAGCGAAGCACAGGTACTTTGCTAGTAATGAATAAAATGGTTAATAATATTTATCGCTTCGAGCCACAATTTTTTAAGTTTCTCATCTCGAGGAAACTGGTGGCCTCCAGTTTATCTACAATTTGGTACACAAAATCTAGGCATTTTCTCAATAATGGTCTCTATCTATGAATTCACTACTAAATTTCATACAAAAACTGCTTTGTTAATGGTCTTTGCGCTGCTAGCGCGACTTTGACAGTTGTCGACCCCATTGAGAGACCATGTCATGTCTCAAAATCGCGAAGTAAGTTTAACACAGTTTAGTAATAAGAAATCTAGAACGAGTCTTGAAAATTGTATGTAGTAAAATGTTAAAAAAAATACGGCTCTTGAAGTGTGGTCCTTCAATCTTCACACGCTATACCTGAGATCTCCGGAAGTATCATTAAAATAAAGTTAATGTGCTTACAATCATTTAAAAATGTAATGTGCCAAACTTATTCACTAAATACTTAACAGTTCACAAAGTATCAAAACTAAAAAAGTGTAACGTTTAAACTATGGTTTGGTTTTTTGTGAATATCATTCAATCTAATCAATCGAGCTATATTTTTTTCAGTCGAACATTTTGTATATGTATCTTGAAGCATTTTGTATAAAAATATATGGTACATAAATATTGGCACAATTTAAAGATACGACCTGTAAAATTTAAGTATACCTACTGAGGTTTCGAGCATTTAGTACCAAATTGATACAAAATGTTCGAAACCTCAGCATGTGCATTTATAAGCTATTAGCTGAGATAATATTTTTTTTTATTAATTATGTGAAAATAAGTCACATAGGCTCATCATACTTTTTACTTACCCCAAAACCTAGGCCCAGAGCCAACGCGTCTTGCAATACCTACATGTAAAAGTACGATCTTTGATAAGAACTGGTACTACATGATGATAAAGATTTTTAACAGGATACCAAGAGAAATAAGGGAGTTAAACGCAAATCTTTTTAAAATAAAGCTAGCTAGGTGGCTTTTAGATAAATGCTTTTATGATCTAAAAGATTTATTGACAGAAAACTATTAATCAATTTAAAAATATTAATTGACATGATAATCTATTGTACAATGTTTATATAATAGGCTATTTGACTAACATTTTTTTCGGTTTGATATGTAGGGACGTCTCCATAATATAACCATAGGTGAAAGAATTAATTCGATAGCACAAAAATCTCTCGAGATATGGTAATTTGAAAATCACAATTTTTAGACTGCCTCAAAACGCTCCATACAAAAGACTACCGAATTATGACGTCACAGGTTTGTATTTTGTATGCATCAAATCAGAAATTTGTACGACAGCTATGTTAAATATTACGTTTATATAATTAGTATCACAATAAAAGTTATAGCATTTTTTATTGATTCTCCAATGGAAATATATTTTTTTAATAATTTCATACTTTTAAAATGGACTTTCCCGCCAAACTTTGATCGACGCTGAAAAATGTCTGACTGAAGATATTAGAATGAAAGTTTGCAGATCTTTATAGTTTTGTGTATTTTACGACATTGTTAAATAATTTATAAAAAATTTAAACAATGGAAAATAGCCTATTATGATTGAATTTGTATTGATTAGTATTGTATTAACTGACAAATATTTAAATTGTATCTTACAAATAAATTAATAATATACCTACTTACGGACATACCTGTAATGACAACTAAGTACCTGTAACTAAGTTTTTGCATGTTAGTGTAACCCTGGCGGGACATGTATGAGCATTCTGACATAGATGTAACACCGATGTACTTACCATGTGCCATAGCAAATAAACGATTTCATTTCATTACTTACGAAGATAAAGTGTATTATTGTAGTGTATAAAGTATTATTATTTATTACTTTATGAACTGTTATTCAGTGAATAAGTTTTGCCCTACTGGGGAAATAAGTACCTCCACCGCACAGAATATCGATACAGCAGTCAAATAACAATTCCGTAAAGGATTGTTGTGTTTCTGAGTGAGTGAGGTGACATAGTAATGTAATATGGCTATGGTCATCGCTTGACATCAGGCAGGCCGTATGCTTGGCTTCTACCCGACGCGGACGTAGTATTAACTTTTTTGAGACATTATAAATTTATTTTATAATACTTCCAGAGGTCTCGGATATACATAGTGTGAGGATTGATAGACCACACTTCAAGAGCCGTATTTTATGTTATACCTAGTTAAATGTACTGTGGTTAGACTAAACTAATTTCGCGAAATTATTATGACATGGGTCCCTCTATTGTTCTTAGGGTCCCTCAATCCTAATAACACACACTACGAACAATAACAATAGCTTTACGACTCTAGAGAAAAGTCCTTTAGATCCAGTATTTCTACGTACTATTTTTTTTTTCACTTTGTGCCAGCCTTTATTCAGGGTTTTGCCGAAAAATATTTTCACTTTACTTTTTCACTGGACTTTTATCACCGTATCTCAAGAGTTTCCTCTGAGAAATTTTTAAACCACTAAGGTCACAAATAAGCTTACCGTCTGAAGTTAAGCAGTTACGCAGCCTGTTTATATCGATTTCCAAACCACCTTGAAGACTGCGAAATAAAAAGCGACCGTGGCTTAATCAGGCTTGCAAACTTTGCTATGAAGCTTGGACCACGCACGGCTCATGTTAATAAGGAGACTGGTGTTTCTGAATTGAAATCATTCCCATCTATTCCCGACATAAGTAATGCTTGTAATATAGATACTTATAGACAACTGATGAATTTATTTATCAGTTGTCTATAAGTATCTATATTACAAACCAAGACAAACGGACATGTTCATGCACACAAATACTTGTATTCTGCGAGGATCGAACCCGCGACCTCGGAGTCTAAAGTGTCTATTGCTAAGCTTTCGATCACCCGGCTCGACATTGGAGCCAAAATGGAATGTACAATGCGGTTTCAGAGGTTCCACGTACCTTCCTGCCAAGGTTTTCCCAGGAGTATGGGGTTCTTCACGGCGTGTAGGAATATAATTTATTTGATCATACACTATCATTCACTACAAAATAGTCGATAACTCACGAGTGACGTCCCTGTTGTTTAGAAGCTGGGAAGATTGCTTATTATCAGGCGGGTCGTATGGTAATTTGTTCATAACGTTCCTAATGCGCAAGTCCCAAAATGTCGACAGGGTGAAAAACGTCCTTATGCCAGAATGTCTATGCTTGTTCACTGTTTTTGACATTAATCTCGACTTGTTGAACATGGTCTCGTCGGATGCTAAATACACATACGAACCACCTGATGTAAAGCGGTTACCGTTGGGTATGAACGCTAGCAATGACAGTAATGTTCCTCACGCGCTGGCACCCTCCGCTCCTAATGCAGTAACTTCTTACAACAATATTTACTGACATTGCTATTTAGTTGCGGTATGCAAGCGATGTAAATTACAGGCGGAAATATTTAAAACCGAGAGCAAGTACCTAATATTACCTCCAATAGCTTTTAACTAAAGAAAAAACAAATACTTATTGTAGTCAGATATGGAGATATTTCACTTTTTTATATGAGGGGGGCAAACGAGCACGTGGGTCACCTGATGGAAAACAATCGCCACCCGCCATGAAGATCAGCAATACCAAGGGATCGCCGATCCGTTGTCAGCCTATACTCCTTCCTTTCTTTCTGGTGACCTCACTCACGTGCAGGAACACAGCAACGCACAAGGTAATTATTATTTGGCTGGCTGCGGTATTCTGTGAGATGGAGGTAATTCCTCGGTCGGGCAGCTTAAAAATATATGCTATGCCCTACCTCTCTTTTCGCCAGAGCCTCGTTTATCAGTTAGCAGGGTGCACCACGTTCAGGTGAGATTGGTCTTAGTTCAAAGATGTTGATGAACCACGTACACACCAATACTGGAAGACCGCGGCGCTTAAAATTCTGACGTCGCAAAAGTAAAGAATAGTGTAAATTTTAGACGTCTCAAAAGTAAAGAATAGTCTAAAATTTAGACTATTCTTTACTTTTGCGACGTCAGAATTTCTTTAGACACTAAATAGCAATTGAAACAACGAATGTCGGTGAGTAATTGCATTTATTTAAAAAAATATGCTTTTGGTAGTTAGCAAATACTTTACACCAAAGAAATTTTAACAAGCAGTCTGATACATACTACACAGACCTAGGATTTTTCGCTGATATGTCTATTTGCCATGCCATGTGCGAGTGATAATGTATGTACCTGTGTATTTATTTGAACAACTAATAAAAATAATGGTCGATTTAAAAAAATATAAAGTGGTAAACAATTCTCGATTTTTAATAAATAACATTACACTTTTTTAACCAATGTTCTGTCAGACACAGAATGTGAATAGTGTATTTTTCTAGGAAAGCCTTAAATATTTTGGTAAACTGAGGTCAGGCTTTCCTTTTGTGTCCGTGAGAAGTTCAAGTCTACAGTCAAATAAATACAATTAGTTTGTTTACAACATTGTAAACTGTGCTTCAAGTCCTGTAAATGTACAACCACGACGTTAACGCAGGGACTCCGTCGCTGAAGCACGATGGATACGTATCCAATCACTCGACAACTTGATTGGATTACTTCACGTTTACCATTTCTCCATACACTCGATACTTATTCGCACAAGGATCATCAAATTCACTTGTAATGTACAAATTATAACTTATAGAATGATCCTCATGTGAATTAACCGTTGAATATACTCACACCCCACCCACTCCATACAAAAGTGGCGTTTGCTACTACATAAACAATGGCGTAAGTGCAGCTCGTAAATGAGCGTGTGTGCATGTGGCGCCATACAAACTGTTCCCGATTCGTTTCAGAGGGGAGGTGTGGTCGACACGACAAAGCGGCAGGGAGTGGCCATACCGTACGTAGTACAATAGTACTACGTACGGTAAGTAATAACTTATACTGTGATATACTACAAAGTCGAATCTAAATATTCATTTTCACTGGTCGACCCTGATCGATTTAACCCGTTACAATTATATACCTATGTGTATTCAGTTTATAATAAACATAAATAAAACATTTTTTCGTGGTCCACTTCTCTTTTTGATTCAAAACATACCTACTTAACTTCCTTACTTTGTCGTATAAAAAGTGGTGATTATAACTTTTGTCTCAGTAGTTCAACTTTCAGGAGGATTGTAGTAAGTTGAACTACTGAGAAAAAAAGACTCACTAGTTCAACGATTGACCTGATTAATTGAACTAGAAGGAACTAAGGGATAGGGAAGTCGTTACTCCGTCCCCGCATTCCGGTTAACAACGTCAAAGTCGTTAAAGTCGTCGTCGACATCGCAGTCGATATACAGCATGTGGGTATTCCTCAAGTCTGATGATAGGGTACCGACCAAATGTTATTTTTTAAAATAAATTACTTTAAAATATATAACTTTTATTTCGTCTACATTTATTTCAACGTTGCAATCCATTCAAAATATAATAAATAAATATTTCTGGACAATTTACACAGCGCCATCTAGTCCCAAATTAAGCGCAAAGCTTGTGTTATGGGTACTAGATAACTGATAAATGTACTTAAATACAATTTTTTTTTGTAAATACATACATATAATACATAGAAAACACCCAGACCAAGACAAACAGACATGTTCATGCACACAAATGTTTGTCTTGTGCGGGAATCGAACCCGCGACCTCGGAGTCCAAGTGGCCATTGCTAACCATTCGACCACCGAGCTCGTCAAATAATACGTAGGTAGACTGTCTACCTTGATGGTCGGTATGGAACGTATAAGTTTTGTACCGACCTATTTTAAAAGGGAAATTTTGATAGATCAAACCTATTTTTTTTTCAATAGCGGTTATTAGCTAACAAGGTACATAATGAGTACCAACTATTCTTGTAAATATAATACTTAAATTCGTATTTTCTATCGTTGGTCCATACGAGACGAGTGCGTTAGAAGCCAATTTCAATGCAATGTTTCTATTAACCGAGACATTATACGATAAAAAAAAATCTCTCTAGGTACTAAATAGAATAATTGAAGTACTATATTGCTCCAATGCATAACGAATAAATAACAAATTCAATGTTAATTTTAGTTTTTACCCGATAAATGCATTCCAATTTTACTAAGTGGAATTTTCGTAAAGCCATTCGATTTCTTTGATGAGAGATTGTTTGTATCAATTACAATTAACATTACAAATAAATAAAAATCCGTTACGACCATTAGGGGTAATAAATAAGAACCGACTTTTATCGGTTTTCAACACCTGCCTCCACTTCAAAGACTGAAGAAACCAAACCAAAGAAGCAGTACCTCTGCTTATCCAGCGGGCTCTTTGCCTGTGGGCGACCTGCGTGACAAAAAGGAATACAACAAAAAGGATGGAACGGTAATTCTTCATCATCAGGTGAGCCGTTCGGTACTTAGAAGACGAACACCAAATTCAGGAACGTAGCTACCGCTGTATCAGCCGTATTAATGATACGGCCCCCCCGGGCTATAAGGGCAGCGCCGCGTTCGGTTCGGTTTGAGGAGATATTGAACCCCCCCGGTCTTAACGAATGGGCCCCCACCAAATTTTAATACAGGGTCCATCTAACGTAAGCCACGGCACTGACCAAATTACTACGCATAAGTCCTGTTTTGAGAATGCAAACGAAAACACACAGTAATACAGTGACACGAACCCATAATAATCTCTGTTTAGTTGTGTTCCTGCAAGGACCAGAGCCTGGTGGCTTCATAAGTATCTATACCCTTGATTTTAAAGTGGTACCATCTACTTTTTCCGTAGTGCCTCATGATACTTCTGAGAACAATCGTCGATATGTAAGCCGATATTGCACGCCACGCACTCGGACCTACATCTCAGCTTGCAATAAACACAGTATTTTCGGATGCGTGTTTTAGTCCCGGGTACATAACCAGTGGGAACGGTGAAGTGGTTACTATACGGACCCGTATTTATAGTGGATGGCGCGGGTGGGGGTGGGGTGGCCTTAATTCCAAATCGATCCAATAGACTGTCGACCAGACAAGAGCGGAAATCTCGATGAGAGAGTTTTTGTGACCCTTCACTCTTGGAGTATATAATATATGCGTTCAAGACGCTGACGTTCAACATTCGCTTGAACAACTTTTTGTACCATACGCGAGTTCTCCTTACTACGGGATACAAGGACAACATTTGGTCCTTCTTGTCTATGCCCCTCATACAAACATTGTAGTACCGTATTAAGGTGGGTTTTCGTTTGCGTTCTGGAACGTCATAGTAGAAGTCTAATCCATGGTATGTCGAGATGGTAGCGACGTTTCTGCGATCCTTCCATACCATGAGGTCGACGTCCCCACTCGTACAGCCCAACATTTGCCCCTGCTGCATAGGAATTTTACCTACTTTCAAGTCGTGAATCTCCTTCGGGACATGCTCGGTGTTCGTCCTCAAAGTGCCTACGACATCAAAACCGAGAACTTTTAACACCCTCGCTAATGCTGGACTATTATAAAACTTATCCATCCACAAAGTATGGCCTCTGTGCTCCAAACCTCTCACTAATCTCAGGATGAGATTTGGGATGTAGCCGGGTATTAAGTCACCAACGACTGGCTCATCATCACGACCTGGGCACACCTCGAACTTATACAAATACCCGGTTTGTAACTCACAGATCTCGTAGCTTTTTATGCCCACGGGCGTGGCCTTATTCGCTCCGCACTGCTTGATATTTAGCCGGTCTTTCCATTGCGTCAACGAATCGTCGATGGTGAAGTTCTGCCCCAAATTGTACAGAAATTGAAATCGCTCATTGAGATGAGTAATTATCGGCGCAATTTTGAATATTTTTGCTTCCTGAGATGTAAGATTAGAAGCGTCAAGACTTTCGTTGTCTACGAAGTGGAGGCAGCGAGAAAGCAACTGAAACCGGTTGCGGCTCATTACTTCCGAGAACCCAGGAGTTCGGAAGATAGAGCTGGTCGTCTGCCAATACTCGGTAATATCAATTTTATTTAATACACTCATAGCTAAAATCAACGCAAAGTAAACATATAATTCTGCGACATTTGTATCTTTCCAATTTTTGAGGCGGCTTTTGACACCAAGCTCGTTCTCCATAGCGTGCGCAATCAGTTGCTTCGCGTACTTGTTGGTCTGCTCTGCAATATTTTCCATAATGGTGTGGTTCCAAATTTCCACGAAGGAGTCAATGGGCGACACCACAGGCATCGTAGGGCCAGTAACTGGTCCGGAAAAAGGTTCTCGTCTCGCCTCCATTGGTATGGGATTATTCGGCAGTGGCTCCCAAACAAAATTAAACATGTCTGTAGGACTCTCTGGTTTAGGTTTTAAAGAAGGAGGAAGAATCAGGTTCAATCTTTCTACCTGTTCAGAACCTAGGACAGGAAGAGTCGCCGAACGTTCCTCAGTTGGCAGAGCATTAGGCAATGAATGCGAACCAAAATTAAATATAACTGATGGGCTATCTGTTAGATTATCTATATATCTGCTAGATTCTATAGAGGGAGTGGGAATGAATTTCGCGCCTCCTCTCTCTCCAAACGTTGAGCCGGGAAGAGGTGCCGAACCATCACCACCACCGTTGTGGACATGAGAATGACACTCCGCCGGTTTCTCCTCTTCATCACTGTCCATCCATCCGTACTGTAAAGCTAATGAGTGGGTCGGGTATACCTGCAGTTGACAATCCTCCTCGTCGTTTTCTTCCTCAAATTCATCTTCGCTACCTGAAACAATATTGTGACGTTATCATGACCCTGATCAGCTTAAAAACTTTTGCTAGGAAAAAATAATGTTACGCACCGAGGCTAACAGGAATCCTGCGGCTCTCATTGCGGCTCTTTTTTGCCAAAGGGGCGACACGCCTTTTCTTGCGAGGGGTTTTAGGCGTACTGCCAGTACTGCTGCCTGTCGTGTTGGCGTCACTGCCGCCCGGAATGTTGCCAGTACTGCTGCCTGCAGTGTTGTCATTGCTGCTGCCTGCCGTGTTGACATCACTGCCACCCAGGGTGTACCGCTCGATGCCACCGCACTCCATGGACCTTTATTTATTTATATTATTTTAATTTCCAATAATTTTGACGCCGTCGCTCGAGTAGCTAGCAATAGCCAATTTGATTCCAAGGTCGCGGGTGCGATCCCCGCACAAAACATTTGTGTGCATGAACATGTCTGATCTGGGTGTTTTCGAGTGGGAGCAATTCGTTTTCCGATGGGGTTGCATTGCAGTTCTAACCTAACCTACTGATCTGTAGCACCTCGTTTCTGAAAGTTAAATTTACTGCGTTCAATACTCTGTAATTGAGTGAGCGAGCGGAGCGAACGAAACGCTTATATACGCCGAAAAGTCATTCTTGGAAATGAATAGGCTCCAAAACCACTGAACAGATTTTGATGAAACTTGTCACAATTAATGACCTCGCCATGCTTGAGGTTTGTGTAGAAAAAAAAATTGAGATCGATCATGTCCTTGACGAATGATCATCAAATACATTTTCCATTGAAATCAATGGAAAACATACACTCAGCGAATTTACTCGCTCCACTCAACCTCGATTTCGGCCCTGTGGGCTAGAAATCGGCCTAGCGTTACGAACCCACAATATAATAATAACAATTACTTGAATTTCTGTATAAATTTCTCTATTTATCTAAAACTAACTAGGGGAAACTGTACAATGATTGGCACTCTAAGAAAAATCTACCCTAAATTTGTTAATTATAATTTATGTAACATATTTAGACGTAATTTACGACATATAAGGTATTCTTTAATGTATTGTTATTAAAATAAAAACACATTTAGTACGAAAAGGAAACATTTTTATTAAAAGAAAATAGAAAATATTTAAAAATATCCAAAAGTACAGTCATTGGCACTTACAGCACAATTATTGGCACTAACTTACTAGTAATTGGCACTCATCTTAGTATGTAATTATGGCACATTTTTAAAACTGTAAAAAAATATCGAAAAATATATAATACTGGTAGATACGTTCTAAACATACTCCTTTCCTGACTCGTCATTTAAAAATTTGAACAATTCTAGTTCACTTCGAAAAGTGTCCCACCTATCAGCTACTTTCCGTAAAGGCTTAGGGAGAATAGAATGTTTGGTTTGGTTTGTTTGGATATGGCTTGAACATTTTGATTCAATAAATTTTCTTTATTATTCTTACATTCTTGTGAATATTGTGTGTGTTGCCAGTATAGCATGACAATAATTATACTAGTTTCGATATTTTATAAAATACGCCAGTGATTGGCATTGGAAATAATATAATAATTAGCACTGCTGCTAACCGTTGCAATGATTGGCACACACGAAAATGTAGTGAATAGCACCACCTAAAGTACAATGATTGGCAGTGCTGACAATTGTGAAGAAAGAAACGAAAAACATTTTTGAACTGTGATATTAATATATTCTAAAATCTAATTTAATTGGCTATACGAGTAAAAACATAAGAAAAAGAAATAAAAAGTAAAATGTAGTGATTGGCACAGGTGCCAAATTATTGCACTTCCATATAAGCTACTTGACCAATAGTTGGCACACTAATAAATTGAGGAATGTTACCAAAAATAAGGAAAATATAAATAAAAACGGTAACATTACTTAGAATTAATATAATTAAAATACTTCCCACCTTTTACTAAGTCAAAATCGTAAAAAAACAATGGTTTTTACATACCTCTTCTTTGTCGAATCCGTTAAAATTTGCGGGAAAAAACAACATGCCTTACGAGCGTTCTTTTTTTTTAATGCTGTGTTGCCATAATAATCTGGTAAAAAAGTCTATTATAAAATTGTTAAAGTGTTGCAATGCTAGATTTTAAAAATAACAGAGTACATATTGTATTGCCATGACAATTCTTAATATCTCCGTTTAAAGGTTAAAGTGCCAATGACTGTGGGGATGCCAAAGTTAGTACAAGTTACCCTAAATCTAATCTAAAAAAAAATTAATGAAATGCATTAGTGTGTGGTTACATGTACACACACTAATGCATTTCATAATTGGTCTCATTTTTTCTGTTGATTGCCAATCTTTATTATCATATGAGCTAGCTCGATGGCGTCGTTGGGCGTGTCAATCTAACAGCTTATGCGAGTTAAGCAACGTCAACCGTAGCCTGTTAATGGATGGGTTTAGGTATTTATCTCGAGCTTCTCCGTGCTTCGAACAGCACGTTAAGCTGTCGGTCCCTGCTGCTGTCATTAGATGACAGTGGTTAATCCAAATCAGTGGCCTATAAGCGGCTTGAAAACACTGGCCTCCGCCAACCCGCAGTTGAGCAGCGTGGAGTATGGTCAAAAACCCCATCGATTGAGGGGAGATTCGTACCCCAGCAGAGGGATGAATAACTATGTTGCTTTTGTTAGTTTAAAAATAAAGTAAACCTCATTATATTTCCATCTTTGCCATCCGCCGTCGCCGCATCACCGCGACCGCACAACGAGCTCCTTCCTCGAGAGCGCGCGCTGCTGCCACGACCGCGGACTTTACGCTTGGTTACTCTACGCGCCTGCGCACGTGCTGCTTCGCCCTTCTCCATTTTTCTAGCAAACATGTTTAGTTTCCATAAGTTGTTTAAATATATTATTCGTACTTATATGTAAATACTATACTATTGGTATTGAGTTCAAATGGTTTACTTTTGCTTATAATTTGAAGTTGGTCATATTATTTCAATTCAAAAAAATAACCATTGCGTCGCCCATGACGGAAAGATAGTTTTAATCATTGTGGAGTTGTACCCAATACAGCGTGTCCCGGGATAAAGTGTAACCCTGAAAGGGGATGAATATAAATAATAAATAAATATTGTCAGACAAATAACACAGCGCCATCTAGCCCCAAAGTAAGCGAAGCTTGTGTTATGGGTACTAGACAACTGATAAACAAACGTAAATAAATACATTTTTTTTTGTAAATACATACTTATGATACATAGAAAACACCCAGACCAAGACAAACAGACATGTTAATGCACACAAATGTTTGTCCTGTGTGGGAATCGAATCCACGAGCGTTGGTATCGAAGCCGCGTCATTGACCGCTACGCCACCGAGCTCGTCTAATAACATAGATCAAAAATGTACGTGTAAGTAGTCAGAAATGATGAAGAAGAGAAAAATAAAATAAGAAAAGAAAGATATATGTTTTCTATTTTTGATTAGGATTTTTATTTTTCGCTAAGGACTCTTATATAGATTCTTGTATAAAAATATTGATTTCTTTCAAAGTAATTGGTTGATTTCATTAAAGTAAATAAAAAAAAAATTTGTCAGTTAGTAAGCAAGCAATGAGAATATGATACTAAATAGTCAACAAAAATTATTTTGATCTAATTTCACCCCCTTTTAGGGACACACTGTATTGGGTACAACTTCACAATTATTATCTTTCCGTCATTGGCGATGAAATAGTGCGAAAATGAAAATATATGTTATTTTTTGAAAAAAAAAAATATTACCTACTTCAAGTTATAAGCAAAAGTAAACCATTTCAACTCAGTACCAAAATGGTTTACCTTTGCTTGTAATATAAATCTATTGTTATTAAAATAAATTTCGCATTTAACAGTCAAGTCGGCCATTTTTTTCTCTTCTCTTTCTCTATTTTCTCCATCTTATTTTTAATTTTTAGTATCCAACACAGGCAAAATGAACTTAAGATCATCAGCAAAAAGAGGAAAATTTTAAATAAAGTTAGAAATGACTTAGAGATTTTGAGTATGTTAGAAGACATATTTCCAATAATTTATTGAAAAAATTACCTAGACTAGCAGTAATATCATTAATGCATTACCTAAAATTAAGGTAAATATTTACACAATAGCATTATACCAGACTATTTCAAAATTAATGAAAATTGATGATTGAAGAGACATTCAAATCTCAAACCTCTAACCTAACCGAGATTACAGCAGTATAGCAGTTTTCTCCACAACATCAGCTCGAAATCTAATCATCTGTCCCAGAGACCATTCTGGCTGTTATCAAATAGTCAGAGATAAACAAGAGGCTCAAGGCATTCTCATCCATACCTGCATCACCGACACTATGATACTGCATAGAGTCCTTTGTGCTCAGAACTCAAGGTACAAAATAGACTCATGGTAGCTGTGCTACAACATGACAGTGAATGAGAAATTGCTGGTGGGAAGTTCCAAGTAAAACGTGGTGAATATCATAAAAATTTCAAACACCCTAGACAACCTAAACACCATCTTCCAAGCAGAATTGGTATCACCAGGGCGGCACAGGTTGCAGCGAGAGATATCAGAGACCTTAAATTAAAAATTATCTCAGACAGTGCATCCACATTGCATGCCCTACAAAACAACACCCTAACCTTGTGACCTTATTCTGGAGTGGCAAGCAGGAATACAGTAATACAGCAATAGATCAAAGGACACAGCAATTCAATTGGCTAGTGTTGTGGGTCCAGTGCTGCAGCACCGGTGACACGTCGACCCTCAGTGGATCTTTTGTGTTCTCCCTAATCCTTTAGTCACTCTCCCCTGATTGTCTGGAGACATGTTCCATGTACTTCAGTATGCCGCTTAATGGAAAGAGCCTGTAGTCCTCCAGGTCCGGGTATGCCTTTCCTAGGATTTCCATTTGTTGTTTTCCAATTGGCAATAACACAGCTGATGAACTGGCCAAAAGGGGATTCGGAACAACGGTACTATGACTGGAACCGCTACTGTCCATACTCCAAGCCCAGATAAAAACATGGCTGTGCAATAAAACCAAGGAAATTCATCTAACTGAATGGTAAAACAGCGAAGGATACAGACAAACAAGTAATGCACTTCAGGTGGCATCAAAAAGGATTGCCACTAAGCTTATGAGGCTAAAAGGGACAAAATTTGCAAAGCTATAGGTATCTAAACCGGCCACTGTCCCCTAAACAAACGGGTCAGAAGCAGATCGTCCCATTCGCAACTCGTCCATATTGCTACTTGTCCCATTCACAACTTGTCCCATTCTCAATTAGTCCCGTTCGCGTCTCGTCCCATTCGCAGCTAGTCCCGTTCGCGTCTCGTCCCATTCGCAACTCGTCCTATCCTCAATTTTTTTACGCAACTCGTCCCATTCACTACTTGTACGGTCTTTGCTCGCATTGGGTATATGACTAACTAAATAATAAAAAATACTGCAAATCATTTATTTTCTTAAAAAATATTATTAAGGTGAAAAGCAATGACTTTAATCAAAATTACCCTGAATTATCTAAATTACCTATATATAATAAAAAGGCAAACAAAATTCTTTTTAAAAATACAACAAAAATCGCCATAAGTGACCGTGCTTACACAACATTTTACAAAATAAGAATATTCAAATTCTTTAATTCATAAAAAAACCATTAAGCTGTTTCCCCATAACAAAAATCCCCATAGGACCCCGTGCTTACACAACATTTTACAAAAAATAATATTATTCAAATTCCTTAATTCATAAAAAAATAAAAAAAAACATTAAGCCGTTTGACGAATCCCTCCCTGGGCTATAATGTTACGTCAAACGGCTTAATGTTTTTTTTTTGCAAACATTCAAATTAACATCCTGGTAATCGTTAACAATACCACAAGTTGTAATAAAATAAAAATGGGACGAGCTGCGAATAGGACGAGATGCGAACGGGACACGGACTCGGAATTGATCAATCGTGTTTATTTTCACAGGACTTTGTGAAAGCACGAATTGCAAACAATTTATATACGGTTCAATTTCAGAAATCTAGAACAAGTCATAATCTTCTGTATATTATTGTGGAATGCTCTACCTACTGAAAGTAGAAATCAGGAAAGCCAATACTCGCAACTTGTATGACTCGTAATTCTTTTCACAGAACAGTAATGATAGGATTATGCAGAGAAATACATATGTACTTACGGTATTATTTTATCTCACCTCACAAAACATATCCAATTCACAATTTATTTTACACGAAATTCGCGCCACTTGCATTTAGTTGACTAGATTTTATTTGTCATGTTTATATAAACATCTTTATAGTTTCTATGCCGACTGGCCGATTTGATTTCTAATCAATATCTATGGAATTTAAATCACTAATATGTACTTCTCTTTGGAAACGAAACCAAACAACAAAGTTATTGAACAAAACAAAAAAAATTAAAACTACCGGCGGCGAGACGAAATACGGAATCCGGTCATTCCGGACAATCCCATTTCCCAAAGAGTGACAGACAATCCGGACTCTATCAACAGTGTTGCCCGGCTCTGGAATCAATGTTTTTAGTGCCCCTCTTTGCATATAATTTCTTTCTTAATCCCGGCTTCAGTGACATGCTGAAAAATATGATCCTGAATCTTTTTGTTCCTCCATTACATGTAATAAGCAAACAGTAAAGACGGGATGAGGGAGTCCTCCACCCTTCCCCCCCAATTCCCACCACTGTATCTCCTGTGTACCAGTAACCAGGCTTAATAGCGGCGACCACCAAAAAAGGCAATGAACAGAGAAGTTCATTACAGTCACGGTCAAGTAAAGCTCAACTGCGTAACCACGGATTTTAGGTATATAATACTATTTGGGACCTAAAACATTGAGTTGTTGCCTAACATATCGATTCCAATAATAAGAATTGCAAAATCGTTTGAACGCTTGGTAATTCTCCCTTGTACAGGTCGCGCGGCAAGTTAAGATCGCTCGGCAAAAGTAGAAGGGGCATGCGCAGTATTCACTTTCTAGGTCTATTTGGCGGGGCAGAGGAGAAAGGGGGGCGGGCGCGACAATACCGACGCGTAATTGGTGGATCAGTCGCACTTTACTTCCCGCCTCGCGTCCGTGCGTCTCGTGTCTCCTGGGTACTGTTGCGTACAAATTGTTTTTCGTATTAGTAGTACATCGCATCGTAGTGAAAAAAATGCCGAAAAATAAAGTTTTAACACGGCAAGCCAGGAAAATGGTTTACTATCAACACTACCGGATGATTAAATTTTTACTACATGAGGTACACTAAAAGCACTTGCACCTTGCACTTCTAGCTAATCGGAACAATTTTAATTTCGAATGTTATATTTTTTGAACCGACTTGAAAACTTCTTAATAATAAAGAAAACAAATTGTCGGGAAATCATTTGTCAATTGTTTTTAATCGCACATCAAAGTTCTACGTACGCAACGAAAATGGAATTAAGTAGAAAAGATTTTTCGTGAAAGGCGGCCTTCAACTGCCGTCAACGAAAATAATGTGGCTACTGTTAATATACTAGCAATAAATCACAATCAAAAACTAGTGTTATTATAATTATGTTAAGTTACTAAGGGTTAAAAAAAGAATATAAGGAAAAAAAATTTTTTTTCTTAGTAATTTTGTGCGCGATTGTACACATGCGCCAATTGCCCCCACTAGTTTTACCGAGCGATCTTAACTCGCCGCGCGACCTGTACCAATATGTATTATGTGCGATCGTGCAATTTTTGTGCTGTTTTGACTTGTTTTGCACTACGAAAGAATCGTGTGCCTTATTTCGGCACTGCCCAGGTCTCAGATCTTGATTTTAACTAGACAAAAAATTAGTCGTTAATTTGTCGAAATTTGTCGCCCAAAGCAAAAAATTTGTCGGTCTCCCGTTAAAGAGTTATAAGGTTTTATTTGTGGCAGTGCCGAAATAAGCTTATTTCGGCACTGCCCACTCGGGATTTATTAAACTACAAAACATTGCGAAGATATGATTTTCTCCAGAATTAGTCGTCAATTTGTCGAATTCAGACACCAAGTATCAGAATTAGTCGACGTCCCGTTAAAAAGTTATAAGTACTTCTTTGTGGCAGTGCCGAAATAAGCCTTATTTCGGCACTGCCCAAAAAAACTACACCACCTAGCGAAAATCTGATTTCACCCAGATGTTGCCTTGAATTTGTCGAAATTTGTCGGATATAAAACACAACTAGTCGATGCGTAATTAAAAAGTTACACGCATTTTAATAATTCACGTTGTAGTCAGAGAGCCTAACGTAGGCAGAGTAGAATAACACCACCCCATTCACATATGGCTATCGTAAAAAGCAACTAATGTAGTGCTAAAGAACACCTAAAGCATTCGTAGATCAGAAAACAGTATCATGCATTGACAAGCTTTGCCAGACTCTGAAAAAGGAAGGAAATAAAACGTTTACTGTTGCATTTTGTGCATGATATAATTTTGATGCAAGATCTCGGACTATACTTATTATGAGAATTATTAAAATGCGTGTAACTTTTTAATTACGCATCGACCAGTTGTGTTTTATATCCGACAAATTTCGACAAATTCAAGGCAACATCTGGGTGAAATCAGATTTTCGCTAGGTGGTGTAGTTTTTTTGGGCAGTGCCGAAATAAGGCTTATTTCGGCACTGCCACAAAGAAGTACTTATAACTTTTTAACGGGACGTCGACTAATTCTGATACTTGGTGTCTGAATTCGACAAATTGACGACTAATTCTGGAGAAAATCATATCTTCGCTATGTTTTGTAGTTTAATAGATCCCGAGTGGGCAGTGCCGAAATAAGCTTATTTCGGCACTGCCACAAATAAAACCTTATAACTCTTTAACGGGAGACCGACAAATTTTTTGCTTTGGGCGACAAATTTCGACAAATTAACGACTAATTTTTTGTCTAGTTAAAATCAAGATCTGAGACCTGGGCAGTGCCGAAATAAGGCACACGAAAGAATCAGAGCATCTCTGAATTTAATAAAAAAAAAAAAAAATTTAAATATAATATTTTAATTTAAATATGGGCTGTAAATATACAAACAAGTATATGGACCGACTGATAAGAACCTTAGCCATATTAACGCTCGCAATTTTAAAAATATCGCTCGCGCGCCTCCACCCATGCTGCCAACGCAGCATCTCCTTCCTTTCTGGTGACCTCACTCACTCGCAGGAACACAACAACCCTCAAAGGAATTGTCATTTGGCTTCGGTGTTCTGTGAGATGGAGGTATATTCCCCAGTCAGGTAGCTTTACCTACCTCTCTTTTCGCCAGAGCTTCGTTTGTCAGTCAGCAGGGTGCACCGCGAGCAGGTGAAGTTGGCTTAGGTTCAAAGATGTTGATGAACCACTTATACCCCAAATCCTATTAAATGATCGGGCTTGACACGTGATGAAAAAGAGATACAAAATAAAAGTCTTCTTTGAATAATTTGACAGCCCTGATTCGAACAATCGGGGCTGTCGAATTATTCCAAGACAAGGGAAAAAAAAAAAAAAAAAAAAGTCGTGCAAAATAGCAAAAAAATTGCACTGACGGTTTTACTGTTGACCTATTACAAGTATTAGTGGAACAAGAAAATTCCTGACGATATTTTTCGGCATGTCCCTGAAGCCGGGAATACATACTTAGGAATGTAGAAATAATACAAAGACGGGCTTAAAAGAACATTGATTCCAGAGCTGTAAGAAAAGAAAAAATGATCGAATGAATGTGAAAAGTGTTTTCCGTCCGTCGCGTTTTTTATTTAGTTTTTAAAATGTTAGGAAATCTCAAGGAGTTTATTTCTGTAGTACAAGATGGATTCGGTGTTAATAACAATTTGAGACAAACTTTGCAAGAAGTACAGAGAGTAACTAACATTTTTAAGGAGAAGCAGAGAGTTAGTAGCGAAGCAAAGGTAAACTTTGGAGTTGGAGGTGCTTTACTGGAGAAATATCAGGAAGATTGGGCAGAATTGCATGCGAACGCCGATAAAAATGCTAAAGCAGCTGATGCTGTTGATAATCTTATAGTGGAATTACACGACGCGACAAAAGTGAAATTACAGAGTGCAAATGAGTTTACACAGCATTTGACCCAATTACCCAACCTAACAGCAGCAGTAGCGCAGTGTATGGAGAGTTTGAAGAACGTGCAATCACTCATGAGTAGTGTCGAAGAGGAGCTTGTCTTATTTGAGGATATCGTAGAGAGGAGTGCAATGGAAAAATGGAAACTGGATCATCATTACCATCTTACATTGTATAAAGAGAAAAAAATGGGTAAGTTTGTAACGACGAGCTCGGTGGTCGAATGGCTAGCAATGGCACTTTGACTCCGAGATTTGACTGCGGATTTGATCCCAGCACAAGACAAATATTTGTGTGCATGAACATGTCTATTTGTCTTGGTCTGGGTGTTTTTTATGCATTATATGTATATATTAAAATTGTAAAATATGTATATATTTAACAAAAAAAAGCATTTAAGTATAATATCAGTTATCTAGTACCCATAGTACAAGCTTAGCTTAGTTTCGGACTAGATGGTAGTGTGTAATTCGTCCAGGAATATGTATTAATGTAAATATGTATAGATCCAATTACATAATACTAGCCAACCATGTAATACATATGTATTTTTTTTTACACTACATCGGGTGGCATACAAGCATATGGCCTGCCTGATGTGAAGCAATTACCATAGCCATAACAACTATCGCAACATGAAATATTGCTTGCACGCTGTCACCCCCACTATCAATGCAGCAACTCCTTACTGCTGACCTCAGTCACTCACAGGAACACAACAACCCCCATGTATATAAACTTAGTACCTATTTACAGGCAATTTGATTTACACTACTTTGCGTGCTTCTGCCACCAATTAGTTCATGCAAACTACTGCCGGCCGGTACCCATTGTAACGTCGTATGTGACATACATCGTTACATGGAATGTAATTCCAATAATTGTCTTTGTACTTCCAACTGATTGCCAAAGCCATAAATTTTCTCTTTACTTTTTTGATTGATGGATTGACGTGACTTGTCAGTTTTGACAGTTTCACTGGTCGATGTCTTTCCGGCGGCGGGCGGACGTCACTTGTCGACCGACCTTGTAGCTGTGATGGACTGATTATATAGTAATGATCTAATGATCTAATTTTATCTTATAAATCAGCCTATATTTGGTTGATATTAATAATTATGTAGCTGTATTGTTTATTGGTACGTATGATTTCTATTAGATTTGGTGAAATTATGTCGTTTGGGTGTCAAGATGTTTCATAGTAATGCGTTGTTTCAGATTCACGCTAATCAAACTTATATGTTGTTGGTTTCCTTCTGATGTGACGGATTGTTAGTATAATGGAAAAAAACGGTGAGTAATTGTCATGAAATCCATATTGGCTTTCAAAGCAATCACGTTTGTTATAATATAATGCTAATTTAACCAATGTTTGTTTCAGCCTGATGTGGCGTTTTTTTCTGGAGTTTTTTTTTTTCTTTTTCTTCTTCCGAAGTTTTTTTCTTCCGAAGTTATTTTTTGGATGTTTTGTTCGGGGATTCTCTCCGAAGCGTTTTTGGGCTGGTGTTATGGGTGGAAGGCTCGTTGCTGCAAGCTGGGTACCGGCGTGGCGTGGCGTAAGGCTGCTTTAACCTCCCATATCATGTTTTGAAGACCTAAGGTCGGATCTTTTATGTTTATTATTTTACTCATTAATAGAAGCGTGCAAAGAGTCATCGAAAGTTATAAAGAATCATACAAAATCATAGAAAGTCATAAAGAATCATATTATTTCCTAGATTGTCTAATGCGATCATATGATAACTATAGGGTTATGACCTAAGTGCCATTGTAACACCTTATGCTACCTTAGATTATTAGTTTTACATTCTATGCAGAGGAATAAAGCAGAGTGAACTTCCTATGGCTTTATTTTCATTTTTCTGTCTCTCCCTGAAGATTAGAAGTTCAGTCTCCCCGCTTAATAGCTATCCGCATATTTAGGGTTGGTGGTTAGCCTTAAACCTCCTGGCGCCCGAAGTAAGTATTATCTTTATTTGTTTCTCCTTTATACCGTACAACAAAATTTCTTTCTTTCTTTCTTTTTTATAAAAAATATTACAATTGTCGCCTGCGAACAGGGACTTGATATAGAATGTTTATTATTTGTTCATGATTCTTTGCACTGCTATTTTGTTAGTTTGTTAATGTGTTTATTGTAACACAATGTTTATTATATTACTGGTTTATTGTACTACTTAGTTACAATAAATAACAGTTTATTTATACCCACTTTACATAAAGTAGGGTTATGTTTTGAAATCTATTTTGTTTCTTTAACAAAGCTAATATTAAAGCAAGTTGTTCTGTAGTTTTGTACCTATTATATAGACTTAAAACAATTGAATCTTACTGTAATCTTAAAGTAATAGTTAACTTTAAATAAATAGTAAATTAAATTCATAAAATACTTTAATATTGTGATAAATATTTGCTTGTTGCTATTCTGGTTGGACTTTGCATTCTTTGTTGAATACTGCTTGTTTTACAAAAATATTATTGTTGTTTAAATATACTACTGTTTTGCTAAATGCAAGTCAAGCTTATATGAGCTATTGGATAAGGCTTTAAAGGTGAATAAACTTATTGATAAACATATTATTAAGTGAACATCATTGTGAATGATCTTTGCACACTTCAAATAATTGATATATTGCTATATTTTACAACGTTAAATACTTACGGCTTAATGCACTTTTGATGCTTTAACTTTTTCAACCGGGTTGAATAACATCTTACTCTTTTTTTTTTTGTTTTTAAAAAAAATTCTCTTTATTCGCAAACATGGATAAAGGTATTCAGGTTCCATCCTTGCCTGAAGATAAGCATACTGAGTTGCTGGTGGGTTCTGCTGACAATACAGTTGTGAGTGAATTGATAGATGTTGCAGGAGTTCCTGAGACTTTTTTACCTAACAGTGTCGCACATAGTTCAATGACCCATTGTCATTCGTTTAATACCATGAATGTTTCAGTCAAAGAAAATATTAAAAAACATTTGCCTTCTATGTATAAGTTACCAGATTTGAAACGTAGTGGAATTATTTTTGATGGTAAGTCTTGCATTAGAGAATTTATAATGCAGATTGAAGAATACTTTTTATTTAAAAACTTTGATGAACATTTTCTTGTGGCTTCGTTCACTGACCTTTTGTCAGGTAGTGCGCTTAAGTGGTTCCGTGCTGTTCGTGTACAGATGTCTAGCTGGCAAGATTTAAAAATAGCTTTATTGAAACAATTTGATAAAGTAGATTATGATTACTTTTTGGAAAGTGAACTTCGTACTAGGAAACAAAAATATTCTGAGTCGCTTCCAGATTTTATTATTGATATTAGAGATATGGCTAGTCGGTTGGCTGTTCCACTTCCAGAAGTTACTTTAATTCAAATTATTAAGCATAACATGTTGAACATTTACACACCTTTTATATTTGGTAAACAGATAGTTTCTGTTACTGATTTTCTTTGTCTTAGTCGGGAATTAGAAGTTTTTGTTAACCGTACACCCCCTAAATTTATAAAACCTTTGAAAAATTTTGCTGAAATCACTGCTAACAATGATAGTAAGCGTATAGTTTGTTTAAAATGTCAGTCCCTTGGACATGTTTATAAAAGTTGTACCAAATTCCCTGGCGTTGTTTGTTTCAAATGTCATAAAGTTGGTGTCACTTCTGCAAATTGTGATGTGTGTAATGCGGGTAACGGTACCAGTTCAAAAAACTGATTAGGAACCATCGAGCACTGGTTTCTAAGAAAACTGAACGTGTCTCGATGTTGAAAAAAGCAAGCTGTGCCCCGGATGCCGATACTATTAAACGTGAACGTAGCGATTTGTTGAATTATTTAAAATTATTTTCTCAGAACATTAATTCAGCTCCTGTTTTGTTTGTGAAGAATAAAGATACTAGGCCCTTTTTGGAATTTACCATTAATACTTATATTTTTTCTGGATTGTTAGACAGTGGTTCTACAATTAGTGTTTTGGGTGCTGATAAACATTTAGATTTTTTGAATTTGGGTTTTCAAATGAAACCTTGTGATAGCTCCGCTAACACGGCTGATGGTACCTCAAGTAGGATCGTTGGTTCTATGGTGTTGCCAGTTACTTGTGATGCCATTACTAAAAATATAGAATTCTTAATAATACCTTCATTTAAGTCTCCTATTATATTAGGATTTGATTTTTGGTTAACTTTTTGATATTGCTAAAGATTTATGGAAGAATATTATTTATAAACGTACGGAAGAAGCCTTAGTTTCTGCTCCAGTTTTGCATTGCCCTAATTTTGAAAAACCTTTCTTTCTTCATTGCGATGCTAGTTCCGTTGGAATTGGTAGTGTATTATGTCAGGAAGATGAAAATTCTGATCAACATCCTGTAGCTTATTATTCTAGATCTCTTAGTAAGTGTGAAAGAAATTATAGTACCACGGAAAGAGAACTGTTATCCATTTTAGATTCTATTGAACATTTTAGACCTTATATTGAAGGAATGAAGTTTACCGTTGTAACTGATCATGCTTGTTTAACTTGGTTATTAAAACTTAATAATCCTACTGGTCGTTTGGCACGTTGGGCAGCTAGGATATCCCAATTTACTTTTGATATTAAATATAAAAAAGGTTCTTTACATTTAGTTCCTGATTGTTTATCTCGTATAAATATTTCTGCTATAGATACTCCTAGTAGTAATATAATTTCCCCCGATGAAGATATCGATGACCCATGGTATAAAAGAATTTTTGTTGAATGCCAAAGGTTTCCTACTAAATATAAAAATTATAAAGTAGAGAATCAAACCTTGTATAGATTTTGTAAAAATAAATTTGACTCTTTTAGTCGTTTGAATTGGAAAATAGTTATTCCAAAAGAACATATCATCAACACTATTAAATCTAATCATGATGATATTAATTCTGGTCATTTAGGAATTCATAAAACTATAAAGAAATTAAAACAACATTATTTTTGGATTGGAATGTTTAATGATGTACTTAAATATGTAAACTCTTGTGATACTTGTAAGGCTTATAAGTCTTCTACTAATCCTCCTCAAGGAATTATGGTTAATCCTAAAAAAGTTGATAGGCCTATGCTTATGCTTTCTATTGATATAGTTGGTCCTTTCCCTAAAGCTTATTCAGGTCACAGATTCTTACTTACTGTGTTAGATGTTTTCACTAAATATTGTTGGATTTTCCCTATGATAAATGCTACTACTAATGTAATTTGTAAACTTTTGGAAAAGGAAATATTTCTCAAGTTCGGTACTCCTAAAATATTTGTTTGTGATAATGGTTCCCAATTTACTGCTTCTCATTTTGTAACGTTTCTGAAAGGATATAATATAGATAAAATATTTTATAATGCACTATTTAGTCCACAAAACAATCCTATAGAACGGTATCACAAAACTATAGAAACGTGTATAGCTTGTTTTGTTAAAGATGATCATAGAACGTGGTCTAAGTTTTTACCTCATGTTCAACTAGCTTTGAACAATAGTGTGAATCTTGCTACGGATTTCACACCTAATTTCTTAATGTTCGGTAGAGAACTTATTTTTGATGCTTCATTGCACCGTTTTAGTAATATTGATAATTTAGATGAATTGGAACTGGGAGATAGAAGTGAATTTGCTACTTCACTTAATTCTCTTAGTGAAATATTTGTTAGGGTTCAATCCTCTTTGTTAAAATCTTATAAGCGTAATGCTTCTCATTATAACAAGGGTCGACAAGTCATTTCCTTTGCTGTGAATGATATTGTGTGGAGAAGGAGTTTTGTGAAGTCTAATGCTCCTGTTTTCTTTTCTGCTAAACTTGCACCTAAGTTTCTTAAATGTAAAGTTATTTCTAAAGTTTCCCCTAATGTTTACCTTCTGGAGGACCTGGACAAAGGTACCACAGGTCGCTACCATGTTAAGGATATTATTAAATATTAAAATACTTAGTTTTTGATATTACAGGCTTTGGTCTTGGTTTTGTTAGCGGTGAGGATTTTTCGTCTGTGATAGAATGATGTATGACAGGATAATGACGATTTGAAAGAAGGATGTAAGCAAGGACAATTTCTTAACTTCTATATAGAAGCAAGAACTACAACTGTCTAAAAGACTTAACTTAGGTTTTTCTGAATTTATTAAGTTTTAATAAATTTACATATTGGCTTAATTCTAAATCTGCCTTTAATAACTTTCAACATGCTTTGACTTCGCAAAAACATATTTCAACGTATTCACATCATTGGATCTTATTCTTTTTGTTTTATTGCCACATTATTTGATAATCACTTTATTCTTGTATTATCAATTATTGTGATAATTATTTTTGGGTGATATTGTCATTTTACCTGATATTGTTTGCTTTCTCTTTTGTATTTGGTGTATTGAGTATACAAATATCTTTTGTATTTTATGTCATTTATATACCAATGTTTTTTGTGTATACTTGTGTACATTTATGTGTTGTATAGGCTAAGCATTGGATTTGAGAGAAATTACCTAATTGGTATTGTATTCTCGACCTTTTATGAGGCCTTTGTGTTTCTTTGGTTTCTACTTACCACATTCTGGTGTAGAAAAATTACTTTTGTTTTGAAGGAGTCTATCGCCTTGTTATAGTTACTCTGGATTTTATTGTGATTTCTATCACTTGTGGTGAAGAAATTCACAATTTTATACGCATTTGTGCCCGGAAAGTCGGTGGAGTTGAGCCGATCACATTTGTTGGTCTTTTATACGCATTTGTGCCCGGAAAGTCGGTGGAGTTGTGCCGATCACATTTGTTGGTCTTTTATACGCATTTGTGCCCGGAAAGTCGGTGGAGTTGAGCCGATCACATTTGTTGGTCTTTTATACGCATTTGTGCCCGGAAAGTCGGTGGAGTTGAGCCGATCACATTTGTTGGTCTTTTATACGCATTTGTGCCCGGAAAGTCGGTGGAGTTGTGCCGATCACATTTGTTGGTCTTTTTTTACAGCTTTTGTGCCCGGAAAGTTGGTGGAGTTATGCCGATCACAAAACAGCTGATTTCTTTCTCGACTATTGCAGTCATGGAAGTTTTTTATTTACTTGGCATTTTTGTTGCTGAGGTTATGATGTTGTTTCAGGAGTTCAGAGTTGGATGGAGAATGAGTCGGTGGCGAAGGAGCCCAACCGCACTTAAGTAAATCGTTTGGTTTAGGTGGTAAGAGACAGTAGCGTTGGTGCTTAACTGTTCTCTAGGGTTATGTTGTTTCAGGAGTTTAGAGTTGGACGGAGTATGAGTCGGTGGCGAAGGAGCCCAACCGTACTTAAGTAAATAGTTTGGTTTAGGTGGTAAGAGACAGTAGCGTTGGTGCTTAACTGTTCTCTAGGGTTGTCGAACATGGATTGAATTTCTTTAGGGTTGTCACACTTTTTGTTAGACTTTTGTGGATGTTGTTTTTAATCCGAATTGTCAACTTTATGTTGAATTTTATTTGTTTATTTTTCTTTTTGATGGATTGTTATAGGAGTTTGGAGTCGGTGGCTATAAGGCCTAACCGCACTTTTGTATTGAGGTTTCAGCTGGATTTACGAATCAGCAAGTTATTCAACTTAGCTGCATTCTGGAGTTGTGTCAGATGGCTATTGTTTCTTTGGTGTTGGTAGATGTTAATTTTTCTTTGGTGTTGAAGATGTTAATTTTCCTTTGGTTAAGGGTTTTCTTTTCCTTTTTGGGTTGTTCTTTAATAAAGGAAGTTTTCTTTCTTTTATTTTTTATGGGAAGGGATGTGATGTAACGTCGTATGTGACATACATCGTTACATGGAATGTAATTCCAATAATTGTCTTTGTACTTCCAACTGATTGCCAAAGCCATAAATTTTCTCTTTACTTTTTTGATTGATGGATTGACGTGACTTGTCAGTTTTGACAGTTTCACTGGTCGATGTCTTTCCGGCGGCGGGCGGACGTCACTTGTCGACCGACCTTGTAGCTGTGATGGACTGATTATATAGTAATGATCTAATGATCTAATTTTATCTTATAAATCAGCCTATATTTGGTTGATATTAATAATTATGTAGCTGTATTGTTTATTGGTACGTATGATTTCTATTAGATTTGGTGAAATTATGTCGTTTGGGTGTCAAGATGTTTCATAGTAATGCGTTGTTTCAGATTCACGCTAATCAAACTTATATGTTGTTGGTTTCCTTCTGATGTGACGGATTGTTAGTATAATGGAAAAAAACGGTGAGTAATTGTCATGAAATCCATATTGGCTTTCAAAGCAATCACGTTTGTTATAATATAATGCTAATTTAACCAATGTTTGTTTCAGCCTGATGTGGCGTTTTTTTCTGGAGTTTTTTTTTTTCTTTTTCTTCTTCCGAAGTTTTTTTCTTCCGAAGTTATTTTTTGGATGTTTTGTTCGGGGATTCTCTCCGAAGCGTTTTTGGGCTGGTGTTATGGGTGGAAGGCTCGTTGCTGCAAGCTGGGTACCGGCGTGGCGTGGCGTAAGGCTGCTTTAACCTCCCATATCATGTTTTGAAGACCTAAGGTCGGATCTTTTATGTTTATTATTTTACTCATTAATAGAAGCGTGCAAAGAGTCATCGAAAGTTATAAAGAATCATACAAAATCATAGAAAGTCATAAAGAATCATATTATTTCCTAGATTGTCTAATGCGATCATATGATAACTATAGGGTTATGACCTAAGTGCCATTGTAACACCTTATGCTACCTTAGATTATTAGTTTTACATTCTATGCAGAGGAATAAAGCAGAGTGAACTTCCTATGGCTTTATTTTCATTTTTCTGTCTCTCCCTGAAGATTAGAAGTTCAGTCTCCCCGCTTAATAGCTATCCGCATATTTAGGGTTGGTGGTTAGCCTTAAACCTCCTGGCGCCCGAAGTAAGTATTATCTTTATTTGTTTCTCCTTTATACCGTACAACAAAATTTCTTTCTTTCTTTCTTTTTTATAAAAAATATTACACCATCCACTACCGTTAATAATTGCATGCGACTGCCGTGGATGCTTTGGTCGTCTCTGCTCTTCTATTTCAGATGTTGGAGATTCGCCGAGACGACCATAGCAGCAAATACTAACAATAGTGGGTGGGAGTCGGCCGGCAGTAATTTGCATAAATTAATTGGTGGCACGGAAGCACACAAAGTAGAAGTGTAAATCAAATTGCCTGTAAATTTGACTTCCTCAAAATAACATCAACAAAATACAAACAACAAAATAGACATCTCTTTAGGCTTTTAATGCCTTATTTGCCATATTGCTGTCTCTCACATTGCCAAGAGGGGCAGTCAAATTCCAAAAGCTTCCTACTCCTACTAATTTCTTCTGATTAAATTAGTTGTGAGTTCCAAGGCAGCCGTAGTTGTACCCCCGGGACTGCAATGGACTTCACTGTTCATTACCTTTTTTGGTGGTTCGCCGTTGTTAATCCTGGCTACACAGGAGACACAGTGGTGGGAATGTGTGGTGGGCCTCCATCCCGTTCCTCAAAATAACACCTGAATCAATTAACTATTCATACCTATTTATAAATTGTCATTGCTGTTTTAGCTGCCCTGGAAGAAATTCGAAGTCAACTGGCCAAAACTAACACTGAAGAGACATACAATCGTGAGAAAAGGCAGTTGGCAGATCTGCAAGTAAAGCGGGAGAACAGTGCTATAGCCTTCCAGAGCGATATGGCCAGATATCTGTGTAGCGGTGCTATGCCATCTGGTGAGTGGATTGGAAAACTGTGGTTGTGACAATTTCCTTTTTTAATAGGCTATTTGACAATGTTCAAAAATTGTATACATTATGTAATATCGGTAAAAACACAAAACTATAAAGATCTGCAAACTTTCATTCTAATATCTTCCGTTCATCCATCCATTTTAAAAGTGAAATTGTTAAAAAATAACATTTTCATTGGAGAAGCAATAAAAAATACTATAACTTTTATTATGATACTAATTACATAAACATAATATTTAACATAGGCGTCGTACAAATTTCTGAATTGATGCATACAAACCTGTGACGTCATAACTCAGTAGCCTTTTGTATGGAGCGTTTTCGGGAAAGACCGAAATTGTAATTTTCAAATTAACATATCTCGAGAGATTTTTGTGCTATCGAAGTAATTCTTTCACCTATGGTTATAATATTATTGAGAAGTCCCTACATATCAAACTGAAAAAAATGTTGGTCAAATAGCCTATTCTGAAGAGATGGAATTTTCAAATGTTTCATGCAAAAACTACTGATACTGATGGAATTACAACTCAGTTATTTCTTCTGCCCCCTTACCACCATCTCTTATTGCGATTCAATAACTGAATAGGTTGCTTATTCATACCAATGAATAAGCGACTCTATTTCAAATAGAATAGAGTCGCTTATTCACTGATAGGAATAAGCAATCTACTCAATTATTGAATCGCAATAAGAGATGGTGGTAAGGGGGCTGACCGTTGTTTTTATACTACGTCAGGTAGCAGACAAGCATACGACCAGCCTGATGTGAAGCGGTTACCATATTACCGCTCGCAACATGAAATATTCCTCGCGCGCCGCCACCCGTGATTTGACAATTTATTTTACATCTACAATTTCTTTTTTTCCAGTATCGTCGCCTGTACCAAAACTGACATTAGAACAAGTACAGTTAGACGAAGATCGCACAAATTTAGATAAATTCTTAGATAGCTGAAAGACAGGTAAAAAAAATTGTATGGTGTTTCAGATATACAAGATTTATAGTAGGCGAGACTAGATACTGGTTGGTCATAAACAGATTTATTTAATATAAATGGCACCTTAAGGGCGTTGTTGATTTTTTTCCGTTTGTTACATGACACCCATGGGATACCATAATAAAATTGATTGTGTTGAAATTCAATTGTTTATTTTTAGAGGCTTTTGCTAAATGAAACTATCTTTACTTGTTACATAGATTATATTTTTGAACATTATTTCTATTTATTAAAAACATTTTTAAATTATATAAAAGGGTTGTTCTAAGTATCTTTTGAGTTTATTAGAAATATTTATTCTGCAAGCATTCGAACAGGGGTGAGATTTCTTTATTGGCTCCTGTTTCGTAATTAATTTTCGATTATAATTTAAAATGATTGGCACTTGGCATTCTGGCGCTTGGCACCCAAGAGGTGTCACGAGGTATTTGTTAGCAGTCATGTACAGAAATTTATAATAGAGGCTGCCGCACTGTATCCCCTCCGTAACAGATGGTCAAATAAGCAAAATGACCGTGATGCATTAACGTCATGAAAGTAAAATTACCTACTAGTAAAACGTCTGAAATCTAAAATAGTCATAGTAGGAAAAAGTCTGAAATACAAACGTCATTATAGACAACACTACTTGGCTATGCGCGCATTTTATAAATGACTCTTTTGTTTTCCTTTTCATTTAGTACTGGCCACTTGTAGAAGTAATATACATATTGTTATATGACGTTTTTCATTTCAGTATGACTATTTTGAATTTCAGACGTTTTTCTAGTAGGTCATTTTACTTTCATGACGTTAATACATCATGGTCATTTTGCTTATTAGACCTTCTGATACGGAGGGAATGTATATATATATTCTTCAATGATGCATCATTGAGTTTTATTTTCAACGATAACACTGTTAACGACTTACAGTATCTAGACCGGGGCCCTACCGTCGAAGCTGAAGCCGATTCCCATCGGATTTTTTTAAATGCGAGAATGAAACAACTGCTTACATATTTAGCTCAGCTGGTAGAAACCCTAGAGCTCTACCGACTTAACTGAAGAATCAGATGTTTGTCAATAACTTTAATATAAGACCAATTTTTGGAATCGAAAATCCCGATGGTATTCGGCTTCAGCTTCGGCGGTAGGGCCCCTGGTCTACTTTGATGGATGTGGGACCCCCACACTAGCGTCTTTTGAGAGTCGTCGTCTTGCCAGCGCTTGCGCAGCGTCGACGCAGCGTTGGCGAAGCGGCGCCGCAACGTCAACGCTGCGTCGACGCTGCGCAAGCGCTGGCAAGACGACGACGCTCAAAAGACGCGCAAGCGCTGGCAAGACGACGACGCTCAAAAGACGCTAGTGGGGGGGGGGGGGGGTCTTTTTTTACAGAGCTTGTGTGCAAAGACTTCTATGTGCGTACTACATAAAAGTATTTGCTTGTCGTAGTGATATTAAATTCTATTGACTATGCCCAAAGTTAATTATAAAATTTGTTAAATAATTTCGTTATTTATATTCTTGATATGTTTTCATTCCTAATTAAGCGGACCATTATTGTAATTAAGGATATTGTAGAATTCTATAAATGTTATTAATAAAATAAAAAAATAAAATTAAAACATCATTACGTTTTTGTTTTGAATAGTACCTCGAATTCGTAAATGGAATCTATCCATATAAATAAATTGTTGCTAAGCGCAACTCAAGAACGGCTCGACCAATTCTGTTAATTAGTTTTTTCGTATTTTCCATAAGGCACACGAAAAGTTTTAATAAAGAGAAAGTATAAAATTTTTTTTTACTATTGTCCACCAATAGTAAAAAAAAAGATACCTTTGACAGAACGAAGTATGTCCGGGCTAGTATGACAATAAATGAAAAGGATAAACAAATACGTAATGGAAGCCGTGAAATAATAGCATAGGTTTGCAAAAAAACATATAAAATTTATTTTTATTACTTTCGCTAAATACCTAAATTTAAAATTTGGAGTTGTCGTTTTTATTTTCGAATCTTAATATTATTCCATTAATAAATACATAAATGTATATACAAAGCCTTTGTGTCTAGTAAAAACAATAATAACAGTACATGAGCCACGGCACGGTTCGGTATGCGTCTGTCGCACGAGTTTTGGTGACATCCATTCACAATATTTATATAAAAAAAAACTGATTGCATCCACAAAAAGTTGACTACCGCTAATAAAATGCTCCAAAACGCAACATGGATTCAAACAACACGCTACACTTACACGCATTTTCGCAATTTCGATCTACAACTTTCAATGGCGAGCTGTTTGCAAAATGTAAAGCTTGCTTTGCTTTTTACTCGTCCAATATACTTTACTAGTATGTCTAAGTCTTCCTCATGATGAGGTCTCCTCCGCCGTGCGCCGACATCTTAACCTTGCCGGCGACGTGGCGTCGGATGCAGGGACCCGCATCTTTTATAGACCCAGAAGCTTCTCCCACGTCCTCGTCAGAAGAGCAGTCCGACACGCATAGGGTTAAGTGCCGCTTCTTTGGCGGTCCGGCGTGTAAACTCCAACGCATCGGACCTTTATGATGTTTCGAAGCAGCTTCTCGAGCTTCGTAATCAGTATCCGAAGCCGCTCTCTGTTCGCTTCTCAGACTACGCTTCGGTCTGTGAGCTTGCTCCTTTTTTTCCCCCCTCGGGGGGGTGTGCGAGTTTTTTAAATTCATGACACTGTTGTGCGCTTTCGCGTTGAGATCTGGAAAATTTTGTGAGTAGATCACGACACTGTCGACTTTTTCTTTATGAAATTTTGGCGACTGTCTTTTGTTCTTGGGATCATCTGGTACCGATGGAGAGTTGGACATCCTCTTTTCTGCTGAGTTCCCGCTGCTGCAACTAGTGTTGCTGTTACTAGTGCTGTACTGGTCCACCGCTTGCTTTTCTAGTTCGCGCAATTTGGTATCGATACTTTCATCTGATGCTTTATACTGTTCTAACGCTTCTTTCTCGAGTTCTTCAAATTTGATGTCGACGTTTGGTGGGCGGATTCTGGCCGTCGGCAGTAGGATCTTTGGGTTTAGTTTCAACAGACCAGGCGGTACTAACTTTTGCGATAATCTAACACATCCTACTGGTGACAAGTTGACTGGGGAAGGTGCGCTCATACTGAGAACTGTGCTGTATAGAAGTTTCTTCCTTAAACCGGCTTCTATATCTGCCGAACTCGTTGAAGGTTGCTCATCAGTAACGATTTTTTCGGGAGATGTTTCTGTTTCTGTCTTTTCTGTTTGTTGTGTATCTGATGCTGACGTAGCTTTCTCAGTATTATCTTCTGTCGAGTCCGAAGGTATTGATTCTTTTGGTTCTTTGACTTCTGGTTTTGGGCTGTTATCTATGCAACGTGCATTGTGGGTAAGTTGGAATCTGCGGTCCAGTCTCGGTGAGGGGTGATCCCTGGGCCACCAAACTCCGTACCGCCTGTCGGGACAGCGCGCTGGTCTCTGGGCTGTCGGAGCATACCGGCTGACATTGGTCCCGCGGTAGGGCAGACAGCGAGCTGCTGTCGCTTGAATTACAGCTTGTACGCTATTTGACAATCGTCCCATTGCTCGCTGATATTCTATGACATTCAACTGGGGATGTCGAGGCGCGTCGAATTGAACCTGAAAATATATATGACTGTAATCTTACAAGCTAGTCAGAATGGAATGAGGGGGTAAGTTTAAACATCTACATGGCATAGATAGCATTGTTCCTAAAACTTCCAAAAGCAACTGACTTAGCTTGACGGCTGCAATGATGCGGCGGAGGCGAACAGCTGTGATCGATGGCTTAACGTATCCTTTGTTAATATCGACGATAAATAAACAGGGTACGGTTTATGTTGCTTGTGTTTTGGATTAGAGCAACGGTGGAGACGCGCAACATTGTAATCTCGTATCGTATTAGAAATATCTCAGAATTGGTATTGATAGAATCATACATTACCTAGGTACAATTCGGGATTTATCAAATAGGCATTATTAGAGCTTAAGCGTACCGCCCTAGGTTTTGTTGTCGGATGAGTAATTGAATGAGATTGTGGTGAAATTCAATGAATGTAAAGATCACAACCAAAAATATAAAATATTCCATCCAGATGAAAGTCATTATAATGGATAAAATGTAAGTTTTGATGCCAAGCAATTAATGACAGTATTATATTGTTGGGGACATAGACTCCATAATTCTATACTGACCTTACACGTAGGATCGCAGAAGAGTTGCGCTGGTACTTCTACGCAGTACGAGGGGGGAGGCGGCGCTAATCCTGTCAGGCGTTTAGGTTGCCTGCGTCGTGCTCTTATCTTCCGCGACGCTGGGGGAGGGCTCGGGGCTCTTGGAGGGTCGGGTAGGTCCCTGGTCGCGGGCGGAGCGCCCCACAGTGCCCGGACGCTGAGCACCCGCGCCGCCAGCGCTGCTTCTTCACCCGCGGCCCGCGCCCCGGCCGGGCCCCAGCGCTCGCTAGCTGCCGATTGGTACCCATTAATTTTTTTTCGTGATTCGGAGATTTTTTTTTATACCACTAAGTAACTAAGTGGTAAACAAGCATACGGCTCGCTTGATGAAAAAGAGTTACCGTAGCCTATGAACGCCTATAACAACAGAGGCATCACACGCGCGTTGCCGACCCTGTAAAAACCTCGTCACGCCCTTCTTGAAGAACCCCATGCTGTAGTCTCCTGAAAAAACCTCGACCGGCAATTCCTTCCACAGCTTGACAGTACGCGGGAGAAAACACAATACGCGACCACTTAGGCTCCAATGTGTGAATGGAGATAATAGTAAGTGGAGACAATAGTTTAGTTCCTGATGCTGCTATTATATGGCGCATGGACTTGCTAGTGGTGGTTTGAAAATACTGGCCAAACTATTAGTAGGGCAGCATGGCGAAATACGCTCTAAACTTCTGCGATTGAAAGAGGACGACCTATATTGTCCCAAAATTCACGTTCCCAAAACACACCAACATGTAATTTTGGTAGCCAAAACAGGTTTATTAATTATAAATTGTGTGTTTTTCTATGTGTGCCTTATTTCGGCACTGCCCTGGTCTCAGATCTTGATTTTAACTAGACAAAAAATTTGTCGTTAATTTGTCGAAATTTGTCGCCCAAAGGAAAAAAATTGTCGCTCTCCCGTTAAAGAGCTATACCTAAGGTTTTTTTTGTGTCAGTGCCAATAAGCTTATTTCGGCACAGCCCACTCGGGATCTATTAAACTACATAACATAGCGAAGATATGATTTTCCCCAGAATTAGTCGTCAATTTGTCGAATTCAGACACCAAGTATCAGAATTATTCCTCCTCCTCAGACATGGCAGGACCCTTTGCGCGGACACGAGGCCCATTGCCATGGGCCTCGTGTCCGCGCAAAGGGTCCTGCCATCCCGCGACGGACCTCGTAAGAGATTTGTAGGGTTGTTCCTTCGTATGTAGTGATGTGCCGAGTCGTCTATTTTTGGTATTCAAGTATTTGGTACTCGTTAACACGTTAAAATGTCATCACGCGCGTATAGCCGCGATGGGCACCCGCTTAACGCAGTGTCAGCTCTAAGATGCATCACACGCGCGTTGCTGACCCTGTAAAAACCTCTTCACGCCCTTCTTGAAGAACCCCATGCTGTAGTCTCCTGAAAAAACCTCCACAGGCATCCTACGCATCTATGGTAACTTGATTGAATGTTAATAGCAATAGTTAAAGAGTGAACATAGTGAGAAACATAGTTACAAAGACGCACAAATCGTCATCTGCGAGCATTCTGTACTGCCGGCGACGGCGGGGAAACGCGCTTCGGTCACTGGAGTCGTCTACCAGCTTGTGAAACCAATATTCCACCTGCGAGGAAGTAATCCAATATTTTTGGTGGGAAAGTAAGCAACATTAATGTAAAATTAATTGAATAAATTCAACGGGTCACTCACGTCTTACTAGATGACACTACCATGCGCACTAGATGATCACGCGCCCGAAGAGATAGAAGAATTGGATCCACCGGCTACCACTACGTCATCATCGAGGGCAGCGCTCCACCAATCAACGTACCAACCCCCCACCACCCTTTCCAGTCGGGAGAGACAAAGGGTGGACGTGTCTGTACATTCGCCCTGATGAAGATCTCCTTTTGAGATCGAAACTAGTCTGCTTTCCCGACAAAAAGACGTGAGTGACCCGTTGAATTTATTTAATTAATTTAGTATAATGTCTCATGTGAGTTTTAATAATATTAATGTACATACATGTACATCTACAGTGGGACCAAACAGAGTAGACACGTAACTAAATTTATTAGCAATACCAACGTTGAGTTCCCGCATATACTGTTCAAGTCATATATATATTCCCCTTAAAAAGCTGACAACGGATCGGCGACCCCTTGATGTTTCTGATCTCCATGGGCGATGGTGACTGCGTTCTACCAGGTTACCCACATGCTCGTTTGTATGTAAGTATCAAAAGTGTCAAGGCTACGGTACCGCTTTATATCAGTTTTTTATTTTTATATGAGAAAGGGGCAAACGAGCATGTGCGTCATCTGATGGAAAGCAAATACCACCCCCTAAGGATCTCAGCAACACCAAGGGGTAGCCGATCCGTTGCCAGCCTTAATACCTACTCCTTCCATTCTTTATTTCTGATGACCTCACTCACTAGCAGGAACACAACCACCCTTAAAGGAATTGTTATTTAGCTGCGGTATTCTGTGAGGTGGAGGTACTTCCCCAGTCGGGCAGCTTAAAAAAATATTTGGCACCCGGCGTGTATTAAAATTGGTTGTTTGTAAAGTCTGTTTACGGACAATAATTTTACGTGATAACGTCATAAGAAAACATCGCCGGTGGAGTGGAAGAGAGATAGATGCGTTACAAATCGAACGCTTAGGCCGAGCGTGCCTCTCTATCGCTTGATCCGCTCTCTCGCTTGCACGCTCGGCTCAGGCGGAACGTGACAATGAGTCATGCTTTTTCGTGCATGCAGCCGGCGTCCATCGATTTATAAGAAGAACAATTCCGTACCTCAGGAAGCATCCAACATTCTGTGAGATCTGAGGTCTCGCAACCTTTCCCGTTGTACCCGTGTCCGTTTGTCTTCTCATTCGCGCTGGTGTAGCATTTTTCTCTGTAAATACAATATGTAACCTGTCATCGTATGTATCCCTCAGGACGAGAACGATAACTTCCTAAAAGGACAAAATAGACAATTTTCGAATACGACAATTTCCGAAAATGACAAAATCCGAAAATGAAAACTTACTAAGGGGGGCCTTAGGCTGAGGACTGGTTTTGAGATACTTTTGGTACAAGTTTGGTATGTAGATATTGGGATGATTTTGGAATAGTTTTGAGATGGTTTCGGGATGTGTCCTTGCACACCCTTATTTATATGTATTATATTATATGTATATATATATACGTATGTATGGATCAAAATGGAGAGGATTGAATAAGGCTTACGATAAAATGATGATACGTACATATGTCTATGTATGTATATTATAGTAGGTATTTACAAAAAAAAATTAGTAAAATGTTGCTTAATGTCGTTTGACAGAAGTGGCAATCATTTGACAGATTGCGCGGAACCAATTGGAATTCAATAAGTATTCATAATTAAGAAGACAGGACAACGTTTGCCGGGACACCTAGTTATATGATAATATCATATAGTCACCTGGCTTCGTCGTAATAGAAATCCCCATAAAATTGCGCCAATCGCGACTCTGATATGGTGTCTTTTACGCTTCTTCTACCGCTACAGCTGCCATTGTCTGGATTTTGGTTAGAAACAGCTCCTTTTTCTGTGAAAAATATTTTGGGGTGTAAGGGGTTCATCATTCGTTTGTCACCCTGCTGGCTGACAAACGAAGCTCTGGCGAAAAGAGAGGTAGGGAGCGTAATTGTAAACTACCCGACTGGGGAATGTACCTCCACCTCACAGAATACCGCAGCCAAATAACAATTTTCTTGAGGTTTGTTGTGTTCCTACGAGTGAGTGAGGTCACCAGAAAGGAAGGAGATGCTGTATTGGCAGTGGGGCGCGAGCGATATTTTATGTTGCGAGCGTTAATATGGTTACGGTAACCGCTTCACATCAGGCGGGCCGTATGCTTGTCTGCCACCAGACGTAGTATTAAAAAAAAATAAGTTTTCATACTCGGAATGGTATCCAAAGTTGCGTAAAAATTGGTGTCTAAAAATAGATTTCCGAGGCTTTTAATTCCCAAACGAATGTTTATGTTAAACGTATGTACGACCCCACTGTAACAAACTTTTTAACTAGCTTGGATTAGACAGCAATATGGCAAATAAGGGATTAAAAGCTTAAAGTAATGTCTCACATTGCTAAGAGGGGAAGACAAATTCCAAAAGCTTCTCATCATCATCAGGTCATTTTAGTCTCCACTACAGGAGCACGACCCTCTCTCATCCGTCCCAGACAGAAGGAGAATTTGGTCTACACTCCCCACGCTGGCCAAACGGTTCGGAGAGGCCTGATCGATGTTTGATAATGTATTTCCCTTATTCGCCTTGTACGACATCCACGGGAAGAGACGGAGTGATTCTATTCTAGTCTGCCAGAAACCACACGGCCAAAAATTCCAAAAGCTTAATTTTACTAATTTCTTCTGATTAAATTCGTTGTGAATTCCAAGGCAGCGGTAGTCTTAACCCCGGGACTGCAACGGACTTCATTATTCATTGCCTTTTTTTGTAGCGTAGATTATGTGAGAGACAGCAATATGGCAAATAAGGCAGTAAAGCTTAAAGAGATGGCTCACATTGCTAAGAGGGGAAGTCAAATTCCAAAAGCTTTTTACTCCTACTAATTTCGTCTGATTAAATTCCTTGTGAGTTCCAAGGCAGTCGTAGTCTAACCCCCGGGACTTCATTGTCCTTTGCCTTTTTTTGTGGTCGCCGCTGTTAATTCTAGCTACAAAGTAGACACAGTAGAGGGAATGTGTGGTGGGCTGCCGTCCCGTTAGCCTACCTAGATTATGTTGGAACAAAACCATTACCACAGTATAAGTAATAGTACTAACGTACAGTATGGACACTCTCTGCCGCTCTCACTAGTCGACCTCACCTCCCCTATGGAACCGATTTGGAACCGTTCGCAAGGAATGCCACAACGTACGAATTGACGTCGCTTGTATTTTATTTTCCATTCAGTTTAAAATAATATGCGAGTATGTAAAAGATGAGAGTTATTTGTGCAGTGGATGGATGTCTCAACACATGGAAGGTAAAAAAAAAACAATTTGGATGGATGGATGGATGGATGGACGGACGGACGGACTGATTGATGGATGGATGGTTGGATGGATTGATGGATGGATGGATGGATGGATGGATGGGTGGATGGGTGGATGGGTGGGTGGATGGGTGGATGGGTGGATGGATGGATGGGTGGATGGATGGATGGACGGGTGGACGGGTGGATGGATGGATGGATGAATGGATGGATGGATGGATGGGTGGATGGATGAGAGGATGGGTGGATGGATGGATGGGTGGGTGGGTGGATGGGTGGATGGATGGATGGATGGGTGGATGGATGGATGAATGGATGGATGGGTGGATGGATGGGTGGATAGGTGGATGAATGGATTAATGGATGGATGGATGGATGGATGGATGAACGAGCAAACGAGCATTAGTTTATAAAAAATGCTATGCACTAGCTTTACCGCGGCAGTCCCCGAGTGTCACACGTTTTTTTTTTCTTCACTACGCCCACCTGATGTGAAGCGGTTACCGTAACCATATTAACGCTCGCAACATTAAATATCGCTCGCGCTGCCATCCCCGCTGCCAACGCAGTAACTCCATCCTCTCTGGTGACCTCACTCACTCGCAGGAACACAACAACCCTCAAGGAAATTGTTATTTGACTGCGGTATTCTGTGAGGTGGTGGTACTTCGTCAGTCGGGCTGCTTAAAAAATACGCTATGTCCTACCTCTCTTTTCGTCAGAGCCTCGTCTGTCAGTCAGCAGGGTGTACCCCGTGCAGGTAAGATTGGCTTTGGTTCAAAGATGTTGATGAACCACTTATACCCCCTTACTAGTCCGACTAATAATTGAATAATGTCAGCCATAGAGAACGTCACTCAAACATAGGCACGTGTACAGACGTCATTTGGTTACTACATGCAAAAGCGCCATTTTTGTATGGAGAAATGGACAGGGGAACCAAGGGCGTCGCCAAGGGGGGGCAGGGAGGGGCAGCCCCCCCCCCCCCCCCGAGATTCTATTTATTTATAATTTGTATTATGTAAATAGGTTTGTTTTATAAAACTTTACTGCAATAATAGCAATGAAAGTAAGCCATACATAAAATTTGTATGGGCGGACTTATTACGTGAAGGAATCTCTTCCAGTTAACCGTTTGATAAGTTAGTATACAATATAGCGCGATATGAGCGTAAAAAGAACACTTGCCTGTTTTATCCAATTGATTGCTTGTTGGTAAGCTACTCTGTGATTCTGATGCTGTATCTTGTAAAAATTGAGAAATGCGACAGTGCCGTGCCCAAAGGCGCTGCAACAAAAACAGGATGAACCTTTGCTAAGTGACCGAGACACGTGGGTAAAGCAATTTAATAACTCTTCCTGCCCCCTTACCACCATCTCTTATTGCGATTCAATAACTGAATAGATTGCTTATTCATACCAATGAATATGGTGGTAAGGGGGCTGATGAAAAACTGAGCTAAGATTCGAGATATGGGAGAGAAAAGATTAAAGAAAGAAAGAAAGGAGTATAAATACATTATTTAAAAAAGAGTATTATAGGCTGGCAACGGATCGGCCAGCTCTTGGTGTTACTAATCTCCATGGGTGTGATTGCTTTCCATTGGGTGACCCACATGCTCATTTGCCCCCCTTTCATATAAAAAAAATACTCCGGAACTTTGGGTCTCGGATGTTTTTTCTTTATACCAATAAATTTTTGGGGAACAAGCATGAGACGTGCCTACTGACAAGCTTACAATACAACCTATGGACGCTTGCATCATCAGACGAACCACTTACACGTTATCAACCCTCTAAGCGTATCTTCAAAGCACTCAAGTTGTAGACTATTGGTGCAGTCTCGGGTGCCACAATCCGAGAGTTTGCGGAAGAAAGCTCTACTAGAATCTTAAATACGAGTATATGAGTATATGCCATTTATGAGCGAGATAATGTATTTTTTTTTCTTTTTTTTAATTTGTGAGAGGGGGCAAACGAGCATGTGGGTCACCTGGTGGAAAGCAATCACCACCGCCCATGGAGACCAGCGACACCAAGGGGTCGTCGATCCGTTGCCAGCCTTTCTATAATTTGTAGAAGGTGATCAAAGCATCATATCTAACAACTTCTCCAAACAACTTGGTGGGATAAATTCAAGGAGTTTGAGTTTGCTTATTAATTTAAGGAATTATATCTAAATGCATACAAAATCAAACTGCACACGCGCGTCACGGCAACAACCGGCCTAGCCCGCAGCATTAGATGTTTCACATGAAAAATGTAATAATTATGTATGTAGAGTCGAAAAGGCGCTGTTAAAAGGTTTTATTCAAATAACTCCAATGAAGATATGTATGTAACAGAAGCAATAGATGTTAATAAAACTGTAAGAGAATCTTGATGGCGTCATTGTCCGTGCAATCTAATCGATCACTCAAGCAACGTCGACCGTAGGCTGTGTATGGATGGGTTTATTTATCTGGAGCTCTTTCGTGCTTCGCATGTTGGTGCCAGCTATTGTCACTAGATGACAGCATATACCACGATGACAGTCGTTAAGCCAAGTCAGTGGCCTTTGGAAGTATTGAAAAGCACTGGCCTCCGCCAAACCGCATTTGAGCAGTGTGGTTATGTATGCTCTAAACTCCTTGAATTAAAGGGGGACCCGTATCCCACCAGTGGGATGAATATGGCATGATACCGAAATAATACGAGGTATGTTTGTTATTCTGATTTTTTATCAAGCATTTTTTACGGCCCGCCTGATGGTAACCAGATACCGTAGCCTATGAACGCCTATAACATCAGGGGCATCACACGCGCGTTGCAGACCCTGTAAAAACCTCTTCACGCGCATTTCGAAGAACCCGATGCTGTAGTTTCCTGAGAAAATATGACAGGCAGTTCATTCCACAGCTTGAACTGTCAACGCGACACGCGGGAGCAAACTACCCTGGAACCGCACAGTACGCGAACACTTAGGCTCCAATATATGATGATGAATTCCCTGTCGATGGCGAGCGGTGCGACTGTAGAAGGAGGCCGTGGGCGTCATGTCAAATGATGACTAAAGATGAGAGACATGTGTGATTGTATTGTATGTATAGTACTACTACTAGTACTAGCTTGAGCTCAGGACTTCACATATGCGTATACCGGTATCTCGTTTGGAATTTTCGAAAATCCCGTTCTTAGCGGAAGCCTATGAATTAATAGCTACCTGTTATCAAATCCCAGCACAATCTGTCGTTTGAGCTGTTTTTTTATACTAGGTACGTCGGGTGGCAGACAAGCGTACTTACTGCCCGCCTGATGTGAAGCGGTTACCGTAGCCATATTAACGCTCGCAACATGAAATATCGCTCGCGTGCCGCTACCCCCCGCTGCCAACACAGCAACTCCTACCTTTCTGGTGACCTAACTAACTCGCAGGAACACAACTGAAAGGGAATTGTTATTTGGCTGCGGTATTCTGTGAGATGGAGGTACTTCCCCAGTCGGACAGCTTGTAAATACGCTGTATCTTACCTCTCTTATGCCAGAGCCTCTTTCGATAGTCGGCGCGATGCACCACGTGCAGACACGGTTGGCTTTGGCTCTATAGATTTGATAACACCCTGACACCCCTTATGTTACTTTAAACATCGAATATCGTCGCAAAAGAAGTCTGGTCTTTGATATCGCACGCCGCATAGCAAAGCTCAAATGGCAATTGGCTGGGCATGTAACCAGAAAGTCGGACTCGTGGTGCAGAACGGTTCTGGGATGGAGACCCTGGGACAGAAAAAGACCTGTCGGGCGACCACAGATGCGATGGAAGGACAACATCGTGAAGTTGGTGGGCACGAACTGAATAAATGTGGCCCAAAACAGATCAGAGTGGAGAAGACTGAAGGAGGCCTATACCAACACGGTTGGAGAAAGGTTTAGATGATAATGAATATCGTCGCACATAGCTAAGTATACATCTCATAGCTATATAACTAAGTACATATATCAAAGCCTAAGACGACCCACGTGATTTCCGAACAGCTGATCATTATCAAACTGACATTAGTGCTAGTAAGTATAAACTGAAAAGTTCTGCCTAGTTACACATAATTTTCCTCACAGTACCTGATTAGCTAGAATGAATTCATCTGGAGGTTCAGCAGTCCAGGTAATATCAGCACATAGGGCTATGTGTGCCCACCCAGCCGGATATCGATCCACGTCGAAGCTCATTCAATGTGACATGCCCCGCGTACAATAATTCGTCTTTACCATAAGAAATTAGCTTTAAATAAATCACTAAATTTCAAGTGAAAAATTAACGGTAAATATGTTAATAAAAATGATGACAACTTGATATACATTGGTAGTTAAATCTACAATATCAAAATTTTCTCCTTTTTTGATAGATACCATATCTTTTTTTTTCCTTTTTAATTTAAATCGCTTTTCGAATTTTGTGTTGAGTGATTGAAGTTGTCATCGCGTTGGCTCGGGACTTTGGCTCGGTTCAAAGAGTATTTTATCATATTCTTTATCTTTGACTTGGTTGCATAATTTGAGGTATAATATACTTTTTCACTTATATTATTTCTGTATTTCTAATGTAATCTAAGGAAACCAATTCGAATAAAATATACAATTAAAATAAATACTAAATATGACTAACTATATACATATACAAACAAAAAAAGAAACGGAAATAACAAAAACTAATTAAAATTAATAAAATATAATATCTAAATAGCATCAAAAAATTCTTCCGCATCGCCATCAAAGGGTAACGTGGCCAGAAGGCTAGCAGCATTGCCACGCTGGATGGCAATGCTTATTAATAATGCTTTTCAATTACAGATATTAGCTAGCCTTCTTTCTGGCCACGTTACCTTTTGACGGCGATGCGGAAGAATTTTATGATGCTGTTTAGATTATTATATTTTATTAATTTTAATTACTTTTTGTCTTTAGTTTGTATATATAGCCATATTTAGTTTTTATTCTAATTGTATGTTTTTAATTATTAGTTAAGTAGTTGCTAGACATTACATATGTAATTGAAAATAATAAATATTACAAATATATAAACATTTTATTTCTTTGTTCACAATATTACTTTTAAACCATTTTTTGATTATTTATTAGCAATTACATACATTTATTAATATAAACTATGCTATGATCAGTGATTACTAAACTTAATATCGTTGGCCGTCGGTAGCGTACCAAGAATGCTGGCAGCATGGTAATCATGGTAATGCTGTCTAAATCGCTGAATTGCAAAGCTAATCCTTTGAACAAGGTAATGACAGCCCTCTGCACCTTTACCACCATCTCTTATTGCGATTCAATAACTGAATAGAATGCTTATTCATACCAATGAATAAGCGACTCTATTTCAAATGAATTGAATAGAGTCGCTTATTCATTGGTATGAATAAGCATTCTACTCAGTTATTGAATCGCAATAGAGATGGTGGTAAGGGGGCTGGTCGCATGAAGCCTCGACCAACCTCCCGAATATCTCTTTAAAAAGATTGCGGGTTGATGGGCCCCACGGCCCTAAACGGCTCAAGTATGTAAGTGATAGTGAGACCAGCATATTTGCGCCGTTTGAATGACTGTTAGATTTTCAACCTAACTTTTAGACTTAGGATTCTTCGGTACCATCTCCACACACATCTATGTTTTAAACTATCTCAGCGTTCAGTAGTGTTGATAATACATAGGGAATTAAATATTTGATTAGATAGATGGTGTAGAGATGTCTTTCACATATTCCTATATTCGATCCATCTTCACTGGGAAGGAAATATTTAATTTTATTTATTGTCTATCTGTTCAATTCAAATTAATGTTACGTAATGGGTTCAAAATATTGTATATATTATTATTCTCGTATATTATATTCTATTCGATTCAGAATTAATAATAATAATAAAATTCAACCCATTTACAATAATTAAAAAGGCCAAATGTTTCATGGGTGTAGTTGTAGTACTCCCTAACCTAGGCCAACCGACATTGTATTATTTGATAATCATTGAAACTATAACGTGGTTCAAAAATTTTACTACCATGCGCAGAAAAACTGCATTAGCACTGGCAACATTTCGTTTGGTAGGTTTTGTATTTTTACTGTCGGCATTCCCGCGCCGGTCTCCCATCACGTTTACGTCAGTTTATCTTACGCACAAAGAGTAAAGTAAGTATAGTGGAAAAGAGTGGCAACTCTGAAAATTTCTTGCATGTATGGAAAGTGCTGCTCCAAGGCAAACATTTGGTTACTAAAGCTATACCTATACGTACCTAGGTATAATACCATGTCGTATTTATATATAGGTACCTATCAAGTGAAGTATCAGTTAAAACTGATTTTAGAGTTTTTAGAATCGGGCGCCTTTAGTCTCGCCTGCCAATTTGTTATAGGTAAGAACCCGCACGATGTAAGGTCAACTACCTATCACAAATTCGCTAGCTAGACTAGACATGCCCGACTCGAAACTCCAAAATCAGTTTTAACCAATACTTCACTTGATAGATTCTCTTGTATTTACACTATCATAACTTCAGTTGAATAATAGAAGTACTTGGATTGAATTTAGATATTTATTATGTTGAAAATTATCAAAATTCTGTCAAAGTACTTCTATCTAGTCGGATATCCAGCAAGGAAATGTAACTCCACGACGGGGACATAGTAAGAGGTTAGGTAGGTCAGAGGGGCAAGATGGCCGTCGAATTAGTACCCATACGGTTTGATAGATAGCGCAGCTTTATATAAAATCGACGTTCTTCGAACATAACTGGCCCTGCTTACGCAGGTGGCTCTGTCGGTACGGTACTCTCGCCGCGCATGCGCGCGACTCAAAGGTGGCTGAATGAACATTGACAGCTTAGTTAAATAATTTTTACACGAATTTGTAAAATAAAATCAAAACTGATTAAATAAACTCGAGTCTTTGCTATCGAAAAGTGTTTTTTATACATGTCATCGACCGTGTTCATTTCAACTTGTGAATAATAATGAATAAAAGGAAAAATCGATCAAATAAAAGATCAGTTTTAGTTGATTTTTGTGTAGTAAATTGATCTTATTCATCTTTAGTTTTGCAACAAGTGCCGCTAGTGGTTCGTGTTGGTGCGCCGTGGAACTGGTTTCGGAACCGTTGGCTTTTTTGTGTTTATGTATATTTGTTTATGGAGTACGTACCTATAGCCAATTCGCAAGTGGATGTGGCCCGTTAGTGATGCTGCAAGGAGGTGCAATCGGATTCCACTGATTTATTATTATTTTCTGCATGGTAAGTCGACGCTCTCATATTTCTGGATTTTAAATTACTGGTTGAAATAAGAAAAATAATTGAGAAATAATACTTTTTTAATTACTGCGTCTATTAAATAACTGCATATTTAATGTCCGGTAGTAGTTAATTAATAAATTCAAGATTAAAAAGTTAAGCAACTTTTTAATCTTGAATTTATTATACTGTTTGGGGTGGATTGCGCGCAATTTTGGGGTTAGTTTCTTCTAATATAGACTGTTGAGGTTTCTTTGTTCTTCTACATTTCGGCGCATGTTTTTTTTTCATTTCAGCTCTATGTAATGTCACGTTCAATTTACCTATTTTTTTTTATTTACTTTTTTTAGGTAACTAGAGACTAGGGCATAAATACCTTTTATTGCAATGACAATAGAATGAATTCAATATTTTGTCTTACACAAGTAAACCGCACGATAGATAGCACATCAACATATAATGCCAAATGTTACACCAATTTTATAATACCCAATTTATGATCAAGAAAAAAAGCATTAAAATTTGAATTTCATCTATCTGTTTATATTTTTTTTATATTGCAATTTATCCAAAGCCTACCTACTTATTGTAGAATACCAAATCATGATGGAAAGCCAATACTTTCTAAATATAGACAAAGAACTCCATACCAACGGTCAATACACATCTTCATTTGTTACGTATGTCGTCCCAACAGTCTACTTGCCATAACAGGTTGGACGTAAAATGAAATTACATCAGCTCTCTAAACATTTTACTTATAACGCTGTGACATCGTGAGGCTGTGCTATGTAAAACTTGCTAATTTACATATTTAAATATAACAGTACTGGTAGCAATGGTAATGTATTAAAATATGATCACTTACTGGTATATTGGAAGTTTACTTAGATGGGGCTATTATGTACACCCACATCATTTTAATGAGTTTATTGGTTGTTTGAAAATAAGTCTAAATATAACTATAATCATTAATACTTAGACTTACTCAGATACTCCAATTGGTTGATATAGTTAATGATCAATCGATTTCGTTGCAAATGAGTATGTGCATTAAGACTATTTACGTTTTTTTGGCCAATTAAACTAACCGCTGAACAAAGCAAACAATATAACAGTATGATCGAAATTAACAATATATGAAAATTTCGTAAGAAAAATAATTCGTCATAGCTACTAAATATAAGAAGGTTCATCCTTTGAAGAAATTGAGATTGAAAGTTTTCGGAAGAGATTTTTGGGGAATTTTGTCTAAAACTGTAAATATGTATATAAAAGAACAAGATGCCTGATTGACTGGCCTATTTGCATTGACATAGGCATCTGCTAAGTAATCATTTCTGAAAATTCTCGTGCGATATTACAATACGCATGTGCCTACATGCGTATTGCAATATCGCACGAGAATCGCTGACGACAATTTTATTGCCTAAATTAATGATCATACAGCCGATAAAATAAGTGGAGAATAATCTGAGACATACAACAAATAGAGTTGCAGTGATTAACGATACCAAAACCTAGCACTACCTATTTCTTATTCCGTGCCAAAACACCTAAGTTTAGTTCTCGTATTTGAAAGTAAATGGAATAATATATCACGACACGAATATATGTATATCTAAATAGGTTATTCGTGTCTATCTTGTGAGGTAGACACTCTATATTCTTATAGGTGCTTATTGAAGATAACATAATAATCTACTGTAAATTGCTAATATTTACGAATTCCATCTAGTTTAATATGATAGGTCAGTTGCACGATAATGATTTCTGTGATAAAGTCTGCATAAAAAGGGGTTTGGTTTTGTTTAACAATGTATCAGTTGGTCCAGCCTTGTTTAATGAGATAAGATAAGAGGCTTATTTGATTAAAGCAAAATGATCCCCGTTGTACCTATTACAGGTAAAAATACACGAGAAAGATTTTTGTATGTATTTGAGATGGCCGGTATTTCGTCCCCGTAAATTGTAAATTTCATCGGAGTCTTTAATAGAATAGAATATCTATATGTTTTTGCTGAGGCTTACAGTTTCATTCTCGCGGGATTTACGTATTTAATACCATATCGATCGCTAATGCCGAAATTCCATGGTTCAACCAAATTGATTTACTTTGGTTGAATAGCACAGAAATCTCTAGTTTGCTATTGAATGATTAATATTTTCGTGATTAATTTTTGTTTGCGTCATCCAAATTGAACGTCAAAAGTGAATCGTGTAATTCGGGCTCAATCTATTGCACATCACTGGTTTTGACAATGAACAAACATAGTTTCAAGTTAATATTAGATAACAATAATGCGAAAGTTGTGTTAGTTGCTAATAATACACAAAATGATTTCGAAAATTATTTTGAACATTACTTAATTTTTTTCTTATCATCTTGAATTATTATTGCAACTACAATAACTGTTCATATGCTTTTATGTGATACGTGTATTGCATTTTCATGTGTTTTTAACATTGCACCGCTTTCATCTACAGGTTGTTGGCTTGGCGGCATGAGAATTCATCTAGCATGGGCACGACGGCATTAATCTCTACCATTGTTTTAATTTTCATTTCACTAACATTAAATGGCATCGCTTTTGTCATATTAACAACAGCTGTATCTTTCTATTTGCTTTGTTTTTCGCTTTTGCATTGCTTATTGCATGTTGACGTTGCTAATTGTTAATATTGCATGTTGATATTGTTAATTAATTTGTTATGTTGCCTAACATTTGCATGTATGCATGTACACTGCAGAAACATTTCAACATTCATTTGCAAAAAAAAAAAAAATACGAGTTCTACTTAAAGGCGCAGATTACTTAATAGTTACTTCGTAAATAAATGTTACGTTAGTGTTTTATGAATTACGACATTTCAGACCATATAAATGTATATTAGAATAAAATTTCATTAACTATTTATGATTTGCGGAACAAATCCCGCCCATTTTCTTTGCAAATGAGTTTATAATCAGTAATGTAAATAATTCACTGCTTGTCGTCGAAAGCCTTTTTACTTTAAACAAATATATTATTGTTTGTACATATATTATTTCTAAGGATAATATATATAGGTAATATCAAAAATAAAAGCTATTCTCAACTGAACTTTTAAATGGCAAAATGATTTATATCTTAGTATTTAATCATTACCTATTTGTTTGTTTGTCATTACAAAATCAATTTAGTTTTTTACTTTACTATACACAAATTTAATATTGTTTGTATATTATATCTTAAGACGATATATAATATCAAAAATAAAACTATAAAACAGAACGTAACATTGTATTAAGATAATAATTGTTCTGTACAGTAGTACCTAATTACCAGCTTAAATAATTGGAGGTGGTCCACCAAATTCAAATGTGAAAATGTTTTCTACATAGCATTGAAAGCGTGCCATATCTAGACAATAAAAGACATTAAAGACAGCAAAATTGCCTGTAAAACTTTAGCAATAACGGTCCGTATAAGTAAATGTGTAAATGTTCCGTGTTGTAGGTAGCCAGCATCTACTGTCCTGACCCTGACCTAGTTATCCTTAAATCCAAAATCCCAGGAGGAACTATGAACTAGTTACTAGTATAAAATATGTAGCTGTGAAAATTTCTAAAACGAATAAATCGGTTTATAAATAATTAGAATTATTTTTATTTATCGATATGAGATTTTAGCAGATTAGGCCTCTTGTAGAACAATATTTAAAAAAATATATTTATTTTACAATCTAAAATGTGTCATAAATTTTCGTTCCGTTTCTTAGACATTGGTTTTCAATTGAACATAATGTAATATATAAGTAGCTATGTATATAAGTACCTACGTTTATTTCGTCAGTCATTGTAAACTAATATATTAATTATGAATTTCGATGAACCCACAAAGCTAGATCCGTTAGACCTGTGGATGGAACTAATTTTCAAAGTCACCAATTGGTTTCACTATCAAATTAAAATAATTGACATGAATTTTTTTTAACATGGCTTACGCTTTTTGCTTCCCTTCTCTTCTACTAATTGTACCAAGTATAGTATTTATTTCCGACTGTTGCAATCATTATTGATATTAATGAATTTGAATTTTGCAAGGACATGGTATTTCTTGAACTTACACTGAACTCAAAATTGCAATGGGACCCCATTTAAATTAATTACCTGGTAAGATTAGCTCCGCCGCATAGGCTGTTAGAAGAATTAGACATTCAACAAACGCGGTTACTGCGCGCCTAGTCTATTTTAGCTACTTTCTCAGTATTATGTCTAATGATATACCTACTGTTGTAGGGAAAAGGAGCTGATATTGAAACAGATATAATTATACAAAAAAGAGCTATCCTTAGTTCTATTTATAACATGGGTTCCAGAAAATCACTAAGGGAAGTTTTTTCCAAGAAATAAATATCCTCACTTTCGCTTCTCAATATATTTATGAAAATATTATGTATGCTCGTAAAAATCTTAATACATTTCTAAAATTCGAGGACTGTTCAACTGTAAATCTTAGAAATAAACATAAACTGCGTATACCAATGCATCGATATGCATATATGAATGCTTTGGGGTGTAAGTGGTTCATCTAAATCTTTCCCTCCGCCGATTGGCGAGGCCACGGGAATTGCGTAAGCATTACATCCGCGACCCCGCCGACGGTTGTCCTTAAGGACCCTCCTCCTGGGGAACCCGAGTTTCTCCCCCTCCTCGATTAGTGGCGCAACGGGAGGTTTTCTTCCTCGACTGTTTGGGGCTGGTAAGACCGGCTCTCCGGGCGCCGTCAGACGCTCCCGGCCTCGGTTTCACCTCCCCCCTCCTCTGTAATTTTTTAACGAGGTTTTCTTCCTCGACTGCTTGAGGCTGGTGAAACCGGCTCTCCGGGCGCCGTCAGGCGCTCCCGGCCTCGGTTTCGCCTCCCCCCTCCTCTGTAATTTTTTAACGAGGTTTTCTTCCTCGACCCTCGATTTGCAACCCAGTGTACCATCGCTACACTGGGGAGCGCTCCTCCACTATGCGCCTCACCGTGACAGACGTCCAAAAGCGCAGTACGAATACTGCACTTTCCTCCACTGCAAGAACATTGGCCAAAGGTCAGCAAGATCTCCGCGAAGAGAAGTTACTGACCGTTGTTGTCCAGGGTTCACCAGGCTTGGGCTGTTGCTGACAAGTCGTTTTCACCGGACGTATCCAACGAAAAAAAACGAGCCAACAACAGTCCCAAGCACACGAGGAGGTTTTCCGGCCTTAGCACTCCAATATCTTTGAACCTAAGCCAACTTCACCTGCACGCGGTGCGCCCTGCTGACTGACAAACGAAGCTCTGGCGAAAAGAGAGGTAGGGAGCCTAATTGTAAGCTACCGGTATGCCTTTTGTTGTAAATTGCATTCGATTCTATAATAAATTGCCCAACATAGTCCTTTCCTTACCTGAAAATATGTTCAAGAAACATATCAAAAAGACTCTTAGTAATAGGGCTTACTATAGAATTGATCAAATCTTTTGACGACGATGTATGGAATGAATTAGTACAAACATGTAATAATCAATAATAATAACAATATGCCTTCATTGGCCGTCCAGAGAGGAGCCGTTAGAGCTATATGCTCCAGGGGTGGAAGTGTTAAAGGGCATCACGCTGCGAGTAACTTCGGGGAAAACGCAGCACACCTCTCGACACTCCTGAGTCACCCACACCGGTGTTGCCCCCGGCCCCCGGCCGATTTCCTGGCATTTCGAGGGCCCATCTGTGAGTGGCAAGCCACCGCCTGCCGCAAATAACTAGCAATAGAAGCAGTTATGGCAGGCGTCCGTCCTTCGATCAAGCGTCCGTCCCTCTTCTGTAATAGCCCGGTATTTAGTTCACCCAGATCTCATCTCCATAGTCCATTTATTTTCAATCACACTTAGCAATAGTCTCAACGCCTGCCGAGACCTGCTCATGGGTATGTCCATTGACATATCCTGGAGCGGGTCACGGCGGGCGTACAACATTACATCAAACTTCTCGAAGGGGCCTCTACGCGTTGGATGCATATCTCCGCGCACGCCTATCAATGACCTGGTTTAAGCCCGTGAGTCCAAGAAATAACAAGATAACAATTACAATTTAATTTGTGTGTAAATTTCGTAATTAAGATACTTTATATCTTAATTACGAAATTTACACACAAATTAAATTGTAATTGTTGTATTATTTGATTATTTAAAAAAAAGTTCCATATTGACAAGTTATTTTTAGCATTTCTTCTAATGGTCAATACCGAAGTGCTGGTAGATAAAAAAAAATACAATAAATAAGAATATTTGACGAACTCGGTGGTCGAATGGTTAGCAATGGCCACTTTGACTCCGAGGTCACGAGTTCGATTCCCGCACAAGACAAACATTTGTGTGCATGAACATGTCTGTTTGTCTTGGTCTGGGTGTTTTCTATGTATTGTAAGTATATATTTACAAAAAAAAAATGAATTTAAGTACATTTATCAGTTGTCTAAGTACCCATAACACTAGCTTTGCGCTTAATTTGGGAATAGATGGCGCTGTGTAAATTGTCCATAAATATTTATTATTTATTATTATACTATTTATAAATAGTGTAAGACGTGTCTAAGTGCCCACAAGGGCCCAATGGCTGAATAAATAATTTCATTTCATGTCCTAGTTTATTATTTATTTATGGTGTGATGTCTCAAAGTATTACAGGACAGTACATGTAATAGAAAATTTAATGATAAAATTGTCCCGAAAAGTTTAGTAATGTTGCACTTGGGTTTAAACCCCCTAACCATCGCCACCGCACTGACCTTGTCCTACTTATAGCTCAATTCGTGTTTCCGGAAAGCAGCCTTTGTACTTAAAAGTAGACACAAATTGTATATAATAATTTTATATATAAGAGAGAAAATATTAAATTCCTTTTGTTTTAAATTTATTAGATTCAGGAATTTTAAAATGTATCCCATTGAACCTTACCAACATTGTTTTAATGGTTGTTAAATTTGAATATATTTTTTTTCTGCATAAATCTTGAAAATATACGCACGTCAATCAATATTGAGAAACTCTAGAGCTAGAAACGGCTCTAAAGTCTTTATAATTACAAAGAAAAACAATTTTCTAAAAAGGAACCAACCTTATATTTGTGCGACAAACATTCTTAGATGGGGATTATGACGGTTCTAGAATTAACGATCTTAAAAAAAGAACAACAAAAGGGGCTTAAAACGCGGCAAGAGATCACTATTACAATAGAAATGCGACAAAAAAAATTGCATGTTCTAAAAGCAGAATGTCAATTACAAAATTTCAAAGAACGTTGCAAAACTTGCAAAAGAAAAAAGTGAAGGATTGACGGGAACTTCGACTGCATTACACGGAGCCTGCCACCCGGCATTTTGGCCTGCGCGACCTTGGCCCGAATTCGGTCAACACCCTGCCTACCCCGCTTTTTTATGCGTGTGTCGTTTAGATAAATTATGTTTCAGATGGGTTTCTCTATGGCACGTGTTACGATCCCATGTTTTTTTCATAAGCTGGCCGCTTTCGGAGCATAATAAATATAAACAGATGTTATAAATAAAAAGTGATGAATCTTGCTTGAGCTCTTCAAGGATTGCATTGAGGTGTAAGTGGTTCATGAATGCCTTTGAACCTAAGCCAACTTCACTTGCACGCGGTACACCCTGCTGACTGACAAACGAAGCGTTTATAAGCTACCTTTAATCTCGTTTAATTACCCTTTGTAAGTCCCTATGGACATTTTTCCCCTCCATCATCAGACCCTGGTAACCATCTAGCACCAAAGTACTCGTCAAGACGAATCATACGTGCCTTACTCGCTGGGGTTGTTGTGTCGTTTATACAGAGTCGCTATGGCCATCTTCCCCCTCCATCATGAGACCCTGGTTACAATCTAGCACCAAAGTACTCGGCAAGACGAAACAAACGAGCCCAAACTCGATGGGGTTGTGTCGTTTAATTACAGAGTTCCTATGGCCATCTTCCCGCTACATCCTTAGATCATCTCCATGTCATGATAATATTGCATTGTCATCCGATTTACATATGCATGCAAAATTTCAGCTCAATCGGTAGCCGGGAAGTGGATCAAATTTAACTCGCAAGATTTGATTACAGACAAACAAACATCTGCCCCCTTACCACCATCTCTTATTGCGATTCAATAACTGAATAGAATGCTTATTCATACCAATGAATAAGCGACTCTATTTTAAATGGAATAGAATCGCTTATTCATTGCTATGAAAGAGATGGTGGTAAAGGGGCGGGACAGGTGAAACTAAATAAATGCTTGTAAATAGGACAGATTATGTCTGTTCAGCTCATTTTGCATAAAAAAAGAAGGTTTACAATATCCGTATCCACTGACCGTACAAGATAGGTACATTTTTAATGACCCTCATAAATTTAATATTCTAGTGTTGAGCAATGTTCATGCACGCGTTGTTTATTGCTGACCTCGTTGCGTAGCTAATTTTTCATTTTACTAGCGAAGACGAACGTATTCCAGCTAGGTATGTCAATATTGTAGAACTGAATTCAATACTGAGAATCGATAAATTGTTTGATACTACACTCAAAATCGATAAATTGTTTGAATACCTATGCCTATGTCTAGCCATATTAGCGTTAACAGATTAATTTTAGATAAAAGCGGGATTTTATATTTTTGAAAGTAAAAAAACGGGACACTTACTGTAAGAAAATAGTAGTTTAGGAAACTGTTGCATAATAGGAGTTCTTAAATTACGAGTGTGAGTTTATCACTTGAGCCGAAGGCGAATGTGATAATAGCGTCACTCGAGTATTTTAAGACATGATTATGTGCAGTTTCATACACTACATTATCTAATCTCATGAAATAGATAATAATAATATTTTAAATAAAACCATGAAGTTAATTTAACAGCTTCATTTCTTACTTATAAATCCGTTTGCAGATCGAGCATGCGTGGTGCGCATGCGCGACGCGCCGCGCGGCGTTGCGTTCACAGATTTTTTGCAAAGTTGCAATGTATTTTGCATTGCAACCTGCTTGCTCCTGTATCGAAATGGAATGAAAGTTATTTTTCGATACAGTTGTCCTTAAAGAGCCGTAGGTATCGAAAAGTAACTTTTTAATTTTATTTTTATGGCTTGTGCGTAAAAGACTGACATTAAGATTCTGTGTTTAGATTTTTAATCTCTAAATTTTAGTATGAGAGTAGATAAATACATATTCATTAGATATAGAGTTTTTTATGGAGTGTATGTATGGGTAAGTGTTTTTGCCATGAATGTACATAATCAAAAGATCAAAAATATTAACTTTCAAATTGCTTATATTTTTCTGAAGATTCAAAATCTGGCATTCCAATTGACGAAATCATATTGTTTTGCGTCTACCGCCAAAAGCGGAAAAAGGACATTACACTTTAGCCACAGTATAAGTAATAGTACTAACGTACTTTAGCTTAAAAATGCGGTATCTCCCGCCATAATCGAGACGTCTAGCAACGTTGTTTTACATGTTGATGTATTTTTTTTTCTTTTTAATTTTATTCGCGACTAGGTGACCCGACAGACGTGTCTTCCCTGTCTTAATAACAATTAATATCGAATTCAAATTGGTTTCGCGCAATCTGTCAAATGACTGACAGTTCTATCAAACGACATGAAGTGGCATTAGAAAAGCTAATATGGTCGTTCAGTTTTCTTAAATTTTCTAATTTTCCGCGCAACTTTATTATATTTTTTCTTTTTATGAAACTTCTCCTGACAATAACAAATAGAACATAAAAAAATAGCGAAATCGGTCCATCCGTTGTGATGCCGTGACCAAAGGAAATAGGGACTCATTTATTATTAGGTACCTAGTTATATACTTATATTATATTAGTTACTTTTAATTGTTATATCAATGACCTTATTCTATTTATCTGTTTGATATGATACAAACATTTACCATTTCATAATCTATACATGAATAAGTATAATCCTTACAGATACAATATTCCACGGTTCATATGCGTAGGTACTAAAAATCGTTCTCAACATAAAATATCCGAGCTTTAAGTCTATAGAATGCACATCGTATTACCTAGGTTTTACTTGTCTACCTCCTATAATCCAATACTCGAATGGAAACTCGACACGGATCACACCTTCCGTTATCTGAGACAGAATATATTCGACGCAAGACTATTTCATAGTATCGAAAATGTAGCAGCTCCCGTGCATAGGATGCACATTCTGCCTCGTTGGGCTCAAATGGGGAATAGTTGGATGAATATAAATGTTATGTGAGCTTCGTAGGTAGGTATATACTGGTGTTATTCTCTAGGTATGGGGATAAGAGAGGTAGGGAGCGTAATTGTAAGCTACCCGACTGGGGAAGGTACCTCCACCTCACAGAATACCGCAGCCAAATAACAATTCCCTTGAGGGTTGTTGTGTTCCTGCGAGTGAGTGAGGTCACCCAGAAAGGAAGGAGATGCTGCGTTGGCAGCGGGGGTGGCGGCGCGCGAGCGATATTTTATGTTGCGAGTGTTAATATGGCTACGGTAATCGCTTCACATCAGGCGGCCGTACGCTTGTCTGCCACCCGACGTAGTATAAAAAAAAAAAAAAAAAAAAAAAATAAACAGTATTTGGCGAGATTTCGTGTTGCACTAATGTAACCATGGATCGAAATTGTGGTTCGAATTTACGTAGTGGACTTGCGAAGAGCGGTGGGTAGATATAATATCATTCTCGAGTGAAATATGCAAGGGTATGATGCTGATTTTAAAAGTAGAGTCTAGTCATAGATTCGGGGAGTTTTAAATAATGATATCTATTTGCTAGACTGCAAACAACTATTATTATTACTATTAGCATAGTATTAGGTAAGACGATTACATCTTCAATAGAGGGTAAGTAGTTTGACATGTATTGCATGATTTTGGGTGTAAGTGGTTCATCAATATTTTTGAACCAAAGCCAACTTCACCTGCACGTTGTGCACCCTGCTGACTGACAAAGGAAGCTCTGGCGAAAAGAGAGGTAGGAAGCGTAATTGTAAGCTACCTGACTGTGGAATGTACCTCCACCTCACAGAATACCGCAGCCAAATAACGGTTCCCTTGAGGGCTGTTGTGTTCCTGCGAGTGAGTGAGGTCACCAGAAAGGAAGGAGATGCTGCGATGGCTGCGAAGGTGGCGGCGCGCGAGCGATATTTTATGTTGCGAGCGTTAATATGGCTACGGTAACCGGTTCACATCAGGCGGGCCGTATGCTTGTCTGCCACCCAACGTAGTATAAAAAAACATATTCTTCATAACATTTTGCATCGTACCTGTAAATCAATCGAAGAATTTCACCGGTTCCTATTACTAAACACGATGAACCGCAGTTATTTTTTATGTAAATAAAGTGAAGGTATCTGACCAAATAGACTTCTATAATAAATAAACATTCAGACATCAACAACAACAATCATCGTTTATTTATCATTTGTGGAGTAACGGCAATGACCTGTTCATAACAGACGCCAAAACATTAGATAAACAGTTATTAGCTACAAGTCTCAAGATATGGAGTGCATTGACGAGGCGCGAATAGAGTGTACTTTATATTGGATTGCTTTAAATTTTACTAAGTAACATTTACTTATTTCGATAAACAAATTGTTTGTTATTGTTCTTGAATACTCTCGATTGTCTGACATTTTTATACATCACTCATTGGCTGCAATATGGCCACAATGTACGTTTATGTCTTTGTTGCACTTAGATCACTTTTGTGATTGGCCAACTAGGTAAATAATATTAATTAATTGCAACAATTACAAAATAAAATTATAATTAGGTCCTTCTAAAACGTTATAAGCATATTAAGAAGAATAGTATATCAAAATAAATACCAAAATGACGTTCGGAAAATGCATGTTGCCTCTAATTATGACGTTGTTGTACCCAATGAGCGACATGCCATCAGTCTAATAACTGGAGAATTGGATTTGATAGACCGTGAATAGATTCAGTTCCAATCTTAGATGCATTATTGTTTACCCTCAGGTAATCTATGACTTAATTACCATTGCAGTTATGATGAGAGGTAAACCTTTGTAGTGGTCTGTGTTCTGGCTCAAAACCTAAATACCTACTTCCACTTCGCATTAAAATCCCTACATCATATATTATTAATTAATACCCTAGTAAATTTGTGAAGATAGGACTTTGTGATCAAATTTATAAATGGTAAATATGTAGTAAAAATCATAACGAGTTCTTTTTTATTGGTACGGGGGCCCACCACACATTCCCACCACTGTGTATCCTGCGTACTTCAGAAATCCTTTCTTAGCAGATGCCTACGTCATAATATCTACCTGTTTACCAAATTCCAACCAGATCCGTCCAGTGGTTTGAGCTATGCGTTGATAGATCAGTCAGTAACAGTTGCCTTGTATAGATACAAAAGAAGATTTATTGACATTACGACCGAGTCACCTACTACTAAATGAAATTTAAATAGATCATCTATAACTGCCTACTACACTACAAAGCTCGATCCCACGATACAACGGTACCGAATTCACATAGCCCAGTAATGTAACAATAGCTCGTTATTGATTACCGAGTTGTTATTTGCCGATAAAAAAAAACTATTGTCAGATCTACACAGTTGCTTTCTAATTCCTGATTAGAAGAGGAAAGAAACTCAATTGATTTAGTAATCAAGATACAGAATAACCGCGAATTATTTTGAGCTATGATTTAAGAAATGGCGGCACCTAATATTTCATTGCGTGGTGCGAGCGAGAAATGAATAGGCTCCAAAACCACTGAACCGATTTTTGATGAAATTTGTCACAATTAAAGGCTTCGACATGCTTGAGGTTTGTGTCGAAAAAAAATTGAGATCGATCATGTCATTGAAGACTGATCATCAAATACATTTTCCATTGAAATCAATGGAAAACATACACTCAGCGTATCTACTCGCTCCACTCAACCTTGATTTCGGCCCTGTGGGCTAGAACCCGGCCTAGTTATTCATAGCACACCACAGACTAATGATCCTGTTATAACATTCATACCTACTGAAGAATCCATCTTCTAAGGGCTTAGTAAGATCGAGAAAGTGCCGGCGACGATCTCAGGAAACAAAACATCACAAGCAAACTTTTGCATCAATCACAACTCTGGGCCGTTGCTAAATTTTGAATTACAGTGGTCGTTGATTTAAATTATGACTTTAACAATAAACAAAAGAGTATATATGCGTTTGTGTGTCAAATACACGGTAGGGTTATGTTATTTTCAGCGAAATTTATTGAGCTTATAAAATCGTCCGGTCGTTCTGTCTGTCCGTCCTGAAACTCAAAATTTCGAAATTCTGACTTCGGATTCGTGTAGAGCATCAAAAAGTAGTAATGTAAAGTGACCTTGGTTTTCCGATATCAATTCGGGAAAGTGGCCAAAATAAATAAATAAAAAAAATATGTCTGTCCGTCCGTTGCCATGAAACTCAAAATTTCGAAATTCTGACTTCGGATTCGTGTAGAGCATCAAAAAGTAGTAATGTGACCTTGGTTTGCTTGGTTGCTACGCGTCCGATGTTTTATTGATTTAATGTATTTTTATGCATAATTTTAGAAAAATATTAGCGTTCTGCACTCCTACTGTATATAAACTGTAAGTATGTGAAATTTCATACTCCTGCATCCGTCCAATTTTCGTAAAAAGTGGGACAAAGTTTTTGTTTCACGTATTTATATATAGATTTAGTAACTGGAATTCTTGATTAAGTTACAAAAAAATAACTCTTTTGAATAAAATAGCTATCATTATATGATTGTAGAGACAGGTCATTAGGCAGGACATTGTTTAAAACGAGTGTTTTATATGATTTGCAACTTTTTAACTTCATAGTACTTAACGCATTTTCTTTAAATAAATTAAATAACTGTTCAATTATTTTCGAGCTACTACATGCCAGATTTATGGTTTGTTAGCTATATTGTCTTATTATTATTATTTAAATAGTTGTCTTGGCCAACTTGCCAGATATATAAGATGCAAAAATTCGTCAGCAAAACAAACCTTCCTGGTAGCTCAGTTGGAAGAGCACTCGACCGGTCATCGAGAGGTCGTGGGTTTCAAATACCACCTTAGGGGGGGCAGGTGAATTTTTCCATTTTTCAAAAAATATTTATTTTGTCATATGTCTGATACTAATAAATGAATAAATATTTCAGGACCAATTACACACTGTCACGGTGCCATCTAGTCCCAAACTAAGCAAAGCTTGTACTATGGGAACTAGATAACTGATATTATACTTAAATACATCTTTTTTTGTAAATACATACATCCATATAATACATAGAAAACACCCAGACCAAGACAAACAGAAATGTTCATGCACACACATATTTGTCTTGTGCCGGGATCGAACCCGCGTCCTCGGAGTCAAAATGGTCATAGCTAAACCATTCGACCACCGAGCTCGTCACTCAGTCGTCAGTGATCAGAATTAAAAATTATGCGAATTGTTTGTTGCAAAACTTGCAAACTGAGGCAAATCCAATGAGCCTTAGATATTAATGTCCAGCCCCCTTACCACCATCTTTTATTGCGATTCAATAATTGAGTAGATTGCTTATTCATACCAATGAATAAGCGACTCTATGTTATTTGAAATAGAGTCGCTTATTCATTGGTATGAATAAGCGATCTATTCAGTTATTGAATCGCAATAAGAGATGGTGGTAAGGGGGCAGTAGGTCCAGTCCTAGATACAACAATGGATATAATAAATAAATAAATATTTCTGGACAATTTACACAGCGCCATCTAGTCCCAAATTAAGCGCAAAGCTTGTGTTATGGGTACTAGACAACTGATAAATGTACTTAAATACATTTTTTTTTGTAAATACATACTTATAATCTTAGATTAAAACAAAAAGAGGTTTTGTTTTAATCTTTTTGTTTTAATCTAAGCTTATAATACATAGAATAACCCAGACCAAGACAAACAGACATGTTCATGCACACAAATGTTTGTCTTGTGCGGGAATCGAACCCACGACCTCGGAGTCAAAGTGGCCATTGCTAACCATTCGACCACCGAGCTCGTCATATAGATACAAAATAAATTTGTAGGTACAGAAAATAAGAGACACATGAAGGTATGAAGGACACTATATGACGCCGTCTACATATTTATAAATGACGATTGTTTCTTAACCTGTCAACAGCTAAAGTGTCGTATACTTCACGCATCCGACGATGTCAGCCTTGACTTGCTTCGTTACCATTTGCATTGTGTTTATCAACAATAGCTGACATTCAGAAAAAGGGGCTGCGGTCTTTGGTATATTGTCTATGGATCTATTAACAGCATCTGTTTCACTTTGTCGCCTCTTCGCCTCGTCCCCTTTCCTCGCATCGGATGCTAGGCTGGACGACGCGCATAATATGGCGTCACGGTTAGGTTTACCAATTTTTTTTGCGAAAAATAACGTAGGAAATCCGTTAATTAAGAGAAATATAAAGTAGTACCTTAACCCTCCCCAGGATCGCGTAGTCGGTCAACCAACCAGGCAGGTCTTTTACCTGCCCCCTTACTTTTTGAATTGCAATAAGAGATGGTGGTAAGGGGGCTGTAAGCTGCCCAAGTAGGCACTCTTAGGGTGTTTACACATTATCCCGCAAAACGCCGCCGACGCTGCACCGCTGCACTAAGCTTCCTTAGATTTGTATGAACTCTTATACACGGTGCTTCAGCAGCGACGGCGTGACTTCATACTGCGATAGACATGTCGGTGAAAACCGCTGCCGCTGCGGCATGTATATAGGTCCTTACTTAAGTAGCGTGTGGCGACGGAGGCTCGGTTTTCTAAGCACCGGGGCCCTCCATTTCCCAATTCCCATGATGGGTAATGGAGCTGTAAGTCACGCCTCTCTAAAAAGGCCGGCTCTCTCACTTCACAACGTGTTCGGCTAGTGTATTGACTCACACTTTTGCTCCAGATAGCTGACTACTTGAGGTCTATGTCAGGAACTGGAGTTGTTGAAAGTTGTATGCGTTCTGTATACTTTCGTACTGCATGCAGTATACGACCGATATTGAAGGCTTTTTTTATACTACATCAGGTGGCAGACAAGCATACGGCCCGCCTGTTGTGAAGCGGTTACTGTAGTCATATTAACGCTGCAACATAAAATATCGCTCGCGCGCCGCCACCCCCGCTGCCAAGGCAGCATCACCTTCCCTTCTGGTGACCTCACTCACTCGTAGGAACACAACAACCCTCAAGGGTTGGGGTGTAAGTGGTTAATCAACACCTTTGAACCAAAGCCAACTTCACCTGCACGCGGTGCACCCTGCTGATTGACAAACGAAGCTCTGGCGAAAAGAGAGGTAGGGAGCGTAATTGTAAGCTACCCGACTGGGGACTGTACCTCCACCTTACAGAATACCGCAGCCAAATAACAATTCCCTTGAGGGTTGTTGTGTTCCTGCGAGTGAGTGAGGTCACCGGAAAGGAAGGAGATGCTGCGTTGGCAGCGGGGGTGGCGGCGCGCAAGCGATATTTTATGTTGCGAGCGTTAGTATGGCTACGGCAGCCGCTTCACATCAGGCGGGCCGTATGCTTGTCTGCCACCCGACGTAGTATAAAAAAAAAAAAAAAAAAAGGGAATTGTTATTTGGCTGCGGTATTCTATGAGGTGGAGGTACATTCGCCAGTCGGGTAACTTACAATTACGCTCCCTACCTCTCTTTTCGCTAGAGGTTCGTTTGACAGTCAGCAAGGTGCACCGCGTGCAGGTGAAGTTCGTTTTGGTTCAAAGATGTTGATGAATCATTTACACCCCATCATCAGGTCATTTTAGTCTCCACTACAAGAGCACGACCCTCTCTCGTCCGTCACAGAGAGGAGGATTTGGCCTACACTCCCCACGCTGGCCAGACGGGTTGGCGAGGCCTGATCGATGTTTTATAATGTATTTCCCTTAGTCACCTTGTACGACATCCACGGGAATAGACGGAGTGTTTCTATTCTAGTCTGCCGGAACCGGAAACCACACGGCCAACAACATAATTATTATGCGTCTATTACTGTCAGTTATGCTACTGCATGCAATAAAGTATTGCAACATCTGAAAGTCAGTTCAGCATCAGTTTTACACGCACGTGACTGATCTCACGACATACACACGTCTCCTCATTCGTGAATCTCGTGATATCTCGAAGATCGATGTGTTATTGCTGCATTAATAAAGCTTATCAAGAGTTACCAATGCAATAGAGTTGTAAAGACTGATGTATTATAATTACGCTGTGCGTACCGTTCTTTCGTCAGAGCCTCGTTTTTAACCCCCGACACAAAAACGACGACGATGGGTGTTGGTTGATTTAATAATAAGTTTGACGTCTCTCTCTCTCCGTGTGTGTGTACCCGTGTGTGTGTGTATGTGTGCGTGCGTGTGTGCGCGCGTGCGTGCGCGCGCGCTTGCGTGCGTGCGTGCGTCGTAGCTCCTGAACGGATGAACAGATTTTGATAAAAAAAATAGGTTTTAGAAGAATCTTTTAGATTTTTTTTAATTGAAAGGCGAATTAGTCGGGAGTGTTCTTAGCTATGTTTGATGAAAATCGATCCAAGGTGGCCGCCACGGCGCTGCCACAAAATGTCTGATTATACATTTTTTTTTTCACAACCCACTCAATATGGATATCAAATGAAAGGGCTTGACTAGACTAGAAAGTCAGGGTTTTTTTAAATTATTAATTTAATTGTCTTGTTGTCAGTAGTACCATTGACTTTGGCTCAAAGATGATAAGGTTCCACTTACACTCCATGTTTCTGTCCGACCCGGGGGGCTACCGCCTACTGAACCCGATTTCCATTGGGTTCTTTAATTGCAAATATAACATCGGACTTCTGATTAAGTTTGTGATAAATATCATCGGTCTACTCCAGTGCTTTTCAATCTTTTTGAATACGGGAGCCCTTTACAAGTAAAAAAATTATGGCCACCCCCTTCTCCCTCCTCCGTCCTCCTCCTCCTCCAAACTTCAACAATTCAGCTGGCTATAAAAGCTTTAAAATTGTTAGTGCCATTTGCTTTCGATTTTAATGACAAATTAAGAAGAGAAATAAACTTGGATATTAAACTTGAATATTTTCGCAATATTTGCTTAAAGATTTGAATTGATGAATTATTGAACAATAATCAGGCCTGCTTGCGTCTTTTTATTGTAGCGTATGACCTACAAACAATTGCGTTTTTACCCCCGCGACCCCCCGAATATAACTTGGCGACCCACCTGAGGGTCGCGACCCACAGTTTGAAAATCGCTGGTCTAATCGATAGAGCCCTTCCCTCCCTACTAGTCAAGTGTAACTCGTCGCGTAACGAACGTTAGATAGATCACGTGACATTTGTCAATTCGAACATTTTAGTATGAGCTCCACAGTTCGAATTAGCGATTGCTACGCTTTTCTACTTCGCAAACTACCATTTGGCTAGCCCCCTTGCTAAGCTTATTACTATTAGCACTAATTTAAAGTGAAGCTAGAATTTCGCAATAAAAAAATCCAATGGGAATTCTTCTTCCGATTACGCGGTAAACCCTGAGGGGCAATTCTCGTAATTAACATATAGTCAAAATTCGGTTTCGATCCAGTCTCGATCTCACAACTGTCACATTTGGTATTCTCGTAACACAATATGTAACTTCAAAATTAAATTTAAGCGGGATTATATCGAAATATGAGTAAAAATTAATCAAACTAAGAATGTTACTTTGCCAACAACAAGAATTGATAATAATTAATTAATGTAATCAAGTATATAATTTTAGTCAATTCACAATTCAATCTCGATTCAGTCAACTTTCAATCTGCGTTCGTAGAGAAATTACGAGAATTGGCCTTCTGATATAGATTTGTGAGTGATTGTTACTGTACAAGGCTGTATATTTAATACCTATCTATAATCATTATGTTCTCAATCGACGTAAGATGTGTTCAATGAACACAAATTGTACATTACTGTTCTGCTCTATTAGGTGAGAGATTTAGAAAGCTTATAAAAAACCTAATGATACATTGTGGCCCGTGATAATATTGAAAAGTCGATAAATTGGTGCATTTACTACATTTGTAATGACTAACGGTCGCCCGCGACTTTGTCTGTCTGGACTTTATAAAGTTAACAATTATAATTTTGCTTTTACTCGTCTTCAGCCTTTATTAATTTTTTGACGACTCTGACGAGCTCGGTGGTCGAATGGTTAACAATGGCCACTTTGACTCCGAGGTCGCGGGTTCGATCCCCGCACATGACAAACATTTGTGTGCATGAACATGTCTGTTTGTCTTGGTCTGGGTATTTTCTATGTATTATAAGTATGTATGTATTTACAAAAAAATAAAGTCGGTATACGGGCGAAAGTTTTACGTGACAACGACTTTGAGTGGTAAAATGTTTTCGAGTGGAAGGGACGCATGCCTTTCACTTTTTATGTCTGTCTCTCTCGCTCTTAGAAGGGACGCGTGCCTTTCACTCGCTCTCATTGTGAGCGCATAACGTGAGCCAGTTTCTTGAAGTGTCACCCGGCTAACCAATTTATAAGACGTTGTCACGTCAAAAATGTATTTAAGTACATTTATCAGTTGTCTAGTACCCATAGTACAAGCTTTACGCTTAATTTGGGACTAGATGGCGCTGTGTAAAATTGTCCAGAAATATTTATTTATATACTGCTGGCATACGGGCTTTCCCTCAACGCTGCTCAACTGCGGGTTGACTGTTATGCAGAATAGATCCAACCTACAAACTATGCCTTCTAATCGAGTTTATATATTCGTAACAAATTCTAGCATATGCTTCACAAAACTAATATTGCGTGATATCTTATTCCTATTACACTTTAAAAAGCTTTAACCTTAAAGTAACATAATGTCAGTTGGATCTATACTGCCTAACGGGGTCCATTTTGTTTTGTCAGTTAGGTAGTGTCCATGGTACAAGTTTTGCTTAGTTTGGGCACACCCCGGTCACTTCATACAAATCTTGCATCGTTAACTACGTAACAATGACGTCTGTGCACAGTTTCATAAACTACTATTTCGATACAGCTCTTTATGGACTTGCTTTAGGAGATCTGTATCGAAAAATAACCCTATAATAATATCGAATAATTTTTCCATTTCGATTCAGCTGCCTGCTTAATCTACATAATCAAAATAAAAAAAAAATCTACGTAATCTGGATTTTTAGGTAAGAAATAAAGCTGTTAAATTAACTTCATGGTTTTAATTAAAATATAATTATCATCTATTTCATGAGATTAGATAAAGTGCATGAAACTGAACATAATTAGGTCTTAAAATACTCGTGTGATTTTTATCACATTCGCCTTCGCTTCGGCTCGTGTTATAAACTCACACTCGTATTTTAAGAACCTTTATTATGCAACAGTTTCATAAACTACTATTATAACACTGAATATTTTTTATAAGATATTGAATTATATTCTACTCGGCACTCTTTGGGCATCATCATCATCAGGTCATTTTAGTCTCCACTACAGGAGCACGACCCTCTCTCGTCCGTTCCAGACAGAAGGAGGATTTGGTTTACACTCCTCACGCTGGCCAGACGAGTTGGGGAGGCCTGATCGATGCTTTACAATGTATTTCCCTTAGTCGCCTTGTACGACATCTACGGGAAGAAACGGAGTGATTCTATTCTAGTCTGCCGGAAACCACACTCATTGGGCATAGCCAGTAAAAATATATACATATAAGTACTCGTATATCCTCTTTACCCCAACTAACATAGTAAATCATGTGATTTTGAAATTTACCTCCGGTGTCGGTATTTAGCAATAACAAAGTTATCTTTATAAATCTATACATATTTAGCAAACATAATTATAGTTTTATGATATTCATAGGTACGATTGTGTGAACACTGTGAACCTTGCTATTTCGTAAGCAAACCAAATTATCATAAGCAGTATAGAATACTAAAATTATTTTTAAATAACTTATTGTACTTATGTGACTATGCTTGCTTAGGATTTGTCTCACATCATCATTGTCCATTTTTTGGGGTTACCCTTATCAGCCATCATAGGAATCTACAGTTACCCCTTTCTTACTCCTATCATCTCTCACAATCCAACCACCTCTTTTTTGACGAGCTCGGTGGTGTAGCGGTCAATGACCCGGCTTCGACACCAACGCTCGTGGATTCGATTCCCACACAGGACAAACATTTGTGTGCATGAACATGTCTGTTTTTCTTGGTCTGGGTGTTTTCTATGTATCATCAGTAGGTATGTATTTACAAAAACAAAATGTATTTACGTATGTTTATCAGTTGTCTAGTACCCATAACACAAGCTTCGCTTACTTTGGGGCTAGATGGCGCTGAGTAATTTGTCTGACAATATTTATTTATTTTTTGGTCTTTGTCTCTCATTATATCCACGGCACGGCATCGCGGCATCACCCCACTGTTGGAATACGGATCTCCCTTGAATCGAAGGGGTTTAGATTAGAGCAAGGTTTCCCGAAAGGTGGACTGCGGAACCTTGGGGTTCCGTGTAAGCGCCACAAGGGTTCCGCGATCCATCCAAAAATAAACAAAACATTCGAAAAAATGACTAATTGGAACATATATAATATTAATGACTGCTACGGTTCCGCTAGGAAAAATATAATCAATTAGGGTTCCGTGGCAATAAAAAATTGGGAACCTCTGGATTAGGACTCATGTCATGTCTTATAATATTAGTATTAGGGATTATCTAGAAAGGTTACAGTCTAGTCTAGTCTGGGGTGTAAGTGGTTCATCAACATCTTTGAACTAAAACCAACCTCACTTGCACGTGGTGCACCCTGCTGACTGTCGATCAACAGTGGAATGATTATGGGTTGATGACTTGATACCAACAAGAGTATATTTTTTTATGCTGTAACCACAGCGACCTCAGTGCAGTTGAACTGTGCGCGTATTTGAAACCATGTATAAAAAAACAATACCCCATTATTCCTAACTGGGTTAATACCTTATTTTGATGCCATTAACTCGTAAGTTGGTCAGATATGTCTATTCTAAATGCCGTTTATGGCAAAAAAATTGCCAATTTAGCGACGTACAAAAAGATATGCTTGCCAAATTCTATTGTTTTCCGTGTCGGACTCGATGCCATATGTGCCTGGGCCAGGTGTTATGGCCACACGACTAACTGCCAACGCATCAGAGCGTTGAAGATGTACGGTAGCCATGTTTTCGTGCTTTGGTGAATATTCTCTTTGTAGCGTAATTTGAAAATTAAAAATTACAAGTATCATCTGTATTTATAAGATATATTTGGGGTGTAAGTGGTTCATCAACATCTTTGAACCAAAGCCATCTTCACCTGCACGCGGTGCTCACTGCTGACTGACAAACGGAGCTCTGGAGAAAAGAGAGGTACGGAGCGTAATTTGTAGGCTACCCGACTGGGGAATGTACTCCACCTCACAGAATACCGCAGCCAAATAACAATTCCTTTGAGGGTTATTGTGTTCCTGGGAGTGAGTGAGGTCACCAGAAAGGAAGGAGATGCTGCTTCACATCAGGCGGGCTGTATGCTTGTCTGCAACCCGACGTAGTATAAATAAAATAAAAAAAATAAGAGCCTGCCTGACTATGAGCTTTTTTATTTATAACTTTGTTGACCACAAACATATTGGTACAATTGGTACAACTTCCCCAGTCAGGTAGCTTAAAAAAATACGCTATGCCCTACCTCTCCTTTCGCTAGAGCCTCGTTTGTCAGTCAGCAGGGTGCACCACGTGCAGGTGAGGTTGGCTTTGGTTCAAAGATATTGATGAACCACTTACCATCCCGATTTATTAACAAGATATGGTCACCCTACATCTTATAATAACCAGACTGGTTGCAAGTCACGGATGGTGGTCACAAGAGCACTGGCAGCTTATGATGAGTCTTACAATAGTGTTGCACGTTCAAACTTAGCTGAAATTATGTTGAAACCCATTGTTAAAATGTATACGTTTCTTCGCTATTTTTTTTGGTGCAAATCACTCTTCATTTTGGAACTTTCATCAATATGGTATTGTCTATCTCACTTCAATGTCGGACTATAGTTATGTAGTACTATTACTTATACTGTGATATTGGTTAAAGTGTGCAAATGTGACATGCATGTGGCAAATTAGTCTGGCCTGCTTCATGGTTATTTTGTCAATGCTGGCACTACGTGTTAGGTGACATTATTCACATCACCGCTGTCTTTCTTGACGTTATAACGTCTTCTAGATCGATGAACGCAATGACTCATTGTCACGTGCAAGGGAGAGCGCGGAACAAGCGATAGAGAGGCACGATCGGCCTAACCGTTCGGCTTGTGACGCATCTGTCTCTCTTCCACTCCATCGGCCGATTTTTCTTAAAACGTTATCACGTAAAATATAGTCCATAAATCGACATTACACACAACCATTTTCCTTTTCTTAAAAAAAACCTATGTTGTGGTAACTAATGAACAAGTAGACATATATAGTGACCTGGTAATGTAGGACAAAGGTTAGATGATGATTGATCTACATAACAGCAGTGAACGAGTTTAACACAAGTGTTTTGTGTCTGTGGCGTGTCACAACGTGGCCTCAATGTGTCTCTCGTGAACGAAAGCACTAATGTTCGCCACATATCTGTCGGATGTTCGAACAAAGATTCGTAAAACAAAACTTTGTCGGATGCATTTGTTTGGTAAAGTGGAACTAGACCGTTTTTTATTAATAACTAGCTGTCCCGGCGAACTTCGTACCGCCTAACAATCAATGAATGTCGTGGTACATATTAGCTGAACTAAATTTATGATTTTATGGAATTAAAACAATGAATAGTAGAAAATAATAGAGAAGCTCGATGGCGTCATTGCGCGTGTCAGTCTAATTGAACACGCAAGTTAAGCAACGTCGACCGTAGCCTGTACACGGATGGGTTTATATTACCTCGAGCTCCTCCGTGATTCGAAAGACACGTGAAGCCGTCGGTCCCGGTTGTTATCATTAGCTCATCTTGAGCTCCTCCGTGCTTCGGAAGGCACGTTAAGCCGTCGGTTCCGGTTGTTATCATTAGCTCATCTTGAGCTCCTCCGTGCTTCGGAATGCACATTAAGCCGTCGGTCCCGGTTGTTATCATTAGCTCATCTTGAGCTCCTCCGTGCTTCGGAAGGCACGTTAAGCCGTCGGTCCCGGTTGTTATCATTAGCTCATCTTGAGCTCCTCCGTGCTTCGGAAGGCACGTTAAGCCGTCGGTCCCGGTTGTTATCATTAGCTCATCTTGAGCTCCTCCGTGCTTCGGAAGGCACGTTAAGCTGTCGGTCCCGGTTGTTATCATTTAATGACAGTCGTTAAGTTAAGTCAGTGGCCTTTAGGCGGTTCGAAAACACTGGCCTCCGCCAACCCGCAGTTGAGCAGCGTGTTGGAGTACGCTCTAAACCCCTTCGGTTGAGGGAAGACCCGTATCCATAAAAACTGAAGATTTCATAAAAATAAAGATTTTCTTATTGTTCAAAACAAATCACTTTATGACAAATTATATTTATGACAAATGACAACTTTCGCGACATAAAAGTGACACCAATCGATTTGACGTTTTGATATTTGACAACCAATAAATATCGTAATCCCTTTTTCAACTGACACTTTCATTTGTATGGGAAAATGTTTTTTCTTTTATTTTATTTTTTCGAGAAATTTCCAATGTTTTTAAGAGTTATTTTGCTATTCGGGACGGAAACAAATCCAACAAATCAAAAACCATGGCAATCGGTCCAGCCGTTCTCGAGTTATAAGTGTTGTAACAAACACGACTTTCTTTTATATATATAGACTTCAGTTATGGACAACATAAATGATAACATAGATGGATGTCCATCACAACAGGCCGGATTCTAGCCCACGGGGCCGAAATCGAGATTGAGCAGAGCGAGTAGTTCGCTGAGTGTATGTTTTCCATCGATTTCAATGGAAAATGTATTTGATGATCATTCCTCAAGGACATGATCGATCTCAATTTTTTTTTCGACACAAACCTCAAGCTTTTCGGGGTCTTTAATTGTGACAAGTTTCATAAAAATCGGTTCAGTGGTTTTGGAGCCTATTGATTTCCAAAAGTGACTTTTTGGTATAAGTAGCAAAAGTAGTATAAGTAGCTTTTTATAACAGCTACTTATTGAGTGGAGCGTTATATTTGAACTTTTATTACGAGCTCGGTGGTCGAATGGTTAGCAATGGCCACTTTGACTACGAGGCGGGTTCGATTCCCGCACAAGACAAACATTTGTGTGCATGAATATGTCTGTTTGTCTTGATCTATGTATTATAAGTATGTATTTACAAAACAAAAATGTATTTAAGTACATTAATCAGTTGTCTAGTACCCATAACACAGGCTTTGCGCTTAATTTGGGTCTAGATGGCGCTGTGTAAATTGTCCAGAAATATTTATTTATTTTATTTATTTTTATGTGTTACCTTTGGTTACGTTTGTACGATAACGTTACTCTAACGTATGCACACAAAGCATTACGGTCGTTTTCGTCCTTCGAATGTAACAGTGCAATATGTATATTGAGTAACAGTCATATAATCTAACTAGATGACCCGGCAAACGTTGTTATACCATTTAGGAGTATGAAAAATAGATGTTGGCCAATTCTCAGACCTACCCGATATGTACGCAAAATTTCATACAAATTGATCCAGCCGTTTCGGAGGAGTTTGGCATAAATGAATGAATGAAACATTTATTTGTATCTCCAGCACACACATAATATTTTTTTCCAGTCTTATAATAATTACTTATAAACTTAAAATGCAATATAATTATATAGTGTTTAAAAAAACACAAAAAGAATCATGCGACACGAGAATTTCATATAATTAGGTATATTTGTGTAAAGTTATATTACTGTTGAGTTAGGGTTGCCATATCTAAATGGCAGCAACCAGGATAAGATGCGTGAAAACTCTGGATTTCGAATCTTAAAAGTTGGACATGTCATCATCATCGTCAGTGACATTCGTGTTATTAGTACTATTTTTTATTCTGTAACAAGATGGTTATTCGCAGTATGGAAGTAGTGAATTAAAACTTTTAACCCGAAGACTGCAACTGCCCTGACACTCCCTGGACCACATTAGGACAAATCTGGGGCAACCCGGACGGATGGCAACCCTGTAATAAATAATAAATAAATAAATATTTCTGGACAATTTACACAGCGCCATCTAGTCCCAAATTAAGCGCAAAGCTTGTGTTATGGGTACTAGACAACTGATACATGTATTTAAATACATTTTTTTAGTAAATACATACATATAATACATAGAAAACAACTAGACCAAGACAAACAGACATGTTCATGCACACAAATGTTTGTCTTGTGCGGGAATCGAACCCGCGACCTCGGAGTGAATGTGGCCATTGCTAACCATTCGACCATCGAGCTCGTCGAAATGTTGAGTACAAAGCCGTATTCATAGAGAGGAGCTGTGGTGTTTACTCATGTGTTGGCAGACTGGGAGTGCGCTAATCTCGATCGCCGTCCGCTAGCCATGTCTCACATCGTGAGTGAGTGGCAAACATATGGCAGCGATCAGAAATAACCATAGTATTTAAATTTGATATACTTTTAGTTGTTATCTTGCGAGTAAATGTATCCTAGAATTCACTACTGTGCCATGGCAGCTGATCTTCATTTGACTAGCCATCTCTTATGGCTGCCTAATATGGTGGCAGAAAGTAAGACAAGTGACAAGTAAGATGTCTCTGATGAAACTGCAGAGACTTGTCTGCTGTGCAGTCACGGGAGCATTCCCCACTACACCCACAGCAGCAATGGATAAAATAAAATAAAATATTTAGGGGTCACCCTTGTCATTTAAAGGTATGAAAAATAGATGTTGGCCGATTCTCAGACCTACCCGATATGCACACAAAACTTGATAAAATCGGTCCAGCCGTTTCGAAGAAAATTGGTAACAAACAAACACAAACAAACCGCGACACGAGAATTTTCTATTATAGCAACGACGATAAAAAATATAAAAATATATTATCCTTTCTCTATGATTATAGTAACTTCTACGTTTAATGATTAGTATGGCGTATTTAAAGTTCATCGCACCTTGCTATGCGGTGTTGGGTAACAGTTTGCGTTGACAAAAGATTGAACGATGGATCACGGTCGATCGTGCGAAGTAGGTATAGGTAAATATTGCGTTTTTGAATTTTATATTTTACTGCGTGAGTCACAGTTTGGCGCCATCTACCTATTAAGTAATTACACTACTAAACAAGGCATAGCAGTCCATCGTTGCAGATGAAATTCGGCTATTTTTTATTTTTTGATAACACCAAACTTATTAAATTATAATAATTTTAAATAGTTCTTTCGGGCAACTTGTCAGAATATTATAAATATTTTTGAAAATGAAAAATTCACCTCTCCGCCTAGGTGGGATTTGAACCCACGACCTCTCGATGACCGGTGCTCTACCAACTGAGCTACCAGGAAGGCTTGTGTTGGTAACGAATTTTTGCATTATATATTTTACTTTAATTACACTACTAAATGTAATATTACCTACGTTTGTTAATGAGTTCGGGAGGGTAGTATAGGATAGCTGTAAGCATCATCATCATCAGGTCCATTTTAGTCTCCACTACAGGAGCACGACCCTCTCGTCCGTCCTAGACGGAAGGAGGATTTGGCCTATACTCCCCACGCTGGCCAAACGGGTTGGGGAGGCCTGATCGATATTTGATAATGTATTTCCCTTAGTCGCCTTGTACGACATCCACGGGAAGAAACGGAGTGATTCTATTCTAGTCTGCGGAAAACCACATGGCCCGCTGTAAGCATAGTATCCATATATTTATACAAGTATCCTAAATGCATAACCCCAAAAATGTTTTTTAACTTAGGTTTTTTAACAACAGGCGCCCCTGACTTCACCGTAGGTAAGGGTTGCCAACCATACTGTTAAAAACAGTATTATACTGTTTTCTATGCTTTAATACTGTTGAAAAAAACTTCATTTGACCATAGAACTGTTTATTGTACTGCTCCGCATGCACTGGGCCTTACTATACTGTTTGTTTTGCTATGCAGGTTTTTATATACTGTTTTTCTTGTAAACAAAAGTTGGCAACCATACCGTAGGTATTAATTCTTTAAATTTAAGTGCCTGTTGACTTGTTCAATAATGATATACGGGTCTGTCCTTGCTGTGAATTGATACCCTGACAGACCAATTGTCCCCGACGACGATTACAGCCCGTATTTGACCCTATATGTTGTTGACAATTGATATGACCTTACTTGGGTGAAGGATTGTTAAGTAAAAAAGCAAATAAAACACTTGAAGATATACGATATATATGAAGAACCCGGTGATCGAATGGCTAGCAATGGCCACTTAGACTCCGATGTCGCGGGTTCGATTCCCGTACAAGACAAACATTTGTGTGCATGAACATATCTGTTTGTCTTGGCCTGGTTGTTTTGTATTTAAGTATATATTTACAAAAAAATGTATTTAAGTACATGTATCAGTTGTCTAGTACCCATAACACAAGCTATGCGCTTAATTTAGGACTAGATGGCGCTGTGTAAGTTGTCCTGAAAAAGGTCCTGTTAAAAGGCCGGCAACGTATCGGCAAACCCTTGGTGTTGCTGATTCCTATGGGTGGTGATGATTGCTTACCATCAGGTGACCACATGGTGACTTGCCCTCGTCTCATATATAAAACAATATATATATGGACTGCGACATGCTATAAATCTCATTCCCTGTTCAATATATTAGTTTTTGTTGTTCCCAACTTATCTCATAGATAAAGAATCTATTGGAACAGTTGGCAACATTGCTAATATTGGCCCATTGAGCGCCGCGGCCCGCGACGTGTAATTGGTCGATGAATGTATATCACGCCGAGCACTGTAGTACCCAATTGGTCATCACTAGGGTTGTCAAAGAATGCATACAGCATAAAAGATAACATATGGGATAGGCCCACCACATATTCCCACCACTGTGTCTCCTATGTAGCCAGGATTAACAGTGACGACCACCAAAAAACCCATACACAGATTCATCATCATCATCATCTCAGCCATTGAAAGTCCACTGCTGGACATAGGCCTCCCTCTAGATCTCCAATAAGTCCGGTTGGAAGCGGCTTGCAACCAGCGCGATCCTACGGTCTTAATGAGGTCGTCTGTCCACCTTGTGGGTGGACGTACTACGCTGCGCTTGCCGGTACGTGGTCTCCACTCGAGAACTTTAATGAATCTCCCATAAGAGCTAGAGCTACATCTAATTACAGCTTGACTTTTAGAATTATGAAATTTTAATGTAATGATACTTCTTCAATGTCGAGATTTTAAAAATAGATAAAAATAAAAATATTCATGTACAAATTACACACAGTCATCTAGTGCCAAACTAAACAAAGCTTGTACTATGGGTACTAGAAAACTGATATTATACTTAAATTCATTTTATTTTTGTAAATATGTAACATAATATAATACACAGAAAACACCCAACCAAGACAAACAGACATGTTCATGCACACAAATATTTGTCTTGTGCGGGGATCGAACCCGCGACCTCGGAGTCAAAGTGGCCATTGCTAACCATTCGACCACCCAGCTCGTCAAAGAAATAATAAAATAAAAGATAAGGTATGGGACGGGGGGCACCACACATTCATGAGTACTGCGTCATAATTTTTGCAAGTTTTTTGTTATATTGGTGCAATAAAGTGTATTCTATTCTATTTTGTTCTCTACTTACTTACTGAGGATTTACGGAGAATTTGACGTTGGAGAATTATAGAATCGAAACTACAACGCCAAACAGCCCCCTTACCACCATCACTTATTGCGACTCAATAACTGAAAAGATTGCTTATTCATACCAATGGATAAGCGACTCTATTCCATTTGAAATAGAGTCGCTTATTCATTAGTATGAATAAGCATTCTATTCAGTTGTTGAATCGCAATAAGAGATGGTGGTAAGGGGGCTGTATTTTCCGATTTTGTTATCATTAATTTCTTTTGAATTGCCTCCCTATGGAAGCAATTTTAAAGCGGCATTCAAGTCAAAAACACACTTGGATTACGTATTATATGCGTATACTTGTATCATATGCCATATAAATAATATCTGACGTGCTCTATTAAAAGTTGACGATTGACGATGGCGACCCTAAGCACGAGACGAGAAGTTCGTTGTAACTGCTGTTTTTTGTGAGATTAACGTTCCGCTTCAAAATCGTTAACTGTTGCCTTGAAATCGCCTGTTACTTCCAACTTGTATTATAATTCTGTCTAAAAACATAATTTAACAGTACTTTTAAACTTTATTGTGTCGTTTTGGCGCCATTTATCCCGAAAATTGCAACACTTTTCATAATATATGTCTTATGTGTAATTGTCTAACTAAATGCACAATTGAACAATCAAATTTAACACCACAAAATTCTGTCTAGTTATTTTTATAAAAGTAAGGTGGCAAACCAGCATACGACCTGTCTGATGGTAAAAAGTCATCTCAGCCTATGGACGCTCGCAATACCAGAAGTTTCACTCACGCATTGCTGACCCTGTAAAAATCTTAAAGTTTGTGTACTTTCGGAAAAAGTAACGAATTTTATGTTTATTAAATTTAATAAGGATATTATAATAATTTACTGTTGATTAATACGAGAAAAACCCATTCGTTTAAAATTATAATCGTCATTCAAACATATTTATTACAAAAAAATGACATATATATGAGGAATAACCCCGGACCCAGTACACACCCTTGTGGTACCCCCAATATATATTTGTACACTAACAATGCTACCAGTTCTTACAGTTTTTACCCATCGTTGCATACGATTGTCAAGATGTGCTTAGCGTATTGATGACACGCCGCCGTTATGTCGTCATTGGCCGGTCGTGAATGATTCAGCGGAACAATATGATTTTGAACGCGTTTGAGACGCCATTAGGTCCTGTATAAAATTGAACGATTGTTTCCCTAAAATATAATGTTATTATTGTAACATACCACCACACCTCGGTCACTGTTACATAGACAATGACATTTGTACATAGCGAGAATGAGCGTGTGTGCGTGCGGCGCCATATAAACTGTTCCAGATCTCAGAGGGGAAGTGAGGTCGATACGAGAGACCGGCAGGGAATAACCATACTGTACTTATACTATTATTTATACCACACCCCGACCACTCCATACTAAAGTAGCGTCGTTTACTACTACATAAACAATAACGTCTGTACAGAGCGAGAATGAGCGTGTGTGCGTACGGCGCCATACTAACTGTTCCAGCCCCCGTACCACCAACTCTTATTGCGATTCAATAACTCAATAGAATCCTTATTCATACCAATGAATAAGCGACTTTATTTCAACTTCATTAGAGTCGCTTATTCATTGGTATGAATAAGCAATCTATTCAGTTATTGAATCGCAATAAGAGTTGGTGGTAAGGGGGCTGATTTGTTTTAGAGGGGAGGTGAGGTCAACACGAGATAGCAGCAGGGAGTGGCCGTACTACTATATAGTTAGTACTAGCCGGCCCGGCGAACTTCGAACGATTTTTTTCTGATGTGTTATAAACTATCCTATCTCTCAAGTTAGATCAAACTGCACACACTGTGCAAAATTTTATTAAAATCGGTTCAGTAATTTAGGATTCCATGGCGGACAAACAACGTGACACAAATTTTTATATATTAAGATTATTACTTATACTGTGATATCACATTATAGAAAGTTAAACGTGGACGTATCATGACAGGTCATACACACCGTACTTACTCATATTCAGCGCGGAACGGTAATAAATTATTATGTCAGTGATATATCAAGCGGGGCTATAAATAGTACTAGCCACAGTATAAGAAAATAAATAGTACTAACATAGCATAACGTTGAAGACAAAATCTAAACAAGACGAGTTCATACCGATATTATTAATCAGGGATTTGTCCGGGATACTACTGCAAGATTTTTACCTCGGAAGCACTCGGAATATACATTACCTACAAGTTTTTTTTTACAATTCAATACTGCGCTGCTCAGTAATGGAATAAATTGCCCTTGCACATTCGCTACAGCCCAACTTGCGTGTTCGATTTGACTGACTGACACACGCAACGACGCCACGCCACCAAGCTTCTCTAGTTTAGTTTCACAAAGTCGTTCAATCAGCGGAAAAGAAAAAGTCTTGTATCTTTATTCATATTCAATTCACAGAATAGAACATTTAAGGAAAGTTGTTACTTTCATAAAAAAGCTTACTATGCTTTCATATTATAATGTCACTCATTTGAGCAGAAATGCTCGCGTTCTGGGCGAATCCATAGACGTTTTCTCTCTCGCATTATCTAGTTGTGGAATGAATTGCCCGTCAAGATTATTCCAAAAAAAATACTGTATGAGGTTCTTAAAAAAGTGTGAAGAGGTTTTTACAAGGTCCTGTGATGCCCTCGGGGTTGCGATAATTGACTGTGATAACCGCTTACCAATAGGCGAGCTATTTAGTTCTTTACCACCTTAGTGGTATATAAAAGTGGTAGTTTCACCTTACAGACGGACGACAACTATTATGAATATGTCTTCGCCATATGAAGTCGAAATTTTGCGACGATCTCATAATAATCACAAAGGCGTTGCGATGGTGGTTCAAAATTAAACAAGGCAGAATCAGTGCAATTGGCCACATCGCAATTTATACGGCTATTAGCAAGTGAGCGAGTTCGGCGACCTCAATTTGAATTGCTTGGTATTCGGTTTAGGAATTGCATCTACGTTTAGATGTCTTTGCTTTAGCTTATAGCTGCTATAGGCAGGTAAGTTAGTACTTAGGGGCCATCCATAAATTACGTCACAAGAATGATTTTTTGACCCCTCCCCCCGTCCTTGTCACAGATGGTCACATTTGTGAGACCCCCCCCCCCCCCTCCCTAGTGCGACGTCACATATTTTGCACATTTACATCTAGAGTTGCAAGTGTTTTTGAGTTTTTCGTTAATAGTTCAAATTTCGCGTTTTACACTTAGATTATAATAGATTTTGAAATGTTACGTCACAAAATTTAGGACCCCTCCCACCCCCTTGGCACACAATGTCACACTTCATCGACCCCCTCGCTCCCCCTTAACGTGTGACGTAATTTATGGATGGCCCCTTACTTAGAATTGGGTGAAATTATACGTAAGTAATTTTAATACCTTTTTAAGTAAAACTTCCATACACACGCTTGACTTGGAGAGTAGGTGAACTGGTGAAGCGTTACGAAAAGTGTGATCGGGCGAGGCGAACGGAGATATAAGTTAGGAGAGCTAAAGAAGTTTTACTTTAGTCGTGTGGTCTAAAGTACCTACACACTTTTTTATACTTTAGTTTAGTATAAGTATAGTAGATATTAGATTCAGGTGTTATTTTGCGAAAGTCAAATATACAGGTAATTTGATCTACACTACTTTGCGGGCTTCTGCCACCAATTAGTTTTTACTACCTATAGTTTTTACTACCGGGCGGCATTCACCCACTACCGTTAGTATATGGATGCGACTGCCGTGGCTGCTTTGGTTGTCTCTGCTCCAGCTGCTGAAACTTCAGTTTCAGATGTTGGAAAGTCGCAGAGACGGCCGCAGAAACCAAAGACGACCAAAGAAGTAGAAGGTAGAACAAGAAGGTAGCGGGTGACTGCCGGCCGGCACTATTTTGCATTAACTAATTGGTAGCGGAAGCATGCAAAGTAGTATAGATCAAATTACCTGTTATAAGTATATAATGCTTTAGTTAATTCATTTCGAGGTTAAATTAGGGAATGAGAATTTGTCCGAAAGATAATGCAGGTGAAGTCGCGGGCAACATCTAGTGTTATACACATTCGAATGGAGCCTCTTAAGTAAACCTACCCGCTTAAGGCCATCAAGATTTCGCCCGTGATCTATTGCATTATGCAAAATAGGATATCAAACCGTTTTAAGCTATTCATAACCAAAACTAAATAAACGCCTTGTGGACTCCAAAATGGGACAGCCCACACACGCCCACGCTGGCACACAGCGAATAAATCGTCTACTCGGGTTACATTAATCTTTCTCAACTAAATTTCATTCACCTTCACAGTTCAGGCGGCTTGATTTCTAGGGTTCCGGTCCCTAATGGAATCTCCCTATTTGTCTGCCATTTATAAAATCCGCAAAAAAAAAAAAGGAACCTACCATGGCCCCCATCTCGAAAAATAATTGATAAGCACAGCATTTTTTTTATACTACTGTAGTGGCAATGGGCGGGTCACATCTGCCGAGTAATTGATGGCAGATGGGGACAAAGGTATTAGAGTGGAGGCCGCGCGTAGGACGACGTAGAGTTGGACGCCCTCCTTCTATATGCGACTGGATGCGGAAGGCGGAGGATCGTATTTGGTGGAAAGCATTGGGGAAGGCTTATATCCAGCAGTGGGTAGATACAGGCTGATGATGATGATGATGAGGCAGACTAGCGGCCAGGCTGATGAAAAGTAATTACATAAATAAAATGTAAGATACAATACATTAATAAATATCAGTTTAATACAGATCTTTAGCTTGACATGTCCGAAAGTTCAGTCCAGAGCTTTTGTAATTTATACTTGATCATCACCTTTACATCACGTGTAGTGAATTCCAAAGTCGTGCTGCCTTTCTAAACGAGGCTCTGGCGGAAAGAGATGTAGGACATAGCGTATTTTTTAAGTTGCCTGATCGGCGAAGTATACTCATCATACCTCACAGGATACCGCAGCCAAATAACAATTCCCTTGAGGATTGTTGTGTTCCTGCGAGTGAATGAGACCGCCAGAAAAGAAATAAAGTAAGGAATTATAGGCTGGCAATGGATCTGCGACCACTTGGTGTTGCTGATCTCTATGGGCGGTGGTGAATGCTTTCCATCAGGTGACCCACATACTCGTTTGCCCCCTCTCATGTAAAAAAATAGATGCAGCTTCTATAGTGAAAGATTTTGTATAGGAGTTACAGTTATGTGAAGGGGTGTTTAGCGTTGGATTATAGCCATAGCTTTTATCTGGTACTTAATTAGTTTCTGTTTTTGATTGACGAAACTGTTTGGCTAGCAATGGCTACTAATGGTTCGATCCCCGCACAAGACCAACATTTGTGTGCATGAACATGTCTGTTTGTCTTGTACGGGGTGTTTTCTAGGTATATAATTACAAAACAAAAATGGAGTCGCTTATTCATTGGTATGAATAAGCATTCTATTCAGTTATTGAATCGCAATAAGAGATGGTGGTAAGGGGGCAGTTGTCTAGTACCCATAGTACAGGTTTGCGCTTAATTTGGGACTGGATGGCGCTGTATAAATTGTCTTGAAATAATAATAATTATTTGTATTTGATTTCGACAACAGTGTTAATATTCTGCAATATAAACTTTCGCTTATTTATGCTATTATACCAGGCGACCATTAAATAAACAAGCTTGCAAGTAATATAATATTGATAGTAATTTAACACTCACATCACATGTTGGTACTTATTTGCGTTTGTGCAAGTAAGCAAAATGTATATATAGCCAAGGTGGCCAAGTAATATGATTTTTTCATTATTGCCAATATACATAGAGAAAATTGGCCAACATATAAGAATTTTTATACCTAGGTACATATATTTACGCCTCGCTCACGTTGGAGGGAGAGGGATTTTTTGACGTTGTACGTTGTACGTCAGGACACGTGGCCTGATCGAAAATTCGTAAGACGGAGGGCGTAGACCGCCGCGGCCGGCGCGGCGTAGGAGAGGAAGTAATATCCCCCTCTCTTTCTACCACGCGGCGAAAATGTAGGTATGCCTGCTCCTGCTGCTTATTTTTACTGTACTATAAATTGTCATGTTTGTGTACGATAGCGCATAAATGAATATTGTATTTCACGACATAAATGATAGTATTTTAATACTGATAAATAAAGCAATTCGTGCGAAATTATTCCCTAACCATTTCAAAATATTCAAAAATGCACAACGTTAATGTTCAAGTTTTCACTTCTGCCGGCACTCCCGGAGTGCACCCCGTTTTGTTTCGTCAAAGCAAATGTTTGCCTGCCTTGTAAACTCGAAGCCGGAATCGTCTATGCCAACGGAAAACGGAAGCCAACGTTCCGCTAAACAAATCTAATACCCCGTTTAGACTTGTGCCGATGCTTTCACCAGTTGCGTCATTGTACCGGTACGTGGTCTCCACTCGAGAACTTTAATGAATCTCCCATAAGAGCTAGAGCTACATCTAATTACAGCTTGACTTTTAGAATTATGAAATTTTAATGTAATGATACTTCTTCAATGTCGAGATTTTAAAAATAGATAAAAATAAAAATATTCATGTACAAATTACACACAGTCATCTAGTGCCAAACTAAACAAAGCTTGTACTATGGGTACTAGAAAACTGATATTATACTTAAATTCATTTTATTTTTGTAAATATGTAACATAATATAATACACAGAAAACACCCAACCAAGACAAACAGACATGTTCATGCACACAAATATTTGTCTTGTGCGGGGATCGAACCCGCGACCTCGGAGTCAAAGTGGCCATTGCTAACCATTCGACCACCCAGCTCGTCAAAGAAATAATAAAATAAAAGATAAGGTATGGGACGGGGGGCACCACACATTCATGAGTACTGCGTCATAATTTTTGCAAGTTTTTTGTTATATTGGTGCAATAAAGTGTATTCTATTCTATTTTGTTCTCTACTTACTTACTGAGGATTTACGGAGAATTTGACGTTGGAGAATTATAGAATCGAAACTACAACGCCAAACAGCCCCCTTACCACCATCACTTATTGCGACTCAATAACTGAAAAGATTGCTTATTCATACCAATGGATAAGCGACTCTATTCCATTTGAAATAGAGTCGCTTATTCATTAGTATGAATAAGCATTCTATTCAGTTGTTGAATCGCAATAAGAGATGGTGGTAAGGGGGCTGTATTTTCCGATTTTGTTATCATTAATTTCTTTTGAATTGCCTCCCTATGGAAGCAATTTTAAAGCGGCATTCAAGTCAAAAACACACTTGGATTACGTATTATATGCGTATACTTGTATCATATGCCATATAAATAATATCTGACGTGCTCTATTAAAAGTTGACGATTGACGATGGCGACCCTAAGCACGAGACGAGAAGTTCGTTGTAACTGCTGTTTTTTGTGAGATTAACGTTCCGCTTCAAAATCGTTAACTGTTGCCTTGAAATCGCCTGTTACTTCCAACTTGTATTATTATTCTGTCTAAAAACATAATTTAACAGTACTTTTAAACTTTATTGTGTCGTTTTGGCGCCATTTATCCCGAAAATTGCAACACTTTTCATAATATATGTCTTATGTGTAATTGTCTAACTAAATGCACAATTGAACAATCAAATTTAACACCACAAAATTCTGTCTAGTTATTTTTATAAAAGTAAGGTGGCAAACCAGCATACGACCTGTCTGATGGTAAAAAGTCATCTCAGCCTATGGACGCTCGCAATACCAGAAGTTTCACTCACGCATTGCTGACCCTGTAAAAATCTTAAAGTTTATGTACTTTCGGAAAAAGTAACGAATTTTATGTTTATTAAATTTAATAAGGATATTATAATAATTTACTGTTGATTAATACGAGAAAAACCCATTCGTTTAAAATTATAATCGTCATTCAAACATATTTATTACAAAAAAATGACATATATATGAGGAATAACCCCGGACCCAGTACACACCCTTGTGGTACCCCCAATATATATTTGTACACTAACAATGCTACCAGTTCTTACAGTTTTTACCCATCGTTGCATACGATTGTCAAGATGTGCTTAGCGTATTGATGACACGCCGCCGTTATGTCGTCATTGGCCGGTCGTGAATGATTCAGCGGAACAATATGATTTTGAACGCGTTTGAGACGCCATTAGGTCCTGTATAAAATTGAACGATTGTTTCCCTAAAATATAATGTTATTATTGTAACATACCACCACACCTCGGTCACTATTACATAGACAATGACATTTGTACATAGCGAGAATGAGCGTGTGTGCGTGCGGCGCCATATAAACTGTTCCAGATCTCAGAGGGGAAGTGAGGTCGATACGAGAGACCGGCAGGGAATAACCATACTGTACTTATACTATTATTTATACCACACCCCGACCACTCCATACTAAAGTAGCGTCGTTTACTACTACATAAACAATAACGTCTGTACAGAGCGAGAATGAGCGTGTGTGCGTACGGCGCCATACTAACTGTTCCAGCCCCCGTACCACCAACTCTTATTGCGATTCAATAACTCAATAGAATCCTTATTCATACCAATGAATAAGCGACTTTATTTCAACTTCATTAGAGTCGCTTATTCATTGGTATGAATAAGCAATCTATTCAGTTATTGAATCGCAATAAGAGTTGGTGGTAAGGGGGCTGATTTGTTTTAGAGGGGAGGTGAGGTCAACACGAGATAGCAGCAGGGAGTGGCCGTACTACTATATAGTTAGTACTAGCCGGCCCGGCGAACTTCGAACGATTTTTTTCTGATGAGTTATAAACTATCCTATCTCTCAAGTTAGATCAAACTGCACACACTGTGCAAAATTTTATTAAAATCGGTTCAGTAATTTAGGATTCCATGGCGGACAAACAACGTGACACAAATTTTTATATATTAAGATTATTACTTAAACTGTGATATCACATTATAGAAAGTTAAACGTGGACGTATCATGACAGGTCATACACACCGTACTTACTCATATTCAGCGCGGAACGGTAATAAATTATTATGTCAGTGATATATCAAGCGAGGCTATAAATAGTACTAGCCACAGTATAAGAAAATAAATAGTACTAACATAGCATAGCGTTGAAGACAAAATCTAAACAAGACGAGTTCATACCGATATTATTAATCAGGGATTTGTCCGGGATACTACTGCAAGATTTTTACCTCGGAAGCACTCGGAATATACATTACCTACAAGTTTTTTTTTACAATTCAATACTGCGCTGCTCAGTAATGGAATAAATTGCCCTTGCACATTCGCTACAGCCCAACTTGCGTGTTCGATTTGACTGACTGACACACGCAACGACGCCACGCCACCAAGCTTCTTACGTCAAATTACGTCACAAGAATGATTTTTGACCCCTCCCCCCGTCCTTGTCACAGATGGTCACATTTGTGAGACCCCCCCCCCCCCCCCCCCCTCCCTAGTGCGACGTCACATATTTTGCACATTTACATCTAGAGTTGCAAGTGTTTTTGAGTTTTTCGTTAATAGTTCAAATTTCGCGTTTTACACTTAGATTATAATAGATTTTGAAATGTTACGTCACAAAATTTAGGACCCCTCCCACCCCCTTGTCACACAATGTCACACTTCATCGACCCCCTCGCTCCCCCTTAACGTGTGACGTAATTTATGGATGGCCCCTTACTTAGAATTGGGAGAAATTATACGTAAGTAATTTTAATACCTTTTTAAGTAAAACTTCCATACACACGCTTGACTTGGAGAGTAGGTGAACTGGTGAAGCGTTACGAAAAGTGTGATCGGGCGAGGCGAACGGAGATATAAGTTAGGAGAGCTAAAGAAGTTTTACTTTAGTCGTGTGGTCTAAAGTACACACTTTTTTATACTTTAGTATAAGTATAGTAGATATTAGATTCAGGTGTTATTTTGCGAAAGTCAAATATACAGGTAATTTGATCTACACTACTTTGCGGGCTTCTGCCACCAATTAGTTTTTACTACCTATAGTTTTTACTACCGGGCGGCATTCACCCACTACCGTTAGTAGATGGATGCGACTGCCGTGGCTGCTTTGGTTGTCTCTGCTCCAGCTGCTGAAACTTCAGTTTCAGATGTTGGAAAGTCGCAGAGACGGCCGCAGAAACCAAAGACGACCAAAGAAGTAGAAGGTAGAACAAGAAGGTAGCGGGTGACTGCCGGCCGGCACTATTTTGCATTAACTAATTGGTAGCGGAAGCATGCAAAGTAGTATAGATCAAATTACCTGTTATAAGTATATAATGCTTTAGTTAATTCATTTCGAGGTTAAATTAGGGAATGAGAATTTGTCCGCAAGATAATGCAGGTGAAGTCGCGGGCAACATCTAGTGTCATACACATTCGAATGGAGCCTCTTAAGTAAACCTACCCGCTTAAGGCCATCAAGATTTCGCCCGTGATCTATTGCATTATGCAAAATAGGATATCAAACCGTTTTAAGCTATTCATAACCAAAACTAAATAAACGCCTTGTGGACTCCAAAATGGGACAGCCCACACACGCCCACGCTGGCACACAGCGAATAAATCGTCTACTCGGGTTACATTAATCTTTCTCAACTAAATTTCATTCACCTTCACAGTTCAGGCGGCTTGATTTCTAGGGTTCCGGTCCCTAATGGAATCTCCCTATTTTTTTTTTTTTTTTTTTTATACTACGTCGGGTGGCAGACAAGCATACGGCCCGCGTTGTGAAGTGTGTGAATGTGAAGCGTTTACCGTAGCCATATTAACGCTCGCAACATAAAATATCGCTCGCGCGCCGTCACCCCCGCTGCCACCGCAGCATCTCCTTCATTTCTGGTGACCTCACTCACTCGCAGGAACACAACAACCCTCAAGGGAATTGTTATTTGGCTGCGGTATTCTGTGAGGTGGAGGTACATTCCCCAGTCGGGTAGCTTACAATTACACTCCCTACCTCTCTTTTCGCCAGAGCTTCGTTTGTCAGTCAGCAGGGTGCACCGCGTGCAGGTGAAGTTGGCTTTGGTTCAAAGATGTTGATGAACCACTTACACCCCAAAATTTGTCTGCCATTTATAAATACCGCAAAAAAAAAAGGTACCTACCATGGCCCCCATCTCGAAAAATAATTGATAAGCACAGCATTTTTTTATACTACTGTAGTGGCAATGGGCGGGTCACATCTGCCGAGTAAGTGATGGCAGATGGGGGACAAAGGTATTAGAGTGGAGGCCGCGCGTAGGACGACGTAGAGTTGGACGCCCTCCTTCTATATGCGACTGGATGCGGAAGGCGGAGGATCGTATTTGGTGGAAAGCATTGGGAAAGTCTTATATCCAGCAGTGGGTAGATACAGGCTGATGATGATGATGATGATGAGGCAGACTAGCGGCCAGGCTGATGAAAAGTAATTACATAAATAATATGTAAGATACAATACATTAATAAATATCAGTTTAATACAGATCTTTAGTTTGACATGTCCGAAAGTTCAGTCCAGAGCTTTTGTAATTTATACTTGATCATCACCTTTACATCACGTGTAGTGAATTCCAAAGTCGTGCTGCCTTTCTAAACGAGGCTCTGGCGGAAAGAGATGTAGGACATAGCGTATTTTTTAATTTGCCTGATCGGCGAAGTACCTCCACCTCACAGGATACCGCAGCCAAATAACAATTCCCTTGAGGGTTGTTGTGTTCCTGCGAGCGAATGAGACCGCCAGAAAAGAAATAAAGTAAGGAGTTATAGGCTGGCAATGGATCTGCGACCCCTTGGTGTTGCTGATCTCCATGGGCGGTGGTGAATGCTTTCCATCAGGTGACCCACATCTCATGTAAAAAAAGAGATGCAGCTTCTATAGTGAAAGATTTTGTATAGGAGTTACAGTTATGTGAAGGGGTGTTTAGCGTTGGATTATAGCCATAGCTTTTATCTGGTACTTAATTAGTTTCTGTTTTTGATTGACGAAACTGTTTGGCTAGCAATGGCTTCTTTGACTCCAAGGTTGCGGGTTCGATCCCCGCACAAGACCAACATTTGTGTGCATGAACATGTCTGTTTGTCTTGTACGGGGTGTTTTCTAGGTATATAATTACAAAACAAAAATGTATTTAAGTATATTTATCAGCCCCCTTACCACCATCTCTTATTGCGATTCAATAACTGGATAGAATGCTTATTCATACCAAAGAATAAGCGACTCTATTTCAAATGGAGTACAGTCGCTTATTCATTGGTATGTGTGCGAGATGCTGGGATTGTTGGAGAGAGAGAGATCGAGTAAAAGTCTCTGATGTCAAATTACTAGGTGCACAGCGTGGATTTATTGCCACAAGTCTTCATACAAAATTCTTCTTACTGACTAACTATCTTCTAATTTCAAATCAGGAGCGCTTCAGTGGTTCACTATCTTCAATTTTCTATTTCTGGAGCGCTTGAGTATTTCTTTCTTGATTTCCCGTCGTCTTGCTGAGTCGAAGCTGGAACTATTGAATGCAGGACATGCTCCGACTATTAAACAAAATTCTAAGTAGGTCAACCTATGAGTCCACAAAGACGGCCGACCAATCAGGGCTCTTTAATTCGATTCTACCACTAAATCTTCTAAATCTTCTAAATCTTCTAATTTTTGCTATCTCTTTCTATCGGCATGTCCTGACATTCGCGAGTTTACAAATATTTTTAAAATCTATTTATAACAAAGGCTTATTTACTTAATATATTATAACAAAATAATTTTCAAATATAAACATAATTAACAAACTGTTTTATGCCTCTTTAGGGCGACCTAGCGGCATATGAAAGGGTTGTTTTATTCTTTATTGGTTCATACGTACAATCTAATGTTATAACATAAAAAAATACACATATTCATCTATTTAAACAAAACAATAATTACACTTAAGAAACTAATCGTTGTCCTGCACATTTCTCCCGCCGTGCATCGTGGTCGTCGTCGTTCGACACGATGCAGAAAATGCCTGTGCAGGCTCGCTGGTGTCCACCGGGATGACGACGACTTTCTTCGCTGGTCGTCGGAGCACTCCTCCTCTGGTTGCCACGTCGACTGTTCTGACGATTCCGTCGGGGCCTGGGTACGTGGCGCAGATTCGTCCACGTATCCAGGTGTTGCGTGGATGATTGCCGTCGACGATGAGGACCAAGTCGCCGTTGTGCAGAGCAGGCCCTCGTCCATGGGGCTCCCGCCGGTTTCGGAGTTCAGGCAGGTACTCCCGGACCCATCGGGCCCAGAAGGCGTCGGCAAGGCGCTGGGATGCGCGCCAGCTGGCGCGCAGGTTCAGGTCGCGCTCGCTGAACTCGCCCGGTGACTGTAGGCGTCCTGGCCCGCCCAGGAGGAAGTGGTTCGGTGTGAGGGCTTCTGGGTCTTCTGCGCTGACGGAGACATGCGTGAGTGGCCGGCTGTTCACCGTGTGCTCGGCCTCGACGAGCAGGGTCTGCAGAACTTCTTCTGAAGGGTAACGCTCATGCAGTGTGGCAGAGAGTGCTGTCTTCACAGAGCGCACCATACGCTCCCAAGCGCCGCCCATGAATGGAGCGCCCGGGGGTATGAAGCGCCAGTCGATGGTCTTCTTTGTTGCTTCCTCTGCCATGGCCGAGTTAATCGCCTGGCGTAGTTCCTTGTCGGCTCCGTGGAAGTTGGTTGCGTTGTCGGACCACAGTTGCGTTGGACGTCCTCGGCGTGCGATCATGCGTCTCAGCGCCATGATGGCTGAGTCGGTGCTGAGGGAGGCGGCCATCTCCAGATGGACAGCGCGCGTGGTGAGGCACGTGAATAGTGCCACGTATCGTTTCTGGTGGGTCCGTCCCACCGTGACTATGAGTGGACCGAAGAAGTCCCACCCGGTGTAGGTGAAGCTTCGCTGGTGATGTGCGAGGCGACATAGAGGAAGGTCACCAGTCGCAGGGTGCGGTGGAGACGCCGTACGCATACGGCACCTGATGCAGTTTCTGATGACTGCCTTCACAGTGGGTCTAAGGCGTATGACCCACCGTTCTAGACGGCACTCGTTTACCGTTGCTTCGACGCCTGCGTGATTCAGTTGCTGGTGAATATGTTCAATCCATAGCCTTGTTGCACGATGTTCCCCATGTACCACCAGTGGATTCTTTAGGGCTTCAGGTACCCCGGTTGCCGCATCTATTCGAGTTTTCAGCCGTAGTTCGTTGTCGGTGAATTCGACGGTCAGTTGATGCAGCTTACTATTTCTCTGTGGTGGCCTTCCGATCTTCATGTCGTTGATTTCTTCACTAAAGGAGTCTTCTTGTGATGCTCGGATTATTAAGTTTTCGGCGTAGCGTAACAAGTCAGCTGAGATCGGCCTATAGTGCCTTATTGAAGTTGCAGTGATTTTCCCTGCGTGTTTGACTGCTTGTTTCTTCCTATAAGTTCGGCGCCACTCTGAATCTTCCGTAGCATTTTTCTTTGTTCGTTTATAATTTACTATTTGTTTCGACGGTCGACATAATTCTATAAACTGAAGTACTCGTGCTGTTGCGCGTAGGTAGCGTTCCCATTTTGAGAATCGCTCGACTGTAGGTAGACTATTCACAAGGTTCGGCGACGCTTCTTTGCTTATTACGGCGTAAGTTCTTTCTTCTCCCGTGTCTTTCTGCATACTTCTTTCTGTTTCCTGTGGCCATAATTCGGGTTCCTCGTATAAAAATTCGGGGCCACGGAACCAACGGTGAAGGCTGGTGAAGTCTGTAGGGACGTCTCTGGTAGCGTCGTCGGCGACGTTGATTTTCGTAGGTAGCCACCTCCATTCGTTCGCCGTGCTGTGTTCTTCGATTGCTGCGATGCGGTGTGCGACGAAAGGTTTGTAAGACCTCGAGCCCGTGCGAATCCAAGTCAGCGATGTCTTGCTGTCAGTCCAGTACTATGTGGCTTCGGGTTTCCGCTCGTGTTCCTTCTTTACAGCTGTTGCCATGCGTGCACCTAACACTGCTGCCTGTAGTTCGAGTCGCGGAATCGAAGTAAGCTTAAGCGGTGCGACTTTAGCTTTGGCCGTGATGAGCGTCACGTTAATGTTGTCGTCTTCAGAAACAGTGCGCCAATATAGCGCGGTGGCGTACGAGGCTTCGCTGGCATCTACGAAGACATGCAGTTGAAGTGATTTCGCAATACTGTAATATGGGTAGCATCTAGGCACGGTGACGTTGCTGAGATTCTTGAGGTGCTGCATCCATCGGCTCCATTCTTCTGCCAGATCTTGATCCAAGCATTCATCCCAGTCGGTGCCTCGCCTCCAGACTTCTTGAAGTATCTGCTTAGCTCGAATAGTGATTGGTGACACCAGGCCGAGCGGATCGAAGAGTGACATCACTATCTTCAATGCTTCTCTCTTTGTCGGCTTGTTGCTGTTCAGCACCGTCGCTGGGACGCGCACCAGGTCCAAGTTGAAGCCCAGCTGGTCTTCATTCGGTCGCCATATGAGACCGAGCACTCGTTCGAGCTGGCATTCATCTTTTAAGTTCACCGTAGAGTCTTCTGATGCTGCTTCTCCCAGCTGTTGCAGTAGTTGGGTGGAATTCGAAGACCATTTCTTGAGTTCGAAGTGTGCGTGTTGATGGATTCTTCGAACTTCTCGGGCGATGTGAACGGCGTCTTCGATATTTCTGAAACTATCTAGGTAGTCATCGACGTAATGGTTCTTCTTGATGGCTTCTACGGCGCGTGGGCTTTCTTCTATGAACTTCTCAGCGTTGATGTTCTTTACATATATTGCTGTCGCAGGCGAGCTTGACGCGCCGAAAATCACTGACTTCATTCTATATTCTTCCGGCGGCTCGCTGTCACGTCGGTTTCCACGCCATAGATAACGTAATGCATCTCTATCTTGTTCGCGCAGTTCTATTTGCATGAACATTTCCGCTATATCTGCAGTTACGGCGATCGGATATTGACGGAAACGCATCAGTACGCTCGGCAGCGGCTGCAGTAAGTCAGGACCGATGAGTAGTTGATCGTTGAGTGAAGTCCCACTAGTCTTGGCTGCAGCATCATGCACTATTCTCATTTTCTCGGGTTTCTTCGGGTTGAAGACAGGAAAGTGCGGAAGGTACCAACACCTATTGACGTTTGTGTTTGTAGGCGGCGCGAGTTCGGCGTAGCCCTTTGCTACGAGTGCCTCCATTTGTTCGCAGTACCTCTTCCTGAGCTCTGTGTCACGATCTAATCTTTTCTCAACTGTGTGAAGCCTCCTTAAAGTATTTTCGTAATTATCCGGCATCTTAATATCTTCACTCCTCCATAATAAGGCGGTCTGGTATTTTCCCTCCGAAGTCCTCTTAGTGTGTTCTTGTAAAATACGAAGTGCCTTTTCACCTGGGTCGCTGTTTGGTCTTCTTGGATCGATGTAGAGGTTGTCAGCTGTTATGAAGTTCTTCACTATTCGGTCTATGTCTTCATCAGCTGAGTGGTTGATGAAGTTGACTCGATGACCCAAGGTTCGAGTGTGGCTGCCGTGTAACACCCATCCCAGTTGTGTACGCGATGCAACTGGCTGATTTCTTCTTCCTGTTCGAGATTCTGTAGACAGCAGAAGGTGCCAGTTATCCTGGCCGATGAGGATCTTCGGCTTCATGATGCCATGCTGTAGCTGATGAGAGATGTCCCGTAGATGTTCGCACTCAGTGATTGCTTCTATAGGTATCTTCTGAGCTGCTAAGTCCAAATTCTTCATGGTGCGCGCCTCTATCTGTAGCTTGTTGGCTCCACGTCCTCTTGCGTTGAAGGTTACACGATGAGACTTCTTGTAGGTGGCGGTGTCTCCATCGAAGGTCGAGATGTGCAGCGCTTCCTCCGGGCCGTTGGCTCCTATTTGTTGAGCTAGTTCTTCATCTATCAGGGTGATGGTGGAACCATCATCCAGTAGCGCGAAGGTGTCTGTTTCTCCCGCCGGTCCGGAGATGTGCACTGGTGCAATCTTCAAATATGAGGCTGGTTGCGGCGCCCATGCTGAGTTGATTTTCTCTTCGACTTCTGTCTTTAGGTCTTCCTTTTGTGAATGAAGCATTCGGTGGTGGTAGTGCTTGCAGTCGTTTACTTCACATCTCTTGGGACGGCAGCTATGTGTACTTTTCCTATATCGCAAACATCGGAAGCAAAGTCGGTGTTTCTTCGCCATATCCCAACGGTCATGCACTGTTGCGTTCTTAAATTTGTAGCAGTCAGCCGTGGCGTGTCCTTGGCGATTACACAGGTTACATTTCGGCTGCCACTGTTGATACTGCATGTTGTTCACTCGATGACGACGGCGAGTTTCATAACTGTCTGTTGACCCTCCTATGTTCTCTGGCGGTGCATACGGACTGCATATTTCCGCTTCTCTTCTTATGAAACGGCTAAACTTCAACAGGTCGGGCTCTTCTCTCGGTTGGGTGGCTGCATATTCATACCACTGCCTCTTCATTGTTGGAGTCAATTTCTCAACTATATTCTTCGAGACTTCGGGGTTGTACAGATAATACACACAGTTGAGGGCTTGCATTGTTGCAACGATGTTTTCAACTTTCGTTGCGAAAGTGCAGATATCGCGCGGTGAGTCGGTGAGGCGTGGCAATGCTCGTAGTCGATCTATCATTTCTGCCATTGCTATCGAGTCTGGCCTCCCGAATCTTGTTTCTAATGTCTTCATAATGCAGTTTGCGTCTGCGTTCGCTATAAATAAACCTTGAACAGCTTCCTTTGCAGCTCCCTTTAGACTTCTTCGTAGTCTCGATAAATTGTCCGTCGTCGAATATTGATAGGCCGACTCGTAGTACGCTGCTTTGAACGTCAAGTAATCTTGATACGCTCCATTGAAGTTCGGTAGTTCTTGCGTTCTCGATCCTGTATGTCGGGCTGATAGGACGGCTTGAGAGATAGCTGCTGTCAGTTCTTGCAACTCGGTTCGCCGTTCTTGTTCTTGAATAGGCGCGGTTGCATGCGGCGTGAAGCTGTTCGGCTGGCAAGTAGCTGCTGCGCTTGCCTGCGGCTGTGACGTCGCTGCGACGTTCACTGGTGACGCAGCGTTGAGGTTCGGATGCCAGGGCGCTGCGATGGCTGCTGGCTGTGACGGCTGCGTCATGGCGATGTTCGTTGGTGGCAAGGCGGACGACGGAGCGTAGAAGTTCAAGTGCCAGGGTGCTGCAAAGGCCGCTGGCTGGAGCTGCTGCGTCGTCGCAATGTTCGGTGCCACGTTGACAGGCGGTGCGCTGGAGATCGGTGGCCACGGAGCGGCTGTGTCCGTTGGCCTATAAAGCTGCATCGCTGTCTGGTTCGGTGTAGGTGCAGGCGTAGATCTTCCTGCTGGCGGCGGAGGAGGCGGCATCAATACTGCGGCGTGTTCGGTCACGGAGGGACGCGGGGCCGACGGAAGTGCGGCGGTGACTCCCGCCGGTGTTGGCGCTGGGGTGCTCCAGGATGCGGCAGTGATCACTGGAGCCGGTTCAGTAGTCGCCTCTGGTTCAGGTTCATGCTGTCCCTCGGTGATGGCAAGGTGGCTGGACTGTAGCCACGTGCGGACGCGTTTCTCTCCTCCTTCACTATCGACTGCAGATGCTGCGTCTTCTTCATCACTTGATTGTGCTTCTATTTCTGCTATACGAGCTTGGGCGAGTTCCAACTTCGCTCTGGCGAGTTCATGAAGGGCTTCAGCAAGACGACGGGCTTTCGCAGACTTGTGGCTTGAGCTCTTGACACGCGACGGTACGGCTGAAGATGCACGGAAGGGTTGACTGGTGGTAGCAGGCGGCGCGGTGGACTGCTCTGGACGCGGCGCGAAAGGTTCGGTGGCAGCCTGCGAAACGGCAGGTTGCTCAAGACGCGGCGCGTGTGAATCCAGGGCGGCCTGTTGCGTGACTGGCCGCACGGCGCTGGACTCGTTGGCTATGGCAGTCCGCGATGATGCTGTCTGCTCGGTCGTGGCGGATGTGGCGCCGGTGACTGTAGACTCCGTCGCGGTGGTGGCTTCAGACGACGTAGTCCTCTCTGCAGATGACCCTGTAGCCGTTGTTCCTGATGGTGTGGAACCCCGTTGTCTTCCACCATGCTGTGACCTGGTAACAGGCATCTCTGAAAATTACTCGATGCTCTCTCCCCAAAAGATCCGGCTCGAAGGACCAGCTCGATGTGCGAGATGCTGGGATTGTTGGAGAGAGAGAGATCGAGTAAAAGTCTCTGATGTCAAATTACTAGGTGCACAGCGTGGATTTATTGCCACAAGTCTTCATACAAAATTCTTCTTACTGACTAACTATCTTCTAATTTCAAATCAGGAGCGCTTCAGTGGTTCACTATCTTCAATTTTCTATTTCTGGAGCGCTTGAGTATTTCTTTCTTGATTTCCCGTCGTCTTGCTGAGTCGAAGCTGGAACTGTTGAATGCAGGACATGCTCCGACTATTAAACAAAATTCTAAGTAGGTCAACCTATGAGTCCACAAAGACGGCCGACCAATCAGGGCTCTTTAATTCGACTCTACCACTAAATCTTCTAAATCTTCTAAATCTTCTAATTTTTGCTATCTCTTTCTATCGGCATGTCCTGACATTCGCGAGTTTACAAATATTTTTAAAATCTATTTATAACAAAGGCTTATTTACTTAATATATTATAACAAAATAATTTTCAAATATAAACATAATTAACAAACTGTTTTATGCCTCTTTAGGGCGACCTAGCGGCATATGAAAGGGTTGTTTTATTCTTTATTGGTTCATACGTACAATCTAATGTTATAACATAAAAAAATACACATATTCATCTATTTAAACAAAACAATAATTACACTTAAGAAACTAATCGTTGTCCTGCACACATCTATTTAAACAAAACAATAATTACACTTAAGAAACTAATCGTTGTCCTGCACAGTATGAATTAGCATTCTATTCAGTTATTGAATCGCAATAAGAGATGGTGGTAAGGGGGCAGTTGTCTAGTACCCATAGTACAGGTTTGCGCTTAATTTGGGACTGGATGGCGCTGTATAAATTGTCTTGAAATAATAATTATTATTTGTATTTGATTTCGGCAACAGTGTTCATATTCTGCAATATAACTTATTTATGCAATTATACCATGCGACCATTAAATAAACAAGCTTGCAAGTAATATAATATTGAAAGTAATCTAACACCCACATCACATGTTGATACTTATTTGCATTTGTGCAAGTAAGCAAAATGTATATATAGCCAAGGTGGCCAAGTAATATGATTTTTTCATTATTGACACTATATAGAGAAAATTGGCAAACATATAAGAATTTATCTCTAGGTATATATATTTACGCCTCGCTCACGTTGGAGGGAGAGGGATTTTTTGACGTTGTACGTTGTACGTCAGGACACGTGGCCTGATCGAAAATTCGTAAGACGGAGGGCGTAGACCGCCGGCGCGGCGTAGGAGAGGAAGTAATATCCCCCTCTCTTTCTACCGCGCGGCGAAAATGTAGGTATGCCTGCTCCTGCTGGTTATTTTTAATGTAATATAAATTGTCATGTTTATGTACGATAGCGCATAAATGAATATTGTATATCACGACATAAATGATAGTATTTTAATACTGATAAATAAAGCAATTCGTGCGAAATTACTCCCTAACCATTCCAAAATATTCATAAATGCACAACGTTAATGTTCAAGTTTTCACTTCTGCCGGCACTCCCGGAGTGCAACCCGTTTCTTTCGTCAAAGCAAATGTTCGCCTGCCTTGTAAACTCAAAGCCGGAATCGTCTATGCCAACGGAAAACGGAAGCCAACGTTCCGCTAAACAAATCTAATACCCCGTCTAGACTTGTGCCGATGCTTTCACCAGTTGCGTCATTGAACACTCTGCTTGATCAACGAGTTTCGATGTTACAAAATATTTGTTTTTGCGACATACAAACTGGTCCACCACTGCCAGGTGTCTCCACCTGATTCTTAAATAATAACTGTTTATAATTACGTATACGTCCATGTGGAAGAAGTTGCGGGTGGTCTCTACTACTACTAAGTTAGTAGTAGGCATGTAGTAGGTAACTAATTCTTCTGCAGATTGATCGATTGATGTTTTTTTTAATTGATGATTTTTAATGAACGAATGAATCATTTATTTGCTATGAATGTGGTTGAATACAGCTGAATAGTCATATCGACGGTCCCTACGTATAAAGCGACATGTCAAAAATGGCAATTTTTTTTTATTGCATAAAATGCTATAGATTGCCCTTAAAAAACATTTTCTTATTTTATTGATTGTATATAATCAAAAATTAAGAAATTAACTCATTTGTCCAATAATAATATTCTTTAATTACTATATCGTAGTATAAGCAGACATGTCTGAGATGACATGTCGCTTTATACGTAGGGACCGTCGATATATGCTTAGACATTCCTGTCTTGACATTCAGCCAATAATGGCATGCAAAATGTACATAATATGCGCGTGCAACAAATTAAAACCAAATTTTTAACTAATTTCTATAGTACAGTAACAATATAATATTCAATTTATGTCAATTTTATAATTTAAATATTCATTTAATCACTAAAAATACTTGTCATTAAGCCATGCTGATATTTTTATTTTGAATAGTTTTAAACGAAGTCGGGTAAGTAGTAATTTAATTCGTTGTTTCTGTTTATGGCTCTAGTTCAGTGATTTTCAAACTGTGGGTCGCGACCCCGTGTTACATTCGGGGGGTCGCTGGGAAAAACACAAATGTCTGTAGACCATGCGCTACAATTTAAAAAAACGTAAGCAGGCATGAGTATTGTTCAATAATTGATCAACTAAAATCATTAAACAAATCCTTTCCCTATGGAAGCTTGTGGCAAACAAGCATACGGCCCGCCTGATGGAAAGCAGTTACCGTAGCCTATGAACGCCTGTAACACCAGGGGCATCACACGCGCGTTGCCGACCCTGTAAAAACCTCTTCACGCCCTTTTTGAAGAACCCCATGCTGTAGTCTCCTGAGAAAACCTCGACAGGCAGTTCATTCCACAGCTTAACCGTACGCGGGAGAAAACTTCTCTGGAACCGCACGGTACGCGACCACTTAGTTAATTTATTAATTTGTATGTGAACAAAATCGAAATCAAATGACACTAACAATTTTGAAGATCATAAGGCAGCTGAAATTAGTGAAGTTTTGCCTATTTTTATCGTAGATTGATGCCCGTAAAGTCGGGTAAATACCTACTAAAACAAAGTTAAATCATCAATACATATTATAAAACAAAGTCCCCCGCCGCGTATGTCTGTCTGTCTGAAGCGCGAAGATTAACTCAAAAACTACTGCACCTATTTTCAAGCGGGTTTGACCACTCGATAGCGTGATTCTCGAGGAAGGTTTGAGTATACAATTTTCGTATTTATTTCTGTGTACATTAATTTTATTATATATACATATTCAGTAGCTCTGAGAATCGGCTACTATCTATTTTTCATACCCCTATATGACAAGGGTGACCCACCCCTAATTAATTTATTTTATTACGATTTAGCATTGAAAAATACACACAACTTCAAATTGACACCCTTCTACCATCAAACCCTATATTTATACTTATGGCAAAAAAATGTTTGCCGGGTCAGCAAGTATGTTGTAAAAATCTGCCCCTTTACATTATTCTGTGCCTTTACCACCAACTCTTATTGCGATTCAATAACTGATTAAAAAGCGACTCTATTTCAAATTGACGAGCTCGGTGGCGTAGCGGTCAATGACGCGGCTTCGACACCAACGCTCGTGGGTTCGATTCCCACACAGGACAAACATTTGTGTGCATGAACATGTCTGTTTGTCTTGGCCTGGGTGTTTTCTATGTATCATAAGTATGTTTTTACAAAAAAAAAATGTATTACGTATGTTTATCAGTTGTCTAATACCCATAACACAAGCGTCGCTTACTTTGGGGCTAGATGACGCTGTGTAATTTGTCTGACAATATTTAAAATAAAATAAAAACAATATTTAAAATAAATTGGATAGAGTCGCTTATTCATTGGTATGAATAAGCATTCCATTCAGTTATTGCATCGCAATAAGAGTTGGTGGTAAGGGGGCTGGCCAGCTTGTTTACGATTCATTTGATATATAGACATAATAAAAAAACGTAACGTCGCTTTGTCTATGCAGTTGTTGGTTACTGATTACAAGATCAGGTTTTGAAGAAACGGGGTCAAGCTTGTGTTTTTACGACTGGTTATATCATTATTATGAGTATTACTATCTCGCTTTTACAACAAGGATGACACTGTATGTACAGTCAAGAGACATTATCATAAGTGCAGAAACACCTACCTAAACTTTAACTGCTTTAACGTCGAATAAAGTATTCGCTGGGTGCGAATTTAGCCCCCCCCCCCCCCCCCCTGCCCCCAACGACGCTACACATCCATCTAACATTGATCTTGCTATCATTAAATCTCACATAATCTGAATTCAAACAAATAAGCCAGGTTGGTTCGTATTAACAATAAAATAAATATTAAAATAAAATTTTGTATGATTGAATATTAATAAAACTTTATAAGATAAGATTAAATCATTTCTATTCAAATTTTACGTAGTACTATTACTTATACTGTGCTAATATCGTGAATATTAGCACCGTAAAAAAGTCATATATATATTTTAAGAAAGTTCATACATATTTTGTTATTATCTGTCATTATTATATAACCCCAATGCTTGAAGATCAAAGTGTTTCAATCAGTGCGTCCTCCCCGCTATGACTTACGGTGTAAAGACTTGGACGCTCACCGTTGGGCTGGTTCACAGACTAAAACTCGCACAGCGAGCCATAGAGAGAGACCAATGCTTGGAGTTTCTCTAGGGATCGAATCTGAAACGAAGAAATTCGACGGAGAATTTCTTATATAGCTCTCAGAGTGAGCGAGTTGAAGTGGCAGTGGGCTGGTCACATCTGCCAAGTCAGCGATGGCAGATGGGGGAAGAAAGTCTTTGAGTGGAGGCCACGTATGGGTTTATATGGACCGACGACCTCAAAAAAGCTACCAGCCGGTAGCGGTTGGATGCGGAAAATGGAGGATCGCATATGGTGTAAAGCATTGGGAAATGCCTGTATACAGCAGTGGATAGATACAGGCTGAAAATGATGATGATTATCCGCCTGATACTGACTTAAAATAGTCTATAATTGAATGCAAATCTGTAGATTGAAGTGAAAATTTAATTTTATGCATCGAAATTTTAATTACCCGAACGATACGATACGACGCAGACACCGATTTTATTAGCGGTAACAATTAGGCTCAAATTGCACCGCCGCGGAACGGAATGGAAGCGACTCTTTGCAACGAAATTGTTCATAGCATAATGAACTTTATGTCAATCTATATCTATAATAATAAAAGGCTTTGTCCTCACTGACTGACTGACTGACTCACTAATTAACGCACAGCCCAAACCGCTGGGTCTAGAGATTCCAAATTTGGCAAGTAGGTTCCTTATGACGTCTAGGGGTGCACTAAGAAAGGATTTTTCACAATTCATCCCCTAAGGGGGTGAAACGGGGGTCCAAAGTTTGTATGGGGAAACAAGATTAGTTGGACTATTTTATCAGAAACTTTACAAGAGTACTTATATAGATAAATGAGTAAACACGTGTTTCAGGATTTTTCAAAATTCAACCCCTAAAGGGGTAAAATGGAGTGAAAAAGTCTGAAAATCGTCATGGGTATTGTTTTTATGGTTTATCGGGTCGCTGATTACGAAAACAACAACTATTTTATAATCCAACATAGCCAACGTGACATAAAATCACCCCTATGGGGGTGCAATGGGGTTGTAATGTCATAATATCAATATGGGTGTTAATTCCATGGTTTTCAGGGACATCAATTACGAAAATCGCATCGATTTGAAAATATAACACAGTGGACACGAAATAACTTAAAAGGGTTTTTCAATTTTTCCCCTAAAAGGGTGAAACGGAGGTCCAAAGTTTGTGTAGGGAAACGAGATTAGTTTGACTATAGATAAATGAGTAAACACGTGTTTCAGGATTTTTCGAAATTCAACCCAAAAAAGAAGAGTAAAATGGGGTCAAAAAGTCTGAAAATCATGAAGGATATTATTGTTTTTATATTTTATCGGGTCGCTGATTACGAAAAAAACAACGATTTTACAATTCAACGTGGCTAACGTGAACATCATCATGTAATTTTTTTAAACTTTGATTTAACCTTTTTAAGCTGATGGAATGAGACTTGTATGTTGACTGAAGCGTTATCCTAATAGGTTTTTAAATTTGTATTTGGCGTCAATCAGTGCTTATACGATCGCGAGCGGCTGGCGCGACGAGGACGGGACGGGTGTAGTAGTAGTTCTCTGGAAAGTTCTTGCATCCGTATTTAGTACAATTATAGGTGATACATGAGGGTGGTTGCGTTGCGTGTTAGACTTGACTTGGATAATCTAAAAAGCGCGGACTTCACGCTCCTCACTGACTTGACTGACTGACTCACTAATCAACGCACAGCCGAGACCCCTGAAGCTAGAAACCTGAAACTTTGGATATGTGTTCCTTATACAATGTAAGCGCGCACTAAGACGGGATTTTCCTAAATTTCACTCAAGAGGTTAAAATAGGGGGTTGAAAGAAAACCCTCTTGGAAACCGATTCACCTACGATTTTGAGATTTGGTGGAATAGTTGTTTATAAAAAAAGGGGATGTTTATGGGTAACTGATTAACTTTTGACCAGCGCCCAGCCAAGAAATGTCAAAAAATGAAAAATGTTATATTTATATTTGAATTAACTTATTACTAGATGGCGCTATACCTAGCATTTGTACAGCGCGCTATGGTTTCGTTATTAAGGAAAGGGTATATACGAGAGATTATTTCCGTTTGCGCTTTTAAAGCCATCGTGGCTAAAAGTAGTTAGGCAGGCGGTTTTTTAGTCAAACCATGGGCTTATCCATGACGGTTTATCGCTCACCTCATTCCAGTAGTTACCCCCGGAGGTAATCCATCGCGCGCGTAGGGTGTAAAAGAAACTGCGTCCTTCAAATGAAGCTACATCTGGTGTCGAAAACTAATTGAAAAACCTATTCTAAGTACAGACTTTATGGGATATACCTACTTAATATAAGAATTTCGGTATTTTTCAAACAATGTAGTCAAGATTCACTAAATTTATATTTGTGGAAGGTGTGATGATGCCCCATACCATTAAAGCTTTGAAAGGTGATGGAGCTGGCCTGTTCCGCTCCATCTCCTACCACTTGCATGGAACGGAGGTGTATCATCAGGAAGTTCGTACCACCATTGTTCACGTATTAAATAACTGGAACGACGAGTTGTTGAGTGAGGACAATAAAGGATGCGCTGTTGAGGAATCTCTCTTGATAACCCGCATTCCCATTATTCCATAAGACTACCCAGTTCAATTTAAGGGCCTTCACTTCAATTTCATATAAAGGTGTTTCGCTATGACCATTAAAAAAGCTCAGGGGCAGTCTCTAAAGGTCGCTGGGGTTGACTTGAGACAGGACTGCTTCTCTCATGATCAGTTGTATGTAGTTTGCTCAGGAGTAAGTTCTCCTGGAAGCATTGCAATTTTGGCTCCTGGTGCGAATGCCAAAAATATTGTTTACCGGGACGTCTTAACCTAAATGGTGTATGTTTGTGATATTGGTCAATACGAAACAAAAATACACGCAAATCAGGAGTGTTCCCGTAGCGAAGCACGGGTACTTTGCTAGTATACATATAAAATCAATGCCACTTTTCGTTGTAATTTTATAACTCGAGAACGGGCTCACCTATCCAAACCAAATGTTTAAGGCTTTGTTCGGACTATTTAGTAGATGGTTTATGTGAAGTTTGCACAAAATCGGTAGAGCGGTTCTTCACTTATCACATTTTTTGTAACAAATGAATTCAATAAATGGCGGATCATTTTGTTATTGGGGATTTTGCTGTCAAATTGAAACTTTTTTCAGTGTTGACAGTACAAGCATGTTGTTATGTGATTCATGCGGTCATTTCATTTTGGACGTGATTCGACTTTATGTTGCCTGTTACAGAGTCGGTACCCCCAGCCTTTTGTTTATTCATGCTCAAAATGGAAAAACAAAAAATATTGTTTATCCAAATGTTTTTGATTAAGTTTTAAAATAGCTAGTAGCAATTAATAAAATATTTTTTTGTTTGAATAAATAAATGTTCCAATTAATTTTTTTTAGTATTTCACTTTATACGTAGCGAAGCACGTGCCGGGCCGCTAGTTTAACATATAAACTTAAATACAATCCGAAGCTCGAGAATGCGCGAGGATTCCCCGGAAGACGAGTGACCTTTTTTGGCTCGTATTTAAGTTTATATGTTATACAATTGACATAATGGTCCGTGAGCCAGCAACAGGTTTTCCTGACCAATTTCCCTCAAGCGATAATTTGTGAAATACTTCAGAGAGTTGTATTATGGCGTATGGTAAACGTCAGCTGCCGCTCCGTGGGTGCGTTGGACAGCGGCAGCCTCTTAATCACGTAAAAAAAATATTGTTTTCAGTCATTTCCTCCCGACTTAAAATTTGTTAAATGATAGTTAACGCAATTATTCGAAGATAAAAAAAGTCAGCTGGCCGTACCGTGGTGGATTATACGTCAGCTGGTCACATGAAAAAATTAACACGAACATGCAAAAAATTTTTTTCGTTCATTGATTTTTTCTCACTTGAAAATTTGTAAGATGATAGCTTACATGCAGCTTCGAATAAATAAAAACTTCAGTTAAAGGTCCTTTCCACCAACATAGAGGCAGCTGGAGCACGGACTATAAAGTTTATATGCTATATGTACAATTTCGTTGCATAATGTCGCTTCCGTTCCATTCCGCGGCGGTGGAAATTGAGCCTTAGTTAGAACCAGTAAGAACCCACAGGTCTCTGTTGCAACAGTTGCAATCTGGTCTGGTCCGTGAAATATTTTGCATTCGGAAAGCGTCAATTTAAACAAGAGAAGTAAAGCTTAGTGCACATTTGCAAACTTCAGGATATAAATTATGTACTAACTTTTAACCACTGCTTCGTCCTGCGTGAACTCATTTTATAAGTAAAACTTCTTTACGCACAACTTGGGGAGTTAGCTGGTGAATGCGTGACGAGAGCGTTACGGCAACGGCGAACGGAAGTCGAGGGAGATATAAGTTAGTAGAGCTAAAGAAGTTTTCTTCACGAGTGTGCTTGTGAGATGCCGCGCCGGCGCGGTCTACTCTCCTTCCGTCTTACGAATTTTCGATCAGGTCCTGACGCGAATTTAACATTTTTTGCCCATCCCAAAAAGTGCACAACGCCGCTATAGAAGTTGTCACTTCAATAAATAGACATACGACACCTGCTTGAAGTACTCACAAGTTTTCCCTTCACGCCTTTTTTTTTTAATGTTATATTAGTATGCAATAGATTACTATTAAAAACTCGATGCTTCCAATTTCAGTTTTACCGTAATCAGCATTTCCAAAGAACGTTTTAGATAGATCTGTGGATGTATGCATAGTTTCAACATTAGGTACAATGTATCGGTGAGCGGTTCCCACGCTTTTGTGTTCATATCCCGTCTATGAACCCGTTCTGCCGCCTTCAAGTGAAACTGATCGCGGCCTAGCAGTATTATAAATGTCTGTGCTCGTACAATATTGAATGTCATTTTACTGCATACAAGACTAGTCTTTCGCTTCGAGTCTTTGTTCGTGTATAGACTACATATTTCACTATTTTTAACGTTTTGTTTAAATAATATATCGGATGGCAGACGAGCATACGGCCCGCCTGATTTGAAACGTTACCCTATTATTATATCATAACGGATAACGTTCATTTCCTATAATTTGATATCCATTGTACGTTAGGTTATCTTTTTAATATGTATACTTATTTTATAGTCCATTGCAATCCAGCAATGTATCGTTTGGACAATCTTGGACAATCAAAGTTTACGAAGTATCTCATTAGAAATACTCCGCAAAGTTGCTTCTCATTATATAGTTCAGGTTAGGTTTGATTTGTGATCAGAATTTAATTTAATCATAATATTAATTCTGAAACTAAATCTAACCTAAACTAATCTTAAAGACAATTTAAAAACAACCCGCCTAAACGATAATCCGCCGAATTACAAAACGGAGCAATTTTTAAAAAAGCATAAGGCTTTATTAATGCGGCGGTCTACGAATTGGCTGCGACATCGGAGATTTATCACTTTGTCCAACTGCACTCCAAGCGGAATTTGACTATGATTTTAGATGCGTTCTACCTGCTTTCCTTGTGGCAGAAGAAAAAGCAAGATAATTGCCCGGCATTCACTCAATCTCGCGCCACTTCAGTTAGCGCTAATCATAAAGAATTATTGAAAAGTTGTTGACAAAATGCCTTCGTGTGTGTTTACTTTCCTTTTCTTTCTTTGCATACTGCATGTATAAGTATTTATGCGTAGGTATTGATTAAGCGCTTTGTAGCCAATTTATAATGCCGTGATGCTCTCACTCAACGCGGTTTTGGGTAATTCACACAGTGAACTTCGTGGACAATTTTAATTTATTACTTATTTGTACTATTTCCGTAAAAAAACTTATACCCCTTGGTAAAACGACTGTATTCATATATGTACATAAATGGGATGTAAGCGACTTTACCGTTTACGAAATATAACTGCCCCCTTACCACCATCTCTTATTGCGATTCGATTACTAAAAAGAATGCTTATTCATACCAATGAGTTCATTGGTATGAATAAGCAATCTATTCAATTATTGAATCGCAATAAGAGATGGTGGCAAGGGGGCTGTGTGACCATCAAATATGAGCCTCGATAAGTGTAACTGTATACAAACATAATATAAATAAATAATTAAATATTGTCAGACAAATTACACAGCGCCATCTAGCCCCAAAGTAAGCGAAGCTTGTGTTATGGGTACTAGACAACTGATAAAGATACGTAAATACATTTTTTTGTGTAAATACATAGAAAACACCCAGACTAAGACAAACAGATATGTTCATGCACACAAATGTTTGTCCTGTGTGGGAATCGAACCCACGAGCGTTGGTGTCGAAGCCGCGTCATTGACCGCTACGCCACCGAGCTCGTCAATATTATAATTCTTAGAACTAATACAAATGCAACCGTTTGTAGTTTTACAAAGGCGAGTTTATCTCTCTAAGAGATTTCTTCCAGTCAACCTGTGCTGGGGAACGTTTGTGGGAGATTTAAATAAATAATATTTCTGGACAATTTACACAGCGCCATCTAGTCCCAAATTAAGCGCAAAGCTTGTACTTCTATGGACATATACTAGACAACTGATAAATGTACTATAGTATGGGGTGTAAGTGGTTCATCACCATCTTTGAACCAAAGCCATCTTCACCTGCACGCGGTGCACCTTGAGGGTTGTTGTGTTCCTGCGAGTGAGTGAGATCACCAGAAAGGAAGGAGATGCTGCGTTGGCAGCGGGGGTGGCGGCGCGCGAGCGATATTTTATGTTGCGAGCGTTAATATGGCTTCACATCAGGCGGGCCGTATGCTTGTCTGCCACCCGACGTAGTATAAAAAGAATACATTTTTTTTTTGTAAATAACTACAAACTTATAGTGCATAGAAAACACCCAGACCAAGACAAACAGACATGTTCATGCACACAAATGTTTGTCTTGTGCGGAAATCGAACCCGCGACCTCGGAGTCAAAGTAGCCATTGCTAACCATTCGACCACCGAGCTCGTCAAAATATAACCTTTTTTTCAATTTTATTGATAACGTGGATAACATTATTTTCCCAGTGAGTATCACATATTTCCGCCGTAAGACGATACGACGCGGTCTGATCGAGTTACCACTAGAAGCCGTATACAATATGAAATTTTAGCCCGATTCTCACCCTTATTGGATTATTTATATCAAGATTGTCGGCAACGGCAGCTTAAAGATTTATCCACGATATTGTCCGCCATTGATAATCTGTAAGGGACAATAAATAAATAAATATATATTTCTGGGCGATTTACACAGCGCCATCCAGTCCCAAATTAAGCGCAAAGCTTGTACTATGGGGTACTAGACAACTGATAAATGTACTGTAATTACATAGAAAATACCCAGATTAAGACAAACAGACATGTTAATGCACACAAATGTTTGTCTTGTGCGTGAATAGAACCCGCAACCTCAGAGTCAAAGTAGGTATTCGACCACCGAGCTCGTCGTCTTGATGGGCTTGGTCATAAACTTAATATTCCTGCAGACATGCTACAGTAGTAGATGCGCAAGTAACTAGAACTATATAGACTGGACGGAGTTCCCTTATTATCAAAGTAAATATAATTAGGAATATATCGACTGTTAAAAGGTTATGGGTATAAGCGACCAAAGCCAAATTGTTCAGGAGAGCAGCCCCCTTACCACATAATAGGCAATCTATTCAATTACTAGTTTTCGCCCGCGGCTTCGCTCGCGTGAAATTCGGGGCAAACACGTGTTTCCATTTATCTATAGAAGTAGTCGTGTAAAGTTTAAGATGAAATAGTCAACCAATCTCGTTTCCCCATAAAATTTTTGGACCGTCCGTTTCACCTTCTTAGGGGTAAAATTTGAAAAGTCCTTTTAACTAATTTTACTACTACGAAAATGGCATCGATTTGTAAATATAACACAGTGGACAACTATGTTATATTTACAAATCGATGCCATTTTCGTAGTTAACGTTCCAGAAAACCATAGAATCAACACCCATATTATTGGTATTATGGCATTTCAATCCGATCGCACTCCCACATGGGGTGATTTTATGTCACGTCGGCTATATTGGATTATAAAATAGTTTTTTTTCCGTAATCAGCGACCCGATAAACTATAAAACAATACCGATTGACATGACGATTTTCAGACTTTTTGACCGCATTTTAGATATTTCAACCCGCATAGCACCCCAATAGGAGATGATGGTCCCCCCCCACCCCAATAGGAGATGATGGTCACGTTAGCCACGTTGAATTTTAAAATCGTTGTTGTTTTCGTAACCAGCGACCCGATAAACCATAAAAACAATACCCATGACGTTTTTCAGACTATTGGGACCCATTTTACCCTTTTAAGGGTTGAATTTTGAAAAATCATGAAACACGTGTTTAGTTATCTATAGAAGTACTCGTGTAAAATTTAGAATATAATAGCCCAACTAAACTCGTTTCCCCATACAAACTTTGAACCTCCGTTTCACCCTCTTAGGGGTAAAATTTGAAAAATCCTTTTAAATAATTTCTTGTCCACTATGTTATATTTTCAAATCGATGCCATTTTCGTAATTGACGTCCTAGAAAACCAAAGAATCAACACCCATATTGATATTATGACATTTCAACCCCATCGCTCCCCCACAGGGGGGATTTTATGTCACGTCGGCTACGTTTGATTAGAAAATACTTGTTATTTTCGTAATCAGCGACCCGATAAACCATAAAAAGAATACCTATGATGATTTTTAGACTTTTTCACCCCCTTTTAGACATTTCCATTCCATCGCACCCCCACAGCATCGACTTTTTGTCACGTCGGCTATGGTTGATTAGAAAATAGTTGTTATTTTCGTAACCAGCGACCCGATAAACCATAAAAACAATACCCTTGACGTTTTTCAGACATTTGGGACCCATTTTACCCTTTTTGGCGTTGAATTTTGAAAAATTTTGAAACCCGTGTTTAGTCAATTATCTATAGAAGTACTCATGTAAAATTTAGGATAAAATAGTCCAACTAAGCTCGTTTCCCCATACAAACTTTCATCTCAGTTTCATCCTCTTAGGGTTAAAATTTGAAAAATCCTTTTAAATATTTTTTTGTCCACTATTTTACATTTTCAAATCGATGCCATTTTCGTAATTGACGTCCCAGAAAACCATAGAATCAACACCCATATTAATATTATGACATTTCAACCCCATAACACCCCCACAGGGGGGATTTTATGTCACGTCGGCTACCTTTGATTAGAAAATAGTTGTTATTTTCGTAATCAGCGACCCGATAAACCATAAAAACAATACCCATGATGATTTTTAGACTTTTTCACCCCATTTTAGACATTTCCATCCCATCGCACCCCCACAGGGGCGACTTTTTATCACGTCGGCTATATTTGATTAGATAATAGTTGTTATTTTCGTAATCAGCGACCCGACAAACTATAAAAACAATACCCATGACGATTTTTAGACTTTTTCACTCCATTTCACCCCTTTAGGGGTTGAATATTGAAAAAACCTGAAACACGTGTTTACTCATTTATCTATAGAAGTACTCGTGTAAAGTTTCGGATAAAATAGTCCAACTAATCTCGTTTCCCCATACAAACTTTGGACCCCCGTTTCACCCCCTTAGGGGATGAATTTTGAAAAATCCTGTCTTAGTGTACCCCTAGACGTCATAAGGAACCTACGTGCCAAATTTGGAATCTCTAGACCCAGCGGTTTGAGCTGTGCGTTGATATATCAGTCAGTCAGTCAGTCAGTCAGTCAGTCAGGACTTTGAATTTTATATTTATAGATTGAATCGCAATAAGAGATGGCGGTAAGGGGGCAACTCAAAGTTTGAAATTGCAGAAAAATGGACATAACTATTTTTATTATCTTTTATTGCTAAAACCAAAACAGCTGTAGAATAAAAATATAAACGCATAAATGGGCACTTTTATTAATTTAACTAATTATTACGTTGTTTTAAGTGGTTTTATTCATGATCAGCAATAGGTATTTCAGGCCCAATCACCAGAAAGGCTTCTTGCCTGGAATTTCTGGATGCCTGGAACACAATACATTACTAGCAGAAAGTCTGAAAGATGCCAGAACACATGAGAGGCAAATATCAGTCTGCTGGATAGACCTAGAAAACGCATTTGGTTCGGTGCAGCATGAACTTATGATATTTGCACTAAAATGGTATAACTTTCCCGATTTAATTGTTAACATAATTAACTCTTATTACTCGCATTTAAAATTCGTCATAGCAGTAAACAAGGAATACACAAAGCCACTACAATACAGTGTGGGACTATTCCAAGGGTGCTGCTTATCACCGATAGTATTTAACATAGTTATTAATATTTTAATAGACAAATTGACATCATATGAAAGGAAATGGGGCTACCGTTTTAAAATCAACAACAAGTACACTGAGTCAATCTTAGCCTTTGCTGACGACCTTGCAATACTTACACGTAATCCCAAACAGTGTCAGGAGTTGTTAAATGAAGTCGATGAGTTCTGTACATGGACGGAGGGATTGAGGGCGAAACCAAGTAAATGTCATTGTTTATGTCTGGGTAGACGAAATACCAAATACACTTCTTACGACCCGGAACTCTCCATAAGCGGCCAAAAAGTTGCTACGATTGCAGAAACTGTGCCTTTCAAATTTCTTGGTAGAAAGATAGATTACAAAGGACGCACACCATCATTGGGGGAAGTTGTCGAAAATTTCATTAACGACCTCAATAAGGTAGACCAACAGCCTATCAGTAATATTAAAAAAGCATGGATATACGACAACTATCTCACATCACGTCTCACTTGGCCTTTCCTAGTATATGACTTCGGTAAAACCCTCTTGGCAAAGTTAGATGCTAATGTCATAAAGATATTAAAGTCATGGTTCGGACTGGCACATCCGGCTGATCCCTCGACTCTATTTAGGGATCACAATAGTTTTGGGCTGAAATTAAAGAAACCTTCTGAACTCTATAAACACCTGAGAGTTACAAAAACGCATGTTTTGCAAAAGTCGCAAGACGAATTAGTTAAATCTCTCCCAAAAGACAAAAATGCCACAGACCTAGAATCTAGACTTCAATTCCACAAACAATTTATGGTAGGTGCACAGGCAAATAGAGCTGGGTTGGGCGCGAGAAAGAAAAGGGAAGACCGAGACATAGTAAAAACCTTTCTACAACAAGACGAAAATGACAGTTACAAAGTGCACGCTATGAATTTAGAAATGCAAAGTGAGTGGTTAACCATAGGCGAGTTTTGCATCCCGTTAGCTCTGAAGTGGCGCACCTTGCTGTATGACTGGTCTCCTGCCTTATTAAAATTCTATCTTAATGCCTTTCAAATGACCCTCCCTGACCAGAGTAACTTAGTTAGATGGGGAAAAGCCTCTGAAAAATGTTGCTATACCTGTGGAGAGGCGATATGTACAGCAAGGCACCTATTGGTGGGATGCAAGGTGCTCCTTGATAGGGGTCATTACTCACATCGCCATGACAGAGTACTTCAAATCATACGTGAAGCCATAAGCCTTTCAATAGCTAGAGCCCAAAAAGGATTAACGACAAACAAAAGACAAATTAACTTTATAAAAGGAGGCTCAACTTCAAACTCCAAGAACAAGCCTTACTCAATCCTCAGTGCAGCACCTGACTGGACTATTTTAATGGACACGTATGAAAAGCACTATAAAATCCCAGAAGATGTGGTTGTTTCGACATCCAGACCGGACATTTTCCTTTTCTCCAGAGCTACAAAACGTATAGTACTTGTAGAGCTTACCGTACCGTGGGAAACTAACATACCCAAAGACCACGCGATAAAACAAAACAAATATTATGACCTCCTAAACGAATTAACAAAAAGCGGCTATGTAGTTAATCTATACGCTGTAGAAGTAGGAGCGAGAGGTATACCAGCAAAATCTCTCTATAACCTGCTGAAAGACCTTGGCTTGTCCAGAAGTGCAGTAAGTTCTATACTGGAACGAGTATCTAAAGCTGCATTAGCAGGTTCATACCAGATTTGGCAGGGCAGGGAGAGAAACACAAGTAGTGAAGGTGAGTGTTGATGTACGTCGGAAAGGGGCCCCTTAAACCTACACCCGTGTCACAAGTCTCGGGATCTGCTTGGGTTTCTCTCTCTACCACACGATGGACCCGGCACCCGCACGGTGAATCCATGGAAGCTAAGAAGTTCGTCTCACTTAGATCAATTGATTTTATTTTCCTCGTGAGGTAATTCAGCATAAGTTACTTAAACATTTAAAAATACCAACAGTATAGAAGACTTAACTACATTTGATATCCTCGTACCAAAAAGTCTATTACTCTTGGCACAAACAACATGATTATACCTATATATCGTTTCAAAACAGGGGCTAATAGTAAAGAGCCATAAGCGCCCGGAATGTCTAAGCAAGTTAAAAGTACAAATGCGTTACCGACTATCAATCAAAACTGAAACAATTTTTACAGGGGGTACAAGCACCTTAAGGGCAAAAAATGCCTAGTATTTCGTCGGTTACTCCGAGGCATACTTCGAAAACGCTGTTTTTTTGCTTTGGCATATAATATGACAAAACAGTCATCGTAGAGCCATGGAAGTAAGCGCATTAGAAAGAACGGAAAATTTTAAATAGGATGGCATTCATAACTTGTTTTCGATCGAAATGTCGCTTATCATAAGCGATATTTTGATCGAAAACAAGTTATGAATATATAGAATATATATAGTAGTGTATATATATACGTACCTTTTAACCGTCGATATATAGATTTTTTGTTATTCCAGACCCCTTGCGTATAAGCATTGCCATTCTGCGTGGCAATGCTGCCAGCCTCCTGGCCACAATGCCTTTTGATAAATAAAAAAATATATATATTTATTTCAGACCAATAAGTATAGTAGTCCATAACATATATAGTAGACCAATATATATAGTAGTCCATAATAGGTTAGTAACATTGGAACCTTATAATCTACGTTAGTACATTGAAATTAATTTAATTTTAATTTAATTTGATCAATTTAACACAATTTAATTTAATTTAATTCAATTTTAGTCAATTTAATTTAATTTAATCCAAGTCAAGTCAATTTAATTAAGTCTAATCTAATTCAATTTCATTTTATTATATTCAATTTAACTCAATTCAATTTAATGTAATTTAATTCAATTTAAATTTAATTTAATTTTATTTTATTAATATATTATAATATCCTGGATTAATATTAACTGACATGATATGACAACATGAAGTAATAAATTAGGCTTTACTTACAATTTTTGTATTCGTCATACATCGACGAACACAAATAAGCAAAATAGGCGAGTCATATCTCCATGCTATTGTCTTCAGGATGGTATTGTTGCTGGCCCGCAGTCTACCAAGCCTTGAGGCAGTTCTTTTTCGCATTATGGCAAAGAAATCATCAGTATGGGCCTGCGCGAACATCCCAGATGCACTGCAGTAACGAGACAGCCCCAACAACATCCTGAAGCCGTTATTGTATTGAACTCTTAGAGCGCTGATGGCCCTTTGCGTGTAATTGACCCATACGAGTAAGTTGCACGTGTAGAAAACTTGGCAGTAAGCTTTAAATAATGTAATTTTTACTTGCCGGCTACATCGTGCAAACCTACGCACCAACATGTTACAGCGAACCGCCAGCGCTCTACGTTCTCTCTCAATATCCGTTAGTCCCTAAGATCATCGGTTACAAAATGCCCTAGATATTTAAATTGATAGACACGTTTTACTTCGTTCCCATCAATTGCAATAGCCGGAACGGATTCAGGACACTTACCACCAATATCCTTAAAAACCAACAATTCACACTTTTTGACATTATAATGTAAGCCGTGTTCCTGGATGTAGGTTTCACACGTTTTGATCAGCTCTCTAACCAAGCGCTCTGATCGTTGGGCTCAACAGGGCCATGTCATCGGCGTAACTGATGCTGTTAATACTGATGTCACCGATGCGACATCCGATTAATTTATTACTGAGTGCAACGATCAGGTCATTAATGTACAGGTTAAACAACTTTGGTGACGATATACCGCCCTGTCGTACGCCACATTCCAACCTGTACGATGCTGAAAGCTTATCGGTTACCACCTCATATATACATACCCACCTCACGTTATTAGTTTGATAGTACCAGTATTGAAAAATTCGCAGTAGTTCAGCCGGCACTTTTCTCTCTCGGAGCTTTTCCCACAGCATGTCATATGATACTAAATCGAAAGCCCTCGAGAGATCAAGGAAACAAGCTTAGATAGGAGTTCGACGCTGAGTATAATATTGGACAGTATGTTTTAGTGCAAGAATAGCACTTTCGGTAGACAATCCCGAACGAAAACCAAATTGAGCGTCATGTAGGTGTAAAAACTCCTCCACTCTAGCATCCATTAAGCAATCGAGTACTTTGGCAATAATGGCTAGTGAGATAGGCCGATAATTATTTTTGTCAGCTACATCTCCCGTTTTATTCTTAATAATAGGCACGACAATCGTTTTCATAAGATCGTGTGGGAGGTAGGAATGACATAAACATAGTGAGAAGAACATAGCCAATACTCTTGTCAGATGGAATCCCGCATGCTGCAAATGTTCAATGCTGAGAATGTCGTGACCAGGAGATTTGCCGCTACTGATTTTCTTTATTACATTGGCTACTTGATTAGTTGTGAAGCGAACTAAATCCGTGGCACGGCAGTCCCCGTCATCGACCACTTGCCGTGAGGGTCCCAGAGGTGAATCGACCTTAAAATGCTGGACAAACATATTTGCAATAGCAGTCGAGTCATTAGCCTCTCCGACACTCGAAGGAAGGCCAGGATTACGCTTAACATCGAGCTTTTTCGTTGCCTTCCAAAACTTTTTAAAATTATTCGATTTACGATGTTTAGCTACTATATCGAGTTGAATTTGTTCTTGATGCCTCTGACACCACCTCAATTTATTCTTAAATACTTTACGTGACGAGCACATGTCATTATATATTACACCCGACATAGGTTTATTGTGCCATATCCAGCATTGATACATAAGCCTAGCTCTCCCATGCGCCTCCCGTACATATCTGTTCCACCCTATTACACGGGCTCCATGTTTATGACAACGATTTTCGGTATGGGTTTGCTCAGCGGCCTCCGTTAAAATGTCAACAATATCTTTGTACATTTTGTCAATAACATGTCGGTAGTTAATATCGACACAGTGACCATTACTACAAAGACCCAGTTCCTGTGGGTATTGGATATGCCTGAATTTGCTATTACACAAGTTATAATATTTCTGAATTTGATCACTGTCTCTGTTCCATATGGTTTTATTATCCACGGACATATTAATAATGCACTTACTTTTAACAATATCTAATTGACATTCTATAAATATAGGAAAATGATACGACCAAATGATGATAGGGAGGCGGAGGAATTTTATGACACTATTAGTTTTCATTTGTACGTATTTTTTTTCTTTTCTTTTATATATACGAGTATAATAGTAATGAAGTCTGTCATTAGATAAAGTTTAAATAAATTAATTAAAATACATACTTAAAATCCTATGTAGGTATATTTATTTTATAATTTCCATAGAAAGCCAGCCCTACAAAATATAGGGATAGGAATATCATGAATCGAGCTCTGGGGATATATAAATCAAATCAAATCAAAATATCTTTATTCCTTGGACTTTATAAAGCACTTAGAAACGTCATACAAATTAAATATAAGAACATGTATCTAAATCATTACTACTCTAAATCCGCAGAGCTTAGATTCACTTTCATCACACTATCTTGAATGTGAAAGTGAATTTAAGTGCCAGTTCCGGCGACGGAGCTTCTTGAGAAGAACTGGCAAGAAACTCACTAGGAATATAAATCTACTTTGGGAACAAATGGACTAGACTAGATGTAACATAACTATATCGCTTCACTCATAGACAAAACCTCATCGAAATCGTATTAATAGTATTCAAACAAATCGCGAACGTATGGTCTAAACGTCGGGTCAAACTAAAAACTGCCTATTTTGAAGTCGGTTAAACCCCAAGTCAGGCAAGTGGTTACCGCGCGACTTTTTTTTATTTTGAGGTGAGAAACAAGCACTCGGCCCGCCTGATGGGAAGCAGTTATCGCAGCCTATGAACACCTACAACACGAGGAGCATCATACACTCGTTGCTGATCCTGTAAAAACGTCTTCACGCGCGTTTTTTAAAGAACCCCACTTTTTTAAAAAACGTAAACAAACTGACACAAAGATATTGTTGAGTTTTATAATAAGTAAACTAATAAATAAATAAATTTAAAAAAAATGTTTTAACAACTCCATCAAAAGCAAAATTGAATTTCCCAAATAAAATTATATAGGTAGTAAGAAAATACGCAATGTTTATGATTGTTTTGTCCGTGGAATAGACCTGAAGAGGGTTTGGCTTCTGGGTAAAACGGCCGGAGGGCGAACTGGAACAATTTATCATAAAGTAATGCATAAACAATGAATGGGGATCATTTTATGGCAACTGAGGCCTAGGACACAGTATAAATTGCTTATAGCGTGGCAGCCAAGCATACGGCCCGCCTGATGTGAAGTGGTTACCGTAGCCATATTAACTCTCGCAACATAAAATATCGCTCGCTCACCGCCACCCCCGCTGCCAACGCAGCATCTCCTTCTTTCTGGTGACCTCACTCACTCGCAGGAACACAACAACCCTCGAGGGAATTGTTATTTGGCTGCGGTATTCTGTGAGAAGGTACATTCTCCAGTCGAGTAGTTTACAATGACGCTCCCTACTACCTCTCTTTAAAAGTCTGTAAGAGACTCACTTCTATCTTTAAAGCCAAAGCCAACTGACTGACTGCTTACTATCAGATCGTATGCTTGTTTTCCACCTTAGTACTATAAAAAACACGGCAAGTTAATATTTGTTATAACCGAGCGAACGTTTTGTCCACCTACACTACCACCTACGTTAATTCATTTGCGGCGCCTATAGGCGCCAATAGTCTATTGATCTTTATCAACCAGAGCGGCATCTTTATATGGTTCATTGACTATTACATTCAAATAATTATGCATATATCCTTATATAAAACATTGTGTTGTGGGGAATAGTGTCCGTAAAGCTTTTAAAAATTAAATAAACCGAGACTAACTGAAGATATGATTTATTGAAACATTTATTTGTATCTCCAGCACGTGACATAATTAATTCTTTCCAGTTTTTTATTAATTACTTATAAACTTATGTGAAATATAGTGTAAAAAAAAACATAAAAAGAATCATATGTGTGCCGCAGTTAAACAAAATGGCTATAGCTCAGCTACAAGTTTTGTTCTAACGCACAAAATGTTGATAATTCTGCTACAGCCAGTGATTTTTGTAAAATTATAATGCATGTACGCAGGTTTGCTTCAACGACACCTCATATTATAACCCTATGGTCAGAATTTGTCGCCAGTACAATGAAATCCGTGTCTTCAATACAGATATAGATATTATCTACATACTCCTTGCAAAAATTTAGCTTCACACCAAAAATTACGACCATAAACAATATCCATATATATATCACAATATCGACCATAAACATAAGTCAGAAGATCGCAGATGTTTTGTTTTACCTTATGTAATGTTAAATACAATTTTCGTTTTTTTTTTTTGTGTAGGTATGTAGGTAACCTATTATTACTATTGGTCCATTATAGAACATTGCATATATCTATGATAATGGTCATTGCATATCTATGGTTCTGTCTATGGTAATGAATGACGGATGGACGGAAATGATTGCCTTAATTGTATGACGACACAGAATGAATGCCAACTCACAGGAAAAGTTTTGAATATAATTATTCGCATAAGGTTTCGTCTATTGTCGTACTTTCCTATTTGATAAACTTCCTTTGCTATTGTTTGATGTGTGATTTATATTTATATATATTGTTAAATGCATTATTATTACATTGCTTATGCCTACTTTATTGCTTTGTTTTCCTTTAACATTAGGAAATCATCATTAGAAAATCTAAATATATAAGAAGAAACAGAGTGACTCAACGCACAGCCCAAACTGCTGGGTCTAGAGATTCCAAATTTGGCACGTAGGTTCCTTATGATGTGTAGGGGTGCACTAAGAAAGGATTTTTCAAAATTCATCCCCTAAGGGGGTGAAACGAGGGTCTAAAGTTTCTATGGGGAAACAAGATTAGTTGGACTATTTTATCCGAAACTTTACACGAGTACTTCTATAGATAAATGAGTAAACACATGTTTCGGGATTTTTCAAAATTCAACCCCTAAAGCGGTAAAACGGGGTGAAAAAGTCTGAAAATCCATATTTATCAAATTTAATAATCCAACATAGCCGACGTGACAACTCTGTAGGGGTGCAATGGGGTTCAAATGTCATAATATCAATATGGGTGTTGATTCTACGGTTTTCTGGGACGTTAATTACGACAATTTCATCGATTTGAAAATATAACGTAGTGGACACGAATTACTAAGAGGGTGAAACGGAGCTCCAAAGTTTGTATGGGAAAACGAGATTAGTTGGAGAATTTTTTCCTAAATTTTACATGAGTACTTCCATTGATTAATGAGTAAACACGTGTTTGCCCCGAATGTCATGCAAGCGAAGCCGCGGGCGACAGCTAGTTCATAAATATAATACATAGAAAACACTCAGACAAACAAACATGTTCATGCACACAAATATTTGACTTGTGCGGGCTTGAGCTCGTTAATATTAAATAAAAGAAATGAAAAATATACTATGTGAATATGCGGTATTCTGTGAGGTGGAGGTACATTCCCCAGTCGGGTAGCTTACAATTACGCTCCCTACCTCTCTTTTCGCCAGAGCTTCTTTTGTCAGTCAGCCAGCAGGGTGCACCGCGTGCAGGTGAAGTTGGCTTTGGTTCAAGATGCTGATGAATCGCTTATACCCGAAATGCTTACACCCAAAATGTGTGTAAGTGCAGGAATCCAATGACAAACAAATATAATTATATCAATTTGAACATTTTTCTATTTATTTGAATAAAGTACTATATTACTTTTCTTCTCTGTTTCAGGTAATTTCATAAGGCTTGGAAAATTGCTGTCTACAAAACAATTTCAACATCGTAACGTATCTAAATTTATTTTACGTTATTTTATCCCTCGTCGTTACGTACGTTATCCCTCGTCAGCAATCCATATCAATACCACTGCTGGGATACCGATCTCCCCTCATTTAAAGAGGTTTAGAGCGTATTTCACCACGCTCCTCAACTGCGGGTTGGCGAAGATTATACCGTTATTTATTACTCTGAAATTCACGGGATTAAACCCGGTCCTCTGAAAGACGTGCGCGGGGATATGGATCGAATACTTACACATTACTCGACAATTTTGCGGCCCACAGCCGCCATATTGATTTTTTTATATTCGATATAGCCTATGTCATCCGCGTGATTAAGACGAATCTAACGACACCTCTTATGTTGAAATCTGTCAAACAGTTTAGGCTGTAGAGCGTGCCACATAATAAGACATACAGACATACGCTCGAAAAACATAACCCTCCTTCGGCAGTCGGGTAAAAACATCAACTTCAATGACAAAGCTCGGACGACCCTTTGTAAAAAAACTTGCACTTGTGGTTTGATACGGAAGACAAGTGTTGTTTAATGAATATTCTTTTAATTTTTTTACTTTGAACAATGGGTATTGTCCGTGAATCTCCGACCATAGATTAATTTGATTCTATCGCGTGTTTATGGTCAGCATTACGAATCGCGTAGACAGATTGGAGATGGTAATGACACGGGTTATTGTTCTTATTGTGTCGATGCGCTCTTGACCGTTATATTCGTAGGTTATATTTTAGATATTCAATGAGATCAATGTCTGTTAATTATGTCAAGCTTGAATCTGCGCCTATCAAATGACATCATTTTGAATATTTTTCCCGCGAAAATACGGCAACTGTCAGGGGCACGTCACATTTATGGACCGTTTATGGTTAGGTGGTCTTTGGTCACGGTTGAAATGGGCGTGTGACCAATGTTCTAAAATTATAAAAACTCTCAATCAGTAACGTAAAATACATAAAAGTAGAACGATCTGCGATCTCAAAATTTTAATAACTTATGTCCGACGTGTTTTATGGTCGATCAAAGTTTGGTGGGAAAGTCCATTTTAAAAGAATGAAATTATAAAAAATAAATATTACCATTGTAGAAACAATAAAAATACTATAGGTAACTTTTGTTACGGCGCGGCACTAGCTACATAAACGCAATATTTAACATAGCTGTCGTACAAATTTCTGATTTAATGCATATAAAATAGCGTATCGTGACGTCATAATACTGTATGTCTTTTGTATGGAGCTTTTTCGGGATAGTCCAAAATTGAGATCTTCAAGTTATCATATCTCGAGAAGTTTTTAGCCTATCGAAGTAATTCTTTCACCTTTAGTTATATTATTGTGACGTCTTTAAATAACAAATCGAAAAAAAAAATGGTTCACAAGCCTATTGAGCAAACGGAACTAAAACCATTTGCCTGAACATACACTTACATTGAACCAAAGCTAACCTCACCTGCACGTGGTGCAGGTTCTTCCACCACCTATGGGGAAGTACCTCCACTAATAGAATACCGCAGCCAAATAACAATTCCCTTGAGTGTTGCTGTGTTCCTGCCAGTGAGTGAGATTACCAAAAAAGAAGGAATTGCTGCGTTGGGAGCGGGTGTGGTGACGCGCGAGTGATACTTCATGTTGCGAGCGTTAATATGGCTACTGTAACTGCGTCACATCAGGTTGGTCGTATGCTTGTCTGCCATCCGACGTAGTATAAACAAAATGCAACACTTTTTCCCTCTTCTGAAAAAAGTTGTTACTAGTAGGTTATGCCATTTTATATATAGACGGGTCTCACGGGTCATAGGCGAACATCACGCCAGCACAGTATAAGTAAAACGCCGGTAAAAATTTGCTACAAAAGTCTTACTCAATTACGCATGTATACATGCAGTACGCAAGGAAAGTAAAAGAACGTAAATACACAGGAAGGCATTTAATTTTGAAGTAAAATTTCTTTACGCACGCTTGGACTGGACTTGGGGAGTAATAGCTAGTGATTGCGTGCGAAAGCGTTACGGAAACGGTGAACGGAAGTTGAGTGGGAGATGTAAGTTAATAGAGCTAAAGAAGTTTTACTTCAGTCGTGTGGTCTAAAGTACACTCGTTATTTTTTATCTACAACTTCTCAAAGACTATTTGTGAATACCACTAACGTCATGCCGCAACGGTAAAGGCAAGTATTTTAGTCTATAAGCGAGTAATTTAGTAACCGAACAAAATTTTCATTGTTCATACACGGAATAATGAAAATTTTGTGGAGTAGTTTAGCAGATAATTTAGTCGAGTCGATCCATTTTATTCTATTTTAAACGGGCGAGTAGCACCTCCCACCACGCGTCCGTGCTTATTAGTTCACTGACTAAACAAGTTCGAACCTGCTGAATTAGTCGAGTTCATTTGTTTATCAATGAGTTTATTAGTTGCCGCAAAAATGTTTCGTTTCACAAATCCTTCAGAAGACAATTAGTAGCTCCTAGTTTAACTCATGTATCTTATCATTTTCGTAAACATAGCTTCTTTTCATTAATCCTCTTCTAAAATAGCCATTACGATTAGCTTAATCAGTTTATTTATTTTATTGCCTTGTAGGCTGTTCATTTTCTAAAACACCAATCACTTGTAAACTGTACTAAAACAAATTGCGAACGATTTTTGGGCAGAAGCGAGTATTTTAGTTACAAAATTATTGGCTACTAGACTATAATACTAGCCTAATGTGCACTAGTCTTAAGTGACGCGGAACTCCACAGTGAAGGCAAGTAGAACGCGTCTATGGGCAAAAATATCTTAGATTGTAGGTACTAAAGTAGGTTCGCATAAGTATTTACATAAGTCCCTTGGTATTTTTCCCCGTCTTGTCTGAAGGTACCTCCGAAGGGAATCTTTTAAAATTCGGAATATTTTGTGCCGTGTGCCTGGAACGTAGCGGCATTGTCCCCGCCGACCTCTGGCGTGCATTGTTGTGTGAAATATTCAAAACGCGACACAAAACACAGCCACTCAAAAAGGTGAAAGAGCTTGGGAGTTTCGATGAAATTCTACCAAGGTGTTCTAGTTTTGTTCACTAAATATATTTAGTTATATATTTTATTTAGGATACATTTTACAAGTATCTACATCGTCGTCAAGGGGCCATCCATAAATTACGTCACACGTTTAGGGGGAGGGAGGGGGTCGACGAAGTGTGACATTGTGTGACAAGGGGGTGGGAGGGGTCCTAAATTTTGTGACGTGACATTTCAAAATCTATTATAATCTAAGTGTTAACACCAACTTTGAACTATTAACGAAAAACTCTAAAACATTTGCAACTCTAGATGTAAATTTGCAAACTATGTGACGTCACACTAGGGAGGGGGGGAGTCTCACAAATGTGACCAGCTGTGACAAGGACGGGGGAGGGGTCAAAAAATCATGAAATTCGTGTGACGTAATTTATGGATGGCCCCCAACCTTTCTTTATCCCACTGGTGGGATACGGGTCTCCCCTCAATAGAAGTTTAGAGCACATTGAGTATTGAGGAAAGAGATTGAGGGAAAGCCGTATCCCAGCATGAATGATATAAATCTAGCTTTCGCCCGCGACTTCGCCCTTGTTTACAAATTTAAAGTCTTATTTTTTTTTATTTACAAGGATTAATATGTATAGAACGTGGCTTTCTATTGGTAAAAGAATCGGTTCAGTAGATCCAGAGATACTCCTTTTACCTCTTTATATTATACTAGCGGCCAGTCCCGGCTTTGCACGGGTGGACATAAGATTTTTTTATATTTATATAGCCTATGTTACTCAGGGTGAATGTAGCTTTCCAATGGTGAAAGGATTTTTGAAATCGGCACAGTAGTTTTTGAGTTTATTCATTACAATCATACACACACACAAAATACAAATCTTTCCTCTTTATAATAGTAGTATGATTTACTTTTTTATAACATTAGTAGGTATATACTATATATAATCTTAATGCTCATCATAACTTATTAATGTAAAGAGGTTGGTTATTATTGTTATAATTTCAGCGTATTATATGATTTTTGGTGCATAACAGTATTTGGAAAGTTTAATTAATAAGAATAAGTAGTCAAAAGCATGAAAGTATTAAATAAGTGCGAATATCAGATTTCGGTTGGCATTGTCTGGTACAACAGACTCTGGTAAGAGTGGAGCGACAATGAAGAAGCACCACCATCCATATCCATACCACCATCTCTTATTGCGATTCAATAACTGAGTGGAATGCTTATTCATACCAATAAATAAGCGACTCTATTTCAAATGGAATAGAGTCGCTTATTCATTGGTATGAATAAGCAATCTATTCAATAATTGAATCGCAATAGGAGATGGTGGTAAGGTGGCTGTATGGCCATTCCCTGCCGCTCGCTCGTATTACCTCGCCTCACCTCTGAGACCGATCTGGAACAATTTGTATGGCGTCGCACGCACACACGCTCATTAACGTTGTACATAGATGCTATTATTTATGTAGTAGTAAACGATGTGACATTTGTATGGAGTGGCCTAGGTGTGGAAGAAGGTAACAAATAATATCTAATAAAGAACATTAAACTGTGATTGTATAAACCGTATTAAAAGTACTTGAGCGTCCATTACCGAGACACTAGACAGTCCAATACTCACTACGCAATTTATGCAGTAACACACCGACTCATGTAAATAGAGGACGACACATGTCGCCTCGCCATGTGAACGAACCTCACGCGCGCGTTGAATAAATAATACGGTACACTCAGACTAGTGTGTTTGTGAACAACTTGAGAGTATAACTTTAAGTCACTCTTGATTTTAACTACGCGCATGTGTTCATCCATTTTTTTTGTTTGCTACAGTATTTGATGCGTATTATAATATCACACTACATATCAGTAATAGTGCTACGAACAGTATGGCCACTCCCTGCCGCTCTCTCGTGTCGACCTCACCTCCCCTCTGAGACAAATCTGGAACAGTTTGTATGGCGCCGCACGCACACACGCTCATTCGCGCTCTGCACAGACGTCATTGTTTATGTAGTAGGAAACGACGCGACATTTGTACGGAGTGGCCGCGGTATGCTAATATGGTCAGGATGTTGATAAATTATATACAGGGTGAAAACGTAAACGAAAGGTTAAGTGGTATTAGACAATATAGAGGAAGATCCCAGGGTTGCCAGACGTCACTTATTTTCTGATGAATAAAATGTGCATGATCGAGTAGTGTTAGGGTTTACTATGATCGTATGGCTACTGCTACCTTGGCCAGACGGCCATTCTCCAGGTATCCGGTAATCAAGATACGTAAAAACACTACTCACCTCACTTAAATTCTGATAGCTGTTTATTACATATTATATTACACAATTATGGGGTGTAGGTAAGTGGTTCATCAACATCTTTGAACCAAAGCCAACTTCACCTGCACGCGGTGCATCCTGCTGACTGACAAATGAAGCTCTGGCGAAAAGAGAGGTAGAGAGCGTAATTGTAACCTACCCGACTGGGGAATGTACCTCCACCTCACAGAATACCGCAGCCAAATAACGGTTCCTTTGAGGGCTGTTGTGTTCCTGCGAGTGAGTGAGGTCACCAGAAAGGAAGGAGATGCTGCAATGGCAGCGGTGGTGGCGGCGCGCGAGCGATATTTTATGTTGCGAGCGTTAATATGGCTATGGTAACCGCTTCACATCAGGCGGGCCGTATGCTTGTCTGCCACCCGACGTAGTATAAAAAAAAACAATATCTTTAAAAATCAGTAATCAATACTCCCAGCCACTTCCTTTCGGCAGTATTACCTTCAGTAGTCAGTCATACGATCATAGTACACCCTAACTCTACTCAATCGTACCCATTTTGTTCATCAGAAAATAAGTGACGTCTGGCAGCTCAGGGATCTTGGATTAATAGTATGATTATTAGTATAATAGCGATGTGCAATTAAAAAAAACCGCACAAGTGCGAGTCCTACACGCCCACCGAGGGTTCCGTACGTAGGATCATTTAAAATAGTTCAGGAATCTAACCCCCAAATTTTTTAAGATTTAATTACAAATGTATAGTTTTGTTATTTATTCTTGTACTTGTAGTCTATAACGATGTTACTTGCCAAATTTCATAGTTATAGGTCAACGGGAAGTACCCTATGAGTTTTGATTCCTTTGAGAATGTGTCGAAATATGCGTTTTTTGCTGAATAAACGGCCGTACCTTTTTTTTACGTAAACTTAGCAGTTTGATTTTTTTACAACTTCATGAGACCGTAGACCTGAGTATACAGTTCAAATTTCAGCTTTGATACCTCCACGCATTCTCGAATTACAGGGTCTTGACAGACAGACGGACAGATAGACAACAAAGTGATTTTATAAGGTCATGGTCTTTCCATGCTCAATATATGATTATCAGAAATCTATCCATACCCTGGATAGAGTCACTTGCCTTTCGTGTGCCATTTATACTGGCATCCGCTATGATTACTAGAATATTCGAGATATATTATGTAAATTGTAGTATAAATTTCCTGGACAAATTACACACTCAAGTGTTTGCTTAGTTGGGACTAGTCCCAAACTAAGCAAAGCTTGTACTATCTATGGGTACTAGATAACTGATATTATATATAAATATATATTTTTTGTAAATACATACATACAATACATTGAAAGAACCCAGACCATGACGACCAGACATGTTCATGCACACAAATGTGGGGCGATCGAACACGCGACCCCAGAGTCAAAGTAGACATTGACGAGCCCGGTGGCGTAGCGGTCAATGACGCGGCTTCGACACCAACGCTCGTGGGTTCAATTCCCACACAGGACAAATATTTGTGTGCATGAACATGTCTGTTTGTCTTGGTCTGAGTGTTTTCTATGTATCATAAGTATGTATTTACAAAAAAAAATGTATTTACGTATGTTTATCAGTTGTCTAGTACCCATTACACAAGCTTCGCTTCGCAAGGCTAGATGGCGCTGTCTAATTTGTCTGATAATATTTATTTATTGCTAGCTATTCGTTATATAAAATTCAATTAAATAATAGTAAAAGTCGTATATGTATAAAATTGAATGTTCAAAAAATTCGCCAGTAACACTAACGATTTAAAATTTTAATATGAGTATAACGACCTATATTTTTTTGGATTTGTAGTTTGACAAGAGAGATTCGGCCGTCAATGTCTGTCAAGAAGATTGATTACGTACGCACCGGGCTGACTGTACGTAGGTTAGAATTTTGCTCATAGTACCTACGTAGGTTAAGATTTTATCGAACGCTCAAAGTTTTGTGAAATAAAATATAGAGTATCATTGAACTAAGCTTTAATGTACTTGTCGCTTACTTCCACTGCCTACATGTTTGTTAAAGCTTCTTACTATTTTTAACTTCTACCATACCCCGGCCACTCCATACAATATGTCGCGTCGTTCACTACTACATAAACAATGACGTCCGGGCAGGGTATGAATGCGTGTGTGTGCATGTGGCGCCATACAGACTGTTCCAGATTTGTCTCAGAGGGAAGGTGAGGTCGACACGAGAGAGAGAGAGAGCGGCAAGGAGAGACCATACTGTACGTAGTAAAATACTATTACTTATTCTGTGCTACTACCACACCCCGGCCACTCCATACAAATGTTGCGTCGGTAACTACTATAATAAGCAATGACGTCTGTGCAGAGCGTGAATGAGCGTGTATGCGTGCGGCACCAAAGAAAATTTTCTAGATCCGTCTCAGACGGGAAGTGAGGTTAATACGAAAGAGCGGCAACGAGTGGCCATGTACGTAGTACTATTACTTATACTGGGCTACTACGTGCTATTGTAATTTAGACGCCAATTCTATTATAACTGAACCCTACTAATAATACAAATGTCATTTGTATGGTATTTATTGGGACGTTTCTTAGTCAAAACGCAACGTCTTGGGATGAATTTTGGTACGCACTTAGATAGTTTATTGACTTGGATTAATTAATAGTATAGGGACAGATTACTTAATAGTTTGGTATAAATACTTTTGGACTCTTGATTGGCAATTTGATCTATACTACTTTGCATGCTTCCGCCACTAATTAGTTCATGCAAACTACTACCGGCCGGCACCCACCCACTACCGTTAGTAGATGCATGCGACTGCCGTGGCTGCTTTGGTCGTCTCTGCTCCAGCTACTACGGTCGTCTCACCGAATCTCCAAAATCTGAAACAGAAGAAACATGCTACTGCTGCCGCCCTGACTGCCGTGGTGACTGGACTGGTCTCTGCGACACGTGTTTCGCCTCTACGCGAGGCATCCTCAGGCGATCTGTACATGTTGATGGCCTACAATTCCCTTGATTTTTGATTCTTGATTTTTAACAGCACTTTTCTATTCTTTAGTTTGCGTTTTTACAAAATCAAGTTCTTTATTTCTTCAGTGTCACTCTTTACAATCTCCATCTATAAAAAATTCAGTCTCATTATCGAGCTACATCATGTATAAACTTTTCCCCAAACCCAAGGATCCATAATTAACAGCTATTGTAAAATACTCGAATGGTATTGTTCCTGTTTCGTAGTTTTACGATTGCCTTCGGGACGGAACAATGCTAACACTGCCATTCAACGTGTTTTTGCAAGTTTTTATTACCTCCACCCAATGTTGGAAGTTTGGAAGCCCATTACCATTCGTAATTAGAGTATTGATTGCCTGTTCGGGAGTTATTGAAGTGTTTGAATGTACTGTGATTACTAAAGTTGCACACTTCGGAACCTCTGTTTTAAAGGTTCTATTTTGAGTGACCATAACACTTTTAAGTTTTTTAGCCATTTTCATGGTTCTGACAAACTTGATAACGTCTAATTTAGCATTTGAGATGTCGAAATTGATTTAAAAAAATCACGGATCATGGAAAGGACGATACAGAAATTTCCCTCGACAGCCTTAGCGAGCGACCAAAAAGCACGACTCCCAGATAGGTGCTTAGCTAGGCGCTCTCCAATTCTGCGGATGAATTCAAACTTTGCCCTGACATCCCAGCTATAATCGCCTCTGCTACAGTAAATATACACAGGTCCATATTTTCTGACATGAAACAAAGCTCCATGGGTACGATGCAAAAATTTCACGCAGTCCAGTCGGCTGAATTATAGTGCCACGCGTACGCGACGCCATCCGGTAGACCGGGATGCGTCTACTAGCGCATGGCACTTAGGACCGGTTGAGTCAAGTGTTTATTCGCATTGATCCTTAATTTTTGCTTTTGCACTAGTGAAGTGGTGATTTTGTGTAAAAAATAAAGACACTACCTACTGTTGATGTTTTCATTAAAGTGAAATATCTCGATCAAAATTTTATAATGAAAAACATTATACTTAATAATCCTATATGCATTTTATTCAGAAATGCATACAAAATACGTAGCCGGATATTCGACGCTTTTTGCCGACTACTAAAGTGGCCGGATAGTCATAGATAGCCTTTACCGACTTGTTGAAACATCTCTATGACCAATTTCTTCTTGTTACTTTGCATTTGCAATCTATGGATTTAGTCAGTTTTGGAACGCAACCAAAGTACCTAATTATTTTTTTCCGTTTCAGTTTGGGTGTATAGCACCATTTGTACAAGATTGCAAGTAGGGTGCACCACTGCACATAGTGCAGCCTGCCTACTAGCGAAAGTGGCTCTGGCATAAGTGAGATAGGTCTCAGTGTAATTTAAAGCTGCCCAACTGTGGAAGTACCTCCACCTCACAGAATACCCCAGCCAAATAACAATTCCCTTGACGGTTGTTTTATTCCTATAATGAGTAAGTGAGATTACCAAAAAGGAATGAATTGCTGCGTTGGCAGCGGGGTCTGGCGACGCGCGAGCGATATTTCATATTGCGAGCGTTAATATAGCTACGGTAACTGCTTCACATCAGGCGAGCTGTACTTGTCTGCCACCCGACGTATTATAAAAAAAAAAATACTTATACATTCTCAAGTGAGTTTCAATAAATTGACAACAAAATCCCTGTCCGAGTGTACAAACGTCGGGGTTCTGACCACCGTACAGTAAGCACTTACATCTCCGTTTCATTTAACATCATTCACGGGATGAACCTTTGTCCGTATGTACATTGCTTATTAGACCGCTTCGCTACAAATTCCTCCTGATAAACATTGTATATGAACAGTTTTATTATGTCAGAATACCGCAGCCAAATAACAATTCCCTTGAGGGGTGTTGTGCTCCTGCGAGTGAGTGAGGTCACCCGAAAAGAAGGAGGTGCTGCGTTGGCAGCGGGGGTGGCGGCGCGCGAGTGATGTTTTATGTTGCGAGCGTTAATATGTATTTTTTAATAGTAGAAACACAAACACCATCAGCTTACCTTGATAATGCCTTAGCGGCGAAACCGGTCGGTAAAAATAAAAATAAATGTAATTATTACGTACAAGCACAGTACAAGTGCTTTATTTATAACATTATGATAATAATGTTCCACCAAGTGCCAACAATCAACAGTATCAACTTTAGTTAAGTCATTGCTACAGTTGCTACCATAAGATATTTTAAAACGCGAGGTATAAAGCCATTTTTAGGGTTCCGTACCTCAAAAGGAAAAACGGAACCCTTATAAGATCACTTTGTTGTCCGTCTGTCTGTCTGTCAAGACCCTCTAGCTCAAGAATGCGTGGAGGTATCAAGCTGAAATTTGAACTATATACTCAGGTCTACTTTCCCATGGAGTTGTAAAAAAATCAAACTGCTAAGTTTACGTAAAAAAAAAAGATATGGCCGTTTATTCAGCAAAAAACGCATTTTTCGACACATTCTCAAGGGAATCAAAACCCATACTTCCCGTTGACCTAGAACTATGAAATTTGGCAAGTAACATCGTTATAGACTTCAAATACAAGAATAAATCTCAAAACTATACATTTGTCATTAAATCTTGAAAAATAGGGGGCCTATATTTTTTATAGGGGGTGAAATTTCAAATTGAAGCTACTAGTTCAAATGGGGTATCATATGAAAGGGCATGATGTGCACATTGCAAAATATATTTTATTTATTTTTTCCGACGCATTATTTCTTATTTGTAATGAAAAATATCAAATTTATAATGATCCTACGTACGGAACCCTCGGTGGGCGAGTCCGATTCGCACTTGTCCGATTTTTTATACTACTAACTAACATGGTATTTTTTCTGTGGTTTCGAATGGTCAGACAACCTCCAACTACTGTGCGGTTGAACTTTTGAAACTTCAAAAGTGAGTAACACCGTCTCGTATTTAGGTTATTATTACATACGGTTCACCAGTACGGGCGGATATGGTTACTATAGGTGCCGCATGCCGTAAATTGCTGAAATATCAAATCCTTGCTGATATTTACGTAATTCGTTTGTAACGGTGTATTTTAGGTGTTTGTAGCAGTAGACTTAAGGGTCTCCTACAAGTAGGCTTGCCAACTTCAAAATACGAACGGGAAATGTTGATTTCAAATGCGGGACAATGATTTAAAATGCGGGATCTAATGAATTTAGTTTTGGAATACAAAAAACGTGAACTTTTCTTAGCAAATCAGGATGAGAAGTAAAATAAGACACCTTGTTAGTTAAATAATAGTCAACATTTACTAAAAAAAGACAGAAAAAGAAGACTATAGTCTATAACTATAGTTATAGTATAAATTACACTTTATCGTGAAAACTATATGTTACTTTATAACGAGTATTTGTCTTGAGATTGCGCATTTGATGTATGTGCGTGTGTAGCTAATTCAGAAAAGCGGGATATTTAGCGTCCCGCTCACACGCTGAGCGGGACGTCTTTTTTTTATTTATTTGTTACACCAGTTAACAAAAACATTAAACATAACAATATTGACGCATTTCATAAACCACTGAGGTTTGACACAAATGCAACAAGATCTACATCAAGCATCTACTATTACAATCATAACAACATAAAAAAAATATCGTAATATTCACATAAAATGGTAGGTAAGTGCGCATTTAACTACAACCATAATGATTGATAGGTAACCAGGCAAGTACGCTCGAAAAATAGGTTAGGATAACATACGTGGGTAGCTAATATAATATAGGTAACTAGCGACCCGCCCCGGCTTCGCACGGGTGCAATGCTGATACTAAATGTACTACAGAAGGTCTTTGCGCTTTGTCCTATCCAGTCCTTCCCCAGTTATAGGCACACGCCGCCGGCTCCGCGGCCGGTACCGCCACAGCCGTTATGTCCCTGCATTTTAAATGTGTAATATCTTCTAAACTATTCATTTAAATTACATGCTGTGAAGGGCCATATTGATCTATATTAAATGCGCAATGTATTTAAGGTACTTAATTGGATAAGGATTAATTCTGTATTGCTTAAAATCGCTTCGTAAATAAGGCATTATTTCTTGTAAAAAGCAAAGGATAAAATAACGGTTATTGTGTGTTACCACTAAGAGATAGACATATACCATCGCGAACTTTTTTGTAGACCATTTTAAGGTGAACAATACTGTACTACATTATTTTGATCTATCTCGTTGGGTTCAGCCAGCGTTTGCAATGAAAGAGCAAAAAATGTGTTTATTTACGACATCACATTAGAAACCTCTAAATTATCAGTGTTTTTCTACTATGTTATGCATATATTATACATATAAACTTTCCAGTTGAATCACTCTATCTATTAAAAAAACCGCATCATAATCCGTTGCGTAGTTTCAAAGATTTAAGCATACAAAGGGACATAGGGACAGAGAAAGCGACTTTGTTTTATACTATGTAGTGATGATGATAATTTAATATGATTTAATTTATTCAATATTTATGTAATATATTGTCTTGTTAATGGTCTCAGAAATGACGTCCCGCTTATAGCGGGACGGTTGGCAACCCTACCTGCAAGTGTGTTTTTGATTCTATTAAAAAAACTACAGAATATGTACCTACCTACTTTTATGTCCCCCTTTGTTCAAACGAATCCCGCTTTGATAAAAAATAAACGGAACGTTGGGAAACGCTGTTTCATTGATAATTCTTAGCGAGCTGGGACCCTACCGCCGAAGCTGAAGCCGATTACTAGCTAATATTGTTGATTCGAAAAATAGGTCTTACGTTTAAGTTATTGCCAAACAACTACAGATTAGTCGGTGGAGCTCCATCGTTTCTACAAGCTAAGCTAAACATAAGTAGCATAAACTAAGTTGAAGTTTGATTTTAGCAATAAAAAATCCAATGGTAATCGGCTTCAGCTTCGGCGGTAGGGTCCCCGGTAGCCCTGCAATTGTACTTCTACTCATCCGCATTAAACTACCCGTGTACGAGTACACTCGGGCAGTGTTTTTTTTATTTATTTTTTTATGTGAGAGGGGGGGCAAACGAGCATGGAGATCAGCGACACCAAGGGCTCGCCGATCCGTTGCCAGCCTTTTAAGGGAAATGAAAACTCTGTTCTTGAAGGCCCCCATGTTCGGAAAGACCGCTGAGGGAAGATGATTCCACAGTTTCACTGTTCGTGGTTCCGAAAACTACATCTAGGAAAAGTAAAATTTTTGTCTACTAACACTTATCTATTTAATCTACCTACACCATAAATGAAAAATCTGTTTTTATTTGTGTAAAAATTTTTCTTCCGTCCGTCTATGTAGCTTTTTGAGATAACCTTATTTTTCCGAGGCACCAACTAATAACCACAGTACACCAGTGTGCCGCGGCACACACTTTGCGGTACACTGCACTAGAGATAAGTACAGAATCCAAGTTATCGTGCACATTTTTTTTTTATTTCATGCAATTATTAGCATTACAGTTTCCCAATTCGCTAAATAATGTCATAAATCATTAAAAACAAAATAACCATATCAACATAATATACACAGTAATTGGATACATATACAAAAAATAATAATATTTATTTATTTATTGCGACATTTACAGCTATTTTTACAGGTATCAAACCTAATACAATAGTGTAACAACCTTTTTATCATTATTATGTAACTTATTTGTAACTTATTACAAACAGCGCTACGTTTGTGAATTCATTCAGAGAACACGAAAACCATACTATTACTATATGCTTTTAAAACTGTGACGAAAACAGATCAATTCTTTCCGCTATTTCGTTCAGAGTGCGCAGTCACAATTGTCGCGATCAGCCGTTATCAAGTGAAGAAATGCATATGTTCGCAGTAACTGTATCGCGAAGGAAATAAAATCGGAGCCATGTGTCGTTGGCCGGTCTATTTGTGTCACAGAATGTGTCGCTGAGTGCACTCACATCACACTGATGTAGCTGTTGCCCGCGACTTGGCTTATCTTGTAATGTAAAATTAGTCATACGCAATCACATATTGGCTATATAAGTATGTCTAGCAGAGCTTAGATAGGCTGCTTTACATTTCTGACGTGAATATTCGTACGTCTTTGAATTTGCTACCATACGGGGGCAATCAAAAAATGTAATAAATAATAAATATTTCTGGACAATTTACACAGCGCCATCTAGTCCCAAATTAAGCGCAAAGCTTTAGTTATGGGTACTAGACAACTGATAAATGTACTTAAATACATTTTTTTAAATACATACTTATAATACATAGAAAACACCCAGACCAAGACAAACAGACATGTTCATGCACACAAATGTTTGTCTTATGCGGGAATCGAACCCAATCGGAATCAAAGTGGCCATTGCTAACCATTCGACCACCGAGCTCGTGTGTCAAGTTTCATCAAAATCGATTCAGTGGTTTTTTCGGCGTATACAATGTGTTCCGCTCACTCCGCTTGCTCCACTCAATAAAATAGATGTACAGTACACTAGTGTTAATTATTCTGAAAATAATTTTGGATTTTTTTTATTGGACACGGATAAAGTAGGTTCATTTATCTGAAAGTATTTTTGAAATAGATCCAGTAGTTCCAAGATGACAATGTGTGAACCAATTAACGTGTTAAAAAATTATCAAACCATTAACACAGTCGTTTAGACCCAAATTGATGTTTTTAACGTAACAATGTCAATTAACGTTTACCAGCAACAACATTACACGTTAAAAGCAGATAATAATGTCTTTAGTTTTAGTCGTTATGGCGCTCAGCCATCGTCTAAACGTTTTATTTTCTTAATGGCGAGCCGTAGACAATGCTATTAAATTGTAATCAAGGCGTTATTTGTCTTTGGTTGTAAAGATGCGGGTTATATACAATCTGTCTTTGTTTATATTTCGAAGACAGCGCCCCAAATAGACAGTCTGTCTATTTGGGATGAATTGGGAATTTTCTCAATTTTGGCGCGAACTTGGTGATCGCGGTTGTGGTTCTAAACAAATTTAATGTCTATTGGTACTGATTCATAATAGAGATGGTATATTATGGTGCAAGTAGGTAATCATTTGAGTGAATAAAATTAGTAGAATCTTTAATAACTTTTAAACTTTCGCGTTTCATGATTTATGAAATATAAGAACGGGAATTAACGCGATCATGCATAAGGGTATTTACATACCTTTTTGCCTGACAGAGTAGAGTAGAGTCAGCCTGTGACCACGGCCGGTGCAACCTGGTCGAAACGTCAGGCAATAATAAAGGTATGTAAATACCCTTAAGCATGATCGCGTTAATTCCCGTTCTTATATTTCATAGTAGAATCTTTGATTAAAAGTGGTTGAATCGGGGCAGTCGAGTCATTCCAAGAAGTCGTGCAAAATAGCAGAAAAATTGCACTATCGGTTTTAATGGAGGAACAAGAATATTCCTGACGACATTTTTTGGCATATCCCTGAAGTCGGGAGTAAGATAAGAAATTATACAAACATTGGTTCCAGAGCCAAATGAGCTATAGCCATGTTTTGTGAAAAATGCTAGTAAAGCCATGTGAAAAAAAAACTGCTTTCCATTTCGTCTTTCTGGCAACCCTACATGAATTGGCCATTTCACCATCATCATGATCATCTTCAGCTTGTATCTATATACCATGCTTTTCACCAAATACGATCCTCTGTTTTCCGCATCCAACCGCTGTCTTGAAGTTAACGGACCATTTATAAAACCTTTACTCTAAAACCTTCCTCCCCTATTTGCCTACAGTTACACATCAGATGTCGGCCCATTGCCACTTCAGCTTGTAAACTCTGAAGGCATTGATGTACAAAAAACCCGTACATCAATGCCTGAAGGCTAGATTTGGTTCGCCGTCGAATTTCTTCGTTCCGGATTCAATTCGTCAGAGAAGCACCGAGCATAGTCCTCTCCTTAGCTCACTGCGCGACCTTTAGCATGGTGGACAAGCCCGATTGTTCAAGTCTCTGCACCATAGGCTATTGCAGATCCTTTGCTAGCCTATACTTCTTCCTTTCTTCCTTTCTCGTGACCTCACTCACTCGCAGGAACACAACAACCCTTAAGAGAATTGTTATTTGGCTGCGGTATTCTGTAAGGTTCCCCAGTCGAGCAGCTTAAAATATACACAATGCCGTACCTCTCTTTTCGCCAGAGCCTCATTTGTCAGTCAGTAGGGTGCACCACGTGCAGGTGATTTTGGCTTTGGTTCAAAGATGTTGATGAACCGCTTACACCCCAAATTTTTTTGTACTCTTTTTTTGTGTCACTGTACAAGTATAATCGTCAAGTTAATGTTATTAGCCTTTCCAGATACTAAATGTTTACATACAAGTCTATAAACTTATGCAAACAGCCGCCGAGCGTTTTATTTATGTTAGGGAGTGATAAAGTTGGACGTTTCCGGCGAACGTGAGTGGGTGTCTATCTGTCTGTCTGTTCTCAGCGCTATCGACGCAGCTGCTCGCGATAAGGCACAGTAACGAGAAGTCGACCAGCTGAGATGATGTTTACCATAGTTAACATGCATAGTTCTTGATTGACGACCGTAAATAATCGATTTTCCACTTCTCTTGTACAGTGATTTTCAAACTGTGGGACGCGAGACGCGACCCCCAGGGGTGTCGCCAAGTTATATACACGGGGAGTCGCGGGGAAAAACGCAAATGTTTGTAGTTCATACGCTACAATAAAAAAACGTAAGCAGGCCTGATTATTATTGTTCAATATTTCATCAACTCATATCTCTTGTTATTTTTATGTCAACAAAATCGAAAGCAAATGGCACTAATAATTTCAAAGCTTATAGCCAGCTGGATTGTTGAATTTTGCAGGAGAAGGAAGGGGGAGGGAGGAGGGGGTCGCCAGAAATGTTCAACTTGTAAAGGGGTCCCGTATTCAAAAAGATTGGAAAACACTGGTCTAGTACACTCTGTATCTGTGACTGTGACTGTACCTATTGTATCTGCTACTGCTACGCTTGCGTGCTCGGTTGGTTTACTGAGCGCAAAAGCGGTGCAGGTAAAGGTCCTCTCGTCTGGTTGGTTTACTGGACGAGAGACTCGCATCCCCGTGATATAACCGGAAGGTTGGCACACGGGGTGCATTAGCTGTTAGGTATAGTATAGGGTACGTTGTACCTATTGCATCAACCTATAATCATCGCACGTTTGGGATACGTCTGGAGCCCTACCGCTGAAGCTGAAGCCGATTACCATTGGAATTTTCGAATGCAAAAATTAAACGCCAAAATATTTTTTGACTTCTAGATTTTTTAAAATTTATTCTAAAGTTATCGTTATATCTATTTTTCGAGCTCGTGTTTAATGTTCTACCATATGATTTTGTTTACGAAGGCGCGTAAGAAGAACAAGGTCAGTTAATTTCGACACCACCAGCGCTAGCCGGTTTCTACCATGAGTTGGTCGGCTAATGTTGCTAATGTACCACTTAGAATCGTAAATATTATAATAAAAGGCAACTGACATTAAATGGATTACTTTTTTTATACTACGTCGGGTAATAGACGATCATACGGCCCGCCTGTTGTTTAACAGTTACACTCGCAGCAACACAATGATCTTCAAGAGACTTGTTATTTGACTGCGGTATTCTGTGATATGGAGGTAGTTCCCCAGTTGAGCTCCTTATAAATACGCAATACACTCTCTTTTGCTAGAGCCTGTTTTGCTAGTCGGCACGTGATACTCCCTGTATCACGTGCAGGTGAAGTTTGTTTTGGCTCTAAAGATCGTGGCTGTCACTTAGGCGGGCTGTGTGCTTATCTGCCAACCGAAGTGGTATAAAATAAACCGGCCAAGTGCGAGTCGGACTCGCGCACGAAGGGTCCCGTACCATTATCTATAAAAACGGCAAGAAAATCAAGTTTGATGTATGGGATCCCTTAAATATTTGTTTTATTTTTATTTAATTATTTGTTTTAAAAGTGAATTTATAACTAAATATTATGTGAGTATTTCAAGCTTCTACCTATTGCCGTTATCAATTTTGAGCAAAAACGAGCAAAAAAATCACGTTTGTTGTATGGGAGCCCCCTTCAATATTTATTTTATTCTGCTTTTTTGTATTTGTTGTTGTAGCGGCAACAGAAATACATAATGTGTGAAAATTTCAACTGTCTAACTATCACGGTTCATGAGGTACAGCCTGGTGACAGACGGACGGACAGGCAGACAGGACGGCGGAGCCTTAGTAATATGGTTCCTTTTTACCCTTTGGGTACGGAACCCTAAAAAAACGAGTGTGTTAGTTAGATCACACCACTGAACTAAAACTTCTACATCTCTCCCGCTAAACTTCCGTTCGACTCGACCGATTACACTTTCCGTAACGCTCTTGTATGCTCTTGTCACACATTCACCAGCTTACTCCCTAAGTCAAGCGTGCGTAAAGAAGTTTTACTTCAAAATATCTTTGGTATAGATATGGTACTACCATTACTCAATTTATGGTATAGATTTACCTAGTAGCGTATAAGATAAGATATAGTAATCCGTACTAAAGGTGGATTGATCAGTCACATTGGCCCCATAAATCTCCGGAGCGGCCATAGCTGCGGTTAATGACGTCATCAATCTCCCATCGAGACTTATGGCCACAATTATATAATTAGGTTACGTGACAGCTGTGGGATGGTGGGATGTTAAAATGGCGTGTGAAGTGCAATAGACGAATTACACAACTTAGAGGCTAAAGGTCGGGGTACATTGCCGGCGGGCTGGACTGTGGATTATAAAGTCGTGTACGCACGTATAGACAAATATTGCGGATTCTGATAATCTAGGGTTGCCATCATTTCTAAACGCTAGCAACCAGGACAAGATGTGTGAAAACTCCTTTGAAAGTTAAAACCCGGACATGTCATCAATGTTTTTAGTACTAGTACTATTTCTTATTCTGTGACAAGACGGTTATTCGCAGCATGGAGCGGACGGTAGTGATTTAAAACTTTTTACCCAGGACTACAAATGAAACCCTGCCCGGACGGTCCCCGGACGCCCTCTAAACTAGGACAAATCCGGACGGATGTCAACCCTACATGATACGCAAACAATGGAGATTGACCAGGGGCAGTAAATTACTCTCAGATTAATTTACTATCGTCACTCTTATCCTTCAGCTTTCCCACTTAATCATACAGCTACAGATCTAAGCTAAAAGGGCTGGGGATCTAAGCAAAAAGCATGCTTTTTAGCTTTGATTTGAACAGAGCATTTGGCTTTGGCTGTATATATGTTTAATTAGTACTATTAGTACTTATACCTTTATACTGTGCTATGGTCTAATATAATCTAAAATCAAACGCATTTTATTTCTTAAATATTGCTGAACTCCGGAAAACAATACCCTCCAAACTTTCTAGAACGTATCTAGTTATGATATAGATAGAACTAAGTGAACTAAATGATGACACAATGTCAAAAAAGTCATGACCGTCCACCCTCCCCCTGAGCCGCTGATAGGCGTAGAACAAGGAAAATTGCTTGCTCGCACCTTTGCTACTCTTCATTCCCGGTGACCTCACTCACCCGCAAGAATACAATAATCCTCTAGATTATTTGGCTGTGGTTTTCTGGGAGGTGGATGCCCCTAGCTTACCCTAGGTACTTCTCATCTACATGTCTACCTAATCCTTATCTGCTAATCGGCAGGTTACCGCATGCACAGATGAGGTTGGTTTTGGCTCTAAAGTTACAGAGACGGACACACACCACTAACACCTGAAGTGTTTATAATATTAAGTATATAAGGCTGATTGTTTGTTATACCCCGATTGAAATACACGTTTGATTCTCAATAAGTAAACATACACTGTCAATAGACAGCTGTCTGTTGTCTGACGGCATAATAATGTGGACCTAATATTCGTATGTATGGAAGCGACGTGTGTAGTGTTTAGCGTTCATCAATAAGACCGCACTCCCACGCGTGGGGCACAACGGTAACGTTGATTAGGGCGCGGGACTAGTTTATAAGCGATAGCGAAATAATATATCGCATAAAGGTTAGGACAAAAGTATGGTTGCATAGATGAATTGATGATGACAGAACAGGTACATTCGAATGTATAATGCGGTGATTTGTATTTTGATCTTAAGCCTTTAAGTACAAGATTTACCAAAGATCTACGTCATAGTGCGTTTACGGTTACGTACGTATCTAAGAACGTTTAAAAATCTAAGAAGGTCCTGAACGGAACTTATTGGTGCTTAACTCAGAGCAAAGTACATGCAGGCGTTTTGACTGAATTGGGCCAAATTGAACCAGTTCGGCCTAAACAAGCCAAATTGGCCAAGATGGACAAATGGAGCCAATTTGCTCGAAGTACCTACTAAGTAGGAAGCAAACGTCTGCACGTTTGCTTTCTACAGCATGAGCTGGGTTCCCCGTGATTGGTACTAAAATTATTACTATCATCAGATGAATGTAGAAAGGGAGAGCTCGAGTTAATAAAATTATACACATGTAATGGCACAATATCTTATTTGTTCGTATCCGTGAATTTATTCGGCGCGAATCCTCGTTACATTGGATAAGACGCGGATAAAATGGTTTATTATAATCAGCAATTAAACCGGAGAAAGACTTCTCTATAGACTCTTTCCCCTCTATCCATAAGGTTTTTAGCTCTTGTTCTGAGAACGCGCATGGATAGGCGCGTTCTTAGAACTTCACCTTTTCTACATAGGCTCTGTCTTTCGTGATCGCTATCACAAGTTTCACTTAACAATTTTCAGAAATCCCTATCGTTGTGCAATACATAAACGATTCTATTCTCTAAGATTTTATTAACTACCGACATAGGTATTTCATATTAGTTAGGTGTCACACGCGGAAAATATTTATCTACTAAGTGTTGATAACATTTTTCCGCAGGTGACACCTTTCTTCCTTTCTCTCCCGCTTTCGCCTGTGCATTGCACCTAGAGATGGACCTCACGCCATCTCCATTGATATCGATCTCCATTCATTTTTCAACAGCATGTCTTTGAGCCCCGTTACTCGTTCTCAGTACGGAATTAGAACTTATCGAATTTACGAAACTAAACTTTACTATTACGAAATTAGATTTACTTTGCCTACGCGATAAATGTTACTGCTTAAGTAACACTATCATTCCGAATAGAATCGTGTTACTTTGAGATAAAGTTACTTTTACATTATTTATTAGCTGATATATTAATACTTTTGCTTCGAATGATGGCACGTTGCTGGTCACGATTTTTACGAGTTCATACTCTCCTTATATTTTAAAGTTTATTTAAATAGTGAGATTACATTTTGAGATCCCATATTGAGGAGTAAAATGCATAGGTACCTACCGAAATTTTAATTATTTATATTTGATTTACAATTAGTTTAGCATAAATAGACCTTGTCTATATGAACATAAATGGACAGTGACTGTCTGTCCAACTATTGTATCTTTTTGTGATCCTGATGATAGATACAGATGTAGATATAGTGAATAATACATGGATAGAGAATGGGTCTTTATGAGAAAGGGACATTTGTAGAAAAGGACATTATTAGCTGAGAGCGGATTAAGTTTGAAAAGATCAATTCCCAGATATATGACGGATCATCACTAGAGATCGGGTCGACCGTTTTAGCCGATTAATTATTTGGTGGGTTTTTGTTGCGAATTTTGCATGGAATGGAATAAATGGAAAGGTATCGCAGAAAATGTTTAAATTCGAGAAAAATTAACGCTTTTTTTTAACTACTAACTAGTACTAACTAACTGACACTCCGCTCCGGTTCAAAGATTATCTACCTAATCGTAGAAATGCGTAATTCCTTTTTTAATTAGGTTGATATCGAAAAATAAATACATATAATTACTTAAAAAGTTACTTCGAGAATTGGGTATAGCCGAAAAATATGAAAATGATTTAGATTTTGTTATTATTTATTTGAGAGGACAAATGCATGGAGATCATTATTTTTTTGTGGTGACCTCATTCACTCGCAACAACACAACAACCGTCAAAGGAATTGTTATTTAGACGCGGTATTCTGTGAGGTGGAGGTACTTCCCCAGTCGGGCAGCTTAAAAAATACGCTATGCCTACCTTGCTTTTGGCCAGAGCCACGTTTGTCAGTCAGCAGGGTGCACCACATGCAGGTGAGGTTGGCGTTGGTTCAAAGATGTTAACGAACTACTTACACCCCCATAACATTAATTTCAAATTTAGATAATTATGCCATATTATCGGAGCAAATTGAGCCAAGATCAAATTGAGTTAATTTGAGCTGAATAGGGCCAAAATGAACCAGTCGGGTTAAACAAGCCAAATAGGGGCCGGGCCATAAATTACGTCACACGAATTTCATGATTTTTGACCCCTCCCCCCGTCCTTGACACAGCTGGTCACATTTTGAGACTCCCCCCTCCCTAGTGTGACGTCACATATTTTGCAATTTTACATCTAGAGTTGCAAATGTTTTTTGAGTTTTTCGTTAATAATTCAAATTCAAGTTCGTGTTTTAACGCTTAGATTATAATAGATTTTGAAATGTCACGTCACGAAATTTAGGATCCCTCCCACTCCCTTGTCAGTTGTCACACAATATCACACTTCGTCGAATCCCGCCAATTTGTGTTTAGCCATGAGCCAATTTGTGCAAAGTAGACGTAGAGGCACAGGTAGAGCCAAAGTTAGGCTAATTTAAGCTTTGGTTAGCCAAATGGATCCAAGTCCATCATCGAGATGAACCAAGTCAGGTAAGTTTTTTTGTTCTTATAAGATTTGGAGCACAATAATTCTGGGGTGTAAGTGACTCAGCGCCGTCTTTGAGCCAAAGCTAACCACGCCTGCACGTGATGCATCCTGCTGTTTCATTAAGAGGGGGTATAAAGGTAAATTGTCAATTTTTGATTACATGTATACCGTAGAACATGGGTCATTAATTACCCGAAAAAAAAATACAGATATTACAATATACTTAAAAGGGATTAGATTGATTGAAAACATAAAATATTAATGTTTTATCGACAGAAATAAATCACGAAATTACGTCTAATTTAAAACTTAAGTTAATTTTTCTTCAATATGGTTCATACTACTGAGCCCATATTTTAATACGTAGTATAACATTATACGACTAAGCGATTTGATTAGCGATTTTTTAAAATAATGTATATTTTACGCGCAATTAAAATAAAACTAATTCTGCGCTTACTACGTTCTTATTCCGCGCAGAACGCTCACGTCTGTCGCACCCGACCCACGGCGACAGGCATGTTTTATTTCATCTATCCTATCAGTCGTGATCACTCCGTTGAGACGAGAAGACTGTGTTTCTGTGCTCCGGGCCGAGAACATACTTCGTTGAAAATATGGGAAACAAAAAAAAGTAATAAAAGAGAATTAAAGAAGTTAAAAATTCAACTCATAGCTAATTGTCGAATGTAAATGTTCAAAGATGTTGAGGAACCACTTACACCCCATCTAATAATTGAGATATTGATAACTAATTAATAATTATTCTTGCAAATAATTAATTTATTGATTGTGAGATTGATATTGTTTCGTTGATGAGAAGTTTAACCTTGAAATATCGACCCTTGCGCATGAGACTTTAGAGCTCACAATACAATGCACAAGCGGTGGACTAATGTCAGTGCGAGTAGTATATGCAAAATAAAACGATACTTCTGACCACTCGAGTGCTGGTGCCCGTATGTAGTCACAATTTTTACAGTAACTTATACAGTACATAATTTTAAAAAAAACGGGTTGCACTCCGGGAGTGCCGGCAGTGAAAACTTGAACATTAACGTTGCGCATTTTTGAATATTTTGGAATGGTTAGGGAATAGGTACATAATTTCTCACGAATTGCTTTATTTATCAGTATAAAAGTGTGTACTATCATTTATGTGGTAAAATACAATATTCATTTATTGCGCTATCGTACACAAACAAGACAATTTATATTACATTCAAAATAAACAGCAGGAGCAGGCATACATTTTCGCCGCGCAGTAGAAAGAGAGGGGGATATTACTTCTTCTCCTACGCCGCGCCGACGGTCTACTCTCCCCCGTCTTACGAATTTTCAATCAGGTCACGTGTCCTGACGCGAGTTTAACATTTTTACCTATTCCAAGAAGTGCACGACGCCGTTAAAAAAGTTTTCACTTCAAAAGACATTTGCTCTCTTTAGTGGTGCAAATTATATATTGAATTCAATCCGACTCTTAATTTTCAAGTAGATAGATGATTTTTTTGGTACATAGCATTAGTGGGGCGATAGAACTCTTGCAGTCATATAATATCTTATTAATGGATCACTCTCTGTTGCGACTTGAGGAGACGTTCTCAGAGTAAAAGTTGTTTACATATAAATTCTTCAAGACGTAAATAAAAACCTATAAGAATATCGTGATTAAAAAAAAAAAGAAATGAAGTAATTTCAATAATTAGGTTCTTATATTATTTTATTGTTCTTTTTTTCAGATCAGCTTCTAATTTAAAGAATATTTGGGCTACTACTGTTCATTATTTACATACATGTTCCTTCATTTTCTCCATACAAAACGACAATTTCATTGGTTACCTATTATTATAAAAATACGTAAGTCACCCTAAAAGTAACTTAAAAAAAACAACATGTTATAACCAAAATATTATGTTTATTGCTTTTCAAAATACTCTCTTTTACATTTTAAACATTTTTTTATGCGATCGAACCATTTTTTATAACAGGAGGACCACAGACCTTAAGACATGTTTTCTACGTGCTGATTGAACGTTATAACTGCCTCTTCGGAGTTGGTAAAAGTGAAATCTCTCATCAAATCTTTGATTTTGGGGAAAATACAGAAATCAGGGCTAGGTCGGGTGTGCAGGATGGGTGACGAGTTGTACTTTTTCGGAAGCTAAAAATGAACAAATGGTAGAATACCACTCGGCATTAACACTCTTTTGATCTTCAAGTGGAATTGTGCAGATGGGACCCGTAGCTGAGAAAAAAAAATGGCGATCATTTTTTTACCAACGTTTCTCGCCTGCCTCACTTTTGTTGGCCTGTTCTCATTTTCAAACACCCATTCATAAGATCGCTGTTTTTTTTTCGCGTTCAAAACAATAAATCCACGTTTTGTCTCCTGTGACAATGTCATAAACAGCATTAGAATGTCCGTGGTCGTACTTCAGTAGCATCTGATAGCACCATTCCACGCGAGCCCGCTTCTGCTCCGCTGTCAGTTCATGAGGGATCCAACGACAACAAAGTTTCCGAACTTTTAATTCTTCGTGTAAGATTTTCTGAATTTGACTCATACCAATAGTCCTCGAATTGTCTCATAGGAAATCCGCGGGTTTTCTTCAATTAGCCACTTAACAGTAGCCACATTTTTTTCGTTGACGGCAGTTGAAGACCGCCCTTCACGAAAATCGTCATGTAAAGAAACCCGACCTCTCTCAAATTCAGCAAACCATCGCCTCACGGTGCTCAAGCAAGGTGCTTCTTTCCCAAAAGCATTTTGAAGACGAGCGGCACAGTCTTGTGGAGAGAGAGAACTTTTAAATCATAAAAAATCATCGCTCTAAAATCTTTTCGACTTAATTCCATTTTCGTTGCGTACGTAGGACTTTAATGTGTGATAAAAAACAATTAACAAATGATTTCCCGCCATTTTTTTCAAATGCTAAGAGTATTCTCTAGCAGTGAACCTTTGGGAAAAGCTCGAATGTGGTTCATAAAAAACAGTAATGAACATACACACAATAAATACCTATGAAAACATAAAATATAATAATACTGTGCGAGATGCTGGGATTGTTGGAGAGAGTGTGATCGAGTAAAAATCCGATGCCAAATCACTAGGTACACAGCGTGGATTTATTTGCCACAAGTCTTCTTACAGAGTAACTATTTTCTACTCAGGAGCGCTTCAGTGTTTTCTTTCTTCTATTTTCTTATTCAGGAGCGCTTGAGTATTTTTCTTGTTTGCCCGTCGTCTTCAACTGGAGCTGGAACTGGAACTGACGAACGTAGGACATGCTCCGATTAATAAAATGAAATTAAAAGTAGGTCAATCTATAAGGTCGCGAAAAGGGTTGACCAATCAGAGCGATTGAATTATTTATAATCGACTCTATCTCTATCTCTTTCTAAAATTTGCTATCTCTTCCTATCGGCATGTCCTGACATTCGAAAGTTTTACAAATATTGTACAATCTATTTTTCTATAACGAGGGCTTATATAACTAACTTATTATAACAAGAATTATCTAAATACGATCATTATTTACAAAGTTATAAGCATTTTAGTGCAAAGTGCTTACGTCGCGGTAACGCCTCTTCAGGGCACCCTAGCGGGATATTGAAAAACGTCAATTTCTATCCTTTATTGGTTTAAAACTTACAATCTAATGTTAAACACGTAAAATATACATTATCATCTATTAACCAAAACAATAATTACACTTAAGGATCTATTACAAGCAAAGTTATACGACTTTCAAATTTTCATAATAAAAAGTGATTCTTACTATTTCTTACGAACTATCTTATAATTTTATAAACTTATAACTACGTATAACCGTTATCTATACATAATATCTATTAGTAATCGTTGTCCTGCACATTTCTCCCGCCGTGCATCGTAGTCGCCGCCGCTCGACACGATGCAGTAGATGCCTGTGCAGGCTTGCTGGTGTTCACCGGGATGACGATGACTTTCTTAGCTGGCCGTCGGAGCACTCCCCCTCTGGTAGCCACGTCGACTGTTCTGACGACTCCGTCGGGGCCCGGGTATGTGGCGCAGATTCGTCCACGTACCCAGGTGTTGCGTGGATGGTTGCCGTCGACGATGAGGACCAGGTCGCCGTTGTGCAGAGCAGGCCCTCGTCCATGGGGCTCCCGCCGGTTTCGGAGTTCAGGCAGGTACTCCCGGACCCATCGGGCCCAGAAGATGTCGGCAAGGCGCTGTGAGGCGCGCCAGCAGGCGCGCAGGTTCAGGTCGCGCTCGCTAAACTCGCCCGGTGACTGCAGGCGTCCTGGCCCGCCCAGGAGGAAGTGGTTCGGTGTGAGGGCTTCTGGGTCTTCTGTGCTGACGGAGACGTGCGTGAGTGGCCTGCTGTTCACCGTGTGCTCGGCCTCGACGAGCAAGGTCTGCAGGACTTCTTCCGACGGGTGGCGCTCATGCAGTGTGGCAGAGAGCGCTGTCTTTACAGAGCGCACCATACGCTCCCAAGCGCCGCCCATGAATGGAGCGCCCGGGGGTATGAAGCGCCAGTCGATGGTCTTCTTTGATGCTTCCTCTGCCATGGCCGAGTTGATCGCCTGGCGTAGTTCCTTGTCGGCTCCGTGGAAGTTGGTTGCGTTGTCGGACCACAGTTGCGTTGGACGTCCTCGGCGTGCGATCATGCGTCTCAGCGCCATGATGGCGGAGTCGGTGCTGAGGGAGGCGGCCATTTCCAGATGGACAGCGCGCGTGGTGAGACACGTGAATAGAGCCACGTATCGTTTCTGGTGGGTCCGTCCCACGGTGATTGTGAGTGGACCGAAGAAGTCCCACCCGGTGTAGGTGAAGCTTCGCTGATGGTGTGCGAGGCGACATGGAGGGAGGTCACCAGTCGCAGGGTGCGGTGGAGACGCCGTACGCATACGGCACCTGATGCAGCTTCTGATGACCGCCTTCACAGTGGGTCTGAGGCGTATGACCCATCGTTCTTGACGGCACTCGTTGACGGTTGCTTCGACGCCCGCGTGATGGAGCTGCTGATGAATGTGTTCAATCCACAGCCTTGTTGCACGGTGTTCGCCATGCACCACCAGTGGATTCTTCAAGTCTTCAGGTACACCGGTAGCTGCTTCTATTCGTGTTTTCAGCCGTAGTTCGTTGTCGGTGAATTCGACGGTCAGCTGATGCAACTTACTATTTTTCTGTAGTGGTCTTCCGATCTTCATATCGCCGATTTCTTCACCAAAGGAGTCTTCTTGTGATGCTCGGATGATTAAGTTCTCGGCGCGGCGTAACAAGTCAGCTGAGATCGGCCTATAGTGCCTTATTGAAGTTGCAGTGATTTTTTCTGTGTGTTTGACTGCTTGTTTCTTCTTATAAGTTCGGCGCCAATCTGAATCATCCGTAGCATTTTTCTTTGTTCGTTTATAACTCACTATTTGTTTTGGCGGTCGACATAGTTCGATAAATTGAAGTACTCGTGCCGTTGCGCGTAGATAGCGTTCCCATTTTGAAAATCGCTCGACTGTAGGTAGACTGTATACTAGGCTCGGCGACGCTTCTTTGGTTGTTACGGCGTATGTTCTTTCTTCTCCCGTGTCCTTCTGCGTACTTCTTTCTGCTTCCTGTGGCCATAATTCGGGTTCCTCGTACAAAAATTCGGGGCCACGGAACCAACGGTGAAGGCTGGTGAAGTCTGTAGGGACGTCTCTGGTAGCGTCGTCGGCGACGTTGATTTTCGTAGGTAGCCACCTCCATTCGTTCGCCGCGCTGTGTTCTTCGATTGCTGCGATGCGGTGAGCGACGAAAGGTTTGTAAGACCTTGAACCCGTGCGAATCCAAGTGAGCGATGTCCTGCTGTCAGTCCAGTAGTATGTGGCTTCGGGCTTCTGCTCGTGTTCCTTCCTTACAGCTGTTGCCATGCGTGCACCCAACACTGCTGCCTGTAGCTCGAGTCGCGGAATCGAAGTAAGCTTGAGCGGTGCGACTTTAGCTTTGGCCGTGATGAGTGTCACGTTAACGCTGTCGTCTTCAGAAACAGTGCGCCAATATAGCGCGGCGGCGTACGAGGCTTCGCTGGCATCCACGAAGACATGCAGTTGGAGTGATCTTGCCGTACTGTAGCCTGGGTAGCATCTTGGCACGGTGACGTCGCTGAGATTCTTGAGGTGTTGCATCCATCGGCTCCATGCTTCTGCCAGGTCTTGATCCAAGCATTCATCCCAGTCGGTGCCACGCCTCCAGACTTCTTGAAGTATCTGCTTGGCTCTAATGGTGATTGGCGACACCAGGCCGAGCGGGTCGAAGAGTGACATCACTATCTTCAATGCTTCTCTCTTGGTCGGCGTGTTGCTGTTCAGTACCGTTGCTGGGACGCGCACCAGGTCCAAATTGAAACCCAGCTGGTCTTCATTCGGTCGCCATATGAGACCGAGTACTCGTTCGAGCTGGCATCCATCTTCTAAGTTCACCATGGAGTCTTCCGATGCTGCTTCTCCCAGCTGTTGCAGTAGTTGGATGGAATTCGAAGACCATTTCTTGAGTTCGAAGTGTGCGTGTTGATGGATTCTTCGAACTTCTCGGGCGATGTGAACGGCGTCTTCGATGTTTCTGAAACTATCTAGGTAGTCGTCGACGTAATGATTCTTCTTGATGGCTTCTACGGCGTGTGGGCTTTCTTCTATGAACTTCTCAGCGTTGATGTTCTTCACGTAGATTGCAGTCGCAGGCGAGCTTGACGCGCCGAAAATCACGGATTTCATTCTATATTCTTCTGGCGGTTTGCTGTCACGTCGATTTCCACGCCACAAATAACGCAATGCATCTCTATCTTGTTCGCGCAGTTCTATTTGCATAAACATTTCCGCTATATCTGCAGTTACGGCGATCGGATATTGACGGAAACGCATCAGTACACTCGGCAGCGGCTGCAGTAAGTCAGGACCGATGAGTAGTTGATCGTTGAGTGAAGTCCCATTAGTCTTGGCTGCGGCATCATGCACTATTCTCATTTTCTCGGGTTTCTTCGGGTTGAAGACAGGAAAGTGCGGTAGGTACCAACTTCTATTAGCGTTTGTTCTTGTAGGCGGCGCAAGTTCGGCGTAGCCCTTTGCTACGAGTGCCTCCATTTGTTCGCAGTACCTCTTCCTGAACTCTGTGTCACGATCTAATCTTTTCTCAACTGTGTGAAGCCTCCTTAGAGTATTTTCGTAATTATCTGGCATCTTGATTTCTTCACTCTTCCATAATAAGGCGGTCTGGTACTTTCCCTCCGAAGTCCTCTTAGTGTGTTCTTGCAAAATACGAAGTGCCTTTTCCCCTGGGTCGCTGTTTGGTCTTCTTGGATCGATGTAGAGGTTGTCAGCTGTTATGAAGTTCTTCACTACTCGGTCCATGTCTTCATCAGCTGAGTGGTTGATGAAGTTGACTCGATGTCCCAAGGTTCGAGTGTGGCTGCCGTGTAACACCCATCCTAGTTGTGTACGCGATGCAACTGGCTGATTTCTTCTACCTATTCGGGATTCTGTAGACAGCAGAAGGTGCCAGTTATCCTGGCCGATGAGGATCTTTGGCTTCATGATGCCATGCTGTAGCTGATGAGAGATGTCCCGTAGATGTTCGCACTCAGTGATTGCTTCTTGAGGTATCTTCTGAGCTGCCAAGTCCAAGTTCTTCATGGTGCGCGCCTCTATCTGTAGCTTGTTTGCTCCATGTCCTCTTGCGTTGAAGGTTACACGATGAGACTTCTTGTAGGTGGCGGTGTCTCCATCGAAGGTCGAGATGTGCAGCGTTTCCTCCGGGCCGTTGGCTCCTATTCGTTGAGCTAGTTCTTCATCTATAAGGGTGATGGTGGAACCATCATCCAGTAGTGCGAAGGTGTCCGCTTCTCCCGCCGGTCCGGAGATGTGCACCGGTGCAATCTTCAAATACGAGGCTGGTTGCGGCGCCCATGCTGAGTTGATCTTCTCTTCGACTTCGGTCTTCAGGTCTTCCTTCTGTGAATGAAGCATTCGGTGGTGGTAGTGCTTGCAGTCGTTTACTTCGCATCTCTTGGGACGGCAGCTATGTGTACTTTTCCTATATCGCAAACATCGGAAGCAAAGTCGGTGTTTCTTCGCCATATCCCAACGGTCGTGCACTGTTGCGTTCTTGAATTTGTAGCAGTCAGCTGTGGCGTGTCCTTGGCGATCACACAGGTTACATTTCGGCTGCCACTGTTGATTCTGCATATTGTTTACTCGATGACGACGGCGAGTTTCATAACTGTCTGTTGATCCTCCTATGTTCTCTGGCGGTGCATACGGGCTGCATATTTCCGCTTCTCTTCTTATGAAACGGCTAAACTTCAACAGGTCGGGCTCTTCTCTCGGTTGGGTGGCTGCATATTCATACCACTGCCTCTTCATTGTTGGAGTCAATTTCTCAACTATATTCTTCGAGACTTCGGGGTTGTACAGATAATACACACAGTTGAGGGCTTGCATTGTTGCAACGATGTTTTCGACTTTCGTTGCGAAAGTGCAGATATCTCGTGGTGAGTCGGTGAGGCGTGGCAATGCTCGTAGTCGATCCATTTCTGCCATTGCTATTGAGTCTGGCCTCCCGAATCTTGTTTCTAACGTCTTCATAATGCAGTTTGCGTCTGCGTTCGCTATAAATAATCCTTGTACGGCTTCTTTTGCAGCTCCCTTTAAACTTCTTCGTAGTCTCGACAAGTTGTCCGTTGTTGAATATTGATGGGCCGACTCGTAGTACGCTGCTTTGAACGTCAAGTAATCTTGATACGCTCCATTGAAGTTCGGTAGTTCGTGCGTTCTTGATCCTGTGTGTCGGGCTGATAGGACGGCTTGTGAGATGGCTGCTGTTAGTTCTTGCAACTCGGTTCGCCGTTCTTGTTCTTGAGTAGGCGCGGTTGCATGCGGCGTGAAGCTGTTCGGCTGCCAAGAAGCTGCTGTGCTTGCTTGCGGCTGTGACGTCGCTGCGATGTTCACTGGTGACGCAGCGTTGTAGTTCGGATGCCAGGGCGCTGCGATGGCTGCTGGCTGTGACGGCTGCGTCATGTTCGTTGGTGGCAAGGCAGACGACGGAGCGTAGAAGTTCAAGTGCCAGGGAGCTGCAAAGGCTGCTGGCTGGAGTTGCTGCGTCGTCGCAAAGTTCGGTGCCACATTGACAGGCGGTGCGCTGGAGATCGGTGGCCACGGAGCGGCTGTGTCCGTTGGCCTGTAGGGCTGCATCGCTGTCTGGTTCGGTGTAGGTGCAGGCGTAGATCTTCCTGCTGGCGGCGGAGGAGGCGGCATCAGTATTGCGGCGTGTTCGTTCACGGAGAGACGCGGAGCCGACGGGAGTGCGGCGGTGACTCCCGCCGGTGTTGGCGCTGGGGTGCTCCAGGATGCGGCAGTGATCACTGGAGCCGGTTCAATAGTCGCCTCTGGTTCTGGTTCATGCTGTCCCTCTGTGATGGCAAGGTGGCTGGTCTGTAGCCACGTGCGGACGCGTTTTTCTCCTCCCTCGCTGTCGACTGCAGATGCTGCGTCTTCTTCATCACTTGATTGTGCTTCTATTTCTGCTATACGAGCTTTGGCGAGTTCCAGCTTCGCTTTGGCGAGTTCATGAAGGGCTTCGGCAAGACGACGGGTTTTCGCAGACTTATGGCTTGAGCTCTTGACACGCGACGGCACGGCTGAAGGCGCACGGAAGTGATGACCGGTGGCAGCAGGCGGCGCGGTGGGCTGCTCTGGACGCGGCGCGAAAGGTTCGGTGGCAGCCTGCGGAACGGCAGGTTGCTCAAGACGCGGCGCGTGTGAATCCAGGGCGGCCTGTTGCATGACTGGCCGCACGGCGCTGGACTCGTTGGCTGTGGCAGCCCGTGGCGATGATGTCTGCTCGGTCGTGGCGGATGTGGCGCCGGTGACTGTAGACTCCGTCGCGGTGGTGGCTTCAGACGACGTAGTCTTCTCTGCAGATGACCCTGTAGCCGTTGTTCCCGATGGTGTGGATCCTCGTGGTTTTCCACCATGCTGTGACCTGGTAACAGGCATCTTGGAAATTACTCGATGATCTCTCCCCAAAAGATCCGGCTCGAAGGACCACTCGATGTGCGAGATGCTGGGATTGTTGGAGAGAGTGTGATCGAGTAAAAATCCGATGCCAAATCACTAGGTACACAGCGTGGATTTATTTGCCACAAGTCTTCTTACAGAGTAACTATTTTCTACTCAGGAGCGCTTCAGTGTTTTCTTTCTTCTATTTTCTTATTCAGGAGCGCTTGAGTATTTTTCTTGTTTGCCCGTCGTCTTCAACTGGAGCTGGAACTGGAACTGGAACTGACGAACGTAGGACATGCTCCGATTAATAAAATGAAATTAAAAGTAGGTCAATCTATAAGGTCGCGAAAAGGGTTGACCAATCAGAGCGATTGAATTATTTATAATCGACTCTATCTCTATCTCTTTCTAAAATTTGCTATCTCTTCCTATCGGCATGTCCTGACATTCGAAAGTTTTACAAATATTGTACAATCTATTTTTCTATAACGAGGGCTTATATAACTAACTTATTATAACAAGAATTATCTAAATACGATCATTATTTACAAAGTTATAAGCATTTTAGTGCAAAGTGCTTACGTCGCGGTAACGCCTCTTCAGGGCACCCTAGCGGGATATTGAAAAACGTCAATTTCTATCCTTTATTGGTTTAAAACTTACAATCTAATGTTAAACACGTAAAATATACATTATCATCTATTAACCAAAACAATAATTACACTTAAGGATCTATTACAAGCAAAGTTATACGACTTTCAAATTTTCATAATAAAAAGTGATTCTTACTATTTCTTACGAACTATCTTATAATTTTATAAACTTATAACTACGTATAACCGTTATCTATACATAATATCTATTAGTAATCGTTGTCCTGCACAAATACGATACATAGACTTATACTAATTATACACATCATCATCATCATCATCAGGTCATTTTAGACTCCATTACAGGAGCACGACCCTCTCTCGTCTGTCTGTGACAGAAGGAGGATTTGGCCTACACTCCCCACGCTGGCCAGACGGGTTGGGGAGGCCTGATCGATGTTTGATAATGTATTTCCCTTATTCGCCTTGTACGACATCCACCGGAAGGGTCGGAGTGATTCTATTCTAGTCTGCCGGAAACCACACGGTCAATTATACACATACATATACATAATTATACATGGAAACGCAAAGGAAAAACAAGAGGACAATGATGATTATTGCTTGGACAAATTCTCAAGTAAATAAGCTTGAACATTATTTTTGACAAAGTTTGCTTGCGTTCCGTTACACATACTCGTACATCTGTCAGCTAAATAGTTAGTGTAGACTTTTATTAAAGTTTTATTCCACTTCCCACCCAATCTCCGGGTAAATTCTAGATCATGCAAATTCATGCAAACAGGCTGGATTAGGGGTAACTAAACGGAATAATTGGTCACGTCTTGTCAAGGCACTCGTGTCTTAGTTCAGACCACAGGTTCAGACTTAGGTGGGGTCTGAAGGCGAGACGTCTAGACTGGGCTGGAGCCTACGCCCACGTATGTCGTATCGTATGCTATTATTACTTATTGATAGAATAAAAGGTTGTTTAAATAACAAACTGGCTAAATGCGAGTCAGACTCGTGCACGAAGGTGTGTGTACTCGGTGTCATAATAGTAGTTTATGGAACTGTTGCATAATAAGGGTTCTTAAAATACGAGTGTGAGTTTATCAAATGAGCCGAAGGCGAAATTGATAATAGCGTCACACGAGTATTTTAAGACCTGATTATGTGCAGTTTCATTCGCTACTTTATCTAATCTCATGAAATATATAATATTTAAAATAAAACCGTGTAGTTAATTTAACAGCTTCATTTTTTACATAAAAATCCATTTCCAGATCGAGCATGCGTGGTGCGCATGTGCGACGCGCCGCGTTCACAGACGCGCCTGTTGCTGCTGTATCGAAATGAAAAATAGTTATATGTTATGCAAGGCTGCAAAGTTAATTTTTGGCGCGAGTACCTTGTATTGAAACCTGAGCAAGCGAAGGATTCTAGGATTGAGCCACGAGCGAAGCGAGTGGTTCAAATATAGAATCCTGAGCGTAGCGAGGGTTTCAAAGGTACGAGACGCTAAATAACTTTGCTGCCGAGCGCAACACACAACTTTTCACCTCACTAAAGCAAGGAAAATGTTAGGTGCAAGAAAAACAGTTTTAATAAATATTAAATTACTTGAACAAATCGTACGCTTTTATGTATTTTTCGCGCGATTTTTCCGGAAGAAAACTCAACTCGGCATTACGAACCGCTTGCACTAATTCTGCAGGTGGTAAATTTATATCTTCGTCGCTGCTTGCTTCGCTCATATTTTATGATTTCTTTGGATTTTATCAAAAAACAAACCAAAATAATGGAAGTAAAGTGAATTCAATAAAGAGAAGAAAATTTTAAAGTTTTTTTTTTTAATCAAATTTTCTTGCCGGCCAGTGCGATTCTTTAAATGAGGCTGGCGCATGACATGAAATAAGTATTTGCATTTCAATCATCAATGGACTGGCTGCAGAGAATATAAACTATTAGGAAAACAAATAGGGTTCTATATATATGTAATTTATTGTACGAAACCTTTATTGAATAAAAATATTCGAATTTTAAAAACACTTTCCACGCTAGCGGATAAAGTGCGATTTTCCACGCAGATTTCGAATGATAAACAGAGCTTTTACGAGCTAGTGAGGTGAAAAAGTTATTTTTCGATACAGTTCCAGAAGAGCTGAATCGAAAAGTAAATTTTTAAATTTATTTTGATGGCTCGTGCATAAAAGACTGACATTAAGAGTCTGTGTTTAGTTTTTTAACATCTAAATTTTAGTATGAGCACAGTATTAGTAATATGTAGTACTAACGGTCTGAGAGTAGATAAAGATATTTTTAAACGAAATGTATTTAATAATGCAATAACTATTTATAATAAATAAAATACCGAATAAATTAAAATTATTACAAGGAAATACATTTAAGAGGAATTTAAGTGACTGGCTAATGACAAAAAACTGTTTTTATAGTATTAAAGATTTTATAGAATATTGTGACAAAAATACTACTTAATATTTGCACGTCTGCATGCAGGCAGAATACATCTATCAATGTACTGTAATAAGACCTCATATTATGATATTGTGTATTCTAGCAAATAAATTATTATGATTATTAAACTAAAAAAGGGTTCTGTAGTTACCATTATCTATAAAAACGGCAAAAAAAAAATCACGTTTGTTGTATGGGAGTTCCCCTTAAATATTTGTTTTATTTTCATTTCATTATTTATTTTTAAAGTGAATATACCAATAACTTGCAGTTATCAATATCAAGAAAAAAAATCACAAACATGTTGTGTTTATTATTTTGAAAAACGAATTAGCGAAATTTTTCATTCACGCCGTTTCATTTGTCCGTTCACGCGTGTGCGTGTGCGATGACCAAGAGAAATAGAGATTCATTTATATATATATAGATTCAAATATACACAAGGAGCGGTTAATAGTAGTTAAATCTTTGAAATGGGGTCTACAGCTATCGGTTTGTTATTGCAACATACAAATTGCCCTTATGCACCTCTTTGGTGCTCAGAACACGACTTCCTTCTCAGTAGAAATTCCCAGAAATACTATTCCATAACGAATTTAAGTTGTGTTTTGTTGACCTGTCTACAACGTTACCAAGCATCTATAAATTCTTTTACCTTGTTACAAATACTTTCTATATAAAATTTCCAACTAAGTTCACTGTCTATGTGAATTTCTAGAAATCTATGACTTCTACTTCAGAAATTTTAGTGCCCATATATTCAGCGGTTGTGGATTTTTCCTCTTCTCCCGAAATCGCATAAAATTAGATTTCTCTATATTTTATTACCAAATTATTAGACTTTAACCGATCTATGATTTCTTTAATAATTATTTATTTCACTTTCCGAACCTTTGTCATCTCTTCCAACAAAAACAACTGTGCTGTTTATAACAAAACATAACGTTTAACTGTTTTCAGGAAGTCATTTATATATACTTACAATAAATAATAATGGCCGCTCGACACTATGGTGAAAGCCAATACAAGCTTGTAAAAATACCGCTAACAAACCGCAATCAAAACATGGGACATTATATCCGAGAAACATTCAGAAAATGCATCGTTTTTGGCACCTTTTGAATCCTCACCCATATATCATATTTTTTATGATTACCTGAATTTTTATTTCCGACTGCAGCTGTCCGGACAGTCAAAACTTCTTCGTTCTTCTTCTGTCTCTTCGTTCTGTCAAAACTTAAGTTTTTTTTGCCACCAAATTTGTATATTTTCTCTAAAACTTTCCGTGTGTCTTAAGGAAAATACGAAAAAAAATAGCCGAATTGGTCGAACTGTTCTCGAATTTTGTGCTTAGCAACATTCATTTTTATTTATATAGATTTTATAAGTGTCGGGGCAGTAATTGTTTAAAAACAAAGTAATTGTTTTCTGCATTATGTTATGCGATCTTTAGATTCTTTCCTGTATAAAAAATGTTTCCTGTGTTTTAAATTATAGAATCAGACTTTTAGTAGGTCTGTTAAGTAATAGGCTAGAAGACAATGATCTAAAATAATTTTAGATCACTGTCTATATTATATTATAAAAAATATTTACCAGTATCGCAAAATATACATAACTAGAGCGATCTTGAAATTTTGTCCGACTTGTTTTATGGTCGATCAAAGTTTGGTGGGAAAGTCCAATTTAAAACGATGAAATTATTTAAACCAAAAAAAAGCTTTGGAAAAACAATAAAAAATACTATAACTTTTGTTAAGGCGCTAGCAACATAAACGCAGTATTTAACATAGCTGTCGTACAAATTTCTGTTTTAATGTGTACAAAATACATAAATGTGACAGTAGCCTTTTGCATGGAGAGTTTTCGGGAAAGTCCAAAATTGTGATTTTCAAGTTATCATATCTCGAGAAGATTTTATGCTATCGAAGTAAGTAATTCTAGCACCTATTATAATGACGTCCTAACATAACAATAACAAATCGAAAGAAAAAATTGTCGTCTAGCCTATTAGAAATGTGAATTAGAAGAAACATAGCAATGAGTTGCAGTACTTTCAGATTAAACAAAAAAATCGAAATAAGACTTTTTTTAAATACCTATATCTATCGCTCATTGCTTTGTGTTTCTTGCTACCTACGAGCACTTCACAGGCCTAATGAAAATTTGTATTAGCACAATATTTGTAATAGGCATAAATAGACATAAATGTAGGTCATTATTTAGCTTATATAGTGACCTCGCTGTTGCAACTTTGAGTTTGCGTGGGGATAGGGAAGTTGGCGGGAAGGCGACATCGCGGAAAATGGCCGTTTTATCGAATTTTTTTTCGGGTCATTCAAATTTCATCGTTTCACGGATACAGTCGTCTTAAATATGAAGTTAGCCATTCACACTACGCATTTTTAATTCTGCTCTGCATAGCATGTGGGTAATAGTCACTTTTGAGCGGCGCGTGCATAATATTTACCTAAATGCAATCATAATACCGGCGTGTGCGCATATGAAACGCCATTTCGTTCGAAAACAACATTTATAGTTTCATCCAACGGTACTTTTTTATTTTTATTAATGCAAATGTGTTTGGTATAAGTTTATTGAAACGGTATTTACATTTTTAGTTTAATATAATTTAATTAGGGTTACCATTTCGTTGAAAAAAGTCTCACTAATAATCGGAGCATCTGCAGAAATGTTCGGTCATGAAGATTTTTAATTAAAACCGGACTAGTGCATGTCGGACTCACGCAGAAAAGAATTCCGTAATCGTATAGGTATTATCGTGCTTCGGAGGGCACGTTAAGCCGTCCCGGTTGTTGTCATTAGATGACAGATGTTGGGCTTGAAAACATTGGCCTCTGCCAAGCCGTAGCTGAGCAGCGCAGCGTGGTGGAGTATGCTCTAAACCCTTTCGAGTGAGGTGGATTGACGCCTGGAAGGTCTATAACTATTGCTATCCTTATCATCTCGGCGCTTTAATATAATATATTAATTTAATTTGAGCATATTATGCTCAAATATTTTCGAAATATAGAAGGCAGCATTGTTTCCTGCTTCAATCAATTGTCACAAACGTCAGTTTCGTCTTTCTTTGTGCGAACTAATTACGAGGTGAGACAGTTGGCTCACTTTTAGAGTGTTCGTTTTTGACGCTTGTGGCATAGTCTATACCAGGGGTTCCCAATCTTTTTCAGCCCGCGGCGCAGTTACAAATTTTGTATTAGGGATCCGCGACGCACACTTTGGGAACCCCAGTCTATAGTATTTATAACATCATTGGGTTACACAATCGTGTAATTAAAGTTTTTGTATTTGTTAGGTATTTAGCGAATGCTTTTTTTTACACGAGTGGCGCTTGTTTCGCAGCTTGGCCGTTCTTATTTTATGTTACCTACTTTACAGTTCCTTGCTTATCCTATTCGCTAACTTGGTTATTTTTATTTGATTACGTTTAATTCATTTTTATTATTGCTTGATAGGTACTTTTTTGGACATTACCTAAATTATTTGCAATTCATGAATTTGCTAAGTACTCGTAAGATGGCCTGATGTCGTTGCTTGCTGAATAAGTAAATATTAGAAAGTCTAGAGAAAACGATTATTAGACAATTTCAAACAATTTTAGCAGCGTTGTGATTTGTGACAAATAAAGCTGTGAAGACACAAAAGGATGATATAATTGAGGTTTTAAATGTCACGTATAGGTTCTTCACAATGTTTATAATAACGAATTTGTTTGAGACAAAATTTATTTTTTTACTTGATAATTAAAAACTAAATAGTGATCTTTTAGTTTATTTTTATACATACAACCAAGATATTTCTGTAGATGCACACATATGCATTCGATTATTTAACTGATCTCTACAAATGTAGTATATAGAACACACAAAAAGTCACAGTATAAAACATCAGACGCGCAACATGCTCACCATAGCGAAATTTTTGTTTTTTTTTTTTCAAAATCCCAAATTGATATCCGAAAGCCAAGGTCACTTTACATTACTACTTTTTGATACTCTACACGAATCCGAAGTCAGAATTTCTAAATTTAGAGTTTCATGGCAACGGACAGACATAACGACCGGACGATTTCATAAGCTCAATGAATTCGCTGAACATGTCTACTATAACAGTCTATTATATACAAGCGGCCCACATTACCAAAATATTCGCTGTGGGCAAATTAGCCACTGTCATTATTAATGGCATCGCCGACAATGGCATGTAGGGTTATGAGGCCGTTCCACCTAGTTGCCTATTACGTACGCAGCTCACTAATTAGCCTTTCTAACATATTAGTGGGATAGTTTTAGTGATTAGTCGGAGACAGTTAACTTGTTTGGTTTGGAAGCTACTAAAACTTCCCAATAACAGCAAACAAGTACCAAAATTGGTTAGATGACTGTACTGTATCACAAACAATTTAGAATGTATGTTTCTCAATATTTTTTTATACTACGAAGCGGTTCTGGTAACCTCACTCACTCACAGGAACACAACAACGCTCAAGGGGATTGTTTTTCGACCGCGGTATTCCATGAGGTGGAGATAATTCTTATTTATATTAGTATGGATGCCATAGTAGATATTAGACAAAATTAAGTAAAGTCCGTTCCGCTTAAATGTTCATCTATTTATCTCTTGGGCTCTCTCTCTACCCTGCTTAGAATTTATGTTTGAATCAGTTTGAACTTGGCAAACTTTTTCCTTTTCGTCTGCAATAACAGTTTGCTTCGAAGAATTTTCTGCTATCAACTTTCCTCACAAAGATATAAACATTGTTTATACCTCTAGGACGAATACTATATATGTGTGAGATTTAAACATTGTATGTTTTATATCCTTGTGTTGACGAGTGATTACCATAACCAAAGAAAGAAGAAGGATTTTGTTGTCTGCGCTGTTTTTGTATTGTTTGTAAAATCTTTGTGTTAGTACTATTACATAAACTGTGGTATTGCATTAATTTACGTATCACAGATTGTAGTGATAACACAGTCATAGTGTACAAGGGCGGACTTATCCCTATAAGGGATCTCTTCCAGTCAACCTTTTCTGTATTTTTGGCACAAAGAAGCTACTAAAAAGACATTCACACACTTTTTTTTATCTCATGCTACGTACAATTTGCGTCGACAGCCACTATGTATTATGATGTAGAATTGTAAAAAAATCTCATAATAGTCTACAATTACATGCGATTAGCGTTCTGTGAGAAAAATCTAGCATCGAGAGCACTTTCATTTACCACACGGCATACAACTTTCTAGGCTTAGCCCTGCATGTTATCTGTTGATTGATACCTAGTATACATACTTTATAAAAGTTTTGATGTGAATAGGTACGTGTTTAAAATTGCTTCCATAGGGCGGCAATTCAAAAAACCGGCCAAGTGCGAGGAAGCACGAAGGGTTCTGTACCATTATCTATAAAAACGGCAAAAAAATACACGTTTGTTGTATAAAAGCCCCCCTTAGTTATTTGTTTTATTTTTATTTAATAATTTATTTTAAAAGTAAATATATAACTAAATATTATGTTAGTATTTCAAGCGCCTATCTATTGTCGTTATCAATTGCGAGCAAAAACGAGCAAAAAATTACGTTTGTTGTATGGGAGCCCCCTTAAATATTTATTTTATTCTGTTTTTTAGTATTTGTTGTTATAGCGGCAACAGAAATACATTATCTGTGAAAATTTCAACTGTCTAACTATCACTTTTCATGAGATACAGCCTGGTGACAGACGGACGGACAGCGGAGACTTAGTAATAGGGTTCCTTTTTACCCTTTGGATACGGAACCCTAAAAAAACGAATGATAACAAAATCGAGGGATACAGATTGGTGTTGCAGCTACAAATCTATCATCTCCATCCAAAATTCACTACTGGATAGATGAAGGATCAAAGAATTTATTACGCTAAGTAAGGACTATGGAACGGCGGATATGGATGGCGGGAGAAGTGCTGCATTTTGAGATAATTTTAGTGCATATAACGTATTCACGTACAACACACGGCCGTGTCAATGATACAGCCACACCCCATTTTTTAAATAGGATTATGTACTTTTAAGTACTCATTTTTAAGAGCGGTATGATACAGCGCTATATATATAAGCTCCACTTAGTAAGTATCCTCAATCTACCGAACAGCCCCCTTACCACCAACTCTTATTGAGATTCAATAACTGAATAGAATGCTTATTCAAACCAATGAATAAGCGACTCTATTTCAAATTTAATAGAGTCGCTTATTCATTGGTATGAATATGCAATCTATTCAGTTATTGAATCGCAATAAGAGTTGGTGGTAAGGAGGCTGAATACTGCAGCCAAATAACAATACAATTTATAGATGTATTCCTGCGAGAGAGTGAGACCTCACTCTCTCGCAGGCATAGAGAAGATTCCTGGAGACCTCCAGGAATAAAGCATATTAATTACACTACGCTATTTTTTATTGTACTTATCAATCGAGACTGATCTCACTATGCGAATACACAATCGGGTTTGTATACATACTTACCTTATTTGTGTTTGTAATTCATTTCATATTATTGGAATCGATGTGTTAGGTAACACTCAATACTTTAGGTCCCCAATAGTGTTAGATACCTAAAATCCGTGGCGTACGGCAGTTGAGCTTCACTTGACTAGCTATCTCTTTAAATGCCTTATTTGCCCTATTGGTGTCTCTCACATTGCTAAGACGGGAAGTCAAATTTCAAAAGCTTCTTACTCCTACTAATTTCTTCTGATTAAATTCGTTTCAAGGCCGCCGTAGTTTTACCCCCCGGAACTGCAATGAACTTCATTGTTCATTGCCTTTTTTGGTGGTAATCGCTGTTAATCCTGACTACAATGTGTGATGGGCCCACATAATGCCTTATTTGTGTTGTGAATAAATTAAATTAAAAAAAAATGTACTCTCGTTGTTACAGATCGTCGTGGAATTGCCATAGTGGTGGTCGGTGGTGCTGGCTGGTGTCCAAATGATGAGCGGGGCCTGCCGCAGCAAACGGCACCGCCGACATGGCAGCGCTCTCCTGCTACCAACCGTGCCGCTCGCACCTCGCGCAGCCCGCTAGGTAAACTAATTCACGAATACATTTATTTAAGCAGGCCACCAGGGCTTACAATCCCGCAACCTGTCTTCAATCTCGGTATTTGCGGGGTACGAAATAAATACTATTAATTCCAAACACGGTAGTTGCCCGCAAGTACCGGGTTTGGAATAATAATGGCATGGACAGTTTAGAAATACACTACCTATCGCTCTTTTGCCAAAGCCTCTTTCGCTAGTCGGCATGGTGCACCATGTGCAGGTGAGGTTAGCTTTGGCACTAAAGATTGTGGTGAGCCACATACACCCCAAATCTCCATCAGGCCGAACGTCATTCTGTGTCATAACTCATTTTTTTTTTATACTACGTCGGGTGGCAGACAAGCATACGGCCCGTCTGATGTGAAGCGGTTACCGTAGCCATATTAACGCTCGCAACAAAAAATATCGCTCGCGCGCCGCCACCCCCGCTGCCATCGCTGCAACTCTTGCGTTTCTGGTGACCTCACTCACTCGCAGGAACACAACAACCCTCAAGGGAATTGTTATTTGGCTGCGGTATTCTGTGAGGTGGAGGTCCTTCCCCAGTCGGGCAGCTTACAAAATACGCTATGCCCTACCTCTCTTGAAACTCATAGAGCAAAATAAAAGTTAATTCTATTAATTTTAACAAAAACCGACTCCAAAAATTACAATAATAAGCACCACTAAAAAGTTAAAAACACTATCAGGACTGAATATTATGATGACAAAAAAATTGGGAACAATCTGGAAATCTCTTTCAAATAAAAAAAAGATTTTTTCAAATCGGTTTATAAATCACGGAGTAATGAAGTAACAAACATTTAAAAAAATACAACCGAATTGAGACCCTCCTTTTTTGGAATCGGTTAATAAAACAACGCTATGAGGGCACGGCAGTGCCCCCGCCAAGTCGCGCAAAAAGCGGCACGGTCGTACCATTCTTTTCTCGAAGCAATTTAGGCCATTTTCGACCCCCAATCACATCGTTGTGGATACCTACTTTCCAGGTGTCTAGACGAGGAAGACGCCCGTCTCGCATCAGCCACACTATCCCTCCGCCGCCAGCAGTTCATAGAGAGATGCCACGAGGCCCGAGGACTCCGGCACCGCGACGTGATCCCTGAGGTCTCCGTCAAGAGAACTCGGGAGGAGCTCGCCAAGCATGCGTCACAAACGCTGCCGCTGAGCCGCCGGCTCAACGTCGAGTCTGGGTGGTCCAAGGTCGAAGAGGTGCGAAAGAAGTTCGAGGGGACAGCGACGGCTACCGCGTTTTCTAGGTCCTTCGAATCACCTCCAAGGTAAGAATCTGCGCACCATTATTATTTCATCTACCGCTGATCCCCTAGATCAGTGTACCGCAAAGTGTGCGCCGCGGCACACTGGTGTACCGTGGTTATTAGTTGGTGTGCCTCGGAAAAAGAAGGTTGTCTCATGAAGCTAAATAGACGGACGGAAGAAAAATTCTTACATAAATATAAACTGAATTTTCATTTATGGTGTACTTCCAAAAAGTTTCGTTTTCCTAGATATACCTTAAACACAAAGTTTGAGGAACACTGCCCTAGACTACCTCGACGGTGGCTTTAATAGAATATATATAATAGAAATAAGAATGTGGTCGGGTCCCAGCTATCTTTGGGTACCTTTACCAGAATTTCCTCCCTTCAGTCCAATTATGAATGAATAGGTGTACGGTCAAAGGGAGTGGGTGCAAGGGGTTGGCGTCCCCTTGTCTCACCCTGGCCACTCCATACAAAAAAAGACAACACAAACATATCGCGTCTTTATACGTCCAAATGTGTGTGTAAGATGCCTTAGGGTTGACTGCATAAAAAACCGGCCAAGTGCGAGTCGGACTCGCGCACTAAGGGTTCCGTACCATTATCTATTAAAACGGCAAAAAATACACGTTTGTTGCATGAGAGCCCCCCTTAGTTATTTGTTTTATTTTTATTTAATTATTTATTTTTAAAGTGAATATATAACTAAATATTATGTGAGTATTTTAAGCGCCTATTTATTGTCGTTATCAATTGCGAGCAAAAACGAGCAAAAAGAATCACGTTTGTTGTATGGGAGCTCCCTTAAATAGTTATTTTATTCTGTTTTTTAGTATTTGTTGTTATAGCGGCAACAGAAATACATCATCTGTGAAAATTTCAACTGTCTAACTATCACGGTAAAATGGGAATGGAAATCCGAATTTCAGCAAATATACCCATGTAGGGTAGCAAATGAAATAGCATCACATGCACTTTACAATATTAATAATATATTAAATGAAAAATATTCAAAAAATCGATTGAGCCGTTTTAAGTTAATCTATATTATAATAAGTATGTACCTATAAAAAGTATAAAATAAAATATTAAATTAAAAAAAACCCCGACACAATAACCAAAGTTCCCTTTAAAAAGTAAAAAATAATAAAAGAAACTCAATCTTAAAGTACCTAAGTATGTATTAATAATTCTAAAAAAAATACGTCGCGTTGGGGGACCGCTCCAAACCTAACAATTTAATTACAAATAGTCTAACCTAATCAAACTAAGCAACATAGATGAATCTAAAAATTAAAAAAAAGAAAACTTTTATAAAATTACTTCAAAATATTGCGTTTAGGATACGACCGTCAACGATGTCTGCCGTCGCAGCGGCAATATGTTTTTACGCATGTTTTTTTAGGCAACGCGACGTATGTTTTTACTTACTTAGGTACTTTAAGATTGAGTTTCTTTTATTATTTTTTACTTTTTAAAGGGAACTTTGGTTATTGTGTCGGGGTTTTTTATTTTTATTTTAAATTTAATATTTTATTACCCTTTGGGTACGGAACGGAACCCTAAAAAGTAGATACCTCGCGCTGCGTCGTACTTTAAGACGTTATTATACTTTAAATATTGTAGGTAGGTTGTAATAATAAATGTCTTTATACGTTTATTTTTAATGATTATGTAGGTATATGAGACTGCATTAAATCCAGTTGCGTTACCTTGCTAGTGTAGCAATGTTTCACGCGGGTTACCTATTATCTCATAAAAATATGGAATAAATATCAATATTCAACTTCCAAAAATTCTAAGAACGTCTTACTGTCGAATCCACAATTTCGACGATACAATATGTAAAATTCATTGGAAAAAAGAAATTGATTTTGTAATGAAAAAAACCAATCGTTTAATGGTCATGATTAAATAATAAGAAATAAATCATTTTACCATTTAAAAGTTCAGTTGAGAATAGACTATACATACTACGAACGAACTTTCAATAGACGGCGCCGCGTGAGAGACAACCCGGCCACTCCATACCAGGGTCGGACTGGGCCAGAAGGGCCCGGGTGGCTGACAAGCCCGGGGCCCGAGACTAGATGATGGTAGATGGTATATTATCCTACGGTTGCTGCAAGCCCCGCAAGCCAGGCCCGTGGGGGGCCCGCGCAGGCTGGGGCCCGGCTGGCAAATGCCACCTCGACTATATGGCCAGTCCGACGCTGCTCCATACAAATGTCGCGTCGTTTACTACTACATATACAATGACTCCTATGCAGAGCGAGCGCGTGTACGTGCGGCGTCATACGAACTGTTCCAGATTTGTCTCAGAGGGGAGGTGAGGTCAACACGAGAGAGCGGACGGGAGTGGCCATACTGTACGTAGTACTATTACTTATACTGTGGTTAAAATGAAGTTAGAAATCGAAGTATGTAATCTTAAAAATGCTGGTGCTGTTTTTTTTTTATATTTGACTTTATGTTTCCAGGCGTCGGCTAGCCGATTCCCTGTTCGCGAGTTTCAAGCTACCCCGCAAAAAGGACGGTATGTCAGCGCCGCGCTCGCTCGCGCCGCAGCCGCAGCAGAAACGCAAGTCAGCCGTCGAGCTGCTCGCGGAGACCAAGGCCTTCTACGTCAAGTCCGAGACGGTGCTGGACAGGAAACAGGAGCTGCCACTGAGGGTATGATAGACAATTATATTTTAGTAGCTTTTGCCCGCGGCTTCGCTCGCGTGAAATTCGAGACAAACATACATACGACCAGCAGCGGTCATTAATGACATACTACCGAACTCTTGTCCATTAGTTCCAAGGGGAATACGTGCCGATGATATAAAAGCGTGTCGTAAATGATCGTTTATTTATTTAGATTTAATGAAAGTTCAAGATACTAATCGTTTGCCGCGGATTTAGATATCTCAAAAACTACTAAACGGTTGACAATGTCCCATGACCATATAGATTCTTTAATTCATAATATATACCAAGTTTAATTAAAATGGCATCAGCCGTTTGCACATAATTTTAACAAGAAAAAACCGACTCCAAAGATTACTCAACATTTATGTATGTAGATACAGGCTGATAATGATGAAAAAAATATGGGATCAATCTGGAAGTATACTCTTTCAAATAAAAAAAGCTTTTTTTTAAATCGGTTTATAAATCACGGAGTAATGAAGTAACAAACATAAAAAAAAATACAGCCGAATTGAGAACGTCCTCCTTTTTTGGAGTCGGTTAAAAATAGCCACGACCTCTCGATTACCCGTCGAGTGCTCTTCCAACTGAGCTTCCAGGAAGGGCTGTGATGGTGGCGAATTTTTGCATTTCATATTTACTGCTGTGAAGACGCAGTGTGGCGCCATCTACCTATTAAATAATACTGTAGTAAACAGCTACTATAAGCGACTTCACAGCAGGAAATATATATTGCAAAAATTCGCCACAATCAAAAACCTTCCTGGTAGTACAGAGGTAGGTATAGAGTACTTTGTAATATACTGAAACTATTGAAGTTTCAGTATATTACAAAGTACTCTGTGCTCAATAGCAAAGAACACTCGACCAGGCATCGAGAGGTCGTGGATTCGAATCCCACCTAGGCGGTGAATTTTTCCATTTTTTTAAATAGAAAGAAAGAAAATTAAACTGTAATGTCATCATCAGAGTCACATGTTTTGTATCAGATGAGCAGCGGACTGGGGCAGGCGATAGCGGCCGGCGGCTGCCACCTCGTCAGCTCCGGCACGCTCAACAATGACGCTTGCTGCAATCCATGTGAGTATCTTGAATATTATATCGCTTTGGCAAGAATTCTGTTAACTCACAATTGCCATATTATCAACCATCATTGATCTGTAAGGCTCCAAGATATCCAGCATGCTAGAACATTTCCGACCTTAAAGAAAGGGTTTTAGGGTCAACAGCCCCCTTACCACCAACTCTTATTGCGATTCATTCATTGGTATGAATAAGCATTGTATTCAGTTATTGAGGTGGTGGTAAGGGGGCTTTGAATAGAGTCGCTTATTCATTGGTATGAATAAGCATTCTATTCAGTTATTGAATCGCAATTAGAGTTGGTGGTAAGGGGGCTGATTCCGCTATAGCGTGGGCGTCCAACCTGTATCAATTCATTACGCTGCGGGCAGCGGGGCGGGTAAAAGAAGGGTTGCCATCCGTCCGGGTTTCCCCGGATTTATCCTAGTTTGGAGGGCGTTCGGGGAGCGTCCTGGCGGGGTTTCATTTGCAGACCAGGGTTAAATAATTCACTACCGCCCGCCCCTTGCTGCGAATAATCGTCTTATCACATAATATAAAATAGTACTAAAAAACACTGATGACATGTTCGGGTTTTAAGATTCAAAATCCGGAGCTAGCGTTTAGATATGGCAGCCTTAGATAAAAGCCCTCTTGGTTTACTGGGCGAGAGACTCGCAATCCTGTAATGTAACCGTAACATTGGTGCACAGGGGGTCATTAGTTATAGACGTAATATCGTGGTATCTATCCACTACTGAAATATAGGTCTTTCTCAATGACTTCCACTAATTCCATCATATGCAATGCTACTTTTTCCAACCGCCGTTTAAAGATCATCGGTCCGGTCGCTTCGTATGGGGCGTCCACTCTAAGATTTTCTTTCATTCCTTTCCACTCTAAGATCACCAATCTACCATCCCTGACAGCAGATGTGGTCGACCCACCGTCGCTTCAGCTTAGAGTACTCGAATTAAGAGTGCCCAAATAGCCTGCTTTCAGGTGAAAGGGGAGTAAGACCTGCATCTGCTTGAGTGCCTGGTTGCTTTACTGGGCGAGATAGCGGTACGGGTCCTCTTGCCTGGTTGGTTTACTGGGCGAGAGGCTCGCAATCCTGTGATATAACCGGAAGGTTTGTGCACATGGGGCGCATAAGCTGTAGGCAAAGGGTCATTGTCGTTTCAGCTTATTGACTTTGAATGCTATGTCAACAAATTTGGTTCTCTGTCGATTGTTCTGGATGCTGCATAGCTCTTTTCATTGCACTGTGCGACTTTCACCGTATGGCCCAGTCCAACGGTCACAGTCCAAGTTTCTGCACTGTAGGTCATGATTCGGAGGATGCATTTATTGAAACCATGACACTTGTCACTTATATAAGTACTGGCAGGGGCGTAGTTACCGCTGTATCAGGGCCCTCGGGCTACAAGGCTCACCAGTATTCAATTCGGATAGAAGACCCCCCCTGGCCCTGATGCGTATGGGTAGAAGGGCTCCGACCAAAATTTTGATATGAGGCCCTCCTAGAGTAAGCTACGCTACTGAATACCGGTAATTTACCATGTTCCAGATGCAACCACTAGAAGCATAGGCAGTACGCGACGTGCGGTGAGCGCAGGCGAAGGTCTGCAGAACACTCTGCGAAGGCTACTGGAGCACTCGGACAGCAGAGAGAATATCTATGCGCCCGCGTATGCCTGTAAGTAAATCGCCGATTTGGCATTAGGTACTATACACAATAAAATTGATTATGGAGCTTTTTGGTATTGTTGGGCATGTCAGTCTAATTAATCATCCAAGTTAAGTAACGTTGACAGTAGCCTGTCCATGGATGGGTTTATTTATTTCGAGCTCCTCCGTGCTTCGGAGAGCACGTTAAGCCGTCGGTCCCGGCTATTGTCATTAGATGACAATCATTAAGCCAAGTCAGTGGCCTTGGGCGGCTTGAAAACACTGGCCTCTGCCAATCCGTAGTTGAGCAGCGTGGTGGTCCGTATCCCACCAATGGGATGAATAAGGGTTGACGACAATACACAATTAACAGCATAATAAGCATTCATCATCAGGTAATTTTAGTCTCCACTAAAGGAGCACAACCCTCTCTCGTCCGTCCCTGACAGAAGGAGGATTTGGCCTACACTCCCCACGCTGGCCAGACGGGTTGGGGAGGCCTGATCCATGTTTTATAATGTATTTCCCTTAGTCGCCTTGTACGACATCCACGGGAAGAGATGGAGTGGTTCTATTCTAGGCTGCCGGAAACCACACAGCCACATATAATAAGCATTGTATGTAATCAAATTAAGCTCATCGGTGAAGTTTGTCGTCAGTCCTCATTCATCCCACTGATAGCATACTGATAGTGAAGTATGCCCTAAAACCCTTTAATTGAACTGAGACCCCAGTTCAATTAAAGGGGCATACTCCACCACGGTTCTCAACTGCGTGTTGACGGAGACCACTGTTTTCAAGGCCACTGACTTGGATGAAAGACTTATCATTTAATAACACAAGACTTGGTTTAGAAATATAACATCATTGCTCTAATAGGTATTTTTTTTTTAATATAATTTCTAAAAGTAGTATACAATTGGGTTTTCTAGCACACAAAGTCTTCTCCGACACACGTCGACTCAAAGACTCCTATCCAGAAAGAGAAACAATGATTCGATCGCAGCACAATTCTGGGACTTACTCCGGCACCTTCTCAGGCACGTCATCATCAGGAACCTCGGGGTCTAAAGCCCATAAGTCAGATCCTGATCATAGAGACAAGATGAACAGGCCGCTGAGTTTCGGAGATGCTCGGGTATTTTTCCCCGAATCTTTTGTAATTCCTCGACAAAGGCCTAGTGAAGTTGTCATCAAAAGCGCTTATTCTATACGTAAGTGTTTATTGATTATAAGACTGCAATGTATTATAATTATAATATTATCAAATCGATGCATTTTTTTTATTTTTCCAATTATTTTAAAAGAACCGAGAAATCTACTGCACGTGGTAGTAGATATTACCTATATGTCAGATTTTTACACAAATACAGGTTTCTGATTAGGGCTCGTGTAACCATTTCTGTGTAGTCAAAACCTTAAAGCAAATTAAATTATAATAGTGTAGCGGTGTGCACGAAATTATAAACAAACACAATGTATTAAATTATGTTTAACAAAAAGTACGGTACCCCAGAGTCTGTAGATTGCAATATTTATTATAAAAAAAAATCATAGACCAAATTTAATATTAAAAATTTGTCTAGCATTGAAGCTGGCATTGAATGAAAGTCCAAATCCAAAGCGATCGAATAGAGTAGAAATTAATTAAATTGGAATTAAGGTTTTTCAACTGGCAACACTTGAATGCAGCTAAAATTTGCACAGAAATATATATTATGCAATTTATGCAAAGAAAGTAATACGAGTAAACTTAACAACATTTGATAGATATCTTTAAATGTTTGAGGTTATAGTGCCACAAACTTATCTGGCCCGGTGGCGAGGGCGGTACGATCGACTTAAGTGTTGCCATTAAACGAAATGCCGCCCGTTTTAGAGGAAACATAAAAAACAAAGAAATATATGCAGTGTTAAAATAATAGCATTGATATACTTATTAATTGTGTTGTGTGGTGATTCAATTAAATATTAATTGCCGTCAATTTTTTTGTTGATTAGTTTTAAAAATGCACCACGTTAAGTCGCGATCGCAGCTATTATATAATATTAGAGAGCTATAATATTGCACAGAAACAACTCGTTGTCGATTTTTTTTATTGTATGTATAGAAAAAGATATATATGTATATATTTAAAAAAATACACTCAATGGAATATGTATACGTCGTAAATAAATTAATTGTACCTGGCAATACTAACCTCTAGCAGTAGCTACTCATTCGTGAATGACATTTCAAGATGGCGGCTTTAATTATAAATTTGGCCACCGGGTCAGATAAGTTTGTGGCACTATAAACATTGTTTATGAAATAAAATGACGATCAACTATAGCGCGACTTGTTCAATCTTGATACATGGAAATGTTGTTTTCGTTTTAGGTGAACCTGCAAATTTTGTTGACGAATTGTAGAAGAATACAATAAAAAAGATGTTTTGACCTGATCAACAACGCAACACATACATAGTCTTTCTAGGAAATTGTTGGACGATTTTTAAATACCTAGCGTAAAAAAGAATTTTATTTTTAATAAAGTATTTTTGTTTTTATATCTTTCATGCCATTTTAAAATACCCTTAATAATTGTTATTGTGTACTTTGTTTGTATGAATGAATTCTTTCATCTTATTTTTATTTAATAATAACTCTTCAATTTATTTTTTATTAATAATATAATATTTTCAACAAAGTAATAATTTCATATAAATTCAACTATAAATTCACTTTATATTTTTGTTAAAGAGACAATTGCAACTTTAAGATACTTAAACAAAAGACAAATACCATACTAAATATATGATGGTGAAGTATCAAAATTTTATTATCCTAGTAATCGATGTTGCGCGCTATGCGATAGTGGCGCCCTCATTTAATTTCTGCTCTTTTCGGTCGCACTATAACATTTTGTATTTATTTCTCTTAATGAAACTTTCTATTAACCTTCTTTCTATTGTCTTCGTTGTAACAGCGAGCTCGCATTCGAGTCCACAAAATATGGAGCTGCCAGAACCAGTACTGAGCGGCGAAGGCTCGCCTGCCGAGCAGCTCTGTACTATCAGCCCCCCGGCTCAGTATGCACATTCAGCGCCTCGATACATCAGGTATGTATAAATATAACCTTTCATTAATTTTAATTCACTAGAAATATTATATGACGTTTTGATCAAATTACACTGTAAAGCATAAAGCAATACTATGTATATTATGGCCATACCTATTTCTCCTTTGAAGTGACGTACATTTACCGAGTAACTGTAATACTCCCTGTAATACTCCCAATTATAAAGAAAAATATTGCGCGCCTTTTCAATGTGATCACAAGCAGATAGAAGAAATTACAGTAATTTTTGTGATGTACAAAGCGGTTGTTTATTATATTTTTTTGTTCCTTATGTACCGAAAATAATTATGTATCTCACGATTATTACACAAATTCCCGCGTGTGTTAACGCCACTGGTTTCTTTTTTTAATATTTTTAGTTTTTCGTGGAGAAGGCTTGTATCCCATTTTTTTTTTTCGATTTGTTATTTAAAGACGTCACAATAATATAAATATAGATGAAATAATTACTTCGATTGCATAAAAACTTCTCGGGATATGATAACTTGAAGATCACAATTTTGGATTATCCCGAAAACGCTCCATACAAAAGGCCACCACGTTATGACGTCACACCGTGCTATTTTATATGCATTAAATCAGAAATTTGTACGACAGCTATGTTAAATATTGCGTTTATGTAGCCAGTGCCGTAACAAAAGTTATAGTATTTTCTATTGTTTCTACAATGGTAATATTTATTTTTTATAATTTCATACCTTTAAAATGGACTTTCCCACCAAACTTTGACCGAACATAAATCACGTCGTACATAAGTTATTAAAATTTTAAGATCGCAGATCGTTCTAGTTTTATGTATTTTACGTTACTGATAGAGAGTTTTTATAATTTTGTGACATGGGCAACAAGCCTATGTAGTACAAGTATATGTAGGTATATAGTTTCTAAAGTATAACCGAGTTAAAGCAAGCCGTTTAATTCATATGTTGGCTAATCTAAATAAAAGTAACATTTTAATCATGGCGTATTATGTTTCTTTTTCCAGGTCCAACTCCCATTCGCAGCCAAGCATGCGCGAAGAGGATAGCTGCCCAAATATTAACAGCCACAAGTCTCTTCCTGATTTGCACACCCAAGCACGCTGCTACCCTGAACAGTGAGCTTTATTCCTTCACCATTATTTCCACCAATAAATAACTAAATAAGTTAATAGAAATAACAAACTAATAACCAATGCTCCTTTTTTTTAGTGTTTATATTACACAAGAAAAAATAAACTACTAACACTCTTCATTAGTTTAGCTTGTCTGTTAAATATTTTGGAGCATACTGGGTGGGCATTTATTAAAAACATAAAATGGGGTGTGGTTGTGTCATGGACATGGCCGTGTCTTGTACGGGAATACATTATATGCACTAAAATTATCTCAAAATGGCAGCGCTTCCCATACCCCGCACGCGATGTTCCGTAGTCCTTACTTAGCATAATAAATTCTTTGATTCATTCATCTATCCAGTGGTGTGATTGTATTTTGGGTGGAGATGATAGTCATGTAGATGCAACACCAGACTATATCCCCTGATTTTGTTATCATTCGTTTTTTGAATTGCCTCCCTCTGTAATTTTAAAAACGTGACGTCAAAATATCTTTCTAAGTTCTATGTTGAAGTAAATTACGTAACGAAACATGGAAATTACGAAATCAATACCCAGGTCATAATTTCATTTCTTTAATATTTTCAGTGTCAACGTGGGAGGTACTGATACTATCGGCTCCATAGGACGATCTCCTCGCCGTCGACGGCACTCCACACATCAGCGTACAGCCTCCTGCTCTTCAAAGGGCACTAGGTACATAAATAAGTTATTTTGTATTCAATTTAAATAACAACTGCTTAAAATAAAATATATAAATATATTGCTTCAATTGAAAATAGACAGTAGGGTATAATTGGGTTTTCTGACACACGACTTTTTCGATCCAAACAAATTCAAAGACTTTATGTTACCTATTAAAAACCACGAGTCAAGGTATAAACGATCACTAGTTCGTTTAGTACACAAATAGCACAGTGAATCATATTTCGTGACTACCATTACGGTTATTCATTTATAGAAACCAGAATTCGTTAAAAGTGTTAGTATGAAATCACTAAGAATGCCTTCCTACAGTTACACATTTTTTTCATATATAGGTGTCAAATTTTATAAAATGACTGTGAAAGTCTTACTTAGCTTTAGGAGGAATATTCAGCTGTGAACTGCCATCTTCAAAAATAACGATAATCCCTTAAATTGATTTGTGTTACAGATCAAACCATTCGTCACTAATGTCATCGTGTGAGGCGTTCTCAGAGCATCCGTCGCCTGGGGAGGACAATTATCAGTCATATAACAGGTAAGCCTCTGCCTACCCACAGTTGAGCAGCTTGGTGGACTATGCCCCCGGGCTACAAGGGCCCCAAGCATATTCGACTCGAATAGATAGAAGAGCCCCCTCAGCCCCGAAGTGTTTAGATAGAAGGGCCCAAAACCAAGTTTTGATACATGGCCTGTCTAGCGTAAGCTACGCCACTGCTAAACCCCTTGGATTGTGGGGAGACCAGTATCCCAGCAGTGGGATGAATAAGGGTTAATGACGACGATGCCAACCATTTTCTATGCCTATGTATATATGAAAATGGCTTTATGACAAGCAAAAATCACGTGACTGAATACAAAGTGTTTCAAGTATAAATAGAAAATGGATCGTTATAAATTTGTGTTATAGAGGTTAGTTTGTAATAGATGCCATTTTAAATGAACACTTTAGCCTTGCCTCAATATAGGTCCCTGGATATGTTCTTCTAATTATATACGTATATAATAATCTTCGTCCAATATAAAACAAAAATCTTTTCCCATTATCAGCCGGTGCGGCTCATCGTTTGCTCGAGACTCGGGCGGCTCCAGCGGACATTACACTCAACGCAGTGCACCGCCGCATGCGCACCAACACCGTACTGACTCTGGGTCTTCTACGCAGCACGATCAAACTAGGTAAAATATTTTTACCACATTTTATATATATCAAATATTCATATATTTTGATGCCGAATATCAAACCTGAATATAGGTTGATAGTAATTCGATCGATCGAAGGGGGTTCCCACACAAGACAAACATTTGTGCACATGAATATGTCTGTTTGTCTTGGTCTGAGTGTTTTCTACGTATTGTAAGTATGTATTTACAAAAAAAAATGTTTTTTTTTATTTTTTTTTTTATACTACGTTGGGTGGCAGACAAGCATACGGCCCGTCTGATGTGAAGCAGTTACCGTAGCCATATTAACGCTTGCAACATAAAATATTGCTCGCGCGCCGCCGCCCCCGCTGCCAACGCAGCATCTCCTTCCTTTCTTTCTGGTGACCTCACTCACTCGCAGGAACACAACAACCCTCAAGGGAATTGTTATTTGGCTGCGGTATTCTGTGAGGTGGAGGTACATTCCCCAGTCGGGTAGCTTACAATAACGCTCCCTACCTCTCTTTTCGCCAGAGCTTCGTTTGTTAGTCAGCAGGGTGCACCACGTGCAGGTGAAGTTGGCTTTGGTTCAAAGATATTGATGAACTACTTACACCCCAAAACTTATTTAAGTACATTTATCAGTTGTCTAGTACCCATAGTACAAGCTTTGCGCTTAATTTGGGACTAGATGGCGCTGTGTAACTTATCCAGAAACATTTATTTATTATTTATCAACGTATCCGCCAACATTCTTGACGCTCTATTGGCTAAACCAAAGACCAATATGCGGGATCAAAAAAAATATGTACTGGCTTCCGCGGAACCTAACCCCGTATATAGATTAGCGTTCTGTTATCGTACACTAATTTGTATCTATTTTACAGTCGATATAACTCGTACTACCCTGACTATGGGCATGGTGCTGAGCTGGAGTGCTATGTATCAGCTCCTCCACAATTTCAAGATGGCGCACCTTCCCCTCCACCGGTACATTTACCGCACCCGCCCTCCATGTACCCCCCACAGCCGAGAGTCGGGATCCACTTTCAGGTTAGTTATAGATCACTTACTTTTAATTTTTTATCTACATAAAAAAAATATGTGTCTGTTTGTAATGACAAAATAACAGTTTTTTTCTATACGTATATGAAAGTATACACAGTACTTTATTATAAAAAAAATCTAAAATGTTTGGGTGTCTGTTTGTACAATCCTCTAAACGGCCGGATCAATTTTTACAGTATTTACATTGACACATAGCTTTTAAAGGAGTAACTTTAGCTACTTCTATGTTATAAAGATATAGGGCACAGGGTACAATTGGTAGGTATAGGGTACGCCACGGAATAAATAAGATAGATAGATACGTTTATTACAAACTACAGTCAAGGAAAGATCTTATACATTATGTAGCAGAACACCAAATAAAAGATGTGTGTGTATGCTGCAGCAAGCAACTGGCCACAGCTCAGTGCGACTTTTTGCACATTGTACAAAACAAGCAATAAAGCGCGCGCGCGACCGACTAATAAGAATAGAGAAACATAATAGATACAATAATAGTACTAGTACAGAAGTGTTACTTAAATAAGGTACCGGGTACCGAGTAAAAATTAAAAATCAAAAACGCGGAAGAAAGTACAGCTAGTTATTAAAATAAAATTCTATAAGTTATGGTGTGTATTGACAAACTGCAATCGTTCTAAACACCAGGAATTAGACAATTATTTCATAAGCTTAAACGTTTCCAGGCAAGCGCTCCTCCCCCTCAATTCCAAGACGAGCCGCCATTGTACGATTATGGGGATTATGACTGCTCGTACAAGGCGCCCATCAAATGTATCAGTGTTAGCAGGAAGGATTATAGTAACTCAAGAGATTATAATAGGTAAGTTCGATGGTCTTAGACACATTGTTATGTGATACATCAAGGTATGTACAAGTATACAACTCGCTTGATGGCAATCAGTAAGCACAAACTAATCCTCTTCCCCCTCGGACCGCACTTAAAGCGAACGTGTCCACTGATCTGTTGCAGAGTTATTTAAATTCATTAATTAATCTAATTTTGGCAAGATAATTCAAGAATAATAATAGGGTTGCAGAAGACTAAAAGATACTCGATTGCTCTGCGGCATCTAATTTTCCTGAGTGTGTTCCCGCGTACAAAAAGAAGCTATCACATGTGAGTGCTATCTGTCTCTTTTATACAACAGTGATATTGCCACTTAATGAGCGAGCCCTCAAATCCACGTAAGACATCGATATTCCTTGGAGTCATTCAGCATTGTCTGTCAGTGACAAGGCACTACCTGTCTCTTTCCCACTGCGGTGCCAGCGCGACATCATCGACTCCGATTGAACCTCCGTGAGTAAGGGAGACAACGCTTCCTTCATTCATACATTGTTTTGTCTCGCTTAATCATCTGCGCAGACGCAACAAGTGCCTAACCCGACACCACCGCCAAGCAATTGTGGTCCTTAGTACTTCACTGACAGGGACGTTGTATGCCGCAAAATAATAATTGGCTTTGGACTCCTTTACTATACTCGGCCTAGCTAGCTCCAAGTGATTTTGATCTTTAAACTACTGGATCTAGAGTGTACTTATCTGCTCACAATTACTGCTTTAAACTTATTATACCCCTGTACTTGGAATGGATTCTGATGCAAACGTCACCGACATGTCGGTCACTGAATACATAAACGAGACGGTGAACGATACTACCCCACCAAACTATGTTTGTGCGCGTTTTAAATATGCCACCACCGATGATTTAAATAAGTTTAAGAACGAAATAAAGGAAATGATTCAGTCATTTTTGGGTGCCCAACAAAGTGAAATAAAAAGTATTACGTCCACATTGCAAGAAATTAAGCAGACGAACTTGAATATTGAGAACTCGATAACCTTACTTTCTTCACAATATCACGATTTGTCTAAAAAAATTACTGATTTAGAAAAAAAAGCTAAGGAGGACCGCGAAAATATTGCATTGTTGGAGGAAAGAATTGAAATTCTTCAAATGGGAAGCCGAAAATCGAACTTGGAAATTAAGAACGTGCCCAAGAGAACCGGCGAGACTAAGGAGGATTTGATAGATATGATTTTGAGTCTGTCTTCTGTAATCGGAGGAAATATTAAAAAAAGTGACATTAGTGATGTTTATAGGGTGCGTGTAAAAAAGGACTCATACAATTCGCCCATAGTGGTTGAAACCTCGTCTACTATACTGAAATCGGATTTCTTAAAGATGTGTAAATTATATAATATTAAAAACAAGTCAAAGTTGTGTGCCAAGCACCTGGGCTTCCGAACTAGTGAGGATACGCCTGTATTCGTCTCGGAGCAGCTTACCCAAAAGGGAGCTCGACTTTACTTCTTGGCCAGAGACTTAGCCAATTCTAAACAATATAAATTCTGTTGGACTGCCTATGGCAGAGTTCATGTTCGGAAAACAGAAAATTCTCCCATAATTACTATTAGATCGGAAGCCCAGGTTCAACAACTTATGAATGGAGACTGACTAGTCTACTATAACATAATCCGGTACTTACGTCTATATATCATGGCAATTTATGTTTGTCTGTTGAAGGCAGGTATGTTGTTCAAAGTGACCTTATACCATTTCTTAAAGGTGTTCTTGTTAAACAACATATCCCTGTCTATCAATAATTTACTTTTTTTGCAACTCTTTTATTCTAATTGTAAATCGCACACTCAACAGCTTACTGATACTCAACTCCCATCATCATACACACATACACAATCAACTACACAACAAATCACAAACACACAATTCCTATCAACTCCTATAATTACACAAGTTCGGTACCTTACTGGAACCAGAGATATTGTACTGGTAGTATTATATATATATTCATTCACCATTATACAACTTAAGCCTTCAGGTGCTTCGACACATACTCGTACATATAATATTATGCTTACTCAAATACATTCCCTCTGTGCACTACGCGCCCGATTCTTGCCTCTGTTGATCGCTTACTTTAATTTTGCTCACAAAGTTGCACATATATCATACCACAAAACCCTCTTAAACAGCAACATAAAATATCTATGTTTGATTTAAAATACAAAAAACCACATCTAATTAACATATATGTAAATATTGATTTTTCCTGACATGGATAAATACCTATTGTTACGGAGGAGTGGCTCCTTCCAATACAGGTGTTTTCACACTTAACGGAAGGAATCAACCTTTAATATGTCAAACAAATATGTTGTTACAGAAATAAATATATTTTGATTTTTGATTTTTTGATTTTTTTGAAACTAAGTATTACTTATTTATCCTTTACAATAATGTTTCATGTAGCGTCCACCAAAGAGAAAGCAGATATGGTAAATAATATTTGCGTGTTTAAATACCTACAGATAGGGTATTTTAAGATGGCATTTAAAATGACAATTATATTTACATATTAAAATACTGGCATGACTAAGGTCGATTTAATAACGAAAAAATATTGTCAAGTGAGAGTTGCATCTATGAGTTTTAGTTTAAAAGCTTTTGATTGAATATTCAATATTCATAATGAAAATACATAATCTTTTTTGCGCCCAAAAAAATTAAAAAAAAAAAACAAAAACCAAGAAAGAACTGATGAATAAATTATATTCGTTAAATGAAGTAATGAAAAACGGAGAGTTGTATGTGTGATCTTACGAAAAGTGCAGTAAATATTTTTTAAAATTTTAAACAAACAGGATTCGTCAGTTAAACTCACAGTTACTTTATTTTCATCTTTTTCTATATACTCCATATGTATGAAGTATGTACTAGTGGTGAAAAAAAAAACTGCCACTTTTATATTGCAATAATATCGAAACAATAGTTTTGGCGTGATTTTTGTCTTAGTTTTAGAAACCGTCATTTAAATATCCGGGTTGTTCCTTCTCCACATTTCTGTTTTTAATTAGTTGTTCTTTTTAAAAATTTGGGAGTCATCATCATAATTTCAGCAAAACGTACGAAAAATGCCTCATTTGCTTATAGGCGTATTATATTACGCGCAGATAAGGTTAACTTTGAGTCTAGAAGCAATTATGCGATGGTTTTGAAATCTACGTCACATTCCATACACGCCTGTTATCCTGACTTTAAGTTTTCTGTCTCAGAACTTACATAGAGATTTTTATGCACTTTCTTCATTTAGTGCAAAATCAATTTAATTTCGAAATATAGGCAAAAAAATCTCATAGATGCCATCTTAACGTGTCGAAAGAGTATCTATAAATAAATGACAGAGCATAGAGAAAGAGTAAGTAGATGTAAATTGGTAATTATATACTCCACCTAGTGACGCTAAAAAAAGGTAGAATTGTAATATCTTCAAGTAATTTGATCTACAATACTGTGCGTGCTTTCGTCGCCACTTATTTCATGCAAACTGCTGACGACCAACCAATCAACCAATCGGTACTCACTACCATTAGTAGATGCGTGCAACTACCATACCTGATTTGGTCATTTTCCCTATTTGTATATTTTTTCTTATAGTTCTTTTTATTCTTAGTTTTTCTGCTGCCGTCCAAATAAGCAGAGATGACCAAAGCAGCCAAGGCCGTTGGCTTGATATGATACGGTATTGGATGGATACTTTAGGCACAGATGAACAAATTGGTGGCAAAAGCACGCATTGTAATGTAGATCAAATTGTCTGTAAATTTTACTTCTGCAAAAAACACCTGTGTCAATTAAATACTTTCAGATATCACGAACCGAATACGGAACTAGTGAGCAAGCAACCTCAATACCAAGATGTCCGAATGAGGCCGCGTATTGACGATACGCAGGAATACGTCAACACTGTACAGGTAACATTTATTTTGCAGTCTGTTGAAGCGACTGTAGAATTTTTTAAACCCCGTTTAAAATTTCAAAAGCTCCTCGCTATTTACACTCAAAAATTGAAAATTAAAATATCCGCCCGGGAAGTATTACCACGGAAAATCATAATATAATTTGATACATCATCATCATCATCAGGTCATTTTAGTCTCCACTATAGGAGCACGACCCTCTCTCGTCCGTCCCAGACAGAAGGAGGATTTGGCCTACACTCGCCACGCTGGCCAGACGGGTTGGGGATAGGGTTGCCAACTTTTTTTACAAGAAATAAAGTATATTTTCTGTCTGAGAAGAATATTAAACAGTAGAAAAATGAACAGTATTTTATTTATTTAATGTTATATACTATACATATTTTTAAGAGCTTCTCGCACAACACTTATTAATTTACAGTTTTTTTTTAAAACTCCATACGCCTCACCACAGTTATAACTAAAATTTAAATCAATGACTAGCTCATTAAAAAAAATATCTGTGAGCTCTAAGTCTAACACTAGTGTTAAGCATTTTGATCCTGGAAACAGTATTTTGTATACTTTATTTTTGATTAACAGTAAAAAGTATAATGTAGTGAAAAACAGTATAATACTGTTTTTAATAGTATAGTTGGCAACCCTAGTTGGGGAGGCATTTGATACATATTTAAGTATATCTGTCAGTTGTCTAGTAGATATCCATAGTACAGGCTGTGCTTAATTTGTGTCTAGAATAAGACAGGCACCAACTATAGGCATCAACCCATTAGCATCCCACTGTTGGGATACGGGCCTCCCAACAATCGAAGGGATTTTAGGAAGGGAGCATACTCCAACACGCTGCTCAGCTGCAGGTTGGCGGAGGCGAGTGTTTTCAAGCCGCCTAAAGGCTACTGACTTAGCTTAATGACTGTCACCTAATGACAACAGCCGGGATCGACCAGGGCTTAACGTGCCTTCCGAAGCACGGAGGAGCTAGCAATAAATAAATTCATCCATGGACAGGCTACGTTTTCGATTAGACTGACACACGTAATGACACATGAAATATTTCTGGACAATTTTACACAGCGCCATCTAGTCCCAAATTAAGCACAAAGCTTGTGTTATGGGTACTAGACAACTGGTAAATCTACTTAATAACATTTTTTTTTTATATTATTTTTTTTTATTTTTTTATTTATATAAATACATACTTACAATACAAGCAAACACCCAGACCAATACAAACAGACATGTTCATGCACACAAATGTTTGTCTTGTGCGGGAATCGAACCCGCGAACTCGGAGACAAAGTGGCCATTGCTAACCATTCGACCACCGAGCTCGTCAATTGTAAGCGCAACATTTATTCCTATGTTTTCAACCTGTTTTCAGGTTTGTCCGACAGAAGAGGTGACGTCACCGCTGGGCACATTCAAGCGCCAACGCTGTTTGCGCTACAAGCAACGCCGACCTAGACCCATTCTACGCTCCAAATCGGACATATCGGATAGGTATGTTCGTCCTAATATTGATGATGAAGATCTTTACTACTTAAGTTTGATCTACTGCGTAAATTTTCGCGACTGGTAATGCTTTTTTTTTAATATGTTTTTATCATTATGTTAAGTTTCCTTTACAAGTAATAATTATTCTTACAGAATATCCGCACTATCGGGTAAATATGGGCATAATTGCACTTTTGGTGATTTTGCAGGAGCGATTTCATTTTAAGATTCTTGTTTGCATACAGTATGTTTTTTTTCTATGTTTCTTATATTCAATATTCTGCTGGTAATATGTTTACGGACTAATACGCTATGAGTTGTTACAATTGTCCTTTTAGGTAGAAGGACGTCTTCTAAGTTGTTTCGTATATCTGACCCATTTACGATTTTTCTACAAGTATGCCCTTGTTCTGTCGAAGATTCGAATATGTAGTCTGACTGACGAAGTAGTTCCACTTATAACAATCTAAATCCGCTTCAACTACAATTTATTGTGTACATAATTATATATGTGAAATATCGTTTTCTTTCAAAGTACTCGGCGATTTCGCATTTAGGCAATAAGAATACGATACCAAATAGGTAGCAAAAAAGTGACTGTCATTACCTAAACTGTGCTTTTAGTCATAAAAATGTATTAATTCACTGATTTTTGCAATATGCATAGAGTCCTTAGTGAAAAATAAAAACACATTTTTATTTTTTTGTCGATAATTGTTGATCTATTTTCACCCCCTTTGGCTATCCATAAATTACGTCACACGAATTTTATGATTTTTTTAACTCTCCTCCTGTACTCGTCACAGCTGGTCACATTTGTGAGACTCCCCCCCTAGTGTGACGTCACTTATTTTGCAATTTTATATCTAGAGTTGCAAATGTTGAGGTTTTTCGTGTTTTAACACTTAGATTTTTAAATGTTACGTCACAAAATTTAGGACCCCTCCCACCCCTTTATCACACAATATCACACTTCGTCGACCCCCTCCCTCCCCCTTAACGTGTGACGTAATTTATGGATGGCCCCAAAGGGGGTGAAAATAGACCAACAATTATCAACCTTTCAGGATTACATTTTTCAGGACACACTGTATGATATTCACATCTTCAATCTGTTTCTTTTGTATATAACTGTTTCATGTTCGTTTTCTAGATATAGACGATCTGATGGACGCAGCCCCGCATCAGCACCGTGTGAAGGAGAGGACTCACCTGATAGTCCTTCAGAAGAGTCTGCGATGTTGCAGAACTTCTTCGAGCGCCTCGGCCTCGACACGAGGCAGTATGAGGCACTAGTCAGAGACGCCCAGCCAGAGAGCCCTGTGTTCTTCTCATCAGCTAGCACTGTAGACTCAAACCAGTTAGCAGCTGCTGCTGATTACACGGTAAGATACCAACTCATCATCATCATCATCATCATCCTGTATCTATCCACTGCTGGATATAAGCCTTCCCCAATGGTTTCCACCAAATACGATCCTCCGCCTTCCGCATCCAGCCGCTTCCGGCCGCTATCTTAAGGCATCGGACCATCTAGAAAGAGGGCGTCCAACGCTTCGTCTTCCTACGCGCTGCCTCCACTCTAACACCTTCCTCTCCCATCTGCCATCACTTACTCGGCAGATGTGACCCGCCCATTGCTACTTCAGCTTGCAAACTCTGAAGGCTATGTCGACAACATTAGTTCTCCGTCGAATTTCTTCGTTCCGGATTCGATCCCTCCATCGCTCGCTGCGCGACCTTTAGCCTGTGGACCAATCCGATGGTCAGTGTCCAAGTCTCTGCACCATAGGTCATTGCAGATAATTTATGATAATAAAGATACCACCTACGAGTCGCAAATATGTTTAGGATATTGCTTTGAGCTACATCACATAGTTCGTTACCAGATATAAACTGTTCTTTCGGAAGATCACATTTGTGAGGCAAAAACTAAATCCACAACAGCTAAAGATCTACTTATTATCATTAGGCCGCATGACTTACATGATATCACTAATATGATGATATGATGTGATATCACTAATATTTAGTACCCGTGGTGGGTATCACGTATATGGCGGTGCCCTTTATGTACATCGGAATAATTGCAGACTTCAATTTCTAAAACATTTGTTTAATAATAAATCGGGTTCGATTCCTACACAAGACAAATATTTGTGTGCATGAACATGTATGTTTGTCTTGGTCTAGGTGCTTTCTATGTATTATCACACCCCGGCAACTCCATACAAATTTCGCGTCGTTTACTACTACATAAACAATGACGTCTGTGCAAAGCACGAATGAGCGTGTGTGCGTGCGGTGCCATACAAACAGTTCCCTATTTGTCTCAGAGGGGAGGTGAGGTCGAGACGAGAGAGCGGCAGGGAGTGTCCATAGTGTACGTAGTACTATTACTTATACTGCGGTATTATATAATATGTATTTACAAAAAAATGTATTTAAATATAATATCAGTTATCTAGTACCCATAGTACAAACATTGCTTAGTTTGGGACTAGATGGCAGTGTGTGATTTGGCCAGGAAGGGAATAAATATTAAATGTCTTTTTTCTCCGGTGCACATTAACCGTCCAATAGTCGAACTTCAATATGCTTTATATAGGTAGGTACTTCGAATTGCCACCTTTACCTGTCGATAATTATGACCTATCTCTCACATCATCATCATCATCATCAGGTCCTTTTTAGTCTTCACTAGAGGAGCACGACCCTCTCTCGTCCATCCTAGACGGAAGGAGGATTTGGTCTACACTCCCCTCGCTAGCCAAACGATCGATGTTTGATAATGTATTTCCCTTAGTCGCCTTATGCTACATCTACGGGAAGAGACGGAGTGATTCTATTCTAGTCTGCCGGAAACCACACGGCCAATCTCTCACATAGTCACTCCATTTATCCACATTCCTGTGATATTTTATAAATATAATATAAAATAATTTATGAATTAATATAATATAAAAGCTAATTTCGATATATAGTCTCTCCTAGTGCGTTGTGCAATTAAATCGTTTTGTAAGCATGGTGATTGCTCCGTGTGTGTGATATGCTTAGTATTGTTATTGTTTGGAATTGTTAAATACTACCATACCATATTTACCATATATTTATGAATACCATTCAATATTTATCTTTATAGGTGCAGGGGCCAGGAGTGCAAAAACAAATCTACCGCAACACAGAACCACCTAGCGTAGTGGAACGAAACGCTCGAATCATCAAATGGCTCTGTCAATGCCGCAAGACGCAAATGCAGCAACCTCAATGAGAAATGTAAAAATTCAAGCTGGACATCAAATAGCAACATATAATACGTGTAAGAAGTTAACAGTGAAAAAAAATAAAGTTTAGAGGCTTTTCAAATAGATTTAGCGCTATCTGAAATATCAGATGAAATGGTTTTGGCTTTTGTTATAAATAGTGAAAATCACAACTGAAACATGCGTTGGTTTTATACAAATGTTCTAAGGATTTCAAAATGCTTATACAGTTAGCTGGAAACGACTAAATAACTTTGCATTCCTAACTTTTACATTAAATCTAGTGTAGTCTAACTCTGCATAATAATTTAGATAGGTATCTAATTTAGTATAACTATTAGATCAGTGAAATTGGAGTGAATATAATTACTCTGAAGAATGACTGCAAAACTGACATGTGTTCAGATAGTAATGAATTGACGACGAATAACGCAAGTCGATGTTGTCCTACGTATATTGTCTACTATATTGCAGTTTTTTCTACCAGCTTTAATACAAATATACTAATCAATAGATACTAGACTACAAAAGTTTTTTTTGCAACGAAATTGTAGCGACTGACTTTCCGAGTTAACCAATATCTTATTACATATATATTATGAGATATTCATAATACCATAATAATTTTGAAAATAAAGACAATCTGAACAATATCGCTGACTGCTCGAAACTAAGCGACATTACAGTTAGTTCTCTAGTATTCAACGTAAACTGATTGGTTCTTTAATATTACATCCCATTTTTATAAAGCTTAGCATTGATACGACAATTATTTTGATGAAAATGACTTTGTTAAGTTTGTTCTTTGTCATTCATGTCTTTTACAGATCGAAGTTTGCAGAGCAAAATTAACGACAGCAATGGTGTCGTTAGTTGATACTATAATTATACGTATATTTTATATCCAAATTCACCAAAGAATTTATTTGAGCATTTCAAGATTTTAATATTTCCAGGATCAGAAGGAAGGAAACTTTGGAAAAAATCTATGTACGGACTATTTGTAGCCCAACATGTGGAGTTGCCCGACTGCTAGGCTGTTTGTTAAGAGAATATCTTACCACCATACCAGTATAGCGTGTCCACCATAGTGGCGTAGCGTGGACTAATGTAGACGTGGCCAAAGTTTAAGTTACTCTTAATAGGGTCTTTAGTTAGGGTCAAGACGTTTCGGGTCAAGAGGGCCTCTCGCGAGGCCCCTTCAACTGCAAGGCCGTGAGCGCTCTCGTTCACTTAGTCTACTACTTTGGTCACGGCTAGCTACGTTACTCACATCTTAACTTACAGCCTATTTCATAAAATATTCTGTATAAAGTCATTATTTTTCTAAATAATCAAATGTACTAAAATTATACATAATCGAAAATCTTAATATATTTGAATTGAATCAACATGTATAAACAAACATATTTTTCTCTTAATAACTAAGTACAAGTCAAGAGCTTAGCCGAAAAAAAATATAAAGATATTATTTTACAAAAGAAAAAACAAATATCTTAACTCATGGTTTCTACTGTAAAAAAAAATTGCAAACTAACATTCAGCTTGCTAGGACATCAGCAACTAAGCATTTAAGTATCGGCGTTCATTTGTCAATCCTCGGCGTGAACTTTGAATTGAATCTGCGTGCAGACCTGAATCACGGCGCATTCGCCATGATACTGTCAGTAATAAAAGTGACTCACTAAAGTTTTACGACCATAATCCTCCTTCTCCGTTTAAGTACTGAAACTATCGTCCATCTCAGCGTGCATATTCTCCCACAGTTGAAAACATCTACCCCTACCTCACACTAAAATGTTCAGGCAATCTTATCTATGCCGAACTGCTGACCGGTAGATAGACGGTGAATAGACTGCCTGACCATGTATTTCCTGCTCCACCTACATGTGTACGATATTGGTCCTTCAAAAGGAATATGAAGAGGCACTTTCTAGGCTGGCATAGTGGACGCGACGAGATGACATGAAGCGTGTGATTTCGTCGCTTCCATTCCTGGACCCCAGTGTCCTGCAACCCATCAGGCAGGCGCTGGTTTTCACATGCCATGATCCAATCGTCAATCCACAAAATTGTCAGAGCAAATGCCTACTTACTTAAATTTCGAAGGGAAAACCTTTTCCATGTATGGTAAATAAAAACAGTACAATCAAAAATTAAAAGTAATAAATGAACTGATAGTATAATATGAACTGGTAGTCACCAGACCACGTAGGTATAACGGCTGCCTAAAAAAAGAGTGATATATCTATCCTATCAAACTTTGTCATTATATAGAGCACAATACTTATAAGTGAAGCCGCGTTAATGCTAATATGATAGTTCTCCTTTCGTACCACTTATGGTTTCAATTGAATATTAAAACTTATTCTGTGACCAACGGCGGTATTTTGGTCGTTATACTAGCCTGTATTTAGTATTTGTCGAAAGTGATGTGGTATCTCAAGTGTATGATGCATCTACTTTATTTTTGTCGTTACTTTGCGTAGTGCATCTAAGTCGCAGAAGTTGGACCACGTAGAAAGTACTACATGTATACAATTTCTAATGTTGTTCATCGTTATTCTGACGCTTAAGTACTAGATATTTGCGAACATTAGTATAGGTATATGCAGTAGAAACCATACTGTTGTGAAATATTGTAAAAAATGTTCCTGTTATGGATTTGTCATTGTTCATAGCGCTAAATATTTTCAAGTCTGTATTTATCTAGAGTTATCTATATATTAAGAGAGTTTAACGTATTTTTGATTATCGAGCATCTATGACGCAACTATGTGTATTAAAAATAACGCCTTTGGGAGGTCTAAAAATAAGTATGCTCAGATATTTGCAAGTAAATTATTAAATATTGTAATGCAATTAAAGAAGGCTGTATAATCCATTATGAAATTTACTTAAGAACTTTTTGCTGCGTACTAAGACAGATGTAGTATGCGCAATGCATCATATTAGCTCGACAGTCAAAGATCCTATTTACTGAACTAGTTCGTAAGTTCAACGGTACATACGTCTATGTGATGTTGGGAGCACAAAATGGATCAATCGTAGCAGATACTGTATTTAAGTTGTGCCAAATTGTATCAGTAACACTATTAAATAGTCTTAGCCTAAATACTGTGTTGGCGTAAATTTACATAAGATTTTTTGGATATATTGGAGAATACCATGTGTTGTGCAGTTCTGCATCTAGATACGTTAATAAAACTATTACATAATAATAATAGCAGTAACAATTAGAGTCACCTGATAACTGAAACGAAATAACTCGTATGTAAAAAAATAGTTTTTAATATGGCTCAACTGCGGAAATTGATTCTTGATGATACAAAATTATTATTCGTTTTAATAATAAACTCTAGTTAGATTAAAAAAGCTACTTGACAATGATCTGGTTGAGTCTAGCATAACAAACAAAATAAAAACAATCTATAGTATGTAGTTACATCAACGTCAGAATAATCTGCGTGTTCATACCCACCAAAATATTTGAATATGTAATATTCAGACATTTTAATTTGTCCTCCAATAAGAGCAATTTTGGTCATAATACATTCAACATTTTATTAGGTTTTAACATTTACATCATTTTGATGCTGACTCTATCGAAAAATTGTTATTTTTTAATTTTGCAACAATGCTCATTTGCACTGTTGTTATATTGAGGTTGTACCTTGCTCATTCTGATCTGACTGAAGTAGACAAGAACGTACACGTCTAGTTTATGACGTTATTTTTGACAATACCTAATAGTGGGATCTACTCCTATAACATGTCAAGTACATATAATCCAAAATGATTACCTACACAAATAAGTAAGTAAATAAGAAATTACATAATTATAAAGACAATATTACGAAATCGAAGTATATTTACGTCATAAAGCATAATAATTTAACTATAGTTCCGTGTGTAACGCAGCAATTAAACTGTATTTAATCGTCTTGTGTAAATAACTGTTAAACTGGTCTAAACTCAAATTAATTAGGTACCGTAGTGTAGATCTCTGTTAATGGATCTGGTTCATTTTTATTGAACAAAATATTACTTGATCGGAATCTTTATCTGCTACTTTGTTTAATAATTGTCTTGGCAAAAATAGTTAGGTTTCGGTTAGAAGAACAAATAAAGAAAACAAGATAATATTAGAGAATGGGATTAAAATAACATATTACGCGATTTAAGAAGACCAGATTACGTTGATAATTATCAGTCTGTATCTACTCACTACTGGATATTATGCATACTATTGGAATTACCTATTTAAATAATCCTACGAAAACATAGGTAAAAATTTAACAACTTTGATCTTTAAACCAAATATAATCGTGAATAATGAAGAAAATAATCTGTTCTTTGAACTATTTTGCCAAGAAAATGGTTATGAATTTGTTAGTAAAATGTTAGATGTCTCGTTCTAAAAGACTGTTGTTAGTTTCTCAATTTGATTGTATATTCTGTGATATGAATGAAAGAATCAAGTAATTGCATTGTATGTCTGTATTTTTTATTGAAATCAATAATCTTGTTTCTTCTAAACTTAATATATATTTAAGTATGTTGAATTATTATATAAAAACCTTGCGTTCATACAAAATGTTATTATTTACATATTCTATTGGTTACTGAGAAAACTTCACAATGCATTGATTCAATGGAGAGTGCCTCTACTGCGTATGGTCTAGTTTTCCCAATAACTACCTACTATTATAAGTAATTATAACACCGTTATATGAGAATACAAAAAATAATGAAACAGACAGTTTGTGCGATTTGTGTGTATGTGCATTTTAAATAAAATTGGTCTGTCTTGCTATTTAACTCTTGTTTAATTATTCTTATACTACAGAACTTCTCAACCAAGGGGGCACGTCCCCCTTGGGGGAGTAGAAAAATATCAGGAACCCGTGTAATAGTAACGTTTACATTTTCGAAAAAGAACGATGTATTTAACGAGTAGTTAAAATTTCCATTCAATCGCTGCTATACAAGTTCCGAAAAGTCACAACTCGACGTTTGACGCGCACCCCCGCCCCACCTTCCCGCTTGCATCCATCTCTATCACTCATATAAAACAATAGCGTGCCGTCATACATAGTGCCCGTACGCTTCTGTCTAAAAAATGTGTGTTTCTTAATTTTGGTGAAACAGGGGGGCATGAAAATATTATTTTTAGTTCGGAGAGGCTCGGCGAAATAAAGGTTGAGAAAGCCTGCTATACTGCAATCTGTTTCAAATAAAACGGCAACGTTGACACATCCATAAAACGTAACTGTGCTCTCTGCACACCACAACGTACCATACAATGACCGTGATAAGAACGTATACAGCAAAAAAATATTCATAATATTGAAAAGTATGAGACTATGCCCACTGGACCGTTCCGTCACCGACCAAGACCGTCGCGTGCCATGCATGTATCGGAGATTGTCTGAAGAAGAAGCCTTATTTCGGCACTGCCCAAAAAAACTACACCACCTAGCGAAAATCTGATTTCACCCAGATGTTGCCTTGAATTTGTCGAAATTTGTCGGATATAAAACACAACTGGTCGATGCGTAATTAAAAAGTTACACGCATTAATACGTAATAATTACGTGGCTTAATACTCAAAGCTAATAACCAGGAAGGAAGGAGTTGCTACGTTGGCAGCGCGAGTGGCGGCGCACGAGTACATCTCATATCGCGAGCGCGGTTGATGAGGCTGCGGTGTCCGCTTCACTTCAGGCGGATGGTATGTTTGTTTGTCATCAGACATTGTATAAAGGAAAATTTTTACTCGACTTTGGTTAGTCGGGCAAAAATTTTCCTAGAAGGGAATATTATGTTTTTCGAGTGTATATAGGTATTGGCACGCTGTAGAGCCTAAACGGCTTGACGGATTTCAATATAATTATGTGACGTAATTCGATTGGCATTGATGAAAGAACCACGTGACAAACGATTGCAACAGTTGCAATTGGTTGCAAATAGTATACTTTGGCATATATCTAATGCCTACCGGGAGGATAAAATTATACAAATTACTTGATAATGGCAAAAATAATCTTCAACTGAAGAGTGATTGCCAAACGAAAGAAAGAAGAAAAAACATTGACATTTCACCTATGTTATGTTATGCATGCTTGCGTGTGTGACTGTGTGTGTTGCAAAGAGTAAAGTAAGTAAAGAGTAAAGTAAGTATAGTGGAAAAGAGTGGCAACTCTGAAAATTTCTTGCATGTATGGAAAGTGCTGCTCCAAGGCAAAGATTTGGGTACTAAAGCTATACCTATACGTACCTAGGTATATACCATGTCGTATTTATATATATATAGGTACCTATCAAGTGAAGTATCAGTTAAAACTGATTTTAGAGTTTTTAGAATCGGGCGTCTTTAGTCTCGCCTGCCAATTTGTTATAGGTAAGAACCCGCACGATGTAAGGTCAATTAACTATCACAAATTCGCTAGCTAGACTAGACATGCCCGACTCGAAACTCCAAAACCAGTTTTAACCAATACTTCACTTGATAGATTCTCTTGTATTTACACTATCATAACTTCAGTTGAATAATAGAAGTACTTGGATTGAATTTAGATATTTATTATGTTGAAAATTATCAAAATTCTGTCAAAGTACTTCTATCTAGTCGGATATCCAGCAAGGAAATGTAACTCCACGACGGGGACATAGTAAGAATTGACTTCAACAATAATATATCCATGGAAACCAGACGTTTAAAAAAAGAAAACATAAATTCTGTATTATTCCTTTATTAAATATTAGTCACATCTATTAATCATAGTTTATTTCAACACTCGCATTCAAACTCATGCCGATAAAATGGAAATCATAAACTAGAGGAATAGTTAAAAAAAATTGACATACTCAAACTCTCTATAACTACGAACAAATAACGCATAACATTTTCTCAAATTTTAACATCTATTTTACGTAAAACTAGGGATAAAAGTGTTGTTTGGCTTACTCTTATTTCTACATCGGGTTTAGTGGTTTTGTTGTCAAAACACAAGAGATATTATTTACATGCATTAAAAGAAAATAAATATAAATTTTAAATCCGTTGGTTTCCTAGATGTAATTGAATTACATTAGCCATAGGATAACATTCAACAAAAATTGACGCGAACGGAGATGCATGTTAACAGCCAATATTTATTGTTTGTCTATTTATTTGTATTCACTAGTGAATATTGCTACCGCTATGTAGTAGTAATCGAAGCAAGGAATGAAAAGATATTGAAATTTAATTTTTCATCATGGCCAAGAGCAAAAAACGGTGTTGCCGAAGGTTACATCTATTAATAAAGACTAAATCCACACGGATGAAGTCACAGATGCATCTAATCATCTAATCTAATTGGAACTAAATTAGAACTGCAATTGGGTGTAAGTGGTTATCTTTATGTTTGAACTAAAGCAGACTTCACCTGCCACGTGGTACACCCTGCAGACTGCCAAATAACGAATGAAGAAAAAAAGCTCTGGCGAATAAAGAGGTAGGGCATAGCGTTTTTGGGGTGCAAATAGTTCATCAACATCTTTGAACCAAAGCCAACTTCACCTGCACGCGGTGCACCCTGCTGACTGACAAACGAAGCTCTGGGGATTGTAAGCTACCCGACTGGGGAATGTACCTCCACCTCACAGAATATCGCAGCCAAATAGCGGTTCCCTTGAGGGCTGTTGTGTTCCTGCGAGTGAGTGAGGTCACCACTAAAGGAAAGGAAGGAGATGCTGCGATGGCAGCGGGGGTGGCGGCGAGCGAGCGATATTTTATGTTGCGAGCGTAAATATGGCTACGGTAACCGCTTCACATCAGGCGGGCCGTATGCTTGTCTGCCACCCGACGTAGTATAAAAAAAAAGAGTATTTTGCAAGCTCCCCTCCTCCTCCCCACGGGGAGCTTGCGTACCTCCATCGCACAGAATATTGCAGCCAAATATCCCCTCAAGGGTTGTTGTGTTCCTGCAAGTGAACGATGTCACTAGGAAGGAATAACTTGCTGCGTTGGCATCGAGGGTGGCAGCGCACGAGTGATTTTATATTACAACCGTTAATACGACTACAGTAACTGCTTTACTTCTTTTTTTGCCACCCGACGTATAAAAAAGCACTGCAAGTGTCAATCATGATATGCTCCTAGCTGTACGTACAAAATGTATAACAAAACACTGTTTTATGTTGTCTGCAAGGTATCGCACATACAGTCAGCAAAACAGGACAATAAGCCGGTTCGTGGGTTAACAATCTACATTGAGGTATTTACAAAATCAGCAATTTGCCTATTTGTATTGCGCACAGTATCATAATCATAATAATGCACTAATCATTTCCAGAAAATCTTGATTCTAATTTACGGACCGGGTTACTTGCCTTATTTGCTACCTGTGCAGATACATTACATGCATTTCTATCTTAAAGTCTTTACTAGAGCCAAATTTAATGTAGTATATAATTTCGAGACAACATTTCACAATAAGTTATATAATCTATTGGTAACAAGAATTTACTACTCTTCATTGTAATAATAATAACAACAAATGAATGAGATATTTGATAAGTAGACCATCATCATCTTTCTGCCTAAGTCAACCATTATTAACAAGAAATCTACCTTCCTGATGGCAAGCAGTCATCGTAGCCTATGCACATTTGCGACTCCACAGGCACGACTAACGCCTTGCCAACAATATAACCAATTGTACACTAGCAAACTAAAGAGTTAATTTGCTAGTGTACAATTGGAATTAAGTGTGTACACTTAATTTCTTATTCGCAGCAACACAGTAACCAATCGCATAATATAAACAGTACCAAATCCACATAATACAAAACAGCATCAAGCAATATCAGAATATACTTGTTTTTTCTTGTGTAGTTTCCGTCAAAAGTAGTTATCAAGCTATTGGTTTCCTAGCGGACCGTTAGTAAATAAACATTAATTTTTTCCACATAGTTTGGCCAAAGTAAGACTTAAAACATTTATAATTACATAATAACTAGAACTAAACAGTGTTTATAGTAATATATTTGAGCTGCCTTTTTAATATCTCCGTCATATGCCATTTTACCTTCCAATATTTTGTTGATGACCTGCACTAACTATAAATAATAATGTTGATGGAATAATGAATAAAACAATGTTTTAAGTTTGTTCTATGTATATCACAATCTAAGAAGGTGAAATCAGTGAATAATTCAATGAAGGATATTATTCTTTCTTTAATGTGATTTTTATGACAATCATTATTTAAAAAGGCTACGGTAATTTCCTGTATCTTTTTGTAGCAAGCTACCAAGCATTCAGAGGGTAACAAAGCCATTGTTTGTTTACACAATATTCTTTTGCTCTTGTAAATTTATATATGTCACCGTCTGAATTACGCAGTAACTTGCCATACATTACATTTTTTGCATCCTTTAACTACTTTCTTAAGGCATTTGGTTAAGGCCCACCCGCAAACGTAAATTCTCTGATCAGCTCCTGAATCTAGCACTTCTTAGCATTTTGCATAACTCTCAGGGGCTGATCAATTTCTACACTCTGAGATTGTAAGGGAGCCGTATTTTTTAAATGTTTTTTTTTTAAATCAAAAACATAAGTGATTGTAAACAGCTGCTAAAATTATTGAGAAACAAGGTTTTAAAGGCTCCCTCAAACCCTACAAAATTCGGTGCAACATTTCTAGCACCCGAATATTACCGAAAAAGTTTGCGGGTGGCTCTTGATTAAAATTGAGCGTAAAAACAGCGTCAAAGCAATACTTTTCGAATAACAATTTACACACCGATTAATTATGTTGATTAAACCCTTCGATTGTTTTTATATATTTTTTTATAGTAGGTACAGACTTTTCGAATTTTTCCTCATCACGTTTAACCATCATGAACTTTACTGATTTAGTGCTTCCTGCCACAAACCATGATAAGGAGAATTTCTTTTGACAGCAGCTCTATAGCTGCTGTTAAAAGAAATTCCCCTCATCATGGACATATTTTACCACTTGGTGGCGAAAAAGCGGAAGAATTGAAAGAGTCAAGTAATTTCTCCATCAACAAAGCAAATGGTAATAAATCTCGGCATTCAGATGGAATATCACCTCTCGCCACAAAATTATCAGTGGCAACAGCCATACTATGGCTCAACACTTAAGCCCCATTTTTTACCCTCATTTGTTTATGCAGGGTTTCTATATACTCGTTGGTCAATTTGGGCAAAATACGTAACTCGTCATGAGACCTGCCTGCTTCAAAGTTCCGCTGTAACAGCTCCCATCTTATCACTTTTAAACCCGCTCTCATAATGGTATTGAAGTTCTTTGTTTAACATATCGTTCCTCATACCTTTTAGCAGGTGCGGAACGTCGAAACGAGGTGCATATCTCTGTTGTTAATTTCAATGTCCTTTCGCGATTAGGCGCTTTTTGCTTCACTAATTAAGGTATTTATTATGCTTACATTAGCAGAACTTTGGTCACAGACATAATAGCAACTATTATATCTGCGTGCCTTATTTCGGCACCGCCCATCTCAGATCTTGATTTTAACAGAAATCATAACCATTTATGACAAACTAACGACTAATTTTAGACAGAAAATTAGTAGTTAATTTGTCGCCAAAGGAGAAAATTTGTCGCTCTCCTGTCAAAGAGCTGTAAGATTTTTTTGTAGCTGTGCCGAAATAAGCTTATTTCGGCACAGCCACAAAAAATCTCCCAGAAGCCCACTCGGGATCTATTAAACTACATAACATAGCGAAGATATGATGGCACCCAGAATTAGTCGTCAATTAGTCGAATTCAGACACCAAGTATCAGAATTACTCGACCACCCGTTAAATGGTTATAAGTATTTTTTTTTGTGGCATAAAACTACACTACCTAGCGAAAATCAGATTTCATCCAGATGTTGCCTTGAATTTGTCGAAATTTTTCGCAAGAAAAAACGCAACTGGTCGATGCGTAATTAAAAAGTTACTCGCATTTTAATAATTTATATAATATTAATAAAATCGACAAATTCAAGGCAACATCTGGGTGAAATCAGAGTTTTCGCTACGTGGGTGTGTAAGTGGTTCATCAACATCTTTGCACCAAAGCCAACTTTACCTGCACGCGGTGCTGCTGACTGACAAACGAACCTCTGGCGAAAAGATAGGTAGGGAGTGTAATTTTAAGCTACCTCCAACTCACAGAATACCGCAGCCAAATAACAATTCCCTTGAGGGTTGTTCTGTTCCTGCGAGTGAGTGAGGCCACCAGAAAGAAAGGAGATGCTGCGTTAGCAGCGGTGGTGGTGGCACGCGAGCGATATTTTAAGTTGCGAGCGTTAATATGGCTACTGTCAATGCTTCACATCAGGCGGGCCGTATGCTTGCCTGCCACCCGACGTAGTGTGGTGTAGTTTTATGGGGCTATGCCGAAAAAAGGGTTATTTCGGCACTGCCACAAAAAAATACTTATCACTTTTTAACGGGTGTTCGAGTAATTCTGATTTCTGATACTTGGTGTCTGAATTCGACTAATTGACGACTAATTCTGGGGGAAATCATATCTTCGCTATGTTATGTATGTAGTTTAATAGATCCCGAGTGGGTTGTGCCGAAATAAGCTTATTTTGGGCACTTCCACAAAAGAAACCTTGTAGCTCTTTGACGGGAGAGCGACAAATTTTCTCCTTTGGCGACAAATTTCGACAAATTAACGACAAATTTTCTGTAATAGTTAAAATCAAGATCTGAGACCTGGGCTGTGCTGAAACAAGGCATTATATTCAGACCTGTAGCTTCAACATTATTTATTACATCGATTAAAATTTCTTTCAGTTTTGTTTGTTTTAATGTTTGAGTAAAGTAGTAAGCTACTGGCTGTTTGAAATTTTTTTTTGACGCCCTTGACTATAAATATGAGAAAGTGGTTTGTATTCGTCTTCTCATTCCTTAATTTTCAAAACCTACAAGATCGTCGGTAAATTATAACGAATTTGTGGTGAAATCGACATTTTCGTCAAATACTATTGTACAGAGACGATCTTGTGGTAACATTTTAGACACGGTTATCCTCAACTCTTCAAAAACAACTTTATTGATGCCTGGTGATAGATTTATACGAGCAAGCAAACTTTTGTTGATAGCAGCGTAAAATGCTGGCGCATTAATTTATATCCCTTCGGGCTTTACTTAAATATAGATAATGAAAAACAATTTTCCTCTATGGTAAATCTACCACTCTTTTTGTTTTTCTGACCTTCAATGCACTGCATTCTGGTAAATAATTTGCAGATCCGGACATATTTTCCGTATTTTTCAAAATTCCTCTTACAGGATTTTCTTTCTTGCTTCCGAGAACGCAATTTTAAAATATTAACTTTTTTACGTAATCGTCTTATTTCGTTTACCATTTCTTTATTCTTTCTGGTATATGTTTTTTCCTTTTTTCTTTTCCAGATACTCGAAAGTTTTATCTGAAACATACATTTAATGAAATGTTTTTAACTTGAGCACATAAAATCGATTAGCTCTGACTCGCGGCTGCGTACGCATCGATTTCAATATGATCTTTCCTAGGAATTCATCATAATCGATACATCAGTATCTATCTAAATTTAGCTCAGACAATCAAACACACAAAAGTTAGTGTTATTGATGCTTTAATAGCATGCAAATAATCCTGAATTTAGTAGAAAGTAGTTATCTAAATATTATAGACACTTTATTTATATCGTCGTCAACCCTTATTCATCCGACTGCGATACGGGTCTCCCTTCAATCAAACGGGTTTAACTTTAACTTCACCACGCTGCTTTACTGCGGGTTGGCGGAGGCTCGTGTTTTCAAGCCGCCTAAAGGTCACTGACTTGGCTTAACGACTGTCATCTAATGGCAATAGCCGGGACCGACGGCTTAACGTGCCCCGCGAAGCACGGAGGAGCTAGAGATAAACAAACCCATCCGTGGGCATGTTCGATAAGACTGACACACGCGGTGTTAAAAAATTATCAAATTTGTGTGACGTACTTTATGTCTGGCCCCTTAGTAATATATGGGCTTACTATATCAATAGAGCCAAAGTCAATCACACTGAAAAGTAGTGCACAATGCTGGTAAACAATCGAGACTCTGGTAAAAGAAAAGCAGAACACGAGTATTTTTACCCGACTGCGACAGAAGGAGGGTTATGTTATTCGAGAGCATGTATGTATGTATAATTGTTTGCCACGCTCTGCAGCCTGAACGGCTGGACAGATATGTATTTACTGTGAGAGCGACATTGCATATATAAAAAAAAAAAAATACTAAAAAACAAAATAAAAACGGTAATTTAAAAAACTAAAAAACCCTACTGGTTTTCTTTGCACTTTGGAAATGAAAAACCCCTAAAACAAGAAAACATGTAGCAGTCGGGACCCATTCTAGAAATGGAGGCTTAGTGAACTTAAAGCACATGTAAGGTCCCGACTGCTACATATTTTCTTGCTGGGTTTTTCATTTCCAAATTACACAAAAAAGCAGTCGGGTTTTTTTAGTTTTTTTAATTACCGTTTTTATTTTCTTATTATACTTTATATACTATATTTTTGTGTTCCCTCGAATGAGTGATATACACAGACGCCGACAGTCACTGTGCGGGGATATTGGCACGCGAACTATGTTCTTTGAATTGATTGCTAGCGATTACAGGCTACGGTAATCGCTTTACACAAGGCTTACAATTAGTTTGACATATGGTGGAAGGCATTAGGGAAGGCTTATGTCCAGCAGTGGATAGATACAGGCTGATGATGATGATGATGTAGGTACTTAATGTCCTTAACATGCGAATTTAATTTAATGTTACCAGAGCCGTAAAATATTATATGATATTGTGATATGTGAAGATGGTATGTACGGTATTAATAAGAACTAAGTATATTTACCGGCATCGAATTTTATGTGCGCTTTACGATCAAGACGCTTATCACTTGATAATGTAACACAAGTGCCAGTAGCGGTAGATAAATGTGCTGTGTGTGATGGCCCTGGTAGTTCTAAGTCAATTCCTCCAACAATCGAATGTGTACCTTCTGGTCTACACACAGACGGTCCCGGTAAGTTATCACCTATAGGCTCTCTTTTGCGCCGACAGTAGCTATGGTGTAAACCCACAAAAGAAACCAGTGATGGCTGCACCCCACCTGTAAGACATAATTATATAATTTTATCACCAGTATACAATAATTCGCCTTGGATATCGATAATGTCGATCAAGCTGCTTGTATATGCGAAGATAGGCGAAGACCACGTCAAATCTTTGGGGTGTAAGTGGTTCATCAACATCTTTGAACCCAACCAACCAAGCCAAGCCAACTTCACCTGCACGCGGTGCACCCTGCTGACTGACAAACGAAGCTCTGTCGAAAGAGAGGTAGGGAGGGTAATTGTAAGCTACCCGACTGGGAAATGTACCTCCACCTCACAGAATACCGCAGCCAAATAACAATTCCCTTGAGGGTTGTTGTGTTCCTGCGAGTGAGTGAGGTCACCAGAAAAGAAGGAGATGCTACGTTGGCAGCGGGAGTAGTGGCGTGAGAGCGTTAATATGGTTACGGTAACCGCTTCACATCAGGCGGGCCGTATGCTTGTCTGCCACCCAACGTAGTATAAAAAAAAAAATCTATACTAATATTATAAAGCTGAAGAGAAGCTGTTTGTTTATTTGAACGCGCTAATCTAAGGAACTATTGGTTCGAATTGAAAATTCTTCTTGTTTTACCGGTATCGTTACCACAATTCTCAACCGTTTTGGCTCTACCTTTAAATCAAAACGATATCGTAATTTTATACCAGTACCATACCCTTATACCTTTACCACTTTCAATCCCTGGCTCTTCGTAAACGGTTGAAGTTACGCAAAAAATCATGTATGATGGAATTGTTCCTCTTTAAAAGTTTATCTTTTAAAATTGACTCACTATAACCTTTTTTTATGGTAATCAAATTTGTTTGCAATTTGCATTATTTGCAAAAAAATTTGAAAGCAGGAATAAAATTAGTAGGTACCTACATAAATTATCCACCATAAGTTTTTTTCTTAATTATACGGTTATGTTAAGTACTTGATTTCCTATGGTCTTACCACGATAACTGATATTCACGTCACGCGGACGAAGTCGAGAGCAACAGCTAATATGATTGATTGCGCCGGTCGTCTTCAATTATAGTAGAAGGGACTTTGAAGTAAAACTCCTTGAAACTGCTACTTAATGGTTTACTTTCTTGATTTTTTATAATTACAAAAAATTGATGTTAACAGTACGGAGATTAACTACGCAATGAAATTCTAGTCGCCCCGCACGCCACTACCGCGCGCGTGACAATTGCTCTTTAAAACTGTCAGGCGTTGCATACGGCCTGAACATCTTCCCCGCCCTCGGAAGCTTCTGGCTTTTGAGTAATTGCTGCTTGTGAAGTCCAGCTCGCCGTGGAGTCAAAGGTTGCTGCTGCTACAGAATTAGTGGATGCTGCTCGCATGGTTTCATCGTTGGGCAACAGACAAAGATTGTGAATAGCTCTGCGTATGATGCCTTTAGTAGTGTAAACATCAGCAACTCTTGCGGTGCCATCGGATCCAGGAATGAGGTTTTGGATGCGTCCCATTCGCCATTTTAATGGAGGCAAACTGGGTTCCTTTATCGCTACTAAGTCGCCTTCTTGTAGCCCTCTTTGATGTGTTCGCCATTTGTTCTTCTGTTGTAATTCGCACAGGTACTCGTTCCTCCAGCGATCCCAAAAGTGCTGCCGCATCTTCTCAATATGTCTATATCGATCAAGTCGATTTACATTTGCGTCAAGCAGACACTCGCCAGGCAATGACGTGAGGGGTTTACCTATCAAAAAGTGCGCGGGAGTCAAAGGATCAAGGTCATTAGGATCCGATGAAAGAGGAGTTAATGGCCTGGAATTGAGGATTGCCTCAATTTGTGTGAATAAAGTGGACAACTCCTCGAAAGTTAAATGTTTATCGCCTAATATTCTATTTATGTGGTATTTTGCCGATTTAATTCCCGCTTCCCAAAGGCCCCCAAAGTGGGGGGAGTAAGCTGGGGAGAATCTGAACCGAATGTTCTCATTTGCCGCAAAACCAGAGATATCTTTGTTATTTGATCTAAGAAAACCGGTAATCTCGTTGTTTGCGCCGACAAAATTCGTACCGTTGTCGCAATAGAGTTCCAAAGGTTTACCTCTGCGAGATATAAAGCGCCGCAAACATAAAATAAAGCTAGCGGTAGTCAGATCGCTGACTACTTCAAGGTGTAAAGCCTTTGTACTGAAGCAGACAAATAAACATAAATAGCATTTGGATATTTTGCAACCGCGACCCTTACGATCGGTTATGTAAAATGGACCCCCTATATCACAACCGCTTATATGGAAGGGATGACAGTTGGGAGTGATTCTACTAGAAGGTAAGTTCCCCATGATAGGATTAAGAGATTTAGCTTTCATAATCTTACAAATTTTGCAATTATTCACTGTGCTTCGTGCTAATATTCTGCCTCTTAAAGGCCAGTATTTATTTCGCATCGTACTCAATAAAAGTTGAGGCCCACAGTGAAGAAATTTTAGATGATAGTGCATAAATAATATTTTTGTAAAATTATGATTAGTATCTAATAGTAATGGATGTTTCTTTTCGGTGGCTTCACCAGAATTGTACAGTCTCCCTCCTACACACAGCATGCTATCCTCACTTAGGAAAGGGCTAAGCGACAGCAAGCGGGATTTAGAAGGTAAGTTTTGTTTATTTTTTAAGATTTTAATTTCATTTGAGAAGCATTCTTCCTGATGTAGCCTTACAAGATTGTTTAATGCAACATTTAATTCATCGACGGTAAGTGGACCAATTAATTTAGATTTTGTATTGCGTAAGTTGAATATGAACCGCAAAACATACGCACATGTTCTGTGTAGTCTTGTAAAACTTGAATGCTTGTCAAAATCGATAATTTTATTTTTAAGTGTATGAGATGAATTATGTAATGTAATATTAGTATGTAGGATTTTATTAGATTGTAATTTAGTTTTAATTTGCTTACTAGTTTTTGTTTCAGGTAGATCCAGAATATTTTTTGATACGATATTATTAGGCCATTGAGATGATTCCTCTAACAAGAAAGATGGCCCTTCCCACCATATCTTGGAAGTTGAAATAAATTTTGGATTCACTCCTCGAGAAGCAAGATCTGCTGGGTTATGATGTCCAGGACAGTGTCTCCATATATTAGAAGAAGTCAGATCTTGAATCTCACTTACGCGGTTTGAAACAAATGGTTTTAAATCACCTGAATTCGAGAACAACCAACTCAATACTACAGTTGAGTCTGTCCAATGTACAACTGATTCCACTTTGCAACGAAGAGCCTTCAATACTTTGGCACTCAGACGTGCAGACAGCAGCGCACCACAAAGTTCAAGACGAGGTATTGTTGTGGCCTTCACTGGTGCTACCTTTGTTTTTGCACAAAGAAGTCGTACTAAAACCTGTCCAGTGTTACTAATAGACCTGATATAAATTGCACTAGCATATGCCGTTTGAGATGCGTCTGAAAACGAGTGTATTTCAATTTTTACTTGATTTTGAATGACAGCGCATCTAGGTATATCAAAGTCCGAAATGGCTTTTAAATTGCCTGCAAAGTTAAGCCATTGTCGCTGCAGGACATCATTAATTGGGTCATCCCAATCTAATTTGGACATCCACAGTTTTTGTAACATAATTTTTGGAATGATTGTACAAGGACTAAGCAAACCTAATGGATCAAAAAGCTTCGCTGATTTGGATAATATTATTCGTTTTGTTATTGATTGAGTTTGTTCCAAATCAACTGAAAATTGCAAAACGTCTTTCATTGGGTCCCATTTTAAACCCAAAACGCTAGCTTGAGATGAGCAATCAAATTCCTTAGGTTGACTGGTGTCATTTTTAAAGATGCATGGTAAATTTGTACGCCATTTTCGTAGAGGAAGACATGCTGCGTTTAGTTCTGCGGTTACAGACTCAATTATGTTACGTACTTCTGATTCTGTTGAAGCGCCTGACAGAAAATCATCTACGTAGAAATCATCGCTAAGCAACTGAGCTATATTAGGATCTTCGCATTCCTTTGAAAGTTGTAATAAACATCTAGTACTTAGGTATGGCGCTGACGCTGTCCCATAACTGACAGTATTTAATCGAAATATTTTTATAGGATCGTGTGGATTGTCGCGCCACAAAATAATCTGTAAATGCCGTTGTGTAGGATCTACTAGTATTTGGCGGTACATTTTTTCTACATCTGCCGATACTACAAAATTGTGTTGCCTATATCGTAACAAAATTGAAAACAGATCATTCTGCACCACTGGTCCAACATATTGAATGTCGTTAAACGACAAACCAGAAGTAGTTTTTGAAGAGGCGTCAAAAACAACGCGAAGTTTTGTAGTCTCGCTTGCTTCTCTAATGACACCGTGATGTGGAAGATAGCACCCAAAATTTGGACGAGAAATCTCAGTCATGTGCCCTAATTGCTCATACTCGTGAATAAAATCGAAATATTGTTGTTTTAAGTGTGAATTATTTTTGAATTTTCTTTCTAACATTAAATATCTTTTTTCTGCTATGTTGTAAGAATCACCCAAACAATCTGTAGAACGCTTGAGTGGTATATTTACACAAAATCTACCGTCGTCTTCTCGACGAGTAGTAGAAGTGAAAAGAGATTCACAATAATCATCATTATTGTATTCTAATTTCGGACTAACTTCTTCTAGTTCCCAGAACTTACTTAATTGTTGACTAATCTCCTCAGAAAAATGACAATATGATTTCGAATTATTTTTATCAAAATATTCTGTAGCAATGGGACCGGCTACTATCCATCCTAATTGTGTTTCTTGTAAAATTGGCCTTAGTGGCCCCAAAGTAACCCTGCCTGGTCTTATAAGGTCCCAAAATACATCAGCGCCTAATAACAAATCAATATCAGAACATTGGTAGAATTTTGGGTCGGCAAGTTGCACAAAACTGGGAATTCTAAGGCTATGCACATTAACATTAGACTGAGGCAACTTCTCAGTTATGCGAGGCAAAACATAACATTTGACATGTACGTTGTACGAGCTGTGAGTTGAATAAAGTTGTAAGTCACAATGTGCTGTTACATTTAATACCTCTTTTCCTATGCCCGATATGCAATGGTAAGAATTGTTTTTTCTAGGTAAACCAATTTTCCCTTGAGCGCTCTCCGTAATAAATGAAGTCTGGCTTCCAGAATCTAATAAAGCTCTTAAAATGTAGTTATTATTATTATTTTTTACCTTAACTAACGCTGTGGTAAGAAGAACTTGACTAGGAGACGTAGCAGACATTGATACGGAAGGAGCAGTGCTAGATGTATTACAGTCAGCGCTAGGTCCAGGTAAGTTAGTGTTACTTATATCACAGCTATCACTATTATTAAAAACTGCATTTGTTTGAGTAGACGGCAAGGAACTTTGTTTATGCAGCATAGTGTTATGTTTCCTGTGACAAATTCTGCAACCACCCAGCCTACATTGATAATGTTGATGGCCACTACGAAGACAATTGCTACATAATTTTAAAGAAGTTAATTTTGAAATTCTTTCTGTGACAGGCATAGCTTTAAACAAAGGACATTCGTACAACATGTGGTGTTGTTTACAGACTGGACACTGTTTAGGAAGCGACGATGAATCAACAGATGCACTATGAAATGATTTCGTATTTTTTATATTGGGAAGGCTATGACGTTTTTCATTCGATAATTTACCAGCATTCAATGTTTCTAACACAGTAGCACGTTGGCGAAGGAATGAATAAAACTCCTCTAAGGTAGGTGAATCCATGCTACTTCTAAATTCCTCCCACTTTCTAGTAGTAACACTGTCCAATCTCATCGATGCCATATAGATGATGAGCGTGTCCCATTTATCCGTTGGTTCGCCCAGTGAGTTTAAAGTATTTAAATTTTTTGATAAAGTATCAATTAAATTACGTATTCCACTGTAAGACTCCTTACCCAGTGGTTGAATGGAAAACAAACATTTAATATGTTCATTAATCAAAATCCGCTTGTTGTCGTAACGATCACGGAGCAAATTCCAAGCTATTATGTAATTATCTGCCGACATTGTAACCGAACCTATGACAGAACTAGCCGATCCTTCCAAATAGGACTTCAGGTAATGAAACTTATTAATATTATTTATGGTTTCATTATCATGTATTAACGATAAATATGTATCACGAAAAGACAGCCAGCTCTGCGGATCGCCATTAAATGAATTAATTTTAATGTACGGCAATTTGACATTCATACATTTAGAATTGTTAGACGAAGCCTCTGCTTTTTCCTGGTTTTCAAAATATTCCAACAAAGACTGAGCCCGTGCGATTAAATTAAATAATATATTTTCAGTAGATTCGCGCTCCGTCATTTGTTTATCATTGTCTTCGTCTAACATTTCTATCTGCGACTGTATGTCCTCAAAGCTGCACGAAAGGTCACGCATCTTATTGCAACGCAAACGGAGTTCATTTATGTTAACTGCACTAGTTTCCTGGCATTCCAATAAAGGCGATAAATACTTTTCAAATAAAGTTAATCGTGACCTAATGTGGCCCCTCTGCTTTATGAGATCTTTTAAATCACTCATCTTGTCGACGAAACAACGTAACTTCAATCAACTTCAAAGAAATAACAAAGGAATTAAATTATAAATAAAGAAACAGCTGTACGTTACGTGAACGCTGATAACAAACTGGTTTTGTAGCCGAGTAGCCGGCCGGCGGCTGCCCGCTGCCGCTATCACAGGAACACGGCTCAAATTCTCCGCGCTCCGTTAGCGTTCCCTTTTGACAGTCCAGGTTTCGGACTGCTGTATGCACCTGGAATGTTCGGCAAGTAATTTAAGTATAATGTAAATAAATATCTCGAGGTTTAGTCAAGTTTATCAGTCACAAATGATTGACAAAATTTAATTGTTATATGTGCTCCAAAAACAAATTTATTTACTTAAAAGTTAAATTTATTTACTTTAAAGTTCAATAATCACTTAATCTTGTTACTTAATTTGTTTGTTGAAATTATTCAATGAGTAATGTGTATTTTTGCAAAAAACGAAAAAAAATATTTTTATTTTTTATGTTGAGGGTTACTGTACTTTTGTATGAACGTATTTTACTAACATTATTCACACAAATTAAAGCAAGTAGAAAGCAGCTGGATACTGGCGAGTTCCTGAAGGATGAGTCGGTCTCCAAATTTGTTCCCGTTGTTCCAGGGTAGATCACGTCGGGGTCACCATATGATTGCGCCGGTCGTCTTCAATTATAGTAGAAGGGACTTTGAAGTAAAACTCCTTGAAACTGCTACTTAATGGTTTACTTTCTTGATTTTTTATAATTACAAAAAATTGATGTTAACAGTACGGAGATTAACTACGCAATGAAATTCTAGTCGCCCCGCACGCCACTACCGCGCGCGTGACAATTGCTCTTTAAAACTGTCAGGCGTTGCATACGGCCTGAACAATGATAATAAGGCAATAAGCACCATCTCGATATCACATCAGCAATAATGTCGGAAACAATGCCCTCGCGGCCTTGAAAAGGATAACCATAATAAAAAAAATATATATTGTAGTATGAACACTCATATAAATTAAATCAAAACACAAAACATGAGGTGTCATCTCTTAAACCCCGTCTCCAGCAAAGTGGAGATGAGATGTGTTGTTCATACATTCGACACTTCATTGTACTCTGTTTGACAATGCATGCGGTATCAAATGTTTGAAAACTCATTTCCGCTTTGATGGAGTCCAGGCCTTAATGGAGAGTCTCGAGCGAGTGTATGGTAGTACGGCACGGCACGCTGGGAGCCTCTCTGTCTCCCTGCGCATAATTGCTCTGTCTAAGTCTCCACTGGGAAAGGAGCATTCTCTAGGCTGTGTGTGTGTGCTGTATCTACGAGTATAGGCAAAATTAAACAATTTATATTGGCCGAGCCATATGGTTGATATGATACATTAACATAGGTAAGTATGTATTTAATAGCTATCTAAGTACTATCCATAGGAGACATTTTGATTGTATAACACTTCTACATATTCTATGTTTACTAAAATGTGTTCATTCTATTAATTATCACATATAACATATTAAAGCAGTACAGTGTTTCAATTGTCCATGGGCTCTGATAATCGTTTACCATCAGGTGGAATTTCATTATCACAATGCACAAAGATTCCTCTAGCCTACCTGTCTTCCTTCTGCCTTGTAAATACTACAAGTCCTGTGTATCCATATACCCGCAGGCCTCTGAATCTGAGGCCATGGAATTGTGAATATTAGTTTAGAAAAATATATTTGACCACATATTATTTTATGTCAAATAAATAACTAACAAGATCTAAGCTATACCAGGACCTGTATAAAAGATGTTTAGAGGGATGGAATATGACTCCTTCTAGTAGAACAATATTAAAATCACATATGGGTGGAATGAACACCAACAGTTAGTTTATGTATATACAATTGTTGATATTGTTGGTAGTCTTACATAAAAAAAACTATCTATATTTCCACTGTGGACAGTGGAAATATATCTTATCTATATCTTAATAAATAAATATATAAAACAAAGTCACATTAGTTATACCATTTATATCTCAACAACGGCTCGATTTTTATGATCTTTGATTAGTGGGATTTGTCTCCCCAAATCCCAAACAGCAGTATTTTATTCAAATATAAGAATAAAAATCCGAAAAATAAATTATGAAGAAAACTTATTTTCAAAAGTATTTCGCTTGCTTCAATTGGCAAATATATTTTTGGTTGATTGAAACTGTCAGGACAAGTATTTTTCCTAAGCGCAGGGGGTTTATAAAAATCTTTGAACAAAAGCCAATCTCACCTGTACGTGGTGCACCGTGCTGACTGACAAACGTCGCTGGGGCGCAAAAATAGAGGCCCTACCTCTATTTTTGCGCCCCAGCGACGTTTGTAAGTGTTAACTGCCCGCCGGGGAAGTACCTCCACCTCACAGAATAGCGCAGCCAAATAACAATTTCTTTAAGGGTTTGTTGTGTTCCTGCGAGTGAGTGAGGTCACCAGAAAGGAAGATGCTGCGTTGGCAGCGGGGGTGGCGGCTCGCGCAAGATTTCATGTTGCGAACGTTAATATGGTTACCGCATCGCATCAGTTGGGCCGTAAGCTTGTCTGCCACCCGACATAGTATAAAAAAAAAGAGGTTTGTTTGGGAAATCCACATGAATGAGGTGACAACAGGAAGATAGAATCACAGCGAATAACAGTATGCTGATCACTAGTGTCTTATTTATTACAAGACTATATTGATAACTGATAGTCCACTGACATAGATTATAAATGCTGCAACTAAACATCGGATTGTACCTATGCATTTTCATGTTCATTACATGATATTCAGTGTTATTGCATTCGCATATTTAAGCACTATCTGGTAGATTTTACTATTTTATCACTTTCTTGAGTATCCCGAGTAATTGTGTTTATAACAACATTATAAATTTCAACGGAAGCCAACTGATATATACATATATGTATACATATACATATTATATTATAATATGTGCAGAGAAAAGGCACAAACTTCATCGAAAGCATTGCTGCAGGCAAAGTATGAAGAAGAAGACAGATGTGTTGAAGACAAAAATCCAAATAATAAGACATTACTGTTTTTTTTTATACCACTAGAGTGGCAAACAAGCATACGGCCCGCCTGATGGAAAGCAGTTACCGTAGCCTATGAACGCCTGTAACACCAGGGGCATCACACGCGCGTTGCCGACCCTGTAAAGATCTCTTCACGCCCTTTTTGAAGAACCCCATGCTGTAGTCTCCTGAGAAAACCTCGACAGGCAGTTCATTCCACACCTTGACCGTACTCGGGAGAAAACTTCTCTGGAACCGCACAGTACGCGACCACTTAGGCTCCAATGTGTGAGGATGAATTCCCTGTCGATGGCGAGCGGTGCGACTGTAGAAGGAGGCCGTGGGCATCATGTCAAACCACTCCTCTGAACACACCCCATTGTACAATCGATAGAACACACAAAGGGACGCAAAATCTCTGCTCAGGCTTAAAGGTTCTAAACCGTCTGTCAGTTTGGGATCGTCGACAATCCTCACAGCACGCCTCTGAATCGAGTCACAAGGTGCAAGCTGGTACTAATCATTATTTTACAAATAATAAAAAAAATTGAGGTGGAAGTGGTTCATCAACATCTTAGAACCAAAGCCAACTGCCTACCCGACTGGGGAATGCACCTCCACCTCACCGAATACCGCAGACAAATAACAATTTCTTCAGGGGTTCTGTGTTCCTGCGAGTGAGTAAGGTCACCAGAAAGAAAGAAGATGCTGCGATGGCGGGGGTGGCGGCGCGCGAGCGATATTTTATGTTGCGAGCGTTAATATGGCCTCGGTAACCATTTCACATCAGGCGGGCCGTATGCTTGTTCATTACCGACTGCGTATGCGGGTATGCTTGTCTGCCACCTGACCAAGTAGTATAATAATTTTAACAAAAAAAAACCGACTCCAAACATTACTCTACATTTACGTATGTAGATACAGGCTGATGATGATGATGATGAAAAAAAATGGGACCAATCTGGAAGTATACTCTTACAAATAAAAAAAAGTTTCTTTCAAATCGGTTCATAAATGACGGAGTAATGAAATAACAAACCTAACAGTGGATAGATACAGGCTGATGATGATGATGATGATGAAAAAAATACAGAACCAATCTGGAAGTATACAAATAAAAAAAGTTTTATTTTTCAAATTGGTTTATAAATCACGGAGTAATTAAGTGAACAGCTGAATTGATTGAGAACCTCCTCCTTTTTTGGAGTCGGTTAAAAAGTAAAATAATAATTTTTGTGACAAAATTACTCAAAGGGCGATTTTTTTTATATACTACGTCGTGTGGCAGACAAGCATACGTCCGCCTGATGTGAAGCGCTTACCGTAGCCATATTAATCCCCGCTGCCAACGCAGCATCTCCTTCTTTTCTGGTGACCTCACTCACTCGCAGGAACACAACAACCTTCAAGGGAATTGTTATTTGGCTGCGGTATTCTCTGAGGTGGACGTACATTCCCGAGTCCCAGCTTACAATTACGCTCCCTACCTCTCTTTTCGCCAGAGTTTCGTTTGTCAGTCAGCAGGGTGCACCACGTGCAGGTGAAGTTGGCTATGGTTCAAAGATGTTGATGAACCACTTGCACCCCCGGGATATATTATTTTTTAAAATTCACCTCTAAAGGAACCAATGGACAGGTATATTTTTTGTACGGGGATAGAAAGGAACTAACGGAATTTTTGTACGGGGATAGTCTAAGGTCTGTAAAGAGACATAGGCTTCTTTTTATTCTGGTAAACCATCCATTCCATCAGATAAAGTTAGCCACCAGCTAGTAACTTGATAGGGTGTAAGTGGTTCATCAACATCTTTGAACTAAAGCCAACTTCACCTGCACGAGGTGCACCCTGCAGACTGACAAACGAAGCTCTGGCGAAAAGAGAGGTAGGAGCGTAATTGTAAGCTACCTGTCTGGGGAAAGTATCTCCACCTCACAGAATACCACAGTCAAATAACAATTCCCTTGAGGGTTGTTGTGTTCCTGCGAGTGAGTGAGGTTACCAGAAAGGAAGGAAGGAGATGCAGCGCTGGCAGCGGGGTGTAACACGCGAGCAATATTTTATGTTAGCGTTAATATAGCTACGGTAGCCGCTTTACATCAGGCGGGCCGTATGCTTGTTCACCACCGACGTAGTATAAGCAAAAAAAACTTGTAATTAATTAACAATGGCCAATCAAACATACAAGGCCATACAGGACCGTCTACAATGGCAGATTAGAAGTAAATTATTCTGTTATAAATGCAGATGTAAGTTTTTATTTAGAAATTTGAGATACTCATATTAATATTATTTATTATCCACCACCATATATGCAAGTCATCAAATGCAGATGAGTTTGGGTTTGGTTTAAAAATGTAGATGCATAACTTAAGATTTAAATTCTTTCAAAGAACTTTAAAATTATTTATTTTAAAAAATATTAGAAAGGTAGCCTTATGTGTGATTGTCACTATTTTATATACCTAGATATACATAAGTTTTGCATGTGACAATCAGAGAAACTGGCTATACAGCCGGAGAAACTAATACATGAGTGATCCTAATAGTTTTATTCTGATATATGATACGCTAAAAATTTATATTTCTCAACAATGTTATCATACATTTATGACTACAACTATAATTACATAATAAATAAAAAATACATTCTAGATTTAAAAAAAAAAATATAGTTATTCTATTCTCTGCTATATAATTAAATTTTTCTAGATTTTTTTTTTTTTATTATGGTGTCAATTACAGTGTAAACTCTATATAATGACACTCAGAGACTGTGCATATTTTGCTGTTACAGAGAGTTGTCTTTAACTGGAGTCTTTATTGCGCATATCAGAAAAACATTTTTGTCAATACACAGTGATTTTCTCTTACTTGCCATGTTTACAGTTTGAAAGTTTGGGAGCAACTAAGTATTTCATATTGTATAGATAACCCATGACTCCTACTAACAACAGTCTATATGTGCTAGCAATCCCAATTTGTAAACAAAAGCGACAAAAGAATGTACAATTGTGCAGTTTTTACTAATTTTGGCAACTTAAAAAGTTCTTTTAATATTTATTTGTTGTTGTTATTGAGAGTAAAGCTGTATAGAGTGTATGGAAGATATGAGCTAAACCAACCAGAGTGATTTCGACGCTTTAGGGAGTTTCACGTTATATGGAGTGACAGTATTTAGAGTTTACGCTGTATATCAAAACACATCTCTCCTCCTCTGCTATAGCAGAGTGCAGACGTTAATGTGCTGCTAGCCTGATTTAATTTTGTACATGGGTAACAAATATGCAGGAAACAAATTTCTCAAAATTATCTTTCATAAATATTATGCATAATGTAATATTGTTGTTTTCTGTACAACGACAGTTAATTAAACATATTCCTACTGGACCTGTATATAACTGGGATGATTTAAACGTAACTATTGTGCATTTTAATACCACACTTCCACTAAATATAGGTTATGAAATTCTACTTACGAGTCAAATGAAGTGTTGGTATTGCAGACCAAAGAAGACGACCTCCAGTCCATGCATTTTCGAAATGGCGATAACATATCCTTCTTTAATTATATATATTTTTTGGATCACTCTTCGTATGTTTGTCGCCAGCAGCTGATACCCAAGCTGCGAATAAATCAGGCCGCTTTTCAGAATTGGGAAAACTATGATGAGGTATATCACGTATCATCATAAGGCCATTTTAGTCTCCACTACAGGAGCACGACCCTCTCATTCGTCCCAGACAGAAGGAGGATTTGGCCTACACTCCCCACGCTAGCCGCACGCCAGACGGGTTGGGGAGGCATGTATATCACGTATAACTGTAACAAATAGACATGATGACTGTAGGGTATATATATCCGGAATATATGGGCAATAATAATAAGTTACTAGACACTTACCTGTAACGTCACATCCAAAAACACCTCTTCTCCAGAGGTTACTCATGTTAACCAGACTGGTATGGCCGTATATCTTAACTATATACGTTATTAACAATAACAAACAAAATAACAAAAACGAATAACAACTACGAACAACAATAATCAACGAATGTAACAAAAAACAAGAAATAACAATATAACCAAGAATTGCATCAACATCCGAAACAAGTGCCAGAGTTGAGAATGATTGAATTGAGGTTAGGTAGGTCAGAGGGGCAAGATGGCCGTCGAATTAGTACTAGAGTTGAGCGCTTAAACGAAAAGCGCTTAAAAAAGTCTGCTTATCAGCGTAAGCAGATAAGCACGCTTATAAAAATAAGCCTTTTTCGTTTAAATTTTTAACAATGTTGTCTGATAATTTGACAAATTTAATATAGCGCCATCTATAATTGATACACATAATTACTGCCATGTCGCGTCGTGCTGTATTAGCTAGCCATATATGCAATAATAAACCTTACCATCAACAAGTTTAGGTTTACTATCGATTAACGTTCGTTTCATTTTCGTTTAAACAAATGCGTTTCGTTGAAAAAAGCGTCAGTAATCCTCATTCAATATTGAACCTTATTCGCAGGTGCCTTAGGATTAATGTTGTTTAATTTTCTTTCACTTTAATTTCAAAAATGATTTTCGTTTAAGTGAACAACGCTTACGCTTTTTTAAGCAGTAGGCTTTTTGTTGTCAACTAGTAAGTACGCGTGTGAATGTTTGCGCCAACGCTTTTGCTGTTGTCGTCGGTCGATTAATGCGATTTTTTTTTGCTTTGCTGTGTTAAGTATGTTCATGCGTATACGAAACTTTAAATAATTGTAAATACTTATAGAAAAGAAATTAGATGCAAATAGATACTGTCTGTGATCGTATAGTTAACGATCATTGGCATTGTCTTAAAGCTGCGACTGAATGTTTAAACGTTTTCCATAAGCGTAGACGCCTCAAGAAGCATCAACGACAAAAAAAGCGTTTAAGTAAAAAGCGCGCTTAAAAAGCGCGCTTTTGATAAAAAGTACAACGTTTAAACGTTTATTAATTTTAAGCCGTTTTTTCCAACTCTAATTAGTACCCATACAGTTTGATAGATAGCGCAGCTTTATATAAAATCGACGTTCTTCGAACATAACTGGCCCTGGTGTGTTGGTTGAACATTGAACGTGACGAATTGCGTCATACTATTTTTGTTTTGTTGTTTTTTTGGAAATCCCCCGAAACAAAATACAAACTATAGTCCACGACAGCGTAAAAAGAAAACTGCAGAATAAATCCTATAATTAGTTATTGGTACGTAATTAACTTTTTACTTTTAACGTTTTTATTCTAACAGCTAATTCATAATATAATGATCGATTTGGAACTGAAATTGCGTCAGAATTTGTAAATCCTGGCGTAATTTGAATGGTAAATTATTGCGAAATGTTTCCCCAGTTCCACAGTTACTGTCCAGAGCTTGTCGTTGATGGGTGTATGATCCAGAGTGAAAGAAAACAATTTGATGATATTAGAAGAGTATTCAGTGAACATGCCTCCTGTCAAGCGCGGGAGACGAGGTGTTAGCGACGCCAGCGATGAAGACGAGGATTACAGGAAGAGGAGAGACAGAAATAATGAGGTAAATACTTACAATAATATGACAATTTTTTATGTCTGTTTGCCAGTTGGCAAAGGCCTCCAAATATTTCACTACTGTTTGTCCCGTGCCACTCTAGTCCAGGGTGGATCCAGCTTGCCTTATTGTCATCATCTGATCTTTTTTAAACTCTTCTCTACTTAAGTGTAAAATAAATAAAATATTTCCTATTCCAGGCAGTGAAGAAAAGTAGATACAAGTCAAAACAAAGAACACAAGAAACATTCTCGCGAGTGAGCAAACTAAAAGACGAAAATAAAGTTCTAGAAGAGAAAGTAAAGACGCTCACTAAGGAACTTCAATTTTTGAAAGAGTTGTTCCTTGCACATGCTTCAAATAATGCACAGAATCCAAAATTCCAGGGATTAGACTTAGACAAGCTTCTAGAAGATATACCAGACGAGAAGGAACGGAAGAGTAAATAGTACAAAGCTGTGATTTGACAAACATGGACATTACTTACTAATGCTGCAATTATATAGTTTGAGTTATCAAACTTAGAATCTAGTGTAGTTGTAAAATTTGGAAATTCAACTCTGTTACTGAGCGACTACAGCATTATTTTGGTGGAACAAAAGTTCCACCAAAATTGATCTTTACATTACAGGAAACTTTCAAGATAGATACATAGAATATTCTTTATTTGCACTATACAAACTACAGAAACAATTTAGTCAGCATACAGAAAATATCCATTTATAGAATATGTATGTGTAACAAGGCAGTCTTATTGCTAAAAGCAATCTTTTCTAGGCAACCTTAAGTTAACGGATACATTAAACAAGTACATAGTATCATAATATCATCAAATATATCTTTCAGTTTCTGGATATTTGCCTGTTGGATTAACATGGTATGAATAGTGCATTTTAAAAGGATTCAAAATGTGTAGTGATTGTAATTTGTGCTTCCAAAAGGACTTTTTACTATTTAAGTGCTCTCCAGAACCTAGTTTGTTGTTGGACATGTAAATGGTATGCCGGTTGCACACCTGCTATTTCACAGGCATCTAAGCTGTTTCAAACTCATAAGGACACCAGAGTTTCAGATTTGCTTGAAGACGTTTCCACTACCTATCATCATCTTTCCATGGTAATTAGCTACGTAGTGAAGACACTCAACCATTTGCATACCATGGTCCAATCGTGAGTACTATGCTTGGTACAGAATTGACAGGTCTCAGCATATGAGGGATTAAATACAAATTAAATAAGTACCTGAAAATAGAACTAAAAGACTACCACTATACTGGGTTTTATGCTCGACTGGAAAGCAAAAAAGATACATATATTATATCCAATTGTGAAATTCTTTGCTGCGAGTATAAATTGTGAATATGTAATTATGTTATTTATAATAAGCTGAGGTTTATATTATTGCCGGTCCAAAGCAATAGATACATATTGAATACATACATGTAAGAGCACCTTTGTTTTGGTCAGATAATATTTAAACCAGGAAATTTGTTACAACCATGTTCCATTATTATAAGCAATAATTGGATGGTATAATTTTATTGAGGGTGAATAACCTTAAAAGGCCTCGTTTTTTTATTATATTAATTAATTAATAATGGAGAGTGAGGATCTTAATATTTTTAAAGGCCTTTATGCAGCATGTTATTGCCGTTGAAAAAAAGTATATGTACCATAAATTTACCTCAAAAATTCTAGTTTTTTTACTATGTTTAATCCAATACATTTAAAGTATTGTTGTTTAGACATACCACATATTATTGCTAAAAAAAGGTCATTTTATTGTTTTAATATTTTAAAAATCATTTTATTTGTTTTAATGTTTTATTGTATTAACGGTCATTATTGTATTATTGCTATATAACAACTTTTTGGACCCTGTTATATAGAATAGATCCAATCGATTCAAATCGTTTATTTTCTCTCTCTATAAAACAGTTTTACAACAAGTGCATAAATAGATGGTACAATTTTTTTAATAGAGAGAAATACCAAGAAACAATAATAAAAACACGATTAGTTAAAGCTATGTTAAAGCTATTTAAAGTATAATAGGAATAAAAATATCACGGAGTATAAGTTTTGGGAAGTATATGTTAACTGCTAGAATCTGTTGGGAATATATAAAACTCGATTTGAAGGTTCTCACTATGTACATCTCCTAATTTGTCATAGTTTGTCGGTTGGATCTATTCTGCATAACAGGGTCCAAATGTAAACTAAATGACCAGCCCCCTTACAACCATCTCTTATTGCGATTCAATAATTGAATAGATTGCTTATTCATAATAATGAATAAGCGACTCTATTCCATTTGAAATAAAGTATCTTATTCATTGGTATGAATAAGCATTCTATTCAGTTATTGAATCGCAATAAGAGATGGTGGTAAGGGGGCTGAAATAGTTAATGCTGTGGTAGTGCACTGCATAAAGCCTCTGCATTTATTTTTATAAATTTCAAAGAAATGATCTTTTCTCCACCTTTTCTGTTTACCTGTTTGTCAAGTTTAGATTAAATTATAGTGATAAAAGTAGTCTACAAACAATCACATTAGATTATTTAGTTTAAATATACGTAATTGTAATAATACTGTTAATTGATATTTATCCTTTTCATCGCCATTGACAGACCAGTAGCACAGGTTTAGACCAGAGGTTCCCAATTTTATTTTGCCACGGAACCATAATTTATTATATTTTTCCTAGCGGAACCCTAGCAGCTGTAATTATTATATAGGGCCTAACTACTAATTTTTTTTCGACGAATATTTTGTTAATTTTCGGATGGATCGTGGAACCCTTGTGGCCCTTCCACGGAACCCCAGGGTTCCGCGGACCACCTTTAGGGAAACCTTGGTTTAGACACTTAACCCACCGCCGACGGGAAAAGTAACGACTATTTTCTCGCTCGAGAAACGTTCGCGTGTGAATGAAAAGTTGGGTATGGCTGGATCATAGACACGGCCGTGTGTTGTACGTTAACACATTATACGAACTAAAATTATGTCAAAATGGCAGTGCTTCACCCTCCCCCACACGCGATGTTCAATAGTCCTTACTTAGCGTAATAAATTCTTTGATCCTTCATCTATCCAGTGGTGTGATTGAATTATGGATGGAGATGATAGATTTGTAGCTGCAACACCAAACTATATCCCCCGATTTTGTTATCATTCGTTTTTTTGAAGCAATGCAATAAATAAAGCAGTGAATACGTCGTTAAATTTGTCGAAGCAATTTTAAAGACGTATTCACGTTAGGCCGTGTGGTTTCCGGCAGACTAGAATAGAATCACTCTGTCTCTTCCCGTGGATGTCGTACAAGGCGACTAAGGGAAATACATTATCCAATATCGATCAGGCCTCCCCAACCCGTTTGGGGACAGTAGGCCAAATCCTCTTTCCGTGTAGGACGGACGAGAGAGGGTCGTGCTCCTGTAGTGGAGACTAAAATTAACCTGATGATGATGATGATGATTCACGTCAAAAGATGCATATGTAAATAGTAGAGCAATGCCGGCGAGACTTGTACATTCTGATAGTTACTAGTTCTACTCGTTTTTAAATTATTGCCGGTGGTGAGACCAGTGCTTAACCCCCAACCAATATGAATATTTTAGTGGTGGATGCCTCATTTATCGAGAAAGACTATTATTATATAGGAAGTAACATCATGTTACAACCAGAGATTATAAATGTTGCAAAAACGGAAACTTTCCACGAATTCTGGTCGAGTCGCTAGTGACGGATATTAATGTACGTATTATGTCAACTTTTGTGTTAATCGTGGCGTCGAAAAGGTTAATATTTAATGTAACAGGTTCTTAGAATAAATACCTATATTCGATCACTTGATGATGATGATGTTGGTGAAATCTTCTGTTACATGTTGGTGAAACTGTTATTTATAAACAAATACAATAAGCAGGGTGGATTTTGAGACGGAGCAGCAAGGGCTTTGCCATTATATTTTATAAGAAGTACAGCCCCCTTACCACCATCTCTTATTGCGATTCAATAATTGAATAGATTGCTTATTCATACCAATGAATGAGCGACTCTATTCCATTTGAAATAGAGTCGCTTATTAATTGGTATGAATAAGCATTCTGTTCAGTTATTGAATCGCAATAAGAGATGGTGGTAAGGGGGCTGGTAAACATTCCTTGAAGACTTAATTTCTTAGTAATAAATAACTAAAATTTTGGCCATTTTTTTGTTGTTTGTACATGTTAAAAAAAATCGGATGGGGATGTGTCGGTGCACACGGCCGTTGGTTAGCGAGTCGCTTTGTGTTAAAGATTGAAAGAAAAAATGTCGCTCCCCGCGCCGCACCGCTCCGCCCGGCCCCGATGCAAACTTGAGGTCTTAGCAGCGAGCTGACTATATACGTTAAATAATGACTTATAGTTATGTAATTATTAAGGTAAGACGATATGGACCAATTCGTTATGGTCCAGTTTTCTGAACCGTATATTGGAATGATTTTTAACATGTTTCACGTCAAAAATCTTTGAATACAATAATTTGTATTCACAGATTATTTGTATACGTACAGACAACAAGAAAATGGCCAATTTACACAAAAACTATTTGGTTACTAATCGGTTCTGGTTTACGTAAGCCGGGTCTCCTCTGAAAGTGCTTTTTCTAACTAAACATTTTGCACGAACATTGAAAGAGATTTTGTCTCGACGTTTGTACAAAATGGCGCAGCACGCACACACGCTCATTCATACTGCACAGACGCCATTATTTATGTAGTAGTAAACGACGCGACTTTTGTATGGAGTGGGCGGGTATGCCCGTACCACCTCAAAATTCCACCCTGTATAAAGCTTTAATGCATCTCTGAAGTTCGTTTCCATCAATGTGAAAATTTAACTATACAATTCTATATTAGAGATGTAGACAGCTCTCTGAGACGCATTTCAGTTTTGTACAAAATGTGTCCACAGGGTTTTTATTTTATTTTTTTATTAGAAATACAGTTCTTTAAAATTATATTTTGTTTTATTTATCGCAGTATTCTATGCACTGACACTGTGCATAGACAGATCTAACTCTGGGGTCGCGGGTTCAATCTCCGTACAAGACAAATATTTGTGTGCGTGAACATGTCAGACTTGGTCGTGAGTGTTTTCTATGTATGTATTTTCAATAATAAATATATTTAAGTATAATATCTACTAGATAAATTCAAGCACCCACAGTACAAGCTTTGCTTAGTTTGAGACTAGATGGCAGTGTGTAATTCGTCCAAGAATATTTAACTGCCCAATGACATCTGTACACGTGCCTATGTGTGCGTAATGTGCCCTAGGGTTATATAATATAAATATTCTTGGACGAATTACACAGTGCCATCTAGTCCTAAAATAAGGAAACCTTGTACTATGGGTATTAGATAACTGATACATACACATTATACTTAATTTTTTTTTTGTAAATACGTATAATACAAAGAAAACACCCAAACCAAGACAAACAGACATGTTCATGCACACAAATGTTTGTCATGTGCGGGGATCGAATCCGCGACCCGGGAGTCAAAGTGGACATGGTTAGCCCACCGCGGTCGTCATTCGGTCGGGGTTGACTATTATTAGACGATAGTATCAGAGTAAACATGTTTACGGTACACCCTCGCCACTTCATACACAATACTACTACATAAATCGATACCTCCAATGAACACTACGCCAACTCAAAACATACACATCCAGATACACACCGCTTATATGAGTTATACATTTACCTAGCGGTTTGTATTTGTCGATTTTGTTGTGTGCCTTATTTCGGCACTGCCCAAGTCTCAGATCTTGATTTAACTAGACAAAAAATTAGTCGTTAATTTGTCGAAATTTGTCGCCCAAAGGAAAAAAAATTGTCGCTCTCCCGTTAAGACCTATAAGGTTTTTTTTGTGGCAGTGCCGAAATAAGCTTATTTCGGCTCAGCCCACTCGGGATCTATTAAACTACATAACATAGCGAAGATATGATTTTCCCCAGAATTAGTCGTCAATTTGTCGAATTCAGACACCAAGTATCAGAATTAGTCGACGTCCCGTTAAAAAGTTATAAGTATTTCTTTGTGGCAGTGGCGAAATAAGCCTTATTTCGGCACTGCCCAAAAAAACTACACCACCTAGCGAAAATCTAATTTCACCCAGACGTTGCCTTGAATTTGTCGGAAATAAAACACAACTGGTCGATGCGTAATTAAAAAGTTACACGTATTTTTTCGGCACTGCCACAAAAAAAACCTTATAGCTCGTTAACGGGAGGGCGACATTTTTTTTCCTTTGGGCGACAAATTAACGACTAATTTTTTGTCTACTTAAAATCAAGATCTGAGACATGGGCAGTGCCGAAATAAGGCACACGATTTTGTTGTGTCTGTGTGTCTTTTATAAATAGAATTCAGGTAGCATGAATCGATTTAGATAAAAAAAGAAAACTATCGAAATTTTAGTTGGCGTAGTGTTCCTTGGAGGTATCGAAATAGTCCACGTCTGTATACGTGCAACGGTGTGTTTTTGTGTGTGTGCACTAGATTGACTGCTATATTCCTCCTCAAGAGAATTATTATTTAGCTGAGGTCTTCTGTGAGGCGGAGGTACTTCCCCAGTCGGGCAGCTTACAATTACGCTCCCCCTACCTCTCTTTCGCAAGACTTCGTTAGTGAGTCAGCTGGGTCACCACGTGCCGCTTACACCTCAAACTTTCACATTTATAACATTAGTAGAAAGTAGGCAGTGTGGTTTCCGGCAGACTAGAATAGAATCACTCCATCTCTTCCCGTGGATGTCGTACAAGGCGACTAAGGGAAATACATTATAAAACATCGAACAGGCCTCCCTAACCCGTCTGACCAGCGTGGCGAGTGTAGGCCAAATCCTCGTTCTGTCTGGGACGGAAGAGAGAGTGTCGTGCTCCTGTAGTGGAGACTAAAATGACCTGATGATGATGAGAAAGTAGGATAGGATTATTATTAGGTTAAAAAGGTTTGTTTTTATTAGGTTAAACAGTTTTGATTAGGTAAAAAAGAAATAATAACATCTCGTAACATTACAATATTTTAATAATAAAAATAGACTTATTCATTTATGTATATAATTTCAATAAAGCTAGAACGATACATATAAAATAAGTATTTACATAAGCTTCAGTCGTTTTGTTCTAGCATTTTACATTAGAGCATTATATTACAGGATTATTACCAAAATAGGAAAATCATTAAAATTTTGGAAAATGGCGGACTGAGTCGAGAAATGGGAGTATGGGTCACAATTTAATTTGTTTTGACTTATTCTATTTTGATTATAGTATTCGACATTTGACAATATCCCGATTGTTTAAATAGTATTCTTAAACTACATCGGGTGGCAGACAAGCATACGGCCCGCCTGATGTGAAGCGGTTACCATATCCATATAGACTCTGACAACATGTAATATAGCGAGTGTAAATCTCAGGCATTGTGTATGTACAACACGACATTATGCAAGTATAGGTCGCGCGGTATTTTATGAGCGCTGACTGAGGTTCAATTCCCACATAGGACAAACATTTGTGTCAATGAACATGTCTGTTTGTCTTAGTCTGGGTGTTTTCTGTTGGAATAAGTATACAAAAATAAATCTATCTCGCTCTGTTTAATAGACATCTGTCCTAGTCACACAATATTGTTTATAATATCTTTAAACAAAGGGCTGCATTGTTAAATGCTCTGTTTGCCTTAGTCAGCTAACCAAGCTATGTGGTTCAGTTGAATTCATATTCCAGTTCAGTATCGTACGACTCCTTTGTAGTAGAACACACCTTTCTAAGAGTGCATAAAATAAATTTAATTATTATAATTTGCACTGAACGAATCTTTTATTTTTGGCTTCCTAACCTAACAGGTTATGGGCCCAGTGTACAGTACAAAGTGGACTTTTAAGTGATTGAAAGAAACAGACTTTTTTTTAAATACGATAAAAAACGCTTTAAGTGGTAACGTTTAAGACTTGTGATTTTTGTAATTTTGGTAGAGAAACTATTTACGTATTCTAAGTGACTTTTTGTGTTATTTTCTAACTGTAACGATGGACGGTTCAAAAGTAAAAAGAAATATTAGACTGTTTGACGGCGAAAAGTATTCTTTATGGAAACTTAGAATACGCAGTTTCTTAAACGAACTTGAAGTGCTGCAAGTAATTGACGAAGAGCCTCCTGTACGCATCAACAGTGATTGGACGAAGAAAGAAAAGATAGCGAAAAATACCATCATCGAATATTTATCAGATTCTTTGCTGGGGTTTGCTAATGAAGAAACAGCAAAACAGATTTTCATAAAACTCGACGCAGTGTATGAAAGAAGAAGTATCGCATCCCAATTGGCATTGAGAAAAAGGTTATTGAATTTGAAATTAGAACGTGATACTCCATTGATAAAACATTTTCAAAATTTTGAAAATTTGATTATCGAGTTAGTGGGTGCCGGGACAAAGTTAGAAGAAGTAGATAAAGTCACACATCTATTTATGACTTTACCGAATTATTATGATGGTGTCATCACAGCAATTGAGACATTAGCTGAAGATAACTTGACCTTATCTTTCGTAAAAACAAGGCTTCTTGATCATGAAATTAAATTATTAAACGAAAGGCGCGACAATAGTATAACAGAGAAGATCTAACACGTGGGTTCATAGAACTTCAGTCTCCAGTAAATATTTCTGTAGCTAAAAACGGAACATTCATTAGTGCGACAAAAAGAGGCACTCTATCTATTACCACTGATACGGGTATGAGTGGATTGCTACAGGATGTTCTTTTCTGCTCAGAAATTCCATATAATTTGTTATCGGTCAAAAGAATGCAACAGGCTGGAATGACCATAATTTTTGGTCAAAATGGTGTACAAATACTCAACAAAGAGGGTAAGATGGTAACAAAGGGTGAGTCTTTGAATAATTTAATTGGTATTAATTTCATGCTTAATAAATGTGCTTTGAATTGCTCATCAAATAGGGTCATGAATGGTAACTATGATTTGTGGCATCAAAGATTGGGTCACATGGGCAAATCTAAGTTCTTGCAAATTAAAACCAAACAAATGTTTTCTGATATTGATCGATTACATAATATTACACCCAGTGAAAGTTTATGTGAAGCTTGCATATATGGAAAACAAGCAAGTCTGTCATTTCATAAAAGTAAATCTAAAATTATTAAACGACCTCTATTTAATGTGCATTCCGACGTGTGTGGTATGATCACTCCTTCGACACTTGACGGCAAAAACTATTTTGTGATATTTGTAGACGAATACACTCACTACTGTGCGACATACTTAATAGCTCATAAATCAGACGTTTTTGCTGCTTTTCGAGATTATGTTGCTAAGTGCGAAGCTCATTTTAGTTTGAGACTTGTCAATTTATATTGTGACAATGGTGGCGAATATTTATCGAGTGAAATGAAAGAATACTGTATGCAAAAAGGTATAACCTACCATTTAACAGTGCCGCATACCCCTGCTTTGAATGGTATTGCCGAACGTATGATAAGAACGTTAACAGAACGAAGTCGAACTTTAATAGCAGGCGCTAAGTTAGACAAGTCGTTCTGGGGTGAGGCTGTGTTAACTGCTACTTATCTTATCAATGTCAGCCCCACAAAAGCACTGAAAGTAGATAACACACCGTTTGAATTGTGGAATAATAAGAAGCCGCAACTTAAGTATTTAAAGGTTTTCGGTTCAACTGTGTATTTTCTTAACAAAAGTAGAAAAGCAAAATTCGATGAGAAATCGTTGAAAGGGATATTGGTTGGTTATGAACCGAATGGTTATAAGGTGTGGAATGTGGTAGAAGGAAAGTTTGTAAGAGTCAGAGATGTAATTGTTGATGAGATTAATTTCTTGTCAAGTAGGCCAGTGAAGCCTGAAGGTATTGTATCTGAAAATACCAATAACTCTGACGAGCACATGTGTAGCAGGTTGTGCGCATCTGATAATATAAGATCAGATGATGTGAAACAAACGGGCAGTGTACCCTGCGCATTAGGTCCACCACCTAATAAATCTGTACGCAGTGCAGATGGGCATACATGCTATGATTCATTTCAAGATAAATTGACTGGATCTCGGAATGAAGTAGCTTCTAGTAGTTCGAGTGTTATTAGAAGAAGTGATCGAATTAAAAATTTGCCTACAGTGTCTTATGATGAAAACAGTAATGATATTTCTGTGAACTATTTATTATACGCAAAGTCTTTAATATGTACAATTCCTACATCGTATACCGAAATTCAAACCAGGCATGATAGGCTTTTGTGGCAAAAAGCTGTTGATGAGGAAATTAAATCACTTATTGAAAATGACACTTGGACGCTTGTTCCGAAACCCGAAAACAGAAATATTGTTGACTGTAAATGGATATTTAATATTAAAAATGATGAGTTTGGCAAACCTTTGAAATATAAAGCGCGTTTGGTCGCTCGCGGTTTTAGTCAAGAATATTTAATTGACTATGACGAAACTTTTGCGCCAGTTGCAAGAATTTCAAGTTTTAGATTTATATTAGCATTTGCAAATCAATTCAATTTGCTTGTTCACCATATGGACGTCAAAACGGCATTTTTGAACGGCAAACTAAAAGAGGAAATTTACATGAAAATTCCTGAAGGAATTCCAAACGCAAACAACTTAGTTTGTAGATTGAATAAAGCTTTATATGGTTTAAAACAATCTGCACGTTGTTGGTTTCAAATGTTCGAACAAACTTTGATTGAAAAGGGTTTTCAATACTCGTCAGCTGATCGTTGTATTTATTTCCTAGATGCCGGTGACATTTCAAAAAATATTTATGTTGTACTTTATGTCGATGATCTTGTTATTTCGACTGCTGATATAAATACCATGAATAGTGTCAAAACTTATTTAATGAAAAAGTTTAAAATGTTAGACTTGATGGAGATCAAATGTTTCCTAGGAATTAAAGTGGAAAGATCACATGATACAGTTACATTAGACCAAGCAATGTACATAAAAACGGTCTTAGAAAAGTTTAACATGAATGACTGTAATTCTGTCAGTACACCTTTGGAAAACAAAGTAGATTTTGACGCTTTGAGTGCAATTGAAACAACAAAAGCTCCATGTAAAAATCTTATCGGGTGTTTGATGTATGTTATGTTATGTACTCGTCCCGATTTAAGCTTTGCTGTAAACATTCTAAGTAGATTTGGTAACAGAAATAATAACTCACTTTGGTCACATTTAAAACGAGTGTTACGTTATTTAAAGGGAACTACTGACTTGAAACTAACTTATAAGCGGAATCCAAATGTTTATAATAACATTCTCAGTGGCTTTGTTGATTCCGATTGGGGAAGTGATGAAGTTGATCGTAAAAGCACAACAGGATACTTGTTCAAATTGTTTGAACAATGCACAATTTGTTGGCAAACAAAGCGTCAGTCAACAGTGGCAGCGTCATCTACTGAAGCAGAGTATATGGCTTTGTTTGAAGCCGTGAGAGAAGCTCTGTGGTTAAAGTCATTAGTGACTAGTATTCATGTAGAAATTTCAAATCCGATTCCTATTTTTGAGGATAATAACGGATGCATAAGCATTGCAAGTAATCCGACAAGTCATAAACGGTCGAAACATATTGACATAAAATATCATTTTTCTAGGGAACAAGTTGAGAAAAATGTAATTAAAATGATTTATGTGTCCACAGGTAATCAACTGGCAGATATGTTTACAAAGGCATTACCAGCCGCTCGTTTTTCGGCACTGAGAGAAAAACTCGGTGTATTATAATTTAATGTTAAAGTTCTGTCTAATGAAAAGTGTGTAGTGTAAATATATACTGCAAATGAGATTACATAAGAGCATAATTAAGTTGACTTGGTCTGATTAGGTTTTACTGGGGTTTCCCTAATCCTGCGCAACGAATGTTGGACCAAGATATTGATGATTGTTTCCCCAGACAAAGAATGGTGTGTTCATAAGTTTGATATTGTAAATAGCTTGTGGTAGATTTTTTTTATTTTTTATTATTATTTATTTTTGAGGGGGCGTGTTGGAATAAGTATACAAAAATAAATCTATCTCGCTCTGTTTAATAGACATCTGTCCTAGTCACACAATATTGTTTATAATATCTTTAAACAAAGGGCTGCATTGTTAAATGCTCTGTTTGCCTTAGTCAGCTAACCAAGCTATGTGGTTCAGTTGAATTCATATTCCAGTTCAGTATCGTACGACTCCTTTGTAGTAGAACACACCTTTCTAAGAGTGCATAAAATAAATTTAATTATTATAATTTGCACTGAACGAATCTTTTATTTTTGGCTTCCTAACCTAACATATGTATCATAATGTCATAGTTGTCTAATACTCATAACACAAGCTTCGCTTACTTTGGGGCTAGATGGCGCTGTGTAATTTGTCTGACAATATTTATTTATTATACATAAGTCAACATGTTACCCGTGTCGGTCACGTTGCCGAACAATATATCTGTGTATGGACGTGTTGTCAATCATGTTGGCAGATATTTTAATTGACAACACACAGCTAAATTGTTAGACAACATGACCAACATGGCTAATATGTTGGTGAATGTATGGCAGCTTTAAGATAATTGACCAATCTGCCATACTGAACTGAGTGCTTAATACGTGTATTTTTGTTCGCGTTCGATTATGTCAACGTAAACAAACCGACCAAATAGAGAAGAACTCTCTTGTTGTCAATTTATAACACGCGTGTTACATATCAAAATTATGTGACTTGTTCACATTTTAAAGTGAGCATTCCCGGTCAATTTGGTATGTTACTCGCGTCTGGTAAATTCACAATATGAAACTTTGTCTCGATTTGGTCTGCTTGTAAATGTTAACACGTTCAAATGTGACCAAAAACCTCGCACTAAGCAGTCTGTATGGTAGACAGATCCGTTTTCTTTAAAAATCTCGAAATTTCCAAATGGGTCCAAATGGCCAGCCCCCCTAGCCAAGTGTAATTCGTAGCGTAACGAATGTTAGATAGATCACGTGATATTTTCCATTCTCATACTAAAATGTTCGATTTTGACAAATGTCACGTGATTTATCTAACGTTCGTTACGCTACGAATTACACTTGGCTTTTGTGTTATATAATCTCTTGGACTATAATAATTTTTTATCAACGTAAATTAAGAATTTTCGAAATACGGCATTTTTACCTATTCCAATCAATTGTGAGGTAAGACAATTGGCTCACTTTTCTGGTGTCTATTTTGACGCTCAATCGCATATCTATAGAAATCATTGAACATCATCATTGGACAAAAATAAACCTACTGACTGGAGCTACTAACAATTAGGGTATTACATAAAAAAATCACAGTGAGCAACGAACAGTTTAAAAAATAAAAGCTCATCGGCAACCCTAACATTGGAGATGAGGCAACCATAATGAAGGCGGAACGCAGTTATCAACATCAGAGAATTATTATTGGTTTTATTTAAACGCTTTGTTATTTGTTATTTTCACAAACAGTTGTTCACAAATAACAAAGCGAGCTTCAAAAAGTAGAAAGCTAATTTCAAGTTTATTTCAATGAAAACAATGTTCTTTGATAATCAAAATACTTCATTATGCTTGCCGTCTTATACCATGGTGGGTGATGTTATGTTAGTGATAGGACGGTGATAGGCGACCTAAGTAAAGCAGAAATTCTTTGATAATAATAGTATGTGTTGGATTTAATATCGACTCTGGAAACTAATCGATTGTTAGTTAGGGCGTAATCGAGCTTGTTGACTGGCCACACTCGTTTCGCCAGTGCGCGCCGTCAGGGGGCGCGCGCGCGGCAGTCGCTAGCGGTCTCTCTTAGCCGCTGTGCAGACTCGAACCGTTCTGGAAAGCGGTTGTTGTGTCGAGTTGCTTTGCCGCGTGATGGCTTCTGGATAGGCCTCGCAGCACATACGGGAGTCTCGCGACCTGGAGTTCGCGTAGCAGTCTCTCGTGGTCGCCCGTAGTTCCACCATAGTGATGTCAGTGATGGGAGACGTGTGGTAGAACCAGCGAGTCTCCTATGCTACACGTTATATCCTAAGTTGCCGAAGCATTTGGTATGAATTGACAGGTTTACTTCCAGACCTTGATAACTCCATCAGCAGAGGAGTGGACTAGGTAATGCTTAGCACCTTCTACCATGGTGATGTCAGTGATGGGAGACGTGTGGTAGAACCAGCGAGACTCCACTGTTACGTTATATCCTAAGTTGCCGAAGCATTTGGTTTGAACTTACAGCATTACTTCCAGACATTGATAACTCCATCTGCCGAAGAGCTGACTAGGTAATGCTTGGCGCCTTCCACCATGGTGATGTCAGTGATGGGAGACGTGTGGTAGAACGAGCGGGACTCCTATGTTACACGTTATGTTCTAAGTTGCCGAGGCAGTTGGTATGAATTGACAGCTTTACTTCCAGAACTTGATAACTCCATCAGCAGAGGAGTGGACTAGGTAATGCTTAGCACCTTCTACCATGGTGATGTCAGTGATGGGAGACGTATGGTAGAACCAGCGAGACTCCTCTGTTACACGTTATGTTCTAAGTTGCCGAGGCTGTTGATTTGAACTTACAGCTATACTTCCAGGCATTGATGACTCCAACTGCCGAAGAGCTGACTAGGTAATGCTTGGCGCCTTCCACCATAGTGATGTCAGTGATGGGAGACGTGTGGTAGAACGAGCGGGACTCCTATGTTACACGTTATGTTCTAAGTTGCCGAGGCAGTTGGTATGAATTTCCAGCTTTACTTCCAGACCTTGATAACTCTATCAGCAGAAGAGTGGACTGGGTGATGCTTAGCACCTTCTACCATGGTGATGTCAGTGAAGGGAGACGTGTGGTAGAACCAGCGAGATTCCACAGTTACACGTTATATCCTAAGTTGCCGAAGCATTTGGTTTGAACTTACAGCATTACTTCCAGACATTGATAACTCCATCTGCCGAAGAGCTGACTAGGTAATGCTTGGCGCCTTCCACCATAGTGATGTCAGTGATGGGAGACGTGTGGTAGAACGAGCGGGACTCGACAGTGCGGTACACGTTGTCATCTATGACAGACGCTGGTGCTGTAGGGTTCAGCTTGCAGCATTCTTGAATTACAGTCGTACCGTCTATTATGCGGCTCCTGTAAATAATAATAATAATAATTTCCATAGCCCATATAACTTTCAACATTTTATGCAATAGTTACAATGCTTGCCGAGACCTGCTCATGGGTATATTGTTCCATTGATCTCCAGAAGCAGGTCACGGTTGGTATACAACATTACATTGCAATTCTCAAGGGGCCTCTGCGCGTTAGATCCTTATCCCCGCGCACGCCTATCTAATGACCAGACTTGACTTTAATAGCGTTAAAAGGAGATACATAATAATAATAATAATAATACAACATTACATCAAACTTCTCAAAGGGGCCTCTACGCGTTGGATCCATATCCCCGCGCATGCCTATCAAATGACCGGGCTTGACCCGTGATTAAAAAGAGATACATAATAATAAATAAATAAATAATTTTCGAGGTATATGAGCGAGAATGGCATTTGTAATATCCAACACATTTAGTGCTAGAACAAACAAAGCTTGTTTTCTTCCTTTACTGGATTCAGCATTGAGATTTCCAGCTTAATTTGAGTGGAAAATATTTTTTTTTTGTATCTTTGTGTACAATGCTCAAACTGCTACCAATAAATAACGCTTTAACATTCTTCTTCTTTGGGTAGACTATGGACCAAGAACTTCAAAGAGCACAATAAAAGGTCAACTTTGTTAAATGCTGGTCCCCGGGCGCGTGCAGCGGCACGTTCAGTCGTTGGGTCGCCAGGTCCTGGTCACGTTGTATACTGACCTGTACTTGAGGGCGGCGGGCGCCAGCCTGAGCTGGTCCCCGGGCGCGTGCAGTAGCACGTAGGAGTCTTCCGGGTGCGCCAGGTCCCACAGTCTCAGCCGCTGGTCCGACCCGCCCGTCACTATGAACCGCGAGCCGGCGCGGGACCCGCAGTAAGCCGCCGATAGATAGTGACACGCCTGAGACGAAAACATGTTACAGAAGACTCAGATACCAAATGAAATATTTTATTAGTAGTAGCTATACGTCTTAGAGCGACACCATGGGACAGAGAGAGAGTGAGAGAGACTTTCCTTTTTTCATTTTCATACAGCCAATTTTAAGGGCTCTGGATTCCAATTTTAAGGGTCATGCATTAACCAACATGTTAGCCGCGTCGGTCACGTTACCTAACAATATATCTGTGTATAAAATATAAATAATAAATATTTCTGGACAATTTACACAGCGCCATCTAGTCCCAAATTAAGCGCAAAGCTTGTGTTATGGGTACTAGACAACTGATAAGTGTACTTAAATACATTTTTTTTTATAAAATACATAAATTGTCTTTATTTTGAACAACAGGTTTTACAGATGTTACAAGTTTATATCGATCCATTCTGTGTTCCACCACTTAGGCATACAATAATTATTAACTTTAACCAAACACTAATCATGCACTATACAGATTTCTGTCATTCTGGTAATCACTAACGCTATAGTAGCATTTATCAACTAACAGAGCATGGAATTTCTTTTTAAAATCAGTAATTTCCTTAATGCCACGTATTTCTTCTGGTATCCTGTTGTAAAACGAGGTATATCAGAAAAGACGCTCTTACTTAATAAAGCCGTTCTCGCAGGCTTGGAAAATATTTTATTTTTGTGTCTGTCACGTGACTTAAAATTAAATAGCTCCATGTTAGTTTTAACGAATAAGGCACATTCAAAAATATATAAACAGGGTAGAGTTAAAAGCTGATATTTTTTAAAGAACGGTTTACATGAATCGGTTTGTTTTAAACCATACATGGCTCTGACACAACGCTTTTGGGCTCTAAAAGCAAGGTGTTTGTCGGTAGTGTTAAAACATTAATCCGTAACGCAATGTAGACGCCACATATCCGTGATATGCCGTCAATAAGGCCGATTCATTCACAATTTTGCTCAAACTGTATAGTGCGTAAGAAAATTTACTTAATTTCGTACAAATTTGTTGGATTTGCGTTTTCCAGTTCAGTTTGTTGTCAACGACTAAGCCCAAAAATTTTGTTGTTTCTGTATCATTAATTTTCTTACCTAAATAATTTATTTTACCTTTGTTTGAATTTGCAGATGTGTTTGGGCTGAATTTCATTAATTTCGTTTTTTCTAAGTATAAGTTATTTTCAAATTGTTATTGTTCAACCAATTGATTATTTGTATTAAAGATTCATTTATATCATTTTCAATGTTAGGAGTATTGTCATTTGTAAATAAAATTGTACTATCATCCGCAAATAATGTCATATGTAGTTTTGTTGCATAAGGCAAATCATTAATGTATATTAAAAATAATAAAGGTCCCAATACTCTACCTTGTGGGACGCCATATCTTAATTTTCTATAGTCAGATTGATATTGTACTTCACTTTTTGATTCAATACTTATTCTATCAATTTGTGTCGTTTGTTGTCTGTCTGTCAAGTACCATTTCATTAATTTTATCTTTGTTTCTCTTCTAAAGGTTGTCTGTAAGAGATTGCTTTTAGCGATAAGACCGCATTTTGTACTTTTCATTATTTCAAGTTTCTTGTATGTATCTTTGTCATATTGGTGCAATAAAGTGTATTCTTTTTGAAAAATGGAAAAATTCACCTGCCCCTACCAGGAAGGTTTGTGTTGCTGGCGAACTTTTGCATCTTATATTTCTACTGTGTGAGTCACAGTGTGACGTCATCAACCTATTAAGTAATTACAATACTAAAGTAGGCATAGCAGTCCATCGTTGCAGATGATATTCAGGTATTTAAATAATAAAAAAATAATTAGTTTGGTGTTAGCTCAGTTGGAAGAGCACTCGACCGGTCATCGAGAGGTCGTGGGTTCAAATCCCACCTAGGGGGGCAGGTGAATTTTTCCATTATTAAAAAAATATATATCTGGCCAGTTGGCCAAGACAACTATTTAAATAATAATAATTTAAAGTGTATTCTATCCTATTCTATTCTATGTAATATACATCATGGTACAAAGTCATATGGTATCTTCTTCAGCGAGAAATTAGGTCACTTGAGTTGACAGTTGACACATAAACTGACAGAGTTTAACAACCAAATTCGTGACGTGCATCATTAGAGTGCATATAATTGGTGGAATCTTTCATAAAGTAATAATACAAACGTCGGACTGCATGGATAAAATAGTCCAACTAATCTCGTTTCCCCATTCAACCTTTTAACCCCCATTTCACCCCCTTAGAGGATGAATACTCTCTACCCTCCATAGGTAGGTAATATTTAGATATGTGACTAACGGGTGTGGTGTAGTGCAGCGGTTGCGGAGAGTTGGTGCAGGGCCAGAGCGCGTGCGTGCGCTGCGTCGACTCGAGACACCAGGCGCCCGCGTCGCGGCTGCCCACTGCCCACACCTGGGATGAACTGCCGCCGAAACCGATGATACGGCGAATTCGCTCCGCTGGGAACATTATTAAAAGATATAGAGTGATCCAATTCGAGGTTAATAAATTTTGCTTAAGCAGTAGTAATACAGAATATAACAATGCATTTAATTATGGAAAAAAAAAAATGGGGTGTGGGTTGTGTCACGGGCACGGCCGTGTGTTGTACGTGAATACGTTAAATGAACTAAAATTATCTCAAAATGACAGCGTTTCCCCCTCCCCCGCAAGCGATGTTGTAAAGTCCTTACTTAGCGTTATAAATTCTTTGGTCCTTCTATCCAGTGGTGTGATTGAATTTTAGATTGGATGATAGATTTGTAGCTGCAACACCAAATTGTATCCCCCCCCCCCCAATTCTGTATTCATTCGTTTTTTTCAACTGCCTCTCCGTGGAAGCAATTTTTAAGACATATTCACGTCAAAATTTTTATCATCATCTTAAAATATACAAATGAGCGGAACTACTGAATTTCTGACGGTGTAGAATAAAAAACTCCCCGATTGAGAGTGGTTGCCACGATGAAACAAAGAAGAAGGATGTTAGCTTACCGTTGGGATGTCTGACGGACGTGATGGGCAGCTGGAAGCGCAGGTCCCATACACAGATGGCGCCACTAGACGTGCCTACAGCTAGGTACCCTGAGCTGTTCGCGTATAGACACGTGTACACGCCTTGTTTCAGGTCGCCTTGGAGTTTCCATGCGTTGCCTGAAATATTATATTATACAGTATAAGTAGCGATCGCGCTATAGATTTTCCAGGGTTGTTTTTTAACATTTTTTTATATAAGAGGGGGGCAAACAAGCATGTGGGTCACCTGTAAGCAATCACCACCGCCCATGGAGATCAGCAACACCAAGGGGTCACCGATCCGTTGCCAGCTTATACTCCTTCCTTTCTTTCTTTCTGGTGACCTCACTCACTCACAGGAACACAAGAACCCTCAAAGGAATAGTTATTTTAATCTGTAAGGTGGAGGTACTTACTCAGAGGGGCAGCTTACAAATACGCTTTACCCTACCTCTCTTTCGCTAGTTGGCAGGGTGCACTACAAGCAGGTGACGTTGGCTTTGGCTCCAAAGATCGTGCTGAGCCACTACACCCCAAAAAATAGTAAATGATAATATTGTACCCGGCGCGCGCAGGTCCCAGCCCACGACGCTGGCCAGCAGCGTGGCGTACGATATGACGCCGGCGTGCACGCCGCCCGCGCACGCGCACGCCACGCACCCGGCTTCAGCGCCCGGCTCCAGTTGCCGGCACTGGGACAGCGTCATGCGGGAAGAGCCACAGTCTTGCCTGCGTACAAGACGACATGATATCTACATTCGCAGATAATGATAATATCCTTCTGGTTCATATGGACGACTGTGCCAAAACGTCTACTTCCCAAATGGTCAACTTATACAATTAACTTTTTCTATATGTGTATCAAGATCTACAATAAATTAGCTGAGGATTTAAGCGACATCTCCAACAGTCTCCTGACAGCAATAGCTGAGAGAGTGGATGGACCGGTCCTCCGACACTGGATGGCAACACATGTTGTAACGTCCAATAGAACAGCAAAATAACTTGCTGCCATCCGAACTTATTTTGAATTTAAATTTGTATTTTATTTCATTTGTATATTATGTACATAATGACATTGAATTTATTTTGATATTATAACGATTGAACGTAGTATAGTATAGTATAGTATAAAAACTTTATTGTACAATAACATATACAAATACAATATTTTTCGAAAAAGTACAAACTTTATCATACAATGGCGGAATTATCCCATTAGGGATTTCTTCCAGTCAACCATAGAAAACCTGAAAGGATATTGACATTTAAAATTTGGGGATATTATAGTAGGCACTGATTATTGAAAGATAAAAGGAATGGAATTATACAAAGTAAGTAAAGTAAGTAAGTAAGAACGTATTACAGTTCGGGAAATATAACTTGACCCATGCGCACAATACATTTTCAGGTCCCAAACGTAATGAGGTACGAGGTGCGACGCGAGGGACCGCGCGTAACTATAGCAACGCGGTGACGCTAACCCCCACGCAGTCGCACTCTACCCCCCGCCGCCCGCGCACGCTCCGCGCGGCCCTAGAGTACAATCGCGCACTAAATTTTCAGTTGTTTGACATTTCCTATTCCTGTGAATTGTGTGATCATAATAAGTCACGACAATTGAAGATGCGTACTTTAAAAGCGACCACGTCATCGATAAAATGACGTAAGAATTTATAATACGAGTTGGAGATTCCGACGGCAGTGATACTGAATTCGATTCCTTAGAAATTGAAAAGACGCAACTCCTGGCCCAAGTTCTGGTGCCATACCACTCGCAAATTATATAAAACGTGTCATGCCAATGAGTGACAATGATTAAACATGTACCTAGTACATAAACTTTTTTTGGTATTAAATTTTTGTTATTAATCCTTTAACTGATATATTTATTAATAATACCTAGCGACCCGACACTCCAGTTTTGTTTGATTATTTTTACTGAAATTTGGTTTTCCGTTTAACTTGCGTTTAATTATGATTTCACTCAATTTTTACACTTCATAAAAAAAATAATTAAAATACGACGAAATCACTTTCACACGACAACTCACATTACTATTTCCCAGGCAACCGCGGAGCATTCGTTTAACACTTTTTCTTCTTAATTGTACCTGCGCGGACGACCACCATTTTGGTTCAACTTATGTTTCCCGAACTATACTAACATTGATATGGACATGTTCCGAAATAAAATAATAATAATTATTATTATTTAAGCAGTTTAACACTTCACATTTAGAGCTACTGTTAAGATTCCTTAATTGGTTTGCCTAGAAATGTTATTACAGTATTCAAGAATATTTAGATTATAAATAAATAAATATTCCAGGACAAATTACACACGGCCATCTAGTCCCAAACTAAGCAAAGCTTATACTATGGGTACTAGATAACTGGTATAATACTTAAATACATTTTTTTTTGTAAATACATACATATAATACATAGAAAATACCCAGACCAAGACAAACAGACATGTTCATGCACACAAATATTTGTCTTGTGCAGGGATCGAACCCACGACCTCGGAGTCAAAGTGGCCAATGCCAACCATTCGAACACCGGGCTCGTGATATAATAAATTTAGTAGTAATATAATAAATTTAGCGTTATTGTTTATCTGCAATTAACATGTATATGAAAGTGTATACGCCTGAAAAGGTATGATCAAATGATACCTTTTGTAATCAACAATAAGAGCTGTTTTTGACGTGTAACGTGTTATAAATCAATGAACGCCGGCTGCTCGCACGAAATAGCACGACTCATTGTCACGTTCAGCATGAGCCGTGTGACGCATCTATCACTCTTCCACTCCATCGGCCGATGTTTTCTCATGATGTTATCACGTAAAATTATCACGAAATCACGAAAAATGATATCTTACCGGAGAACAAATATAGAACCTTCTTGCGTGGCCGCTACCAACGACTGCCCGCCTTCGCACGCAGCTAACGACACCACCGGACCAGCTGCCCGATTGTACATACTCTTGGACCTGTGTTATGTAAAGTATAATTAATGCAGGAAACAGAAGCAGCCCTATGGGGTATAAGTGGTTCATGAACATCTTTGAACCAAAGCCAACCTCGTAAGTGGTACACCAAACGAGGCTCTGGCGAAAAGAGAGAAGTCTGCCTGACTGGGGAAGGACCTCCACCTCACAGAATACTGCAGCCAAATAACAATACCCTTGAGGGTTGTTGTGTTCCTGCAAGTGAGTGAGGTCACCAGAAAGAAAAGTAGGAAGCAGTATAAGCTGGCAAGGGCTCAGCGACCCCTTAGTGATTGATTTCTATCAGGTGACCTATATGCCGTGTGGTTTCCGGCAGACTAAAATAGAATCACTCCGTCTCTTCCCGTGGATGTCGTACAAGGCGACTAAGGGAAATACAATATAAAACATCGATCAGGCCTCCCCAACCCGTCTGGCCAGCGTGGGGAGTGTAGGCCAAATCCTCCTGTCTGTGACGGACGAGAGGGTCGTCCTCCTGTAGCGGAGACTAAAATGACCTGATGATGATGACCTATATGCTCGATTGCCAAGGTCTCACATAAGTTTTATTTATATAAACATATATCATAATATAAATATGTGTTAATGAGTATTCGTATTTAAACTATGTTTCAAGGGTTCTCGAATGTTCCCGTATGTACATGCATGTACTATCCATCGGTAATTCATCGTAATGTCTCGAGACACATCTCGAACATTTTCATGTCATAGTGTTATGAACCTTATGGCACTAGACATACGGGTCATTATTGCTTGCATCGAAGTATGCGGCGACTATTCTAAAAGGTTCTATTCTAGATCGTTCGAGACAGGACCGCGACACTGCTCCCCTCTTAGAAATGCTCGTCCCGAGCATCTTCATTACTGCCGTGATAAGAAGCTAAGCGGTCAATGTGAACCACTTTTTGTGCACCTCTCGGCTGCCGTTAAATTCGATATGTCACGTCATTCAACCGAGTGACCACTTTGTATGGCCCTTCCCATCTTGTCTGTAATTTCAGAGACTTTCCTTTTCGTCGAGTTACGTTGTGAAGCCATACTAGTGCTCCTTCTTCGAAGCCGTTTGTATTTGCTCGACGGTCGTACCTAGTTTTCATCTTTTCACTCGACTGCAACCCATTTTCTCGAACTATGGCATGAATTTCTCGCATTTTCTCACGTAACTCGGAAATGTAGTCGTGTAGAGTACGTGGGTCGTCAGGAGGTCCTCCAGTTAGCAGATCTACTGGTATTCTCAGTTCTCGCCCAAAATTGACACGTGCTGGGGTTACCTTTGTGCTTTCATGTTCAGCAGTTCGGTAGGCCAGGAGAAACGGCGGTATGTATTTGTCCCAGTCTCTCTGGTGGTTGTCAACGAGTTTCGCCAAATGTCTCTCAAGTGTCTGATTAAATCTCTCTACCATGCCGTCGGATTGAGGATGATATGGGGTGGTCCTAGTCTTATGTATACCCAATATTTTGCAAAGTTCTTGAAATATCTGTGACTCAAAGTTCCTACCTTGGTCGGAGTGTATTTCCAAAGGCACACCAAATCGGCAAACTACTTCTTCAAACAACTTGGATGCAACAGTTGTGGCTTCTTGATTAGGTATGGCGAATACTTCTGGCCACTTAGAGAAGTAATCCATAACTACCATGAAGTACTTATTTCCTGATTCCGTTACAGGGAATGGTCCAGCCACATCAACTGCAATGCGTTCCCATGGCGCACCAACGTTATAAAGTTGCAGGTTTCCTCGGCTTCTAGTTGATGGACCTTTCACCGCAGCGCAAGTAGCACACTTGCGGCACCAATCTTGCACATCCTCTCGACAATGAAGCCAGTAAAACCTTTCCCGAATCTTTGTTAACTTCCGTTTCACGCCCAAGTGTCCACCTGACACGCCATCATGTACTTCACGAAGGACATCTTGTACCTTATCTCTTGGGACAACTATCTGAAGATGGAACTCTCTGCCGTTAGGTTTTTCCCATTTACGGTAAAGTATTCCGTTCTGAAGAATAAAACTGTCCCATTGCGCCCAGTATGCCTTGGTGATAACGCTAGTAGGGGCGACTTCGCACCATCTTGGCTTGTCCTCGCCTCGTTTCTTCCATGCGACAATGAGCCGTACATCTTCGTCATCTTCCTGTGCTTCTTTCATCGCCTCATCTTCCCAGGATCTCGATGGGCCCATTCTTGTCAATCTCAATGGCAGTTCCTTTGTATCTTGTTTGGCACAGTGCTTGCAGTCTTCAGGACATGGCCTTCTTGAGAGTGCATCAGCATTTCCATGCGCCTTTCCGCTGCGGTGTTCAATCACAAAGTCGTACTCTTGCAGTTGTTCGATCCATCGAGCAACTTGACCTTCAGGATTTTTAAATTGTAACAGCCACTTCAGGGCGGCGTGGTCAGTGCGAAGTGTAAACCGCATGCCAATGAGATATTTGCTGAAGTGCTGTAATGTCTTTACCACAGCCAAGAGCTCCCTTCTTGTCACACAGTAGTTCCTTTCAGATTTCGACAGCGATTTACTAAAATAGGCCATCACCACTTCTCTGTCGCCTTGTTTCTGCGATAACACACCACCGATCGCTGTGTTGCTGGCGTCCGTGTCTACAATGAATTGGCCGCTAGGTTGTGGAAATCCCAAGATTGGAGTCTCGCAAAGACATTTTCTTAGTTTCTGAAAAGAACCCTCACTCACAGGTCTCATCCCAATGAAATGGCTGCTTGTCTTCAGTTAATCGGTGTAAAGGCTTGGCAATTTCGGAGAATCCCTTAACAAAGCGTCTGTAATACGAGCATAGCCCTAAAAATGCCCGCACTTCTGTCTTATCTTTGGGAGTAGGCCACTTTTGTACTGCTTCGATTTTGTCTGGATCAGTCTGTATGCCTTCGCTGGTAATCACATGGCCGAGATAGTTTACTTTCTTCTTAAACAAACTGCATTTTTTCGGATTTAACTTCAGGTTGGCTCCCTTTATCTTTTTCAAGACCTGCTCTAGGTTCCGTAAGTGGTCTTCAAAATCTCTGCCCATGATTATGACATCATCCAAATAGACAAGGCAAGCGTCTCCAACTAAACCTGCCAGTACACACTCCATAAGTCTTTCGAAAGTAGCCGGCGCGTTGCATAATCCAAAAGGCATGACGTTAAATTGCCATAAACCTTTACCAGTTGAAAAGGCTGTCTTTTCTTTATCCTTCGGATCAATTTCTACTTGCCAGTAGCCGGATTTCAGATCTAACGTCGAGAACCATCTCATACCACTCAATGTGTCCAGTGTATCATCGATTCGTGGTAGTGGATAACTGTCCTTCTTTGTCACATTATTAAGTCGTCTATAGTCCACACAGAACCTTGTGCTACCATCTTTCTTCTTGACCAACACAACTGGAGAACACCATGGACTAGCAGAAGGTTCTATAATTTTGTTTCTTTGCATGTCTTCCAACATGTCTTGAACTTCCTTTTCTTTAGCAATTGGTATACGCCTTGCTCGCTGACGGATAGGTCGCTCATGTCCGGTGTCAATTTTGTGCTGAACTAAAGATGTTCTTCCAGGATTTCCTTCGTCAGAAGAGAAGATTTCCCCAAAACGCAGTAGCAACATCTTGGCCTTCATGCTCTGCGAATAGCTCAGATTACTTTTACAATCTTCAAGCAGTTTAGTGGCTATAATTTCGCTCCTGGTGTTCGACGTAGCTGAGCTTGAAGGTGATTGGCAGTTTCTCATCCAAACAGCTTCCTCACATCTTCCAATAACTTCACCTTTGCTTAGGCTAATCTCTCGGTCGCACAAATTCACAACCCTTACTACAGCGGTCTTACCTCCACGGACGAGAGTTCTTGCTGTCAGCACTTTCTTACAGGTTGCACTGCCGGGCGTATCTTCAATCAGCACACATCTATCCGGCTGATTCTTCTGACTCAAAGGCAGTTTCACCTTTACTTGAGCTTGTGCTCGTCCAGGTATTACGATTTTATTCAGGCACGTTACTTTTCCATTGGGACCGCCAAGTATGAAGTTTTCCTCATCACCACATTTAAAGACACCGTTAGTGACATCGATGTGACAGTTGTGTTTCCTCATGAAGTCTAAGCCTAGAATGCAATCATCCATAATTTCGGCTACGATTACGTCATGAGTATATGACGACTCTCCAACACGTATCGTAACCAACCTTTCCCCTAGGACGGGTATCTGTTGGCCAGAAGCGGAGAGAAGTCTGCATAAACTGGTGCCTTTGCCTCTCCCTACAGCTTTCACTAGATCTGGTCTCACTATTGTTCTAGAGGCTCCTGTATCTAAGGTGATTTTGCAGTCTATTTCGTTCACTGTGCCGCGTATTAGTAGACTGTTCCCATTCCATGCTTGTGAGATTACGGTTGCTGGGGCTTCCTCCGCTCCAGCCAGTACCCGCCCCGCAGTCCTGGCTTTTACTCGTTTCCCTGATTCACGGTAGAGGGCGCAGCATCATGCTTCTTTACCAACTCTTCAAAACGCTGCTCCATTTTGATTAGAAGTGCATCCAGCCTGTCGTTAGTTTTGGTCGGTTGTCTTTCCTTCTTAGGGCACGTGAACTGCAGATGTCCTCTTTCGCCACAGTTGTAGCACATGGGCCCGGAGTTCCTTTTGGGCGGCATCTTGATCTCCTTAACATCCTCCGTAACTTCGCGAAGTTTGTACCCTTGCCGGATATCTTGTCGCACAGCTTCTACTTCCAGGGCGTGTGCGAGTGCTTCTTTTAATGAGGCATGGTGGCGAAGCTTCACTGCAGCCCTAATATCAAGATCCTTGATTCCGTCGACGAAGGCTTGAAGAATGTTGGTGTCCACCATCCTACTATCAGCAGAAGGGTACGCCTTTCGAACCAGCTTTTCGATCTCCAACGCCCATTGTTGAAGTCCTTCACCTGGGCGCTGGGTCCGGTCCCGTAGCTGGGCACGAAAAACGTGTTCCAAGTGTCGTTCCCCATATCTAGCCTCAAGTGCCTCCAGCAGGTCTTTAAAGTCGCTGCCTGAGGTAGGCAGTGCTTCCAGCACAGACAAGGCCGAACCTCTGAGCGCGACGGTGAGGGCTGTCAGGCTCTGTTCGTCCGTCCACCCATTCGAAGCAGCGACAGTCTGAAACTGCTGGCGGTAGGCGGCCCAAGACGTAGTACCGTCGTAAGGGGGCACCTTCACCTTAGGTCCCTGGATTATGCCGACAGCTCCGCTCGACGTAACTCCAGCAGCTTCTATACGCCGAACTTTCATCTCCAGTCCAGTGAGGCCAGTTTTCACATTTTTCAAGTCGTCCTCTAATTCGGAAACCCGTCCATTCACTATCTCTACATCTTCATGTAGCTTAGCTACCGTATCGCTAAACTTGGTAACGGCAGAAAGAATCCTTTGTTGATCTGCCTTCTGTTCTTCTCGCAGGCCCCTCTGTTCTTCTCGCAGGCCCCTCTGTTCTTCTTGCAGGCACCTCATCTGCTTGCTTTGTTCTTCTTGCAGGCATCTCATCTGCTTGCTTTGTTCTTCTCTTATCCTCGCCTGCTCATCCATCATGCCCTTCATCATTGCCATCAGGCACGACATATCCAAAACCTCCGTTGGAAGTTTCGGAGGTTTAATGTCTCCGGTGGGCGTGGCCAGGTGGGCGTGGCTAGGAGGCGGAGCTTGTTGCTCGGTGGGCGTGTCCCGGTGGGCGGGGCCATGGGGCGTGGCTTGACTGGTGGGCGGGGCCTGGTCAGTGGGCGTGTCCTGGTGGGCGGGGCTAGGGGGCGTGGCTTGGCCGGTGGGCGGGCCTGACCGGTGGGCGGGGCCTGGTGGGCGGGGCCAGTGGGCGGGGCCCTATGGCCGGTGGGCGTGGCCTCAGGGGCAGTAGGCGTGGCCTCCGCAGCACATTGTGCCCTAGTCCTCACGCCAGGAGTATCCTCCCTCGGAGTCAGTGGCATCTCCAAATCCCCAATTCTGACACCAAATGTTACGAGCTAGGGTTCTGGATTTGGATGTAAAACGCCAATGACAACTTGCAAGGATTTATTCACGCAGGGTCTGGTCTGCAGGTCTTCACAACACGAAGTTCACACGAAGATTCCAAATCGCAAGTCAAATCGAAGTCCAATAGTATCGCTGAGGTCGTAGGTTATCACTTGTCTCGCAGGTAGATTCGCTCGAAGTTTACTCTTCCGAAGTCCAAACTGAACTGCCTATGCGCCGCGGCGGTCGCTATTTATATCCGCCGGCAAGGGTTCTCGAATGTTCCCGTATGTACATGCATGTACTATCCATCGGTAATTCATCGTAATGTCTCGAGACACATCTCGAACATTTTCATGTCATAGTGTTATGAACCTTATGGCACTAGACATACGGGTCATTATTGCTTGCATCGAAGTATGCGGCGACTATTCTAAAAGGTTCTATTCTAGATCGTTCGAGACAGGACCGCGACAATATTGTACGTAATGCTTACATAATTATTTTGTACAGCCCCCTTACCACCAACTTATTGCGATTCAATAACTGAATAGAATGCTTATTCATATCAATGAATAAGCTACTTTATACTCTTTTCTATCGCATTGGTCATTAATGAAATTGGATTGGATTGGCAAAATGATATTCGGACATTTTTCGTTTAAGCTTGATTAATAGCTTGCTCATTACATTTGGAAGGATCTTTCATTAAATATACATTTTTATCTTATCTAAACCAAAAATTCATTTCATATAAAGAAAATCAATAAAACTAAAATAATAAAAAAATACATTAAAAAAAACGTATTTCTTATGTAGATGAATTGTCGCAAAATTAAAAAAGAATAAAAATATATTAATTAATATATTTTATTTACATTAACATTTGTGTGCATGAACATGTCTATTTGTCTTGGTCTGGGTGTTTTCTATGTATCATAAGTATGTATTTACAAAAAAAAATGTATTTACGTATGTTTATCAGTTGTCTAGTACCCATAACACATGCTTCGCTTACTTTGGGGCTAGATGGCGCTGTGTAATTTGACTGACAACATATTTATTTATTTATTTATAATAACAATGCACGATTACGGCGGTCGCCACAAAATTGAAAACGAAAAAATATAATAATAATGAATATATTTTTTCTTTTTAAATTTTGCGACAACAATTCATCTACATAACAAATAAATTCATTTACAAATGAACTAGGTATTCTTTTATATTATATATTGTTTTATGAAAAAAAAAATATTTTTTCACTTTTTTTTATTTAATATTTTTACGAGTACGATTCATCTACGAAATAAATTCATTCGTATCTAAGCAAAACATATTTGTGTAATGAAAGATCAATCACCTTAATGACGTGGTATTTAATTCTAATTTAAACTCATATGACTATTGCATTGACGCAAGTCGATTGTCATTGGTTAGTTCCGATATTACGTCATGGTTCACTGAGGAATGCTATTTATATTTTCGCCACTCACAAACAAGTCTTCGGTAGTATAGTGGTAAGTATCCCCGCCTGTCACGCGGGAGACCGGGGTTCGATTCCCCGCCGGAGAGAACTTTTTGTTTGCATTTTTTTAGTTCCGATTTTACGTTACGGTTCACCGAGGAATGCTATTCATATTTTTAAACAATAAAAAGCAAGTCTTCGGTAGTATAGTGGTAAGTATCCCCGCCTGTCACGCGGGAGACCGGGGTTCGATTCCCCGCCGGAGAGAAACTTTTTGTTGCAATTTTTTGGATTTTAGTTTTTTTGTTAATTTGCAAACTTTTATTTAGTTTTTCAGATGTGTATGTAACTATTTATATATTTCTTAAACATATATAATAAACAGTGTATATATAGTGTAGTATATTTACCAATAGTAATTCACATAATAATTTCACGGAAGTTTATACCAGAAGGCCAATTCTCGTAATTTTTCTACGAACGCAGATTGAGATTTGACCGAATCGAGATCGAATGGTGAATTGAATAAAATTATATACTTAATTTCATTAATTAATTATTATCAATTCTTGTTGTTGGCAAAGTAACATTCTTAGTTTTTTTAATTTTCACTCATATTTCGATATAATCCCGCCTAAATTTAATTTTGAAGTTACATATTGTGTTACGAGAATACCAAATGTGACATTTGTGAGATCGTGACTGGATCGAAACTGAATTTTGACTATATTTTAATTACGAGAATTGCCCCTCTGTTTCTTGGAGATTTATTTATTGAAAATATTGAATTGATCCAATGAATATATTGATTGATTTGCACATCAAAAAATACTTATTGCACATTGCATTTGATGTGCAATAAGTATTTTTTGATGTGCAAAATAGGTTAGGTTAGGTTTGCAATGTATTTAAAGGATGTTACGTTGAATAGTATCCTTTTTTACGGACTCAGTACAGAAAGGGCCTGTCCCTACATCTGAAAATCGTATCTATCTGGTAGTTTTTTAAAATTCAGTTTCATGCCCTTTTATTCAAAAATGTTGTTATAGTGTTGACCAATTCTATTTTTTCCCCCATGTTGTGCGGATTTTATTATGACTATTATTATTCGTTCTTTTGTCATTTTTTTTTTGTAACTGTTTTTGACGAATTTTGTAATTATGTATTATTCTATTGTATGATTATTTTATTGTATATTATGTAATTATGAATGTGATTATTGTTATGAATAAATGAACTGAACAGAACAAATGATACCAACAGCATAGCACTGTCTGTCAATGGCGCACAATATGGGTATTGTGAGCCATTGACAGACAGTGCTATGCTCGCCACTCCCACGTGAAACTCACTCATACATTCTCATCACTCAATTTATCTAATATCATTAATTTTCTTTTAAAATTATTGAAAGCTCTGATTAACAAAAAATATGATTAAATATTTTTAGCGTCATATACATTTTGTTTCATATCTTGCAAGCTAAATTTGACCCACTTCCATGTGTGCGATTGTGATGAAATTTGGTACACTCATTTGGTTCTCGTGACAACGCATGATTACGGCGGCCGCCACAATTCTATAATTTTCACATTATCCCCTACGATATAGGTATCAAATGAAAATGCAATTTTTTTTATATCATACCTCGGGTGGCAGACAAGCATACGGCCCGCCTGATGTGATGCGGTTACAGTAGCCATATTAACGCTCGCAACATAAAACATCGCCCGCGCGCCGCCATCACCGTTGCCAACGCAGCATCTTCTTCCTTTCCGGTGACCTCACTTACTCGCAGGAACACAACAACCCTCAATTGGATTGTTATTTTTCTACGGTATTCTGTGAGGCGGAGGTAGCTTATAATTACGCTCCCTACCTCTTTTTTCGCCAGAGCTTCGTTTGTCAGTCAGCAGGGTGCACCGCGTGCAGATGAAGTTGGCTTTGGTTCAAAGATATTGATGAACCACTTACACCCTAAAATATATTTATTGCCTTTTTTCATAATCCTGGCTACACAGGAGACACAGTGGTGGCAATGTATGGTGGGCTCCCGTCCCATACGTCATTTTGCGTCTTGAACTGTAAACGGAAGGAATGAAGTCACTTACCTATTGACATAAGCATGTCCTTGTAACTTCGCGGCGTCCCACAGCCTGACCGTGCCGTCGTCTGAGCACGAGCCGAAGAGGTTCCGATGCGCTGGCAAAGTGACCAATTGGTTCACTCGAGCCCTGGGAACAGGCAACGGAAACTACGTTTTTTTTTTGGTTCGTTTTACCCATTGGGGTGTAAAGGTCGAAGATACCAAACACTCGAGACGCACTACACATACCTCTTTCTACTAGACCGAATTCTAGCCCACGTTCGTAGATTCGTGAGTGTATTTTTTCCATTGATTTCAATGGAAAATGTATGATGTTTGTTGTGTTGTATGTTGTGAAGTATGATGATCTTTCCTCAAGGACATGATTAGAGCTCAATTTTTTGCCGATACAAACCTCAAGCATGCTCGAGTTCGGTTGGTGGTTTTGGAGCCTATTCTTTTTTTTTATACCACTAGAGTGGCAAACAAGCATACGGCCCGCCTGATGGAAAGCAGTTACCGTAGCCTATGAACGCCTGTAACACCAGGGGCATCACACGCTCGTTGCCGACCATGTAAAAACCTCTTCACGCCCTTTTTGAAGAACCCCATGCTGTAGTCTCCTGGGAAAACCTCGACAGGCAGTTCATTCCACAGCTTGACCGTACGCGGGAGAAAACTTCTCTGGAACCGAACGGTACGCGACCACTTAGGCTCCAATGTGTGCGGGATGAATTCCCTGTCGATGGCAAGCGGTGCAGCCAAACAAGCATGCGGCCCGCCTGATGTTAAGCGGTTACCGTAGCCAATAGACGCTGACAATAAATCCGCGGCACATCGCTGTCAACGCAGCATCTCCCCATATCTGGTGACCTCACTCACTCGCAGGAACACAACAATCACCTGTTAAGGGTATTGTTATTTGGCTGCGGTCTTCTGGCGTACAGGTACTTCCCCGGTCGGGTCAGCTTAAAATTACGCTGTGACCTACCTTTGTTTCGGCAGAGCCTTGTGAGTAAATCAGCAGGGTATACCACGTGCAGGAGAGGTTATTGAGGGGGCATGTTTCATGCTGTACCTCCCTTAAAACATTTGCAATGATTTACTTGTGTTCGTGCAAGTAGGCCAGGAGCTGGTTACCAGGTCTCCAACCAGCCGGCGGGGCGTCGTCGCCATTTTCTGTGTTATCGTCATTGCTCCTGTCAACAAGACATAAATTTTTAGTACCTTGTCATACACGGATGTAAGTAAGTGTTTTTTCTCAATACTCAATATCTTTATTGCATATAATATGTAGGTACATGTCGATCTTAAAATACATGTTAGTTTCAAGTTATTACATATTATGACCCTATAAGGGTATGGCAACAGTCTGAAGTGTACGGAACGGTTTATTATATGTCATCTAATTTGTCATTTAAAAATTCGTAAAGATTATAATAACATTTGGCTACTAGTAAGGTCTTTAATTTTTTAATGAAGCTTGCTCCTTGGTCAATATCTTTTATTTTATTTGGCAGTTTGTTAAATATTTCGACGGCCATCGAATTAGGGCTAGAACTATGCATAGCAAGATTTGATTTTGGTTTTATTAGCTTGTGTTTTTAACAACCCCTTATGAGAAAGTTCTAATGCAAATCATGAATTCGATCAAACAGCACACCATATTCTCTAGGTGTGTGATCTTTGGCGACGGGAACGGGACGACATGTTAAATTGGGGGTGTAAGTGGTTCAACAAGATCTTTGAACCAAAGTCAACTTCACCTGCACGTGGTGCACCCTGCTGAATGGACAAACGAAGCTCTGGCGAAAAGAGAGGTAGGGAGCGTAATTGTATGCTACCCGACTGGGGAATGTACCTCCACCTCACTGAATACCGCAGCCAAATAACAATTCCCTTGAGGGTTGTTGTGTTCCTGCGAGTGAGTGAGGTCACCAGAAAGAAAGGAAGGAGATGCTGTGTTGGCAGCGGGGGTCGCGGCGCGTGAGCAATATTTTATATATGTTGCGAGCGTTAATATGGCTACTATATATTAAGCGGTTACCGCTTCACATCAGGCGGGCTGCATGCTTGTCTGCCACCCGACGTAGTATAAAAAAAAAAAAGAATTCGTTGCATTACGCATCCGGGGTAGTATACTATTCTGATTTGGTAGCAACAGGGGAGAATTACCAAGCGTTCAGACATTATGCAATTCATATTATTGAAATCGATGTGTTAAACAAACTCATTTTTTGAAGTCCCCAATAGTGTTAAATATATTTTTTTTATACTACGTCGGGTGGCAGACAAGCATACGGCCCGCCTGATGTGAAGCAGTTACCGTAGCCATATTAACGCACGCAACGTAAAATATCGCTCGTGCGCCGCCAGCCCCGCTGCCAACGCAGCATCTCCTTCATTTCTGGTGACCTCACTCACTCGCAGGAACACAACAACCCTCAAGGGAATTGTTATTTGGCTGCGGTATTCTGTAAGGTGGAGGTACATTCCCCAGTCGGGTAGCTTACAATTACGCTCCCTACCTCTCTTTTCGCCAGAGCTTCGTTTGTCAGTCAGCAGGGTGCACCACGTGCAGGTGAAGTTGGCTTTAGTTCAAAGATGTTGATGAGTTGATGAACCACTTACACCCTAAAAAGCTTCATTTGACTAGCCATCTCTTTAGGCGTTTAATGCCTTATTTGCCATATTGCTGTCTGTCACATTGTCAAGAGAAGAAGTCAAACTCCAAAAGCTTCCTATTCCTAATTTCTTCATATTATGTGTGAACAATCCTCATCCTGTGTGTGAGATCCTCATTAAGACCGTAGGATCGCGCTGGATGCAAGCCGCTTCCAACCGGTCTTATTGGAGATCTAGAGGGGAGGCCTATGTCCAGCAGTGGACTTTCAATGGCTGAGATGATGATGATGATGTGTGATGATGTGTGAAAAGTAGAAAGGGGAAGGAACAATACTAGGAACACACTTAATATGCGTGTGTTCCTAGTAATGTTCCTTCCCGTTTCTACTTTTCAAAACCATCATTTTTATTTGCTTCGATTAAAGTTTTTAATGCCTTAAATCACATTAAAGACAATAGAAGCCGGTAACCAAAGCTGTTCATAAAATAATGAACACCAAAATCTAAAGCTATCGCAATAGACGAAAGCAATAATATTAGGCGGTAGAGGTACATGAAAAATCACGGCGATAGCAACCTCAAAGACTTCTGGAATTTCTGTTGCATTCGCGCCGTGAGCTTTCTCAGTTCGATGCGACACGGGGCCATGCTATCTGAAATAGAAAATAAAATAAAATAAATAGCCTGTGATCCAATTTAACGGTGCATAAAACATGGATCAGGTAACTGCGGGTTATTTAGGTACGGTAATTTGGGGTGTAAGTAGTTCATCAACATCTTTGATCCAAAGCCAACTTCACCTGCCCGCGGTGAACCCTGCTGACTGACTTAACGAAGCTCTGGCGAAAAGAGAGGTAGGGCATAACGGTTTACGCTACCCGACTAAGGAATGTACCTCCACCTCACAGAACACCGCAGCCAAATGTCCCTTGAGGGTTGTTGTGTTCCTGCGAGTGAGTGAGGTCATCAGAAAGGAAGGAGATGCTGCATTGGCAGCGGGGGTGGCGGCGCCCGAGCGATATTTTATGTTACGAGTGTTAATATAGCTAAGGCAACCGCTTCACATCATACGGGTCGTATGCTCGTTTAGCACCCGACAAAAAAACAGTCTTGTGGGTAATACTTAGCAGCTATGCAATGATTGTTGACGAGCTCAGTGGTCGAATGGTTAGCAATGGCCACTTTAACTTCGAGATCGCGGCTTCGATCCCCGCACAAGACAAACATTTGTAATGCATGAACATGTCTATTTGTCTTGGTTTGGGTGTTTTATGTGTATTATAAGTAGGTATGTACCTATTTATAAAAATAAAATGTATTTAAGTATTTATCAGTTGTCTAGTACCCATAATACGAGTTTTGCGCTTAATTTGGGACTAGATGGCGTTGTGTAAATTGTCCAGAAATATTTATTTATTTATTTATTTATTTATTACTTAAATTCACTTTCACATTCAAGATAGTGTGATGAAAGTGAATCTAAGCTCTGCGGATTTAGAGTAGTAATGATTTACACATGTTTCTTATATTTAGTTTGTATGACGTTTCTAAGTTTATAAAGTCCAAGGAATAAAGATATTTTGACTTTGACTTTGACTTTATTTAATTTGACGGTGCATTGGTGCATAAAAACAAAGATACGGTAATCGCTTTACACCGAGCCGGCCGTGTGCTTATTTGGCAGCCGACATGGTATATTAATAAATAAATAAATATTTCTGGACAATTTACACAGCGCCATCTAGTCCCAAATTAAGCGTAAAGCTTGTGTTATGAGTACTAGACAACTGATAAATGTACTTAAATACATTTTTTTTTTGTAAATATATACTTATAATAGGTACATAGACAACACCCAGACCAAGACAAACAAACATGGGCATGCACACAAATGTTTGACTTGTGCGGGAATCGAACCCACGACCTCGGAGTCAAAGTGGCCATTGCTAACCATTCGACCACCGAGCTCGTCTACTATATAAAAATAAGTCGGGTTTTCCTTCCTGACGCTATAACTCCAGAACGCACGAACCGATTTCCACGGTTTTGCATTCGTTGGAAAAGTCTCGGGCTCCATGAGGTTTATAGCAAAGAAAATTCTGGAAAAATTTGAAAAGAAAAGCGGGAAAATCTTTTTTCACATACAGCGCCATCTCTAAGGAAATGGATGGAAACGAAAAGATTGAGCCACAGCGAAGCGTGGTCGGGCCGCTAGTCATTATATAAAATAACAGTCTTCTAGGAAAAGCTTAGCAAGGATGCAATGATTTTTTTTTTATCGGGACACATTCCCACCACTGTCTAGGCAGGATTAACAGCGGCGACCGCCAAAAAAGGCAATGAACATTGAAGTCCATTGCAGTCCCGGAGGTAAAACTACGGCTGCCTTGGAACTCACAACGAATTTAATCAGAAGAAATTAGTAGGAGTAGGAAGCTTTTGGAATTTGACTTCCCCACTTAGCAATGTGAGAGACAGCAATATCGCAAATAAGGCATTAAAGCCCAAAGAGATGGCTAGTCAAGTGAAGCTCAACTGCCGTGCACCACGGATTTTAAGTATCTAACACTATTGGGGGCCTATAACATGGATGCAATGATTGTAATTATTTGTATACGTACACTGCACATAACTCGCACTCTGCCCCATTTGCGAGTGAGTTGGTTGTACGGAGCCGGCCTGTGACACCGCGCTGCCGGAGACGCTGCCCGCGGCCGCCGACTGAGACACCGACTGTGAGGGCGCTGTTGGAGAAGGTATCGAATTAAAATAAATAAATAATAAATATTACTGGACAATTTACACAGCGCCATCTAGTCCCAAAGTAAGCGCAAAGCTTGTGATATGGGAACTAGACAAGTACTTAAATACATTTTATTTTTTGTTGTAAATACATACCTTTAATACATAGAGAACGCCCAGACCAAGACAAACAGACATGTTCATGCACACAAATGTTAGTCTTGTGCGGGAATCGAACCCGCAACCTCGGAGTATAAGTGGCCATTGCTAACCATTCGACCACCGAGCTCGTCGAGTCCAAAAAATTAGAAAGGGGGGGGGGGGGAGCACCTCTCATTCCCATCACTGTGTCTCCTGTGTAGCCAGGAAAGCGGAGGATCGCATATGGTGGAATGGTCCAGGAATATTGATTGATTTAATTATAAATAAATATTATAATGTTAAAGGGTTTGTTTGTTTGAAGCGCTAATCTCAGGAACTACTGGTTCGAATTGAAATGAATTGAAAGAAAATTATTTTAGTGTTAGATAGCCTATATTTCAAGGAAGGCTATATAACATCACGCTACCACCAATAGGAGCGGAGCACCAATGAAAAATGGGAAAAAAATATTCCTTTTGAAGGCTTACGTTGCTTGCGCTGCGTAAACTTTTGCAAAAATCATGTATGATGGAATTGTTCCTCTTTAAATGTTCTAAAAAAATGTCCGCGACAGCATATGTCTATCTTTTAAGATTGACTCACTATAACCTTTTTTACGGTAATCAAATTTGTTTGCAATTAACGCATTATTTGCAAACAAATTTGAAAGCAGGTATGAAATTATTAGATACCTACATAAATTATTCACCATAAGTTTTTTTTCTTAATTATACGCTTATGTTAAGTACTTGATTTCGTATGGTCTTACCACGATAACTGATATTTACGCGGACGAAGTCGCAGGCAACAGCTAGTTTGTAATACTCTGACATGTTGGCCGAAAACGACAATTTAATAATTATTTCATTTATTACCTCTTATTAAATATAATACAACAAGAAAGTGTTTCACCTTAATAAACACTAAGAAAAGTCAATGGACATTATTCTTAGACTATAATATTTAGAAGTTTATGTTAAAGTTAAATTACTTATTAGCCCGTAGCTAGATCGTAATATTTAAAGCATCATGCTTTATAGAAAAAAAAAAAAAATACCTCTGACACTGTGTTGCTCCTGCGACTGTCCGAACATGTGCTGCCATTCTGTGTTCATGTGAGTCTCGTGCGTCGTCAACGGTTTGGTCGTCCGCCTGCAATTTACAACGTTTCATTTATAATAATAATAATAATTGAAAAAAATATTATTAAAAATTATGGCCGTGTGGTTTTCGGCAGACTAGAATAGAATCACTCCGTCTCTTCCCGTGGATGACGTACAAGGCGACTAAGGGAAATACATTATAAAACATCGATCAGGCCTCCCCAACCCGTCTGGCCAGCGTGGGGAGTGTAGGCCAAAACCTCCTTCTGTCTGAGACGGACGAGAGAGGGTCGTGCTCCTGTAGTGGAGACTAAAATGACCTGATGATGATGATGATGAAATTAATTTTCATGTACAGACTCGCCGTTTTCCACAATAAAGCGTTCGGACCACAGGGCGGGGAGGTGAATTTTTAAATTTTTCAAAAATATTTACAGTGTACTTACTTGTTTTGTGCAGAGGCGTACATTTTCTCAGCGGTGTGAATGTTGTCCGACATCGCCACCAGGGGCACAGAGCGGGAGATCGAACTGTTCTTCAACACCAACCGCCCGGGAGCCTCGGTGATGTGCTATTGACAATTGCCAAAACATGATAGGTATAATGAGAGGCCGTGTGGTTTCCGGCAGGCTAGAATAGAATCACTCCGTTTCTTCCCATGGATGTTGTACAAGGCGACTAAGGGAAATACATTATCAAATATCGATCAGCCCTCCCCAACCCGTTTGGCCAGCGTGGGGAGTGTAGGCCAAATCCTCCCTCCGTCTAGGACGGACGAGAGAGGGTCGTGCTCCTGTAGTGGGGACTAAAATGGACCTGATGATGATGATGATGATAATGAGAGGATGTCAGATCTACTTTTTTGATGTGAATATGTCTTTAAAATTACTTCCATAGGGAGGCAATTCAAAAAAACGAATAATAAAAACATCGGGGGATACAGTTTAGTGTTGCAGCTACATATCTATCATCTCCATCCAAATTTCAATCACACCGCTTGATAGACGAAGAACCAAAGAATTTAATACGGAGCGGGAAGCGTTGCCATTTTGAGATAATTTTTGTTCAATCTTTTTGTATACGGGACCCCTTTACAAGTTAAAATTTTCTGACGACCCCCTCCTATTCCTCCTCCTCCTCCCAACTTCAACATTTCAGCTGGCTATGAAAGCTTTAAAATTGTTACCGCCATTTCCTTTCGACTTTGTTGACATAAAAATTAAGAAGAGAAATAGGCTTCATTGCAAAAAGATTTGAGTTGATCATTGATGAATTATTGAACCATAATCAGGCCATTTGCATTTTTTCCCCCGCGATCCTTCGAATATAACTTGGCTAAACTTGGCGACCCCCCTGGGGGTCGCGACTCACAGTTTGAAAATCACTGATATAATGTATTCACGTGTTACACGCGACCGTGACACAGCCCATTTTTTAATTAGTAATTTTAAAAACAGTATTAAGTAACAAACTCACCGTTTTAGATTCCCAATAGTAAATAAATAAATAAATAAATATTTCTGGACAATTTACAAAGCGATATCTAGTCCCAAATTAAGCACAAAGCTTGTGTTATGGGTGCTAGACAACTGATAAAAGTACTTAAATACATTTTTTTTTGTAAATACATACTTATAATACATAGAAAACACCCAGACCAAGACAAACAGACATGTTTATGCACACAAATGTTTGCCTTGTGCTCGGTGGTCGAATGGTTAGCAATGGCCACTTTGACTCCGAGGTTCGATTCCCGCACAAGACAAACATTTGTGTGCATGAACATGTCTGTTTGTCTTGGTCTGGGCGTTTTCAATGTATTATAAGTATGTATTTACAAAAAAAAATGTATTTAAATACATTTATCAGTTGTCTAGTACCTAAACACAAGCTTTGCGCTTAATTTGGGACTAGATGGCGCTGTGTAAATTGTCCAGAAATATTTATTTATTTATTAATAAATCTCATCGACATCATGTTTATTTATTTTTACCCTTATTACAATAAGCATAACGGTAAAAATAAAGCGAGTTTGCATATCACTCAATAAAATGCATTGAAGTTACTAACTTGTGTCGAAGAGCCTTGTATTTTAATAAGATGCGCGCTCATCGCCAGCAGTTGATTCTCAACGTGCTCCGTCATACCTGAAACACATGTTTAAAAGGTACAATGACCCGCATAGAGAGTGCGAATAATCGGATGATTGTAACGTGATTTAAAATTTAAAAAAGAATTCTGTGTTTTAAAATTGGAACCAACTTTATAAAAATTATGAATAAACTTATATGACTCCTATAAAGTGCCTACCTAAGGATTTTGTACTTTATATTATTACAATATTTTTTCCCATTCATTACTATTACTTTCCTAATTCAATTATTATAAAGAGACCGATTATCTATGACACAAAACACCATTTTTTTTTAATTATTAAAAAGTAAGAAACTTCATTTGAATGATATCGTCTAAATAAGGCAGATTTAGAATAACTTTCCAAATCCTGTTACACTCTACGATGGAGATGGAATTCATTCCCTATATATACAATAAAAAAAAACTGTACCTACCTTAAAAAACATCAAAATCAGTTTAGGTTTTGTAGTATCCGTCATTTTAGCATATACTGTAATGTTGATAACCGCTGACCAGCAATCAAAGCGGACAATGGTAACAGGAACGGTTAATTTCGATACAATTTAAATTAGTTATTCAAAATTGTTAACTTTGCAAGTGAGTGAGTAACACTTACCATCAGAAGCTAGCCTTCTGAAGAGATTCTTTAGCTGCTGCCCCATTTCTGAATACTGTGGCATTGTGCCTTGCTTCACCTAAAACCGGAAGGTAAATTAAAAAGCAAAGTAAGAATATTAAAAGTTTTAAATGTGGCAAATGTGTATAAGCCTTGTCCTAGGTGAGCGATAAACCGCGATTAATTTTATGATGCAGCGAGATGCGATGCGTCATAATATAATATACTGCCTGTTGAGGTTTTTCTCAGGAGAATATATATGAGACATAGGGTTCTACAAAAAATAATAATGAATTCACCTATTTGTATTTTTTAAATTTGGCTATTACATAATAGGTATATAATCAATGCGACGTCAGCGATGCAAAGCGAACTAAGGTTAAAGAAGCATACTAACATTCTGATAAGCGGTAATCGTTCATTGTTTCTTTCATTAACAATAATATATATATTATTGTTAATGCAAGAAACAATGTATACAAATATTGGTGAATCAATAAATAAATAAAATAAAAGAAGAGCGCTAAGAAATTTCAACAAGGTCGGCAACATCCGAATAATGCCCCTAGTTTTGCAAGAGTTCATAACGATTACCGCTTATCAGAAAGCTAGTATGCTTCTGTAACCTTAGTTCGCTTTGCATCGCTCACGTCGCATTGATTCGCCCTATTACAACCGAAAAGGGATTACACGCTGGTCGTCACAAACGCATTTCGTCATTAACGCAGTTTGTCATCGCCGATCTTATTTACGTAATTGGTCACTTTCGCGATTCGTCTCACAAGCAGTTCGTCACATATGCGATTGGTTATATACGCGATTCGTCATATACGCGGTTCGTCACAGACGCGGTTCGTCGTAACTTTACCTATAAGGACGATTGTCAGATCACGAAAAAAATACTGCTGTTTTGTACAAAAAGTTGTTTTTTTAGTGGACCAAACTCGCCCCCAAGAGGGAATGCGCCAATTATGTAACATGTACAATAGGATCGAAATTGGGTATGTGACAATTTGCGAGTGTGACGAACTGCGTATGTGACGACGTGCGTCTGTGGCGAACTGCGTAGGTGGCAAACTGCGTGTGTGACGAATGGCGTTTATGACGAACAGCGTTTATGACGAATCCCGTTTATGGCGAATAGCGTAATGTGACAATTATGTCACATTATCAAACAACGCAACGCATTTCATCACTTACGCATTAGCGTAAGTGATGAAATGCGTTTGCGACGACCAGCGTGTAATCCCCGAAAAGGGTGTAACTATACGAATGATTGCTAACTAATCCAACTATTTGGGTGCACATATTGACAAACAACTCTTGAGTTAGTTAAGTTAAGACTCTTTGAGTTATCTATTTCAGAATATACTCCACCACACTGCTCAACTGCGGGTTGCCAGAGGCCTGAGTTTTCAAGCTGTCCAAAGGCCATTGACTTGACTTTACGACTGTCATCTAGTGAAAATGGCGGGCTCCGACGGCTTAACGTGCTCTCCGAAGCATGGAGGAGCTTGAGATAAATAGACCCACCAATACGACAAGCTGCGATCAACGTTGCTTGTGTGCGATTAGACAACATAGAGATCCTCATAATCGTTCGTGTTGTCCTGCCCTTTCGGGACGGGGGCCCACCACACATTCCCACCACTGTGTCTCCTGTGTAGCCAGGATTAACAGTGACGACCACCAAAAAAGGTAATGAACAATGAAGTCCATTGCAGTCCCGGGGGTAAAACTACGGCTGCTTTGGAACTCACAACGAATTTAATCAGAAGAAATTAGTAGGAGTAGGAAGCTTTTGGAATTTGACTTCCCCACTTAGCAATGTGAGAGACAGCATTAAGGCAAATAAGGCATTAAAAGCCTAAAGAGATGGCCAATCGAGTGAAGCTCAACTGCCGTGCACCAAGGATTTTAAGTCCTGCCCTACCAAACATTACCTTCAGCCTGGTGTTCCTCCGTTCCCTGAGCGTGTGCACGAGCCTGTCGACGTCTCCGTGGCGTAGCACGGCGTCCAGCACCTTGCGAGGGATGGGCTCCGCCAGGCTCTCGAGGAGCAGCTCGGCGCGCTCCACCTGCATCGAACTCTGCACCCGTCAGTAATATACAGGGTGGCGACGTCACGACGACACGGCATTTACATTACATATGACGAGCTCGGTAGTCGAATGGTTAGCAATGGCCACTTTGACTCCCGAGGTCGCGGGTTCGATCCCCGCACGAGACAAATATTTGTGTGCATGAACATGTCTGTTTGTCTTGGTCTGGGTGTTTTCTATGTATGTATTTACAAAAAAAAAATGTATAAAATGTACTGTGTAAATTGTTCAGAAATATTTGTTTATTTATTTAATGAACCAGCATCATCCCGTTTTATTCCTAAGCCGTATACCAAAAATTTTGTCACAATAAATGTAGTAAATAAGTAATTTGTTAGAAAATTTTTTTTTCTTTATTTACAGTCTAATAGTTAATTTGACTATTTCGTGGTACTTGCTAATGCCAATACTAAGTAAGGTTAAATTTAATCGCCACCCTGTATATCAGTCCGAATGGTCACCGGTTTACATCACCGGACGATGGTGGTCGAATGGTTAGCAACATAATGGTTACTTTGACTCCGAAGTCGCGGGTTCGATCCCCACACAAGACAAATATTTCTGTACATGAACATGCCTGTTTGTCTTGGTCTGGGTGTTTTCTATGTATCATATCATATGATACATAGAAAACACCCAGACCAAGATCACGGCGAGCGTACAACATTAAATCAAATTTCTCAAAGGGGCCTCTACGCGTTGGATCTATATCCCCGCGCACGCTTATCAAATGACCGGGCTTGTACACGTGATAAAAAAGAGATACAAATAATTATTAAAAAGGATCTGCACATGGATATTTTCACTCACTTGTATTAGTTTGTGTTTGAGGTGCGGCCACACCAGAGGTAGTATCTTGCAGTTCACGTCGATTGGGTTCAGTAGGCTCGCTACACATGACACCAAACCGCATACTTCGTGTCTTATCTGAAAACAATGTACTTGTCACTAATATGGGATTGACAAGGGAGTTTTTGGCAGGAACTTGTTGAGCGAGGTTCCGCTTATATACAAAATTTCGTAATGTAATGTAATTTGGCCGTGTGGTTTCCGGCAGACTAGAATAGAATCACTTCGTCTCTTCCCGTGGATGTCTATGAAATACATTATAAAAAGACTATGGGAAATACATTATAAACCATCGATCAGGCCTCCCCAACCAGTCTGGCCAGCGTGGGGAGTGTGGGCCAAATCCTCCTTCTGTCAGTGACGGACGAGAGAGGGTCGTGCTCCTGTAGTGGAGACTAAAATGACCTGATGATGATGAATGTAATTTGATATTCTTCTTCTTCTTTGTTGCTTTACTCTTGCCAGAGTGGTCGTGATAATCATGATGAGTAAGCAGATACGACTCGCCTCACGACATCTCGCCACCTCTGCCCGTTGGTCGTCAATGGGGTACATTCAGGTACCGGGGCGCCTACCGCCGCTTTCACGTGATCGGTCCAATGCATGGAGGACCTGCTGCCCCATGGTCTTGTGCCAAATATCTTGTGTGTATTTTGATATTGCTTTATACTTAATAGAGAGAGATACTGTATTATGGTGCAAGTGATCATTAGATTGAATAAAATTAGTAGAGTATTTGATAAAAGGTGTTAAAAATCCGTTAGCGAGTTGTTCGATTACATTCGAAAACAGCGGTAAAACTGCGCTATCGGTTTTACAGTTGAGTTATTACAAATAATTGAGGAACATGAAACTTGTTGTCGATATTTTTAGCATGTCCCTATAGCCGGGAATAAGATAAAGAAATAGTACAAAAGTCTCAGCCCATACGCAGTTGAGCAGCGTGGTGGAGTATGCTCTAAACGCCTTCGATTGTGGGGAAACCGGTATCCCAGCAGTGGGACGAATAAGGGTTGACGACGACGATGACAAAAGTCCGGCCTAAAGGCCTCGTATCCAGAATCGTAAAGCTATTAATAAGAAATAATACTGAGAATCGTTAAGAGACGGCCTTCAAATAAATTTTCAACACCTTTGCTCGTAAAGCTGATGTAATTCCACCGGTTTTAAATATGTAAAGCGGGTCATAAAAAACGCGTGTGTTATCAAAGCAAATAGTTAAGTTATAGTCCATACAAATTCCATAACAGTATTATTTGCCATTTCGCGCGCTGTTGCTATTCAAATTTCGAACTAATCGCCGCACGGTGCCAATCAGTAGGCAGCGCTAGCGCGCTGTTAAAATGGCGGGAAAGCAACAGTGTGCATTCACAGATTGAGTTTATTTAAAATAAAAAAAATCAGTTTATTCGGTAATTTAAAAACTTGGCTGCATGCTCTAAAGTCTTTGCCAACATTTTCACGCAGCTACGGCAGAAAATAATCCTCGCACCATTTTTCTCAAATTTTCTTTTCTTTGTACTTGTATTGTGAATATCTAAAAATGACAACTTTCAATAATGAGGAAGAGCAATATATTACTTCAACTCCACCGGATATACTAACAGAAGCGCGAACCGCATGCGACAGCTTGCTGCCGTCAATATCCAAGGACAGATACATAACCACGTATGAAAATTTCTTGAAGTGGAAAAACATGAATTTTTTTTTCTATTTCCTCGCAAATGTGTTGAAAAACGTCGTACGATATACGTGCGTATTGGTTATAACATGCTCGGCTCAAATACGCCCTCGCCTTCGGCTCGGGCTGAAATTCCGCCTCGCATGTTATAACCATCATAACGCACTAATATCGTAATGTACTATTATAGCTTTCATCGCGTTTACAACTTGGTACGGGACTAGATGGCGCTGTGTTAAGGAGGGTCTTTTGGCAGCACTGTAGCGTAGGGTCCAATCATTTGTCAATTCATAGCATGTTGTCAAATGTCTTGTTGACGTCTTGTGTTGTCTTGTCGTCTTAAAGTTTCTCTGTCAAAAAATTCAGTAGATTTTGACAATCTGGACCCGACGCCTACCTAGCGACATCTAATGTCAGAAAAAATATCAAACATCCCCATTGTCCAGAAATATTTATTTATGTATATTTGCAAGACTCACCCATAAGTTAGGATGTGCCAAGTAGACGGCGCTTTCCGCCACTAAGTCACATAGCGCCTGTTTGGGTAACAAGCCCAGCTCAGCCAGGCTGCTCGTAGCTCGCAATGCCTTCGCGATAATCCACTCTGATTGGTCGGTTAACCCCTGGAAATCCAAAGTGCAAAATTACGTTAATAAAGACTTTTCCTTAGTTCTTAAGTCCATATATGTTACTTCTCGTTAATGAAGTTTTTTAATGAAGAAATAATTATTAAAAATGATTCAGTAATTTAAGTTTGTTGGTTGAAATTTAAATAGCACAGCTTTCTGCACAAGATGTACCAATATTATATCAAAATCTGTCAAAATAATACAATATATATTTTTTTTATACTACGTCGGGTGGCCGACATGCATACGGCCCACCTGATGTGAAGCGGTTACTCTCAAGGCTAAATTGACAGATACTACAAAAAATAAACTGATTTTGATGTTTTTTTAAGATATATTATTATTGTTATTATGTTATGCCCGCCTGATGTGAAGCTGTTACTTTCAACATGAAATATCGCACGTGAGCCGCCAGGCAGATGTGAAACATCGAAATAATAATTCTGTAATACGAGTATATTTATAATATGACTGCTCGAGAGATCGTCGAATTTCGTGGGGAGAGGGTCGTAGAGTTGTGAGCACGTGGCGACGTGTTGACACGCCAACAACCGGCCTGTCCCTCATTAAATATGTTACAACATTAGAAATATTATAATAACCTGTTGCAGTAGAGGCACGAGTATAGGCGCGGCGTGCTGGCCCACGTAAGAGGCGACCCCTACAACTCGCTCGAAGAAACACCCTCGCAAAGCCACCTCCTCCTTATCGTTCAGGAACGTCACCATGTGGGAGAGGATCACGTCGTTGGCTATATGTAACATTACATAAAAATGATTTTTTTTAATACTACGTCAGGTGGCATATGACGCCCCCGCTGCTAGGGAATGCAATCTCGTTCTCACGAGATCTCGCGCGGGGCGACGGCGGGGCCCGAGGTAGCGGTCGGGGGACGAGGTCTAAGAGAATCTGAGCGAGACCTCGTCCCCCGACCGCTACCTCAGGCCCCGCCGCCGCCCCGCGCGAGATCTTGCGAGAATGAGATTGCATTCCCTACCCGCTGCCAATGCAGCCAATCCTTCCTATTCTGGACTCACTCACACGCAGGAACATAACAACCCTCAAGGGAATTGTTATTTAGCTGCGGTTTTCTGTTAGGTGGAGGTACTTTCCCCAGTTCAGCAACACCTAGGGGTCGCCAATCTGTTGCCAGCCTATACTCCTTCCTTTCTTTCTAGTGACCTCACTCACTCGCAGGAACACAACAAACCTCAAGGGAATTGTTATTTGGCTACGGAATTTTGTATGTGAGGTGAAGGTTGTTGTGAGCTATTGTTTGCATGGACTATAAGTAGGTTCTAATGAAAGAAAAAAATAAGAATTTTCCGCAGAAAATTTAAAAAAACTGAACGTCCTTGTTAAGATTTCTAATATATCTTTATGTCGTTTGACAGAACTGTCAGTCACTTGACAGATTGCGCGAAACTAATTCGAATTCGATATCCATTGTTAAGAAGACTTCGTCGGTCGGTTCAGCTACTTACCATTAAATTAACGTTATTTGACAATTTATTTACCTTTTTGTTTTCCAAAAAATATGCAAAGCTTCGTGATGCCATTGTCGACTAGAGCTCGCTTCACCACCGCTTGCGAGTCCGTCAGCAAATACGATACTGTAGAGCGGACCTACAAAAGGTCTACAGTAAAAAAAAAAATAATCTAGGTTGTTAAAATTATCTGCAGCCATTATAGGGCAGGAACTCGATGGCGCCGTTGCGCATGTCAGTCTAATTGAACACGCAAGTTAAGCAACCTCGACCATAGCCTGTCCATGGATGGGTTTATTTATCTCGAGCTCCTGCTTCGGACAGCACGTTAAACCATCAGTCCCGGCTATTGTCTGTATAGATGACGGTCGTTAAACTAAGTCTTTAGACGGCTTGAACACATTGGGGGCCGTCCATTAATCACGTGAGGTTTATTTTTGCATTTTTAACACCCCCCCACCCCCTTGGTGATACTTGGTGAGGTGTGAGGCTACCCCCCCCCCCCCCCCTCAAATCACGTGTATTTTTGTATTTACAAAGAATCTTAAAATTTTCAGAATATTAATAAGGATTTTTGTTACACCAATAAGGTGACAAACAAGCATACGGTCCGCCTGATGGAAAGCAATTAAAAAATAAATACACGTGATATCTTACTACACCCCCCCCCCCCCCTCCCCGCTTGTGATGTTTCGTGATTTTTGCCGAACCCCCTCCCCCCTCTTTCGAGCCTCACGTGATTAATGGACGGCTCCTTGGTCTCCGCCAACCCACAGTTAAGCAGCATGGTGGAGTATGCTTTAAACCTCTTCAATTGCAAGGTGACCCATAACCCAGCAGTGGGATAGATAAGGGTTCACGACGAGTTTTCTCTGGTAAACCAATTAAACTTTAAATGATATATTCGTTAAACGTTAAAATAATAGCAAAATTGACTTTACGTCTATGTACATACCATTTCATGCAACGCTGATAGTTCTGTCTCATAATTTATATTGGCAGCTTCTTTGTCTACCATGTTCTGTGTCTGGTCGAGGAATCTCACTGCAGTTTCCGCTAATTTAGCTGGAAAATAAAATATAACCAATTAAAGATAATAGTTCACACACCAAACAACTATATACTTCACTGCCCGTAAGCTAAATCATCATTATCAGCAGTGGCGGATTAAGACTTTCTGAGGCCCTAAGCATAGAGCTCATGTGGGCCCTCTGTAGTTTGAATTTGGAAGATAGGAATCCTTACTAATATTATAAATGCGAAAGTGTGTTTGTTTGTTTTTGTCCGTCTCATTTCTCATTGGTCATGGCTCAATTTTTTTATTAGTATATAACCTGCACGTGCTTATGCTTATACGTTGATCCGCCACTGATTATCAGCCTGTATTTACCCACTGCTGGATAGGCCTTTCCCAATGCTTTTCACCATATGCGATCCTCCACTTTCCGCAACCAACGGCTATCAGCCACTTTTTTGAGGTCGTCTGTCCATCTAGAGCATCCAATAGTGAATTAGAAATAAGCATTTTAACAAGAAAGAAGAACAGTTTCCCTATTTAATCAATAGATGGCGCTATAAAGATTTTTTTTCGATCCTGCATCGCGTAATTAGCAAAATTCTTAAGCAAAAAAAAACTAAGGAGGTAAAGGTTTTTTGTACAACTTTACGTCTTAGATATTTGAGAGGGAATAAAGAGCAATTTTCTCTAGGTACTGCTAAGTAGACATTACAAAGCAAGCGTAGAATAATAGTAGTTTATACACCAAGGGGCGTAAGGTACAAATTACATCACGAGTGAGCATTGTACGGCTACGAGTGATGTAATTTGAGCTTAACCCCGAGTGATGTATACTACTTTATACTATTGTTGCAAAAAATATAAAAAAAAGTATGGCACATACTATTGAGCATATATGTTTCTCGACTTTCCAGAAATCTCAATAATTTCTTAGAATTTTTCCGAGTAAATATTTGAAAATCACTGTCATTTACAATAAAATTAATTACTACTTATTATATTGCAATTCACATGCTTTGTATATCTCAATTTTGTAAATTGATATTGTAGAACTATTTTAATGTTGAATCGCGACTTCTCGAGTAAAATATTTTCAATATTTTTTTCCACATCTACAGGATCAATATTTGACTTCCAAAACAGTTCTATGTAAAAATGGTTTCTTTTCTGATGGACAGAACGCTTCAGCCCCCCTAGCCAAGTGTAATTCGTAGCGTAACGAATGTTAGATAGATCACGTGACATATGTCAAAATCGAACATTTTAGGACCACCGAGCTCGTCCATATGAATCCAGATATTATTTATTGCATAACAACAGCACAACAACAACAACATTTTTTAATCAGCAATTTAAAGAAAAGTATAAAGTTAGGTAAAAAACTCACTGTTCCCCAATAATGTTAAAATCCGTGGTGAACGGCAGTTGAGCTGCACTTGACTAGCCATATCTTTAAGCTTTTAACGGCTTATTTACCATATAGGTTAGTTACCGATGTCTACTAGAGACCCCTTGCACACTGGGTAGGAGTTCGACATACCTACGCCGTCGTCCTCTCGATCGCGTAGGATGCAGTAACCTATTATCCATAAAAAAAAATATATAGTTACCGATGTTGTTGGCGTACGCGATCCGCACGGGCACGGCGGAGTCTGTGGCGCGCGCGGCCAGCTCGGGCAGGATGTACTCGGGGAACACGTTGCAGTCGGGCGGCGGCAGCGCGCGGGCCAGCCGCACGCAGCGCGCCGCCGCCGGCACGGCCGCCGCGCGCACGCGCGCCGCGCTGTCGTGCGACAGGTGGATCTGAACCACACAGTAACGTAATAAACATCTGGACGGTGCAGTCGGGCGGCAATAGCGCGCTACTGCCGGGATAGCTGCCACGCTGTCGTGCGACAGGTGGATCTACACCAAATAATAACGTAATAAACATCAACAACATCAACAATATTTTTTGACTAGGATGTCATCTTCCATCTTCGGTACTCGTTCGGTTCGAGATTAAAGTATTATGTCAGTAGATAGTTAATTGATTCAGGTGTTATTTTGCGGAAGTCAAATTTACAAGCAATTTGATCTACACTACTTTGCGTGCTTCCGCCACCAATTATTGGTGTCGGAAGCACGCAAAGTAGATCAAATTGCCTATTGTGTCAGTGATAGTCCGCGGCGGCCATCGCGCCATTAGCGCGGTGCGTGCGGTAGGCCCGCGCGCTGTTGCCGCCCGACTGCACCGTCCTGAGTGCTTAGTGCGAGTTTTTTGTTCGCGTTCGATCATGTCAACGTAAATAAACCCAGCAAATAGAGAAGAACTCTCATGTTGTGAATTTATAAGACGCGTGTTACTTATCAAAATTATATGACTTCCTTGCTCACATTTTGAAGTGAGCAACCCGGCTAATTTCATTTAATTTTAAAATTTAATTCACAATATGAAACTTTTTCTCAATTTTGTCGGATTGTGAACGTTGATACTTTCGAATGTGACCAAAAAACTCGAATTAAGCACTCAGGACAGTACAGTCAGGCGGCAACAACGCGTGGGTCTGCTGCATCAACGTGCTACTGGCGGGATGGCCGCTGCGCTGACCACCACCACAAGTAGGGCTTACAATTAGACTAGGAGCACACCCCGGCCACTCCATACAAATGTCGCGTCGTTCACTAATACATAAACAATTACAGAGCGGCAATGAGCGGGTGTGCGTGCGGCGCCAAACAAACAAACCTCCATCAGATCCAAATAATTCAGATATTTTCTTCGTGAACTTCGGAGACAAGTAATGGGTGAACAAAAAGGGTTCCTTAATAAAACAAATACTTACAATATAAGGCAGTATCCTATCCAAAATGGTTTCCGAGCTGGAGTTCTCACAGAGCAGCTGCAGTATCTCCAGCGCGTACAGCTTTGACGTACAGTGATGGAGTCCTCTGATACATGACGTCACCAACGACGTTATCAGTATTAAACCTTCGTTGTCCTGAAATAATTGGTTCCGTATATTATACGCGTATGTCTAGAAAAGAGGGGGTGAGATCACTTATCGTTTCCATCCCGTATATATAAAAAAACCATAGACATTATTTTTATTAAAATAGCTTTACGGCTCTGGAATCAATGTCTTTTTGAGCCCTTCTTTACATTATTTCTTTATCTTTTTCCCGGCTTCAGAGACATGCAGAAAAATATTGTCAGGAATCTTCTTTCATTACTTGTAATAAAACTGCAGTAAAACCGTTTTTTTTTTTTTTCTGCTGTTTTGCACGACTTCTTGGAATGTCTCGGCAGCCCCGATTCAAACACTTTTAATCAAAGATTCTACTAATTTTATGCACTCAAATTATTACTTGCACCATAATACACTATTTCTATTATGATCAAAATCATTATACATTAAATTACGAAAATTTGTTTAAAAGCACAACCGCGCTCATCAAATTTGCGCCAAAAACTCCAAAACCATAGACATATATATGTTATGGTCAATGTAATAAATTAGTTATTATTCATACTGACCAATACTTCGTCAATGTAATATAACATGTTTTGGTTAGACTTGAGTTGATTTTTGGTTAGGTTAGGGTTTTCTTGTGTATTGTCATCGGAAATAGGAGCTCCGTCAACCTATATGATGAATGATGTGGAGCCAAGTAAGCTTAATTATTAATAATTGACAATTTATTATTTTGGTCAGCAATTATAAATAATGACTAATTTATCACATTAACTATAACATACATTTGTGTAAAAAAAACTACATACCTGTACCACAGAACTGTGAGCGTTATCATCCTCATCATCATCATCCGCCATATTGACTGCCATAACTTTAAATCCGTCTTTTCTCAACGTCTCTATATTGTTTGTGGTCTGATTGTCTGTGGTTTCATCAACTAGATCTTGATAGTTTTTGGTGTCGGATGGCTGCGTGAATATTTTTATGATGTTCTTTATGTCTTGATGGATCCGGAGTATTTTGTCGTCGGCGGGTAATATTGGTTGAGCAGAGAATATCAGCATGTAGGATTGGAGGAATGAGTAGAAATATTCTGGGAATAACCTGTGGGTATAGGGTTGATTTCAGAAATTAAAACCGTAAAAAAGTTAGTTTATATAACTGAAAAAAGTTTTATAAACCAACTTTTTAACTAACTTGTTATTGCGCTTGTCAGCGTAATCCAACACGCAAGTTAAGCACTAAGGACGAACTGACTAAACGACGACTGTAGCCTGTTCATTGATGGGTTCATTTATCTCGAGCTTCTCCGTGCTTTCGGAGTGCACGTTAAGCTGATTTCATTAGATGAGAGTCGATAAGCCAAATCAGTGGCCTCTAGGCGGCTTGGAAACACTGGACTCCACCAACTCGCAGTTGAGCAGCGTGGTTGAGTACGATCTAAACCCCTTCAAATGGGGGGAGACCCATATCCCAACAGTGGGAAGTAAAGGTTACGACGACCCCATACAAATGTCACGTCGTTAATATTCCATAAACAATGACGTCTGTACAGAATCTGGATGAGCGTGTGGTGCGTGCGGCGCCATATAAACTGTTCCAGATTTGTCTCAGAGGGGAGGTGAGGTCGACACGAGAGAGCGGCAGGGAGTGGCCATACTGTACGTAGTAATATTACTTATGCTGTGGCGTTAGGTGTCATATTTAGTTTTGAAAGTCAGTTTTTTTTATACTACGTCGGGTGGCAGACAAGCATACGGTCCACCTGATGTGAAGCGGTTATCGTAGCCATATTAACGCTCGCGACATGAAATATCGCTCGCGCGCTGCCACCCCTGCTACCAACGCAGCAACTCTTTCCTTTCTTCCAAAATGGTTCTGTGTTCCAAAAAGTTTGCGAACCGCGAGTCTAGATACATTAAAATGGTATTATTCTACTTACTTTCCCTTCGCCTCATCCAAATAAAGCTCAGCGCTTCGTCTATCCCTAGGGTTCCTTTCAGTCATGGAGTGCAGGAGGACTCGCAAGTGTGGGTCTGAACCTTCCGGTAGGGTCATAGTGGAGGGACGATCTTCGCCGTTCCGGTAGGCCAATAGACCAGGCAGGTCTAGAGCTGGAGTACCGTCGTTCCATAGCTCTAGTAAGGCACATCTGTACAGAAAACAAATTAAGTAATTAACTAGCTATACATGGCTGCGTGAAAATGTTTATCCAATTTTTTTTTATACTACGTCGTGTGGGAGACTAGCATACGGCCCGTCTGATGTGAAGCGGTTACCGTAGCCATATGAACGCTCGCAACATAAAATATCACTCGCGTGCCGCCACCCCCGCAGCTATCGCAGCATCTCCTTCCTTTCTGGTGACCTCACTCACTCGCAGGAACACAACAACCCTCAAGGGAATTGTTATTTGGCTGCGGTATTCTGTGAGGTGGAGGTTCATTCCCCAGCAGGGTAGCTTACAATTACGCTCCCTACCTCTCTTTTCGCCAGAGCTTCGTTAGTCAGCAGGGTATGCCGCGTGCAAGTGAAGTTGGCTTTGGTTCAAAGATGTTGATGAACTACTTACACCCCAAAAACAAAATACAAAATAAATTATTAGGTTAACTTAATAGGATAACATTTAAACAGATGTTATTGTAAAATACATCACCAGCCATTATAAAATAGCATGCAAATGGAACTTAATTTTAACCTAATTAAAAATAAAATTGACAAATTAACATTAAATTTGTAAGTAATCATACATCACTAGTCTATTAATTAAATTATTGTAAAATAGCATTCAAATGTAATTGGGATTAAACTGAACTTAATTAAAAATGTAAATAATATAATTGATTGAAAAGTCAACTTTGTATTTAAAAATAATTCATCATCAGGTCATTTTGGTCGCCATTACAGGAGCACGACCCTCTTTCGTCCGTCACAGACTGGAGGATTTGGCCTACACTCCACACGCTGGCCAGACGGGTTGGGGAGGCCGGATCGATGTTTTATAATGTATTTCCATTAGTCGCCTTGTACGACATCCACGGGAAGAAACGGAGTGACTCTATTCTAGTCTGTCGGAAACCATACGGATAGACTAGAATAGAATCACTCCGTCTCTTCCCGTGGATGTCGTACAAGGCGACTAAGGGAAATACATTATCAAACATCGATCAGGCCTCCCCAACCCGTATGGCCAGCGTGGGGAGTGTAGGCCAAATCCTCCTTCTATCTAGGACGGACGAGAGAGACTAAAATGACCTGATGATGATGATGATAAGTCAAATATTATAACATAAATAAGTTACTCACCCTGCCGAAAATATATCCATGCTAGGAACCAATTCACCGACTTTGCAAGGAGATTCGCTCAATAGTAAACCCCCAGATCTGTCGTCACCCTGTATAATAAACAATAAGACTGCTATTTAATATACAGTATATTAATTAACAGCACGGAGAGAAGATATTCAATAATTGATATATAAAGGGACCTTTATATATCAATTATTGAATATCTTCTCTAGCAATAGTGTTAGATACTCAAAATCCGTGGTGCACGGCAGTTGAGATTCACTTGACTAGCCATGTCTTTAGGCTTTTAATGCCTTATTTGCCATATTGCTGTCTCTCATATTGCTAAGTGGGGAAGTCAAATTCCCCAAAAAGGTTCTTACTCCTGCCTATTTCTTCTGATTAAATTCATTGTGAGTTCCAAGGCAGCCATAGTTTTACCCACGGGACTGCAATGGACATCACTGTTCATTCATTTTTGGTGGTCGCCGCTGTTAATCCTGGCTACACAGGAGAAAACACCCCCAGACCCTTTGGTCTGGGGGTGTAATTCTCTAGACTTTTCTAGAGAATTGATAGATAAATAAGCTCATTTATGTATGAAAATCACAAACATACAAACATTTTTTAGAGTACTTTCACTAAATTCCACCCTGTATATTATTTATGATCATTACATCAAACTTATGCTACTTCTGTAATAAGGGTCCTCATTTATTTATTCTTTAAAAAATATATCTTGTATTTTGTTTACCTTACAAGAATCCACTCTATATATTTATAAATAAATATTCCTAGACAAATTACACACGGCCATCTAGCCCTTACAAGATAGCTGGTATTACACTTAATACATTTTTTTTGTAAACACATACATATAATACATAAAAAAACACCCAGACCAAGACAAACAAACATGTTCTTGCACTCAATTTTTTGTCTTGTGCGGGGATCGAACACACACCCTCAGAGTCAAAGTGGTCATTGCTAACTACTCGACCACCAACCTCGTCTCTTTATATCCATAAGTTAAATAATAATAAATAAATATTTCGGGACAATTTACACAGCGCCATCTAGTCCCAAATTAAGCGCAAAGCTTGTGTTATGGGTACTAGACAACTGATAAATGTACTTAAATACATTTTTTTTTTTGTAAATACATACTTATAACACATAGAAAACACCCAGTCCAAGAGAAACAGACATGTTCATGTACACAAATGTTTGTCTTGTGCGGGAATCGAACCCGCGACCTCGGAGTCAAAGTGGCCATTGTTAACCATTCGACCACCGCGCTCGTCTATAAGTCTGTCTATAAGTTAATACCTATGTTTTCAAACCACCGAAGGTCCTATAGAGTTATATCTACTACTCACTCACCGCAGGTCTATTGTGTGGATCCGGGGCTTTAACGAATCTCTCAGGCGCAACATAGCACAGCCTCCTCCGTGATGTGTCGAAGAAGTAACTGAAGTCTGCTGGATTGTCATCGGGCAGGAAGGTGGGTTTGAACGAGGCAATATCAGTCAATAGTACCCACAGCCAAGATGTAACCATTATATTCTCCAACTGGGGAAAAATATATATCTTAAAAATAAAATATTCACAGTTCAAGGTAACTTGAATAACAACTATTAAACTTAGTGTAACATCAACCTAAAAAAATGGGTCACAGTATCCAGGGTAGCTGTTTTTCTACACTGGATATACGACCCATTTGAAAAAAACACACTTGCAATATATCTGTAAAAACATAACAAAAGGTCGTAGTATCCAGGGTAGAAAAACAGCTACCCTGGATCATAGTAAAAATAGAGAAGTAAAGTAACTTCATACAAACCCACCGAACGCGGTTTGTAATTGAGCGCGCCCGTACGTATGGCCGTCACACACTGACAACATTTATAGGTGTTTAATGGGGCGCCAGACGCCAGTTGGGGCTGCGCCGTACGCAAAACCGCCACACTCCCGCTCCTAAGCAAGATTCGCGCCTGCGCTGACGTTCGTTAACAATTTGAACATATACTCGTAGGTACAAACATATACTCCTACCTATCAACATTTATAGGTGTTTAATGGGGCGCCAGACGCCAGTTGGGGCTGCGCCGTACGCAAAACCGCCACACTCCCGCTCCCAAGCAAGATTCGCGCCTGCGCTGACGTTCGTTAACAATTTGAACATATACTCGTAGGTACAAACATATACTCCTACCTATGTCATATATAACTACAAATACTTTAAAGATGGCTACAAGTCGACTAGCCATAAAAAACATTGCAGTATTCATGAATGTCTCCATAACAATTTGTCAAATCCAGAATTATCTTTCTTCTTTTTTTATTCTTTTTAGATTTCCACACCCAATGGGTAAAAACGGGACTCTGTTACTAAGTCCGTCTGTCACCAGGGGCTGTAGGTATCTTATGAACCGTGATAGCTAAACAGTTAAAATTTTCACAAATTATGTATGTAAATACACAAAAGATGTATTTCTGTTGGCGCTATTACAACAAATACTAAAAAATATTAAATTTAAAAACACCCCCGACACAATAACCAAAGTTCCCTTTAAAAAGTAAAAAATAATAAAAGAAACTCAATCTTAAAGTACCTAAGTATGTATTAATAATTCTAAAAGAAATACGTCGCGTTGGGGGACCACTCCAAACCTAACAATATACAATACAACCTAACAATATAAACCCGTATTATAATTTTATATGTTATAATATAACATATTATTAAGCTCATAAACATGGCACAACGATGTCGAAAACGGCTTTAAAGATTTCGGAGAAAATTGCAATAGGCTTCCCAAGCGAATAAATCAATCTAGCAAGCTCAAACCTGAGAAATATTTTTCTTCCTAAAAAACTCTAAAAAAACATCGAGTAAAAGAAAGCTCAGTCATTTAGGTACTATTAACTGTCTAATAACTTACCTTAATATCGCCATGGCAGATACCAAGTTTGTGCATCCGAAGCAATGCATACAACACTTGGAACGTTATCCATTTCTTCTCAAGTACTGTGAGGAATGGACGGGTCGACATACGATCGTATACACTACATTTGCAGTATTCTCGCATTAGTAGCCCTGCTTTATCCGTGAGCTAAAAATATTTAGAAAAAATAAATTAAGGCATCATGGTAGCGGTAGGCAACATTGTATTCTCCAACCTACTACTAGAAGTTTTCGCTTCCAAAATAAAAATTAAAAACCTATCTTTCCTTGCAAACCACTAAACAAATTTTGATGACACTTGGAAGATAAGTAGGTTATGTACATACAATTAACATATTTATTGAGTACTGTAATCAGTTTACTAGGTTTAGAGATAACAAAATAGTTATTTTTTTTATATAGCACTAAGGAGACAAACAAGCATACGGTCCGCCTGATGGAAAGCAGTTACCGTAGCCAATGGACGCCTGTAATACCAGAGGCATCCCATGCACGTTGCTGTCCCTATTAAATTATCGCAAGGTCTCAGTTCTCGGCAAACAACCAGAACATATATATAATATATAAATAATGAATAAATATTCCTGGTCAATTTATACAGCGCCATCTAGTCCCAAATGAAGCCAGGCCTGTGTCACTCCGCCATTCGGCCGAGTTATTTACCTACAAGACCGACGCGCCCGGGAGCACAATTTAGTCGAGTGTCACTCACGCGCGCTCTCGCACGCGCTTTGCGACGCGACCAAGATGGTTAAACAAAAGCGTTACTGTTCTGCATTCGGATGCACCAACATAAATTTTAAAGATAATGATTTATGGTTATACCTAAGCAGTGTGTGAGTGCCACGGGCGATCACTCGCACCTGTTAAAAAATGTACGCTAATTGATCTATCGGCGCGTGAGTTCTGCTGACATTATGACTTTAGTAGATTAGAGACTTAAAATACATACCTACACCAATGTTACAAATACTTTCCGTGTTAAAGATACATCCGAGCTATTATTGGGACAACGTGAATAGTAAACCTGATCTGTAAGTACGTACAGTCATGATTCCTGTTAAAACTTACACTAAAATTATACATTCTATCAGTGTCAACATTACCTAACATTATTGTTACTAAGTACCTACCTATGTACTTAATAATCACAGAGTATGATATAGTAAGTAACATAAGTAAGTACAACAAAGTAATAAACGTACACATACGTAAACCTACTACAATTTTTGGTAGTTTAAGTATATGTATTTTATTGAACATTAATAAACAAGCGTATGTATTTATACCTATCTACGCGGCTCGGTCGCGAGCGTTTTGGTTCAACCCTATGAGCGACACGCTGCCAAGTGACGTCCAGGCCGAGACAAACCATTTTGTAAAAGCAGCGGCTGTAGCTCGTAAGGCGTTAGATATAGGGGTTACTTTCGATTGTCCCTGCCGCTGAAAGACTCAGGTACGAGTACAGCTGCAGAATTATTATGAACCGTATTGGCGCGTATCGAAGGTTGATATTTTAATTGTGATTTTTCCAATTGTGTCGGAAGTGAATATTCTGTTAGAGTATATTATTCTGTGATGAAGCTAAAAACTTGTACTATGGATACTTATACTAGATAACTGGTATAATATTTAAATACATTTTATTTTGCTAATATATATATATATATATATACATATATATATTTGCAAGATAAAATGTATTTAAATGAACATGTCTGTTTGTCTTGGTCTGGGCGTTTTCGATGTATTATATGTACCTATATATATATAGGTACATATAACACATAGAACCTACCTATATATATATATATATATATATAGGTTCATGCACGCAATTGTTTGTCTTGTATGGGGTTCGAACCTGCAACCTCTGAGTCAAAGTGGCCATTGCTAACCATTCGACCACTGAGCTCGTCATAGTCATAGTTGCGAAAAGAGAGTTAAAAAGTTATTAATACTAACAATAACTCTCTGAAATGGCAAACAGTTGAATGTAGAAGCAAGCTGCTCCTTTATTTTCAATATCCTCTCCTTGTGTTCAGCTAAGGGCAGCGATGGATCATGTACAGCAAAGACTTTTACTACAACCAGACCCTCTTGCGACCTCGCTCGTGCTACCTTGAGGAATCTGGTTGAACCCAGGCTGCAAACAAAGAAAATGAATATGTTGTTAGATTGTCTTAGTGACACACTAAGTACATTCAAGGTTAATAAGGGGCCTGAGATTTTTTTTTACATTTTTAACACCCCCCCCCCCCCCCTTGGTGATACTTGGTGAGGTCTTGGTAATCTAAACCCCCCCCCTCAAATCACGTGTATTTTTGTAGCTACAAAGAATCTTAAAACTTTTAGAATATTAATAAGGATTTTTGTTATATCACTAAGGTAGGTACGACTAGGTAAGGGGGCTGTTTGTGCAAGCGTGAACATGCCAGATGCGCTACAGAATCGTGGCAGCTCCATCAATACTCTGAAACCGTTATTATACTGTATGCGTATGTTGTTAATGGACGGCCCCTAAGTGCAGTACTCTATACCTTGGCTTTAACTTTGAATAGAATATACCACAGCCAAATAACAATTCCATTGAGGGTTGTTGTGTTCCCGCGAGTGAGTGATGTCACCAGAAATAAAGAAAGGAAAGAGTATAATTTAAAGGATGGCAATGGATTGGAGACCCATTAATATTGCTGATTATCAGTGACCCACACGCTTGTTTGCAGCTATGTAACACAAAAAGAAAAAATTTGGTAGGCCTGCTACTCATTCTCTGCAAAGTTGGGACGTTTTAATAACATAATAAATGAGTGTTAAGAGTGTTTTATTCAAAATTGTGTAATGTTTAATTTTAAAAATTTCAATACATTATTTTGCTCACACCATAGCAGAAGCATAAATAAATTACTGAATATACATTCAGAATGCTTAGTGCGAGTGTTTTGTTCACATTCCATCATGTCAATATAAATAAACAGACAATATAGAGAACTCTCATGTTTTGAATCTAAAAGACGCGTGTTAACAAAATTGTGTGACTTACTTGCTCACATTTTGAAGTGAGCAACCCCGCTAATTTAGATATGTAGCATGTGTCTGGAAAATTCATATATATGAAACTTTTTCTCAATTTGGTCGGTTTGTAAACGTTAACACGTTTGAATGCCAACAAAAAACTCGCACTAAGCACTCAGATAACAAAAAGGAGGGCATTGGTTGAATTCTAAGATCCGTAGACAAAAGGAAATGCGTGTTATTTATTGTACTCAAATTCTTACCTTTGATCAAAAGATAAATCCACATGGTCACTAAGATAGTGTTCCACGGGGTATATTTGAGAGGGGGCTACTCCCACGAGTTGATTTCCCATTGTTATGAAAACGATTAATGGTTTAGTAGTCCAAGATAGATAATCTATTTTATTTTTCGAAACATAGCCACAAAGAGTGGAAAATATTAATGAATACCACTAACTGCATAAATACAAAATTTCTTTTTTAGTGTTTAGATTTCAACAATAACAATTTATAACAGCGAGCGAAGCCAACAGCACAGCTGTGCTGTAATTTCCAAACCAAAATATTTTGACATTTTACAAATGGATGACATGACATACATGATTGACATAGACGATCAGTGACATATACCCAATGCTACCAACCATCTGTACTGCAAGTGACTGCAAAGCTACAGTGCTACAAGGATCTAAATGAACGTGGCAGAAAACGGAACTAAAGCCGCCATCTTGTAAGACGTCACTTTTGACAACAAATAAATGTTGCCAGACATGTGTGTTTACCTTAAATTCCCACTTTGTTCCACAGTAAACAGTTTTATTTCGTTTATTATGTTATACGTAAATATTTATGAATTCAAATTATTTTCAGGTGTTACTTTACACACTGTATCAAACATTGTCAAAGAAGGCAATGTGGCTAAGGCATCATGCAGTAAAATTGTTACACCTGGTAAGAACAGGAAAACAAGAAAAGATAAACTCATAATGGATGATTTTGATCTTGGAGTTTTAAGAAGAAAGATTCACGAGTTTTATAAGACGTGTCTCTTCATAAATCCTTGTGGATTCTAATAAGTTTCATTCGTGCAAAATTATTGTTCATAATGAACATTAAATAGATAAATGATTGATGACCATATTTTATAAATATGTATGTATCCTATGTAATATATAAATAAAATCTAAATTGTATATGTTGTTTTTTTATTTCACATATTCCTCATTCCTTCATTTCACTGATCGTTGTTAGATTTTTTATTTTTTATTTGAGGATGTTCCCGAGTCGGTCAGCTTAAAATATATGCTTTGCTCTACCTCTCTTTTCGCCAGAGCCTCGTCTGTCAGTCAGCAGGGTGCACCACGTGCAGGTGAGATTTGCCTTGGTTCAAAGATGTTGATGAATCACTTACACCCCAAGATAGGTACGAAATGACTATAATAATTTTAATTAACTTTTTATCTGGGCCGTATCGTTATTTAAACTTAACTAAAATACTATAATATGGTGTTCATCACAGAATTAATTAAAAGTAATTAACATCTGCCCAGCTAAGATTGAGCATTTTAAATGTCTTAATTAGGTATGTAAAAATTCCCTTGAAGCAAGGAGATTTTCCCTAATTGGCAACCCGAAAGTCACAGTAACGCCCTCCTACAAACGTCACTCACGTTCATTTAGATCCTTGTAGCACTGTATCTTGGTGTAAGCTGCAAATAAGCAGAGTCATTAACACATGTACACAAACAGTATCAGTACTGGGAGTTACCAGCTATCACACATCACCACGCTAATCTTCCTTTTTTTTTAAAAAAAAAAAGAAAATCTATTTATCTAGAACGCAAATAAAATTACGGTAAGTCTATTCAATTAACATGAAATTATTTTTTTAATATATAAATAATTTTATTGCCATAAAGGCCTTAGCTACCATCAGCAGAAGAATTCCTTCTTTGAGCAACAACGATTAACGTTTTTAAAAACTTCGGTACTAACCGGTTTCGGAACTGCGCCCGTCACAAAGTGACATTACACCTCATCATCAATCGACTGTCAATTTTTAGTCTATGGTCTTTCTTCTCTTTCCTTCAACAAACAAGCATTCCACCCATTTTATTGAATTTCATACGATTTACAAGGAATACTTCACAGAAATGACTTCGAAAAGTGAGAAAGATCGGGCGAAACAAATTCAAGATCGATGTCAGAATATATTGATGCAGATGTTAAAAGACGAGGACAATAAATATTGCGTAGACTGCGATGCTAAAGGTACGACTAATCCCTTTTTTTCGTCACAATTTTGCTATCAGTCTGGCTTATACACAATGTAAATTAACGTCAAATTTATTTAATTTTGTAGATTAGTTGGATGTTTCTTTGTTCACTTTTTGGAAGATAATTCATTCACACAAGTTTTACATGCACAAAATAATTTAGTGAGTCACATATCTCGAAATAAATAGTCTTGCTATCAAAGGTGCCTAATAAAATGTTTATTGTCTACGTAGTGTTAATTTTTGTGCCTTATGTAGACTTCCTTAATGCCAACACTCGTAAAATATTTTACAATTGCTACTATGCAATTTAGAGTATAGAACAATTTCGTATTGTTATCTTTAATGCTGAGTGCACTTGAGACTGGTATAAAACAACATTACCCTTTTGTAAAATGTTAATCTATCAACTCGAGACAATTTCTTATGTTCTAATTTTCTTGTCCAATGAACCATTTACTGGTGGCCAATTGGAGTGTTTTTGTATGTTTGATCCATTTGTGGAGTTATGCAAAATAGATCCAACAGAAATATGTAATAAATGAATTGAATTGAAAAAAAACACTTTTTCGAGATATAGCCACAAGTGGTATACCTACCTATATACAGATGAACTTTATTCCTTGAAAATTATATCCAACCCATTTATTCTTAATTAGAATTGCAGGCGTTGGTAATGTAAATAAAACTATGAATACCATATATGGACGGTCTCTACATATAAAAAACATGTCAAAAATGGCAATTTTTTTTTATTCCATAAATTGCTACTGTCTGTAAAAAAAAACATTTTCTTTTTAAAATTGATTGTATATGATTAAAAAGCATGAAATTAACTCATTTGTGCAATAATAATATTATTTAATTACTACATGCATGTCTGAAATGAAAAAAAAATTGCCATTTTTGACATCTCGCTTTATACCTAGGGACCATCAATATAGTACCCTAGTATGGTAACCTAGTTACTAGGTTCAAGCTATTTTGGGTATGCCCTATTTTGTATTAACTTATGCCTTTGGCTTCGTCCGCATTAGTCGCACGAAAAGGTAGCCTAAACATTCAAATTGCATTAGCTATTTAGTCATGAAAAATCTACTTAACAAATCATAAAAAAAAAATATGCTTCATTAAGTAGATTTTTTGCATTACTTTATTTTATGTCTATTGCAAAAGCAATATATAAAATAGTAATGTCTCTATAACTAGTCGATATATCACTTAATTGTATTGTTTTATTTTTTATTTCTTCTTCTATTTATCTTTCTTTATTAATAGTATACACATAGTGTAATTTCCGTCAAGTGACTCTTTCTCTTACTACCTATAGGGTCAACTGGAAGAGATCTCTTGTAGAGATAAGCTCACCTTTGTACACTTATGATTTAACTATGTTATGCTAATTTATGTGCATTAAAGAATATATATAAAAAAGTAACAAACAGACAGACACTTTTGCAATTATAATATTAGTATGGATTTTACATAAACATCTTCTAAAGGTTTTCTGGAAGAGATTACTTTTAGTGATAAGACTGCCTTTTGTACTTTTAATTTTTGCAAGTTCCATATCTTTGTAATATTGGTGCAATAAAGGTTCTATTCTATAAACCATTCCATTTGGATCATACTTGTACAGTATAAATCCTTATAAGCATTATACTGGATGGTTCTATTATTTTTAAGAAAACTTTGAATGCAAAATATCCATTCGAAATTTCAAATATTGCAAAAAAGATTGAAAGAGGTTTTTACTAAAAAAAATAATATTATGTTGCCACATCAAAACTGTTAAGAGTATGCTAAATAAAAGATAGCTTTTAATAGCCATTATTCAAGCTGCATCTCAAATTAAATTAGTCTTCTTATATTTTGTTCTTATATTGAATTTGGGGTGTAAAAGGGTTCATCAACATATTTGAACCAAAGGCAACCTCCTGTGCACATGGTGCACCCTGCTGACTGACAAACAAGGCTCTGGCGAAAAGAGAGGTAGGGCATAGTACATTTAAAAAAAAAACTAAGGACATACCTCCAGCTCACAGAATACCAAATCCCTTAAGGGTTATTGTGTTCTTGCGAGTGAGTGAGTTCACCAGCAAGAAAGAATGGAAGGAATATAGGATGGCAACGGATCGGCGATCCCTTGATGTTACCAATCTCCATGGGTGACAGTGATTGCTGTCCATCAGGTGACTCACATGCTCGTTTATCCCCAATATCATATAAAAAAACATATGTAAATTTTAATAAACCATTAGTATTCTCAAAATTAAGTTTGTGTTCTTTGCATGGTTGATAAAAATCACTATTTCTTTAATTCTAACAGGGTTAAAAAAGATCTTTAAATCACTATTTCTTTATTTCTGACAATGTTAAAAAAAGATCTTTAAATCAATCAACCCTGCTCATTGGATCCATTTTGCATAACTCTGTCCAATTATTGAGACAACTCAGTAACCTACTTATATGCTTTTGTGTCGATCAATTATCTTTTGATGTAATAACACCAATCCTTTAATACAATGAATTAAAGCTATTGACTCATTTGCTTGGTAGATTCCCTCAAAGTTTCCCTCGGGATCAAGGGTGTCTGTAGTCATAGCAATAGCTCTATGGCCTAACAGTATTGCTTTAATTATTGCAATTTTATCAAATCATATTGTTTTATCAGAACAAAAAGCATTTAATATTGATAGTCATTGCAATGGTGAAAGCAACAGTAAGTGTAGCCTACCATCATGGGTTTGTTTTTTTTTCTGCCAAAATTGTCAATGTTATAGCTTAAATAAGTGTTTTTGTATTAATGGAAACCTTTAGCAATGGTGTTTGATGGTAGACCCCCAGCATGGGTTTATTTTTATTGATCCAGACATTGATTTAAATAAAAATTAGCTATGTTAAATACATATTCTTAAAAAAAAATCGTACCTATATTGGAATATAAATAAGGGGCTCGCTAACATTTTTAGAGCCTAAGCCAATCTCACTGTTGCTCACATCATACACAGTTAAATTCTTCTGCTAGAATGGCTACTTTGAATTGGGGTGTAAGTGGTTCATCAACACCTTTGAACCAAAGCCAACTTCACCTGCACGCGGTGCACCCTGCTGACTGACAAACGAAGCTATGGCGAAAAGAGAGGTAGGGAGCGTAATTGTAAGCTACCCGACTGGGGAATGTACCTCCACCTTACAGAATACCGCAGCCAAATGTCAATTCCCTTGAGGGTTGTTGTGTTCCTGCGAGTGAGTGAGATCACCAGAAAGGAAGGAGATGTTGCGTTGGCAGCGGAGGTGGCGGCGCGCGAGCGGTATTTTATGTTGCGAGCGTTAATATGGCTACGGCAACCGCTTCACATCAGGCGGGCCGTATGCTTGTTTGCCACCCGACGTAGTATAAAAAAAAAAAAAAAATTATTTCATTTTCTTAGTTTTTTTTTTTATATAAGACGGGGGCTAACGAGCATGTGAATCATTTGATGGTTAACAATCAGCCTGCAGACATCAGTAAAACCATGAGGATTGATCCGTTGCCAATCTTGTTAGTACACTATTGTATAAATTTATGATGAGAGTTATCTTTTAAGCAAGTTTGCTTATACATATTAGAGGAGCATGCTCTCCTATAGTTTGTAACTCATATGGGAGTAATGCCCATAAGTTGCTACGCCACATATTTAAAAGATGCTCGTCTGGGGAAGTACCTTCACCTCACAGAATACTGCAGCCAAATTTACAAATTACCTTGAAGGTTGTTGTGTTCCTGCGAGTGAGTGAGATTACCAGAAAGGAAGGAGTTGCTGCGTTGGCAGCGGTGATGGCGGCGCGCGAGCGATATTTCATCTCGCAAGCGTTCATATGTGTATTTTTTATGTATAAGCTGTGGTATAAAGTAAAAAAAAGATTTGCATTCTGTACTATAAATAAACAATAAGTGTGCGTAATTTCATACTCCGGGGGAGTATGAAATTTTCTTCAAAAGGCGTACAAAATTTTTGCTTCACATATTAATATATAGATTAAAATAATTATATGATAACCGCCTTCTTTGACTGATATACATAATAGCTGTTGGACATTGACCTTGTCACATTCACAGTTAAATAGAGCTGTTTTAGGAAACAATGCAGTTTCCTTTTTAAAACGTGGTAAACCAGGTCAAGGTTTCCACTAATTGTGTTGTGTAACATCGCTGTTGCTCGGTTGCATTGCCACTATCACTGCTCATCATTTCAACATACTTGTACAGTAAAGAACACATCAAGCTAACAAATTGTATTATTCTTATACTGCATTAAAATAAAGAGTTACGAGGCTCTGGCGACAAGAGAGGTAGGGCATAGCGTATTTTTTAAGCTGCCCAACTGGGGAAGTACCTCCACCTCACAGAATACCGCAGCCAAATAACAATTCCCTTGAGAATTGTTGTTTTCCTGCGAGTGAGTGAAGTCACCAGAAAGGAAGGAGTTGCTGCGTTGGCATGATACGAGCGTTAATATACGGTAATTGCTTCACTTTAGGCGGACCGTATGCTTGTCTGCCACCGTATCTTGTTTACGGACGGTAATTTTACGTGATAAGGTCTTATGAAAACATCGGCCGATGGAGTGGACGAGAGATAGATGCGTCACAAGCCGAACGCTTAGGCTGATCGTGCCTCTCTATCGCTTGATCCGCGCTCTCGCTTGCACGCTGGGCTCAGGCGGAACGTGACAATGATGTCGTGTGAATGAGTCATGCTTTTTCGCGCGTGCAGCCGGCGTTCATCTATTTATAAGACGTTATCACGTCAAAAACATGTATTTAAAAAAAAACAAGCTTCTGATTTTCCTTTCGGAGTTAGGACTCTTGGATCCCGTCAGTGGATTAATGCTGATTACAACGGGGGCCCACCACACATTCCCACCACTGTGTCTCCTGTGTAGCCAGGATTAACAGCGGCAACCGCCAAAAAAGGCAATGAACAGTGAAGTCCATTGCAGTCCCGAGGGTACAACTACGGCTGCCTTGGAACTCACAACGAATTTAATCAGAAGAAATTAGTAGGAGTAGGAAGCTTTTGGAATTTGACTTCCCCTCTTAGCAATGTGAGAGACAGCAATATGCTGATAACAACGGTGTAATATCTTCTATGATCATCTTTACTTGATGTGAACGATACAGACAGATACTTTGCGTACTTTGCATATAACAAGGCCGTTGAACACTCATTGCCAATATGAATCTAATTGATCATAATCATTCCAAATTATATGACTTTAAGTAGGTCACTAGAACTACGTATATTATGGTAATATGTAAAATTATTATTTTATATTGTGTTCATATTGTTTTTTTTTATATGTGAGGGGGCAAACGAGCACGTGGGTCATCTGATGGAAAACAATTCCCATCGCCCATGGAGATCAGCAACACCAAGGGGTCGCCGATCGGTTACCAGCCTATACTCCTTCCTTTCTTTCTGGTGACCTCACTCACTCGAAAGAACACAACAACCCTCAAGGGAATTGTTATTTGGCTGTCGTATCTGTTAGGTGGAGGTACTTTCCCAGTCGGGCAGCTTACAAAATACGTTATGCCCTACCTAGGGGTAGGCAGTTCTTGCTAGAGACTCTTCTGTCAGACAGCAGTGAGCACCACGCGCAGGTGAAGTTGGCTTTGCTTCACAGATGTTGATGAACCACTTACACCCCCAAAAAATGTTTGAACATTTGGTCCAAGTGGTTACTTATGATGAGACCAATCGGATTCATACCAAAATATTGTTTGTTTTCGCCAGGTCCCCGCTGGGCGTCATGGAACCTGGGCATATTCCTGTGCATCAGGTGCGCTGGTATCCACCGGAACCTCGGTGTTCACATCTCCAAAGTGAAGAGTGTCAATTTGGATTCTTGGACCCCGGAGCAAGTGGTAAGAATTAATGAAAAAAATATATGTACTTTAACCTGGCGACAATGACGCTGGGTCATTTGACCCGAGGCAATTTTAAACTAATTTATTTTATTTTTGCGTCGGTCGTATGGTTCGAACGTTTGTGTAGCTGGACATACAGTCCCCCTCTAGCCGCTCCATTTATGCGTTCAGTGCCACGCCTCATGCGTTGTGAGATATACAAACATTTGATTCCATATTGCAATAATTGCAGCAGTTCCGTGGGCCTGAATGATGACGTAGAAGATTGATTCGTTTTTATTTTCATATTATAAAGCTTATTTGATCTCTCTATTAGTACATAAGATTATTGATTCCTATTATTGCTAAGAATACCAAAAAATCAAAATTTAAACATATTACGCTTTCAAAGTTGATTTTGCATGCCTTATTGAAAAAAATAATAAAAGTTTGGTTTCTAGAACTTTTTTTTTTCTTTTTAATCACGGGTCAAGCCCGGTCATTTGATAGGCATGCGCGGGGATATGGATCCAACGCGTAGAGGCCCCTTTGAGAAGTTTGATGTAATGTTGTTATTGTTATTATTTTTATTTTACTACCTGAGCAAAGAATCCTTTTCAATAAGCAGTAAATAAAATAAAGATGACTTGCTAAATCTCTTGAAAATTTATCGATAACATTCGGGTCAATATGACCCGGCGTCATTGTCCTAGAAATTATTTTCACGTCATTTGCGCCGGGTTAAAATGGTGTTTATATTCAAAGTCAAGCGCGCGATATAGTAAAAAAAAACATGGAATGTTTTGGTGTTTTGATCCATTATAAATTAATCTATATGGTGAACTCGACATGAACGCGCCGCAATAGCCGCATTCCTTGCGCACGAACGCAGTCCCCTTCTGTACACAAGAAATAAGTTCATTTTTATCTAAGCCAAAAATGTTTCGTTTGTTTTATAATATATATTTTGGATAATATAATATCCAAATATTTCCATCGCTATACAGCGTGGAAATGCGGCCAGCCTTTTGGCCACAATCCCCGAAAATTGTCGGGACAATTAATATAGGTAATGATATTTTTTAATATTTTCTGTGTATTTTATTATAATTTTAGTTTTTAATGTACATAGTTATATTAATTTTATTTTAAATTTAATTTTGAGACATAGAATATGTAATTTTAATTTTCTAACTTAATTATACTTGTATATCGACGAGCTCGGTGGTCAAATGGTTAACAATTGACTCCGAGGTCGCGGGTTCGATCCCCGCACAAGACAAATATTTGTATGCATGAGCATGTCTGTTTGTCTTGGTCTGGGTGTTTTCTATGTACAAAAAAAAATGTATTCAAGTATTATATCAGTTATCTAGTACCCATAGTACAAGCTTTGCTTAGTTTGCGACTAGATAGCCGTGTGTAATTTGTCCAGGAATATTTATTTATTATTTATTTATCTCATCTTGTACTATGACTATACTAATCCCGATTGTATATTTGACGTAATTTTCAATTTTGATATTAAACCAACGACAATCCATTTGCAGGTATCTCTACAGCAAATGGGCAATTCTCGAGCGCGTGCCGTTTACGAAGCCAATCTGCCAGATTCGTTCAGACGACCGCAGAATGACACTTCGCTGGAAGCGTTCATCCGCGCAAAATATGAGCAGAAGAAATACATTGCTAAAGAGTGGGTGCCACCGCCCACGCCTAAGGTCAACTGGTAAGTAGAGTAAGATCGTGTTTAGTACAATTAGTACTTACTGAAGTACATGGAACATGTCTCCAGACAGTCAGGGGAGAGTGACTTATGAGGACTTATTAGGGGAAGCACAAAAGATCCATGAGGGTCGACATGTCACCGGTGCTGCAGCACTGGACCCACTCTAAGAGAAGATAGTGTCTTATGCTCCAACACCACCTTCAACACCGTGGGCCCCGTCCCGTTAAGGTACCAACATTCATATGTTGGTACCTTAACGAGACGGGGTCCACCACCGTCTCCTGTGTAGCCAGGATTAACAGCGGCGACCACCAAACAAAGAGACACTGAACATTGAAGTCCACTGCATTCCTGGGGTAGAACTACGGCTGCCTTGGAAGGTGGAACTAACAATTAATTTAATTAAAAGAAATTAGTAGGAGTAGAGCTCGTTGATGTCCGAGTCTCGATTGTCCCACTACTGAGTAAGACCTGCTACTGCTACGCTTGCGTGCTCGGTTGGTTTACTGAGCGCAAAAGCGGTGCAGGTAAAGGTCCTCTAGTCTGGTTGGTTTACTGGACGAGAGACTCGCAACCCGTGATATAACCGGAAGGTTGGCACACGGGGCGCATTAGCTGTTAGGTCTAAGGTACGTTGTCCTACTACTGAGATACGGGCCTCCTCTCAATCGAAGGGGTTTAGAGCATAATTCACCACGCTGCTCAACTGCGGGTTGGCGGAGGCCAATGTTTTCAAGCCGCTTAAAGACCACTGACTTGGCTTAACAACTCTCATCTAATGGCAACAGGCGGGACCAACGGCTTAAGGAGCCCTCCAAAGCATAAACCCATCCATGCACAGGCTACGGTTGACGTTGCTTAACTTGTGTGTTCGATTATACTGACACGCGTAAATTCGCCATCGAGCGCCTCATCTTGAGTTAATTTATATCTAGGTATATATATTGACCGAAAAATCTCTGTACAATAAGCTGGGTACAATATACTTGATGCCAAATGCACTTCTACTATTTCTATTTCTATTAGTCAACCATTAGGAATGCAGATAATCACGAATGCGGTTTTTACAATTTATGGTACAAATATAATATAAATAATAAATAAATTCATATTATTTAGGAAACGTAAAATCAAATACATAAATTAATTACTGCTTTGGCTAAACTTTCAAGGGTTGTCGAATAGATTCTTATTGCTTAGTGCGAGTTTTTGTTCGCATTCGATCATGTCAACGTAAACAAACCGACCAAAAAGAGAAGAAATGTTGTGAATTTACAAGACGCGTGTTACATATCTAAATTATGTGGCATACTTGCTCAAATTTTGAAGTGACCAACCCGGCTATTTTGGATATGTAACACGTGTCTGGTAAATTCACAATGTGAAATTTTTCTCAATTTGGTCGGCTTGTATTTTTTTTTTTTTTTATATTACGACGGGTGGCAGACAAGCATACGGCCCGCCTGATGTGAAGCGGTTACCGTAGCCATATTAACGCTCGCAACATAAAATATTGCTCGCGCGCCACCATCCCCGCTGCCAACGCAGCATCTCCTTCCTTTCTTTCTGGTGACCTCACTCACTCGCAGGAACACAACAACCCTCAAGGGAATTGTTATTTGGCTGCGGTATTCTGTGAGGTGGAGGTACATTCTCCAGTCGGGTAGCTTACAATTACGCTCCCTACCTCTCTTTTCGCCAGAGCTTCGTTTGTTAGTTAGCATGGTGCACCACGTGCAGGTGAAGTTGGCTTTGGTTCAAAGATCTTGATGAACCACTTACACCCCAGTAACCGTTAACACGTTCAAATGTGACCAAAAAACTTTCACTAAGCACTCTAGTCGAGCATTCCAGAGTCGTATACCTTGAAGATCAAAAGAATGGGGATGTTTGATATTTTTCTGACACCAGATGTCGCTAGGTAGGCGTCGGGTCCAGATTGTCAAATTGTACTGAATTTTTTGACAGTGAAACTTCAAGACGACAAGACAACACAAGACGTCAACAAGACATTTGACAAGATGCTATGAATTGACAGATGATTGGACCCTACGCTACAGTGCTGCCAAAAGACCCTCATTGAATTAACGAGCCCGGTGGTCGAATGGTTAGCAATGGCCCCTTTGACTCCGAGGTAGCGGGTTCGATCCCCGCACAAGACAAATATTTGTGTGCATGAACATGTCTGTTTGTCTTGGTCTGGGTGTTTTCTATGTATTATATGTATATATTTACAAAAAAAAATATATTTAAGTATAGTATCAGTTACCCATAGTACAAGCTTGACGTAGTTTGGGATTAGCTGACAGTGTGTAATTTGTCCAGGAATATTTATTTATTTATTTAATTATACATAAACCCAGAACGTAAAAGTGGAATTAAGATTCGCTAAGATTGTGATCGCAATTTGTATAGTATATTAGCTGACCCGCCAAACATTCTTTTGCCATATACATAAAATATTTGACGGTGGGTCACCCTTATCATTTAAAGGTATGAAAAATAGATGTTGGCCGATTCTCAGACCTACCCGATATGCACACAAAATTTCATACATAATCGGTCCAGCTGTTTCGGAGGAGTTTGGTAACAAACATCGCAACACGAAAATTTTATATATTAGATGTATCTAGCAGTAAGAAACACATATAATTTCAGGGACAAAGAGATAGACGAAGAAATGGAGAGACAGAAACGGAAAAAGAAGTCGACGTCATCAGGTCTGGGACCCCTGCCCGCGCCCACCGCCAGCGACAAGAAGTACAATGTAAGAGGATTACTTATAATTTTATTGACTAGACCGAGCAGAAAGTCATTCTTTGAAATTAATAGGCTCTAAAACCACTGAATGGATTTTGATGAAACTTGTCACAAGACCTATACATGCTTGAGGTTTGTGTGAAAAAAAATTGAGATCGATCATGTTCATCAAATACATTTTCCATTGAAATCAATGGAATCAAAAATATTTAAGAGCTTAAATATATGATGTTTAAGAAGAAATTGCTTGACTTTTTATTAAATAATTGTTATTAATCAATGTACGAATATCTACGACATAACTCAAAATCACTAATAATGATGTGGACTGTCCAGGTCTTCTAAAAAAGATATCTTTGAAGGTACCTATTAAATCATCTCGATCTTACGCTCCTATCTCACTGCCTATAGTTAACACTAATTATCAACAAAATTCATTTCTGTGGCATTTCACATGCCGTTTGTTCGGAGCTAAATCTTGACTTGTTTAACTCAAGTAGCGGGTCGGTGAGGCGGTTGTTGACGAGGCAGTTCGCCGCACTTCATGGAAGATAACATTTTATATAGTAACAAGTGTTCAATAGCGATTTTTTTTTATGTGTTTGTTTCTTTTCTATACTGAGTGGTAACTTGTAACTATGTTTGTCACAGAATGCTCACATTGTATTTTCTTTATGCTTTATTCAGTATCTATACCTTTAATTGGCTTTCTAGAATGTAAATCTCAGGTATTTATTTAATTGTAACAGCTGTTGGTATTCCAAATAATATAAAATAAAATAAAATTGTGATTTAATTTATGATATATTCAATAAACAATCTAATAATTGAACGATATATTCACACGCCCATATTGGGTAGAATAAGCGAAACTAAAAAATGTAACATGTGTATTTATACCTTATTTTTGTGAATAAACGAATTTTATCTTTGCTTTGGCAGTGAAAAATGTTCAGCATTGCGCTTTGTCATAATTTCCGCCGTTGCTAAGAATTAAATTTCCTAATTTTCCACTTATTTAAATCAAATATATAAATTTTAAAATTAAAAATTACATCAAATCCTGTTTACAATACAATACAATACAACCTGTTTTTTCAGAAATCTGACGTCATACCCAGCATTCCAAAACCAAAGTCTTCAGTCAGTCCCAAACTCGGCAGGAGTACACCGACAAGCCAAGCCGAACCCAAACCTTCGAACGGATCTGCTGACCTCCTCGGCCTAGACACAACCAAGCCTGAAACTAAACCAAACGATGACATATTCTCCAGTTTCTTCTCAGCGCCACAAGAGAAACCAACAGAACAAAATCCTGACCCACCCAAACCTGATTTAAAAACCGAGGAAGAAAACTTTTTCAAACAAGCCGCACCAACGGAGAAGGAAAAATCTAAACTAACTAAGGACAGTATATTAGCGTTATACAGTCAAACGCCATCCACGAATTTAGGTAATCAATTCAATCCAGTACCGCAGGCACAACCTGCGTATAATTTTGGAGGAGTGTACCAACAGGGTCAAACAGGATATAACAATATGCCTCAACAAAACGGTATGCAGTTTAACCAATTTCAACCAATGGGTAACCAGTTTCAGCAACCATTTGGCGCACCGTTGCAACAACCGATGCAGCAACAGTTCGCTCAACAACATAGCAATCAGTTTTTCAATCAGGCGCAACAGCAACCGCTAGCGCAACAGTTCAGCGGTTTAAACTTAGGGCAGAGTTTTCCTAGTGCTTTCGCGCAACCGAACGCGAACGTATCAAGCAACACATGGCAATAGACGATTTTTAAATATATTTTTTTATTGTGGCTCGTATTTTGTTTTTTTGCGGTATGTTTGTTTGTAGTGCAACATTTAACATGGTTAAGACAAAATGTGACTTACCGATAATAGTATTAGAGCTTATTTTAGCTCCTCTTACCTCCAGTACTTAATATTACATTCCGTCTGATTTCTAATCCATAAGTATCTAAGTAATGTTTTACGTGCACGGTAGTGTACGACCCAAGTTCTTAAGAAATTATGGTTTATGTTAAAGTGTTATTCACCGTTTTTATGTTTAACAGGAATAATTAACACCTTTGTATTACTTTCGAAAGTTAACTAGTTAGCTTAACCATTTTGATATACATTGTTGGTGATTAAATAACATAATTTTGTATCATGTCTAGCCATATGAATTGTATTCTACAAACAAATATTCTCTCAAAAATACACATGTTAGAATTATTTTGATTCAATTGCATTGTAGATAATGTTTAACTGAGCTATAACAACTGATATTCATATATTGCGAGTGCATTTCTTGGATCTCAAAACTATGGAGAAAATGTCTAAAGAGTACTCAAAAAGGTTTACGTCTATAAATATTGATAAAAATGGCTTTCAATATAGAAATGCTCAGTAACATTGAAATATTACAATATATGTGATATTTGCGTAATTACTTATGTATTTTTTATTATAAAGTGGTATATAATTGATCATTGCATGGTCGCATGCGATACGTTTGTATATTTCTGTCAAAAATACTTTTTATTTCTTGTATTTATATTTTATTTTTTATTGTAAAATTTATTAAATGTTTTACACTTCAATTGAGAAATTATTTTGCACTGTCATTAACACAATTCTAAAATAATTATGCACTGTATATTTGTGTTTGTGTATTGGTATATTTTGAAATTGAAATTTTTGTATTAATGTTAAGTAGATAATTTTATTTCTATTGTTTATTGTGCAAGATTGTGAACCGTTGCAGACAATATTTTTAGAGAAGTAAATGTTGTTATGAAACTAAATAAAATATCATCACTTTCTTTGCAGTCTTGTCTTTAATTTAAATGACAGTAAACCCGCAAACTATATTTTGCGATAAGCTAGTCACATACTAAACAGATACGATATATTTAGCGAGACATTGCAGAAGGCGCACTCTTGGCCACTCCATACAAAAAATCTGTCAACATCTGTATACGTGTAAATGCATGTGTAGATGCCTTAAGGTTAACTGCATAACAAAGTAGGTACGTCGCACTTAAGACGTTATACATTAAATATTGTAGGTAATATTGTAATAATAAATATCTTTAATAATAAAAATAAAACGATAAGTGTTTCATGCGGGTTGTAAATGGTCATTAAAGAATATAATGCCGTAATTCAATAGACAACCGTCTATTGAAAGTGTGGCATTAATATAAACGTTCAACTTCAAAAAACTCCAAAAACATTGAACTGTCGAATCCATCATTTCAATGATAAAACATGCAAAATTCTAAGTTAAAACTGAAAAAAATTTCGATTATCAAATGAAAAGACAAACCGTTGTACCCATTTAAAAGTTCATTTGACAATAGATTATACATTACGAACGAAGTTTCATAGTTCGTGGCGACCCTAGCGATCGGCCACATTCGACTCAGAGGAGAGGTGAGATTGCCTGGTGTGAGCGGCAGGGTGTAGCCATACTACGTTAGTATTATTACTTATACTGTGGCCATACTGTAGGTAGTACTACTATTACTTACCTATACTGTGCTGTAGGCGAGACACGCCATGTGTTAGACGCATATAGCAGTCTCTCTCTCTAAATAGATCTTATCTGCTTAAAATGTGATCTGCATTAGACACACTTGAACACGTTTGTCTTTTAGTAATCTCAATACAACGCACGTCTGTAACGGATTAAGGGTATGGTGCGCGCTCCTTTTCAATTTAGTTGAGGGGTTTATGATTTATATCTTCTACAAATAAATTAGTTTGTGAATGAACCAGAACCAGGCACATACGTGGAAAAATATTAGAAAAAGGTTTTATCGTGTTATTTTTGTTTGCGCGAATGTATTATAGTAAATTTATTTATTCGAGTTTTCTATCGTAAATATCACTTTCGTATACATCTACTAGGTAGCCTGCTGGTATGATTTGTATGTGTTTAATGCCTCACAAGTCTACAAGATCATTGCTTTATTGTAAAACAATTCCCGATGTGCCTAGTCAGATATATTTCGGTGTAGCTAAGTAAACAATGATTGAAATGATAACATTTTATGATATCACAGATTTAGAGTACGTAAAGACGGCAATCCAAGCGCCTCAATTAAATTAATTCTACCACTGTGCGTGACAACTCGTGTCATCAAACTTAAAATGACTAGACGCGATTGATAAGGTAACGTAAAAACAGCACTGAAGAGATCGCTGCTGGGATAAGTCGTCCATTGTATTCAACATTCATATTCTGTTGTATTTTATATTATTAGAAAAATAAAGTTTTAAAAATAACAACACAAGGGTTGTCTGACTATATCGTAGATGGTGGAAAATGATAATCGATTTTCAATCTACTTATTGAATGAACAAGCAGGAAATTTGTATCCACAGATTTACTCTAAAACTGTGGATTGGATGCTTATTTAGTTTATATTTAAATTGCTTTTAAAAAGTTCAAAAAATAATTTTATTCAGTTTACAATATGTACCATATATTCCCATTTGGACGTTTTATTAGTCGTAAAAGACTGATTTAAGACATTGTTTTGAACAGGGTTGTATGTATCTCTTGGATAATAATTTTTTGTCAATTTTCATGAGAAAATAACGATAAATGGAGCAGCTTCATACATATTTCTTTGCAGTCAACGATTAACGTTCTTTTTCACCGACAAGCCCAGCGATTTTTATTTTATTTGTATTATATGTTGATTTCAGAGACAAAATAGGAAAAGAAAATGTTTACTTCTGAATTTTAAGTTTTGTTGGACATACTGTCTTACTATAATAATTATGTTAACGGTCGTGAATTCAATAAGAATTATTGAATTCACGACCCTATTATTACAATAGTAAATAAAATGGTACCTGCTTACATAACACCAGCCTGTTTTGGATAAGTAAACGTCGGTGAAAAAAAAGTCCTATATGTACTTTTACAGTAGATACTTGAGTTTTAAAACCTGTGTGAAAGCAGTTACTGTAGCCATTTGCACCAAACTTGTAATAAATTATTAAAAACATGTTTAAATCATTGTGTAAATCTATGTATGTAAATGCACGTAGCATTTGCGCGTGTGTGCATCTGAAATTTCATATTAATTTTATATACAAGCCATAATATATATATAATGTGCTATTTTAAACACCACATCATATAAATAATAGCAATTGATCGAATCATTTCGCATAACTTGGCCAATGCGCTTCCGTGCTGCTTATTACTGAGGAAGAAGATACCTACTGTATAATTATATTGTACCTACTAATAATTATACAACTTTAGTGCATTGGCTATACTTAGTTAACTCTCGTTTATGAACTACATTATAAACTCATTACATCATCAGCCTGTATATTTTGACTCAGGGGAAGGGTGTTTGGAGGGGTTTAGTAAGTTCCCTCTTAAGGAGCAGGATTCTAAATTATTGAAGTGCTTGAGTCGTACGAAGGTGGGGAGGGGAGTGGGATCTACCCATTTTTTTCTACTACAGAATTGAAATCAACATCTTTAAATCATAATCAGAATGGTCGTTGTTGTTATCTTGAACAAAAATATGCGCCCCTAAACGAAATCCTGGATCCGCGCCTCTTCCGACCTGCCCCCTTACCACCAACTCTTATTGCGATTCAATAACTGAATAGAATGCTTATTACCAATGAATAAGCGACTCTATTTCAAATTGAATAGAGTCGCTTATTCATTGGAATAAATAAGCATTCTATTCAGTTATTGAGTCGCAAACAGAGTTGGTGGTAAGGGAAGGGGGCTGGCCCTACCGCCGAAACTGAAGCCAATTAGGTACCATTTAATATTTTGATAATTTTGATTCGAAAAATAAGTCTTACGTTTTAGTTTTTGACTAACATTTTCATTCAGGCAGAGCTCCAGTGTTTCTACCATGTAAGCCAGCCAGATTTAATGTTTTTCTTTATTACCCATTAACCGTACAAAAGTTATTGCACGCGGGCCACTTACATTAAAATGTAACGTATAGGTCGCGCAGTATTTTATGATCGCTGGACGTAGTGGTGGGGGTAGGTTCGCGCATACGCACTTACTATTAAAAATGCTCTTCTGCGCAAAGGTCAGCGCTCTTAAAATACTGCGCGAACTGTACCAGTATTGTCTATTTTATTTACCGGGCCATGCAGAAAAACTCAGCGTGCCATAAGTGGCCCGTGGGCCGAAGATCGAGTAGATATGACTGATCTAAGCTAAACACATGTACCATAAATATAATTTGAAGTTTGATATGAGTAATCAAAAAATTCGGCTTGAGCTTAGACGGTAAAAAATTACAAGCCTTGACACCTTACTATGACATTACCAAGGGCGGATCCACCATTGTGGGCATGGTGGGCATGCCCACAACCCTAATATACTTGTAACGTCACACTTTCACGGTCTATTGAGACCGATAGGATGATGATAATAAACGCTATGCCTTAATAAAATAAAAAAACGGGTTGCATTTCGGGAGTGCCGGCAGAAGTGAAAACTTGAACATTAAAGTTGTGCATTTTTTAATATTTTGGCATGGTTAGAGAATATGGTTGGTTGGTATGGTTAGGGAATTCGCACGAATTGCTTTATTTATCAGTATAGAATTACTATAATTTAAGTGGTAAAATACAATATTCATTTATTGCGCTATCGTACACAAACATGGCAATATATATTACATTAAAAATAAACAACAGGAGCAGGCATACATTTTACTACATACATTTTCGCCGCGAAGTAGAAAGAGAGGGGATATTACTTCCTCTTCTACGCCGCGCCGGTGGTCTACTCTCCCTCCGTCTTACGAATTTTCGATCAGGCTACGTGTCCTGACGCGAGTTTAACATTTTTACCCATTTACCCATTCCAAAAAGTGCACAACGCCGCTAAAGAAGTTTTTACTTCAAAAAACACAATTTCAGGTTTTCGGGTGGCTGTGACCACAAACTTTTATGAGGGCTGGATCAGCGCCTGGACATTACCAAGTTCATAAACCATATTTTCCCAATGATATCTTCTATCATATTTAACGAAACGCAACGTGAATGGAACAAGTAGATATGAGCAAACGTTTTGTCGTTGACAAATAAACATTTTTGGTGTATTTATTTCAATTATAGATTGTAAAAATGTGGTTCAAGTAATAAAGTGGATGATTGTATAAATAATAGTTATTATAATATACGGAGCGGTCATATTGGCTTGGCTCTCGAGCCTGTATTTCGTTTACACAAATAAACATAATGCCTATAGTACCTATGTTTTGTTTCTTTTGTATGATATATATCTCAGCATCAACCCATAATCATCCCACTGTTCGGATACGGGTCTCCCCTCAATCGAAGGTGTTAAGAGCATACTCCATCACAACTGCGGGTTGACGGAGGTCAGTGTTTTCAAGCCGCCTAAAGGCCACTGATTCGACTTGGCTCAACGATTGTCATCTTACGACAACAGCCGGGACCGACGGCTTAAGGTACCCTCAAAAGCACGGAGGCGCTCGAGATAAATAAACCCATCCATGGACAGGCTACGGTCGACGTTGCTTAACTTATGTGTTCGATTATACTGAAACGCGCAATGGCGCCATTGAGGTCCTCAATATATCTTATGCAGGTACATTAAATGAAAAAGTTCCATCATAATCATTAGTTTTTTGGGTTCCGTAGAAAATAAGGAACCCTTATTATATGAATAGTTTCGCCAGGTATAACTGTCTGGTCCTTCCGCGGATTAGCTCGGAGATAAAAAAGCTAAAATTAGCATGGGTATACATATTAATCACGCCGACAAAATGGTAATATTAAAACAAAAAAATGTTTAGTGCATCCCCTGTACGTAATATGACACCCCGGCCACTCCATACAAATGTCGCGTCATTCACTATTAGGTACATAAACAATGGCGTCTGTGCAGAGCGCGAATAAGCGTGTGTGCGTGCAGCGCCATTACAAACTGTTCCCGATTTATCTCAGAGGGGAGGTGAGGTCGATACGAGGGAGTGGCCATACTATAGTTTATTTACTTTTATACAGTGGTAACAGGGGCGCCGACTCCGTGGGTGCTCGTGGTCTCGAGCACCCATGAGAAATAAACAGTGGGTGCCGAGCACCCCTGAGAATAGACACCAAGAAACAGATCAGTAATCGCCTTTTAGCACCCTTAAATTGTAATATTTCTTGATAATAAAAACTAGTTTCATTTTTATATAATGGTTTCATTTCATATTTTTATCAAACATAATTTAGTAATTAAGTACGCAGTATGTAAGGAGGACATTTATTTATTTGTCGGTCGATCAGTGTGCATTTCTCTTCTCACACTTCGGCACTTTTTCGAGTCATCAAATGAGCATGAACACCCATGAGGTTTTCGAGGAGCCGGCGCCCCTGAGTGGTAATATTGAGATTTTATTCCTTGTGTGCCACCATGTGCTCCTGTGGGCTTTCGTTAGATAGGCCTTTCAGAAATATAGTGTGTGTGTGAAGATTGTTTTCAATTCAAGGAATGAGTTGCAGCGTTGGCAGCGGGAGCGGCGGCGCTATTTCAAGTTGTGAGCGAGTGAGGGGTGCCAACACACGCAGTTAAGTATATGTCTTCTTGTGTGGACACTGTGGACACGCAAAACCCATACAGACCAAATGCAAGTGGAACGCATCTATATGTAAAATGTCACATGATACGTTATATTTAGAGCGAGACGCTGCTCTATGCGTGGTGGAGACTGTGATATAGCTCTTGTCTCGCTCTAAATATCTCTGTTGAGTATTTCGGTTAAACATATCGTATCACGGGAATAACACACCTCGGTTCTCTCAGTGTATTGTGCCTCGGCCTCCTACAGTACAGTCGCACCGCTCACCATCGACATGGAATTCATCCTCACAGAAGCGTATTTGATCGCGTACTGTGCGGTTCCAGAGAAGTTTTCTCCCGCGTACTGTCAAGCTGTGGAATAAAATGCCTGTCAAGTTTTCTCAGGAGACTACATAGCGTTCTACCACAGTATAAGTAATAGTACTAACGTACAGTATGGACACTCTCTGCCGCTCTCACTAGTCGACCTCACCTCCCCTATGAGACCGATTTGGAACCGTTCGCAATGGATGCAACGTCCTACAAATTGACGTTGCTCGTATTTTATTCTCCATTCAGTTTAAAAGATGGGAGTTATTTGTGCAGTGGATGGATGTCTCAACACATGGAAAGTCAAAAAAATAAATTTATTCGATCCCTTTGGATGAAATAAAGTACTGATTTTTTTATAAATTACCTAAAAAGCATGCGGCAGCCATAGTTTCATCATAACTAATTCATGTCTATCAAAGTAGGATACAAGATACAATTAATACGAGATGAGAAAAGGATAGCAGATTTATATGTCTCAAAGAGCAAGTGAGTGCGCAGACGCGGAATTGACATTGCTGTCACTTGAGTTACGGTGGTTTATTGTTAATGTTTACAATTTTCTTTATTTACATTTCAATGTTTATTGTGCGTGATGTCATGTGTGGTATTAGTTTTAAATTACGTTTGTTCCATGTGAATATGAAAATGAATCAAATCATTGCGCATGCATATGAATAGTAAAAAGCTACAATTAGTGTGAATGAAATGGTTTGACCATTACAATGAACCGGTGTTCGGAAGGCGAACGTTTGATTTAATGGTGATTAGAAATTATAAAATTTTGGGAGTGATAGCAATGGCAATTATACAAGGCGTTTTGTAAATATTGGCTGAACTGACTTCAGCCAATATTTACAAAACGCTTTGTAGTGTATTTACTATGTTTTTTTTTTCTTCACTACGCCCACCTGATGTGAAGCGGTTACCGTAACCATATTAACGGTCGCAACATTAAATATCGCTCGCGCGCTGCCATCCTCGCTGCCAACGCATCAACTCCATCCTCTCTGGTGACCTCACTCACTCGCAGGAACACAACAACCCTCAAAGAAATTGTTATTTGACTGGGGTATTCTGTGAGGTGGTGGTACTTCGTCAGTCGGGCTGCTTAAAAAATACGCTATGTCCTACCTCTCTTTTCGTCAGAGCCTCGTCTGTCAGTCATCAGGGTGTACCCCGTGCAGGTAAGATTGACTTTGGTTCAAAGATGTTGATGAACCACCTACACCCCCTTACATGTCCGACTAATAATTAAATAATGTCAGCCCTAGAGAACGTCACTCAAACATAGGCACGTACAGACGTCATTTGGTTACTACATGCAAAAGCGCCATTTTTGTATGGAGTGGCCGGGGTTTGGTTCTACTTAGAGGGCATGAAGAGGTTTTCAAAGACTATGGTAACTGCTTTCCATCAGGCGAGCCGTGGCCTTTTTTGCTACTTTCGTATATAAAAAAATCTGCTGCTTAGTGAGTGATGATGTTCTTTGTATGAGAACGGACACTGGGGGCTCAGGGTTCATACAGGCTCTTGCTCGGGAACAACAGTTCTTAATATATTCCTTCTGAACTCGGAGTGGCGACTAGATCTGGGGTGTTTTTTTCTACCATGAATGACCATTATTTTACTAGTATTATGGTGCTAAAGCACCATCTTTATCGACAAATATGGTCACGGGATTTGAATTTACCTACGGCAAACAAATTATTTGTATAGTTATTGATGGTACGTTTACACGCTAGCGTTCAATGCGATATTCAACGTAAGTACACGAGTGTGTGAATAGGTAGGCGGGCTGGGCGCCGCCGCCGCCGTGCCTGCCGCGCTGCTTGCTGGACTGGGCCCCACGCATTTAGACGTACAATGACGTCACAGATTTTACAAGAATACTCGTGACGTAGCTTTGGACAGACAATATATTATTCGAGAATACACACACCTTGAAATTTACAATACAACATGTACACGTTTCGTTTCTGCTAGATCTTTTCGCTGAGATTACGGCGATACGTCAAAAGAAACTATTCAGCGAATTACTTGCTGCCGCCGCTGCTGAAATCTGTACAGTCACCACCCACATTAATAAAAGCATTTTATGTGATCCCCAGTCCCACACTTAATTTTGTTTGTGGAATTTAATGTTATTTGTTCAATGAAATAATGAACTAACGAAACTCATTGCTACCGCTAGAGTGAGTGAGCGAGCGTGCAGTCAAGTATTTATTTATTATTAGTTGTGTTTAAAGTTATAAAACATTGGCACAGTTAATAATTTTGTGGCTGCAATTATATTATTTTCGTGATTATGGAGAATACGTGAGTACACATCATTTGTATAGAAATATTATTTAATATAAAATTATCATTGCGAAACCAACCAAACTTTTTGTTTTGGCGCCGCGCAGCCATGTTTGTCAAAACAGCTGTTTACGAGAACGTCTTGTGTGCTCCGCGTTGTTTTTATCGTTTTATTTACGAAAAGATGTGTTTGTATTCGAATTTTAAGTGTAAATAGTGATAATAATGTGAGTAGTGGTGATTTATCAAATAAATTGTGGAATAAGTGTACAAAATGAGCTCAGAATAGGGATTGCGACATTAGCATCATGGCTTGTGAGCTGAATTACGGGAACGTTCTCAGCGAAGAAGCAGAATTCCAATCGAAATGGAGCAGATTTTCGGACTGGTTGCACTGTATTTGTGTAGTTACATTCGATTTGGAGCTCGGACAAGCGATGGAGAGTGTGTATCCGCCTGGGGTGAAACTTACGGATCAGGAGAAGTGCAATATATGTTACTTGGCCTTCCCGGATTCAAATTCGGGATGCATGGGCGACACACAGTTCCACGTTCGCCTCAGATCGCGGGCATCGCTTACAAACCAGCAGTTAATTTATAATGAGGACGCAGTGTCTACGCTACGAGCGGACTCGACGCACTACTGGGGCTTTGTCTATTTCCGACAGGTGAAAGATCCATCGCTACCTCGTGGTTATTTCCAGAAAAGTATAATTCTCCTTACAAGATTGCCATTTATCAATTTGTTTTATAAAGTAATACAGTTGATAGCACCAAAACATTTTGAAGAAGGTGAGAGCAGCCTTGAGGCCGCTTGTCACGATATAAATAGATGGCCGGTTCTAGACGCTGGACAGAATGTAACGCTTCCTGTGTTGGGCTCGGTTTTCCAGTCGTACATCCCTAATCAGCAGACAGGAAAAATAACACGTTCAGATATAGCAAAACAGGTGCACTCGTCGAGTGCTCCCCATATCCTGGCTTCTATACAGGATGTGAACGTTTTTGATGCTTTGTCTACTTTGATATCACATTTGCATTTACTATGGGAGCTTGTGTTGACTGCGGAACCAATAGTAGTTATGGCCAGCTCGCCCACAGAGTGCTCAGCTTTAGTGCAGGCATTGACAAACTTGATCCAACCGCTTCCTTACGCAGCAGAATATAGGCCATATTTCACAATTCATGACAGTGAATTCAAAGAATTTACACGGAAACAATACAATCCGCCTCGTGTAATACTGGGCGTGACAAATCCATTCTTCACAAAAACATTGCAACATTGGCCACATACAGTCAAACTGGGTGATTCAACTTCAATAAAAACTAAATTGCGTAAAGTTGGTAACATAAAATTACTAGACACTGCACCGGGTGTATATACTCAATATAAACCATTTTTAGAAAAAGACAAAACAATTATAAAGAAACTACACAATGGTGTTAGAATGGATCGCCCCTCCGAAGTGCAGACTGCAATGGTAAAAAGACATTTACTGGAGCTGACGCAAAGCTTTATGATTCCTCTGGAAAGATATATGGCCTCTCTAATGCCATTACAAAAGAATATCTCGCCATTCAGAGCTCCACCTATACCTAATCCTTTCAATCCGGAAGATTTTTTCGCAACATTGCAGCAATCAGGTCCTCAATTAACAACTGGCATCAAAGGAGATTGGAACGGGTTGTACCGTAACTTCTTTAGAACACCCAATTTCAGTGCATGGTTTCATCAGAGGCATAATAACTTGACGAATAAGCTGCATGCGTTGCAGCTAGAGGCGTTGGCAGAGAGTGACTTGAAGAAATGGTCAATTGGGAAGAAGGAAGTTGAGATAGTGGACATGGTGTTGAAGTTGAGGGAGGTTCTGAAGAGTAATCCTCCAGTGGCGGATAATACCAGGACATTATTGGCGCGGCGATTGGAAGACTTGAATTGTGTTTTACCGGAGGATATGAAGTCAATACTCAATGCTGCTTCGTGACACAAGAGTTGCTGCTCCTCAGAATTGAGGCGCTGCAATGACAGTTGCAAAATTCAACATAAATCCTACTACAGGGGTATCGAATGCATCTAAAATTATATTCCGGTGGCCAAAATAGCTGACTATAGGTTAAGCACCTTTATGTATGCTGTGGCGCACTGTCAAATTTTTTTTTGAAGTGGCATTTATGCTCATGTGTTAAAGATTATTTTCATCTGTTTATGATGAATATCTAATATCTCTAGGCTTATAAATTATTACATTATCATGAAATAAGTTGGTAGTGTATATATAGACACTATATATACATAGATCCAAATGACTATCTGGTATGTGGTCAAATACAGTACTTGGCAATTTCAATGATGTACCAATCAATAGCTCAAAGGTAAAGTTTGCTAGAAAAAAAAATTGGTTGCCTGTAAAGTCGGTATACGGGCGAAAGTTTTACGTGACAACGACTTTGAGTGGTAAAATGTTTTCGAGTGAAAGGGACGCATGCCTTTCACTTTTTATGTCTGTCTCTCTCGCTCTTAGAAGGGACGCGTGCCTTTCACTCGCTCTCATTGTAAGCGCATAACGTGAGCCAGTTTCTTGAAGTGTCACCCGGCTAACCAATTTATAAGACGTTGTCACGTCAAAAATTTAATGGTTTTCTTTATAATCATTGGTCGGAAAAGGATGTGTTATTTTATGCAGTACTTAGGGCAGACTTGATATAAATAGTTTCATTAAATTCAATTTAAGGAAAATCCTCGAATAGAAGTATAATCAAGACTGACTTACTTTGAATTTTCGTAAATGACTTTAACCATGTTGCAAATGCGGTCTGTCTTACTGTAGTTGTCAAATCATAATAAACAAATATATATATATATATATATATATATATATTCAAAACAAATATATATATATATATATATATATATATATATAAATCATTTGTTTTGAAACGATAGTAAATGAAAAAAATAGAATATAATTTAGATAAAAAAGTGTAAGACCAAGTGCCCATGAGGGTCCAAAGGCAAAATAAAGTATTTTTTTTTTTCGATTTCATTTAATTCTGCTAACTTGCCAACTTAAATGCCATGTCCTATAACTGTTTAGTAACTGTTTTAGAAATTCAGTTAAAGCTTTTAATATTTATGTGTCTTAATAAGGGGGCTACTGCCAAATGTTGATTGGATGGTCCCATTATGGGCTTTGTTCGATTGGGTAACTGTTCCATTTGGTACCTCAAATGTTTCACATAACCAGTTATAATTATCACACCATGAAATCAAATAATAAAGACATCACTTGTGTTAATACACTACCACAGAAATCTATTGCTAGGAAGTACAGTCACCAAAAATTGTATCATAAAGTTTGTTTGGCTTGTTCTGTAGGTCAGGGGTTCCCAATCTTTTTTAACCCACGGCGCAGTTTCAAATTTAGTATTTTAACACGGCGCCCTACCTTAGCTAGCTATTTGAAAAAGATACAGTCGAAAGAAAATATATACCTACAGTAATAGCTTAGTTTAGAAAGATGAATAAAAATTAAAACATCTGCAATATGAAATTGAGTTTTTCTATTATAGACAGGTCATTCAAATCTATTAACTATAGAAATATATAAGACGAATCTGGATCATTATGTAAGGCGCCGCACATCATGCAGTTTACGGGTTTCGCTTCAGTAGTTGTATATCAGATAACACTTAGCTAGATCGATTATTCATTCCTCTATATACCAACATTTTGGGTGTCATATACGAGGTATAAACCCTTTTGTAAGAATCCAGAACATATTTTTGATAATTTAATAGGATGTGTCTATTTGTGTCTGTCCTTGACAGTATGCTACTTGTAATTAGGCATATAATTCAATTAACTAATGCAATTATGTTTTCCTTATTGTTTAGTTATGCGAGATAGAAATAAACTTGTGATTCGATCCGAAACCGATCCTTTTCAACTCGTTCATTAGTATTTTTTGATTTCTTAGGGCCTATGCAGACGGTAGCGCGTATTGCGTGTTCTTGGTACGTGCGTTCTCTGCGCGTCATCAACTCATTCCTAATTATGCTACTTGTTATATGAAACTTGCCAACTGCATCGTGTTTAGTGCGCGTTTAAAGCGCAGGTCACATTGCAAGCGAATTGAGGTTCGAGAGAAAGACGAGAGAGATAATATCAGCTTCGCCAGCCCGCAAGAACGCTTTGAGCTGGCGAACTCGACATTATCTCTCTCATCTCAAGTTTGATGACGCCAAGCGAATCCAGTTTAGCTTGCACACTGCGAGCTAAACTGGATTCGTTTGGCGTGGTTTGAGACGTGACGTTGTGACGGTTTGGCGTCGCCAACTCGTTTAAAACCTATTCGGAGACCCTTATTCTTGAACCGCAACAGTAGCGCCAGATTGATATAAATTTCATACAAAATTCGCGCTACCTAATTAAGACCTAATTAAGTTATGAGCGAATACAGACATTTTTTAAATAAGTTGGTGACATCAAATTGTCAAGAAAAGCTCTGCAACAAGCGCTTGCAAATGGCAAGTTGTATATAACACGTGCAAAGGGAGCACGTATCAAGATCGCGCGTTAGCTCGAATGAAAAACGTTGTGTGCATAGGCCCTAAATAAGCACTATTTCTAAAATCATGATCAGTTGAAATCGAACGTTCGAGAGTAATTCTACTGATTTGTAAAATACTCGTGGTTAAAATTTTCGTACTTTCCTACAAAATTATTATTCAGATCAAGAAAAAAGATACGTCTGTCTTGAACGCCGGTTTTGATTGCGCATATACCCCAATATTTGAATTCATAGTTAATTCACGTTTCTCCGGTAAAGTTGGTGTACCGTACAAAATTGATTCATGTACCTATTATCTGGCAAACAATGGTTTGTTTACGCCGCCGCGAGGTTTCTCACTTGGGCTTCTACGATTAGTTTTGTGCCGTTTGTGTCTATTGTCTTCCGAGATCCGATCTGAGATTTTTTTTCTAAATCGTCGGCGGTCCATCTAGTACGGCGCCCTCCTACGGGGCATTTTCCGGTCTACTCTCACCATTTTAGAACCTTTCATCTTGAACAATAATCGATTCTGCGTGCTATATTATATCTTTTCGCCGCTATATAGACTTTGTTCTTGGTCTGAATTTATTTTTAAATTGTTTTTGTTTATGAAAACAACAACGGGAATTTATGCGATCATGCATATAGGGTATTTATATACCTTTATTATTGCCTGACGTTACGACTGGCCGTGGACACAGGCTGTCTCAGCGTTGTAAATACCTTAAGCCGGGTACAGACTTACGAAACGTAACATGATTTCATGTTTTAGGTTACATTGGTAACACACAATGAAAGAATTTGCCGTCCACATTTTCGCAATGTATCTGCAATGTAACAGAATTCCCATAGTGTGGACGCCTTGCCCTCAGTGACCGGTTTTGTGCACCTACGCGTACGAATAGAGCATTTCAACTCTTCTGGGGCCATCCATAAATTACATCACATGTTTAGGGGGAGTGAGGGTGTCGACGAAGTGTGATATTGTGTGACAAGGGGGTGGAAGGGGTCCTAAATTTAGTGACATTGCATTTAATAATCTATTATAATCTAAGTGTTTAAACACGCATTTTGAAGTATTAACGAAAAGCTCAAAAACATTTGCAACTCTAGATATAAAATTCAAAATATGACGTCACACTAGGGAGGAGGAGTCTCACAAATGTGACCAGCTGTGACGAGGACGGGGGGAGGGGCCAAAAAATCATGAAATTCGTGTGACTTAATTTATGGATGGCCCAAGGTACCCGGCTCAATATGCATGAACGCGGTAATTCCCTTCGTTATTTTCATAAATCATGCATGCGAAAGTTTGTTTATATTTAGATGAACTGGTTTGCGGGTCGTCTGTTCCATTATAATAAATGTATAATTAAATTACACATTAGTCTTAACGACCCAGTTTTAACGGCTGGTTTAAAACCGCATAGTTTACTGGTTTATTAATGTAAATTTAAGACATTACACTACTTTGATATTACGTAAATTCTAACTAACAATGTCCGTTAAGTAAGCTATTAGAATAATTTAATAATATGATGTATATAAGGAGGAATATAATTGGGTATTACGCCAAGGCGAATTTGTTTTTTTTTTATTAACAATTACAAGAAGAGTTTATGGAGTAGGTATTTAGCTAGCTATCAAAATGCATCTATACGATTCTGTTTTATAATTTGTTCACTTTATTTTACATATTAAAATTTTGATACGGAGACACTGGACAGGACAAGCTCATCTTATTGGTTTATTTACCAAGTGGTGAGTTCTTCTAAAAAATTATAAAATGCTCAGTTATTGTGTTAAGGCATTGTTTTCAAAAGTGGTGCCCTTTTAGAAAAAAAAAACGTCGCATGCAAAAGATTTTACTTATAAGCCGTTTTGTTGTTAAGCTGTTTAATACGTTTTTCAAACATTTTAATACATAAATTTTTTTGATTGTTGATTTATGTAATAATTTGCTTGCGATTTTTTTTATATTGTAATATTGACGCCACTTTCGATGGTCCTATTAAAAAATATTTGTCATTTTGTTTATGACAAAGGATTATGAGTATTTTTGGGCGATTTTACCAACATCATGCTAAACTTTTACTTTTAATTAAAGATTAGACTCTGGATTATTACAAATTAAATGAATATTGACTACCTTTTAGTTTAGTGAATTATCGTAGTACGCATAGTGAGTGGACGGCGCATCAAGTGTAACATGTATGTTGCAAACCATCCAACAAAGGTCGTCCAAAGTTAATGTTACGCTCGATGTGCGGTAGACTGTACACTGCATCAAAGCAAGAATGACTGTAACCGCTGTTACATAGATTATATGGATTGCGATTTTGTCTTTATGTCGCAACCAATACGTAGAATCCGCGCCTAGCTGTTTTAAAAAATGTCGGAGCCATTATTTATCACGCGAATGAACGCAGGGCTATTACGTATCTCCGATGACAGCTCATAGTGATGATCACTGAGCAAAGTTCCCAACGATGAACTGTCAAACGTCTCGTTTCGCATTCGCTAACTCCAGTGATCAACTAAGATGACGTCATATTCGGTGCCTATCGCTGATGTCCACCGTAAACAATTTTGACAGTTGTTTATGTATCGATAAACTCAAAGTTGGCATTATGTAAACTTAGTGGACTTCAAATACGTCACAAAGTGATAATCACTTTGTTTTTTCATCGCATCGCGAAAGACACTGCTAATGAGTAGTGTTTTACAGTTTTAAAGTGATGATCACTATTATCCGACTGTGTTAAATAGACAGTAAGACAAAAGCGTTTGCTAAGCACTTCGTGAATTACGTAGTATGGAAGGTTAATGTTATGATTTTGTCGTTTTTAATTGATTTTCGTCAATGGTTATTTTATGATGTGTGTAGTTTAGTTATTTATAATAATTAGTATCTATTTTTAGTATTTTACTGAAATAAACATTTTTGTTTTTTTTTTTTAATTTTGAATTAATACGTGATATTAATAATAATCATCATGATCATCAATAATTTCGGATAATGTTGATATTGCTGTGAGTAACAATGGTAACAGTTATGAGGTGTAAGTGGCTCACCGCTATTTTTAGAGCCAAAAACAACCTCGCCTGTATGCGATGCACTCTGCCGACAAGCAAAAGAGAGATAGGGCATCTCGAGGGAAGTACAAATAAAAATAGATACAAAGCTCTTGAGGATTGTTGTGTTTTTGCGAGTGAATGAGACGTGAGGAGCTGCTGCATTATTAACGGAGTTGCCAGCGCGCGATCAATAGTCCATGTACTAATAACGTCTATATGACTACAGTTCATATGAGGCTGGCCGTAAGCTTATTTGTCATCCGATGTCGTAAAAAAGATAAATATTCAGCCACAATTCTCTTAATCGAAGGGGTATAGAGCGTACTCCACCACTCGCGATTAATAAACCTATCCATAGACGGGCCACGGCCAATGTTGCTTAACTTGCGAGTGAGTAATGTTACAAGACGTGAGGAAATGCTGCGTTAGCAACGGAGTGTACCAGCGCGTGAATGAAACTCCTTGTACTTATTTCAAACGTCTTTTTGACTACCGTAGGCGCTTTACGTTAGGTGGGTCGTATGCTTATTTGTTATTCGGCGTTGTATAAAAATGACGATTGTTATGTTCTTGCGATTGAGTGAGATTACTGGACGTAAGGAGATCCAGCGTTAGCAGCTATAAGCTACGATAACCACTTTATATCAGGCGAGCCGTATGCTTGTTTGGCACTTTACGTGATGTTCAAAAAATGTTCAAAAAAGTCAGAAGGAACTAAAAAGCAAATGTAATTAGGTACATCACTTAAAACATATCGCTGCTTACACCAATCGAAATAAAAATGTTCCCATGAAACGTAAAAATTGTATTTGGCGCCAAATACAGCTTCCGAGTGGTTATAAACCGTTCAAAATAAAACTTCATACAAAGCTACTCATACTGACGCCCGTAAGTGAGTATTTAACCTTGCAGCATAATGTCGATAAGAACTAGAGGTGTCGAGTGACGCGCGTGAAGGCCACCATAAAGCACCGTGAGTTGATAGTCACCGAGTAAGATACGTAATACCAATGTTTATGTTTTCTCGGTTGTCATCAAAGTTCGGTGTACAACTGAATTTCGTTGTTCACTGAAAGTGTCAAAGTTAGCCAATAACCCTGCTGATGCAGCATCATTTCATTTTTCCTCGCAGAGGCTCCTATTTGTATTTGATCACACAGCAACACTGACCTAATCCTAACATAAGCTAAGCCAGACCTAAACTTAAAGATAATTTAAAGACAATCCGCTTAAACGTTAATTCGTCGCATTACAAAGAGCTATTTTTAAAATAGCTAGCCATTATGTAATGCGGCGGTTCTACGAATTGACTGCCACATCTATACGCGATTAATCATTCTTCCCTCTGCTCTGCAGTAAATGTAGAATCTCAAAATATATGTTACAGGTTGCTTGTCAACTAGATAATGTCGAAGAAATGATTTATTATCATAGAAACCGATTGGGTCAATCAATGTCATAATACTATGTCGGCACAGAATTGTCATATAACATGTAATGTGCTTAGTGTAAAGCCGGGTTTCCTGCTAAAAACATTATAAAAAAACTATACAAAAACATTTGTTTTTATACACCTGCGGTTTTCTGCATATTAAAAATTATTTTTGATTAGATAATCAAAAATTAGTCAGTAGTAGGTACCCGCGGCCGTTGAAAATGAAACCCTGAAAGCCCTGCCGAGGGTCTTTTCATTTCACCTGCGTGGGTGATGTTTTCCATTGAAAACCAGGCGAAACCAAATTCCAGGCGAAATTGACACTTGCAGTCCATTCCGCGGTGTAAATTAAGCCTAATGACCATACCTTTTACTTTGTACATACCACTTTGTTTCATATCTCATTGCCTTTATGATGTACGAGTACATAGAACAGAATGTTAGGTATTATTTGTTCTTCTAAACTCCCTCCATATAAATAATGTATCTGTTGTTATTAAATAAAATATGGTTGTTTGTGTTAGAGATAAGTGTTAGGACGTTATGATAATGTTATCTAATATAATACTGAAATGCTAATAACGGCTATGACCATGAATTCATTATGGAGCAATTTTATTGTCACGTTTTGAAATTTCAAGGCAATTTTTTCAACCGAGACTAGAGTATATTAGTCTGTGCCGAGACGCAAGATTTATGAAATATAAGAACGGGAATTAACGCGATCATGCATAAGGTAAAAGTTATTACGAGACGCAAGAGTTGTGGGCTATAGATTTGGAATATTCGGTTTTCTTACTAAATCCCGCACATTGGAGTATTGAAAGTTTATTGTGTTCGTGGATTATTTAAATTATACCATCGGGGGCCAGTGGCAAATTCATCAGATGGGTCCCTCTCCGTTAAAAAGCTTGACGTTGCTGGACGTTGTAGTTTCATTTTAAGGTGAAACCGCACTTAAGCGGCGCGGCGCGACACCGCAGCGGAGCGGCGCTGCTCGAAAAATATTTTTTCCACTATTTCTTATGAATTAAAACGCACTTCAGCGGTACTGCAGCGTAGCAGCGTGACGCGGTGCGGCGCTGCAAGGCAGAGTTGCTCCCTAGAGAATATTTTGTCGCGCCGCGTCGCGCCGCTGCGGTGTCGCACCGCGCCGCTTAAGTGCGGTTTCACCTTAAATATAACATCTAAGTAACCAACACTAAATACCTGTTTTGGACATTTTTGGTTACCAATGTACAGTTTTATTTTCAAGCGATATGATGCCTACGTACTATAATTTATGTATGTCCTTTATGTATTGCCTAACTAAAAAATACTATTTTTGTACTAAGTATTAGGTTAGGGGCCCTTGTCCGGGGGCCAGTGGCATTTTGCCCGCCCTGCCACCCTGTAGTTACGCCACTGGCTTCTTCAGTGTTCAAGTAGCGCTAGTGTGCCGCTTGAACATTGTTAATATTTCCGAATAAAAATATTTTGAATTTTGACCAGCTAAAATTTCCATTGCTCATAAAGTCTTAATGAATAATTTGTTCTAACAAAGGATTTTTATTAAACTTTAAACACTAATTATCCATAGTTTTCTAGAATATAGATTTTATGTCTTAATGCTTAAGGTGTATTTTATTTGCATTTAGAACGTTACTTCCCATTAAAATGGTAATAAAATTATGAACATAAAGTAGTTAACCTTGCAAAATAATCTTACTTAACTGAACTTAAAATGAATATTTTTTACTTGTAAATGCTGATAACTGTGCTAAATGTAATATTTATAGAATCACTCGCTGTACAAAATGGTGCCAAAACTAAATCATCATTAAAATCAAGCAATGATCATTATAATGATGCGTACGTCAATATGCTTCCCTTCCCAACTTTCTATAGGTACTTGATGAGAATTTTTACTGAGCATCACATATCCCTGTAATTCGCTTCTCGTAATGCGTGAACAGGGCCTCCCTCATCAAGTCTAGTGCCTGATTGTAGGTAACATAGTCAGGTGACTTTATTACTATCAAATGCGTATTTCGCATTTTTTTTAAAGTGAACTCTTCTTTAGCGGCGTTGTGCACTTTTTGGGATGGGTAAAAAATGTTAAACTCGCGTCAGAAAATTCGTAAGACGGAGGGAGAGTAGACCGCCGGCGCGGCGTAGGAGAGGAAGTTATATCCCCCTCTTTTTCTACCGCGCGGCGAAAATGTATGCCTGCTCCTGCTGTTTATTTTTAATGTAATATAAATTTTCATGTTTGTGTACGATAGTGCAATAAATGAATATTGTATTTTACCACATAAATGATAGTAGTTTTATACTGATGAATAAAGCAATTCGTGCGAAATTATTCTTTAACCATTCCAAAATATTCAAAAATGCACGTTATTGTTCAAGTTTTCACTTCTGTCGGCACTCCCGGAGTAGTCCCGGAGTGCATGAGTTCCATATCGTTTGTACCGCTGCTGTAACCGCATATTAAAAAATAAGGAGAATGAAACCTACGCATAGATTATATTTTTTCACTTCCATTGCTATAGTTCAGTATAGTTGCATAACAATTAGCGTATTGCCTCCATCAATTAAAAAATAAAGACATCTTCAGAAAGCTAGTAAAATTCAATAAGTTTGTGTCTACGTAGCCCAATTCACTATAAAAGACAGTTATGTTTACACTAAGTTGTATTTTTATATCGCTTATTGCTCAAAGCCATGTTGTACAGTAAACTATCAATGTATAACCACTTCCAGTAACATGTATGGTACATACACGTTACTGGAAGTGGATATCGTGTGACATCACATTATCCTTGTTCCTTTCAGCTCAGAATATCCAATTCTCAAAATTTCCAATTCCAAAAATTACCAAATTCGCGCACGTCATATCAAGGATTTTTCAAACGCATTATACCTAATGCTACAATCACAGAGCACACATTACCAGTGTTGGCTATGTGCTCGGTAGTTCCGTAATTTTTTGTTTACCGTCAAGTGGGCTGTATGCAGTTTTCTTACTTTAGTTGCATTAAAAAGATATGGATATGTTCAGATTTGGTAATTTTAGGAATTCGAAATTTTGAGCATTGGATATTCTGAGCTGAAAGGCCCTTGTTAAGAACATTATGAATGTTAAACTTGATTTGTAAATGCAATCTGCCATTAGTTTAGAACTGATTGAAGGACACATAATTTTGAGACTACGCACTGCATCTGATCCGAATCCGTGGAAATGCGGACATAAAAACTAGGTCTGATGTAAATCCAAGGGTAACTACTTCCTCTATCTCGCACTCGAGCTTGGGATTTCAGGAACTGGGTCTCGAATTAGCCGGAGTTCGCAAGAGTTCATTCAAACTTAGCTTCAAAGTTCAGCCCCCTTACCACCATCTCTTATTGCGATTCAATAACTGAATAGAATGCTTATTATATGCTATAGATACGGGAATCAAAATCTGGCAATCTATTCAATTATTGAATCGCAATAAGAGATGGTGGCAAGGGGGCTGTACTTCCCTTAACGGCTACTTTAGTCAGTCAATATTCTATTCCAAATTGGAGCATTAACGAATGATGAATACGGATGGTAGTGCGTGAACTACTGTACAAATAGTTCTATGATTAACTCCGTAGCGTATTTTCACGGATTGCATGCAGGGCGAAAACAGAGTATAAGTAATAGTATTACGTATAGTATGGCCACTCCCTGCCGCTCTCTTATGTCGACCTTACCTCCCTTCCCAGTCAAATCTGGAACAGTTTGTATGGCACCGCACACACGTCATTGTTTATGTAGTAATAAATGACGCGACATTTGTATGGAGTGGCCGGGGTGTGGCGAAACTATATTTCATGTCTATAGCGAAATACCTATCAGTCATCGCTTGCTTGATAATTCTGACTTTAGATGGCATTCGTTGTTCCATCAAGAATGTGGTCAGTAAATCCAACCTGTAAAGCGCTACACACTAAGCAGATATTTAGAGAGAGACACTGCTATAGGTGAGACAAGAGAGGTTATATCACCGTCTCTTACACTCATATAGATAGATAGATAGATAGATAGATAACATTTTTATTTGCACACTGAAACACACAAAATACAGAAACTTAAAATACTTCTAATAATAAAACAGAACTTATATATATTAGAGCTCACAAATTAACCGAAGCCCCATCCCCCGCTCCGTTGTTCAGCGTGTGTTGCAGTGATACAAACGGGCAACAACTCAGTGTTGGACTTGCTCAGAGAGCAAAACACTGATTTTCAGTTATTGCCTTTGAGTAGGTGCTGGGCGCATCCAAACGCCACAGACGTGTCAGCCAAGATACCACATATTTATATATAGCAATGTCTCTATCTAAATATATTGTATCTGGTTAATGTGTGCTGCGCTTTAATAGCTTTTTATTAATGTCAATTCATACATAATAAATATTAAGGGTGTTTAGTGTTACGCATTGTAAATAACAATAACATTGTACAAATCATCATTTAGTTACAATTAAATTATAATGAAAATAAAACAGTTTATTTTCCAAACAAAATCTTTTATTCGAGCGCCTCCAGACACGGGAATCAGAATCTGGTAGGACAATTACGGCACCTCACCGCGACACGTGAGACATGGCGGGAATAAGTCCACGGCCCGGCTTCGGTGCTGATAACGTAAAATAAGTCTATTTACATCCTAATAGGCGGTAGTTGAATCATAATCGGTTGTATCTGGCCTTGCTCCATATGTTGTCATTGTCTGTCACCAGTGTGTATACTCCAGCTAAGGTGAGCCCTACGGCTGCACCAAGGCCTACAGCTCGGAGTCCTGCAGTACTCTTGTAGATCATTCCTGTGGTGGCTGCTGCTATAAATGTGTTTGCTGTATCTTCTTTGTCGCGAATCCATGTGACACCGAGCGCTATGCAGGAATAAAATGATGCTATGATGCCTAGGGTGCAGCCGGTTGTTGTGCCTGTAATCAAAGTAAATAACTTTCAAAATTGATGCAGGGGATATTTTCGGTGTACATGACTGTACTAAACTTCTTTCACGTGTTGGAAGGCCTAGAGTCTAGGCCTTCCAAGCATATATACAGCTGCCAACTACATTAAAACAGTAAATATAAAAGAGAATCAAGTCAAAAGGTTAATTGGATTTATGGCTCTAGGCCCTAGAGCAATAAATATAATTAACCTTTTGACCGCCCCAGTCATGGCTTGCCCTACGGTAGCTACGCTACTGGATTATTCTCTTTTATATTTACTGTCTTACTGTAGTTGGCAGCTGTATAAACAAAAAAACATAAACAAACGAAGCTAGCTACTGTCGTAGCCATCTGTGGAATCCGCGGAAAGTGGCGCGAACGGGGAGTCAGTCTGGTCGGTCACAGCAGCAGAATGCGTATGAATACTCGAGCATTCCAGCGAATTCGTGCGCCTTCTCGCATCATGAAGCGAAATTCCATTCCATTCTAATCCGCGGCGGTAGAGATTGAGCCTCCGACAAATATTTTCGGTCCCGAATCGCCCCTGTCGCATTTATCCGACAGCGAAAATATAATAGAGACTGAACGTACAACAAACGTTTGCAATATTTTAAAAACGACTTAATATAGTGAGAAGCATGCAACAACATCCTTGTTTGTCAGAGGTATTTATTTGTTAATTTATAAGACGGGCGCTAGGAACAAGTCAACTGATATGAAGCCGGGCGGTCAAAAGGTTAATAAAAGCGCACGCCTTCCACTGGTGAAATGAATAGCCTTGGGAACAATTTCCTTTATCGATTTGTTATGTAAAGACTTTACAGTAATACAACTATATAGCTGATAGAATGACTTCGATAGCATAAAAAATTCTCGAGATGATTCTGAGAGATGGACTGTCCCGAAAACGCTCTATAATAAAGGCCACCACGTTATGCCGTCACACCTTCCTATTGTATATGCATTAAATCAGACATTGGTGTGCTATGTTAAATATTGCGTTTATGTATCTAGTGCCGTAACAGAAGTTGTAGTATTTTCTAGTTCTTCCAATGGTAAATTTCGCATTCATCAGAATGGCTGATGTATGACTTCCAAATAAATCATAAATAAACTGTATTAATGTACGAATAATTTACGTTTTTTGTACTAAAATATCTAAAATTGTACTTTTCAAGCAACCTTCCAATTTACAGTGAGCCACCATCCTGATGTCGGGTTGGCGGGTGAATTCTAATCCAATTAAATAATTTCAAATCTGACATTAAGAATTAAATGTGGGCAACAGGCAGGTGGTAATCTTTCTAAACAAGTATCTATAGGCTACAATAATCAATTAACATTAGGATGGTGGATTGCTAGTATGTACTGACAGTTTATTATTGGAAAAATATATTTGTAACTATTACATATAACTCAGGTTCTACAGACTAATATATAATTTATAGAATAGCAACCTTGCTTCATAATGTAGTTGATGACTTGAGTCCGTCTAACTTTTCCCGTTTGTCCTGCCAGTGTAGTCGCTCGGAGGCCCTTGTACAGTCCAGACATACCTCCAAAACCTGTAATCAAGATAGACCAAAATACAAGTTAGTTTATTTTTCTAAAACTGAATTACACTGATTAGGGTATTTTTACATAAAGGGCCATCCATAAATTACGTCACACGAATTTCATGTTTTTTTGACCCCTCCCCCCGTCCTTGTCACGCCTGGTCACATTTGTGACACTCCCCCCCTCCCTAGTGTGACGTCACATATTTTGAAAATTTACATCTAGAGTTGCAAATGTTTTTGAGTTTTTCGTTAATAGTTCAAAGTTTGTGTTAACACTTAGATTATAATAGATTTTGAAATGTCACATCACAAAATTTAGGACCCCCTCCCACCCCCTTGTCACACAATGTCATACTTCATCGACCCCCTCCCTCCCCCTTAACGTGTGACGTAATTTATGGATGGCCCCTAAGGGTACAAAAGGCAGGAGGAGCTTGAAGGCGTAGTTGCGAGTGTCAGTCTAATCATACACGTAAGTTAAACAACCTCAACCGTAGCCTTTTAGGTTGCCTAGAGTAGAGGGTAGTCTATTAGTCACATTTTACTCAAAATATCAATTTAATTGAATCTTTGGCAAATTCAATGTATTTTATCTTATTAACAATTAACTTTATTTAACTTATGTGACTTACTAAACAGAGTAGGTATATTATTTTATAGTAGAAATAAGATAATTTGTACACCTGAAAAGGTATAGTTATGTTGGAACTCTTGACAATTATTCCACCTTTGTAATCATCATCATCATCATTATCAGCCTGTATCTACCCACTGCTGGATATAGGCTTTTCCCAATACTTTCCACCATATGCTATCCTCCGCTTTCCATATCCAACTGCTACCACCATCCACTTTTTTGAAATTGTCTTTTACCTTCATCTGCTACGACGAAGGTGAAAAGACGATTTCAAAAAATTTTCAGTGAGTAATGAAGATTCACAGTTTTAACCTACCCATCGTTTTAATTGTAAAAATCTAGTGGTTTATATTTTCTTAACTTATCGGATCCCACAATTTTGACATTATTACTTTTTTTGTATTCTAAATAAATTCGGTAGGTACTATCAACTGTGTTAATTTGAAAGGCAAATAATAAAAAATGAGAATTTTTGTTTTCAGTTTTTCAAAATATGAAGTTTAAATTTAATGATTCAGTGAAAGAAAACATCTATAAAGCTCTGTCCTGTAAAATTTGCTTTACATACATTTATTTACATAGGAGCCAAGTTATTGGTGATACAATTAATATTTACAAATAATGCAGTCAGTTATACTTAAGGGAGAGTTTGCATCAGAACAATGTAATGTGTTAAAAATTGTGATTCAGTTTTGTTGGGGCGTAACGTCTGAATCAATTTATCTAATTCCAAAAATACTTGTATGGGTTTTTTGCAATGGACATAAGACAAATGCAATATAGCCTGATTTTCCATATGAATTTGTGGGCAGCTGATTTTACTATAATTTTACTTATGAATTGACCAACTATGACATGACCAACCTGTTAGTCAAAAGGCTAGCAATGGTTACATTGACTCTGAGGCTGTGGGTTTGATCCCTGCACAAGACAGACATTTATGTGTATGAACATGTCTGTTGTCATGATTTGGTTTGGGTGTATTATGTGTATTAACAAAAAAAAAAACTATTCTTGTCAGTTATCTATTTATCAGTTCCCATAGTACAAACTTTGCTTAGTTTGGGACTAGATGGCAGTGTGTAATTTCACCAGGAATATTTATTTATTTATTGACACAATAATATGGATAAACATAAAAATATGTAGTTAGTAGGTAATTGTTTGGCAACCATCCAAAAGTTTATATTTACACCCTTAATTGCACAAATTGCATCATTATTCCAGTCACATACACTCACTTATTAGTCTTATTTATGATAATAACGATATGACTGACATACGGAACACACTATTGATTATATAAATAACTTTGAGGTTATAACATGCATAAAATAAAAAAAATACCTGAACCGGTCATGAATGACATTCCTATGATTGGAAGAGCAACATTTGACCTTCTTGCTGTAGATGCCATATGTCTATCATCAGGATATAAGAATTCTGGCTGTATCTTCGGGATATAATGCGGATCAAAGTTCAGATATGGGGAGAAGTTTGCCGCTCCAGCCTGGTTAGTTTTCTCTTCATTTTTCGGTAGTATGTCACCAAATATCGACATTTTCGTTTTTATAACATAAAATTAAACTATTCTAAATATTTATACCTAAAATCGTGATCTAAATCACGTACGGAATTTAATCGAAGACAGACAGAGGACTGAGGGAGGAAGGAATTTGCGAAGATAATTGTCTGTCAAAATGTATTGTCATCTGTCATTGTCAGTCAGAATTTTTAACCACAGACAAAAATATTATATGTATTGTCAGAATGTAAATAGTATTTTGTCCACAACAGCTGACAACAAAATAAATCATAAGTATTTAAAACAGGCCTTCTATCGTATTATCTCCCGAGCGCATTCACCTGATGGATAGAATTATCACATATCACTAGGTTTACGGAACTTTACATCACTCCTATTTTTAATTGATCACAAAGCAAACCTAACTTAACCTAACCGAAAGATTACTTATGTAATGCAGACGCTCTACGACATGGCTGCGATATACGAATATGTTATATTCTACCCTGTTTCTAATTAAATCGCAAAAGTATTATGTAGTAACTTTATTTGCGTTCCAAATATAACTATATTCATACATTTTAAATGCAACGTAAGGGGTCGTCACACGAATTTCATGATTTTTTGACCCCTCCCCCGTCCTTGTCACAGCTGATCAAATTTGTGAGACTCCCCCGCTCCCTAGTGTGACGTCACATATTTTATAATTTTACATATAGGGTTGCAAATGTTTTTGAATTTTCCGTTAATAGTTCAAAGTTTGTGTTTTAACAGTTTTCTTTATTTTGATTGAAATGTCACGTCACGAAATTTAGTACTCCTCCCACCCCTTTGTCACACAATATCACACTTCGGCGACCCCCTCCCTCCCCCTTAACGTGTGACGTAATTTATGGATGGCCCACACAAAAAGAGCTTCGTAAACAAAATTGTTTTTGCATCACAGTATACTGAAATAGTTTTTGGAACGCAAATAAATTGTTTTTTTTTTTAATTTAATATAATCGTAATTTTTTTAATGCTTGTACGCGCATCACTACATCCTCTTATTCCATTTAAAATCTCATTACTGAAAATCATGAACTTTTAGTTAGAAATATTTAGTTTTTTTTTATACTAAGTCGGGTGTTAAACAAACATACGGACCGCCTGATGGGAAGCGATAACATGAAATATCGCTCTACCGCCACCCCCGCTACCAATGCGGCATCTACCTCTTTTCTGGTGATCTCACTCACTCGCATGCACACAACAACTCATAAGGGAGTTGTTATTTTCTTGCGGTATTCTGTAAGATAAAGGTACTTCGCCAGCCGGCAAGCTTAATAATATGCTGTGCCTGATCTCTATTTCGCCAGAGCTCCTTTAGTTAGTTGGCAGGGTGCACCACGTACAGGTGAGGTTGACTGTATCTCAAAGATCGTGGTGAGCTACTTATTGTATTTATTATGGAATGCGTTCAGTGTTGTCATTTGTAGTGTTTGTACTTTTACTAGCCCGATGTAAGCACAAACCAAGGCTTGGAATAGTTACACCGCTATATGCCTAAATTATTTTCATTATATTTATAGATTATTTATAGATAGGCTTTTTTATTTGCAGCGAAGAGAGAACTTCAGAAGATGTAAGGAAAATAATAAAAACAGCGAAGCTTCATGAATCGGAGCTAACGGAGATTACACAGATATTGAGATTTCCTAATCCAAATCAACAAAACAATAATTTGAAACTGATGTTACTCGACGCCAATCTATTAAAGGAAATAGAAGAAGGAAATGAACTGTTATTTAAAGGTAGGTAATTATAGGTAAATTATAAATATCTTTTGTATTTACTTTCAACTACAGACTACTTGAGACTTTTCTTTCAACAACATAAAACTGGATTGTGTTTCTAATTACAATTTGCTCGGTATTGTCATAGATTCAAATATACACTGGAAATCACATGTACAAAATGTAAAAACCAAGCTCTCTCAATTTGTATATGCATTGAGAGAGCTAAAGAAAACGACCAATTTAAGAACAGCGGTAACAGCTTACTACTCTTTTGCACACGCGTGGTTGAATTACGGCGTGATGTTGTGGGGTGACAGTACAAACAGTCACGACTTGTTCGTTCTACAAAAAAAATGTGTTAGGATATTAGTTAATATTAAACAAGAAGAAAGCTGTAAACCACATTTTAAAAAATTAAAGATTCTGACACTTCCGTGCATGTACATATTGGAATTATGTAAATTTGTGAGAAAATATCCCACCTTTTATTCCAGAGCATGTGATGTTCCTCGCCGGCATGAATTACGAAACAAAAATAAATTACTTCAGGTTCCATCAAAATTGGCGTTGCATAGTACCGGACCCTACTCCATGTCCATAAAAATTTATAATAAACTACCGACGATCTTAAAAAACGAAATAAAAGACATGAAATTCATACAAACTTTAAGACAATTCTTAATTGAAAAAGCATATTATACCGTAGGCGAATATATAGATGAAAAATGGTAGGACATTCCAAGTTTATTTATATATATTATACTAGTAGTCAATGATTATTTAGCTGTAACACAATTGTATTGTAACCCTGTAATATCGGCCTCTCTCTCTTCCATACCATTCCATACATTGCTATACCTATCAAGGTGCATTATGCTTATATGACACTACTATAAGATCTCGAATTTGTTAATGACATAATGTGATGCAATAAATGAATAAATAAATAAATAAATAAATTTAATAAATGAAACACGCATTAAACACGCGATGTGAAAAACTGCACTATTTTGTAGAAACTAAAACGATTCTTGTGTATTTTTATTGAAAACTAGAGGTACTACTACACTTATGACAGTCTTGACAATTATGACCCTGCTGTACCTCTAAGTCTTCTAAAACTTATACCTATTCTTTTTGTTATTGGTTCTTACTTCTGGTACAAATTAAATTTATGACGCAATCTCACAGACTATTATTACATAAGTACCTAAATATTTTAATAAATTTCTATATATTGTAGGTGATTCAGATGAAAATGTAGTCCTATGCACAAGCGATAAAACATATGATGTGAAGGAAGCAGAGACATCTAACAGTCTTCTTTTGGTACCTGAACTTTTATTCGCAGCTTCTACAGGTCTTGACGAGACGCTGCTAAAGAACAATTCCATGGAGTGTGATTCAGATTCGTCGTTTGAAAAATCGAATGCGAGTTTAAATAAATCTACAGAATCAGATGAAGGCGCCAAAAGTCCGAGAATTATACAAAACAAGGATATAGTGAATACTTTTTTTACATACTATGAATTAAAACCTTGTAAACCTCGGTTATCTAAATTAAGGAAAATCTTAGAACCAACCAAATATCAAGGATCTGAATTGGAATATGCTGTGGACAAATCCAAGTTACTGACTTACGAAGCTGTATTTGAGCAGACGCAAGCTTCAAGAAGCGAGTTAAATATTGAACTTGAAAAAATTCAAGCAGTCCTTATAGATGGGTACTACCGTTTGCTGGACTTTGATTATGAATTTAGAGTTCTTTCCTATATGCTAGATCTGATTGATGAAAATTCATGGTCTTTGGATAAAGTTTCGAAAGAAACTACTATAGATAGTTTGAAAGAGTTAGTACCTGTTTCAATTTTAGAGGCAATGTTTAGATTTTATACAATTGAATCCATCCTACAAGATGGCGTCCAGTATTATCAATACAAACAAGATAAAGTATGTAAATTTTTGGCACGAGTGTTATTGAAAAGTGCTGGCAGATTTAATCTACTCGAGTTTCTTCAAGCTTGGAAAGATTCAGTTCCTGATGGAATGACACCAAATGTGAGTTTAAATAGATGTTTTATTTTCCAAATGATCAAAGTAACATTTGTGGCCAGTATCACAGTATAAGTAATAGTATTACGTACAATAAGGTCATTCCCTGCCGCTCTCTCGTATCGACCTCACCTCAACGCACACACGCTTATTCACGCTCTGCACAGACGCGATTGTTTATGTAGTAGTAAACGATGCGACATTTGTATCGAGTGGCCGGGGTGTGCCATTATGTAACAGTTGTTTTCTTTTTTTTATTATTCTAGCTACATCTGTACAACATTCTATTATAAGAATTGCACAAGTAAATTTTCACACAAACTACTTGTGCTCATTCACATTAATGATTAAATGCATTGTATAAGAAATAAAATGTTAATTGAGTCACGTTATGTTCAACATATGTATGTAAACATTATTTTGGACATCTTTAAATTCTATGTTATTTATATTTTCTTTTCTAAACATATTTCTAATTGTTACCAATCTTTTAAGGAATCTATACTATCCGGCATAGCGATAATTGACAAAACTACAACACCTCAAGTAATTTTCGGTTTCATGGAAAATGATTTACCAGAAGATATTAACGAGCGATTTAAAATACTCTTCCAAACAAAAGCAAAATGGACAGTTGACCAAATATCTCCTTATATCGAGTAAGAAGACCCATTTTTAATACTAAATTTGTTTATTGTTTGTGGCTTTATACTTTATTACTTACTTTTATGGATATATTGAAACCACATTTTAATGAGATATATTTTTCAGGTGCTATGCTACAGAAAAGATGAATGTTAATGCATTGTTAACTAAATATGCACGGGCTTCTACGCAAGATGGTGTACGGGTATTTTCTGCTAAACATATGAAATAATTTATGTTCATGTATGCTCGTTGCATCACTTTACAGCTATTTGAAGCAAGATTCACTTACAAGTTGTATCGTTTTGTCTAAGCACGATCGATTTATAAATAAAACATTGTTGTGTATATTATAAATATTATTTATTTCCTATAAGTTTATTACATCATAATTATGATAAGTAGATTATTCTAAACTTTATTACATACAACTTAAATATTACTTTACACAGCCATCGTATTTCTTCCTCAATACGTCTTTCTAAAGATGCCATCTATATCAAAGTTCGTTATCATTGAGTGTTTCTTAATGATTTTCAATATACGATTAGCATACATCTTATTCTACATTACTCGAGGAATCCGAGGAATGTCTTATATAATTATCTATTTTTTTTAGATCCTTAATGACGATAAATGCGACGAATTATTATAAATCTTTGGTATACAATACAACTACTTAAGAAGACTGCACTTTTTTCCTAAGAGTTTCCAGCTCATCCCACATTTCCTTCGGTAAATCTTCACCAACTTCTTCCTTGAAGTATGCTGCTATTGCGTCAGCCTATTAAAGAAAAACAAATATTAGTGATGTATAAAAATCCTATAGGAAGACTCTTTGGACCGTCACTAAATATAAAGAGACTCGGTTATGGTTTTTATTAAATTTATGAAGGGCAACAGCGAGTTTCTTCGAGGTACCTAGTGGCAGTAACACTGCTGGTACCTGGGTATACTACATAATTATATTACACTTGCCATGTGATTAAAGTTTGATACTCGTGTAAATTAAATTCTGCAAAAAAATATAAATAATACCTCTTGCAACCAGAAGTCCTTAGGTATGCTGAACAATGTTTTCATGTCGATGGGCTTGAGGTTCTGTGTGTTCAGATCACCTTCTCTTGGAACGTATCCGAGCGGAGTTTCCGTGTAGCAGGGTTCATCGTCACAGCGACGGAGTATCCAATCTAAGACGCGGGAGTTTTCGCCGAATCCAGGCCATAGGAATTTCCCCTATAAAAAAAACGTAGTAATGAATATTAGTTTATTTTAGATAATAGTTGACATACTTTAATAACTACACTGCTATAAAACTATAACAGATATAAAGTTTAGCTCTCGGTTAAATACAGTATTATAGGGGTTGGATCAGTTTTGAGTGACCCTTGTGCTATAAGTCACGCGGTCGGAGTTGTAATAAACAAAAACTTCACGTATAATGTTGCAAGCAAAAATATTAAAGTATTTGATAAATTACCTCGTCGTTCTTGCGGAACCAATTAACGTGGAAAATTTTTGGCATTTTGCGCCCAGCTTGAGGCATAGACAGCCAGTGTTTCAGGTACTCGCCGAAGTTGTATCCAAAGAATGGACGCATCGCAAATGGATCGTTCATCACCACCTTGCCCTATAGGTACAAAAAATATATATTAAATCTGATCTTAAAAGATCTTAAAAAAATCTGAAGCCAGCCTCCAAATTTCGAAATACTCACGCTATGTTCAGCAGCAGCAGTAGCTTCCGATCTCATGGTAGCGCCCATAAAAACGCCATGTTTCCAATCTCTTGATTCAACTACTAGGGGAACGCCAGTTGGTCTTCGTCCACCCAATAATATGGCAGAAATTGGCACACCTTCAGAACTTTCCCATTCGCTGTCAATAATTGGACACTGGTTTGCTGGAGTGCAGAATCTGTAATAATTAATTTTAATATGTTATTTTCTTATTCGAAGGAATTTCCTAATAAACGGGGACTTTTTTAATGCTGGCAATTCGAAACCATAAACATTTTTTTATTATTTTTAAAAGGTACTAGCCATTAGAATTCATTATTAACAGCCTGCATACCTAGAGTTGGGATGAGCAGCAGGAGTTTTAGACTCTGGAGTCCAGGGCTGATTCTTCCAGTCTATTAAGTTTGAGGGCGCAGCGCCCATTCCTTCCCACCAGACACCACCATCTTCTGTTTCTGCTACATTGGTGAACACGGAGTTTTGGAACACTGTAGCCATGGCAATTGGATTTGTGTCCCCTGATGTACCTGTTAAAATAAAATATTATTGGAATTTTGTCGAGAAAGAAGCACACAGAGATATGTTAAAATAACTAATTTTATTTTGCTCATGTACAATCTCAAGAGAAAGCATACTAATTCAACCATACTAATCGATCTACGATCGATTAATTGGTGTGACTAGACTAGATTGAACGTGGTGGAGTATGCTCTAAACCCCTTCAATTGAGGGGATACCCGTATCCGAGCAGTAGGATAAGTAAGGGTCGACGACGACTACTATGTTAACCGCTTAGCATCAGCTGTTAATATAGCTTAAAGTATACGGCTGATACAGCTAAAGGGCCATTAAAAATCATATCTCACCAGGCGCAACTCCAAAGAACCCGTTCTCTGGGTTGATAGCCCTCAGGACTCCGTTGTCGTCGAACTTCATCCAGGCGATGTCGTCGCCGACGCACTCCACCTTGTACCCGGGCAGCGAGGGCGTCATCATGGCGAGGTTCGTCTTGCCACACGCCGAGGGGAACGCTGCCGCGATGTATCGCTTGCGGCCTTTGGGGTCGGTTATACCGACAATCTGAAAATAAATAAACAATAAATATTATAGGACTAATTCGCATCAGCTGTATTTGTCTTGGTCTGGGTGTTTTCTATTATAAGTATGTATTTAAAAAAAAAAAAATGTATTTAAGTACATTTATCAGTTGTCTAGTACCCATAACACAAGCTATGCGCTTAATTTGGGACTAGATGGCGCTGTGTAAATTGTCCTGAAATATTTATTTATTATTTATTTATTCATTGCACATTGCCATCTAGTCCCAAACTATGCAAAGCTTGTGCTTTGGGTACTAGACAACTGATAAATGTACTTATATACATTTTTTTTGTAAATATATACTTATACTTAATACATAGCAAACAGTATTTTCTATGTATGACAGATATGTGGGTGTTTTGAAAACACCCAGACCATCCACCGTATTGAAAATGGCCCTATGTTACAAAAGCTAATTCTCAAAATGTCTTAACAGAAAATATTCCTGAACACATTATATAACACCATATACCTATTTCAATTTATGGTACAAACGAACATGTGGGTCACCTGATGGAATAAGATGAGTAAGACCAAGGGGTCGCCGATCCGTCTTTCCTTTCTTTCTGGTGACCACACTCACTCGTTCACAACGACCCTTATGGGCCATCCATAAATTACGTAACACGAATTTCATGATTTTTTGACCCCTCCCCCCGTCCTTGTCACAGCTGGTCACATTTGTGAGACTTCCCCCCTCCGTAGTGTGACGTCACATATTTTGCAAATTTACATCTATAGTTGCAAATGTTTTTGAGTATTTCGTTAATAGTTCAAAGTTCGTGTTAACACTTAGATTATAATAGATTTTGAAATAAGTATCAGGTCACGAAATTTAAGACCCCTCCCACCCCCTTGTCACACAATGTCACAGTTCATCGACCCCCTCCCTCCCCCTTAACGTGTGATAATTTATGGGTGGCCCCTTAATGGAATATGAGCTATGCCCCTAGACTTGTGTATCTTTTCCATTCCAGTGGTAAAAGACGTTTATTCTGCTCTCTAGCAGTATAACAAAAATATAGTAGTGCCTTACCAGCATGTGCTCGGCGAGCCAGCCTTCTCTGCGCGCTATCATGGAGCCCAGTCGGAGAGCGAAGCACTTCTTGCCGAGTAAGCTGTTGCCTCCATAACCACTGCCTGTTACAATTAATAAATTATGTTTTAGACGCATGTTAATATTAAATAAAATTCTAATCCTATATTTGTTGCACGTGGTGCATCGGTTAGCAAAGGGTCTGGTAAAAAAAAAATGGGGTGTGGCTGTGTCATGGATACGACCTTTTTTTGCACGTGAATACGTTATATGCACTAAAATTATCTCAAAATGGCAGCGCTTCTCCCTCCTCTGCGATGTTCCAAAGTCCTTACTTAGCGTAATAAATTCTTTGATCCTTCATCTATCCAGTGGTGTGATTGAATTTTGGATGGAGATGCAACACCAAACTGTATCTGCCGATTTTGTTATCAATTGTTTTTTTGAATTGCCTCCCTGTGGAAGCAATTTGAAAGACGGATTCACGCCAAAAGAGGTACGACATCAAGACCGACGGAGGCAGGTATCTCACAGGAGATCACAGACAAACAATAATGTCCGCGAGACTCTAGTATTAGCTGCGATAACAGCGGGGATGTAAGCTCTCGGTGAGCTACGTTGACCGCTTTATATCAAGTGGGTCGATTGCTTGTTTAACACAAGTCGGTCTTATCAAGTAATATTTGGGAGTTAGCTCGGTGTTTAAAATGCAAAAGATGCTCAAATTTCAGAGCTACTTACAGTTACTACTTCCGATTAAATAAATTAACTGATTCTGGTTGGGACTTCAAAAGCAGTAGTTTTACCCATTTTAAATCACGAACTGTGAAATTGTGGAATGAACTTTACCTAGCAGTATTTCCGAATAAGTACTACATGGGAGCCTTCAAGAACAGAGTCTATATTTCCCTTAAAAGGCTGGCAACGGATCGGTGACCCCTTGGTGTTGCTGATCTCCATGGGCGGTGATGATTGCTTTCCATCAGGTGACCCGCGTGCTCATTTGCTCCCTCTCATAAAAAAAAAATATTCCCGGTAGTGTAATGAGTTCCGGAAACAGTACCTAAAGTTTACTTGTAATTTCCTTTTTTCTTCTCCGTTGTTAATTCTGACTGCACAGGAGATACTGTGGTGGGAATTTGTGATGGGACTGTCCCGTATACTCACCGTAGCTGATGATTTCGTTGTCAGCTGGGTTGTGGAGGATGATAGTGCGCTGGGGGTCGCAGGGCCATCCCGGCACTCGTCCGCCGGAGCCAACTGAGTGAAGGCACTTCACAAACGTCTCATCTTGACGGAGAGCCTCCAGGACATTGCTACCTGTTAATAAACACACACGTTAATGTTCTTGTTTCTTTGTTATCATCATCATCATCGATTATTATCAATCAAACTACACTACTTTAAGTGCTTCCATCACCAGTCCTGGTAGCAAAGTAGTGTAGATAAAATTTCCTGTCCAATGAGTACTCGTCGGTAACTCTGACTTTCTATACCTACTACCTAGTCTGAAATGTCTAAATACTTAGGTGCTTTTGGTCGGCCGATCGCCTGGCCGTCTTGGTTTACTCTATTCTTAGTGCTTAATGCGAGTTTTTTGGTCATATTCGAACATGTTAACGTTTACAAGCCGAGCAAATTGTGAAAAAGTTTCATATTGTGAATTTACCAGACGCGTGACATATCAAAATTAGCCGGGTTGCTCTTCAAAATGTGAGCAAGTAAGTCACAGGTAATTTTGATATGTAACACGCGTCTTATAAACTCACAACATGAGAGTTCTTCTCTATTTGGTCGGTTTGTTTACGTTGCATTGATCGAACGCGACCAAAAAACTCTCACTATGCACCCTGAATTCTATATAATATTCTATATATCCTTTGTATAAACTATCGAAAGTCAGGAAAGTCCTTTTATGTGAATTTTATACCTTACTTTTTAAATATACTTATATTAAAAATCTTTATATTGTCAACAATAATTGTGTATGTTCGTAATATAGCATTATAAAATATACAATTAAAATAAATACTAAATATGACTAACTATATATACAAACAAAATAAGAAACGGAAATAACAAAAACTAATTAAAATTAATAAAATATAATATCTAAATAGCATCAAAAAATTCTTCCGCATCACCGTCAAAAGGTAACGTGGCCAGAAGGCTAGCAGCATTGCCACGCTGGATGGCAATGCTTATTCGCTGAGCGAGAAATAGGCCAGCCCTCTGGTCGCGGGAAGAGTCGACTAACCGTTTGTTTAAATCTTTATATTAATATGAATATAATAATTTCTAATGCAGTACAAACTGCACTTTAGAGTTAACTTACCAATTCGTGTCATGACACGCATGGAGTAGACGACGTAGGGAGAGTCCGTGACCTCTACACCAATCTTCGACAGCGGGGATCCCACGGGGCCCATCGAGAACGGAATCACATACATGGTGCGACCTGGAATACCATATGAAAAATATAAAAAAAAGTCCTATATTATGATTGCAAGAGATTTTCAAGAAATCAAGACAACACACACACAGAGCCAAACTTTCTTGAGCGACCGTATATGTGAACAAGGATATGACAAATGTGCATTTAATTACTTGGCATATAGGCACACGCCGGCCACTCCATACAAATGTAGCGTCGTTGACGTCGGTGACGTCGGTGCAGCGCGTGTGTGTGCGTTCGGTCCTATACACATTGTTCCAGATATATCTCAGACGGGAGGTGAGGTCGATACGGGAGAGCGGCAGGATGTGGCCGTACTGTACTCGTACGCAGTACTATTACTTATACTGTGATATAGGTGAATAATCAAAGAAATGTGCCTACCTCTCATACATCCTGGGAATCTGTCAGAGACTGCCATATCATAATCAGCAGGCGCGATGTAGTTGCCGAGCGCGGACTTCTTGCCAACCTTCGCAATAGGTACCACATCGCGTTCCTTCTCGGAGCAGATGAAAGTACGAGACTCGACTCTGGCAACATCTGCTGGGTCCGTGCGAGTTAACCAGCTGCAAAATAAAGATTACTTTTTAATTAAAATTGCTAGCAAATATGCCACCTAATAGTAAATAATAATAAATATTACATAATAGTAAAATAAGAATTGTATTAAGCATATTTATCCGCCCGCCATCGACCTGGTGGTCAAACATCGAAAGAGATCTTAAGAAAGCCCAATTGCCAAAATGATTGTCCAAAAAGTCGAATGGCTAGCAATGGCTACTTTGACTCCGAGGTCGCGGGTTCGATACCCGCCCAAGACAAAAATTTGTGTTCATGAACATCTCTGTTTGTCTTGGTCTGGGTGTTTTCTATGTATTATAAGTATGTATTTACAAAAAAAATGTATTTGAGTATATTTTATCATTTGTCTAGTACCCATAGCACAAGCTTTGTGCTTAATTTGGGACTAGATAGCGTTGTGTAAATTGCCCAGAAATGTTTATTAATTTATTTTATTGACAAGTTACTATTATTTGAAGATAATTAAGTAAGCCATTTGAACTAATTGGCGCACAATTAAATGATAATTGCAAACTACAAATACAATATACAGGAAGCGACTGTAGGAAGACTCTTGGAAGGCCTCGATAATGACTAGTTATTACTTAATTAGGCGGCAAAAGTTCATGAAAATATGAACATTAGTTCGCCTACTTAATTAAACATTGATCTTTCTTTAAGTACTTAATTAACAATAAATAAACTGTCGAGTGCAGACACTTGGACTCTGACCGTTCCGGTTCGTTCGCACGTCGCACCTCTATTTCAACAAAGAGATCGATAGAGGCATTCGACCGGGCAGCTTTTGGGAAGCTTCGGTACAACATGTTGAATTCGTTGCATGCCACACATCCGGTATAGTATACTATTCTGATTTGGTAGCAACAAGGGAGAATTACCAAGCGTTCTGACGATTTTGCAATTCATATTATTGGAATCGAATGTGTTTGGTAACAACTGAAGGTTTTAGGTCCCCAATAATGTTAGATACATAAAAACCGTGGTGCACGGCAGTTGAGCTTTACTTGAGTACCCATCTCTTTAGGCTTTAATGCCTTATTGCTGTCTCTCACATTGCTAAGAGGGGAAGTCAAATTCCAAAAGCTTCCTACTCCTAATTTCGTCTGATTAAATTCGTTGTGAGTTTTTTTTATACTATGTGAAGCGGTTACCGTAACCGTATTAACGCTTGCAACATAATATATCACTTGCGCGCCGCCACCCCCGCTGCCAACGCAGCATCTCCTTCTTTTCTGGTGACCTCACTCACTCGCAGGAACACAACAACCCTCAAGGGAATTGTTATTTGGCTGCGGTATTCTGTGAGGTGGAGGTTGGAGGTACATTCCCCAGTCGGGTAGCTTACAATTACGCTCCCTACCTCTCTTTTCGCCAGAGCTTCGTTTGTCAGTCAGCAGGGTGCACCGCTTGCAGGTGAAGTTGGCTTTGGTTCAAAGATGTTGATAAACCGCTTACACCCCAAAACCAAAGAGTTCCAAGGCAGCCGTAGTTTTACCCCCGGAGTCATTTGACGGATAGCGCGGCACCATTTCAATATTCATTGTTAAGAAGACAGAACGCTAACTGCCGGGTCAGATAGTATATAAATAAATTATCTCACCAGTTATCATATTTGGGCAGTGGTTTCACTGTGCCTTGCTGCTGCATCATCTGCAGCAAGGCAGTCGCCTCGGCGTCGGAGCCATCGCACACGTGAACATGCTCCGGTTGGCACAGGGCGGCGCTGCGCTCAACGAAGGCACGAACCTATAAATAAATAAAAAATACTTATAAATCACAATTAACATAACTAGTGACGTATTTAGTACAGCCCATCGTCACAGATGATCAACTGCATTATTGATTTGATTTTCATCATTATTATCAGGGGCCTACCGAGGAAGCTGAAGCCGATTACCATAGCAATTTTTGTATGCGAAAATAAAACTACTGCTTAGATAGTTGCTAATTATGTTTAGCCCAGCTGGTAGAAACACTAGAGCTCTACCGACTAAGCTTAAGATGTTTGTCAATAAGTTTAACCTAAGACCTATTGTTTTGCAATCAAATAAAAAAATGGTATCTAATCGGCTTCAGCTTCGATGTACTTTTTGACTACCTGCGACTATTGTATAAAAAGCTGCGCGGAAAATTTGAAAATTTAACGACCATAACGAAGTTTTCTAATGTAACTTTACGTCGTTTGACAGAACTCAGTCTTTCACAGATTGCGCGAAACTAATTCGAATCCAATATTCATAGTTAAGAAGACAGGACAACATCTGCCCCCTTAGCACAGAATAATATGCGTTTAGTCAAGTGTAATTCGTAGCGTAACGAACGTTAGATAGATCACGTGACATTTGTCAAAATCGAACATTTTAGTATGAGAATTGACAAATGTCACGTGATCTATCCAACGTTCGTTACACTACGAATTACACTTGGCTAGGGGGGCTGGAAGGTCAGCTAGTAACTCAATAATTTAAAATTCATTGTTTCGACGAAATGAGATAATAAAACTATCTTAAATTTATATAGCTGTTAGATAACGGCATGAAACATAACCCTCTTGCAATTAGATAAAATAAAAATAAATTATTGTCAACTCGACAACATCTAGTAACTCCCATATCAGTTAGCAACTAGATTGTAAAAATGACGAAATTGTACACAATTTTTATCTAACTATAAATAAAATTTATAAAAATACAGATACCACGCCTCCAATCTTATTTATCGTGTGCAATGAACTTACCTATGTTTCAAGGGCGGTGGGCATGGTGGGCATGCCCACAACCCTAATATATTTGTTACGTCACACTTTCACGATCTATTGAGTCGATAGGCTGATGAATATAAACGCTATGCCTTAATAAAATTAAAAAAAAACACCAATTCGGGTTTTCTGGTGACTGTGACCACAATCTTTTTTAGGGCTGGATCCGCGCCCGCTATGTTGATTACTCCAAAAAAGAGTTATAGTTTATCACCGTAAATGGGTCTATATTACCTATTGTGATCATTTAATTTATTTATAATGTTATAAATGCATTTTCAATTTTATTTTATCTACAGTTATAAATGTACTATTAATTTTATTTCACTTACAATTCATTTCTAAGTAATGCGACAATGTCACCGCAATAGTGTCGAAATAAAATTTCAATATATATATATATATCGTTACGTAGGTATACACTAAGTTACTAGGTATTACAGTAGCAATAGACATTCAGTACAACTAATCCCTTATCTACAAAATTATCATCATCATCCAAAAACTTCCTACTCCTACTACTAATTCCACTAATTCCTTCTGATTAATTTCGTTGTGTGTTCCAAGGCAGCCGTAGTTTTACTAACGAGACTCCCGGGGGTAAGTCTACGGCTGCCTTGGAACTCACAACGAATTTAACCAGCAGAAATTAGTAAGAGTAAAAAACTTGGAATTTGACTTCCCCTCTTAGAAATGTGAAAAACCAAGTCGTTACATTAATTTCATTATCACTATCTCGAAAATGAGAAACGGTGCGTCGACTCGATGCAATTACTAATACCTAAAAACCCCACTACGTAGTAAGAAATTTAGAACTTACTCAAGTCCACGAAACGCACGTATTCTGTTCTCTCTTTAGCCTGTGTTGTCTAGCTGCTCTATGATCTCATCTACTCCAAGATTTTTAGATAAATGTATGTACAAACCTTTGGTGTCAAGGCAGCAAGTTGTGGACTGGGTTTGATAGCCCCTCGGAGTGCAGTTTGATGCGCTGCACGGCTGCAGCCCAGAGCCAGTTGCGCGCATCTGTTTGAAGAAAATATCTTATTAGATAAATAGAAACAGGGAAATAGAATTTAATGCTTTGAAAACTTAGGTCACTGTCATTTTTCTGAGAGACATTTTTGTCAATCACATCGCCTAATTTCCCGATACGAATTTTTCGTGGTAGGTTCCCAAGAGGCTGGGTAAAGTATGCTTCGGGTATATAGCACATTCTACTGCATTATGTATTTGTAGTGAGAAGCCGTTGCCAAAAAAGAAATGATGAAATATATTTCATAAATTATCTAGACGAAAACACAAAAAAATTTAATACGGCAATTGGGAAGATATTCCGGTGTAAAACTCAAAAATTTTCAATTGTCTACCTATGACGCTCTAAAGCAATTTGGTTACCTTTTTTATTCGCGGACCACTAAGATATTTTTGTTGGGTGACACTCAGGGAACCCCCCTGAGTGTCATATAAAACCATTATTCTATAACTCGAGATTTTAGTATTTTGCATAATAGTGTTCAATTTATTTCATTATAATAAATATATAACATAATCTACCTCTCACGGACCACTGGTGGTCCGCGGACCACCAGTTTGGAACCCCTGCTCTAAAGCATACACTGTTGTGACACAGCTCTGTAACTTGAATTAGAGGAAAGACATACGGACAGACAAGAGGACTTATCATTAAAACAACCAAGCAATCAGTAGTAAAAATTAAAAATACTATACGATATAAATCCACAAGATGGCCACATAAATACAGAAAAAATCATACACTAAATGTTAAATAACTAACTCAGAGCCTTTCATTTGCGTTACTGAATTATTCGCTCGTATTTTAATTGTAAAATCATGGCCGAAACTTAATATTTAGAATAATGAATCCTTTCGAAAATTAACAGTTTAGTTCCTAACATGTTATGTAAGTTAGTATAACACCACTTAAGTTACAATAACCGTACACGAAACTCGTCTTTATCTTCATATCATTTAGGCGAAATAGTTAAAAATAGCCGAAGAGTTAGAAAAAGAGTATACTTATGTCTAAGTGTAGGAACGAAGATTTGTCTATAAATGTATGCCTGTAACCATGGAAGTAATTGGGTACATGTATAACTTGTTCGGCGATGTTTATGTCAATTTTATTTCTGGATAGGGTCCCTATCCAGAAAAAAAATTGATTAATGATTAATCACTTGTATAAAATATACTTTGCGTCTAGAAAAAGAAATATAGAAACAGAAATAGTAATGACAATGTAATATTTGGATAAATATATTTTATTATATCCTCGGCTCGGCATCAACTCATAATCATCCCACTGTTGGGATATGGGTCTCCCCTCAATCGAAGGGGTTTAGAGCATACTCCACCACGCTGCTCAACTGCGGGTTGGCGGAGGCCAGTGTTTTCAAGCCGCCCAAAGGCCACTGACTTGGCTTAACGACTGCGATCTAATGATAACAGCCGGGACCGACGGCTTAACGTGCCCTCCGAAGCACTGAGGAGCTCGAGATAAATAAACCCATCCATAGACAGGCTACGGTCGACGTTGCTTAACTTGCGTGTTCGATTAGACTGACACGCGCAACGACGCCATCGAGCTCCTCCTCATTTATTATATCCTGAGTTACCTAAACTAGGCTAAGTCTGTCTGTCATATAGGAGTAGGGTTGCCATCCGTCCGGGTTTCCCCGGATTTGACCTAATCCTAGTCCGAGCGGGGTTTCATTTGTAGTCCAGGGTTAAAAGTTTTAAATCACTACCGATTAAAAAATAGTACTAGTACTAAAAAACACTGATGACATGTCCGGGTTCTAAGATTCAAAATCCGGAGTTTTCACGCATCTTGTCCTGGTTGCCAGCGTTTAGAGATGGTAACCCTATATAGGAGCCACTCGAAAAAAAAAAAATTAAAACAGTTAAAAATTGTGCAGCAGCAATTAATTAATTGTATTAAAGTTAGTTAGTTATAAGTAATTAACAATGCACTTTTTAACCTATTATCACTTTTCACTCTAATTGTTGATAATTGAAATGGCACTGATTCAGAAAATATTATGCAGATTGCACTATACTGTATAATGCTACAACTTATATTGTGAATACACTGAATTTTACACTGAAATTTTAGAAAATACCCAACTAGCAAAAAGTGGTTTTTAAACTATCCCAGGAGGATCATTTCTCTAGGACTATATGAGAATTATATCTGCATATAAGTCCGGAAAAGGGCCCACATTATAAGTCTACTTTTGCTTATAACGTATTTATAATAGACCGCATAAATGCCGTTTACGCCTATATAGCTCCTGTAATAGGATTACGTCAATGCAGTTACTCCTGCAAATCTCAATATAAGTAAGTTATAGTCAAAAATGAGACTAATACGCGCCTCGCAATGCTTCTATAAACTCATATTTTGTGAACTGTCAAAGTGTATCTGCGTTGTGCTCTGTCAAGATTTTTTTAAACGTCCTGAATAAGGGCAGAGTACTATTTATCTTAATCGGAATTTATAATTGTCAAAGTAGAAAATCAAAATTGTATTGTTGTTAGTCTTAATGTTACATTACATTGTTGTTATTCGTAGGGGAATGCGAATTTTCTGTGAAATTTATCATGGTTTTAAATAAAATTTTAAAGCGCCTCTTCAAATTGACTTATTTACTTTTAAGAATTTATTAATTTATCAAGAAAATACAATGAAGGGCTGCCATTTTTTCGGGGAGCATTTCCAAGTGTGACATAGTGCCATTATAAGTATAATTGGTTCTATATTGGCGAGTGTCAAAACCGAAGATTCGCCATATTGTTACCAATTAGGGTTACACATTTATATGTGGAAAAACGAAATCGATTGATGTTTCAAGTTGAAAACTAGTATATCCATCAATATTTATATTTAGAGAAATGTCATTTGGTAGACAGGAAACATTTTCAAAAATTATTTTCAAACATTTTGATCAGACTATTGTGCCAATAGTGCGCTGGGGATGAAATAGTAATGAGTCCGTTTTCTCTATTTGTTTCTAGTAGTGTTCGTGCATCTTTAGTCAAAACATCGTTTAGTCTCATATTTATAATTTCAAGGAAGGAGTTTAATGCAGTATGAGAAAAATTTAAGTCTAAAGCCCAGTTTTTTATACAATAACGCAGTTCTAAATTTTTGTTGTAATCTGAAAGTTCTTCCCCATCATCACTTAATGATTTTTCATTATTGCTTTACTAGTCCGGACCTCTTCCACCTTAAGTAGTACTACAGATCTTGTCCGGAACCCTCTCCAGAATTCGCTATGCGATCTTTTCCAATTAAATTTATGACAAATCCTATAATAGGATTTGCGACACTGTATAAAGCGTGTTTTGTCTATATTGGTCGTTTCAAGCAAAAGTGACCTTATAAGAGATTTAACCAGGATTGTTTGAGACTACTTATACAATAACACTACAGTGGAATGCTAATATAAATATGTCTAGGCTTATAATGGCATACGATAAATCTATGTAGAGAACATTTTATCCTACTGAGTGCTGTTATAATCTTAGTGATTTATTATTTTTGAAACGCGGATATGAAATCTGCTTAATCCTTAATTTTAGGCTAATATAAAACCAGACAAGAAATATAAAAACTATTTAGTAATTTAACTGGAATTTACTTATATTAGCCATAAATTATTAGCTTATATTAGGTTATAAGTAAAAATAACTAGAGTGATTGGTTCTCAGTGTATCCTATCCTGGTAGATGCTCCTAGAGGAGTCTTAAGATTTAAATGCCCTTAAGATGTTATCTTATAGGCGCATATAAGCCTGGGTAACCGGAGTAATTACTCCTGAAAGCAATTACTCTTGTTCCATGCTTTTAGAGGAGTCTTAATCTAGTAATAGCCACGAAATATGATCCTATATACCGATATAAGTCCAAATTATAGCATTAAACGTACTTAAGTAAAAACAGCACTCATTTATGCTGTTAAAAGCGCTGTAGCAAATACCAAAACCATTATCGGAGCTTTATAAGTGCATATAGCATTAAAAAATTGCGTTCCAGGATTATTTTGCTAGTTGGGTATAAACAGAGGTTGAAGTACTAGCACTATTTCTTATTCTGTGGTTTAAGTTACTTGTCTATAGCTCGCCGCTATCTATTTTCTACCTATTCTTAGACATATATAGTATATAGGTAGATAGATAGAAAAGCTTCATAAAAAGCTATCGAGCCGTTTTGGAAGAGTACGAACACAAGTACACGAGATTTATATGTATATATTTTACTAGCTACCCGCCCCGGCTTCGCACGGGTGCAATGCTGATACTAAATGTACTACAGAAGGTCTTGGCGCTTTGTCCTATCCAGTCCTTCCCCAGTTATAGGCACACGCCGCCGGCTCCGCGGCCGGTACCGCCACAGCCGTTATGTCCCTGCATTTTAAATGTGTAATATCTTCTAAACTATTCATTTAAATTACATGCTGTGAAGGGCCATATTGATCTATATTAAATGCGCAATGTATTTAAGGTACTTAATTGGATAAGGATTAATTCTGTATTGCTTAAAATCGCTTTGTAAATAAGGCATTATTTCTTGTAAAAAGCAAAGGATAAAATAACGGTTATTGTGTGTTACCACTAAGAGATAGACATATACCATCGCGAACTTTTTTGTAGACCATTTTAAGGTGAACAATACTGTACTACATTATTTTGATCTATCTCGTTGGGTTCAGCCAGCGTTTGCAATGAAAGAGCAAAAAAATGTGTTTATTTACGACATCACATTAGAAACCTCTAAATTATCAGTGTTTTTCTACTATGTTATGCATGTATTATACATATAAACTTTCCAGTTGAATCACTCTATCTATTAAAAAAACCGCATCATAATCCGTTGCGTAGTTTCAAAGATTTAAGCATACAAAGGGACATAGGGACAGAGAAAGCGACTTTGTTTTATACTATGTAGTGATATACTTTTATGCTACATAATTAGTTTTGACCAGAAAGTTGAAAAACTTGTCCCATTTTAGTTATTAGATATTCTTTGCTTATGAGGTTATTTATGGTTTTGTTGCGTCAAATTAATATTGTTTAATTTTGGGTATTTACGTAATTCGTCTATTTTACTTCAATTATATTGACTCATTAATAATAGGTATGCAAAATTACTGTGCATTTGTTAAATGTACAGTTTACCCAAATGAGGTAATGTGGTTATTTTTTCATTATTAATTTACGATAATATTCATTTAACAGCAGGCAAATTACCACTATTATGTTTTAGTAATTATTATTGACTAAAAATATTTTGGAGACACTTAGAAATATCAAAATATAATTAAAAATTTGGTCATTTGGCTAACTTTTGTATGAGAAGGTCTTGTTTTGTATCTATCCGGCAACCTACATATATAACTACCGGTATGAAATATACTTTACGACCTATTCTCACACCTACCAAATATACATGAAAAAAAAATCATAAAAATCGGTCAAGTCGTTTCGGAGGAGTGAAACAACAAACACAGTGACACGAGTTTTATATTTCATTCCATTAGTGAAAATTCGAACATTTCCGGGATTAGTCCTAACAAAATCTCAACGCGCCAACATACAGATTCTTAGGTACTCGAATATAAAAATAAAATTGTGTGATCTAATATTATTAAGATAATATCTGTTCAGCGAGTTTACCGTGAAGTTTTTTTACTGTGTCGGGTGACTGACAAGCATATCCCGCCTGATGTGAAGTGGTCACCGCAGCCTCAAATGGGATTCATAATTCATAAGCAATTACTTAGTTGTTACCCGTTTTATCTGCGTGATTTAATTTCCCAACTAATGTTTACAGTTAAAATAATGTTTTTTTTTAACCCTGTAGGGTTAATATGTATATTTACGGGATAAAAAGTGACTAATACATAGTCCTATACACTTCTTTATTTTCCCATGAAAATCGAATTAAAATCGGATTAGCTGAAAGATCACGCCGGCATCCCCGGATAAACAAAACGAAACAGACTCTACAATTTTATTGTATGTGACAGATTACATTTGCCATTGCGATTAAAAAATGTTTTTATACTAATGCGTATGTATGTACCTATATACATTCTCATTCAAATCTCTATGTTCCGTAACTATGTTCCATCTGTCTTTGTTCACATGATGTCATGCTTGTTTCATACCCGCCATGATATAAAGAATGTCTGTAAATTGATCTTTGTCATGATTTTCAGTCATAACACGTTTTTGTTATGACTGACAATCATGGTTTGTTGAAGTTGTCAATCGACGGATTGTCTCACTGTCGCCACGGTTTAACTAACATGATCATAAAGGTTTTTCAAATTACACGATTTTTTTAAATTGTTCTGATTACATTACTACAATTTATTTAAGGATTTTTCAATTTATTTAATTATAAGTTTATGCTTCGTTGGAGCACGCCTGAGATCCACCTATCACAAAATAAAATGCAAGTTTGTAAGGGCTTATTTTAATAAAAAAATAATTAACTTAATATAATTACTATTCATAATTTTTTATTCCTTTTAGGATAATTAATAAAAATATTATTATTACCTTTAGGAGCAAGTTCAGTGCTCAAAAACAACAAGGTATTATGGGGATCACAGTCAAATTGCGTGAAACATCTGCTGGCCAATGGAAAACAATAACTACTGAACTAACATGTATAAAAAAGCTATTAATTTTCTCGATTTGTTAGTAGTCACCATACTAAAAATTTAAAACGAATAACTTAAACAAACAAACAAAAAAACTGTTGAAATCCTGCTGGTTTTCACGAAGGGTTGTCAATTGAAATTGACCATAAAAAATATTTTGAACCATATATTTTTTTTTTGGCAAGATAACATTTCACAATTCAGCTTTATAACTCGAAGTTAATTTACCGAACAAAGCAGACGGTCGAGGGAGCTTAGTCACTATCTGTCATACTGAAAGTGTGCTGAAAGGAAGAACGAGGGCACTTTGCCAACTTTGAACCTTCTTTGTATCTAAATTATGAATACTTTTGTTTCAGCTTCAGTTTTCAGTATCAGTTGGGACAAAAAAACTGTATGTTTGTATCAGGATAACTCACCGATTTTAATGAAATTTGTTAAGTAAATAGAAAATGTAAAAGCAATTTTTAAGTTCGTTGGACGACAAAATCGGTTTAGTAGTTTTTGAGATATAAGTGAATATAAATATTGTGTTATTACCCGTAAACAGCGGATCCGATTTTGATGAAACTTGGTAGATAAGTAGATCAAATATGTAGCAATCGAAATGTATGTTAATTTTAATTAAAACACGCATTTATTATGATAGTAAAATCGCCCTAAATTAATTTCGAAAGAATGACTAGGGCTACAAAATAAATTAAAGAATTTAACACATACATATTTAAATTACTCACATACATATTTAATGTTAAAAGTAAGGTAGGTAGTATTGCACTTACGAGCCTAAGTTGTAATATTATCACGAGTATATACGACTTATAAGCTTTTTTTTATTTATTGTACAACACACCTAACTTCATACATTGACATCATATATGCCCACAAAATAAAAACTTCGCAGAGTTTACCCGTTTTGTGGGGAGTCTCTATGTCTATTAATATACGTAATGTAAACATTATTATTTAATTGTCTTGTTTTACAAGATTAGGATTTAAGTATTTTTTTTAAATGTCTTTATAATATACAGAGTTCGAGTATAGATATTGCAATACTTTTGTATGAACTGCATTTAAATGCATTAACATTATATATTTTAAGATATCGAATTTAAAAAAAAAATCACAATGTCTAAGCTCGCGGCGAACGAGATTTTTTAGACTTGAGTTTTTTTTTTTGGTGTCCTTGAAGTTATGGGTACCTACTGTTTTGTATACATTATGAAATAAGTGGAAGTAATGCATGTTTGTATGTTACATTGTCTGCTTTATCGATTAACAAGATTCTACTGAAAGGAAGGTGACGTTTTTCCTGTTAGAACCAAATATTATTGTAGTGTAACAATTTTACCAGAACTTATTCTCAAACAAGTTTTGCTTTATATACAGTGAAAAAGGATCAATTGACTCTAATAAACTACAGTGCTTATATGTGGAAACCCGGGAAGCCTATATCAAATAGTTATAGATTAAATATATTTTTTAATAAAAAAAGAATCCGATATTGTATTGTTTCGCAAAACCATAGTAACCTTAGGTTTCGCGGAACCTATTAAAATGTCAAAATTCAGTTCCGATCCAGTCTCAATCTCACAAATATCAAATTTGGTACTCTCGTATCACAATAATCAAGTCTAATTTAAGTGGGATTATATCAAAATATAACCGAAAATTACACTAATTAAGAACTTTCAACAAATTAAGTCTGTTAACTTTATTCCTAAGAAATAGGTTTATTTTTAGTGTGTAATAAATTTATAATAATATAGTGTTATTAATAATTATATAATAAATAAGATAATATAATAATATTTTTAGTACAAATTTCATTCATTCTGTAAGTTTATTAAACAATTTTACTAAAATGGCATTTGCAGAAATATGAAATTTAAAAATCCACTCTCTACTCAATGGATATTCTACGCCAGTGGGATGAACGGGATGAACATGGGATGAATTATAAAAAAAATATGATGAATATTAATAGTAAACTTACTGTGCTGCCTTCCTTACGTAGTCTTCAGGGATGGTCTTGAAGTGAAGCATCTTGATATTTAAAATTAAAATTTATAATTAAAATTACTAAAACCCGAATTTGTGCAACTTGTACTAAGTTAAAATAATACTTTCTGATTGAAAAAATAATATATAAAATCTATAAAACGCAACTAAATTTTATCAAAATTACTGAAGCTAAATAAGAATATTAACCATCTGTAATATCCTATTGTTTTTAATCTACCACCCATTTATTAATTAATCTGCCTAGTTACAAAACCAAACGGCGAATGTGAGAAAACGTGCGCGCGCGCAATATATATGATGGGAGTGTTTGATTGGCGCGTTGTGATTGGACGAGAGCGCGGGTGTGTCGTTTCGTATTAAAAATCGTAATAAATAAACTGGTATCGGCTGCTATTATCTTGTTTTTGTCTTTGACCTTTGCTATATGGTGTATAGACAATAATATATTAAATAGAGTAATAGAGAGACGGGTTTCATCAGAACATGGTGACAATCTCAAGGCAACTGTTTCGTCAGACCGCATACCTGTATTGGAAGGGTCATTCGAGGTGAAGGGTCTCTTATTTAGCCATGTTATTATCCAAAGTTGTGTTAAGTAATCCTTAACAAATACGTTCTCTGAATAAGTCTAATATGGAGGGAGGGCTATCAGTAGCGGGCGACCTTCGGTTGAAAAGAATTGATGATATGTCAGCGCCCGTTATACTAGCGTTTTTATATCATTATGTTTGTGAAATATGCACAGGACAACATGTATTCGACATAAAAAAAATGTAGAGAATATGAAACAACATATTACTTGACTCTACTATATTTAGCCAATAATTGGTTGTCTTTGTTTTCAAATGGTGCGATCACTGTGCCAGAGGGATTTTCTCAGATTTCTCATTATTTCCAGTAAAGGAATAAACTCAAAATCAATGTGTTGGAGATGGAAGATGGAGTTTTTTTTAAATGGTGTGAGAAGTATTTTCAAAGCAATTACGCAGAATTTTAATTTGTAGGTATACATGAATGTGTTATTATTTGTTGTTGAATAGAAATGGGGGGTATAGGTACATAATAAATTTAACTATTCTTTTTTCCCTATTTTTAAATCTATCTGGTGTATGTAACGTAGGTATAGTAACTATTTTTTATTTATTTATAAAATAACTAGGTAGCTTCTGTGTGGCAATTTTGACTTCGAAGTCGTGAGTTCGATTCCCGCACAAGACAAATATTTGTGTGTATGTACATGTCTGTTTGTCTTGGTTTGTCTTGTCTGAGTTTTTCTATGTACATATTATTATATATAGGTTATTACCACCAACTCTTATTGCGATTCAATAACTGAATCGCCATAGGAGTTGGTGGTAAGGGGGCTGTTACCTACTACACATAGTGCAACCAGCATTGATTAATTTTGGGATAGAAATGAAATTAAAAAAAAACCGGCCAAGTGCGAGTCGGACGGAAGGGTTCCGTACCATTATCTATAAAAACGGCAAAAAAAACATGTCTGTTGTATGGGAGCCACCCTTAAATATTTGTTTTATTTTAAATTAATTATTTATTTTTAAAGTGAACATATAACTAAAGCGCCATCTAGCCTCTGGTAATGTACTACACAATTCTATTCGTCTTGCAATACCGAGCCGATAAGTAGCCGACGATCTTATAAATTGCAATACATTTTATAAGTTCGTCGGCTATTACTCAGTAACTTGTAAAGTCTACTTAGCCGTGATAGTTTTCCTTTTAAATGAACTATATGGACTACTTCCATGATTTTTTTTCACATTTCTAAATATAACAGTTTCGTTGATACGGGGGGGGGGGGGGGGGGACACTTGCGTCTAACAAAAATTTGCACGTTAAATGTAAATAATTCGCAAATAGATTACTATATCAAAAATGATCTTCCCACACTCCCAATGTTTCTAAAAGACCTATCCAACGACACCGCACACCATAAGGTAGGTCCAGAAACCCGAAAAAAAAATATTTTTCAAAATTTTATTCTACCACTTTGTCAGCATAGTTATTATGTGTCAACATGCCAAACTACAGCTTTCTAGTATCAAGCGTCTCTGAGTTAGGCTGCGGACGGATGGACAGACGGACATAGCGAAACTATAAGGGTTCCTTGTTTACTACGGAACCCTAAAAATGGTAATGTGTAATTTCTCTAGGATTTTTTTTATCAGTTGTTGTTGTTTTTTGTTTTTGTCTGGTTTTGCAATGCGTTCATAGATGTTTATCACGAAGTCGTCTTAGATAATGGGCCGGAGCCCGGAACCAGTTTGACTTTTGATTTGGCCGATAATATTGTAGTACCTACTACCACAGAGATAAAAGCATTACTGCTACTGAGAGTACTATCTATTACATATTCTGTGATAATTACTAATAATAATATTGATCTGAAAGGGTCTGGTACTCAGGAACCATACTGGAATATCCCAGATCATTGTGGAACATTCCAAAGCACCGTTTTTACAATTATTTAGATAACAACCTCTCCAAAAGATTTATATGCATAATCAACACGCATATATTCCCACACGAGCAAAGCCAGTGTGGGTTGATAGTAAGTGCATGAAGGATAACTAACATATAAATAAAAAAATAACTCAAAAATCTACATTATGAAAAAAATACCCCAATGCTTGAGTCTTAAAGTCTTCATGGATGTGGAGGATGACAATTAATATCAAAATCGACATTACTTAATTAATATTTAATTTATGGACATAATAGTAAGTATATGTTTATTATTGCTATAATTAGTATTTTATATATATTAGGATACAAATTTACACTATAAATTAACTAGGTAACAAAAAATAGACTAATCTTAAAATACAAACTTAAGTAATTAAAAATAAATAAAGAAAGGAATATATAACTAAACGGCATCAAAAAATTCCTCCGCATCATTGTCTACAGGCATTGTGCCCAGAAGGCTGGCGGCCTTGCCACGCTGAATGGCAATGCTTATACGTTGTGCCAAATAGAGGCCGGCCTTCTGGTCACGGGAAGTATCGACCAAGCGCTTTGCTATTTCTCTAAATAAAAGCCTTGCACTCGGACCCCATGGGCCAAGCGTTTCGACCCCAAACGGCTCAAATATATAATTACCTATAATATTTAAATATTTGCGCCGCTTAAGTGTCTCCGCTGATGCAGCAGCAGCTCCCGCAGATCCCGACGTGTAAGGGAGACATAATTATTATTTTATGATAATTTGTTTACGACATTACTTATTTGTTGACATAACTATTTGTGATCATTATTTTCGTAATATTATATAGCATCATAATCTGTGAATTTAATAATATTGTGCTCAATTAGGAATCATTAAATGTTTTAGTAAGAATTAGGCTTTTGCATGCCTTTTGTAATTTGCCGTGTGGTTTCCGACAGACTAGAATAGAATCACTCCGTTTCTTCCCGTGGATGTCGTACAAGGCGACTAAGGGAAATACATTATCAAATATCGATCAGGCCTCCCCAACCCGTTTGGCCAACGTGGGCAGTGTAGGCCAAATCCTCCGTCTAGGACGGACGAGAGAGGGCCGTGCTCCTGTAGTGGAGACTAAAATGGACCTGATGATGATGATGCCTTTCGTAATAGCGCCGGAACATGCTGAACTAACTATAAAATTATTTATCATGTTGCACCATGTATCTTAGCAAATAAACGACATTTTATTTCATTTCATTTCTTATACTTATATAGTTTGAGTAAATCGGTAGTATAAAAAATCACCTTCACTTCAGCTTGATGCATCTTCCCTATTGCATTCTGTAATAGGCTTTTGTCTTTTTCATCCCGATTTGAGTGAAGTAAATTTTCGTCATACTTACGTCAGTTCACGGGTTAACTTTCGAATGCAAACGTATCGTAACGTAATTTTAACCCGAAATTGCATCAGTTTATTTACTGCATGCAGTGAACAACGTTTAGCAAACATGAACAAGTGTGCTCGCATGACGGCACGTGCTTTTATAGCGCGTGTGTATTTTGTAAAAACAGGTAACGAAACAGCAATCGTTGCTGTGAGAACAACATCCTAAAAGCAAAAGAGCTTTTTTGACGTGAAAATGATTTTAAAATTGCTTTCATAGGGACTGAATCCCCCGATTTTTTTGAATTGCCTCCCTATGGAGGCAATTCAAAAAAATCGGGGGATTCAGTTTGGTGTTGCAGCTACAAATCTATCATTCATTCTAAATTAAATCAAAATGACGAGCTCGGTGGTCTAATGGTTAGCAATGGCCATTTTGACTCCGAGGTCGCGGGTTCGATTCCCGCACAAGACAAACATTTGTATGCATGAACATGTCTGTTTATCTTGGTCTGGGCGTTTTCTATGTATAATATGTATATATTTACAAAAAAAAAATGTATTTAAGTATTATAGCAGTTATATAGTACCTATAATACAAGCTTTGCCTTAGTTTGGGACTAGATGGCCGTGTGTAATTTGTCCAGTAACATTTATTTATTTAATCGCACTACTGGATAGATGAAGGATCAACGAATTTATTACGCTAAGTAAGGACTATAGAACGTCGCGTGCGGAGAAGGGGGAAGCGCTGCTATTTTGAGGTAATTTTAGTGCATATAACGTATCACAGCCACACCCCATTTTTTTATATGAGAGTGGGACAAACGAGCATGTGGGTCACCTGATGGAAAGCAATCATCACCGCCCATGGAGATCAACAACATCAAGGGGTTGCCTTTCTCGTTCCTTTTTAATCCGTCCTTTCTTTCTTTCTGGTGACCTCACTCACTCGCAGGAACACAAAAACCCTCAAGGGAATTGTTATTTTGCTGAGGCATACTGTGAGGTGGATACCTCCACCTTACTTACTAATGACTTATAATATAATTATACATAATTAACACTATAGACTAAAACTGATTAATTATACAAACGAATTTCTATAAATTACTAATTATAAAACTACCGATTCTCAAGATGAATATTTCTATAAATTACTGCCTTTCTATTATTATAATAACATAATTAATAACATAAGTAGTACTAGGTATACGACTATCTTCAATGGTTTGACACTGTGGAATTGCTAGAGATGCATTAGTTGCTTTACTATCATTTTTTTTCAACTTGCTCTATAAATCTCCTTGTCTCTAATTCTGGCATAGATAGAGTAACCAAGAGCATAGCTGATCATTGCTCTCTCCAGCGATCCCTGTGCGACTTTTAACCTGCCTGATGGCCAGCGTCCAAGGTCCGTTTCACTAACCGTAGATCATGTCATGGATCATTCAGAACATGCTGGTTGGAAAAGTAAGCATGGACGGAATAAATAAATTTTGTCAGAATCGGGGCCTAATTAGATCGATTTTGCACGTAAATGAATATTTGTATTTTTTTTTGTGGGAAAATTTATTTATATATAGTCCAAAACCCCCGTCCCGATTAGACGTTTGTGCTAAGTATTGGGGGTGTAAGTGGTTCATCAACATCTTTGAACCAAAGCCAACTTCACCTGCACGCGGTGCACCCTGCTGACTGACAAACGAAGCTCTGGCGAAAAGAGAGGTAGGGAGCGTAATTGTAAGCTTACCCGACTGGGGAATGTACCTCCACCTCACAGAATACCGCAGCCAAATATCGGTTCTCTTGAGGGCTGTTGTGTTCCTGCGAGTGAGTGAGGTCACCAGAAAGGAAGGAGATGCTGCGATGGCAGCGGGGGTGGCGGCGCGCATGCGATATTTTATGTTGCGAGCGTTAATATGGCTATGGTAACCGCTTCACATCAGGCGGGCCGTATGCTTGTCTGCCACCCGACGTAGTATAAAAAAAAAAAAAAGTACGTCACCTTCACAAAACACGAGCAACGGGCAACGTGCGATAATAACGCCGTGTAGAGTTGGATTGCCAACATCAAAATTCAAAAACAAGGATTTGAAGTTAGACAATTTTGAATTTAGTGAAAAAATCAGGATATAGTAATAAATCAAATAAAAATTATTTCGACGAGAGAGGGTCGTGCTTCTGTAGTGGAGACTAAAATGACCTGATGAAGATGGTGGGTAGTCCCTCGTATGTATTGGAGTGATTTTAAAGACGTTTCACGTCAAGTCATCAATTAATTAATTTACTACTTCAATCTAAATTACGAAGCCGGACCTGCCAAGATAAAGTCTCAACACTTGTCTTGAACTTATATCAATATTGATTGGCAGTGGATTGATAAGTACCAATGACTCACGGTTCGTAGTCCTATGGTTTATAGTCCATTGAGCGTTATTTCCTAATAACATACAATATATTGACCCAAATACAATATAATTATGTTACACATATTCTTGAGTTGCTGTATCGTATACCTAAACAAAAGCGTGTTTTTAGGTCTCTAACTTGACACTTTATAAGTAACTCTTTTTAATCACGGGTCAATCCCGGTCATTTGATTGGCGTGCGCAGGGATATGGATCCAACGCGTAGAGGCCTCTTTGAGAAGTTTGATGTAATGTTGTACACCCGCCGTGACCCGCTCCTCGATACATCAATGGAACAATATACCCATAAATTAATTAGATAAATTAAACGGGTCACTCACGTCTTTTTGTCGGGAACGCCGACTAGTTTCGATCTCAAAAGGAGACCTTCATCAGGGCGAATGTCCAGACACGTCCACCCTAGTAGTGATGGAAAATAAATGGGCTATGGAGATGTGATCTGGGGGGACAAAATACCGGGCTATTGCAGAAGAAGGACGGACGCCTACCATAACTGCTTCTATTGCTCGATATATATATATATAGTATTAAATATCATAATTATTTATTAAAAAAATAAAAAAATGCTGTTACATGTCACAGCCACTTTGAACAATATCGTATGTGTAATATGACTAAACGACCACATTTTAACTGGTGACAAAGTGACTTTTTGGACTTAATTGACTTCTTGATGAGACATAGAGAGTATATTTCAGATTCGTCACACATTCCCACTTTTTTCACATCACCACAAATTATGTCTCCTGTGTAGCCAGGATTAACATGAGCCACTAACAAAAGCTCAATGAATTCACTGCAGTCCCGACCGTTCTAAGCTTTTTTGTATAGGTGAGGTTACCCAGTGGTGGAGGTATTGTAAATATTAAATATATAGTTACAATGTAAAGAAAATTTTTGGAAAAAATCGTACCTACCGGGCGAAGCAGTGCCGAGTAGCTAGTATTTTATAAAAGTCGCTCAGTAATTTATTTATCTTACGTCAGAGTGTTACTTCCTATTTGACCTTATAAGAAAACATAGGGACGACGCGGATGTGTAGAGATCAAGATTGTAGAGATGTTACTAGACGCATGGTACAAAGACTTTGTATGTTCTTTATCGATAAAAATGGTCACTGATCTGACTAGCCTACGTCGTCACCTGTATTGTTTGGAAAATTAATTTAGACAACTAAATTCAAGTACATTTTAATTACGAGAATTGCGCCTCTGGTATTCTTAGTTGTTTGTTCATTTTCACCTAGGTGTATAATATATCAACTTTTATCAAACAGGACGCTAAAATCTCAGAACGTCTCTTAAAAACTTTTGAAAACACCGTAGCACACTCCAAAAAACAGTAAATGTCCTGAGAAAACAGGACGGTTGACAACCCTATAATATCACCATGCAGAGGCATCCTTAAGTCATAGAATTAAGTGACACAACAATAATTTATTGCGATGATAAATCGCTCATGTAGGTGCGTCCTTAGTATATATACGGAAAAACAATCGGCATCGTCTGTTGTTACAATAATATTGTTATTTTGTAAATGCATTGACGTCACACGTGAGTGACGCGTACATTGACGTCGACGTGTAGTGTGTGACCGATTGTGTGCATTACAATTGGTTGTATTGGTTTTAATCGGAAACCTTACTACATTATAATATAAAATGTGAAAATTTGTGAATAAGAGTATGGATAGATGCGTGGACATTTTTTTTGACTCGTAAAAGACTAAACGCACTTCACGTCACACAGCAAGCAACGGCATATCTCTAACGGACCGATTTGTTCCGGAGTCCATTGGGAATTCGTACGGATTCGGAGAAATTCGACGGAGAACCAAAATTGTCGACTAGACATAGGTCACAGCAGGCTGAAGTGGCAGTGAGTCGGCCATATCTGCCAAATCAGTGATGGCAGATTTGGTAGAGGGAAGGGGTAGTCCTATGTACTTCGTATGGAACGATGTGCTTTTTGGTTCATAGTAGTATGAAGAAAGGAGAAGAAGAAGATAAGGAAAATATTTTATTAGGCACACACACATGTTTTTAAACCTACTTAGGTTTACAAAATATAGAGAGTTCTCCCTGTGTTTTGCGCCAAGTAAATAGGGCTGATGACAATGGAGGCTTGCTTAGCGAGCTCCGTCCTCGCGCACAGAACATCAAGTACGTCACTACGAAGTGCATTCGTCTATATTGTATTGATTAATGGATTTATTGTTTTCCACTCATATTTTATATACATTTATAGATATTTTATATAATTATTTCAAATTTCTGTTTTCTTTTCCTCACGTCGCAGGAGTCACGTTTAACAAAGTAGGTTTTCGTCTATCTGACACCTGACTATTGTTTTATCGCAAAGAAATAGATTTAGAAACAAAAAACATTTGTAAATATTTCTGAGTCGACCTATGTCAATATTGACAGGAGAGAATTTAATTGAGTTTTAAACGCTAAAGTATTTTTAGTGTTTCATATTGAGACACTAAAAATACTTTGGGGTATAAGTGGCTCACCACGATCTTTAGAGCCAAAGCCAACCTCGTCTTCACGTGGCGCACTCTGCCTACTTGCGAAACACCAAATCTGCCTCCACCTCACAGAATATCGCAGCCAAATAACATTCTCTTGAGGGTTGTTGTGTTCTTGCGAATAACTGAGGTCAGCAGAGGGAGTTGCTGCGTTTACAGCGGGGGAGGCTTCGCGCGAGCTATTTGTATATACAAACACATAACCCTCCCTCCTTCGTCAGTGGGGTAAAACCTCTTAAAATAAATAAAAATAGTTAAACATTGCTTTTTAAAACTATTCCAGTACATTCTCATCTAAAATTAGCTCAGTGCAAGTACTCAGCAGACTTTCAAACTTCCTAAAGTAATTTTCCGAGGAATGCCGCGCTTTGAAGGTGTGTTTGGCCTTGCGTGGACCCGTTCGTCGCCGCGAGCGGACTCTTTACGTCATCATCTCGATAGAATTCATTAAACTTGTCTTAATATCACTTGGAGACAGCTCCCGAGATGATAAGTAATTATTGTTGCTAGCCACCTTATCAAAACATGCGATATCAACTATTTTTATTCGGCATCGGCTTCGGCATCAAACCATAATCATTCCACTGTTGGGATACCGGTCTCCCCTCAATCGAAGGGGTTTAGAGCATACTCCACCACGCTGTTTAACTGCGAATTGGCGGAGGCCAGTGCTTTTAAGCCGCCTAAAAGCTTGGCTTAACGACTGTCATCTAATGACAACAGCCGCGACTGACGGCTTAACGTGCGCTCCGAAGCTCGGAGGAGGTTGAAATAAATAAACCCATCCATGGACAGGCTTTGGCATCCATTGGCCGTGTGGTTTCCAGCAGACTAGAATAGAATCACTCCGTCTATTCCCGTGGATGTCGTACAAGGCGACTAAGGGAAATACATTATAAAACATCGATCAGGCCTCCCCAACCCGTCTGGTCAGCGTGGGGAGTGTAGGCCAAATCCTCCTGTCTGTGACGGACGAGAGAGGGTCGTGCTCCTATAGTGGAGACTAAAACGACCTGATGCTGATGATGATGGACAGGCTACAGTCGACGTTGCTTAACTTGCGTGCTCGGTTAGCCACACGCAACGACGCCATCGAGCTTCTCTCTTTTTTACAATCTTTAATATATTATGTTTACTGTTTTAAAGCAATACATAAGCTGATTTATATTCGTGATGGCAGACTTATGTTAGTAAGTATAGCAGTATAAACTTAAATACGAACCAAAAAAGGTCGTGCGTCTTCCGGGGAATCCTCGCGCTTTCTCGAGAATTCCCCTAGCTACTGATCGTATTTAAGTTTAAATGTTATGCAATTGACATAAAGTTCATTATGCTGTGTACAATTTCGTAGCAAAAAGTCGCTTCCATTCTATGCCGCGGCGGTGTAAATTGAGCCTCGGAGAGGAGAGCAGATTTTGGGTAGCGTTTAAAATAGAGTTTTATGTCATTGGCATAAGGTTTACTTTAAAAATCTACATCGGCTCTCGACCATTCTCATATAACAAAAGTAGTGAATTTAAAAATAAACCTTATACCAATGAGCTAAAGCTCTGTTTTAAACGCCACCAAAATCTGCTCTCCTCTCCGAGCCGGTCTGTGTGAAGTAGTGTGAACGGACCCTTAGACGCAAGAAGCCGTAAAAACTTGTTTACTTGCATGTACACTTCATCACTGGCTCGGGGGCGCGCCGGACATGACATTTCTGTAAGTACTAGTTTGGTCTTGAAGGTATGTTTCGCTGACGTCAATACCGGCTGGTCGTGCGGCTTACTATTGCGTAACCATGTCTAATACATACCGGCCTCCGATAGATAGATACCGATATCCGAGAATTAAATTTAATTAAATATAGAAATTATGAGTAAAGTGGCAAACAAGCTTACGGCACGGCCCGTCTGATGAAATGCAGTTACGGCAACTTATGCGCACATACAACGCTAAGGGCATTGCTCATTCGCTGCCGACCCTGTAAGACCTTCTTCATGACCTGTTTGAAGAACCCCATACTGTAGTCTCCGGCGAAAAGCACATTCCCAAGTTTCAAAATATACCTCATATATGAAAATCGGTCCACAATTGACGGAGAAATTGGCCAACATACACATGAACATGAACTTACTACATTAAAAATTAAACTGTATAGTTTCTTTGTGGATAAGTGCTACTGTAATCTATCTGATTATTTAAATGTCACAAATTTACAGAATGCATAACTGTTTATTATGATAACTATATACATAAATAAATAAATAATAAATAAATAACATGTACGCCTAAGTGGTGTATTACAGAATAAAACTATTTTAATTTTCACACAACATCTTTAATCATCGGTTGCTCACTGTGTTTATTGCGATACGAGTTCTAGCTTTTTGCCGCCGCTTTTAGATGAAATTAATTTACTAAATGAAATAAACACCCCTAGACATATTAGGGGTATTTTTAGAGTAGTGGTTCCCAACCTTTTTTTGTTCGTGTAGAGTCCCAAACTGTCAAATAAATCCATTATTCTATAACTCGAGATTTGAGTGTTTCGTCTAATAGTGCTCAATCTCTTTCATTGTAAGTTTGTATCAGGGGGGACCATAATTTACCTCTCACGGACCACTGGTGGTCCGCGGACCACCGGTTGGGAACCTCTGATTTAGAGGGACCAGAGAGAAGATAATCACTGCGTTACGGACTATATTGAGCATTTTTTTAATCGATTAAATTCGATATCTTTTGGTGGCATTAGTTGACTTTTGAGTCCTATAACTATTTTAGAAAGTAGAAGTGTTTACGGTGTTTATCAAAACATGCGATATCAAGCCAGTTATAAACCCCGGATATTTCTGCTAGCACTTAAATCAAACGTAATTGAAATTTGCAAACACTTTCGTCAACTTATAAATAGCAAACTTCCTGGGTGTTGGACAAAGAGCATTCGCCAGGGAGACGGCCTTCACGACCGGTCGCGCAGGTGCCGCCCAGACAAAGAAGCGAACGCATTGGAATTATATGTTGAGATTCCTGATCACTCATTAATGGAATACAGTTGCAAGTTTTTTTAATACCTACTGCCTACCGTTGAGTGACAAACAACCATACTATGACCATACGACGCTTGATGTGAAGCGGCCAGTTACACTTCAATACAGTGTATTGTTTTAATTAACAACAAATAAAATCCCTGGATACAAGTCATTTAGTGCTCGACTTTGATATCGTTTAATATCATACAAATAATTGAGATTATTTGTAACAGGAATCTTAACAGCGCAATATTACAGCTGTTTCGTACCACTTCTTCGAATAACTCGATAGCGGAATACGCTTTTCAGTCAAATATACCACTAATTACATGCACAACTGCTGTAGTACAGGCCTCCCCAGAATCCAAGCGATTTCATAGTGAGAGAGTACTCCACGTTGTTCCAATGCGGGTATGCGAAGGAAGATCTTTCTCAATTTCCTACACGCTGCCCATCCGAGTTGAATTAAAAGAAGATACCTCCTTCTCGAAGTTGGTTTAAGTAACGGGACTGATTAAATTTTATATCTTTTGTGTGCGAGTCCGTCTCCTACTCGCACTTGATTGACTTGATTTTTGAGTGGCCGGGCCGCAACGTTTTTTGACGGCTAGAACCGCGATCAGCTTTCGTTTCCATTAATGTATTTAATTATAGAAAGGTATGTGCATTCAGTCTTTGTACCATTATCCAAAATGGGTATAGCCGACATAAAGTCGAATGTCAAAGAAAATAATCCTGGCAGATAAGAGAATTTTTTGTAGCTTATGAATATACCTACAGATAAGTTAGTGCAAACAACAATGTTATATTTATATTCTATAAACAATTACAGGGAAAATGCTGATAATTGGTGATAGCTAAGTCATAAATTATTTTCGTAGATGTGTACTTGGATATATAACAGTCAAAAGGTTATACGATAAAAATATTTTTTTGTATACTAGGCTCTAGATATTTATTGCGTGTTGTTGTTACCAAAGACATTTTAATATCTTTTTTGCTTTATTGAGTGGAGCACGCGGAACGCTTAAATACGCCGAAAAGTCACTCTTGGAAATAAATAGGCTCCAAAACCACTGTTTCGATTTTGATGAAACTTGTCACAATTAAAGACCTCGACATGCTTGAGGTTTGTGTCGAAAAAAAAAATTGAGATCGATCATGTTCTTGAGGAATGATTATCAAATACATTTTCCATTGTAATCAATGGAAAACATACACTCAGCGAATCAACTCGCTACACTCAACTTCGATTTCGGCCCCGTGGGCTATCCGGCCTAGTTACTAAACAAGTGCTTATCTTGGTATATGGTAACATTATTCTATGCTGCGGCTGTTGCTCTTCGCGTCTTCAATTAGGTTTGTTCCAAAGAATACTATTCTTTGGATCAAACCTGAGGACCTACAGTTTCATTCGATGCTGTTGATCAAGGGATTTAAAGCGAATACACAATAAGTCCACTTTTTACTTCTTTTTTATTAACAACTAATAAAAGTTACAGATGTCAAAATATGTTTAAATTATACGAGTACTTAATATTTAAAAAATACAAATGATCATAATCCTAAAATACTTACAAAATAAAATAAACTAAAACGAAATACTAATCAATCAATGAAAAAATATTATTTTATATCTAAAAAGAAAATAAAATGTACATAAATAAAAAAATTCAAAACTGATTTAATAAACCTCTGCCCTTAGGCAGAGTTATTTATTATATTTATTTTATTTTGTAAGTATTTCAGGATTAGGATTATTTGTATTTTTAAGTATAGTTTAAACATGACTAAATTATATTTTAGGAATACAAAATAATAAAATACGGTAAATACAAGTTAAAATGAACTTAAAATTGATAAAATTAAATAAATACCTACGTCTAAATTAACACTAATACTACATACATAACACACATCATAAATAAACTAAAAGCAAAAACATATAAATGCTCGTTTCAAAAAAACAATTGTTTTGTTTATTCTTTATATTAAACAAGTTATTGAAAAAGTGCCCAAGATACGTGCACTTTTTCAATGTTCACTTGTCTGGCACTTATTCCATTTTGCGATGCGGCAGCCGAATTCTAGTTTTTCGTTATGAGGTGACGATCAGGTGATATACCAGTGGTACCTGTTTTAGAAACCAACCCGCGAGTCACGCGGCTCGGGTGACATTAGCTATAAAATTAGACTGTTGTTGTGAACCCCGACATATTGTGTAATGTTTTTATAAAAGTTCAAAAGTATATAATTATGTTGATAGTAGCGAATATTGTGATAAAACTGAACTACAGGTCACGTTTCTTGAATGTAGAGTACTTACAAGGCGTATAATCTCTTTGAGTGGTCAGTGCGATTTTCTTTGGTCACATTCGAACGTGTTGACGTTTACAAGCCGACCAAATTGAGAAACAGTTTCATATTGTGAAGTGAACAGACACGTGTTACATATTCGAATTAGCCGGGTTGCTCACTTCAAAATATGAGCAAGAAAGCCGCATAATTTTGATATGTAACACGCGTCTTATAAATTCACAACATGAGAGTTCTTCTCCATTTGGTCGGTTTGTTTACGTTGACATGATCGAACGCGAACAAGTAACTCGCACTAAGGACGCAGTATCTCTCCGCACATATCAATTTATTTTATTTTTAACCGACTGAGGAAGAAAGGAGGTTATATTTTTCGAGTATTATATATTTTGGGCCCTAGCGGGCACTTAGTCTTACACGTCATACAGAATGTATTTTTTAATGATAGCAATGTCAAAAGTAGTTTAAATTAAATAAATATTGTCAGACAAATTACACAGCGCCATCTAGCCCCAAAGTAAGCGAAGCTTGTGTTATGGGTACTAGACAACTGATAAACATACGTAAATACATTTTTTTTTGTAAATACATACTTATGATACATAGAAAACACTCAGCCTAAGACAAACAGACATGTTCATGCACACAAATGTTTGTCCTATGTGGGAATCGAACCCACGAGCGTTGGTGTCGAAGACGCGTCATTAACCGCTACGCCACCGAGCTCGTCAAGTTGTATACATATTACAATATTAATAGGCATGTCAAACAATTACATGTCATATTGTACATGTGGTTTAGTACACACAATAATACACATTATGATATACCAACTAAATCGGTTCACGGATTCAAATGAGGGTTTTTTTCGATCGAGAAGGAGAGGATCAGCACGACCAAGAGGTCAGCGTTCCGTTGCCAGTCTTGTAAGATAAATTTAATATAGACTCTGTTCTTGAAGGCTCCCATGTCGTAATTGTTGTCATTAGATTTGTCACAGCTCTAAGAGCACAGACGCAGTAATCCTGCTTTTAACAGTATGGATGGCAACTCCAATAAAAGTAGGGACGGCTCGCCGTCACAATCATATTGCAAACGAGAAAAAGCTTAGAAATTTCAATAAATTTAAATCCGTATTTATGCAATGTTTTTTGCTTTTTGCTGTTTTTCAATTGCATAATAATAGGTAGGGGAAAAAGTCTTTTCGCATTTTAGTATGTATGAACTTGTAATAAAATCTCTTTGGTTATACCATTTGTATCTGGCAGGTTTTGATATCTTTAAAAAGTTTAAATTTTAAAAAAGATAATTCCAAATTCAAATTAGGTAAATGTGTGATTTTCATTTGTTTTTTTTACTGTCAAGATGAGTGAATCTAATGAAGAAATTCGATTCATTTTAAAATTTTACTACAAAAAAAGTAAAAATGCAACGCAAGCTGCGAAAAAAATTTGTGACGTTTATGGATCTAGTGCAGTGTCTGTGAGAGTAGCACAAATTTGGTTTAAGCGTTTTCAATCAGGAAATTTTGATGTGAAAGATGCACGTCGCTCTGGTCGCCCTGTTACGGATAAAATGGATGCCATTTTTGAAAAACTGGAGCAAGATCAGCATATCAGTAGTTACGACGTAGCTGAAGAATTAGGAATTGACCACAAAACAGTTTTGGCGCATTTGAAAAAAGCTGGGTACACTAAAAAGCTCGATATTTGGGTGCCTCACGATCTCACTGAAAGAAACTTAATGAACCGTGTACTCATTTGCGATTCTTTACTACGACGTAATGAAAGCGAATCGTTTTTGAAGAAGCTTATAACTGGTGATGAAAAGTGGATCATGTACGACAAGAACGTGCGAAAAAGGTGGTGGTCAAAGGCCGGTCAGGCTTCACAGACTCTGGCAAAACCCGGGTTAACCCGCAACAAGGTGATGCTGTGTGTATGGTGGGATTGGAAGGGCATTATTCATTATGAGCTGTTACTGCCAGGCAGGACTATCGATTCTGAACTCTACTGTGAACAACTGATGAGATTAAAGCAAAAAGTTGAGAGAAAGCGGCCGGAAATAAATAACAGAAGGGGGGTGATTTTTCATCATGATAACGCTAGACCTCACACATCTTTAGCCACTCAGCAAGAATTAAGAGAGTTTGACTGGGAGGTGTTAATGCATCCGCCGTATAGTCCTGACCTTGCACCTTCTGATTTCCACCTGTTTCGGTCTCTTCAGAATTCTTTAGGCAATGTCAGGTTAACATCACGAGAAGACTGCCAAAACCACTTGTCGTGGTTTTTTGAACAGAAGTCCCAAAATTTCTATAGTAATGGGATCATGTCTCTACCTACAAGATGGCAAAAAGTTATCGAACAAAATGGCACCTACATACTTTAGTTAAATGTAAATAAACTTTATTAAAAAATGTTTTGAATTTTCATATAAAATACGAAAAGACTTTTTCCCCAACCAATATTAACCCGTGGTCATGGGGGGTGGAGAATTGTTACACGGACGTTGGGGTGGGTCTCACAGACCCGTTGTTAGATGTCAAATTATGCCAATACTTTGTTTAAAGTTAATATTTATTGGAGTTTAGTTTCTTAGATATTTTTGTAAATAAATGAAACACAAATATCATATTATATTACGATTTAATCTTATTTATTAGAGCTTTAAAAAAAGAACGACAAATGTCAACAAAATCTTTCCCTTCTACTTAAATGTAATTCTGTTATTAATTAACTATCAATCTTAATGTTCTAATGGTAGTTTATTGTAGGAAACTGAATCTTTAGAAAAATAAAAACAATTAATCACTCCAAATCATTATCTTGTAAAATAGAAAAAATCCACTGTCAGTTTGCCTCTTCTCGATCCATTTTTTACTAAGTACACTTACAAAAACACAAATAAAATACATATTACTTTATATTAGCAACTTTAATTCTAAACAACACAAAAAAAGAAAACACGGATAATAATTAAAATAATATCTATACAAAATGGCGCGAAATTGTTACACTAACTGCGGGGATGGGTCTCACATACCTCATTCAAATTTGTGCACGTATAACTTTCACTGCGGCTGTAGCACGACTAATGTAAATGTATTAATTGCGATGCATAGAACTACTCAACATCTCCAGCTATTGAGAAGAACGGCAATGTCGCACGCATAGTAACTGAACCAGAAGTGAAATAAAATGTAACGGGTCTCACAGACCCAACCCCCATGACGCCGGGTTAGTCTTGATTATGTTGTGACACTATTTATTGTGTAATTCACAAAACATTATTACGATATAAATTTACACTACAAACTAAATTAACTAAAAATAAACTAATCTTAAAATGAATATTATTATATGTATATATAAATAAAAAGATATATAACTTGTAGTTATTTCGTCTTGTTGTGACTAGTGACATAACAAGATGAAATTAATTTTCATAAACAACTAGAAATTATCTACATATAACGATGATGAAAGGGGTGTGCGGCCGTGCCCATGTACCGTGCCCCCTCGCCCCTGGCATCTGACCTCTTCGCAATAAATATATTTATAAACAGTGTGTACGTGCTGTTATCATAGTCTCATTAAGTTAATTATGTGAGTATATCAAAGTTTTAAAGTTATATGCCAGTAAATAGGTGATTCCCTGGTAGGAATGGCGTTCTTGGTACGAACTTAAATTACCTTTTTTTAACGTATGTATGACTTTTCTTAATTTATAATAATAATATATTGTGTACATAATCTACTTATTTTTCATTTTAAGTTGTTATTTTATGTTATATATAATGTTTTTATCAACCAAAAATAGATTTAACCCAAATTAAAAAATACGGAGAACTCATAGAGAAGCCTGAAGTGCCTCGGACAAGCCGCCTTTTTTTTAATTTATAATATGTCTATATTTAATTTTGTAAGTAGATTATCTAATTTTATTTTAAATTTTAAGTTGTTATTTAATGTTTAAATCAACCAAAAATAGATTTATCCCAAATTCAAAAATACACAGAGCTCATGGAGAAGCCCAAAGTGCCTTGGACCATGCCGCCCAGGGCATTTAATTCAGCCTCTTCGCGCCTAGGAAAACATTTAAAAATGTTATTAAGTAATTTAAAAATAAAAGGGAATACCTATAATTTTTTTAATTTTAATATTTTCTTTATGTGCATGTATAATTTTCGGTAAGTAAGTAGGTACCTATTACAAGTACTAAATTCAATAGTTTGAGCAACCCTGATGAACACGCACGACCAAAACCCACGGTAACGAGGTATTTTTTGGAAAAAAAATGTGTTACGGTGGGAATCAGGATAGAGTAGAGAGCAAAAGTGACGAGGGTGGAAAATGGAATACAGAAATAGAACCAATAAAAAATTAAATATATCCAGAATAGTATTTTAACAACTCCGAATATGTCGGAACGTAGATATTTTGGATGAAATTCTGTAACTGGTAAGATCAGATAGGAATAAAATTGAGTTTTTTTTTTATTGAGAGCTAAAATACCAACAGGAAGCCGACCTTCGCCCATCCGGTAACTCGATGAAAAGTATATTATATCAAATTTATCATCTCAAATTGGTTGCCTAAAAAAATCCTGTCAAGGCTATGATTAAATTAAGATTATTCTTTTTATTTCATTTCTTTGTTTACAAATCAAACTACCTATATATGAACCCTCTATATATTTCTATACATATAGTTTGATTTCATTAGTAGAAACTGATGGTTGGATGGTGGTGAAACTAATCGTTGGCGTTCTCGACATTAGTAGAGACACTTCCAATGTACACTATAATTTATGTTATATATATATATAGGTTATGCAATTTCATCGCTACATTCTTCGCAACACCTTTGTAGATAATTCAGTATAAAAATAACAAATTTATCTTTTACTAACCTTTTTGTTAATCTCGTGGCGAAGAAAACCATCTTTGAAGTCACTAGCACGTCTTTGTTCTAATCTGAAAAGAAAATAACAAACTTTTATAATTTCTATTTTGGTCTGGTGTACATGTTGAGATTAATTTATAAATTAGAGATTAATTTATGACGAGCCAGGTGGTAGAATGGTTAGCAATGGCTACTTTGACCGAGGTCGCAGATTCGATCCCCGCACAAGACAAACATTTGAATGCATGAAGATGTCTGTTTGTCTTGGCCTGTGTATTTACAAAAAAAAATGTATTTAAGTACATTTTGCAATTGTCTAGTACCCATAGTACAAGCTTTGCGCTTAAGTTGGGACTAGATGGCGCTGTGTAAATTGTCCATAAATATTTATTTATACATTATGTGATATAACTAGATATCTAAATTATATCAAGGTTAATATTCTATTTTAAAATATTTAACAGGTATCTTAATCACAGACCACCTATTTTAATAATCGACTTCGACCAACTTGCTGGACTGGAATATTAGGTGTAAATTGTCGTATTGCAAGCGTCCATAAGCTGAGATGACTGCTTACTCTCAGGCAGGCTTCGTATGCTTGTTTACCACCACAGTTGTATAAAAATATTTTAGGATGTAAAAACTCCCTTCACGCCTTGATAAATAAATAAATAATAATAATAAATTTCAGTTCCATCCATATCGTCTTGTTAAATAATTGTCGAAATTCCATAATGTCTAAAACTTCTTACCCCTACTAATTTCTTCTGGTTAAATTCGTTGTGAGTTTGAGGCAGCCGGAGTCTTACCCCCGGGACTGCAGTTGACTTTATTGTTCATTGGCTTTTTTGGTAGTCCCAGCTGTTAATCCTGGCTACACAGGAGACACAGTGGTGGGAATGTGTGGTGGGCATCGGTCCCGTTAAACAGGTAATTGGCGATCTACCACATGTGGTACGGTTTTTATACCACGAAGGACGATTCCACTTCTCTCGGCGGTGTTTCCAAAAATATATGACATGGGATGATGGGAGTCTTCAAGAACAGGGTCAATATTTCTCATTAAAGACTGTCAATAGGTTGGCGACGATGTGCTTCCCCACATGCTCATTTGTCACCTGTCTTATAATATATGTTATGGTGAATGAAATAAAATTACTTATTATTCTAATATTATATGAAAAAAAATGTATTTACGTATGTTTATCAGTTGTCTAGTACCCATAACACAAGCTTCGCTTACTTTGGGGCTAGATGGCGCTATGTAATTTGTCTGACAATATTTATTTATTTATTCATACTGACCGATACTTGGTCAATGTAATAAAACATGTTTTGGTTAGATTTGAGTTGATTTTTGGTTAGGTTAGGGTTTTCTTGTGTCCTGTCATCGGAAATAGGAGCTCCGCAAAGCGAAGCCCTGTCAACCTAGATGATGAATGATGTGGTGCCAAGTAAGCTTAATTGTTAATAATTGACAATTTATTAAATTGGCCGGCCATTATAAATAATGGCCAATTTATTGCATTGACCGTAACATATATATAAAACTAACATTATCGGTAAGCAACTCTGATATTACTAGGTAATAACAAACAGAGAGACTAATAGTAGAGTTAGGCAAAAACAGAGTGCTCATGCAACTCTCTTATTACCTAACTATAAATGAGATTATAAAAACTAATCATTCTAGGTATTATCTGTGGTATTATGTAGGATAACAGACGATAGGGAATTCACAGATCCGTAATTTTGGTCATTCGTCAGAGACACGGAAAATTTGTTTTGAAAATTTGAAGTACTACAAATTCCATTGAACTGATAAGTGTTCTTACTTTTTTATGTGTAACATTTCTATGATTTCCGATTAATAAAACATGATATAAGGCCGTATTCAGAAATAAAGCAGGCAGCCTGCGCTGATCTACCAACGCTTATAGGCACCGGTCTGCGCGGGCAATCGGCGTAGGGAGTTGTGCCGAATTTTCTACACAATGTGCCTAGCCAGGGGCCGTACCGCCGAAGTTGAAGCCGATTACCATCCGATTTTTTTATTTCATATATCGGTCTTAGCTTAAAGTTATTGACAAGCATCTTCAACTTAGTAGATAGAGCTCTAGGGTATCTACCAGCTGTTTTTTTATTTTTTTTATACTACTTCGGGTGGCAGACAAGCATACGGCCCGCCTGATGTAAAGCGGTTACCGTAACCATATTAACACTCGCAACAAAAAATGTTGCTCGTGCGCCGCCACCCCCGCTGCCATTGCAGTATTTCCTTCCTGTCTGGTGACCTCACTCACTCGCAAGAACACAACAACCCTCAAGGGAATAGTTATTTGGCTGCGGTATTCTATGAGGTGGAGGTACATTCCCCAGTCGGGCAGCTTAAAATTACGCTCCCTACCTCTCTTTGAACTAAACATAATTACCAATAATCTAAGCATTACTTCCAATTTGACGTGCTCGGTGGCGTAGCGGTCAAATGACGCGGCTTCGACACCAACGCTCGTGGGTTCGATTCCCACACAGGACAAACATTTGTGTTTGTGTTGGTCTGGGTGTTTTCTATGTATCATAAGTATGTATTTACAAAAAAAATGTATTTACGTATGTTTATCAGTTGTCTAGTACCCATAACACAAGCTTCGCTTACTTTGGGGCTAGATGGCGCTGTGTAATTTGTCTGACAATATTTATTCATTATTCAATTTCGCATTTAAAAAATCCGATGGTAATCGGTTTCAGCGTCGGTGGGCAGGGCCCGATAAGCGTCGAAAGTCTGCGACAATCGGCGCTTTTATCTAGATACTCAGCACTACTCACTACGCCGATTTATCTGCACTGATTCCGGTAAACGTTGGTAGATCGGCGTAAGCTGCCTGTTTTCTTTCTGAATACGGCCTTGAGACGACCTGTCTAGGGTCACCAAGACAGATCAAAGGGCGGCTAAGGCTGCTAATCCGCCTCTGCCTATTCCTTAAATAACAATTATTTTCATATTTATTATGAATCTGATAAATAGCTCGTAATTAAGGTTTTTATTTGCACGGTAAACTCTGAAGCTGAACAAGATATTGTCTTAATTATCGTACACACAGGTTCAATCACCCTCTGCGGAGGATCACGACTTATTAAAAATATTATAACTTAATTAAAAAATGCTTTTCTGTTTTTGTAACATCAAACGTGTCAAGCTTAAATGAAGGTAGGTAAATAGAATGAACGCTCAATGAAATGTTTTAAATAGATTTCTTTTTATTTTAATAGTTATAATAAATAATAAATGAATAAATATTGTCAGACAAATTACACAGCGCCATCTAGCCCCAAAGTAAGCGAAGCTTGTGTTATGGGTACTAGACAACTGATAAACATACGTAAATACATACTTATGATACATAGAAAACACCCAGACTAAGACAAACAGACATATTCATGCACACAAATGTTTGTCCTGTGTGGGAATCGAACCTACGAGAGTTGGTGTCGAAGCCGCGTCATTGACCGCTACGCCACCGAGCTCGTCAAAAAGTTATAATTATAGTCTGACAGTGGAGAAGAAAAACCGGCCAAGTGCGAGTCGGACTCGCGCACGAAGGGTTCCGTACCATTCTTTTTCGGTGTTATCCCTAGCGTTAACGCGCTGCGGCTCGAGATCACCGGCTCCCGAACTCACACGTACAGGGGTAATATAACATCATTGGGCTACGGGAACTGCTTCACATCAGGTGGGTCGTATGCTTGTATATCATCCGACGTTTAATAAAAAAAAAATAACGGTCATTAAGTTGTTTCCTCCTCAACATAAGATTTATTAGCTTAACTTTATTTTCCAAAAATACTATGGAGGTTTTAAGGGTTCCGTACCCAAAGGGTAAAACGGACGTTATTACTGAGACTCCGCTGTCCGTCCGTCCGTCAGTCTGTCACCAGGCTGCAGACGGACATTGTCGGAATAAGAAAGCGCTAACACAATCTGGTATTCCTTTGTCACAATAAGAATGCGCTAGCAGAATATGGCATGCCCTTTTCACAATAAGAATGCGCTAGCAGAATATGGCATGTCTTTGTCACAATAAGAATGGCCTAGCAGAATCTGACATGCCTTTGTTACAACAAGAATGCACTAGCAGAATATGGCATGCCTTTGTCACAACAAGAATGCACTAGCAGAATATGGCATACCTTTGTTAAAACAAGAAGGCGCTAGCAGAATATGGCATGCCTTTGTCACAACAAGAAGGCGCTAGCAGAATATGGCATGCCTTTGTCACAACAAGAATGCACTAGCAGAATATGGCATACCTTTATTAAAACAAGAAGGCGCTAGCAGAATATGGCATGCCTTTGTCACAACAAGAAGGCGCTAGCAGAATATGGCATGCCTTTGTCACAACAAGAAGGCGCTAGCAGAATATGGCATGCCTTTGTCACAACAAGAAGGCGCTAGCAGAATATGGCATGCCGTTGTCACAACAAGAAGGCGCTAGCAGAATATGGCATGCCTTTGTCACAACAAGAATGCACTAGCAGAATATGGCATACCTTTGTTAAAACAAGAAGGCGCTAGCAGAATATGGCATACCTTTGTCACAACAAGAAGGTACTAGCAGAATTTGAGATACGAGTATCTTTGTTACAACAAGAATACGCTAGCAGAATATGGCATGCCTTTGTCACAAGAAGGCGCTAGAAGAATCGAGCAAGCCTTTGTCATAACAAGAAGGAGCTAGCAGAATGGCATGCCTTTCTCACAAGAAGAAAGCGCGAGCGGAATAAAATTCAGCTTGCTTTTGTCCAACCGCAACCCTACTATAACAATAATTATGGTATGTCAATACAGATGTTAATACGTTTAACGAACTAAGTAGAATTACGTCATTGAGTCTGATGCTGATGTGGATTGTGATGCAAAGGAGGCAGTTGAATAAACACTAAGAAACTATGTACTTACATATCTCACCAACAACCACAGCTCCACAGGTGGCTTTATAGAATGCCAACTGCTGCTAATGGCTCTTTAATAAATACTAGCTTTTCTATGTATCTATGTACTTACAAAAAAGTATTTAAGTACATACATTATTAGTAGTGTGCGACCGAACCTTTTGTGATGTAAGTGGTTCATTAACATCTTTGAACCAAAGCCAACCCCAACTGCACGTGGTGCATCCTTTTTTTTTTTTTTTTTTTTTATTCATTTATTTTTAATAAGGGATTTGGCCCAATATTTGAGCATGTCATCCCTATCATAGCTTATGAATAATTACAAAAAATATGTATACAATAATAAAAGTAAATAACTCACAACGACCTTTTAATACACACTGTGAATTAGAAGGTCATTGGAAAATAACAACATTAATCATTTTCGTTGTCAGCATGAAGACTTATTATCTTTCTTTCATGCTGTCAACGATGAACCGGAGCAGCATTCTACCTTCGGCACTAGCTGGCTCTGCGGCGAGACCAAAAATCCAACCAATGTCTGTATTTTTGGTCTTAGTTTTATCCCTAAGAACAGAAAACAAAGGCTCTCGCAAATGACGATTGCGTTCACACTCCATTAGAAGATGATGAACGTCTTCTATCTTATCACAAACTGTACAGTTAGGGGAGTCATTTTTACCCATTAGGTGTGCGAATCTGTTCAATGGCATGTGACCCGAACGTAATCGAAGAGCAGTTGTTAGTTCTAGTCTGTTCAAACCTATGTTATCAGACCATGGTATACGAGGAGGCTTATTTTGTATTACTTTATACCAAACTCCTTTGTCCAAAGATTTATTATTGAAGTAGGACTCCCATTCATAATGACATTGGTTTTTGAATTTAGTTATTATTTCCGAAGGATAAGGTTTAATTATTTTATTTTCTCCCGCAGTCATAGCTAGCTTAGCTAGCCGGTCAGCCTCCTCGTTGCCTGACAACCCAATGTGTGCCGGCACCCATTGCAATTTCAACATTTTATTCCGATTGTTAAACTCATTGATTTTTTCTAGTATATCATAAGCTATCGATACTCCTCTTGAACCAGAAGCGCATCGAGCTATGTGCTGAAGACCGCTTTTACTGTCGGAGAGAATAACAACTTTTTCGATTTTGTGTTTAAGAGCGAATGTTAAGGCTTCAGAAATTGCAACTAGCTCACCAGACATTATAGATATATTAGAGTTAATTTTAAAACACTTTCGTTTCTTTAACATAGGGTCAAAGAAGGCAGCACCTACAACGTCAGCATTCTTTGCGCCATCACAGTATATTCTGTGCCATCCGCTGTATTTTCTATTTAATTCTAATAAAGTGTCGGACTTAACATTATTAATTTCGTATGTTTTTTTTGCATTTATAAGATGGTCTAGAGATGAAGTAATTACATTGTCCAATCTTATATTTGATACCCATGTTTTTAATTTGTACATTTCCAGTGGATACGTAGAATGTATATTTTCATCTTTTGTGTTCCTAAATAACATGGCAAGAAGAGGCTTTTTTTTCTTTTCCCAGTATCGCGCGCAACAAAGAGTGCTGAGTTCATGCAGCATTTCTATAGTCTTGTTATCTGACCAAGATTGTGCCTTCAAACAATATTTAATGCCTAGAAATTTACGTCGAAATTGAAGTGGAAGTAAGCATAATTCCGATTCCATAACATGAATGGGTGTACTTTTAATAAATCCACCAATAATTCTTAATGCTTGGTTCTGTATACGGTCTAATTTTGAGGTGTGATTATTAGCAGCATTATCATATAAAAAGCTTCCGTAGTCCATACGACTACGAATTAGTGATATAAATAGTCTGCGAAGGTGTTTCGGATGCACTCCCCATCCCGAACCCGCCAAGATTTTAAGTAGAACCATGAGTTTATTAGTCTTATTACATGTCTCATTTATATGCTTACCCCACCTCAATGATTCATCTAACCACAGACCAAGATATTTCGTTGATTGTACAGGTTCGATTATGTTTTCACAGACTGTAAGTCTATGCTGATGTCTTCTCCGACCCTTGCTAAAAGTACAACATTTAGATTTGCTGGCAGATAATTGTAAACCAATTTGCTCTAATAGACAAATCATAGAATTTACACTATTTTGTAAGGCAGAAAAACCATCTTTAAGATTGTTTGTTGTTGTGAACAGAACAAAGTCGTCTGCGTATTGAGATATATGAACCTCTGTGATCGCTGAACAAATTTTTGACGTAACAATATTGAATATAAGAGGTGAGAGGGGGTCACCTTGTGCTATCCCCTTATCTGACCATCTCATGATCGCTTTTCCGCCTTTACATTCTGGTTTTATAATTAAATGTCTTTCCCTGAGGAATTCCCAGATGTACTTACAAATTGTTCTACCAACTTGGATCTCGTCAAGAGTGCACACAACCCTTTCGATATTTACATTGTTGTATGCATTCTCAATATCAAGGAAGCATGCAACTGTGGGAGTATCTTTAGAAAAGCCGACTTGTATCTGTGAAATTAGGCGAACTAATGCATCCAGGGAAGAATGAGCTCTTCTAAAACCCGTAGAATTTCGAGACAGAATTTTATTCGATTCCACATGCCATTCAAGTCGCTTACATATCATATCATGAAAAACTTTACATAAAGAAGACATCAGCGCAATGGGCCTTACTTTTTGTGGATTATTTAGGTTTGAACCTGGCTTAGGGATTGGAACAACTATGTGGTGCATCCTGCTGACTGACAAACGGGGCTCTGGCGAAAACAGAGGTAAGACATATTTTTTAAGCTGTCCGACTGGGGAAGTACCTCCATTTCACAGAATACCGAAGTCAAATAACAATTCACTTGAGGCTTGTTGTGTTCCTGCGAGTGAGTGAGGTCACCAGAAAGGAAGGAGTACACGCTGGCAACGGATCGGCGACCCCATGCTGATCTCATGGGCCGTGTTGATTGCTTTACGTCTTTAAATTTGCTACCATACGAGGGCAATCCAAAGAGCTCGGTGGTCGAATGGTTAGCAATGACCACTTTGACTCCGAGGTCGCGGGTTCGATTCAACACAAGACAAATATTTGTGTGCATGAACATGTCTGTTTGTCATGGTCTGGCTGTTTTCTATGTATTATATTATGTATGTATTTACAAAAAAAAATGTATTTAAGTATAATATCTATTAGTTATTTAGTAGGTACCCATGGTACAAGCTTTGTGCTTAATTTGCGACTAGATGGCGCTGTGTAAATTGTCCAGAAATATTTATTTATTTATTTATTGTAGTTCGAATGTATGCTCTACATATAATAAAATTCAGAGGTGAAATATAAATTTGTAATTATAATGTAAAGTCTGTACTCAAACTACTGGCTTATAAATGTGTAATAAAAAAAATAATAATATTGTAAATATTCCTACGCCAGTAAAGGCAGAATATGCATGCACAACTACATGAAACATCTTGTATACTACCATATGCTTGGGAATAAATGACTATCTATCTATCTATCTACATTCAAAATTCAATCACACCCACCTGATAGATGAAGGATCAAAGAATTTATTGCGCTAAGTAAGGACTATTGAATATGGCGTGCGGGGGAGGGAGAAGCGCTGCCATTTTGTTATAATCTTAGTGCATATAACGTATTCACGAACACACGGCCGTGTCCATGACCCAGCCACACCCCATTTTTTATTTATTACTCATCGTTATTTTGTACGTAGCTAGTACCTAAGAGAAATGATAAATAAAGCGATGAATTGATAACAGCAACAAATAAATCTCAATGCCATGCATCAAACGGTAATCCGTAAAATCTCATGTTGTCAGTATGTTTACCTACCTATCAACAATCATCATCATCATAGCGTTAGTCCCGGTATCCAACGCTCTACGGAACCGCTTCCCACTTTCTTGACTCTATCGTAAACAAATACAAACATTATTTATTTTGTTTTTTTTTTTATATTAATCTTTATAACACTTAGCAGCTAAAAAGTTAAGTATTAACTTGAATGTCTGTGGCAAACTGAAATCGCATGTCACATTTTAGAAAATAGCTTCGATGAGTTTTTACTCATCCATATATTTACGTGAAGCAAAAACTTTGCACGCCTTTTTATGAAAATTGCGCGGACCAAGGAGTTTGAAATTTCGCACACTTATAGTTTATATAGAGAAGGAGTGCAGAATGATAATATTTGTTTTTTTTAAATTATGCATAAAAATACATTAAATCTATAAAAAAAATATATACAAAAACTACCATTTATTTGTATATTATACTCTTTTGTTTATTGTTAAAGTCATAATTTAAAATTATTTAGAGTCTAAAATAATCTAATGATAAGTGGCCAAAAATCCAATTGTAACCACTTGATTGACGTTACGTATATTTTGATAACTCTATTTCAAATGGAATAGAGTCGCTTATTCATTGGTATGAATAAGCATTCTATTCAGTTATTGAATCGCAATAAGAGATGGTGGTAAGGGGGTACTCGGAGGAGTTCAAAAGGCGCAGGATAACTACGGAGGGGTGAACCGAGCCAGGAGTCCCCGTATCGGGCACTAGTGGGGTAGAGCCTGGGAGTGAGTGCTCAGTAACAGCCTGACCAATACAATCAAACCCAATTTGATGTACCGGATGGAATAGGCGTGTTCAACCATTATCTTTAAATTTTTTGCACTTATTGCACTTTACAGAATTGTCTTAACGGTTGACGTCATCATAACATCATAATTAGAAGCTAATAAGCCTTATAATAAGCTAAAAGTAAGGATTATACCTAATTCTACGATAAAAAGCCAAAACACATTGACGAAATTATCTCGACATTTTCCCTAATTTCCAACCAAATAAATTTCGCAAAAAACATGCATAATCTTTGTTTATTTGACTCCGACCTGAACTTTATACCAATTGATAAAGCTGAAAAAACGAAGGCGTGGTGATTCTACGTAACGACGAGCCAACATCCGTTTGAAAACGTGTTTATTATAATTGAGTGACATTCGTACTACGTTATCGAATCATAAATTATGACAGTCGATATGCTTCATGCAAATCCCCGTTATCGGCCCTCCAGCGACATGCAACAGGTGATTCTTGTCCTAATAATAGTTCAGTGTGTGAGTGATAAGGATTTGATTCTCGTGGAAGTCACGGATTTAGCGTTGACATGTTTATAATCGATCACTGTGTGATTGTAAAGAAAGTTGCATGATGTGACGTCATTACAGTTTATTAGTTGTTTTGTATGTTATTAGATATATTGCTCTTGGTATTCTCCTAACACAATGAAACTTCAAAGTTTAACTATAGTGAAAATATAATGGTATTCTGTTCGTAATAATAATGAATATTAAAAATAAATGAAACTCTAACCACCTATGCTCTTTGACGAGCTCGGTGTTCGAATGGTTAGCAATGGCCACTTTGACTCCGAGGTCGCGGGTTCGATTCCCGCACAAGACAAACATGTCTGTTTGTCTTGGTCTGGGTGTTTTCTATGTATTATAAGTACGTATTTACAAAAAAAAATGTATTTAAGTACGTTTTATCAGTTGTCTAGTACCTATAACACAAGCTTAGCGCTTAATTTGGGACTAGATGGCGCTGTGTAATTTGTCTGACAATATTTATTAATTTTTATTTACAAGACAAACAGACATGTTCATGCACACAAATATTTGTACTATGTGGGGATCGAACCCACGAGCGTAGGTGTCGAAGCCGCGTCATTGACCGCTACGCCACCGAGCTCGTCTTATTTAATTAGATTTTACATTTTTCGTCCCCGAAAGTCATCTCATAATGATAGTGAAAAATGCATCAAAATCCGCTCAAATGATTTAAAAGAAGTTACTGAACACATTTGGTTTAGAGGTACCTAGGTAGTATGTTATGTTAATGCAATAGCTTCGCTATGTAAAATTGCTATTATGTTTTAGACATGGTCGAGTTCTCTGATTATAACAGAGAGTAACATTACACAAATCAGTGTTTTAATTTTAGCCACCTACGAGCTATGATCGTGGGTGATTAAAACACTATAATATTTAGATCTAGGAAACTAACATAGATCTAGGAAATCCTAGGGATTTCCTAGATCTATGCTTGCTATGATCGGAGAAATATAGGCAAGGCCTCTTCGGTAATTAATAGACAAATAGGGCATACGCATATTTTTAAAAGTTGTATTAGGAGTCTGTATTTGAAATTGCATTGATTATTTAAAAAAAAAAAACATCTCAATATTTTCCCTTCGAGGGTCGTTGTATTAATACTTTCTGGAAAAGAAAATTGAAACTTACTTTAAACGGATAAAGATATTTTTTTTTTTTATTATACAAAGCTATCGCTTTTGCACCGACTTTCCGAAAATTTGTGTGTCACCACCATCTTTGATCCAAAGCCAACCTCACTTGCACGTGGTGCTCCCTATTGACTGACTAACGACGCTCTGGCGAAAGAGAGGTAGGGCGAGGGAAGTACCACGTCATAGAAAACCGCAGCCAAATAATATTTCGTCTTAGGGGTTGTTTTGTTACTACGATTGAGTTAGGTCACCTAGAAGGGGTTGCTGCGTTGGTAGTGGAGGTGGCAGCACGCGAGCAATATTTCATGTCGCGAGCGTTTATATGGTTATGGCAATTTCACATCAGGCGGGCGGTATGTTTGTCTGCCACCCGACGTAGTATAAAAAATAAATAAAAGAAAAACTGGGTGATCATTCATGCGAATTGTTAGTCGTTGCGACCACGGTCGCATGGTCGTGTAAACAATTATAGAAAATTTGTATATTGCTCGTTTGATAGTAGTCGTCTAGAACAATATTGTTTGTTATTGAACGAATGATTCCAGTAACTGGGCAATAAAAACGCCGCTGTTTACTGTCAGGGTCGCGGGTTCAGCTCCGGGGTGCTCTGACTTTAAATTACATCATGTTGTTGCGTAGTAATTGTTGATCAAACATGTTCATTAAAATAACAACATTTTGCCAATTTTACCCGACTGCGCCGAAGGTAGGGTTCGTTTCATGTAATCTATGACGTCGCTTTCTTTATTTTAACTAGGGTTGTAACGGAGGCCTACTTAGCGGAGGCGGAGGCGGATGCGGAGGCGACCTGTATCACCTCCGCGGATGCGGAGGTTAACGGAGGCGGAGGCGAAGGTGAAAGTGGATGTAGAAAAATTTTAATTTATGGTGCACTAAAACTGAGTAAAAAGTTTTCATTTCAAATCACTTAAGTAAACATATACTCGTAAATAAACATTACCTTCTAGTCAATCAAAATTAACACAAAATTTGGAATTGATGTCTTCTAATAGTTTTGAGCGCGCGTTATTGTTCCATGATTACGTAAATAAACCTCCGTTACAACTCCGCAAAAATTGTACGGAGGCGGAAGCGGAGGCGAAGATACGATTTCTTGCGGAACTTCCGCAGTAACGGAGGCGGAAGCGAAGTTCCGTTACGACTATAATTTTAACTAAAAATATGGTCTAAAAAGGTAGAATTAAAGTCTTCTATGAGTTACACATTAAATATAGGTACTAAAGATATCAGAAATAGCTGCAGAGGAAAGGAGGAGGACAACGTAGCATACGAGTAAATCATAAAGGGAATAGGTAAGTACCAACCAAGTCAATATTTTTTTTTATACCACGTCGGGTGGCAGACAAGCATACGGTCCGCTGATGTAAAGCGGTTAACGTAGATACATGAAATATCGCTCGCGCGCTGCCACCCCCGTTGACAACGCAGCAACTCCTTCCTTTCTGGTGACCTCACTCACTCGCAGGAACACAACATACCTCGAGGGAATTGTTATTTGGCTGCGGTATTCTGTGAGGTGGAAGTACTTCTCCAGTCGGGCAGCTTAAAAAATACGCTATGCCCTACCCTACCTCACTTTTCGCTAGAGCCTCGTTTGTCAGTCAGCAGGGTGCACTACGTGGAGGTGAGGTTGATACGTTATTTCTCTCAAAAAAAGTTGGTAACACTAATTTGTAGGAGGGCTTGTCCAATAGAAGTTGGCCCCAAGTATGCAAGCGGTCATCAACCTCACGAAATTGGAACCTCCCAGGTCAGGTGACCACATATTGAACTGAATAGTAAAGCAAGTACCTATATAGCATTTTCTGCGAATCCTGATTGGATACCAGCAGAGTTGCTTACGAAATACTGAAATATGATCAGAACCAAATAATAGGTAGGGGAAAAAGTCCTTTCGCATTATAGTATGTATGAACTTATAATAAAATATCTTTAGTTATACCATTTGTATCTGGCAGGTTTTGATATCTTTAAAAAGTTTAAATTTTAAAAAAGGTAATTCCAAATTCAAATTAGGTAAATGTGTGATTTTCACTTGTTTTTTCTACTGTCAAGATGAGTAAATCTAATGAAGAAATTCGATACATTTTAAAATTTTACTACAAAAAAGGTAAAAATGCAACGCAAGCGGCGAAAAAAAATTGTGACGTTTATGGACCTAGTGCAGTGTCTGTGAGAGTAGCACAAATTTGGTTTAAGCGTTTTCAATCCGGAAATTTTGATGTCAAAGATGCACGTCGCTCTGGTCGCCCTGTTACGGATAAAATGGATGCCATTTTTGAAAAAGTGGAGCAAGATCGGCATATCAACAGTTACGACGTAGCTGAAGAACTAGGAATTAACCACAAAACAGTTTTGGCGCATTTGAAAAAAGCTGGGTACACTAAAAAGCTCGATATTTGGGTCCCTCACGAGCTCACTGAAAGAAACCTAATGAACCGTGTACTCATTTTTGATTCTTTACTACGACGTAATGAAAGCGAACCGTTTTTGAAGAAGCTTATAACTGGTGATGAAAAGTGGATCACGTACGACAAGAACGTGCGAAAAAGTTCGTGGTCAAAGGCTGGTCAGGCTTCACAGACTCTGGCGAAACTCGGGTTAACCCGCAACAAGGTGATGCTGTGAATATGGTGGGATTGGAAGGGCATTATTCATTATGAGCTGTTACCGCCAGGCAGGACTATCGATTCTGAACTCTACTCTGAACAACTGATGAGATTAAAGCAAAAAGTTGAGAAAAAGCGGCCGGAATTAATTAACAGAAAGGGTGTGATTTTTCATCATGATAACGCTAGACCCCACACATCTTTAGCGACTCAGCAAAAATTAAGAGAGTTTGACTGGGAGGTGATAATGCATTCTCCGTATAGTCCTGATCTTTACCTTCTGATTTCCACCTGTTTCGGTCTCTTCAGAATTCTTTAGGCAATGTCAGGTTAACATCACGAGAAGACTGCCAAAACCACTTGTAGCGGTTGTTTGAACAGAAGTCCCAAAATTTCTACAGTAATGGGATCATGTCTCTATCTACGAGATGGCAAAAAATTATCGAACAAAATGGCACCTACATACTTTAGTTAAATGTAAATAAACTTTATTAAAAAATGTTTTGATTTTCATATAAAATACGAAAAGACTTTTTCCCCAACCTAATATGTACCTTACACATTGACTTTGTAATTTAGTTTATAGAATAATTCTTTCATAGGAGCCAAGAAAGCTACGTCAGCACAAGGGGTGTAAGTGGTTCATCAACATCTTCGAACCAAAGCCAATCTTAACTGCACGTGGTGCACCCTGGTGACTGACAAACGAGGCTCTGGCGATAAGAGAGGTAATTTTTAATCTGCTCGACTGGGGAAGTACCTCAGCCTCATAGAATACTGCAGCCAAAAAGCAATTCCCTTGAGGTTTGTTGTGTTCCTGCGAGTGAGTGAGGTCACAAGAAAGAAAGAAAGGAGTATAGGCTGGCAACGGATCGGCGACCCCTTGGTGGTGCTGATCTCCATGGGCGGTGGTGATTGCTTTCCATCAAGTGACCCATTCCCGGCTTCAGGGACATGGCGAAAAATATCGTCAGGAATCTTCCTATTGCTCCATTACTAATAAGTCAACAGTAAAACCGATAGTACAATTTTTCTGCTGTTTTTCACGACTTCTTGGAATGACTCGATAGCCCCGATTAAAACACTTTTAATCAAATTTCCTACTAATTTTATGTACTGAAATGTTTACTTGCACCATAATGCACTCTATTATGAATCAATATCATTCTAATACAGTTAAATATGAACATTTATTTATATTTAGAAGCACAAACGCGCTCAACAATTTCGCGCCAAAACGGTCCTCAATTGCAATCACTTCAATATTTTCCACAGATTAAACAGAAAATCTCCCCAACAATCTATTAACCAAAGACAAAAAAGAAATCATCTGTAGAGACTCCAAATTTTAGAATAGGCGTTAGCACACGCCTATTAAATATGTACATATCATCATAGGTGGGCATTAACTCGTTAATCCGTTAATCGTTAATTAACGAAGTTAACATTTCGAGTAACGGATTAACTTTTAAGTTAACTTAAAAATATGTTAACGGACTCGTTAACTTCCGTTAAATTTCCCAAAGTCCGTTAATCGTTAATCCAGCACAGATACCACACTGATATGTACTACGCTCGACCCGATTGGCAAGGGCGGCTCGGCGCGTGCCGCGAGTGAAATGTTACTATTTTACTGTCGAAAGTTAGAAGGACGGTTAGTGTTTAAGTGGCGGAGGCAGCAACGTGAGTAATTCTGTCTTTCAGTCTAAAGAAAAACCTAAGAGCCACAAATCAAAGTCTAGTCAAAATGTGGCTAGTGATGCTATGTGATGCGGCATTCCTCGCGGAACAGATATTCGCAAATCTATTTATTAATTACTAGCGACCCGTCCCGGCTTCGCACGGGTGCAATGCTGATACTAAATGTACTACAGAAGGTCTTTGCGCTTTGTCCTATCCAGTCCTTCCCCAGTTATAGGCACACGCCGCCGGCTCCGCGGCCGGTACCGCCACAGCCGTTATTTCCCTGCATTTTAAATGTGTAATATCTTCTAAACTATTCATTTAAATTACATGCTGTGAAGGGCCATATTGATCTATATTAAATGCGCAATGTATTTAAGGTACTTAATTGGATAAGGATTAATTCTGTATTGCTTAAAATCGCTTCGTAAATAAGGCATTATTTCTTGTAAAAAGCAAAGGATAAAATAACGGTTATTGTGTGTTACCACTAAGAGATAGACATATACTATAGCGAACTTTTTTGTAGACCATTTTAAGGTAAACAATACTGTACTACATTATTTTGATCTATCTCGTTGGGTTCAGCCAGCGTTTGCAATGAAAGAGCAAAAAAATGTGTTTATTTACGACATCACATTAGAAACCACTAAATTATCAGTGTTTTTCTACTATGTTATGCATATATTATACATATAAACTTTCCAGTTGAATCACTCTATCTACTAAAAAAAACTGCATCATAATCCGTTGCGTAGTTTCAAAGATTTAAGCATACAAAGGGACATAGGGACAGAGAAAGCGACTTTGTTTTATACTATGTAGTGATAGTGATACGAGTATACCCTTAAGCGCTGCAGTTGAGCGTATTTTCTCCACGGGCAAGGATATACTACAGCCGAAACGTTCTTCACATACGACAGACGAATCTTAATCCAAATGAATGAAAAACCATTGCTTGTCAATATGCCTACATTACACTTTTTTTTATACTACGTCGGGTGGCAGACAAGCATACGGCCCGCCTGATGTGAAGCGGTTACCGTAGCCATATTAACGATCGCAACATAAAATATCGCTCGCGCGCCGCCACCCCCGCTGCCATCGCAGCATCTCCTTCCTTTCAGGTGACCTCACTCACTCGGAGGAACACGACAGCCCTCAAGGGAACCGTTATCTGGCTGCGGTATTCTGTGAGGTGAAAGTACATTCCCCAGTCAGGTAGCTTACAATTACGCTCCCCTTCCTCTCTTTTTGCCAGAGCTTCGTTTGTCAGTCAGCAGGGTGCACCGCGTGCAGGTGAAGTTGACTCTGGTTCAAAGATGTTGATGAACCACTTACACTCCAAATTCTAATACCACACTCTAATAATTATACCCGTCTTTTTTTTGTTTCTAACCTATTAGCTTCCAGAACCAACAGTTTTTATAAGAAGATGCAATTTTTATCATGTGTTAACGGATTAACGATTAACGTTAACTTCCGTTAAATTTTCTGAAATGTAACGCTTTAACTTTTAACGAAGTTAACTTTTTCAGTAACGGATTAGCGATTAACGAAGTTAACCGTTTGATTAACGGTGCCCAGCTATGCATATCATTATTTATAATAACTAATACATATCTAATGATGTGTCTAAAACGTCGCGTTGTTATCGTGGGTGACAAAAGAAATATAAATAAACTGCGATGACAAGATAAGCCTCACTGTGCCACAGATCAGCGAGAGCAGCTGTATCATTGCAATTACGTGGTTTTTATTATCTGTTCACTCACATAATTTCTGCTCGTTTAATTTGTAATCGTTTTACGGAGGCCGACAGAGTAAAAACTAGGTATTATCCAAAAAGAATAATTAATAGTTAATTAATAAAAAAATATTCAGTACATAGCAAAATAAAAAGTTTACATGCATACCTATTTACTTACATAAGAATATATACATATTTAGATATATTTATTTATTTATTTATTATATACCTACAAAGTGCCATTAAAAATAGAATTTAGAATAAAGAAAACACGCCGCTAACCATCCTTTGGCGTTGTACGGAATACGCTGCCGGCATTGTTCGCTCTGGGGTTATTTTTTGTTAATTAATTACTAATAGCTAAGCGCACAATCTTTTTATTTTAAGATTTTTTTACTTTTTTGTACGCTAAAACTTAATGAAACACGAGTTATTGAAATGAAATCTGAGAAACAATTTTATTCGTAATTCTCTTGCCTTTTTACCTCTATTTGTAAGCGTCTATGTAGTATGCTTTTTTCTTAGAAAAATATATAGGTAACTTTCTCTCTTTCTCTTGTCTGAGAAATACAATTGTTATTTATAAAAATCCCACATAAAATAAATGAGTTTTAGGTTTATTAATTACATAAAAAATAATCTTAAAAATTATATTTCCACGTATTATCCTTTTAAATTAAATATGTACTTTAAATCTAAAATAATCGTAAGGTCTCATTTTTTTCTATCTGTTCAGATTAACAATTATTATAATATTTTACTTATTATGAATAACAGTATATAGGTGTATTATGAATAATAATATAATAATTTAGTTTTAGTGCTAGAAAAAATGAGACGTTACATGAGAGAGTTATCTCTTTCTTTATTTTTATAAACGTGGTAACTACACATTGCACCAAAATCGGTGGATCAAATTACCTTTTCTGCATTGTTCTCTATAGTATTGTAATACTATACTGTACGTATTAATACCATTTACAATTTCAAATATACACAAATAGCGAAGCTAGTGACCTAAATAACACCTAATATTCTGTCATTATGCAATATCTACTTTTTTATATCATAATAACAACGCCAAGTATTAGGTACAATAAAAAACAATTTCAACCAAAGTTCCGCCGTGATTATATGTATATATATGCAATCATTGTAATAAAATTTATCATTCTTATCGACCTTACTAAAACATAAACGTTGTTGTTTTCTTTTTGATAATTGTTCAAAAGAACAATTTGCGTATAATACAAAATAATAATATTAATAAATATAGGTAGTTAAAAAAAAAACTAAAAAAAAAACTCGCTTTAATGATCAATCGAACTAAAAAACGAAAAATAATTTTTAATATAGGCAAAAAATATAAACGAACGAAACAGATTTATTATTGTGAAAAAAGCGTGTGGTGCTTTGTGCCATATTTTTAATTTATCTAGCACCCCATTGTCACTTTTTAATTCGTTGTGTTGTGATATGTATATGGAAATTAATTAATCCTGGCGATCCTTACCAAGATAATAAAATAAACTTATCAAATTATTGTATTGTCACCGGCCCATGATAAATATACAAAGTTTAAATTAAATCTGACCATTCAAAAGTGGGTCAAAATCAAGTTCAAAGAAGTCGGTTACAAACTGACAAACCGACAAACAAACATACAGGTGAAGCTAATAAAAGCGTGGTAAAAAATAAAACAATAAATTTACCTTCAATCCATGACATGACACTTATATTACTTTTTGAGTACTGATTGATATAACCTCTTTGAGCGCTACAGTGTGGCCTGCCGGACCAACGGTCTATATTGCATCGTGCAGTAACCCAATCAGTAACCGGTTGATGACACGCCGGGCATTCCTCTATGCAACGAGTGAAATGCACTCAATGCGTCCGTTACAAATAATCATTAGCTATAAATGCTCTACAATTTAGTGGATTTGGTTTAATTACTTTTATTTATCACTATATTTATGTTTGTAAAAAGTAAGTTGAAATATTTTGCTTCAACTGATTCGATGTCTTTTTTTATATATTTATGGAAAATAAGTATTTTTTGATGTGCAAAATAGGTTAGGTTTGCAATGTATTTATTTGATGTTACGTTAAATAGTAGGTATTCTTTATTTATTTAAACTTCATGCACTAAAAATGTGCACTAGTAATATATATATATATGTATGCTCAGTAACTTACCTTCAATGTGATTTTTATTTATTTATTTCAATTTAGCCATCCAGCGAGGTGATGCTGCCAGTATCTTGAGAACGATGTCACATGGGCTTTTTACATTTATTTTAGTTTTAGGTTAGTTTTATTTAATTTTAGGTATTTTAGTTTTTTAGTTGAATATATGTATTGTTTATATCAGGTTTTTTTTTAAAACTCCATGCACAAGAAAAAGTGTACAACACAGGCGGACTTAATGCTATACAAGCATTCTCTACCAGTCAACCTTAGGGTGACGCAGGAATATTTGCTTTTGCCAAAAAAAATCCTAGGACAGATACTTTATTTCTTTCTTTTGTCTGTTGTTTATTCTCCAGGTAGTTTCTTTGTTCAGTCTTTCTACCTTTTTTTTTAAATATGTTAGTAGGTAGACTGATTCCATCGCATGGAATTTCCGACATTTCCAGTAATCTTATTCGGGAGGAACCGAAGTAACCGAAAGTAATATTTGGCAGTGTTATAAATATAATTTAATGAATTTTTTTAACGTCGAATCGGAAGATCGGAAATGTCTTACTAACTATAAATTATTCAATGGGTTGTATTCAGAAGCGTTGTTTGATGTGATGCCTCGTTCTACAATCACACCGCTCGCCATCGGTACGAAATTCATCATAAAACTTTGGCAGTCATTTAACATTCATTGCAAGAATATATTGACTTTTAGGTCATGGTAAATTATATATACTGCAGCAGTCGTAGTCTAAGTATTGATGTGATAGTCAAATGATATCAACTGTTGCACTTATAGTATTGATTATAGACGAAACAAATATTTTTTAAACATTCTATGGTTGACTCTAGTTTCGCTACCTATGTATTTCCAATTCTTGTGGTTTTTACAGCAATAAAAATTATTAACCTCCGCAGAGCAGCAATTTTATTTTATATTATTCATACGAAAAATCATTGTCGTGCAAATAATTACATCAACAAATAATACGAAATTTTACTAGATGGATTTAGGGAATAGGGACAATGCCTGCATCATAAGCAATACGCTAGGCTACAGTGACTATATAGTTACATATATATGGCAAACCGCATGCTTATTTTGGGAAATGCGCAAAGGTGATTTCGGTGTGATAAACAAACAAGGAGTAAACGCGCAAACAAAGAGTGATTTCAATAATAAAAGTTGTTTACGTTTGCAAGTCATGTCATGCCCCAATATGACTTATTTTCGTCCTATATGACGTAACATACATATTTTATTAAATGGCTTAACAACATATACTGTTGAAAGCAACATTGTCGCACACGTCCTATGAGTCATTACAGTGCCAGAAGAATTCCAAAAGCTTCTTACTCCTACTACTTTCTTCTGGTTAAATCCATTGTGAGTTCCAAGACAGCCGTAGTACCCCCGGGACTGCAATGTATGAATGTACTTGATTGTTCATTGCCTTTTTAGTGGGACTCGCTGCTGTTAATCCTGGCTACCCAAGAGACACAGTGGTGGGAATGAGTGGTGTGCCCAACTCCCGAGTGCCAGGAGAAAATTATATTATTGCGATAATTTTTCTACCTAGCATAATTCAAAACAGACCGCAAACATTCCTTGAAAAAAACTAAACTTATTTCATCATTCAATCATTAAACGGATCTCGAATATAAAATAGACATAAAACAAGAAACAACAAACAACAATTTGAAAAACAAACTATTAATGACGTAGATGCTGCTCAGACTAATGTATACACCATTTATTTATTAATTTAACCGATAAACAATTTAAACGTCTAGGAAATCATTCAACATTTCGTCAATACAATTTCTTACGTCAAATTTAGCGCAACACATAGCAACTCAGTAATGAAACTAATGAATAATGTAATCAGTACAAATTTTAATAAAAAAAAAACTTACCTTACTTATGTGAATGAACGAGACGCAAACGTTGTATTTAGCTCTTTAAAACTGTATCACCCATATGTACAACACTATTGACTTCTACAATATTAATACGTGTTGTTTGTTTTCGATACAATAAGACACTGATCGAGGATGTATTTTTCCACGCATTATTGACAGCAGCCCGTATCAGTGGTGATTGAGACGGCGGGAGATTACTGCCAAAATTGTCTTGGACCTTGGACATCTTTCAATGCAGTTATCATCTGTGGATTATTGAAATCTTTAATACTGTTAATTGATTTGTCAACGGATGACTCAACTGACATTAATTAGTTTACGATATTTTGAATACGATACTTAAATATGAAATTAGCGCCCTCTTTCGAGAAAAAGTCGCAAACTAACTAGAGGAAGTCTCCCAAAGAATGTATTGTAATTAAAATTACTTTTATTGAGCGCTATTTCTTCGTTTATTATTCAAATATACTCATTGAAATGTTTTGAAATCTGTTGCAAAATAATTGTGATATTCTTTAGAAACTTCGAAAAGATTATTTACTTGTTACCCAACTGCTGAAGACGGATAATGTTTTTGAACATAACCTTGGCACGCTACAGTGTGCTACAGCAATCATTTGACACATATGAAGTAGGTGAAATTTGTTTAATTTGTGGTAGTAACATAATGCATACTAATGCAATATAAACTATGGTTTTCGCGCCTATAAACATTTGCAGTTGTTGATGGCGTGTCCGCTTCTCATATCTTTTTGGTCACATTCGACGTGTTATCATCGTTTACAAGCCAACCAAATTGAGAAAAAGTTGCATATTATGAATTTACTAGACACGTGTTACATATCCAAATCATCCGGGTTGCTTACTTCAAAATGTGAGCGAGTCAGACACATAATTTTTATATGTAACACGCGTCTTATAAATTCACAACATGAGAGTTCTCTTTTTCGTCGGTTTGTTTAGGTTGATATGATTGAACGCGAACAAAAAACTCGCGCTAAGTACTCAGGTCATTACACTCACTCGCAGGAACACAACAAATCAACGATCCTCAAGAGTATTATTATTTGCCTTCTAAGAGTTGGAGGTATTTTCACAGAATCGATCTCGGCCTACCTCTCTTTTGCCAAAGCCCTCGTGCACTACGTTGAGGTTGTCTTTGACTCTGAAGATGGTGGTAAGCTAGTAATCACCATAATTTTAATTAAAAAAAACCGACTCCATACATTATTCTACATTTATGTATGTAGATACAGGCTGTTGATGATGATGAAAAAAATATGGGACCAATCTGGAAGTATAGTTACTCTTTCGAATAAACATGTTTTTTTCAAATCGGTTTATAAATCATGGAGTGATTAAGTAACAAACATTAAAAAAAAATACCTGCTCCTTTTTTGGAGACTGTCAAAAGTCTGTAGGCAGATCCTTGGGCCTCTGGAAGTAATTCAAATTATCATTATGTGAAGTGGAAGACACGTGGAATATCAACAAGTGTAAAGGTGTCGACAAGGCCGCGAGCTCTTAATAGATATGTCGTGGTCCGATCGTTTAATTGGGCCGATCGCGATAAGCCTGGCCAGATCGACATGTGCCGCCATATTCTGATTTGACCAATTATTTCATGATGTACCCAATGTAAAGTTGGGCAGATCGACGAGAGCAGACTATTTGTCGATTTTCCCATTCAGTTACTTGGCCGCATCGAGATAAGGCTGGGCATATCGGGATATGCCTGGGCGCATCGTGATGTAGTTCCACTTTCTGACGCTTTGGCGCTGTTGCGCTCCTTCGTTCATGTGACTGTGTCAGCTGTGTGGCCTGTGTGTTTGTTTACGTCTAGAAAAAATGGCGGCGTTACAAGAAACTGAAAATATTGCCAATACACTGAAAATATTGCATATATATAGGGTGATAATAGTGAGTTGGTGGACGATATGGATAAATAAATAAATAAAATAATTTAGGCTAGATTAGAACTGCAAGAAAAGTGGGTTATGTTAGGTTAGAACTGTGACCCCAACAGAGCGCGAGCCGAGCGAGCGCAGCGAGCGTGCCGCGGCAGCGGCCGGCGAAGCGCCGGAATTGATTTTATTTACTTTTTAAACGTCTTTTTATCGAGTGAAATACTTAAACTTGATTTTATTTGCTTGTAAGTATGATGGACACCCTACAAACTCGATTTGGCCAAGTATGGAAGGCCAAATCGTCAAACGTTATGCTTTGAACGATATGGCAGTGATTAGGCAGCCAAATCAAAATATGGCGGCACATGTCGATCTGCCCAGGCTTATCGCGATCGGCCCAATTAAACGATCAGCCCACGACAGATACAATTCACAAAGCGAGTTTGTAACATTAACATCTGAACAACATATGATTCTTTGTCTAGTGTGGTTGTCAAATATTAATGCGAATATGGCAATAACAAGAAATGAGAAACAATTTAATTGTCAAAATTGTGATGTGACATCACAATTTTGACATTTCAATTGTTTTTCATTCACATTGTTTGGTCTTATGACCTTATGTAAGACTGTATGGTGTACATAATATATATGGCTAAACCATCGCAAACAAAGAACTTAATATGTTAGTCGCCAAGGGGGAGCAGGAGGGGCAGGCAGGTCCCCCCCCCCCTAGATTCTATTTAATTATAAGTTTCATTTATTGTAAAGTCCCTCGTGAAGCTGTATACGTTGGGCTCTGTACCGTTATTATTACAATCGCTGAAGATGTAAGTGAATAGCTTCATGAGCTCTTGACTTTACCTACAATTCATACTTTTCTCATTCTCCATATCAACTTGCCCCTCCCTGGGCCAGCGGCTGGCGACGCCCTTGTATATAATAGCAGTATTTCCAAATAAATACGACATGGGAGCCTTCAAGAGCAGAGTTAATTTTTCCCTTAAAATGCTGGCAACCTACTTATTGGCGACCTATATAGTGTTTGATGACTTGTATGGGGGGTGGTGATTACATTCCATCAGGTGAGCCACGTGCTCGTTTGCCCCGTCTCATATAAATAAAAAAAATATATATAAAAAACACACGATATCTAGTCGTATTGCATCAGAGTATTGCTCTTATCGAGGTCTAGTGTGGAAGATTTTTATATAGGTAGATAAAGTTTGAGACTAATATCTTTTAAATTGAATACATTTTGGACGATTTTTTCCTGCTTTGTAATATTATATAATAAGTCTGTTTTATTTTTATCTATTTAATAATACGTGAAGCAAAAACTTTGTAAGTACTCCTTTTTACGAAAACTGCACGCACGGATGAGTATGAACTTTCGCACACTTATAGTTTACAAGGAGTACAAGGAGTGCAGAATGCTAATATATTTTTTTTAATTAGGTATGCATGAAAAATACATTAAATAAATAAAAAAAAATATTACACACACTACCATGTATTTGATACACACACGCATATATATTCTTTTGTTTATTGTTAAAGTCTTATTAGTCAATATTTGTCAATGTTCAAAAATTGTATAAATTTAACAATATCGTAAAATATACAAAACTGTAGAGATCTGCAAACTTTCATTCTAATATCTTCCGTCCGACTTATTTTAGGGTCAATCAAAGTCGGCGGGAAAGTCCATTAAAAGGATGAAATTGTTAAAAAATAATATTTCCATTGGAGAAGCAATAAAAAATACTGTAACTTTTATTATAAGTATTAATTACATAAACGTAATATTTAACACAGCTGTCGTACAAATTTCTGATTTGATGCATACAAAATACAAAGTCATAACTCACTAGCCTTTTGTATGAAGCGTTTTCAGGAAAGTCCAAAATTGTGATTTTCAAATTAACATATCTCGAGAGATTTTTGTGCTATCGAAATAATTCTTCCACTTATGGTTATATTATTGAGACGTCCCTACATATCAAACCGAAAAAAATGTTGGTCAAATCGCCTATTTAGTTAAATAAATTATGGCGATCTGGGCGAACATTAGTTTAATTAAGTAGAACAGTATTAATTATAGCAAAATAGTTTTATTTGGGCGTCTACGTTTCTACGATACTACAGTTATCCACTGACCCACAGATGTCATACGTGTATTTATCTTTGCCGGGCCACCACCTATTAACCTCGACCGCTTAAGGCCTGTCTTTCTTCCCAAACGATATCTATTGCGTACGTAGGTCTGTCTAGGCGGTAACCTCTCCTCAGGTCAGGGTCTCTTTGGACAATTCGCCATAGAACTAGGGTAAGTAAGGACCATTATTCATCATCCAGGTCCATTTTAGTCTCCACTACAGGAGCACGACCCTCTCTCGTCCGTCCTAGACGGAAGGAGGATTTGGGCTACACTCGCTACGCTGGCCAAACGGGTTGGGGAGGCCTGATCGAAATTTGATAATGTCTTCCCTTAGTCGCCTTGTACGACATCCACGGGAAGAAACGGAGTGATTGATCTTATATTTAAGTCAATGACAAACATCTTCTGCTTAGTCGGTAGAGCTCTAGAGTTGCTGAGCTAAACATAATTATCAACAATCTAAGCAGTAGCTCTATTTTCGCATTCATAAATTCCGATGGTAATTTGCTTCATAAGCTGAAGCCGATTACCATGAAACTTTTTGATCGCGAATATTGATCTTAGGTTTAAGTTAATGACAAGCATATTCAGCTTAGTTGGTAGAGCTCTATGGTGTCTGTCAGCTAAGCTAAACATAATTACCGCCAATTTAAGCTAAAGTTTTTAATTTCGCAATCAAAAAATCCAATGGTAATCGGCTTCAGCTTCGGCGGTAGGGCCCCTGTATAAACAGTGGTCAAAACCAGAAATGGTCTTTATTTCATAAGAATCTTCATAAGAAGTGGACACCAATTCTGTGGTATAAGCAATGCATTTTATTGATCATTAATAAACAAGCGTATGTATTTATACCTATCTACGCGGCTCGGCCGCGAGCTCTTCATGTTCAACGTGGTTCAACCCTATGAGCGACACGCAGCCGAGTTACGTCAAGGCCGTGATAAAGCATTTTGTAAAAGCAGCGGCGGTCGCTCGTAACGCATTAGATATAGGGGTTACTTTCGATTGTCCCTGCCGCTGAAAGACTTAGGTACGAGTACAGCTGCAGAATTATTTTGGACCGTATTAACGCGTGTCGAAGGTTGATATTTTATTCCAATTGTTTCGGAAGTGAATTTTCTATAGAGTATATTATTTTGTGACCAAACGTCAAAATGATATAAGCGGTACCCATGCGCTCTACCGCCGAAGATGAAGCCGATGACCACCGAATATTTTGATTCGAAAATTAGGTGTTACATTTTAGTTATTGACAAATATCTTCAGTTTAGTCGGTAGAGCTCCAGGGTTTCTACCAGTTAAGGTAAATACAACCTCCTCAACCCGTCTGGCCAGCGTGGGGAGTGTAGGGCAAATCCTCCAGTCTGTGACGGACGAGAGAGGGTCGTGGTCCTGTAGTGGAGACTAAATGACCCGATGATGATGAAGGTAAAAAAAGGTAAAACAAGTACAATAAATCTGAGCTGAAGTTTGATTTTCGCAATCGGAAAATCCGGTAGGAATCGATTTCAGCTTAGCCGGTATGGTTCCAGATCTTAGGGTCTCTTTGGACAATTCGCCACGTTGGTAAGAATCATTCTTTCATTTCAAACAAATGTACAAGATGGTGCCATTCTTAAAGAATGGCACCATCTTGTACATTTGTTTGACGAGCTCGGTGGTCGAATGGTTAGCAATGGCCACTTTGACTCCGAGGTCGCGGGTTCGATTCCCGCACAAGACAAATATTGTGTGCATGAACATGTCTGTTTGTCTTGGTCTGGGTCTATGTATTATAAGTATGTATTTACAAAAAAAAGTATTTAAGTACATTTATCAGTTGTCTAGTACCCATAACTCAAGCTTTGCGCTTAATTTGGGACTAGATGGCGCTGTGTAAAAAAAACATTGTCTAGGGGAAGTTATGTAGGAGTTGTTTGAAACGACGACTACCTTCTTCTCGCTAGTGATGTTACGATCTGGAATTTTGTCAAACCGAGTTGAATCGGTTAGACAATTCATGCAAGTCGATTCCAAACCGAATCGACGAAATCGCGATTTGAATCGGTTTGAACCGATTTGAATCGGTTTGATAACGATGATCGGTTTAAAAAGTCGTTACTCGACTTTTTAAACCGATTAAAAAGTCGAGTCGGTACTCGACTTTTTAAACCGATTAAAAAGTCGAGTCGTTACTCGACTTTTTAAACCGATTAAAAAGTCGAGTCGGTACTCGACTTTTTAAACCGATTAAAAAGTCGAGTCGTTACTCGACTTTTTAAACCGATTAAAAAGTCGAGTCGTTACTTGACTTTGTAAACCGATTAAAAAGTCGAGTCGTTGCTCGACTTTTTAAACCGATTAAAAAGTCGAGTCGTTACTCGACTTTTTAAACCGATTCAAACCGATTTAAGCATAAACCGAGTTGCGTCGATTAGCGCCTTTACTAAACCGATTTGGCCGAGTCGAAAGCGATGTAACGACTCGACTTTTTAAACCGATTTGAGCATAAACCGAGTTGCGTCGATTAGCGCGTCAGCGCGTCTTGCGTCTACTAAACCGATTTGGCTGAGTCGAACTTACTTACGCATCTCGCTCGCGTCGCTCTGCGCGCATTCGCCCGTTTGGCCGTTTGCTCGTTTGGCCGTTTGACCGTTTGCTTGTTTGGCCGTTTGCCCGTTTGGCCGTTTGCCCGTTTGACCGTTTGGCTGTTTGTTCGTTTGGCCGTTTGCCCGTTTGGCTGTTTGCGCGTTTGCCCGTTTGGCCGTTTGCTCGTTGGCCGTTTGGCCGTTTGGTCATTTGCCCGTTTGGCCGTTTGCTCGTTTGCTCGTTTGGCCGTTTGCCCATTTGGCTGTTTGCGCGTTTGCCCGTTTGGCCGTTTGCCCGTTTGGCCGTTTGCTCGTTTGCCGTTTGGCCGTTTGCTCGTTTGGTCGTTTGCCCGTTTGGCCCCCAAAACGGGCAAACGGCCAAAGAACCCCATACTGGGTTCTTTAAAAAAGGTGTGAAGGGATTTTTATAGGGTCGGTCAGCAACGCGTGAGTGATGCGTCTCGTATTGCGAGCGTCCATGAGCTACGATGTCTTCTCACCATCAAACAGGCGTATGCTTGGCTGCTACCAAAGTTGTATAAAAAACATATATATTCAAGCAACAATAGTTCAGGCTTCGGCTTTAAGTTCAATGTCGTTCCGGAGTGAAGTCCCTTCCATTTTGATAGGTATTTTTTGCTAAAGTCTTCTGATTGTGTGAGAAGTATCGTATCATGACGAACACGGTGGTCGAATGGTTACCATTGATAACTTAGCAATGGCCACTTTGACTCCGAGGTCGCACGTTCGATTCTCGCATAAGACAAATATTTGTGTGCATGAACATGTCTGTTTGTCTTCGTTTGGATGTTTTCTATGTATGTATTATATGTATGTACGAGATTTACGAAAGAAATATTTAAGTATAATACGAGATACTTAGTAGGTACCCATAGTAGAAGAATTGGAGGAAGCAATCAGGAACACAACGGTCCTCAAAGGTATAATTATTTTGTTACAGCTCAAGATGTGGCTCAAGTCTCTTGTGGATACAATTATTTTTTTCGAGTTTTCCCTGCTTACCTACACATAAGCTCCATGACGCACTAAACGAATGTTTAGGTGGAATATACATATTTTATTTATGAAAATAGTTGCGCACAAGGTTCAATTGTGTTCAGATCAGATCTATTTTATCAAAGGTAACGGACATTGAAAACATATTCATAAATAACTCGCCTCAATAGGATTGTATGGGTTTACGTAAGGGACAGTGGCGCCACCTGCGCGGTCTCACGACACCTACGGAACTACAAAAGGAGAACGTATCAAAGAATTTTAATCTTGCATACATAATGGAATGAACAGTATTGTACACGTTTGTCCACAAACGATGTACAATGAAACGTTAAGACTCTTGTGGTTTATCTCCTTTTGAAGTATGTTTACTAAAATAGCAACTTTTGTAGCGCAAAAGTGTTTATAAGACTTAGAAAATATCACCACACCACCAATAATATAGAAAATATTACAGCATACTAGAAAAGTAAGTTGTTTTTAGAGTTCCGTACCTCAAAAGGAAAAACGGAACCCTTATAAGATCACTTTGTTGTCCGTCAAGACCCCCTATGTCGAGAATGCGCGGAGGTATCAAGCTGAAAGTCGAACTATATACTCAGGTCTACGGTCCCAAGAAGTTGTAAAAAAATCAAACTGCTAAGTTTACTTAAAAAAAGATACGGCCGTTTATTCAGCAAAAAACGCATATTTCGACACATTCTCAAGGGAATCAACTCATAGGGTACTTCCCGTTGACCTAGAACTATGAAATTTGGTAAGTAACATCGTTATAGACGTATAAGTACAAGAATAAATCTCAAAACTATAACTAAAAATAGGGGGTCTATTTATAATGATCCTACGTACGGAACCCTCGGTGGGCGAGTCCGATTCGCACTTGTCCGGTTTTTTTTATACTGTATCCCGGCGTTTCCGGATTTATTTTAGTTCAAAGCGGGATTTTAAACATTTGAAGTAAAAGAAAGGAGGGGGGGGGGGGGGGCTTTGAAAAACGAGTGTGCTTTAGACCACGACTGAAGCAAAACTTCTTTAGCTCTACTAACTTATATTTCCCTCTCAACTTCCTTTCGCCGTTTCCGTAAGGCTCACGTCACGCATTCACCAGCTTACTCCCCAAGTCAAGGTTGTATAAAGAAGTTTTACTTCAAAAAGCGGGATTCGTTTGAAAAAAGCGGGACTGTAAGAAAAATAAATATATACATTAGATGGAATTGTTTATGGAAACCACTGGACGGATTGGATTGGAATTTGGCAGCTATTATGACATAGACATTCGCTAGGAAAGGAAGGATTTTTTTTATACTACGTCGGGTGGCAGACAAGCATACGGCCCGCCTGATGTGAAGCGGTTAGCGTAGCCATATTAACGCTCGAAACTTGAATATCGCTCGCGCGCCGCCACCCCCGCTGCCACAGCATCTCCTTCCTTTCTGGTGACCTCACTCACTCGCAGGAACACAATAACCGTCAAGGGAATTGTTATTTGGCTGCGGTATTCTATGAGGGGGAGGTACATTCCCCAGTCGGGTAGCTTACAATTACGCCCCCAACCTCTCTTTTCGCCAGAGCTTCGTTTGTCAGCCAGCAGGGTGCATTGCGTGCAGGTGAAGTTGGCTTTGGTTCAAAGATGATGTATGAACCACTTACAGGATTTTAGGAAATTCCCTCTTGATACCGTGATGCGTTGATACGATGAGTATCAACGCATCGTAGCGTGGCCTAATGTAGACGTGGTCAAAGTAGCATCATCGAGACCGAGGCCCTTTTCTATCGAGAGGAATTTTCTAAAATCTTCTCTTCCATCCAGTGGTTGCCATAAAAAAACTCCATCGAATGAAGAAGTATTTTTATTACAGTCCCGCTTTTTTCTAACCTGTCCAGATTTTTTTGCTTAAAAAAGTTTAAAATCCCGCTTTGACCTAAAATAAATCTGATGTGATATATATGTCATGTATGTAAACTTACCTAAGAGACAGTGAATAAAAACATTCGAACGAACTGGACGTGTAATTAATTATTAACTAGCTATGCCCTCCTCGCCGTAACACCACACGGCGACGACGCTGCGGAGCGGGCCTATTGCGCGCCCATAAATTAACAATTGGTCGCCGCTCCGCTTCGACTAGATGCCGCACTATCTAAAAACAATAGCTCTGTGAATGCGGCAACTCAATATTGTAGTGTGCGTAAAACAATGTGCAGAGATGCTAATGTGCGTGAAGAATTGTATTGCAACAGGCTCGTTTACGCCGAGTTCGGCGTAGTATTTGTTGCCGCATTTTACAAGTGCGCCGCGGCATCTAGTCGGAGCGGAGCGGAGACCAATTGATAATCTAAGTGCGCACCATTATATCGCTCTGGGTCAAAGTATAGAAAAACAACTTTTCAACTATTTCCAAGTACAGTTTACGTATAACATGTGTGATAAAACCTAGGAAGAACCTTCCGTGACCACCAGTGATCCGTGAGAGATAAATTATGGTCCGTAACACAAACTTTTAATGATAGAGACTGTGCACTTTATACAAAATACAAAAATTTCGAGTTATAAGTACAATGATGGATTTATATGACACTCGGGGTCCCTACGCCCAGCGATAACTTCGTAGTGGTCCGCGAACAATAAAAGTTTGGAAGCCACTGGTCTATAGGCTACGCCAACTGCTTAACATCAGACAGGTCGTATGCTTGTTTGTCACCTAAGTAGTATAAAAATAAACTTAGGTAAATCAATACCAAAGATTTTCTGGAATATACCCTAAACGTGATTTGAATACTTGCATGGAACATATTGAGAATATGACAACTGTACGTTATTCTGGCAAATAAATATATTCATTCGTTCGTCTGTTCATTCGTTCATCCAGTAATGGATCCTCGGTGGAAGATTATCGCAATAAACATAGGTATCTTCATAGTTAAGCCATACTTCGATCCGAATGGTGCGCAAAACCATTAGATCCCGTCCCGTGAGGGGTTATTATTGTCAACGGGATATAGATTTATATTTTATAGGCAACGGGAATCATCTGAAAATATGTAGCGTTCATCTTGTCTGTATGTAGTTCTTGATATGATGACAGAGGAACTCGGTGGCGTCGATGGACGCGTCAGTGTAATCGAACACGCAAGTTAAGCAACGTCGGCCGTAGCCTGGGCCGTATGGGTTTATTTATCTCGATCTCCTCCATGCTTCGCCTGCAAAAAAAAAATAGATGTCTGTGCTTAAGCCAAGTCAGTGGCCTTTAGGTGGCTTGAAAACGCTGGCCTCCGCCAACTCGTAGTTAAGCCGCGTGGTTGAGTATGCTCTAAACCTCTGTAACTGAGGGGAGACCCATACTCCAGCAGTGGGATGAATACGGGTAGACGACGATGTAGTTTAGTTTCTGAATAAATAATCATGGCTATTCGAATGAATATTCGACTCTGAGCGTTAATTCGACGCTGGTTCGATCCCCGGACAAACACTCGGCGTCGTAATAAAAAAAATCAAGTTTATGTCTTCTATAATTATTAAAGTTATATCAAATTTTATCTGAGATAACATATCTAAATCAAAAAATATTTTATTTAACCCTCAAGGTGCACGTGGAGCACCCTGCGGGCTAGCGAAAAAGGCTCTGGCAAAGGAGAGGTACAGTGTATTTGTAAACCTTATAGCAGCTACACACGATCAGTTTTAACTGTCAGTTTAAACTGAACAGTTATAACTGACAGTCAAAACTGACGTCCCTTGTGGCCACACACGTTCACTTTTGACTGAAGACAACACCATTTTATTCTCAAGATGTCATCGGACGACGACGCTTTAGCCGTGCTTGGTTTATTATTAGTTTTAAAAAACAAAAATAAAAACGCAAAGGGTGGTGTAAAGTGCGGTTAAAAAAAAGGAAACATTATTCCCATATTAATTTAGTAATCGAATTAAAAGTTGTTCCAAAGGATTGGCACAACTATCTCAGAATGAGTGAAGAAATATACCTCACCTACTTCACCCTTTTTCTGTCCCGGTCATGGTACTCCTTACTTTTATTCTGCCATAAGCAAGGCTCATTTTTATATAATTCTATAAACTCGCTCAACCACTGTCTTTGCGCCATTTTTAATACTAAAGTGCGTACGCGTAGAGGACAAACATGTACAATTGTACATGTACGTACAGACCAGCCCCCTTACCACCATCTCTTATTGCGACTCAATACCTGAATAGAATGGTTATTCATACCAATGAATAAGCGACTCTATGTCCAATGGAATAGAGTTTGATTTTTCGTTTCATTGCTATGAATAAGCATTCTATCCAGTTATTGAATCGCACTATGAGATGGTGGTAAGGGGGCAGTTTCCTTGTCACGATTCCAACACGACTGACGAATCACCGCCTAGGCGCCTACACACGCACAGTTTAAACTGATCAGTTCCGTCAGTTCAGTTAAAAAATATGTGGCCAAATATATCATCAGATTTAACTGATATTAAAAAAAACTGACAGTTTTCATCGTACACACGATTAGTTTTGACTGTCAGTTAAAACTGTTCAGTTTAAACTGACAGTTAAAACTGATCGTGTGTAGCTGCTATTACAGATATTTAATTTTCATGTTGCGAGCGTTAATACGGCTACGGTAGCCGCTTCACATCAGGCGCGCCGTATGCTTGTCTGCCACCTGATATAGTATAAAATTATAACAATAATATAACCCTATAGGTATGATCCCGTATGAAAAACCTGTGAGTATTTAACTGTTTATGAGGGCCAAAAAAAACTACATATTAAAATTTTCTTAAACGCCTTTTGTATATTTTTTATACTACGTCGGGTGGCAGACAAGCATACGGCCCGCCTAATGTGAAGCGGTTACCGTAGTCATATTAACACTTAATATGGCTACTATTAACACTCCCAACATGAAGTACCGCTCACACGCCGCCACCCCCGCTGCCAACGCAGCTCCTTCGTTTCTTTTACATATTTATATTGCGTGCAATAAAGATTAAATAAATAAATAAACAATCAAACGTGCTCCCTTAATATAGGATAAGGAAAAATGAACATTATTTTCTTTCTCGTTTCAGCTATGATCACATATTCCCAAACTGTGCAAAGCTAAATTGGACCGCGACCATTTATTGCAGAAAAATATGGAAAACTGGAAAAACCTCACAAACTGTCAGAATTTAGCTGAATAGAAAATGTATTATGAAAATATAAAAATATATCTTGTATTTTTATTAATATTTTATTTTTTATTAATATCATCTTAGTTTTTAATTTAGTTATATTTTATTTCATTTTAAGTTATGTATAAGTAATTTTAGTTTTTTTTCGTAATATATAGTTATGATTGTACTATTTGGAATTAAATATAATTACTTTTCTTATCAGTAATTTTACATGTTTTTTTTTTGTTATACCAAGATTTCCTGATTTAAGGGCCGAAGTCATTGGCCGAAGTACATTTAAAACGCGTTGCAGCGCGGCGCCGCAACTGACTGAGAAAGAGGCTGAGCTTTTCATTATTATTAATCATATCTTAGGAGTCCATACAGTATGTAAGATTAGGATATTCAAAAATTCTTACGGCGTATTTCTGAACCGAATCGAGGCCGATAAGCTGATGCAAAGGAGCAATGCAGATTCCAGTAAATTAGCACATTTCCAGATGATATGCGAGAAAGAATTTAGATGCGAATGTCATAAGTATAAATATACCATTTTTTTATAATTTCTTATATGTTCTAAAAGTGTTTTACGATATTTTTGAGTAATTAATGCAATTATTATATAAATGTACAAGGGTAAGTACCTATTTACTGGCGTAAGACGAAATGTCGAATATATGAACAAACAACAACCAAAGGTAAAAGATTTGGCTCTTTACCTTTAGTCTACCCGCGGCTTCATCCCGCATGAACACAGTGCTGGAATAATAAGTATAAGGTAAGGTGTATCAATCAAGAACATATTCTATAAGAAAGGCACATTTCATCAAAATCAGTTTAGCTAGCAGTTACCCACGAAAGAATAACAAACATCCATCAATACTGTCCATACAAACATATATCCCGAAAAAAATTCACATTTATAATATTAAAAAAAAGGAAAATCCCCCGCTTGGCATTGCTGATCTCCATGGGCTGTGGTGGTTGCTTTCCATCGGGTGACCCACATGCTTGTTTACCCCCCTCACATATATAAAGAAATAGGAAAAAATGTCATTCTCCGAAATAAAAATAAAAAAAGATATTATTGCACAAAGTTTGAGAACCGTTATAAAGGTGATCTCGTCGGTCCTAGCGATGCGCGGGCCGATTGTTGTAAGTATAAAAAGGTTTAGAATTTCAGTTTTCTTTTCATTCTTTCATCGCGAACCACAGTATCCACTGCTCTTTCAGTTTCAGCAGTAAACTAGAATTCAGTGATATGAAAACAGTGCGGTGCAGGTGAGTAAAAGTAACGAAACATATTAACCCACTTAACGCTATCGTTTGTTTAAACGATCATGACAACAAAAAAATATTACGGCGACCCGGGGGTACTTGAGATTTTGTTTATAAGTTATAAGCACATGTCACACGTCTATGCATTCATTCCAGGAAGTTGACCCAGTTAGAAGTGCAGTGTCTTGATTTTATACGCGTTATTGTTTTTGGATTTTAGTCATGAATATTTCAAGGTATGTAAAATGTTTCATTATTCAATTTTTTTATTTAGTTGCTCCTAAAACATAAAGAATGTACCCTTAATGATGTAAAATAAACATTTACAGAATGTTATAGTCATCAAAAGATATGTTTATTTCAAAATCTTTAGATGGATCGTTATAACGAACAATAGGGACATGAGGTACTATAAGAACATTTTTGTATGTTTCAGGTCGAAGTATCGAAATCTCACATTGAATGAGATTATTGAAGAATTGGATCACATTGACGAAGCAGATCCGATTCCCGATGGTATAACAATTTTTCCTCCGGAGAATTGTAATGCAGATTTGACAGATGAAGATTCGGGAGATGAAAATTTTGTGTCTTTGCAAAATTTACCTGGGCGGCAGCTTAGAGCTACAGCTGAACTATATTTCAACAACAGTGTATCCGACGAAAGTGAAGATGACGAAACGCCACTAGCTCATCTTTCAAAGCGAATATGCCTGGAAACAACAGAAACTGGTCCAAAAAGTTCATCACCCGAGCCAAGTACCTCTTCAACAATGCCTGTGTTACCAGCGACTTCAGGGACTCCGCTTCATGTGTCCAAGGATAAAAAATATAATTGGAATAAACGAGATATTCGTCCTATACATGCGGAATGGCAGAACAAAGTGGGCCCACCACTAAAGGAAAAACCTATCTATTTCTTCAATTTATTTTTCAATGATAATTTGATACATCTTCTAGTTGAATATACAAACTTGTACGCTTCACAGAAGAACAAAATTGGGAACGTAACAATTGCCGAAATGAAGTGTTTCCTAGGAATATTATTATTGAGTGGCTATATTGTGGTACCCAGGAGATCTATGTACTGGGAAAATGCTACAGATTGTGGACTTTCGCTTGTGTATAACGCCATGAGCAGGGACAGATTTGCGTTTGTGATGTCTAATCTTCACTGTTGTGATAATTCAAAACTACCCTCAAACGACAAGTTTGCTAAATTGCGGCCCGTTTTCGACATGCTAAATTCTCATTTTTTGAAGTATGCTCCATTTGAAGAAAATTACAGCATCGACGAAGCAATGGTTCCCTACTATGGGGGCCACTCATGCAAGCAATTTATTCGTGGAAAGCCTATAAGATGGGGCTACAAATTTTGGGTGGGTGCTACACGCCTCGGATATATTGTTTGGTTTGATCCTTATCAGGGCCAATCTGGTGAATTACCCTCTGAATATAAGAAGCTGGGGCTAGGTGCAAGTGTGATTTTATCCTTTTCGGACGTACTACGCAAAATTGACGAGCAAGCACCTTTTCATCTCTACTTTGACAATTTTTTTACGTCTATACCGCTGATTGAGGAATTAGAAGTCAGGGGCTTCAAAGCCACAGGAACTGTTCGAGAAAACAGACTGTCGAAATGTCCGTTACCTTCAAATAAGGAATTGAAAAAAACTGAACGTGGCAGTTATCATTACCAGTCATCTGGACAAATCTTGGTCTGCAAGTGGCACGACAACAGCATTGTGACAGTTGCCTCAAATGCTGTAAAAGTTCTACCGACGAATAAGGTAAAACGTTTTTCTCAGCAGGAAAAAAAGTACATAAAAGTGGATCAACCTTCTACCATAAAGGCCTATAATGAGAATATGGGCGGTGTCGACAGATCTGACCAAAACATTGGTTTATATAGGACATCAGTACGTGGAAAAAAATGGTATTTTTCCCTAATAAGTCATTGTTTAGATATGGCTACACATAACGCATGGCAAATATACAAATTAAATGGAGGAGAGTATGACCATTTAAAATTTCGAAGATCTATTGCTACTGGCCTGCTGGAGACCTACAAGAAGGAGGATTCAAGGAAATCTACACGGACATCACAAGGTCTTCATGAAAATTCAAGATATGATAATATTGGCCACATCGTTATGTATAGACCAAATCAACTGCGATGCGCGATTTGTCACAAAAATGCAAGTTTTTACTGCAAAAAATGTAAAATTTCGCTGCATCCAAAACATTGTTTCAATGCATACCACACACCACAATAAAATTATATTATTATAGAAGTTATAATCTAAGTAATTAAATATTTTTCTTTTATTTTATTGTTTTATTCAGCAATTTTAGCCTTACATTTGCAGAATATCTATTACACTCCATAGTAGCGCATTTTACTAGCGTTTGTTATAACGATCATCATTTTCCGGCATTTCCACCTGTCAAAGATTTTTTTTCGTATTTTTTTCAGACTTTCTGAGACATACTTAGCATAATATGTGAATTTGGTTGACATCGAAGAAAAAAAAAATCTCAGTGATATCTGGGTTAAAAAAATCAATCAATAATTAGGTAATTAAACAGAAAATTTATTTAGTGGAAATAATTTATTATTATTTTGACGAGTCCGGTGGTCGAATGGCCACTTTGACTTCGAGGTTGCGGGTTCGATCCCCACACATGACAAACATTTGTGTGCATAAATATGTGTGTTTATGTTGGTCTGGGTGTTTTCTATGTATTATAAGAATTAATTTTTAAAAAATGTATTTAAATACATTTATCAGTTGTACAAGCTTTGCGCTTAATTTGGGACTAGTTGGTGCTTTGTAAATTGTCCACAAATATTTATTTATTTATCTACTTATTTACTTATTTATGGCACATAACAGACGACCCGCTTCGGTTTTGCCCGTCATTATGAATACAGCCGTATGTAGAGTCAAAGGCCGTGCAGGGCCACCTACCTTACCTTTAACATTTCATAAAATACGCATTTATTATTTAATATTTCTTTAGGTTATTTTGTAGTGCTATTAGTTCTCTGAGAAACAATTTTGCGGAATTTTGTTATCAAAATATATCATCATTCATTATTATCAGCCTGCATCTATCCACTGCTGTATACAGGCCTTTCTTAATGCTTTCCACCACATGCGATCCTCCGCTTTCCGCAACCATTCGCTACCAGCCACTCTTTTGAGAATCGTCGGTCCATGTAGAGAGGGGGCGCCTTACGCTTCGTGGCCTCCGCTCTAGGACTTACTACCCCCATCTGCCATCGCTGACTCGGCAGATGTGGCAAGCCCACCGCCACTCCAACTCGCTGACTCAGAGAGCTATGTTTCTCGGTAATTTCTTCTTTGGTTCTCACTTTGGTTCTCGGTAATTTCTTCGTTCCGGATCCGATCCCTTAGAGAAACTCCAAGCATTGCTCTCTCCATCGCTCGCTGTGCGACTTGTAGTCTGTGAACCAGCCCAACGGTCAACGTCAAAGTCTCTGCACCGTAGGTCATAGCGGGGAGGACACTGGTCGCAGAGGTCGCAGCAGAGCAGTCGCAGTTTCCACATCATCATCATCATCATTAGGTCATTTTAGTCTCCACTACAGGAACACGACCCTTTCTCGTCCGTTCCAAACAGAAGGAGGATTTGGCCTACACTCTCCACGTTGGCCAAACGGGTTGGGGAGGAATGATCGATGTATTAAAATGTATGTCCCTTAGTCGCCTTGTACGACATCCATGGGAAGTTACACATATGCCCATTAAAACAGTAGTGTACGTTACTCATACTATCACTACCGATTTATCGTTACTGATTAATCAAACCTAAGTCTGACGCCTCCCGAATCCTTTTGGATTCGTATGCCTTCATCAGGAATACACGCTTTCTTTGGAATGTCTCTAACAGGGGACCTACCGGCTAAGCTGAAACCGATTCCCGTCGGATTTTTTATTGCGAAACTCAAACTTCAATTAGATTTATGCTACTTGTGTTTACCTTAGTTGGTAGAAACTCTGAAGCTCTACCGACTGAGCTGAAGATGTTTGTCAATAACTAAAACGCAAGGCCTCGCCTCGTTTGTTAAGTAGCAGTTTCTATATTACACTTTTTGACTGATCAAATAATAATATGATCAAATAATAAATAAAACCATTTGCAGACTTAAAATCGCATCTAGTCATATTATATATATTAACTGTCTATCTATATATCCGTTATATATCGGATAAATTTCAAGTATCGGATATTTTGACGTTTATTATATACATCGAATAAAATTTTCGCGAACTCTGAGCGAAACAGGGGTATGTCATGTTGATCCTGATTGGGGACGTTACAGAAGACCGCAGCCAAACGATACCCTTGAGGATTGTTATATTCGTGAGTAAATGAAGTTACCAGATGTGAGGAGATAGTAAAATTCCAAAAGCTTCTGACTCCTCCTAATTTCTTCTGATTAAATTCGCTGTGAGTTCTAAGTCAGCCGTAGTCTTACCCTTGGGACTGCAATGGACTTCATTGTCCATTGCCTTTTTTAATGGTCGCAGCTGTTAATCTGGCTACACAGGAGACACGTTAGTGGGAATGTGTGGTAGGCCAAAAAAAATATTTTAAATATGTGAGGAGACGTGACGTTAGCAGCGAGGGTGTGTCTACAAACGCTTTACATTGTTCTAGGCGTGATTAACATAAATACAAGTGTTTATCTTGATATCGTTAGTGTGTATTTCGGTATCTGGGTAAATAATTCTTAGGGGATGCCTATATTTACTACTAACTTCCATGCAAAATTCACGTTCGTAGATCTAGTGGCTCGGGCTGTAAGTTGAAATCTTGGCCAACCAGTAAGTAATTCTGTTTATTTAACCGTCAATCACAAGTATGGATGTTTCAGTTTCAAACTTGCTATTGCGTACGAGATACCATCTAAGCTTTTAAAAGGACCGACTTTTTTGTGCGGGGTGATATCTCAGGGTGCAACACGTGCAGGCGTTGACTCTGTTTTTGATTATAAAGATGATACCAAGCCAATTACACTCAATATATTATTCGGACCGTGGTTGGTCCGTCTGAATGACACGATTTACCTCAATAAACATAGTAATGGAATCACATTTGTCTTGTCATGCACACAAACACGTAGGAGGAAAAATCTTAGAGTGAGATACTCTTTGCAAGTGTCTTATAAACTCTTCTGTATGGTTGCTTACCAACATGGCATCGGCAAGGCTGTGTGACGGAAGAAGTCACAAGTCAACTAAGCAATTGCTTCGATCGATAGAAATATTGATAGAAGGAAATTTTTCTAAAATTGTATAAATGTATAAATGAATTCGACGGAGAACCAAAGTTGTCGACATAGCCTACAGAGTTTGCAAGCTGAAGTGGAAAAGGGCCGGTCATATCTGTCGAGTAAGTGATTGCAGGCGGATTAGAGTGGAAGCCGCGCGTAGGACGACGAAGCGTTGGACGCCCTCCTTCTAGATAAGAGGTTTCCAACCGGTGGTCCGTGAGAGGAAAATTATGGCCCTTGTTACAAAATTATAATGAAGGAAATTGAGCACTATTACACAAAATACTCAAATCTCGAGTTATACATATATATACGATACGCGATATAAATAAAATACTTAAAAAAATACATATAATAATGTTTTTGTTGATTATGACTCTACCTTATGTGGACTTTTATTATGTATTTGGTAATTATGTTGACGAGACGAATCGAATGATTAGCAATCGAACCCGCGACGTCTGAGTCAAAACAGCCATGATTTGACTTCGACGTCGCGGGTTTCGACCCCCGCTTAGGATAAATATTTATGTGCACATGTCTGTTTGTCTTAGTCTGGGTGTTTACTATGTATTATAATTACGCCATTATATTGCGAAAACCAATTATCTGATAAAAATGTCGAACTGAGATATCGCGTCTACAAAGTTAATGATGTTGAAAATGACCCATACAAAAAGGTAACATTATTGTTTCTATATTTTATCTGTACATTGATAACTCTTCTATAATAGGCGTGACTATATACTTTAAAAATTGAATGCTTCAGAAATCAGAAAAGTCTCTATAATTTCTAGCTGCCGCCTAAAGCGTTTAATGCTGACTTCGTGTAGAGTTTTCCCTATTCTGTCTGATGCCTTGTCCATGTACGCAGTGGTTTCCAACAAACTGAATCGATTTTGAAGTTCCAATTGAAACTTTTCAGAATGATTTGAAAAAGAAAAAGATTCGACTTCATCGACTTTCTTTATCATACGGGCTCGTTCGAGTTTATAGCTGATATTTAGGGTGCCTCGTACAAATCGGTGGTCGCTACCGGTACCAAACCTATTAATCACCGACACATCCCTAAATATCCGCCTTTTATCCGTTATGATAAAGTCGATCTCATTCCTAATCACTTTGTTGAGGCATTGCCAGGTCCATTTCCTCTAGGGCTTCTTTTTAAAGAACGAGTTTATCAAAAAGCCCCTCTATTTGGAGGAAATTTACCAGCATTTGCATTTGTTTTCTAGACCCCAAACCAAATCCTCCGACGACCGATTCATCGCATTCTTGTACTCCCATCTTGGCGTTGACGTCCCAGACAACAACCTTGAAACGGGTCTTGGTGGTATTACGTATGGTCTTTGTAATATTTTCATACATGGCCTCGACCTCTTCATCCTGGTGTGTCGTTGTTGGCAGTACAGGTAAGTAGTACAGGTATATGCACCTGTACTAATTTCAAAGAGTATCTCTCCGTCAGTTTTAGCACGAGATATGCTATGCTCGACGACTCACTGGACATCTCGAGTACGTTTTAGATAAGAGCTTTATGAACGGGGAACCCGACACCACCCTGGAACCGCTGGTTTCCTTTACGGTAGTAGAAGAGGTTGCCAGATTCGAATATCACGGTATCCTTTCCCTCTCGTCGGATTTACGAGAGAACTAGAATCTGTCATTTGACCGACTTCAATTCTACTTCCAGCTCTCCCACATCCTCGTCACGCCTGTCAATGATATAAATATACGAAACAGGTGTATTTTTGTGTAGATAATTCCTAGTAGAAAGACTGATACTACCGCCTTCATGCAGAACTAAACTAGTTTAATTGTTTTTCGCTGTAAGGATTTGATGTTATCTTTACAATATTGTCAGAGAAACCCAATTAACTGTTCATACTTATAAGGATTTCTTAGATCATTTGATTGTATTGAGTGAAGTAATGAACCAGTCAGGTTAAACGAATTAAACTGTGTTATTAGCTTGTATTAGGCAGTTTAAATTTAGTATAGAAACTTAAATTTGAAAAAATGGTAGTTCAAGAGAAAAAAAAGAAAATACTTCTTGGGCTCTCTTAGAGGCAAAACAAATTTTATCAGTTTAAATGATACTCACTGGAGGCGGATAAGGTGGCAGTCAAGTTAAATCTGCTTACTGCTTTGTATTTGACAGCAAATCTTGATAGTGCCTGATATAATTGGTTATCATTATTAGCTATAATCAGAAGTATACTTATAAGCATTGAATGGGTTTTCGTAGACGAAAGACAGCAAAATTTTAAGTACTGTGGTATTGTTAAATAATTTCCAACAAAATTTCGAAATAATTGGTTTTCGCAGTATAACGGAGAGTATGTATATACAAAAAGTCGGTTGTCTGTAAAGTCGGTTTACTGACGATAGTTGAACGTGAAACGTCATAAGAAAATACTGATAGAATGTTTGCATTTTTCAAAAGAATTTTAATGGAACGCCTCACAGCGAGGTAACGCCGCATACGTCATGTTTTTTCGTGCGTGCAGCCGGCTCCATCGAATTATAAGACGTTGTCACGTCAAAAATGTACCTATTTAAGTACATTTATCAGTTGTCTAGTACCCATAGTACAAGCTTTGCGCTTAATTTGGGACAAGATGGCGCTGTGTAAATTGTACACAAGTATTTATTTATTTTATGGAATGCCTATTTTCATTTGTTTTTACGAATTGCGGTAAGATTTCATCAACATAAAAAATTCACATTTAGACTACCTACTCTCCTTTGCTACGGCCGGATTTTTTAAGAAACAACTGTGTAGACGGTTTCTTTGTAAGTTGAAATATTTCAAAGTTTACAAACTGGAACTGCTGTAAAATATAGCGTCTTAATTTTGCCCTTTGCTACTACATATTATTTATTCTTATGCCTTTACCATTGTAATGGGTACCACCTCAGTGTACAAAATGTGCCTACAGTATCTACTTACTTATTATACAACTCTGGTGGCCAACAACCATACAATTTTGGGGTGTAGTGGTTCATCAACATCTTTGAGCCAAGGCCACCTTCACCTGCACGTGGTGCACACTGCTGACTGACAAACGAAGCTCTGGCAAAAAGAGAGGTAGGTAGCGTAATTGTAAGCTATCCGACTGGGGAATGTACCTCCACCTCACAGAATACCGCAGCCTAATAACAATTCCTTTGAGGGTTGTTGTGTTCCTGCGAGTGAGTGAGCTCACCAGAAAGGAAGGAGATGTTGCGTTGGCAGCGGGGATGGCGGCGCGTGAGCGATATTTTATGTTGCGAGCGTTAATATGGCAACGGTAACCGCCCTACATTAGGCGGGCCGTATGCTTATCTGCCACCCCCCGGCCCCAAAATGGTCCCATAAATTACGGGCCCTGGGTACGTACCTAGTTGCCTCGGCCTTAGTCCGCCCCTGACAACAAATGAATCAAGACAACTGTTAGACGAGTCTGGTGGTCAAATGGTTAACAATGGCCACTTTGACTCCGAGCTCGCGGGTTCGATCCCCGCACAAGACAAATATTTGTGTGCATGAACATGTCTGTCTGGTATTGTCTATGTATTATAAGTATGTATTTACAAAAAAAAATGTATTTCAGTAAATTTATCAGTTGTCTAGTACCCATAACACAAGCTTTACGCTTAATTTGGGAGTAGATGGCGCTGTGTAAATTGTCCAGAAATATTTATTTATTTATAACTGTTGTGTATACAGAGGCGTGTCAGTGGTGGCGGTGTACCTGCTGGCGGCGGCGCTGGTCTCCGCGCAGATCACCTTCAGCCGCGACTGGACCGGGGGCAAGCGCTCGGCGCCGCAGCTGGCACTCGATTGCACGCAGTTCCCGAGGCTTTGCAGACATTTTGTTGTAAGTATCGCTGTATAATTTTGACATAAAGAAACCGACTCCAAACATTACCTACTCTACATTTATTTATGTAGATGCAATGCTGATGACGATGATGATGAAAATATATGAGGCCAATCGGGAAGTATACTTAAATGACCGAGAATTGAAATAACAAACCTAACAGTGGGTAGATACATGCTGATGATGATGAAAGAAATATGGGGCCAATCTAGAAGTATACTCTTTACCAGATGGTTTTAAATAATGCCTAAATTCGCATTTACCAGATGACCCGTCTGGTAAATGCGAATTTAAGCATTATTTGTCTGCAAAAGCAAGTCGAGCTACACTCGCTTGACTTGCTCGACTTTTGGTGGTCATAAGTTTCAGTACCTATTCATGATCGAAGGGTCACAGACATAACCTAACTATGTCGGTTTTATTGTTTATTTAACTCTTTGTTTCTAATACTCTGACATTTTCCGTAGTGCGATGATTTCCAACGCAGGAATGTGGCATCGCGCAGACATTGTTAGTAATACAAAACCTTATTTACAGCATGATCTGAAACAAGCCATGTCCTCAGATATGACGACGAAGCATCGGCGGGACGAGACCGACAAGACTGCACCCATCTACGACGACGAGAAATAGTCCAACAGACCTCGGGGACCGCCGCCAGTTTTAACTGTTTTGTACCTAAGTTATTGCAGCATTATGTGGCGATTGAAAGTATCCATGTATATCTCTTATAGGTGCTTACGCGTAATAGAAACGTCTCAATTATATATAAGTACTTAGGTCTTAAGGGATCTAGTAGGGAGCTAGTTATAGGCCTACTTCGAAGTGAAAAGTTTCGAGCGAGAGTTCAGATACGAATTTCATTTCATTTCCTTGGTGGATGTGGACCTTAAGGAACTAAACTTTAAACCTTTTGACATAATAAATATGCTATATTGGGATTGTTTCCCATACTTACGCATAATAAAACGTATTTGAAAAACTCCGAACCTTCGACTGTAACTTTTCGATTTTCATTTCGGAGGCTCCCTACAATGTCTTCAATCGGCCTAGCCCGGGTGAGCATATCGTAATATTGGATTTTTTGAAAAGCTCCAAAAGTAGGTTTCAAAGCTTCTGTTTTTAATTATTATGATTTGATTGTGATCACTTTAGATAAGACCGCATTTTGTATTGTATAAAATTATGTTCACTGACATGTAAAATTAAATTAATACCAAATGCACTGTATTGTATTATCTCCAGGAGTTTGGCCTTTTGTATTATTTTTGCCTTGAAAGAATAGAAGAAGACCTTGTTTATTGATTATAGAATAATCTTGCAAGTATTGCCTGCCTTACTCACGTTCTTTTTTTAAATGAAAAGGCTGGAATTTTTAAAAAGAATAATTATAAATAGTGAGTATAAACCAGGCATACAAGCAAGATTTTTCTCCCTACGCTATGTTACTTAAGTACATATGCTGCGTTGTACATTTATAATAAAGCATTGGCAGATCATATTTAAACCCATATTTTGTATCTATGTCGCAGCCAATTCGTTGAACCCGCCGCATTACATAACGACTGTTTTATAAAATGGCCGAACCATTATTTAAAACCGCCCTTTTATCATATTATCACACAAGTGAATTGTCAGCAAATATGCGGCCAGCTATCTGGTAACAATTCACTTGGGTATCCACCAAGTTTGTGGAACATCGCATTTATAACTAATCACAAGGCAAACCTAAAGGTGATTTAAAGACAATCCGCCTTAAGTTTTGCGCCATTATGTAATGCGGCGATTCCACGAGTTGGCTGCGACATCCTCCAAACGATTCATATAAACAAATGTTTTATATAACAATTTTAATTATAAGTATACCTACTGTATTATCTGCTTCCCCTAAAGCCGCGTTGACATGATCAAAGTTTGTTACGATAAAGTATTTTTGACGACTACTTTGATCTGGTTAATTAATAATCAAAGCGAACTTTGACGTCGACGCCCACAATGGACACAATGGTAGTCACGTCGTCAATTTGACGTCCATTCTATAAAAAACAAAATGTAAATTAGAAAACCACAATGTCAGCTTACGAGACAGAATATGAAGGAGTAGAGTTTTTAATATACTTTCTCGAGAATTTCTATAAAGACACTATAAAGACGCTGACCCGGCGAACGTTGTTTTGGCATAAAAAATAGATAACAATCTATTCTCAGACGTACTGAATTTACATATAAAATTTCATCATAATCGGTCAAGCCGTTTCGGAGGAGTATGGTAACTAAAACTGTGACACGATAATTTTATATATTAGATTATGAATGTACCGTCGGAACCCTTAACTTCGCCTGGGTTTTGACACTTTTTTAAAAATATTTTTCAGATTTTAAAGTATTTTGAGTAACATTGAATGAAAAACAATTTTTCGTATCTGTGGCTAGTAGAATAGACTATTGACGCTCTAAATTTCATTGTCTAAGTGGCAATAATTTGGTCACAAATATAGTAGGCGAAGTATGGATATTTTCCCCTAACTTTGCCTAGGTATGCTGCAACGTCAATAATAAACATTTTGTTGGTTTAAAAGAGTCTAAATAACGTAGTATGTGACAGGTGAATAAGCACCTTACTGATAGTACAATAATGTCGTATTTTCTTTAAAAAATGTATGGCAGGCGAAGATAGGTAACTGTCTGAAGTTAGCTTCATACATTTGATGAAATGTTGATAGGGCTGCCAAAAATCATGTGACCTTACCTAACTGCAAAATAAAGGAGGATAACTGTTTTGTGAGTAAAAAACAAATAAGGTTACATAAACTTAAGTATTTATTTATTTTAAAAAGTCAAAAGGTAGGTATATTTTGCAATAAGTAGGTACAAAATTGTAGTCTAAAAATATTATGGTTCAATTTTAAATCGTATATTTTAGACTGCAATTTTGTACCTACTTTTTTAACAATTACAGCAAAAAAAGTTTGTCTTACATTTTTGTATCAACAATTATCTTATACATTAAATCACTCTCATTTATGTCAGCCCCAGACATAGGAAATTGTTTTTGGTAATTATTAATTAACTTTTAGTTATAGGCAGGCGTCCAAGAAAAGAGAATTAGTGATCGATCTTTAGTTTCCGAAATATTCGCAATTCTGTAAAGTTTAAAATAAATATGGCATTCCATGGTATAAATTGATTATACCTATTATTTAATTGGGAATCATCTGCAAGTATTAGTATATCTATGTCACAAACAAGTAGAAGTGTTTATTTTTCTATCAATGTTTAAAAATACTTTATTTCAACTTTCCGAATTTAAAATTTTATTGTATAAAAAAATATAGGTATACGCCAATGTTTTTTTTAATCTTTAATGTTAACTGATTATTCTACATTTAACTCAATACTACTAGACCTTTTTGCAAAGATGACCACATAGAAGGCACAAAAAAAACTTAGAACGGGAATTGACAACCCTAGGGGTGGGCGAAGTTTGACAACAAGATAGCTGCCGCCATCATCTGAAAAATATTTTAAACAATTAAGACATCTAGACACAACTTAGGCATAAAATAATAATGTCATATGAAAGGAAATTAGTTATAGATTACAATAAAATTAAAAGTTCAGCATTACCTGTTATATATCATTGCTTAAAACTGAAGTTACAACACCGCCAAGAAAAAACGTCACGACAGTCCCACGGATGAAATGCACTGGTCGCCAGTAAAGTGAAGTTAGCTACAATTTCTCTACAAAATGTCGCTATACACGAAAATTACTTACTATTTAGGATTTTTATGCGCCATTTGCGCTATAAATCTTTTGGAAAATTCACCATAATTGAAATTAGGTGAAGATAGGTAACACAGGCGAAGATACGGGCTTACACGGTACCCAGTATATTTACCACATAATGAATAACTTTTAATTGTTTCACGCTTGAAAAATTCGCGTCATCCTAATTACAATTACGTAAACAGTTTAAAGCATGTACCTACTTACAATGTTGTAGTTTTATTGATGTAAATAAAAGTTATTTAATGTAGTCGTATTACATAATAAATACATTGCAGTATGCTACGTCATTAGTTTTATTTTGTAGAAGCGCTTACTATATATGCTTGGGGGCTTCTATTCCCCCCTCTACTCCTGGTGAGATTTCGTGAGGTTTGCCCGCCATCCCCCCTCCCTAATCTCATGTGAGAGCTTTCAAAATTAATTTTCAGTATAATAGGCTTGTATCGCATTTTTTTTTTTTCGATTTGTTATTTAAAGACGTCCCAATAATATAAATATAGGTGAAATAATTACTTCGATTGCATAAAAACTTCTCGAGATATGATAACTTGAAGATCACAATTTTGGACTATCCCGAAAACGCTCCATACAAAAGGCCACCACGTTATGACGTCACACCGTGCTATTTTATATGCATTAAATCAGAAATTTGTACGACAGCTATGTTAAATATTGCGTTTATGTAGCCAGTGCCGTAACAGAAGTTATAGTATTTTTTATTGTTTCTACAATGGTAATATTTATTTTTTATAATTTCATACCTTTAAAATGGACTTTCCCACCAAACTTTGACCGAACATAAAACACGTCGTACATAAGTTATTAAAATTTTAAGATCGCAGGTTGTTCTAGTTTTATGTATTTTACGTTACTGATAGAGAGTTTTTATAATTTTGTGACATGGGCAACAAGCCTATTGTGTTGGAATTATTCATTGAAACATAATTGTTTTCATTATTTTTTACCAAAATAAAAATTACGTGATATTTGCCAACTAACAACAAAATAAAAATCTGACCTGCGGGAGAGGGGTCTTCTTCCGCAGGTCAGATTTAAGTGAGATTTGACTTGACCCCCCCCCCCCCCCCCCGCGCGCGCTGAACACCTCACGTAATTAATGGAGGCTCCCTTACCGGACAGAAGCTGTGGTACGGAACGGCCATAACTGTCGATGGATGGGTTTGTTTATCTCGAGTTCCTCCGTGCTTCGTAGGGCACGTTAAGCTGTCGGTCCCGGTTGTTATCACCAGATAACAGTCGTTAAGCTAAAGTCAGTGGCCCTTGGGAGTCTTGAAAACACTGGCCTCCACCAACCCGCAGTTGAGCAGCGTAGTGTAGTGCGCTCTAAACCCTTTCGATTAAGGGGAGGCCCGTATCCCACCAGTGGGATGATTATAGATTGATGCCGAATCGTGTGGTACCCATAAATAAAATGCACACAAACTTAAAATAATTTTATTATTAAAATAAATTGATTTTATATACAAGTGAAATATAATATTATACTGCACACGCAAAATTAATATCAAAATGAAAATTGTCATAACATTATGAATTAAATTACAGCTATGTTAAATTTGTATGATATAGAAGTAATGATATAACATCATAGCAAATTATATTAGCATAGTATATTAGTAACATTATCATGGGTCAGATATGGCGAGACTAAAGAAGAGTAAAGACTAAAGACTAAAGAAGAATATATATAAATATATATGTATAGAAATTGACTGAAGAAAAACTTCTTTAGCTCTACTAACTTATATCTCCCTCTCAACTTATGTTCGCCTCGCCCGATCACACTTTTCGTAACGCTTTCGTCACGCATTTACCAGCTTACTCAAACATGCGTGAAGATTTACTTCAAAATAATTCGTCTCGGATTTTCTTAAAATAAAATGTGAATATGTTTGGCTTTTAATAATATTTTTTTTATAATAACACATATATAATTAAATCTTTACATAATTATGATTATATAATACTAGTATATTTATTCCCATCAAAGGGTCAAAATATTAATTACAAAAAACATTTTAAAAAGCCGAGATAGTGAGTATGTTTTCAATTTCTCATTAAATATTTTTAATGACATATTTAAATAAATACTGTGATATTTAAATGTCAAAATGCCATATTTAAATGTCATTTTTATAGGCAAAAACGAAATATTTACGAGCCGTGATTTTTTTTTTTTTTTTTTTTCAAAATTATAGTTATTTAACTCCTTGATAAATATCTGCGCGTGCGTCTATATAATGTGTCCGGTAAACAGACGCCATGTATAATCGTTACGTCCAATGATATTACTAATATTATTTGTGTTGACTTTAAATCTAAAGTTAATAGGTGACATTAAAGTACATGATTAAACATATCTAGTTCTACTGACAATACAACCAAGTAACTGTCATGATACATAAAATAAGGTATTCTATATCAGCATACACCAAGACTACGTCACGAGCATGGTCAAATTCTGTCATTTTCAATATAAAATACAGCTCTTGACGTAGGCAAGTTCAAATTGCGCAACATATTCTACACGGAAAGAACATATCCTGTTTTATAGTGCTATGGCTATAAAACAGGGTATGTTCATTCCATGTACCTGTAATTTTAGAGATTCGTAGAGTGTACAAATCAGCTACATTAAATTTGAATCTAGATACATCTGAATGACAAGCAATTATATTCTTTAATACCGTCAACACCATATTATCGCAGAAAACCTCTATTCTTCAGTTTTTGTATTATATAATATGTATACACGTTACGGAGAATATTCTCCGTGTTCATACTCTTAGTAAAAATATTGCTTACATGTTGCAACGAACATAATGGTGGTACAATACTAGTCTAAACTTTTTTAGGTACTAATTTATGGCAGTAGTAACCTAGGCTTATCATTACAATGATAAATAAGTACGTAAGATAAACATTAACGTGTGTTTGTATGTATGTCCTCCATGGTAGAGGACCTCTACCAATCCTGTGACTATGAAAATCACATAATATTTTTTCCAAGGTTAAGTTAAAAATAAGTCGTGCTATAATTAAAACTAAATTTAAAATTTATTAGTCGTTAATATATGATTTAATAAAATACTTGTACTTGTGCCGATTATTAAACTACATACTCGTACGAGTATAAACGTCCTATCTATCCTAAAGTACGAGAAACTATTTAAAAAGTTTATGTCTATAATACTAAACACAACGTACGCTTCGTTATACTGACCTATTAGGGTTTGGGGAAAACAGAGTTACTGAAAGAAAATGGGTTCTGGGGCCCTATTGCCTAACAACTGTTTGGGTCATAGCGAAAAAACACGTGGATTATGACAAAAGTACCTATTAGACAGAGACAGACATGTTACTGTGTCGGTAAAACAGCATTATTATGGACATGATTACCACGAGACAGGTATAATACCTAGTGTGGGACACAAAGATATCGCAGAATATATCGCAAAAAAAAACTATTATTCTCCTCTCTTCTTTCCTTTAATTTTGTATTCAGGAAGTAAACATTAAGAGAGTAACATGGAAGTAATAATTTTTTTGGGCAATTAATTTAAATATCATTTAATTATAATTGAAAGAGTGAGAATCATAATCACAATGCTGTTTTACCCGACACAATAACATATCTGTTTCATTGTCATTAACACATTTTTAACATTAAGTTTATATTTTTTTTTGTTACGAAGACTTTTGTAGGCTAGTATTCCATTAAACGTGCGACAAGTCACAAATATTTCAAGTCAAGGTTCAATGCAGTTTTAAAAATTGGCGCTGCCAATGTATTTATTTTAAATATAGATAAAGCAACAATACAGGTATCACTTCTCGCTCTAAGAGCTTGTCTAAAATAATAAAGCTGTTTCACATGCGAGTGAACGGAACAGATTACTCATTAACACGAACAAGTTTTACGAAAATTCGAAATCGAGAAAAATTACTCTCCATACAATGTTTGCTCAGGTCATTTTGTAGTATGGTGAGCAGCAATTTGCGGTGTCAATATTGGTCCTATGATAAAATCTTAGAACTAATTTCGATTTTAGAAATAATTCGATCGATCCAGTCGAAAATAAATGAGTCGTTTCGAGGGAATTTCTGCTTCATATAGGGTAAAGCAAAAATACCGAAAAAATTGCTTTCATGTATATTTTGTAGAAGCAGGTACACATTGTGATAGCGGGTTTTTTTAGTGATTTCAGAATTTGGCTCGTGTAAAAAGAAACTGTATATTGCTAATAAGCGGTTTAGCGTATATAATTCTATATGTAAAGATAAATAATCATATTTATCAGCAAATAAGTTATATTGTGATGTCAAATTGGAAGAGTATCGTCGTATCGTATAAATATGTAGTTATAGTACTTAGTACTAATTGTCACATTCGTCAAGCGTCCCGCAAAAGTATCATGAGATATATATCATATATAATACAACATGTGAGTCATATATTGTCATAAGCAGCAATGTACATCAACAGTTCCTTCAAGGAAATCGTACTTTCGAAATGAAGTCTAAAAATGCAAATTTAGATGGACTATGAAACCATTTCTAGGGTTATAAAGCGGGGGGTTCAAAATTAGATTAGTCCAAAAGTAAGCTAGATGAAACATGAATAAATTACTGAAAATAGTGTATTGATATCCCTAAGTACTCTTTAAGTAATCGCATGTGTTTATAAATACAGCAGTCTCTATTATGTTCTTGACTGACGCATCATTGACAAAGTGGGGAGCTTTAGCTAATAATAGTTTAAAACTGTGCAATTAATTGCAAAATGGTGGGAAACCCACGGAAATAGTTTGAATAATTAATAAATAACACAATTTGTTGGACATAAGACGGTTAACAACGTGCAGTTCCATGTTCTTTTAAAAATCTTAAATCAATCATCAGGAGTACAACACCTGACATATTCTAAAGCCTTATTCAAACAGTCTAACCAAATATCTCTGTCTTTGGGCGTATCAGCTGCGAGGAGGTGCCTCCTAACAACCGAGCCGTCTTCCCTCTTGCAGTAGACTAGTGAGCCATTCTCCGGGACGATCAGGCCGGCCGGGACAGATGTTTCTAGAAGGATAGTGTTGGGACGAGCGCAGAGATCACGCGGCGCACGTACCACTTTCTCTGATACCACTGTAGATAGATCAATATCGCCGATTGGTAGCTGTGGATTTAAAATAATAAAATATATAAATATTGTCAGACAAATTACACAGCGCCACCTAGCCCCAAAGTAAGCGAAGCTTCTGTTATGGGTACTAGACAACTGATAAACATACGTAAATACTTTTTTTTTTTGTAAATACATACTTATGATACATAGAAAACACCCAGACTAAGACAAACAGACATGTTCATGCACACAAATGTTTGTCCTATGTGGGAATCGAACCCACGAGCGTTGGTGTCGAAGCCGCGTCATTGACCGCTACGCCACCGAGCTCGTCAATAAAATAATAAAAAAGTTAATGTAAATAAATAATAAATTAATAATGGACAAGCCCGGTGGTTGAATGGCTAGCGAAGGCTACTTTGACTCTAAGGTTGCGGGATCGATCCCCGCACAAGACAAACATTTGTGTGCATGAACATGTCTGTGTGTCTTGGTCTGGGTGTTTTCTATGTATTATAAGTATTTCAAAAAAATGTATTTAAGTACATTTATCATTGTCCATAGTACTGGCTTTACGCTTAATTTGGGACTAGATGGCGTTATGTAAATTGTCCAGGAATATTTAATTAATAATGGTAGCTCGGACATAGAAGACGAGATCAGCTTTGAAAGCCCGTGAAGACATTATATTTTTGACGTGACAACGTCTTATAAATCCATGAACGCCGGCTGCGCGCACGAAAAAGCATGACTCATTGTCACGTTCCGCCTGAGCCGAGCGTGCAAGCAATAGCGCGGAACAAGTGATAGAGAGGCACGATCGGCCTAAACGTTCGGCTTGTGACGCATCTATCTCTCTTCCACTCCATCGGCCTATGTTTTCTAATGACGTTATCACGTAAAATAACGTCACGTCACGTAAACCGACAACCAATTTTTTATCATATGTTCACAGACAACCAATTTTTTATCATAGGTACATGCACCATAGAAATCAATATGACCTCTGACCTTTCTCTGTACGTCGTCAGGGTACTTCCAGTAGGAGAGTTGTGGTGGTTGTAGACGGAACCAGCGGCGATGCCATGCGCCCAGTCCTGATACGTCGTCGAAGGCCGTGAGGAAGGCCGAATGGGGCGCCGGCGCAGGAACGCGGACTTTCGCTCCCATCTCCAGTTGTAACGAGCCTTCTAGAGGACTGCCACACGGGACCTGACAAATTAAATTATTATGTAGCGATTGATTGCTTAATATTATGAAAACAATTTACGTGAAAAAGACCATATTATAATGTCATTATAAATCCGCAGCGCCAATTTTCTAACAAAACATGTTATCAAAACCGCGTCCGCTGCGCCTATCGTTATTGTTTTACACAATAGGCTTGTATACCATTTTTTTTTCGATTTGTTATTTAAAGACGTCACAACTAAAGGTGAAAGAATTACTTCGACAGGCTAAAAACTTCTCGAGATATGATAACTGTTTCACTGTTGTGTATTTGAAGATCACAATTTTGGACTATCCCAAAAACGCTCCATACAAAAGGCATACAGTATTATGACGTCACGATACGCTATTTTATATGCATTAAATCAGAAATTTGTACGACAGGTATGTTAAATATTGCGTTTATGTAGCTAGTGCCGTAACAAAAGTTATAGTATTTTTTATTGTTTCTACAATGGTAATATTTATTTTTTATAATTTCATACTTTTAAAATTAAATTTCCCACCAAACTTTGATCGACCATAAAACACGTCGGACATAAGTTCTTAAAATTTTGAGATCGCAGATCGTTATACTTTTATGTATTTTACGTTACTGATAGAGAGTTTTTATAATTTTAGAACATTGGTCACACGCTCATTCAACATACAATCTTCGTACGAAACAACGTCGTCCTCTAGTGCGCCCGAACACAAAATACGACACATCTCCTCCCCGCAGGCGGCCGCGGGGGATGTTATCCATTCGTATCGGCAAACATGTTATTGTGTATTTGCTAACAAGAGTGTTAGGCCACTCCCCTATTGGGTTAGCTAACAATGTATCGTGTTTGCAAACACGATAACATGGCGCAGCGGACCCGGCTTTAGTGGTGCCTATTTATTGCCTTTGTGTAGAATAATAATGTCTATACTTTTTATAATTGCTTAGTATATGTTCGAATAAGTTAGAATAGTGTTCCCCTATTACTAGTACGCATAACCATAGGGGTTTGCGAAGTTGCATCACTCTTTAATATACGGGGTAATTGTTATAGTAAGATAAGTTAGAAAAAAGGACCTAGAACAAAAACAGTAATTCAATAAGGAGTACGCGAATTTAAGGTCTATTTTGAAGTGGTACACATGGAAAACGAATAGGGTACCATTGTCTTAGAACAGCGTTTCCTAACCTTTTCAATGTTGTTACCCGTATGACCAATAAAGGAAACTGATTTTACCCTCGTCCTTAGATTAGGTCATATTGGACTGAACTAATTATGTTATCTTTTGTCAGCTTGATTACCCCTACAGAATTCCTATTTTACCCCTGCGGGGGGAATTACCCCTAGGTTCGGAACCAAGGTCTTAGAAGCTTGCACTAAGCACCCAGGTCTTTAAAATCTGGTATATTATGTTTATTTGTCTAAATAAAACAATAATTATATAAAAGCTTACATAGAATAAAAACGACACAGAGGCGGACTAATGGGATCTGTAAGGGATTTCTTCCAGTCAATCTTTAAATATTTAAGAGGAGTAAATATGTACATCTCTAGAGTGAAATGAGACCACAAAAGCAGAACAAATTAAATCAACATATATAAATGGTATAGTTACTGTTGCCACATGCACCGCACCCTCTGTCGGCTACGATAAACTTCAATACAGCGCCCTCTATAGGTCGGTCTAGTTTAGTTCATCTTTCTCCCACCAGGGCGGTGACATAATCAACTGTGAGGACGAGACGAACCTTTTTTCTTTTCTTTTTTTATACTACGTCGGGTGGCAGACAAGCATACGGCCCGCCTGATGTGAAGCGGTTGCCGTTGCCATATTAACGCTCGCAACATAAAATATCGCTCGCGCACCGCCACCCCCGCTGCCAACGCAGCATCTCCTTCCATTCTGCTGACCTCACTCACTCGCAGGAACACAACAACCCTCAAGGGAATTGTTATTTGGCTGCGGTATTCTGTGAGGTGGAGGTACATTCCCCAGTCGGGTAGCTTACAATTACGCTCCCTACCTCTCTTTTCGCCAGAGCTTCGTTTGTCTGTCAGCAGGGTGCACCGCGTGCAGGTGAAGTTGGCTTTGGTTGAAAGGTGTTGATGAACCCCTTACACCCCATGTCTATTTCTACCGTGTTCCGATCGCAATAAACGAACTTAATATATTCCTTTTTTTTCTTCCATCGCCGTCTGAGCGGCTCCCCGTTTCAGTGCTAACAGTTACCTTGCTGAGGGTGAAGGTCCTCCTGGTGGCGTGCTGCAGCGCGAAGATGCAGTAGCCGTGCAGCGCGAACTGCGGGCTGCGCACGGCCAGCGGCCCGCCGGGGCTGCCCGCGCGCATCGCCTTCAGCTCAGACACCTTCGACTTCGGCGTCAGCAGCTTCGACCCCGACTATACCACAATTATATATGTCATAGTCGATACTCGAAATCTAAACGCTGCTAGGTATGACTTTACCCTTGGATATCTCAACTACAAAACACTTTTGATTGCAAAAATTTTTCAATAATATTTTGTCGGAGGACGTTGGTCAAAAAGTCAGATATATTTTTTTTTTTTTATACTACGTCGTGTGGCAGACAAGCATACGGCCCGCCTGATGTGAAGCGGTTACCGTAGCCATATTAACGCTCGCAACATAAAATATCGCTCGCGCGCCGCCACCCCCGCTGCCACCGCAGCATCTCCTTCCTTTCTGGTGACCTCACTCACTCGCAGGAACACAACAGCCCTCAAGGGAACCGTTATTTGGCTGCGGTATTCTGTGAGGTGGAGGTACATTCCCCAGTAGTCGGGTAGCTTACAATTACGCTCCCTACCTCTCTTTTCGCCAGAGCTTCGTTTGTCAGTCAGCAGGGTGCACCGCGTGCAGGTGAAGTTAGCTTTGGTTCAAAGATGTTGATGAACCACTTACACCCCAAAAGATAAAAGTAGTTTTGACCAAGGACGTCTGAGGAGCGCCTAGATTTCGGTTATTGATTATAACATATATACTGGAATAATGCAACATTGTAAATACGATAACGATAAGATGACGGGTTTTTTAATGCATAATTTAACGCAGGGGTTCCCAACCGGTGGTCTGCGGGCCACCAGTGGTCCGTGAGAGCTAAATCAAGGTCCGTGATACAGAATTATAACCTAAAAGATTGAGCAATACTAAACCAAATATTGTATTCTCGAGATAAAGTGTAGTTGATTTATAGGACAGTTGGATCTCTACATTGAACAGGGACCTGGAAGTGGTCCCCGAACAAAAAAAGGTAGGGAACCACTGATTTAAACTCAACACATTAAATGTATTAAACATTAACATTGACGTTAACGCGCGTACCATAAACGGTAAAATTTCGGAAACCAAGTAAGTGAAGCTGAAAAAAATACTACCAAAATGTTTACTACACAGAAACAAATAGGCAGCTGTAATGTTTTTAATGGAAAACCCCAAGACTAGCATTTTTGAACCTCAATTACTGAGCTTAGTACTGCGTTAGTACTTCATAATAGCGCTAGTAGGAATTTCTTCGCATTTCGCTAGTACAAATATTCAAATTGATGTCCCCCACCTCTAAATGAGAAACAAGCGTTCACTTCTAAATCAACATTTTCAGATTTTGAATAACAGAATAAATAAGAAAAACAGAAATGCATTTCATTTCTGTTATCCTAGTAGCATACGAGTGTTAACTTACTTTCTTACTAGAGATGTGATATTTGACTTCGTGAGGGAGAATCTCCTTGGACGCTTGCAGCAAATATACTTCCACAGTAACCTGAAACAATATTGTACACAAAATGGAACTTGAACAAGTTAATGAACGTGAGATAGTCTGTATTTGGATGAGATCCTGAGCTTCTATATACATTACGACAAAATGAGTAAACCTAGGGGTGCCACTTTCTTCGTAAGAACAGTTTTCATATTATTATGGTAACCCTTGAAAACTTTTATATGGAAATAGCCAATGTTGGTATTACTAATTAGTTCCGGTCCTATTCTGTTTTTCGCACTGTACGCATAATAAGAAATCAAAATGAAACGAAATGTAAGAAATAAAATGAAGCCTCTTTCGCTAGTGGGCAGGGTGCAAGTGAAGTTGGTAGGATGGTTACATGTCCCTTTTTTTTAAATCAAAATTTATATAATGTAAATTACCCTTGACACTGAAAATGTAGGGCTCTTCTTCGTTTATTTGTTGGCAACACTTAATGGATGTAGATTCTCACATGGATTGAAGACGCCCGTACTTGATTTTGGATTTTTAAAAATCATGCGTTTTCGACATCCACGTTCGGACGCATCGTCAGTCAGTAGTAGTAGCTAAGAGATGGGACCTCCCCCCCCCCCCCCCTCCATTTTAGTGTTTCTTGCGTCGAAAAATCTGCGTGAATTTTGTCGAGACCCCTATTCTTCTCAACGTGAAATTAGGTGAGATTCCCTCCTTCTTCTAAAAGCCTCGCGTAATTAATGAACCCCCTTACCTTGAAGTCACTGGTGAGTCCGTCCATCCTGATCTCGTCGGGGAAGTGCAGGACCGTAGCGGTGGGCTGTGTGAGTTGCATGCTGCTCGCTAACACGCGGTCTCTACACTTCAGGAGACACACTGCGTGATGGCCTATTGCACCGTCTGAAATGTCACAGTTGCATCATGAAGCTAAGAAAATTAAAAACAATACAACGATTTAGAGCAACACGATCGTTTATTAAATAGTATCATAATGACGTGACATGAAGATTATTAGCTGTCACGCGCAGCTTCGCCCGTGTGGTCATTATTAATAAAAACTTATTCCCACGGGAATATAATGTTTTAAAGAACATAACGTAGCCTATGCCCCTCTCCTGATCATAAACTATCCCCATAAATGAAAATCATACAAACCCTTTGGTTCCTTTCGACGTAACAGAAGGACGACGACGACTTTCGACGTAACTAGTGGTCGCCTCGTGGTCGAAATTCGACCATAATTAATTTAAATTATGACTTTAACCATAAACAAAAGAGTATAATATATATGTGTGGGTGTGTCAAATACATGGTAGTGAGTGAATGTTTTTTTTTTTCATTGATTTAATGTATTTTTATATGCATAGTTAAAAAAATATTATTCTGCACTCCTTCTCTAATAAACTATAAGTGTGCGAGATTTCCTACTCCTCCGTCAGCGCAATTTTCGTAAAAAGGGGTACAAAGTTTTTGCTTCACGCAGTGGCGGACTAAGCCCGTCAGAGGCCCGGGGCGGGAAAGATGAATGAGGCCCCTTTAGCTTTAAAAAAAATGTAGTTTTACAAGCTTTTTATTCAGTTCACATTTGTATGTATAAATAAGTGTTTATGTTTATTTCATTAACATCTGGCAAGTGAAATTAAAATTCGACTTAAATTATTTAGGCTATATATAACGTAATGAAATTGAATATATCTTAAATGAGGCCAATGTTTCTTTTTCGGCGTAAATAGAATGTAAATGTAGGCGTACAAGTGAATGAAGTGCTATTTGCACTTTATTCATTCAGGGATTTGACGCGTTCAGCAAAGTTAAAACAATACTACCGCGTACCGCGTAAAAAGTCTAGATAGCTGTAGTGTTTTGATCTTGATGAAATTATGTAGATACTAAGCACATTTTTAAAGTCTTGTTTAGGATTTGATCAGGGGAACGCGGAGGCATTTGGGAGCCCCCCAAGACCGGACGCCCGGGACAGACCGCCCCTTCCGCCCCCCCTATTAGTCCGCCACTGGCTTCACGTATCAATATATAGATAAGAAATCCACGTGCACTCTACTTGCAGTCTACCGACCTTCTGGATTGTTGGTGTAAAGGAGATGAAAGGTGTCCTCAGAACTCACCAGCATTAAGTTGTCGCACGTAGTCTCTCCGCAGCGGCACGCTGATGCTGTTGATGTGTAAGGAAGCCATGCCGGCGGTGGCGGCTGGCCCAGCACCCTCTACTTGCAGTCTTTGGACTTCTTGGACGCAAGCTTGGCGACGGTGGGCTGGGAAGGACGTATATTATAAGTATGGGTTCAGTAAGTATGATGAGAGCTAACATCTGTCAGCTATAGCTATATATATGAATGAGCGTGTGTGTGTGCGGTACCATACGAATTGTTTCAGATTTGTCGTCGTCAACCCTTATTCTTCCCACTGCTGGGATACGGGTCTGCCCTCAATAGAAAGTATACTCCACCAAGCTGCTCAACTGCGGGTTGGCGGAGACCAGTGTTTTCAAGCTGCTTAAAGGCCACTGACTTGGCTTAACAACTGTCATCTAATGACAACAGTCGGGACCGACGGCTTAACACGCCCTCCGACACGGAGGAGCTCGAGATAAATAAACCCATCCATGGACAGGCTACGCTCGACGCTGCTTAATTTGCGTGTTCGATTAGATGTCGCCATCGAGCTCCTTAAGAGCTTCAGATTCATCTTCTTATTTTTACGTATACTTTGCCGTGTAAAACAGTGACGTGATAAACTGGGTTCGTATCCAAGGTTGTACCGACAAGGTTGTAACAAGAGACAGGTATCTCTACTTACTTGCTAGCAGCAGTAATCTTTCTCCTTCAGCCTGTTCTGTAGACCCACTGAACTCGATCGTAGCAGCGCACAAGTTCAGAGCTTGACTTGCCTATAAAACAATTGTCAAAATCACAACAACTAAATTATATTGTAAGGTTAACCCGTAGAAGTGTAAAAGGGACGGAGGCCCGCCACACATTTCCACCACTGTATCTCCTGTGTAGCCAGGATTAACAGCGGCAACCGCCAAAAAAGGTGATAAAGAGACTGCAATGGATAACAATCCATTGCAGTCCCGGTAAAACTACAGCTGCCTTGAAACTCGCAACGAATTTAATAAGAAACAAGTAGTAGCAGTAAGACGCTTTTGGACTGACTTCCCCTCTAGCAATGTGAGAGACAGCAATATGGTAAATAAGGCATTAAAGCTTAAAGAGATGCCCGTAGACGTGTAAAAAAACCGGCCAAGTGCGAGTCGGACTCGCGCACGAAGAGTTCCGTACCATTATCTATAAAAACTGCAAAAAAAAAATCATCAATCATCGTTTGTTGTATGGGAGCCCCCTTATATATTTATTTTATTCTGTTTTTTAGTTTTTGTTGTTATAGCGGCAACAGAAATACATCATCTGTGAAAATTTCAACTGTCTAACTATCACGGCTCATGAGATACAGCCTGGTGACAGACGGACGGACGGACAGCGGACTTTACTAATAGGGTTCCTTTTTACACTTTGGGTACGGAACCCTAAAAAGTAGATCAAACAATTCGTATAATATATTATCGAAATTACAAGGTTCAACCACTTTTATTTTACTATGGCTGAAAGGAGCAGAAATGTACGGTTAAGATAAGCCTCCTGAAGGAGGAGGCTTAACGATCTACAAGCAACATAGGAACTCGTTAAGTATTATAGGCGGGAGCGTATCTGTGTTATTGTGTCGTGTTTCGTCAGAACGGTTTCATCAATTTAGTATAGTCTCTTTCTAGACACAGAACTGAGCACGCTAATGAGGATTGTTTTTCTTCGCACCAGTTGTCGCCACTGAAGAGTGAGGTCCTGAAGTACAACCGTAAAAGTTTGTTATTAAGGAAATTTGTTAATAAGGTAAAACAGGGAAATGAAAACAAAGTTTATATTTAAAGCTTATCTATACTTTGACCACCGTACCGCAAAACTATCGAGCATGGCTCAGTGTCGCGCCGTCCCGTTTTATCCGAAAAAAAAGAGCACATAAGTATCCGAAAGATCAAACTCAAATCAGTCTCAAAGCACCGACATTCATTGAACCGTAACTCATTTTCCGTAATTGATCTCAGTTATTGCAAATATTCGCAACATGTACTACAAATAAACCCAAGTAGTTCACTCACATTCAAACTGTAACACGTGGTTGCTCAGTACCGCCTCTAGCGGCGAATGTATACTGAATGAATGAAACCGATACTGTTTTAACTCAACACGACATGTTAAGCAAAGAGAAATACACTTTCAGTCATACCTGTGATATGATGCTCTGCTGCTTGAGAATCTCGTTCTGCAGCTCTTTAATCCTCTGTCGGACAGTAGTGACGTTCACGGAGGGCTCGTCCGGCGTGGGAGGAATGTCGCGCTCCGGCGAATGGTGGCGGATTACGCGCATTGGGTTGGTAGGCGTTGATGACTGCAATATAACACAACTTTACTATTACAGGGTCTTTCAGGACAGCTTTTTGGAATTTTCCCAATATTTCCTTAGGGCTCTGCCACACCGAGACTGAACTGAAATGTATAGCTAACTCACTTGGAGACAGTGTGGTGATGTTGTCAATTAGGATGTTTCAACATAAACTATTTGGATGCGTTGCCGGTGACGGCACCACAGCGCCCCGGCGAAGCAGTCTTCAGCGTCGAAAACTTGCCAGGTATCTATCAAATTTTGCTTATAGCCCTTTGGGATATAGTGGACGTAGGGCTGCAAACTTTCTCCTTTTTAGACAACTTATTTAAATTAGGACAACAATTTTGGACACCCCAAAGTTAGATTAGTACGAGCAAAGAAGACACTGAACTGCTGTATGTAGAATACTTACAGCATTTTGCATTCTCCTGTAGAAACTGACGCTGTGCACCAGCTCGCTGCCCTTGTCGCTCCTGGCGGGGGTGACGGGCGCGGGCGACGGCTGCACCTTCAGCGGCGACTTGAACTGCTTGTCCTGGTACACGAAACTGGTTGAAGATAGGCTCCCCTGCTGCAACGAGGGGCGCGCCTGGCTCATTTTAACATTTCGATAAATTTACAAGGCGCCGCCGACAATATAAGGGCGCTCGGAGATCCTTTCAGTCAGTGTTTCCCTCCCTCTTCCTCGCACGCAAATTTCAGTAGTCCTTAATTAGCGTAATAAATTCTTTGATGCTTCATCTATCCAGTGGTGTGATAGAATTTTACATGTACAGCATATATTCGAAACTACAACACCGAACAGTATCCCCGATTTTGTTATTATTAGATTTTTTGGATTTAAAGACGCATTCACGTCAAAATATCTTATGAAACCTTGCACTCGCGTAACCTTAGAACGGACCGACGATCATCACTCAGATTATGATCATAGAAATCCGATTGTTATGTACAGAATAAAATCAACCATTGTAGAAGTCAAAAAGGAGATTGTTCAACATAGGACTGAAATAATAATGATGAAATCTAAAATCTTTACTTTGTAAGTACTTAGACTTGGCCCACGAGGTTACCGCCATGTGGCATGTGGACTCAACGATTATTGTTCCGATAGTCCTCTCAGTAAATAGTCTTAAAACGAAGACCCTCGACCGTCACTTTGAGAGGTTCTCGCTCGGCAGTTAGGTCAAGAACTAGATGTAAGACGCGGTTCTCAGCCTGAGAATGTGGCAATGTACGCAAGTCCCGGGGTGGCGACAGCGGTAGTGCGGTATGCCCCGCTGTCACGGTCACGTCTAGGCATCTGGCTGAATGGAGGGAGATGAGTGGATTACTTCACTCTAAGGAAACCATCGGCGAAGGCACAGTTAATTGGTACAAACATGTACAGAGATACGACAGAAAACGGATACTTCTCATCCTTGGGGCACTGACTGGGCATTACGCCTACCGTGGGCACCTACACAAGATGAGACTTATTAATAGCCCAGAATGCAGAACATGCAAGGCACCTTACGAGACCATGAAGCACTTGATGTGTCAATGTGATGCCCTAGCTGGCAAACGAATGGTAATCTTTGGAAAGGCGTACCCAGACCTGGAGGACTTCAGGCTCTTCCCAATTAAAGGCGTACTGAAGTACATGGAACATGTCTTCAGACAGACAGGGGAGAGTTACTAAAGAATAGGGAGTGCACAAAAGATCCAAGAGGGTCGACGTGCCACCGGTGCTGCGGCGCTGGACGCATTTCAAGATAAGATAAGATAAGATGCCCCGCTGTGGTGACCTCGTAGGAGCTGGCGTGATCTTGTAGGAGCTGGCCCAATTTGCTTAAGCGGAGCGGCTAGCAGATTGAACCAGCTCTTTGTGTTTGTTATGCAACAAGAAGGTTCCTCATTCTGGGACTATATAGTTTGTGTCTTCGCTCCGCTACCGGCGGGTGTCCCTTCCTTTTACATTTTTAAATGTATTTTTTTTACAACTCTATGTCTAGTCGAAATGAAATCTAGTTCCAAAACAATATCTTACCTTGTTAACTTTAGGCGGTGTCGGTCCGTCATCGTCATTGAGCGCCTCGTCCAGCAAGTCATCCAGCTCACTATCGCATGCGCCCTCGGAGCTGTCAGAATCACTCTCGCGTACCGCCTTCTTGTAGCTTGTGTTGTTTTTCTTTACGACCTGGAAAATATGTTTGTTGTCTCATGATCGTATTTTTGAAACTGAAAATTAAGATTTTTCTTTTTACTACTTCATGAACGGTGGATAGTGATGATGTGAAGCGGTTACCGTAGCGATTTAACGCTCGCAACATGACAGCAGCAACTCTTTCCTTTCTGGTGACCTCACTCACTCGCAGCAACACAACAAGCCTCAAAGGAATTCTGTGTTCTATGGCTATCATATTGCGAGAAGAGATTTAAGCATCTCTTAAAATTTATTAATTATTTTTTTCATTGTTATATTTATTTGCTTATATTTACATTTATTTATATGTATACGTCAAAGAGATTAATGTACTATCAATGTTTAGATACTTTATAAAAAAATCTGAAAATATTTCCTTCCTGTGCCAAACATTAAATTTGCTCTCAAGAATATTTATTTATTCTACTTACATTCATAACCTCTCGTCCGAATGACGTCTCCGCCCAATTATCGGATTTATTTAAATTGTCGTTAACATTGTCTTCGCTGAAAAAAGTAAATGCCGTTAATAATATTTCTAAAGTAACACAAATCATATTTAAGTGCCTGTTGGACGACGAGATTTTCAGACTGATTATCATAGTGAGGTCATTCTTAGGTACACTTCACTGCAAGCTGAATTCATGATAGACTATATGAAAACGTCGTAATGCAATAGGCTCTAACATCCGCAATAGATACAATCATTCTCGATACTTTGCTGTCCTTTATAGGTAATATCATTTGTTCACATTATCATTTATAACATTGAATACATTCACAAAAGTGGTACTATAGATCAGCGTTTCTTAACCTTTTTCGTTCCACGGATCCCTAGAAAATCAAGCACAATTTCAACGACCTACTTAATAAAAAAACATAGGAATAAATTAATAAACAAGGAATAAAAAAAAAAAATATTGTATTAATGTGAAGGTTAGTGCTGCTTTTTTGCAAGTCTTGCTGGCATTATTTATTAATTCAAATGTTCATAGATGAGACACATACTCGCGAACCCCCAGGGGTCCCGCGGTCCACAGGTTAAGAAACACTGCACACACTAAAATCTAAAGTATCTATACTTTAGATTTTAGTGTGTGCAGTGTAACGTGTCCAACGTACAGATGACCAAGTATATTATGCTATAAATTGCCTATTGTGTGAATAGTATATTCAAAATGAAAAAAAAAAAAAAAAAAAAATTATCTATTCAATTATAATAAACCTGTTGCATAAACAAGAGACCATATTATTTTTGGGTATCAAAATTAGTTTGTTTTTTATAAATAAACATTTGAAAACAGTTCTGCGATAGTTAAGGCATCATCCTGGATTTTACATATAACCGTCGGGTTATTAATATATCGACACTTACTAATATAAGATATTTTTGTTTATAATCAAATAAAACCGGCAAAGTGCGAGTCGGACTCGCGGAAGGGTTCCGTATCATTATCTATATTAACGGCAAAAAAATCATCAATCATCGTTTGTTGTATGGGAGCCCCCTTATATATTTATTTTATTTTTATTTAATTATTTATTATCAATTGTGAGCAAAAACGAGAAAAAAATCACGTTTGTTGTATGGGAGCCCCCTTAAATATTTATTTTATTCTATTTTTAGTATTTGTTGTTATATCGGCAACAGAAATACATCATCTGTGAAAATTTCAACTGTCTATCACGGTTCATGAGATACAGCCTGGTACGGACAGACGGACAGCGGAGCTTTAGTAATAGGGTTCCTTTTTACCCTTTGGGTACGGAACCCTAAAAACTAAGAAACTATTAAAGTTGATACTGTTGATTGTTGGCACTTGGTGGAACATTATTATCATACTGTTCACAGGTGGGTAAATGATTTCAGAATACCCTTTTAACATTTTTATTTTTGATAATTTTTGTCATTGATTACGCGATATAAAAATGGTTTGTAGAAACACAAACACCATCTGTTTACCTTGACAATGCCTTAGCGGCGAAACCGGTCGGTAATATTAAATATAATTACGGGGAACAGTACCAGTACTTTATTATAAGAAACTATTGAAACGATTTAATCCTTCTGTCACCATTAGATACATACTAACTATATTTTATTTGAATAATAAATCTATACTAATATTATAAAGCTGAAGAGTTTCTTTGTTTTTTTTTTTTTTGGTTGACTACTCATTCCAGTTAAAAAAGTCCAGTCTTGTCGAAGAAGTCGTTGAGTGTTGGATAGCCTTTTAAGGAGGAAAGCTATAGGTTTATATAACATTATGCTACGACCAATAGAATCGTAGCATCAATTTAAAAGGTTGCAGAAACGGAATCCCACATGGGCGAAGCTGGGGCTTATAGCTAGTAAAGGATAAATTTGACCCGAGCGAAGTAGTATGTAGGAGTAAACAGACTACGTTCCTGTTTGTGCACGATGCCCCATAGTTCCACAATTTCCTACCAACGTATCTCTCCTGATGGGGAAGAGTGAATTTTCATGATGTGTACGTCCGGCCGCATCGGCCTATCGGAATGGGGTGTTAGTCGCTTTGCTCTTAGCGCCATCTAGTCTGATATTTAATGACATATCTACCTTTCGATAGCCCTAAGAACTGACTGCCGTAGGGGCAGAAAGGCAAGCAGCGATCCCGGTCCGGATAACCTAGAGTAGGACTCCCTAGGTGTGAATCTTTATATGTGTCATGCTACCCCCCGGGGATCACTAAGTTATATTCGGGGGATCGCTACAATAAAAAAACGTAAGCAGGCCTGATTATTGTTCAATAATTCATCAAACCTTTAAGCAAATATTTTTCCAATTGAAACCTATTTCTCTTCCTGATTTTTATGTTAACTAAAGACCTAATTAGTTCACCTGAGAACAAAATCAGAAGCAAGTGGCAATAACAATTTTAAAGCGTTCATAGCCAGCTGAATTGTTGAAGTTTCTTAATGGAGGGAGAGGGGGAGGGAGGAGGGGGCCGCTAGAAAATTTTAACTTGTATTTGTATTGAAAAACACTGCTCTATAGCATGACAAAATATTTATCTACACGTATATCCAATCAAGCGTATATACGCTTCCTTAGATGTACATTATATAATATTTTTGGTGCATTCAAATAGTCAGCCTTTTCACTGTCCAATGCCTGTAGTTTTAATTAAGAAGTATATTATTACTAAATTGAATTACTCTCAGGATTTGTCAACTCGATATATGTATACTGTTTGGTATATAATAATGGTCACAGGTAAAGGTTCCGTATCTGCCAGAGTTATTAAGCAAATGGGCTATCCTATTTTTATACTGCAAATCTGCGTTTTTACTGATGAAATTTTTCAGGTTGGTCCCTACCAGTCCAGCTCTGACCCTCGCCAACAAAACTCTTATACTAGGCGATTAAATCTATAGTGACAGCCACTTTCGACGTCAACTGGGGGAAAATGTAAAATTGACGTTGAAGAAACTTGGTGTACTCAGCAGAGCGAAGCAGTACTTTGGCTTTAAAAAAAAATACAACGGTAATCCCACGTGGAATACTGTTGTCCTCTCTGTCAGGGAGCAAACGGATACCAGCTTCAACTATGTAACCAGTTCAAATGCGAGCTGCGTGCGTTTGTGTGTTCTATCGATACTACAGTGTCAATCACGTTTTCCCGCTCACGTTTCTTGTATGTGTTCCTACCAAACACTCAAAGATTGGCTGGAAGAGATCTCTAAAAGAGATAAGCCCGCCTTTGTACATAACATTTCCTTATAATATTGTATGCTATAGGCTATAGATTATATTATAGGCTAGACGACAATGATCAAAATATTTACCAGTATCGTAATATATACAAAACTAGAACGATCTGCGATCTTGAAATTTTAATAAGTTATGTTCGAGTTGTTTTATGGTCGATCAAAGTTTGGTGGGAAAGTCCAATTTAAAAGAATGAAATTATATAAAAAAAATATTAACTTTGGAGAAACAATCAAAAATACTATAACTTTTGTTACGGCACTAGCTACATAAACGCAGTAATTAACATAGCTGTCGTACAAATTTCTGTTTTAACGCATAGAAAATACCTAAGTGAGACGTCATAATTCAGTAGCTTTTTGTATGGAGCGTTTTAGGGAAAGTCCAAAATTGTGATTTCCAAGTTATCATATCTCGAGAAGTTTTTATGCTATCGAAGTAATTCTTTCACTTATAGTTATATTATAATGACGTCCTTACATAAAGCATCGAAAGAAAAAATCGTCCTCTAGCTTATTCTTGGTGTACAATAATAAGAATATAACAACAACAGTGGTTTGTATTCAAAGGAGCTAATACGAGTATGTCACGGCCTCCTTCTACAATCTCTCTGGGCTGGTGTTTGTGTCAGTGATGCCCCTAGTCATAGTACAAATAGAGAAGTAGGAGAACTCAAGCCCCGAGCGGGAGATAATAGCCTAAACACGTAGGGCTGTCGCTTAATAGTTTATTCAACCGTCAAAAATACTTAGTCAATCTCTATTATACAAAATTATGTAAGGTACAAAATACAAAATTAAGTAGGGTAAGTGTTAGGGATCTGTAACAAAAAGCCGGCCAAGTGCGAGTCGGACTCGGTCACGAAGGAAATATTTATTTTATTCTGTTTTTATTATTTGTTGTTATAGCGCCAACAGAAATACATCATTTGTGAAAATTTTAACTGTCTAGCTACCACGGTTCATGAGATATCTACAGCCCTTCGTGACAGACGGACAGACAGACGGACACCGGAGTCTTAGTAATAGGGTCCCGTTTTTACCCTTTGGGTGTGGAAATCTAAAAAGAATAAAAATAATTATTTTTGTACACCAGGAGTGACTGCAATTTTTTCATTACCTACATTTTAATGCATGCTTACTCAGTGACAAACGAGCAGACAGCCCACCTGATGGTGAACGGTAACTGTCGCCCATAACATCCACGATTCACGCATTCAAGCTGTTGGCAACAAAAATGCAGAATCGCAGGTGCGTTGTCCTTCAAACCGGAACACAAAACACAACAATGCCAGCATTGTTGCTTGGCGGCAGAAATAGATAAGGCAGTGGTCCTCACCCAGGCGGACTCCTACCATTTGATAAAACCTACTTCATGTTATCTGTTTAGTGATTTGAAAAATTACGGTCTAAATAGGAATAAGATTAATTAAAACGTAGCTTTACTGAGTCATAATATTTATTCAAATAATCTAAATTATTATGAAAATATATTTTTATTAAGTACCTATTATATATTATTTTTTACACTAAACTATTTTAATACTTTTTAATTTACACACTTATCATGTGATTATTAGGAGTGTCGTCGGTGGCCGAATGGTTAGGGTATCCGACAAATTGTTATTGAGACATCCATGAACACTGCAATGTTTTTATGGCTAGTCGACTTTGTAGCCATCTTTAACGAATTTGTAGTTAAATTATTAACGAACGTCAGCGCAGGCGCGAATCTTGCGCGGTTTTGCGTACGGCGCAGCTCCGACCCCGACTGGCGCTCCATATAACCTCCTATAAATGTTGTCAGTGTGTGCGTGCGACGGCCATACGTACGGGCGCGCTCACATACAAACCGCGCTCGGTGCGTTTGTATGAAGTTACCTTACTTCTCTATTTATACTATGCCCTAGTTTTGCAAGCGTTCATACGCCACTGTCTCCATCAGGCAGGTCGTATGCTTAACTCCCGGTATTGTGTTTATGAGGCGCAAAGCTGCGGGTAGATGCAAATAATGATTATAATTAGTGAAAGAGGTAAAAACGTGGAGATTTAGAATTAGGAATTAGGTATATCAAAATTAAATGAGACCGTGAGTGAACGGATCGGCGACCCCTTGGTGTTGCTGATCTCCATGGGCGGTGGTGATTGCTTTCCATCAGATGGCCCACTTTCTCGTTTGCCCGAGTGGATCTACTTTTTATTATATGAGAGGGCTCAAATAAATAAAATGCAGGTCCATTCGGTGTGAAAAATGAAGTGCTAATAAATTATCTTCTCCTTTTTTTTTGTTTTTTTTTTAGTATCTATTTATACTGACTGATATATTTTAGATATATAAAATCATTGTTGTTTACAAAATTTCTTCCCCAATGTTTATATGTACATACATACTTACTCGTACACGAATGTCCCCGACGCGGGCGGTTAGTATTAACATAAATGCGGGTGCAATAAACGTAGTTTATATTAACATACGATACCAGCAGTTTTTAATTAAATAGATAATATATCTAAAGCGACTAAGGACGTGACAATGTAGACACTCTGAAAAGAAACGTATTCCTATTTTTATTCTGGATCTTGAATTCGCATGCTTAATTGGCGAAACAAGTCGTGCAAAGATAACATCATATCAACCTTTGACACTTCGACGTTTGTAAGTTCTTATGCCCTACATAATAAGAGTTACAATCGCATTGTGACTATCAAGCACGATCTACTCTTAGCGGGTCCATATTGGCTCACTAAAGTTCTTTACCCGAAATTGATCTTCCTACCGATTTGTTATCCGAATGATCAATCTGCCTAAAATTCTTTTTCCTAAAGTTTTCACAAATTTTTTGTTATTAACACACGGTCTGGGAGAAGACACTAATTTATGTAATACATGCTCATTCGTGCCTAGCACATAGATCAGATTCGATCAGATCAGATCAGAGATAGACTTCGATGTATTTAGAATATTTTTTTTTTTCTCAAAATAAAGAATTTATTATTCATAAATTTTGTAGTACTACCGACGATGTCCATAACAGTCATGTTTCAGAAAATTGTAATTAATAATATGACTTACGTAAATATATTTAAACTCCTATAGTTGTATTTCATAACGCTTTTATCCGAAACATAATTTCAATAATATTTTTACTCATATTCACAAAGAAAAGAATCATTTACTCAGTGTAATAAATATACAAATGTAAAGTGATGTATATTTATGTGAGAAACGCCCTAAAGTCGCTTCTTCTTAGCTGTATTTACATTACTACTACCTGCTGTATCATCTATACTGTACTGTAACACCATAATTTTAATCTTTTGGACACTAAAACACATAGCCATGTATGAGAATTTATAGTATAAATTATGCTCCCGTTAGATAGATAGATAGATAGATTGTCGTACAAGGCGTGGGGAGTGTAGGCCAAATCCTCTTTCCGTCTAGGACTCCTGTAGTGAAGACTAAAACGGACCTGATCACGATGATGATGATAGATAGATACAACTCTAATTATATTCATCAACGAATCTTGAAAGAACGAGAGTAAAAGAGATAGAACTATCTGTTTTCAAATGGGCTTCGAATCAATCGAATGAGACCGTAGACAGACAAAGAATACACTACGTTTCTATAGACGCCTGGTTGGCCTGGAAAACATGTGATAGAGAATGTTATAGATATTATATAGCGCTGTCATACAACTGTTTCGCACATTATTGTACTTTCCTTTGACAGAACTTGCACGTGACGCAAGCCATCGTATCAATCCGTCTCATTTCTTTACGTGATGATGGCGTACGTTGTTATTTTTCTTGCGTGAATGCGATGGAAAATATCAATTCGTCTATAGTTTACTCTGTCTACAGAATGGAACAGGTGCAGGCGTCACTTTGACTAATTTAGCTTTTGTAGTTATTGGTACATATACTAAAGTAACGACGCATGTAAAATATCAGGATGTGCCTTTACTATACAGAATGTAATTTATCGAGTTTAAAAAATAACTTTTTTTAATGGACAGCAAAGCAAGGAGAATGAAACACACATTGTTGTTTTACAAAAGTTTATTTTCTTACAAAAATTATAGAAAATCATTTCTATATATCACAGACAACGAAACTTAGCGTAAGATTTAAATTAAAATATAACTACTACCTGAAATAAAAACTGATTAGTTTTATTACTAGAACTTTAAAAATTAAGGGACGTAACATATTGAAAGTACAAGGCGCGCGGTTCAACCGCATGAAAGATCGCAGTATTATGTTAGTTAGTTACATTATACTACTCCCTATATTAAGCGTAATTTAATTCTCAAATAACCTTTACAATTATCAAAATTAATAGGAATTGCCACTTATAACCTTGATATTTCGGCATCTGCAAGTATTTCTAGGCTTGACCCTGGCCAGGACTGGTTTGATTTATACTGGGAAGTAATACTAGAACATTCTCGTCATTGCTTAATGACGAGAAAAAACTAGTCGACGAGTCTGGCTGAATAAATATAACATAAAAAAATAATATGAAATGCACATAAGTCTTCAACGAAACCTTTATTGTTAACTATATTACGTCCCTTGCAGTGGCATTGATGAATCAATTAAAGATTCCCGATTTATTACTTTTGCTAACAAAAAACGAATTAATATTATTTAAACAAGGCTCAGTTTAAATAATATTCATGACAATGACAAATTAAAACGACTTGAAATACTTGAATATTTCAGATGTTCTATGTTAAAATATTTTATAAATAAAATGCATTGTACATTCAAATACAAATTGACATGATATTAATAAAACGTGTTTTATTTAAAAACAGTTATTATGAAAATTTCATAACACAATAAACAGTTATGTGTTATATTAAATAGCTATTGGTAAAAAAAACTATATATTATATGAAATAATCTTCACATGGCAAATATTTCAAACTATATAAAATGGCCTTTGTTTTCTTAGTAAGCTTTCTTATAAGAAAACAAAGAGAAAACTGTACTTATTACGAAATGAGTTTGTACTTATTTTAACAGCGAAAGCAGTTCTAAACCAACATTTATGTATTTGTATTAGGGTATATGGGTTCTTATATATAGGAATTCTAGAGGTATAATATGAAAAAAATCAATATGCACTGTCCACACGAAACTGTGTACTTTGGTGCGGTGGCCAATATTTTTCATTCGATATCTGATTTAATTTTATATGTCAAAAACAATTTGTATCGAATTGTTTTGCTGAGATTCTTTGATGGATGTGTATATTGGCTATAAGCCAATGTACCACCCTAGGCTGACATTCGATTGTAATTAAGAAAGTGTATTTTCGCTCTTAAAAACAATAGAAAGTTAACCTTATCAATATTTTTGTTTGTTAGGAAGTTGTTTCAAAAAGACTGGCGGACCCCGCGCATATTTGCAACTGCTCATGTGCATCGATCCTTATTTTACAATTTCAAACCTACATAAATTATGGAATATAAATTGTATGCAATACCAAATAGTCTAATATCCTATAATGATTCCAATTTCTTGAACAGTATACGCAATTTTAGGCATAGATAAGGCTATTAAATATAATATAAATAATTTACGTTTAAACAATTGAATGTTAAGTAGACTATAACAATCTTAAATACAAATATATGCTACAAAAAACTATGTATACTATGTACATATTAAATGCTTAGAACTATAACAAGTAGGCAACATACAGTCTTATTAATAATTATATTATATTGATATTTGGAGACTGATTTCTTAATTAATAATTGTCGTCAATTGCATGAAATGTTTGATATTGTCATAGTATCAGTCATCGTATTTTCAACGCCACACGAGCAAACACACATCCACACTTTGCACAAACATCATTTCTTTTAGATTTTTAGTTATATCTCGCTCGTTATTGTCAAAAACTGCTACTTTTAGCTCTTAAAGGCAGCAGTAAATAAGTGACGTCAAAATTCTTTACTGTTTTCTTAAATGACGGCAAAGAGTATAAAAATAGGCTAGATGACAATTTTTTTTTTCGATGTGGTATGTAATGACGTCATTATAATATAGCTATAGGTGAAAGAATTACTTCGATAGCATAAAGACTTCTCGACATATGGGAAATCACAATTTTGGACTTTCCCGAAAACGCTCCATACAAAAGGCTACTGAATTATGACATCACAGTTAGGTATTTTGTATACGTTAAAACAGAATTTTGTACGACAGCAATGTTAAATACTGCGTTTATGTAGCTAGTGCTGTAGTGTAACAAAAGTTATAGTATTTTTTATTGTTTTTCCAAAGTTAATATATTTTTTTTATAATTTCATCCATTTAACTTTCCCACCAAACTTTGATCGACCATAAAACAAGTCGGACGTAAGTTATAAAAATTTCAAGATCGCAGTTCGTTCTAGTTTATATATTTTACGATACTGATAAATATTTTTTTTAATTTTAAATCATTGTCATCTAGCCTATTTCCAATCTACACTCAGTTTACGAGGTGTCATTGCTTTTCAACGGCGGCGCAAGTAAGCGGCAGAGTTCTACTAAGTCACAATTACCTAAAGCAGGGCTGTCCAAGGCACGGCCCGCGGTCCGCATGCGGCCCTCGGCTTATATTTATGCGGCCCGTGACGTGTTTTTTGTATTTACCGTTTTTTATACAGTTTTTTGCCGCTATAGGTTTTGTACAACTAATCTGACCGAATATTATACAGGGAGCTTTTGATTTATCTGCCAGGATTGAAAAGGGTAGTAGTATTACATATGCCGATTTCGATAGTAAATGAAATTTGTGCCCCACGTGTTATTTTTTTTCTCTTAGGAAATAAAATCGCATCATGAAAAGATTAGTTTACTTTGTATGAACCATCCCTCTGTGTCGCAGTCTAGACGGCGTGGTCAATGCGCTCGGGTATGACCCGTCCCGAAAGGCTACGTCACGAGCTGCCAAACGCTTTCCGAACACGGTGATAACCGCGGTAAAGTCAAAGTTTACTCAAACGTTGGGCCGCCCTTTGTAAACGCCGCGCCGCTTCGCAGCGATGTCTGTCGCTTGATCTCCTGCCGCCCGCCCCCGCACGGGCGGCGCGGCAACAGCGCTCGCGCCGCGAGAAAGAAGGAAGAAAGGATCCAAGGAAACGAAAACAGTGTTAACCGTGATTCGTCCGTGTGTTGACCTAATCATGCCTGTACGCCGCAGTTTTACGAAATGTACAAATTTCTCGAAATGGTATGGTATGGTTTCTTGTCGCGAGTGTAAATGCGCACGCAGAATATCTGTATGAAATTCAGTACAGATAGACCTCGATCAGTTACAGAAAGCGGTAGTGGACTTTTTCCGCAGACATTCCATGGCAAAAAAGTGGTAAAACATGTATGTAGACGTGGATAAATTAGTGGCTAATTGTGATTTTGTGTAAATAATTTGAATGAGCTTTTAAACACGCCAAGTTATTGTAGAACATGTTATGTGACTGCGTTATTTTTGAAAACTAACATCGTAACTAAGTGTTTTTATGATGTTTCCATAAACAAACACATACATTATTCGACGAGCTCGGTGGCGTAGCGGTCAATGACGCGGCTTCGACACCAACGCTCGTGGGGTTGATTCCCACATAGGACAAACATTTGTGTGCATAAACATGTCTGTTTGTCTCGGTCTGGGTATTTTCTATGTATCATAAGTATGTATTTACAAAAAAAAACTGTATTTACGTATGTTTATCAGTTGTCTAGTACCCATAACACAAGCTTCGCTTACTTTGGGGCTAGATGGCGCTGTGTAATTTGTCTGACAATATTTATTATTTATTTATTATGATATTAATTTGACAGTTCAAAACCTGTGATAATAAGTGTGATGAAAAGTTCAATGACCTTGATAAGGACAATCATCTGCCCTCCAGTAAGTGTATGTTATTATTACCTATCAGTTTTACATTTGATTACATTTTTTTTACCTATCCTATTTTGATTACAACGCATTTTAAAGGAAATATGCAATTGGGACGACGCTACCTACGTACAGCTGTTATTGTTATTATCGACTTCATCTGATAGCGCGGAATGTATTAAGCACTATGAAACCAGTGAATTGACTACGTTATTTATTTTTTCAAAGCTTATTAATGATATTGGGACGCCATATTTCTTCACTAACGTAACAAGTAGGCTTAATACTATCTGCCATTAAATTCCTGGCTAATACAAAAAAAGCACCTTATATATTTTTAAAAAAGTTAAGTTAACTAGTTAAAACTAAGCCTAGACTTTCAAAGTAGTAAAAATGTCAAGTAGGTATTTGTTTCTGCGGCCCGCTAGTCTGTTTAGTAATTTGTAATGGCCCGGTATTGTATATGGATTGGACGGGCTAAGAAAGTAAAATATCAACACACTCAATGTCGGAACCATAACCCAATTACTTTAGTCGGATCAACAACTTCCCACGATCATATTACTCCTTCCTTCCAAAGTATTAGTAACATAAGAATATGTGGAACTTTCGTCACCGGCAAGTGTAATGTTACGAATTATTACGAAATTTTATATCGGAAAGTGTCTATTTACTATATTACTACTCGAATACCTCGGTTGTCGAGTTTTTTTTATACGTCGGGTGGCAGACAAGCATAATGCCCGCCTGATGTGAAGCGGTTATCGTAATACCGCCATCCCCACTGCCAAAAACTCCTTCCTTTTTTTCCGGAGATTTTTTAAATTTCGGAGTAAGTATCACGGTTAGCAATGGACATTTTAGCCGTTCTTGTGGGTACAAGTTCATTGCTAATCGTGATAAATTTGGGGTGTAAGTGCACTCACCACTATCTTTAGAGACTAAGCCCACCGCGGCGGCACGTGGTGCACCCTGCCAACTATCGAAAGTAACTCTAGCAAAAGAGAAGTAGGGCATGGCATACCTTACAGAATCTTACAGAATACCGCAGCCAAATAAAAATTCCTTTGAGGGTAGTTGTGTTCCTGCGAGTGAGCGAGGTCACCAGAGAAGGAGTTGCTACGTTGGCATCGAGGGTAGCGGCGAGCGATCGAAATTTCATATGGCTATGGTAACCGCTTTACATAAGGCGGCCATATGCTATCTGGCACCTGATATAGTATAAAAAAAAATTCGGAGTAGCCCCCTCGATCGATTAAAAACAATGTATAATGCCAATATCCTTCCAAATATAATTAAAGGCACGTAGATTATCCTTGCTTAACAAGTAAATGCAATAACCGGTCGATACTTTGCTGGCCTACTGAGAAACTATGCCATGGGCAAGGCTGTCTTTACGCGTTATTGAAATCAATATTGAACCTATAAAGAGGATTTTTTCCAGTATATTTAAGATAATGGGTAGTTGACGAGCGCGGCGGTCGAATGGCTAGCAATGTTCATCTTAGGCTCCGGGGTCGCGGGTTCGATTCCCGCACAAGATAAATATTTGTGTTCATAAACATGTCGGTTTATCTAAGTCTGGGTATTTTCTATGTATTATACGTTTACAACAAAAAAAGTGTATTGAAATATAGGTAATATGAAATAGTACCAGCTTTGTTTAGTTTACAACTAGATGGCAGTGTGTAACTCGTTCAGGCATATTTTTTAGGCCTGTAACAGACTTTCTTTTGGGGCGAAGATCGACTTCAAATCGAATTCGGCATGGCTTCTCTGAGCGTTAACAAAGATACAAGAATTTAACACATATGTACATTAAAAATCGATTTATTTCTACGTATATGTACATCAAATTACATTGCATTAGCAATAATATTAATGTCCAAAAACGTCATCTAAAATCATTAATTTAGGCACCTAACATCAGTCGATTAACTATAAGATTGATATTTTTCTAAATAGTCAGTCCTTGCATTCGTCAATTTTTATCAATATTTTCTTGATATTCTATATTGTATTAATAGAATTGATGTGGTTCTTGCACATATGCCACGTATATCGACGAACCCTACGTATAATGCGACAGGTCAAAAATTACATTTTTTTTTTCATTTCAGACACGTCTGCTTTAACTACGATTATAGTAATTAGAGCACAAATTGGTTAATTTCATACTTTTAAATTAAATACAATGAATTTTAAAAAGAAAACGTTTTTTTCACGAGCAGTCTATTCAGACTATTAGAGTCTATTAGAGTCAGCTATTTATGCATTTTAAAAAAAATGTCATTTTTGACATGTCGCTTTATACGTAGGGACTGTCGATATATGTATGTATAAGTAATAGTACTATACTATAGCCACTCCCTGCCGCTCTCTCGTATCGACCTCACCTCCCCTCTGAGACAAATCTGGAACAGAGTGCTTAGTGCGAGTTTCTCGATTAGTTCCGAACGTGTTAACGTTTGCAAGCCGACCAAATTGACAAAAAATCTCATATTGTGAATTTACCAGACGCGTGTTACATATCCAAATTAGCCGGGTTGCTCACTTCGAAAATGTGAGCCTGTAAGCCACATAATTTTGATATCTGGGTGGCGCAGCGGTCAATGACGCGGCTTCGACACCAACGCTCGTGGGTTCGATTCCCACATAGGACAAACATTTGTGTGCATGAACATGTCTGTTTGTCTTAGTCTGGGTGTTTTCTATGTATCATAAATATGTATTTACAAAAAAAAAATATATTTACGTATGTTTATGAGTTGTCTAGTACCCATAACACAAGCTTCGCTTACTTTGGGGCTAGATGGCGATGTGTAATTTGTCTGACAATATTTATATTTATTTATCTAACACGCGTCTTATAAATTCAAAAATTGTTAGTTCTTGTCTATTTGGTCGGTTTGTTTACGTTAACATAAACGAACGCGAATAAAAAACTCACACCAAGCACTCAGTTTGTATGGCGCCGCACGCACACACTATCATGAACGCGCTGCACAGATGTCACTATTTATGTAGTAGTCAACAACGCGGCATTTGTATGGAGTGGGCGGGATGTGCATATGCATAAATTAACAAATTTTCAAGCACTGCCTTTCTTAGTCTTAAAGGTATTTATTTGACATTATCATTCTTCTCCTTATTAGTCATTCATAATTTTCATTGTTCCATTAACATTCAATTCACATACAGTTTCCTTTTGTGTTCTACGTATATGATTATGCATATTACGACAATCATAAACTCGTTATATTGCCTGCATCTCGCACAATACTCAATAGGATCCTATATAAGATAAATCTCAATGTCAAAGCGATCTTTCGATATGTCCTGTTACTAGCTACTCGGCAAGTACAAGTTACATTTTAATATTAAACAACTTTATATATTAATATTTTGCAATAGCCTTTGCTTGTCCTAAAGTTTGGAGACTGTCAAGCGGTTTTCTTGTACATTTTAGTACCAGCCAAGCCTCAGATTAATAAAAATGTAGATACACTTTAGTTCGATCAAGCAATGAAAAAAATCTTTTTGCAATAGTCTTTTGTCCCAAAGATTTCGGAGAATGTCAAGCGGCTTCTTTGTACATTTTTGTACAAGCCAAGCCACAGATTAACAAAAATGTAGATACACTTTGGTTAGCAAAGAAAAAATTCATCTTCTGGCTCTATCTATAAAAGGAAACCGTTACTGACTGATCTATAAACCTACAGTACAAAGCACTTGACAGATATGGTTAAAATTTGATTTCTTTTTTGAAGTCGGTAAAAAAATTGCCAACAAAAAGCTAAAGCTCCATGCTAAATCTAAGTATTCGATGTTCATGATTTTCAAGAAATTTTGCCATTTTTATTACTAGTCGTATTAGCCGATATAAATAAGCATCCATACGCCAATAATTTCAAAATAGCAAACTTCCATGTACTTTATATCGCATATTGACTTCAGTTCTATCAATATTAGTATAAACCAAAAAGAAGAAATGACTTAACAGTATTAGATTAAGTAGAAAAGGTTTAGTTCCGAGCACAATGATAGTAGCGCAGTATCATTATTGCCGTGAAAGTACTATAGTGATGGTACTACATCACACATAACGATCCATCAGCCTAGGCTACTATTTCATTCGGAAATGTGCTGCAGCAGATACATAATTACGTGCTCGGTCCCCTCCATTTCATTGCTTACACCAACGATATGAATAATGTCCTGAGCCATTGTAGTTCCTACCAATATGCGGACGATACCTGTCTTCTCATTGCAGATTACGACATTAACATCGCACTATCTAAACTGCAATCTGATTTTGATAAAATTAACATGTGGTGTCACGACAATAATCTTGTCTTGAATGCTAATAAGACAAAACTAATGCACATTCGTTCTCCATATGCTAAAGTGGTATCTAATGTGAATGGAAGACTAGTGGCTCATGATCATGTGTGTCTACACAAAAATAGTAGTGTTTGTGTTTGCCCTACTATTGAGAGTGTGGATACACATACTTATTTAGGTTTAGTCATCGATAATAAATTTAATTGGCTACCCCATGTTGCAAGAGTGTGTGATAAACTTAGAACGTTCCTAGCTAACTTATATATAATTAAAGATAGAATACCTTTTAAGGTTAAATTGATGCTTTATAATGCCCTTGCTGACTCAGTAATTGGATACGGTTTAACTAGCTACGGTAGAACATTTAAGTCATATTTAGATACTATTTTAAATTTACAAATTAAAATCTTAAAGCAAATCGTCTCACCTAGTATAAGAGAAAGATGCAGGGGAGACGTTTTTGAATTATTCAAACATTGCAAAGTACTTCCGATTCATACTAAAGTCACTTATAGCTTAATCAAGGAACAATTTTTTAATACAAGTTTACAAAACCAAATATCTCACAATATCCAAACTAGGCAAAAATCGAAAGGAATATTACTCACTAATAAGGCCATAAATACTTACGGAGAAAGAACCACCCTGTACATTGTTCCTAGATTACTCAATAAGTTAGATAAAACATTTAAAAGTAGCATTACTAAAAATAACATAAAGTATAAATTAAAAATCCATTTTCTCAACAACCTGTAGTTCGTGCATTGTAAAACCTGTTTCTTGCTTATACCCCCATTAGTTGAATTGTGCGCGGATGACAACAGCTTATATTATTTGTTCACCCTCTTTACAGAAAATGTAGTAGTACTTGTAACAGGACTGTGTTCATTTGTCTTAAATGTATGGTTACGTAAATTAAACAGTATCAAATTATTATAATTATTATTTTCTTCTTATCTTCCAATTATGCAGAATGTAAACAGCCCAGACAAACCTCTGTGGTTTAAGGACTGTTTTATGTTAATAAATGTAAATGTTTTAGAAAATAAATAAATTAAAAAAAAAAAAAAAAACGTATATTATATTGCTGTCAAGTTTCTTTCCGGCAATCAAAACTGGTAGTTATACCGATAAAGTCTAACTTGATGTATCGTTCAGTGTACTTTGGTTGTTCCCGCTCCATAGAGCTTTATAAAATTTACGATGGCCCTTCATCGCTGCGTTCGAAACTGTACCTTAAACATAGCACGAACCGCAACGCTCGAAGCGAATTTTTGCAAAAGTAACTTTAAGCGGCAATAACAAATACACGTGTCAGTATGTATAAGGCCATAAAGAAACGTTCTAAGTCGTATTCGCTTCAAGTGTCGCGCGTAGCCGAGATTGCAATAACTCGCGATAATGCTTTTTTTTCTTATTTGAGAAGACGGGAAAGCCTTCTGACGTCTTCTGCAATCTTGAAACTCCAAAATCCTGGCACAAAACCTGCAATTCAAATGCAAAGGAAGAAAAAAATACATTCTAAAGTGTAATGCCCACACCTTGATCCCCCGCAGTCCGAGTATTCGTCTTGTGTGTGCGAAGTATCCGTCTCAATGTCTGATAAGTGCGGGTATAGACTAGTTGGCTGTTGGAGCACTGCGCCGTTAGTGTGGCCCTCCTTTTTAGAATTGTTCACCTTTATTCTTTTAACGTCATCTAGTACTGATAGTACCACTGGTGAGTCTTGTGAACCTGGAAGGAAATAAATATGAAATATTACTTTTTATTCTACGTATTTCACATCTTTGGATTTCAAATGAATCACGAGAATGATAGAGAAGCTTTCTCGTTCGGTTCAAGTGGCATATGAAACATTGCTTTAAGACATTAAAATAATTTACTAAGCATGGTCTAAAGAATTGCCCAAGCCAGCTCAATCCTAGTTGCGTTTAACTAAAATGAAATTTCGAACTAAAATAAAATAAAATTTAAAGTTATCAATAAAATAGGCTTTGTCTAAAAAATGGGTGTGGCTGTGTCATGGACACGGCCGTATGTTGTACGTGAATATGTTATATGCACTAAAAATATTTCAAAATGGCAGCGCTTCCCCGTCCTCCGCACGCGATGTTCAATAGCCCTTTCTTAGCGTAATAAATTATTTGATCCTTCATCTATCCAGTGGTGTGATTGAATTTTGGATGTAGGGCATATATTCGAAACTACAACGCCAAACTGTATCCCCCGATTTTGTTATCATTAGATTGTTTGGATTGCCCCCATGGAATGGTAGCAAATTTAAAGATGAATTCACGGCAAAATAAAGTTTTATACCTATTGCCTAGTCGCTAGTGGATGGGTGGAAGAACATTTCACCGAGCTAATGTAACCTAGGCCGTGTGGTTTCCGGCAGACTAGAATAGAGTCACTCCGTCTCTTCCTGTGGATGTCGTACAAGGCGACTAAGGTAAATACATTATCAAACATCGATTAGGCCTCCCCAACCCGTCTGGCCAGCGTGGGGAGTGTAGGCCAATCCTCCTTCCGTCTGAGATGGACGAGAGAGAGTCGTGCTCCTGTAGTGGAGACTAAAATGACCTGATGATGAATGTAACCTCTGGACAGTTTCGGTAGAAATTTTGTAGAAATACAAGTATTTTGCAGGTAGATAAGTAGACCCAGCGATCCCACTATGTATATTCAAGTTTATGACTACCCTATAAACATTAGGGTCTATGTTAAATACCTATGTCCTATTTATAATAATATATCGATAAACGTACTTATACGACAGTGGTTTTAAACTTCGTACTTAAAATTATTACCAGCGGAAATTCATGACATATTTGTCTTTATTAACACTAGTTTTTCTAGTTTTAAAACGTGACTACAAACCTGCAAAACAGTGCAAATATATTTGAGCAACACAAATTTAAAGCGGTTAATGGCCTAAGTATTGCGCACTAAATCCAGAACATACTGTACATACTACATAGATAGACACTGAAATAGATATTTGGTCGTTTTTATTGGTTACTAGCGATCTACCCCGGTATGCACGGGTATAGCTTCTAAGAGAGATAGATGCGTCACAAGCCGAACGCTTAGACCGAATCGTGCCTCTCTAACGCTTGCACGCTCGGCTGTGGCGGAACGTGACAATGAGTCATGCTTATTCGTGCGTGCAGCCGCGTTCATCGATTTATAACACATTATCATATCAAAAGCAAACCACAAAAACGTTGGCTGCATTCCTGTGTATCAAAATAATGACAAATCATTACGTCGTAAACGAATCGGATCTAGGAATATGGTTTTGAGGTGATAACCTCTTATAAATAGATGCACGCACGAAAAAGCATGACTCATTGTCAGGTTTCGGCTGAGTCAAGCGTGGAAGCGAGAGCGCGGTTCAAGTAACGCATCTATATCTCTTCCACTACATCGGCCGATGTTTTTTTATGACGTTATCACGTAAAATTATCGTCCGTAAATCGACTTTACAGACAACCAATTCTTTTTTCAATTCTATTTCACATCCTGGTATGATTCATAAAAAAGAACCATTTGAGGACAAAAAATGCGATTTCACCATATTGACATCGTCGAGGGGTTTTACCTAGAATTGAGGAAAAAGAGAGTATTGCCGTTCAGTGATTATGTAAATGCATTCACACGCAACGATCTAACTGAATAGAGGAAATCGATGGCGTCAATAATCATTATGTTGTCAGTTTAGTTCTAAAGCATCACTTAAGTTTTAGGAGAAATCGTTCAACTTTCAGACAAATCTCTCTATATTAAAGAGGGAATTGTCTGATTGATCAACTCAGAACCGAAATAGAAGCATGAAATTTCGCAAGATTTGTTAAATTTTGAAGGGATTTTTGGAGATTCATGAGGGTAGGTGGCTCACCACGAACTTTAGAGTCAAAGCCTCACCTGCACCTATCTATCTAGAAATAAAACACCAAAAAGAAATAGCTCTGAGTACTGATTACAGCATAGAGAATAGAAGAACAAGAAATACAAGATTAAAAATCCGATCTGAACCATATCGGATTTAGTAATGAAAGTCTGACGTCAATTCGTATTTTTACTAATAGATTTTGTTGTGTAGCTACATCTACAACAAAACAAATCATATTACTTATTTTTTGTGTCATTTAGACAATAAGATACCATGCCGAATTTAGCCGACCGAATCAAAGTAAATATGAAAAAAATTCCGAAGTTGTGGTGAGTGTTGGGGATGTATGTGGCTCACTACGATCATTAGAGCCAAAGCCAACCTCACATGCACGTGGTGGAGTTTGCTGACTAGCGAAAACGACAAAAGAGAGCCGTACCCTACGGCGTGCTTTTAAGAAGTACCTCCACCTCACAGAATACCGCTTCGAAATGAATTTTCATTAAATAATTTCCTACGCTTTATTCGCCGTTTTACTCGAGATGCGAGATCGTTCACGATATCATGCTGTGGTTTCGTGGCATTGTGGTCGACATCTTCACGACAGGAAAACTTGTGAAAACGTACGGAGCACGCGTCGACCTTCAGTGTTCTATTGCATATTATTATATTGAAATTCCAGTTTCGCTGACTTGATGGTGCACAGATCTAAAGTGCAGTAGATACAGATTGCTCATTACGAACGTCAATTTTTGTTCACTATTTTGATGACGTTACACGCGTCGATAGTGCTTATTGGAACGTGACTGAAAAATTACTAATGAGGATAGTGCAATACAACTTCTCAATGTTCATTAATAAAAATTCATATCAATGGGATGTACCGATCTAGTCAACGGCACGCAAATGCTGGGAAAAAGTTGGAATACGACAACGAAATTTTGGTGGCATGCTAGTATTGATTGTGGTATCTATTCTACTCTAAGTCTATGGAAGCAACTATGCATTAATAACAGTGTTTATTATACGGGCAGGTACATGTGTATATAAAAATTTGCATTTTAGATTTACCCATGGACAAAACTCACTTGAAGAGAACAGAACACATGCGGGTGATCAAATCATACTTATTTTAATCTTTATGATTATGAGCTTGAATTGTAAACAAATTGCTTCTAAAAAGTGTAAGATAACAAAAAATTAATTAATTAAAATGAAGATCTACATATATATTTCTAAGAAATATTTCACTTTGTTGACACGATCCGCTAAACGTAAATATACATTTCATAGGAATTAGCTCATTAAATGTTAAGGGGACTTTGGCACCTTAATATTTTATACAAAGGGAAAATAACCTTTAACCCTTGTGGTTCATATGGACTACTGTGCCCAAGCGTCATTTTCCCAAATGGTCAATTTATAAAATTAACTTCCCAAAAAGACAACTTCCCAAAATCACATCAATCATATCGGTTTAAAATCCTTTTGAAAATCTATCCTATGTAAAAAAAACTATTCAGAATACAAGGGCCAACGGGTCGAAGACTTGACTAGCCAATAGGCGGTTGGAATAGATTTTTGTAGACGAGTATCATCATCATCAGGTCATTTTAGTCTCCACTACAGGAGCACGACCCTCTCTCGTCCGTCACTGATAGGAAGATTTGGCCTACACTCCCCACGCTGGCCAGACGGGTTGGAGTGACCTGATCGATGATTTATAACGTATTTCCCTTAGTCGCCTTGTACGACATCCACGGGAAGAGACGGAGTGATTCTATTCTATTCTGCCGGAAACCACACGGCCAACGACTGAGATTATACGAGTATAATCTCAGTTAATAGAATAAAGACCACAACAAAAAAGATATTTTATTATTGCGGACATCCCGAAGTACCAAATCTGATGCCCACGCCGAACTTGTTAATCCTTAATTAAATAAACTGAAACGAGTTTCAACTGTACTTCTCTGGTTAGAAGAGGACAATATAAGATTGTTGTAAGTAGGTGAGATGTAGTACTATATAGAAATATCAGAACAATTTTCCGACATGCGGTGAGTATCCCAACAATTCTCTTGAACATAATTTTAACAAAAAAAAAAAACCGACTCCATACATTACTTTACATTACGAAAAAAAAAGATACAGGCTGATGATGATGGTGAAAAAAATATGGGACCAATCTGGAAGTATACTCTTTGAAATAAAAAAAGGTTTTCTTCAAATCGGTTTACAAATGACGGAGTAGTGAAGTAACAAACATTAAAAAAAAAAATACAGCCTAATTGAGAACCTCCTCCTTTTTTGGAGTCGGTTAAAAAGCAACCCATTTATTTTTACCGATTGGTATTGCAATTACTGCATTATCAGATGGTCTTTTCGTTTCTACCAAATTTCTAACAAACGACTTCGCAACGTGACAAATAAGAACGCACTTCACATTCGTTTGTTCTGAAGTACATAACTTATTACAAGTAATTCAGGAACGACAGTATCTTGAAGAGATTTTGACATAACCCAGGGGCCGGGAGAGAGATGGAGAAATTAATGACACGGAGTTTGGATTTCCAGGATCCAGGGTCGTGGAACCATTAATAAACATCGGACGCGCAGCATGCGCCACCATAGCGAAATTTTTTTTATTTTTATTTTTTCCTTTTCTAAATCCCGAATTTACATTACAGTTACTTTTTGATGCTCTACACGAATTCGAAAAAAGTCAGAATTTCGAAATTTTGAGTTTCATGGCAACGGACTTACAGACAGAACGACTTTTTTTTTTCGGAAAACCAAGGTCACTTTACATTTACTTTTTGATATAATTTCAGATGCTCGTTTTATTACTACCCAAAAAAAGCTGTAAAAATAATAATAACAATATAATACTTACTTCGCCTCTTTACGGGTTGTGATCCAATAACCTTATCACGACTATCCACTTCCTTATCAACTAATTCCTTGTCCTTATTGCCATCCAAAGTTTTGAGTACATTAGCTACTATTTCGGGTTTCTTAGCCGCGATGGACAGGCTCGTAGTGCTGCCCATGAGAGGGACTTTCTCCGATGGATAATGCTCATTGTCATCATCGGAATCGCTATTGTGGTCCTCTGGTTTTTGGGGATTGGGCTGAAAAGAATTATAAACATTATGAGAGATGTTCACGGTAAAAACCAACTTCGGTACCAAGGGCCCTACTGTCTAAGCTGAAGCTGAATCCGATCGAACGTTTTCATTCCAAAAATAGGTCATGTCCCATGACCTATTTTTGGAATGAAAACGATCGAAACAGATGGTGACGAGCCCGGTGGCCGTATGGCTAGCAATGGCCACTTTGACTCCGAGGTCGCGGGTTCGATACCCGTACTTAACAAATATGTGTGTGCATGAACATGTTTGTTTGTCTTGTACTGGGAGTTTTCTATGTATTATATGTATTTAGAAAAACAAATGTATTGTAAGTACATATATCAAATATCTAGAACCCATAAGTACAAGCATTGCTTAGTTTGGGCAGTTTGGGGCTAGATAATTTGTCCAGGCATATTTATTTTTCCAGGAATGGCGCAGGCACAGGCGCTGTGTAATTTGTCCAGGAATATTTATTTATTTTAGTCGGTACAGCTCTAGGGTTTCTATCAGCAAAGCTTAACATAATTACCATCAATCTAAGCTGAAGTTTGACTTTTGCAATCAAAAAAACCGATGACAATCGGCTTGAGCTTCGGCGATAAGGGTCGAAATTCGGTTCAATATTCTGTCAAATCGATTTTCCGGTTACTGAAGCCCGGCCAAGACAAGATGACGTAATATTGCATAACCGTTTTATTTAGTGAATCGCTTAAAACAATTAGACTAGATTTAAAATTTGATAGAGCCCGGTGATCGATAGGCTAAGCAAAGGTGGGTCGAAATTAGGTTCAGTATTCTGTCAAATCCATTTTGTTACTGAAGCCCAACAAGACTTTGAAAGCTGACGTAATATTGCATAACCTTTAGTCAACCGCTTAAAACAATTAGGCTAGATTTTAAATTTGATAGAATCCGGTGATCGATGGGCTAAGCAAAGGGTCACGGGTCACGGGGTTCAATCAATCAGTTAAATGTCTGTTGTTGTTGTTGAGTGAGTTGGTGGGATTATGGATAATTAAATACCTACATGCGGAAAAAAATACATTCTAATAATAATGTTTATATCAGATATGCACTAACATGTCTGTTTATCTTAGCCTGGGTGTTTTTATGTAGTTTACACTTTGTTCTCTGTAAGTTACACTTATATGATGAATTAATGCAAAAAACCTTATTATTTATCAGTTATTAGGTATGTGGTGATCGGTCTCGGCTTCGAATGGGTTTTCCCCAAATGTTCGTAATTTAAACCTCCCCAATAAGTAATAATACCTAAGTAATTGTTTTGGTTAAAACTGTGTGAAATTCCGTAGTTCCTGAGATTAGTACGATTAAACGGAAACCTACTTTAATTTAATTAACGGAATAGTTTTTTTTTTTTTGGTATTAGATTTGCAATCGGTCGTGAGACCATAAGCGAGTTTGTTTTGGTGGGGTGGCCAGTGACGCCCCTACCAATCAAATAAGGTGGTCCATTAGTGATGATTTATTTGTTGCATTTTATCCGGGAATACTCATATATGTATCTCATAGAAAAAAAATGGGGTGTGGCTGTGTCATTGTCACGGCCGTGTGTTGTACGTGAATACGTTATATGCACTAAAATTATCTCACAATGGCAGCGCTTCCCCCTCCCCCGCACGCAATGTTCCATATTCCTTACTTAGCGTAATAAATTCTTTCATCTGTCCAGTGGTAAGATTGAATTTTGGAAGGAGATGATAGATATGTAGCTGCAACACCAAACAGTATCCCCCGATTTTGTTATCATTCGTTTTTAAAATTGCCTCCCTACGTAAGCAATTTTAAAGACATAGTCACGTCAAAAACATAAGTATGGTGTCAAAGAACTATAACTTTGAGCATGACAATATATTGTGAAATCAGACATACATACATAGATTACAACATTTACACCGCGAGAAAAATATGTTTTCCATATAGACGAGCGTAGGCGAATGCTTATTACCTAATAGTTAGTTCATGTAGGTGGTTTAGAGAAAAAATTATCACTTAGAGCGAAGCCCATCGATTTCTAATGTTGCAACATTAAGATCAAATAATTTAGCATATAGGGACTGCTGGCAACGAAAGTATATGAACACAATCGAATTTTCAGTAAGTAAAAACAAAGACGTAAACAACAATGCAATAAGGGCTACGCGGATTGGAACTCTTTCTTGAAGTGTTTGGGGTGTACGAGTATCTCTCAAAACATCAACCAAAGACAACCTCAAACGAGGTTCTGGCGAAAAGAGAGGAAGGCTTAGCGTATTTTTTAAGCTGCCCAACTGGAGATGTACCTACACCTCACAGAATACCGCAGCCAAATAGCAATTCCCTTGAGGTTTGTTTTGTTCCTGCGAGTGAGTGAGGTCATCAGAAAGAAAGAAAGGAAGGAGTATAGGCTGGCAACGGATAGGGGATCCCTTGGTGTTGCTAATGTCCATGGGCGGTAATGCTTGCTTTCCATTAGGTGAACCACACGCTCGTTTCTCTGGGCTCGGAACATCTGGGCTACGAATTCACTGATCAAGAATTTACAATATCTAGACTAAAACTTCTTAAATCAAACCATTTCATATACACTACTGCAATAAGGAGCACGTACGACAATGCTACTTGTACTGCATGTAAGACCAAAATAACCCGAGAAAGGGTGAGATCGTCAGTCCCGTCTAAATAAAGACCGTACAATTTCTGTGAGGCAGAGATCTTCGTCGGTATTAGATAGAAAGAAAATATGTTTATTAACATCACAATATGAGACAACAATTGAAACAATACACAATAACATACTTATAACATTTCAAACGCAATGTACATAATTTTGTATTTATTATGTGACCTAATTTTGTATTGAAGAACGATATTTTTGTATTGAGACTGAAATATTGTTTGAAAAGACATTTGCTATCTACTCTGACTTGACTCCGTGACTTGTATAATCGTGATGTTAATGTGGCCATTGGCGTATTTGAAAGATTCCGAACTTTGGCCCGATTATTCGGACATTAGGAGTAGGCTCCGTGTCATCTTGAGACGAAGACTTAAGTCATTTTTAATAGTAATGATTATTTCTCCCCCTTTCTGCTTGATAACACTTAATGAACCCTTTTTCTATACTAATACATATTATAAAGCTAAAGAGTTTGTTTTTTTGGTTGAACGCGCTAATCTCAGGAACTACTCATTCGAATTGAAAAATTCTTTATAGACTATTTTTCGAGGAAGGCTATAGGCTATATAACATCACGCTACCACCAATAAGAGTGGAACACCAATGAAAAATGTTGCAAAAATTGGGAGTATAATATTCCTTTTGAGAGCTTCCGTTGCGGGCGCTGCGTAAACGGTTCAAGATACGCAACATATATACGAGTATATACGACGCAATTATTCATCTTAAAAAGTTCTAAAAAAGTCCGTGACAGCATATGTCTATCTTTTAAGATTGGCTCACTATAACCTTTCAAACGGTAACCTTACGCTTTACTCTCAACGCTCTGTCACATGTAGGCGAAGTTGCGCGAGTCAGCTAATAAATAGATATTTACCTTATAATGGAACCTGTTCTGCAGCATCTCCATCTCTTTCTCTCTCTCTTGTTTAAACTTGTTTGCAATGGTGGACTCACTAATCGTCTGCTCCTTACTGAATAGGGCCACCAGCTTGTCCTTGATACCACCTCCTAGCGAACTTTGACTTATATTATCCTCTGCTATTGCTTCTTTGGAATTCGTTCTGGACTGACTTGTGGTAGCTTTTGGAGTTGATTTTGTGATTTGTGGTGATTTTGAGGCTTTATCTGAAAGAACATACGAAAATGTAAATAATGTCTGAATCTTTAAAGAACATATTTTTTGAATCTTTAAGGTGATTGATCCCAGTAGCTTGCATATTCGAGTAGATTATGTTTGGAAAAATCTTTCATTAAGCTACTAGGCTCAATCACCTTATCAAACATATTATTTAGTGCCAACTGTTTATGTCAGAAATATATATGATAAAAGTACTGTAGAGGAGCGATACGTATGAAAGTATCGATAAGTAACATTTCAGTCTAGGAAACGTTTATTTATATTAGTATGTAAGTCACGAGAAAATTTTGTTAGTATCAGTAGGTATATTTTTTATTGTATACTGCTGGGGCGGGTCGCTAGTCCCAGCTTCGCTCGGGTGCAAGTAGGGTTGCCAACCATACTGTTAAAAACAGTATTATACTGTTTTCTATGCTTTAATACTGTTGAAAAAAATTTCATTTGACCATAGCACTGTTTATTGTACTGCTCCGCATGCACTGGGCCTTACTATACTGTTTGTTTTGCTACGCAGCTTTTAATATACTGTTTTTCTTGTAAATAAAAGTTGGCAACCCTAGGTGCAAGGTGCGTCTCTACTATAATATGCACGTATTATACATATAAACTTTTCTCTTGAATCACTCTGTCTTGAAAACCGCATTACAATCCTTTGCGTAGTTTACAGACAGTATGAAGCGATTTGTTTTATACTTTTTAGAGAAGTGTAGTGTAGTCACTTGTAGTCACATTCTACTCCTGCCTATACTATTAAATGAAATCCATCAACTACTCTACTCCAATCCAAAAACGTTCAATTGATAAGTTTCATAGCAAAACTATCACAATAATTAAGTAATTATTAAAAAGTTAAATCATGTTGAAACCTCCAAACGAGCGCGCTGATCACATTGGAACGTCACAACTTGGATGCGTGTGGTACGCATATTCGCCAAATTTATAAATTTTACGCAAGTGGTGAAGAAGTCTCAATTTCCTACAACGTCACACGCGCTGAGAATTTTTCGACTGGGATTTTAAAATTTCATTTTCAATTTGACATAACTTTTTATCCCGAAGAAATTGTAATCTACATATTATATACGTGAAGCAAAAACTTTGCCCTCCGGATCGGTAGTACCATTGACTAGTACCATTGATGGCACAAGTGACACAACTTTGTATCTCTAGTACCATTAAAGAAAAGTCAAGATATTCCCCGTGATAACTGTTGGAACTAATGACACAATTTTGTATCTCTAGTACCATTAAAGAAAACTAAAGATATTCCCCGTGATCAGGATGGTTTTGGGATGTATTCAGGATGGTTTTAGGATGTATTCAGGATGGTTTTGGGATGTGTTTAGGATTGTTTTAGGATGTGTTAAGGATTGTTTTGGGATGTGTTAAGGATGGTTTTGGGATGTGTTAAGGATTGTTTTGGGATGTGTTAAGGATTGTTTTGGGATGTATCAAGGATGGTTTTGGGATGTGTTAAGGATGGTTTTGGGATGTGTTAAGGATGGTTTTGGGATGTGTTAAGGATGGTTTTGGGATGTGTTAAGGATTGTTTTGGGATGTGTTAAGGATTGTTTTGGGATGTATCAAGGATGGTTTTGGGATGTGTTAAGGATGGTTTTGGGATGTGTTAAGTATAAAAAAATGACTAACAAAGAGGTTTTAAGTACCTATGTGATTATACATATTGTATATCACTATCACAACCTGGCCACTTGAGCTGGGGGTGAGAAAACAAATGAATAGCAACCCGAGGCGTTCTATGGCGTCAAGCGAGTTGAAACTATTTTGCGCCCGCGGGTTTAAGCGGGGGAGCGGGAGAGGAAACTCCTTTCAGTTGCGAGAGTGTCAATTTCGTATGTAAGTACTATTAGTTATTCTGTGGTATTTTTATTTTGTGGTGTAGGGGGCTCAATATCATCTTTAGAGACAAGACAAACCAACTTTACCTGCACGTGGTACACCCTAAAAATAACAAGAAGGCAAGGTTAGTGAGAAGTAGGCCATGACGATAGCCCGTCTGGAAAAGTACCTCTACAGCAACCAAATAAGAATCCCTGGTGAATGGTAGTTTTCTGCAAGTTAGTGAGGTTACCAGGATGCTCCTGAGGAGCGCCAGCGACCGGGGTGGTAACACACAAGTAGCATTTGTTGCGCGCGTTTATACACACATCAAGTAGGCCATATGCTTGTTTGCCACCCGACGTAAAATAAAAAAAAATGTGACTGATTCACGAAATGCGACTAGTTTACGTTTCACAACTAGTTACCAAACAGCGAAAAAAATTTCTTCACTGGTTACGTAAGTTACGTGGAAAAAGGGATTTCAAGTAGCCAGTACTTGGCATATCAGTCAGTACAATACCTACAGTATTTATAATACTTTTCTTTGTCTATACTTCGCGTGTGTTTAGTTGTAAGTACATAGTTTAAATAGTTGTTTACATGTTTACATAGTTTTTAGTTGATCGCAAATTAGTGTCACTAGTACCATTGATGGTACTAGCGATACAAAGTTGTGTCACTTGTACCATCAATGGTACTAGTCATTGGTACTACTGATCCAAAGGGAAACTTTGTACGCCTTTTTACGAAAATTGCGCGGACGGAGGAGTATGACATTTCCCACACTTATAGTTTATATAGAGAAGGAGTAAGGAATGCTAATATTTTTTAAAAATTCTGCATAAAGAACATTGCACACACTACCACGTATGAGACTTTTGTTTATTGTTAAAGTCAAAATTTAAATAATTGTGGTCGAATTTGAGCTGGGCAACCACTACTAATTATACTTTTGTTTATGAAACCTATTTGTAATTTTTCATTTAAGACATTCATTACAAAACAAATCAAATATGCCATTGCCTATACCTCTCATTGTAGAGGTAACTTCAATTGTGTGTATTTATCGCACGTTTTTAGTCATGTATTTATTTTTCTAATAGTACGCACTTGTTCAAAAGGCAGCTAACTACGTGTCATTTTTGTATTACCAATATCCTATTGACTATTTCTTTACCAATGTTATGAACGAGCATAATAGATGTACAAAACGGTGTGACCTCTACTATGACGTCATAGACTGCTTTACATGGCAACATAAAAGATGAAATATTGTACAAATACAAAGCACATCCATAATATTATAACAACAACTACAAATCATCGGCTCAATATTTTTTTTATGTGAGGGGGGGGGGGGCAAACGAGCATATGAGTGGATGGAAAGCAATCATCACCGCACATGGAGATCAGTAACACCAAGGGATTCCCTACCCGTTGCCAGCCTATACTCGTTCCTTTCTTTCTGGAATTGCAGGGGGCACCACGTGCACGCGAGGTTAGCTTTGATGCAAAGATGTTGATGAGCCACTTACCACCCAAATATATCCCAACCCACTTACCCCCCAGATATAATCCTTTATTAAATATTCTATTGTTGTCTGGAAAAGAACCCTATTAGGATAAATCCACAATTATACCAAGGTGGACTTATCCCATATAGGGATCTTTTCCATAGAACCCTAAACAATGTATAACGCCATTTTTATTGTATAATGCTGTCTGAATGGTATAAATGGTGACTCTACCAGAGGACGTGACTGTTCTTTCAATCTATAATAGTGTATCCACACATACCCGCCGGCACTCGCGGCTTTACGCGGTTCGCGCGGTAAGCTAGCGCCAAAGCAGTCTGCATTTCGGCGGCAATGTCGGCGGCAAAGCCGGCGGCATATGTGGATGCACCATAAGGGTTAGATTAAATACAAAGTGGTTCAACGGAGAACCAAAGTGGTCGACATAGCTCTCAGAATCGGCAAGCTGAAGTGGGCTGGCCACATCTGCCGAGTCTGCGATGGCAGATGAAAGGAAAATCCTAGCGTGGAGGCCACGTATGGGGGCGACGAAGCGTAGGACGCACCTAGAGAGGTATACCGACATCTAGAGAGATATACCGACGACTTCATAAAAGTGGCTGGTAACGGTTGGATGCGGAAAGCGAAGGATCGCCTAAGATGGAAAGCATTGGGAAAGGCCTATATCCAGCAGTGGGTATATACAGGCTGATAATGAAGAAATACATAATGACAAATTTTGTACATATTTGTTAGCCTGGAGCGACCTCGTTGGAACATCTGTTGTGCGTCCTAGATTTATCTAACAATGCGATTAAATGGCTTTATGTGCGGCCGATCGACCTGAAAGACGGGTGTGGCGTAGTATGTCTGGCCATAAAGGGTCATACACATTGAATCTGTTAATGGAATCAATGATTGAAACTGCCTGTCAATACGCTATCAATAAATATAAACGTTTGATAACGCACGTCGGTATTGAGAATTTCTGGAATAGCTATGTTTCAGAAATTCCGATGATGGCTTAGTATTTTCTATGTATTAATCGATTTAGAAGTATTGTTTTTTAGGTTAAAATAAATGATTATCAATGTACAATTGCGGTTTCAGAAGAAGAAGAAGTAAGTTGAGATTTTCTCAGGAGACTACAACATGGGATTCTTCAAAAAGGGGCATGAAGAGGTTAGGTTTTATTATGTCATGTTGAGTTATGCCAACCTCACCTGCACGTGTTGCACCCTGCCGTTACGTAAACGAGGCTCTGACCAAAGGTAACATGTTAAGCCCGACTGAGAAACTACCTGCACCTCACACAATACCGCAGCCAAATAACAATAGACTTGAGGATTGTTGTGTGCCAGGGAGGTCACTGGGTGTAAGGAGATGCTGTCTTTGCAGAGGCGGTGCCAACGCACGAGTAATACCGTTTGTGTTTATAGGCTGAGGCAATCGCTTTACGTCGGGCAGGCGGTATGCTTGTGAGTATAAAAAAAGTTAAAAATCGTATAGCTTGCAAAAAGTAGAAGCTCTATACTAAACTTAAAATTGATTCACACATTAAGATTTGAAAACTTACAGCCTGTCGCAATTTTTGTGGACCTGGTTATAAAATATAGGTTCTATTTACATTAAAGTTTAATTTTATATACACAAACCGTTAAAAAATATGTAACACATCAAGGTGAAAAGTTCCTCAAAATCCGTCATGTTTAGGAGTTAGCGAAAAAACAGAGAGGCAGACGCGGAAAACACCTTTGATTTATGTAGAATGGAGAAATATTTCGGGACGAGGAGCCGACCTGTGTATTAACAGCGGCGACCACCAAAAAGGCAATGAACAGTGAAGTCCATTGCGGGGTAAAACTACGGCTGCCTTGGAACTCACAACGAATTTAATCATAAGAAATTAATATACTAATAGGATGGAGAAATAGTTTAAATTGAGATATGAATGTTTCTAAATATATTACAAAGAAGATAATCGCGAATAAGTTCCCAACATCACGTGCTATAAAAGATCTATGTGACTATACCGCGATTTCGTATATACACATACGATTGATAATTGCGAAAACAAAGTAATTGCAATTGCATTGTTCTCACTATACATTGTTCTAAACAAGTTGACACTTAACTAGGTTTAACCTCTTACAAAATCTCGATAACGTTTTTATTTTTTTCCTAAAAAAAAAAACAAAATAACTTACAATAAACTTTTTGTATCGCGGTCCAACGCCACTGTCGAATTGGTATTTTTATCACAAAAATCCAAAGAAGTGACACAAAAAATGTTCACGATCACTGACCACAAAGCTCACGATTCTTACATAAAAAAAATTAAAATATTCCAAATTTAAAATATCGGTGTGTTCAGTTGCGCGTGCGCAATGTCGAATGGCGCCGGTTGTGTTTGCAAACCGTAGGACCACCTCCACTCTCGAAGTCTCAATAATGATCGACGCTTCCGAATCCCACGGCGCGGGGTCAGCGGTTGCCAACCTTTTGAGGATGTGTCACGCGCCAGTGGATCCGTTTCGTGAATGCGTCGCGTCAGCTGTTCATTTTCAACGGTTGAGTGACGACTTCGTAATTAATTACCTTTAAAATCGTTGTTTAATAGGCTGGGAACAATCTATATGCCTTAATTTGGACTGCGATTAACTGTAATTACGTTATGGACATTTTTTATACCTAATTGGAAAAATAATGGTCGTTAACAATCAAAATAGTTCAGGAAAAATTCAATATAATAAAAAAAAAAACCTAATGATAAATTAGTACTAATGTTTCCTGAAACAAAGTCAGGTGTCGGACGTTGCACACCGTGTGGCGAAGCTCAAGTGGCAGTGGGCCGGACACATAGCCAGAAAGTCGGACTCGTGGTGTAAAACCCTTCTGGAATGGAGGCCATGGCAATACAAAAGACCTGTCGGGAGGCCACAGATGCGATGGAAAGACGACATCGTAAAGCTGGTGGGCATCAACTGGATCAAAGTGGCCCAAAACAGAAAGAGATGGAGGAGGTTGAAGGAGGCCTATACCAATATGGTAGAGAGTGGGCTAAGATGATGATGTAATTATGTTTATTGAAAGTGGCTTGAAACTTTCTGCAAGGTTTATCTTTCTTATCTTCATACCCAATTTTGACAATTTGTTTCAACCAAAATTAAAAAAAACAGCACAAACTACTACGCAATTAAAACCATTAGAAGACAGAAAATGCTTACTTTTCAAATATAGGACAGATTTGTTTATTTAATCTTTATTATGAACAAATTAAGATTACAAAAGGCGGGGTTAATGCTAAGAACATTCTCTACCAGTAAACCTTTGGGAAAAGCAAACATATACCAATGCCGCTTATAAAATAATACCACACCCCGGCCACTACATACAAATGACACATCGTTCACTACTACATAAACAATGAAGTCTGTACAAAGCGAAAATGAGCGTGTGTGCGTGTGGCGCCATACAAACTGTTCCAGATTTGCCTCATTTGTCTCAGAGGGGAGGTGAGGTCGACACTAGAACGGTAAAGAGTGGCCATACTGTGCGTAGTACTATTACATATACTGTGATAATACTAAGAAACAACTTCCTAATCAGGAAAAGAAAAAATAGGACTATGACGAGTTGAACATTAAAACGGTGGTCTTATACCCTGGCTAATAAAAACTGGTTGAGTCATAAAATTTCCATTACGCATTAGCAACTTCGATATAACATAAACTTAAAGGGCTAAAACCTTACAAGTAGAGTGAAGGTTGACGACTTCTGCCCAGCCTTGCTGGCCGGTGATGTCGCTTTACTTAATTTCGGCAAAGTAGTGACCGCTTGCCCTTGCCCGCATATTAGGCCATGTCAATAGTATAGCGGAGCGGAGACGCATTGTACATTTTGAGTATTTTGTGTTTTGACTGTTTTACGTGTTGAACACTATGCGTCGCGACGACTTCCACACAGTTATATATCTCCAAATTGCAGGGATAGGAATGGGTAATGAATAATTTAATTTAAAATGAAATTCTTAGTAAATACTTACATAGAAAATTAGACAAACATTTGAATTTTTGATATAAGTTTGATGGTCTACAGTTTTAAAATAAAGCACTGGAATATGGAGAAATAGGCAAAATGGTCACTTGCTATTGATGATAATGCACACAGAATGTAAAATTTGACTGTTTAAATTATAAATTAATTTTTAATTTGTATATTTTTTTATAATGATAAATTTTATTAAGTATTAAAATTCAATATAGGGCATCTTCGAATTCAATGATTGGTTTAACTGCAAATCAGCTTCGTGTAACGCGTACGCGTACGTAACGTGTAACTTATGCTGAGTATTTACCCAACATATTTACTTAGACACACCAACTAATGTTATTAACACTTTTCGATAAATCGACCGGTGTCATACTATTAATGTCCAAATGTCAAATTTATCACATTGGCAATTACGCTTTATATAGTAAATTTAAAGTCGTTGCGCTCGTACAATGTGTTCACGCCCTTAATATTATTTGCTTTTACGTACACTGGTGATGATATGATGATGGCTACCATATTATGACAAGGTCGTTTAAAATATTTTTGTCACTTAAGACCTGTATAGCCGCGAAAGTGGCGCCACTTTAAATACAAAATCATGTTACACATTTAGGTTGATTAGAAACTCCGACGTACAGTTTGTTAAAAAGACAATGCAGTATTTTTATGTCATTATACCTGCACTCAAAATGTTTCATTTAGTAGTAACGAAAAGTGCTAAAAACGGTTGATTTTGTTGTTTTTCGCTCCCCACCCACCCCACAAAACTTCATATAGAAAAGACGTTTTCAGCGAGATTTTTTTCCTCCGCTTGTTCACTGTGAAAGTGTGAACATGTTCACACGATTCCTTACTACCTGGAAGAGTTTAAGTTTGACTCGCCGTCTCCTCACCCGCAGTTATGGTATGGGAAAATTATGATTTTGACGTGAATATGTCATTAAAAATGCTTCCATAGGGAGGTATGTAATTCAATAAAACGAATAATAACAAAATTGGGGGATGCAGTTTGGTGTTGCAGCTACAAATCTATCATCTCCATCCAAAATTAAATCACACCACTGGATATATGAAGGATCAAAGAATTTATTACGCTAAGTAAGGACTATGGAACTTCGCGTGCGGGAGGGGAAGCGCTGCCATTTTGAGATAATTTTATTGCATATAACGTATAACACACGGCCGTGTCCATGACACAGCCACACCCCATTTTTATGAATTTCAAACGACACTAAATTCATTAGATTACATAAAATTTTATAAAAGCCGCGTTAACAACTCCTCTTCTGTATGAAATTTCGATGAGGCAGGCCGATAGATATGTCCGGCAGTGTATATTGACCTAATAATCATCTAATGATTTACAAATCATTTTAGTTATAAAAAAATCTCTATTGGTAACGAAAGTGAATACGGTAATGATATTTTATTGTTGAAAATAAACGATGACTTTTTCCTGGTAATGACATAGTAGGAGGCAGGTGAAACCGCGGTAATGATGTGTGGCGCACTATTGAATTACACGTTCTTTGAACGTGGGGTAAAATTGACAAGAAACAGCGAATTGATGTGGACTGTACTTGCTTTAATAAATGTTATATGAATATTAATATGTATTGATTTAAAGTATGATGCATATCAGTCAGAAGCTTTGTTAGGGACTAGATGGCGCTGTGTAATTATATATATAATTATTACTCACTTTAAAAATAAATAATTAAATTAAAATAAAACAAATATTTAACGGGGGCTCCCATACAACATACGTGATTTTTTTTTTGCCATTTTTATGGTACGGAACCCTTGTACACGAGTCAGACTCCGGCCGATGTTCATCGAGTTATCATGCCAAAAAAAAAAATAATTTTTCAATTCCAATTTAGATAAGTACTAAACATAGTAACAAAGTGATACCTCGTGGCGCCGCTTCGAACGCTAACACTTTTTTACATCCGCCACTTAGATGAAAGGCAACAATACAGAACACATCTGATCGTAAGCACTTACGAAACCTATGGCCATTTGTAATGCCACAAACGCGATGCCGACCTTATAAAAAAAAGTTCACGCCTTTTTTGAAGAACTTCCTTTTTTTTATAAAAAAAGGTTAACTTGTATTTATAGCTATCGACTAGTGTGCATTTTTCTATATGGTAAAACTGCTTTTACTATTTTATTCTGTGACAAAACGAAACTATGTACAAAAGCGCTGTGATGGGAAATTGATCGATGATTGAAGGAAAAAATCTCATTTAGAAAATGTTTTTTTCGAATTAAAGGGAATACACCTAAGTGAAAACGCTAAGTCTAACTATAAAAATGTTCATTTCGAGTAAACGGGAGGCACCCTATGACCATTAATACTAGGATACACCTGAGTGAAAACGTATTTCCCTACATATACATTAACTGCTTTGTCAATATATTCGTAGGGCCATTTCTAGTAACGCAAAGACAGTGAAGCCAGTTCTATAGTAATGATATGTTATTTGCCTGGCGAAATGTCAGGTAACGATAATGACGTGCGGTAACGAAGCATACAATTTACAATTGTATGCACTCTATTCACTTTATTCTATTCGAATACAGTTCAAACATAAATTGTACTGTAAATAAAAGATTGACATATGAGACAATCAGACAACAAGATTGAGAAACACCTTTATTGAAGTAAATACGTCTGTGTTTCGGTTTTTACTAAAAAAAAAACACATATTTCTTGCTTATAAACAGCATAGTTATATCATTAAAAAAAACATCTGACAATAGGGATCAGGGATAGGCCCATCAACATTCCCACCGCTGTGTCTTCTGTGTAGCCAGGGGGCTTACCGCCGAAACTGAAGCAAATTACCATCGATTACTTTGATTCGAAAAATAGGTCTTACATTTTCCTTATCAACAAACATCTTTAGCTTATTCGGTAGAGCTCTAGGCTTTCTATCAGCGAAACTAAACATAAATACCATACATCTACTCGTAAGCTGAGGTTTTCGCAATCAAAAAATCCGTTAAGAATCGGCTTCAGCTTAGGCGGTACAGCCCCAGGCCCCCAGACTAACAACGCAACCAACAAAAAGTAACAATGATGTCTATTGCAGTCCCGGGAGTAAAACTACGGCTGCCTTGAAACTCACAACGGAGTCAGACCAAATTAGTAGGGCTAGGAAGCATTCGATTTTGGCTTCCTCCCTAAGCAATGTTCTCACATTGCTTAGGGAGAAAGCCAAAATCGAATAATCCTCCCTAAGCAATGTGAGAGAGAGCAATATGACAAAAAAAACATTAACAGCTTAAATAGATGACTAGTCAAATGCCTTGCATCACGGATTATTATCTTAAAATTATTAAGAACATATAACGGTAAGTTGTGCCATAGATAGCAGATCGTCTAAACCCGTGGCAATTCTCTACTGTTGCCACCAAATCTGAATAATTTACATTCCGGGATACCACGTGTATGGAATTCGACGATAATACAAAAATAAGGTTTGATCATCGATATAAGCATCTGCGTTCCTCTTTTCATTTATCATTTTTATTCCACTTCGTTCACATGGTTGTGGGTGGCATATAAAGACGACCTGAAGCTAGAGCTAGCTGCAAACATATAGGACATATAAAGTTTAATCTACATAAGTTAAACTCTAGTCTTGATAGGACTTAGGATAGAAGCGAATCTGTTATTGTTATAAAGACGGCCTATCCAGAAAACGGACCAGGGGCCTTACCACAAGCTCTAAACGCAGGAATGGAACCATCATGGTTGCGAATTTATGAATGAAATTCATTGATAAATACGCAACCATCATAGTTCCATTCCTGCGTTTAGAGCCTGTGGTAAGGCCCCAGGATTCCTACCGCTGAAGCTGAAGCCGACGAATATACTAATTCAAAAAATAGGTCTTATGTTTTAGTTACTGAGAAACATTTTTACTTACAGCTTAGACGGTAAAGCTCCAGGGCTTCGAACCAACAACCAGCTAAGCAAAACACAAGTACCATAAATCTAAGTTAAAGTTTGATTTTTGCAATTAAAAGTTCGATGGGAATCGGTTTCAGCTTAGCCGGTAGGGCCGCAGTAGTGACAATAAAAGTTGGAAAGGAGCCGTGATGGACCGAAAAGGTAACTAAGCTAAACAAGGAAGAAGTTAATCAATGAAGCAAAAGCGAAGAAGGAATTCATTAACTATCAAAAAGGTCGATTGGGTCGATTCTCATGAATCTATCGGAAACACCACAGACGTACATCAAAAAATAAAAACAGACTTCAGTTGGCGAGCGCAGTTTATTGGTGGAATACCCCGGGAGACGCTGCTCCCCGTCTTCCGGGAGAAAAGTTGTTGCGCATCCAGCGCAGAGCAATGGAGTGGCGCAATTTTATTTTGCCGGCAACCACACGGCAAATTTAAGGGTTTCCCTCGATTTTCTCCCTTCCCATCCCATCCCATCATCAGACTTAGTGAATATGGGACCACCTTGCAGTCATACCCTTTCAAATAAAAAAAGAGTTTTGAAAATCGGTTCACAATTCGCGAAGATATCGAAGAACATACATACAAAAAAAAATCAGCCGAGAACCTCCTCCTTTTTTGAAGTCGGTTAAAAACTGACTTCCATGATTTAATAGCGGCAACTTAACTGAAATTACTTTCATGATTACAATGTTATGTAAAAAGACTTTTAGATACCTACTGTTGAGTTTAGGACCTGTACATAGACTTCGATATTGGACTTCGGCGCTTTAAAAATAAACTAAAAACCTTACACTTTCTCTTTTCGACAGATCAACCGAAGTGTTACAACCGATGATTTGTTCCGTTACTCTGAAACCCAGTTCGGGCAGTCAATACTATTGTAGTTTAGAAAGCGCATTATGCAAGCCGTTGACGGCAAATTATTGCAACTTAAGGCGCATATTCCTAAGAAAAATATTTCCACCAGGGTCCCTACCGCCGAAGCTGAAGCCGATTACCATCGAATTTTTTTAATGCGACAATGACACTACTGCTTTGATTGTTGATAATTATGTTTAGCTTAGATGGAAGAAACCCTAGAGCTCTATTAACTAAGCTGAAGATGTTTGTCAATAAGTACAATGTAAGACAAATTTTCGGAATCAAAACTCCGATGGTAATCCGGGATCATCTTCGACGGTACCCGGGTGGTTCGATTCTGTATGTTTAAGTATATAGTTGAGTATGAATATATGTAGTATATGCTGCGCCATCTACTTTACTATACTATATTTTAGGTCTCCTCTACCCAAAGGTTGCCTGGAAGAGATTGCTAAGCGATAAGGCCGCCTTTTGTACTTATTATTTTAAGTGATTACTGTCATAATTTTTTTACTGTTTATGGTGCAATAAAGAGTATTGTATTGTATTGTAGCCCAAGCGCGCGATGCTCTAAGACTATATACAATGGTCAATGAGTGTCAGTGAGAGTACACGCGGAATCGGACACACGGCGGGGGAATCAAATACTCCACTACTATGAACGAATCTCAAGAAAGCGATTGCAAGCAGCTGGATGCGGAAGGCTGTAGATCGTTTATTTGTATACATTATTGTAATTAAAACATAAGTACATAATATACAAATATCATTATACTTTATACAATGGCAGACTTATCCCAATGGGGATGTTTGATACTTTTTCTCACATTAGATGTCGCTAGGTAGGCGTCGGGTCCAGATTGTCAAAATGTACTGAATTTTTGACAGTGAAACTTTAAGACGACAAGACAACACAAGAAGTCAACAAGACATTTGACAAGATGCTATGAATTGACAAATAATTGGACCCTATGCTACAGTGCTGCCAAAAGACCCTCATAGTGTGTATATAAGTGTTTTGGGTGTAAGTGGTTTATCAACATCTTTGAACTAAAGCCAACTTCATCTGCACGCGGTGCACCCTGCTGACTGACAAACGAAGCTCTGGCGAAAAGAGAGGCAGGGAGCGTAATTGTAAGCTACCCGATTGGGGAAGGTACCACCTCACAGAATACCGCAGCCAAATAACAATTCCTTTGAGGGATGTTGTGTTCCTGCGGGTGGGTGAGGTCACCAGAAAGGAAGGAGATGCTGCGTTGGCAGCGGGGGGGATGGCGCGCAAGTGATATTTTATGTTGCGTGCGTTAATATGGCTATGGTAACCGCTTCACATCAGGCGGGCCATATGCTTGTCTGCCACCCGACATAGTATAAAAAAAAGGGATCTCTTCCAGTCAACCTTGAATGATACCTACTTGTAAGAGAGAGTTGTCAAACTTTTGGGCTTTGGAGCAATACATGCTTACCACCTAAAAGCCACAAATAAGAAACTAAACAACAGAATACTATACAGTATATGTAACGCATAACTGTAGACATTCGAAGAACAAATGTCAGAGGCAGACTCGTAATGTTTCTTCACTTGAAGTTTAAAGGAGTCATATAACTGGGACATTCTCACTTTGATCGGTAGAGCATTCCACTGACATGCAGCATGAACAGTGAACGATTTTCAGAAACTTTGACAATTATGGTGAGCAATTCTCAAAATTGGATCATTACTGGCTCAAAGACGGTCTTCCATAACACGAAATTTAAAGCATTCAAAAAGAAAAATGGGAGCAGTGGGATTAAAAAGGACGTTGTATAGAAGAGAAAGGATGTGAACATTTCTGCGATAACTAATTGGTTACGGAATTCAGAAATATGATCAACTTCCGAACTCCGAAGATATATCTGATGCACATAATTCTGAATACGCTCTAATTTGTTGAGAAGGTTCTGATGAAGGATCTAAATACGCCACATGCGCGAAATCCAGTAAAGGAAGAAATAGAGTTTAGTAGCAAAGCTTTGGTGTAGACAGGAAGGAAATGTTGAAGACTTTTCAAAGAGTGAAGTGCCGAAAAAACTTTCGAATAACTTCGCTGATTTGAGGTGACAAGGATAAAGTTTGTTCAAAAATTATACCCAAATTCTTGACAGAAGTAGAATAACTAATGACGTTGCCAGCAAAAATGACATTCGGGCACATCGCATAGCCTGGAAATATAGGCCTGAGACAAGGTACGGCCATTTATAGGCCTTTGCAACTTTGGCTCTATTCCACGGTCTACTTAGTGACATAGTTATGACAGGTTGTTGCTTGGTAGTGGAGGTAGTTACTGCCTCCCCTCGTATTAAAAAAAAACTAATCGTCCCCTCAAAAAAGACAATGTGAAATGATTGAAAATACTATCGTTGGCTGATCAGTAAACCATATCCCTCACCTAGGGAAAGTGAAACATGCCCGTGACTTTTGACTACTTGGCTAGGGCCCATGACTTTTGGGGTTCACCAAATAGCCGACCCAGATTGAAAAACGCCTATGGTTACTTTAGATATAATGGTTTGCACCAAGCCCTAAATTTTTTAAACACTAAGAAATGGGGTGTAAGTGGTTCATCATGATCTTTGAACCAAAGCCAACTTCACCTGCACGCGGTGCACCCTGCTGACTGACAAACGAAGCTCTGGCGAAAAGAGAGGTAGGGAGCGTAATTGTAAGCTACCCGACTGGGGAATGTACCTCCACCTCACAGAATACCGCAGCCAAATAACAATTCTCTTGAGGGTTGTTGTGTTCCTGCGAGTGAGTGAGGTCACGGTCACCAGAAAGGAAGGAGATGCTGCGTTGGCAGCGGGGGTGGCGGCGCGCGAGAGATATTTTATGTTGCGAGCGTTAATATGGCTACGGTAACCGCTTCACATCAGGCGAGCCGTATGCTTGTCTTCCACCCGACGTAGTATAAAAAAATAAATAAAAAAAAATATGGGACCTCGATCTCTAGAATAATTAACTGCACGAGAATCCTAGCCAGTCAATAAGTCAATTATGGTCTGCGGTAGCATGAAATTGCGTGCGATTTCAATTACGGCATTCTGCTGTTCTTAAATTGCCCAGTTATTGAACTCGTGCTTATTATTTTATTCTATGAATAAAACAAACAAACAGATAGTCCGCTTAATTTCCAGTCTTAATTTCGGTCCTGTAAATTGGTACTTGTACCCTGTCCATAATTATACACTCTTTCTGATAGACCATAATTTCTAATCAATCGTTAAAAAACTGCAAGCGGACAGAGTAGGTTGCAAAAGGAAAGACCATGCAAATCTATAACATAAACGTACCAATGAACACCTCAAACTACATTAATTGCAGTTTCAAACCAATGTTCGTTTGGATTTCTTAATGAATTTAAGTAGAATAACTTAGTAGGAGGCTTTGATTGACTCCGCTAATACATTGATTCCAGCAATATAGATTGTATAATCACATAACGTTTAGGCATCGTAATTCTTTCATTCTACGTTATAGCTACCAGATTATTAGTTTATTAGATTATTAGATTATTAGTAGTTTTTCATCTAGCTGGTTAGTACAAATTTAAAGACAAAAAATATTAAGTTTAAACATTTCTTTGTATTCAAAAATTTGACCTATTATCTCTCAAACGACCAACTTCAAATAGCTACAAACTCTTTGACATTAAACGTATCCGTGACTTGTACACGAGCCCTTAACACCGGACACAATGAGAGGCTGCCGTACTCTGCCGTATTTGCATTTATGAACGGTCGTTTACACGACAGATTACCTGTGATTGTGTCGCTTTTGTCTTTAAAACGCCGCTAACGGGCAATGTCTACACGAATGACTGGTAACGGGTTAACATGACTTTTGACGTCTTTTGAAGTGTTAATGATTGTGAATTTCTTGTGGTTATGTTGTTTTTAAATTTAGAGCGTTAGGCATTTACAGGGTTACTGGGTAATCGTGACGATTATTGACATCCTTCGATCAGCTAACATCTGTGTATATTGCATGTAAATGACATTGTTGGCCCACTTAAAAGTACGCTAAATACTGTCAAAAATGTACATATCGAAGCCATTTCAATGCAATAACCCCAGAGTGCAATCGACCAGCTTATGCATTTGCTGGTCTTTAGCGAATATTTTACGCATTTTAACTGACATGCTGAAAATCACACTAACGATCGCAATGAAGAATGAATAAAGAAAGCCAAGAAAGTAGGATACATGAAAAAGCTGAACGTCTTTTGAAATTGTCACAAGACAATGTCACGAATTAGGACTCGTGTTAGAAATATACTTGCAATTATCTATATGGCGATGTACATTACTCAAACTCGGTAACACGGTTTCGTGTAAACTTCGCTACTACACCGTTAGGACATACGACATCTGTTTTAGGCGCATATTGATGGTAATGTAAATATTATACTAAATTTTCTTGGAAGTATGATAGTGTGAATTAGCAGTACATTTGCTATCCTTAAAATTCTAGTACAAATGTATAACTGTATCTCAAATTAGTTGGCATTTAGGTGTTTTGTTACTTCGTGTTTTTAACCAATTTTAAAAAAAGCGGTTCTCAAGTCTGTTACAATTCTTGTGTGTTGCGCGATAGCGACGGTGATTGACTCGATTATCGAAATTCATTTTGGGTTCGAAAGAGGGGCTCTCCTGACAATACATGTAAATCTCATTGGAATCATAGAATCTAATGATTAGACTATATTTTTAACTTAAAAAAAAGAGAAGGTTCTCAATTCGACTGTATTGTTATGTGTGTTACACGAGATCTTTTTTCTAGGTGAATCAATTTTGACGAATCTTTTTTTATTTCAAAGCTGGTGTTTTTGGCCGATTTGAATATGATTATCTGATCAGTAGTTTTTGAGTAATCCTTAATTATGCGTATTTGTGAATAATTTCGACTACGTTATTGATGTCTACATTTTATTACTTGTAGATAGATTACATCTACAAGTAACAAAATCAAAAATAACACTATAACAAAGCAGCAAAAAATAGAAGTCAATGTTTTTTTTGACAATTTTTTTTCCTAAATAAAGTTAATTGTATGTTAATCGCTAGGGCCGATGACTGAATCGACTTTCGAAATTATTTTTGTGTTTGAATGAGGGCGCTCACCCGATAACGATAATCCATGATGAAAAAAATATGAAATAAAATCTTTTAAATGAAAGAGAAACGAAGAAAAACGTCGCGAGAGTCTAATCGATTACGCAAGTTAAGGAACGTTGACCGCAGCTGTCTGTGTGTCGAGGAGTTTAATTTTTCTGCCGATCGCCCAGATAAGCGATTAATATACACTGAAAATATATATTAATCGCTTATACTGAAAAATATGCAGGCAAAATTTGGTCACAAACCAAATTTTGCCTGCATATTTTTCAGTATTAAGCGTATGTGCAAAAAGGTAGATATGTAATTGCTACACTTTAATGATAGATCTATCATATGAATTGTCCATAAAACGAGTACACAAACAGATGCACTGTAGACAACAATGTAGTTGGCTATAATTAAGCAAACTACGGAAGTATTGGGCGGAACGCTACGCCGCCGTCAGGTGGCAGGTGCTGAGAGGCACGCGAAATGGTATTAAAGTGTACAAATTAGAGACTATAAGTTGGCAGGTGGTAGGTATACTAAATTAAAAAAGTAATATTTAATTCCTTAATACAAATCTAAAACTCCTTTCGTACTAAATTTATTAAAACTTGTCAATTTAAAAGCCGGTGTATCACAGGGCAGCATACTTTCGCTATTTCTTCTCACTGCTTATTAGATGATGATTTCTAATAAGCAGCGACTGGCGAAGCACCATTCTGGGAGCCTCGCTTTCTGGTCGGTTGCTAAACCTGCCGATGGAAATTTCTGGCAGTCATCCTTGCCAACATTGCGAAATTCAGATGGTAGTCTGGCCTATAACGCTAAAGGAAAGGCCGATCTACTGGGCAATCTCTTTGCCTCTAACTCGACATTAAATGAGGGAGACACCGTGCTACCTACCATTCCATGGTGCGGTAACTCCATGCCGGAAATATCGATTACACAACAAGATTGCTCTAATAGCATGGGGATTAATGCTGGCGTCCCGCAAGGCTCTGTGCTGTCCCCGACACTGCTTTTGTAACACATCAATAATATGTTAATTATTGATGACATTCATTGCTATGCGGATGACAGTACCGGGGACACTTTTTACACAGGTCGTTCTAAAGTCCCTCTTTCCCAAGTGGAGGAGAGTCGCCAACGACTTGTTTTGGAAATCGACAGTATTCTGGCTAGAGTATTCGCTTAGGGACGACTAGATTTGGTCAGCAATTGCAACCTCACATCGAGTACTGTTGTGGCCATGTGCTGTGTGCATCATGGTTTTCACAGGAGACTCTTCAAGAAAGCCATAAAGAGTTTTTACAGGGTCGGCAATGCGTGAGTAATGCCTCCGGTGTCGTAAGGTAGGGAGGTGATACGATAGTTTGTCGCACTAGTGGCCTATTAAGAAGATATTAAAATTTGTTTAAATTATCTCCTAGAGAATGACTTATGTGATGTATGCATAAAATGTATATATAAAGAAGAATTCTTAAACGTGTATTTTATTAAACGTTAAAGTTACATTTATGTTGCCTGTATGATCACCCTGTATGACAACCATCCTTATTATTTTATCTTACTTGAGCAAAATTAATCTCAAACACAGGACCAATACATTTCATAAATTCCCACCATCCACAATACAGTTATACAAGGAAATACGAAATATGCTAGCGAAGCATCCGGACAACGGTATCGCATCGCGTTAACATTTTGCATTGCACAATTAAAATTGTTTCCGCCGTTCTTGGAAATTAACTTATGTATCAACCCCAAAATAGCCTTTACGTTATGTTTCACATATTAATTTAGTTCATGATTGATTCATATTATATTTATTCTACGTCAATTACAACAAAAACAAAATGTGTTTGTTGTAAACTTCGACCATTAATCATTAGTAATTGAAGGATGTAAAGGGTGGTTTTTTACCAAACACATAAAATGTATTTGGTAAAAAAACGTAATTGGTTCATTTGTTACACTGGGAGTGATCGTAATGCGCGTATTTTTACAGTTTTATTTTACACGTATAATGTATGTTTGTCTCTAAGGTGTATATAAAAATCAATGCCACTTTTCGTTGTAATTTTATAACTCAAGAAGGGGCTCACCTATTCTAACGAAATGTTTAGGCTTTGTTCGGACTATTTAGTAGATGGTTTATGTGAAGTTTGCACAAAATCGGTAGAGCGGTTCTTCATTTATCACATTTTTTGTAACAAATGAATTCAATAAATGGGGGATAATTTTGTTAATGGGGATTTTGCTGTCAAATTGAAACTTTTTTCAGATGGGGATTGTGCTGTCAAATTGAAAGTTTTTTCAGCGTTGACAGTACAAGCATGTTGTTATGTCATTCATGCGGTCTGTACTTCGACATTATGTTGCCTGTTCGAGAGTCGGTACGGGGGGTACCGACACTCGAACAGACATTTGTTTGTTCATACTCAAAAAAAAAAAAAAAATGTTTATCCAAATGTTTTGGATTAAGTTTTAAAATAGATAATAAAATATTTTTTTGTTTGAATAAATGAATTTGATGTTTCAATAATTTTTTTTTATTATTTCACTTTATACGTAGCGAAGCACGTACCGGGCCGCTAGTATATATATATATATCCTCCTGTAGTGGAGACTAAATTGACCTGATGATTGTGTTCTGTACATAGCAATGCCTTTTTTTTTTAAACGGGACGGGGGCCCATCACACATTCCCTTTGGAATTGGGAATTAAGGAGGAATAAGTAAGTAGGAGTAAGAAGCTTATGGAATTTGTCTTCCCCTCTTAGCAATAGCAATGCCTGAAATAAATTTATAAATTAAATAAAATTAATCAAGAACTGAAAACATAACTACTGAAGTAAAAAGAGTAAGCACGTTGTGAGTTCCAAGGCAGCCGTAGTTTTACCCCCGGGACTGCAATCGACTTCACTATTCATTGCCTTTTTTGGGTGATCGCCATTGTTAATCCTGGCTACACAGAAGACACAGTGGTGGGAATGAGTGGTGACCCACCCGCGGTATCTCCCCCCCCCCCCCCCCCCCCCACGTCCCGTCCAGTACTGAAGTATAAAGAAAAGATTCTAGCAATACGTTCAATAGTATTTTTTTCAATATATGGATTTATATACCTACCTACAAAAACATTTTGCAAACTTTACATTGCAAAAAACACCTCATAGTCTAGACATAATAATAACTAATTGGTGACTGTGAATACAAAAAATTGTACACGGCAATAAATAATAATCCAATCAATTTGCATAGTTCGATTCTCCGTTACGACTAGGGTTGCCACCCGTACTTAATAATAAATTACTGTACGTTATTTCAAGTAAATTTATGTACTCTATACTTTATGAGAATAATTAAGTAGACGAAAATACTGAATTTTGCATGATTTGATTTCTTTGAGATTTTGAAAAGTTTAATCGTATGGCGAGACGAAAGAAACAGAGCATCTCTGAATTTGATCAAAAAACAATTACGGATTTACTTTAATTTAAATATAGACTGTAAAGATGCTGTGTGTGAAGATTATTTAGTAGAGATACAAATTTCATACAATCTGCAAAAACTATAAAAAATGTGTTTTAAACACATTATGTAAAGAAAAAGAAATTCTTATGTACTTTTTTTTCTAACCTATAACAACCAATGTACTTTAATTGCAAAAAAAAAGGTGGCAACCTTAGTTACGACCTCCCGGATCATACATTATTAATGGGTGACTGAGCGCCGAAAAAACAGACAAGCGTGAGAGAAACAACGTATGTTCCGTATAAATATTGAAACAAAAGGTCAAAATCATGATTTTAAACAAACAACACAGTCTCTAGGAGTGTGTGTCTTTGGCGTCGAGAGCGGTACGACAGGTTGGTAACCCCATCACCTTACACATGTAAGTGGTATCTTTGAAACAAAGCCAACCGCACTTGCACGAGGTGCACGCTGTGGACTGAAAGACGAGGCTCTGGCGAAAAGAGAGGTAGGTCATAACGTATTTTTTAAGCTTCCCGGCTGGGCAAGTACCCTCCACCTCACAGAATACCGCAACCAAATAACAATTCACAAAAGGGTTGTTATGTTCCTGCGAGTGAGTGAGGTCACCAGAAGTATATGCTGGCAACGGATCGGGGACCCCTTGGTGTTGCTGATCTCCATGGGCTTATAATATGGCGTTATTGCTTTCCATCCGGTGACCCACATGCTCGTTTGACCCCTCATATAAAAAATTAAATAGTACGGACTAGCTAGGGTTAAAATTACCTGGAAAGTTTCCTTTTCGAAGGAAACATTCCGGAAAATTACCGAAAAGTATCTTCTACTTTTAGAAGTTTAAAAAAATACATTTATCCTAACAATGTACTCATGAAAAAAGAAGCTCGATGGCGTCTAATCGATCACGCAAGTTAAGCAACGTCGACCGTAGCCTGTCCATGGATGAATTCATTTATCTTGAGTTCCTCCGTGCTTCAGAGAGCGCGTTAGGCGGGAGAGATGAATTTATCCATTTTTTAAAATATTTATTATAATGATTTTTGAGTACATTTTAATTATGAGAAATGACCCTCTGATTCCTGTTAAATATTTCACGGAACACGGATCTCCTCTGCAATCCAATCTATCACAAAGCTGGATCTCTTTGGTATGCTATAATTATCATTTGCATTCATGAAAGCTCTTAGCACTTAGTCTAGACTACTTAGGACTCAAAATTGCGCGTTTATAACATCACGTGAATAAGCTACGAGTCCGTAACCTTTTTTATTTTTTATAATGCCGGTCTTTTGAAACCTCTTTGCAAACGCTGTACAGATTTGAATTGGTATTTTTAATGTAGCAATTAGTATTTGTTTGTTTGATTGTAAAATCTTTATTGTACACAAAATAACAGTAATAGTAGTTGTTAGGATTTTTTTTAAGAATGTATTTTTTTTATACGACGTCGGGTGGCAGACAAGCAGCCATATTAACGCTCGTAACATGAAATATCGCCACCCCCGCTACCAGCGCAGCAACTCCTTCCTTTCTGGTGCCTTCACAAACTCGCAGGAACACAACAACGCTCAAGGGAATTATTATTTGGGTGCGGTATTCTGTGAGGTGGAAGTACTTTCCCAGTAGGGTAGCTTACACATACACTGTATCCTACCTCTCTTTTGCCAGAGCCTCTTTCACTAGTCAGCCGGGTGCACCATGTGCAGGTAAGCGCTTGACTTTGGCTCTAAAGATCATAGTGAGCTACATACACCCTAACTTTTTTTTTTGATAAGATTATGTTGCTGTGTGTGTATTGTAATATCTGCTTAGAGATATTATATATTCAGTTATTATATTATATCATAGATGCATAGATTAACGATTCTAGTTTTATTTGCAACAACTTTACGACCAGAAACTTATGTTTTTGCATTTACTTTCAAGGTAAAGCGGGTTTCCCCTCGAGCAATATTATTTGAGAATCTGTGAGTATGTTGTTTATTAGATCTGGTAAGCATACTTATGGACAAATATTTAACTCTCTTGAAATATAAATACAATAGCATTTATTAGGATTAACAATTGAGGTGCTGAAGGCTGCGTAAGGCCAAGATCGAAAAAATATTGCATATGTCAAGCGACTTTCGACCCTATTGGAAGCGTAATAAATACAATAGGGTCGAAAGTCGCTTGACATATGCAATATTTTTTCGATATTGGCCTTACGCAGCCTTCAGCACCTCAATTTCCTAACACTATCGCTATAGGTTCCGATTTTAGATGCTCATAATTTCATGAATTACAGTTGCAGGCTTTAATTGCCTCGAACGTATATTTAAAACGTTAAAATCTATTACAATACAAGACACTGAAAGCTGTAATCTAAGCAGTTTATAATCAGACAGTCGTCAACCCTTATTCATCCCACTGAGGGAATACGGACCTTCCCTCAATCGAAGGGATTTGGAGAGGATACTCCACCACGCTGCTCAACTGCGGGTTGGCGGAGGCCTGTGTATTCAAGCTGCCTAAAGGCCACTGACTTGGCTTGACGACTGTCACCTAATGACAACAGCCGGGCCTAGTTTAAACTGCCCTCCGAATAATTAGTGTCACTTTATAGTCATTAATGGAGACAATATACTATTGCTTTGCATTATACTGCGCATACAAGTTACTAAACTATATATATAAACTGTATATATACTATAGAATGTTCAAGCTTATTTACTTGAGAATTTATCCAAGCAATAATCATCATTGTTCTATTTACTGCTTTTCCTATGCGTTTCCGTGTATAATTACGTATATGTGTATGATTACGTATATATATATATATATATATATATATATACATATACACAAATATATATATACATATATATATATATATATATACATATTTGTGTATACGTGTGTGATTGTGTATAATTAGGACATGTCTATGTATATATAATTTTATGTTTTCATAGGTATTTGTTACTATTATTTTGTGAACCGCATTCGAGTGTTATCTGCTTTTCCCAAAGGTTGACTGGTAGAGAATGCTCTTAGCATTAAGTCCGCCTTTTGTACCCTTATTCTATGGTCAATAATCCGTAAGCCATAAATTCAGCAGGACCCCTGACCTACTGAATTTTGCCTATCCAATTGGAAGGCCGCGGCTTCAAGTACGCGAACGTTATTGTTTGCAATATTATAATTTAGTTAAATTAAATTATTAATTAAGTTAAATTCGCTATTTTAATAATTTCTAAATACCGATGGCTTCGTAAGTTTATTACAAAACCTCCTAGCTATCTCTATCAAAAATCCTAAATGTTAGTATGTATATGATGAAACCCAAAATGACTTTAGATACTTTGTATATTAAAGCACGATTTCAAAACGTATTACTTCATAAATTACTCGACATTTCCATGATTGAATTGAAATTTCCATATTGAGATAAAATATACAAAGTTGCATCCTCTAATTGCCGTAATTTTATTAATTTGAATATTGGTTATTTTCCTGTGGTGTTTAAAAACGGATGCACAAAAGACCAAGTAGATAACATTTCGATTACAACAAAAACTACTTACTCATGTCATGATTGCATGCATTGCTTATTATCAGACCTATTTGGAAGTGCATTTACTAATCAACGGTACCAATAAAAAATAATACCTTTTTGGTCTGTTATCCCAAAGTTCTGCATCATAAACTGAATATATTTGTCGTGTTTGGTACAATTTAAGAAATAAACATCCTACTATATATTATAAACAGTTGGCACTAGAAGTTAAAAAAAAACAAAAGATGTAACTTACCTTTGTCGCCGTGTAGAGACTTCACGGACGGGGCCATTCCGAAGGGCGCTTTCGGCACAATAGCCGCACCCTTGTTTTTCTCAAAAAGCGCCTTGCGCTCCCGTAACGACATTTCGGCAGGGTCCTTCGCCTTCGGACTCCCCGCCTCAAACATAGCGGCCTTTGATAACACCGAACTCCTATCCACATTTCCGTTCAATTTGGGAGCAAACTTTCTCAAAGGCGAACCTTTGTCGAACACCGGCTTCTCAGCCAGCTCGGGTTTTGTTTGTACACAATCACTCGCATCATTATCATTCTCCTCTCTTTGCACGATATTGTTTTCTTTGTCTTTCTCACTGTCACAATCATCAGTAACCTTGCCCGGCGGCGTCGGTGCCCTATATTTCTTGATGGAAGGTTTCTTCGAGACGGGGTTTACGGGTGAGTTCGCGACCAACGTCGCCATGTTGGGGGCTGTAGCTGCACTGGGGGTTGTCGATGCACACTTCGGTTCCTGTCGGTCGGGATCGGCGATATTCGTAGCGGTGAAATCGTAAACGAGCCGCGATTTGCTGGCGGAGACCCGCCGGTATCCCTCGCCCTCCTACGATTGGACAATGGCGTCGTAGGTGCGGGGTAAACACGTGTTTACATCGATAGCGGAGTTAGTAAGTGGGTTACCGGCAAAAGGGTTGGCGAAGTTGCATCACAATCACGATTGGTAATAGTGTTTTTTTTTTTAATGAAGTTGAATGAACTGGCGTTGGGATTGATTCCGTTACGTATTGTCGCGTGTCTAGCTGTGTGCAGCGGGTGCGCGCATGCGCCCGAGTTGGTTGGCGTCGAACAAATAACTGGCGGTCTTAGGGCTCTGCCGGCACACGTGCGGGGAACCGGCCCAGATGATAATTATATTTTGACGCGCAAGGCAACTCGCGTGTCATCAGTTTTGCAATCGCATATAGGAAGAGTTAACCCGTTCAGACGACAGCATGTTGTAACGCAGTAAAAGCATGATGTAATGAACGCTGCGATAAATCTGATCTAAACGAAAATAAAAAGCTATTAACAGCGAAAGTGGTCAGTGGCTGATTCAAACGAGAATTTTGATCCAAGCGGGCATGACAAAGTAACAACATACGTAATAACGTTGTTCACGCACATACAATACAAACAAGTATGTAAACAAAATATTATGTGCAGTTATTTGCTATCGGTACAATTTCGATTCGCTATCTCGTCATGTCATTTATCACAATAAAAGAAACCCTATGTTTAAGAACAATCTATACTAATATTATAAAGCTGAAGAGTTTGTTTGTTTGTTTGTTTGTTTGTTTGTTTGAACGCGCTAATCTCAGGAACTACTGGTTCGAATTGAAAAATTCTTTTTGTGTTAGGTAGCCTATATTTCAAGGAAGGCTATAGGCTATATAGCATCACGCTACGACTCATAGGAGCGGAGCACCAGTGAAAAATTGGAAAAAAATATTCCTTTTGAGGGCTTACGTCGCGTGCGCTGCGTAAACGGTTGAAGTTACGCAAAAATCATGTATGACGGAATTGTTCCTCTTTAAAAGTTCTAAAAAAAAGTCCGCGACAGCATATGTCTATCTTTTAAGATTAACTCACTATAACCTTTTTTTACCTACTTTCTCCTATTGATTACCATGAAAAAACGTTATAGTGTGTCAATCTTAAAAGATAGACATATACTGTCGCGGACTTTTTTTTAGAACTTTTAAAGAGGAACAATTCCGTCATACATGATTTATGCGTAACTTCAACCGTTTACGCAGCGCACGCGACATAAGTCCTCAAAAGGAATATTTTTTTCCTATTTTTCACCGGTGCTCCGCTCCTATTGGTCGTAGCGTGATGTTATATAGCCTATAGCCTTCCTTGAAATATAGGCTAAGTATCTAACACTAAAATATTTTTTCAAGAGTAGTTCCTGAGATTAGCGCGTTCAACCAAACACACTCTTCAGCTTTATAATATTAGTATAGAATTAGATAGTATAGATTAATTTTATATATAAAACTAGCTGTTACCCGCGGCTTCGGCCGCGTGGTCCAGGGAAGCCTGCTGCCATTGATTTGTGTATATTTTTCTTTTGTTGAATTTTTTTTTACTTCGTGGGATAAAAAGTAGTACCAGTTTGTACAAATTTTAATGATGATTGGCTGCATAGTTAAGGCATGAAGAAATAACAAACAAACGAATTGATTTTAACACTTATAATATTTGTATGGATGGAACGCCCACACTCAAGAGAAAATAATTGTTCACCACATAAATGTTTGCCCTCTTTATTTTTCCTTCGAATAAAATATTTTTCCTGGATAAAAAGTAACCTATGTCACTCTCCAGACCGGAAACTATCCCCTGTTAAAACATCACGTCAGTACTTACGTTCCTTTCGACGTGATAGAAGGACAAATGATTACAAAGTTTATTTTTTCCCATGGGATTAAATTGTTTTTCCGGGATAAAAAGTAGCTTATGTCACTCTCCAGATTACCCTATTAAAAATTCATGTCTGTACTTAGGTTTCTTTTGACGTGAAAGAAGGACAAATGAACTTTATTTTTTAATAATTTACGTTTACGGTATGGAGAGTGGCATTGGCTACTTTTTATCCAGGAAAAACATCTTATTTCTACTGGAAAATACATACTTTGTAATCATTTGCCCTTCTTTTAAGTCAAAAGGAACCTAAGTACCGACATGATTTTTTTTAACGGGATAGTTACGTAGTAGAGTACGGACATGACTTTTTAAAATGGGGATAGTTTACTGTTTGGAAAGTGACATAGGCTACCTTTTATCCCGCAAAAACATCTTAATCCCATGGGAAAAAATAAACTTTGTAATCATTTGGCATTCTATCATGTCGAAAGGAACGTAAGTACCGACATGATTTTTTTAACAGGGGATAGTTTCCGGTCTGGATAGTAACATAGGCTACTTTTTATCCAGGAAAAAACATTTTATTCCCACGGAAAAAATAATTCGATCCCCGCAGAGGGCAATCTACGTGGTGAACAATTTTTTTTTGTCTTGATCCATACTAATACTGTAAGTGTTAAAGTAAGTATTCGTTTGTTTGTTATTTCTTAACGCTCTATGTAGCCGATCATCATTAAACTTTGTACCTATTTTTCTTTTGTTGTATTTTTTTACTTCGTGAGATATAAATAGTAATAACAAACGTTCCTTAAATAGTATTATCAATATTATATAAATAGTAATATCTCACGAAATAAAAAAAAAATACAACAAAAGAAAAATAGGTACAAAGTTTAATGATGATCGGCTACATAGAGCGTTAAGAAATAACAAACAAACGAATTTACTTACTTTAAAACTTATAGTATTAGTATGGATCAAGACAAAAAAATTGTTCACCACGTAAATGATTGCCCTCTGCGGGGATCGAATTTTTTTTTCCGTGGGAATAAAATATTTTTTCCTGGATAAAAAGTAGCCTATGTTACTATCCAGACCGGAAACTGTCCCCTGTTAAAAAAATCATAGATTACCCTATCTAGAGAGTGACATAAGCTACTTTTTATTCCGGAAAAACAATTTAATCCCATGGGAAAAAATAAACTTTGTAATCATTTGTCCTTCTATCACGTTGAAACGAACGTAAGTACTGATGTGATGTTTTAACAGGGGATAGTTTCCGGTCTGGAGAGTGACATGTTATTTTTTATCCAGGAAAAATATTTTATTCGAAGGAAAAATAAAGAGGGCAAACATTTATGTGGTGAACAATTATTTTCTCTTGAGTGTGGGCGTTCCATCCATACAAATATTATAAGTGTTAAAGTAAATTCGTTTGTTTGTTATTTCTTCATGCCTTAACTATGCAGCCAATCATCATTAAAATTTGTACATACTGGTACTACTTTTCATTCCACGCAGTAAAAAAAAAATACAACAAAAGAAAAATATACACAAATCTATGGCAGCAGGCTTCCCTGGACCACGCGGGCGAAGCCGCGGGTAACAGCTAGTAATTTATATTACGCCTTGAAAATCTTATGAAGTTTCCAACCGATGTAAATAAATAAAAGATCTATTTCAGCTAGTTGATATTAAAATTAAAATTATTGTATATATTGTACATATAGGCATACGAATGAATGATTTAAAATCGTCCCACGCTCTCACTGAATGATTTCAAACCGTCATCACGGAACTGGCTTTTGCAGAAATTATTTTATCCGATTAAAGAATTCTTGCAATATAAGGTTTAGACATTTGTAACTGGCTAAATAGGTTAAAGCCACTTTGTTATTATATAATACTGTCACTCTATTTAACGCAAATAAACATTATGATTATGATTATTATGATTACGAAATGACTAACCACTTCATAACGTTTTGTTTGTATTTAATTCGATCACGACATTAATTCGATAACGTACGGGCGAGAAGTCTCACTATAATAAAAACACTATTGTTTTGTTACGCAGTTCTAAAAAATAAGGGATTGATTTTTTTTAAATGGCCGTTAAACAAAAAGAAAAAAATGCAATAATTACATAGAGCCCACGGAATCTTGTTGAGTTCCAACTATTGCTGAACAAATTCCAAACAATGACTTGTCGAAAAAGATTCATTTCGCAAAATAAAATGGTAATGGTCTAAACCACTGCTATTTCCTGACAAAATCCCTGGATTTTCGGGTCAAATTCCTGACATTTTTGTCAAAGTTGTATGCGAAGACAATATTTTTTTTAAAGCTACCAGCCTATTCCATTCACATAGTATATTTTCTATAATTTCACAAAAAAATTCTGACTAGTTCAAATATTTCCTTCCCAGTCTACCTGACTGAATGAAATTTCGGATATGCAAGAGAAATTCCTCTCGTCTGGCAACCCATGTTATGCATTAAATCCTTTGACATAACTACTTAGATAGTATACCATTAAGAAGTAGTTCTTACTGGTAAAGTAGTAATAGACAAATAAAATGACGCTACAAAAGATAGTCATTTGTCGCCTAACGCAAATAAAGGAACAAAAAAATGACAAAAGCAGGTAGCGGGAAGCTTCCAGTCATTGTTTACCCGTAACTTCACAGATAATGGCGGTTTGGGTTTACAGAGGACATAAAGGAAACAAAGCGATGACTCATTCAATAATTTGTTTAATTCTGAACAAACGAGCGGCCTCTCTAAGGAACGGCACCTTTAATTTTATCTGCTGATTACTGTAGGTAAAATAACGTGTCTTTTAACCCCTTACCCAATCCATAAATTACGTCACACGTTAAGGGGGAGGGAGGGGGTCGATAAAGTGTGATATTGTGTGACAAGGGGGTGGGATGGTGTTCTAAATTTCGTGACGTGACATTTCAAAATCGATCAACTATTAACGAAAAACAAAAACATTTGCAACTCTAGATCTAAATTTGCAAAATATGTGACGTCACACTAGGGAGGGGGGGAGTCTCACAAATGTGACCAGCTGTGACAAGGACAGCTGTGAAAGGAGGGGTCAAAAAATCATCAAATTCGTGTGACGTAATTTATGGATGGCCCCTTAGCTGACGTATAAAGAAAAGAATGTTCTAATAACTAAAATTTTTTTTAACAACTTTAGTAACCGTTTAATATTAGATTGAAAAAAAAAAATAATTAATGAAAACAATTTTATTATTATTATTTTCATTAAACTGGCTACTTTAAACAAGAAAAATAATTTAACCCAATGAAAATAATTTTAACAGTTTTTAGTACTTAATTTGAAGTGAACAGATAAAAAATACTATATACTAAAAAAATGTAATAAACGTATCTATCTATCTATCTATATTGATTGGATTTTTTAGCTTTCTTATCTAATAATGCTATTGATTCTAGAAAAGATCAGGAGTTTCAAGATTAGGTATGTCATTCTTAGACGAATGAAGGAATTTGAGAAACTTTCCACTTCAGAGTACTTATAGTGCGAGCTTCTCGTTCGATCATATCAACGTGGTTTTCACGTTGACATAATCGAACGCGAACAAAAAACTCGATCAAATAGAGAAGAACTCACAGTCATGTTCTGAATCTATAAGACGCGTGTTACATATCAAAATTACGTGGCATACTTGCTCACATTTTGAAGTGAGTTCAATATGTGAGCAAGTAAGTTACATAACTTCACTTCTCGCCAACCTGCAGAGGTATCGTATTTTTGCTGAATAGAATGGTATTATTTAATGAGTAGGATGTAGATAGTATCAGGGTCCCATACTGGAGCAGGAAAAAGACAAACATGTACAATGTACATGATAATTTTCTTGTGTCGTATTTCAAGTGTTTGCTATGATCAGCTATATTAATATAATGTTTTTTATTTATTTTAGATGTAGTACATCTTTATTACTATTCTGTAGCTTGGCTTCATCCGCATAACTAACTTGTATATAAATTATTATTTATATAATGTTGCATATAGTTATAAATAAATAATATCTTGTATTCCTATATACAGATGCTTACTGCAGAAAAAAGGTGTTATTCTGACATAAATTTCAATCATAATGATTCGTACATCATTTGAATGGGTCATTAAACACGAGTTACTGTGGTCGCACAAAGTCAACAGTCGGCGCTCAAGGACGGAGAGGCGCTAACTCTATGACTAAACTAAGGTTACCGACAAACGCTGCACTGTAACTTGTAGACGATTACAAAATATGATAATTAGACGAACCTACACACCGAACATTATAATGAATCTTTGTTTTGGGTGTTAACTACGCAATTTTTAGAAATATTATTTACTAGCTGGCTCGGCGAACTTCGTATCGCCTTTATATATCTTTACGTTAATTTATTCGATGAGTTATAAACTATCCTATCTCTCAAGTTGGATCAAACACAGTGTGCAAAATTTTATTAAAATCGGTTAAGTAATTTAGGATTCCATCGCGGACAAACAACGTGACATGAAATTTTTATATATAGCTGACCCGATAGACGTTTGTCCTGTCAACAATGAATATTGAATTCGAACTGAATACGCGCAATCTGTCAAATGACTGACAGTTCTGTAAAACAACATAAAGTTACATTAGAAAAGTCAATATCTTTCATAAGAACCTGCTTCTGACAATAACAAATATAACAAAAAGAAATTGCGACATCGGCCCAGCCGTTCACGCGTGATGCCGTCCGTGATGAAAGGAAATAGGGGTTAATTTTTATATATACTATTTTATATAGACTAGCGAGTCGCCTCGGCTTCTCACGAGCAGAATTCGGCTGATAAACAGCGTTGCAGTTGTCACCCGACTCCAACATTATGCTGAAATGGTTCCTTTTCTGGCCAATTTCTTTCGTATTTTTACATACTAGCTTTCAAAACATTTTCTTTTCAGTCTCTCTTTTTGTGGGAACCATAGACAATGTTTGGAATAAATAATACATTACAAGTTTAACCCCAAAGAGTAACAAAGCAAGTCTTACGCAACAATACTTGACGTTGACTCATCTCCACTTCAAACCCTTTAGATTCCAATAACATAAGCGATGTTTATGTCAAAATTGAATTAACCCTATTAACCAATTCTCTCTACGTAGATCATAGTTTCTCAAACTTATTATTTTATTCTAAATTCGAGTTATCATAAGGTATTCTGGTAGATGATATTAGAGCATCAAATTCACCTTTGTAACCAGTAATTTGTAGTCAATAAAAAAGATGAGTTAGAAAAATATAAAGATGTTTGTAAATTGTTGGATAGAGAGCAGCACTAGATAAAATAATCTTGAAGTATCACGAATATCAGAGGGAAACTTTTTTTTACAAAATCCTTAAAAAATCGCGCTAGAAAAAAAAATATCACGCAAAGTTATAACAAAAATCTGTGATAAATTAAGTTTCATCTTACCTAATAATCCAGTCGATATATAGTTTTGGATGATTTTGAGGTATTTCAACACCACAAAAGAATACAAAATAAACGCCTGTTAAGATTCAACACAAATACAAGATAATCTTTGAAGTACTTTAAAAATGTATAGGAATTATACTCGTACTTTTTTGAAACAAAAGAATGGATAACTTTGGCTATATTCTAACTTCACACTCAAATACAAATAATTTATTTGCTAGCAAGCATGATACATATATATATATATATGTATTACAGTGGTGAATAATTATATTTTTATTCTTAATTCTAAAAAAACATAATGCCAATATTAATTTATATTATTCTAATGGGTAATGATATATTTTTTTTTTTCTGAAAATTTTATTATAATTGTAGTAGTTAATCTAGTTATGTTAATTTTATGTTGAATTTAATTTTAAGATATATGTAATTTTAGTTTTCAACTTAATTAATTTACATATATACTTTCTGTGCTAGTATATATACTTTCTGCGCTATAGTACTATTACACGATTGGCGAATTCTTGGAGGAGATTCATTTGAGGTATTATTAAAATAATTGACATTCTTTATAATCTTTGACCTGCTATTGTATTGATATCTATTCCTTTAATCCTTTCAATATTTATGATAATCAATTTATTAATTTATTGTAATTCTTAATTTATTGACAATTTACGATGACATAATATGATGATGATGATATATTTTATGAATCCGTTTTAAATGCCTATAAATGTAACATAATCTTTGTACGCCACCGCAAATGGCAGAACATGGTCTGCACTTTTAATTTGTATGATCTATATATTTCTACATAAGTTCAACAAAGAATAAATGAATTATGAATTATGAGTAATTATTAGATATGTGTTCATAAAAAAACTCCACTTTAAATAAAACTTCTAATGGAAACAATAAAATATCATAATGTCAATTCAAATAATTCTAGTGATATTAATAATTTCAAAATCAAAACGGTATGCCTCTTTTTCTTTGTGCATTTAAAATAATCGTGATGGTAAAAAAGATTGAGAACCGATGATTTTAGAGCAAAGTCCCAAATTGAACGAGACATGGAGGCTGATGTCAATGACTCTTTAAGCTATAAATTCCATGGGAGTTTGAACCCTTATTGAAACATTTATTGGTATCCTCGAGTTCTAAATGCATTATTTGGATGTTCATCAAAAATAATATTTACACTATGAACGCTGGCTATCTTTATTTTTCTTGTGCATGCAATCGCTTGCAATGTTTAGAATTCAAGATTAGATGCACATTTAAGACTCTAATAGATGAGTGCAAAAACAAACCAAAGCATCACTAATATTCATAATTCATAAACATTTTACATTCAGTTTCAAATAAGCTATTTATCTTCGGTCTATGACAGATTTTACGATTTATTAAAAAATATATATCCTAATTTCTACTGATATTATAAATGTAAAAAAAATCTACGTTTATTTGGACTACAAACAGGTTCACAATCTTAACACATTGAATAATAACGAATGACACGATATACAGGATAACTATAAATTAGGGATAAAATGTGACAAATATTGAAAAATAACGAATGACACGATATACAAGATAACTATAAATTAGGGATAAAATGTGACAAATATGTGACCCGTAGGTCGAAAACGAATACTTTTCGAGATAATTATGTATTTGAAATTTTCGTCTTGTTTTAATTACTCCAAATAAATTATCACACTTAACTTTAAATAACAAATAAAAACAGGCAGATTGGGTTGTTTTATTTTTATTTTATAGTTAGCATTCTAATAAAGATAACATATCAGTATTTTTTTTACTTTTATTAAATAATGTCGAATGACATGTTATTTAAAAAAAGGGAAACTTTTACTCAATGGTCGGAAACAGCTTAACGGATGAACTTTGGCACATATATAGTTTATGTACCTGGATTAACATATAGAACTTTTTATGGGATTCTTTTTTTAAAATTGCCTAACATTGGTTCATTTGTTTGATATACGTTAATAACTTTACAGTTATTAACGTATATCAAATTAAATAAATTTAATAAACTTTACAGTTATTATTAAATGTGTTATATCGTGTTAATGTGTATGCAAATTTTCTATTTTGTGTTTATTTTTTCCCTATATACTAGACTCGATTCTGAATAACCCATAGTAAGATTCTGAACGAGCCTATCATTTATTACAATCCTTAGGAGTATTTTTATTTAGCTAAGATAATTTCCATTATGCTTATTTCTAATGTGCCTTAGCTATAATGATATTAATAATACTATACATATGGTATACCCATACTAAATTGCGTCAGAAAACGGTTTTCGTCGCCTGGGAGATCAATGAACATCGCTATCCTAATCATCTCGGCGTATTATTTATTAAACTTGCTATCTCTTTTCCCCGCTGAGTATGTAATCGGCACAAGGGCGTATTTAAAAAAAAATGAAATTAACTAAAAAAAAATTGGTTGCCTGTAAAGTCGGTATACGGGCGAAAGTTTTACGTGACAACGACTTTGAGTGGTAAAATGTTTTCGAGTGGAAGGGACGCATGCCTTTCACTTTTTATGTCTGTCTCTCTCGCTCTTAGAAGGGACGCGTGCCTTTCACTCGCTCTCATTGTAAGCGCATAACGTGAGCCAGTTTCTTGAAGTGTCACCCGGCTAACCAATTTATAAGACGTTGTCACGTCAAAAACCCGTTGATATCAAATATTATTGTGTACTGTGTGATTTGCGGCAGACTAGAATAGAATCACTACGATTCATCCCGTGGATGTCGTACAAGGCGACTAAGGGAAATACATTATCAAATATCGATCAGGCCTCCCCAACCCGTTTGGCCAGCGTGGGGGGGATTTGGCCAAAGTAGGCCAAATCCTCCTTCCGTCTAGGACGGACGTGGTGGACGGTAGAGAGGGTCGTGCTCCTGTAGTGGAGACTAAAATGGACCTGATGATGATTATTGTGTACTTTAGAGTGATGTCTTGGTTTTAACTACTTTATCAAAATAAATTGTGCCCTTTCGTAACACAGACGACAGAAGTTTCGTAACAGCCTTTTCACCTATTTCAACCAATTGTCACAAACGTCAGTATCGTCGGCTTGTTTATGCGAACTAATTGCGAGGTGAGACAATTGGCTCACTTTTCGGATTGACGCTTGTGGCCTTGTGCTATATTTATTTATATATATTCTTTTTATTTATTGTTTTAATATGAGAGGGCGGCAAACGAGCATGTGTCACCTGATGGAACGCAATCACCACCGCACGTGGAGTTCAGCAACACCAAGTGGTTGCCCATCCGTTGCTAGCTTCTTTCTCTCTGTCTTTATATGCTCTTCTTTCTTGCTGGTGAACTCACTAACTCGCAGAAACACAACAACCCTCAAGGGAATTGTTATTTGGCTGCGGTATTCTGTGAGGTGTATTTATGACGTCATCATTCCTTAGCTCCTTCTCTAAATGCACGTTTACTAAGCGGCAAGATCAGCCATAGTTACCACACTCCCCGTTAGATTTCGTTGCAACCACACAAAATACAAACAAAAGTACCACAATACAATGCAATCAGTAAGTATATTCTGACCTCTATGGACCTACGCATACTTTATATGGATCACAATACTCCCTTACTAGGTAAACAAAATGCAACGGCCACTTAAATAGGTACGAATGCCGTGAGACGACACGACAAAGTTCGATGCACCTACAATCAACTCTATCAATCTGAGCCATTTGACCGGATAAAAACTTGGATACTGATATGAAACAACCGGTAACCGGTGCGCAAAAACCTAGTTCAATAAACTACTACCACGACCAATCCAAGAGGCTGTTCCTCTCAATTGTTGGGGAAAAGTAACGATTCTATTTATCGCGGTCGGGTTATGGCGATGTCGTGATAGTAACCAACGATATGTCTAGTGAAAAAATGTAGATACGTTATGTGTGTGTAGTCTGCTTGATGGTTGTGCTACATACAAGCAACAAGCGTTTGAAAATGGTTAAACTAACGCATATATGGCATTGGTTATAGTTTGGTATTAAAGCGATGCATTTATTAATATAAAATGTGAGCTGGACAGTATCTTATAGCAGCATACACCTTATTGCAGAAATCAAAAAAGTATTCACTAAGAGCACAAATTGTTTAACAATCTTCCTCAAAAATATACTACCACTTAGTAAATGAGGTCTTGGCAATATATGGTAGGGTACAATATAAATTATTGGATTGGAGAGTTAGATGATTGGAGCCGCTTAGCCTCTACAGATAACTACAGTCAGACAAAAAATCCGAGTACACATAAAACAATACATATTACAATACACATAAAACAATGCGTCTTTGCGAGTAAAATCCCCAGTACTGAATAACAACGCGCTTCTTCTGTTGCTGGAATCCGTAAGCTGTGATAACCATTTTAAATCGAGAGCGCTGCACATTTCTTTCCACATCATCACTATGTAATCCAATTAACCAAATTTTATCGTACTACTTTGAAACGTTTATAACCTATCTGCCCCTTATTCCTTGGCATATCTTGTAACCATGATGCAACAGAAAAACTATGAAACAGATTTTTTTGTTGCTGGCAATAAAAAGCCTGTAAATTCACACTGTTTTATTAGCTCCGTGTAGTTTATAATCTAATCTGTCGTGGTTAAGTTATTGCTTAGGTTTTAATGTGACTAATAATGGATTGATTGATAGCAGGAAGTGAAATTAATATGGCCTACATTATCTATGTTTTAAACATCATATCTAATAATTTACTTGCGAAGAATATGGGTTGTATAAAGAGACACCAAAAACACGAACACAAATACCATCTGCTTACCTTGATAATGCCTTAGCGGCGAAACCGGTCGGTAAAAATAAATGTAATTAAATTACGTGGAACAGTACAAGTGCTTTATTTTATCATTATTATATAAAGAGACTTTCAGAAAAATGTTCCAACATATTCTACTGTTATAACCAGCGTGCAAAAATCATAATAATACTTTATATATACTAAAAATCTTTATATAATTAATTCAATATAATAATAGCCCTTCTTGGAAATAGGTAATCAGTGATAAATGCATTTCAATAACTATAGTAAGTAAAAATATTATAATAATTAAATGTCAATGTACAGAAATACTTATGAAAAAGTGTCGACAGTTTGTTTAATTTTCATTACCACTTGTAATTTTTTTCACTATATGTTTGTTTGCTGTTACCTGACTGTTATATATGTAAGCATATAATGGGTATGTGTAAAATGTATGTGTGCGCGCGGGGCTTGTCACCCCGACATCTTATTATATTAAATGAGTGTGCAACTAGCCAGTGAGTTTGTTGGTACCTCAAGTAGTCAGTAGTATAAAAAAATGGGGTGTGGCTGTATCATAGACACGGCCGTGTATTCTACGTGAATACGTATCTACGTGCACGAAAATTATCTCAAAATGACAGCGCTTTCCACTCCCTCGCACGCAAAGTCCTTACTTAGCGCAATAAATTATTTGATCCTTCATCTATCCAGTAGTGTGATTGAAGTTTGTATGGAGATGATAGACATGCATATGCAACACCAAACTGTATCCCCCGACTTTGTTATCATTTGTTTTTTTGAATTGCCTCCCTATGGAAGCTATTTTAAAGACGGATTCACGTCAAGAAATGAGACAATCGAAACGAAGACTAAGAATTTAATCCCATAACCTTCGACATCAGATAAATATCGAAAGAACCGGTTATAAGGCAACACATAGACAAGAATAGATAATCTATGACAATCAGTTTCAATTGACGAGGGCCCATGGGATCGGATTACTATTGCTATACGATATACGATACGATGCCCCGGTTAGTATTATACAGTGTGATATATTAGTCGATATGTAACTGATAAAATATATATGTATATTCTCAATGAATATATATATTTTATCAGTGAATGTTCATATTTAACGAGAAACAAAAAACAGAAACAAGAAACTTTTACTATCTAGATTCTAGACTAATATAATAAATATAAAAGAAAACTAGTCAATTAACCGATTATTTAAATTCTTTCCCATAAAGAAAGTTTAATGATCAGATTGAAGTGAATGTGTTGTATTTTTTCAAAATATATCAGAAATTTGCAACAAGCAAGGTATCAAAAATTTGACTACAAAAATCATTACTTGACACGACCTCGGTGGTCGAATAGCTAGCAATTGACGAGCTCGGTGGCGTAGCGGTCAATAACGCGGCTTCGACACCAACGCTCGTGGGTTCGATTCCCACACGGGACAAACATTTGTGTGCATGAACATGTCTGTTTGTCTTGGTCTGGGTGTTTTCTATGTATCATAAGTATGAATTTACAAAAAAAAAAATGACTACTTTAACTCCGCATCGGTCGCATGTTCGATCACCGCACAAGTTAAAACATTTGTGCGCATGAACATATCTGTTTGTCTTGGTCTGGGTGTTTTCTAAGTATTATAATTTTACATTAGTTGTCTAGTACCCACAGTAAATATGTCCTTAGTTTGGAACTAGATGGCGCTGTGTAAATTGTCCAGAAATATTTAAATATTTATTTATTGAAAGCTTAATGATCAGATTAAAACACGTGCTGCAATTTTTCAAAAAACTCAGAAATCCCTAAGAAATTTGCAATAGTGAAATCAAGGTATCAAAAATTTGCCTACGAAACTATAAGTAATTTAGTACCATTACTTACTAGGCGTGCACTGGGAAGACTATTAATCGACGCGTAAAGTTGTACAAAAAAAGTTGTTTCTGATTTACCTATCTCGCCACCACAGACGGAGAATACGAGAAATGTTTGCGTTTTTTTTTAAACACAGGAAACGTGCATACATACAAATATTTTACACTCCCCTATTTATGAGAGATACTAGTCAGCACGGAGTTCGAGAAAATAGCCTTCCATAAAGTTCGAGGTGGTTCAAACATCGTCCGTACCAATTCGGATTAACAGTTTAAAAGGATTAGTTCGACAAGACAGACATTCCGATTTTGTTTAGGCATATTACTCTTATTGGTTGAACAATACAATATCAATAATGAACCATTTTCAAAACAACAGGGCACAATTCACTTAGAATTGAAGTGAACAAAATAACTAGTTCACTTCACTTCACTTAGCCCCATAAGTTGCACATTTCTGCTGCGGTATACGCTGCGATCGTTTACTTATACCATACCCATACACTTCGCACGTTCCCAATAGTCGAAAAAACATTGATAGGTGACCTATTCATAGTGGAAGATCATACAAACGTTTCGCGGAACTGTGTAATACTGGTTGACGTGACATTTAAAGAGACACGGACAGATTTAGTTTTAGATAGCACCCGGACGCCACCTGCATAATGTTTATAAATAATTTTAGAGCAGACTAGTTGCTAAGCGTGTCTAAGCAAGATCATTTATACATATTACTAAATTAGCCAAATTAAATCTATATAGATAAAAATTAATCTCTATTTCCCTTCATCATCGCATCACGCGTGAACGGATGCAACAATTTCGCTAATCCTTTTTTTGTTGTGTTTATTATTGTCAGGAGAAATTTTTTTGAAAGAATAAATTAAGGAAGTTAACCGGAATATTAGAAAATTTGAGAAAACTAAACTGCCATATTAACTTTCCTAATGTAACGTTATGGCGTCTGACAGAACTGTCAGTCATTTGACAGCGCGCGAACCCAATTCGAATTCAATATTCATATTTAGGAAGACAGGACAACGTCTGTCGGATCAGCTAATTATTCATAAATTCACATTATGTATTAAAAATACAAAACATACATGCCCTTTCTCTAAATCTTGTTGTAATCGGACACAATAACTCAATTTATACTACGATTTTGATTATAGGTATTACACAATCGACCAATACTCTTGAGATGATCTATTGATAAAGAAAATAACCAATAAATATCCATTTAAATATAAAAGAACCATTACATTCTGTATGCAGTTTGAATGCATCAATAACGAATTGGAATAGAAGACATAAGGGCACGGTCACGTTTAGGCGGATTGGCTAATGGCAGTAACAAATTAGAAATAATATTATTACTGAACAGAAATTACTAGTTCAAATAAAAAAAAGTTTTTGCCAAAACGAACCCATAGGTTATTATTATCGTTTAAAATAATTAGACCGGAATATTTTAACAAAAATACTGCAGCTCGTCTATCATACGGCACCCGACAATTGGGGCGCATTTAGTCCGTCGTCGGGGCCTGAACTGACCAAATCTTGTTATCTTATTCACATAAAATGCTCACTTTGCAGAACATTTTTTTTTTCTCCATTACGATTACGAACATACTTAAACTTGTCCTTCCACAAAATTATGATTGACACTTTAGACAACACAAAATATTTTTGCCCTAAGTTTGACCACAGCTTAAATTTTATTCTATAACCTCACCTACATATTGTGCAATCTATGTTGGGACCTGCCATGCCTTCCATGACGCATCGCTATAGAAATGGAAAATGGTCCATTATAAATGCATTTACATATTATGTGCGCCATTACTGTGCCATATTGGTTGCCTATGAGTATCGATATGTAATAAAGTGGTGCCAGCAGACTGGAATTGAATTTTACCTATTTTAATTATGAGAATCAATCCTTTATCTCTTAGGTCTAAACTTGTCAATATATAGTTGATGTAGATATAGGGGTTAAAAGCGGCTCATCTTTAGAGACAAAGCGTTGGTAATATATGGTGGACTTATCCCATTCTCTCCCACCGATTTTAATAAACAATGGCTCGTATAAACTCAACAGGATGTTTTTTATACATTCAACCGCACATTTTTATGTCGAATGCACATTATGGATACAACAAAGGCGTTCGACATGGTGGCCCACAAAACAAAACCCCGTTGAAGATTTATTTAAAACGCCTTTTAAAGTATTAAAAATATTTCAGCTAAAACAATGGTACGCCTGTGTGCTATGCGAACGCGGTAATAATGATATTCTATATACATATATGTTCACGTGTACTATATAATATACTTCTTCTTAGTCGGTACACTCTAGCCAGAGTGGTCGTGGTCATCATTATGTATCACGATGAGTTATCATTTTGATAAAACCTGTGGTAAAACAGCGTCATTGATCGCGGACTGCAGCTTTCCGGGTGCACTCGCAAACCGAGCACTCAGTTGCGACCTTGATCTGGTCCGTTCATCTCAAGGGTGACCTACCACGCGGTCTGGTGCCTTCAACTTTTCCCTGGACTACGAGACGCCCCATGGAGTCATCACCACGAAGAGATATATGGCTGAAGGAGGTCAGAATATATATATACATGTAGACAGATTACATGCAAACAGTTCAATAGCAGTGGTCAATATAACTTTCAGCATATAACATGTTCTGTCTATAGTCGGGTCCGAGTACGCTTCCCAGTGAAGGCAGAAAGAATCTACTCAAGGTATATCTCCAATTACATAATTAGTTTTGATGTGCAACTGGAGTACGTTTTCCCGCTGAAGTCTATTGACATACGAAAGCTCTCCTGTATTAATTCAGGAACAAGTTCTTTCGGGTGGTATACCAGCCACTTTTGGGACTTTAAGGAAGCCTTTTAGAGTTCTTCCTTTCGCAATTAGTGACAAGCCAGGATAAGACGATTCGTTGCAATATATGTATTAAGAGCGCAATATAGATTTTCGCTGCCTCATCAGAGCTGAATTCTATACACCCACACCGGTTTAATGATTACGAATGATTGCCCAGTCTTTGATCTATATTATAGTATAACTAGCTTTTGCCCGCGGCTTCGCTCGCCTGAAGTTCGGGCATTTTAGATTATCCAAGCCAAGTCTAACACGCAACGCAACCGCCTTCATGTAGCACCTTTAATAGGCTATTTGACCAACATTTTTTCTAAAAAAAGCACAAAAATCTCTCGAGATATGTTAACTTGAAAATTACAATTTTGGACCTTCCCGATAACGTTCCATACAAAAGGCTACTGAGTTATGACGTCACAGGTTTGTATTTTGTATGCAGCAAATCAGAAATTTGTACGACAGCTACGTTAAATATTACGTTTATGTAATTAGTATCATAATAAAAGTTATAGTATTTATTATTGCTTCTCCAATGGAAATATTATTTTTTAATAATTTCATACTTTTAAAATGGACTTTCCCGCCAAACTTTTATCGACCCCAATATAAGTGGGACGGAAAATATTAGAATGAAAGTTTGCAGATCTTTATAGTTTTGTGTATTTTACGATATTGTTAAATAATTTATACAATGTTTGGACATTGTCAAATAGCCTATTGTACTAAATACGAATGCAAGAACTTTCCCGATAACTACTACACCCGTCCCGCTACCGCCGCGCCGCCCACGATCGCATAAGCATTGATTGACGCCAAATACAAATTTAAAAATATAAGGTAACACAAGTATTATTCCATCGGCTAAAAAAGGAAAAATCAAACTTTAAAAAAAATACACCGACATCAAAAATCTCAGGAAGTAGGTAGTAGTTATTTTTGGCTTTTCCATTTGTTTTTTAGTTTCATATTGATGTAAGTGACCTTGACTTGTAGATTAGAGTTTATCAGTTGAAAAGTAACTATAGTTGTAGTACCTACAGATATTAGTATTAACACCCGAAGTATTTGGACGACGCCTGGCTAGATTTGAAATCAAATCGACAACGTTTAGAATTCTATTATGCCGGTGTAAAAAGTAATGTATGACGGGAAAATCGCTGAAACGGTTTCATTTAAAACGTTACATTTCGACAAATATATAATAAATTTATTTGCGCAAAGATAATTTAAAAGGATATTTACGTGTTCCTACGACGCATAAAGGTGTATTACATTTTCCTTTATGTAATCGTTCCAAATAAAGGTAGACTGGAAGAGATCTCTAATAGAGATATTAGCATTATATGCATCAAACATTTGACTTGAATACATTTTTAAATTTGCTACCATACGGGGACAAGGGACGGGGGCCCACCACACATTCCCACATCTTTAAATTTGCTACCATACGGGGGCAAGGGACGGGGGCCCACCACACGTTCCCACATCTTTAAATTTGCTACCATACGGGGACAAGGGACGGGGGCCCACCACACATTCCCACATCTTTAAATTTGCTACCATACGGGGGCAAGGGACGGGGGCCCACCACACATTCCCACATCTTTAAATTTGCTACCATACGGGGGCAAGGGACGGGGGCCCACCACACGTTCCCACCACTGCAACTGTGTCTCCTGTGTAGCGAGGATTAACAGCGGCGACCGCCAAAAAAGGCGATGAACAATGAAGTCCATTGCAGTCCCGGGGGTAAAGCTACGGCTGCCTTGGAACTCACAACGAATTTAATTTTAACTTTAAATTCGCTACCATACGAGGGCCCCCGTCCCTTGAGAGTTTGGCGTTGCAGTTTTGAATATATGCTTTACATCCAAAATTCAATCCCACCGTTCGATAGATGAAGGATCAACGAATTTATTACGCTAAGTAAGGGCTATGGGACATCGCGTGCGGGAGAGGGGGAAGCGCTGCCATTTAGAGATAATTTTATTGCATATAACGTATTCACGTACAACACACGGCCGTGTCCATAACACAGCCACGCCCCATTTTTTAACAAACGAAGTAACACTAACAACCACAATAAAGGATAATTAAGAGAGTAATGTCATGCGTCCGCACACATAATAATAAACATCTATAAGACGAGCTCGGTGGCGTAGCGGTCAATGACGCGGCTTCGACACCAACGCTCGTGGGTTCGATTCCCACACGGGACAAACATTTGTGTGCATGAACATGTCTGTTTGTCTTGGTCTGGGTGTTTTCTATGTATCATAAGTATGTATTTACAAAAAAAAAAAAAAAATTACGTATGTTTATCAGTTGTCTAGTACCCATAATACAAGCTTCGCTTACTTTGGGGCTAGATGGCGCTGTGTAATTTGTGTGACAATATTTATTTATTTATTATTTATTATGTAAAATACCATACACTGTTAATCTAATTCCCCTGCTCAAAACTGTCTCTAATATGGATTGCATCGGCCACCCAAACCGGGGAATGCCTGGGCTTTAAATATAGTCGTAAAAGATCAAAATAAGTCGTAAAGGGCCCGCTACGGATCACATTTACGTGTTCTACGTAAAGCGCGAAACAATACACGGCGCATGGCGACGCATTCGTTTATTTTGATGTTTTAAATGGATTTTTTTTTACTGTTATTTGAGATTTCCGGTATTATTGTTCTTCTTTTATAACTGTGGCAATCAGTTCTCACTCGAAGACTTTTTGCCATATATTTTTTATACCACTAAAGTGGAAAACAAGCATACGACTCGCCTGATGAGAAACAGTTACCGTAGCCTATGAACGCCTGTTACCAGGAGGCATCAAACGCGCGCTGCCGACCCTGTAAAAATCTTTTTACGCCATTTTTAGGGTTCCGTACCCAAAGGGTAAAAAGGAACCTTATTACTAAAGCTCCGCTGGCTGTCCGTCCGTCCGTCCGTCTGTCACCAGGTCTGTATCTCATGAACCGTGATACTTAGACAGTTGAAATTTTCTCAGATGATGTATTTCTGTTGCCGCTATAACAACAAATACTAAAAGACAGAATAAAATAAATATTTAAAGGGGCTCCCAGACAACAAACGTGATTTTTTTTTTTGCTCGTTTTTGCTCGCTATTGATAATGGCAATAGGTAGACGCTTGAAATATTCACAAAATATTTAGTTATATAATCACTTTAAAACTAAATAAATAAATTAAAATAAAACATATATTTTAGGGGGGCTCCCATACAATAAACGTGATTTTTTTGCCGTTTTTATAGATAATGGTACGGAACCCTTAGTGCGCGAGTCCGACTCGCACTTGGCCAGTTTTTTTTGTAAAACCCCATGCCCTCCTCCTCCTGTCTTCAGTCTCCTGAGAAAACCACGATAGGCAGTTCATTCCACAGCTTGACAGTGCGCTATACTTAACTGTGGCAATCAGTGCTCACTCGAAGACTTTTTGCTATGTTTTATCTCCTATTTTTTTATGTATTATTCTATTCAACATATGGCATATTCAACTCTAGCAAGAAACAATGTACGAAGAATGTCGATAGTAAAAATATCTTCGGAGCATACGGATTTTGATGACAAAACGAAAATATCTGTGTTAGATCACAATCCACTTTTTGAATGAAATGAAATTCTCCATTCTGTCACTGGGCCTTTGGGTCCTTTCTTATCTTGTTTTCTAACTACCAATATTTCAGAATCTAAATGATCATCTAACTAAAAGTTACTGGTTTGTACTTGGTAAACAAACCAGTTATAGTCCAAAAGAAAATTATTATTACGGCTTACTTAAAGAAAAACTATTTTTTTTAAATTAATCTGCCATTTCTAGATAATATTAAATATTCTTGGATATTACTAGATAACTGATATTATACGTAAATGCACTTTTTTAAATTATGTATGGAATATACATATAAAACACCCAGACTAAGACAAACAGTATAATGTTCAGATACACGAATATTTGCCTTGTATGGGGATCGAACGTGTGACCACGGAGTCAAAGTGGACATGGCTAGCCCTTCGACCACCGTGCTCGTTAATATATAACCTAATGACTACAATTATTTACATAATATCATGATGAACCATGAAGTTTTATTAAAGTTCCAAAGGTACACGGTAGAAAAGAAAAAAAGGTAAAGCTGAATTATAGCCTATAGTATAAAATACTTTTGTATTTATTTATGTACTCGTATGTATGTATTTGAGTGCAATAAAGATTAAATACAAGTAAATAAGGAGAAACAGTGACAAATTAACTCTAAAAATACTGACAACTTAAAATGCTGACTTGAATTGACTTTTACATATATTATACTCGTCCATCTACGCATACAAGGAATTGAATATTATGAGACATGGATGTTTTGAGACTTGAATATTCTGCAATTTGATTGTTTTGAGAATTAGGTATTTTGCAACTTGAAGGTTTCGAGACTTGCATCTTATGAGATTTGAACGTTTTACAACCTTGTGTTATTTTGCAATTTGCATGTTATGAGACTAAAGGATATTATACTTATCCATCTACACATACAAGGAATTGAATACTATGAGACATGGATATTTTGGGACTTGAATATTCAGCAATTTGAATGTTTTGAGAAGTAGGTATTTTGCAACTTGGAGGTTTCGACACTTGGATGTTATGAGATTTGCACGTTTTACAAAAGTATGTTATTTTGCAATTCGCATGTTATGAGACTAAAGGAATAAATTATTGTGGTATCTACGTATAATCTTATTTAAATTCTAAAAACACCTAGATTTCCAAGAACTCGTAACTTGTTCGCCGCGTTTGTTTCTTTCGAAAATTTATTGTCTGCAAGCTGGTTTTCCCGGCAGTAAAGTGAGTCAATGTCACACGCGAGTCGTGACTGGCGGCACCTGGTAACATCTGTCTCTATCTGATAACGCACAAGGACGTGTGTATGGCCCGAATGCGAGGCGCCTTCCAAATTTGTCGAATTTAAAAATACCTATATAAGGTTTGTAGGGTATTTTTACAAACATTTATTATTGCAATCTGGTAGAAACGTCAGGCAATAATAAAGAGATACTATTTAAGGTAACATCAAATAAATACATTAGCAAACCTAACCTAACCTATTATGCACATCAAAAATTACTTCAACATCAGGTCATTTTAGTCTCCACTACAGGAGCACGACCCTCTCTCGTCCGTCCTAGACGGAAGGAGGATTTGGCCTACACACCCCACGCTGGCCAAACGGGTTGGGGAGGCCTGATCGATGTTTGCTAATGTATTTCCCTTAGTCGCCTTGTACGACATCCACGGGAAGAGACGGAGTGATTCTATTCTAGTCTGCCGGAAAACCACACGGCAAAAATACTTATTGTACATCAAATGCAGGATTTGATGTGCGATCAGATTAATTTGATGTGCAAATCAGATTTTTTTTCTTGATCAATTTAATATTTTCCATAATAAAGGTATATAAAAATACCTTACATCGCGTTAATTCCCGTAGTTATTATAATTTTAACCATGGAACGCGAAAGTTTGTGTGCGTCAACATGTCTGTTTGTCTTGGTCTGGGTGTTTTTTATGTATTAGGTAAATGTATGTATCTACAAAAAAGTATATATTTTAAGTATAGTATCAGTTATCTAGTACCCAAAGTAGAATCTTTGCTAAGTTTGGAACTAGATGTAATCTAGATCTAATTTGTCCAGGATTATTTATTATTTATTTATTTATTATATATATGTCTACTTACCACTTGTTTTAGTATATTACATTAGCATACAACACTGTGAGCAATCGGTATGCAAATACGCTAGATCGATAGTAAAGATTAGGTACACTTAATCAGCACGCAGCGCACGCGCCGTTTCAAATTGTCGTTACATATGGTACACTAATCCGTGATTAGGAACAATGAAAACTATTGAATAGACTTCCCTTTAAAAAAAATATAGTGACATGTGGGTAGATACTGAATTCTTTGTTTGACATCTAAGAAAAGTAGTTAATTTAACAAAAAAGTCAACTGTTCTTTTTGTTTTAGACATTTCAAGTGTGTAGGTAGGTATGTCTCAATTCAAATGGCCAATTCTTTTCTCTAAATCTCTGCAGTTTATTTAAAGTGTAAAAAAGTTTATTTAAAGCGTAAGTCTAAAAAAGTAAAATATTTATTACAATCTATATAAACAGAGTGCTATATATGAAGCACATAGCACAACACAATTGTTTGAGAGGATGGCCTAGAAAATGTGATGATTTGACTATAAGGACCCTTTGTCCTAAGTGTTGCAACCATGACATTTAGGCCAAAGGGGACTTAGGATCAAATCATCACAACGCCAACCTCCCAAAAATTATGTCTAAGACTTTTTATATAAAATAAGAACAGGCTGGCCTGACAGATCAATCTACGTACAGCTGAAACTGCTGAGTATATAAGCACAGTATAAGTAATAGTAGTAACGTACAGTATGGACACTCTCTGCCGCTCTCACTAGTCGACCTCACCTCCCCTATGGAACCGATTTGGAACCGTTCGCAATGGATGCAACGTCCTACAAATTGACGTCGCTCGTATTTTATTCTCCATTCAGTTTAAAAGATGGAAGTTACTTGTGCAGTGGATGGATATGGACTCAACACATGGAAAATCAAAAAAATAAATTTATTCGATCCCTTTGGATGAAATAAAGTACAGATTTTTTTATAAATTACCTAAAAAGCATGCGGCAGCCATAGTTTCATCATAACTAATTCATGTCTGTCAAAGTAGGATACAAGATACAATTAATACGAGATGAGAAAAGGATAGCATTATATGTCACAAAGAGCAAGTGAGTGCGCAGACGCGAAAGTGACATTGCTGTCACTTGAGTTATGGTGGTTTATTGTTTACAATTTTCTTATTTACGAGTACATTTCAATGTTTATTGTGCGTGATCTCATGTGTGGTATTAGTTTTAAATTACGTTTGCTCCATGTGAATATGAAAATGAATCAAATCATTGCGCATGCATTTATATGAATAGTAAAAAGCTACAATTAGTAAGAATGAAATGGTTTGACCATTACAATGAATCGGTGTTCGGAAGGCGAACGTTTGATTTAGTGATGATTAGAAAATATAAAATTTTGGGTAAGTTAGCAATGGCAATTATACAAGGCGTTTTATAAATATTGGCTGAAGTCAGTGTAGTGTATTTACAATGTTTTTTTTTCTTCACTACGCCCACCTGATGTGAAGCGGTTACCGTAACCATATTAACGGTCGCAACATTAAATATCGCTCGCGCGCTGCCATCCTCGCTGCCAACGCAGCAACTCCATCGTCTCTGGTGACCTCACTCACTCGCAGGAACACAACAACCCTCAAGGAAATTGTTATTTGACTGCGGTATTCTGTGAGATGGTGGTACTTCGTCAGTCGGGTTGTTTAAAAAATACGCTATGTCCTACCTCTCTTTTCGTCAGAGCCTCGTCTGTCAGTCAGCACCCCGTCGGGGTACACCCCATCAGTCAGGGGTGTACCCCGTGCAGGTAAGATTGACTTTGGTTCATAGATGTTGATGAACCGCTTACACCCCCTTACATGTCCGACTAATAATTGAATAATGTCAGCCCTAGAGAACGTCACTCAAACATAGGCACGTGTACAGACGTCATTTGGTTACTACATGCAAAAGTGCCATTTTTGTATGGAGTGGCCGGGGTTTGATATAAGTATAAATTAAAATTTCGCACAAACGTTCCTTAAATAACGTAAGTCAACAATAAGAAATGATTTTTAGAAATTCATCCCCTAAACGAGTACGGTCAGTACGAGACACTATGAATCATTTTCTTTCACCCTCTCTCTTGGGTGTATCTTTAAACAATCTAAAAAACATTTTAAAGATGGAAAATTTCATTTCTCCCGCCTAGGCTTTTTAGAATTTTTCAATTTTTAAAATGTTTATAATATTCCGGCAAGCATGCCGAAATCAACTATTTAAATAATAATTGAACATCAACATACAGATGGATTTCCTTGTCCAACTATCAAAGCGTATTATAAAGGTCGTAGCATACGCGCGTCGCATACTAAATACGTAGGTATGCCGTACCGTACGCAAATTCAATGCGTCCGTCCGTACGAGGTACACTAGACATAATGACGAGAGGATATGAATAATTACTCCATGTGTTCATATTTTGGTATCACACGCAATTTTCGTAAAATATGATGACAGTGTTTTTAAAATACTATATCAACGGTTCTCAAACTCTTGAAATACTAAATAAGTATATGTTTATATGTATATTATATATCACAATTTTAATTAATATTATATATGACGAGCCCGGTGGTCAAATGCCTACTTTGACTCCGAGGTTGCGGTTCGATCTCCGCACAAGACAAACATTTGTGTGCATTACATGTCTGTTTGTCTTGGTCTGGGTGTTTTATATGTACCTATTACATGTATGTATTTACAAAAAAATGTCTAAGTACATTTATCAGTTATCTAGTACCTATAGTACAAGCTTTGCGTAGTTTGAGACTAGAAAGCGCTGTGTAAATTATCCAGAAATATTTATCTATTTATTTATTACATACTTGTTTAATTTTCATCGATTTATATTAATAATTTAATTAATTGTTATTTTCAGATCCATAAATAAAATTACAGTTGTTCACGTTGTCTTTATTTTACATATTTAGTAGGAATTACCGTATTTTAAAAAAAATATGAACATGGTTTCGTTTCTTTAAAAAAAAATGCTTCTCTTGAATGAAATTTGCTATCTCCATTGTTTATAACACATTTCTTCCAGGTGGTATTTAAAAATTCCCCTCTGTATAACTAACATGACATGGGATAAAATATCTTGAAACAAAACGACGCCAACGACACCTATAAGGGGAATAAATCCCTCCGAATCAGAAGGTCTACCTAGAAAAATGACTTTGTTGGTAAAACGTCGACATTTTAAAACGTCTATAAGGTGATAATGTCTATAATAAATATTTCTGGACAATTTACACAGCGCCATCTAGTACCAAATTTAGCGCAAAGCTTGTACTATGGGTATTAGACAACTGATGAATGTACTTAAATACATTTTCTTTTTGTAAATGCATACATAATACAAATAAAACACCCAGACCAAGACAAACAGACATGTTCATGCACACAAATGTTTGTCTTGTGTGAGGATCGACCCCGCGACCTGGGAGTCAAAGTAGCAATTGCTAGCCATTCGACCACCGGGTTCGTGTGAATTAAATGAGAATATATCTCAGTCAGCTATTAATATTTTAGAAGACCATTTTTTACGTTTTTGCTTTGTCATTGATTATACATCCACTGACCAAAATAATACTTTTCTAGTGATGACTTATAAACAAAGAAAGTAAGTATTAGAAAGTAAGTAAAGTTGTACCGGACGATAATTTACGTGATAATGTCATAAGAAAACATCGGCCGAAGGAGTGGACTAGAGATAGATGCGTCACAAACCGAACGCTTAGGCCGATCGTGCCTCTCTATCGCTTGTTCCGCGCTTTCGCTTGCACGCTCGGCTCAGGCGGATTATGTATTTTTAACGGTGTGTTAATTTTTATATTCATTACTGTTATTAATAGACAACACGACGAAATTAAGAGTTAAATTAAACGTGCCTGAATAAATAACATGTTATGTTAATTAACAGTTTCCTTAATTTATTTTTGTATTAAGTTTTAAAATTGGTTGCCTGTAAAGTCGATTTACGGACGATAATTCTCCATGATAACGTAATAAGAAAACATCGGCCGATGGAGTGGAAGAGAGATAGATTCGTCACAAGGCGAACGCTTAGGCCGAACGATAGAGAGAGCGATAGAGAGGCATCTCTATCGCTTATACCGCGCTCTCGCTTGCACGCTTGGCTCAGGCGGAACGTGCTAAATGAGTCATGCTTTTTCGTACGTGCAGCCGACGTTCATGGATTTATAAGATGTTATCACGTCAAACTAAATGCAATTTATTTATTTATTATTAAAAAAAAAATGTAAACGATAGAACAGTAAATTATAAAAGTGTTATCATGAAAAGAAACATCGGGTTTCCTTTAAAAACGTGATGCAACTTCGCCAAACCTTAATTAAATCCGTAAAAACACACATATGTAAATGTAAAATAAATACCGACACCATTGAACCAATCATAAAAAGCCGAGAGTTAGTCGCAAATCAAAAATAAAACATGATTTATTCTATAAAGATGAAACATGATGGTCTGATGATCGAAAAGTTTTACTAATTGAATCGAGCAAAATGGGCGCCACCACATTCGTTGCCATTTAAATAATATATTGCTACATGTTACACAAAACTGGATATAAGGGCAGCATAGATCAAGCTAAAAACTACACGAATGATGTCTTCTAATTTTCATATACATGCCTTCTGTCGCCCACATAGACTAGGGGCCCTACCGCCGAAGCTGAAGCCGATTATCATCGGATTTTTTGATTGCCAAAATAAGATAAGATAAGATAAGCATTTATTTGTCATAACTGCTACACACAATAATTATTAAATACAGAAGTTACACAATTATTAGCACTTATGGGTAAATCTTAGTTTGTTTATAAGTTGTAACTAATTATAATGGTGATACACGAAGGAGAACATGTGTGTTGCAGTCATACAAAGAGGTAAGAAGCTCAGTGAAATGTATGCTCATTGAGCAGACCACTGATTTTCAGCTTCTACCTGAAGAAAATCGCAGAGGACGTATCTATTAGTTGCATGAGTCGTTCCTTATAATGTCGCGGTTCCGAAATTTCTTTCTCTGAAATGATGGGTAATTATGAGTGTTGGTGTATGTAGATAGAGATGTAGTATGTAGATGTAAAATCAATATTTAGCGAAAATTGGCGGTAATTGTAATTAGTTTAGCTGGTAGAAACCATACCTTTCTAGAGTACTACCGACTAACCTGAATATGTATGTCACTAACTTAAATCTAAGATCAATTTTCGCGATCCGAAAATTGGATGGTAATCGGCTTCAATTTCGGCGGTACCCAAGGGCCCGTGGCAGTTTGCTCGCTCTGCCCCACCAGAGTTACGCTACTGCACTATAGCATAGCGCTGCGATAAGATGTGGAGCTACAGCGCTTTGACGCGAGTTAAAAAAATAAATCACGTAGTCATTAAAATAATTTGAGCATTTGAAACAAGTAAAAGGACATCTTGTGACAAAAAATATTTTTATTAAAACTGTACATATAGGTTCAAACCAAACACTTTGATCATTTTGATACTAACTGTACCTCGGACTAAACGTTGTCCGAGAGAGGAACCCTAGGCGGTTTCCTTGAAATATAATCTCACTCAATGAGAAAAAAAATCAATAGGCATTTATAAAATAGTAAGGAGAGCGTTGGATAAGGAAATTTTTATAGTAGTAAATAAACTTTGTGCCAAATTGTTAGTTTAAAGCTATAGCAAGTATGTTTTAAAAACAGTCTACAAAAATATTTAAACGAAGAGGTGTGGCTACATCTTTTTAAGGTGTAGCCCACGCGCCTCTTTGTCTCGATGTGTTTCCTGTGTTGGAAAAAAACATTTACAGGCTTCCCGCCTTAATATCTTTCAGTTTTGTCTTTATTGAAACTATGGTTTTTCAACATAGGCGCTAGTTTGGACAAAACATCGCCTTTAGTTTTAAGCTTGACAAGTAGCTTGTAAAAATGTCAAACAAGCTATTTCTTGTATGTAAAAAAAACTTTCGCGCAGTTTTTGCTTGATTCACGCTAACAGCTTTGTATCACTGACAGTAGTGGCGCCCTCTATTAGAAGAATTACTAGAAACCCTGATATTGGAATGGCATGCTTGAATAATTAATATCACTGTGATATTTTTTATCTGTCTTTACATATATAACTAAAGTAATAAATGCATATATCTGAAATTGGAAATTGGTTATTAAACTTTATAAAACACAATAAATAGCATAAATCTTAAAAACAAAATTAATCAACTTACCTCTTTTAGAAAACCATAGTAATACTTTCTTTTTTTTCGTTTTCATTTATATCCTTCAGGCCACAATAATAATCGGAAGTAACCTCAATGTAAATTTAATCACCCTTTGTAAATAGAAAAATAATACGAGTATAATTATCCTAGCAATGACTTATCACCTAGGTACTTACCAATTCAGCGACAATTTCTTTCTTCAGCCTTTGACACTCGTTCGTGGCTAATTTTGATACCTAAAAAAAAACAAAATTTAAGTGTTTTTGTTTTTTCCACTTAGTTTAGAAAAAGTAAGACAAGTGGAAAAAACGGGGCATCAGTGTGAATGGCGAGTACATCTCACACCTTCGGTTTGCCGACGACGTGGCCATAATGGCTGAATCGCTGGAGGATCTCGGTCGTATGTTGACCGATCTCAATGTTGTTTCTCTGAGGTATAGAATCCAGAACGAAGAGATTCGACGGAGAACTAAAGTTGTCGACAAGTTGTCGGCCGTGCGTAGGACGACGAAGCTATTTTTTGTATGTAAAAAGACTTTCGAGCAGTTTTTGCTTGATTCACGGTAACAGCTTTGTATCACTGGCAGTAGTGGCACTCTCTATTAATATTAACGACAGAAGAATTACTAGAAACCCTGATATTGACATCTCCGAGGTCACGAGGAGGCGGGTCACATCTGCCGAGTAAGTGATGGCAGATGGGGGAGGAAGGTATTTGAGTGGAGGCCGTGCGTAGGACGACGAAACGTTTGACGCCCTCCTTCAAGATGGTCCGATGACCTTAAGAAAGCAGCTGGATACAGAAGGCGGAGGATAGTATCTGGTGGAAAGCATTGAGGAAGGCTTATATCCAGCAGTGGGTAGATGCAGGCTGATGATGATGATGTTTTTACCCAAATAACGAAAAAGGGAGGGTTATATTTTTCAAGTGTATGTATGTATTTTTCTTTGGCACGCTCTAAATTAAACCGCTTGACGAATTTCAAAATACGAGGTGCCATTCTAGCGGTCACATCTGCCGAGTAAGAGATGGGAGATGGGGGGAAGAAGGTATTGAGTGGAGGCCGCGCGTGGAGGATGCGGAAGGCGGAGGATCGTATCTTATCTTGAAATGGGTCCAGTGCTACAGCACCGGTGGCACGTCGACCCTCTTGGATCTTTTGTGCACTTCCCTATTTAGTAACTCTCCCCTGACTATCTAGAGACATGTTCCATATACTTCTGTATGCCTTTAATTGACGGGGAAATTGGGGGCACTGGCGGGCCATTATGCCTGCCACGGACACCTATACAAAATGAGACTTGTTGAGAGCCCAGAGTGCAGAACATGCAAGGAGTCTAACGAGACCATGAAACGCTTAATGTGTCAATGTGACGCCCTAGCGGGCAAACCTGACCTGGAGGACTACAGGCTCTTCCCTATAAGCGGCATACTGAAGTACATGGAACATGGCGGCAGGCGGGGGAGAGTGAAGGAAAGGATTAGGGAGAACACAAAAGATCCATGAGGATCGACGTGTCACCGGTGCTGCAGGACTGGACCCACTCTAAGATAAGAACACGATCTTTAGAGGCAAAACCAACCTCACCTGCACGTGCTGCACCTTGCCGACTAGCGGAAGAGGCTCTGGCGAAGGCTAGACTGGCCGACAGAGGATGTACCTCCACCTCAGAATACCGTCGCCAATTAACAATTCCCTTGAGGGTTGTGTTCCTGCGAGTGAGTGAGGTCACCAGAAAGGAAGGAGATGCTGCGTTGGCAGCGAGGTAACGGCGCGCGAGCGATATTATATGTTGCGAGCGTAAATATGGCTACGGTAACCGCTTCACATCAGGCAGGTCATATGCTTGTCTGCCACCTGACGTAGTATAAAAAAAACACCAGAATCAATTAACTAAATAAATTTCTCTTCAAAAATCTCTCACCTGACTTGTTTTAGAAGATGTCTGTAGAGCAGTATTAATATCCTTGATGGAGTGTATGGAGACGTCCAGGGTCGAAGCGTCTAACTTCTCGTTCTTGGGTTCAGGTCTTCCTCCATACCTTCTTTCCGGTTGCTTCTTTACAGGCTCTGGTTGTTGCTGTAATGTAAGTCATTAAGTTATTTTCTCCCAATAGGCCAATAACTAAAGACAAAGTTACATATATTTAACCATTTTGGGGTGTAAGTGGTTTATCAACATCTTTGAACCAAAGCCAACTTCACCTGCACGTGTTGCACCCTGCTGACTGACAAACGAAGCTCTGGCGAAAAGAGAGGTAGGGAGCGTAATTGTAAGCTACCCGACTGGGGAATGTACCTCCACCTCACAGAATACCGCAGCCAAATAACAATTCCCTTGAGGGTTGTTGTGTTCCTGCGAGTGAGTGAAGTCACCAGAAAAGAAGGAGATGCTGCGTTGGCAGCGGGGGTGGCGGCGCGCAAGTGATATATTATGTTGCGAGCGTTAATACGGTTACGGTAACCGCTTCACATCAGGCGGGCCGTATGCTTGTCTGCCACCCGACGTAGTATAAAAAAAAAAAAACAGCGTTTTTCAATCTTTTTGAACACGGTCTCGTGTTCAACAAGTTTGACCTTTCTTGTTGAAAATTTCTAGCGGCCCCCTCCTCTCTCCCCTCCATCGTCCCTCCCTCCATGAAAAACTTCAATAATTTAGCTGGTTCATCATCATCATCATCAGCCTGCATCAACCCACTGTTGGATATAGGCCTTTCCCAATGCTTTCCACCATTAGCTGGTTATGAAAGCTTTAAAATTGTTAGTGCCATTTGCTAACGATATTGTTCTTAGGTGAACTAAGACTTAAACAGGGTCGGACTGCGCCGGAAGGGCCCGGGTGGCTGACAAGCCCGAGACTAGATGATGGTAGATGGTATATTATCCTACGGTTGCCGCAAGCCAGACCCGTGGGGGGCCCGCGCAGGCTGGGGCCCGGCTGGCAAATGCCACCTCGACTATATGGCCAGTCCGACGCTGGACTTAAAGATCTGTCTTTAACATAAAAATTAAGGAAATAGGATTTGATTTTTTCCAATAGAAATAGGCTTATATGAACTTGTCTACGAAATTCAACCTGTATAGAAACTGATCTGTACGTGATGCACCTTGCTGACAGACAAACGAGGCTCTGGCAAAAAGAGAGGTAGACACAGCGTATTTTTAAGCTGCCCGTCTGGGGAAGTACCTCCACCTCACAGAATATCACAACAAATAACAATTCCCTAGAGGGTTGGTGTGTTCCTGAGAGTGAGTGAGGTCACCAGAAAGAAAGAAAGGAGTTCCTGCGTTGGTAACGGGGGTGGCGGCGCTTGAGCGATATTTCATGTTGATAGCGTTAAAGCTATGGTGACCACTTCACATCAGGCAGGCCGTATGCTTGTCTTCCACCCAACATAGTATGTATATAAACAAAAATTGCCACAGGCTACCTACGCCGATTACCGGTATCAATAAGTGCTGGTAGATCGACGCTTTTTAGGGTTCCGTACCCAGAGGGTAAAACAGACCCTATTACTAAGGCTCCACTGTCCGTCCGTCTGTCACCAGGCTGTATCTCATGAACCGTGACAGTTAGACAGTTGAAATTTTCACAGATGATGTATTTCTGTTGCCGCTATAACATTAAATAATAAAAAAAACAGAATAAAATAAATATTTAAGGGGGCTCCCATACAACAAACCTGATTTTTTTGGCATTTCTATAGATAAAGGTACGGAACCCTTCGTGCGCGAGTCCGACTCGCACTTGGCCGGTTTTTTTTCTGAATACGGCCTAACATGCTGGAATAAGCTCTAATACTCTTCGGATTAAAGCATGCTCCAATCATCACATATCCAACAAAGGTGACTTACGAAGGTATGATGCGTTAGGTCATCCTCCCAGTTATTGATCTCATCAGCAAGTGCGGCGAGTCGACCAAACTTCTTCTTGCCATCTGCTCTGGGTTCCCTCGGCTCTCTCTCGGCCGGTGGTGTACCAGCTGTGAACTGCTGTTCAGTGCGATGGATAGGTGAAGACAAGTTCGGTTTATCTGAAATACAAAAATATAAGAACCCAATGAGTTTACAACTCAGGTAAAGACAAATATTTGTGTGCATGAACATGTCTGTTTGTCTTGGCCTGGGTGTTTTCTATGTATTATATGCATGTATATAAAAAATTGGCCTTCCGGCAGACTAGAATAGAATCACTCCATCACTTCCCATGGATATCGTATAAGGCGACTAAGAGAATTACATTATCAAACATCGATCAGGCCTCCCCAACCCGTCTGGCCAGCATGGGAAGTGTAGGCCAAATCCTCCTTCTGTCTGGGACAGAGGAGAGAGGGTCATGCTCCTATAGTGGAGACTAAAATGCCTGATGATGTTGAATGATGATATAAAAAAATATATATATTTAAGTAGGTAGCTTTGCTTAGTTTGGGACGAGATAGTAATTTGTTTTGATTTAAAAAATTTAAACAATTTTTTATGTTTATGCACACCTGCGGGCAATACCACTAACCCTGTGATAATATTTATAATACACTAATCATTTACTAAATCAATTCTGACTTATAATTTCTAAAACAATATACAAAATGTTATCTAGCCCTTATCATATCACTTCCTGGCACTTGTCAGGATAATATTGCTTCAGCTATACAGGATATAGAAATGAATCAGTTCAGATAACCTTAGTCATATTTTGGCATATAAATATACTAGCTGTGACGGCGGGTTTGCACGCATAGACAATATCTTATCTTGAGCAGTAAGTGTGTCCAGTGCTGTTGCACCGGTGACACGTCAACCCTCATGGATCTTTTGTGCTCTCCCTAATCCTTTAGTCACTGTCCGCTGACTGTTTGGAGACATGTTCCATGTACTTCAGTATGCCGCTTATTGGGAAGAGCCTATAGTCCTCCAGGTCCAGGTATGACTTTCCTAAGATTTCCATTCATTTGCCGGCTAGGGCGTCACATTGACGCACCAAGGGTTTAATGGTCTTGTTAGCTAGCCCCTTTGCTTGAAGACAATAATAATAGTTATTCAATATACAACCTAGCTGAAGAACATTGCAACACACAACATAAAAAACACATACCTATTGCCTGCCAAATGTTTTAGAATACTGCAGAAGATATATTATGTATTATAAAAGTATCAGCATTTATCACACAATAATTTGCCTATTTAACATGGCAACTAAAAACTTGTTCTGGGACAAATTTGAAGAGATTTGTTTTTTTAAATAATTATATTAGTGAAAGGAGTATGTCATCTTTCCATAGTTGCACCTCCAGCTCAGCATGACAGGAAATTGGAGCTCCAGAGAACTTTTCTACCTCAAGCTCTCAAGTGGTGGAAGGAACTCCTAAGCCAAGGTTTTCCCAGGAGACTGCTGTATATGGTTCTTATCCTCTATGGCAGCGCTATTGAAGATTACAATGTCATACATCTGTGGACTCCACATTGTTCAAGGTTGACTTCGCTAACATCCGCGAACTCCACTCAAACCTTAACGCCGTCCACCAACACCTCCAAACAGCGCGGTCCACCATACTCTTCCTGACGGAGGCACAGAGCCAGTGTCCAGCGGACACGCGTCCTACCTATAGTACACCGGTTATGTGTTTGAAGTGAAGTGGCGAAAGCCGGTGTCTGTTTGTCCGTCCGGATGTATATTGTCACCGTCTGCGCTGCTTAGAGAATTTCTCTCTTCCGATGGGAAGAGAGGATGCTCTGAGCGCATGTAAATCTGGGCCTTCAGAGCCGTATTAACATGTGCCTATACCGACCCCATACTTGGAACAGAGACGACTTGGCTTTTTTAGTGCTTGAGTCGGACGGTGGATGAAGTGCAGGAGCAGTACCCTACTGCAAAGATGGTGTGTTGGCAGGACTTTAACCCATGACTCCAGGTTAGGATCCTCCATTCCTAACCATGCTCTATAGAACGCCCACGCGTTTGCTCTTTCGTACAGCCTGACCTAACAACTATGCAGAGGATGCATGTAGCCAGAAGAAAAGACACAGCACATGCTTACAGCGTGATAGAACAACGGGGACAACTTCTACCATCTCCGACATCGCTTCCGGAAGCCTGCAGGAGTCTGAAAAACCTGCTAACCTTATGGCATCCCATATGACATAGTCTGGTTGGAGTGAGATGACATACAAAAACACGCACAATAGCCCAATCAAGTTGCTGAGTGCGAAAACAGCCTACTGATACTAAACTATTACTGGGCAGTTCCCAGTTTTCTTAATTATTTCATAAAGGTTACGCTTACCGGAGTACAAATTTCCCAGCCTATCAAGGCGAGACTTCATATTGTGCCGTAGGCCAGCACGGTCATTTTTATGGTCATCCATTTCAGAGCCATCAGTCAAAGACTTCTTGGTTATGTCATCTGTAACTGAAATATTAAATGATTTAGTTTAGTTATTTTACACATCAAATCAGAAATATCGAAAACTAGGTACTCCTAGGTAGTCTTATGAAGTTTTTGAAATAGAAATTTGGCAGGTATATGAAAATATATCTGCTTTTTGCTGCTAAAATATACAATATATATGTGTTCCTGTAGTAGAGACTAAAATGACCTGATGAGGATTGATTTTTTTTTTTTTGATTTTAAAATGTCTTTATTTACAAATACATATTAAAAGTATTACAAAAAGATTTTATTCTAGGTGCAATACACTTAAAAGAAAAATAGATCATTAGGCTGACTCACCTTTTCGAACATTTATCATCATTGTTAACGGTTTCCAAAATGTACACAATTTCACAATTAATTTATAAGTAGGTAAACAATGAAAGTCTTAGTGACGACTTTACACATTTTTGCTTGTTATAAACTAACACAACACCTTATGATAAAATTATATTATGAATTAACACTTAATTATAAATACATATTTTAAGGATAACAATAAATTTATATTCTAAACATGACAATTATACTTGTGTTAACTGATGAGGATTGATATGTGCCAAATAACAATTCCATTCCCTTAACGGTTTTCTTCCTGAGAGTGAGTGAGGTCACCAGAAAGGAAGGATTTGTTGAGTTCGCAGCAGCGCGATATTTCATATTGCGATTCATGTAAATATAGCTACAGTAACCGCTTCATATCAGGCGGGCCGTATGCTTGTCTGCCACCCGATGTAGGATAAAAAAAACAAATTTATCTACATATATTAATGCAAAAAACTGTAAGACCTTTAAACTAGAGCTTCTACGTAATGAAAGAAATTTGTTTTTTTGCTTTAGGGGCTTTGTGGGCACTTAAACACATCTTATACTTTTTTAAAACCTACAAAACGAATTATATGTGGGCAAAGCCGCGACCGCCAGCTTGTGTCATATATAAAATTTACAAGTTTAATTATATTCCGTTACTCAAAACTATTATTATAATTCTGCATCAGATAACTAATTATCTCACCTTTTGACATTTTTATCAAAACTTGTTATTAATACTCAAAAGATCACAAGTTTCACACAAAACTGAAGGCCAAACAAACTGAACAACACAATAAAATTATTTGGTACTATTTGCTAATCATAACTATGGATTTCTGTCAATTTTACTGTAAACAATTCATAGTAATTTGTTTAATTACCTAATAACATTATTACTCACAGCTCAATGATGTTGTTTCAAGAAAACAACTAATGAAGTAATGCACTTAATGTTATTTGTCTGTTTGTTAAATAATTTATTATCAAATAAAAAACATTATTATTAAATTATTACATACATAACTAAATGATAATACATTTTATAATTTGTTTGTATTGTGTGCTAGTGGAATGGAGCTTGATGACGTTGTTGCATCTAATCGAACATGCAAGTTAAGCAATGTTGACCTCAGCCTGTCTATGGATGGGAATATTTATCTCGAACTCCTCCATGCTTCGCTCCGTGCTTCAAAGGGCATTTCAAGCTGTCGGTCCTGTTGTCATATTAGATGACAGTTGCAAAGCCAAGTCAGTGTCCTTAGTATGGCATGAAAACACTGGCGTACGCCAACCTGCAATGCCAACCTGCAATTAAGCAGCGTGGTGGACTATATTCTAAACCAATTGAGGGGAGACCCGTATCCCAACAGTGGGATGATTATTGCTTGATGTCGCCATGTACTAGCGCTGTGGCTAAAAGACATGGTTTTGCCTGCATAAACACAGTACTGCCACACCCCGGCTACTCCATACAAATTTCACGTCGTTTACTACTACATAGACGATGACGTCTGTACAAAGTGCGAATGAGCATGTGTTGCGTGCAGCGCCATACAAACAGTTCCCTATTTGTCTCATAGGGGAGGTGAGGTCGACACGAGAGAGCGGCAGGGAGTATCCATACTATACGTAGTACTATTACTTATACTGTGGTACTGGAGTAAAATGTATCCTACAAATGACCCCAGTGGTTGAATGACTAGCAACGGCCACTCTCCAAATCCGAAGTAGGTAGTTGATCCTGACATAAGACAAATATTTGTGTGCATGAATGAGCAGGTCTGTTTGTCATAGTCTGATCACTTATTAAATACAAAGAACTCACCGTCAACTTCTTTAATAATGACATTACTGCTGCGACCACACTCTGGATCATACACTATGCTTATCGGAGCATCTCTTTCTTCAACCTGAACCTCAATTTGGATGTCATTTCTATGGCTAATATTTATTTCCACAGAAACATCTGAATTGCGCCGTGTTAAACTGCTTTTAGGGCTTCTGAACTCTTTCTTTGTAACAATAACATCGTTTCTGGGCTTGTGCGAAGCTGGCACTATCTCATTGTTGATACTTGGTCGTTTATTAGCAAGTTTTACTGGAGATTCCGACTTTATACACTTTCTAGGTGACACCACAGACTCTTTAACATCTTTTAATGGTGATTTAGGAGAGTTGTCTTTTTTCAATATATTTTCAGCCAAGGGTTTCCTTTTAGGGACAGGTTGGCCAGAATTTGCGAGTTTTTGATCAATTTTCTCCTGCCTAGCTCTTGCTCTCTCCAACATACGCTGGAAACATATAAATTTTTACAATTATCTATTCCAAATAAGTGCCCATCCGGCCCATCATAGAAGATTGTTGCAGAACCTACCTGAGTGAATGGATCCATAATTGAAATGTTAGCAATGAAACACAGAGCACTATATCAATAATTGCACATTTGTCCGTCCAATTACAATCAATGTATATACGTACACTACGTAAAACTGTTTCTATTATATTTTAGCACTGAACAATCACACGTTGAAATTGAAAGTTTGATAATTTGACAACAAACCGAAATATTTGAATTGATTTTGTTGCCGCAACGGTAGGTGGCGACAGCGTCGCAAAGTTCGTTCAAAAATAAAGATATAGGTAATCACTGTACAATAAAATTTGCATATAAATACTCTACAGTTTTTTCTTTTACTACCAGAAAGAAATTAATTTTCTAACTAAATTGTGTGCGTCTGTAACTAAATAGGTATTATAAATAATTAAATTTAAACTTTTAACAATGATTACTATAATTTGTTACATGTTATATATTGAAATACGTGTTAAATATCAAGTGACGAAACGTAATATATTTGAATACTCGTTACTGTAATGGCACTATAAAATACTTAACTATAAAGTTGATGCTATTCGATCGTAGATGGCGTTGTGCGTGTAATTTTTTTTATACTACATCGAGTTTAAAGCATACAATTGTTTACAAGCATACAACTATCAACTATATACATTTGCTACAAAATATTTTATAGAGTTGAGTTATAAGCTAAAATACTTTTAAACTTCATCATCAGGTCATTTTAGTCTCCACTACAGGAGCGCGACCCTCTCTCATCCGTCCCAGACAGAAGGAGGATTTGGCCTACACTCCCCACGCTGGCCAAACGGGTTGGGGATGCCTGATCGATGTTTGATAATGTATTTCCCTTAGTCGCCTTGTACGACATCCACGGAAAGAGACGGTGTGTTTCTATTCTAGTATTTCTAGTCTACCGGAAACCACACGGCCATTTTTAAACTTAAATTTATGATAAGAAATAAATCTCATGCAAAGTGCAGCACAGCTGATTTTAGCAGAGAAATTTGAGAAAAATATGCATTAAAAAGTCGATTTATTTTGAATGATTGCGCCACATAAATTTGTTAAGAAATTGACCGACTTAATGTTGTTTTTTTATTAAAATCAAAACTTGTTTGAACATTGAGTGTGTTAATTGGTGTACAAAATAATTCCTCTAAAAATATTTTATTACTCTTTAATTTAGTTGTTAGAAAATTGTACATTTTAATATAATTCAGAATAAATGTTTGTAGCGCTGCTGTCGGGTACTTATGTAAGGTTGCCTTACATTTTTTTATACTACTTGTTAACATACAAGCTTTCGCCCCAACCGCCTGATGTTAAGCAGTGCCGCATTCCATGGACAATGTCAAATGCGTTTAGTCCGCCTATTGTACCAAAATATATAACCAATAAAGTTTAGAATAAACGAATAAAAACCTCTTCACGCCCTATTTGAAGAATCGTTTTAGAAGTGAAGATAAATTAAAAAAATAACCTATGCTCTGTTTATTACATATAATAAGTGTTTTTTAATGTAGGATAAGTTTATGAAGTGGTAGCGAAAAGTAACAACGGTCAATTTTAACATTTTTCTTCTTCTAAAACGAAAACTACCTACCTTAAAAGTTTGACAACGGATCGGCGGTCGGCGACGCCTTTGTGTTGCTGAGTGCTTATTGCGAGATTTTTGGTCTCATTATAACGTGTTAAAGTTTATAAGCCGACAAATTTAGAAAAAAATTCAGATTGTGAATTTATCAGACATGTGTTACATATCCAAATTAGCCGGGTTGCTCACTTCAAAACAAACAAAAAAACTGCATCCAACATCAAATAAATACACAAACAGATTTGTTAAACTTACACCCTCTTTTTACGTCGAGGTTTAAAAAGGATATCATATTATGCACGATCTTAAAAGAGATTTGGGCTAGTTTACCGCCTTATATTATGAAAAGAGTAAAGTGGCACGAAACCAAAACTTGCCTTGTGTCAGCTTACTACTAGCTGCTATAAAAAGTAGTACACTCGCACTAGTGCCAGAATCTGAGCATGCCAGTTGACACCTAAGTCCATGATTTTGATCACATGTCTTATAAATTCACAACTCTCTATTTGGTCGGTTTGTTTCTTGATTTAGTTCTTCTCTATTAGAACTCTCATGTTGTGAATTTATAAGATACGTGATCAAAATAATGTAGCTTAGGTACTTACTCACATTTTGAAGTAGCTACCCGGCTAATGTGGATATGTAACACGCATTTTGGTAAATTCATAGTATGAGACCTTTTCTCAACTTACGAGTATATCTCAATTTCTGTAATTTGTGCAAGATTTTGGTCAAAAAAACTCTCACTAAGCGCTCTGCCCCCTTACCACCATCTCTTATTGCGATTCAATAACTGAATAGATTGCTAATTCATACCAATGAATAAGCGACTCTATTTCAAATAAAATATAGTCGCTTATTCATTGGTATGAATAAGAATTCTATTTAGTTATTGAATCGCAATAAGAGATGGTGGTACGGGGGCTGATCTGATCTCCATGGGCGGTGTTCAATGCTTGACCCACATGCTTGTTTGGCCCCCTCTCATAAAATAAAACAAAGCATGTTGAGTTTATTAATATAATAATAATATAATATTTGTCAGACAAATTACACAGCGCCATCTAGCCCCAAAGTAAGCGAAGCTTGTGTTATGGGTACTAGACAACTGATAAACTTACGTAAATACATTTTTTTTTGTAAATACATACTTATGATACTTAGATTATCAATTGGTCTCCGCTCCGCTTCGACTAGCTGCCGCGGCGCACTTGTAAATTGCGGCAACAAATACTACGCCGAACTCGGCGTTCCCTAGCCTGTCGCAATACAATTCTTCACGCACACTAGCATCTCTGCACATTGTTTTACGCACACTACAATATTGAGTTGCCGCATTCACGGAGCTGTTGTTTTTAGATAGTGCGGCATCTAGAATTGGCCTTCAAGAACAGAAGGCCAATTCTCGTAATTTTTCTACGAATGCAGATTGAAAGTTGACCGAATCGAGATTGAATTGTGAATTGACTAAAATTATATACTTGATTTCATTAATTAATTATTATCAATTCTTGTTGTTGGCAAAGTAACATTCTTAGTTTGTTTAATTTTCACTCATATTTCGATATAATCACGCTTAAATTTAATTTTGAAGTTACATATTGTGTTACGAGAATACCAAATGTGACATTTGTGAGATCGAGACTGGATCGAAACTGAATTTTGACTATATTTTAATTACGAGAATTGCCCCTCAGATCTTTATTTCCCTTTAAAGGCTGACTACGGATCGGCGACCCCTTGGTGTTGCTGACCTCCATGGGCGGTGGTGATTGCTTTCCATCAGGTGACCCTGCTGCATGCTCGTTTGTTCATCCTATAAATGCTCTCATATAAAAAAGAGGCAGAATCGCCACCGACAAGAGCGCAGCTCTTGAGTGTTGATGATGATGATGAAGGAAAAATTCAGGGTGTAAGGTGTAAGTGGTTCATCAACATCTTTGAACCAAAGCCAACTTCACCTGCACGCGGTGGACCCTACTGACTTACAAACGAAGCTCTGGCTGAAAGAGAGGTAGGGAGCGTAATTGTAGGCTACCCGACCTGGGAAATGTACCTCCACCTCAGAATACCGCAGCCAAATAAAAACCTCTTGAGGGTTGTTGTGTTCCTGCGAGTGAGTGAGGTCACCAGAAAGGAAGAAGATCCTGCGTTGGCAACGGGGTGGTGGTGCGCGAACGATATTTTATGTTGCGGGTGTTAATACGGCTACGGTAACCGCTTCATCAGGCGGGCCGTATGCTTTTCAGGGACCCGACGTAATATAAAAAAAAATCAAACAATATATTCTCCCTTTCATATCAAAAAAAGTATACTCGTAGCACAGTACAAGTAATAGTAGGTACTACGTACTAGTAGTATCGCCGTAAAAATAGACATCACCATGTATCAACATATTCACGCGACCCAAAGATGTGTCCGAGTCTGAGGCTCAGTCGTATCATCTGGAAGGCACACAATAGCAGTGACCTCACGTAAGTGGATAATGCTTACGATTTCCTATCGCGACACCGTTTCCTGTTGGATGTTTACGATCCTGGCCGTCCACTAAGAATGACTCACAATTTCACAATAAAAACTACATTACGAAATAATGTAAGTACATTTATTACTTTGGGGTGTAGTGGTTCAACAACATGGTGCACCCTGCTGACTGACAAACGAGGCTCTGGCGAAAAGAGAGGTGGGGCATAGCGTATTTTTTAAGCTGCCCGACTGGGGAAGTACCTCCATCTCACAGAATACCACAGCCAAATGACAATTCCCTAGAGGGTTGGTGTGTTACTGGGAGTGAGTGAGGTCACCAGAAAGAAACAAAGGAAAGCAACGGATCAGCGGCCCCTTGGTGTTGCTGATCTCCATGGGCGGTGGTGATTGCTTTCCATCAGGTGGCCCACATGCTCGTTTGCCCCCCTCTCACATAAAAAAAATTGCCACAGTATTAAGTTATACAAGGATCTATCAGATAGAAGGAAAGAGAGGACAGGAAGAACAACCTACAATTATTTTATGTGAAGAAAAAAGTGGGAGTCATGTCGTATCAAGAGATGAAGAGTTTCGCGGAGAATATAAAAGGATGTACATGTTATACCACGAACTGTGAAATTGTGGAATCAAGTACTCTCAACGGTATTTCCGAACAGTACGACATGGGAACCTTCAAGAATAGAGTCCATATTTCCTTTAAACGGCTGGCAACGGATCGGCGACTCCTGGGTGTTGCTGATCTCCATGGGCGGTGGTAATTGCTTTCCTTCATGTGACCCACATGCTCGTTTGCCCCCTAACATATAAAAAAGGGCAGAATCTACCGACAAGAGCGCAGCTCCTAAGTGTTGATGATGATCAAACTAGAATTAAGTATATTATTATTTTGGCTCCAAGCAAAATACAGCCGAAAACGTTAGTATTTCAGTTTTTGGCGAAAAAAGAGAATGGAAGAGAGAAGATTTTCAAAGAGAGGTAGGGTACAGAGTTTTTATATTTTTTTTAGGGTTCCGAACCTCAAAAGGAAAAACGGAACCCTTATAAGATCACTTTGTTGTCCGTCTGTCTGTCTGTTTGTCTGTCTGTCTGTCTGTCTGTCGGTATGTCTGTCAAGAATTTCTATTTCGAGAATGCGTGGAGGTATCAAGCTGAAAATTGAACTGTATACTCAGGTCTACGGTCCCATGAAGTTAAAAAAAAATCAAACTGCTAAGTTAACATAGAAAAAAGTTACGGCCGTTTATTCAGCAAAAAACGCATATTTCGAAACACTCAAGGGAATCAAAACCTATAGGGTACTTCCCGTTGACCTAGAACTATGAAATTTGGCAAGTAACATCGCTATAGACTACAAGTACAGGAATAAATCTCAAAACTATACATTTGTAAATAGATCTTAAAAAATAGGGGGTCTATATTTTTTATAGGGTGTCGAAATTTCAAATTGAAACTACTAGTTCAAATGGGGTATCATATGAAAGGGCTTGATGTACACATTGCAAAATATATTTTATTTATTTTTTTCGACGCATTATTTCTTATTTATAATGAAAAATATCAAATTTAATAATTAAACGTACCTACGGAACCCTCGGTGGGCGAGTCCGACTCGCACTTGTCCGGTTTTTTTATACTACGTCGGGTGGCGGACAAGCATACGGCCCGCTTGATGTGAAGCGATTACCGTAACCGTAACATAAAATATCGCTCGCGCGCCGCGACCCCCGCTGCCATCGCAGCATCTCCTTTCTTTCTGGTGACCTCACTCACTCGCAGGAACACAACAGCCCTCAAGGGAACCGTTATTTGGCTGCTGTATTCTATGAGGTAGAGGTACATTCCCCAGTCGGGTAGCTTACAATTACGCTCCCTACCTCTCTTTTCGCCAGAGCTTCGTTTGTCAGTCAGCAGGGTGCACCGCGTGCAGGTGAAGTTGGCTTTGGTTCAAAGATGTTGATGAACCACTTACACCCCAAAAACGTCGAATGGAACCTAATAACATGATTTTTTTAAACAACCAAGTAATCAAATGTTTTTTAGAGGCAAAGCCAGCCTCAGCTGCACGTGGTGAACCCTGCCGTGTAGCGAAATAGGCGAAAGAGTGGTAGGGTACAGTGTATTTGTAAACTGGCCGACTGGGAAAGTACCTCCACCTCACCGAATACAGCAGCAAGCAAGAAAAAAATATACACAAATCAATGGTAGCTCCGCTGGACTACACGGGCGAAGCCGCGGGTAACAGCTAGTAAATAATAAATATTCCTGGACACACGGCCATCTAGTTCCAAACTAAGCAAAGCTTGTACTATGGGTACTAGATAACTGATATATATTTTTTTTTGTAATACATACAAATAATATATACCAAGAAAAAAAAGACGTGTTCATGCACACAAATATTTGTCTTGTGCGGGGATCGAACCCGCGACCTCGGAGCCAAAGTAATAAATAAAATAATAAATATTCTGGACAATTTACACAGCGCCAACTAGTCCCAAATTAAGCGAAAAGCTTGTACTATGGGTACTAGATAACTGGTATAATACTTAAATACATTTTTTTTGTAAATATATACATATAATATTAGGTTAGGGAAAAAGTCTTTTCGTATTTTATACGAAAATTCAAAACATTTTTTACTAAAGTTTATTTACATTTAACTAAAGTATGTAGGTGCCATTTTGTTCGATAACTTTTTGCCATCTTGTAGGTAGAGACATGATCCCATTACTATAGAAATTTTGGGACTTCTGTTCAAAAAACCACGACAAGTGGTTTTGGCAGTCTTCTCGTGATGTTAACCTGTCATTGCCTAAAGAATTCTGAAGAGACCGAAACAGGTGGAAATCAGAAGGTGCAAGGTCAGGACTATACGGCGGATGCATTAACACCTTCCAGTCAAACTCTCTTAATTTTTGCTGAGTGGCTAAAGATATGTGAGGTCTAGCGTTATCATGATGAAAAATCACACCCCTTCTGTTAATTAATTCCGGCCGCTTTCTCTCAACTTTTTGCTTTAATCTCATCAGTTGTTCACAGTAGAGTTCAGAATCGATGGTCCTGCCTGGCGGTAACAGCTCATAATGAATAATGCCCTTCCAATCCCACCATACACACAGCATCACCTTATTGCGGGTTAACCCGGGTTTTGCCAGAGTCTGTGAAGCCTGACCGGCCTTTGACCACGACCTTTTTCGCACGTTCTTGTCGTACATAATCCACTTTTCATCACCAGTTATAAGCTTCTTCAAAAACGATTCGCTTTCATTACGTCGTAGTAAAGAATCGCAAATGAATACACGGTTCATTAAGTTTCTTTCAGTGAGATCGTGAGGCACCCAAATATCGAGCTTTTTAGTGTACCCAGCTTTTTTCAAATGCGCCAAAACTGTTTTGTGATCAATTCCTAATTCTTCAGCTACGTCGTAACTACTGATATGCTGATCTTGCTCCACTTTTTTAAAAATGGCATCCATTTTATCCGTAACAGGGCGACCAGAGCGACGTGCATCTTTCACATCAAAATTTCCTGATTGAAAACGCTTAAACCAAATTTGTGCTACTCTCACAGACACTGCACTAGATCCATAAACGTCACAAATTTTTTTCGCAGCTTGCGTTGCATTTTTACTTTTTTTGTAGTAAAATTTTAAAATGAATCGAATTTCTTCATTAGATTCACTCATCTTGACAGTAAAAAAAACAAATGAAAATCACACATTTACCTAATTTGAATTTGGAATTATCTTTTTTAAAATTTAAACTTTTTAAAGATATCAAAACCTGCCAGATACAAATGGTATAACCAAAGAGATTTTATTACAAGTTCATACATACTAAAATGCGAAAAGACTTTTTCCCCTACCTATTATATAGAAAACGCCCTTTAAAACTTTAAACAGCTTTGCTCGTATGCAGGACCTAACAATTTAACATAATATAAGGCAAATGAACTATAAAATTCACAACGAGTTTCAGAGTGGTTTCTCTCCTGCGCAACAAGATTGTCATACGTCATACTGTGGTAGTAAACCAGACGTAAGTGAACAGTCGACCGAAGAAGTAGTGACCACTCGTTTGACCGGTTGTAAACATGGGTGAGTACTCTTATTTAAAATTTATTATCAGTATTTTAATTAACATGACTAAGATTTAATTAAAGAGTATTTAGAAAATATAATTAAATAAATAATAATTTTTCTTATCGCTTCGATTTAAATAAACGTTATTGATATTGGTTTTGAGTATTGCGTCGATCAAATTCTAATCGTGTTGATTCTTCATTTCAAAGTAATAAGCTGTTTGATGTATTATGCATCCCAAAACTTATACTGCGTGATATTTTTCATCATATTAAACTTTAAAACAGCTTTAATGCATAATATTAAATACTTAAACAAGAACAAAATACAATTAAATAAAAGTAAATAATAATACTTAATCTAATCTATATAATAATAATAATAAGCTTCTATCTCGAATATACGATATAATAAATAATAACTATATATTAATATGTGAAGCAAAAACGTTGTACCTACCCCTTTTTACGAAAATTGGACCCAGGAGTATGATATTTCGCACACTTCTAGTTTATATAGAGAAGGAGTGCAGAATACAAATATTTTTTTTAATCAATAAAAATCAATAAAAAAAATAGTACACACACTAATATGTATTTGACGCACGCATAACTCTTTCGTTTATTGTTAAATCGTTAAAATCATAATTTAAATTATATATCGTCGAATATCCTGTTTATTTTAATGCAGTTTACTCGTGGCGATGTAGGTTCATAATTTAAAATTTTAAACCGGGTTTATTCGGGGACCAAACGTTAACGTACGACAATGTTCTGGAACACTCTGGGCTGTAAGTCGCTCACCGCGATCTTTAGAACCAAAGCCAACCTCATCTGTACGCGGGGTACCCAGGCGACTAGCGAATGAGGCTCAGGAGACCTGGAGAGGTAGGTTAGGTACAGCTTTTTTTAAGTTGCCCAACTGGGAAAGTACCGCCATCTTATAGAATAACGCAGCTAACTTACAATTCCCTTGATGGTTGCTGTGTTCCTTCGAGAGAGTGAGGTCACCAGAGGGGCTAGCCAAATGGCAGTTTGCGAAGTAGAAAAGCGAAGCGACCGCTAATTTGAACTGTGGGGCTCATACTAAAATGTTCGAATTGACAAATGTCACGTGATCTATGTAACGTTCGTTACGCTACGAATTACACTTGGCTAGGGGGGCAGAAAGGAATGATATTTCATGTCGCGAGCGTAAATATGGCTACAGTAACCGCTGCACGTCAGGTGGGTTGTATGCTTGTCACCCGACCTGAGACGTAGTATAAAATGAAACTCGGTACATTAACCCCTGAGCGATGCCGGGTACTCCAGTTGGTACATAATATTTATGTATTATTATAGTATACCTAATACTAGTTGCACCTGTGACTTCGCCCGCGTGGACGTTTGTTAAGGACGGTTATATTTTTTGTTTTTGAAGCAATTAGAATCCAATACTAAATGTTATGACAAGCTTGCCACGATACATCAGTAAAAACAGCAAGTACAACGTGTATAAATTGTTTCTTTTATATATTATTTTATTTTATATACTGCGCAGAAGTGGCTCATTTACGATTTTATTATAATTATATTTTTATTAATTGATTTAACATAAGCTATATTAGAAAAAAAACTAAATAAATTAAATTTTATTAGAAAAGATAGATATAGATAGAAGAAGAATAGTTAAGGTCAGCAACGGCCTAAGTGATGCCTCCGGTATTGTTAAAAAGGATTCCCATTCAATACGCGATGCAGATATTAAACTTAGTTAGGCATGCATGAGTAGATATTTATATAGTCAGATACATAGTTTATGTAATTTATAGCATATCTATCTATATGCAAAATTTATTGCCGAGATAAATAAATATTGATGTCAAGATGTCACGACTCGATGGAACCGATGAATTGTCAAGCTTGAGATACACAGTTATTGAGGAAATTTTATTATTGTAAGATAATGTCATGTAGGTACTTAACATATATATAATACTTATAAATAAGATAGCCTTAAAGTTAGGGTCACTATGAGACACTTGATCTGTCAATGTGACGCCCTAGCCAGCAAACGAATGGAACTCCTAGGAAAGGCATACCCGGACCTGGAGGACTACTGGCTCTTCCCAATAAGCGGCATACTGAAGTACATGAAACAAGTCTCCAGCCAGGCAGGAGAGAGTGACTAAGGATTAGGGAGAGCACAAAAGATCCATGAGGGTCGACGTGTCACCCGTGCTGCAGCACTGGACCCACCCTAAGATAGGGTTAAATAGGGTTACTGAGACCTATTATGCTTCAATTTTTTTAAAATACCACACCGAATTGCAAACAAATATACGGCCCACTAATGTAAAGCGGTTACCGTCGCCTGTAGGCGCTTGGGATAAAAGAAGTATTTCTCGCGCGTTGGCACCCTCGCTGTTAGAGCAGCATCTCCTCACGGCTGCCCTCACTCAACCGCAGGAATACAACAATTCTCAAACAAGGGTATTGTTTTGGCTTCCGCCTTCTGTGAGTGAATGAATGAATAATATGAATTATATTTTATTCACGGAATATTAATAATAAGTTGTTGTAAATTATCTAGTCCTCAACATATTCCTCCAAAATGGCACGTGAATATTTAGGTAAGAATGAGGTGGAAGTTACTTTCCCAGTAGGGCAAGATATACCCAATTTTTAGGGTTCCGTACCTCAAAAGGAAAAACGGAACCCTTATAATATCACTTTGTTGTCCGTCTGTCTGTCTGTCTGTCTGTCTGTCTGTCTGCCTGTCTGTCTATCTGCCTGTCTGTCTGTCTGCCTGTCTGTCTGTCTGTCTGTCTGTCTGTCAAGAATTTCTATGTTGAGAATGCGTGGAGGTATCAAGCTGAAATTTGAACTGTATACTCAGGTCTACGGTCCCATGAAGTTGTAAAATAATCAAACTGCTAAGTTTACGTAGAAAAAAGTTACGGCCGTTTATTCAGCAAAAAACGCATATTTCGACACACTCAAGGGAATCAAAACCTATAGGGTACTTCCCGTTGACCTAGAACTATGAAATTTGGCAAGTAACATCGTTATAGACTACAAGTACAGGAATAAATCTCAAAACTATACATTTGTAAATAGATCTTAAAAAATAGGGGGTCTATATTTTTTTCTAGTGTGTCGAAATTTCAAATTGAAACTACTAGTTCAAATGGGGTATCATATGAAAGGGCTTGATGTACACATTGCAAAATATATTTTATTTATTTTTTTCGACGCATTATTTCTTATTTATAATGAAAAATATCAAATTTAATAATGATACTACGTACCTACGGAACCCTCGGTGGGCGAGTCCGACTCGCACTTGTCCGGTTTTTTTTTATAAGTCTCCTATTTGTCTCAGGTTTTTAAGTAATGTTTGGGGTGTAAGTGGTTCATCAACACTTTGAACTAAAGCCAATTTCATCTGCACGCGGTGCACCCTGCTGAGAGTTAGGGAGCGTAATTGTAAGCTACCCGACTGGTGAATGTAGCTCCACCTCACAGAATACCGCAGCCAAATAACAATTTCCTTGAGGATTGTTGTATTCCTGCTAGTGAGTGACTCAATGAAACCTCACTTGCTTCATGTTGCATCTGATCGTCGATTGCGGTAGCAAAAGTGGGGCACCGCTATATTGAATCAGGTGCAGACCGACTTGGGAAATAACAATTACCTTGGAGGTTGTTATTATCTTGTGAATGAGTACCTAGAATCAACAGGAAACTCGGCAAAAATTCCGATGGTTTTCGGCTTCAGATTCGGCGGTAAGGGCCCCTTGCCCTAGGCCCTACCGACTAAATTGAAAACTGAAGTCGATCCACCCCCCTTACCACCATCTCTTATTGCGATTCAATCATTGAATAGATTGCTTATTCATACCAACGAATAAGCGACGCTATTCCGTTTGAAATAGAGTCGCTTATTCATTGGTATGAATAAGCATTCTATTCAGTTTTTGAATCGGAATAAGAGATGGTGGTAAGGGGGTAGATCAAATATTTGGATTCCAAAAATAGGTCTCAGGTTTTTTACCCAACTACAGAGAAGATAACAGGGAGAGTTATGATCTTAGCAGTCTATGTATGCATGTTTGTATTTACGTATGTACTCCATTGCGCCTAAACTATACATCCGATTTCAATGAATGAGATGTCAATTGATTCGATAATATGGACGGGGTAACATAGGCTACATTTTAACCGACTTCAATAATAGGAATATTTTTAGTCTTATATACCTAGTATTCTTACCTTTAAGTATTTTTCGTAGTCGGCTTACAGATTTTTAAACTTGAATATTTTAAAAATGGAAACCCCGCTTAGGTGGGATTTGAACCCACGACCTCTCGATTACCGGTCGAGTGCTCAGGCAACCAGCCCCCCTAGCCAAGTGTAATTCGTAGCGTAACGAACGTTAGATAGACCACGTGACATTTATCAATTCTCATACTAAAATGTTCGATTGTGACAAATGTCACGTGATTTATCTAACGTTTGTTACGCTACGAATTACACTTGGTTAGGCAGCAGGAAGGTTTGTGATGGTAACTGAAGTTTGATTTTCGCAAGCAAATAATTCGATGGCAAGTGGTTTCAGCTTAGGTAATAAAGCCCCTGGGGGCCTGCCGCCTTAGCTGAAGTCAATTCCCATAGGGTTTTTTGATTCCGAAAATCGGACTTCTGTTTAAATTTCTGTTAAATATCTTCACTATAATCGGTAGAGCGCCTCCGTCCCTACCGGCTAAGCTTATTGCTATTAGCAGGAACATAAGGTGAAGATTGATTTTCGCAATCAAAAAATCCGATGGGAATCACACCAAGCTGTTTTTCTATATTTATGAAATAAAACCGGCCAAGTGTTAGTCGGATTCGCGCACGAAGGGTTCCGTACCATTGTCTATAAAAACGGCAAAAAAAAAAAAAAGGTTTGTTGTATGGGAGGCCCCCTTAAATATTTGTTTTATTTTAATTCAATTATTTATTTTTAAAGTGAACATATAAATAAATATTCTGTAAATATTTCTAGCGTCTAGCTGTTGCCGTTATCAATATCGAAAAAACAAGCGGAAAAGATCACGTTTGTTGTATGGGAGCCCTCTTAAATATTTATTTTATTCTATTTTTTAGTATTTGTTGCTATAGCGGCAAAAGAAATACATCATCTGTGAAAATTTCAACTGCCTAACTATCACGGTTCATGAGATACAGCGTGGTCACATACGGACGGACGGACGGACGGGCAGCGGAGCCTCAGTAATAGGGTCCCGTTTTACCCTTTGGGTACGGAACCCTAAAAAACACCCTCAAGTACACTTTTTTCTTGCTAACCGTCCTGGCTTCGCTCGTGTGCAGTTAAAACTTCCAGAAGGTAATAGCTATATAATATACTAGCTTTCGCCCGTGGCTTCGCTCGTTTTCCCATACAAACTTAGACTTCCGTTTCACCCTCTTAGAGGTAAAATTTGAAAAATATTTTTAAGTAATTCATGTCCACTACTTTTTATTTTCAAATCGATGCCATTGTCGTAATTAATGTCCCAGAAAACCATAGAATCAACACCCATATTGATATTATGACATTTCAACCCCATTGCACCCCTACAGAGTTGTCACGTCGGCTATGTTCGATTATTAAATAGTTGTTTTTTCCTACCGCATCCTAATCCATCAACAGACAAACAGACAGACAGTTGCGGAAAGCGGCTTTGTTTTACACTATGTAGATATTATCTCGTCGAATAGCAATCCAAATACTTGAATATTTAAGGTTAAAGGAAATCTGTACTAATAAAGTTGTAGGCGATAATCTCTGAATCTACTGAACCGTTTTTGAAAATTATTTTACCAATAGAAAGCCACGTTATTTGTGAGTGTCATAAGTTATTATATTAACGCGTAAAATGAAAATACTTTTTCGTAAACATGTTTACCGCCCAACAATTTTCACCGATTTTTATAACCTTTAACTTGTTGGATTTGTCTACTTACCGAATAGCGGAATAATAATTAATTATTAGAAACAGTTACAAAAACAAGTATGAAGTATAAATAAATAAATATTTCTGGACAACTTACACAGCGCCATCTAGATCTAGTCCCAAATTAAACGCAAAGCTTGTGTTATGGGTACTAGAAAACTGATAATTTTTTTAAAATATATACTTATAATTCATAGAAAACACCCAGACCAAGACAAACAGACATGTTTATGCACACAAATGTTTGACTTGTGCGGGAATCGAACCCGCGACCTCGGAGTCAAAGTGGCACTACAGGAAAAAAAAAAAAAATATTTTGACGATCTCGGTGGTCGAATGGTTAGCAATTAACCATTCGACCACCGAGATCGTCAAAATATTTTTTTTTCGTACATTTCGCTACATTTTTTTTTGTTGTGTTTGAAATTGTCTGTATAAGGTTTGTACAGGAAACCGGACTGAGATTAGAAACGAGAAGATTGAGCCACAGCGAAGCGCCGATTGTTAATTATAAATGTTGAATGATGTGGTTAGAAAATTAGTATTTAATGATGAAGTTATTAATGATTCAATAATTAACTATCATTGACGCATTTGGCAATGCCGTTTTAATATAAAAATACCTCTTTAATATGATAATTCACAATGCTTAGAAATAAAATGTTGAATTCCTTCATCTACTGAGTACCGTCCATCTAATGGATCTGGGTCTAGACCGCCAAAGCTGAAGCCGATTACCAGAATATTTTAATTCGAAAAATAGGTCTTTTTTATACCACGTCGGGTGACAGACAAGCATACGGCCCACCTGATGTGAAGCGGTTACCGTAGCCATATTAACGCTCATTAACGCTGCCACCGCAGCAACTCCTTCCTTTCTGGTGACCTCACTCACACGCAGGAACACAACAACCCTCAAGGGAATTGTTATTTGGCTGCGGTATTCTGTGAGGTGGAGGCACTTCCCCAGTCGGGCAGGTTAAAAAATACGCGATGCTCTACCTCTCTTTTCGCTAGGTCGTCGTCCGTCAGTCAGCAGGGTGCACCACGTGCAGCTGAGGTTGACTTCGCTTCAAAGACGTTGATGAACCACTTACACCCTAAAAGGTTTAACACGTTTAAGTTATTGACAAACATCTTCAGTCGATAGAGCTCCAGGGTGTCTACCAACTAAGCTAAACACAGGTACCATAAACACAGGTACCATAAACACAGGTACCATAAACACAGGTACCATAAACACAGGTACCATAAACACAGGTACCATAAACACAGGTACCATAAACCTAAGCTGAAGTTTGGTATTCGCAATCAAAAACTCCGGTGAAGAAAGGAAGGAAGGAGTATAGGCTGGCAACGGATTGGCGACCTCTTGGTGTATCTCCATGGACCTCACTCACTCGCAGGAACACAACAACCCTCAAGGGAATTGTTATTTGGCTGCGGTATTCTGTGAGGTGGAGGTACATTCCCCAGTCGGGTAGCTTACAATTACGCTCCATACCTCTCATTTCGCCAGAGCTTCGTTTGTCAGTCAGCAGGGTGCACCGCGTGCAGGTGAAGTTGGCTTTGGTTCAAAGATGTTGATGAACCTCTTACACCCCTAAAATGTTTTTGTAATACAATTTTCGGCTTACAAAATTCAAACTGGAAAATAAGTAGATGATGTCATGTCATGGACGAGTCCTGCCTGAGAGATCATATGTACTTGTAATTTCACCTTGAATTACATTTCATTGGCTTTTATATATTTCGCCTGTGAATTGACTGGTTTTTATATGTATTTCGCAACCTCTGGATCGCAACCGGTCACGAAGCATAAACTTGGACAAGAACTACACTAAGGTTACACTCGCAGAAATCTAAATAACAAGGCACTGTGTACGTGTGGGTGATTGCGTAGTAGTTGTCTATGTATGTAGTAGTCTATGTATGTAATGTGTGGTTTCCGGCAGATTAGAATAGAATCACTCCGTCTCTTCCCGTGGATGTCGTACAAGGCGACTAAGGGAAATACATTACCAAACATCGATCAGGCCTCCCCAACCCGTTTGGCCACCGTGGCATAGTACAAATAGAGAAGTAGGAGAACTCAAGCCCCGAGCGGGAGATAATAGCCTAAACACGTAGGGCTGTCGCTTAATAGTTTATTCAACCGTCAAAAATACTTAGTCAATCTCTATTATACAAAATTAAGTAAGGTACAAAATACAAAATTAAGTAGGGTAAGTGTTAGGGATTTGTAACAAAAAGCCGGCCAAGTGCGAGTCGGACTCGGTCACGAAGGGTTCCGTACCAAAAACGACACACAATCACGTTTGCTTCATGGGAGTCCCCCTTAAATATTTATTTTATTCTGTTTTTATTATTTGTTGTTATAGCGCCAACAGAAATACATCATTTGTGAAAATTTTAACTGTCTAGCTACCACGGTTCATGAGATACCTACAGCCCTTGGTGACAGACGGACAGACAGACGGACACCGGAGTCTTAGTAATAGGGTCCCGTTTTTACCCTTTGGGTGTGGAAATCTAAAAAGAATAAAAATAATTATTTTTGTACATACACCAGGAGTGACTGCAATTTTTTCATTACCTACATTTTAATGCATGCTTACTCAGGGACAAACGAGCAGACAGCCTACCTGATGGTGAGCGGTAACTGTCGCCCATAACACGATTCACGCATTCAAGCTGTTGGCAACAAAAATGCAGAATCGCAGGTGCGTTGTCCTTCAAACCGGAACACAAAACACAACAATGCAAGCATTGTTGCTTGGCGGCAGAAATAGATAAGGCAGTGGTCCTCACCCAGGCGGACTCCTACCATTTGATAAAACGTACTTCATGTTATAGGAGTGTCGGTGGCCGAATGGTTAGGGTATCCGACAAATTGTTATTGAGACATCCATGAACACTGCAATGTTTTTATGGCTAGTCGACTTTGTAGCCATCTTTAAAGAATTTGTAGTTATATCCGACGTAGGTAGGTACCTAAATGTTCAAATTATTAACGAACGTCAGCGCAGGCGCGAATCTTGCGCGGTTTTGCGTACGGCGCAGCTCCGACCCCGACTGGCGCTCCATATAACCTCCTATAAATGTTGTCAGTGTGTGCGTGTGACGGCCATACGTACGGGCGCGCTCACATACAAACCGCGCTCGGTGCGTTTGTATGAAGTTACCTTACTTCTCTATTTATACTATGACCGTGGGGAGTGTAGGCCAAATCCTCCTTCTGTCTGGGACGGACGAGAGACCGTCGTGCTCCTGTAGTGGAGACTAAAATGATCTGATGATGATGTATGTAATAGTAGAGAAGTAGTGGTGGCGAGCCGAGGCGGCGGCGGCGACATATTGTATTCCCGATAGCCAGTGGCGGACTAATGATAAAGCGGGCCCTAGGCAACATTGTATTTCCGGGCCTACTAAAGAAGTTTTTACTTCAAAAATTAAAATTAAAAACCTAATTTCGGGCCCCAATAATTACGGGCCCTAGATTGCCTAGCCCTTAGTCCGCCCCTGCCGATAGTTAGCTTGGTTGTTACTCTCGACTTCTAATGCCTTTATTTATATTTCTGTGGTTACACTAGAAACTAGATAATACTGATAGATTGACCTTAATAACTACAATTATTTTAAATACTATGTTGCTTGTACGCACAAGGGCAATTAAATAATTGCCATGTATATATCTAGTACATACATTATGCAATATTTAAGACCTAATAGACTAATCTCGACATGCTATAGATAATTAATATTTAACTAGTTAATTGCGGCCAGCTTGTCAGAATATTCTAAATATATTTAAAAATAGAAAAAAATCACCTCCCCTAGGTGGGATTTGAATCCACGACCTCTCGATGTGCTCTTTCCAATTGAGCTACCAAGAAGGTTTGTAATGTAGAATTTTCAATCACAAATCGCCCTGGTAGCTTAGTTGGAAAGAGCACTCAATGATGGCTCGATGGAGAGGTGGTGGATACCATGAAGCTCTACCGAGAAAGATACATTTTTTTGTCAATAATTCAAACGTACCTAACACCTTTTTTGAATTGGCTTGAACTTACGCGGTAGGGCCCCGGGTAGAAAGTTTGGTTGCACAGACCGTGGTCACAAGCTGACTCTCTCAACGATGTCCCCATTGACTCCATATCCGAAGTCGATGAATCTTCATCCACCGCCGTGTTGTTCGATATCCATGTACCGCGACACACTACACTTGATATCCCTATTATACGAAATAAATAAATAAATGTAATAAATAAATATTGTCAGACAAATTACACAGCGCCATCTAGCCCCAAAGTATAAGCGAAGCTTGTGTTATGGGTAGTAGACAACTGATAAACATACGTAAATACATTTTTTTTTGTATATACATACTTATGATACATAGAAAACACCCAGACCAAGACAAACAGACATGTTCATGTACACAAATGTTTGTCCTGTGTGGGAATCGAACCCACGAGCGTTGGTGTCGAAGCCGCGTCATTGACCGCTACGCCACCGAGCTCGTCGAAATAACCGACGCGTCCATAAGCATGATCACGTAAATTAAATAATAAATCATGCAACGCGAAAGTTTAAAATATGGAATAACTCGGATAGAACCACTTAAATTGTATAGTCTAACAATGCATATAAAAGGAAACCATTACTGACTGATCTATCAACGCACAGCTCAAACCACTGGACGGATAGAATTGAAATTTAGTGTACAGCCAGCTATTACGAAATGAGCAATGTTAAGAAAGTATTTTTGAAAATACCCACGGGATACCGGGATACGTGGGTACGAAGTCTTCTTTCTCAAGCTAGTAATTTCATATAATGAAGAACAGTAAACAAGTGTCGCGTCTGGTCGAAACATCTCTCAAAAAGCTTGCCTCTACTTTGCCCAAAGAATTAGTGTTAGATCCAACGAGGCAACGGGGCCAGCATATTGGGAACTTTACCTACAGGCAACGGTTTATTATATTAATTTTGATGTATTTTTTTTATTCTCTAATTTTTTAATATATAAAATTCTCGTATCACAATGTTAGTTACCATACACCTCCGAAACTGCTGGACCGATTTTTATGAAATTTTGTGTGCATATCGGTTAGGTCTGAGAATCGGCCAACATCTATTTTTCATACCCCTAAATGATAAGAGTGAACCACTCCTAAATATTTTTATTTTCTTTTATTTTATTGACATTTTTTTATTATTATTTTATTATTTAGCGTATATATACTTCTACTATATATTTATAATTTATGAAAAATACATACAACTTAAAATTTTTACCATTCTACTATCAACCCCTAAATTTATATGACAAAGCAACGTTTGCCGTGACAGCTAGTACCTATTTATCTAATTTTAAGATTATTTTAAATAGTTTTTGTCTTTATTTTGTATATATAGCCATATTTACTTTTTATTTTAATTGTATGTTTTTTAATTATTACTTAAGTAGTTGCTAGACATTACATATGTAATTGAAAATAATAAATATAGTCGTACATAAGATATTACAATTTCCTGTTATTTTGTAAAAATGATAAAATATAATAGTTGAATTTTTAAGTTGGAAAGAAGTGTTTTTATTTGTACTGTTCTTATTACAATGTGCACATATCGACCTTTGTGTGAGCAACATATTGTGTTGCCAAGTAGGTTAGTGCACAACAAATTGCCAAGTTTTCCGTAATGAGTCACACATTATTGACTTGTGTGACCATTGCGGCATCGGACCATATAAAATTACTAAAATAAGCGGAACACACGACTAAAGTTTACCTAATGTTATTGGGGTGTAAGTGGTTCATCAACATCTTTGAACCAAAGCCAACTTCACCTGCGCGCGGTGCACCCTGCTGACTGACAAACGAGAGATAGGGAGCGTAATTGTAAACTACCCCGACTGGGGAATGTACCTCCACCTCATAGAATAGGTACCGCAGCCAAAGAACAATTCCCTTGAGGGTTGTTGTGTTCCTGCGAGTAAGTGAGGTCACCAGAAATGAAGGAGATGCGTTGGTAGCGGGGGTGGCGGCACGCGATCGATATTTTATGTTGCGACTTGCGAGCGTTAATATGGCTACGGTAACCGCTTCACATCAGGCGGGCCGTATGCTTGTCTGCCACCCTACGTAGTATAAAAAAAAATGTTAGGGTTGCCGTCCGGATTTCCCGGGATTTGTCCTAGTTTAGAGAGCGTCCGGAGAGCGTCCGGGCGGGCACTTGTAGTTCTGTGTAATAAGTTTTAAATCAGTACTCCAGTGCTCCTTACTGCGAATAAGCGTCTTGTCACAGAATAAAAAATAGTACATACTAGTACTAAAAACATTGATAACAAACATGTCCTAGTTTTAACTTTTAATATTCAAAATAGCATTTAGAGATGGCAAACCTACCTAATGTGAACGGAATTCGTCTGGTCTGCAGGATCACAATTTGTAACCTTCTGTATAAGGCGACAGTGGGCCCTTGAGCAGTGCTTCTGTCTCTCGCATGTGTCGCATTAAAGGTATACCGAAGTGTTGCGGAGTATAATATACGAATACGCCGCTATGACTGCCCAACTACATTAACAGTATACAAGACCCATCCAATAGGCTATATGTCCTTGTTCAAAAGTTGTATAAATTATTTAACAATAGTGTACAATACACATAACTATAAAGATCTCCAAACTTTCATTCTAATATTTTCCGTCCGACTTAATAGAGTCGATCAAAGTTTGGCGGGAAAGTCCGTTTTAAAAGTATGTAATTATTAAAAAATAATATTTCCTTTGGAGAAGCAATAAAAAATACTATAACTTTTATTAGGATACTAAATTATAGTATAGTTGTCGTACAAATTTCTGATTTGATGCATAGAAAATAAAAAACCTGTGACGTCATTACTCAGTAGCCTTTTGTATGGCGCGTTTTCGGGAATGTCCAAAATTGTGATTTACAAATTAACATATCTCGAAAGATTTTTGTGCTATCGAAGTAATTACTTCACCTATGGTTATATTATTGAGACGTCCCTACATATCAAATCGACAAAAATGTTGGTCAAATAGCATAATGCAGAGAGGCGTGAGACAAGGAGACATTATTCCTCCGAAACTGTTCACTGTTGCATTGGGAGATGTTTTTAAACTTCTGGACAGATATGGCATCATCATAAACGGCGAGTAGGTATATTACGCACCTTCGATTTGCCTATGATATAGGCCGTGGAGAATTCGCTGGTGGATAGGCTCTTGGCAATTGTGCCAAGGTCCTCCATAATCCTGTGCTTGAATAACTAAAATCACAGAATAAGTTACTTTATAATTTTTTTAACTCTCATCCAAAAACTAGTCCACAAAATCCAAACACCATCCCCCTTACCACCAACTCTTATTACGATTTAATAACTGAATAGAATGCTTATTCATACCAATGAATAAGCGACTCTATACAATTTGAAATAGAGTCGCTTATTCATTGGTATGAATAAGCATTCTATTCAGTTATTGAGTCGCAATAAGAATTGGTGGTAAGGGGGCAGATCGCAAAACTTTTCTTATGTACGTTTATTTTCTTTTTCAGGCTCCGTCACCATCCTGTTGTCTGTATTCGCAGTATTTCTTATTATTTCTACTGAAGCAGGTATGTACCTAAGTTTAATAAATGTGATATTTATAGTCATTTAATCTGGCTAAAGGAGGTACTATAGATCCAAACGTGTAGGTACATACTGTAATCAACTAATCAAACATGACCGTCCTCATAAGTGCCAGTTAGTTATGGTTGCTCATAAGTAAGAAAGATACTTTGATACCTAAGACGAGATGCAACAGCAATAATATTGTTTGTTTGGTTATTTGCATTATCTAAATTGTACAAAAAAGATGCAAAAAAATGTGCAACATTCTCAAAGATCATTTACAATGGCGAGCTTATCTCTACCATCCAACCTTCGAATGTTGGTTGTTTGTTGGCAATGAATGGCGCAAATATTGAAGTTTTGATCAATAAAGGAGAAATAGTTATCGATAATTGGAGAAAGAAATACAATTAATATACAGATAGTCACAGGATCAGAAATTCATAATGATTGTAGGATCAATCAAGCTAACCCGCGAGTGATCATGGTCAAACTCACCGACTCTTGTCTGTTTGTCATTTAAGTCCTTCAACATTTAGCTAAGTTATCCGGTTATCTATACTAATGTTATAAAGAGGTAAACGTTCGAGAGTTTCTGAGGTTGTAGGGGATAATCTCCGGACCTACATATATAGTATAATAGGTATATATATAAATTCCGTAACCGACAGAATGCCACGTTTTGCCTTATGAGTTTTTGTTTTGATTTATGAGTGCCATAAGCTTATATATTAACTCGAGAAATGAATATATATTAATTCGAAAAATGAAAAGACTTTTTCGTAAACGCGGGCGAAGCCGCGGGCAGAAGCTAGTAACATATATTTTGTTACATAAAGTACCGCACCTACGTTTAATCATTTATATAAATATAGAATAATAGTGAAGATCGTATTCTTTCTTTTACATTATTTCTTCGAACCTGAACCGTTGTTAATAAGTTCATCAAAAATGTCAACCACTCACAAGCGTAGCCGCGGGCACTGCTTATAGAGAATTAGAGAAATTTTGACAATAGGGTAAACTGCCTGTCGAGGTTTCCCCAGGAGACTACAGCATGGGGTTCTTCAAAAAGGGCGTGAAGAGGTTTTTACAGGGTCGGCAACGCGCGTGTGATGCCCCTTGTGTTACAGGCGTTCATAGGCTGCGGTAGCTGCTTTCCATCAGGCGGGCCGTAAGCTTGTTTTCCACTCTAGTGGTATAAAAAAAAGACTACCCTATAAAAAAATTTGCTTCTGCCAAAGTCCGCAAATCGCTGCGCTTGCGTAGATTTTACGATGCTAGGTAAGGTAGGTATACATTACCACTATGAAATCATCACTATCAAAGTGGCCATTGCCAGCCATTCGACCACCGAGGCCCTCAAAGTAATCAAAGGATTAGGATGCTATTCATGGTAAAAATGTTCTGTTCACAGCTGGCAACTGTCCGCTGGCGTCCAAGGTCTACGGGTGTTCTCCAAAGTGTCTAGGCGATTACGACTGCAGCAATGGCAAGGTGTGCTGCCCGAACGGCTGCAACACCAGATCATGCTCGGTGCCAACTGCCTACAACACTGGTAGCTCCAGCACCTCAAATAAATATGGATGTTAGTTTCAATTATATCTATCTTCTTAATATATAAAAATTTCGTGTCACCTTGTTTGTCCGCGATGGAATCCTAATTTACTGAACCGATTTTCATAAAATTTTGCACAGTGTGTGCAGTTTGATCCAACTTGAGAGATAGGAAAGTTTATAACTCATCGGAAGAATTAATGTGGAAATATTTCGCCGGAAAGTTCGCCGGGCCAGCCAGTATACATTCATATAAAAAGGAGTGCATTAATGACTCAGCCAGTCAGTGGCTGGCTCCTCAGCCAGCAAATCAAATGGTTTTTAGTCCCAGCAGTTTCTGCTTTACAGGAAGGAATCTTAAGTTATTCTTATCCTAAAAAGTTGGTCATTTAAGGAACTTCAGTCCAGGTCAGTTGTCACTTATATTAAGAACTGCCCACAACACTGGTAGCTCAAGCAGCTCAAATAAATATGAATGTTAGTTTCATTTATATGTATATACATATAAAGAGGACTGCATTGATCACTCAACCAGTCAGTGGCTGGCTGAGGCACAGCCAAATGGTATTTTGGTTGTGCATTTATCCCAACGTAAAACAAAGCTCTGGCGAAAAGAGAGGTAGGGAGCGTAATTGTAAGCCACCCGACTGGGGAATATACCTCCACCTCACAGAATACCGCAGCCAAATAACAATTCCCTTGAGGGTTGTTGTGTTCCTGCGAGTGAGTGAGGTCACCAGAAAGGAAGGAGATGCTGCGTTGGCAGCGGGGGTGGCAGCGCGTGAGCGACATTTTATGTTGCAAGCGTAAATATAGCTACGGTAACAGCTTCACATCATGCGGGCCGTATGCTTGTCTGCCACCCGACGTAGTATAAAAAAGAAATGAGCGAGCGAGCCTCTCTTCCTAAAGATGCTGTAAGGCACAGCTCTGGCACCCATCTGGCCAGCCTGGCCCCGATGCTCGGGAAAAAAAGCGTACAACAGACGCCACCGCCTCGACTCGACTTAAGGGTGCCCAAGTAGCCTGCTATAGGGGACTAAGACCTGCTACCGAACTGCTTGAGTGCCTGATTGGTTTACTGGGTGCGATAGCTCTCTCCCCTGCCACTTTAACTTCCTAATCCTTTACAACAATAATTATACTACATATTTATTTACAGCGGGAGGCGCCGGCATATACTGCGACAATGTGAAGTGCAATTCGTTCGAAGTGTGCAAGCTTGACCCCGTCACCAAGAGGAATAAATGCAGCCGAGCGTAGAAATTCTGTATGCACATTGCATAGATGGTTGAGAGGTCTCCGCTACGCCCCTTGAAACCATTCTCTATACAGGGTCGAAACGATTAGTGATATTTGTAAACTCTACAATATATTAAAAAACTGATTGCAGTCATGAAAGTGCTCCGCGAGTTTGGATCAGATTCGTAGAAAAATTGTAACGGCAAAAAGCTGTACAAAAGCAGATGAAAAGCACTTAAAACTGTAAGAGCCGACATCGCCGTATTTGGCTTAAATTTTTTTGCAGCAGTCTATTCATGCGTTAGTGGAATCTATTCGGAGTGCAGCGGAGATCTATTATTAATCTATGGCACATTGCATCGACGCATATAAACATCTTATATATAAACTTCGATCATTAATGTTCTAGAGCAAAGTTTTTATATCATAAATTTATATTTAGTGGAATTGGAATATTCCCCATCATACATAATGGTATAATCGTACCTTATCAAACTTGTTTTATGAAATGAACAGTTTAAATATTTTGCATCTATTTCAACTATAACAGATAGGTACCTTGACATTTTATAATTTAGATTTTGACATTGACATAATGTTTTGAACAGATATGGGTATATATTTTTGAAATTATAATAATATTTAGTAATAGAATATATAGTTAATATTGCGTAATAGATAGTTAAATTTAATTTCACAAATAAAGTTTTTGCTAACCTCTTATACAGCTTAATTCAGCACTGAATCATCTTTATGGCATATTTATGTATATCAAAATAAAAAAAATGTTTAAATACAGTTTATTTTTAGTATATTAATCACTATTAATGTTTATTGTTATGTAATATATTCTTAAATCGCATTCGTGGAAGTCTGCACTTCCCAAAGGTTGACTGGTAGAGAATGCTTTTAGCATTAAGGCCGCCATTTTTGCCATTGTTAACTATGGTCAAGAAAGAGTTTAAATAAGTAAATACATAAATTATCCATTAATGACAATTTTATAGTGTATTTGCCATTTAAAATATAGATTTTGCATGCCGAGAGATGAAATGTAGTTGAGGTTGCCATCATGTGTAAACTGTCATCTATTGTTACGTGATTGTTACCTAGATCAGTGTTCCGCAAACTTTTTGTGTCTAGAGTACATCTAGAATTTTTTTTTTTTGATGGTACAAGGTTTAAATACGTTAAATCAGTTTTTATTTATTTGAGTATATTTCTTCTGTCCGTCTATGTAGCTTTATGAAATAACGTTATTTTTCCGAGGCACACCAACTAATGACCACAGTACACCAGTGTGCCGAGGCACACACTTTGAGGAACACTGACCGAGATCATAATCATTCGGTTGTCATTTTCCTGGGGTCTTTATCTGGGGTTTTTGACGTGACAACGTCTTATAAATCAATGGAGCCGCCTGCACGCACGAAAAAACATGACGTATGCGGTGTTACCTCTCTCTGAGGCGATCCATTTCTTTTGAAAAATGCAAACATTCCATCAGTATTTTCGTATGACGTTGTCACGTTCAACTATCGTCAGTAAACCGACTTTACAGACAACCGATTTTTATCTGGGGATAGCGTAGTATGACTTTTTCTTCCAATATTTAACCCTTTCTTACCGTTTCTTTCAAATATTTATAATACGTGTTATGTTATTTAATTTAAAGTATTTTAATTATTATTTTTTTATAATTAGGCTTTCTTTTTTACAAGCGAATTGGCTTTACTGTAGTGCTTGTCTAAAGGAAGATTGTAATAAATAAATAAAATTGATTGATTCATTTCATTACAAGCATTAATAATGTCCATTAATTAACAATAAATTGTTGTAGATTGTGAAACATGTGTGTGAATTAATGTGATTTTATAACGAATTTAAGTTAGATCTAGAATCTGGGTACCGGTTTTAGATAAGTATAAATATCCAGGGTACTGTTTTTTTTTATAATAAAGTATATTTCTTTATTACGTTTGTTTTAATAAGAGGTTTTATGCAGCGAACTAATGCCACCATTAAAATTAAGAATCCAATAAAATCAAGGTCGTCGCCAGCCGATGGCCCGAAGTTGATATGGAGAATGAGAAAAGCATACTTTTCTCTTCATCTCTTCTTCTTCTTCACTCATTCTCCATATCAAAGCTTCATGAGCTCTCGATTTTACCTACAATTCATAAATTGTAGGTAAAATCGAGAGCTCATGAAGCTTTTCACTTGTAGTACGAGCCTTACATCTACAGTGATTGTAATAATAACGGTACAGAGTCCAATGTATAAAGCTTCACGAGTTCTTGAGTGTACATACAATAAATAAAACTTATAAATAAATAGAATCTCTAGGGTGTGGGGGGCAGCTGCCCCCCCCCCCCCCCCCCTGGCGACGCCCTTGAATAAAATATTTTTAGGTCATTTAGTCAACACCAGAGTGCTTATTGCGAGTTTTTTGTTCGCGTTCGATCATATCAACGTAAACAAACCGACCAAATAGAGAAGAACTCATTTATAAGAAGCGTGTTACATATCAAAATTATGTGGCTTACTTGCTCCCATTATTAAGTGTGCAACCCGGCTAATTAAAATATACTTAGTCAATTGATTCCGGAGTTATTTTGCGGAAGTTAAATTTACTAGCAATTTGACCTTTTGATTAGTTGACGAATTATGATTATTTTTTTCAGTGATAGCGCTTGTTAGCGCAAGGAATTTGCTTTTGGTTATCAATATGTTATATGTATAAAATAACATAAAACTATTTTAAATAAGTAATATTTACTATATTTTTATCCAATAAGTTCAAAGAGATAAAGTATTTTATTGCCTTTCAATAAATTGAATCGTTCTACCCGTTGTTTTTCTCTACACAATTGTAATAAACGCCATCTCGTGGCGAATAGCTTGTTTTATTTATTTATTAAATTTTATTTTATTATAGATTTTCGTTTCTTTTTATATCAATAACGTGGCAAATAAACATATGATTTGCCTATTCGCAAGCAGTTACCGCGCCGTTGCGGACTGTAACTATATTGCGCGGTGCGAGTGATCTTAGGGATATAAAAAAAATTGAAGTACCATTCCATTCCCTTCGACATGAAAGAAATAAAAACAAACGGTAGTGACTTCGTCCGAGCGGTCATTATTTTAATAGTTTAATACAACTTTTTTTTACCTTAGGAGTAAGATGTTTTCCGAGATAAACGGTATAAAAAGTAGAAAAAAAATGACAATCCAAATCTTTCCGAGGTGAAAGAAGGTCGACAAAACAAACACACTTTCACATTTATATTCGCTTATTCATTAGTATGAATAAGCAATCTATTCAGTTATTAAATCGCAATAAGAGTTGGTGATAAGGGGGCTGCTCTCTCTAATACGCCCAGACAGTATGTTCCATAGCACGAACAGTAAATGACTGAAAGAAAAAACAATGTGTGAAATGATAATCAACAGACAGACACACTTTCGATTGTATATATAATTTTAACAAAAAAAAAACCGTCTCCAAACATTACTACATTTGTGTATTTGATACAGGCTGATAATGATGATGATGATGAAAAAAATATGGGACCAATCTGGAAGTATACTCTTTCAAATAAAAAAAGTTTTTATTTCAAATCGGTTTATAAATCACGGACAAACATTAAAAAAAAATCAGTCGAATTGAGACCTTCCTCCTTTTATGGAGTCGGTTAATTAATATAAATTTATATATTTTTACAAAATCTGCATACCTAATCAATACCCCATTGTGCGTTCGACAGACGCGTCTGAATCATCCGGCTATCCGATAGTGATTCAATGACCGTGGCTACTACAAGCTCGACTTTAAAATTATCCTTAAATATTTCGTAAAATTCCTATTTATGCTAAGAGTGGTGACTATTATTTCTATGGCACAAAATACCTAAGTAAAACTCCCTATTACTCAACCCATATAAAGGAAACACATCACTAAAAACAACTATAGTCCTTGATCATCTTCTTCGAGTGGTCGTGAGTTAGGTTTTTGTGTAAATTGAGGAAAATGGGTGAGTATTTTTCTTTTGTTTTATTAATATTAAAAATCGATTAAAAGAATAGTCATCGTAATTATATCGCTCATTCAAAATAACGGTTTATATCACGTCGCGTTCCTGTATCAAGTTTTAAAGGAAAAAATTGGTTGCCTGTAAAGTCGGTATACGGGCGAAAGTTTTACGTGACAACGTGACTTTGAGTGGTAAAATGTTTTCGAGTGGAAGGGACGCATGCCTTTCACTTTTTATGTCTGTCTCTCTCGCTCTTAGAAGGGACACGCGTCCACGACACGCCTACAATGAGAGCGAGTGAAAGGCACGCGCCTTTGTAAGCCTTTGTAAGGCGCTCTCATTGTAAGCGCATAACGTGACCCAGTTTCTTGAAGTGTCACCCGGCTAACCAATTTATAAGACGTTGTCACGTCAAAAAGTGAATATATAAGAAGACCCTTGATCGAATGACTAGAAATTATTCTTAGATTCCTAGGGTCGAGGGTTCGATCCCCACACAAAACCGCGTGCACGAACGTATCTGTACTGTAACTGTCTGTCTTAGTCTGAGTGTTTTCTATGTATTTAAAAAAATGTATTTAAGTACCTATATATAGCCTATTTAAAAATGTATTTAAGTACCTCAGTTATCAAGTACCTGCTTTGCTTGTTTCGAACTAGATGATCGTGTGTAGGTACCTAATAAGCCCTGCCCCCTTACCACCATCTCTTATTGGGATTCAATAATTGAATAGATTGCTTATTCATACCAATTAATAAGCGACTCTATTCCATTGGAATTGGAATTGGGGCTGGAGTATTTATTGAGCGGAGCGAGCGGAACACAATATGCCGAAAAGTCACTCTTGGCATGAATAGGTTCCAAAACCACTGAACCGATTTTCATGAAAGTTGTTACAATTAAAGATCTCAAGAAAGCAAGTGCTTGAGGTTTGTGTCGAAAAATAATTGAGATCGATCATGTCCTTGAGGAATGATCATCGAATACATTTTCCATTGAAATCAAAGTTAAACATATCCTCAGCCAATCAACTCGCTCCACTCAACCTCGATTTCGGCCCCGTGGGCTAGAATTCGGCCTAGTTTTATTATGTGAATCCATACTGCCAGACTAGACTCACAAAGACAGTTATTCCTGTCAATAATTAGTTACGTAAACAAATTTTATGCCATTTACTACTAATTTATTAAGGTTAACTCAAGTACTAAATGTAAGAAATCAATTATTCCGTCGATGATCAATACAATGACGTAAAGCAATGTGGCACAGCCTAGCTAATTAATGCACTTATTGGTCTAAATAACCTAATGTGTGTTACAGGCCTGCCGACTATTTTACTGCTTGTGGCCCTTACCTTAGTCGTTTCGAAATATGGAGTGGGTAAGTAAATGTATAACAGGACCTCTATGTCAAACTAACTCTGCCTCCTACTCTCCTCTTAATGGTATAGAGCAACTGCACGTTCTAAAACCTAATACGTATAATTTTTTTTCGAGATCCTACTAATTGTCCTATTAACATGTGAAGTTAACTTTGGCTCTTATGATAGTGATGATTTACTTAAACCACGATGCGGGAAAGAGTTACAACATCCATATAAATTCATAACATTCAAAATTCTTAACATCAACCAGCGACACATGGAGGAAAATTCCGGGGTCCCTACTATAATCATAATGACTATAATATAAGTTCAATTTCAATTCTCAAAATCTGAAGGCCAATTCTCGTAATTTTTCTACGAACGCAGATTGAAAGTTGACCGAATCGCGATTGAATTGTGAATTGACTAAAATTTATATACTTGATATCATTAATTAATGGCTAGTAATTAACGGAGCAACTAAAATTGTAGAAATAGGGAACTTTTATACTAACTTGGCAACTAAAGAAGATATAAAATATACCAAACCTAACCTAACCCAGTATTTCAGTCGCCCATTTAGTATTTTTTAGTCGCTCGATAAATTATTTCCTTTAATTAATTATTATCAATTCTTGTTGTTGGCAAAGTAACATTCCTAGTTTGTTTAATATTCACTCAAATTTCGATACAATCCCGCTTAAATTTAATTTTGAAGTTATTGTGTTACGAGAATACCAAATGTGACATTTATGAGATCGAGACTGGATCGAAACTGAATTTTGACTATATTTTAATTACGAGAATTGCGCCTCAGATCTCGGACTTACTGCAGATCATTGATACCCAGGTGTACTGTTTACAGCACACATACATATTATATATACCTACATAGACATAACAATTTACTTTATTCCTTCAAGTCAGCTCAGCTTAGCTTACATCATTAGCTCTATGTAAAGGTCAGAAGTGGCCGTGTGGTTTCCAGCAAACAAGAATAGAATCACTCCGTCTCTTCCCGTGGATGTCGTACAAGGCGACTAAGGGAAATACATTATCAAACATCGATCAGGCTTCCCCAATCCGTCTGGCCAGCGTGGGGAGTATAGGCCAAATCGTCCTTCCGTCTAGGACGGACGAGAGAGGGTCGTGCTCCTGTAGTGGAGACTAAAATGGACCTGATGATGATGATGATGAAAGGTCCCAAACAGGCTCCCTTACACCGGGGGCGATTTCGATATGCAAAGGGTCAATGAAATTCTTATTAATTTAATGCAATGAATTCTTTCTTTAATACATAATGGTCATTCACACTACTTACTTATAAGTATCACTGGAAGAGCCTGGCCTCTGATTTATTTCAGAATTTTCAGACGCCAGGCTCTTCCAGGCTTAATTAATTAATTATTCATCATCATCATCATCATCTCAGCCATTGAAAGTCCACTGCTGGACATAGGCCTCCCCTCTAGATCTCCAATAAGACCGGTTGGAAGCGGCTTGCATCCAGCGCGATCCCACGGTCTTAATGAGGTCGTCTGTCCACCTTGTGGGTGGACGTCCTACGCTGCGCTTGCCGGTACGTGGTCTCCACTCGAGAACTTTTCGACCCCATCGGTCATCCGTCCTCCGTGCTATGTGCCCTGCCCACTGCCACTTCAACTTGCTAATCCGCTGGGCTACGTCGGTAACCTTGGTTCTTCTACGGATCTCCTCATTTCTGATTAATTATTAAATTCATATAAGTATTAACATGATGTACGGAAATGAGAAAGTATATACGAAAGAGGTCTACGAAATAAAAATTTGGGGTCTTCTGGGGTCTGTGGTAGATGATACTAACAGATACTTTTTCGGGTTCCATACCCAAAGGGTAAAACGGACCCTATTTGTCTGTTCAATAATTTCTCTATTTGTCGTTATGTAATAAATAATATATACATTAATGGTCTAGGACAATATTTTATATACAAAAACCATACCAGAAACATATTTTCAGAATGCGGCCGTTGTCCTCCACCTCACAAGGTCCCAGGATACAAGCAGACGTGCTACGGCGACTACGACTGCAAGAATGGCCAGATCTGCTGCCCCAACCAATCGAACACCAAATCGTGTACCTACCCCGCACCTTATGGGAGAAAGGTCAAAAGGGAAATAAATCTCCTGTTCATCAAACCTTTAATTCCTGAAAGTGTTCTAGTGTTGGAAGGTTAGTACCATTATTCCTCGGGAACCCACGCACACATAATGAGCATAATTACTGAATTTCAGTATAAATAATCGACATCGTAGACATACATGACAATGTAGGCCATTGTATTCCGAATATAATCAACCATTTTTTTTGTAAATACATTCATATAATACATAGAAAACACCCAGACCAAGACAAACAAACATGTTCTTGCACACAAATATTTGTCTCGTGCGAGGATCGAACCCGTGATCTCAGAGTCAAAGTGGCCATTGCTAACCATTCGACCACCGAGCTCGTCGTGTATGAATATGTTATGGGAAGAAATACATCTCTATATGAATCCACAATCCTATGGCTCACGTCCTCTCTGCCCCCCTAGCCAAGTGTAATTCGTAGCGTAACGAACGTTAGATAGATCACGTGACATTTGTCAATTCGAATGTCAAGTATGAGCTCCACAGTTCAAATTAGCGATCCCTACGCTTTTCTACTTCGCAAACTGCCATTTGGCTACCCCCCAGATCAACTTCTGTGTTGGGTCGGATGTCGCTGTGTCATTTGCGGCGTAGCTTGCACTGCTTAACTTTGGCCGTGTGGTTTTCTGCAGACTAGAATAGAATCACTCCGTCTCTTACCGTGGATGTCGTACAAAGCGACTAAGGGAAATTACATTATCAAACATCAGGGCTCCCCAACCCGTCTGGCCAGCGTGGGGAGTGTAGGCCAAATCTTCAAAAAAAATTCAAAAAAAATTCTTCTGTCTGGGACAGACGAGAGGGTCGTGCTCCTGTAGTGGAGACTAAAATGACCTGATGATGATGATGATATTTCTGACAAATTTAAAATTTCAACAAAACAAGTAGGTAGGTTAATATTTAACAATCTATTTGGATCAATCACTTTAAGAAGTTTTATAGGTTGTTGTTCCAACATCTACAGATTGCATGAGGATACCTCGCGTAGAGGCGAAACACGTGTCGCAGAGACAACCACGGCAGTCGGGGCGGCAGCAATCGCACGTTTCTTTTGTTTCACATGTTGGAGCTTCGCCGAGACGACCGCAGCAGCTGGAGCAGAGACGACCAAAGCAGCCAAGGCAGTCGCATGCATCTACTAACTAATTCATATATTGAGATGATCTACGGAATTGAGAAAGTTGAAACGAAAGAGTTCTACGAAATAAAAAGTTGGTGTCTTCTGGGGTCTGTTGTCTTGTTTATCAAACAGATACCTTTTAGAGTTCACTACCAACTTTTCTTTTGGCCGGCCCCCACCCTAACGGTCACTACCGTTAGGGTGGGGGCCGGCCGGCCGTAATTTGCATGAACTAATTGGTGGCGAAAGCACGCAATGTAGTGTAGATCAAATTGCCTGTAAATTTGACTTCCGCAAAATAACACCTACCTACATCAATTAACTAACTTTAAAAAGTATTTCTTAAAGTTAGTTAATTGTTGTTGTTATTTTATTTATAAGTTATTTGTATATTATTAGTTATTTGTAAAAAAAAAATGTCTATATTAATTAAAAACGTGAAACATTCGGGCTTCAAACAGTCATTGCAAACTCGTTGACGAATAAAACCTCAATGTCACTCGGTTAATCGTCAACTAGTCCGCAATAACTGATTTTCCTCCCTTGTATCACAATTCACAATATACAATTATTGCATGAAGTTACATATATAGTTTAGTATAAAGACCTTAGGCCAAAGACCCAACTTTATACGACTGCATTATAACTACAAATAAAAATATATAAATAAACTTGCGTTTTATTAAATATTATTTTTACTTATTGCTATACAATAAGGTTCAGAATAGATTAAAGGCGTATTGTTGACGCACGTGTTTATAATTCAAGGAGGATTGATAGGTAGCGACAGCAACGTAAGTTTTATTTGATAGAAAATCTCAACAGTGAATCTATTTATAAGGAGTTGTATAATTTTTGATAATTTCTGCATGACGTACATACATGTAAATAGTATGTTATTTTGTGTGTTCTCCCTCCTCCCTCCATCTCATAGAATAGGTACCACAGTTAAATAACAATTCCCTTGAAGATTGTTGTGTTCCTGCGAGTGAGTGAGGTCACCAGAAAGGAAGGAGTATAGGCTGGCAACGGATCGGCAACTCCTTAGTGTTGCTGATTTCCATGGGCGATGGTGATTGCTTTCCATCAGGTGACCCACATGTTCGTTTTCCCCTCACCCATATAAAAAGAAATACTGGGTCAAATTTAAATCACTTAATGCTGGGTTTCTTGAATATATTCTGTAGAGTCTATTATATTACTGTTACTTCACACGCTGTGCTAATGGTAAACCATCTGCAGAAAGTTGGTTTCAAACATAGAGCTCCTAAGACTTAAATAAAATTCCTAAGATTTAAAAGTTTGTTGAAAACCAGATACCTATTTCATGCTTTTACTGTTCTTTGGATCAAACTGCTGCCACATAATTAGAGTATTAGAGACTCCTATATTATCATAAACTTGAAAAGAAAAAAAGTTAAAATTATTAAAATTTCAGATCTAAATGAAATGTATGTACATTTTGTGTAATTTGCTCCAACTTGCGAAAACTCTTCTATTATATGTAATAGGCGATGACAATTAATATTAGTATACGCCGACAAAGTCACAAGTGACTGGTAGTTAGAAATAAAATAAAAAATAAAAATATTCTTTCAATTGAGGGCGAAAACAATGCTGCAGACCGTACTGTCGCCAATAGAGAGTACACTGTATAGTCGATAAGTGTTAAAGCAGTAAGCCGCTAGCCCTCGGAGTGACTGTACCGTGATTACAGGCCCTCGGCACTCGCCACTCGGGAGCGAACACGCGATATTGTATCAAACATAATCAGCGGCAATGTTTATTTAATTATAGTTAAGTTAGTTTGGTAAAAAAATTGAAATTAAGTTATGAACAAAATTAAAACAGAACATGTTGCAAGGTTAAAAAAGTTTTAATAAGTTGTGATTGTTTTATTCAAACTTATAAAATGTCATCAACTCGACCATAGGTAATTAAGTAATTAAGTAGCGCTGAGACTAATACTGCTAATAACTTCTAAGACATGTCACACAACTTTTGTGTTAAAGATTATTTTCAAGTCTTGTTAGACTTGAAAATAATCTTTAACACAAAAGTTCAAAATCAAAATAATCACAATAAAAAAACATTATTTTAGTTTATGTGTCTTAAAGTACTTATAGTACACCAGTGGTGTTTGATCAGGATCCAATATATAATAGCCTATAAAGGCTGCCCTAAATTACTTGCCTATATTACTTGCAGATAATGTAGTTTTCTGTAGGCGAAATATTTTTTCAAACAGGTTCAGTAAATTTTAAGTTTATCCATTCAAATAAAAACAAACTATATACTTCTCTCTTTATAATATTAATATAGATAACAACAATAACTAGTGTACAGCAAATAAAAAGACATTTTGGAAAGACAGACTTATTCATATAAGGTAAATCTTCCTGTCAACCCGTGAGTTAAAGTTGCGATATTTGTATTTTATTTTGTCCAATGTCAATCAGATATTTTATAATTTTAATCTCTCTCTGTTGTGTGTACACATGTATAAGCCGGTTCAGTCATCCCGTGACCATAGCGTCAGCAACGTCGCAGAAATATCGGGATAATACATAAATCAATCCCGGTAAGTCCCGTATTTACAATAGTGATGTAGGTGTTTTTATATCACCAAAACAAAATTCAATATTTCATATAACTAACTTAATACAGACGCCCACGACTGCCCGAGCAAATCCGACATAAATATGAGATCGAGTAAATTCGTAGTGTTTGATCTATATATGTATAATCTATATAATTATCCATATCGTAACATCCACTAATGTACAAATGATAATAATATTTTATACTATATCTATGTGATTTAGATGTATGTTTTATCTTTTTTTTTATATTACGTACCTATATTATATAATTATTTATCATCTTCGCCGCCAATTCACAGTTTCCTTTCAGGGACTCAAAGGTTGTCTGGAAGAGATCCCTTATAGGGATAAGTCCACCTTTGTAGGTATTCTATATCTTGTCACTACAATATGTGTTATGTAATATTTAATGCAATAAAGATTTTACAAACAAAAAAACAAATAATACCTAGTATATGTTGTAACTTGATATCACGATGATGAATAATAACGGAATTATTAAATTAATAACTAATTGTTATTCGGACAAAGTTGCCTACTGCCGACAGTGTTTGATAAAATAATCAGATCAAAAGAAACATGTCTCCACAAGGAATATAGTTTTGGCCTACATTAAAAGCAAATATTTAAATATATACTTCAGTATTCAAGAGTATTGAAGCCTACTGACGTCACGTTGTATTATAGTAATACCTATATAATTTGTGACGTGACGTCATCCTTTGAACTTTGAATGACTGACGATGTAGGCGTAGCGTAGGTCAATGTGAACGCATTGATGCAGAAAAATGGAAGGTTTACTGTACGTACTCAATATCCGACAAACAATAACAAGTCACTTGCTAATTATATACAAGTGATGTATTGTATTAATCGTGTGCCATGTATTATCTCTGATTTTATGTATCACCCTAAGGTCGATTAGTAGAAAATGCTTGTATAGCAATTGTATATTTGGGGTGTAAGTGGGTCATCAACATCTTTGAACCAAAGCCAACTTCACCTGCACGCGGTGCACCCTGCTGACTGATAAACGAAGCTCTGGCGAAAAGAGAGAACTGCCCGACTGGGGAATGTACCTCCACCTCACAGAATACCGCAGCCAAATAACAAATTCCCTTGAGGGTTGTTGTATTCCTGCGAGTGAGTGGGGTCACCAGATAGGAAGGAGATGCTGCATTGGCAGCGGGAGTGGCGGCGCTCGAGCGATATTTTATGTTGCGAGCGTTAATATGGCTACAGTAACTTCACACATATATACCTACACAGCTTCACATCAGGCGGGCCGTATGCTTGTCTGCCACCCGACGTAGTATTAAAAAAAAAAAGGTCCGCCTGTGTACATTTTTATCATGCATGAATTTTAAATAAATAAACAAATTTATTGGCTAAATAAATAGATGTTTACGTTAATCATCTTTGTCACCGCTTATTCTTCGATGTATCTTCACGTATCTCCCAGGGTCTGAGCACTACGCTGTTGGATTTAAACATTTCGTATATTCAATATACACATCCAACATTTGATATACAGTGCTACAAACTTATCTGACCCGGTGGCCAAATTTAGAACTAAAGCCGCCATCTTGAAATGTAGTATTGCCAGGTACAATTAATTTACTTACCGCGTATGCACATTCCATTGCGGTGTATTTTTTTAAATACATATTATCTTTTTCTACACATATTTCATTTCTTACAATAAAAAAATCGTCAACGAGTTGTTTCTGTGCAATATTATAACTCTCTAATATTATATAATAGCTATGATCGCGACTTAACGTGGTGCATTTTTAAAACTAATCAACAAAAAATAGAAGGCAATTGATATTTAATTGAAACACCACACAACACAATTAATAAGTATATCAATGCTATTATTTTAACAGTGTATATATTTCTTTGATTTTTATGTTTCCTCTAAAACGGGCGGCATTTCGTTTAATGGCAACACTTAAGTCGATCGTACCGCCCCCGCCACCGGGCCAGATAAGTTTGTGGCACTATACATACATGTGTTGATACGAACGTTAAAATGAACAACAGAAATACCAATACTGTACGCATTGAAATAACCTGAGGAAATAACCACGTAATCTCGATCTCCTTCCTCGTTTGTAATCAATCAATACTGATAAAACTTTCAATACAAAGTGAATGCTAAATCAGCTGTTGTTGCATCACGTTCTGCACCCAATAGAATTTCTGCTACATGAGTACTAACTGATTAAAATATTAAATAGAAGTATAATTACAAACATGTCAATCGACGTAGTTTATGTTCAACAAAATCTAATACTGTTACGATTAAAGATAGATGTGAATATACGTATAAACTTAAGTTTAGCCGGTTAAACTTAAGTGTAACCGCAGCCCCGCCACCCTTTGTTAAATAAAGATGAATGAGGTTGACGGAGACAATACTTCTAATACCGAGATAAAAAAAAAGAGTGGTGTCACGAGACACCAGATAGGAACGAAGATCGTTTTTTTTTTTTTATACTACGTCGGGTGGCAGCCAAGCATACGGCCCGCCTGATGTGAAGCGGTTACCGTAGCCATATTAACGCTTGCAATATAAAATATTGCTCGCGCGCCTCCACCCCCGCTGCCGATGCAACATCTGCTTCCTTTCTTTCTGGTGACCTCACTCACTCGCAGGAACACAACAACCCTCAAGGGAATTGTTATTTGGCTGCGGTATTCTGTAAGGTGGAGGTACAGTCCCAAGTCGGGTAGCCTACAATTACGCTCCCTACCTCTCTTTTCGCCAGAGCTTCGTTTGTCAGTCAGCAGGGTGCACCACGTGCAGGTGAAGTTGGCTTTGGTTCAAAGATCTTGATGAACCACTTACACCCCAAAATTATTATTATAAAAATATTAATTTCAAGTTCTATTCGAAGTACCTATAAAGAAAATAATTGTTCGGGTATGCATTTTTTATTATTAGTTAGCAAGGTTCATCAACATCTTTAAATTAAAGCTAGCTTCACCTGTACGCGGTACACCCTGCTGACTGACAAACGAAGCTCTGGGGAAAAGAGACGTAGGGAGCGTAATTGTAAGCTACCCGTCTGGGGAATTTTGGTACCTCCACCTCACAATACGGCAGCCAAATAACAATTCTCTTGAGGGTTGTTGTGTTCCTGCGAGAGAGTGAGGTCACCAGAAATGCTGCTGCATTGGCAGCAGGGGTGGCGGCGCGCGAGCGATATTTTATGTTGCGAACGTTAATATGGCTACAGTAACCGCTTCACATCAGGCGGGCTGTATGCTTGTCTGCCACCCGACGTAGTATCAAAAAAAAAGTCTATAAAATATTTTGCAATAGACTACCTATGTCCCATAGATACGTGTAAGGTATAGACTATCGATTAAATAATTACACATTATTAATCGTTCGCCATTAGTGTTTTTCATGTATTTCCTTGACTCAAACCAGCGTTCGTCTGTAATTTACTGTTAATTGAAGACTTTATTGAGGCCGACCCTCTATAAATACACGAAAAGTTAAAAAATCTCAATCAATGACAACATGGATAGGATGGTATTTATGGATAATTACTTTTATGACTTAATTAGCATCTTATAATAAACTAGCGGTCGAGAACCTTTCATCCCATAATGCTCTCGCTTTAAGAAAATATTTTCTAATAATCAAATTTTTCGTACGTGTTCCCTCTCGTAGTAGTGAGCATATTATTGTAATTATTAAAGTTGACATTATTGTATGACGGCGAAATGTTTGCACATCGATAGAACGATAAAACATGCATGTTTACCAATGTAACACATACCCATTGATACCAAAATTGCTCTTGCACAATCCTTGCTCCTCCCTATTCTTGATTACGCTGACTCCTGTTATCTTAATCTCACAGAGGAGCAATTAAATAAACTTGAGCGCCTTCAAAACCTTTGTATTCGATTCATATTCGGATTGCGTAAATATGATCATGTCTCTGAATTCCGTTCTCGGCTCAAGTGGCTTCCTATTCGACTTCGCCGTAATCTACACATCCTTTCTCTTCTTTACTCTACTCTTTTCAATCCTGCTACTCCTGGTTATTTAAATGAGCGATTCTTGTTTCACAGCGATGTCCAGGAGCGTGCTATGCGCAGCACCCTTTCCCTTCGTCTTGTAACACCATCTCACTCTTATCAATATTATGCAAAATCATTTACTGTGCAGTCCATATGGCTTTGGAATGCTCTGCCGTTAACTATCCGTAACGCGCAATCTATTGTCACTTTTAAAAATCTTGTTAAAATTCACTATATGTCACTTTTCTCTATTTAACTTCTATAAGTATGTTTCTTTGTTTGTCACTGACTGCTTTTTCATTATAAGTACATTTATATATTTATGTAGTGTATGTATGATTATGTGTGTATATGTTTATGTATGTTTGTATTGTATAATGTATAGTATATGCTGCGCCATCTACCTATATTTCAGGTCTCCTCTACCCAAAGGTTGCCTGGAAGAGATCGCTAAGCGATAAGGCCGCCTTTTGTACTTAATTTGTTTAAGTGTTTATTTTTAAAACTGTACTGTATTTTTGGTGCAATAAAGAGTATTGTATTGTATTGTATTGTCCATACGACCTAAAATGTCTACCATGTTTTATGCAAATAAATATTTATTCTATTTTATCAGGGACTAGAGAAATAATTTCTTTACTCTATGATTCTATTCTATTCTCATGTACAAACTGACTGGTGGTAAAACTGGTTTCAATAACTGACATTGTAAATTTGCCTATTAATTACCTATGTTTATAATTTTAATTTATATAAAAATTGTAATCATAAATTTTAGACAAAATTTTTTATACCTTGCTGTGCCATGGAAACAGGGTTCATATTTGTTACCATTTTAATTATGTAAAAACCTTGTATTATAACAACATGAAATGAATAAATAAATACAAAAAAGTTACTATTTATTTATAACTTTTATATTTTTTTATATATTTAATATGTCATTAATTTGTTACTAATAAGTATTCGCACCTACCATGTCTTCTCTCTGCATCACCCTAGAATCATTTGTTAAAGAATGCTTGTATAGGAATAAGACCGCCTATGTACATTTTTTTATGCGCATGAAGATTAAAAGAGGCGGCCTTGAGTTTCTTGCCAGTTCTTCTCAAGAAGCTCCGTCGCCGGAACTGGTACTTAAATTCACTTTCACATTCAAGATAGTGTGATGAAAGTGAATCTAAACTCTGCGGATTTAGAGTAGTAATGATTTAGATACATGTTTAATTTGTATGACGTTTCTAAGTGCTTTATAAAGTCAAAGGAATAAAGATATTATGATTTGATTTGATTTGATTAAAAAAATAAATATTGTACTCTGTTATTCCCACGGCCATAATAGTATAAGTAATTTAATAAGTTATTAATAATAACTTATACCGTGACTCTGGGATGGGAACTATTAGTACTACGTTGACACAGCTAAAACGCATTTTTTATGCATAATTTAAAAAAAATAGTAGGTTTCTGCACTCCTTCTCTATATTAACTATAAGTGTGCGAAATTTCATACTCCTCCGTCCGCGAAATTTTCGTAGAAAGGGGTACAAAGTTTTTGCTTCACGTATATTATAATTCTAGCTGTTGCCCGCGACTTCAAATCAAGTATGTACTTAAGATAATCGTATAATTAAGAAAAAAAACTTATGGTGAATAATTTATGTAGGTAACTTCAACCGTTTACACAGCGCACACAACGTAAGCCCTCAAAAGGAATATTTTTTCCCATTTTTCATTGTGACTCCGCAACTCCGCTCCTATTGGTGGTAGCGTGATGTAATATAACTTATAGCCTTCCTTGAAATATAGGCTATATAACACTAAAATATTTTTTCAATTCGAACCAGTAGTTCCTGAGATAAGCGCGTTCAAGCAAACAAACAAACTCTTCAGCTTAATAATATATAATACATAATAATAGATAATACATATATAGATATTATAAGACTTTATTACCTTACAACATGAGTCTAGTTATATATAGAACTTAGGATATGAACGGTGAAACCAACTCACCCACTCGACGCCCAATATGGGAGAGGCTGGGCTGTGCGCGGGGAGTGTGTGCGAGGTTCTGCAGAAGAAGAATTCGCAGGAGAGTGGCGCCGGAGCACGCAGGAGCAAATGGAAAGACCTCTTCAAGGTTAGTCATGTTTACCTATATTTTATTTATAACAACGTTGGATGGCTGACAAGCATACGATCCGCTTGATATGAAGCGGTTACCGTAGGCATATCAACGCTCGCTCATAAAATTGCTCGCGCGCCGCTTCCCCGCTAGCTACCCATCAATTCTTTCTCTTGGCTTCTTTCACTCGCAGGAACACAACAGCCCTCAAGAAAATTGTTATTTGGCTTAATTATTCTGAGAGGATCTAGGTACTTCTCCAGTCGGACGGCATACCAATTCGCTGAACACTAGAACACTACCTCTCTTTCGCTAGTCGGCAGGGTGCACCACGTGCAGGTGAGATTACTTTTTCAAAGTCAATCGCAATATGCGCTCAGCAGACACTAACTCAATGGCCCCATCTAACCACCGCGATCGTGGCGCCTATCTAAAAAATATAAGGTGCCCGACTTAGGAAGTACCTCCACCTCACAGAATACCGGAGCTAAATAGCAATGCTCTTGAGGATTGTCCTATCCCTGCTAGTAAGATTACCGGACGTGTGATGATGCTGCCACAGCAGCGGATACTTGGTAGTAAATAATTTTAACAAAAAAAAACCGATTCCAAACATTACTCTACATTTATGTATGTTGATACAGGCGGATGATGATGATGATGATGAAAAAATATGGGACCAATCTGGAAGTATACTCTGTCAAATAAAAAAAGTTTTTTTCAAATCGGTTTATAAATCACGGAGTAATTATGTAACAAACATAAAAAGAATACAGCCGAATTGAGAACCTCGTCCTTTTTTGGAGTCGGTTAAAAATAAATAAAATGCAGTAAAAACAACCTAAAATGAATTTAAATTAAAAAAAAATCATAAATACATCTAAATTAAAACTATTTACATAGACATTATAAATAAACTAAAAGCAAAACTAATGTAATAAACCGCTGCCCGTAGGCAAAGTTCCCAGTATAAGTTAGTGTCGCGATCCAACGAACTCTTAATGCAATTCAATAACTGAATAGATTCCTTATTCATACCAATGAATAAGCGACTCTATTCAATTTGAAATAGAATCGCTTATTCATTGGTATGAATAAGCAATCTATCAATCAGTTGCCTCGCTGGATCGCGACACTAATTAGGCCACCAGTTGCCTCGTTTGATCGCGACACTAATCCTTTGTGCAAAGTAGAAAAATATAAAAAAATATTGCATAATATTTATTTTCAACGTCAATAAATAATATTGCGGTTTGCCTTATGTATAGCATGATGAATAAACCCAAAGTACCTAATAAATCCATATATTACTTGATAATACACCACGGTTTCCCATAGCAATTCTTTTAATATAAAAAACAGGCCAAGTGCGACTCGCGCACGAAGGGTTCCGTACCATTATCTATCAAAGCAAAAAAATCATGTCTGTTGTATGGGAGCCCCCCCTTAAATATTTGTTTTATTTTAATTTAATTATTTATTTTTAAAGTGAACATATAACTAAAGCGCCATCTAGCCTCTGGTAATGTACTACACAACTCTATTCGTCTTGCAATACATTTTATAAGTTCATCGGCTGTTACTCAGTAACTTGTAAAGCCGTGATAGTTTTCCTTTTAAATTCACTATATGGACTACTCCCATGATTTTTTTTTCACATTTCTAAATATAACAGTTTCGTTGATACAGGGGGGGGGGGGGGGGGGGGGGGGGTGACACTTGCGTCTAACAAAAATTTGCACGTTAACCCTTTCAGACCTGATTTTTTGTTTTTTGGAATTTGTAAGAACCGATTTTTTTCATGTTATATAAGGTACTATTGAGTATGGAGATATTGAAAAAAACTGATATGTTTTCATTATTTTCCGAGAAAATTTATGTTTTTTTTATGTCCTCAAAAGTGAACATTCGGCCTAAGTGATCATAGAATATATACAACAACCAGGCAACTACTGGTGGGCCGCGCCGGGATCCCGGGCATACTAACATGTCCGAGGAAAATCTTCCCTTTTCCTCCACATGATTATAACAACTAATGTAAGTGCTATATGTAGATAAATAATAGATGATAATTTTATAACGTTTTTATTAGAAAAAATATGTTTTACAAAATTAAATTCAACTTGTTCAAAACAAAAAATAAATCTTCTAAAACAATGAAAAACGTAATAAATCTTCTAAAGAAAATAAATAATAAACTGTAGGAACTGTAGGTTTATAAAAAGAGGAATACTTATGTTATTTTCCCAAAACTGGATAATTGAATACTCCGGTTGCCATGTGTAAGCCAAATAATATCTCTATTTCATTGCTGGAATAGGCTTATATCTGGCTTTTCCTGACTGCACAGCATATAAATTTGTCATTTCAGCCATCTGTATAAAAGCTGTTTAGGAACATATTTATAATAATAATCAAGAGGGTCTTGCACAACTGGATCAAATGCTATTGGTGGCAGGAAATCCGTCGGTATAGTGTTATCTATTTGTCTGTGCCTCCACTTGATGTTCGGTTTTGGTGTAAGATAATCGAAATTCTCACCATTCAATGCAGCTAGCTCTTGCTCGCCCTCTTCAATAGCCAGCTCCTCTGACTCTTCGGTCTCAAGCTCAAAATCGAAAGCTGACATACCTTCGTCTTCATTTTCGTTTTGATGTTCTTCGAAGGGGTCAGGTGGGATGTACTCTCTTTGGTTCTGTGTTATCACATCAGCACCCAATCGAACAAGTCCCGTACACGGGATATTACTATTATTTCCTACTTCCTCATCATCCGAAGACAACTCCAAGTCCGAAAGAAGTCCATGTTCCAAAAGTTTCAAAGCGTCCCTCGAGAACATGATTTTTGATCATAAATACGCCTGTACAAAAACATTATACGACGCAAAATTTACTATAATATGTATGTATTACACGTTTATCACAGTATCTTTTATATAGTATCGGTAATACGCTTTTTGAAAATAAATATAACTCTAAGTAGGTATTCTCTAAATTTCTATGAGTGTTTGGAAAAAAATATCCAAACAAAACCTATTGTCCGCGTTTGTAGACATAACGTATATTCGCAATTTATTATACAAAACACAAAATAATTGTTTGTAAAATACGATGTTCTTTGCCTTTGTAACATAACTTATCGATGTATATTTATTTCAAGGCATACCTTACTAAATAACTTGAAAATTATAAAGGAAATAAATCACTTACCTACACACTTCAAACTTTCGCCGGCGACTGATCGAAACAGACTAATTATTTCATACACGTATTAATAGATGGCGTTAGGGGTATGTTTTTTAGAGATTTATAATGTTCGCAAACGATAACAACAGTTTTTATTTAAGTAAAATTTTATTTTATTAGGATAGTTTTACAAAAATGTTATGTCCTCAATTGCGCACGGTAGGTCTGAAAGGGTTAAATGTAAATAATTCGGAAACAAATTACTATATCGAAAAATGATTCTCACACTCCCAATGTTTCTAAAAGACCTATCCAACGACACCCCACACCATGGGGTAGGTGCAGAAGAAAAAATCATCCCCATATTACGTGTAGGGAAGGTACCCCTAAAAAGAATATTTTCAAATTTTTATTCTACCACTTTGTCGGCATAGTTAATATGTATCTACATGCCAAACTGCAGCTTTCTAGTCTCTGAGCTAGGCCACGGACAGACGGACGGACGGACGGACAGACGGACATGGCGAAACTATAAGGGTTCCTTGTTTACTACGGAACGCTAAAAATCACGTGACACATTATAAATTAATTAATTAATTAAATAAAATTTGACGAACTCGGTGGTTGAATGGTTAGCAATGGCCATTTTGACTCCGAGGTTGCGGATTCGTACAAGCTTTGCTTAGTTTGGGACTAGATGGCGGTGTGTAATTTGTCCAGGAATATCTATTGATTTATTTAAACTGTTCACTGAGGTATTTTTGTCGGGAAAGCCGACGAGTTTCGATGTCTAACGGAGATCTTCACCATGGCAAATATCCAACGCATCCCTCACTCCAACACTATCTGCCCCCTTACCACCATCTCTTATTGCGATTCAAAAACTGAATAGATCGCTTATTTATACCAATGAATAAGCGACTCTATATCAAATGTAATAGAGTCGCTTATTCATTGGTATAAATAAGCAATCTATTCAGTTATTGAATCGCAATAAGAGATGGTGGTAAGGGGGCTGAGTGCTTAAGTGGTTCGAGTTTTTGTTCGCGTGCAATGATTATAACGTAAACAAACCTACCAAATAGAGAAGAACTCTCATGTTGTGAATTTTATAAGACGCGTGTTACATATCAGAATTATGTGGCTTTCTTGCTTACATTGTGAAGTTAGCAACCCGCCTAATTTGGATATGTAACACGCGTCTGGTAAATTCACAATGTGAAACTTTATCTCAATTTGGTCGGGTTTGAAACGTTAACACGTTCGAACGTGACCAAAAAACTTGCACTATGCACAGTATGCACTTAGTGTTCGTCGTAGTGGAGAGAGGTACGCTCCTAGACATCCGCTTTTAGAAAGAAGAAAAAAAGATTTTTTTTTTGACGTGACAACGTCTTATAATTCGATGGAGCCGGCTGCACGCACGAAAAAACATGACTCATGCGGCGTTACCTCGCTCTGAGGCGTTCCATTAAAATTTCTTATGAGGTTGTCACGTTCAACTATCGTCAGTAAACTGACTTTTCAGACAACCGATTTTTTTTCTACCACGTCGGGTGGCCGGCAAGCATACGGCCCGCCTGATGTGAAGCGGTTACCGTAGCCATATTAACGCTCGCAACATAAAATATCGCTCGCGCGCCGCCACCACCGCTACCATCGCAGCATCTCCTTCCTTCCTGGTGACCTCACTCACTCGCAGGAACACAACAACCCTCAATGGAATAGTTATTTGGCTGCGGTATTCTGTGAGGTGGAGGTACATTTCCCAGTCGGGTAGCTTACAATTACCTCTCTTTTCTGCAGGTGAAGTTGGCTTTGGTTCAAAGATGTTGATGAACCACTTACACCATGGCATATCTTTTGACCTCGGAGTCAAAGTAGCCATTACTACCCATTTTGGCCATCGGGCTAGTCATAAAAGACTGTCATCTAATGACAACAGCCAGGACAGACGATTTAACGTGCCCTCCGAAGCACGACATAAATCCATCCATGGGCAGTCTCCGGACGACGTTGCTTGCGTGTTGATTTGATAATACTTCTTTTTAGGGTTCCGTACCCAAAGGGTAAAAAGGAACCCTATTACTAAGGCTCCGCTGTCCGTACGTCCGTCCGTCCGTCTGTCACCAGGCTGTATCTCATGAACCGTGATAGTTAAACAATTAAGATGATGTATTTCTGTTGCCGCTATAACAACAAATACTAAAAAAAACAGAATAAAATAACGAGTCCGACTCGCACTTGGCCGGTTTTTTTTATATGAGAAGGGGGCAATGGAGCATGTTGGTCACCTGATGGAAAGCAATCACCACCGCCCATTGAGAACAGCAACACCAAGGGATCGCCAATCAGTTGCCAGCCTATACTCCGTCTTTTCTATCTGATGACCTCACTCACTCCCAGGAACACAACAACCCTTAAGGGCATTGTTATTTGGCTGTGGTATTCTGTGAGGTCATCAGAGACGACTCCCGACTGGGGAAGTACCTCCACTTCCCCAGTCGGGCAGCTTAAAAAATACACTATGCTCTACCTCTCTTTTCGTCAAAGCATCGTTTGTCAGTCAGCAGGGTGCACCACGTGCAGGTGAGGTTGGCTTTGGTTCAAAGATGTTGATGAACCACTTACCCCCTAAAAACACTGTAATAACTGTAATACTGTATAGATAGTCTATATACATTATAGGTATGTAGTTTTAAATATGTATAGTTTTAAATACTCAATGTCCGAATGCTCTCACAATGCCTCCAACAGAACCAAATGGAGAAATATAACAGGAGCCGCCATTCGTAACGACCTGCCCTTGATCAAGACCACTCTGCCAAGAGTGTCCGACTGAGAAGAAGAAGTTTTAAATATGTAAGAGGGTGATGCATAGAAAAATATAATGATAACCTGATGAGGACATAAAAAGATTGGGAAACAATGCAATATGCAGTCGTTGTTGTTGATTCATACAATCATTTTGGAATTGTATTGTCTCATGCGGATGCGAAGTAATTATATGACGTGATGTGTAATATCCAGTAATTTCTATAGGGAAAAATATGGGTACTAGCTACTAGGAGCTATAATCTAAGCTACCCGACTGGGGAAGTACCGCCACCTCACAGAATACTGCAGCCAAATGACAACATAATGACAAGTAAACAGTAGTCTTTTGTGCAGTAGTCATGTGTACCACTACCAATCGATGAATACTGTGTCCAACACTACGTATGTACCCCTTTTTTATATGTTTAATTAAAATAAATTACACTAACAAAACATATCCATAAATATATCTACAAAATAGTTTTACAATTTTGCATTAACCAGTGACTCAAACTAGGCTATGCCTGTCCCGTAGGACACATCTGAGTTCATAAACAAGATCGACATTTCAACTAGCGGCAATAACTTATTTACAGAGCAAGGATTGACGATATAACGATAGAGTAATTTTGAATATGCAAGTATTTGAAATAAATAAAACAAATTACAAAAACCATCACCACGGAAATAATAACATGAAGGACCTAATCAAGTGACGGCAAAGTATATATTTATATATATACATAATATATGTGTATATATACATAATATATATATATATATATATATATATATATATATATATATATATATACATACCTACATACCACTTTAAATAAGTACTATATCGCTGAAACGTTACTAAACATACAAAAAATAGGAATAAACTAAAATCAAATTAAACATAATATATAACTAAATTAAAAAATACATCTACACGGAAAAGAAAAAGAATCATTATATTACCGCTAAGACCCATATAAATTATGCTGACTTAAAATTACAACCCTAGTAATTGCATAGTGGGTCAAGCCGCACGGCAACTGGACAAAATTCGTGACTAAAAATATTATCGTCGCCAAACAGGAAGCTATCGAGCAAGCTCACTCGCCGGTTTTGATTAGCCATCGCGATATTACAATTAGGTCACGACAGGTCAAATGAGGAATGGTGACATGGAATTATGAAATCTAAAAGGTGCTTACTTTAAGACTTTAAGATTTTTGCCGAGAATTCGTCTTTAAATTTGCTACCGTACGGGACAGTTTGGCGTTGTAGTTTCGAATCTATGCTCTACATTCAAACTTCAATCACACCACTGGATAAATGAAGGATCGAGTAATTTATAACGCTAAGTATGACTATTAAACATCGCGTGCGGGGGAGGGAAAGCGCTGCAATTTTGAGATAATTTTAGTGTATATAACGTATTCACGTAAAACACACGGTCGTCTCCATGACAAAGCCACGCCCCATTTTTGTTATCTGTAGACGGGATACGTACGTCACATCTTATTTGTTTTATACAATGTATGTTATTTAGTGTCAGATATTGTGACATGATTTGAACTAACCTACGTCATCGGTTGTATTTTGTATAGACATGAACATATTATTATGACAAGCTTTGTGACCTAGTTTTGGCAATATGTGGGAAGAGCAAACCTTATTTTATTGTACCATGATTGAGTAGATAGTTTTAAAAAACCAGCACAGACGCGAAACAAAAAAAAATCGTATGACTGTCTCATTTCCTCTTAAATCGAAATTGCTCCTATTTCTTTTTTACTGTTTTGATCGCACTGTATATTGGTCATAGAAATATATTAGTTGACTTATACAGTACTATTACTTATACTGTGCTTATACCAAAGAGTAATTTATATATCTGTAGTCGTATGAATTCCTATAGTTCAATATATTCCCCTTGCCACCCCTCATAACCTTAAACTATTTTTTCCACCCTCCTTGCATCGAGCTCACAATGCGCAACTAATAAGAACACGCAAGCATTTGCGTGACATTTAAACACGTTATAACAATAATTTTCCAGCAGAACCCCTTTTTGTACATGTATATATTTTATATTACGAGTATAATATTCTTGTACTTGTCTTTGCTACTTCGATTTGTGTAACATACCTACGGCCTATAAATCAGGGGTCCTACCTAGGGTTGCCAACCATACTGTTAAAAACAGTATTATACTGTTTTCTATGCTTTAATACTGTTGAAAAAAACTTCATTTGACCATAGCACTGTTTATTGTACTGCTCCGCATGCACTGGGCCTTACTATTTGTTTTATACTGTTTGTTTTGCTACGCAGCTTTTAATATACTGATTTTCTTGTAAATAAAAGTTGGCAACCCTAGTCCTGCCGCCGAAGCTGAAGCCAATTACCATTGAATATTTTGATTCGAAAAATAGGTCTTACGTTTTGGTTATTAACAAACATCTTCAGCTTAGTCGGTAGAGCTTCAGGGTTTCTACCAACCAAGCTAAACATAATAATATGTAGGTACCATAAAACTAGCTGATGTTTGATTTGCGTAATCAAAATTCAGATGGGAATCGGTTTCAGCTTAGCCGGTAGGCCCCTTGGTCCACTGTCCATCTGCTGTAGGGTTGCTTCTGCAGTGCTTGTACTACTGCTTATTCTGTGACTGTCGTTTACAGCGACGCGACGCTGTGTACTATTACATTTTGTGACAATGTAGGGAACATGTCTTTGTACGATAAAGATAATATTAAATTAAATTATAACTTTATTATAGCTAATAAAATCCTATTTATAATCATACGATTTCATATCAATTAGGTTTGGGTATGCCCGGCAAGGTTTAGACAGAACAACCTCTGTCGGGTCAGCTAATAAATAAATGCATAATTTGAAGAAAAATCCTTACATACTTTCTTTCACTCGTCGTGTGAAGATGCATAATATCCCAGAGTACAATACTGCGCCTATGGCCAGCCCTACCGCCGAAACTGAAGGCGATTACTATCACCATCGAATATTTTGATTCGAAAAATAGGTCTTATGTTTTAGTTATTGACAAACATCTTCAGCTTAGTCGTAGCTCCAGAGTTTCTACCAGCTAAACAAAACACAGGTAACAAAAATGGAAATCGGCTTCAGCTTAGCCGGTAGCACAGTATAACTACTACGTACAGTATGGCCACTCCCTGCCGCTCTCTCGTGTCGACCTCACCTCCCCTCTGAGACAAATCTGGAACAGTTTGTATGGCACCGTACGCACACACGCTTATTCGCGCTCTGTACAGACATCATTGTTTATGTAGTAGTGAACGATGCGACATTTGTATGGAGTGGCCGGGGTTTGCCGGTAGGTCCCTGATTTCTTAGCTATCGATAAAACCGTCTACAAGCACAGTATACATACATAATGCACAAACGTTGCTCGCTAAATAATTTAAGATTGTACCTTACCTTACACATTCACAAACACGCACATTCGATTTCACCCTGGAAAAAGAAAAAAATATAGGTCGGGTTATTTTTAACGGAAACAGCTATTAATAATAACGTTCATGACGTGTCGTAACGTAGGTAATTCATTTGTTTTAATGAGTCCTTGCCCGAAACTGGCCACGGAACCATTTGATTACGATACTACATAGTACCTCACTAGTACATAATTATAAAGTTTTATATTTCCTTTATGTTGCTGTTTCGCTCAATGGAAATTATGTTTACTTCCATACAGGGTTAGTTTCATATAGGGATATTAGTTTTTGAATTAATATGTCTCCATATTATAGTTGATGAAAACAAAGATCTAGATTATTTTTCTCGTATTTTCACTTCGGAGTAGACCCTGGATTCCTTCTCTAATAAATGAAGGGTACAGGCAAATAACAGGGAATGTCTAAATTTTCTTTTATTATTATTATATTTTTTTTAGGAAGTATATCTTTATCTATGGTAGTTAAATTTAAAAAAAAGTAAACGAATGGCGACAAAAAGGCAAAGTAAAAGTAACTAAATACGCTGATTTCAATGTAAATTGTTTTACTTCTGAACTTTTAACTGTATTTTTCTTAAAATCAATTCATTAGGACATTCCCTGATCTTTACCTGTGTGTACCCTTCAAACGCTTCCGGAGTTCTTGCGGCTCCTTTAGCCTCTTGGACACGGGTATAATAAAATCGGTAGAGTTACATTGACCTACTCCGAAATGAAAATTAGAATGTTTCGGTCGAAACCTCGTATTTTTCTTAATACATCTTGTAGAAAGAGAAAATTATTTAACGTCAATGTTTCATGTTTATCGCGATAAATTAGACCATGCTCGTTGAAACGTTAACATCTAGAGGCCCAATCGAATAAAATTCGTATCTAAAAGGCTCAGAACTTTCTCCCGAAACCTGACCCTAGGCACACCCTAGGTTAAGCTGAAACCTATTTCAATGCAAAATTATTTCAATGTAAAAAAACAATCTTCAGCATGGGTTAATGATAATCATGTTCAGCTTAATTGGTAGAGCTAAATTGTTGAGATTATTTTAGCTAAACACAATTACCAATAATCTAAGCTGTATAGTTTGATTATTGCATTCAAAAAATCCCACCTATGAAAATAGGCTTCAGCTTAAGCAGTAGGGCCCCCGGGGGCCTGCCGCCGAAGCTGAAGCAGATTACCATCGGATTTTTTTATTGCGAAAATTAAAGTTAAGCTTAGTTTGGCGGTAATTGTGTTTAGCTTAGATAGTAGAAACCATAGAGCTGTACCAACTAAGCTTAAGATATTTACCATTAACTTAAATCTAAGGTTTATTTTGGCATTCAAAAAATCCGATGGTACTCGGCTTCAGCTTCGGGGGTAGGGCCCCTGGTCCCCCTGAGTTTCATTATTCATATTTATAGCGTGCTAATAGATCCGTAAAATATTCCTACTCGCCCGATTTTACTTTACCCGTGTAACCGCTGAACGGTTTTAATGAAACTTATCATACATCATCACAAACTAGAATAACAAAGGCTACTTTTACAATACAATATTCTTTATTGCACCAAATAAAAGATTTTACAGCATAAGCGATCTCTTCCAGACAACCTTAAGGTAGAGGTAACGAGAAGAAAATAGAAAGCAAGTAGGATACAATTGATTTTATTATACAAAATGACTACTTTTACGAACTCTTACAGGACTTAGTCTGGCCTGCAATATGACGTATTTAATACTAAATTTCGTGGTAAATTGAATAATGTTCGCTCACTACAAATAAACGTTTTCTACTACACAAAACAAACAGTCGTCGTGTTTATTTTCGACAGTGGTATGGTGCGTGACGTTGTGGCATTTTTCTTTATTAATATTGTACACCGAATAGTTTTGATGCTTGCAGGAGATATTTATTAAAATAATCGTAAAAGTCATGTTAAAATAATTGAAAACAGAGTGATTTATTAAAAATTAGCTAACCTGAATGCCGTGGTCCTGTTGACATACAAAAAAATTGCCAGACTTGCCAAATTAGCCTAATGTATCTTCAAATTGCTCAATCAACTTAGCTCTCTTAATAGGCTATTTTCCAATGTTTAAACATTGTATAAATTATTTTATCTAATCTCATACTGAAATTTACACATTATAGTACATTACGATATTAGTGCGTTATGATGGTTATAACATGCGAGGCGGAATTTCAGCCCGAGCCGAAGGCGAGGGCGTAATTGAGCCGAGCATGTTATAACCAATACGCACGTATATCGTACGACGTTTTTCAACACATTTGCGAGGAAACAGAAAAAAAAATCATATTTTTCCACTTCAAGAAATTTTCATACGTTATGTATCTGTCCTTGGATATTGACGGCAGCAAGCTGTCGCATGCGGTTAGCGCTTCTGTTAGTATATCCGGTGGAGTTGAAGTAATATATTGCTCTTCCTCATTATTGAAAGTTGTCATTTTTAGATATTCACAATACAAGTACAAAGAAAAGAAAATTTGAGAAAAATGGCGCGAGGATTATTTTCTGCCGTAGCTGCGTGAAAATGTTGGCAAAGACAAAGAGCATGCAGCCAAGTTTTTAAATTACCGAATAAACTGATTTTTTTTATTTTAAATAAACTCAATCTGTGAATGCACACTGTTGCTTTCCCGCCATTTTAACAGCGCGCTAGCGCTGCCTACTGATTGGCGCCGTGCGGCGATTAGTTCGAAATTTGAATAGCAACAGCGCGCGTAATGGCAAATAATACTGTGGAATTTGTATGGACTATAACTTAACTATTTGCTTTGGTAACACACGCGTTTTTTATGACCCGCTTTACATAATATTTAAAACCGGTGGAATTACATCAGCTTTACGAGCAAAGGTGTTGAAAAAAAACTAAACACAGTATCTTAATGACAGTCTTTACGCACAAGCTATCAAAATAAATAATTTAAAAATTTATTTTTCGATACAGCTCTTTTAAGGACAACTGTATCGTAAAATAACTTTTTTACCATTTCTATACAGCTTCAGCCCTGGATACAGGTATTTTAAACAGGTTGCAATGCAAATACATTGCAACTTTGCAAAATTTTTCTACATAATCTGTGAACGCGGCGCCGCGCGGCGCGTCGCGCATGCGCACTACGCATGCTCGATCTGCAAATGGATTTATAAGTAAGAATTATAGCTGTTAAATTAACTTCATGGTTGTATTTAAAATATTATTATCATATATTTCATGAGATTAGATAAGGTAGTGTATGAAACTGCACATAATTAGGTATTAAAATACACGTGTGGTCTATTATAACATTCGCCTTCGGCTCATGTTATAAACTCACACTCGTATTTTAATAACCCTTATTATGCAACAGTTTCAACTACTATAACAATATCGTCAAATACACAAAACTATAAAAATCTGCAAACTTTCATTCTAATATCTTCCGTCCGACTTATTTTAGGGTCGATCAAAGTTTGGCGGGAAAATCCATTTTAAAAGTATGAAATTATTAAAAAATAATATTTCTATTGGAGAAGCAATAAGAAATACTATAACTTTTATTATGACACTAATTACATAAACGTAATATTTAACATAGCTGTCGTACAAATTTCAAATTTGATGCATACAAAATACAAACATGTGACGTCATAACTCGCTAGCCTATTGTATGGAGTGTTTTCGGGACAGTCCAAAATTGTGATTTTCAAATTAACATACCTCGAGAGATTTTTGTGCTATCGAAGTAATTATTTCACCTATGGTTATATTATTGAGACGTCGCTACGTATCAAACCTAAAAAAATGTTAGTCAAATAGCCTATTTGACAAAACTTAGACCAAATCGGCTCAATTTAACCCAAATAGGTATTATATATATTTCAAGTTCAGCTCAATCTCCTCCAACCCGCAGTTGAGCAGCGTGATGGAGTATACTCTAAACCCCTTCGATTCAGGGAGACCCATATCCCAACAGTGGAAGAATAAAGGTTGACGACGAGGTTCAATTTGACCCAACATGGCTCAACCTATCCGTTTTGGCTACCTGCCTCCTTACCACCATCTCTTATTGCGATTCAATAACTGAATAGATTGCTTATTCATACCAATGAATAAGCGACTCTATTTCGAATTTAATAGAGTCGCTTATTCATTGGTATGAATAAGCAATCTATTCAGTTATTGAATCGCAATAAGAGATGGTGGTAAGGGGGCTTGTTTGATTTTGGATCAACTTGGCTTGATTTGTTTCAACTTGATCCAGCTTTGTTCATGACCTATTACCTAACTTGGCTCGTTTGAGCTCAGTTTGCCTCAACTTGACCCGGCGTCGACAACCCTAAAACTGAAGGGGTTTAGAGTATACTCCACCACGCTGCTCAACTGCGGGTTGGCGGAGGCCAGTGTTTTCAAGCCGCCTAAAGGCCCCTGACTTGGCTTAACGACTGTCATCTTGTGACAATAGCCGGGACCGACGGCTTAACGTGCCCTCCGAAGCACGGAGTAGCTCGAGATAATATAAACCCATCCATAGACCATTGCTTAACTTGCGTGTTCCATTAGACTGACTCGCACAACACCGCCACCGAGCTCCTCAACCGACCCGGCGTAGTTCGTTCATCGTCATATATCAATATAGCTTTATTCAATATCGGGAAAATACAAAAATCGATCGCGGTAAGTCCTTGTATATACCTACAATCAGTGTACATTTGAAAATTTGTGTTTTACTCTCTGAGGAAGTCCAACATTGAGTTGTTGCCCGTTTGTATCACTGCAACACACGCCATAAAAGTTACTCTATTACACACACCAAACAATGGACCAGAGGATGGGGCTTCGGTTTGATTGTAAGTTGTTATTGTTATTAGATGATGGCTCGCGTTTAGTCTAGAGTTGTGTTCCAAGTTCTGTTTTAATAATACAAATTGTAGTTAAATTTGTGTATTTTGTATGTTTCAGTATACAAATAAAAATGTTATCTATGTACAATAGTGAGGATTCGCTAAACGCCGAATAAAAAAAAAATTGTAGATATTGCGTGTAATTTCTCTGTGATTTTATCGATCAGTCAGACAGCTATTTTCCTCTTTTATCCTTCGTATGTATTGCAGTCGGGTTTTACATATATATTTTTTTAACTTGTGAAAAACAATTGCAAAGTGTCAACGATGGTGGTCGACTGTAGCAGGCGGAGTTGATGGCCGTGGACAGTCGCGTGTCATGCCATCAAAGTTATTACTAACACTTGTGTTACATCAGTGTAATTGTTGTCATTCCATTGAGCACCGTTAGAAAAACAGGAAAATATAATTATTATTCAAATAGTTTATTTCGGTCACCTAGCCTAAATATTTTATAAATTGAAAATTCACCTCCATCGCCTAGGTGGGATTTGAACCCACGACCTCTCGGTTACCGGTCGAGTGCTCTTCCAATTGAGCTCAATTGGAAGAGCAAAAATTCGTGACCATTACAAACGTTCCTGGTAGCTACCAGGAACGTTTGTAATGGTCACGAATTTTTGCATTTTATATTTTACTTGTTTAGTAGTGTAATACTTAATAGGTTGATGGCGCCACACTGGGACTTCACAGCAGTATAATATGAAATTCAAAATTTCGCCACAGGAAAATTAAATAATCATTAAGTGTGATGTTCCTGGTGTTACAAGCGTCAATATACTTTGATTATTGTTCTCCAGTTTACCTTTGGAACATTATTAGAACTCTGCATCTTGTTTTGTCTGCGTATTTCAAAGATCACAAAATTTTACATTAACTCGTTAATCAAGTTGTATGTAGTATTACAATAAAATTTTAAAGTGTAATTATATTAAACGATCTTTTGGGAAACTCAACCACTGGCCAGTAATAGAACTAAAATTCACCTGCCGACTGTTCACTGACCTAGACTACTACCCATAGGTCCCGCATTCAAGGGGCTATTGTTCTTGTAAAGAACCGGTATCTACTCAGACAGCAGTGGAGATCTACCTATAATCAATCTAGGACTCTTCATTATCACAATTATTATATTCAAGCCAAGGACATACTTGCGAAATCACACACACTTTTTCTAGGCATAGGGTTGTCACCCGCCCGGGTTTTCCCGGATTTGGTCTAGTTTGGAGGGCATCCGAGGAGCGTCCGGGCAGGATTTTAGGGTGTAGTGTAAGTAGTTCATCAACATCTGTGAACCAAAGCCAACTTCACCTGCACGCGGTACACCCTGCTGACTGACAAACGAAGCTCTGGCGAAAAGAGAGGTAGAGAGGGACTGGGGAATGTACCTCCACCTCACAGAATACCGCAGCCAAATAACAATTCCCTTGAGGATTGTTGTGTTCCTGCGAGTGAGTGAGGTCACCAAAAGGAAGGAGGTGCTGCATTGGCAGTGGGGGTGGCGGCGGCGAGCGATATTTTTAATGTTGCGAGCGTTAATATGGCTGCGGTAACCGCTTCACATCAGGCGGGCCGTATGCTTGTCTGCCACTCGACGTAGTATAAAAAAAAAGAAAAGGGTTTCATTATTAGTCAAGGCTAAAAAGTTTTAAATCACTACCTCGGTCCATGCTGCGCATAACCGTGTTGTCACAGATTAAAAAATAGTACTAGTACTAAAAACACTGATGACATGTCCGGGTTTTCAGATTCAAAATCCGGAGTTTTCACGAAACTTCTCCTGGTTGTTAGAGTTTAGAGATGGCAACCCTTTCTAGGCAACTAGGGACGCAAGAGTTAGCAGATTCTTAACGTCAATATCAGTCCCGTAATTCAGAGAAGAAACTGTCAGCGTTAGACACCTTCACATTATTCATATGGCGCTCTGCAAGAAGAAGCTCATCATTCAACTCAAACACACTTCGCACCAAGTATTTTCGTAGAGTCACCTACTAAGCATAGTCACGTACTCAGTTATCTATGCTAAAGAGCATTGCCATTGGCGAGAACATCACAATCGCCCTAAAGAAGAATTGAATTGAATTGAATAAGTATTTAACCCGTCTGGCCAGCGTGGGTAGTGTAGGCCAAATCCTCCTGTCTGTGACGGACGAGAGATGGTCGTGCTCCTGTAGTGGAGACTAAAATGACCTGATGATGATGAAGTATTTTATAAGATATTTCTTCGTATTCACCAATTTTACTCGCTCATATTTATTAGTGTTGCGGCTAATCACTGGCTGTAGCAGAATTATCAGCGTTTAGTTCGTTGAACAAAACATGTAACTGAGCTATAGCCATTTTGTGTTGCTGCGGCACACATATGTCTCTTTTTGTGTTTTTTTAACACTATATTTCACTTAAGATTATAAGTAATAGGATAGGCTTGTATCCCATTTTTTTTTTTCGATTTGTTATTTAAAGACGTCACAATAATATAAATATAGGTGAAATAATTACTTCGATTGCATAAAAACTTCTCGAGATATGATAACTTGAAGATCATAATTTTGGACTATCCCGAAAACGCTCCATACAAAAGGCCACCACGTTATGACGTCACACCCTACTATTTTATATGCATTAAATCAGAAATTTGTACTACAGCTATGTTAAATATTGCGTTTATGTAGCCAGTGCCGTAACAAAAGTTATAGTATTTTTTATTGTTTCTACAATGGTAATATTTATATTTTATAATTTCGTGCCTTTAAAATGGACTGAACCTAACGTCGGACATAAGTTATTAAAATTTTAAGATCGCAGATCGTTCTAGTTTTATGTATTTTACGTTTCTGATAGAGAGCTTTTATAATTTTGTAACATGGGAAACAAGCCTATTGTTATAAGACTGGAAAGAAATAATTATGTGTGTGCTGGAGATACAAATAATATTAATATTAAATAATCTTTCATTCATTCATGTCTCTTAGCTCATAAGTTTGAAATTCATGATACTTGTGCTGACCATACGAATATTTGTTTTTGTTTTGTTTACTAATGTGTGTGGTCATTTACTTAATGTCAAGCGCTTATTACAGTACAACGCGAGCGCTCTTTCAAAACACACGATTATTTTACAAATAATACTTATTGTATTGTGTCCTTTCTCGTTGTCAAAATTTTGTTTAGCAATTTTAAGCGCTTTCGGATTAACAGCATTCCCATATTTATTATCACAAGTAATTAAGTAAATTTACCTCGTGGCCAAATCGAATCTTTTCAATGAAGAACAATCCTATACTTTCCGTGACCATGTTGTGATTTGCCTCGAAAAATTGACCCTTAGTCAGACGTAACAATTTCACTAAAGCTGCTTAGTTTACTAGCAAATTACTGACATCCTAAGATTTAAGTGCAATTCCGTCGCTTGACCAAATTGCTCCAACTTCTGTCATAAGCATAAAGTTAATATACCTAGCAGGAGGTATAGTAATTTTATGGTCATAAGTCATCCTCATAAATCAATTTTCACTTCAGAATATTGTGCATGGACTAAAGGTACAGATGATGAACAATGACCGTCGCAAATCGAGCATCAATTTTGTAAATTTTCAACGATTTCATTTTCTCGACAGGTGTGTTGTTCTTCAAAAAACCAAAGTTTATATTAGGTTCATAATTTACGTAGAAACATAATAATACTGTTTTCAAGGTTTTCAGAGAGCTAAGTGCGAGTTTTTTGTTCGCGTTCGATCATGGCAACGTAGACAAACCGACCAAATAGGAAAGAACTCTCATGATGTGAATTTAAAAGACGGGTGTTACATATCAAAATTACTGAAGTGTCTTTTTTTATTGATAATTATTACAATCTACTGACCCCGGGTCCGCACCTTTTGTTAACAATCTTCGATTTTTATGTTACAATTTTCTAACAATTTATTATTATTATTTTTATATGAGAGGGGGGTAAACGAGCATGTGGGTCACCTGATGGAAAGCAATCACCACCACCCATGGAGATCAGCAACACCAAAGGATCGCCGATCCGTTGCCAGCCTTTTATGGGAATTAAATAATCTATTATTGAAGGCTTACATGTCGTAATTGTTCGGAAATACCGCTGAGGGAAGTTGATTCCACAATTTCACCGTTTGTGGTATAAAATGCCTTAGGAAACGTACTGTAGTAGATCGCCAATTATCAAGATGATATGGATGGAATTTTAATTTATGGCGAGTTTTACGATAGTGGAATTCAACGGAAGGTATCAAATCAAACAGCGCAATGCAATTAGCACGTCGCTATTATGCTAATAATTCTACTGTTGTCTAATACTAATATTGAAGGGTAATTAACAACCTCTGCATATGGGAAAAGCACTGAAATATTTTCTTTTGTTTATTAGGAGTCGAGAATCTCGTCGGCGCATCAACCATCCCCCGGCAGCGCTATACAGTTCGTTGAGCGAGAGAATTCGCACCACCGCTCCTGAAGCTGTCCAGTGCGCCCTGTTCTGCGGAGGGTCACGATGCCAGTACGAACTACCGCAGCAAAGAGTGGTGGCTATACAGGGTCTCTACTCAGACTGGTGAGTGTCTACCGAAGAAGATGAACCACCGCATTTGAATCTCTTCAGTTCGCATTCTTTTACGGACAATTGCATTGCCATTACAAAGCGCCGCCCTTAGCCACTGATCTATCAGTGTTAATTTAACTGTGCCTCCAATCACTGATACAGATTTACCGCCTTATATAAAAAATAATAAAAATAGTTTATTTCAATAACATGGTACATCGAATTTTCGGGAGGTTCTGGAGTTACCATTTAAGTATAAAATACTTGTGTTAGATAACTCTGCTCTTCGGTAATATAGTATAGAGTGTAAATGGCTCATCAGATTTTTTAGAGCCAAAGCCATCCTCACCTGTACCTCCTGCCGACTAGCAAACGAGGCTCTGGTGAAAGAAGGTTAGGTCACCAGATATGAGTAGATGCAGCGGTAGCAGCGGTGGTTCAGGGCGCGAGGACTACTCTTTTATTGCAAGCGTCTATAAGCTACGAAAACCGCTTAACATCGGGCGGATCATACGCTTGTTTGGCACCCGATAGGATATAAAAAAAACTAATTACTGCGTACATTAAAATTCTAGCTTTAAACAAAACCATAATTCAAGCTTCCTTAAGCCCGAAAATCTATCAAAACTTCTATTCAGTTTCGTTGAATGAGAAGAAATTTAAGCTTAGAGATATGAAACGTGATAATACAATAAAAAAATATATTTACAACTATTTTCTTCCTATAAAGCTTATTGAACATCACTCAAACCATTATTACCTACAACAATATCAACATCGAAATTATGGTCACGAAATTGCTTTATTGCCTATGCTTGTACAAGCATTCACTTGGCAATGCTGCCAATGTTAATGACTAGTTTATGACTTGATTGACTTGACGGAATATTAGCAAAGTTTGCAAATAAACATATATATCAACATACTTCATACGCCATTTGGCCACAGAATCATTAGGGTTATAGCTTTTCTACTGGGGTATAAACATGTAATCGAGCCGGTGCGGCGACGACGGCGCAAGCCCTCGAGCGAATTCAGGCAGAGATTTCGGCGCCTAATACGAATTTATCTCATTTGGCGTCACATCTTCGGCCCGCAAATGGAGTCAAGTTGCACACGGGCTCTTTAGGAAATAGGATCAAGCGCCTGAGAATGATAACAGGAGGGTTACCACCAATTCTTATTGCGATACATTTTAGGACCAGAGGGTTGGGCCTCTGGTCCACCAAAGCTGAAGCCATACCATTGGAATTTTTGAATGCGAAAACGAAATTACTGCTTAGTTTAGATTGTTGCTAATAGGCTATTTGACTAAAATTTTTTTCTGTTTGATATGTAGGGACGTCTCCATAATATAACCATAGGTGAAAGAATTACTTCGATAGCACAAAAATCTCTCGAGATATGGTAATTTGAAAATCACAATTTTTTAGACTGCCCCAAAACGCTCCATACAAAAGACTACCGAATTATGACGTCACAGGTTTGTATTTTGTATGCATCAAATCAGAAATTTGTACGACAGCTATGTTAAATATTACGTTTATGTGATTAGTATCATAATAAAAGTTATAGCATTTTTCATTGCTTCTCCAATGGAAATATTATTTTTTAATAATTTCATACTTTTAAAATGGACTTTCCCGCCAAACTTTGATCGACGCTAAAAAAAGTCTGACTGAAGATATTAGAATGAAAGTTTGCAGACCTTTATAGTTTTGTGTATTTTACGATATTGTTAAATAATTTATACAATTTTTAAACATTGGAAAATAGCCTATTATGTTTAACTCAGCTGGTAAAAACCCTAGAGCTTTGTCGACTAAGCTGAAGATGTTAGCCAATAACTTTACCCTAAGACCAATATTATGGAATCAATAAACCGATGGTAATCGGCTTCAGCTTCAGCGGTAGGGCCCCTAAACTGAATAGAATCATTTAGTCATACCATAACATGATTAAAACGTCTCAGTTTCCGAGTCTTTTTGACAGCGATTCAGCTGAAAGTTGGCTCGCTGGTGACATTGTCTCGCGAAGAGGGAAATTCGGTGCGAATAGTTGCGGGAATGCTGCCAGATATCCGGCAGATGCCGGGTATCCTGCTTAGGGCAACCAGAATCTTTTCAATAGTTTTTGCTATTTTTATTGATAATTAATTATTACAATCTACAGACCCGGGGTCCGTACCTTTTATTAACAATATTCTTTTTTTTTATCTTACAATATTCTTACAATTTATAAATTGCACGTCGCTATTATGATAATAATTATATTATTGTCTATTACTACTTAACCTAAATCCTCCTATTATTTACCTTGCAACCGACAGACAGGGCAGATCAGTCCCCTCTGGCAGCACCCGTTCACGAGTTTGTTTTTGCTAATTAATTTTATGTACCTACTATCTTTATTTTATTTTTTTATTAATGTATATTATTTTCTCGTCTTATATTTAACTAGCGACCCGCCCCGGCTTCGCACGGGTGCAATGCTGATTTTAAATGTACTACAGAAGGTCTTTGCGCTTTGTCCTATCCAGTCCTTCCCCAGTTATAGGAACACGCCGCCGGCTCTGCGGCCGGTACCGCCACAGCCGTTATGTCCCTGCATTTTAAAACGTGTAATATCTTCTAAACTATTCATTTAAATTACATGCTGTGAAGGGCCATATTGATCTATATTAAATGCGCAATGTATTTAAGGTACTTAATTGGATAAGGATTAATTCTGTATTGCTTAAAATCGCTTCGTAAATAAGGCATTATTTCTTGTAAAAAGCAAAGGATAAAATAACGGTTATTGTGTGTTACCACTAAGAGATAGACATATACCAACGCGAACTTTTTTGTAGACCATTTTAAGGTGAACAATACTGTACTACATTATTTTGATCTATCTCGTTGGGTTCAGCCAGCGTTTGCAATGAAAGAGCAAAAAAATGTGTTTATTTACGACATCACATTAGAAACCTCTAAATTATCAGTGTTTTTCTACTATGTTATGCATATATTATACATATAAACTTTCCAGTTGAATCACTCTATCTATTAAAAAAAACCGCATCATAATCCGTTGCGTAGTTTCAAAGATTTAAGCATACAAAGGGACATAGGGACAGAGAAAGCGACTTTGTTTTATACTATGTAGTGATACATGTATTTAAGTTTTAAGATAAAAACAATTAATGTCGTGTGTTGATAGGTACTTTAAAAAAATATGTTTATCTAGCAAACTACATTAAACTAAAACTAATCTAAAACCTATATATTTTATCTATAAACAAAAGAAAAATTTATGTGATAAAAAAAATTAACGGAAGTTTACCTACAAATAAAAAATATCCCCAATATCGTTGCCTGTCGACAGTGTCCGCAGAAGACTGGCAGCATTACCTCGCTGGATAGCGATACTCTCTGAGCAAGGCAATGACCAGCCTTCTGGTGACAGGACTTGTCGACCAATTTATGACGTCTAATATTAATAAGAGGTTATTTAATTATTCAATTAGTGTAATTGGGTGGATCGTTAATGTTTAGGTACAGTTTCTTATACCGTGGTTTGAGTACGAAATTCTAAACCCCTTTCGTACTTGGTACTGGATAACAAGAAATATATAAATTACATTTATTGTCAACCCTAAAAAAGACAGCTCGCTCGTCTAAATTTTTAATGAACAAATCGTGACGAACACGCCTGATGGCAACTAGGTCAGCACAACGTGGCACAACCTTTACTTGTTGCGACCGATTCGTTTATAATAGACGAACGACGTGCTTACCTTCATCTACGCTTTTAATGTGTCATTACTTAAACCATACTTAAAATTAACATGAAAGGAATTTATTAATGCATGGCAAGGATATACGCCTCTGGCGAAAAGGGAAAAGTTATTCCTCCGACCCTATAGAGACGAAGTAGTTAAATTTCCCAAATTATTTTATTAATTGCATGGATATTGTCTAGGCCAGTGTTTTGCAAAGCGTGGATCGCGACCTCATAGGGAGTACCCAAGCCTAAAGGGGCTCGCGGTCGCAAAGCTGTAAAAAAAGAGCGATCATTAAAGATATTAAGAAATTTTTATTAAGATTATTAAGAAAATGTTAATATAATAAATTTTCATTATTTATTATATTAAACGATACTAACTATGGAAGTAATTACAAATGTACGCATTTGGTATTTATAATTTAATAAAATACATATAGGTCAGGAATCTTGGAGGGTAAAGGGTCGCAAATGATTTCTACATACTAAGGGGGTCGCTTCAATAAAACGGTTGAAAAACACTAGCCATACCGACTCTGCCTTGATGAGTCAGTTACACAACAAGTTAAGTTATTTAAAAAAAATAAAAACGCGACTGCACCTACAGATTTATTAATCACGCGCAACAACAATGTAATTCTATATATATTTAAAATTAGGTCATCGAGACCTTTATTTTGATACCCATATCGATATATTTAGAAGAAGAAAAAAATTTACTCCAACGACAATTTTGCGGCTCATAGCCGCCATATTATTATTTTTTATATTTGATATAGCCTATGACACTCGCGTGATTAGACGAATCTAACGACACCTCTTATGTTGAAATCTGTCAAACGGCTGTAGAGCGTGCCAAATAATAAGACATAGTTACTCGTACATACATACATACATACGCTCGAAAAACATAACTTCTTCGGCAGTCGGGTAAAAAAGCTTCCTTCCTTAAACATATAGTTTTACGTTTCTGTTCACATTATGTGTTATTTCATTAATCAATATGGTACACATACATAACTTTCTACTTACGTATTTTATTACCTTGGTCACTAACTAATGTTTCCTAAAATTATTCCAGTCACGTGAGGCCTTTACTTGCTCACCTTGCCCAAGTTTTTTGCATTCTGCATATGACGAAATTATTTTTTAAAGCTTTTTGATACCGACAACTAAATAAAGACGTATAGGTATAACATATGTAAAATATTTTCCATAAGTCCTTGAATTATCATAACTGAACTTACCTATCATGCCTACCATTAACAATTCAGTAGGTTGGTTAGCATTTCTTTTTGATGTGAAAACTTCTTTAGCGGCGTTGTGCACTTTTTGGGATGCGTAAAAAATGATAAACTCGCGTCAGGACACGTGGCCTGATCGAAAATTCGTAAGACGGAGGGAGAGTAGACCGCCGGCGCGGCGTAGGAGCACTCATGTGGTAGGAGAGGAAGTAATATCCCCCTCTCTTTCTACCGCGCGGCGAAAATGTATACCTGCTCCTGCTGTTTATATTTAATGTAATACAAATTGTCATGTTTGTGTACGATAACGCAATAAATAAATATTGTATGTTACCACATAAATGATAGTACTTTTATACTGACAAATAAAGCAATTCGTGCGAAATTATTCCCTAACCATTCCAAAATATAAAAAAATGCACAACGTTAATGTTCAAGTTTTCACTTCTGCCGGCACTCCTGGAGTGCAACCCTATTTTTTTAAACTTGCTGTTGTTTTAAGTAGCATTTAAGGTTAATTAAAATATTATGTCTTATGCATAATTGTATGACAATAGTCAAACTGAAATTCGACCTTTCAACCCCTACATCCTCCTTTAACGATGAATCATTATAATTATTACGTGAAGCAAAAACTTTGTACCCTTTTTTTGTCATTTGACACACACACGCATACATATATACTCTTTACGGTCTAATTTCGATCAATGTCAATTTTTTTTAATACTACATCGGGTGGCAGACAAGCATAGAAGCATACGACCCGCCTGATGTGAATCGGTTACCGTAGCCATATTAACGCTCGCAACATAAAACATCGCTCGCGCCGCCACCCTCGCTGCCAACGCAGCATCACCTTCCTTTCTGTTGACCTCACTCACACGCAGGAACACAACAACCCTCAGTGGAATTGTTATTTGGCTGCGGTATTCCGTAACGTGGAGGTACATTTCCCAGTCGAGCAGCTTACAATTACGCACCCTACCTCTCTTTTCGCCAGAGGTTGTCAGTCAGCCGGTTGCACCGCATGCAGGTGAAGATGGCTTTGGTTCAAAGATCTTGATGAACAAATTACACCCCAAATAAAAAAAGTAATTTATTAGGTATTATAAATTAATAAAAAGTTTAAGTAGGTACATTTCCTTGGAAAGACTAATTTAAACACTCAATGTCCTCATGCTACATTTTCATGTCCTAACCGCCTTGTGTAAACTAACCCATAAACTGTTTTATTTATACTCCGCCGTTGTACACAGCAACCCTACTGTCATTAACATGGCACATATCCTTGAGTTTTGAATAAAATATATTGTAAAACACGGTCGCGTGACTTCCTTTACCCTCTGTTTATTATGATAATTAAAATAGAAAACCTCTTTTTAAGTCCATTGCAGGTTATGCAGGCCTTTGAATGCAGTGGCATGTGCAATTTATTTTTACTTTACTTTACCAGAAAATTAGTATCTGAATTATATTCCCAATAATATGTTGCCGCAACAAAACGACAATGTATTTAAAATGCTTAGGTAAAGTTTACGGGGGCCCTACCTAGGGTTGCCAACCATACTGTTAAAAACAGTATTATACTGTTTTCTGTGCTTTAATACTGTTGAAAAAAAATTCATTTGACCATAGCACTGTTTATTGTACTGCTCCGCATGCACTAGGCCTTAGTATACTGTTTGTTTTACTACGCAGCTTTTAATATACTGTTTTTCTTGTAAAAAAAGTTGGCAACCCTAGCCCTACCGCCGAAGCTGAAGCCGATTACTAGCTAATATTGTTGATTCGAAAAATAGGTATTACGTTTAATAATTAAGTTATTGCCAAACATCGTCAGCTTAATCAGTAGAGCTCCATCGTTTCTATTCTACCAACTAAGCTAAACAAAAGTAGCATAAATTTAAGTTAAAGTTTGATTTTCGCAATCAAAAAATCCTAGGCATAAATCTATAGCCGATTACCATTACCGCCGAACCTAAAATATGGGACGGGGGCTCACCACACATTCCCACCACTGTATCTCCTGTGTAGCCAGGATTAACAGTGGCGACCGCCAAAAAAGGCAATGAACAATGAAGTCCATTGCAGTCCCAGGGGTAAAACTACGGCTGCCTTGGAACTCACAACGAATTTAATCAGAAGAAATTAGTAGGAGTAGGAAACTTTTGGAATTTGACTTCCCCTCTTAGCAATGTGAGAGACAGCAATATGGCAAATAAGGCATTAAAAGCCTAAAGAGATGGCTAGTCAAGTGAGTGAATTACCGCCGAACCTATAGCCTATAAAGGCTATAGCTTCGGCGGGCCCCTGGTCGAACCGGGACATAATTGGACACTGTTATGAAGAAAAGATACAACCAACAAACTGTTCCAAATTCCAGATATACATAGCGAGGGAGAAAGGAAGGAAAGGGATCAAAGTAGTGTCACGGGAAATTCATTTTTTCCCATGACACTACCAGTAGTCACGGGAAAGAAAAATTTCCCATGACACTACTGATAGTGCCCAATAGTAATGCCTAGGGCAATAAAGGATTCATCCTTTATATTCAAATCAAGTTTTATATATTCGCAACAGATTCTAGAAGTTTGATGACATATGCTTCCTAAAACTTATACTGCGTGGTATTTTTATTCCTATTAAACTTTAAATAGCTTTAACTTTTAAGTAACAAAATGTCGGTTGGATCTATTCTCCATAACAGGGTCTAATTATATACTTCGCTGGTTGATGTGGGATGTTCTTTTGGTGACAGTTACATTATATGTTTCAGTACATGGTTATCGAACAAACACAGCTTGAAAAACATGAATTATGAACATATTTCGCCTTGAAAAGTCAGGGATACGGATCTCCCCTCAATCAAAGGGGTTTAGGTTTCATCATCATCAGGTCATTTTAGTCTCCACTACAGGAGCACGACCCTCTCTCGTCCGTCCTAGACGGAAGGAGGATTTGGCCTACACTCCCCACGCTGGCCAGACGGGTTGGGGAGGCCTGATCGATGTTTGCTAATGTATTTCCCTTAGTCGCCTTGTACGACATCCACGGGAAGAGACGGAGTGTTTCTATTCTAATCTGCCGGAAAACCACACGGCCAGGGTTTAGGTTTAGTGCGGGCCAACCCGCAGTTGAGCAGCGTGATGGAGTATACTCTATACTACTATTGAAGAGTAATCTGCCATAATCCTATACTAATAGATATTATAGACTTATGATTTTTTGTGAAAATGGACTTGTCTTACAAGCACAGAAACGTAAACGTTATTTTGATTTCTGTGCTTACAAGAGTAACGAGCATACTATTCCATACAGTCTCATTCATTTGCTCGTGAAAGATCACAGGTAGGCTGAACGAAGTTAAATTGCACAGTATTTCAGTATATTACAAAGTACTCTGTGCTTATAGATTATAATCTGTGGCCATACCACCTGTTATATTCACTAATATATATAATTAAAGAATTTGTAAGAGGATTAGAAATATGTATTTGTGACAAGTATCCATAATAAATCCAAGGAGACAGATCATCTCATAGAAAAACATATAAAGCAAAGAGTATGAGAATAACATAACTAAAGTAGTTCTTATTTAACAAATAGGTAACATAACACCACCGTAGCTAAAGCCGATTACCATTGGATTTTTTGATTGCCAAAATAGATCTTGGCCGTGTGCTTTCCGGCAGACTAGAATAGAATCACTCCGTCTCTTCTCGTGGATGTCGTGCAAGGCAACTAAGAAAATACATTATAAAACATCGATTAGGCCTCCACAACCCGTCTGGCCAGCGTGGGGAGTGTAGGCCAAATCCTCCTTCTGTCTGGGACGGACGAGAGAGGGTCGTGCTCCTGTAGTGGAGACTAAAATGACCTGATGATGATGAGATCTTAAGTTGAAGTTAATGACGAACATCTTCAGCTTAGTCGGTATAGCTCTACGGAGTCTATCAGCTAAGCTAAACACAATTGCCGCCAATCTAAGCTAAACTTTGATGTTCGCAACCAAAAAAGCGATGGTAATCGGCTTCAGCTTCGGCGGTAGGCCCCCAGATCTGAGAGCGGCAGGGAGTGGCCATACTGTACGTAGTACTATTACTTATACTGTACCTATAGATACTTTTTACCCGACTGCGACAGAAGGAGGGTTATGTTTTTCACGCATGTATAATTGTTTGGCACGCTCAGCAGCCTGAACGGCTGGATGGATTTTAGCTTGAGAGGTGTCGTTAGATTCGTATTTGCTGTGAGAGTGAAACTGGGTACGATAAAATAAAAATAAAATCAAAATGGCAGATTTTTAGCGCCAAGTTCAAATGCAAATGCTCGCCGCAGTCTGGACGGCTCGATGGATTTTAGCTCGAGGGATGTCATTAGATATGTACGAGTATTTACTGTGAGTGTGACATTGCATATATCAAAATAAATAAAACATAAAATAAAAACGGTAATTTAAAAAAAACTAAAAAACCCGACTGCTTTTCTGTGTAATTTGGAAATGAAAAACCCCTAAAACAAGAAAACATGTAGCAGTCGGGGCCCTACATGTGCTCTAAATTCACTATAAGCCTCCATTTCTAGAATGGGTCCCGACTGTAACAGACATGTTTTGTTGTTTTAGGGGTTTTTCATATCCAAATTACACAGAAAAGCAGTCGGGTTTTTTAGTTTTTTTTAAATTACCGTTTTTATTCCCAGTGCTAGATGTCCAAATACTTGCTTCAAGACTGAAGCTACTAAAAGACGAACGATAGAAAGTTTTAAAAGGGCAATCGAATGTGAACATATTATACGTTATATAATGTGTTGCCGTGTGTCGCCAGGATCACGAACGACATTCTGGCGATGGCGCGGCCGAGCACCGCCGGCATCGCCGCCAGAAATATCATCCAGCAGTTTCATAGGTAATACGTTTTATGACACGCTGTATAAGGTACCTTTAGGTCTATGAAATATAACCAGACATCGTTTATTTTTATTTTGATGATTGGAGATCCCTAAAAAACCATAAGAGAATTGTCATTCTCTTAAAGTTTTTTGAGGGATCTCCCGCGTAATTGGCGCACTCATCTTTTTTTTATACTTACAATGGTTTAGATGAACATAAATATTATAAATATTCCAGCCCCTTTACCACCATCTCTTATTGCGATTCAATCACTGAATAGATTGCTTATATCAATGAATAAGCGACTCAATAATTTCAAATAAAAAAAAGACACAAATTACACATTGCCGTCTAGTGGATAACTGATAGATATACTTACTGTTGAGGACGGCCAAGGTATTCCGTATTTACTGTTTCTGAGTTTACTGAACTGACTAATAATACAATTGTTTGGAATGTAAAAAAGAAAGTAATACTACGTTAGTACTTATACTTACTTATACTGTGGTAATACTGAGAATTTGAATATATTGGCCAAAAAGATGTATGCGCTGTAGGTCGCCAACACTTACATACATTTTTTTTATAAATACATACATAAATTATAACACATATAAATGCCAGACCAAGACAAACAGACATTATTCATGCGCGTAAATATTTGTCTTGTGCGGAGATCGAACCCCGGAGTTATTCGACCTCCGGGCTCGTCATATATAATATGTAATTTAAACTACATTCTACAAATCAATTTAAAAAACAAATTAATTTTGCGAGTTTAAATTTTGTTTTTTTTTAGAATAATCCATCGCTGAAAATTCACATTTTGAAAAATCTCACTAAAAGATTTAGGAATGGGACTTCTCACCTTCAAAACGACTCATGCATGTAATTAATGGACGCCCCCTTTATTTGTTAGTATATCTATCACCTCCACGTTTCCAGCTGGGGTATCCGCACGGTGATCAATCTCCAGATGCCTGGCGAGCACGCCAGCTGCGGACCGCCGCTCACCAAGTCTGGCTTCACGTACGACCCCAGTATCTTCATGGCCAATGATAGTAAGTATTCGTTTATTAACGACCACTGTTAACCCCGCGTCCGCGTAAATATAGTACTGGGATAAAAAAAAAGCATAATTTGAATCAATCCGATTGCCATCGGATTTTTGGATTGTGAAAATCAAACTTCAGTTTATGGTTATGGTATTTGTGTTTAACTTAGCTCGTAAAAACTCTGGAGCTCTACCGACTAATCTGTAGATGTTTGTCAATAACTAAAACTTAAGATCTATTTATCATATACAAACAAAAAAAATACAAAAAAAATACAAAAAATACAAAAAAAATACAAAAAAAAAATGTATTTACGTATGTTTATCAGTGGTCTTAGTACCCATAACACAAGCTTTGCTTACTTTGGGGCTAGATGGCGCAGTGTAATTTGTCTGACAATATTTATTTATTGTGTAGTGTATTTAGTAATGCAATATTTATTTATTATGTAGACGGCTTCAGCTTTGGTAGGGCCCCAGAACATATTCTATATTCTCCTATTCATATTCTATATGGGTATATCTGTCTCATATAAAAATTTGTGTTTTCCATTAAAAAAATTAAAGTTTTTGCATTACTGTTAGTATTTTCTAACGCGCATGTAAACTCGTGTTGTTTCTTGTTACTTTCATTTCATCATAAATCTCCAGGGAATATTCCTATAATTACAGTTTACTATTACAACTTCGCGTGGCCCGACTACGGCGAGGCCAGCTTGAGCGGCTTGCTGGATATGGCCAAAGTGTTATCCTTCGCCCTCCAAGAAGGCAGAGTTGCAATACATTGTCATGCAGGTACACGGCAGTTTTTTTTATTTTTTTACTGACAGACACTCTCGTCAATTCACCATCTTCACCTATGTTCCATTTATGATTTAACTTTTAAATTGTAATTTAAAAAGAAATTTTTAATCCAATATGAAAGTTTATTTTTACATATACAATTGTTTAATAACTAAAATTTATAAAACTAAAATTAAATAATACTTAAAATTAATAAATAAACAAATACATCTAAATTAAAACTAATTAAAATAAACTAAAAACAAAACTAATCTAATAGACCGCTGCCCGTAGGCAAAGTACCCAATATGCTGGCCCCGTTGCCTCGTTGTATCGCAACACTAATTCTTTGTGCAAAGTAGAGGCCAGCATTTTGGTCACGAGATGCTTCGACCAGACGTGACGACAGTTCTTTAAAAATTTTTTTGGCACTCGGCCCCCATGGCCCCAACGTTTCCACCCCAAATGGCTCAAATATGTAACCGCTATCGAGGCTACTATATTTGCGCCTTTTGAGGCATTCAGCAGATTCAGCCGCCGCGCCAGCCCTATTTTGTGTCCTGAGAAGATGAGACGGTGCAAGTGTGTCAGCACAAGTTGCGTCCCAAACTAAGGGCCGCCCCATCTTCCAAGGTACCAAAGTCATACCGTCCGGTCTTTTGCCATCATCCCGTACAAGACCATTTGGTTCCAGAATGGCCGCACAGTTAGCGGTGGCAAAAGCTCGGCGGATTATATCATTAAGACTGGCATGGCGAGAGAACCTACCTGCGCTTTTCGTGCAGGAGAGACCATGGTGTCCGAGCTGGTCGACAACAACGCCACAATGACAGCGGTGTGGAGCACAGCATGGCGCACCCAAGCGAAGGGAAGACGCTATTCTAAAATTTGAGGAGTCTATTAGGGTACCGGTATTAGAGGAAGGGAGTGCCTGTAGCCACAAACCAGATTCCCACTCGCTAACAGCTAAGAGACGGGCACGATCTGCAGAGTTCAAACACGTATTGAAAAGTTGATTCCGTATTTGCTCACAGATAGGTCCGTCCCAAAGCCGCTGCGAAGATGGTGTTTTTGGGAAATCGGTGTTTGGGCACGCTATTTTCCATGCGTCCCTGGCCTCGTTCATAAATGAGGTTTCAGTGATGGTGGGGAACTTTGCCAGAATTTTAGTTATTAAATTTTGATTGCTATGTACAGAGGACAGGAACGCAGGGAGAGCAACTCCAGAGATCGAACGGATGCCCAGGCCCCCGAAACGTACTGGTAGAGATGCCTGTAACCACTCTCGATCATTTAGGTTTATGTTTAATATTAAAGCCAAAGTTTGTTTGATAATACTATCTAAATTTTTAATAAGGTCTATATGTTTCCAAAGTTGACAACATCTTACAAGATAAGTAAATTTAGGTACGAATAGACAAAAACGAATAATAGTAAAAGCCATATGAGTATTAAGTTTAGTTAAACGGTCCGAGACTAGTAGAAAATTTTGAATTTTATCATTGATAAACCGAGGGAAAGATTCATCTAAGATAGGAGACCCTAGCAAACAGAGCGTACTATTATCGACTATTTTTATATTTGGAGCCAGATTATTAAATTTTTGTATCGCCGAATCTTTTTCCGGATAAGTGTCTGGAATGAAGAGTTCGCATTTTGAAAAATTTAGATCTAAACCAATCGAGCGAAATTCAGATATTAAGGTTGTAAGGTCTTCACATAAGCTATGTTCATCACCACCTAACGTACCATCGTCCAAATACCAAACATTGAGTTTAGATTGTAGACGCTGTATGATGGGGTGTATAGCAAGACTAAAAATAGCTGGACCCAGAGGATCGCCTTGCTGACAACCTACAGCGGAAGAAATTTTGTGTCCGTTATATATCAAATTTGAAGAAGAACCATAACATTGCCAAAGAAAACCGTATAAATTTGGAATTTTGTCTTTGACTTCTGTTAGAAGGGCACCCCTATCTACGGAATTGAAGGCATTTTTAACATCCACTTTCAGCAGCAGATTGCTACGATTTTGATTTAAAAAAGTTCTGACAGAATGGACGGCGGCCTCACAGCCACCTTGAGACCCAAAACCTAGTTGAATAGGCTGAAAATGATTCGAGAGAACTGGCATTATCTTTTTGCAGCATACTTTGGCAGCGAGTCGGCGATAAGTCATTCCGACTGCTATGGGTCTAATGTCACCATCCTTTTTCATCAGAGCGCACAAATTGGCTCCGTAAAGATTATTTATAATTTCAATATTTACTCGGCCAGACAACATTAAATTTACCAGAGCTGTTAGGTCCCTCAGAAGAGCCGCCCCAGCCTCACCGTTAGCGCCACATAATAGATCTTTTAAGTGCTGAGGTGTAAGACCGTCAACACCTCCGGCGGACCCACTCTGACAGGACGTGACAGCTGAGGAAACATCTAACTCTGTTGCCTGGACGGTTGCGTCATCTGTCATAGGAGCTGAAGGAAGAAGAATATCAGCTGCTGGAGGTGGATGTTTTCCCTCTAAGATCGAGAGAGTTTCTGAATTTGAAGGAGCCATTGTGTCGCTAGAAAATAAGATACGCGCAGCCCCTTTAATGTCGCCGTCACTGAGCTTTGCTTCAATGAATTTAAATTTTCTGACTTCTGTTGACGACTTTACATTAGATTTTGATTTGTGTTTGAAGCCCAGTTCATTAATAAAAGGAAAAGGAGGATCTTCGAGAGAAGCGTATTTTTCACAGTTTTCTTTTATACGATTGGTTAATGATTTTTTGTTACTTGGGTCCGGAACGACATGAAGAACGGCGTAAGGGAAAGAAAGTAAAAGTTCCCAGGAACGCTTGGTATTAACAGAAACTACAGCCTTTATAGCGTTCGACAAAGCTGTAGCTACAGAAATGCGTGCGCCTCTGGGAATTCGTTTTATGACCGGATGATTTGTTTTACAGTACGACAATGATTTCCAAAAAATTTATGATTATTGATGATGATTCACCTCCTCCCCCGCCTAGGTGGCACCTTTATACTACATTCTGTGATACTACGTCGGGCGGCAGACAAGCATACGGCCCGCCTGATGTGAAGCGGTTACCGTAGCCATATTAACGCTCGCGGCTCGCAATATAAAATAACGCACGCGCGCTGCCACCCCCGCTGCCAGCGCAGCATCTCCTTCATTCCTTTCTGGTGACCTCACTCACTCGCAGGAACACAACAATCCTCTAGGGAATAGTAATTTAGCTGCGATATTCTGTGAGGTGGAGGTACATTCCCCAGTCGGGTAGCTTACAAGACCATTTTTAAAATATTATTTATATTTTTAATTTCGATTTTTTAAATATTTACCTATAGTATTACAATAAAGTTTCTAGAAACAAACAAACTTTCTAGGCTTAGGTCGAACGGGAGTACTAATAGCGTGTTACCTGGTCTACTCTCTCCGCATACGAGCCAACGACGCGATCCGCCTGGTGAGGAAGAAGCGGCCCCGATCTGTGCAAACGTCTGGTCAAATACTGTGCGTGCAGCAGTTCGAACACTATCTGCTGCCACAAACGGTTGTGTTCAGTTCCAAGTAAGTTTTGATGTCATTTCCTCTTTTTTTTATACTACGTCAGTCAGACAGTCAGGGTTGCAGAAAAGCATACGGCCCACCTGATGTGAATCGGTTACCGTAGCCATATTAAAGCTCGCAACATGAAATAGTGCTTACGTGCCGCCACCACCGCTGCCAATGCAGCATCTCCTTTCTTTCTGTTTACCTCAGTCATTCGCAGAAACACAAAAACCCTCAAGGGAATTGTTATTTGGCTGCGGTATTCTGTGAGGTGGAGGTACTTTAAATCCGATTCAATCCATACTTATATTGGTTTGGGTGTTTTTGTACATATATTATAAGAAAGTATTTACAAAAAAAAAATGTATTTAAGTACATTTATCAATTGTCTAATTGTCAAGAGTTAAAGTGACCATTGCCATTGGGCCATCATCAGGCTCGTCTCACAAGCATTTGGATGGAGTTGTAATAATATTTCCAATAATGTTTCCAGAGAGCCCATCATGCTGACCAAAGACCACAAAACAGCTGAGTTCACTTTACGTCAACATTTATATCGACAAAAAGCTACGCTACACGGCTTGGAGGAGAGAGCATTCAAAGAAATACCCAAGGTACAACGAGTTCTGATACTCACATTACCTATGTTCCTGTTGTTAATGCGAAACAAATGAAAACATCGGACGCACAGCATGCGCCACCATGGCGAAATTTAACGCGGCATTTTCATTTTCGGAGGCCATTTTAGCCCATTTTGGCCACTTTCCCGAATTAATATATTAAAACCAAGGTCACTTTACATTACTACTCTTTGATGGTCTACACGAATCCGAAGTCAGAATTTCGAAATTTTGAGTTTCATGGCAATGTACGGACAGACAGAACGACCGGACGATTTTATAAGCTCAATAAATTTCCATGAAAATGGGGTTTGGCTGTGTCGTGGACTATCTCAAAATGGAAACACTTCCCCTTCCTCCGAACGCGATGTTCCATAGTCCCTAGTTTGCGTAAATTTTAAATTCTTTGATCCTTCGTCCAGTGGTGTGATTGAATTTTGGATGGAGTAGATAGATTTGTAGCTGCAACACCAAACTGTATCCCACGATTTTGTTATAATTCGTATTTTTTTTTTAAATTGCCTCCCTATGGCAGCAATTTTTAAGACGTATTAAGTCAAAGTTGGAATCTAGTGCTTGTATCAGCCCTCGATTGTGTTTGGTACAATGATGTTATTTAAAATAATAGATATGGCATATTAAATAAATTACTAAATTTCGTCAGAAAACGGCTCACGTCACTAGGGAGACCTATGACTATCGCTATCTTTGACACCGCAGCGCTTACTTATATATGTACTTGATATCTCTTTCCCTCACTGAGTACAAAAATGGCGCAATAGCGTCTTTTTTTCTTGCAAAAATACGAAATTAACCTAAAATACGCGTTAATATCAAATATTATTGTGTTCTTTAGTGTGATATGTGATCCCTAGGACTTTATTAAAGTACTTTATCAACATAAATTATGCATTTTCGTAATAAGTACAGAAGACGGCATTTTTACCTACTTATTTCAATCAATAGGCTGCCAATGTTACAAAATTATAAAAACTCTCTATCAGTAACGTAAAATACATAAAACTAGAACGATCTGCGATCTTAAAATTTTAATAACTTATGTCCGACGTGTTTTATGGTCGATCAAAGTTTGGTGGGAAAGTCCATTTCAAAGGTCCATTAAAAAAAAAATATTACCATTGTAGAAACGATAAAAAATACTATAACTTTTGTTACGGCACTGGCTACATAAACGCAATATTTAACATAGCTGTCGTACAAATTGGCCTTTTGTATGGAGCGTTTTCGGGATAGTCCAAAATTGTGATCTTTAAGTTATCATATCTCGAGAAGTTTTTATGCAATCGAAGTAATTAATTCACCTATATTTCTATTATCGAAAAAAAAAAATGGTATACAAGCCTATTGTCACAGAGTCAGTTCATCGGCTTACTTGTGCGAATTAATTGCGAGAATCGGCTCACTCTTCGAGTGTATATTTTTGACGCTAGTGGTATATCTATAGTATTTATAACATCATTAGTTTGGTATTAAAACATCGAATATATAGTTGATTTTTTTAAATGTACGAAGGGACAAGGAAAAGACCAACTTCAGCAATAAACTACCATTTACTTCCAAACGTCAAATTCCAAAAGCTTCCTACTCCTACTAAATTCTTCTTATTAAATTCGTTTACCGTCGAGACTTCATTGCTCATTGCCTTTTTTGTTGGTTCGCCGCACAAAATGAGTTATGTACATACACTCATTTTTTCGTCACATTGGGCGCAGCTCCAGGTTATATTTTTTTTATTCTAATTCCATTTCAGATAGTATACTGTATATGCGAGAGATTGCTGAAGTTGTGTGGATGCCAAAGAAGCGTTGGACTCGACTTTCGGATCCGAAACCGACCGTTCTACAAATACTTCCTAGCGTATAGGCTAAAACAAAGTAAAAAGTACGATCCTACCACACCTGATGAACAGCCTACTGGTAAAACTATATATTACTTTATTTACGCACAATATATAAGGGTACAGTTCCCGGCAGTTCTTGAGCATTAGGTGACGTAGTGGGGGAAAGTTTGCGCATTGTATACTTACGGACAAAAAAAGTGTTAACTCTTAAATACTGGTAACTATAGATACCTATTAGAATATTACTGTGATTGTCTATACTTATTAATAACTTTTTAATTTATATATTTACTAGCGGTCGCATACGACTTCGTCCGCGTGTACTTCGTTTCAGTACACTGTAGTATACTGAAGACAAAATATTGACGTGACAACGTCTTATAAATTGGTTAGCCGGGTGACACTTCAAGAAACTGGGTCACGTTATGCGCTTACAATGAGAGCGAGTGAAAGGCACGTGCCTTTCACTCGCTCTCATTGTAAGCGTGTCGTGGACGCGTGTCCCTTCTAAGAGCGAGAGAGACAGACATAAAAAGTGAAAGGCATGCGTCCCTTGCACTCGAAAACATTTTACCACTCAAAGTCGTTGTCACGTAAAACTTTCGCCCGTATACCGACTTTACAGGCAACCAATTTTTTTTACTTGACGTACTTATTTTGACCACTATAACTTTATATTTAACTAGCTGAGCCCCGCGCTACACCTATGAATAAAAAGTAACCTGCGTGTTGAAGAAGCAATGAAGCAATGAAGCAGTATACATCGTACTCCATTTTTCTGGCTTGCCTTTTTAAAACTACGTTAGTTTGTCGTGGCATGGTGTTTTTTTTTTTTTTATAAAACAATCTACAAAAACTAATTAACAATAGAGAACGAACGAAAGTAATATTCAATAAAGAACAAAGTCAACAAAAAATTGTAACAAAGAACGTCAACAAGAAACTTTTCACTGGCCGCAAGTGTATTCGGAACTCAGCGGGACGTGGAGTGGACTACCAAGGAAACCTAATATTCGCTACTGCGCAGTCAAGGTCACTTGCTCGAGAAGTTTGCCGGGAACTGTACAAAAGGCAGACTTAACGCTAAAAGCATTCTCAGCCTCCTAATCAACGTAAGAGACAAACCCTGCACCTCCCATGGATCTCGTGGTCCTATGTCGTGGTCTCGTGAACCTCGTGGTCATATGAACCGAATCGCGGGAGATGCACGTGGCACTTTGCTTTGAGGCTCTGTCGTGTCGTCAATTCTTGACTCCCTACAAATTATTTAACTCTATCTATATCCTTTGTCCCTCATTGAAGCTCTCTCCCCCTTCTGGGGCAGCTACATACACTCCTACACCTTCGCTTTCCCCCATATCCTCTCCTCCTACTTCTCTCTCCTCCACGCTCCTGCGCGCATGCCAACCATGGGCGAACCAGAGCAAAGCTGCGAAGTTCGCCGCCGACGAAACGAGATCGGTGAAATACACCGGACAACGTAAGAGACAAGCAGAATTTCACCAATACGGTTCTCAAGAAGCAAACAAAAAATAGATTTAAGTAATGTTTTTTATACCACACTAGCGGCCCGACCACGCTTCGCTGTGGCTCAATCTTTTCGTTTCCATCCATTTCCTTAGAGATGGCGCTGTATGTGAAAAAAGATTTTCCCGCTTTTCTTTTCAAATTTTTCCAGAATTTTCTTTGCTTCTCTCTTTAATATAAACTTTCTTATAAACCTCACGGAGCCCGAGACCTTTCCAACGAATGCAAAACCGTGGAAATCGGTTCGTGCGTTCTGGAGTTATAGCGTCAGGAAGGAAAACCCGACTTATTTTTATATAGTAGATAGTCGGGTGGTCAACAAGCATACGGCTTGTCTGATGTGAAGTGGTGTATCAATCAATATAAGCGCTCGCAACATGAAATATCGCTCGTGCTACCACCCGCGCTGCCGACTCAGCAAATCTTTCCTTCCTGGTGACCTCACTCACTCGCAAAAACGTGACAATCTTCAATGGAATTGTTATTGCAGATGAAGTGAGCTATTTATACTCAAAAAATCCTGTGCTTACCGACTGGCAAAGCATTATATTCATTAGAATTAAAATTAGTCTGCTTAGGAAGTAATTTTAAAAAAATATGTGTGATGTGTACGATATAGCACAACCTACTTAGTTGTAAAGTCGGTTTACTGTACGTAATAACGTCATAAGAAACATAGAGGCCGATCGTGCCTCTCTACCGCTTGTTCCGCGCTCTCGCTTGCACACTCGGCTCAGGCGGACGGAATGTGACAATGAGTCAAGCTTTTCTTTTTGCGTGCAGCCGGTGTTCTTCGATTTATAAGACGTTATCACGTCAATACTATTACTTTATTATTATTATAATATATTCAGAAGCTATTTTTGTATGCAATCGGTTTTTGCATGTTCTTCTAGAGCCGGTTCCAACACTACCAGTGCTGGAATGGAGAGACCCTGTGGAGGAGGATATCGAGAGGAACCTGGAGACAGTCAGTAGGATCACAGGGTCCTCTTGTAATGGCAGCATTACTGCCCTGCAAATTCATGAGGTAAGTATTGTACGTGGCATCATCAGCATAATTTTGGCCAAAGGACGTCCACTACTGAACTTATGTCTTAGACATCCAGAATGATCGGTTTTGTGCCATCTGCTTCTATTCGGCTCCGTGCGACCTTTATCAGCTCATCAGTCCGTCTAGTGTATAGCTGCCCTTTGGATAAAAAAACCGTATCGTAGCTTATTTTAATACCACCAAAATGACAAAGAAGCATACGGCCCGCCTGATAGAAAGCAGTTACCTATGAACACATGTAACACCAGGGGCATTACACGCGCTTTGCCAACCCTGTAAAAACCTCTACACGCCCTTTTTGAAGAACCCCATAGTCTCCTGAGAAAACCTCGTCAGACAGTTTATTCCACAGCTTGACAGTACGCGGGAGAAAGCTTCTCTGGAACCGCTCAGTAACTACACGACCAATCCAGGCTCCAAAACGTAGAAGATCAAAAGTCTTATATTCACTAACATAGGATTATCGCCTTAAATTAAATTGATTTGTACAGAATTATTCGCGCTACAAAACAAATTAAATAAGTATATTTTTATTATTACAATAAATGCGAATTTTATTCAATGTTAATGGTAAAGGTAGATATGTGCTACTGCAGTTTTGACCCCTCACTGTACTTTTAACCCTTACAGGCGTTCATCGTGGATCATCACAGTCTTCCTGATGATAAACAAAAGTACTTCAAACAATTCCGGAATGATATTAATCAAAGAAGAGAAGCCATTTCCAGAATCGAAGAAGAGGTCAGTCTTTATCGTACCGTCATCATCATCATCATCATCATCAGGTCCATTTTAGTCTCCACTACAAGAGCACGACCCTCTCTCGTCCGTCCTAGACGGAAGGAGGATTTGGCCTACACTCCCCACGCTGGCCGAACGGGTTGGGGAGGCCTGATCGATATTTGATAATGTATTTCCCATAGTCGCCTTGTACGACATCCACGGGAAGAATCGGAGTGATTATATTATAGTCTGCCTGAAACCACACGGCCATCGTACCGTAAATGACGTGCCGCGATGGTACCAATCACGGAGACCTAACAATTTGATGCAAATAACATTTAAACTGCATAGTTCTGGGCCTTACCCCATGTCTGTTGTATAACAAACTACCCAAATATATGAAAGACGAAACAAATGATAGGATTTTCTATAATTCTCTTAAAAAACGTTTATTAGGGAAACCCTTCTACTAGCGGAATACCTTGATTCGTAGTGTTAACCTCTCTCTCGACCATTGCGTGACAAGATGCATAATTATGTATCTGATTTAATTAATTTAATTTATTTAAGGTCCATGTGTAATGCATTGTTGAATTAAATAAAAATAAAAAAAATTACGGGTGCAAACATGAAGGTGCAGAAGTCAAAAAGTAACAAGGTGCAATTGCTCCATTGCCAATATGTGCAACACGTATTGGCAATGAGAATAAAATTTGTTAAAATGTACAGTCACTTGCAAATCCATAAATAGCTTAAAGACTAAAATCGCGTACTCGCAAAACTATCGAAATATGTAAATTTTCGATTCCACTTTACCTACTATTTTGCAAATAAGCTTGCAATTGATTTTATTCTTGATAAATTAGAAAAACTATGAGCCAATATACTAACGAACCCAATAATTACGCACTAGATAGGAATCACCAATATTAAAATAATAACTCAAAGTTTGTTTTTCACTCACCAGGATAGGGGCCATCCATAAAATACGTCACACGAATTTCATGATTTTTTGACCCCTCCCCCCGTCCTTGTCACAGCTGATCACATTTGTGAGACTCCCCCCCTTCCTAGTGTGACATCACATATTTTGCAATTTTACATATAGAGTTGCAAATGTTTTTGAGTTTTCCGTTAATAGTTCAAAGTGCGTGTTTTAACACTTAGATTAAAATAGATTTTGAAATAACACGTCACGAAATTTAGGACCCCTCCCATTCCCTTGTCACGCAATGTCACACTTCGTCGACCCCCTCTCTCCCTCCCTCTTAACGTGTGACGTAATTTATGGATGGCCCCTTATTTGACTTTCAATCTAGTTTGAAGAAAATTTAAAGTTAAGTTTTCATTATTGTCAACATGGGTATGGTGATAGTTTTATTATTTTCTAGGAGGATCCAGCGGTGCTATCGTGGTTGCTGTGTGAATGGCTGGACGGCCTGAAAAATCCTGTACTGGATAGAGACGACCTCTCTGCCATCGTCGGCCGAGGTCAAAATGTGGAGTCCTGTTTGTTAGCATTGCCGATGGTAAAAAATGAACACTACCTTCAATGTAACATAACACGCCCATGAATGTACATAAACACCAAAACCTAGCCCACTGCTGGGATTTTATTATGTGGTTGGACAAGAACATTTTTGCATCACAGAGAACAAGCAAGCGGGCGTGACAGGGTTTGAATTACCTCCTGTCCACACCCTAGCCGATACATGCAAATGACCTAGCTAGGAGTACATAAACAAATACCGTCTGTGCACAGCGTAAATGAGCATGTGTGCGCCGCCATACAAACTGGGGCCCTATCGCCGAAGCTGAAGCCGATTACCGTCGGCTTTTTTGATTCCATAAATTGGCCTTAAGTTGACAAACATCTTAGTCGGTATAGCTTTAGAGTTTCTACCAACTAAGCTAAACATAATTAGCAACCATCTAACCAGTAGTAACATTTTCTCATATCTCATATCTCGTAACATTATTGATACAATTGTATAGGTTATGATTATTTATTTGTATTTAATTTGGTAATTCGTTTTATTCTAATGGACATTTATATATATATTTAATTTTAACTAAACATTGACATTTTGTATTTAGGTACTTAAGAGCCATATTACATTTTGACTGTGATTTTTGCGTAAAATGGCCAATTTTGGCGTTCTTGATCTCGGAAACAAAAATACATTAACAGTGTTGACTTATTGAATAGTACAGAATAGCTATTGGCATAGTACATAGCGGCCTCGCTTTTTGTAAATTTTGCTTAAGTTTTTAAATAAACCCAAAATTGCAGAGAAAGATTTTCATAAAATGCGCGCATTCACTATTTTGAGCTCCTGGATTGTACTGTTCCAAACAAATGAAATTAAAAAAAATAGAATATTATTTGTTATATAGTCGTATAGTACATAGCGGCCTCGGATATTTGAAATATCATTGAGTTAATATAGAAAAAGAACATTATTTTAACCAAAAAAACTTCGAAAATCGCTTTAAGTAAACTGTTAATTTCTCGAATAAACGATAATATTATTGAGCAAAATTTATACGAGAATAATTGTTACTTCATGATGAATAAACTTTGTAGCATGAATTTATTATCTTATTTCAATAAAACCGATAAATATAACTTCAAAATTACTACAAAAAACGATGCACGCGGCGGCCTTCGCGTGTTTAGTACTGCGCGAGAGCTCGTCAGCGTGCAAATCTATTAGGGCTCTTAAGTTCTAAATTTAAAATTGAAATTCTCAATAATTTTCAAAATGTTACTTCAATGAATCATGTAGTTATCCGAAATAAATGTTTTTTTTTATTATTATTATTTCGGCGGTAGGCCCCCTGGTCCAGAATCGGCTCAGAGGGGAGGTGAGGTCGATACGAGAGAGCGGCAGAAAGTGGTCAGGGTAAACTTAGTAGTAATACTTATATCTGTGCTTATACTGTACTTATGGCGTAATAGTGAAGTCTCATTCTAATCGAACGATCGACGTTGCTTAACTTGATTGATCGATTACACTGACACGTGCAATGACGCCATCTAGCGACAAATTTAGGGGTGACACTAAAAAAGTGAAAATCGATAATTTTGTAGATAGTGCAATTGTGAACTAAGGCATCGATATTTGCTCCGTGGTTAAAGCATTATATTCTTTATTACAGGAAGACGCCATGTTACTAGAATACCTATTGCGCTTCATAACCAGACTACGCCCTCTAGCGGCAACCAAGAAAATCGACATACTCAAACGTCTTCTGGCTTCGCTCACGCACCAAACAGTCATGATCCACGGAAGATGTCTTCCAACGCACAGGGACTACCCAAGACTGCGGGACGGAACTTGCAACCAGGTGGTCAACTTCTTGTTGAGAATGATAGTGGAACTGCAAAGGGATATGTTGAAGGCAGGCAGAGATGATTCTGATGTTGTTGTTCCTTTGAGAAGATTTAAAATAAAAGCTTGGAAATGATAAGTACTGGTTTATTTTGTTTTTTTATACTACGTCGGGTGGCAGACAAGCATACGGCCCACCTGATGTGATGCGATTACCGTGGCCATATTAACGCTCGCAACTTAAAATATCACCGTCTTAAAATATAACTTGAAATAACTTCAGCATCTCTTTCCTTTCTGGTGGCCTCACTCACTCGCAGGAACACAACAACCCTCAAGGGAATTGTTATTTGGCTGCGGTATTCTGTGAGGCCAACCGCTGCTAACCTATTAATTACGCTCCCTACCTCTATTTTCGCCAGTGCTTCGTTTGTCAGTCAGCAGGGTGCACCGCGTGCAGGTGAAGTTGGCTTTGGTTCAAAGATTGCAATGAACCACTTTCACCCCAAAACCCAATGTTTTGTGTATCAACAGCATCTTTAGAGCCAAAGCCAAGCTCACCTGGTGACTGTGTGTGGCAGTTGGTGCATGTTGTCGTTCGTCTAGCAAACAAGGTTCTGACGAAAGAGATACTGGACATTTTGAGTCCAATTGCGATGTACTCGTACCTCTCAAAACCACGAGATAAGTAAACCCATCTATATACAAGCAATGTTGGACGTTGCTTAACTTGCGTATTCGATTAGAGTGACACTCGCAACGACGTCATCGAGCCCCTCTCATAAGCAATCTCTGTGAGATCTTGCTTCTCGCCAAATTTCATTATTCTTGATCAGGGGTTCCCAACCGGTGGTCCGCTGACCATCAGTGGTCCGTGAAAGGTAAATTATGGTTTCTGGATACAAACATATAATGTAAGAGATTGAGAACTATTATACAAAATACTCAAATCTCGAGTTATAGAATAATGGATTTATATGACAGTAGGAGAGTGTGGACCCTACACGCAGCAAAAACCTCGTGGTGGTCCAAAAAAGGTTGGGAACTACTGTTCTAGATCGGTGGTTTTGATTCCCTTACGGGCAGATACTACCTGTGTTTTCGGTTGTCAAAATAAAAGGCATAAACCGCCGTATTTGACTGCATTGACTTAGAAGTTACATTTTTTCACATCTACAGAGGACCTAAGGTATTTGTTACGTTATTATTACAATAAATAAATATTCCTGGACAAATTACACGCGGCCATCTAGTCCCCAACTAAGCAAAGCTTGTACTATGGGTACTAGATAACTGATATAAGGGGCCATCCATAAATTACGTCACACGTTAAGGGGGAGGGAGGGGGTCAATGAAGTGTGACATAGTGTGACAAGGGGATGGGAGGGGTCCTAAATTTCGTGACGTCACATTTCAAAATCTATTATAATCTAAGTGTTAACACGAACTTTGAACTATTAACGAAAAACTCAGAAACATTTGCAACTCTAGATGTAAATTTGCAAAATATGTGACGTCACACTAGAGAGGGGGGGAGTCTCACAAATGTGACCAGCTGTGACAAGGACGGGGGGAGGGGTAAAAAAATCACGAAATTCGTGTGACGTAATTTATGGATGGCCACTAAGTAATACTTAAATACATTTTTTTTTGTAAATACATAGAAAGCACCAAGACAAACAGACATATTAATATACGCAAATATTTGTCTTGTGCGGGGATCGAACCCGCAACCTCGGAGTTAAACTGGCCATTGCTAACCATTCGACCACCGAGCTCGTCAATTAATTTCAAATTTCCCCTCCTGGGTTGGAGTATACCCACCCTTCGGGGCACTATGGAGCCAGGCACTTAGAAAAATTTTCGGTTTATTTATTTATTTTTATTTAACCCGCCCCGAAAGCTACCCACTGACCAGTGAATGAGAATAGATACCAACAAGCTCCTGTAAGGGTTTTGCGTTAGCAGCGGGTGTGGCAACGCATGAACTTCATGTGTTACAAGTGTCCTTAGGCTACGCAGCCACTTCATATGGAATGGAACGGAACGCATTTAATTGTAATCCAATTAAATACCCATGGTACAAAGACTTAGGTTAAGTTCTTTAACGACAAATGTTGTGTGATTTGAACTCGCTTAAATCATGCACTGTATTTTATATGTAAAATGACAGATTTTGACATAAGTTGTCAAAATCTGTCATTTACTCTTTTTTCGTGACGTACTCTTGGCAGTATACGGGAAGAACATACCTTGTGTTGTTGTCTTTCTATCAACTACCATGGTATATTACCAAAAAAAGTGCACGTGGCAACAGTCCACTGCGACAGGATAAATTAATAAAATATGAGTCACAGCATGGTAAGAAACTGGGTGGGCTACCTTGTAGGTTATGTAGGTACAGTTAATAGCAGATCACGCTTGATAGTCACAATGCGATTGTAACTATTATAACGTACGGTTAAATACGGTTTAAAAGCCGAAGTGTCAAGGTTGACGTGCTCTTAGTTGTACCACAGTATATGTAATTGTACTAACATAGTTGTACCGTTCTTTACTAATGTAATGATAGTCAATTAGTCAATGATGGATGGAAGTGCCTGCTTCTACAAGCAAATACTTCTGCTATTCGATAGCAGATGGCGTTATAATAATATTTCATTATGCTATTTGATCGACATTTTTTCGGTTTGATATGTAGGAACGTCTCATTAATATAACCATAAGCTGCCCTAAGTAAAAGAATTACTTCGATAGCACAAAAATCTCTCGAGATATGTTAATTAAATCAAAATTTTGGACTTTTCCGACAACGCTACTGAATTATGACGTCACAGGTTTGTATTTTGTATGAATCAAATCACAAATTTGTACGACAGCTATGTTAAATAATACGTTTATGTAATTAGTATCATAATAAAAGTTATAGTATTTTTTATTGCTTCACGAATGGAAATATATTTTTTTAATAATGTAATACTTTTAAAAAGGGCTTTCCCGCCAAACTTCGTTATGGAAGATATTAGAATGAAAGTTTTCAGATATTTTACGATATTGTTAAATAATTTATACAATTTCTGAACATTGTCAAATAGCCTATTCTTCCCCAGAAAACCTATGTAAGGTAGGTAGGTACTTATAAATATCAGTAAATATTCATTTTGCAATAGGGCCTAACATAACTTAATAATACAAATAATTGTTCCAAAATGAAGTGACATACGATACCATAAAAAAGACCTAAACTTATCAACTTCCTACTGTTTTAGTAGATTTGGTTAGATCTTTTGTCACTGGAGAAAAAAATATTCAGCAAAATCATTTACACATGCATATAATAAACTTTTGAATGTCATGCAACCAGCAATTGAAATAACACAGATTGTAAATGGACTTATGAAAAGAATATTAAGAATAAGTATTTTATACAGTTTTTATGCTCGGTTCCACGAATGCAATCCTATTAGTTCTTTGAAAGTCGTCACCCTGTCTTTTGCTGCTACATAAATAAGAAATAAAAAAAAATCTCAATAAGCTCGAAAGCCTCATATCATCATATCACATATACAAATTAGTCTACCGTATTATTTTTTTCTAGGTTTCCGGGTTCATAACTTTTTTTACAAGGAAGTTTTTATTTATCGAATACACATTTTTTCCTTTAATAATTTTTATATTATAAAATTACAAAATTATTTTGCAAATTTTCAAAGTGTAATGCATATATTATTATAAAGGGTGTTTTTTATAAAGGTATAGAACTTTGAAATGGAATAAAACAAAGATGATTTTTTTACTGATATGAAATTTACTTTATTCGAAAGACAATCTTCTGGCATTATAATTTAACTATGACTTCTGGCATATGACCAGCCGTGGTGGTCATATGCCAGCCGTGGCGGTCATATGCCATTAATCTTTGCTCGGACGTAGTCTAATGTGGAGGTCCAATTTTCGATGACTTTTTCCAACATTTGTGGCCGTATATCGGCAATAACGCGCCGAATGTTGTCCTCCAAGTGGTCAATCGTTCGTAGACTAGCGACTTCACATATCCCCACAGAAAATAGTCAAGCGGCGTTAAATCGCACGATCTTGGAGGCCAATTCACGGGTCCGAAACCTGAAACTATGCGGTTACCAAACGTTTCCTTCAATAAATCAATTGTGGCATGAGCTGTGTGACATGTTGCGCCGTCTTGTTGAAACCACAACTCCTGCACATCATGGTTGTTCAATTGCTGAACGAAAAAGTCAGTAATCATCGCTGTATAGCGGTCACCATTGAATGTAACGTTCTGGCCAGCATCGTTTTTAAAGAAGTACGGACCAATTATTCCACCAGCCCCTAGAGCACACCACACAGTCAGTTTTTCTGGATGTAACGATGTCTCAACATACACATGAGGATTATCATCACTCCAAATGCAGCAGTTTTGTTTGTTGACGTATCCATTCAACCAAAAGTGAGCTTCATCGCTAAAGAAAATTCGCTTATGAAAATCGGGATCGACGGCAATCTTATTTTGGGCTCATTCACCGAATCTACGCCTTGTTAGGTGATCGCGAGGCTTCAATTCTTGCACGAGTTGGATTTTGTAAGCACGCAAACCAAGATCTTTCCGCAAAATCTTCCATAAAGTGGATGGACACACATCCAATTCCTGTTCACGATGGCGGATAGACTGATTCCGGTCTTCCTCTACGCTACGCTCTACACCAGCAAGGACTTCTTCTGTACGCACTGTACGACATCTCTGGGGATGCGTATTATCATTTAGAGTAAACGTGGTGCGAAAACGTTTCATAGTTAATCGAATTAATTGCTCTGATGGACGATTATGTTGACCGTAAAATGGACGTAATGCGCGATACGTATTTCGAAAAGTTTCGAACAGAACCATGATTTTCAAAATAAATTTGCACAATTTGGAAGCGTTGTTCAGGCGTCAGTCTATTCGTGTTGAAATGCCAAACCAAACTAAACATTATATCACTTGACTGCTGACAAAATGGCTGCCAGTTATAAAAGTGTTGCCAACTTAAAGTTCTATACCTCTAAAAACACCCATTATTATATTATTAATTAATATTGCAGGAACGAAAAATGACGAGAATTTAAATCTGTTAAGTGGTAACACTGTTTTTTGACACTGACGTTTTGTTGTTCCGCTCCGCCCGTGCCGTGTCACTGCTGCACACTTACACGTTGTCGAAAAACAAGTATTTACGCCACAATCTTATCAGGATAAAGTATTTTTCGTGCATAAATATTGAATATAAATTTAAATAATCATGTCATCTACTGAAGAAACTTCTCAACTGAAAGCCGGACATCCGCCCGCAGGTACGTTCACCTGAGTTGTTTACATGATTTTAATTAATATTTTATAATGCACCCAGGTGGTTTTATGATATCAGAACATCTTTAACATATGGAGTTAGACTTGTATTTCCTTCTATTTGAATAATTCCGCTAACCACCATAAAACCATTACATAAATAAGGTAATTTTTAATTTAATACCTTACTTGAAAATATTTCATGATAGCATGCTATAATAGCGACCTTGACGGACTCAATGTCGTCACTGATATTTACGCTTCATACTGACGCTACTTATATGCCGCTGTTGTTAAACAAAGGAAAATCTGTTCAAGGTCTCCTAGTAATTAGACTTACTGACTGTTAATAATGTGCTAAAAAAATAATTTGTAAATTAACTTCAAAAATCGCATTGATTGCACAAAAAATTGCAACTGACTGATTGGTTAGAGAGTAATTTCAGGGGCTATTTGTTTTCTGTGCTTTATGAACTGTTTTATCAAAACAATTCTAACACCTATCACAATAACTCTTTTAAAAACAGTTCCTGATACATAATGGTTGTCACCCTGTATTTCACATATGACAGTTTTCAATCAAAATTTTTATGATTTTGATGATCAGTAAATCAATGTACAATATAAGATGGGAACTCGATGGGTCTGCTACAAATGTTCCTTTATTCCCAGTCGCCCCAATGGGGACTGCCTCCGGAGGCAAATGGGAATAAAAATTTACAGTCACTGGCAGCAACTGAGAATTCCTTCAGTTTCGTACATTATTTGCTCTATCGTAAAAATAAAAAATTCCCATTTCCAAATTTTTATTCATTTGCATCCAGAGGCAGTTCCGCTGTGGCGACTGGGAATAAAGGCGCATGTACATAGCAGTGTACCCTGGACTTTGAATATATAACATTGTCATTGCATATTAAGTTCCATCAGTCACCAGTATCAACAATATTAAGTTGTATTTTCTTCTAGAACATTATTTTATTACTTTTCATGATTAGGGGCCATCCATAAATTACGTCACACGAATTTCATGATTTTTTGACCCCTCCCCCGTCCATGTCACAGCTGGTCACATTTATGAGACTCCCCCCCTCCCTAGTGTGACGTCACATATTTTGGAAATTTACATCTAGAATTGCAAATGTTTTGAAATTTTCGCTAATAGTGCAAAGTTTGTGTTAACACTTAGATTATAAATTTAATTTATAATAGATTTTGTAATGTCACGTCACGAAATTTAGGACCCCTCCCACCCCCTTGTCACACTTCATCAACCCCCTCCCTCCGCCTTAACGTGTGACATAATTTATGGATGGCCGCTTAACTCTGATATAAAGTCATATACTCTATTAGATGTTGAATTCTGGTAAATTAATAATTTTTTCTCAGCTCTCATGTGTTGTTCAGAGTGCTTAGTGCGAGTTTTTTTGTTCGCGTTCGATCATGTGAACGTACACAAACGGACCAAATAGAGAAAAACTCTCAAGTTGTGAATTTATAAGACGCATGTTATATATCAAAATTATGTAACTTACAGGCTCACATTTATAAATGACCTGACTAATTTGGATATGTAACATGTGTCTGATAAATTCACAATATGAAACTTTTTCTCAATTATGGTCAGATTGTAAATGTTAACACATTTTAATGTGACCATAAACCTCGCACTATGTACTCTGATGATCTCATTGATACCATAAATATTCTGTACTATAAAACCTCCTGGTATATGTGTTCAGTGATTCAATTTGTTATTGATAATCATAAGTTCTAATCTACCATGATTTACTGATAAACCACTAGCCAGTACCTGATGCTATACACCAGTTAGTTCATAATATCACATAAAAGATAAGCAAAACACCACTTTTTTTAAACTTAACTCCTTCATGGTTGCACAACTGACAAGTTGTGAAACACTATTATGTCTATATATGGTGAAATACTAATAATAATATAATCCATTTGTATCTGAAAAATTCTAAATTATGTTACGTTTTGTTTAGAATTATTTCACATACAGATTCTTTCCAGATTGCAGAGTTGTTAATGTAGCCTATTGTTGCTTGTAATGCAAGGAATATTATCATTTGCTCCTGTGGTGACACCCACACTGCTAACACAGCGTCTCCTCACATGTGGTAACTTCACTAGTAACATAATAATCCTGAATGGTGTTGTTATTTGGCTGCAGTCTCCTGTGAGGTGGAGCTACATCCCTGACATCCCCTATTTCTACTATTTTTTCAGCAGGGTGCACCATATCCATGTGAGGTAGAGTTTGGCTTTATAGATGATGGTAAATCCCTTACATCCCTTACAGAGCTGGTGTCTAGTTTTTATTTCTAGTAAAACTTGAACCAAAGTAATGAAATTTATTCTTAATCCACAGTGAAAGCCGGTGGCATGAGAATCACGCAAAACAAAAGTCCACACACCAAGGATGCCAAAGAACCAGCAAACGAGGACCTAACTGGTCTCTCTGGGCCGTCTCCAGTCCCATCCAACCCAGTGTCTATTTCTGGAGCGCCAAACCGGGGTAATGCTGACTTCACTCCAGAAGCAGCTCAAGTGGCCCACAGTCCAAAGCCTCCAGCGCATATCAATTATAAGCCTAGCCCAAACATTCAACAGCCCAGGAAGTAGACAGTCAATTCGGGTGACAAACAGGCATATCAACATCTAACGGTTTATATTAGGAGACAAAATTATAATATGATGATCGTAAGTTTCGGTCAAACTTGTATGCAAATGGATTTTTATAACAAGTGTATTAAGATCAGACAATAGGAACCAACACAGGCCTTAGTCAAGATACCTTTGTTGTTACACGCAGAAAAAATTGCTACTCCTTTGTCTTACACCATACAGAGGAGCCTTACCGCCAAAGCTGTAGATTACCATATGATATTTTTATTGCGAAAATGGAAACCTTGGGTTAAAGTTAATGACAAACTTCAGTTTAATTGGTAGAGCTCTAGGGTTTGTACTAGCTAAACACAATTACCGCCAATATAAGCGAATGTTTGATTTTCGCAGTCAAAAATCCGATGATTATCGGCTTCAGCTTCGGCGGTAGGGCCCCAGTTCGCGTCATGTAAAAAGAACGTTAGAAGAAAGCCGAGGGGGTGTGTTTGCGTATGGGCACACTCGCGCACAAAAGTACTAGGTCTATTGTGTTATTTTTGAACTCGCTTGCGACTTCGTATATTAGTCATTGGTACGTACATCACACCTCATACCACCAAATAGTCCGATAAGTCTCCTAATGCGCAGCTTGACCACCAGCATTCCTTTTACGTGACGCGACCTGTAAAACTGCTAAGCCAATTTTAAATCGTGATACTCTGGAAAATATTAAGGCTACTCCTGAAATTTGCGTAAGCAGACCCGCTAACGTGAGCTAGCGGGAGCTATTATTATGTATGTTGTACATAATATAACCTTTTCTAGATTACAAATTATAAAAACTGATTGGTACAGAATATTCTTTAATTATTTTTATGGGATATGTTTAAATGGCTTCAGGGCATATTCTTTAATAAAACTATTGTCAGCATATTTCTTTGGTGTTCATAAGAATATATTTTATGCGTGTAATACGTTGTTGATCTGTTGCGTTTACAAATTGTTGTTCAAAAACTAGCACACAAGACACTTGTTGAAATAATCCTCTCTTGTGATGTGACTTATATGAAAAATTATCAAGTATTGTTTAACAAGAATAAGATCATTGAAAATTTTAAGTTTGTTTTTTCACACTATTTTTCATCTTAAGTTTGAGTGTATTCGATTTTTATTTTATTATGAATGGAGGCTATAGAACTAATGCCGTCCTTGAAATGACAAATAATTACATTACCACGCCTAATATAAACCGTTGTGCCTACCCTAACCTAGCCTAATGATTAGATTGTTAAATTAAGAGATGTATTATAAATAAGCCAACAATTATTTATTATTGTAAGTATCCACTGGCAAAGCTATTATTGTATCTCTCTATAACAACCTAATCAATAAAGGCTTTCTATAATATGTACTTTTTTGACTGCAAAAAGATTTCAATGACTCAAAATCTTTATCATTGACAAAGAATTTTATCACAAAAATTTGGCCCGTCCATACGCTCGCCAAACAACGGCCAAACAGCAAACACCAGCGTGTCGATTGTTTGCATGTGTTTGCTGTTTGCTGCTTGGCAAGCGTGCGGGCGTGGCTTTACAGTTATTACATTATTCACAAAAAATATTATGTATTCTTATGTATCTTTCAAAGTGCATTGAAATAATTGGAAAGTCATGATATTTAGCCATCGAGATTGTCTACTAACATTTTTTAAATGCAAACAGAAAGCTTTAAACAGACAAAAAAGTAATTCATGTTATTAATTTTTAATACTAAGCTAGACGCTCACTAAGAGTAAAAAAAAATTAAACAAGTTTGAGTCACCTACTTGTTAGTTTCCTTTTTTGTTATTTATATATAATTTGTCAAAAATTTAAATTTTATAGTAGGTAATTGAAATTATAAATCAGATTTGTTGTTTATAAAAATTGGTAATTCATAAAAAAAAAGAAACGCATTTTGTACTTTAATTTTAAGTAAATATTTTAGATACTTTTGCAGTGTTTCAAGTAAAAATATAAAAAACTACATGTTAAAAAAAATATTTAAAATAGTTTTAACAAGAAAAGTTTGCAAAAACATGAAATGTGTAGAAACCTAAACCGTTAATTAATTCTCCAAGCCTTGTGCATTTTATTTTAGTAAATTATTCCTAAACAATATAAGTTTAGGTTTAATTTAGCAATATAATAACATTTAAATATTTTATTGAATAATGACAAAAATGTTAAAATAAATCCTGTTTTTTGTTAAAAAATTGTACTTACGTTTTTTTGGATTAGCAATACAATACTAACTTTATGATTATTGTTAAACTTATAAAAAATATATTTGAAAATGGCTTTTGTTATATTATATATTTTTCAGATTTATTCGGTGCTAAAGCCAGTTATGAATCTGATGCATTTTATTTACATTCCTAGAGTTTTTGAAAGTACAGTTTCTTTTTAGTTATTTTTATTTGGTCGCAATTGTTATTGGGACCATATTTTTTAAGCTTTTCTTTCTTCTTAACGTAATTTTTATTTTAATTAAATAATTATATTACATATTTTCGGTGGTTTTATTTATATAATACACTTTGCCGAACATATGAAACTGAAGTTGTCGTTTTTACGCCTCTAATGCACTTCGAATTAGTTCCAACATTATTTAAAGAAAATTACGTCGCCTTGTTTACATAGCCCCCATCTGTACTCCGTAGGAACCTTCCTACCTACCTACCTACGTATTTTTTTATTTGTCTGTCCTCAAAGAGCTTAGTGTCACATTCGAACGTGTTAACGTTTACTAACCGTCCAAATTGAGAAAAAGTTTCATATTGTGAATTTACCAGACGTTTGTTACATATCCAAATTGGCCGGGTTGCTCAAATCAAAATGTGAGCAAGTCATAGTATAGGTTACCTATTACATGTAACACAAGTCTTAGAGCCTGCGCACACAGAGAGCGGTCAGAGTTCAGCGTTCTAGTGACCGTTGACCGCCCAAGAGTTCCAACGCACACAAACGGCGTGCAAATTCTCGCGTTCTACCATTTCTACATAGTTTCGTTTGGGTCTTTGCACATGCAACATGTCACTAGAAAGTTCGTCATCCGATGAAGAATTATTGCTCTTGTCGAGCTTAGCAGCTTCTAAAAAGAAAAGGAAGTATTGGGTGCACCCAATTAACACAACGCGAGAAGAACAAGGCGAATTCAGTAATATTTTTCAGGATTTACTTAAAGATGAACAACGTATAATAATACATGTAAACGTATAATAATAAACGTATAAGATGAAATCGTCTAATAAACTCCTTTCCATATCCAATTCAATCAACTTTTCCGTGTTTGCTAATGCAGACATCGCGGCGTTCCGGCGTTCCCTGTCTCGGCGGGAAAAGAACTATTGGAACGCGACGTTCCGCTTTGACCGCCGCGGTCAGACAGCCCGCTGTGTGCGTTGTTGTTATAGACTCGGTACATTCTAATGAACGCCGAACGCGGAACTCGGAACTCCTGACCGCTGCCTGTGTGCGCGGGCTCTTATAAATTCACAACACGAGAGTTCTTCTCTATTTGGTCGGCTTGTTTACGTTGACATGATCGAACGCGAACAAAAAACGTGTACTAAGCACTCTGGTGGCACAAATTACAAAATAACCGAAAAATACAATAATCGTAAAATAAACTTTAATCAATCAAAAATAAATTATTATAAATAGGTACGAATGTAAATAACTAAAACTGTCCCTAGAACTTAGGGGTTTGTGTCCAAAACGATTTTTAAACATACAATTACAAAATCTAAATTGCACCCTGTTATGCAGAATGGACGCCCTCCTTCTAGATGGTCCGATGACCTTAAGAAGGCGGCTGGGAGCGGCTGGATGCGGAAGGCGGAGGATCGTATCTGGTGGAAGGCTTATATCCAGCAGTGGGTAGATGATGATGATGCAGAATGGATCCAACCGACAAACTATTCCAAATTGAGAGATATACATAGTGACAAAATTCAAACCAAGTTTTATATACTCTCAACAGATTCTAGAAGTTTGATGACATGCTTCCCAAAACTCATACTGCGTAATGTTTTTATTCCTAATAAACTTTAAATAGCTTTAACTTAAAAGTAACAAAATGTCGGTTGGATCTATTCTGCATAACAGGGTCCAATTGATCCAAGTTTGATTTCAATTACGTCTCTCCCCCTTCGAATCCAGCGATGATCTTTTAATTCTTTGAAGCATCGTGTTGTAAATCTGAAATATAAAATAATACAGATATAAATCTAATATAGAAAATTCTCGTGTCAGTGTTAGTTAGTCTGGACAATTTATTTACACAGCGCTATCTAGTCCCAAATTAAGCGCAAAGCTTGTTTTATGGTGTACTAGACAACTGATAATGTACTTAAATACATTTTTTTTTGTAAATACATACTTATAATGCATAGAAAACACCCAGACCAAGACAAACAGACATGTTCATGCACACAAATGATTGTCTTGTGCAGGAATCGAACCCGCGACCTCGGAGTCAAAGTGACCATTGCTAACCATTCGACCAGCGAGCTCGTCAATATAATAATATGTATTGTTCAGTAGGTCTTGAGAATAGGTTCTTATCTATTTTTTTATGGCAAAACAACGTTTGCCGGATCAGCTAGCAATCTATATATCTGGTATCATCATCATCATCATCAGGTGATTTTAGTCTCCACTACAGGAGCACGACCATCTCGTCCGTCCCAGATAGGAGGAGTATTTGGCCTACACTAGGAGGCCTGATCGATGTTTTATAATCCCTTAGTCGCCTTGTACGACATCCACGGGAAGACACGGAGTGATTCTATTCTAGTCTGCCGGAAAAAAATCTGTGTAGATTTTTTAATGCATATGGAAATAATTTTATTCAATTTCTAGACGAAATATTAGGGTACAGTTTCCGGTATGTTATGTTATGGGCTGTCACATTTGAGAGACGTCATTTCAAAGAAAATGGACGGCGTTATGGCTGGCTCAACGATAACGTGGTAAGTAAATCGTATTTTTTCATGATAATCCGTGACTGTTAAGTAGACTCTAGACAATTCCGAGTATGAAGACGAAGGAGAAGAGGATGCTGATTTTATTCCACATCGTGATTCCGCAGATAGCTCGTCAGACACCAGTTCAGAGGACGAAATTGCTCTATCCGATTTATTGAGATAAAAAATGTATGTCACCATTTGATTAATAAAAGAATTGAAATAAACAGCTTACAAGTTTTGCATTATTTAACATCATTGAATAATTCCTTTTAGTCTAGTAACTGTGGCCCAATGGCCTTTGAAAATAACAAAAGATAGATAAATAATTGTAATTAAAAACATATGCTAAAATGATCACAACTATACCCCAAAAGTTCCATTTCAATCTGGTAACACTAACACATACAATTTTCAAGTCAAAACCTTGGGCGGATATGACTAACAATTATGTACTATGAGAAGGACAGTCGGGCCATAGTCAAGGAAAGAGTTAAAAAAATGTCTGGGCGCCACGAGGCTATTCTGCTATCCGCCCCGTTAAGAAACACGCCGGGGTACCTAGATTTTTTTACACTAGGTCGGGTGGCCAACAAGCAAATATCACATAAAATATCGCTCACGGTCCGCAACCCCCGTTGCCAATGCAGCAACTCCTTTCTTTCTGGTGACCTCACTCACTCGTATTAACATAACTCTTAAGGAAATTATTATTTTGTGAGGTAGAGTTACTTCCCCAGGCAGCTTATAGAACCACCACCATCAGAACCTCTTTCTGTAGTCGGCAGTGTGATTTTGAAGAAAAAAAAATGTTTGTCCCATTAACGGGGCGGAACGGAACCACGCGAAACGACGGGGGTGAATGATCCCGACTCATTTTTGCTATGACAACTATAGGTACCTCGTGTTCGGATCGTTGGCGATGCCCAGAAGCTTCTGGTGATTGCCTCTCGTTATCTGGACTCGCAATCAATTCTTCTGAAACTTTCAATAAATATAGTTACTTATATTTTACTGTAAATTTGCTACATACATAGATACAGGTGTTTTGCTAACGCTGCGTCCTAATTTTCATTTGACCGGGGCTAATGAAATTATCTATTCTTTATTTTAATATTCACTTGTCTTACATTTTTATAAATACTTAATAGTCTTATATAAATAAAAAAAAATTAACAATATTTTTCAAATAAATCTAACGCTAAAAGCATCAAATTTATTACTATAAATAAAAATTTTGAAAAATCTCACGTGACATTGGGGAAGGTGGTCAAGGAAAATCTTACACCATCTCACCAAAGGGGGAGAGGGGGTCAAAAATTCTCAAAATGCCTCACTAATAACTGCCGAGGGACACCATGTGCAGACAGTCAAGATCTGAGACCTGGGCAGTGCCGAAATAAGGCACACCTCAAACTCTACTATTGCTAGGGCCACCTTGATTTGATTGAATAAAATTATATTTTTAACTGGTAAGAGTTTGTTGCAGCATCTTTGCTTTGATTTGATATACGGTTGACTTTCGCTCGCCGCCCGGACATAATCTATGTAAAACCTATAGCCCAAACCCGTATACTCCGGGTCAAACCCGTAGTGTTGGCAGTTCTAGCCTTGACCCTCTCTTTGATATATCAATGGAATAATTATACCTCTCAGATCTCGGCAGGCATTGAGACTATTGTAAAATGTATTGAAAATTATATTTATTAATTATTATTCTGTATTTTAAGTTTATATTGAAGATGAATGCAAAAAATCGATTGCGTAGGTCTTATTGACGTCAAATTCACGCAAACTAAAGCCCAAAGTAATATAGTGTCTAATAAACCAGAGGTCCAATGGCGGATTTTCCTTAAGGCCAACTAGGTCCGGGCTAGGGCGGCCAAATGTTACGGTTGATCGGACCAGGGTACTACCGAAAGATAATTCTTACAAATTATAGACTGCCATGGCGGTTTTGCGGATAAAAAATTATGTAAATAGATATGAAGCTGATAAATAAGTACCAAGATACTATATAATAAGGAATAAAGAATCAGCTAAAAAGAACATTGGTTCTTTTTAGCTGGCATGATGATACGTACCTATATTATACGGCAGTGATACGGCATTACGATACGACCTAGGGCGGCCAAGGAACAGCCTAGGGCGGCCAAAACTACAAATCCGTCTCTGCAGAGGTCCACTAACATTTTGTCTCGTAGGCTTGCGTACTATATTTTCTTATTTCCGTTGACCCCTTTCCCTACTAATATTATGAATTTCATGGACCCCTTGCATGTGGCAGTCGATCACTGAGGACTTAGCTAAAGTTTTTACACAGATTCCCTGTGCTTATTGTACTTATACTTGTTAAGTAAATACTAACTTTTATTTAATGATTCCAATTTTTCAGGCTGTAAAAACAAGTAAATTATTACATTATTATGAACATGAATTAACAGACTGCTGAAGTAGGTACCTGCACCGGTCTTCGGTAGGTACCACACTTTTTACAGACATTCGAACTGATCGATTTGCATTGATTCATTGTTTAATATTCTGATTGAGCAACTAGGGAGTCTTAACTACCTAACCAAGCGTCCAGACGATTTTGCAATTTTCATATTATATTTTCATATCGAGAATCGATGTGTTAGGTAACAACTCAATGTTTTAGGTCCCCAACAGTGTATAAGAAAAAAAAAAGTGTTAGATACTTAAAATCCGTGATGCATGGCAGTTGAGCTTCACTTGACTAGTCATCTCTTTAGGCTTCTAATACCTTATTTTCCATATTACTGTCTCTCACATTGCGAAGAGGGGAAGTCAAATTCCAAAAGCTTCTTACTCCTATTAATTTCTTCTGAAAAAATTAGTTGTGAATTCTAGGCATCCGTAGTCTCACTCTCACCCCCGGGACTGCAATATCCTTCATTGCCTTTTTGGGTGGTCGCCGCTGTAAATCCTGTGTGTAGCCTGGAGACACAGACCTGTGTTGGGCCCTCGTCATGGTAAAAAAAAACTACATTCGACCCGTATGCTTGTTTGTTACCTTAGTAGTATAATAAAAACTCCACCTAATCATATTAATTAATAAAACCGGTCAAGTGCGAGTCGGACCCGCACACGATTTACCTGTAATATACTATCGCCACAGTCACACTCCGAACACTCCATACAAATGCCGCGTCGTTTACTACTACATAAACTATGATGTCTGTACAGCGAAATGTACGTGTGTGCGTGCCGCGCCATACAAACAGATTCGTCTCAGAGGGGAGGTGAGATTGATACAAGAAAGAGACAGGGAGAGGCCATACCGTAAGTATTACTATAGTACTATTATCTATGCTGTGCCACAGTATAAGTAGGTATTAGTACTTAATAGCCTCCAAAGGGAGAATAGGGGAGACTGTTATTATTAATAAATAAATACTCCAGGACAAATTACGTCTATCTAGTCCCAAACTAAGCAAAGTTTGTACTATGGGTACTAGATAACTGATATTATACCTACTTAAAATATATATTATTTTGTAAATACATACATAGAAAACACCCAGACGAATGCAAACAGACATGTTCATGCATACAAATGTTTTTCTTGTGCTGGGATCGGCCCCGCGACCTCACGTTAAATTCACAATATGAAACTTTTTCTCAATTTGGTCGTGTAAACGTTGACACGTTCGAAATTTCGAATGTGACCAAATAACTCGCACTAAGTACGCTGAGTGCGAGTTTTTTATTCACGTTCGATAATGTCAACGTAAACAAACCGACCAAATAGAGAAGTACTCTCATGTTGTGAATTTACCAGACGCGTGTTACAAATCCAATTTAGCCGGGTTGCTCACTTCGAAATGTGAGCGGGTAAGCTATATAATTTTGATATGTAACACGCGTCATATAAATTCACAACATGAGAGTACATCTATTTGGTCGGTTTGTTTACGTTGACATTATCGAACGTGAATAAAAAACTCGCACTCAGCACTGATCATTGTGGAAGTATAAGGGGAACACAAACAAACAGTGAACGTTATTTGGCTGAAATGATGCAGAATAAAATTTCTACTCACCACTTCAATAACGCTAGGCTTGTAATACTTCGAACTGATTTCTCGCTCACTCGCAGTCACTAACGCTGGGGTAGCTGATAAGAACACAAAAAGACTTTAAAGAATATCCCTTATTATCCCTACTCAATGGCGGATTTTCCTTAGGGCCTTAAGGCGGCCGCAGCAGGGTATTACGGAAGGGTAATTCTTACAAATCACAGACTGTTTTGACGGTTTCGGAAAGAAGAATTATATAAATAGGTAGGTATGAAATTGATAAATAACAGCCAAGATACTACTAATATAATAAGCAATAAGGAGTCAGCTAGTACTTAAGAACTAAGATAGAGCCTAAGGCGGCTACGATACGACCTAGGGCGGTGAAGACACGGCCTAGGGCGGCCAAGACTACAAATCCGCCTCTGTCCCTATTAATGTTATAAATGTGAATGTGAGTTTGTTTGTTACGTTTTCACGCCGAAACTACTCTATCGATCATCGTGAAACATTATACATATATTCTCAAAGGTAATATGAAGGACATAGGATACTTCAAAATAAAATAAACGCGGGCGAAGCCGCGGGTGGAAGCTAATAATTAATAGGTTTTAATGAATGAGCGTCGATTTATCCCAGTATTAGAAGAAACTTTGTTTATATGTAGATTATACTGAAAAAATGTAGATTATTGATGGTTAGTAGAGATTGTAATGAATAATGTATATATTGTGTTTTAAAACATTATTTATCTAATCTCATACTGTAATTTACACATTAAAAAACTAAACACAGTATCAAAATGTATATCTTTACGCACAAGCTATCAAAATAAAATTAAAAAGTTATTTTTCGATACAGCTCAACTGTATCGTAAAATAACTGTTTTACCATTTCGATACAGCTTCAGCCCTGGATACAGGTATTTTAAACAGGTTGCAATGCAAATACATTGCAACGTTGCAAATTTTTTTTACATAATCTGTGAATGTAATCGCGCATGCGCACTACGCATGCTCGATCTGCAAATGGATTTTTAAGTAAGAATTATAGCTGTTAAATTAACTTCATGGTTGTATTTAAAATATTATTATCATATATTTCATGAGAATAGATAAAGTAGTGTATGAAACTGCACATAATTAGGGATTTAAATACTCGTGTGGTCTATTATAACATTGGCCTTCGGCTCATGTTATAAACTCACACTCGTATTTTAATAACCCTTATTATGCAACAGTTTCATAAACTACTATTATAATTTCAGGCACATAGCTATTTGTAACAGATACTTAACATACTGTCCCATTGCGGAAGGTTGGCTGGAAGAAATCTCTATTAGAGATAAGCCCCCTTACCACCAACTCTTATTGCGATTCAATAACTGAATAGAAAGCTTATTCATACCAATGAATAAGCGACTCAATTCAAGCGATTCAATAACTGAATAGAAAGTTTATTCATACCAATGAATAAGCGACTCTATTTCAAATTTAATAGAGTCGCTTATGCATTGGGATGAATAAGCTTTCTATTCAGTTATTGAATCGCAATAAGAGCTGGTGGTAAGGGTGTATAAGTGAATAAGCGACTCTATTCAATTTGAAATAGAGTCGCTTATTCATTGGTATGAATAAGCTTTCTATTCAGTTATTGAATCGCAATAAGAGCTGGTAGTAAGGGGGAAGCTCGCTTTTACATACCACTTACGTACTCTTGTAGCCTTTTTTTATGTGCAATAAAGAATAAATATATTTTAGGGTAAGTAAGTAATACTTAGAAATTAAATACATTTGAGGGTAAGTAAGTAATACTTAGAAATTAAATACATTTGAGGATAAGTAAGTAAAACTTAGAAATTAAACAAATTGTTTACAACTTTTATATGCCAAACAGTTGCCGTATGCGTGTAATACAAGTATTGATAACGCGCACCCTTGCTGCTGACGCAGCATTTTCTCCCGACTGGTGACCTCACTGGTGACGTCACGTAAATATTTAGCAGTGCAACATTTTTCATCATCATCAGGTCATTTTAGTCTCCACTACAGGAGCACGACCCTCTCTTGTGCGTCCCAGACAGGAGGATTTGGCCTACACTCCCCACGCTGGCCAGACGGGTTGGGGAGGCCTGGGGCCTTACCACAAGCTCTAAACGCAGGAATGGTTGCGTATTTATCAATGAATTTCATTCATAAATTCGCAACCATGATGGTTCCATTCCTGTGTTTAGAGCTTGTGGTAAGGCCCCTGATCGATGTTTTATAATGTATTTCCCTTAGTCGCTCCCGACTGATGACTGACAGTCAGGAGTGAATTCAGAGTGCTTAATGTCCGTTTTTGGCCACATTCAAACGTTGTAAACGTTTGAATGTGGCCATGTGAGATATGTTTAAAAAGGATAGCCGTGGTCATATGCCACTTTGATTTAATTTCATTAATATAATGAATCTGTTTTGCTACAGTAGGTGGCACGTATGCCTAAATGTATATATGTTTAAAAAGGATAGTCGTGGTATAATATCCTTTTATTTGATAGTGAAATAATATCTTTTTAAACGTACATAATAATTTCAGAGGAGACTATTTTCTTGTTTCGTACTTTTTAGAGCGTGTTTTTAGTAGTCGGGTTTTAGTTATTTAAACTTTAAAAAGAATAGTCGTGGTCGACTATTCTTTTTAAATATATCTCTATCAGTATGATGTATAAAAAAACTACGTTAAAATATACTAGGTGTAAGTAAGTTGTTTATTTAAGAGTCGGTAATTGTGTTATACAATGTCGGTAATTGTGTCGGTTCTTGTTTCGTACTTTTTAGAGCATGTTTTTAGTAGTCGGGTTTTAGTTTTTTAAACTTTATTTTTATTGTTGATTCGTTTTAAAAATGCACCACGTTAAGTCGCGATCATAGCTATTATGTAATATTAGAGAGTTATAATATTGCACAGAAACAACTCGTTGACGATTTTTTTATACTATAGGCTGTAGAACGTGCCAATGAAGCACTCGAAAAACATAACCCTACTTGTTTCGTCAGTCGGAAGAAATCATATTTCGGTTTGTCTCGAGCATATTTTTACATATAAATAGCATATAAACAGCGGGAACTTATCTACTATAGACAATAATACTATAGATTAGTAAAAACTAACACATCTGTTTCCCCCAAACAGAATCTCTATAGTTGACTCGGCGTAGACCCCCACGTCTTCTCTTCCGTCCTCGTCGACTTTGTCCACGGGATTCATTCGACAGTTTCCGAATTACCTTATGATAAAGACAACGGGATGACACGTTGGATACCTGGGAAGGTTAATTAATATTTTAAACGACAGTGCCCCCAAATACATACTCGTACCTTAAGAAATCACCATGGCGACAAATTAATTATGAATTAATTAATGAAAGTTTAATTAAAGCAAGCCCTGTAAAAGTAAAAGCAGCACCGGCATTTTATTTAAATCATAAATATTTCTGGACAAATTACACAGAGCCATCTAGTCCCAAACTAAGCAAAACTTGTACTATGGGTACTAGATAACTGATATTATAGGTACTTAAATACATTTCTTACATACATATAATAAGTACATAGAACACCCAGACCAAAACAGACAATTTAAATATTTCTAAAATTATTTTACTGGTGGAGGCAGATAGTTGCACCACTTTGTAGTGGTATTTTTAAATGTCCTTCTAAACATTGTGGATCTATGATAAGGAATTTGCAGTGCCTTGGGGAAACACATGTGTTGTACTCCATATGTTACACCATACAACTTTAACATACATACTCTTTAAACTATTTTAACATTAACTTCTAGTTACCACATATAGCTACAAACTAAACGTGTACCTACCATGACTGTATGCGCTTTCCAACATCCAATATTTTGAGGGTACTGACCCTCGAACTTACTGAACTTAGTAACATCACTCGCGCTTACTGAAGCACGAGTGATGTCTCTAGAGTCAAATGCGTCTATAGTCTACATTAGCAGATTACAACCTAGCGCACCACATGTTTACTTGCCCCTGTAATAGTATAAAAAAGTAACAGAGCCAGATAAATTTATCTAAGAATATGCTTATTCACCAGCTCGCATTGCACGTCGTCTAATTCATCTTCCATGATGTCCAGCTCGTCAGCATCTTTAGCGGGTACAATCAGGAGCTTCGTTTCAGGGCAATTGTTTGTCACAATAAGCTGTGAGGACTTGGGGAATAGCAATCGGTGGGCTGTCCTGTAGGTACTCAACGAAATTAGACAATTGATTAGCCTATACCACTAAAACACACAATCTCTGCTTTACAATGACACAATACTTGTAAGCCTAGATACATCCTTGAACTTGTCGAGGATTTCCCGAGAGACATAGAACATAGAACACAGACATAGACATAGGGTTCTTAAAAAGGGTGCAATTTTTTTTTTGCCTGATAGGCAACATGGGAGTGATGCTTCTAGTATTGCACGCATCCATAGGCTGCGGTAACTGCTTACCATCAGCTAGTAAAAAGTTTAGATAATTAAAAAATATAATAAGTAAAACAATAATAATCCCTTTGGGTTCATATGGTCTAAAGTATTAAAATGTCCATATTATCAAAATGTCTATTTATTAATAATGACCAGTTAGTTTTTAAACTAACTGGTCATTATTAATAAATAGACATTTGATATCTTCATGAAAAACGTCCGTTCATTTTCATGAAGATTTTCATCAACTACACTACAGAAGGCACTGTAGAAGAGGACAGATATATTTTTTTTCTTTAGAACTCAAATTATTGAAACATTCTCATACATCATGGCTTTATAGAAGCGCACCGCTGTTATAAAAACAAAAAATACACACAATTTATTTCACATCCTTCAGCAGATATTGACAGTCACAGAGCAAATGGTAAAGTATCCCTTTTTACGTACGTCATAAGAACGCTATAATAGTGTCAAGTTAACACACTCTTAGCTGTGTTATTTTAGCTACTCGCCTGCCAATCTTACTCTAACTAGATACTCTACAATTAACTGGAACAGATCCCTTCCAACGATAAGATTTCTGATAATAGACAACAAGCAAACTAAAAGTATCGATGGGATTAATGAGCTGCGGTCCTTTGGAAGATGAAGTTACTTGCTCAGTCATGCTGCTCCAGATTGAAGGAGAAATCTCTCAATCTCGACCTCTTTTTCGGCCTATTCGCTGAGTTACCACGCGCTGGACAATACTACCTATATTTTTTGTTGGTTGATTTTGTCTATAAAAAAATGTGAAAATCATGAGATTAAGTATCATATAATTCAGATTTCATCACCCATTTTTATCCGAGACGTTTACTCGAGATCAATGTTTTAAAATACCCAATAATACCCTACTTGGTACTTCTGAAGAAACGTGTCCATTTGTAAAACTAACCTTTGCACTATAACTGATCGATTAAATTCGCTTAATACTAAATACAACTTCTCAAGGCTTTACCGGGGGATATAGCTAGGAGGTTCGAATACCTCTCTTGTAGCCATGTCCTGGCATACACCGTCTAATAATATTATATCTTCCATTAGTTCATTTACTACGAACACCTGAAAAATTTAATTTTGAAAGCATACTAAACATGATAAACACTTTTACCACTTAAGTATGAAATAAGTATCACAAACGACCCTATATGCTACACGATATTTTTTTTATAAATTGAATCTATTGGTTACAATGGAAACCTATATCAATGCGATGAAATGCCGCACTGGTTTGATGATGTAAAATGTACACCTAGGCCGGATACTAGCACACAGAGCCGAAATCGAGGTTGAGTGGAGCGAGTAGATTCGCTGTGTATCCATGTCCATTGATTTCAATGGAAAATGTATTTGAATTTTTTTTCGACACAGACCTCAAGCATGTCGAGGTCTTTAATTGTGACAAGTTTCATCAAAATCGGTTCAGTGGTTTTGAAGCCTATTCATTTCCAAGAGTGACTTTTCGGCGTATATAAGCGTTCCGCTCTCTCCGCTCGCTCCACTCAATAACGGACTCTACCACAATAGAGAAATAAAATATAGCAATTATTATACCAACCTTAAAAGCTTTAAGACATGGCACAAAAGCATGTTCCAATCTCATACTAAGCTTTTCGGTCGACCAGCCGTGGTACGCCGGCACAGACGGTAGTACCATCAACGCTAATTTTATGCCTATTTCACGCCACATCGCTGCTTCTAAGCTGTGATAAAATACACGAGTTTGATCTAAGTATTCTAAGTACATTACTTTGAATATTTTGTTATCAATCATACCATAAATGATCAGGCGTTGAAACAATAAGCGTTATGGAATTTACACACAAGCTATCGTTGAAAAAAAAACATACTTATTCATAACATCTACACACGATTATAAAGAGGAAAGATTTTTATTTTTGTGTGTGTGTGTATGTTTGTAATGATTCTTTCACCATTGGAAAGCTACATTCACCCTGAGTAACATAGGCTATATTTATTGCTAAATAAAAGGTAAAATATAAAAAAAAAATTATGTCCACCCGAGCAAAGCCGGGACGGGCTTCTAGTAATACATATTGTGAATACAAAGGAAAGCAAATTAGGTACTTTATTGGCCTGGAAGAATTTTTACGTTCATAAACCAAAATATTTTGTGATTTTTATGTTGAACTGCAACAACGTTAGATTTTCTTGACTAACTGAGCCAAGTCTGTGAAATTCAAATGGCTTACAAACACTTGCTTAAGTCAAACGTGTAAGTTCGGTTAAACGTCACAAAATTCAGTTAAATCTAATGAGAAACAAATTTTGGCCTATTGTAAAAATAATCTTACCCCATAATTGGATGTGGTGCTAAGTTAAATGCTTCTTTGATAACTGCCATAGTTATATAATAAGCCTGGACCGCTGAATCACAGCGGACAGTATAACTGTAAGGTCGGTTTGTTAGAACCTAGAAGCAGAGATACGGAGAACTACGGTGTGATACTTTAATGCAAAACTATCAAAAGATTTGATGATTGTTTCAGGAGGTGAAAAGTGCAAGCGCATAGAATGTCAGAGCATCCAGACCACAACAAAATGCAAATAAGGCAAATTCGATAGCTGTCATTTCACAAAACCTCATACATCGTCTTCGATGAAAAATCTAATCCAGCTCTGATTTTTGACGTGACAACGTCTTATAAATTGGTTAGCCGGGTGACACTTCAAGAAACTGGCTCACGTTATGCGCTTACAATGAGAGCGAGTGAAAGGCACGCGTCCCTTCTAAGAGCGAGAGAGACAGACATAAAAAGTGAAAGGCATGCGTCCCTTCCACTCGAAAACATTTTACCACTCAAAGTCGTTGTCACGTAAAACTTTCGCCCGTATACCGACTTTACAGGCAACCAATTTTTTTGGCTTTGAGCAATGCCAACAATGCAAGCGTATATATGTATATGTTAGCCTGTGAAGCAATTTTAAACTTATTACATCATTGTTATCGATGAGTCCCACAAATTATATAACAATGATAATTTTGTGATACATATATATTTATTGGATATAAGGGGGTGAGCCCCTTATATCCAATAAATATATATGTATCACAAAATTATCATTGTTATATATCTTTAGGCTCAAAGACCTCTATAGGCTCAAAGACCATCTTTAGGCTCAAAGACCTCTAACAAATGTAAACTAAGGCATATCATCAAGCCTGTCTGAGGAAGTAATCTCCACCTCACAGCAGACTGCTGCTAAAAATAATACGCTTGAATATTATTGGGTTCCTGCTTAGAGAGTAGTCACTTAGTAGACGTAAGAACATGCTATGGGATGCCAGCGAGAGCAGTACTCTATTAGTTTGATATCAGGAGCGTTTTAAAAAAAGTCAATCATCACCTCTTGAAAGTTAGACAAAGATCGGTCTGAGCTTGCAATTTAGTTTTCAAAAAGTCTTTTGCACATCATTACTAGAGATAAAATTTTCAATCATAACCTTCGATATAAAATATCGTCTGCAAAACAATCACTTGTAAAAAAAACTAGATCTCCAATATTGGGCTTTTAAACCTAAGAACATGAAATTAAGGGGGCATAAAATCTAAAACTTTTTGTGTATTATCAAAATTCAAACTCGCTAGTTCGATTTCGGAAAGTGTATCTATTATGTAAAGAACTAAAATTGTAGTAATGTGTACGAACCCCTAAAACACCAACTGCATTTCCCGACACAATGTAATCTTGACTAGGTTCAGAAAACTTCAGATCAGTTCTAAATTCGTAGTTAGGTATAGCTTCGTCAATGTCCCCATCTGGTGGCGTGTACGTCGCTTCGAGGAGGCCGGATACTAAGATGTATATTCCTTTTGGCTGGTCTCCTAATAGACGAGATGATAAAACATCAGAGGTAAAATCACAGCTAGTTTGGAGTTCACGTCAAATTTAACAAGAATTTTCAAATGTGACTTAAATCACAAGTTTGTCATAAGAATATAACTGCCTACTTGACTAAGTATTATTAAGTATTAACTACCGGTTTTGATTATCATATTCTAATTATGTAAATAGGATCCACCTCTAGATATTAAAATATCGTTGTAGTTGTAGTGATTAATCTCTGAATTTTCTAGGAAGTAATCAGCAACTCTTTCATTGCCCTGCAGCCAGGATACAGCCCGAAGTTGAGTCTGAAAAATTACAGAAAATAAACACTAACTAGTAAACATAGATCTGATATAAAACCGTTACGTTACGTTTTTTTTATTATCATAGTACTTCTACACAGATGTTGCTGAATTCACTCACAGCGAAATTATTTTTTGTGAACGAACGATACTGAGCAACAACGTACAACAACATGTTGCTAAACAAAAAGGAACTTCAGTAAGGAATTTACTTAAGCTACGGCCGGATGATGTAAAAAAAACAACTTTTTAAATATAAATTTCATCACGTCATGGGTGGTCCTCGTGCAATTACATCACACGTCTTAGCGCCGCGTAGTTTCCATAAATCGGGAAGATTAGCACAAATGCTGACTGGCAATATTGGTGACTCTACATTATGTAACATTTTTTTTTAACCTGGAATGCGCTATTTTTGCAGAGAATTATGGGGGTGGGGGTAATGAATATGAGTTCAATAAATTCAGTAGGTATAATCAATAATAAATGCGGAATTCACCTCAGGCGACGATGGAGCCACCAGACTTCCCTTGTGTCGGCACTGCTGTACCTTCTCTTGAATAGCATTCACCAACAGTCGGTATTCCATTTCATCTAGAAACCCTATAACATAATATCTAAAAGATGTATGGTTCTAAGTAGTTAAAATTTACAGTGGAATCAATAGTATGAAGCAAAATTTAGAGGGCTATTTACAAATGAATAATACAGGAAATATATATAAAAAGATATTATATATTTAAAAAAATAGACCAAATCACCTAAGCTAGTGAGATAAATGTGCTAACTAGTATAATGTATTAAAAATAGTTACCATGGTAAATAATAAACATGGTTCTATTTATTCCAAATGTGATTTGGAATTCCCAATATAACTCTAATAATATTAGCATCTCTTCTCTCATAACTCTAATCGATATATGTAATAAAAATCTTACCTTCTTCTTTTAACTGCATAGCATCTAAGAGCATGATATTCAGCGTAGAGGTAGTGGCTTGCCTGGTCTTCACCGTAATTGCAGTCCAAGGCCTATCTCGTTGTAGCAATCCCAACTGTTTGGTCACTGTTAACCTAATTATACGGTACACCTGTACATCAACGAATTGTGACACCAATAATTTGTAATGATAAAAAGAAAGAGAAAGTTTAAAAGTAACACCTGTGATAGATGAGAAGATACCGTTTTTCGTAGTGTGGTACCTTGGGATGTAATGTGGAGGGATGACAGATGTGTGACAAAAGAACAATGTTTTTTTTTGTGAATGGGAGCTATAATAAATAACAGAGGAGGATCGAAAATAAGGTGGGTGGATGTTGTGAAAGACGACATGAGTTAGAAAAGGGTAAATGTAGAGACAATGGCTGAAAAATAATATGGAAAAAAAGTCATACTGTGTCCCTAGTATTAATGATCGAAAGGCGACATGTCGACACATCGATGCAAATGAAGATGATGAAATGTTTTATAAAATTATATGTATCATTAATTATTTAAAAAAAATGTATTTATTGTAAGTGATACTTGTAAGATCATTATAATTATTAGATAATAGAAATATTACAATCAATCTTTCTATATACAAATAAGATCACATAAAGTCTGTGTTCCCACTCATGTCTCTATATATTTTACAGATGCCAGCTGTTGCAGATACAGATGTCGTGACACCACGTACAACCGTAGTACTATTACTTATACAGTGCTAAAACATAAGACAGTTCTTGTGAGATTTGTCTTGAGTGTGGACGTCTTTGGAGGCAACTGCATTTTCCATTTACACTATATCTTTCTAAGATATCACGACGGTAAATGTGAATAGCTGTTTCATTAGAAACATAGTTTATATTGTACTTTGTATGTATCTTCTCGGTGGGGTAACTTTGTGCTTTTTAGACCCAAACATGCACGAACGTAGGCAGTACCACACAATAAATAACTATTACACGTAGCAGTAAAGTAGCTAGCTATTTCTGAATATTACAGGACGCCATGTTTGACACAGGATGTTATTTTCTTCAATATTACAAACTATTTAAATTATTCGTGAGTTCGAATACCGCAAATGCCAAACATTTGTGTTTACGGATGAATATTAGAAATATTTTCGATTTACCTATCCGCTTCTAGCTTAGCATTCAAATTGTCCTGTATCTGTTTATTGTCCACCAACTGCGGTAGAAGGTTGGATACTTCTTGTTCACCAGTGACAAAACCCTTAAAACATGGTATCTTGTCTATATCTATACATGTAATAAAACAGCAGAGCTTTACGCAGACGATTCGGCAGTCGCATTAATGTGGCGCCGGGCGACTAGGCCACAATGTTTGTATGTACACTTTCTTACAGGATTTCAAGAATTTTGAAGATGCACGCAAAGTACGTGCATGCATGCACGTAGTGCACGCGTTACTTTGCCGTCAAAATTAGAGACTGATAACTGTATCGTCTATCCATGAAGCCTGAGGGATGTTGAGTTTCTTTGTACCTATATTACATAGATAGACATAGATAGAATTACATTCATGATGTAATTTTTACCTTACGCCACTTGGAGTGTGAACTACTATTATACAGGGTCAACAACACGTAAGTAATGCTTTTAGTGTTACAAGCGCGCACAGATGGCATTAAATGCTCAACATCAGACAGAGGCATGCTTATTTGTAAGCATAGTATTTAAAAAAGACATAATAAATAGTAACCTTTCCAACGTCATATCCAAACGCCAATTGTATATCAATCATGCGGTCAATATAACCCATTATTTTAGGCACTGATACCCTGAAACATGTGGCATGTCTAATTAATTTAATTATAGGTAAACAAATGAAGATATACCATCAAATGACCTTGCCGAGAGAAAGCAGATTACACCGAATCGAGCCAGAAATCTCGTTATCCAAGGACATAATAATGTGGTCCAATCTGGAGCATGTCATTATACTTATCAGACGCTAATACATATCCATATTGTAGTGTGTTTGTTTTGTTTGATTGTCTTTTTTTCACGTTGAAAGGGATAGGCACCACCAATATATAGGCATGATTTTTACGGGTATAGTTTAAGATAAGAAGTTTGACATTACAAGGCAAAATAATTACCACAGCGCGCGGGTAACAGCTAGTTAAATATAAAGTTAGCAATGTTAAACGATGGTAACATTGCTCTTGAAAATAATCGTGAAATAATAGGTATATTAACGTAAATCAAAAGAAAAAGCTATTTCTAGATAATAGAAAATATATAGAACACTACTAATATTAAAATCAGAAAACCGCGAGTAATCATTTAGTAAAAATAGCTAACAAACAAACATAATTTTTCTTTCAACATGTATGTTTAAATATGTTTGAGCTATTATACGGATCTGTGAATCGGCATCACTATGATCAGATTTTTACACATACAAATTAAAATCGGTTCTTTAAGTTTTCAAAATACCTACGTTCACATGAATTTAAAATACCAACATCTTAGTTTGCGTCTGAACAGAGACCTAAAGAAGTCACGGTTATCAAAAATGTGTTTTTATTTATCAATATTTAAATTTATTTGCTTTACCTGGCTAATTTACACAGTCGGAGAAACCTTAGCATTCTTAATAGTTTAGTGGCAGTGAGCACACTAGAGTTGAAGTTAAGCCATTTATCCCAGGGAGTGAAAGCATCTACAACATCTAGCATTAGGTCTGTAACATAAATCAAAAGAGTATATAAAATTTTATACTAATTGACGTATCTGTATAAGAGGACAATAAGTATTTCCCCAGTTAGGTTACATGTGGTGGCATATTTCAAAAATGCAGTAGTTTAAAGTGATCATTGGAGTACAATGATCACTTTGAACTATTGCATTTTTGAAACATGCCACCACATGCAAGTGAGACTTAAGTTCTAAAGAAGGCGTTAAATTAATTACACCTCGAAGTTTATTTTGTAAAAAATGTATTAACTCACCTCCGGTAGCCATTACAATGATGAAAAAGTCCAATTTATTCCAATGCGATTTGAAATATCCAAAGAAACCATATGCAATCATCTTTAATATCATCTCCAGTACGTATATTATGAAGAAAAATCTAGAAATAAACAAAGACGCAAGAAAACAACAGGCACACTGAATCACCCTAGCTTCATAATTAGGCACCGCACTTACCAATAACTACATACTATATTAATATTAAAATATATGTGCCTATATAATTACGGTAAATATTTTGTCACCTATGAATTGCGAAATTGAACTTTCTCGCTATTTCTTTATTTTTTCCATAACATTTCCTTATAATATTGTAATTATGGATTTCTTGGTGTACAATAAAGAGAATACAACAACAACAAAAACTACATAAACTTTATGTACTTAGAACAAATTACATTCTGTTATCAGGACAATTCCTAATGATATGATCATGATGATAATTATATAAATAAATTATGGCACGGCTTAGCATTAGTTAATTAAAAATTTGGTATTAAGTCTATATACAATAAAAAGGCAATTAAAAAACGCACATATTAGACCACATCGTTTTCTACTCAAATTACCATTTGGACAGTATTATACGATAAATTATGATTTCACTTACAAGTTTAATCCTTTGATGGTATACGTGACGATCGGAGTAACAGGCGGTCGTAACAACACCTCGCAAAGTATCACTGGAGTGTTGCACAATATCATAAAGTAGATGAATCCATCGAACCATACGTTGCTCACAAATCGGTAACATAGATGCCTCCACTTTTTCCGAGGAACTTGCATATTAGCAACTTCGGGCGTCATCATGTTGACTAGTTTACGGCGCAACCAGACAGCGTGTGCCTTGAAATATAAATAAACATGTATGGCAAACTAATATCTTCTACAATATCAATGTTAACTAACAAATGTTTCGATATGAGCGAGACATGAACCCTTGATGAACAAAAGTCTTGCTAACAGGAATTTGCAGTCTCTCAAATAAGCCATAATGATAGTTTGATGTACTAGAACTAGAATGAAGTAAAAAATGTAGACAACACGATCGAAAGAAAAAAAAAATTAACTACCTTCGGCCTCCACAAAGTACCTAGTTGGTCCAGGTTAATGCGTCCATCATTAGTATCTGCAGCTACTTCTACAGCTTGCACCAGCGTCCTTACTCCATCTTTACTAATCTTGCCATGTTCATATTGCCTCCAATACGATATTTTCATTGCTTTTAACACACGTTGGTTAGCTTCCCTATTATAAAACAAAATTCACTTGTAATGCTAAATGATAGTAAAAGAGAGCGAAGCATAAATGCGAAGCAAGAAGAGCAGTATTACTACATCGATTGCTATGGCAGAATGCAGCCTATTTAACAGAATTCATTTGTATGCATGGATTTTATTTGATGAACATATAAATTGTTTTTCTTTTTTTTTTTCTCTGCCAACCCATAGTTGAGGAGCGCGGTGGAGTATGCTCTAAACCCTTTATAACTAGATTGGATTCTAGCCCACCGAACCGAAATCGATGTTGAGTAGGGCGAGTAGATTCGTTGACACAAAGCTCAAGCATGTCGAGGTTTTTAATTTTGACAAGTTTCATCAAAATCGGTTCAGTGGTTTTGGAGCCTATTCATTTCCAAGAGTGACTTTTCGGCGTTTATAAGCGTTCCGCTCGTTCCATTCAATTAAATCATCATGAGCGTATTCATTCGGAATTCATCTCAAATGATCTTTGGTTAACTCACTATTGTATCAATATTTCTCAAGTACCTACTTTTACTAGATTCTTACCTCATCATTTCTGCGAACTCTTTTTTGGTAGGCTCATTGGGTATCTCCCTCTCGCAGTCAGGACACGTGGTGTAACGGTATCCCATGTAAGTATCATCTTCACTATCTTCATCACGGCCTGATATTTGCAACTGGTAGGGATGCTTTATTGTTGTGCCTAACAAAGGTATTTTGCAATTAATATAGATGTCACCACTGGACTTAGATAAGTTGGAGTAGGAGATGGAGAACAATCATAAATGGCCACGACATATTATCTGCAGCGATAATGAACAACGATGCCCACGAAACTGATAGCGAACAGTGTAAAGCTCATATGATAAGTTTGTTACCCCCGTGACCCAACAACAAAATGCATGCAAATTCCCCATGGTGTGAAGCAGGGGAATCGCTAATGCCTTGCTTGCTATCTTTTAAAAGGAGGGCATCGTTACATTGTAGCAACAATTTGTCTTCTTTAGTCTCAATTATACTGACTCTTATCTTTAGTCAGAACCTCATTTGTAACTCGGCACAGTACATCACACGTACAGATGAGTGCAGTTAACTTTGGCTCAAATACGATGATGAGCCACTTACATCTCTATTTGAAAATATTCTAATAAAACTCAATGAAATTTTAGTACCGGTTATATTATATTAAGATTGATTCAAACTACTTTAAATGTATGTATATAAATCGTTTATTTGCTGCGGATGTGGTTAAATTACTACCATTGCTACAAAGATTTCTGTTTCTAACAGGCTGCAAAGAAACTTAAATCATTATATATTTATTTTTACACTTTTCCATCCATCATGTTTAAAAGCATATAAAAAAAAATTATAGAATGCCCAATAATCCCCTACTCAAGGCGTATATAGTTCAGAATTCCAAACATATTTTTAACAAGTAGAGTCCACCGTGTAAGGCTTCACGAGTTCTTGACTGTACAATAAATAAAACTTATAAATAAATAGAATCTCTTGGCGACGCCCTTAGGTCTGTATTCGGTACGCTTGTTTCCCATCTAGTGGATAAAATTTCAAATACCTTCTTGCACCAAGTCCCAGTTAGCATCAGCAAGAAACTTGTCCATTTTAAGCATCGACATGCATCGGTCCCGAGTTTGCATGATGCGTTTGACGCAGTTAGTCATGTTCGCCTTCTTGGCGAGTGATATCTCTGCCAGGCCTAGCATGTTCAGCACTTTGTGCATAGTCGTTGCATTGATCAGTAATGAAATCAGGACCAAGCCTGCTGTTTGTATTATAAATATCTGTGAATTTAAGATGCACGTGGAAGAATTATATAAAAATAACCGAATCTATTATTTTTATTAATATTATGATTGTAAATGGGGTGTAAGTGGTTCATCAACATCTTTGAACCAAAGCCAACTTCACCTGCACGCGGTGCACGCTGCTGACTGACAAACGAAGCTCTGGCGAAAAGAGAGGTAGGGAGCGTAATTGTAAGCTACCCGACTGGGGAATGTACCTCCACCTCACAGAATACCGCAGCCAAATAACAATTCCCTTGAGGGTTGTTGTGTTCCTGCGAGTGAGTGAGGTCACCAGAAAGGAAGGAGATGCTGCGTTGGCAGCGGGCGCGCGAGCGATATGTTGCGAGCGTTAATAAGGCTACGGTAACCGCTTTACATCAGGCGGACCGTATGCTTGTCTGCCACCCGACGTAGTACAAAAAAATATATACATATACATATATAATCTAATGATTATTGTAATGATTCCATAGTAATACTTATGTTATTAAGTTTTACTACACCGTCGCATTGGGCTGACAAGTCTGTAAAGATAATTTTGTATGTAGATGAAATAAATAAATATCAGTTTGGAAGTGTAGAATGCAATGTCTGCGCTTTTGGTAGGGCTCACCGCAATCTTTAGAGCCAAAGTCAACTTCACCCGCACGTGTTGCACTCTGTCTATATCCTGCTGTTAAGTAGACAAGGTTCTGGCGAAAGAGAGGTAGGGCGTGTGGAGTAGTCTGGGCAAGTTCCCAGTTTGACTCGACATGTCCTCCTGACTCCTTTCCACTACTCCATTTCTCAACACGGACGGAAACGTATTTTAAGTACCTACCTATATGAAAAAAAAATTGTGAAAAAAAAACCAAAGGGAGTTTAATTCTTACTTCTCCAGCATCGGCGACAGAAGGCGTTTGCAGCACCATCAAAGCAAGACAGAGAGAGAGTGGGCCTCTCAATCCTCCCCATACACACGCCATGCAATGCTCCCAGGACATCCCATATCCTACGCGTCGGAGAATAGGCATCATTGCAGCGTATACCAGTAACCTTTTTGGAAATAAAATTGTTAATTTAGATCTACATAAGGACGCTTCCTACGTTATAACGCTATATTAATACGGCCCTATATGATATGCTACTTAGCATCGGCGCCATCACACACATTTACACAGCGCCATCTAGTGCCAAATTAAGCGCAAAGCTTGTGTTATAGGTACTAGACAACTGATAAATGTACTTACATACATTTTTATATACATTTACATACATATATACATACATTTTTTTTTTGTAAATACATACTTATATTACCTACATAGAAAACACCCAGACCAAAACAAACAAACATGTTCATGAACACAAATGTTTGTCTTGTGCGGGTATAGAACCCGCGACCTCGGAGTCAAATTGGTCATTCCTAACCATTCGACCACCGAGCTCGTCAATTTACGAGTAGGTATAAGCCGGGCGCTAGGAACACGACAACTGATATGAAGCCGGGCGGTCAAAAGGTTAAGCTTTACCATCTGTGGGACATGGCTCTAAGTTTTAAACAAAAAAAAACTGAATGCATCGAGTTGCCAAAACGCGATGCAGTAAAACGCGTGTTTCCGATACTGCGACCAAAAGCAGCCAGTCTCCAACATGCGGTGCAGCATCGATACAGATGCTAAGACTTACTGAACCTCGGACGTAACACTCACTGGACATCGAATATCAGATCATACGCATGGGCATCAACCCATAACCATCCCACTGCTGGAATTCGGGTCTTCCCTCAATGGAAGAGGTTTAGAAAATACTCCACGACGTTTGACGCTGGTCAACTGCGGGTGGCGAATGTCAAACCGATAACGCCTGGCGTACACGAGTAGAATAAAATCGGGCGAGTAGGAGTCATGGAGGAGTATACATTGCGGAGGTGCCAGCACGTTTTGAATAGTAACCAGTAGTCAAGGTACTCTACCGTTTTAGCTCTTAGTCAAGAGACTTAAAATGCTATATATTATTCCCGTCACAGAGCATGTGATTAACATTTTATTGCAGAGCCCGACACATAGCCAAACCTTATAGTAGACCTCAGCCAAATAATAGTAAGTAAAGGGCGTGAAGAGATTTTTACAGAGTCGTCAACTGGCATGTGATGCCTCTGGTGTTACAGGCGTCCATAGGCTACGGTAACTGTTTCTCATTAGGCGGACCGTATGCTTATTTTTCACCTTAGTGGTATAAAAAGGTAGGCAGTTAAAACTTTTTTCTGTTCCTGCAAGTCTGATTGGGAGACTCGCAATCCCGTGATATAACCGGAAGGTTGGCACACGGGGCGCACTAGCTGTTAGGTATAGGGTACGTGTTCTTGCAAATAAGATTACCAGATCCTAGGGAGGTCCTATGTAGACAGCAACAATCCCCCGAAACGTAAGAAGCTTTTTGCTCCAACACAACTAACTTTCAACCATAATGTGTTTACCCAAGTTAAATAAAACGTATATATAAAAGTATTTACCTGGCCACGTATACAGTCATGTAGGTGACAAAAATGAGGGAAACTTGCCGCACGCTGATCACATAACTCATTTTCTCGAAGATCACCACACCGACCATCGTAAACACTAAAGTATTCGCCTCGTGCGCCAGAATATTCCAAAAGTTCGACACAATCTGCTCCACCTCACCAGCCATAGTAGACTTTTGATTACTTATTAGAACACCAGCTATTACAATCCCTAGCAGACCAGATACATATAAAAACTTCTCCCCGATATAATACGTTAAATATGCAGTAGCTAATGTGATAGTGACTGCGCAAAATAGATCGGAATAAGTCAGTGACAGTAACGTTCCAGATATCTTTCCCATCACTACACCTAGTATCATCCCTCCGCCAGCAAACCTTAGTAATAACAACGCTATTTGCGAAGCTTCACTCAATGCCATTGCTAAGTATCCGAACACTGCAGTAAACTCTATCATAACTGTCACGTCTCCAATTAATCCTTCCCCTAACAGAAGTACGCTGATAAACTTTCCTCTGCTCATTTCTCGCAATTGCTTTACTACTTCTGTTGGATATATAGGAGAGCATACTACTCCAAACAGTATGGCTGTCGCGAGGTTCCATGAAGATTCAATGAGATAGTACGCCATACACCCGACTATTAATGCTGTTAACAAAGCTCCTGGGACTGCAACTAGAAGTATTTGCGGGAAACATCTCCAGAAGGAGTGAGCATCGACGTTGTAGGACGTACTAAAGACTAGTATAGGCAGAAATGATATTAGTAACACATCCACGTCCAAGTAGCATACGGTTACAAAAGGCCTGAATGATTCGTATGTGTTTGCACAAAATCCTGCCACGCCGCCTATAGCAAACATCACTACTCTGTAGGGTATGCACATGCTCGTCCATAGCATTAGTGCTCGGACCGCTGCCCCTATCAGTAACGTAGTAAATATAAATAGGAATCCTAGGGAAGTCGGGTAGGAGAGGGTGGGACGACTAGGGTCGTAGAAAGTCACTTTTAAATCTTCTTCGTCGTTAGTAACATTGTCTTGATTTTTGCAGTAAGTAGTAGTTAGAAGTGTAAATAATAATAATATTATTGTCGACTTGTCCGACATTTTTAATTTGATTTCCATGACCATATTGATTAAATCATAAACTAATAAAAAGTTGTATGAATATTTTTATTATGAATTTAAATAAAACATTGCATCATTATTAAATAATATCATTTTATTAATAAATTTAAATTAAAGTCCAAAACTAAAATGAAAAAAAAATTAAAATTATGTTCTTATATATAATTATAAATACAGAAGTAGAGCACAGCGTAATTGCAAACTGCTCGGCTGAGGAAGTACCTCCTAGATACCTCACAGAATCCCGCAGCCAAATATCAATTCCGTTTGTTGTGTTCATGATAGCGAGTCAGGTTCACCAGAAAGCACGTAGTAGCTGCGTTGACATTTCATATTACGAGCTATTATAATATGGCTACGGGAACTGCTTCCATCAGGCGGGCCGTATGCTTGTCCGCCACCCGACAAAGCATAAAAAAAAACTAACTGCTCAACACACTAAAAATTCATTTATTGTCCAACAATATACTAACATTTCATTAAATTCCATGTGTTTTTATTATACTGTCAAGTGTAGTCAAGCTCAAGACAACTAGAAATGTTGAAACACAACTTCATTCAAGCTGTTATATTTTGAGATCTCTAATCATATGTTTTATTAAAAAACATTTCATATGTTTTCGTTCATACAACTGAGATAGAACAACAGTCTTATAATAAGAACTACCGGGGCCGAACGCGTAGCAATAGAGTCGTAAATTTTATTATAAACTACCGATTGCTCACTTCAGATGGCGCCACTGCCTGCCTCTTTTATTTTGAAATATTCTTTTATTTTAAAATTTTATGGTCCTGGATACTAGGTTTTCAAGAATGTATGTCTATGTATTTTCTTAGACCAAATAAAAATTAGAGAATCGTGCCTTTCATGATTTCCATGTTTTATCACGACGTTATTTGAGAAGAAGGAAGCGAAAAGAAATCGAAGTCTTTTGGATCAAGCATTCTTATAAAGGAAGTTCGTAATTATTATTTATTAATGACACAGTCAACTACCCAATTCTAAAGGAAACAATAATCTGACGCCATTTTTCTTATTTGGACTCTTGTACGGGGAGAATTTTTGAGGAGTCTTCCTAGGAGATCTTCTAGGACTCAACGTTGTAGCTTTCTCATTTTGTTTCAAACTGTGTAGTTCTTTGTAAGCCGCTTCTAGCATCCGCTTCTTCCAATCCTCGTATGGTTCCACCTGTGTGTCTATTGCCTCGTCTTTTTTCATGTTGTCTGTTTCCATAGGTTCTTGATTTTCGTCTGAAATAGAAGATTACGATATTTACAGTTTTTCAGTTATTTCGTTAGTTTTTTTACTTTATTTTATACATAAATATATAAACAAAAAAAAGAAGAACTCGTCAATATATGTATGCGTTTATGCGCCTCCAATCTATTTTGTAATATTCTTGTCTCCTCTACGTTAATGTTGGTGGAAAGAGATTGCTTAGCGATAAGACCGCCTTTTGTACGTCTGTCAAATGTATCTTTGATGTAATTTCGTTTGGTGCAATAAAAAGTATTATATTGTAAAGTTAAGAGCACGTCAACCTTGACACTCCGATCTTTGAACCGTGCTTAAGTCGTACGTAATAGAGTTACAATCGTATTGTGACTGTCAAACATGATCTGCTCTTACCTGGATGTAAATACCTAGAAGGTGACACTCTGACACCTTGTTTTAAACAAGTTGCATCTCAGACTACGGTATCTGCTTTACAATAGACGGGTCGTAGCAAGCAGGTATATTTTTTTGCCATCTGAAAGGTATACGGTACGGGGGCCCACCACACATTCCCACCACTGCGTCTCCTGTGTAGCCAGGGTTAACAGCGGCGACCGCCAAAAAAAGGCAATGAATAGTGAAGTTCATTGCAGTCCCGTGGGTAAAACTACGGCTGCCTTGGAACTCACAACGAATTTAATCAGAAGAAATTAGTAGAAGTAAGAAGCTTTTGGAATTTGACTTTCCCTCTTGGCAATGTGAGAGACAGCAATATGGCAAATAAGGCATTAAAAGCCTAAAGAGATGGCTAGTCAAGTGAAGCTCAACTGCCGTGCACCACGGATTTTAAGTATCTGACACTATTGGGGACCTAAAACATTGAGTTGTTATCTAAACAACTTTTAGGTCCCCAATAGTATCAGAAACTTAAAATCCGTCATTCCAATTTAGATGTATTTATTTAAATTTATCTATTTTAAGTTTACTTTAAAAATAACTGTAATGCATTGATTAAGTGATGATACCAACCGTTCACTATAGTGTTTTTCGGCGGGCGACCTTTCTTTTTCTTGGCGGCGGCAAAGTGCTCGTCCACAAACTTGGTCCATTCGGCGTCCATCTTACCCCACTGTGCAGGCCTCAATCTCGACTTCTCTATCAATTTTGTTTTTGGTACTTTTATTTTGTTTATTCTGAAAATACATGGAATTTAATTAAAACAATTATGGCAGTGATGGCTGATGGAGAAAAGAAGTCCTAGAGTGGGGACCACGTACGGGGCAACCAACCTTCTCTAAATGGACAGATGACGAAATGCGGATGTAATTAGGATAGTCGCGCGCGTGCCTAAAGTCTTTTGCAATACCTGACAAAGGCGACTAAGTTATAAGTGCTTAAACAAGTCTAAAACCCTCTGTATACTTAGTTAGGCAATAAAGAGTTTTGCCTTTGACATCAAAATCAGAATCACTTAGTTGTGGAACAGTTTGTTACAGATCTTAACGACGACGAGTTCGGTAGTCGAATGGTTAGCAATGGTCACTTTGACTGCGAGGTCGCCGGTTCGATCCCCGCACAAGGCAAACATTTGTGTGCATGAACATGTCTGTTTGTCTTGGTCTGGGTGTTTTCTATGTATATATTAATAAAAAAAAGTGTATTTAAGTATTATACCAGTTATCTAATACCCATAGTACAAGCTTTTCGCTTAATTTCGGGCTAGATGGCGCTGTGTGAATTGTCCAGGAATATTTCTTATTATTATTAAAATTTTCTTTTTTACATGAGAGCGGGGCAAGCGAGCATGTGGGTCACCTCATGGATAGTAATCACCACCACTCATAGAAATCGGCAACACCATGGATTCACCAATCTGTTGCCAGCCTTTTAAGGTAATTCTCTCTGATTTTGAAGGCTCCCATGTCGCATTTATTTGGGAATACTGCTGAGGGAAGATGATTCTACAATTTCACAGTTCGTGGTAGAAAATGTCTTGAAAAAGCGTATTGTGGTAGATCACCAATTATTAAGATGATATGGATTTTCTTGTGTAGGTAAATTGTGTTTAGCCTCTTATCAGGCAAAATTTATAACCATGTCAAAATCAAATAGGGTAAAAATTATTAAAAATGAGGTTAACATTAAATTACAATTTGTAGATCTCATAAACTAATAATTTCAACGAAACAGCTTGAAGCGGCTGGACGCGGAAAGCGTAAGATCGCATATGAAGGAAGGCATTGGGGAAGCAACAGTGGATACAGGCTGATGTAATTTAGATCTGAATGAAATTTGGCACGGGGATAAATAATATTCTAGAATAGCAGATTGGCTACATTTATCCCGGAAAATGTATGGTTCCCATGAGAAAGATTTATTTTAGTTTTTAATAGAACAAGCAGTTGAAACAACCTCATTTTTTGAATAGTGGTAGTTGAGATAAGAGCCCAGAAAATTACTTAAGATAGATGGATATAACATTTATTGGGTCGCTGTTACACACAACACGTGGGCATCGTCTAGTAGCACAATATATTATTGAAACAATGATATTCGTTTTTTTTTCAAAGAGACTACAATATGTCCTTAAAAAAATCCAAACATACAGCCGAAAATTCAAATTATCACAGCCTCCAGGGCCGTAAAGGCATTTATAAAAAAATGTCCTGGTACTGTGTCACACTATTAGGTGAGAAATTATTAAATAATAATCTTAACACATACCTGCATGCTTGATAAACCGCCATGCACACATACTGGGGCAGACTAAGGTCTACCTGCTGAAAAATAATAAATAAGAGATAAAATTTCAAATAAACATTTCACATGGGGTGCTTACACCCCATTTTACATTGAAGATAAACAGAAATAGAAGGTGACAACTTCACCTTCTATTTCTTTGGTTCAAAGATGTTGATGAACCACTTATGGTTCATCAACATCTTTGAACCAAAGCCAACCTCACCTGCACGCGGTGCACGCTGCAGGCTGACATTAATTAGTAGCGTAATTGTAAACTACCCGACTGGGGAACGTACCTCCACCTCACAGAATACCGCAGCCAAATAACAATTCCCTTGAGGGTTGTTGTGTTCGTGCGAGTGAGTGAGGTCACCAGAAAGGAAGGAGATGCTGCGTTGGCAGCGGGGGTGGCGGCGCGCGAGCGATATTTAATGTTGCGAGCGTTAATACGGCTACGGTAGCCGCTTCACATCAGGCGGACCGTATGCTTGTATGCCACCCGATGTAGGATAAAAAAATAAAAAAAAATACATGCCATTTGCAACAAGAATCACATAACTCGTAATACGCATGTCATAAGATATTTTATGTTACACAAGTCTATGATACAAGGCTATGATAACCACTTCACATCGGGTAGACCGTTTGCTTATTTTACGCCCAACATGGCTGATATAGGCTTATCATTCAGCAGGACCTAATTTATTGTCTAAATTACACAATAAATATGAAACACTAATATTTGTTTCCTCGAAGATACTATAAAAAGTATCTAAAAAAAATTACTTTCACTTCCGAGTAAGCCTCCTTATATATTGTTATTTGGGATATAAAGGCTGACCACAATCTTTGAGAGCCAAAGTCAACCTTAGGGGTGTATGTACCTCACCACCATCTTAGAGCCACAGCTAACCTCACCTGCAGGTGGGGCAGCATGCTGATAGACTAACAAAGTTCTAGCTAAAGAGAGCTAGGACAGAGCGTATTTATAAGCTACCTTTACCTCTATATAGTTCGTTCACCGCACAAAAACTACAGCCTAATAACAATTCCCTTGGTGTCGTTGTCCTACGAGCGAGTGAGGTCACCAGGAAGAATGAAATTACTGCGTTAGCAGCGGGTGTGGCGACGCGCGAGCGATATTTCTTATTGCTAGCGTTTATGTAGCCACGGTATCTGCTTCACATCAGGTGACGTCTCACCATTAATATAAAAAAAATATTACAGTATTTTACAAAATCAACAAGCATGACGAGCTCAGTGGTCGAGTGGTTAGCAATGACTACTTTGACTCCGAGGTCGCGGGTTCGATTCCCGCACAAGACAAACATTTGTGTGCATGAACATGTCTGTTTGTCTTGGTCTGGGTATTTTCTATGTATTATAAGTATGTATTTAAAAAAAAATGTATTTAGGTACATTTATCAGTTGTCTAGTACCCATAACACAAGCTTTGTGCTTAATTTGGGACTAGATGGCGCTGTGTAAAATTGTCCAGAAATATTTATTTATTTATTTATATTCTTACCATCTTAGCCTGTTTTTGATATTCTTCAAGAATCCTGTCAGCCAGGTCCTGTACTCCAGTGCATTGCAGCGTCATACACAGCAGTGGTGTGGTCAATTTTTCACTGTTCAGCATCAAAAGATTCTCTATAACTTTACGACTATTAGCATACATTGCTGCTTTAAGTCCTGAGTATTTAATAGCCATTTTCTAAAAAAAAAAAGTAATAGGAACTTTGTTAGTATAATGATTTTGTTTTGTATACATAAATAAAATAAAAATAGTTTTGTATACAATATTTTTAATTTAATATAATAGATAAAGAAGTACTAGACAATAGTGTTACAACAGATTATTAGCATAATAGTGACGAAATACAATTCATAAATTATAAGAAAAATGATATAAAAATAAATAATCAAAAGGTATCAAACACCATGGCTCTAGATTGTAATTATTATAAATAAAAAAATACATGAGTATAACTTGACAGCCTGTGCTCCTATAGGATGAAAGGAGTGCCTTTTTTGTGAGAGTGTCATTTCCTGGTTGGCAGAATGCAAAATATGCAGGAGTAAATGGATTGCTTCTAAAATAATGACGGTGATTAGAGTCAATTCCTCATATAAGATAGGACGCAAGCATGTGAAAAGGGACGCAATCATCATGCCAACAGGCCAGCAACATGAAAATATCTTCAAAGCCTGGAAATGAGTGAGCCCTCCCTTTCTTCCCCAATAGTTAATACTGTTGATTACATATAGATAATACTGTTGTTAATGCTAGTAGATAAAAAAATATGAATATCTCTATATATATAAAATTCTCATGTCACAATGTTAGTTACCATACTCCTCCGAAACGGCTTGACCGATTTTTATGAAATTTTAAAAGTATATCCAGTAAATCTGAGAATAGGTTGTTATCAATTTTTTATGGCAAAACAATGTTTGCCTGGTCAGCTAGTAATTTATAAAAAGTGTTAAGACGTGTCTAAGTGCCCACAAGCATCCAATGGCTGAATAAATATTTTTCATTTTATTTCCCTTTCAGGGACGCTGCCATCAGCCTATATCCATCTCACTAAAGAGATGGTTTCCCCTTACTCACAGGGGTTTGAAATGTACTCCAACATACTAGTCAACAGCAGATTAGCAAAGACCAGTGTTTTCAATCCACCCAAAAGCCATTTGACTTATTAACAGTCAATCATCTAATGACATATAAGAGCTTGAGATAAATAAACCTAGCCATAGGCAAACTTGCACAACGTCAATTCAAGTCAAGTGTATTGTATTGTCTTCTTTATAGCAATTCTGATGTTTTCGTTAATGACAACCCGAAAGCTAGCCACTGACTGACAATTGAGCTCCTCCACTTCATAGCCTCCCTCAAATACTTTACCGTGTCAAAATCAGCTCCAAGCATACTAGCAGCCAGATCCAAGCATATTGTTATTTTACTAGTATCAGTCATGTTGCTTCCAGCAATTGTCTTGGTTTGTAGCAGACGCTCGAATTCAGCAGATTTACTGTAATGTAATATTAGAATTTTATAATTATGACCGAGATATTGTTTTACTGACTTCAGACGTAATGAATACTTTCGAAAGAGGTTAGAATCAATCCCGCAATTTCAAAAATTTAAGTCCCTTTAATAGGAATTTAATAAAATTAAATACACTACTCATAAACATTAAGTTTATAGCCTATCTAGTTTATAAGAGAGTATGTAAAAGTTTCATAATCAACTTTTTATTCAAACTTACTTTAATACTTTTTCTTCATCACCAAAACCCAACTTAGACGCAATTAAGCGTAGAGTTCTATTATGTCCCGACATGGTGTGACTATCTGTGTGTCGCTTTTTGTAAAAAAGTGTTTATAAATAAGCAATTAAATTTTTAAATAAAACATTTAGATTTATTTTACCAATTTTACAAAATAAATTACGCGCGTTTTCTGACATTTATAAATAGTAGAATATTACACCTGACAGCTGACTGATCTGAATGACTTGAACTGCACAAATGCTTTCTTTCGTTCTTTGTTTTATTTTGGCAAGTACTCATCAGTCGAAGATTATTTTTGGCTTTGTTAAATTAATTTGCATAATAATTTTCATCGTCCCAGCTTCAGACGAAAAATATCGTCAGGAATTCACTAGTTCTCAAAATAACTTATCAGCAAGACCGATAGTGCAATTTTTCTGCCGCTTTTTGCACGACTTTGTGAAACAACTCGACAGCAGCAATTTAAACATTTTTAATCAATTAATTTTACGAGTATACACTCAGCACTACATTGTAATGATCATTTACACCACAAAACGCTATCTCTACTACGAATCAATATTAGCCACTCGCGTGTCCAGGTTCGCAACCCAAGGAGGCCTCGCATGTCCGCCGAACGGTTATGCCCAAAATAGTCCGTATTTTGGGCATAACCGTTCGGCGGACATGCGAGGCCTCCTTGGGTTGCGAACCTGGACACGCGAGTGGCTAATATTGATTCGTAGTAGAGATAGCGTTTTGTGGTGTAAATGATCATTACAATGTAGTGCTGAGTGTATACTCGTAAAATTAATTGATTAAAAATGTTTAAATTGCTGCTGTCGAGTTGTTTCACAAAGTCGTGCAAAAAGCAGCAGAAAAATTGCACTATCGGTCTTGCTGTTACGATTGCTGTTGCTGTTGCGATCATTTACACCACAAAACGCTATCTCTACTACGAATCAATATTAACATACATTAAATTATGAAAATTTATATAGAAGCAAAACCGATCACACACAATATAAGATTTTTTAAGCTGAATCTCCTGCAAGTGTGGAACATTTTTCAGTTAGCCACGTCCATTTGTAAAAAATGTTGAGATCTGTGGTCCAATTCCCGTTATGTTCGACGGTACTGGACGGAACGAGACGGGACAGGACGGGACAAATCGGGATGGGATGGAATGGGATGCAATTAAATTATTTATATTAGAGATTAGCAAGTTGAAGTGGCAGTGGGCAGGGCACATAGCACGGAGGACGGATGACCGATGGGGTCAAAAGGTTCTCGAGTGGAGACCACGTACCGGCAAGCGCAGCGTAGGACGTCCACCCACGAGGTGAACAGACGACCTCATTAAGAACGTAGGATCGCGCTGGATGCAAGCCGCTTTCAACCGGTCTTATTGGAGATCTAGAGGGGAGGCCTATGTCCAGCAGTGGACTTTCAATGGCTGAGATGATGATGATGATGATGATATTATATGACATAAAATGAAATTATCGGCCTAATGGCTGCCGGCTCATAGACACGTCATAGCGTTTTTCGGTATTAATCATTGGCGAAGAAGAAATGCATAAAGAAATTTGTTAATGTAGATATTTTATTTAAAAAATCAGATAATTTAATTTACATGAGGACCGTTCTGTATAAGTCATAATTGTACGTTGTACATTCATCGTTATGTTATCTCAGCGAATAAGTCGCTGAAGCATCTTCAATACGTTCAAACGACGACAACACGATTGGATTTCTTCATGTTTACCATTTCTCCGTAAACTGTGTGTGCGATATTTGTGCAAAATGTTTAAAACAAAGACTTGCAAGAGATCCAGCTATATTCAAATTATAAAAAAAAAATACTTGACAAGGGCAAAAGTAATCCCGACTGTTATGAAAGAGTGGTTGCCACAACGAAACAAATAAGAAAAAGTATGTAAGGTCTCATTCCAAGACGCTGTCAAATGTCATGAGATTGTCTTGCTTTCTCTTTGACATTGTTGGATTTCCTTCATTCAATTCAAGCTCATAGACAACTTTTTTTTTTTATAGAAACTAAGCTCAAATAAAAATAATTTTGTGATTATTTTGTCTGAAATATTATGTTCATATATTCACATACTATTCTGAAAGAAAAAGTAAAAACTATACGGTTACATTTTTTTATTCTAAAAACAAATTGGGTAATCAAGTACAATTAAAAAATATTGGAATATGTCATGCGATTGCGATTTAGCCAAGTGAAATATTTTCCCTCACTTTTATTCATGAATTCATGATTGTTTCAATACAATGTACTTCTAGATGCGTGCATTTTATTTTTACAAAAATCGGTACAGTCATGAATAAATAAAAATTATTTTTAATTTTACTCGATTGTTTCAACATAATACAAATTATCTCGATTTACATTTGACCACGCCCCTTTTATCTCGATTCAAGCAGACTTCCAACGATAAAACACCTTTTCGTATCACTGAAGGCGACATGTTGATTTTTTCTAGGTTCTGTAAAGCCGATACGAGATCGCTGTCATTTCTACAAAATGTCTTTGTAGTTATCAGGGTGTAGGTCATATAATTGTAGTCTTATTAACTAATCCGTGCTAATTTTCGTATGTTAATCGTATTCTAAATAAAAAGAAGAGGATCCGCTCCACCCGAAGCAGGGGTGTGTATGTGATAGTGCTACACTGTTATAGATTTGTATCAAAATAATCCGAAGCTATTTATAAATATTATTTTCTCAGCTTTTACTTATGTTCAAACGTTAATAGTAACGTCTGGTCTATAATTAACTCGTGAAAGTTTATAAATATTACAGTATTCTATGGTGGTGTCGTGAGTCGAGTCGGGTCGTTAGAGGAAAGGTTGCCATTTTTTGTGTGTATTGATAGTACGGGGCGTTATTGGGTAGTTATCGGGGCTGGTGCGACCAGGGGACAGTGCAGGGGCTCGCGTCGTCGGGTATCCCGCGAGTGTCAGTCGGTGCAACTTACGTTGTGATGGTTTCAGGTTCTATTAGAGATGCAACTAGTGTCAGTGTCGAGGTAATACAAGTGCGTGTGGCGTGAGTAGTGAGGACTGTGAGGATGCGGGCGCAGTGAGGTGGCAGGCGTCACCACGGCTTCGTCAGTGGCAGGAGGCGCGCGGGGAGCCGAGTCTCCTTCGCAGGCCAACCAAGACACGGTGGACAACGCCACACCCACTTGCTGGTGAGTACCATAGCTTTACAAGCATATCTGTATACCTAACATTCAAATAATTTACTTGTGACAATCATGAACAGTGTCAAACCTAAAACCCTAGTGGCCAGTTATATCAGAATTATTAACCTTCAAATTCTTGATCAAATTGCTTGTGTAATGCACATCGTGTGAATACATATTAGAATTAAAAGTATGATGATAGGTTATGTCCAGTCAAACAACTTATTTGTCTGGTACACTACACCACAATCAAATATTTAGCAGACTGTTCAGTTATCCACAAGCAAGTGTTACAGATGACTAAATAAACAATTTAAAACATATATAAATCCTAATACTTGGAATTCTACAATGTATCTACTACAATGTATCCTTAGCTATGCATTCTATAAAATGAAATGTAAACAGTTCTATATCAATTAATTTGTTCTGTTGAGTTGTATTTACTTATATGATCCTGATTGTGATGTAAATTGTGATATAGTGTCACAATATATTACAATGTAATCTGTATGGATAAGAGGCAATAATTACTGACTGATGTATCAGTACGCTTCTCAAACCCGCTTCTCAACTCCAGGTAGGGCCCCTGATGCAGTCAATGGACTGGATCAGGAGCCCTACCGCCGAAGCTGAAGCTGATTACCATCGGATTTTTTTCATTTCAAAAAAGGTCTTAGGTTAAACAATCTATGCAGTAGTTTCATTTTCGCATTCAAAATTTCCGATGGTTCAGCGGCTTCAGCTTCGGCGGCAGGGCCCCTGGTTCAAATTTGGCATACAAGTAGCTGTTATGATATAGACATCAGTTAAGCAAGGATTTTTGAAAATTCCCATGGAATACCAAGATACACACTCATGAAATCTCAAGCTTAAACTAATAATCAGCATTTTGCATTCGTTTTTTAATAAGTTAACATAGGATGATAATTGATAAATAGTACTATCATGATGAGAGAGATGACAATAATGCGAATGAAAGTGTTTGTCAGTCTGTCATGCCCAACCACTGAATTAAGGTATTGTCAAATATTGTACCTTTTATATAGATAGGCAACTTTCTCCAGGGAAGCAAAACCTACTAAGAATTATAATTAATATGAAAAACAACGTTGCTCCTGTGACTTTGTATGCGCGTTTTCCAGTATCCTGGGTATGTGAATTTTCAAAAAAAAATTCTTATCAGATGCCTATGTCACAGTAGTTACATGTATGCCAAATTTCCGTCTGAATCAAATTGTGGTTTGAGCTATTTGTGATTGATTGATCAACCAGTTAGGGTGGCCTTTTATTAGTGGCAGTTATAGATGTGTTACTTATTGTATGATGTATCCAAGACAAAAATTACAAGTAGTATTATCTCCAATTTAGTCCAAGTATTCTTTATTGCAAGTCAGTTAGAATATTCTCTCAATTCTATTTTCTTCCAAATATTCTTCCAAAATAACCATGTTACTAAATGATAATATAAAAAAACTACAGTACATTTATGGCAACATTATTAAGAATTTAAAGTTTCACTTCAGTAAACTTCATTGATACAGGGTTTACATGGCTCACTACCATCCTTAGCACAGTATAAGTAATAGTGGTACAGTATGGCCACTCCCTACCACTCTCTCGTATCGACCATACCTCCCCTCCGAGACGAATCTGAAACAGTTTGTATGGCACCTCACACAGATATGTACAATATCACTCTGTAGAGACATCATTGTTTATGTAATAGTGAACAATGTGACATATGTATGAAGTGATTGTGGTGTGTCTTTGGTGTCAAAAACCACGCTCATTAGCACATTGTCCACCCTGCCAACTGATAAATGAGCTACTAACTATTGTCGAACTCCACTAATATAAATACATAGCTCCTCCTGATAGATCACGGAAACCGAATAATACCCTAGGATTTTTTTGTGTTACTGCAAATAAGTGAAGTTACCAGGTGAGGTTTACATGAGCAATATTCCTTGCATTGTAAGGTATGGTAACTGTTCTGTATCAGGTATGTCATATGCTCGCTTGTAACCCAGTATATACATATTATTATATATGGAATGGTTTGAAGTGAAATCTTCAGAAATTTATTATTATAACCAAAGATAACAAAAGAGAACTTATTCAGTTGTTTAAGAATTTTTTGACATTGAACACATAAGTAAGTTTCACTTTGTTGATTGTGAAACTTCTCAGTACATGAAACATAAGTTAATCTTATATATTACTACATTTTTCATCTTTTTCATTCATAATATGAAATACCCATTAGTTTATAACATAAAAGTGGTTGCTACACGCAGAGATGTTGCATCTCTTTGTGTTCTATATAAATTACTAGCGACCCGCCCCGGCTTCGCACGGGTGCAATGCTGATACTAAATGTACTACAGAAGGTCTTTGCGCTTTGTCCTATCCAGTCCTTCCCCAGTTATAGGCACACGCCGCCGGCTCCGCGGCCGGTACCGCCACAGCCGTTATGTCCCTGCATTTTAAATGTGTAATATCTTCTAAACTATTCATTTAAATTACATGCTGTGAAGGGCCATATTGATCTATATTAAATGCGCAATGTATTTAAGGTACTTAATTGGATAAGGATTAATTCTGTATTGCTTAAAATCGCTTCGTAAATAAGGCATTATTTCTTGTAAAAAGCAAAGGATAAAATAACGGTTATTGTGTGTTACCACTAAGAGATAGACATATACCATCGCGAACTTTTTTGTAGACCATTTTAAGGTGAACAATACTGTACTACATTATTTTGATCTATCTCGTTGGGTTCAGCCAGCGTTTGCAATGAAAGAGCAAAAAAATGTGTTTATTTACGACATCACATTAGAAACCTCTAAATTATCAGTGTTTTTCTACTATGTTATGCATATATTATACATATAAACTTTCCAGTTGAATCACTCTATCTATTAAAAAAAACCGCATCATAATCCGTTGCGTAGTTTCAAAGATTTAAGCATACATGGGGACATAGGGACAGAGAAAGCGACTTTGTTTTATACTATGTAGTGATACCACGGGGAGTGCTCAGATGAGCTATTTGATTTGATACCTGCCGCTGAGTTCCACTATCGTACAACTCGCCATAAATTTAAATTCCATCCTCATCATCTCGATATTTGGCGATCTACTACAGTACGCTTTTTAAGACATTTTCTACCACAAACTGTGAAGTTGTGGAATCAACTTCCTCCAGCGGTATTCCCAAATAAATACGACATGGCATCTTGAAGGCCCAAGAACAGAGTCAATATTTCCCTTAAATGGCTGGCAACGGATCGGTAACCCTTTGGTGTTGCTGATTTCTATGGGCGGTGGTGATTGCTTTCCATCAGGCGACCTACATGCTCGCTAGCCCCCTTTCATATAATAAAAAAAAAAAACTATTGAACTACATATTTGCTTTTTCATTACAAAATCAATTTAGTTTTTCCAGTTTTAATAATGAATTTTACATATTGTATCCTCAAAATGGTTTATCCGACATTTGTTTAGACAGTTCGACATTTATGGAATTTTTGGAAGTTGAATATTGATATTTATTCCACATTTTCAATAGACAACAACACATTTGCACGTATACAGACGCGGTCTGTGTGTGTTGCCGTTTTTTGTATGGAGTGGACAGAGTGTCTGTAGGCAAGTTTAATTACACGAAGAAATCGTACAACGCCTTGCGGATTTACAATAACGCCTTCAGAACACTGTTTTATGTTTAGGGGTGTAAGTGGTTCATCAACATCTTTGAACCTAAGCCAACTTCACCTGCACGCGGTACACCCTGCTGACTGACAAACGAAGCTCTGGCGGAAGGAGAGGTAGTTAGCGTAATTGTAAGCTACCCGACTGGGGAATGTACCTCCACCTCACAGAATTTATTATTACTTATGAATAAACATTCTATTCAGTTATTGAATCGCAATAAGAGTTGGTGGTAAGGGGGCAGCTTCACTACTGCGCCGCATACGATGCCGCAGTAACAGTGTTCTGAGAGCGATAGCCGATAATGGGGACTGTCCGTTTGTTGGCCATTTAATTAATATTAATTTGTCGCTAGTAGAAAATAAGTACTAACACAACTAGATATAAGTTTAGGGGTGTAAGTGGTTCATCAACAACTTTGAACCAAAGCCAACTTCACCTGCACGTGGTGCACCCTGCTGACTGACAAACGAAGCTCTGGCGAAAATAGAGGTAGGAGCGTAATTGTAAGCTACCCGCCCGAGTGGGGAATGTACCTCCACCTCACAGAATACCGCAGCCAAATAATAATTCCATTGTTGTGTTCCTGTGAGTGAGTGAGGTCACCAGAAAGGAAGGAGATGCTGCGTTGGCTGCAGGGGTGGCGGCGCGCGAGCGATATTTTATGTTGCGAGCGTTAATATGGCTACGGGAACCGCTTCACATCAGGCGGGCCGTGTGCTTGTCTGCCACCCGACGTAGTATAAAAGTCGTAGGATTGTGTTATGTTAATTGTAGCTCTAAATAGTTGACATTTAAACATATCTGCCAAAATATAATCACTGTCATAAACCTAATTTGTGACATTTGAATCTATAAAACAATCTTCCCACCCCTGTTTGTACAATGTATGTGGGTGAATTGAAAGTCAAGCAAGGGTGGAAATATCGTATTAATATCACAGTAAGAATAATTGTACTATGTATGGCCCCTCCCTGCCGCTCTCTCATGTCGACGTCACCTTCTCTCTGAGACGAATCTGGAACAGTTTGTATCCTGAAAAACTTTCTGTATTCTCGCATATCATACGTTTCGGCTCAAATGACGGCGAATCTGTTGAACCATGGCTTTTGGAGGGTTTGCGGATACCTATTAAAAAGAGGCCGTGTGGTTTCCGGCAGACTAGAATAGAATCACTCCTTCTCTTCCCGTGGATGACGTACAAGGCGACTAAGGGAAATACATTATAAAACATCGATCAGGCCTCCCCAACCCGTCTGGCCAGTGTGGGGAGTGTAGGCCAAATCCTCCTTCTGTCTGGGACGGATTAGAGAAGGTCGTGCTCCTGTAATGGAGACTAAAATGACCTGACGATGATGGCCACTCGCTGCCGCTCTCTCATGTCGACGTCACCTTCTCTCTGAGACGAATCTGGAACAGTTTGTATTCTAAAAAACTTTCTGTATTCTCGCATATCCCACGTTTCGGCTCAAATGACGGCGAGGTCTGTTGAACCATGGCTTTTGGAGGGTTTGCCTATTAAAAAGCATTGTCAATGGCGGGAACACCATGATCATCAAGAAGAATTGAATTGAATACGAATTTACATCTTAAGAGTTAGCCTGCACACCGCCGCCGTTGAATGAAAATTTATAGCTCGTGCTGTAAGAGCAGTGGAGGTTGCAAACGTCTTAAGGCTACAGTAACCGCTTTTCATCACCGTATGCTTTTCTTGCACTGATGTCTTGATCGATGTCAATTTTTTTGACACAAACCTCAAGTATGTCGTGTTCTTTAATTATGACCACTTTCATCAAAATCGGTTCAGTGGTTTTGGAGCCTATTCATTTCCAAGAGTGACTTTTCGGCATAAGCGTTCCGCTCACTCCACTCAATTAATATTTACAGAAACCCGCGAACATTAATCCTGTCCCCTTACCACCATCTCTTATTGCTTATTCAAACCAATGAATAAGCGACTCTATTCCATTTGAAATATGAGTCGCTTATTCATTGGTATGAATAAGCATTCTATTCAGTTATTGAATCGCAATAAGAGATGGCGGTAAGGGGGCTGAAGAGGTGCACTGCTTTTTCGGGCAGCGGTGTAAAAATAAGTTCTACAAGTTTACATATACAAGAACAAAGTTAAAAAATGTGATAACATCTATACATTATCTGTGTACACATATACTTGACAGCTGATTATCTGTTTATTATCTCCGGCCGGTTTCATCAATGAATTTTGATAACAATGAAAATCGTCTGTTTTTAATGTAAACAAACATGCAAGATAAAAATTGGATTATATCTATTTTTTGAACATAAATTTCCCTTTCGGGAACTTAGAAGTAAAGTACACAAAGACAGCGTACATAGGTATAAATAAATATTTTTGGACAAATTACACACGGCAATCTTAGTCCCAAACTAAGCAAATATTGTCAGACAAATTATACAGCGCCATCTAGCCCCAAAGTAAGCGAAGCTTGTGTTATGGGTACTAGACAACTGATAAACATACGTAAATACATTTTTTTTTTGTAAAAACATACCTATAATATATGTATAGCAAACACCCAAACCAAGACAAACAGACATGTTCATGCACACAAATATTTGTCTTGCGCGCGGATCGAACCCGCAACATTGGAATCAAAGTGTCTATTGTTAACCATTTGACCACCTAGTTCGTCTTAAGGTGAAGGACTGAAGGTAATGGTCCGCGAGCCAGGTACGGATTTCGTCAATAATTTCCTTTCGGGCTAAACCTCGTTAAATTCTTCAGAGAGTTGTATCATGAACTCGTTGCCAACGCAGAAACTCCTTATTCGCCACCGGACATATAAAAACATTTTTTTAATATTTTTTTTTTATTAATTTAAAATAAATGGGGTGTGGCTGTGTCATGGACACGGCTGTGTTATACATGAATATGTTATATGCACTAAAATTATCTCAAAATGACAGCACTTCCCCCTCCCTCGCACGCGACGTTCCATAGTCCTTACTTAGCGTAATAAATTATTTGATCCTTCATCTATTCATTGGTATGAATTTTGGATGTAGAGCAAAGATTCGAAACTACAATGTGAGACTGTAACCCCCGATTTTGTTATCATCAGTTTTAAGGGTTCCGTACCTCAAAAGGAAAAACGGAACCCTTATAAGACCACTTTGTTGTCCGTCTGTCTGTCTGTCAAGAATTTCTATGTCGAGAATGCGTGGAGGTATCAAGCTAAAATTTGAACTGTATACTCAGGTCTACGGTCCCATGAAGTTGTAAAATAATCAAACTACTAAGTTTACGTAAAAAAAAGTTACGGCCGTTTATTCAGCAAAAAACGCATATTTCGACACATTCTCAAGGGAATCAAAACCTATAGGGTACTTCCCGTTGACGTAGAACTATGAAATTTGGCAAGTAACATCGTTATAGACTACAAGTACAGGAATAAATCTCAAAACTATACATTTGTAAATAGATCTTAAAAAATAAGGGGTCTATATTTTTTATAGGGTGTCGAAATTTCAAATTGAAACTACTTGTTCAAATGGGGTCTTCTTATGAAAAAATCTTATGTACACATTGCAAAATATATTTTATTTATTTTTTTCGACGCATTATTTCTTATTTATAATGAAAAATATCAAATTTAATAATGATACTACGTACGGAACCCTCGGTGAGCGAGTCCGACTCGCACTTGTCCGGTTTTTTTTTGGATTGCCCCCGTATGGTAATAAATTTAACGATGTCATCATCAGCCTGCATCTATCCACCGCTGGATATAAGCCTTCCCCAATGGTTTCCACCAGATACGATCCTCCGCCTTCCGCATCCAGCCGCTCCCAACCCCTTTCTTAAGGTCATCGGATCCTCTAGTAGGACCTCGCGGCCTCCACTCTAATACCTTCCTCTCCCATCTGCCATCACTTACTCGGCAGATGCGCCAGGCCCATTGCCACTTCAGCTTAAAAGCTCTGAAGGCTATCTATTCACGTCAAATTATTAAATTAATTAGATAAATTAAACGGGTCACTCACGTCTTTTTGTCGGGAAAGCGGACTAGTTTCGATCTCAAAAGGAGACCTTCATCAGGGCGAATGTCCAGACACGTCCACCCTTTGTCTCTCTCGCCGGACACTGTTTCAAAATATTAATACACATCCTAGCATCTAATCCTAGGAACTATTATTGCTGGATTTAAAGCATCTTCGGTAACAAATATGCGATATGTAAATTTTTGTGTGTACTCTCTCTGTCGTCTTTATGTTTCCAACGCACATAATTCGGCCCTTATTTTTAAAGGCACTTTCACTTGGCGAGCATTACATGCACGTGCTAATCTATTGCAACTCTGTTTTTTTATGTTTCAACTTTTGCCATTGATTACGTAAGTACTCCACGCGTTTCACTGATATATGAAAAATTAGGGCTGATATTTGAGGTGTAAGTGGTTCATCAACATCTTTGAAACAAAGCCAACTTCACCTGCACGCGGTGCACCTTGCTGACTGACAAACGAAGCTCTGGCGAAAAGAGAGGTAGGGAGCGTAATTGTCAGCTACCCGACTGGGGAATGTACCTCCACCTCACAGAATACCGCAGCCAAATAACGGTTCCCTTGAGGGCTGTTGTGTTCCTGCGAGTGAGTGAGGTCACCAGAAAGGAAGGAGATGCTTTGTTGACAGCGGGGGTGGCGGCGCACGAGCGATATTTAATGTCGCGAGCGTTAATATGGCTGCGGTAGCCGCTTCACATCAGGCGGGCCGTATGCTTGTCTACCACCCGACGTAGTATAAAAGTCGTAGGTATGTGTTATGTTAATTGTAGCTCTATATAGTTGACATTTAAACATATCTGCCAAAATATAATCACTGTCATAAACCTAATTTGTGACATTTGAATCTATAAAACAATCTTCCCACCCCTGTTTGTCCATCTTATTTAATCCATCCTAATATAAAAAAAATATATTAAAAAATCGGTGTGAGACTAGGAACATTTTATGCTAATAAAAAGACAATCACGGGTCTCTCCACATTCGTAGGGGTTTAAAGCAGTGTTCTACATGGAAAACATCAGGTACATCTTGGAAAACGAAAATTTTTGGAGGTACACCATAAATGACCACGGTACACCAGTGTGCCGCGGCACACACTTTGCGGAACACTGGTTTAGAGCATACTCCACCACGCTGCTCAACTTCGAGTTGTATGACACCCCGGCCACTCCATACAAATATCGCGTCGTTTACTACTACATAAACAATGTCGTCTGTGCAAAAAGTTAATACGTGTGTGTGCGTGCGTCTCCATACAAACTGTTCCAGATTTGTCTCAGAGGGGAGGTGAGTCGACGCGAGAGAGCGGCAGGGAGTGGCCATACTGGTCATTAGTTATACTGTGGTTGTATAGTGTGTTCAACCCGCTTGAAGTCCAGTGACTTAGCTTAACGACTGCTATCTAACGACAACAGCGGGGACGTCAGGCTTAACACTAGAAAGACGGGAGCGGTCATTTGACCCCAATTTCAATTTAAATGTTGAATAACTCAATAACCATTTAACTTAATGTACTGAGACTTTGTGACTTTTATTAATATTACTAGTCAAATGAAACTATGTATGAAGATAACTCACATCTCTTTTGTTTATTATTTAAAATCTTGAAATAGAAAGACGGCGGCAGACATTTGTCGGCTAAATCCGATAATTGTTTATTTGTAATATGAGAAGGTAGAATATAAATTTATATGCTTATCCAATATTAGCACGTTACATGTACAAATAGACGCTAATCATCCGAAAAAAAGCTAGAAACTGTGACATTTTATAATACTCATGGTAGTATAGTAGGCTTACTTACCAGCCCCCTTACCACCATCTCTTATTGAGATTCAATAACTGAATAGATTGCTTATTCATACCAATGAATAAGCGACTCTATTTCAAATGGAATAGAGTCGCTTATTCATTGGTATGAATAAGCAATCTACTCAATTATTGAATCGCAATAAGAGATGGTGATAAGGGGGCTGATGGCAAAAAAATATAGTGTCAAAGCGGCATCTCGAAGGTGGCCTGAACAGGTTTTTTTTTTTCAATATTCTGGACCTAGCAGGGATAAATTCCTTCATTTTATATAAGAAAATGTCAATACCAATATGAAACGTAGGAACTTCATACTAAGTTTAGCAAGTAAACTTAGCGTCCAAATAGAAATCGAAGCGAGACTCTCTGAAACCGAATCCTTGCCTGAAGAGTCCACACCTTCTACTTCTTGATCTTCTTTTACTTACAGATTTTGAGAAAATCTGTAAATTCGGAAAAGACAAGAATGTTATTACAGAAGTGCAAAAATAAAACTAATAAAGTATGCGACACTTGCAAAAAGCCACTTTGCGGTTCTTGTAACGTAAAGAAAATGTTAAAATGTAAAAATTGTGTTTAAATTAAATAATTAATCACTCATTATACTCTATTTTATTACCACAGTTACATACCATTTTTAACACTTAAATAAATAAAAAAATATATAATAAATTGGAGGAGTCATTTGACCCTTCGCCGTCTTTGTGGGTAGATAGATTTATTTACCCGTCTTTCTAGTGTTAACGTGCTCTCTGAAGTAGACCGAAGCACAGAGCTCGAGATACCCATCCATGGACCGGGTACGGTTCACGTGACTTAACGATACGCGCCACAATGCCATATATACAGCTCCTCGGAGAGCAGCGTGCGGTGTCCGCGGCTCACAAATTTAGACTATTCGAAGTTCGAGAATTCAAGAACCGTTATTAATAATTTTGATAATTTAACTACCCTCCAAATGTTCGCCCGGCGCACCGCGCGCTGCCGCCGCTGCCTAACATTTTGTAAGCAATAAAAATTACATATATACTGGCATCGGGTAACACTTGCTAACAAACGTAAATGTTAATAAGAGTGATCTTCTAATAGTTTTAAGGTAAAATAGACCTTCTTAGTTTAAAAAGTATAAACGAGTGTCAATCTAAACTTGGTCACTTATTTGACCCACTGTACTTTGACTTACTGTCGCACTCAGAGACGTCACTTAAACTTTAATGACAATTAAATCGATTTTGTCTCTGTCTACCACTAACCATAAGACAAGGATGCTGCAGATTTTATTGTCATTTAAATTTAATTGACATCTGTGTGCGACGGTTAGACACTTAATGACCGATTTGTTATTAATAAAGCATTTGTGCTCTTTCACTTAGTTAAATATATTTTTACCGACCGGTTTCTCCTTAAGATATTATCAAGGTAAACAGATGGTGTTTGCGTTTCTATAAAACGTTTTGATACCATTGTCTCTAAATGTACATTGTATCTAGGGATGCCACCTTTTTTTGACGTGACAACGTCTTATAATTCGATGGAGCCGACTGCACGCACGAAAAAACATGACTCATGCGGCGTTACCTCGCTCCGAGGCGTTCCATTAAAATTTTCTTTTGAAAAATGCAAACATTCCATCAGTATTTTCTTATGACGTTGTCACGTTCAACTATCGTCAGTAAACTAAACTGACTTTACAGACAACCGATTTTTTTTTAAATAAAGTACATTGGTTATTATAGGTAAGAATAAAATACATAGTATCAAAATAAAGTACAATTTATTTTTCTTTGTATGTTTCTGTGTATGTTTTATTGCTTTTTGCAGTTTGTATCAAATTTGATCCTCTACTAAATAATTGCACAGATTCTCTACTATTATATTTAAATTATAGTAAATAAGTATTCATTTTTTATCAAATTCAGAGATGCCATTACGACTAAAATTTTCAAAATCTTAAAGAAATCAAATCATGCGAAATAAAGTATTTTCGTGTACTTTATTATTCTCATAAAGTGTAGAGTACAATTACCTGAAATAACGTACAATATTTTATTATAAAGTACTGGTGGCAACCCTAATTGTATCTAATGTTATGTGTATGTACAAAGCACAAAGTATCAAGTTCGACGTCATTAAAGAAATAAGACCGCCTCGTATATACCGTTACTCCCATCACTCTGTTTGCCGACCCTGCAAAATCCTCTTCACGCCCTTTTTGGTCACCTGATAGAAAGCAACCAGCATCGCCCATGGAGATCAGCAACGCCATTTGGTCGCCGATCCACTGCCAGCCTATACTCCTTCCTTTCTTTCTCTCTGGTGACCTCACTCACTCGCAGGAACACAACAACCCTCAAGGGAATTGTTATTTGGCTGTGGTATTCTGTGAGGTGGAGGTACTTCCCCAGTTGGGCAGCTTACAAATTATTTATTGTCCTACCTCTCTTTTCGCCAGAGCCTCGTTTGTCAGTCAGCAGGGTGCACCACTTTTTTGTAGAACCTTATTCTGTTCTCTCGGGGGTCTCCTGTGTAAACCCCCGGCATGCGCCTTAGCTCTTTGTAACATCAACAAAGGTCATTACAACATCAATAATTCACAACCTTTTTGAAGAACTCTATTCTGAATTCTCCAGTAAAACCTCTACAATACTCTAATAATATTAGATCCCATTACGGTATTCTTCGCGCCATATTTTTTCTGTAACGGGACGGGGCACAGTGGAGGGACCCATACCCACCACTGTCTCCTGTGTAGCCAGGATTAACAGCGGCGACCTCCAAAAAAGGCAATGAATAATGAAGTCCACTGCAGTCCTATGGGTAAAACTACGGCTGCCTTGGAACTCACAACGAGTTTAATCAGAAGCCTTTGAAATTTGACTTCCCCTCTTAGCAATGTGAGAGCTATACGGCAAATTAAAGGCCTAAAGAGATGACTAGTCAAGTGAAGCTCAACTGCCGTGCACCACGGATTTTAAATATCTAACCCTATTGGGGATCTAAAACAATGACTTTGTTACCTAAACACATCGATTCCAATAATATGAATTGCAAAATCGTCTGCACGCTTGGTAGTTTTCCCTTGTTGCTACTAATTCAGAATAGTATACTACTCCGGATACAACATTCGCGCCCTATTGAATAAACTTTCTATAGCCTCTTACAGTGTGAAAACCTCTTCATGTAACGCTAAAAGTTATGCTCGTATGGCGACCCAACCAAAACCTTTGCACATCCGTTTTGAAGAACCCTGTCTGTCCCGCAGCTCGCCTGAGAAAATCGCGGCATGCTTATATGTAGCACCAAGGGAGTCGTTAGTGCGTTGCATAGCGGGTAAACAACAGGGCTGTCATTCGTGCTTTGTCGATTAAAATACCTGTAATTCATATATTCATAATAATTCACGGAATACCGAAGCCAGATAATAATAATTGCTGCGCTGGCAGCGTTGGTAGCGGCACACGAGCAATATTTCATGTAGCAAGCGTTAATATGGCTACAGTAATTTCATCACATCAGGCGGGCGGTATGCTTGTCTGCTACTATTTTTACAAAAATAAAAAAAAATAATAGTTGACGATCTCGATGGTCGAATTATTAGCAATGGTCACTTTGACTCCGGGGTTGCAGTTTCGATCCCCGCACAAGACAAATATATGTGTGCATGAACATGTCTGTTTGTCTTGGTTTGGGTGTTTTTATGTATTATATCAATGTATTTACTAAAAAAAAATGTATTTAAGTATAGTATCAGTTATCTGATATAGCCGTGTGGTTTCCGGCAGACTAGAATAGTGTCACTCCGTCTCTTCCCGTGGATGTCGTACAAGGCGACTAAGGGAAATGCATTATTATCAAACATCGACCAGGCCTCCCCAACCCGTTTGGCCAGCGTGGGGATTGTAGGCCAATTCCTCCTTCAGTCTGGTACAGACGAGAGAGGGTCGTGCTCCTGTAGTGGAGACTAAAATGACCTGATGATGAGTGTATAAACCAAAAACCTCTAAGCCATAGTCTCCTGTTAAAACCACGGAACGCTCGTCTTGTGTTGTGATAAAGGCAACTAAACTATCTAGTCTGAAACAGCTCGGCTGTATTCCATATAACTCTAAAGGAATCATTCGTTCGTAGCCAACCCTTTAAAAACATTTTTTTCGGTTTGATATGTAGGGACGTCTCAATAATATAACCATAGGTGAAAGAATTACTTCGTTAGCACAAAAATCACTCGAGATATGTTAATTTGAAAATCACAATTTTGGACTTCCCGAAAACGCTCCATACAAAAGGCTACTGAGTTATGACGTCACAGGTTTGTATTTTGTGTGCATCAAATCACAAATTTGTACGACAGCTATGTTAAATATTACGTTTATATAATTAGTATCATAATAAAAGTTATAGCATTTTTTATTGCCGCTCCAAAGGAAATATTCTTTTTTAATAATTTCATATTTTAAAATGGACTTTCCCGCCTAACTTTGATAGTCCCTAAAATAAGATATTCGAATGAAAGTTTGCAGATCTTTATAGTTTTGTGTATTTTGCGATATTGTTAAATGATTTATACAATTTTTGAACATTGTCAAATAGCCTATTGTCGCTCGCGCGTCGCCTTACAAAGCCCTTTTTTTACCTTTATTACATTTAGTATAGAAGCCCTTTACGCCCTTTGTGAAAAACCCTATGACTTTTTGTATATGCCACTAAAGCGGCAAACAAGCATACGGCCCGCCTGATGAAAAACCAGTTACCGTAGCCATGTAACAACAGGGGCATCACACGCGCGTTGCAGACCCTGTAAGTACCGCTTCACGCACTTTTTGAAGAACCTTCTTATGCTGTAGTCTCCTGAGAAAACTTCGATAGGCAGTTCTTTCCACAGCTTGACAGTACCCGGGAGAAAACTTTTCTGAAACCGCACAGTATGCGACCACTTAGGTTCCAATGTGTGTGGATGAATTCTCTGTCGATGGCGTCTCTGTAGAAGGATGCCATGGGCATCATGTCAAACAATTCCTCTGAACACACCCCATTGTACAATCGGTAGAACACACAAAGGGACGTAAGGCATTACGTAGCTCATGTGAAAACCACAGAACGCTCCTCCCACGTCATAGACAGCTGTTTATGAAGTGCATGACTAAGCTTAGTGAATGAAATGCCATACACCCCCGTTTTAAACACTCACTAAAATTAGTACGGTGATGCGAATGATACGATTCAATTCAGACATTTTAATGAGCGAGTTGTGGCGAAAGCGAAAAATGCACGTGTTTATTCGAACCAACAAGAATTTCCTGCAGTGACTCGTTGTTTAACCGACTATTGGCTACTAAAGATGAATATGAGTTCTATCGATTTCAATATTTTAAGAATGGTAAGAGCCATGTGGCAGATGGGGGAGGAATGTATTAGAGTTTGACGAGAAGACGACGAAGCGTTGGGCGCCCTCCTTCTAGATCAGGGTTTACCAACCGGTGGTCCGTGAGAGGTAGATTGTGGTCCGTGGTACAAACTTAAAATGAAATAGATTAAGCACTATCATACAAAATACTAAAATCTCGAATTATAGAATAATGGATTTATATGAGGACCCACACCCAACAAAAACCTCTTAGTGGTCCGCGAATAAAAAAAGGTTGGGAACCATTATTCTAGATGAAAATGAAAATATTTTATTATTGCCAAATACACTGTCCTTACAATTGTTTGGGTACTCCTTTTAAGAAGAACAAGTGCTTGTTTTAGGAGTGACCGCTCTTCCACAGTTAATATAAGAAAGTGACAATATTAAAAATCTATATATATAAAAGAAAGTCGTGTTTGTTACAACACTTATAACTCGAGAACGGCCGGACCGATTGCCATGGTTTTTGATTTGTTGGATTTGTTTCCGTCCCGAATAGCAGAATAACTATGAAAAACATTGGAAAATTGACGAAAGAATAAAATAAAAGGATAAACATTTTCCCATTCAAATAAAAGTGCCAGTTGAAAAAGGATTGCGATATTTATTGGTTGTCAAATATCAAAATGTCAAATCGATTGGTGTCACTTTTATGTCGCGAAAGTTGTCTGTGATTTGTTTTGAAAATTGAAAAATGTCAAATGGATTGGGGTGAAAACGCTTGGCCCATGGAGTCCGAGCGCAAGAATCAAATCAGAGTAAACAACAAAAGAAATGACAATAGGCTTGTATCCCATTTTTTTTTTTCGATTTGTTATTTAAAGACGTCACAATAATATAAATATAGGTGAAATAATTACTTCGATTGCATAAAAACTTCTCGAGATATGATAACTTGAAGATCACAATTTTGGACTATCCCGAAAACGCTCCATACAAAAGGCCACCACGTTATGACGTCACACCGTGCTATTTTATATGCATTAAATCAGAAATTTGTACGACAGCTACGTTAAATATTGCGTTTATGTAGCCAGTGCCGTAACAAAAGTTATAGTATTTTTTATTGTTTCTACAATGGTAATATTTATTTTTTATAATTTCATACCTTTAAAATGGACTTTCCCATCAAACTTTGACCGAACATAAAACACGTCGTACATAAGTTATTAAAATTTTAAGATCGCAGATCGTTCTAGTTTTATGTATTTTACGTTACTGATAGATCGTTTTTATAATTTTGTAACATGGGCAACAAGCCTATTACAAATCACCAAAACGATTAAACCGATTTCAAAACTAATAAATAAAACAAAACGGTTTTTTATTTTTTTTTATTAAACCATAAGGAAATCTTTATTTTTACGAAATCTTCAGTTTTTATGGATACGGGTCTTCCCTCAACCGAAGGGGTTTAGAGCATACTCCACCACGCTGCTCAACTGCGGGTTGGCGGAGGCCAGTGTTTTCGAACCGCGTAGAGGCCACTAACTTGGCTTAACGACTGTCATCTAATGATAACAACCAGGACCGACGGTTTAACGTGCCTTCCGAAGCACGGAGGAGTTCAAGATAATCTAATGATACATAACAACCGGGACCGACGGCTTAACGTGTCTTTCGAAGCATGGAGGAGCTCGAGGTAATATAAACCCATTCGTGTACGGGCTACAGTCGACGTTGCTTAACTTGCGTGTTCAATTAGACTGACACGCGCAATTATGCCATCGAGCTTCTCTATTATTTTTTATTTTTTTTTATACTACGTCTGGTGGTAGACAAGCATACGGCCCGCCTGATGTGAAGCGGTTATCATAGCCATATTAAAGCTCGCAACATAAAATATCGCTCGCGCGCCGCTACCCCCGCTGCCATCGCAGCATCTCCTTCCTTTCTGGTGACCTCACTCACTCGCAGGAACACAACAGCCCTCAAGGGAGCCGTTATTTACCTGCGGTATTCTGTGAGGTGGAGGTACATTCCCCAGTCAGGTAGCTTACAATTACGCTCTCTACCTCTCTTTTCGCAAGAGCTTCGTTTGTCAGTCAGCAGGGTGCACCGCGTGCAGGTGAAGTTGGCTTTGGTTCAAAGATGTTGATGAACCACTTACACCCAAATATTATCATCATAATTATTATAAACCAAACTTAATCATTGTTTTAATTCCATAAAATCATAAATTTAGTTCAGCTAATATGTACCACGACATTCATTGATTGTTAGGCGGTACGAAGTTCGCTGGGACAGCTAGTATTAAATAAAATGAAAAAAGAAACATTTAAACTAAAGTAATAGAAGCTTTAGTACGTGTGTGTGTGTGCGCGCGCCCGCGCCTTTGAGAAAGCGGCTGGATGCGGAAGGCGGAGGATCGTACTTGGCAGAAAGCATTGGGGAAGGCTTATATCCAGCGGTGGGTAGATAATAGGCTGATGATGACGATGAAGAGCCAGTGATAGCAGCATTGTATGGTTCTGGAGAGGCTTGCTCCCGCGCATTGATAAAATAATATTAAATGAACTGCTTGTCGAGGTCTTCCCAAGAAATTACAGCAGGTTCTTCAAAAATCCCTTAAAGATGGACAGGATTTTTTGATAAAAAGTGGGTTTCAAGAATAAATTTGTTTAAATAACGGAAGAAAGAATAAATTTTATTAAATGTGGAAAAAAAATTGGAAAAGTGTATATGTTACTAATAACCAGTCAAAAACAGTTTTAACTGTAAATATCAGTCAAAACTAGCTGACTAAAGACATTGGTGAATACCAGTACTTTTAAATGACTTATGCAGGCTAAAGTAATTTTGACCTATGACGTTGTTTAGATTGGTTCCAAACATTGATAAACAAAACAGCTACCTTATCTCTCTCTCAAAAAACTCGACTTTCTTTTGGAGAGGGAAGGAAGGTACCCGAGGTTTGACTAGGCAAACATAGGAGCGCCTACACTTCGGGTATTGACATAACACAGTCTGAACTTTAAATCAGACAAAAATACTTTTGACTAAAAAAGTTAGTTAATACCTAAAGAAACACTAGACGTACTGGTACGTCGGGAAGTGAGCGTGCCTACAGCTCCGGTACCCATCATGGAGATTGGGGAGTGGTAATAGGGCCCCGATGCTTGGTTCGCCGAGCGTCGGTTCGCCACTTGCTACTCGACTTAAGAGTACCTAAGTAGCCTGCATGCAGGTGAAAGAGGGGTAAGAATTGCTACCAATCCGTTTGCGTGCTCAGTTGGTTTACTGAGCGCAAGAGCGGTGCGGGTAAAGGTCCTCTGGTCTGGTTGGTTTACTAGACGAGACACTCGCAATCCTGTGATATAACCGGAAGGTTGGCACACAGGGGCGCATTAGCAGTTAGGTATAGGGTAGGTGCCCCCACTACGCAAGCAAATTTAAACGTATTCTCTTCTAAAAACAATTCAAAACTGCGTTTATTTGACACCTTAACGGTATAAAAACATATATATAGCTGTCATCTTCTCGTGTTTAGTGGACATACAATTTCCTCGTGGTATAGCAAACTCAGGTGCTATAATTTATTAGGTCGCGACGAGCAACCTAATTACTTAATGAGTAATGGAAGTGGGTTCGGTTTACCTCAGACGTTCTTAGAACTTTTATCTATTTGTTTAGCTATTTTAGGACTAGGTCTGCTCGCGAATTTACACGTCAACTTGCCGTTAAGTAAATGATCTATTAGTCTCCTGAAGGAGGCGTCGCTGACAAGTGCATCCCGCACTCTTAACACGCCAATATAACAAATAATAATAAATAAATAAATATTGTCAGACAAGCTTCTGTTATGGGTACTAGACAGCTGATATATGTACTTAAATACATTTTTTTATAGATACCTACATACTTATAATACATAGAAAACACCCAGATCATGCAAACAAGTGTTTGTCTTGTGCGGGGATCGAACCCGCGACCTCGGAGTCAAAGTACCCATTGTTAGCCATTCGACTGCCAGCCTCTTCAAAATTGTAATTCGCCTGTTAAAAAATACATAGCAAAAGTCCACTAAATGTTTCAAAAATTCACACAGACGAAGTCGCGGGCATCAGCAATTTTTTCAATAAAATGCTTTTCCTCAGTTCAATATCCTATAACTACATATTATATCTCGAATCTACAACTATTCAATTTATGTAAAGATAAATGTTAAGGAAGGATACGTCTTTAGAACTGATTACAGTAATACTGTATGATATGGTCAAAAAGTTTTGTAAAATATTGTAACATCCAATTTGTTATATATGTATTACAAGATTAAAATTGCCACGGAGAAGAGGGGACTCCTCTCATCATCATCATCAGGTCATTTTAGTCTCCACTACAGGAGCACGACCCTCTCTCATCCGTCACAGACAGGAGGATTTGGCCTACACTCCCCACGCTGGCCAGACGGGTTGGGGAGACCTGATCGATGTTTTATAATGTATTTCCCTTAGTCGCCTTGTACGACATCCACGGGAAGAGACGGAGTGATTCTATTCTAGTCTGCCGGAAACCACACGGCCATTGAATTTGTATTGTATTAAGGGTATCATTTAAGCTATCGCCAATTTAATTAGTTTTGTGTTTCTTAACTAATAGGGTTTGCCCGCAAAATAATAGATTTGTCACCAAAATGTGGTCACCAAACAATATAAAATCGATTCCACAATAAATCACCTAAAATCATGGAGATATAGGGTCTAGTACCAAATAAATGTTTTTGTATGTAGTATATTGTCAATTATTAATAATTAAGCTTACTTGGCACCACATCATTCATCATCTAGGTTGACGGGAGTTCCTATTTCCGATGACAGGAAACAAGAAAATCCTAACCTAACCAAAAATCAACTCAAATCTAACCAAAACATGATTTATTACATTGACCAACTATTGGTAAGACTCGTCAGTGAATATGACGCCAATTTGACTTCGCCCCTATTAGCCATTTTTTCATTAAATTAAGGAGCTGATCTATAAATTTGGTTACAGATCTATTATTTTGATGATCAAATGAATTAATTGATACTAATAGTTTGTTAAGCGAATTCGAAAAAATTTAGAGACAGTTTTGATTAAAATGATGACTGATATATTTCTTGGGGATAGATATTCTTATTAGGGTACTGCAGATTAGTGACACATCTAAACTTAGGTGACAGAAAATATTGTTCCCTTGTATTAATTTTCAATAATTTTCAAAATGTTATTAACCATCAATGGATCATGAAGTTATCCGTATGGATTATGAATATCTGTTTGTAATTCCGTTCCGTACAAGGTTCATAGTTCAATCAATCGGTAGTTAGCCTTATAAAGCATACACTGTCAACTGGTTAGGTTTCAGCGCGTCTATATTTAGCCGCTAGGATGACTCCCACGGCTATTGTGTTTTTTTTTGCCGTGCGACGTAATCTCATCTCTCTAACAGGATAACGCGCGAGTTGATTGCCACTAACAATGTGCGGGCAAACTTTGAGTTAACTGCTTTAAAGAATAGCGTACTTTTTAATAGTCTGTGAAAAACAACGTCCTTTTTATAAGTTTTTTTTTATACTACTATGGTGACAAATAAGCATACTGCCCGCCTGATGGCAAGCAGTTACCGCAGCCTATGAACGCCTGTATTACCAGATCACATGCGCGTTGTAGACCCTTTAAAAACCTCTTCACGCCCTTTTTGAAGAACCGCATGATATAGTAGGGTTGCCACCAGTAGTTTATAATAAAATAAAGTATTGTACGTTATTTCAAGTAATTGTACTCTATACTTTATGAGAATAATAAAGTACACGAAAATACTTTATTTCGCATGATTTGATTTCATTGAGATTTTGAAAAGTTTAAATGAATTACTTATTTACTTTAATTTAAACATCTTACAGTCGATGTTATGATGATATGATGATACTGTGCAATTGTTTAGTAGAAATACAAATTTGATACAAACTGCAAAAAGCAATAAAAATATGTTTTTAAACATAATAATAAAGAAACATAAATTATACTTTACTTTGATACTATGTACCGCAGTTCGATTGCCGGGTCAGTATTTTTAAATGGAAGGCAGTTGTACATATAGGTTTTTTCAAACTGCCTGTTGAGGTTTTCCCAGGACGGAAAGTACATTGATATATTTATATAGGTAATCAAGATAATCAGTTACCAGTTACCGTTTTAGAGTTTAAGATCTAATGAATAAATAATAATAGACATTTTGATACTCTAGATTTTAATACCTGGTGTTACTAACAGCGTTCATAGACTGCGCAGACAAGCATATGGCTGCCTGATGTGAAGCGGTTACCGTAGCCATATTAACGCTCGCAACAGGAAATGTAGCTCGCGTGCCGCCACTCCCGCTGGCAACGCAACAACTCCTGCCTTTCTGGTAACCTCACTCACTTACAGGAACACAACAACCCTCAAGGTAATTGTTATTTGGCTACGGTATTCTGTGAGGTGGAGGTACTTCCCCAGTCGGGTAGCTTAAAAAATACGCAACGCCCTACCTCTCTTTAACTTTAAATGCTGTAACTCCTCGCGAGCCGCAGTCCCATAGTGGGTACAGCGTTGGTACGGTGCTTGGTACAACCAAACCCCGGCCACTCCATACAAAAATGGCGCTTTTGCATGTAGTAACCAAATGACGTCTGTACACGTGCCTATGTTTGAGTGACATTCACTAGGGCTGACATTATACAATTATTAGTCGGACATGTAAGGGGGTGTAAGTGGTTCATCAACATCTTTAAACCAAAGTTAATCTTACCTGCACGGGGTACACCCTGCTGACTGACAGACGAGGCTCTGACGAAAAGAGAGGTAGGACATAGCGTATTTTTTAAGCAGCCTGACTGACGAAGTACCACCACCTCACAGAATACCGCAGTCAAATAACAATTTCCTTGAGGGTTGTTGTGTTCCTGCGAGTGAGTGAGGTCACCAGAGAGGATGGAGTTGCTGCGTTGGCAGCGGGGATGGCAGCGCGCGAGCGATATTTAATGTTGCGAGCGTTAATTTGGTTACGGTAACCGCTTCACATCAGGTGGGCGTAGTGAAGAAAAAAAAACGTGTGACACTCGGGGACTGCCGCGGTAAAGCTATTGCATAGCATTTTTTATCAACTAATGCTCGTTTGCTCGTTCATCCATCCATCCATATCCATTCATCTATCCATCCATCCATCCATTCATTCATCCACCCATCCACCCATCCACCCATCCATCCACCCATCCATCCATCCACCTATCTATCCATCCACCCATCCATCCATCCATCCACCCACCCATCCATCCATCCACCCATCCATCCACCCATCCACCCATCCATCCACCCATCCACCCATCCACCCATCCATCCATCCATCCATCCATCCATCCATCCATCCATCCATCAACCCATCCATCCATCCATCCATCCATCCATCCATCCATCAATCCATCCAACCATCCATCCATCCATTCATCCATCCATCAATCCATCCATCCATCCATCCATCCATCCATCCACCCATCCATCCATCCATCCATCCATCCATCCATCCATCCATCCATCCATCAATCCATCAATCCATCCATCCATCCATCCATCCATCAATCCATCCAACCATCCATCCATCCATCCATCAATCCATCCATCCATCCATCCATCCATCCATCCATCAATCTATCCAACCTTCCATCCATCCATCAATCCGTCCGTCCGTCCGTCCATCCATCCATCCATCCAAATTGTTTTTTTTTTTACTTTCCATGTGTTGAGACATCCATCCACTGCACAAATAACTCTCATCTTTTACATACTCGCATATTATTTTAAACTGAATGGAGAATAAAATACAAGCGACGTCAATTCGTACGTTGTGGCATTCCTTGCGAACGGTTCCAAATCGGTTCCATAGGGGAGGTGAGGTCGACTAATGAGAGCGGCAGAGAGTGTCCATACTGTACGTTAGTACTATTACTTATACTGTGGTACAACGCTAAAATACGTGGCCTGCGAAAGCCTTTAACTTTAAATGCTTTAATCGATTGAATTTTATTTGATTGAGATTGAACTTTAATTCAATCGATTAAAGCATTTAAAGTTAAAATCTAAATCACACACAGGTGACCCCACTCACTCGCAGGAACACAACAACCCTCAAGGGAGTTGCTATTTGGTTGCGGTATTCTGTGAAGTGGAGGTACATTCCCTAGTCGGGTAGCTTACAATTGCGGTCCCTACCTCTCTTTTCGCCAGAGCTTCGTTTGTCAGTCAGCAGGGTGCACCGCGTGTAGGTGAGGTTGGCCTTGACTCATGGATGTTGATGAACCGCTTACACCCCAAACACTTTCATATTCTCATCCAATTTTTTCCAGTAGGCCGAATTATTGAAACAGAAAGATATAAAATGGATTTCGTACGCGACCCAAATTACCCAACTTAGTCGTACGGACTTCAACATAAATTGGATAACTATACGAGAATTCTTATACAAGTAAACAATATGAAAAATGTACGCACGGTACTTTTCAAACCGCCTGTAATGCCAAGTTGCGATACATTTAAAAGTTTTTCTTCCCGACACTTCCGTCTTTTCAATGGTGGTAAATCTGATAAATTATAAATTACGTCACACGTTAAGGGGGAGGGACCCCTCCCTCGACGAAGTGTGACATTGTGTGACAAGGGTGGGAGGGGTCCTAAATTTCGTGACGTGACATTTCAAAATCTTATAATCTAAGTATTAAAACACGAACTTTTAACTATTAACGACAAACTAAAAAAACATTTGCAACTCTCGATGTAAAATTGCAAAATATGTGACGTCACACTGGGGGGGGGGGGGGGGGGGGGGGGGGGTCTCTCACAAATGTGACCAGCTGTGACATGGACGGGGGAGGGGTCAAAAAATCATGAAATTCGTGTGACGTAATTTATGGATGGCCCCAAATATAAATACATATATTTCTGTTTTTTTACCTCAATGATATAAAAATGTAAAAATATATGAGTTTTTGTTAAAGTCAAAGTCAAAGTCAAAATTCTTTATTCTGTGGGCCCTCGCGGGCACTTAGACACGTCTTTTACAATTAGGTATATTTTTTTATCTACCAGCATTTCGGAATGACCATTGACGAGAAGAAATGCCGAAAGAAACTCTGTCAATATAGGTCTTTTTTTTTTAAATAGCCATACAATATTATCATAATACAATAAAAAGAATGTCAATGTACAATAAAAAAAAATGGTATGTCAACCAAAATAAGAGAGAAAATAAAAAATAAAAAAATAAGTAAAATAAAATAGTAAAAAAAAATTAAAATATAAAAAATCATAGTATAAAGTGTATATACATATTGTATAAAGTCTAAATATGTATATCCACAATACTACTTGTAAAGATAAGACGCCTGTGCTTCACATCCTGTGCCGAGAATTTGCCATACATTTTTATCATTAAGGTAATCGTCGGTCCTGTAGTAAGCCTTTTTACATAAGGTGGTCTTAATAAACTGTTTGAATTTAGTGTCGGGTAAAATCAGGACCGATTCCGGCAACTTATTGTAGTAGCGGATGCAATTTACGACAAACGAATTATTGACCTTCCCCAGTCTATGTTTTGGAATAACCAATTTGTTTTTGTTCCGCAAGTTGACATTAGTTATATCACATACTTTTGTAAAATTCGAAATATTTTTACGGACGTACATAATATTTACATAAATATATTGAGAAGCGACAGTGAGGATGTTTATCTCCTTAAATAACTCACGGAGTGAATCCCTAGAACCCAAATTGTAAATTGATCTAATGGCTCTCTTTTGTAATACAAAAATTTTATCAATGTCAGCTGCTTTACCCCAAAGCAATATGCCATATGACATAATGCTATGGAAATAACTAAAATAAACGAGCCTAGCAGTTGTCTCGTCCGCTATCTGTCTTATTCTCCTAACCGCATAAGCTGCGGAACTGAGTCTGCGAGCTAGTTTCGTTATATGAGGGCCCCATTGCAACTTTGAATCAATGGTAATACCAAGAAAAACAGTATCATTGTCATAAACCAGGGTGTTATCCTTTATGACTACATCAGCATGGACTTGCCTGACATTGGGTAACGTGAATTTAATACATTTAGTTTTGTATGAGTTAAGAAGGAGATTATTTGTAGTAAACCAGTTCAAAATTGCAGAGAGAGCATTATTAACATCATCAATTTTGTCTTTATACCTAGCAACTTTAAAAATAAGTGAGGTATCGTCGGCAAACAGTACTACGTTGGCAAATTTTTCTACCAAATCAGGCAAATCATTGATGTATACCAAGAATAAGAGAGGACCCAAAATTGAACCCTGGGGCACGCCCATTTTTACATCAAATGCATTTGATTTTATGCCATTTACATCCACCGTTTGAGTTCTATTACTAAGGTATGATTCTACCATTTGCAGAGCCTTCTCTTTAATACCATAATGATTTAATTTGAGCAGCAGTGTCTGATGATCAACACAATCAAATGCTTTGGAGAGGTCGCAAAACACACCGATAGCGTCCTGAGACGTCTCCCAAGCCTCAAATATGTATTTCACGAGCGCGATTCCTGCGTCTGTAGTGGACATTCCGGCGGTGAACCCGTATTGCTTCTTATGTAGAATGTGGAACTTATTACTTATTATTGTGGAACTTACTTGTTATATACCATTGTCCATGTAATGTCATGATTTCACCGTTCATGTATTTGTTATGGTCAATATAATAAATGGGTCTTTATTCATACTGACCGATACTTGGTCAATGTAATAAAATATGTTTTGGTTAGATGTGAGTTGATTTATGATTAGGTTAGGGTTTTCTTGCGTCCTGTCATCGGAAATAGGAGCTCCGCGTCAACCTAGATGATGAATTATGTGGTGCAATTGGCAAAGCTTAATTATTAATAATTTATTAAATTGGCCGGGCGTTAGCAATAATGACCAACAATAAGTTGGTCATTATTGATAATGCCCGGCCAATTTATTTTGACCATAAAATATGTATATGACGAGTTGTATGTTTGTAATTATTACAAATCGACTAAACAAAATCAATATAACACCATATGAATGCCGTTGGTCATTTTCCACCTGGTATAAGTATATGCATATACTTATACCATATCTATATCTATACATATAATAAAACAGTAAAAATAATGTGTCTGTACATTGAATATATTTACAAAAAAACAATTGGAGGCGATGGAGATATAGTAAGATAAGATAAGATAAGATAAGATAATTTTTATTTGCGAAAATAAGGTGTTATAGGTGTTATATAATTACATGTCCAACTTATTCTACCCTCGCAGGGGCGTGCAAATATTTACTTACATTTGTGAGTTTATTTCTTATATTTTAATAATAAATAATTAGCTTATATATTTTAAAATTAAAATTACATTTCAATAAATTTGTCATTTAAATATTCCTTAACAGTATAATAACATTTACTCAATAGCCATTCACATAATTTCTTTTTAAACAATGTCATTCTTAAAGTTTTAAAATGGTCAGGTAGATGATTGAAAATTTTTATTGCCATGCAGTGCACATTGTCGGAATACAAAGCTAGCCTCTGTTTAGGAACAACTAATCGGTTCTTATGTCTACTTCTCGAAGATACACAGTCACCATGTCTTATAAACAGATATTGGTATTTTTGAACAAAAAGACACATTTCATATATATATAAACATGGAAGGGGTAATATATTAGATTTTTTAAATAATGGCCTACAGCTGTCCATCATATCAGCATTATATATGGCACGAATACATTTCTTTTGACATACAAATGCTCTTGTTGTGTCAACGGAGTTACCCCATAAAATTACACCATATCTGAGCAATGATGACACATATCCATGATAAGCCATAATGGCAGCTTGGATTGATGCTACACATCTAATTCTTCCTAGTACATAGACAAATCTATCTAGTTTACGGCAAAGTACATTTATATGCTTTTTCCAATTACATAGGTTATCCACAGTTATACCAAGAAACACAGTGGATTCTATTTCCTCAATACTTACATTATTATATTTAATATTCAGAGGCACATTATTTATGTTATATCTATTGTTAGTAGAATAGAATAGAATAGAATAGAATTATCATTTATTTGCCAGAACATACAACTATTTGGTTAGATGTCATTTTACAATCAGGTTACAGTATGTTCACCTTATACAGAGGCATGCAAATTTTCATTTTAACAATTACGTAAATGATGATGATTGATTCATTAATTTATGTTTTACAAATACAATTAAGCTCAAGTAAATATGTCAAATAATAATATAATTGTCCATGTTTAAATTTATAAAATTACAAACAATAATTACAATTAAATTCAGTCAAATTTATAATAAATTAAGAAATAGTTACTATGTCAAAAATAATAAAAATATGCATATAATTGTCAATGTTTGAATTTATAAATATGTAATAACAGTTAACATCCAAACTCTCTCATTGAATAGAAGCAATTGACTATAAGCCACTTCCGAAGTTCGATCTTAAATCTGTTGAATGGCATCTCTCTAATCCCCTGAGGTATCTTATTATACGTCCTAATTGTACTAAATAAGCAGTTTCGCTGTAAGAGACTGAATTAGCCTTGAATTGTATTAGTTTTGTTTTAGTCATATTTATATTTAAATTATTCTGATTTAGCCAAATAATTGTATTGTTCAAAGTAGTTTCCATGTCAGTTTTATAATCGATATTATCTTTTTTTTCGATTAGAAGGGTTGTATCGTCAGCAAATAATATGCACTTATTATCTATTGCATCTGGTAAGTCATTTATATATATTAAAAACAACAATGGTCCTAATATACTGCCTTGTGGCACTCCACAACTGTTGACACAGTATTTAGACCTATAAACTTTTTTATTACGCCCTTTTAAATTTGTGATTTCAACACACTGTTGTCGAAAGCGTAAATAGCTTTCAAACCATGTATGTGCCGTTCCGCGTATCCCATACCGCCATAATTTATTCAATAAGATGTCATGTGATACATAGTCAAACGCTTTAGTCATATCAAGAAAAAATGCAGTTATCGGTACTTTGTCATTTAGTTTTTTTGTTACAGTCTTAATTAAGTCATAACACGCTAAGATTGTTGACATATTTTTCCTAAAACCATATTGTTCTACTTTTAATATATCAAACATCGATAAAAATGCATATAGTTTATCAAACATAATTCTTTCGATAATTTTTGATAGTATTGGAGTCAACGAGATTGGTCTGTAGTTATTCATCGACTTTTTGTCTCCTTTCTTAAACAAGGGCTTAACTATTGTATATTTCAACCTAGAAGGATACTTGCCTTCTGTAAATGTTAGATTAATAATGTGAGCTAATGGCACACTTAGCTGTCTAGCACACATTTTTATAACTTTTACATTAATATTATCATATCCTGTTGAATTTGTATTCTTAAGTCTATGAATTACTTTGTAAACATCGTCAGGGTTTATTGGCGTTAAGTAGATACTATTATTATTGAAATTGTTATTAGCAGATCTAGTCTTCTTCGTGTTTGAACTGTTATTATGATCTAAATTTAAAAAATGTTTATTGAAAAGTTCACTAATACTATCAGGATCAGAATATATTTTATTATCATAACTAATTGAATTAATATTATTATTAGATAATTTGCATGTCGTGTTTTTTATTATTTCCCAAGCTGCTTTGCTTTTATTTTGCGAGTTTTTAATATATTTTGTATTATTTAGGCGTTGCGCCTCATATATACACTTTTTTAATATTTTGGAGTAAGTATTATACTTCTTTTTTGTATTTAACTTGTTACCCGGGACTAGGTGATATTTAAGGTATAAGGTTCTTTTTTTAATACAGCTTCTTTTTATCCCTTTCGTTATCCACCTATTTTTTATTAGCTTGTTGTTGATTTTAACTTTAATTATAGGGAAACATAGATTATAAAAAAGTACTAATGTGTCATGAAAACAGTCAAAAGCCTTGTCAACGTCATTTTCAGCTAGTACATCCTGAAACGACAGCGATGAAATATAATTACAAAATTTACGTATATTGTCATGGGACATATCTCTCCTTTCTTCAAACCAGACAGAGCGAGTTTTACTAGCGTTGTCATCCATTTTGACTGAGAAAGAAATTGTTTGAGCGGTCTCATGATCCGATAACGCTAAGTAGTGTATACCAGGATTAATCTCCGATATATTACTTGCAATTAAATCAATGCATGATAGTTTTCTAGTCGGCCTCACAATATGATTAGAGAGATTGTAATTACTTAGCAGCGATTCAAGCTGTTTGGAAAGTTTATTGTTTTTTAGCCAATCAATATTCCAGTCTCCACAAATAACGATATTTTTATCTTTTTTTCTCATCAGCTTACTTAACATTAAATTTAATTGTTCAAGAAATATGTCTACATTTGAATTAGGAATTCTGTATATAGTCACAATTATTAAATTATACATTTTAATTTCTATAGCACAACACTCAAAATTGTATATTAAAGATTCAAATAAATTACATATGTCAATATATTCAATGTCTTTTTTTATTAGTATGCAAGTCCCTCCTCGACGCTCATTTGGCCTGGAATAATGTGTAGCAAGTCTATAATCTTGCAATACAAGGTTAGATTCTGTGCCATTTTTTAAGAACGTTTCAGAGAGACAAACTATGTCAATGTTACCTATCCTACTACTTAAGTCATCCAAAGCTAATTTTAACATGTCCTGTTTGTTTAGTACTCCAGCGATATTCTGATGGAGCAAGGTAATTTTTTTTGAAATTTTATTAGTTTCGAAAAAAATCGTTTTGACTATCTGGTAAAGATAATTTAGATGTTATATTTTTTTTAAGTTTAGTGAAGTAATAAGGAATTGTCCCCTTACAATATTTTTGTATGTCTTGTTTATCTCTGACACAACTGATACCATTTGTACTTTTATTATTTTGCTTACAGTAACGCCTCATTTGTTCATAATTCTTAAGAATACACTTTTCATAGGCTATGTAGTCGATTTCAATATTTAATTTGTCGCAAAGACTTCTTAAGTGCCTTGCCGAGAAGTTAGCAGAATTTACGTTCAAAATAGTAGGCATTTCGATATATTTACAATTATCGTAACAATTAACAAAGGACTTTATGCTATGATTTAATAGGTCAAAATTTAAATATGGATTTGTTTGATTGCCTATTATAAAAACTGTATTATTTTTTAATTTTCCTAATACATTACATAGTTCATTATAAATTATATACGGGTTAATATCATTAGATCCAATACTTATAATAAGAATGTCATTATCATTTAGCGAAGTAAATAAACTATCGCAGTCACTTAACACTTGGGCGGTAGTAGCAAATGGCTTGATGATAGCTGTTACATCGTATACGTCATTCCACTTATTCCGCCGTGATTTCATCAGTTTGATTGGTAAACCACGTACTTGCTGATCTCCTAATATGATCAGTTTTGGCTTAGTTTCTTTATTCTTATATATAGTTGTCGAATGCTTATCAGTGCTAATTGTTTCATGATTTAAAACGGTTACTGTTGATGAACATCTCACTTGCTCAACTCCTCTATTATCACATATCACGCTTGTGCATGTACTATTGCCATTACTATCACTAGTGCTTTTTCTGCGATGATTGAAGGATAAAGGAAACTGTAGCGGTGATGTCCTTACTCTTCTATTTATATTAGTGATGTTTTTCTTTAAATGTGTAGATTTATTTTTATTCGGTGTAACGCATACATTTTCTGTAGTAATTTTCTTAAAAATACTAATGGTGTGGTCCTTATCGCTAATTAATTGTTTGAGGTCATTATTTTCTGAATTTAAATTCTGTATTTCAACATGGGCGACGTTTAGTTCGTTTTGGAGTTCCTCTATTTGCTGTTTTAATTCAAATATAATAGTCGAGTCCATCATTTCAGACACCAAAGGATGACTTCTCGATGTTGTATCTAGAAATGTAGATGATAACATAGACTGTTCCGTAGAGGTACGAGATATGTCTTTGTCCGATTTAGTTCGCCTTAAATTATTTTTCCTTACTGTTACATTACTATCCATTGTTTACTGTGGTTTAAATCTATGCAGAATACTTAATATGCGTCGAAAAATTGTAAAAAACAATTACGACCGAGCTTAGATTCGAACTGGGGTCCTTCGTATTCCAAAGGGTAACGTCTTAACCGTACGACCACAACAGGTTTTAGTAGTGCGGGCGAAATTATCTATTTGTTTATACTGAGTAGAAGCGTTATAAAATGTTTGAGGGGAAATTTATTTCTTCAACACCGTCACAATTTTAAATCGTAAAATGTTATTATCACTTTTAAAATTTATCACTTTTTATTTTACAAAACACTATTAATTGTTGATTTAGTCACTGTTTAAATTGGTAAATACTTATTCAATGATAATTTTGTCAGTTATCACTTGGCACTAAAGACTTTAATGATAAAATTATTTTAAAATTAATTTCTAATTTAGTCACTGAATTTATATATTTAAACGTCACAAACATTACCACTTGCGAATCATGAAGTTTATTACATAATTTGAAGGTTTTTTTTTAAATATCGTGATTTTGTATTTTATAAATAACTATAATACGGAGCACAATGTTTACATGGCAGTGGCGCCCCTCCACCTAAATAGTAATAGAGTAAGAATTAAAAAAAAAATGTCTGTCTGTTTGTCTGTTATCTGTTTGTACACGCTAATCTCTGGAAGTACTGGACGGATTCGAATGAAACTTTTTTTGTTATATAGCTGTTAAGCCTGGGCAAAATATAGGGTATAATTGATTTTGGAAAGTGAAACACCTGATGCAGAACCTTAATGGTTCAGGTAAACTATAAGAAATATAAAAATGACACCTTAGCAAAAGTTGTTCAGCTTGATGAGCATTTTCTGTTGAGGTATAAAAATCCAAGATTTGGATCACCTGATGCAGAACAATAATGGTTCAGGTAAACTATAAGAAATATAAAAATTACGCCTTAGCAAAAGTTGTTCAGCCTGATGAGCATTTTCTGTTGAGGTATAAAAATCCAAGATTTGGAACACCTGATGCAGAACAATAATGGTTCAGGTAAACTATAAGAAATATAAAAATGACGCCTTAGCAAAAGTTGTCCAGCCTGATGTGCATTTTCTGTTGAGGTATAAAAATCCAAGATTTGGAACACCTGATGCAGAACCTTAATGGTTCAGGTAAACTATAAGAAATATAAAAATGACGCCTTAGCAAAAGTTGTTCAATCTGATGAGCTTTTTTGGTTGAGGTATAAAAATCCTAGATTTGGAACAGCTGATGCAGAACAAAGTTAAATTTATTTGCATAAACAACACGTGTTTACAATAAATTATAGTTTTTAAAAAATGTAAAAAGACACGCTATAATAGCCAATAGAACTAAAAAAGTTTTTAAGTAACTTTTTTAGTTCTATTTGCTATTATAGCGTGTTTTTTAATTTTTTTTAATCTATTTATTACAATACATAGATTACAATAAATAGATTAACAAAATATTGAATGTATTGTAAAAAAAAAAACCGCGGGGTGCTACTTTTATTCTTACCTGCTACAAGTTAGACGCAATCGTTTTATTTTATTTACAAGGGTAACGTGGTCTATTTAGTCAGTTTATTATAGACGTGTACGCTAAAATTGAAATGGAACGATTGGTATATATTCGCACAAACCAGAAGAATACGTGCATTTGTGGGACGCTATGTAGCAAGATTAGAGTTTATTTGATTTGGTGGTGAAAGTGTTTTAAGCAACGAGGGGAAACTGTTTTTCTTAATTGCTCCAGGAGGGACTGGAAACACATACCTGACGAGAGCAATCCACGCTGAAATCAGGCGCCAAAATAAGATCTCGCAGCAGCATCGCCAGGTATTGCAGCCACGTTACTACTAGGCGGAAGGACGCAAATACAATGTTCAATATCCTACTCGATTTTAATTGCTTCAAAGCCAGCGCCTTGCTCTGATATTTTTATGTAAGTCGTATAGAACTGTAAGCACCGAGGCACTACCCGTGCTAGCAGGTGTGTTACCAGTAGACTTAGAAGTACAACGCCGCGCTTCAATGTACTATACATCTAAAAATATGGTCCCTGATTTCTTGAAAACTCGTGATCGTGAAAAAATAGTTAGACTGTTTAAACCTATTAATGAAGTATTTGAAACATTGCTGTCTGAATGGCAGGAAAGGTGGGAAACTTCTACCAAAGGACGCCACTTGTATCTGTTCTTTCAATCGGTAAGAGATAGATTAAAGAAAAAGTGGTTAGAAGTCGACCACCCCGTTGCGCAATTTTTAACTGGACATGGCAATTTTAAGGCAAAACTCTTTTCGTTTAAATTAGTGCCGTCGCCCTTATGCGAATGTTCTACTGCTAATTCTGAATTCGATCAAACAGCACACCATGTTCTCTGGGAGTGTGATCTTTGGCGGCGGGAGCGGGATGACATGTTGAATTCATTGCAAGTTGCATCCGGGGTAGTATACTATTCAGATTTGGTAGCAACAAGGGAGAATTACCAAGCGTTCAGACGATTTTGCAATTCATATTATTGGAATCGATGTGTTAGGTAACAACTCAATGTTTTAGGTCCCCAATAGTGTTAGAAACTTAAAATCCGTGGTGCACGTCAGTTGAGCTTCACTTGACTAGCCATCTCTTTAGGCTTTTAATGCCTTATTTGCCATATTGCTGTCTCTCACATTGCTAAGAGGGGAAGTCAAATTCCAAAAGCTTCCTACTCCTACTAATTTCTTCTGATTAAATTCGTTGTGAGTTCCAAGACAGCCGTAGTTTTACCCCCGGGACTGCAATGGACTTCATTGTTCATTGCCTTTTTTGGCGGTCGCCGCTGTTAATCCTGGCTACACAGGAGACACAGTGGTGGGAATGTGTGGTGGGCCCATAATCCTACTCGATTTAAACAGAATTGAAACACCGACATGCTCTGTGACACGAAACTGTGACAAAGCGAAGGTGTTTCAGGTTTGCTGTCTAATCGTTTGAGATGAATGCGAAATGGCTAATAGTAAGGCACTAGAAGCTGTAGATAGAACTTTACGTGCCCAAGAGTTTTCAAGAATATTATAAAAATTTGGGGAAGATCTCCTTTCTGAAGTAAAGTCAATGGCAGCGCAATATAATTGAAGCTGATATTCTCACTGGGAGTGGTGCCGGTGAAACTGTATTTATTCCGCGTTTACCAGATCCACCACTCTTCTCCAAAAAAAATCCATTTTAATTTTAAAGGTACGCAGTTGTCTGTGACCACTTGCTTTGCTATGACAATAAAAAAATCACTAAAATTCGCTGGTGACAAGCTTAGGACTTGTTGTTTTTCGCATGGCCAACTTTACGTGGCTTTCTCGAGAGTTATTGACGCTTCAGGTCCGTTCATATTAGCTCCCGAAGGAAAGACTCCCTTAATTTTATTTTTTAAACTATGGTGTATATGTTAAACAAAAAAAAATATATTGACTTTTAACGTATAACAAATATTTTCTTATGTATCTACATTAGTTCGTATTTGTATTAATACGCCGAAATCATAAAGTCCACGCGAACGAAGTCGCGGGCATCAGCTAGTATATAATAAAGTTTGTTAGTTTACATAGGTAGTTGTTTTACGTTTAACGACTGGACAGAGTTGGATAACATTTCGCATAAAGAATAGATTATACCTTATACTAAATCTGATACATCTTCACCAGGCCATTTTAGTCTCCACTACAGGAGCACGACCCTCTCTCGTCCGTCTTAGACAGAAGGAGGATTTGGCCTACACTCCCCACGCTGGCCAAACGGCTTGGGGAGGCCTGATCGATGTTTGGTAATGTAATTTCCTTAGTCGCCTTGTACGACATCCTCGGGAAAAGACAGAGTGATTCTATTCTAGCCTGCCGGAAACCACACGGCCAATCTGATACATATCCGAACACAACGCGAGCGCCGCCATGGGTATCAGTTAGTGGGTAAATAAATATGAAGCGGTTTATTACACTAGTTTACAGTACATCTGTTGCCAAAGAAATTTTAGCTGTTGCTGACTACATATGATATGCTATTTTCAAAAATATAAGTAAAAGATTTTTATCAGCTCTAGTTTCTGAGTTTCAGCTATGTAGGTATAAAACAGAAAAAAACATGTATTTACTAAGAAAAACTTTATTAAAAAAAATAATTAATCATTGAGTTCTAAAAAACTTCGTTTTAAAGCTCTTCTCTGATGTGTAGACTTTGGAAAATGACGTATTAGCGACCAACAATAGTCAGACATCATATTTGTATCCCAGAAACCCTGATAGCGCTCTTCCATGACACGTAAGTCCTGATGCATACGCTCTCCCTGCTCTTCGCTCATATCTCCTAAATTTTCCGGAAACCTGTCCAGGTGACTATGGAGGAAATGGAGTTTTATGCTCATATTGCACCCCATATTTTTTAACTGTAGCAGAAGGTCTTCTACAAGTTCAATATAATTTTCAGATTTTTTATTTCCGAGAAAATTCTGCATCACAGAGACGAAAGCTGTCCAAGCCTTTAGTTGTAACTCAGTCATAGAATTTCTAAATTGAGTATCTTTCGTAAGTTGTCTAATTTGGGGGCCGTCAAAAATACCGGCTTTTATTTTTTCCATAGTGAGCTGAGGAAAGTTCAGATATATTTTTAGGCACTGAAGAGTCAGTTGAACGCTGCACTGGACGCTGAACACAACTAGTACTTGGGTACTGCCATTTAGCTCGATTTTTAGTATTTAAACCGTTTACGTTTACGCTACAAAAATAACAGTCTTCGAGATGATTTCGTGGTTCTCGCCAAATAGTCGGTGTTCCAAATTTAAAAGCACTTCTTTTACCATTTTTCCACAATCTTAAATATTCCACACACGATTTACAAACACAATTGGGAGCCCAAGACTTCTCATTTTTATCCAAGAGCATTCCAAAATACTCAAAATAGGTATTTTTCACCAACTCTGATATAACTTTTCTACAATCGTTAAACACATATTCCCCGCATATATAACAAAAATGATCTGGATTGTTTAAACAACGTCTCCTTGAACTACTCATGACGCAAAAACTTTGGATACTAATCTTAACACAGTAAAATATGCCTGTTATCGCTTAATATATACGCTTAAATGACAAAAATCAAAAACAAAGTAACTCGAGCTGCTCAAAAAATTTTGAGGGTAGATTTGACGAAAACAAGTCATAAGTGAACATTATCAACCACAAAATTCGCGGCAACAGACAAAAAGTTAAATTTTGTAAACTAGTGTTATTGCTTCTAAGAAATACGATATAAATAACGCAGTGCAGATAGTTGGGAAAGGCCGTTGACTCATTTTGATTATCTATATTTTGCACTAGCGAATTCCTACAAGTTTGTTCCCGTGGTTAGTTTAGACCAGTGATTCCCAACCTTTTTTTATTCGCGGACCCCTGACGCGGAGGTTTTTGTTGGGTGTAGGTCCCCGAGTATCATATAATTCCATTAAATAAATAATAATAAATAAAATACACAGCGCCATCTAGCCCCAAAGTAAGTGAAGCTTGTGTTATGGCTACTAGACAACTGATAAACAAACGTAAATACATTTTTTTTTTGTAAATACATACTTATGATACATAGAAAACACCCAGACTAAGACAAACAGACATGTTCATGCACACAAATGTTTGTACTATGTGGGAATCGAACCCACGAGCGTTGGTGTCGAAGCCGCGTCATTGACCGCTACGCCATCGAGCTCATCATTATTCTATAAATAATAGATTTTAGTATTTCTTTCAATATAAGTTTGTATCACGGATTATAATTATTTACCTATCATGGACCACTGGTGGTCCGCGGACTACCGGTTGGTTTAGACCGACCACTTATCACGACCTAGCTTTGTATTCGATTACATACAACGGAGAGCTCTGTCTGGTCCCGTGTATATCAGGCGCGGATCCAGCTCTCAAAAAAGGTTGTGGTCACAGCCACCCGAAAATCGGCCAAGGACGAGTTGGAGTACGACCTTGCTCATTAACAATCATCACTTATGAAGGACTTGAATTTGATTATTTCCATTTTTCAGAAGGGTTGTGAGCATACCCACCGTGTACAACGGTAGATCCGCCCTTGGTGTATATGTTAGTCATTGTAATAAATTAATTATTAGTCATACTGACCAAGACTTGGTATTTTTTTTTTTGATTTTATACCACGACCTCTTCACATCAAGTGGGATGTATGCTTGTTTGACACCCGTCAAACAAGCATACATCCCACTTGATGTGAAGTGGTTACCGTCGCCTAGACGCTTGCGACAATGAGTGTCGCTCGCGCGTTGCCAACCCCGCTGCTAACACAGCAACTCCTTCAATTGTGGTCATGTGATAAATCACGATTTGGTTAGATTTGAGTTGATTTATTGTGTCCTGTCATCGGAGATAGGAGCTCAGCTTCGCCTCAACCTAGATGATAAATGATGTGGTGCCAAGTAATCTTAATTATTAATAATTGACAATTTATTACATTGGCCAGCCATTATAAATAATGACCAATTTCTTACATTGATTGTAACATATATACTAGCCGGATCAAAATCACCCACGCCGGATAGCGACAGGAGATGAGCAATGTTCGTCTGACTTGCCACAGTTGTCAGCCGAGAGTTCGACTTGGCTCTCTTCGAACTACCCTATACCTCTCCGACTATCCGAGACATCGACATAGGGTGAAGGGATGCCACGGTGTATCCCATGAGACTCGAAGCTGTCGTACTGTTAGGCCGGCTTGCACGATCTGGATACTAAGTACCTGCTAAGGAAAAGGATGGCGAAGGTTGGCTTCCTGACTAGATCTTCCCATCGTAAATCTAAGTGCTCCCTGGGCGTCGGGAAGTGAGCGTAACTTACAACTTCGGCACTTGACGTTGAGATTGGTGAACCCGCTGTCTGATGGTCTTAGTATGGGTTAAAATACTACCGAATCTAACTAAGCGAATCTCCCTTCTTAGGCAGGCGCGATTACAGTTCCGTGCAGGTGATCTTCAAAGATGTGGAAGAATGGCCACCGATGGAACATTCCTAAAGTAGGCGGTAGTCTAAGGGTTGGACACTTATGTCACTTCCCGCTCATACCGCCGCCGTCGAGACTTTGTCTCGGGGCGTACTCGTACCAAGAAGGCACATTGAGCGCCTCATACTCGATACTGCCGGGTAGAACCTCCACCACCACAGTTATATAACCCTCGAAGATTGTTGTGTCCTGCGAGTGAATGAGATGACCAGACGTATAGAGATGGTGCATTTGCTACATCCAAGTGCCAGCACACATGACTCCTTGCAAGCGCCTATAAACAACATAAACCGATTTATGTCAAGCAGGCTGTATGCGTTATTGGTATAGCATTGTGTCATTATTAGTAAGTACAGCATGGATGCGCAAGGCGGAGTATCGTATTTGGTGGAAAGCATTGGAGAAGGCTTATACCCTGCAGTGGGTAGATACAGGCTGATGATGATGATGATTGTATCATCTGTGGATCTATCTAGGTGTTCTATCTTACAATAACCCTATATGTGTTTGTCAACTTCAAGTTATATAATTTTATATATCAAATGTGAGAAACGTAATTTATGTAATCCAGGTATACGTAAGCAGTTCGCCTGATGGCACAATGGTGAGAGTGTCAGACTTTCCCAAAAGCGGTCATTGAAAATGCCACTCATAATCTGTCTACGCTTTCTTCCACTTGCGACTATTTAATTCGCCCCATTATTACAAAAAATAAATTTCAGAGATATCAATTCTTGTGTATCTCTTCTGTACATTGCCATTAAAAGTCGCTTTTCGTGTCCGTCTGTCTGTACATCCGCTAACCCTAAACCACGCAACAAATTTTCATGTTGTATTCACGGAAGGTTTGTAATACAAACCTTCCATATTAATTAATGTATTTTTTTTGTTAAATAAATGCTTATTATTTAACAAAAAAAAAATACAGTATAAGTTATTGCAGATTACAACAACCAACAGCTCCTTTTTAACCGACTTCATAAAAGGAGGAGGTTCTCAATTCGACTGAATATTTTTTTGTATGTATGTTATTAGATATCTTTGCGAATTGTGAACCGATTTTCATAATTCTTTTTTTATTTGAAAGGGTAATGATTGCAAGATAATCCCATATTCACCAAGTTAGGATCAGATGATGGAATGCCAGGGAAATCAAGGGAAACCCTTAAATTTTATAAGCATGTATGGTAAAATTCAATTTTTTTATTTGATAATTGCGAGGTGGTTCCATATTCACCAAGTCAGGGTCTGATGATGGGATCCCAGAAAAATCGAGGGAAACCCTTAAATTTGCCCTGTGGTAGCCGGCAGAATAAAATTGTGCCACTCCATTGCTCTGCGCTGGATGTCGTACAAGGCGACTAAGGAATCTTGTGTCACGCGATAACTTTTCTCCCGGAAAACGGGCAGTAGCGTCTGCCGGGGTATTCCACCAATAAGCTGCGCTCGCCAACTGAAGTCGGTTTCAATTTTGTTTAAAAATCAACTTTATTGTAAATAGTGCTTCAGACTTGGACAGTATTATTCATACTGAACGTGTACGACTTCCATCACAATACTCCACTGGGAATTTAATAGCCGTATTTGGTGTAAGTCTCATTTATCCGGTACTTTGATGTTCAATTAGGAAAGTCTTGTCTCATACTATCATTTAGGTATCGAATCGCCAATGAAACTATAGAATAATCCGCAAATGACGTCACGCTAAGAAAATTATACACTTTCTATATAATAAATAATATTGGATTGCCAAAATTGGGGTGTAAGTAGTTCATCAACATCTTTGAACCAAAGCCAACTTCACCTGCACGCGGTGCACCCTGCTGACTGACAAACGAAGCTCTGGCGAAAAGAGAGGTAGGGAGCGTAATTGTAAGCTACCCGACTGGGGAATGTACCTCCACCTCACAGAATACCGCAGCCAAATAATAATTCCATTGAGGGTTGTTGTGTTCCTGCGAGTGACTGAGGTCACCAGAAAAGAAGGAGATGCTGCGTTGGCAGCGGGGGTGGCGGCACGCGAGCGATATTTTATGTTGCGACCGTTAATATGGCTACGGTAACCGCTTCACATCAGGCGGGCCGTATGCTTGTCTGCCACCCGAAGTAGTATAAAAAAATAAAAAAAATGTATTCTATATCTCTATAAAAATATAATGTAATTACGGTACCTTAATGGTAATGCCGGCGCCACATTTGTGCCGCGAAGCTCCCCGAACAGGCGTGAACGTGAATGTAGATGGTTTTAACTAGGTTCACAGGCATTCACGGGCTTTCACGCCTGTTCCCCGATCGGAGTCTCGACTTTCTTATTTATTTATTTCATAAGAACCTTCTCCTCACAATAACAAGTACAACAAAAAAGAATTGGCAACATCGGTCCATCCGTTCACGTGTGATCTCGTTACCAAGGGAAATAGGGATTCATTTTTATATGTATACATAGGGGCCATCCATAAATTACGTCACACGTTAAGGGGAGGGAGGGGGTCGACGAAGTGTGACACTGTGTGACAAGGGGGTGGGAGGGGTCCTAAATTTTGTGACGTAACATTTCAAAATCTATTATAATCTAAGAGTTAAAACACGAACTTTGAACTATTAACGAAAAACTTAACATTTGCAACTCTAGATGTAAAATTGCAAAATATGTGACGTCACACTAGGGAGGGGGGGAGTCTCACAAATGTGACCAGCTGTGACAAGGACGGGGGGAGGGGTAAAAAAAAACATGAAACTCGTGTGACGTAATTTATGGATGGCCCCATATATAGATTTAGAGCTTTTTGTTATATTTGTAAACTAAACTATAGTAGTTACCCGTGATTTCATCCGCTCGGTTGAATAATAAATAAAGTATCTACTTTCTTAATATATTCTATAAATAAATAAATATTCCTGGACAAATTACACACTACTGTACTATGGGTACTAGATAACTGATATAATACTTAAATACATTTTTTTTAAATACATACATATAATACATAGAAAATACCCAGACCAAGACAAACAGACATGTTCATGCACACAAGTATTTGTCTTGTGCGGGAATCGAACCCGCAACCTCGGAGTCAAAGTACCATTGTTAACCATCGACCATCGACCACCGGGCTCGTCAATATGAAATAATGGTTTGTTAATTTTCCTGCAGGACCTTAATATATTCGGGAGATAAAGTGTCCTATGAGCTCCTTTTACTTCCACTGAAAATATCATTAAATTCGGATTAGCCGTTTTGATGATAACCACGGACAAAGAGAACACACTCTTCCATTAAATTTATATCTACGAATATATTAACGTAATAACGCTGACGAACTTGTTTAAATGTACTAATCTCTGGAATTACCGTCAGGTAATCGAGAAGGTAGTTCTTGACGAAGGTTATAATTAGGAGCGGATAGGGTATATAAAACCGCGAGTCACAGCTAGTATATGCATATTCGACGAGCTCGGTGGTCCAATGGTTAGCAATGGCCACTTTAACTCCGAGTTCGCGGGTTCGATTCCTGCACAAGACAAACATTTGTGTGCGTGAACATGTCTGTTTGTCTTAGTCTGGGTGTTTTCTATGTATTATAAGTATGTATTTACAAAAAAAAATGTATATAAGTACATTTATCAGTTGTCTAGTACCCATAACACAAGCTTTGCGCTTAATTTGGGACTAGATGGCGCTGTGTAAATTGTGCAGAAATATTAATTTATTATTTATTTATTTATTATTATTATATAATATTTACATTGTAAAACAAGAGATCGGGACCCGTATTCAGTATGAAAAAATCCGTAAACAAAAATACCTACTTGCCTACTAATATTACAAATGTCAATGTGAGTTTATTTGTTATGCTTTCACGGCGAAACTACTCAACCGATCATCATGAAACTGTACACATATTCTCAAATGTATTACGAAGAACATAGGATACGAAGCCGCTGGCGGAAGCTAGTAGTATAAAGGTGACAAACTTAAAACTACGTCATGCAGACTAATTATTTTACTATAGTTGTATTAACTTCAGATATTTCAGAGAGAACTAGTATCTTAGAAAATAACTATAAACCTGTTTCAAGCGCTGTGTACTAAGAACAATTTTCTGCATAATATATTAAACAAGCGAGAAAGAACAAAGTTTTCGCATGCATACTTTGGTGTCTTGGTTAGTAAAGTTGGCCGAAGTATCGCTCACATTGCAGATGCAACATGCTCGGTCGAGTTTGCCATTATTGATATTATTATATGCAATCACCACATATTGAAGCGAAAGTGCACATGGAGCAATATTAATAACAAATACCAGTTTATACGTGGGCTCTGTTATGCAGAATGGATCCAACCGACAAACTATCCCGATAATGACGAGCTCGGTGGTCGAATGGTTAGCAATGGCCACTTTGACTCCGAGATCGCGGGTTCGATTCCCGCACAAGACAAACATTTGTGTGCATGAACATGTCTGTTTGTCTTGGTCTGGATGTTTTCTATGTATTATAAGTATGTATTTAAAAAAAAAACGTATTTAAGTACATTTATCAGTTGTCTAGAACTCATAACACAAGCATTGCGCTTAATTTGTGATTTGGCGCTGTGTAAATTGTCCAGAAATATTTATATTTGAGAGATTAGGTACATAGCGAGAAACTTCAAATTGAATTTTATCTATTCGCAACAGATTCTAGCAGTTTAAGACATGACCTGCTTCCCAAAACTTAAACTGCGTGATATTTTTATTCCTATTACAGTTTAAATAGCTTTAACTTAAAAGTAACAAAATGTTGCTTGGATCTATTCTGCATAACAGGGTCCACTTCTGTATTGCGATTCTTGACCAGGGGCACCAGGGGCCCTACCCAAGCTGAAGCCGATTCCCATCGAATATTTTGATTCCCAAAAATAGGAATTAAGCTTGACTTATTGCCAAATATTTATGGCCCCTGTTCCAATTACTTCTGATGCTTTACATATATTTTTTGGGTATGCTTTGCTTTTTTAATGTGCTCCGACAAGTTTTAACCTCACCTGATGGAAAGTGCAGGTTGCAAATGTTAAGACTGCCATCATTGCGATTAGCGCTGTACAGGCGGTCCCCTGTTTGACGGCCTATATTTATAAATATTAATTCAAGCTTCGTGAAAATCACCCAGGATTAAAAGAAAACTTAGAAACATTTGGGCCGAGTAATTCCACGACTTTATGGTTGGACAGTACACTTTTATACATGAAAAAATATGAAAGTTTAACTCGCTACTAAAAACTAGTGCCGCGTCATGGAGAAAAGACATAGCGAAGTTAAATTAAAAGATGATAAAATGACCAATTTGTCACTAAGACGATAAAATAATTTTACGGCATTTGGCTAACATGAAGTTTATTTTACAGGAATTATTCGCATCTTTTGCGTATCCTACAATAGTTATTTGTTATTATACAAGAGTGTAAAGTTGCTTTTTAACCGCGTGCTCAATTTCGATGACCGAGCAAGCGAAGGATTATAAAATTGAATCACTAGCGCAGCGAGTGATTCAAAAATTAGAATCCTGAGCGTTAGCGAGGGAATCAAAAGAGCACGAGGTGAAAAATATTTGCACTCGAGTGCAACACTTTTCATCCCACCTCAACGAGGAATGACTAAATGCAAAAAAAAAAAAACAACTGGCCGTGTGGTTTCCGGCAGACTAGAATAGAATCACTCCCTCTCTTCCCGTGGAAGTCGTACAAGGCGACTAATGGAAATACATTATAAAACATCGATCAGGCCTCCCCAACCCGTCTGGCCAGCGTGGGGAGTGTAGGCCAAATCCTCCTTCTGTCTGGGACGGAAGAGAGAGGGTCGTGCTTCTGTAGTGGAGACTAAAATGACCTGATGATGATGACTCATTCCTATGTTCTTAATAGCTTTTTACTATGCTGACAAAGCGTGCGTTATAAAGTTACAATAGGAACACATCAACCTGATCTATTGTCGAGCACGGGCCGGCGCGGTGCCGGAATTCAAATCACTTAACGCCGAAGAAACGGCATAATAACAATGAATAAGAAATAGTAGAAATAGTAGTACGTAGTTACTTATACTGTGGTAGAACGTAACATAGTTTAAGCTTTGATTTGCTTTTTGATATGAATAAGTCTTTAAAATTGCTTTCTTAAGGAAGCACTTCAAAAATCTAATGATAACTAAATCGGGGAATACATTTTTGTGTTGCAGCTACAAATCTATCATCTCCATTTAAAATTCAATCACACCACTGAATAGATGAAAGATCAAAGAATTTATTACGCTAAGTAAGGACTATTGAACATCGCTGGGGAGGGGGAAGCGCTGCCATTTTGAGATAATTTTAATGCATGTCGTCGTTGCGACTTCAAGATCTCCTATGTGTCACTTTTGTCGAAATCACTTTTTTATACTAGTTTATTTCCAATTTTGGCGCTTTATCTCCATGAGCGGTGTTGATTGATTTCCATCAGGTGACCCACATGCTCGTTTGCTCCCATCTAATATAATAGGTAGGGGAAAAAGTCTTTTCGCATTATAGTATGTATGAACTTGTAATAAAATCTCTTTGGTTATACCATTTGTATCTAGCAGGTTTTGATATCTATAAAAAGTTTAAATTTTAAAAAAGATAATTCCAAATTCAAATTAGGTAAATGTGTGATTTTCATTTGTTTTTTTTACTGTCAAGATGAGTGAATCTAATGAAGAAATTCGATACATTTTAAAATTTTACTACAAAAAAGGTAAAAATTCAACGCAAGCTGCGAAAAAAATTTGTGATTATTATGGACCTAGTGCAGTGTCTGTGAGAGTAGCACAAATTTGGTTTAAGCGTTTTCAATCCGGAAATTTTGATGTCAAAGATGCACGTCGCTCTGGTCGCCCTGTTACGGATAAAATGGATGCCATTTCTGAAAAAGTGGAGCAAGATCGGCATATCAGTAGTTACGACGTAGCTGAAGAACTAGGAATTGACCACATAACAGTTTTGGCGCATAAAAAGGTCTTGGTCAAAGACCGGCCAGGCTTCAGAGACTCTGGCGAAACCCGGGTTAACCCGCAACAAGGTGATGCTGTGTGTATGGTGGGATTGGAAGGGAAGATATTCATTATGAGCTGTTACCGCCAGGCAGGACTATCGATTCTGAACTCTACTGTGAACAACTGATAAGATTAAAGCAAAAAGTTGAGAGAAAGCGGCCGGAATTAATTAATAGAAGGGGTGTGATTTTTCATCATGATAACGCTAAACCTCACACATCTTTAGCCACTCAGCAAAAATTAAGAGAGTTTGACTGGGAGGTGTTAATGCATCCGCCGTATAGTCCTGACCTTGCACCTTCTGATTTCCACCTGTTTCGGTCTCTTAAGAATTCTTTAGGCAATGTCAGGTTAACATCACGAGAAGACTGCCAAAACCACTTGTCGCGGTTTTTTGAACAGAAGTCCCAAAATTTCTATAGTAATGGGATCATGTCTCTACCTACAAGATGACAAAAAGTTATCGAACATAATGGCACCTACATACTTTAGTTAAATGTAAATAAACTTTATTAAAAAATGTTTTGAATTTTCATATAAAATACGAAAAGACTTTTTCCCCAACCTAATATGTATGTTACAGTCAATGTAATAAATTGATCATTATTTATAATGACCGGCCAATTTAATAAATTGACAATTATTAATAATTAAGCTTACTTGGCACCACATCATTCATCATGTAGGTTGACGGAGCTCCGCTATTTCCGATGACAGGACACAAGAAAATACTAACCTAACCAAAAATGAACTCAAATCTAACCAAAACATTATTTATTACATTGACCATAACATATATATATATATAAACATATAAATAAAAAGGGCATTCCATGATTTTATGAATATGCCTGTCCGATCAAGAGCTCGCGTGTTTCACTCAACAAAGTTTCCCACTTCCTAAATAATGTAATTCTATTAAAACCTACAATGCGTAGGCGTGGACATCTAAATATTTTACAGAGCATTCTTTGCCTGAAAAGCTACGTAAGGACCCGGCCTAAATTATAACATACTTTGGCACTCCAAAGGAAAAAGGCAAACAGAAATCTTACGCCTACGTACTGTCAGTCAACTATTCATTTTATTCTCTCGTTTTGGACATTTGAATTGAAGTAGGTAGTAAATAAATAAATGTTCCTGGACAAATAACACACGGCCATGTAGTCCCAAACTAAGCAAAGCTTGTACTATGGATACTAGATAACTGATACTATACTTAAATACATTTTTTTTTGTAAATACTTACATATAATACGTAGTAAAGACCCAGACCAAGACAATTATTATTATTATTATTTTTTATACTACGGGTAGCAGACAAGCATCCGGCCCGCCTGATCTGAAGCGGTTACCGTAGCCATATTAACGCTCGCAACATAAAATATTGCTCGCGCGCCGCCACCCCCGCTGCCATCGCAGCATCTCCTTCCTTTCTGGTGACCTCACTCACTCGCAGGAACACAACAGCCCTCAAGCCCTCAAGGGAACCGTTATTTGGCTGCGGTATTCTGTGAGGTGGAGGTACGTTCCCCAGTCGGGTAGCTTACAATTACGCTCCCTACCTCTCTTTTCGCCAGAGCTTCGTTTGTCAGTCAGCAGGGTGCACCGCGTGCAGGTGAAGTTGGCTTTGGTTCAAAGATCTTGATGAACCACTTACACCCCACAATAGACATGTTCATGCACACAAATATTTGTCTTGTGCGGGAATCCATCCCGCGACCTCGAAGTTAAAGTGGCCAATGCTAACCATTCGACCACCGAGCTCGTCACAATTTAGTAGGAATTCCTTTAAATTAGGCGAACACACAAGTTAAGCAACGACGGCCATAGTCTGTCCATGGATGGGTTTATTTATCTCGAGCCCCTCTGTGCTTCGAGAAGGCACATTAAGCCGTCAGCCTCGGCTGTTGTCGTTAGATGACAGTCGTTAAGCCAAGTCAGTGACCTTTAGGCGGTTTTGAAAACACTGGCCTTTGCCAACCCGCAGTTCAGCAGCGTGGTGGAGTATGCTCTAAACCCCTTGAAGAGTAGGATTTATAAAAATTATAATATAATTTGACGAGCTCGGTGGCGTAGCGGTCAATGACGCGACTTCGACACCAACGCTCGTGGGTTCGATTCCCACATAGCACAAACATTTGTGTGCATGAACATGTCTGTTTCTCTTGTTCTGGGTGTTTGCTATGTATCATAAGTATTTATTTACAAAAAAAAATGTATTTACGTATGTTTATCAGTTGTCTAGTACCCTTAACACAAGCTTCGCTTACTTGGGCCTAGATGGCGCTGTGTAATTTGTCTTACAATATTTATATTTATAAAGATTGACGAAGAAGAAGAAGAAGATGTTGTTGTTATTTTCTCTTTATTGTACACCATGTAAAACCACAATTACAATAATAACATTGCATATTATATCAAGTAAGTGTTATGTGCAAAGGCAGACTGATCTCTTTCAGAGATCTCTTCCACCTAACCTTTAAGTGTTTGGTGGGAACACGTACAAGAAACGTGAACGGGAAAACGTGTGCAAGCATAAATGTTGCACGGAAAAAAAAATAGCGATAAAGTTCAATTTTCCAATTCATAGGTCACAAAATATTCACCGCAATACAGGTGGTATATTATATAGGCACATATATATATTTCAATATTAATATTGTAGTTGAAAAGCCTCTACTCAAAGAAATAACACCCAATAATCAATCGCTAGAAATGGGTAACATTGCGCTACGACGTGCAATTGGCTTAACTCAGTTCACTGCGCTGATGAGTTGACACAAGTTTTCTTCCAGTAAGCTGCGCTAGCGCCTGTGCTAGCGCTACTGAGTTGACGCACGAAATTTTACTCAATTACCCATGTTTATTAACCGCCTACAGATATCGTGACGGGGACCAACACACATTCCCACCACTGCACTGGGAGAAGGGGACACAAGGGAAGTCAAATTCCAAAAGCTTCTTACTCTTATTAATTTCTTCTGATTACGTTCATTGTGAGTTCTAGGGCAGCCGTAATCTTACCCTCGAGACTGCAGTGTAGTTCACTGTTTATTGCCTTTTTATAGTGGTCGCCGCTGTTTAGCCTGGCTACACAGGAGACACAGTGGTGAGAATGTGTGATGGGCCCCGTCCCGTATCACGAGTATCAATGAACTAAGTACTGTTTTGTCTGTTGATACTTCTTTGGATTCACCTCTCCGTACTATATAGAGATATATAAATCGTGGGTCATGATGTTTAGTCATTGCGTACTTTTCGAAGTCGATCATTCACATACAAATGACGATCTAAATTTGATGCCCCTAAGGAAAACGAAAAACCACGTCGAAAGCACTTTAATTTATTCTCTCATACATTTTAAGTAGCGAAATTACAAATAGCGCCATCTGAGTTATGTTGTTGTTCCAGAACTCGCGCTAATTTGAGTCTTATCCCGGGGGGATAAGGCGGGGATCGTGTGTGGTAAAATGATTTGATAGGATCTTGGGCAGATGGACATGTGATTTGCAGGTGAAGCGATGCGAATTAGAGCAGGATAATACATCATTTTTCATTCATTTAGGATGGTATCATTCGGATAGTGTATTGACGAGCTCGGTGGTCGAAGGTTAGCAATGCCCACTTTAACTCCCGAGGGCGCGGGTTCGATTCCCGCACAAGACAAACATTTGTATGCATGAACATCTCTGTGTGTATTTACAAAAAAGAAAATGTCTAAGTATATATTACATCAGTTATCTAGTTACCATAGTACAGCTTTGCTTAGTTTGGGACTAGATGGCGCTGTGTAAATTTTCCAGGAATCTATTTATTCTGTTGAGAGTCTGATTGAATCCCATGTGGGCGCTATGTGACTGGTGGTAAAATAATATATGACTGAAGGCGTAATTATATTACGATCGTAGAATGAAAATTGACCCGAATTGAGTCGAAATGGAATTGTGAATTGACTAAAAAATATATGCTTGATTTCATTAATTATTATCAATTTTAATTGTTGGCCAGATAATATTCTTATTTTTTTTTATGTTTGTTTAATTTTTGGTCATATTTCGATATAATCCCAATCAAATTAGACTTTGAAGTTTCATATACTCGAATACCAAATTAGACAGCTGTGAGATTGAGATTGGATCCGGGCTGAATTTTGATTACATTTTAATTACATGAATTGCTCCTCTGGTCTTATAGGAGCAGCAGAAGCCAAAGCAATTCATTTTTAAGAATTTTTGTCTGTCTGTTATGTTTCTATTCGGTTCACATAAAGCTACTACGTCTGCCGGTTCAGCTTTTAGTAAACAATAATAATTGTTTATTTTTTTAAGTCCACGCGGACAAAGTTAATTTATCCCTGATAGAATGCCAAGATTCTATGTATGCCAAGAAAATTTCTATCGCCAGGTAACCCTTTATGATAAATTTGTATATGTTATTGTTTAATAGTTAAAATTCATTTAACTAAATCTTAACACGAACAAAATTAACAGTCAACCTCACAGTAGATCAAATGAGTGACCAAAATCACTTACGTACAAGACTTCGACAAAAGTGTCGGCATAATGAGACTATTAGCATATTTGTTGCATTACCGTCGAAAAACAATAGCTCACAGAATGGCCCTACAGCTCGCTTTGGAAAAGAACGCGGACCTGTAGTGAAGACCGGCCATCGATACTTTTTGTCGATAGATTTATATAAGTTTTCTAATTTGTTGAATGTCTGATTGAAATAACTGTGCCGAAAGACAACTGTCTAATAAATTATTTGAAAAAGATTTGTATTGCCTCTTTCATCAATACTTCATCGCTTATAATCAATTCCGAATTGCAAGTACATAAAAAAAAAGAATAAGAAAGTTATTTATAAATAGTGAGTTATATATAAATTATAAAACGAATTTAGGATTCTATAACTGATGGTTTTATAAGGCGATATTGCACCTTTCATTAAGTAATACGAAAGTATCCGCTTTAATGTTTAATCTTTGTTGCTATCAACATCTATATCTATATAAATAACGGATCTATATCCGTATCGACTATTGTATTCTACACATTGGTGAGCGTGATTGTGATCTTGTAATTACTATTACGAATGCATATGTGGTATATCGATATACAAATGACTTGACATCACTATCAAAATGCTATAAATATCTGTCAATCACGTAGCTCCGAAATTGAATCACAGAGTATGTAATAGTAATAGATTAAACGTTGAATATTGTTCATAGATTATTTATTGTCGATAGTCTTTTGGCCATCATTATTCCTTTAGTCGAGACATCAGACAGTGAGGTGTGATGTCCGGCATTCTACAGGTTGTACCAGTACATATATTGTGATGTGACTCGTTCGTTTGTGAATGTTGCTGAATGATAAATATGGTAATAACAGGTATGTCTAAAAGAAATACTTAAGAGAATATTTTGAGTAATACTTAATAGAAGAGTTTTGAAAATGAAAGATTTTTGTTTTCATTTTTAATAAAATTGATTAAATAACAAGCTGATTAAGGTTAACTTAAAATTAAAATGTCGGGCTTGAGCAGCATAAACAGAGTTTATGGATTCTGATATGTTGAGGCAGTGTTTCCCAAACTTTTTGTATTCGAACTCGGTTTTCAGTATAATTTCCCATTAAGGCGTGATGAGCCAGCGCTAGAAACAATATGACAATTCCGCGAGACACTGGCGACTCTGGCGAGATTAAAAATTTTAAAGATGTATTAAAAAAAATCTATCGGGTATAATACCTCCAGTTATTTATGACCTTTTTTTTTAATAAGTTTAATAATTTTTAATAATGTCAAATTACTTATTTTAAGAATAAAACCGAAAATAGAAGATAAAATGACACGAAAAGAGGTAACTTTGTGAATTTATTTTATCGAGTCAACTTCATCAAATCATGTTTCCATCGGATATATTCCGTAGTATAATATATCCTCAACAATATCAATATAATTTTCCTAGATTTTAATTCTCTGTTTATTACTTCAAAGATGAATTCTAAATTGTGGATTTTGCAGTACCACTGGTACCACCCCGCCTTAAAATATTTTTAACTTACAGATAGGTACATTAAGTGATTATGTAAGATGTAATAAAAGGAGTGAATGCTGCGAGACCCGCACGTCTACCGCCTAACATTTTCTTCCCTTGTTGTCATAGCTTTATAAGTTGCTCAATGTTTTTTTTTAATATCATTGCTTTAACTTTGTGTGTCACTCAAATGAACGTTGACTTTGAAGTCATTGTCTACAATATGAGAATTTTAGTAATTAAAAACTATAGTGTGCATTAGGAAATTTCGTTAGCACACAGGTGGAAGTGGCATCGAAATCATAATAACATATCTCTACATGAAATGAAATTCTTGATTCTGCCATTTAGCCCTTGTGGGCACTTAGACCCGTCTAAAAGTAAAAAAATAATATTGTTACCTTACTGCAATATCATCCGTTTATTATATAAATAAGAGAAGATTTCAGAGATTGCTCTTATTTTTGGTACACATTGCGACTCCCGATTGCGATGGTACGTAAGGCGACCTTCGTAAGGGTCGCGCGTAGCCCCCAGATTTAGAAAAAATATATTAAATTGGATATGTGCAACCATAACCATAATATGGTTGCACATGTCAATATATATATATTATATTATATGCAGGTCAGAATTTTCAGAGATGTGGAGGCCCTGGGAGAACAAAGGAGTGGAGGCATATTTGGGTTTACCAAACTTTTTTTTGCAAGAATAATTTATGCTCGTGCTATCTTGTCGAGGTTCCGGCAGTCCCGGTTCTCCTCCCTAAAATCCTATCCTTGCCATTGGCACGAGCCGCAGCTGGATTATACACACACGGAATACACAAGTATTTATTAGGTGCTTTGATTGTCGCCAGGTGGGCGGCGTGGTCGGCCATGGGGTGCTTCGGCTCTCCGGGCGGCAAGAGCGGCGGCGAAGGCGACGACCTCAAGTCGCAGAAACGCCGCAGCGATGCCATCACTAGGCAGCTCCAAAAGGATAAACAGGTAAACGCAATATATTCTTCCCGCAAACGATCAGGCACGGATAGGAAATAGTCTTCCAATTGTTCTTTTTTACGTGAATACGCCCAAAAAATCTAATGATTACAAAATCGGCGGATAAAGTTTGGCGCTGTAGTTTCTAATCTCATCTCCATCCAAAATTCAATCACACCATTGGATAGTTGAAGGATCAAAGAATTTACTACGCTAGTAAAGTATGGACTATTGAAAATCGCAGGCGGGGGAGGGGGAAGCGCTGCCATTTTGAAATAATTTTAGTGTATACTAGCTGACCCGGCAAACGTTGTTTTGCCATAAAAAATAGATTACAACCTATTCACAGACCTACCCGATATGCACACAAAATTTCATAAAAATCGGTCAAGCCGTTTCGGAGGAGTATGGTAACTAACATTGTGACACGAGAATTTTATATATAGATAACGTATTCACATACAACACACGGCCGTGTCTATGACAGATATACATACAGACACAGATATACCCCATTTTCTTTATCGCGCCGGGAGCCCACCACACATTCCCACCACTGTGTCTCCTGTGTAGCCAGGATTAACAGCGGTGACCACCAAAAAAGGCAATGAACAATGAAGCCCACTGCAGTCCTGGGGGTAAAATTACAGCTGCCTTGAAACACAACAAATTTAATCAGAAGAAATTAGTAGCTTTTGGAATTTCACTTCTCTTGGCAATTTTGGTCCGTTACCGAGCTGATATATATGTGCCTTAATACACAAAAGGTGGACCGGCACTGTTCATAACAGGGGCAAGCTTGGGAGTACTGGTACTAAGCAAATCTTGCGCTGGGTACACCGTGCCTCAGGCCGCCCTGTATGCGCAAGCCTTATAGAATGCACTATAGAATGCACTAGCGCCTCCATTAAAAATAAAGTTGTAGATCATAAACAGAGTTAGGGTTGTTAATTTTTATCTGGAACTTCCGTCGAGAATACTTAAAGTACTATATACTGACCATACATCCCGCTTTAAACGGGACTGTCCCTTTTCTCGGTCACCTGTCCCGTTGTCCCCAATCAAAGAGCCGGGACGCAAAATATTCCCGTTTTCCGTAACCGCGCGAAAATTTTAATTTATTAAGCTCGTGAAAATTTGTTTCATATAATTTAATAAATTGATGTCAGAGCAACTTTGCTTTAATAAAGCTGGTGACTGATATTTATTTTTCACAACTCGTTATAATAAAAGTAATTAGAATTACATAATATGATTATAATAATAGTGAATACTAATTACATTAAGTTCACTTTTTCTAAATAGAGAAAATTAAGATGTTGTGTATAATATACACAACATCTTAATTTTCTCTATTTAGAAATTATTTATTTTCATTGTTAACCTGCTAACTGGGGTATAAATACTTATGTGCCGTTTTCAGTACAAAAATAAATGGTCAGTTTAAGAACATTCTAACGATTTTTGCGGTTACTTAATTCCTCTTAAAATAATGTTGTTTAGTTATATCGCGTTTTATTAATTAAACGGTCACTTCAATAACACAAGATATGTCTGAAGAACAACATTTTAAGTATGAACTATGTGACATACAAGTACTTATTGTATACCTTACTTGAGGGAAATTACAGAAAATTTAATTTAAGGAGCGCTTTACCCCAAACCTTTAAGCACCTTCATCATAACCAGTTCAAGTACATTAATTCTACCGTTATTTTAAAATTCCAGCTGTACCGCGCCACGCATCGTCTCCTACTGCTGGGCGCTGGTGAATCAGGCAAGTCGACGATTGTGAAGCAGATGCGTATCCTGCACGTGAACGGATTCTCCGATAAGGAACGTCGGGAGAAAATCGAAGATATCAAAAAGAACATTCGAGACGCGATTCTTGTGAGTAATAGCACATTATAAATAATGGTACTATGTACAGTATGGCCACTCCCTGCCGCTCTCACGTGTTGGTCTCACCTCACCTCTGAGACGAATCTGGAACAGTTTGTAAGGCGCCGCACGCACACACGCTCATTCACGCTCTGCACAGAGGCCATTGTCTATGTAGTAGTAAAGACGCGACATTTGTATGGAGTGGCTAGAGTTTGGTAATAACCTGTATTATTTATCTATGTCATCATGGTAAATAGTACACCATCATGTTTAGCAAAGCCAACCTCTTTTGCATGAGCTGCATTGCGCACCTTAACAAACGACGGTTTGATAAGAAGAGGGGGGTCACCTGATGGAAAGCAATCACCACCGCCTATGGAGATCAACAATACCAAAGGGTCGCCGATCGGACGGGACGGACCAGAAAGAAAGGAAGGAGTATACTCTTTCCTTTCTTTCTGGTGACCTCACTCACTCGAACGAACACAACAACCCTCAAGAGAATTGTTATTAGGCTGCGTTATTCAACGCGCACGCAAGTCATGTTTTTTGCAAGGACGTCATTGTTTATGTAATACCACAGTATAAGTAACAGTACTACGTACAGTATGGCCACTCCCTGCTACTCTCTCTTGTCGACCTCACCTCCCCTGTGAGACAAATCTGGAACAGTATATATGGTGCCGCACGCACACACGCTCATTTACGCTCTGCACAAACCTTATTGTTTATATAGTAGTTACTGATGCGACATTTGTGTGGAGTAATAGTTAACCACGCGATATTTGTATGAAATGGCCGGGGTCTACTTTATCTCTCAAAATGATATCTATTAAAATATCTGTTGGCCGTGTGGTTTCCGGCAGATTAGAATAGAATCACTCCGTCTCTTCCCGTGGATGTCGTACAAGGGAAATACATTATAAAACATCGATCAGGCCTCCCCAACCCGTCTGGCCAGCGTGAGGAGTGTAGGCCAAATCCTCCTTCTGTCTGGGGCGGACGAGAGAGGGTCGTGCTCCTGTAGTGGTGACTAAAATTACCTGATGAAGATGAAAATATCTGTAATAATCCTTACATTGTGTTCATTTCAGACAATCACGGGTGCTATGAGCACCCTCACCCCTCCAATACCGCTGGAGAAACCGGAGAATAAGGCGCGCGTCGACTATATACAGGTGCGTAAAGTACGGTTGACTACACTTCAACCGTAACAAGTCGCTTGCTAATATTATGTATGATCCCTTACGACGTAGCACGTAGTTAGCACTGACCTAGATTAATTAATTAATTTCTTTAGAACTTTAATATCTACAATAATGTGGGTACAACATGCTGACTTGATTCTAATGGCATAGTTTAACATTTACTAGTAGGACGACGCCCTGGATGTTTCGCGAAATGCCGCTTTCGTCTAGACAAACTTAATTAAATCACCTTAAAAGCCATATTACATATCGACTGTGATTTTTGCGTAAAATAGCCAATTTTGGCGTTCTTGATCTCGGAAACAAAAATACATTAACAATGATGACTTATTGAATAGTACAGAATAGCCTTTGGCTTAGTTCGTAGCGGCCTCGCTTTTTGTAAATTTTGGTTAACTTTTTAATTAAACCCAAAATTGCAGAGAAAGATTTTCATAAAATGCGCATATTCACTTTTTTGAGCTCCTGGATTGTACTACTGTTCCAAACAAATTAAATAAAAAAAAATAGAATGTTATTTCTTATATAGTCGTATAGTTCGTAGCGGCCTCGGAATTTTGAAATATCATTGATTTAATATATAAAAAAAAACATTCTTTCAACCAAAAAATCTTCGAAAATCGCTTTAAGTAAACTGTTAATTTCTCGAATAAACGATAATATTATTGAGCAAAATTTATACGAGAATAATAGTTACTTCATGATGAATAAACTTTGTAGCATGAATTTATTATCTTATTTTAATAAAAACGATAAATATAACAAAAAACGATGCACCGGCGGCCTACGCGGGTTTAGTACTGCGCGAGAGCTCGTCAGCGTGCAAATGTAATAGGGCTCTTAAGATAAAATTCATAAAACTGTGAAATATGACATCTCTTAACGGCATGTTCTGTATATCATAGAGCAGACTGTATTGCTATTGGGTTGCAGCCGCCCCTCACTACGCTGTCCCCGTATTTCTCTGTCCAGACATCTCCGTTGAACGACTCGTAGGGTAAGGAGCGTCGAGCGTTCTCTAAACTGTGATAAGCATTCTCTACCATCGGTAGTGGAGAATAGTAACTTAAACAGTATAAATACAATAAGAATGTAAATGTATATTGTGTCTGGGATGTAACTAGCGATAATTTGGGGTCGTGTAGTATGTACATCAAATTTAATCGACAAAAACACCCCTTTGGAGCAGTCCATATCCCTTTCCTTGGAATGGCGGTCAATTTTAATTAAAACTAGCTGTCCCGACGAACTTCGTACTTCGTACCGTAGAGAATGCAATAGCATTAAGTCCGCCTTTTCTACTCTTTTACTGTGGTCAATAAAGTTTTAAATAAATAATAAAATAATAGAGAAGCTCGGTGGCATAATTGCGCGTGTTAGTCTAATTGAAAACGCAAGTTAAGCAACGTCGACCGTAGCCTGTACACGGATGGGTGTATATTACCTCGAGCTCCTCCGTGCTTCGAAAGACACGTTAAGCCGTCGGTCCCGGTTGTTATCATTAGATTATCTTGAGCTCCTCCGTGCTTCGGAAGGCACGTTAAACCGTCGGTCCCGGTTGTTATCATTAGATGACAGTCGTTAAGCCAAGTTAGTGACCTTTAGGCGGCTCAAAAACACTGGCCTCCGCCAACCCGCAGTTGAGCAGCGTGTTGGAGTATGCTCTAAACCCCTTCGGTTGAGGGAAAACCCGTATCCGTAAAAACTGAAGATATATATTTAATAAAGATTTATATTTAATAAAGATTGTTTAATTTTTTAGTTTTGAAATAAGTTTAATCGTTTTGGTGATTTGTAATAGTCATTTCTTTTGATGTTTACTCAGATTTGATTCTTGCGCTCGGACTCCATGGGCCAAGCGTTTTCACCCCAATCGATTTGACATTTTTCAATATTCAATACAAATCACAAACAAATTTCGCGTCATAACAGTGACACCAATCGATTTGACATTTTGATATTTGACAACCAATAAATATCGCAATCCTTTTTCAACTGACACTTTCATTTGTATGGGAAAATGTTTTTCCTTTTATTTTATTCTTTCGTCAATTTTCCAATGTTTTTCATAGTTATTCTGCTTTTCGGGACGGAGAAAAATCCAATAAATCAAAAACCATGAAAATTGGTCCTGTGGTCGAGTTCGAACAAACCCGACTTTAATAATAATAATATAAAATTAACTTTAATAATAATAATATAAATTTGTTTAATATATTTTTTTAATTATGTTACTTTAATAACTGGCTTAATGAGCATTTCTTTAGTTTTAAAAATTGTTTTAATACATATTATACGGTATGATTTCAGTAAAACAATTTAATACATCTATTACGGCCAATCTAATAAATTGTCAAATTTTAATAAATTAAGCTTACTTGGCATTACAAACCGACTAGGTTGACGGCAAAAACCAACTCAAATCTAATCAATAACTAATAATTATAGAAATAAGAATGTAGAATTAATAATGACCAATGTATGACATCGCTCGTAACACTTATACAAATATATTTTATTTGTAGAAGATATGGTCACCCTAAAACTCCGTTTTGGCGCACTCGTTCATAAGCCAATCGCATGTACAATTTGCCTTCGGCAAATCGCAAAACAGCAAGCGTTTAGAGACTTGTAATCAGACGAATTATACGATTTGCCTACCACATATAGATGGATACGAGTTTTCGAATATCCACCTTAGGGTGGATAAACGGAATATGCCGCCTCGTTCCGTCCGTAACGAGAAAAAACACGTCGCGTGTGTCTTTAGTTGCTACACTGGAGCATTGCACTGTGTAGCGTCAAACGACGCGGACGTCGCGACACTGAGTAAACCAAATAATAATACCACGTCCACACCAGCCGTTGCCTAAAATCTCGTTTTTATCTCGTAACTTTTCAGATTGTTTTTAATGAGATAGAATTCATCTGAATCTAAAACCTACTAGGCCGGATTCTAGCCCACGGGGCCGAAATCGAGGTTAAGTGGAGCGAGTAGATTCGCTGAATGTATGTTTTACATTGATGTCAATGGAAAATGTATTTGATGATCATTCCTCAAAGACATGATCGATCTCATTTTTTTTCCGCACAAACCTCAAGCATGTCAATGTCTTTAATTGTGTCAAGTTCCTCAAAATCGGTTCCGTGGTTTTGGAGCCTATTCATTTCCAAGAATGACTTTTCGGCGTATATAAGATTTATTTCCGCTCAATAAATAATATAAAATTTGTTTCGTAAACATGGAGTTTAATAGAAGTAAGGTCAGCGATCTGCGAATGATAATGTGAGTAATGTATTTGTGTTGTGTATGTCTGTCTGCTCAGAATTGATGAGTCATTTATGTTCGATCATGAATGAAAATTGATGGAAATGGAGCATTGAACATGATTTTTCTCGCCGTCAATTTTTTTTAATATGTGATATATTAGTGGTCGGGTGCTAAACAAGTATTCCTTTCCCCCTGAAATAAAAAACAAACTGCATAAAACTTAAAACTAGAATCAAACATGAGTGATACTCGTAAAACAGATGTTACACAATTAATCAGTTTTATTGTAAACTAGCTGTTGCCCGCGGCTTCGCCCGCGTGGTCCAGGGGAGCTGCCATTGATTTGTGTTTATTTTTCCCGTGGGTATAAAATGTTTTTCCTGGATAAAAAGTAGGTTGTGTCACTCTGCGGACCGGAAACTAATCGCCGTAAAAAAATCATGTCGGTACTTAGGTTCCTTTCGACGTAAAAAAAGAACAAATGATTACAAAGTTTATTTTTTCCCATGGGATTAAAATGTTTTTCTGGGATAAAAAGTATGTAGCTTCATGACACTCTCCAACCGTAAACTATCCCCATTAAAAAAATCATGTCGGTACTTAGGTTCCTTTCGACGTAAAAAAAGGACAAATGATTACAAAGTTTATTTTTTCCCATGGGATTAAGATGTTTTTCCGGGATAAAATGTAGCCTATGTCACTCTCCAGACCGTAAACTATCCCCATTAAAAAAATCATGTCCGTACTTAGGTTCCCTTTGACGTGAAAGAAGGACAAATGATTATAAACTTTATTTTTTCCCGTGGGAATAATATATTTTTCGGGGATAAAGAGTAGCCTATGTCACTCTCCAGGCCTTAACCTATCTCAAAAAAAAATCCGTTTGTTACTTTGGGTTTGGGCGGTTTTAATGTATTATATGTATGTATTTACAAAAAAAAAAAAAATTTAAGTATTATATCAGTTATCTAGTATCCATAGTACAAGCTTTGCTTAGTTTGGGACTAGATGGCCGTGTGTAATTTGTCCAGGAATATTTATTTATTTCGACAGGACGTAGCGTCTCAGCCGGACTTTGACTACCCGATGGAGTTCTACGAGCACACGGAAGCGCTGTGGAAAGACCAGGGCGTGCAGCGCACCTACGAGCGCAGCAACGAGTACCAGCTCATCGACTGCGCCAAATAGTCAGTGTCACACGCTTTCTATTGTTTTATACGTTTTTACCCGAGTGCCGAAAAAAAGAGGGTTGTGTTTTTCGAACGTATGCCATGTATGTATATGTTGACATCAGTAACATATCAAGCGTCATTAAATTCGTCTCAGCTTATGTAGTAGTAAACTACGCGACATTTGTATAGAGTGGCCGGGGTGTGGTTTATCAATCTTTTTACTTCTATATTTGTGGCATTTTTATCCTCTCAATTCTTGTGCTCTTGTGTACTAGAAGACGGGGAAACAGAAAGGGTCTAATGATTGAGCCAAAAAGTGGTTACGGGACGGGAACCCATCACATTCCCACCACTGTGTCTTCTGTGTAGCCAGGATTAACAGCGGCAACCACCAAAAAAGGCAATAAACAAAGAAGTCCACTGCAGTCCCGGGGGTAAAACTACGGCTGCCTTGGAACTCACAACGAACAAGAAATTAGTAGGAGTAGGAATCTTTTGGAATTTGACTTCCCCTATCCCCTATTTAGAGACATGAATATGGCAAATAAGGCATTAAAAGCCTAAAGAGATGGCTAGTCATGCATATATTACCAAAAGGTGGCTATTAAGAAGTTCAATTTAGGAATTCCTTAAATGATTAACATAACTTACTTTGTGTTTTGGCTCTTGGGTTTGGCTGCGGTCTGTTGCGAAGTGTAAGACACGCTTGACCTGCCCTACCTCTTGCATTGGTTCTAAAAATAATAAATTAATATTTCTGGACAATTTACACAGCGCCATCTAGTCCCAAATTAAGCGCAAAGCTTGTACCATTGGTTTTTTTTTATTGCCTGATGTGAAGCGGGGACCGTAGCCATATTAACGCTCGCAATATAAAATATCGCTCGCGCGCCGCGACCCCCGCTGCCAACGCATCATCTCCTTACTTTCTGGTGACCTCACTCACTCGCAGGAACACAACAACCTTCAAGGGAATTGTTATTTGGCTGCGGTATTCTGTGAGGTGGAGGTACATTCCCCAGTCGGGTAGCTTACAATTACCTACGTCTCTTTTCGCCAGAGCTTCGTATGTCAGTCAGCAGGGTGCACAGCGTGCAGGTCAAGTTGTCTTTGGTTCGAAGATATTGATGAACTACTTACACCCCATACAAGACCACTGATAAATGTACTTAATTACATTTTTTTTGTAAATACATACTTATATTACATAGAAAACACCCAGACCAAGACAAACAGACATGTTTGTCATGTGCGGTGATCGAACCCACGACCTCGGAGTCAAAGTAGCCCACTGGGCTCATCAAATGTTTGTATACCACTTACACCCCTGCCATCGTTAATTTTGATTATTTTCCGTTTCCAGTTTCCTGGACCAGGTGCATATAATCAAACAGCCGAACTACACGCCGACGGAGCAAGACATACTGAGGTGCCGAGTTCTCACGTCCGGCATATTCGAGACGCAATTCGTCGTCGACAAAGTCAATTTCCAGTGAGTTAATAAAATATCTGTAAACCAGTGATAGAGTATGCTCTAAACCAGTGTTCCGCAAGGTGTGTGCCGCGGCACACTGGTGTACCGTGGCCATTAGTTGGTGTGCCTCGGAAAAATAAGGTTACCTCATAAAGCTACATAGAGGGGCAGAAGACAAATTCTTACACAAATAAAAACGTCCAAACAAAGTACATCCAAAAATCCCTCCGGATCAGAAGTACTACTGGTAGAACAAATGATACAACCTTGTGTCTCTAGTACTATCAGTAGTAATAGAGACCGATCCCATCATTATTAGTACAACTGAACTCTTATCATGACTGTAATAAATATACCTTCTTTCGCTTTATGAAATGTAATTATTACCCGATAGTGTATTTATTTTTAAGAAATATGTGTTTGAATGGTCGAACACTCATACCGATTCTGAACCTATGTGGATCTTTGTGAATGAGAAATCAATGTAAAATAATTTGTATAAATGGTACGTAAAAAAAAAGACTCTTTTTCCAAGGAGTTTTAATTAGATATTTTGACATGGCATCATTTGTATTACCAGTAGAACTAACGGTGTATGTGTCTGTTAAACCCGTGTGATTTTGCTTGTCTTTTTTGTAGTAGTACTAGAGACACAAGGTTGTATCATTTGTTCTACCAGTAGTACTTCTGATCTGGGGGGCCAAAAATTAACGTCTTTCTAGATGTACCAGAAACACAAAAAGTTTGCGGAACACTGCTCAAAACCACTGAAATGAAATGGTATGCAATTAGATTTGCATGGGAACCAATAGTGCCAAACACATTGACAACATGCAAGCAATTTTTTTTATTTTATACTACGCCGGGTACGCAGGGCACGCCTACGCCTACGCCTGATGTGAAGCGGTTACCGTAGCCATATTAACGCACGCAACATAAAATATCGCTCGCGCGCCGCCACCCCCGCTGCCAACGCAGCATCTCCTTTATTTCTGGTGACTTCACTCACTCGCAGGAACACAACAACCCTCAAGCGAATTGTTATTTGGCTGCGGTATTCTGTGATTACATTCCCCAGTCGGGTAGCTTACAATTACGCTCCCTACCTCTCTTAGCAATATGAGTATACTGCTAATAAGTTCGTGTCATAATTGGTCGAATTTGGTTGTTGAGTGGAGCGAATTGAGAAAAGTCATTCTTGGAAATGAATAGGCTCCAAAACCACAGGACCGGTTTTGTTGAAACTTGTCACAATTAATGACCTCGACATGCTTGAGGTTTGTGTCGAAAAAAAATTGAGATCGAGCATGTCGTTAAGGAAAGATGATCAAATACATTTTCCATTGAAATCAATGGAAAACATACACTCGGCGAATCTACTCGCTCCACTCAACCTCGATTTCGGCCCCGTGGGCTAGAATCCGTCCTAGTTTTAATATATCACTAAAATGTCATAAATTAAATCACAACTTAATGTCGTAGATATTCGTCATGCAAGCAATATGAGTATACTACTAATAAATTCGTGTTATCATTGGTTGAATTTGGTTGTATAGTATTGTGTCATTAAAGCATAAAGCAGATTAAAGCATATAAAATCAAATTAATCGTTCGGACGCTTACTGTTGACACGCGCTCCCAAATCCCATTATCATTACTTTAGCCGATTACCATTGACTATTTGGGATTCCCAAAAATAGGACTTAGATTTAAGTTATTGATAAACATTTTTTTTTCATTGTAGAGCTTCATGGTTTCTGTCAACTAAGGTTGACATAATTGCCCCTAATCTAAGCTAAAGATATTTAAAGAAAGAGAAGAAAGCTGATCTTTGCAACCAAAAAATCAGATGGGAATCGGCTTAGACCCTGGTGTGTGCTCTAAACCCTTTGGTTAAGGCGATAATTTATAGCTGCCAACCCTATAATTAAGACGGGAAAAAATAGACAACATATCGTTTGTATATTCTACAGACTTCATACTTTGGATTGCCATAAAGTTTGAATCGTAAATAATTAAAAAATAAAATCTTTAATTAATCATAGCTTTGACAGGATGTTTTAGGCGGGTTGCCACGCGATATATATTTTAACGTATTAAATTTTATACCTCGTAAACGGATGGGATGAGGGTCATTATCTTATTCTTCTTCTTCTTCTTCGTCGTCAACCCTTATTCATCATACTGCTTCCCGCAACAAACACCTATTCTGTTTAAAATTTCATGTGGTGGGCAAATAGTTGTATGCAAGAGTGTATAATTCAAAAAATGTAAATTGTAACTTGCAGCATGTTCGACGTGGGCGGACAGCGTGACGAGAGACGCAAGTGGATCCAGTGCTTCAACGACGTGACGGCCATCATCTTCGTGACGGCGTGCTCCTCCTACAACATGGTGCTGCGCGAGGACCCCACGCAGAACCGCCTGCGGGAGTCCCTCGACCTCTTCAAGAGCATATGGAACAACAGGCAAGTCCTACCTACCTGCTATCTAGTCTGGATCGTGTGGGCCTTGAGCTAAACCTAGCCCCTGAGTAATGTACCCGCCCCCGAGTAATGTCCCCGCCCCCGAGTAATATAACCGCCCCTGAGTAATGTACCCGCCCCCGAGTAATGTCACCGCCCCCGAGTAATATAACCGCCCCTGAGTAATGTAACCGCCCCCGAGTAATGTCACCGCCCCCGAGTAATATAACCGCCCCTGAGTAAAATCAAAAATCAAAATCAAATCAAAATCAAAAAAATCTTTATTCCTTGGACTTTATAAAGCACTTAGAAACGTCATACAAATTAAATATAAGAACATGTATAAATCATTACTACTCTAAATCCGCAGAGCTTAGATTCACTTTCATCACACTATCTTGAATGTGAAAGTGAATTTAAGTGCCAGTTCCGGCGACGGGGCTTCTTGAGAAGAACTGGCAAGAAACTCAAGGCCGACTCTTTTAATTGCCAATATCATTACATTAAATACAATTACAATCATTAATATAACATAACAAGAGCAATTCATTTCCAAATACTTTTATCATTTATGTAATCTGAGATACAATAGTAAGCCTTTTGACATAGTCTAGTTTTGATATATTTCTTAAATTTACCCATGGATAATTTAAACGCGTCGTTTGGAAGTTTATTGTAGAAGCGTATACATTGACCTGGGAACGAGTTAGAGATTTTATGGAGCCTCGTAATATGCACAGCGAGTTGGTTTTTATTTCTTAAATTTAATTGATGGAGTAATAATGTAATCTCCTTAAGAGTACTATAGGAGCTAACTAGCAGCGCCTCTGATTAAAAATTTATAGTCCGTAAGCTAAACTTATGTAAACACATTAGTCATGGTCTTTTTGAGAATAATAGCGTTTGTATAATTTTCCAAAATCACAATTTTGGACTTTCCCATTGCTTTCCCGACAACGCTCCTGAATTAGATTACGACGTCCCGCCTATGAATTTTGTGTCGATTAAATCAAATTCGTACGATAGCTATGTTAAATATTGCGTTTATTTGTAACTGAAAACTGTATCCAATTTTATGCCGTTGGTTTTGCGAATGTACCTTGGGTCGCCAATTTCTAACTCCCTGACTAAGAGCCCACAGGCCCTTCAGCTCCTTTTTTTTTTTTTTTTTTTAAATCGCCAATCGCAATATGCGCACACTCAGCGGTGTAAGTAGCCGCTGAGTATGCGCAGATCGGCTTACTTTCGAAATGGCGTGCGCACACCCCTGTCGTGGACAAGGTTCTTTTGTAGTTAAATTTTTACATACAAGTTTTCAAATGTTAACTAAAATAACCTATATATAATTTCTACTACATTAATATTACATTCATGACGCAAAAGCGATAAACTTAAAATTATAATAGATAAAACAAATGGACCTTCAGCTCCTTGTGCATAGTGTCGCGGGCGTCCTATAGATCGGTACCACTTGGTCTTCTCTGATTCGATCTACATGTCCAAGTCAGCGGAGCTTAGCCGCTTTAAGCTCTCCAATGAAATTTGGCTGGGAATCTAGGTCTTCGATCTCGAGGTTATATTATTGTCGCGGTCCTGTCGCGAATCCTCTAGAATGAAACCTTCTAGAATAGTCGCCGCATACTTCGCTGCAAGCAATAATGACCCGTCTGTCTACTGTCATAAGGTTCATAACACTATGACATGACAATGTTCGAGACACGTTACGATGTAAAGTATATACATGTACATACGAGAACATTCGGGAACCCTTGCCGGCGGATATAAATACCGACCGCCGCGGCGCACAGGGAGTTCAGTTTGAACTCGGAAGAGTAAACTTCGAGCGACTATGACCTACTACGACCTCAGCGATACTGTTGGACTTCGATTTGTCCTGCGATTTGGAATCTTCGTGTGGACTTCGTGTTGTGAAGATCCACCGACCAGACCCTGCGTGAATAAATCCTTGGAAGTTGTCATTGGCGTTTTACATCCAAATCTAGAACCCTAGCTCGTAACATTATTCTATGTATAAATTACCCCTAATTGATAAAACAAAACGTGTACCTTTCTCGACAGATGGCTGCGCACGATATCAGTGATCCTGTTCCTGAATAAGCAGGACTTATTGGCAGAGAAGGTAGCGGCGGGCAAGTCACGACTGGAAGAGTATTTTGCGGAATTCGCGCGCTACCAGACGCCGCCAGACGCCACACCAGACCCGAGAGACGCGCCAGATGTCGCCCGGGCCAAGTACTTCATCCGCGACGAGTTCCTCGTTAGTGCACTTTATATATCTATATGTCTATTCTCTACCAGACGCCCCTAGACTCGAAGGATGCATCCAGTACTTTATCCTCAACGCGTTCCTCTGCAATACACCTTACGTATCGCTATGTCTATTCCTTACCAGATGTTGCCAGACACGAAAGACATGCCAGACGTCGCTCGGGCCATTTGTTTTCTTCTTCAGTACACTTTACATATCTCTATGTCTAAACCCTACCAGACATCATCAGACCCGTGGCATGCACCAGACGCAGGCGTCGCCCGGGTCAAGTACATTAGTCGTGACGAGCTCATCGTCAGTGCACCTTTTATATCTCTATGTCTATTCCCTACCAGACGCAGCTAGAACCGAAAGTGGCGCCACACGTCGCCCGGGCCAGGAACTTCATCCGCGACGAGTTCCTCGTCAGTACATCTTACGTACCTCTATGTCTATACTCTACCAGACGCCAAGCCAGAGCCGAGGCTTTCTAATAAAAATGCTTTCTTTGTGTATTTGATATAACACTCTATCGGTTATTGAGAGATTGCGGGTTCAAATCCTGCCTGAGTGTACAACGTATTACGTGTTTTTTTTTTAGTTTTTTTTTTCGACTTCTGATGTTGAATGGCTTGCATTAGCTACTTATCGAGGTATGAAGGATGTGAAGAGAACTTTCTTAAATGTCAATCAAAATGAATTAAATTTGGTGGCGCTACAGTAGCAATAGGGTACTAACGTTTTTAGTTTCATCGGGTTTCCAAAGCTTAACTTTGGAAACCCGATGAAACTAAAAACGTTAGTACCCGACGGTTTCCTAGAGAAAAGACCTTCAGTGCAAAGTGCCGCGCGCATCACCTGCCATTCGGCTCATATGACCGCGAGGTCGGTGGAGCCATGGGTGACTGTGGGACGGTGGTCTCCCTAAAAAGCCGAGCAACTCGCACTTTAAAAGCAAGCGCCAAAAATTACAGTTTAAATATTTTTAATTGTTTTAACTGTAATTTTCTAACTCGGTACACTTCAATCCGTCAACAACTGCTTCATTTGACTTTTGCCTATACTAGCGCCATTTTGTTTTAATCTTTTGATTCATGGTTATTTACTGCATAAAGCTGAACACTTTTTCAAATTGTCTCATATACAAGATAGTTCCTTACCTCAACCCTGCATACATCAATGCTCATTATTATTTAGTACTTGTAATCAGGGTTCGAAAAAATCCGATTTTTATAATAAATATGAAAAATCCGATTTTTTTATATATATCCGATATACATCGGATATATATCCAGGATAAGAAAACGAAGCGAATTTTATTCTCTAAGGGGATTAAACACTTAAAAATGTGAAAGGAATTTGTAAAATAATATAAGTGTCAAATTAACACTTTTTTACCACTTTTAATGAACGCTTAAAAAATCAAGTACCTATTATTGTAATAATCTTCATTTTTTATTACCTCGTAAAATAAACCTTATATAACATGAAGTTAAGGTTTGAATTTCAATAAAAAGCTAGCCCGTACTGGTAAGTTAAAGGGGATTTCCCCAATTTTAAATGAGGTTGCCATTTTGGGAAGCAATCTAATGTATTCTTAATTGCAGTTTTTCGCTACGTGTTGCCAGGGTAAACATAAATCTCCAAAAATTTTAGCTCAGAAGACAGGAAAATCAATTGATATATATCAAGATAAAAATCAATTGATATATATCGTGATATATATCATGATATATATCCGTTGATATATATATCGGCAAACCCTGCTTGTAATTCAAAGCTGCTTACTTTCAGACTAGATGGCGCTGTGTAATTTGTCCAGCAATACTTAAATGTAACAGTTGACTGGAAGAGATCCTTCACGGAATAAGTTTGGCCTACAAATATGATTTTATGTATTGCATAAGACAAACATTTGTGTGCATGAACATGCCTGTTCGTCTTGGTCTGGGTGTTTTTAGTATATTTTATGTATGTATTAAATAAATATTTTAGTATATCTGTTAGTTTTCTAACTCGGCACTTCAATCTACAAGCTGTGCCTAGTTCGGGACTAGATAACGCTGTTTAATTTGTCCAAAAAATATCCAACGCGTAGCCCCTTAGAGAAGCTTAATGTCATGTTATTATTATTAGTATGTAGGTGGCCGAGCTTTGCACTGCATTTTTTTTTTAGACAAAACGAATTTTCTCAGAATTAAGACCTAACCAGACCGATTTCTCTCTGCTCCAATGCTCTGTACCAATTACCAAACCCATGTTAATGTTCCCCATCAAGCATTCTATGGTTGACTGGAAGAAATCCCTGCATGGGATAAGTCCGCCATTGTATATGACATTTCTTTTGTATTATCTACATGTATGTTTTAGTACAATAAAGTTTACAAACAAACAAACAATTTCTCGTCGTATATTGCAAATTTCATCAAATAAGTTAGGAGCCGTTTGTATACAGTACTACCGTACCGAACCGTATATATACCGTACCGTATATGTACCGTATTATACAAGAATAGCTCGTTTAATAATATAGGATGTACGGTTTCTGTGTTATCATTTTTATTTTATGTTAGGTTAGGTTATTGTATATTGCAAACTTACTAAAAATATTTATAATATTCCAGCGTATAAGCACGGCGAGCGGCGACGGTAAACACTACTGCTACCCGCACTTCACATGCGCGGTGGACACGGAGAACATAAAGCGCGTGTTCAACGACTGCCGCGACATCATCCAGCGCATGCACCTGCGCCAGTACGAACTGCTCTAACGCCCGCCGCCACACACACCACACACACACACCACCGGTATGTATCGTGACAGTACGTTACTGGTTCATGAATCGAGCAATAGGCATGTGACCAATGTTCTAAAATTATAAAAACTCTCTATCAGTAGGTAACTTAAAATACATAAAACTAGAACGATCTGCGATCTTAAAATTTTAATAACTTATGACCGACGTGTTTTATGGTCTATCAAAGTCGAGGAAAGACCATTTTAAAAGTAAGAAATTATAAAAAATCAATATTACCATTGTAGAAACAATAAAAAATACTATAACTTTTGTTAAGGCACTAGCTACATAAACGCAATATTTAACATCAATATCAACAACTGTCGTACAATTTCTGATTTAATGCATATAAATTAGCGTGGTGTGACGTCATAACATGGTTGCCTTTTGTATGGAGCGTTTTCGGGATAGTAAAAATGGTTCACCACGTTAGTGTTTATGTAACTTGCCAGATTGAACAGCTTTTTTTAGGGTTAAATGGTCGAATGACTGAAATGAATGAACATTTTTTTTTCTTCAACAATTAGTATTATGACCCTGGATACAAGTAGTTGTATCCAATTTCCCTAGTTCTTTATTTCTTTACTCATTGTTAACAATGTTTTTCGTTTTTAGGGTTCCGTACCTCAAAAGGAAAAACGGAACCCTTATAACCCTTTGTTGTCCGTCTGTCTGTCTGTCTGTCTGTCAAGAATTTCTATGTCGAGAATGCGTGGAGGTATCAAGCTGAAATTTGAACTGTATACTCAGGTCTACGGTCCCATGAAGTTGTAAAATAATCAAACTGCTAAGTTTACGTAGAAAAAAGTTACGGCCGTTTATTCAGCAAAAAACGCATATTTCGACACACTCAAGGGAATCAAAACCTATAGGGTACTTCCCGTTGACCTAGAACTATGAAATTTGGCAAGTAACATCGTTATAGACTACAAGTACAGGAATAAATCTCAAAACTATACATTCGTAAATAGATCTTAAAAAATAGGGGTCTATATTTTTTATAGGGTGTCGAAATTTCAAATTGAAACTACTAGTTCAAATGGGGTATCATATGAAAGGGCTTGATGTACACATTGCAAAATATATTTTATTTATTTTTTTCGACGCATTATTTCTTATTTATAATGAAAAATATCAAATTAATAATGATATTACGTACCGACGGAACCCTCGGTGGGCGAGTCCGACTCGCACTTGTCCGGTTTTTTTTATTTTAATGAGTCCCGCCAACACGAAAGTAAAGTGTAAAGAAAGTAAAGAACGACGGAAGTAAAGCTGTGTGAAATTGGAATGTGTGACTTTTTAACTTCCTGTTTTAGTTTATTTTTTCTTGTGTTCCAGACAAAGTCAGGAGCAGCGCTGCGCTCGCCCCGCCGGCCGCCGGCGGTCGACCGTATGACACCAATGTCCGATTCGGCACAGCAATATTTACACAATTATATTTGTTGTTGTATACACTACATGTAATACTAATACGCTGATAACGCTCGCCTCAAATAATGGACTGAACAATATTTTTACCCGATTTAACGGCCATGGATACTGTATGGAATGTTGCCATTAAAAAAAATCGATAAGTATTAAATTTAATACCTTCGTGTCCAAAATTTGGTACATTTGGCAGCATCGAATTATAAATTGTCTACGAAGAATGGATATTTTCTAGGAAAAATTGATGCGAATTATCTTTCTACAGAATATCAATTCACGTTAGAAAAAAAAGTGTATGTGTAGGTTTTAATCTTTAATTAGTGACCGCTTTTCGGGCCCACTTACACAGCGTTTCTGGCCCTTCATTAGAGAAGTCAGATTGTACAGTCCATTATTTTTTGTCAATGGTTAAATCTCGGGGGAGGCTCATCGTTACGCGTTTATTTATAGTTTTTATCTCTGTCACGCACATATCGCGGGAAAAAGATAAAGCTGTAAATTGATCTACTTAAACCTTTTATGTAGCTCTATTTCTTAAGTAAAAAAAGATAGGGCTATATAAAGATGTGAGAGATACAATGATTTGTAAGTTTCGTGATGAGTGGTAATTTCGAACTTTCGTAGATTTTATTATAATAATCAACCCTCGTACAAAGTACAAGCGCGTATATTGTGTATCCCCCTTGTGGTCTGCAAGGTTCGCCTAGCCTTCTACTACGCAGCCACTTCACTGTGATTTCCCACTGAAAGGCAACGATGGCAATATTCGAAATTTAAAAAAAAAGGTCTTACAATTACTCCTATTTCACGTGATACGTAAAAGTAACAGACTAATATCGCGTATTTCATACTGGCCAGTAAAAAAAAATGTACATATTTATTTTTCTTTTTCGAATGATGCCACCGATTTGTCTCTATTGTCGTTCGCATGGTGTTTCCGAACGGTCTTCCGTTCTCGATACTGGCAACCATTCGATAATAAAGAAATGCGCCTCGCTACGTATTTTCCTAATGCGTTGTTTATAGTTAGTTTGCATTGTAACAATTTTTGACGTTAATTCAAAATTACACTGAATCGCATTTGTTAAGAAAGGGATTAGTCTCTAAAATAAAAATGTTAAATATATCATTTTACTTTATAGTAGAGTGCACGCAGAATAACTTTGCGTGCGATTACTGATGCCTTTCGTTTATATTATTGTTTAATACATAAGATAACTATCCTTGCTACACTTTTAAATGCTTTAAGCGCATACACGGCGAAGATAATACATATATTTAGAGCGAGACACTACTATACGCGTGTAAGAGATGGTGATATTGCCTCTCTTGTCTCGCGTATAGCTGTGTCTCTCTCTAAATTCTTTATATATATTTATCTTCACAGTGTATTATGCGCTTGATCATAAAATACATTTCTCTACCATAAAACAATGGAGTGTTCAAACGACACTGATAGTGTTTAGTTCCATTTTTTGCCACCAGAGCTATCCCACGCGCACTCTATTTATGAAAATCGATAAAGCAGAGGAAGTAAATGTTATACAGCCATGTTTTTTTAAGGCAAAGACAATTTTTTTATACAGCCTTGTTTTCGCCGAAGTGATGTGCTAGCGGGGTCTCAATGGGTTGTGACGTTTGCGTTCTGCTTGTGTCAGTATGTGTTGCCACTGGCGATTGATCGATGTACGATATTATTTCAACTACATACTGGTGTTTAATGTATTATTTTATGGTCGTAAAGTTAAGAAGTATCGCTTCTCGTGCCTCGAGTTACTTTTTTGACAGTTGATTAAAAGTAGCTAATATGATTAATGTGACTAGTATTCTACTTTTTAGCTGTTCAGCGGCCGCCCACGACATGATCATCAAGTATCAAGATTAAATACCAGATTTTACCTTCTATAATACAACTGTGAATGCGGCACTCAATTTCATGCAGTTATTTTTTCGTGATACCGTACAAAAATTCTAAAAGTTAATGTTTTCGATTTTTAAGCTCTTAATAAGAACAAATTCTTTTATAGAGCCTTTATATATTTTTTTCTTAAATATCTCCTATGCGCAGACATTGGCCAGTTACAATTTGGTCCTATGTACGGACACACATTTACAAATTTCAATTGCAAGTAGGTTTGAAGTCGTAAAATGAACAAAAAAAAAAGAGTTGGCCGTGTCTATGGGTCCAGAAGGACCAAATAGCAGAATATACAATTAAATTTCATTGGTTCAAAATGTATATGATTTTTACTACTAAATATTACCATAAAATGAACATTAAACCAATGGTAGTTTCTTGAAATCTAATGGTAGTTTTACCTGCCAGGAAATATTTTTCTAGTTTAATGTTGCCAGTCTACATTGTGCTGAAAATCCGTGCGAGATAAGCTATGGCTTGAGAATGCGTTTGCACATTCAGTGAGATATTTAGTGCGTATATTCTTAATATATGAATTCGCGAGGTATGATAAGCCGGGCAAAGTCGCTTTTATTTATATTTATTTATCAAGTATGAAGTAAAACTGACATATTTTTTTTATGACAAACAATAATTGACTTTATTATTATTGTTTTTAAAGATGATTATGTTACATATTGAAACAATATCGATATGCTATAGATGTCCTCAATCCTAGATAGCAATTGAATTAAGTCACTGGGTGTAAATTATTATATTTTCCTCTTGTAGTTTTGTTTTGCACGAATTCATTATATTTTACTTTTGTATTTTATATTTTGTAAATCTTTATTATGCTTAATTTATTATGAAGTCGCCTGGCACCTTTAATGCGAGCTAAGGGTGTTTGTACAGTGATATATTTTAGCCTCGCATAAGGCTCTGTCATTATAATTTATCTGCATGCTGGGTTATTGTGATTCTGCATGCAGGGCTCTAAAAACATCCTAAACACGGAATATATAGGAATACATTAAGAAATTGTCCTTTAGTCGTGAAGAAAATTACATAGCTGCACAAATATCGAGCGCACATCATATAAATTTGTCGTATTTTATTCCAAGGCACAGATGAACTATTATTTTTACCACTCCGATAGTAAACAAGCATAAGTTAGTTATGTGAAGTGGTTACGACAGCCGATAATTACTTGTTACAATACCTTAGATAGGCGCGCCGCTCACTAGCAAGTCTCGGCGCATTCCCTTGTTGGAGGAACCGGAGAGTTAGGAGCCGCTGCACTTCTAACCCGACTTGTGACGCCTTCACCTCTCCCGTGCCCGTACCCGATATATAATTCAGTCTCTACTCGGCCAATTGGCCTTCAGACATTAGATCCGTAAACATCACGCGGTTCATACATTCAATTAGACTATGATGGGCCCAAGCTGTACTGTACATATTTTAACATATTTTAATTTGCATGTCCTTGAAACAGCCAATCACAATAGACGAGTCGCTCTCCCCACCAATGCGCATTCCGTTTGGTTAGGTGCTTCGAGCGACCTCAAAATATCCAAGATCGGCATCAACTAATAATCATCCCACTGTTGGGATACGGGTCTCGCTCAGTCGAAGGGGTTTAGAGCAGTGTTCCGCAAAGTGGGTGCCGCGGCATACTGGTGTACCATTGTCATTGGTGTGCCTCGGAAAAATAAGGTTAACTTATAAAGCTAAATAGACGGACGAAAGAAAAATACTTCCTCAAATAAAAACTAACTTTTAATTTATGGTGTACCGCTAAAAAAATTCATTTTCCTAGATGTACCTTAAACACATAAAGTTTGCGGGACACTGGTTTAGAGCATACTACACCACGCGGCTAAACTACGGGATATTCGGGATAGCGGAGGCGTCAAATGAAATTTACTTTATCTATTGATGGTGAGTTGGGTAGCATATCTTTAATATGTTTTTATGTATATATGTCAGTAGGCGGCTAGCCCGTGCAGCCCGTGCTTAACCATTATTTATATTAAGGATCATCAGTCGCTGCGGTCTTCGAGGCTAGCTTAGTATTCTTAATCCTTCTAATCGCTCCTAAAATGGACGCAATGTCATAAAACTATGCAGTTTTTCTTTTTGTCAATGCATATCACTTGTTGTATATTATGCTCAAATTAGGCCAAATTTTGTTCGTTTATTTAGTAATTATAAACAAAAAAATTCAGAAAAGTGTCTTTAATAGTGAAAATATACATTTTTTCGTTAAATTTTCAGATATTTTAAATAATAAACAATTGTTAATGTGTATATTTTTGATTACAGATTACATTTCGTTGATTTTTTTTTTATATATATAATAATATTTTGAGAGCAACATTAGTCGTCTAACTTCGATTTATTTTAAGTGTATTTAAGTTACGGTTGTACGTCTTCCAAGTTATACATTATAGTTATTTAACTTTCGTTTTTATCATTGACTTAGTGTTATAGCACAATATTTTGACTAAAATATGAATGTATGGCAGCTTTGCTATAGTATTTAACCTAGTTTGTTATATATTTTTGATGCGCAGAGCTTCTAGTATAACTATTAAGGCCCAAAGATACAATTTGCCGTATTTAATACGGCGTTAGAAGGAATTAACCCACTAGCAGTATTTTGAATTGAAATAATTTAAAATAAATTTATGTTATATATATATTTTTCGTTTCTAAGGAGAACACAGTTGAATAGCCTTAAGTACAAATGTTACTAACAGTTCCCTCTAACATAATTAATAAATATAATTATAATAATTATTATTTATGAAATTGGTTTATGTACTTACCCTGTAGTGGATCATGTTAATGATAAATTAAAGATCTATGCTATAAATTTTCTTAATATGAATCTAAATATAGTTTTGAGACTATTTTTAAATACCTAGTTATTTTCGTAAGTGAGGTATCGACTATGCGAGGCGTCTGAAAAGTCCCTATTTTGTAACGGTTCGTCCGCATAGCCTAGCGTAAATATTTTTTAATAGCTAAATAACTGTATATATCAAGATATATACATAAATTTATCTCGAACAGGTGAATTTATTTATTTAGCTTAATCCGTACATGGTCCTTAATATAAGAATGTTTATGGTGGAACTTGTGTAATGTGCCATATGAAGTGTTGCCAGCGGAAACACCATAATCCTAATGTTACCACATATAAATCTACAAAATATTGACTTGAAACGGAGAATTCCTTCCTATGTGTAAAGTAACTAAAATGCTATTTTTTGCTTTTTAAATCTTTTAACACTTAGTTATCTTTTTTTAAATATAACTATTGAAAATGTATTTTTATTTTAAGTTTCACTTTGAATGTAAGTAGGAAAGAGAATATAACGTACATTTATCATATTGAGTATATGTTATTGTGAGGCGCGCGCGCCGGGAGGTCGCCTTAGCGTCCGTCTGCTTGTTGAGGTCGCGTCGATTGGTGTACGCGGGTACGCTTGACTGGACCGCGGATTTCGCATACTTAAAAAAAAACGAGGCTGAATTTTCTTATATATTTCTTGAACATTTATCTTGGTTCGTTTTCTCCATTATCTCTAATGCTAGGTACTATTTAATATTCATACCAGTCGCGTAGCTTTGGAGCATTTTTTCTTTTATAGTCTTAGATAATCGACCGCGTGATATTTGATAATACATGCAGAAATCTGATACATTTGATGTATAATACATATATATCATAATTAATAACTATTATTTGAGTTACTTTTTACTATGTCGTCTATAGACGACCAAGAAAATTATTATTCTTCAGTCTAACTACAACATGTGCCTTTATTTTCATGGTTTTTACGTCTATTACAAAATAAAGGTACCTACTCGATTTTTTAAGCATTCGTCTATATACGACACGCGATATAACTTTCAAAAGAACACACAGTTATGTTTCGATAAATTATAGATTAGAATTTATAATAAAAATGGCGTATTATCAATTTCACTATGTAGCGTTAACATTACTGCAAATGTGCAGAATAACAGCGTGTCGATATTTATGAGGGATTCGCCTCCACGTGAAAATACAGCGTTTCGACATTTTTTTAGATCCATATGTGAAAATGGATTAAGTCGCAGTTTATTTTCCCTACTACCAGAAAGGAACTAAAACCTTTAGATGATACTAGCTGGCCCGGCGAACTCCGTATCGCCTTTAAATATTTTTACGTAATTTTTTACTATGAGTTAATAAACTACTCTATCTCTCAAGTTGGATCAAACTGCACACGTGTGCAAAATTTTATTAAAATCGGTTCAGAAGTTTAGGATTCTATCGCGGACAAACAACGTGACACGAAATGTTTATATATTTAGATAACATAAATAATAGTGCGAAGCCATAAATTCAAGTCTGCAGACATTTGCCGGAGTACTTTATGGTACCACGGCACGGGTAAGAAACTTCACTATTTAATACAAAATACACAGAGATTTGTCTGTCTGTCTGAATGAGATAAACACAAAAATTACTGAACAGAAAGCCGTACGAGCTTTTTAGCAATGAACGTGCGGGAGATTTTAGCATATAATGCATCAATTTTTTGTGTAGTATGGACTAAATATGACGATTTTTTTTTAAGATATCGGAAAAATTCGCACCGTCTACCAATAGAGACCCATGCGAAACCGGGTCGGATCGCTAGTATTAGGTAGATTGTTCTGTGGCCTCTAAACATGAGTCTTATACGAATCACACTAAGTAGTATACGATATATTGAGAGCGAGACAGCTTTAGGTGAGACAAGACAGGCTATATCTCAGTCTCGTATCAGCAGTGTCTCACTCCTAAGTATATTGTATCTGCTTAGTGTGTGATATGGCTTACTGTATTTTGATTAGCTCGTAACACCATATCGATTAACAGGTTGTGCTTACCTACGACATTTTTTTAAAATCTACATCGCTATAAAAACGAGTAGGTGTTCCGACATATGTTATATAACATTATGTAACATTCGATATGAAAGTAAATATAACAATAAAGTGTAATTATTTGATATAACGTTTAAAACATTAAATTTTGTAGTTGTTTTTGTTTCTATAGAAGTGTATAACATTGACATTAAATATATTGAATGTTATAAAATGTTATACTTCTAATAATCGAAGGTTAGCACCAACTTGAAGCACATTTATAGGTCATACCTCGCCATATAAGTGACTTATGTAACAATAAATGTCAAACAACATATTTCTATGTCTGCGATCCGTACAGCAATATGTTATGTGCAATAAGAAGGCGTCCTCCCGGCACAAATTCAACCATTATAGAAAATTCATCATGTAATAAAATAAATAACGTGGCATCTTAAACTTATTGTATATGTAAACTTAAAAAGTAAAAACTATTTGGTAGCTATTTTAAGTAAGTTCTAGTGTATCGCAATGATATGGAATGCAAAAGTAACAAAAAAAAAAGTATATAAATAATACGTAGACTGCTGATGTTGTGAAAGTTTATTTTCTCCCTTGCAGTTCTACTGTGCAGTAGTCGGATGCAAACTATGTTGGCGTGATTGTGGAACTTCTGAATGACCTGTCGAATATTTGAAATAATTTTAATAAGTTATCACAAATATTGACGTTACATGTCTATTGTTGATTTTTGAATTGAATTGTTTTAATTTTGTGGCTAATTAATGAGACTGAACCGTCACTCTCGGGTATGTAACGCGTCACGCTCGGCTCTGCCGCGCTCGTTCGCGTAAAATCGGCAGAGAGGAAGGACCGAGCTATAGATGAATATTTTTTTTTTCTGAGATCTGGATTCGTACCTCTAACTATTACCTGGATAAAGTTGATGTTGATTGTTGGCACTTGGTGGAACCTTATTATCATAATTTTATAATAAAGCACTTGTACTATTTCACGTAACTATGTTTATTTTTATCGACCGGTTTCGCCACTAAGGTATTATCAAGGTAATTTATGTTTCTACCAAAGATATAAGAGAAACACCAACACCATCTGTTTACCTTGATAAATATAAATATAATTATGTGGAACAGTACAAGTGCTTTATTATAAACATTATGTTACCTGGATAGTTCCGTCATTTGTGGTGACTCTTATGTAAACCGCATAAGGTTGAATGTGCTAGTTTTCAATATACAATTGACATCAAAACCATCCAAATGTTTCTCGGTTAGAGTTACTGATGCGTCATGGTACAATAAAGCAAGATATCGTCGTTGTCAAACCAAAATCTGCTATGTGCATTTTTTTGAATTTTTACATTTTGACAATTGCGACTGGTAAATGAACCAAACCATCGTATGACAATACTGCTATGTGCTGAATAGTTGTCACAGTACGTCGTATAGTACTTATAAGCACATAGCAGTTTTTTCATACGATGGTTTGGTTCATTTACCAGTCGCAATTGTCAAAATGTAAAAATTAAAAAAAATGCACATAGCAGATTTTGGTTTGACAACGACGATATGCTCATATCGTGACAGTTCGGTCACGTGATTGGGAGTAGATTACATTACCAGCTGCATTTTGTATGCAAGATTTTTGGTATCACAACTCGTAATGTAGTCATGCCTATAGGCGGAAAGAGAATACCTTGGTTTGTTATACCATGGGGCTTTATTGTAGAGGATGAGAAATAGAACCTTTAAACCGCGTTTTCACTTCATGTTCAGAGTGCTTATGTTAAGTGCTTTATGTTCAGAGTCACGTTCGAACGTGTCAATTTTTTCAAGCCGACAAAATTGAGAAAATACTTTCATATTGAGAATTTACTAGACTCGTGACCAAGTAAGCCACATAATTTTACTATGTAACACGAGTCCTATAAATTCACAATGTGAGAGTTCTTCTCTATTTGGTCTGATACCCGATTTATTACAAATGAACTGCCACCTTATGACCAACTCTTATTGCGATTTAATAACTGAATAGATTGCTTATTCATACCAATGAATAAGCGACTCTATTTCAAATTGAATATTATTTATTCATTGGTATGAATAAGCAATCTATTCAGTTATTGAATCGCAATAAGAGTTGGTGGTAAGGGGGCTGGTAAAGCTTGAAAGAAAGAAAGAAAGGAGCTTAGGCTGACAACGGACCGGCGAGAGCTTGGTGTTGCTGATCTCCATGGGCGGTGGTGATTGCTTTCTATCAGGTGACCCACGCGCTCGTTTGCCACCCTCTCTCATTAAAAAAAAGCTTATGGTTCTGGTTTTGTGACGACAGTGGTGTTAAAAGGGCACTTTGCGCTGGCTATAGAAAACCATAACAGTGGCGCCACTTTATTTCCGATACATTTAAGTTAATTATGATTAAAACATTACTGCCGGAATTTATCACGTTACTTTACAGTATCAAGTCGCTTTATCGGATGTAAATATTTTTTTCCGAAAAAAGGTTTTATATTTTTCTTATCCAAATTAGTCGAATTGTAAATAAAATTTGATTCAAAAATTCCACAATCAGCCTCAAAGGAACATACTGTCCAAATAACAACGTGCACATAATTTATTTCATTAAAATAAGAACACTCCATTGAACCACGTTTAAGGAAAGGTATAAAGAAATTTACGTTTATAGAAGTTCTTTAAGTGTGGTAAAAGGTGACGTTTTTGAATGGGCCTTAAACGTGGTTCGGTGTGGTATTTAGCCGTTAGAAAATTCACAATATATGAGTTTTTCATTCTTTGCTATACAATATAATTTCTATATTCGGAATAAGACAAATGAAGTAATTGCAACGCAGTTCTAAGTAGCTCGCCGAGCGTTCCGATTCCATAGTCGTAACTTTAAGGAATTAGATGAAAATACGTAAAAATTTTTTTGTCCCTATTTTCTATTGCAAAAGCGTTAGTCGTGAATCTCACTGCAGAACTTACGGCAAACATAGCGAACTGTACTCTGTGAGAATGAATTGATAATTAGATTTCTGACGCGTGTCTTAAAGCCAATGTAATAATAATGTGCTAATTATGTAAATTACAAAATGACATTTTACGCGGATACCGACTGAATATTACATAGCGTGTAACCAACGTCCTTAAATTTGCCATTAACGTCCAAAGAATGCATTGGATTGTATTTTTTCTTTGTTGTATATTTAGTCATTTATCATGACTTGACGTCAAGGAGTTTATGCATACCACGTAACACTCGATGTGTTTTTTTACGAAGGCTTTTTCGGCTATGAATCGAATACGTGGAGATGCTGAAACGTCCGTGGACGTCGTTACACGCTATATAAATATTGTGAATGGTACCTAACGAAGGAAACGCAATAACAAGTGAGTCGTGTCACGTGTATAAAGTAGTATATAGCATATTTTCTATGTTTTTCGATATTTAGATGAAATACTGCCAGTATCGATGTCAAATAATTGAACGTAATAAGGTGTAAAGTTTTTAGATATTTCTCTCTGTTTTCGGTATACGGGAGCGATTAAAATGTAAAGCCGATCTCGTCTGGTATAACGTTTCATATATTCCATGTCCCGCGGGAGCTCGTGTAAACTAGTGTTAAACTACTCTCAATCGTTTTGCGTGATCCAATCCTCGACTTAGGTAATGTAACGTCCGTTGCCAACAACCAAGTAGTATTGAACGATTCCTCCTTTTTTAATGTATCTTCATAGTAGTTAAGTGAACGTACTTGCGCACAATATGTATGTGAGGATGGTCCCTACGTTTATAAAGTGCAGGCGCGCCTGCAAATATTTTTGGTAATGTTTTACCTGTCGCTGGAAGCCGCGCTGTCCGCAAGCCCCTCTTTACATCTGTCTTGCTGTAGATATTAATGATCGCATTTAAACTAGTGCTCATAGATTTTTTTCCATTGTAGCACAAAAAAAAACGTATTTTTCTCAATTTTTCAGTAGAGGTTTCTTTAATAGATATATTTTGTAGCATAGCTCAAACACTTCGTTTAGAAGGGCCTCGAGTCCGCCACGTCACTATTCTTTCTATACTTTACCGACGGACTGCGAACTACGATTGTCATGGTGTATTTAATCTTAATACCTACGTTTAAATATATACTGAAAGTCTATATTTTTAACAAATTTAATTTTAAAAATATACCTAATTAATGAAATTCCTAAAGATTAAAAATGAAATTTTTAATATTTATGTGTATAGTAGTGTGTACTGCGAGGTGATTATGAATAACAAACGCTTATAATTTTCGTCTCCACAAATTTGTGCAAAGGGAATATAATTATAATTTACTGTCCATGAAATTAATAATAATCTATACCTAACTGATGTGTACAAAAATCAGTATGTTTCAGGCATTTTGAATCCGACTTAATGTATGTAAAAATAAATGTTGTTTTAAAATTGTGATGTTTCAATGGTACCCCACTCCATGATGCCGGCTACGACGGTACGAATGAAAACAATACGGATAAAAACAGAGGAATACATCTTTGGAAATGTGATTCAAATCAATGATGTTATCACATCATTTTTATAAACAACGTCATCCACGTCTGCACGTAGTGCATCCTGCCGGTAGACCAAATGAGGCTCTATTGAAAGAAAGGTATATGACGACGGGGTAAATGTTCATCGCATATAAAACAGAGGCGCCGACTCCGTGGGTGCTCGAGCCCCCGTGGGTGCTCGGGGGCTCGAGCATCCACATGAGAAATAACCCGTGGGTGCCGAACACCCCTGAGAATAAACATCAAGAAACAGATCAGTAATCGCCTTTTAGGGATGATAGGTGTTTTTTATTACCCAACGACCCGTGGTTTAGAGTACGCAGTAAATAAGTAGGACATTAATTTATTTGTCGGTCGATCAGTGTGCATTTCTCTTTTCACACTTCGCCACTTTTTAGAGTCATCAAATGAGCATGAGCACCCATGATGGTTTCTAAAAGCCGGCGCCCCTGCATATAAAGATTGCAGCCAAATAACAACGCGCTTGAGGATTATCGTATTCCTGCGAGTGATGTTACCAGACGTACGAGATGCTCCGTTAGCAGTGTGCATGATATAATTTTGATGCAAGATCTCGGACTATACTTATGAGAATTATTAAAATACGTGTAACTTTTTAATTACGCATCGACCAATTTTGTTTTATATCCGACAAATTCAAGGCAACATCTGGGTGAAATTAGATTTTCGCTAGGTGGTGTAGTTTTTTTGGGCAATGCCGAAATAAGGCTTATTTCAGCACTGCCACAAAAAAATACTTATAACTTTTTAACGGGAGGTCGACTAATTCTGATACTTGGTGTCTGAATTCGACAAATAGACGACTAATTCTGGGGAAAATCATATCTTCGCTATGTTATGTAGTTTAATAGATCTCTTTAATAGATAGTGGGCTGTCTTGGAGTGCAAGAAAAGTACAAAAACAGATTGTCTCATATCGGTAGTTTACTGTTACTACTAATAAGACTGGAAAGTTGTTGTGTGTGGGCACGTGCGCGCGTGATTGCGTGCGTGCGTGTGTGTCGCTGCTTCGCCCTCACTTTAATATTTACATGGAAGAAAATAAATTAAGAGAACTAGGTACTTAATAAAAACCAAAATTATATTAGAAGTTTTATTAAAAATCAAATCGGCACACACTTTGTGCAACTTAGAACATAAAATCAAAGTTTAAAAACTAATTTAGCAAAAATATTCCGAAAGTTCAAATCCTGAAATTAATCACTATCTTATCATTTGAGTAAGGACGGTTGTACACTACACGTGTTCTATTCGTTTTCGTAAAAACAAAAACGTGCTATAAAAAGGTAATTTAATTGTGGCTTTTATACAAAAACGAATTAACAGTGTACTAACGTCCCAATTGTAAGGAATGGAACAAGAAATTACTAAAATAAATATTATTTACAAGTCAATGGCAATATATAAGGTACAAAATATCTTTGGACTTGCCACTATATTAAAACACTTTTGCTATATGAAGAAAAAGGCAAAGAACAAAATACATTTTAATATTACTAAAACATTTTAAGAGATTTTTTGACGGCTTCAGTCAGACCTAATGTACAAAAAGACACCTTCAAGTAAATGTACACAAAAAATATTGAATTCCGTACGACAATATGGTATAAATACTAAACATAACGCGCGAAAATTTTAATTACAGAAAACAGTCGTTTGCTTTTTTTTGGCCAAAATTATAAGGACGAGCGTTTGTACTACACAATAGCCTGAAGTAATTTTTTTATGAAAATAAAAATGTAAAAAATACACATAGGAAATAAACGTAAAAGTGTACAAACGCCCTATTAGTTTTATAAATAGTATAATACAATCACCCTCGACAACATCGCATAATATCAAAAATATTGACTTTTAAATGTATGTACTGGCTTATTAACAATATTGTAGACATGTTATTGAGGATGACTGTACAACTAACAGAATAAAATACAATTATACATGGCAAGCTTTAAAAGTGACTGTAGTAAACAGCGTGAAATAAAAAAAATACATTTCGTCGTAGATGTTCACAGAAGTAATCAATCCATTATTTATATAAATAAATTATAGTTAAAAAAGAAACTATAAAAACACGCTCTAGTGGTAAATCGAATTAATCCTGCTGATCCTGTAGAGGATGATGTGATAAATTTATCATATTACTGTGTTGTCACCGGTTCTTGATAAGTATGCAAAATTTGAATTGGATCTGACCGTTCAAAGTGGGTCAAAATTACGTTTAAAGAAGTTGGTTACAAACATACAAACTGACATACAGGTGAATACAAGCGTGTTAAAAAAGCATCAGGATTAGCAAATTAGATTTTACCGAGAAACATAAAAATTTAAAACTATATCAAAAATATTGTCGTATATTATCGGAATATAAAAAATTATGTATAATAATTAACTGCACTATTAGAATAAATGTATTTAAACTCGATGGAATTCAATAAAATGCATTGAACAGCGACAAGTCGGGAAATTTTTGCTTTCACGAAAAATTGTATACTGTGCAATGGTAATAAAGTTCATAATTAAAGAAGCAACAGCTTCAATCAACAATAGTAAACGGACCTAAGTACAAAAACCTAACCTAACCTATACTACATTAGAGGAATAAGCGTATTCGGTCGTTAATTGAGAAACTTTGTAGAGAGCTTACCTTATATTACGGAAATCTTACTTAAACCAATCTATACGCGGCATTTTCTTCCTGGAAACCGTCGCCTGTTTAAGTGTTTAGAGTTAATAATGTATAAAAATATACCCCAGCCATTGAAAAAGAACAAATTTTCATCGAAACTAAATTCGAGCATGACTCTTTGTCACGTTCCGCCTGAGCCGAGCGTTCAAGCAAGAGCGCGGAACAAGCGATAGAGAGGCACGATCGCACTTTACAGACAACCTATTTTTTTAGTTGGGAGGTTAAAAACAAATTAGTTAAAATTACAAAATATCGATCAAAGGAATCTTGGGCACAGGTGACAATAGACTGGTTTAATAATAGAAATAAAAGAACAGTGTCGATGTACATCATGGTTTGAAGATAAATGTATATTTGAGCACAACTACAGTATCAGAAATAGAACTCCGGACAGCTCTCCGCCGTTCGCACGAACCATAACCAACTCTCTATTACCGCTCGTTAGACGAGCGTGTACACTCATACATTCACGACATGCACAAATGTCATTTGTTTAATAGTAATAGACTAAAAAGACACAGCGTTTGTATCGATTGGTCAAGATGACGGAACTTTTTTTATTTTCAATTATTACCTAATAAAACCATAATTAAGTAGCATATAACATTAAAAACTTCTAAATTAAATTACATCTAAAAATCTCACAGTTACTAACTAATTAGTGACAAATCAATTGAAACTACAATACGAGGTGGTTCTATAGTATTTTCTCTTCAGATCCTAGGAGAATCATACAGAAGTGTCTATTTTTCTTAATAAAATAATTGAATAAAACCTACACCTTATTATAATTATAGATATATATGTATATATATATATGTAGAATGTCTATGTAAGTATATTATTTATGAATTTAAGTATATATTATTTTTAATCTGTATATAATAATAATTAGACACGTATCATATTGTCCTACAAAACGTCCCATAGCACAGGTTGGCTGGAAAATACCTCAGAGAGATAAGCTCGCCTTTGCAAAACTACAAACTGTTGCATTTGTATTAGTTTTAAGAATTTTTATATTGTGTTTGTTTGTAACAGTTACACGCAATAATAATATATATAATTTTATTCCATTATTTTATTTGAAAAATATCCCGGGTGACGCCATAGCAGCGAAAGTAAAATAGTCGAGAATTTATAGAACCAACTCTATGTCACTGTTGAGAAAAACTTTTCTCGTTGTATAAATAGGCACTTATATCGAAATTGGCACACTCCGACTAATAGGCACTTAGAAATTACCCTAACTGACCCATTTTGGGTAAAATTAAGCTATTATACAGCAATGAATTTCAATGCAATTCAAACTGGTCCCATTGGTATCGAATATATAAAACATGTTCAATACAAAAGAAATTGAGTAAATTCATGCATTTGAACTTTATAATTATTGGCATAAAGTTCAGAATTTATTCTGCATTTTTTTCCATTTCAACTAACTTTAATTTAGCTTAAAATATCACACAGCACTTTCACTTTATAGTACGACACAAAAAGTTAGACAAACATGGGGGCGCCACTTTCTTTGTACGAACAGTTTTCACATGGCAACCCTTGAGCACTTTTGTATGGAAAAAGCCAATGTTGCTAGTAGTAATAAATTTAGTTCCATTTTTACTCGTTTATAGCGCAATGTAGTCATAATTTGAGAAATGACACTGCGTACAACTCGCTCACTCACTTGCTGCTCCCTTGAATCTTCTGGTACCTCTTAAAACTTTCTCGTGGCAAAATCGTGACTATAATGTTGAACTTTTTCAAATTTTAATATAATAAAATCACTTGTACTCTTCCATTTATAATAGAACATAAATTAAAGTACTAGTCGCTCGGCTTTCTAAACAGCCGTCGGCTACCAACATATTTAGTTGTTCGCTCTTTTGGGGAGTCATCGGGTTTCCAAAGGTATATAGGGAATATTTGTTTAGAAACGAGAATACCATCTAAATAACTTGAAAATGCTGTAAAACCGGTAGATAAAAATAAATTTAATAAATTATATAATTTTATTATATATTTATATAAAATAAAATTACAAGTGATTTATTTATATAAAAATTCGTGACTGTTCGATGCCGGACATACGAAATTTGGGTGACATTTGGCATATATGTATAACACATTTGGATTGACACATACTTATATACTTTTTATCCCGGTATTTTGTATACGCGGGGCGAAGGCAACATGCAGGAGCTTGCTAATATTGGCTAGCTTTTTACCATCCCCCCCCCCCCTCCTTTTTTTATTTCTAAGAGGTCACGTAATTAATGGATGCCCCTTTTGTAGGTTTAATCCAAATATATGTAGAAGTGTTCTGTGCCGCAGTACTTGGTGGCGAAGGCTTTCCCGGCGGCGGTGGGCGCGCTGAACGCGAGGTCGCAGGTTCTCAGCGCGCAGCTGTACAGGAAGGACGCGCGCGCGCAGTCTAACATTCGCGCCGCTATACCGCGCCGCCTTTGGTTTATATGCGTCCATATTCGGGAGACGCCGCATCTGTCAAACACACAAATAAATTAAAAACTAGCGATCACTAGACACAATAATGTGTTTGAGTCTTTAATAACAATATAATACACACATAATGTGTATTACTGTGTAGCATGCGTAGTGCTGTGTGTACATATACAATATGACATGTAATTATTTGACATATCATTGTATGTAATATAAATGTTACGGTCAATATAATTGGTCATTATTGATAATGGCCGGCCAATTTAATAAATTGTCAATTATTAATAATTAAGCTTACTTGGCACCACATCATTCATCATCTAGGTTGACGGAGCTTCGATTCGCGGAGCTCCTATTTTCGGTGACAAGACACAAGAAACTCCTAACCTAACCAAAAATCAACTCAAATCTAACCAAATCATGTTTTATTACTTGGTCAATCCAAGTATCGGTCAGTATGAATAATAACTAATTTATAACATTGACCATAACATACTTATATACAAACTAAATTGTAATTGTAGTATTATCTGAGTATTAAAAAAAAGAAAGGTCTATATTGGCAAGTTTCTTTCAAGCATTTCTTCTTCCCCAATGGTCAATTGCTTATTAGATAAAAATAATGACAAAAAAAAAATTAAAAATGTCTATATAAATAAAAATTAATGTCGCTAAGCTCAAAACTCGAGAACGGCTCGACCAATTCTGCAATTATTTTTTTCGTATTTTCCTTAAGGCTCAGGAAAAGTTTTAATAAAGAGAAAATGTAAAAAATGCGTGAACAATAGTAAAACTTAACTTTTGACAGAACGAAGTCTGTCCGGGTAACTAGTTATTAATAAAAATGTGTAAGACATTGTTTAGTAGTGTAATTACTTAATAAGTTGATGACGTCACACTGTGACTCACGCAGTAAAAGTAAAAGGTGCAAAAAATTCGTCACCAACACAAACCTTCCTGGTAGCTCAGTTGGAAGAGCACTTGACCGATCATCGAGAGGTCGTGGGTTCAAATCCCCCCTAGGCGGGGAGGTGATTTTTTCCATTTTTCAAAAAATATTTATAACGTGTAAGACATGTCTAAGTGCCCACAGGGCCCTTGTGGGCACTTAGACATGACAGAATAAATAATTTCATTTCATTTCATTGTACATACTTGACGGGATACTCCTCGACGCTGCAGCAGTCCGGGTCGCCTGGTATGAGCCTGAAAGCCTTCACTTTGGGCTCCACGATCAGACAACCAACTATTTGTTTCTTTTCAATGTACAAGTATGCCTGGAACAAAGTAGGTATATAAAAACTCTTCACAAGTCGTCGCCAACATATCATCATACTACTGGGATATCATTACCGCTTATATATTTTCTTATAACACTAAAGTGGCAAACAAGCATACAGGGGTACGGGGGGGCATAACAAGCGGCACGAGGGGTAAAGTGGTCAACAAGTAAACGGCCCACCTGAAGCAGTTACCGTAGCCTATGAACGCCTGTATCATCAGGGGTATCACACTTAGAAAATGAAAAAGCTTCTAGTATTTCCCCTTTGAATCGCATCGCACTTGGCCTCCACACTCTTGTAATACCAGATAAAAGGTTGTAGTGAGCCTTGTATCAAAAGTGCAGGTAAAATAGCCTTCATAATGTTATAATAAAAGACTGGTACTGCTCCACGTAATTATATTTTACCGACCGGTTTCGCCGCTGAGGCATTATCAGGTAAACAGATGGTATTTGTGTTTCTATGTGTATGGTAGAATCACAAATACCATCTGTTTACCTTGATAATGCCTTAACGGCGAAACTGGTCGGTAAAATTAATTTATTATGATATTAATGTTCCACCAAGTGCCAACAATCAACAGTATCAACTTTAAAATAGCCTTGGTTAGATACCCGTCAAATCGTATCATTCTTTGACACAGTTCTCTTGTACACTTACATGAAAAGTTAACATTATTATACTTACAGTATCAAGCAAGGATTTTAAACAGCGTGGGCTCGTATCCAAGATGGTGGTACCTTTGTAGTTCTTCCACAAATCGTATCACTTTCCACTCTTTTCTAATGCTAGATGATTATCTAAATAAATATACTTACATTGTAAGCTGGGGTTTTATCCTTAGGTTACCGTGCCCTTATCCTTGATGCAGGTAAAATAGCCTATGTAGTTAGATCCCCTTCGAATCGTATCATTCTTTGACACAGTTCTCTTGTACACTTACATGAAAAGTTAACAATACTATACTTACAGTGTAAGCAAGGATTTTAAACGTAAGCGTGGGTAAGCGTACGTAACGTAAGCGTGGGCTCGTATCCAAGATGCTGGTACTTTTGTAGTTCTTCCACAAATCGTATCACTTTCCACTCTAATCTAATCCCAGATCATTATCTAAATTAATTGTACTTACAGTGTAAGCTGGGGTTTTATCCTTAGGCAGCGTGCCCTCGTATCCAAGGTGCGGGTGAATCAGTCTCTGCAGTATTGTGTCGACCCGTTTCCAGCCTGCTTCCCCGCCCCGCACGCGAATACAACGGCTCGTATCGTCCTTGTACACCACACTCTCTTCTTTCCAACCCTGGTTAAAAAAAAAAGTGTTTGAAATCCTTACAGGGCGCTATATAATTTACTGAAAATAAAATCTACTCGACAATGTGAACGGCTTTAACTATGATCTTTTACTATGTCATAGTTTCTACTATTAATATAAATAATTTTCCAATATATGTACCATTTTTTTTTTAAATAAAAATATAACTCAGTTTATTTGTTATAAAACATCTAGTCATTATTTCCAAAAATTGACATTATTTCCTTTGATAAAAACATTTTTTTTTTATTTGATATTTTCTGTTATTTCTTTGATAAAAAAAATTAAGGTAATAAATGGTGACCAGGACCTGACGAACAAAGTATAAAGAATGACTGACATGTCAAAGATGATATACAGACAACTGACCTCTGAACTCAACTGAGGCATGCGATTTTCAAATATACTTTCACGTAGAATGCTACGTTATCACTGATAAAACTTGTGAAACTTACATTGAACCTCAACACGTCGGTGGCATTATGATGTACCAAGTGGTCGTGTTCATCTTGAGGATCGCCAACCTGTAATAATAAACAAAAATATTCCAGAACCTATCGGGTCGTGCTTAGATTTTAGTTTATGAATGTGCCATGATAAATTGAACCCATAGAGAAACGTTGATCTTCTTTGTCGACGCATCGTTCATTGAGACGAGCTCGGTGGTCGAATGGTTAGCAATGGCTACTTTGACTCCGAGGTCGCGGGTTCGATCCCCGCACATGACAAACATTTGTGTGCATGAATATGTCTTTTTGTCTTGGTCTGGGTATTTTCTATGTATGTATTTACAATGAAAAAAAATTATTTAAGCACATTTATCAGTTGTCTTACCTATAGTACAAGTTTGCGCTTAATTTGGGACTAGATAGTGTTGTGTAAATTGTCTAGAAATATTTATTTATTATTGAAAAATGGACCCTGTAATGCAGAATAGATCAAACAGACATTTCTTTACGTTTAAGTTAAATAGAGTACGTAGGTCACACTAAAAGTTTTGCGTAACTTAAAAAAACAACATGTTATAACCGAAATATTATATTTATTGCTTTTCAAAATACTCTCCTTTACATTTTAAACATTTTTTCATGAGATCGAACCATTTTTTTAAACAGGAGGAACACAGACCTGAAGGTATGTTTTCTACGTGCTGATTGACGCTATCACTGCCTCTTCGGAGTTGGTAAAAGTGAAATCTCTCATCAAATCTTAGATTTTGGGGAAAATACAGAAATCACAGGGTGCTAGGTCGGGGCTATGTGCAGGATGGGTGACGAGTTGTACTATTTCGGAAGCTAAAAATGACTTTGTTTTGTTGGCCGTGTGTGAAGAAGCGTTGTCATGATGTAGGAGAACGCGGCTGTTTGGTCGTCTTTCGCGAACTTTTTCTAACACTCTGGGTAAACAAATGGTAGAATACCACTCGACATTAACACTCTTTTGATCTTCAAGTGGAATTGTGCAGATGGGACCCGTAGCTGAGAACAAAAACGCGATTATTTTTTTACCAACGTTTCTCGCCTTCCTCACTTTTGTTGTCATGTTCTCATTTTCAAACACCCATTCACAAGATTGCTGTTTTTTTCGGGTTCAAAACAATAAATCCACGTTTCGTCTCCTGTGACAATGTCATAAACAGCATTAGAAATTCCGTGGTCGTACTTCAGTAGCATCTGTGAGCACCATTCCACGCGAGCCCGCTTCTGCTCCGCTGTTCATGAGGGACCCAACGACAACAAAGTTTCCGAACTTTTAATTCTTCGCGTAAAATTTTCTGAATTTGGCTCATACCAATCCCCAATAGTCCTCTAATTGTCTCATAGGTAATCCGCGGGTTTTCTTCAATTAGCCGCTTAACAGTAGCCACATTATTTTCGTTGAAGGCAGTTGAAGGCCGCCCTTCACGAAATTCGTCATGTAAAGAAACCCGACCTCTCTCAAATTCAGCAAACCATCGCCTCACTGTGCTTAAACAAGGTGCTTCTCTCTCAAAAGCATTTTGAAGACGAGCGGCACAGTCTTGTGGAGAGAGAGAACTTTTAAAATCATAAAAAATCATCGCTCTAAAATCTTTTCGACTTAATTCCATTTTCGTTGCGTACGTAGAACTTTGATGTGTGATAAAAAACAATTGACAAATAATTTCCTTTTTTTTTTGTTACTAATAAGGTTGCAAGGCGTTTCAAAAAATATAACATTCGAAATTAAAATAGTTCCGATTAGCTAGAAGTGCAAAACTTTTAGTGTGCCCCATGTATTTAAACTTATCACGCGTCATGAGGAAGGCAGTAAAAGCAAAAAGTAACGACAGAGTGCCTAGTGCGAGTTTTTTGTACGCGTTCGATAATGTGAACGTAAACAAACCGACCAAATAGATAGGTACTCTCATGTTGTGAATTTATATGACGCGTGTTACATATCAAAATTATATAGCTTACTCGCTCACATTTCGAAGTGAGCAACCCGGGTAATTTTGATATGTAACACGCGTCATATAAATTCACAACATGAGAGTACTTCTCTATTTGGTAGGTTTGTTTACGTTGACATGATCGAACGTGAATAAAAAAAAATTGGTTGCCTGTAAAGTCGGTATACGGGCGAAAGTTTTACGTGACAACGACTTTGAGTGGTAAAATGTTTTCGAGTGGAAGGGACGCATGCCTTTCACTTTTTATGTCTGTCTCTCTCGCTCTTAGAAGGGACACGCGTCCACGACACGCTTACAATGAGAGCGAGTGAAAGGCACGCGCCTTTCACTCGCTCTCATTGTAAGCGCATAACGTGACCCAGTTTCTTGAAGTGTCACCCGGCTAACCAATTTATAAGACGTTGTCACGTCAAAACTCGCACTCAGCACTAAGTACAGCTATCTACGAGTATAATATGCCGAGGCAGTTTGTTCCAAAGTTTTCCGCCCGCCTTGGAGAACAATTAGTTCACGCCCATATTTTGTTAGGTTTAGAAAATGCAAAACAGTGTAGTAGGAGGCCCGGCTTTACTTAATCAAAGCAGGTATTACTCTATCTGTTTTGCATAATCAGGGCTGTCTAAACCATATTCAATACCGGGCCATTACAAATTACTAAATAGATTTGCGGGCCGCAGAAAGAAATACCTACTTAACTTACTTAAATTTTTACTACTTACCTTGAAAGTTTACGCTTAGCTATAACTAGTTAGTTATAAAACTTTAACTGTTCTAAAAATATATAATTTTTCTTCTGATTGGTTGTACAAACCTGTACCGGTAAAATCTGTATAAGAACCGGTAAATGAAAAACGCGTCACGGGCCGCACAAATATAGGCTGAGAGCCGCATGCGGCCCGCGGGCCGGGCTTTGGACAGCCCTGGCATAAATAAAACCGGGCTTCCTACGACACTGTTTTACAAGAATGTTACACTACAATCCTGTTCTTATTTACCTGGTATATAGCCCCGCACTGGGAACATTGCGTCGCGCCGAATTTCTTTTGTCCAGCGTCGATCACGTACTGGTCTGATCCGGTCTTCAGTATGGGCTTCTTAGTTTTGTCCGCGGCTGGATTTGGACAAACACATATTTGTATAGTCACCAGCAATTATAGATGCACAGAAAGATATTTCAACAAGGGTAATGTTTGCTGCAACCAACTTCAAATAATAACAAAAATGTGTATAAAACACCACCTTAGAGTATACTAGGATGGATTTTAGCCCACGGGGCCGAAATCGAGGTATAACACTTAACTAAATTGTGTATATAAAACACCACCTTAGAGTATACTTGGACGGATTCTAGCCCACGGGGCCGAAATCGAGGTCGAGTGGAGCGAGTTGATTCCATGAGTGTATGTTTTCTATTGGTTTTAATGAAAATATATTTGATATATGAAATAGATTCTTACATTCATCATTTTTATCCAAACAAACATCAAGCATGTCGAGGTCTTTAATTGTGACAAGTTTCATCAAAATTGGTTCAGTGGTTTTGGAGCCTATTAATTTCCAAGAGTGACGACGTATACAAGCGTTCCGCTCGCTCCACTCAACAATAACTATACAGTGCGTGCATCGTCTATAGGCATAGACCACCTGGCCTCATCATCATCATCATCAGTTCATTTTAGTCTCCACTACAGGAGCACGACCCTCTCTCGTACGTTCCAGACAGGAGGATTTGGCCTACAGTCCCCACGCAGGCCAGATGGGTTGGGGAGGCCTGACTAGGGCATGAATCTCGGAATATCAGAATATCGGAATCTCGGAACCGATTTCCGATATTATTTAAAATTCCGATGCCGAGTGACCCAATATCGTAATATCGAAGTCAGACAAATTTAGTTTTTTTTTGTTTTTAAATAAAGTTAATAAGCGCGCCACAAGCAACAGCGCCGCAAAGATGATACATTTCCGAAACCCACAAGTGAGCCAATATGTGACGTTGTTGTAAACATATTGAAACGCCTTAAATATAAAGAAAATTCAACTAGCGCCATCGCCGTCACAGAAACAGAGATGGAATCTACGACAACTGCTTTATTATCTTCCGATGAAGATGATAAACCCTTAGCTCGTGTCGCTACAACGAGTAAGTTAACCCTCCAACAGGAACTTGAGAAGGAACTGGAAAAGTGCAAAGAAAATACAAGAACCGTATCCTCGTCAGACAAATTTGATCTTTTGGGATTTGTAATGACTAAAAAAGTAACGACAACAGAGGTGAAAGAGGAGTTTATCTGACGCAGGCCTACACTTACCTTACATGAGTTTTGCCTACCAGTGTTGAAAGTGGTACAAAGATGTTGATGAACTACTTACACCCCAAATTGTTTCATTAGTTTATTTATTTATTATTTAAACTTCATGCACAAAATAGGTTATTTGACTAACATTTTTTTCGGTTTGATATGTAGGGACGTCTCCATAATATAACCACAGGCGAAAGAACTACTTCGATAGCACAAAAATCTCTCGAGATATGGTAATTTGAAAATCACAATTTTTAGACTGCCCCAAAACGCTCCATACAAAAGACTACCGAATTATGACGTCACAGGTTTGTATTTTGTATGCATCAAATCAGAAATTTGTACGAAAGCTATGTTAAATATTACGTTTATGTGATTAGTATCATAATAAAAGTTATATCATTTTTAATTGCTTCTTCAATGGAAATATTATTTTTTAATAATTTCATAATTTTAAAATGGACTTTCCCGCCAAACTTTGATCGACGCTAAAAAAAGTCTGACTGAAGATATTTGAATGAAAGTTTGCAGACCTTTATAGTTTTGTGTATTTTACGAAATTGTTAAATAATTTATACAATTTTTAAACATTGGAAAATAGCCTATTGTACACAGACAGAGTTGACTGGTAGAGAATATAGAAGCATTCTCTACCAGTCAATCTTAGGGTTATGCAGATATAAGACATGGCAGGTGCACAGGGAGGGTATAACTGAAAAATTTAATATAATTTATAAAACATTAAATATAATAATATTTAAATTAATGTACATACCTTTAGAAACAGGAGTACTGGTACCAGGGTTGGGTTTGCTGAAAATGGAGAACAGTTTCGGAGCCTTATCGCCTTCAGCCGCAGCGTTCAGCGGAGGCGGAGTCGCTGAAGATGGTGGTGCTACAAAAAAAGTATTATAAATTAACTAAATTGTTTGATATAAGTTATGTAAGGTGTGTAAGATTACCTATGCGAATTCCAAATATGCAAACTGTTACTATTTTTATTAATTAGTCAAAAGTAAATGAGTAAAGGAGGTCAATGACGTTATTGCGTGTAATCGATGACGCAAGTTAAGCAATTTCGACTGTAGCTTGGTTATGGATGGGTTTAAATATCTCGAGCTCTTCCGTGATTTAATATGATTTTTTTTACCACTAAAGTGACAAACAAGCGTATGCTTGTTTCACACAATCACACGCGCGTTGCCGTCCCAGTAAAAACCTCTTCACGCCCTTCTTGAAGAACCCCATGCTGTAGTCTCCTGAGAAAACCTCAACAGGCAGTTCATTTCACAGCTTGATAGTATGCGGGAGAAAACTTATCTGGAAACGCACAGTGCGCATCCACTTAAGCTTCAATAATGTTTTTTTTTTTTTTAATACCACTAAAGTGGAGAACAAGCATACGGCCCGCCTGATGGCAAGCAGTTACCGTAGCCTATGAACGCCTGTAACACCAGGGGCATCACACGCGCGTTGCCGACCCTGTAAAAACCTCTTCTGATGATTTGTATGTGTGTCTTCGATTCGCATCTTACCAGTAGCACTTTGAACGGTGGTCTCCGTGGAGGCGAGCACTGCTTCGGCGTTGATGTTATTGGACTGCGCCATTTGTAGGATCTGTTCATCCAGCATCCTGAGCTCGCGTTCGATCTCGTCTAGATCTGGCAATTCTTCTTGAGCTAAATAAAATAATAATTAAACAAATATAAAGATAAACATATAATCTCAAACAAACACATTTTGTTCAACTTAGGTTAAAGCAAGCTAAAATGATCTCCATTATTTGGTCAATAAATCAATTTCATAATTTAGAATTATGAAATTAATTTAAAAAAAATAAAATGTATTTGCATGCTATTATTAATTATAGCTAAGTAGGTATAAGGACATTACTTTGTTTATCCATAAGCATCTACTGCACCAACCCTATTTGACCCTAAATATTTTATTTTATTTTATTGACAATTTTTTTTATTTTTATTTTATTATGATTTAGCTTTAAAAATACAGACAACCCTAAATTTTCACCCTTCTTGCCTTCTGCCATCAACCCCTATTTTTAATAACGATATTATAAGGGTCAGCTAGTTTTTATATAGAAGTTACCTACCGACTGCATCATTTTCATTCACAAGAATATATCCACCTTCAACAGGCAGGAACTGTCCACCCTTTGACATATCTCCATGGTCTGCTTTATGACCATTGATTTCAGACATCACCACATCCATATTTTGGGGGGAAGGTGCTAACACTTGCTCCTTACTACCAAGATCCACAATCACTGCATCGGAATGTTCTGGAATGCTCTGTACAGACACTGGGATCGCTGTGACTGGTTGAAAGATCTGGTTGGTTTCTTCAATCACTTTATTATCAAAGCAGGGCAGTTCTGGTCTGGATTTTGAGTATGTGAGTTCAGATTCCGGAACCTCCTCCTCAGTCCATTGGCTGAGAAGAGCATCAATTGTTTGCTTTTCTTTGTCAAAGGGGTCTGTTTTATCTGTATGGATAATAAATACATTTGAGCTTGGGAATACTTGAACAGCGGCAAAATATTTAAGTTTTCAGTAATATTTGACTATCAACAATCATTGCCAAAGCAGACCTTGGTGGTTGAATGGTTAGCAATGGCCACTTTGACTCTGAGGTTCGATTCCCACATAATATAAATATTTTTATGCATGAACATGGCTGTTCGTCTTCGTCTGGGTGTTTTCTATGTATTAACAGTATGAATGCACAAAAAAAAAAATTTTGTATAATTAACAGTTACCTAGTACCCATAGTACAAACTTTGCTTAGTTCCGGTATAGATGGCAATATGTAATTTGTCCAGGAATATTTATTTATTAGACCAAGTGATGCTAATTGTGATGTTTATGATGAAAGCTGTAAGTTTTTGCTTTGATATAGATGATATAGATCAGGGTTTACCGAAAGATGGTCCGCGGAATCCAGGGGTTCCGTGGAAGGGCCACAAGGGTTCCGCGATCCGTCCAAAAATTAACAAAACATGTGTTGATAAAAAGTGACTAGTTAGGCCCTATATAATAATTACGGCTGCTAGGGTTCCGCTAAGAAAAGTATAATCAATTAGGTAAAAAAATTAAGAACCCCTGATAAAGATACAGAATGGATTAAATGACAAACTTACCATGTTCCAGTGTTCCATTATGGCTCACCATAGACGTATCATTAGTACTAATACTAGTCATAGTACTATTTACCACCGAAGTATTTGCTGAATTGTTTAAAGGCCCTTTCAAGCTCACTATCTTTGCCTTGTTCAGTTTAGGCTTACGTATTCTGTGCCTGACACCCATGTTTATCTGGCCAGGCCTGCGCTTACGCCTGTGAGAGTGTGAGTGGGAGAATGGACGACGATGGTGAGAGTTTGTGACCTCTATAGCATTAGAAATCTTAGTGGTAACGTTAGCGTTCAGCTCAGGGTTGCTTTTCCCATAGAATGACTTAGCTGATAGTATCTCTTTCAATCTATCACTGTTGAAAAGGGACAGACGGGCTTTAGGGACTGCGTTATCTAGTCTAGGGTATTTTGAATTGGGCCCATGGTCTGTTATACTATCGTTTCGAATCCTTTTGTAATTCTTTTCACTTTCAGAACTAGATTCCGGGCTCTCAGTAATTTCTATGACTGGCCGACGGCTGTGACTAATTTTCGGGGGTGACTGAGCTTCAGTTGTATTATGAGGAGTTTTCAAGATCTGTGTTGGGGACATGACACTAGTCATGTCCATTTTTGTAAGACAGACAACAGCTGCCTTCATCGGAGACTCCATATTCTTTTTTTGTTCAATTAAAACGCCTTTGAAACTCAATTTTGGTGTCATTTTTTGTCGTCTGCTAGACCTTCTAACAGACTTGGGAGTGTTTTCTTTAGAATCTGTGCCAGAGTCCGTGTCAAAGTTGAGATCTTTGAGAGAACTGCTACAGCTCTCCGTGTCTGCTATGAGGCTAGCGAGACTCTTGCGAGCTCTGCTGGAGGTAGAGGAAGTTGTATGTATACTGGCACAAGAGTGGGTTGACGAGGGTGTCTCAGGATGGTTGTGAAAGTGTGGTGTAGCTGGAGTGGACACTGAGCTTGTGCACTTTACATCAGAGCAGGAGTACCTTGTTTGATACTTTTTCAGTGTAAACGGAGATTTTATGAAGTTTTTCAGATCTTGGTTCTCCTTTAATAATTTTTTGGTTTGGCTTCTGGTCTCATCTGTAAACAGCAGTAAATGAAAAGTTGGTACAGTGTGGAAATTGTGATAGTCCTATGAAGAATACTTCTAATATTTGATGATTATAAAGCATTGTGTGCAGTGTATAAAGCACTGTTACTCTAGTTACAATAACAGAAATATAACCTTGAAGCTTTAAAAATACCATGTTTTAAATATATATTTGAACAATAGGCAATTTAGAGAGAATGTGCAACATGAGATAGTTCATGAATTATATGTGTTGAGTACAATAAACAAATCATAATAGTGAAATGTACAGACAAATTCTACTCACGCCAAATGCTTCTTTCAGGTGTTTTAGGATTGTCGTTGTCTTCTCCAGAACTTGAGTCGAGGGTGCTGATTATACCCAGATCACATTCCTCGCTGTCGCTTTCACTATCCACCACGGGGAGTCGCCTATGTTCCCTTAGAGACTCTCTGGGGGGCTCCGAACCACATTGGAACAAACCTTTCTTTCTCTCCGACATTTTAGGTGTATGTGTATGGGGAATTCGCGTAGAACGCCGCGGAGTTGTCGCAGCCATATCAAATTCACTTATTTTTAAGAATTATAAACATTAAAACATATAATCAAGCTAATGAGTTTCACACAACAGTCAAGAACAACTAGTTTTCGTGGTCCACTTCAGCAACCAATATCATATTAGCAAACATTTAAAATCCAGAGATATGTCATTATTTAATAAAATATTTTCACGATGAAACAATACGAAATAAGTATTTTATAGCATAGAAAAAGATGTAATTATTAATGTACGAGACGTTATTACATTACCCAGCGACCATTGTTGTTTGGCGCGTAAACATCTGTCTGTGCATCTGTCCTGTCAGTTTTTTTTCTTTTTTGTTTCGTTTTGGCAACCACTTTGTAATAATTTTAATAGTTTCATCGTAACGGCTGGCTACAGGGATGTGCCGAAAAATATTGTCAGGAATCAACTAGTTTCTCTATAACTCAACAGCAAAATTGATAGTGCAATTTTACTGCTGATTTTACAATGTTTTGGAACAATTTGACGAGTCGGCAGCAGTTTAAACACTTTAAATCAAAAATTCCACTAAGTTTATGCATTCTTATGATCACTTACACCATAATACATATCTCTATTATGAATCAATATCAATCAATATACATTAGAATATGAAAATTTGGTTAGAAGCACAACCGCGCTCAACAAGTTACCGGCAAAAAGTACTCAGATTTTTTTTTTGTATTATTCCTTCATCTTTAAAGCTCTTATCTCAGCGATTTTATGCTGGGACAGGCCTGTTTCAATCCGCACTGTAGGTATCCATATAATGGCTGCGGTATTCTGTGAGGTGGTGGTTCCTCCTCAGTCGTGCGGGTTACAAACACACTGTGACTTTAAACGTCCAGCTCAATCGGCAAAAGAATTTCTATGATCATAGGTAATGTCCGTTTGTAATCTGATACAACAGTTGCTTAAAGTGCCCAGTAGAAAAGAGGACATAGTCAACATGCAGAGGTCCGAGTGTGAACAGAATAGAATAAATTTTATTGCTATCTGTGTACATATTCTGTTGTTAATGTAAAAAATTATGATAGTTTCACAGTTAAACCCTATCGGGCTTGCAAAAATATGTCTTAGTACTTAATTCTATGATTATTTTATATAAATTAAAATAAATAATAAATTCCAATATCAAAATAAATTACCTACATAATAAATTCTTTACACCGTACTGACATGACTGTTGATGTTGTTGTTGAAGCATTTTTTTTTGTACTAGTCGGTGGCAGACATGCATAGGGCCTGCCGGATGTGAAACGGTTACCGTAGCCATATTAACGCCCGCAACATAAAATATCGCTTGCGCACTGCCATCATACCGGTGGCGGCGCGCACCTCGATTATTCCATCAGGCGGGCCGTATGCTTCTCTGCCACCCGACAAGTATTATAAAAAAAAGGAAAATCCAAAATTTCGGATTTTTTCTAACGTACTTTTTTCTAATGATACGTTATGTAAGTAAGGTACCTATGTCTTTTAGAACTTTAGACAATAAATTTAAGAGTGCTCTAAGAGGAATGCGCAATGAAAAGTTTGTAGAGATTGAATGAAGTCAAACTACCTAAAAATTCCGAATTTCATTCATTAAGATCGGAATGGTTACCCCGAATACTTATTCGGATTTTCCTAAATATTTTCATTAACGTTTTCCCAGGAAAGACTACCTAACATCTCCCTCCTCCGTCCTCAGTATAAGTGTGGTATAAGGTTATAATATGCAAAGCACATAAACACCTATACGTGCTTACATACATTTCTCATGACTAAGAAGTTAGAACGCATTGCATGACCCTTCCTTTGCAATCGAATAAAAAAACAGCATTTCTTTAGATAAATGTCGTTACGTGATTCGATGGAACCACCTGTAGTGTATTGCTCTCCCTTTCTATCGCACCATAATTATAGTAAGCCATGTTGCTTTTCCAGCTCGTCAGTGCGGTTGTCTACAAAAAAATGGACAAGTTGGATCTTACTCCATCGTAGCTTCCGTCTGAACAGTTAGCTCAAGTCTACTATTTTTTTTTTATGGCATGGCATATGGGTGGAAAACAACATAGGGTCCGATTCGAACCATTATAGCATAGAATACACTACGCTAAGTTATAGTCTATTGGATAGATACTACTTATAATATAAGTTTTTATAACTCAAAACAGTTTTGAGTTATAAAAACTTTAAACTGCAAAAGAAGCGAGTGAAGCTAATAGAAATGCTCGAACGGAAAAATATACTAAAAACTTTTGCTTGCCGACTGTAGTTTTTTCACAATCTATGAATGTTACTTGAAATATAAAAAGAAAAAAATGGTCTTTCAGCGTAACAAGAGTAGAAAAAAAGCATACGGCCCGCCTGATCTGAAGCGGTTACCGTAGGCGTGTAAACTCTCGCTACATGAAATATCATACGCTCGCTGCCACCCCCGCTGTCAACGCAGCAAATCCTTCTTCGCTAACAATGCGAAGGCGCGACCAATATTAATTTTGTTGAAAATCTAAATACAGTGTAACAAACTCTACTTACTCGTATACAACGACACTCAAGCATATTTTGACGTATAAAGAGTTATTTCCGCTACTGCGCGTATCAGAAAAACATTTTGTCAATACACAGTGATTTTCTTTTACTTGCCATGTTTACAGTTTGAAAGTTTGTGAGCAACTAAGAATTTGATAGCGTATAGATAATCCCCATGACTCCTACTAACAACAGTCTACACGTGCAAGCAATCCCAATTTGTAAACAAAAAAAGAAAGGATTTCTTAGAAAGTTCTGTATGTATGATGCCTACAGTCGAATTTATTACGGGCTAAGATAATAAAGCGACAAAAGAACGTATAGCTGCGCAATTTAGGCAACATAAAAAGTACTTTTTAAGTTAAAAAGTACTTTTTATGGGGTTGTAGTTCATCAACATCTTTGAACCAAAGCCAACTTCACCTGCACGCGGTGCACCCTGCTGACTGACAAATGAAGCTCTGGCGAAAAGAGAAATAAGGAGCGTAATTGCTACCCGACTGGGGAATTACATACCTCCAACCCACAGAATACCGCAGCCAAATAACGATTTCCTTGAAGGTTGTTTCGTTCCTGCGAGTGAGTGAGGTTACCAGAAAGGAAGGAGATGTTGTGTTGGCAGCTGGGGTGGCGGCGCGGGAGCGATATTTATGTTCCGAGCATTAATATGGCTACGGTAACCGCTTCACATCAGGCGGGCCGTATGCTTGTTAGTCTGCCACCCGATTATGCCGTAGTATAAAAAAAGTACTTTAATATTTAATTGTTGTCGTTATTGAGAGTGGGTTTAATGCTGTATAGAGTGTTTCATTGTATGGAGGGCAAGCTAAACCAACCAAAGGGGCAGGGGCAGCACACGCGTGTTGCCAACCCTGTAAAAACTCTTCACGCCCTGTTTGAAGAACCCCATCCTGTAGTCCCCTGAGAAAACCTCGACAGGCAGTTAATTCCACAGCTTGACAGTACGCGGGAGATAACTTCTCTTCAGCCGCACAGTACGTGACGTAAGTTCCAATGTGTGAGAATGAATTCCCTGTCGATGGCGAGTGGCGCGATTATAGAAGGAGGTCGTGAGCATCATCAATAGCATCATGTCAAACAACTCCTCTGAACACACCCCATTGTACAATCGGTAGAACACACAATCAGTCAGCAGGGTGCACCACGTGCAAGTAACGTTAGCTTTGGCCCAAAGATGATAATGAACTACTTATACCCCTACTTATTCACATAGAAAATAAAGTATTTGACGAGCTCGGTGGTCGAATGGTTAGCAATGGCCAATTTGACTCCGAGGTCGCGGGTTCGAACCCGCACAAGACAAACATTTGTGTGCATGAACATGTCTGTTTGTCTTGGTCTGGGCGTTTTCTATGTATTATATGTATATATTAACAAAAAAAAAATGTATTTAAGTATTATCACAGTATAAGTAATAATAGTACTAACGTAACCAGTTATCTAGTACCCATAGTACAAGCTTTTCGCTTAATTTGGGACTAGATGGTGATGTGTAAATTGTCCATGAATATTTTTTAATTTATTTTTAAATATTTTTTTTATTTGTTTGTTTGTTTACCGTATGTACATTCCTTGAATTGGTGACGCACAAATAGTTGTATTTTTTTCCATGATGAATTCATGAATTACTTTCATACAATAAACTGTCGTGTAGAGTCTGGACTATCATTCTAGCAACATTTCGCCCATTGTCCTATCGTCGTCAAGCCTTATTCATCCCACTGCTGGAATACAGGCCTCCACTCAACCGTAGGGCATACTCCACCACAATACTCAGCTGCGGCTGGGCGGAGACCAGTATTTTCAAGCCGCCTAACCGCCACTGACTTAGCTTATCGACTGTCATCTAATGACAACAGCCGGGACCAACGGCTAACGTTCCCTCCGAAGCACGCAGGAGCTCGAGATAAATAAACCCATCTATGGATAGGCTACGGTCGACGTGGCTTAACTTGCGTGTACGATTAGGTTGACAATGACAAGCATAACGACGCCATCGTTCTGCTCGTCCATGGTCCTTTGATGAATAGTTATAACATCTGGCTTTTGGTTTAGGTATATTTATTCGATATACATAGGGTTACCAGACGTCAGGATTTGTCCTGACATGTCAGGATTTTTGGATCCCTGTCAGGATTCCGGCCGGACTTGGCAAATGTCAGGATTTTTGACATTAGAGCAAAACAAACATTAGAAATTAAATTTTATTTTTTATTCTTTTCTTTGGTAACAATCAACACTAAGCAACAGGTACATATGCTAAAAATAAAATAAAAAACTAGACTATCATGTATCGCACCGTGCGGGCGATCTTAGCATAATGTCAGGACTTTTTGTTAGGAATCCGGCTTTTTGTTAGGATTTTATAGGCATACCATCTGGTAACCCTAGATATACATATTACTTCTTTAATTGCAATGAAGATTTACTACTTTATACATTAGTTTTTTGCCAAACGACTAATGTTTGGGGTTCATCAACACCTTGAACCAAAGCCCCTGCTGACTGACAAACGAGGCTCTGGCGAAAAGAGAGGTAGGGTTTAGTGTCTTTTTTTAAGCTGCCCGACCGGGGATGTGCCTTACAGAATACCGCAGCCAAATAACAATTTTCTTGAGGGTTGTTGTGTACCCGCGACTGAGTGAGGTCACCAGAAGTAAGAAAGGAAGGAGTATGGGCTGGCAACGGATCGGTGACCCCTTGGTGTTGCTGATCTCCATGGGCGGTGGTAATTGCTTTCCATCAGGTGACCCACATGTTCGTTTCCCCCCTCACATATAAAAAAAACTTTTTTAAATAAGTACTTCAGCCAACGTCATCTTCACTTTACTGTTGGAGAGGTACATATCGACGGCGAAGTGCCAATATCTACTAACTAACACAGACAAAATTTCACAGAAAGTAAAAAAAAACGTTTACTTTCCTGAAAACTTTAAAAATAATAAATTCATTTGTATGGTGAATATACAAATATGGAAAGCTAAAGTTTCAAATAAAAAAGATATATAAATATATATTTGAAATATAAAATAGAAATTGATTATAAAGTGAATGGCATTATGAAAGTCAATTTCTCGAAAAATGTTAGATAGAAGGTATTGGCACTGAGCCGTCGATATATGGGCTGGATAAAAGGGCTGTAATTTTATGCACATTACACATACATATACACAGCAATATACATATATACACATTATACATATAAGTATGTAAAATATATAAATAAATATTCTTGGACGAATTACATACTGCCATCTAGTCCCAAACTACATCATTGTCATAAACTATACACCACCCTAGTTTATGACAATGATACTGTTTTTCTTGGTATTACCATTGATTCAAAGTTGCAATGGGGCCCTCATATAACGAAACTAGCTCGCAGACTCAGTTCCGCAGCTTATGCGGTTAGGAGAATAAGACAGATAGCGGACGAGACAACTGCTAGGCTCGTTTATTTTAGTTATTTCCATAGCATTATGTCATATTGCTTTGGGGTAAAGCAGCTGACATTGATAAAATTTTTGTATTACAAAAGAGAGCCATTAGATCAATTTACAATTTGGGTTCTAGGGATTCACTCCGTGAGTTATTTAAGGAGATAAACATCCTCACTGTCGCTTCTCAATATATTTATGTAAATATTATGTACGTCCGTAAAAATATTTCGAATTTTACAAAAGTATGTGATATAATATAACTAATGTCAACTTGCGGAACAAAAACAAATTGGTTATTCCAAAACATAGACTGGGGAAGGTCAATAATTCGTTTGTCGTAAATTGCATCCGCTACTACAATAAGTTGCCGGAGTCGGTCCTGATTTTACCCGACACTAAATTCAAACAGCTTATTAAGACCACCTTATGTAAAAAGGCTTACTACAGGACCGACGATTACCTTAATGATAAAAATGTATGGCAAATTCTCGGCACAGGATGTGAAGCACAGGCGTCTTATCTTTACAAGTAGTATTGTGGATATACATATTTAGACTTTTATAGAATGTATATACACTCTATACTATGATTTTTTATATTTTTATTTTTTTTACTATTTTATTTTACATAATTTTTTTTTCTCTTATTTTGGTTAAATACCATTTTTTAAAAGCTTTTATTCACTTGCCCTGTTTGTTAGTACGGGACAAATCTTGCGAGTTAAATTAGAACCACTTCCTGTCATCAGATTAGGTTGAAATTTGGTTTACTTACGTAACTTTGGTGACAATGCAATAATATGGTACCTTGAAGCTGGTCTCATGATGGAGTCGGAAGGTGGCCATAGGAACTCCTAAACTAAACAAGATAAAACCGTCGAGTTTGGACTCGTTTGAATAGTCTTGACAAGCACTCTTGTGCTACATGACAGCCAGGGTCTCAAGATGATATCGGAAGGTGGCCATAGGAACTCCTAAACTAAACAAGATAAACCGTCGAGTTTGGACTCGTTTGAATAGTCCTGACAAGCACTCTTGTGCTACATGACAGCCAGGGTCTCAAGATAGCGTCGGAAGGTGGTCATAGGAACTCTAAACTAAAAAAGATAAAACCGTCGACTTTTTGGGCTCGTTTTAATAGTCTTGACAGGCACCCTTGTGTTAATTGATATCCAGGATCTAAAGATGAAGATCCAGGATCCCAAGAACTTTCTTGGAGTTACGGAGTTTTGTAGAGATCGGTGAGATGGGCGTCGATAGCACTGGTCTGCAACCTGTCTAGGAGAAGGAAAACTCCGAAATCAAACCCGGACTCGAATTTCCGTCAGGCGCAAGTAAGGTTTCGGGGCGGCAAAGCGCGTGTGATGCCCCTGGCAGCTTTACAGGCGTTCACAGGCTATGGTAACTGCTTTCCATCAGGCGGGCCGTATGCTTGTTTTCCACTTTAGTGGTATAAAAAAAAAGCTCAAACTAGAAATAAAGGCGGTATGAAAAGCACCCAAGTGAAGGTGAGGCCGTGCTGATGAACTGAATGGCAATAGTGTGTCAAATAATATATTCTCGCAAACGCACCACCTCAGGGAACCAGGGCGCACCCTGTTGTAATGAAGGCCTTGCCCTTCTATCCGGGCTTTTAATAGGCTATATGACTAACATTTTTTTCGGTTTGATATGTAGGGACGTCTTCATAATATAACCATAGGTGAAAGAATTACTTCGATAGCACAAAAATCTCTCGAGATATGATAATTTGAAAATCACAACTTTTAAACTGTCCCGAAAACGCTCCATATAAAAGACTACCGAGTTATGACGTCACAGGTTTGTATTTTGTATGCATCAAATCAGAAATTTGTACGATAGCTATGTTAAATATTACGTTTATGTGATTAGTATTATAATAAAAGTTATAGTATTTTTTATAGCTTCTGCAATGGGAATATATTTTTTTAATAATTTCATACTTTTAAAATGGACTTTCCCGCCAAACTTTGAGCGACGCTAAAAAAAGTCTGACAGAAGATATTAGAATGAAAGTTTGCAGATCTTTATAGTTTCGTGTATTTTACGATATTGTTAAATAATTTATACAATTTTTAAAGATTGGAAAATAGCCTATTGAAGAACTGGACAGTACAAAACTAATTGGTACAATACTGTGTAACAATGATGCAACATTAGAAATGCAGAAATTAAGAAGAAACTAAAAATTAAAAAAATAAAATAATAATTAAAAAAATATTTTTAAAAACAAGCTTTTATTCAATGCTCTAAAACGAAGAAAATAAATTTTGAATGCAATCAATCTCACCATTTTATTAAATTATAAAATTTATATTGATATAAATAAAAGCTTGTGGCAAGCTTGTCGATGTTGTTTGAAATCTCGCGACAAGCTTTTATTTATATCAATATAAATTTTATAATTTAATAAAATGGTGGGATTGATTGCATTCAAAATTTATTTTCTTCGTTTTAGAGCATTGAATAAAAGCTTGTTTTTAAAAATATTTTTTTAATTAATATTTTATTTTATTGTATTATGATAATATTGTATTATGTATAATTATAATATTGTATGGCTATTTAAAAAAAGACCTATATTGACAGAGTTTCTTTCGGCATTTCTTCTCGTCAATGGTCATTCCGAAATGATGGTAGATAAAAAAAAATATACCTAATTGTAAAAGACGAGTCTAAGTGCCCGCGAGGGCCCACAGAATAAAGAATTTTGACTTTGACTTTGACTAAGCAAAGCTTGTACTATGGATACTAGATAACTAATATTATACTTAAATACATTTTTTTTGTAAATACATACATATAATACATAGAAAACACCCAGACCAAGACAAACAGACAAGTTCATGCACATAATATATGTTGTTAAACGTAACCTAGACTTATTTGAAAAACTTGACGATGTAATGAAAAGATCGAACAGACGTAAATACAATTTAATTTACCCTAATACTAAATTAAAATATAGGAGCAACAGCTCATACTGTATGTGCATTAAAATATATAATAAACTACCAGACTCATTGAAATGTTTGACATTATATAAGTTTAAAAAATGTTTATTTGATTTCCTGGTCACAAATTGTTTTTATTCCATAAATGACTTTTTCAATAATAAATTCTAAAATCATGACATGTTTATAAGTATGTACTTAATATTTAATTTGCAATGTAAAATGTTAATTTAAATATACACGGTGAAATTAACGTGGTTGTTTTCCCGCGGCAGAATGATTTGCCTTTAGTAGTACTATACATACGTAATATTTTTTTTTATTTTAAACAAATAGAAACAGATTAACAAATGTGAAAAACGGAACTCGAAAGTAAGCGCGAAACAATAGTAGGACCGCTCGCACCTGACACAGACACGCGAGCGCGGGGGCAACGGCTGGCGCGCCACCGTGCGCGTTCATTAACCTCTCGCACCCAGCTGATTGAATGTTTGCCTACTTAGTTATAAAATGCTATGAAGTACAAAATACTAAAATAATCCAATTTTTCCTTCATACTTTACGGGCTTAGGACCGTCATAAATACTTTACCTCCTTTATTAACCGTATTATGTTATTTACTTTAAACATAAAACTTAAAACCAGCTTTAGAAAGAAAAATATCTGTGTAGCATCGAAATGCCATCACCATAGACAAAAAAAAATATTTCGTTCTTTTCTCTCAACACTCTGACTGAGGTAAGAGTAATTAGGGCGTATTTAAAAAATTGGAATCAAATTATTTACATACAATGATTTTAGTCAACTTACCTGCTCTACTGATAAACGGCAGGATTCGTACGCATTCACAGAACATAAATACGCATGTATACTTCGCGGTATCGAAGTAATTGTTCAAAGTGTAAACCATTGCGTTCAATACACAGTCGTGCACGTTTTATTTGATTGTCTTTTAGTTTTAATAAGGTGTCACTATCACGTCTAATGGTATCAAAATAGTGGCATTATCATTTTGAATTAGCCACTCACAAAAAGCAATTCTGGCCGATGCGTCACTTATTTTCGTGGAGGGTATGAACTTTACGAAAGTGGTATGGATGCACTTTTTCACTATGTAGAAGTTTCCACACGTAATATTGGCTTACGCCGCAGCCATGCGCGTACTTCGACGAGGGTCCCGTTAGAAATACTCTGTGATGTCCTCGTCGAGCTCTGGGGCGTAATGGGGTTGACGCGCGCGACGCGTGTCTCGCGTGTAACTCGCACGGAACCGGCGGGTCGACTAACAGACGCTTCCGCTTCGCCGGTGCGACTGCGACTGCGACGCTCGGCACCAGCGTTGTCATATCTACCAACTTTTTAGTAGATCTACCAATTTTCACTTCAGTCTACCTATCTACCACCCTAGACCTTAAAACTACCTATTTTTTAAATTTGTATGACATATCACCATTTTGAAATATTTTTTTAAATCGACGACGTTGCGATGTGTTGCGTGAGCCATGCGATGATGCGTCAAGCGTACATTGAGTGTGAGTTGACTGAGCGCAAAATCCTAGGCAGTATCTGGCCATAAACCACAAAAAAAAAGTCAGCCGTCAGCTGTCAGCAACCGTTCGCTCGCCGTTCGCGCCATTTCGCGCCCAGCCCATTCACGGTTTGCGGAATCTAGGTATATTGATGTGAATGTTTGCTTTGATCCTGAGGTTTGCTCTGTGTTGTGTGTTGTTGTTAAATCTAAATAACTAGTTATATAATAACAGTGCTAATGCTGTTTGTTCTGTGTTGCGTGCATTTATATAATGGATTCTGAGAGCAGCGAAAGCGATGCACAGAGAACTCCGCCACGAAAAGCTATAAAATGGCACTATGACCAAAAATATTCGAAATTATTGGAGAGGTGGTAGATCTACTAATTTTACATTTTACATTCTACCAATTTCTACCAACATTTGGCACATAATCTACTAACTTTCTAAAATTCGGGTTGGCAACACTGCTCGGCACGATCCCGCCGGGCGCGGCGGCGTATACAAAGCAGGCGGCGCGCGCATTACAAAAGATGCGCGCGCAGGCAGACGGAGACCTTTCGGCATCGCGCCGCGACGGCTCGTACTATTGTTTCTAACGCTTTCGAGTTCGGAATATTTTTTTATTTATTTGAAAATAAAGAAACATTTGTATTTTTCAAATTTAACTCTATGAATTGATAGTACTGCTGAAGGCAAATCATCCTTATCCGGGAAAACAACCACGTAAATTTCACCGTGTATAACTTTGTTTTCTTATTTTTATATAAATATTCACATGCCATTTTGGTGGAATATGCTAAGGACCATACAATTTATAACGCCTTATTGTTAACCATATTCTGTGAATAAAGTATCATTCATTCATTCATTCATTCATTCATTCATTTTGTCTTGTGCGGGGATCGAACCCACGAACTTGGAGTCAAAGTGCCATTGCTAGCCATTCAACCACCGAGCTCGTCTACATTTTCAAAAACGGTATTATGTAGTGGCTATATTGTAGATTTGCTCATTTCATGAAATGCTCGAGAATTTCATGAAATGGTCGCATTTCATGATGTGGCAACTTAATTTGGCCAGATCATTAAATCGTCAACATTTCACGATTTTGTCATCTACATTTGGCCGGATCGTATAATAGGATGTCCATAAAATATAAAAAATCCAGAATATGTTAAGAACTTGTTTATTGTCATTTAAGTTCAAATGACAAAAAGTAAATGACACAATTTTTTGTAACAAAATGAAACAATTTCTTTAGCAAACTTATTCAGCTAACTGGAACTATTTTACGATATGATCAAAATAATCTTGACCATTTCATGAAGTAACCATTTAGTTGGCCATATCGAGAAACGATTTCTTATCATTGATCTGCCCAAACCACATCATGATGTGGCCAACAGACACTGAAATATTTCATGAAATGCGACCATTTCACGAAGTGAACAAATCTACGATATGGCCACGACATATACATCAACTTCAATTCAACGCATATACATATAAACAATGTAGGTAGGACTGGGAGTGGAAATAGGTCATAAGTCGGGAATCTGTTTATCGTCGCATGCAGCGGTAATTGGAGCCGTGGACTTCCATCTTGGATTTTAAATGACGTCCGCCAATCAGCTGAGAGCGCACGGGAAGGCGGCGCGCGCGACCCGTGACACATTTGTGCATTTTAACGACAATATTTGCGCCAAAATCGAATATCAGCCCCCCTAGCCAAATGTAATTCGTAGCGTTATGAACGTTAGAGAGATCACGTGACATTTGTCAATTCTCATACTAAAATGTCTGATTTTGACAAATGTCACGTGTCTATCTAACGTTCGTTACGCTACGAATTACACTTGGCTATGGGGGCTGTGCTGCTACGTTGGGGATCTTCGCTAAATTCAGTCGCCTACACTAGCATTTTCTATCAATCATTGAATGACCACAGAGGTAAAAGTATTTACTTACCCTTATATCTCTGTGTGATCACCACCGCTTATAGAAATCCGCAACACCATAGGGTCGCCGAACCGTTGCCAGCCTTTTAACGGAAAAATTGACTCTGTTCTTGAAGGTTCCCATGTCGTATTTAGAAATACTGCTGAGACAAGTTTGATTCCACAATTTCACAATTCGTGGTAGAAAATGTCTTTAAAATCGTGCTGTGGTAGATCGCCAATTATCAGATGATGAAATAAAGAAATTTGAATGAAATTTTGAAGGATTCCTTAAAATTCGACTTTCCATTTGTTTAGATGTAGTAGTAGTAGAAAATACACCTTGCCTAGGTATCATGCGTACGTCGATTTCATACCTGTCAAAAATGGTAAAACATAAAACATTTAAAAAAATCTTAGACATTTACGAGTATCATAGACTTCAAATAAAAAACTAAAGGCGCGTTTCCAATTTGCAAGTAGCCTGCATGCAAGGTGCAATTGCATACAACTTGACTATTAAAAACGTAAACATAATAGTCAACTTAGGACTCTAAAATGTTTTCGACTTAATTCCAGTTTCGTTGCGTACAACTTTGATGTGTGATAAAAAAAATTGACAAATGATCTCCCGCCATTTTTTTTTATTACTAAAAAGGTTGCAAGTCGTTTCAAAAAATATAAGATTCGAAATTAAAATAGTTTCGATTAGTTAGAAGTGCAAAACTTTTAGTGTGCCCCCTTGCATGCGAGGTACAAATTATAGCAATCATGTTTCCTATTCAAGTAACTTGCTTGCAAGTGTGATGTCATACCTGCATGCAAGTACTTGCATAATGGAAACGCGCCTTATGTTATAGTAAACTAGGGTTAACTATAGTAAACCAGGACGTACAGTCTGGTCCTAAGTTGAAAACACAGTCACTTACTGGTACATTGAAATCATCATCATCATCATCAGGTCCATTTTAGTCTCCACTACAGGAGCACCCTCTCTCCTCCATTCTAGACAGAAGGAGGATTTGGCCTACACTCCCCACGCTGGCCAAACGGGTTGGAGAGGCCTGATCGATATTTGATTATGTATTTCCCTTAGTCGCCTTGTAGGTACGACATCCAAGGGAAGAAACGGAGTGATTCTATTCTGCCGGATACCACACGGCCAACATTGAAATAACCTTGTAAAATTTTATTTCTACTCATTTTAAGTACACTTAGCTACAAAGTGATTAAAGAAAATTTATATATTATATACACATTTTCTTCCAGTTTTACAGTGGATGGATGGTTAAACATTAATCTTCTTCTTGTATCTATAAAAGGCAAATGTTACTAACTGGGTGCTTATTAAGAGTTTTTTCTTCGTGTTGGATCCTGTCAACGTAAACAAACCGACCAAATAGAGAAGAAGTCTCATGTTGTGAATTCATAAGACGCGTGTTACATATCAAAATTATGTGGCTTACTTGCTCATAGTTTTGAAGTAAACAACCCGGCTAATTTGGATATGTAACACGCGTCTGGTAAATTCACAATATGACTCTTTCTCGGTTTGGTCGGCTTGTAAACACGTTCGTACATACATATCCGTTGCCAGCCTATACTCCTTCCTTTCTTCCTTTTATTTTTGGTGACCCCACTCACTTATGAACACAACAACCCTCAAGATAATTGTTATTTGGCTACGGTATCTGTGAGGTGGAGATAATCCCCAGTCGGGCTTAAAAATACGCTATGCCCTACCTCCTTTTCGCCAGAGCCTCGTTTGTCAGTCAGCAGGGTACACCAGGTGCACGTGAGTTTGGCTTTGGTTCACAGATGTTGATGAATCACTTACACTCTAAATTGATTGACAATTTCACAGTATGTATTACTGTTTTGTATTTTTTCAATTTATTGAAAATTGATTGATTGACAAGTTTTTCAATAAACGCCGTTCATGATAGTACCTACCTGTAATAAATTTAAATAAACTAACATAATATATTTACGACAAAGACACTGTGTCGCGTCATTGAGCGTCACGGGGTCGCGGGGTCGGCGGTAATGCCTAGAATAGCAATAATTATGCTTCGTTGGGGCTCACTTATTACGTGCAGGTAGGGTTACCAGGCGTCCGGATAAAGCCGGACATAGTTACGGCTTTTTGATGGAGTGTCCGGCCAAAATGAACGGTGTCCGGCTTGTCCGGCTTTTGTTAGGCTTTTTACACTACGCAAACGAGCGAGAGCGCCGAGCGTGGCCAAGCGCAAAGCGAGTCGAGCGTTGATTTTATATATAACATAAGTACATACACCTATTAATACTGAGACACAAAATCCTCAATAATGTAGGGTGTCCGGCTTTTTTACCCAAATGTCCGGCCAAACTTGCTGGTCTGTCCGGCTATTAGGTTGTGCGACTTGGCAACCCTAGTTGGGGCTCACTTATTATTACGTGCGGGGCTGGCTTCACCTTGAACATAAACTTTGAAGAAAAACATTTGTAAGATGAATAAAATTAAATAGTTATTTAATTAACGGGAGATCAGATAAATTATCAAGGTAAGTATAATTTCTTACTGAGGTTGGGATAACCCGACTTAAACATATTCACAAATGTGGGAAAATTGTGAGATGTTTTAAAAACAAGCTTTTTTAACTAAGTATGAAGTTAAATCATTTAATGATATTTAGGGTGTACGAGGCACTCTGAATATCAGCTATAAACTCGAAAGAAAATCGAATTTACGTCCAACTCTTCCTCAAACCACTTAAGCTTCGGATAAGTTCCAACTGGAACTTCAAAACCGATTCAGTTCGTTGGAAACTAGCATTTCTCGTCAAACATGACAAATATATAAACCATACAACCGGATCTACTTTCTCATCACATACTTTTCACAAAGGACAAAGGGCCTCGCAAAGACCTGCCGCATGCCGCCCGGGTAAGGCCGCCGCTATGGTTAAGGTCGCCCTCGCAATGGGTAAGGTCGCCCTCGCAATGGGTAAGGCCGCCGCTGCCAGTCTTTATGCAGAGGCGGATTTCCCATAAAGCCAACTAGGTCCACACCTCGGGCGGCCAGATATTGGGGGCGGCTGGCCAATAGTGGCAAAAAAATATACTTTAAACTTAAAATGATGCCGGCTTGCACCATTATAATTTTAATATCTCGTAAGTAGCCACTTGACCGAAGCTTATTGAACATGTATCTACGGGTGGGTAAAACGGTATATGCATTTTGTTTACGATTGTTCCTTTGCGTCCAACTGAGTGTGAGTCCAACGAGGTGCAAGAGGTTCATCAACATCTTTGAACCAAAGCCAACTTCACCTACACGTGGTGCACCCTGCTGACTGACAAACGAAGCTCTGGCGAAAAGAGAGGTAGGGAGCGTAATTGGAAGCTACCCGACTGGGGAATGTACCGCCACCTCACAGAATACCGTAGTCAAATAACAATTCCCTTGAGGGTTGTTGTGTTCCTGTGAGTGAGTGTGGCGGCGCGCGAGCGATATTTTATGTTGCGAGCGTTAATATGGCTACGGTAACCGCTTCACATCAAGCGGGCCGTATGCTTGTCTGCCACCCGACGTAATATAAAAAAAAACTGATTTCAATGGATTTTTGTTGATTGGCTGAGAGGAGGCCGGCTGATATTTCAGGGCCTAGGGCGACCATGGCCCTAAATCAGCTTCTGTCTATATGGCTGTATTCTATAAACCAGTGTTTCCCAACCTTTTTAGGGATTCCGTGCCTCAAAAGGAAAAACTGAACCCTTAAAAGATCACTTTGTTGTCCGTCTGTCTATCAAGACCCTCTATGTCCAGAATGCGTGGAGATTGTCCATAAATATTTATTTATTTATTATATATATATTTATGGACATCCGATCACGGTCCACCGGTTGGGAACCGCTGCTATAAACTATAAACGTTTGGTTTCAGTCTATTTATAAATGTTTGCAACACAAGTATCGTTTGCACATTATCACCTACTTTCCTAGATCTTTTATTATAAAACATTATGTAGGTATTTTTAATATACATGTATATACCCAACCTGAAATGAAAGATTTATTTTTAAGAATGATTTGCTTGATAAGCAAAATGCAATATGTAACATTAAAGTACATTTTTGTTAACAAATAAATACCTACTTAACATTGCTATTTTTAGGGTTCCGAACCTCAAAAGGAAAAACGGAACCCTTATAAGATCACTTTGTTGTCCGTCTGTCTGTCTGTCTGTCTGTCTGTCTGTCTGTCTGTCTGTCTGTCTGTCCGTCTGTCTGTCTGTCTGTCTGTCTGTCTGTCTGTCTGTCTGTCTGTCTGTCTGTCAAGAATTTCTATGTCGAGAATGCGTGGAGGTATCAAGCTGAAATTTGAACTGCATACTCAGGTCTACGGTCCCATGAAGTTAAAAAAAAATCAAACTGCTAAGTTTACGTAGAAAAAAGTTACGGCCGTTTATTCAGCAAAAAACGCATATTTCGACACACTCAAGGGAATCAAAACCTATAGGGTACTTCCCGTTGACCTAGAACTATGAAATTTGGCAAGTAACATCGTTATAGACTACAAGTACAGGAATAAATCTCAAAACTATACATTTGTAAATAGATCTTAAAAAATAGGGGGTCTATATTTTTTATAGGGTGTCGAAATTTCAAATTGAAACTACTAGTTCAAATGGGGTATCATATGAAAGGGCTTGATGTACACATTGCAAAATATATTTTATTTATTTTTTTCGACGCATTATTTCTTATTTATAATGAAAAATATCAAATTTAATAATGATACTACGTACCTACGGAACCCTCGGTGGGCGAGTCCGACTCGCACTTGTCCGGTTTTTTTTATCCTACGTCGGGTGGCAGACAAGCATACGGCACGCCTGATGTGTAGCGGTTACCGTAGCCATATTAACGCTCGAAACATAAAATATTGTTGATGACGCAGCATCTCCTTCCTTTAAGGTGACCTCACTCGCAGGAATACTACAACCGTCAAGGGAATTGTTACTAGGCTGCGGAATTCTGTGAGGTGGAGTACGTTCCTCAGTCGGGTAGCTTACAATTACGCTCCCTACCTGAAATGAAAGGGCTTCATAAGCAAAATGCAATATGTAAACTTAAAAGGCACTCCAGGCCAGCGATGCCAGACGTCCCGATTTTGGCGGGACGTCCCGGTTTTTTTAGCTTAAAGTGTTATCTCCCGCGCGGGGCACTACATGTCCCGCTTTTGGCAGTGAACACCAAAAATTATTAATGTTTTTTTTTTATCTTTGATTGTTTACACTCATACCAAAAACACTTATCCATTCATCCTATAAAAAATCTATCTAACGAATATATATTTTTCTTATTGTCCCGCTTTTTTCAAACGTGTCCCGCTTTTTTTACTTTCAAAAGTCTAAAATCCCGCTTTGATCTAAAATAAATCTGGCAACGCTGCTCCAGGCGTAGAATAGGAACCAAAACCCCAGAATATGAAAATTAAGAAATTGCCAAAGCGTCGTTTTAAAAACGAAAGTTATGTGGTTTTATTTTCTACATGATAAGTGTATAGAATAACTAGTTGAGATTTATGAAAGTATTTTCTTGAATATTTCGTAAATTTCGAAATAAAATTGGAAATAAGGTAGGGACGCTAATATCATTGAAAATTATGTTTGTCAACCACGCTCTGTCAATTACTTATGTTCTAGTAACGGAGTTAGTGGAATAATGGTGTTCAATAATTTAAGTTGGTAGGTAGGGATGCAAATTTACTTTACAAGAAATAAAGTATATTTAGGTCTGATATCAAACAGTATTCTAGAAAAATGAACTGTATTTTATTTACTTAATGTTTTAAATAAGTACATATTTTTTAGAGCTTCTCGCACAAAATATTAATTTACAGTTTTTTTAATGTTACATAACTACACCTCTTCACAATAACTAAAATTAAATCAGGAACTCATTTTTTATTAAATTAATACTTATATATGTATACTATTAATGACTAAATAAAAAAAATCACTCAAGTGTTAAGCATTTTGATGCTGAAAACAGTATTTTGTATACCTACTTTATTTTTATTCAACAGTAAAAAGTATATTATAGTGAAAAACAGTATAATACTGTTTTTAACATTACCTATAATTGGCAACCCTATTGGTAGGTAGGTTTTTTTGTAATGAAAAAATAATTAATATTGCGATTTTTTTATTATTACACAGACGATTAGCTTCCCGGTAAAAAAACGTCCCCCCTTAAATAATTAGGTTCTAACTTTTCACTCTTATTCCTTCCTATGCACTGCACGTCTGCACCCGCAACGTAAGTAAAGTACTACCTACGTACATATTTTAATGAATGAAAAATGGCACTCATTAATTACCAAAAAAATATGGCAAATTTAATAACTGTGTCTGACGGCCCTCACAGAATGTTCTCAAATTATAAAGAACCATATCCATTGAAGCCTCCCAAGGAAACAGTTCAATTTATAGTAGATCAAAACCAGTATTTTATTAAATATCATCGGCAATGGTGCGTAAACGAAGAGTGACAGGGTAGGCAGACAACTAGTAGAGACAGCAACTATCTCATCATCATTGATAATAAAAGTCGGTGTGGCAACGTCGCGTCGCTCACCTGGCGTACCTGCGCAGTGTCAACAGGGGGGCAACTGAGTGGCGGGCGGAAAGGTACGGTACGGCAAGGAACGGAACGACAGTCGAACCAACGAGGCGATACATTCGCTCGCGTCGGCCTGTCGAAATTGTGCTCGTTAAATATTCCATCAAAATTCATTTTGTAGCCGAAAATCAGTGTGATTAGTAAATAAGTGATAATTACAACCGAGTGGAAACGATAGCGCGCGTGGACTCAAGACGCGGATCGGGAATAACTCGACGATACCGTTCGAAAGACAAACCAGAAGCGCAAGTCACCGGACAACCTCGGCAGAAATTCGTGTGCCAATGTGATGTTAGTTAATTCTAGATTTTCACCTGCAGCGGAAACCGCTTACGTAGACGGTTAGCGGTAAAACGCCGTCCGCGCCGCACGCGAGTTCATATTCCATGTTGAGTAACCGTCAGGTTTCTAAAGTGCTTTCCACGCGAACACAAACATCAGAACGTGAATTTTCGGACGACACCAAGTGACAGCCGCCTACTATAGAACGCTCGAAAGGTTTTGATACTATTGTATCCCGTTAGAAAGTTGGCGCATTGAATCATTGTCGTAAACAAATTATGGACTTGAATGGTTATCATAAAACTTGTATATCGCATGTAAATAGACTGTAAGTGAGTTTTTTTTGTTTACAACGACTGTTGGTAGTGTTGTGATATATTTGCGCGTGCGCAGTGCATGGCGCGATGATTAGCGGAGGCTGGGTTTGCGCGCTACATGTCCGCACCGCAGGGCTCGGCGGCGCTGCCCTCGGCTCCGATGAGGAGGAGACAGTGTACCTCGCGTACATCGTCATCGATGTGCACACTAATCAGGTAAGTTTTAGTGACCCACTTCAGATACTACCATGAAAAAAGGCATTCAGCAAATCTAGGTAGTGCATATTATAATGTAGGTAGGTAGTTAGATTGGTACGATATTTTTCGTAAGATGTTTACGATCACAAATCTTCCGTCCGTCTAGCTTCTGAGCCCTGAGGAATGAAACTCACCAAAACAAGAATCTAATGTCTTGGAATGTCGTTTGCGCATGGTGTTATTATGTTTACTAGTGCTGTAGGTATTCAGCGCGTGTTTCATCTATACCTACTTTCTTTTTAGGGTTCCGAACCTCAAAAGGAAAAACGGAACCCTTATAAGATCACTTTGTTGTCCGTCTGTCTGTCTGTCTGTCTGTCTGTCTGTCTGTCTGTCTGTCTGTCTGTCTGTCTGTCAAACATTTCTATGTCGAGAATGCGTGGAGGTATCAAGCTGAAATTTGAACTGTATACACAGGTCTACGGTCCCATGAAGTTAAAAAAAAATCAAACTGCTAAGTTTACGTAGAAAAAAGTTACGGCCGTTTATTCAGCAAAAAACGCATATTTCGACACACTCAAAGGAATCAAAACCTATAGGGTACTTCCCGTTGACCTAGAACTATGAAATTTGGCAAGTAACATCGTTATAGACTACAAGTACAGGAATAAATCTCCAAACTATACATTTGTAAATAGATCTAAAAAAATAGGGGGTCTATATTTTTTATAGGGTGTCGAAATTTCAAATTGAAACTACTAGTTTAAATGGGGTATCATATGAAAGGGCTTGATGTACACATTGCAAAATATATTTTATTTATTTTTTTCGACGCATTATTTCTTATTTATAATGAAAAATATCAAATTTAATAATGATACTACGTACCTACGGAACCCTCGGTGGGCGAGTCCGACTCGCACTTGTCCGGTTTTTTTTATAGGTAGTTTAATCTCCGTCCACCACAAATTATAAAAAAGTATATGAAATCGTTACCTACACAAGTGAAATTTGTTTTTTCTTCCGTTTCTTTGCCTAAATGCCGCAGGATACTGAATACACAAAATGATGCTATTCTGGCCGATACCAGCCCCCGCTGGTCACCAGCTACGAGGTTCTTTAGGTCCTTGTACGTCATCATTCTAGTGGTATCTGCGATGGCACACAGTCAATATGACGTTCATTGCTGTCCCAAGTATATTCTCTTCTAGGTAAAATTCCCCTGAATTCTACGTATCCACGTCAACAAATTCCGCCGTTTTATTCTCCCTGACAATAATGGACTCGAGACTTCTGGTATTTGATCTCCTGATTCTTCTTGATCCTCCAGCACTCTCCATATCTTCGAAATCGGTCTCAGAACTTTCTGCATGGTCTCATAGATTATGGTGGGTCTCATAGATTAATTTACAGTCTCGGAGAGGTGAATCTTTTTTTTCCCGCGAATAACCTTGATACCAGGTCTTTGTGAAATACCCTATTGCACATCCGAAGACACTTTAAATGCGGATATATCAACTTCCTCGTCTCTGTAATTAGTGTTTCTTAAATAGGTAGCAACTTATGGTGGGCTTGCAAGAATCACAAATTCGACAAAGACGAAATGTCTAGTCGACATATAGTTTATACCAGAAAATATCAATGCAATAGTGAAACAATGACAGTCAGCAAATTTGATCAAGGTAGATAGATGATAGGCACTTTATTGCTGTAGAATTCGAATTGAAAAAGCAATTGTCTAGATGAGTTGTAGTACCATAAGTAGTGTTATCATTCAACAAGGTCGCGTGTTGATAATAATATTAGCCTTTTACGTTGATGTCTTTAGAAAAGTGTGGATATAACAAAAGAGTACTAAGACTGAGACGAACGACTTTTGCTCCACGAATTTGTATTTCTAGATTGATCTCTCTGTTATGATGAGAGTCATCTGTCTCTGTATGATGATGAGTTTAATTTTTCATACAAAAAATAACATCTGACCAATCGTTACTCGACTAAAGTTTCCTATCTACGGTAGTGTTTTTTTCCATTCTTCGTATGTTTTGGCATATTCAAATGGCATTATTTTTACTAAGAATATAAAACTCTAGCAATTGAAAAGTTAGAATTGTAGAATTAAAATGGTACCTGTCTAAACCATTTATTTTTCGTCATATTTATGTAAAACTTTAATAGATTGTGACAGAGTTAGTATAGGTGTTAGAGCTACGTTGGGTTATCTCCAAAAAGAGACTACCGCAAGAACGCAAGCTCATATCAAAGTCTCTAAACTGCATTATGTTACGAAGATAAGTTGGATGGAGCCCAAGGATTCAATAAGCGTTAAACTTTTAAAAAAATGTGTTCGTCATGCTCATCCCTAATCGTAAATTGTCCAATCCTGGTGATATTGCGGAATGTGATCGAACTTGCGCATCACATAAACGACCCAAATGAATCGATAATCGTAATAAAAAAATCCAATCGGAATCGGATTCAAATTAAGAGGTAGGGACCAAGATTACTATAATCAGTATCAAAGGACTCAAGTGAAGTTCACTAAAACTGAAGAAGAAATTGAAACAAAGATTTAACAGAACTATAAAGTAACTCCGAGTGTCTTGATTTAAATTTATAAGTTAAAGGTGTTGGTACAGCGAACTAATTAAAAATTATAATTCAAGGATAGTCAGACGCGGGTTCAAACACCGCAGCACTAGCGTTTCTAGTATAAATATAATTAAGGTTTAAAAATTCACATTAACGATATTTCTTATTTACTTTACCAACAAAATTGTTAAATTATTTGGTTGCGCATTCAAACCATTAAGTGTACAGTTAGTCACCATTTACGTTGTTTTGTTCGAATTCTCTTATTTGGCATGTTGGTCTACTACCTGTTGAGAGAATATAGCAACAGACGATGTTGTGCTAAATATCCGGTTTCTATTTTTGTACTATTTTACGTTAATTCACATAAAGAGAGATATCGTTTGTCAATTGCAAACGATAATAAAACTGATACGATCGTAGCTTCAATATAATGAGAAGCCACAAGTTTCTGTTATTTTAGAAAATTATACACTACCTGTTTACCATCACGTGTCGTTTTCCGATTACTTATTTCGCTTAAGATGTGAGTTATAAATAGACAAGACAACACTCGGCACGGCAAATAACGTGGCAACCTTTGATCATATTATGATATGCCTTCGAAAATAAGCTAGTAGAAATCACCGAGCAGATATTCTATATACTCCGCGCTTGAAGTGGTCACATAATGACCTCATCCGATGACACCTTTTAAAACAACTAATAAAACTAGCTGTTAACCCGGTAGCAGATAATATTTTTCTAGGTATTGCTGGGATTAATGAGATTGAAGTAAAATCAATAGTTTATTGACTATAAAAGACCATATTATTGTTTTAAACCACAGAGATAAAAACCTTGAACAGATAATTATAAAGTCTAATTTTATATTATTTTTCAAGCAGAGAAGCCATTTATGCTGACAATTGATGAAATTCTTGATAAATTCTTTAAAGAAGCTAGCGGGACTGACTAGAGGAAGACGAGAGGCGATATAAGAAGATAAAAACATTATTAAATTACCAGCATCGGCAAAACCCGATATCGAACAAATTTAGCATCCGACCAGTTTGTAGTCAAGCGCGTTTCGAGTCCGACAAATAAGGAACTAACAAAAAAAGGGTTTTACCTTAAAAGGACATTGCATTTGGTCTATCTAGTTAAAATAGATATATTGCTATAGCACCTTCGTAAGAAAAGGACTTGCGCCTACTGAACCAGCTTTCGTACGCGATTTCATACGCGTGTGCTTGGGTATACCGTGAAAATTTCAATAATATATTCTTATGGTACTTACTTGCATACTTTCTGTGTCATATCTTTCAGGTGAGTTAGTTAATAGCACAGAACAGAAAATCGCCGCGGGAACGTAGTCCAGTGGTTGGAGCTGTGGGTCTCAATTCAGTCAGTTCTGACCAAATGATTATATTATGAGTTTAAAAACGAGTTGTCGATCCAGCAGATCGAGAATCAAGTTACGAGTTTCCCTGTTGATAGAAAAAAATGATTACAAAAACACTCGCTTAGCCAGAATGTTTTGCTTTTATTTAAATCTTGTCGTTTTGTTTACTGAAAATAAATCGCGGTAAAATGACAAGCATGTTTTTGAGTTAGGCTCGTATTAAACATCAAAAAATAAAAACATAGGACATGCTTAGATTGGATATATTTAGTATCAATGAGAAAAATTAGAAAACTAATGCCAAAACCCAATCAGAAAATAGGAGAATAACTCGAATAACGTTTATGTGATGAAAATGAAGCCCGTCTTAAGTAAGCCTAGCTGATATTATAATGTGTTGTGTCTTCATTTCAAATCTCTAAAATCCTGTAACTTAAAATATTCGCTTCGTAAGTTTTATGACAATTATGACATACAAGCAAACTCTTAGTTAGTCCATCAAATTCAATATTTTATCTACTTAATATGTACAAAATAAAAACATTAGATCAAGCTACGTTTCTTACTTGTTTGTCTTGTCATGTTTGAGTGGGTGATAAAAAAGTAAACAAGCTTTTTTTCACAGAGTCTGAAATAACTATTACCTGTATCTTTAAGGCGATAGCCGAAACGTGACTTTGTCTTGCATATTCTTTTTTATTCCAAAATCTTCATCGTCATGGTCGTTAATCAGCAAAATTAAATTACAAACAGAGAGCCTTACATATTTTGGGATTATGTTGTAGGTAATTATTATATTCGTATTATATCTTCTTACTGATGTATAGTTAAGGTAATGCAATGGCAAGCCTCTTTCACTCCTCACTTTAGGTATGATAATTTTAACAAAAAAAAACCGACTCCAACCATTACATTTATGTATGTAGATACAGAATGATGATGATGATGATGATGATGAAAAAAATTTGGGACCAATCTGGAAGTATACTCTTTCAAAAAAAGTTTTTTTTTTCAAATCGGTTTCAATTTTTTTTCAAATCACGGAGTAATTCAGTAACAAACATAAAAAAAAAATCAGCCGAATTGAGAACCTCCACCTTTTTTGGAGTCGGTTAAAAAGACACGGTTCGCGGTCGACGGGACTACTTGGTCGGTTGTCACTCGCTCACACGCTCAGCGTGAAAGTGCGATGTTTGTGTTGTTGTTCATCTGAACAAGACGATTTTCATCTAAAGTTATTGAAATGACTAAAAAATCAGACGAATCTTAAAGTTAAATTATATACCTGTCAGTTTTTTATCAAATTATTTTTAACATTTATGTATTAAATCGCACAGTACATTTAAGTTATTTTGATACCATAAGTAAAAGTCATTACGTAGGATAAATAGTTGACAAAAGTTTAATATCTATATACCTACTTACATAATAATAAAATTGTAACTAGTTAATTTTTTTACTTATGACCTATCATCTAATAAAAATTAACGTGAGGGATATTTTTAAAAGCAATAGAAGGCTAAAACAACTGTTTTTTGAATATTTGTCTGTCTGTCAGTCACATCATGTAAAACCTACTAGGTACGTACATGAAATTAAGACAGAATAATTAGGATTATAGAAATTAATGTTATTTTTTGTAAAAGACATAAATTTGGGAAACTAAAAAAATACTATCTTTTTATATCGGGACAAGTATCAAAATTGGTTGACGCAAAGTTTTAATAAAAAAAGCGTGCATTTCTCCCGTATTCCATTTAATTGTGTACTCGTCATTTTCAAGGGATAGTAGCAGTATTCTTCTTTTTTTTTATATTACGTCGGGTGACAGAAAAGCATGCGGCCCTTTTGATGTAAACGGTTACCGTAGCCATATTAAAGCTAGCAAGATGCAAGTTCACTCTTGTCACATCTCTCATAGTCTCAATCATTGATTGTACCTACTGATGTGTGCTACCCTGATCTAAATGAAGACCTTCGTAATAAGCTGGACCGGCATATCAAGAATGCTATTCGTTTTGTCATCTGTCTGTAAATTTGATCATGTCTCTTCCTACCGGTCACAACTCGCATTCGGCTTCGCATTCGTCAGCGCAGACAAAAGAGGGTGCCACCCCCACTGGCAATGCAGCAACTCCTTCCTTTCTGGTGACTTCACTCACTTGCACGACCGCAACAACCTTCAGGGGAATTGTTATTCGGCTGCGGTATTCTATGAGATAGAGCTACACCCACTAGGGTTGTCAGTAGTGTCACACTCAGCGTGTGAGCGGAACGCTAAATATCCCGCTTTTCGGAATTAGCTACGCACATACATCAAATGCGCAATCTCAAGATAAAAACTCTTTTAAAAGTAACTTATAGTTTTCGCGATAAAATTGTAAATTATACTATAATTATAATCTACAGTTATAGAACTGTCTTTTAAGCTATTACATAGCTTCTATCGCGGGCCTTGAGCGCGGGGACCGAATCCAGAAATTCCGTAACGAAAAAACCTCACGCTCCCCACTCCGACGGGCAAGGAGGTGTGGCTTGAAGGCCGTGCATCGTCTAACGTCGTTTCAGTTCGGCAGTCTTCGACACGGCGTTGTGTGCGTGCGATTAGACGTATTGTTGTATTGTACGACTCTACGACACTCGTTTTATTTATTTAATAATAGAAAAAAATGTTTTCTTATCGGTCACCACGCTCAAAAAGTGTAACTTGAATTAATATCAAAGAAAAAGCAATACTGCATGAATAAAATAAATAAATAAAATTATAATTGCATAAGTTGATACAAAATGCTATGCAATAGCTTTACCGCGGCTGTCCCCGAGTGCCACACGTCTTTTTTTTTTTAGTAAATTACTATTATTTAACTAACAATGTGTCTTATTTTACTTCTCATCCTGATTTGCAAAGAAAAGTTTTTGTATTCTAAAATTCATTAGATCCCGCTTTTTAAATCCTTGTCCCGCATTTGAAATCAACATTTCCCGCAAATTCGTATTTTGAAGTTGGCTAGCCTATTTATTATATTAATATTATTAAGCCCCACTCCCCAAGTCCCCAGTCGGATAGCTTACAAATATGCTATGACCTACCTCTCTTTGCCAGAGCATCTTTCGCTAGTCGGCAGCATGTACTCATATTGTCTGCTGGTGGGTAAGTTTGACACGCTCGGTGCCATATTGAGTCCAGGAAACACGCTTATTGAATGAATTGTTCTATTAAACTATTTCAATTTGGTTCCTAGAAATTTAACTATGAAATCTTAAGTCCTTTCTGCAGGGCACAAAGCTATTGAAAACACAATTAATAATTTTTGGCTCGATAGAAAAAAATCGCGAACTTACTCTCTAAATTTGCACTAAGTAAAAATTATAACTATTTAATACAATTTTTTTATACGGAAATTATACCAAAATTTTCATAATTTTAATTACGAGAGCAATAAGCTATTACTTTTAAAAATAAAATAATTTAAATAAAATTATTAAAAGAATAACGATTTGCGGTCGCGCACCCTCCCCGACTCTCGATCGCTCTCAACGTCAGTGCTCTAGGAGCTGCGTTCGAGGTAGGACCTGTGCCGCGCGTCCGTTCAACGCGTTGTCAATAAACACAGTGTAGGAATATCAGTAAGACAACAAAACAACGATGATGATGATACATTTATTTTTTTACTGAGACCCGGTTTTTTTTTCTCATGCTAGATGTTTCTTTGGAAAACTTTATTATATCTTTCTTAGAATATCTGTAAACCCACATTGAAATTCGTTCAGTAGCGATTGAGTTTATCGCATACATGTAGGTACGCGATCATCGAAATCGGTTTGGCCGTTTAGGCGTCATAATTTTTATTTTTTATACTTCGTCGGGCCGTAAAAACATACGGCCCGCCTGATGTGAAATGGTTACCGTAGTTATAATAACGCTCGCAACTTAAAATATTGCTCGCGCACCGCCACTCCCGCTACCAACACAGCAACTCCTTCCTTTCTGGTGACCTCACTCACTCGCAGGAACACAACAACTCTCAAGGGAATTGTTATTTGGCTGCGGTATTCTGTGAGGTGGAGGTAAATTCCCCAGTCGGGTAGCTTACAGTTACGCTCCCTACCTCCCTTTGCCAGCGCTTCGTTTGTCAGTCAGCAGGGTGCACGGCGTGCAGGTAAAATTGGCTTTGGTTCAAAGATGTTGATGAACCACTTACAGCCCAGATATAGTGTTAACCCTAAAGATAGTGGAACAAACAGACATCCATACTTTCGCATTTATAATATTAGTAGGTAGGTATGATACGATGAAAAATACTTAGATAGTTAATTGATTCAGGTGTTATTTTGCGGAAGTCAAATTTACAGGCAATTTGATCTACACTACTTTGCGTGCTTCCGCCACCAACGTTTTTGGTGTAGGACACGACTTACGCTTAATATTTTTTTGGTGTGGGAGCTAGGACGTTGGATCATTAATATTTTAGGGTGTAAGTGGTTCATCAACACCTTTAAACAAAAGCCAACTTCACCTGCGCGCTGTGTACCCTGCTGACTGACTGGGGAATTACATCCACCTCACAGAATACCGCAGCCAAATAACAATTCTCTCAATCAATCATGAAATCAAATCAATATATTTTTTTGTAAATACATACATACTAACTGTTACCCGTGGCTTCGCCCGCGTGGTCCAGGGGAGCTACCATTTTTGCCTGCTGATATTTTTTTCTTATTGTCATCTTTTTACTTGATGGGATAAAAAGTAGCTTATGACACTCTCCAGACCGTAAACTATCCCCGTTATCAAAAATCATGTCGGTACTTAGGTTACTTTCGATGTAAAAGAAGGACAAATGATTACAAAGTTTATTTTTCCCATTGGATTAAGATGTTTTTCCGTGATAAAAAGTAGCTTATGTCACTCTCCAGATTGTAAACTATCCCCATTAAAAAAATCACGTCCGTACTTAGGTTCGTGTTTGACGTGAAAGAAGGACAAATGATTAACTTTATTTTTTCCCGTGGGAATAAAATGTTTTTCCGGGATAAAGAGAGCCTATGTCACTCTCCAGGCCTTAAACTATATCCAAAAAAAAACATGTAAATCCGTTTGTTACTTTTGACGTGAAAGAAGGACAAACAACCTTTTACCTATATTATGCTATAGTGATTTAATCTTAAAAGATAGGCATATACGCAAATTTACGCAGCGCACGCAACGTAAGCCCTCAAAAGGAATATTTTTTTCCCGTTTTTTATCGGTGCTCCGCTCCTATTGGTGTTAGCGTGATGTTATATAGCCTATAGCCTTCCTTGAAATATAGGCTAACACTAAAATATTTTTTTAATTCGATCAAAGAAACAAACAAACTCTTCAGCTTTATAATATTAGTATAGATAATACATAGAAAACACCCAGACCAAGATAAACAGACAGTCAGACATGTTCATGCACACAAATATTTACTCGTATCTTGTGCGGGGATCGAACCCACGACCTCGGAATCAAACTGGACATGGTTAGCCATTGGACCACCGGGGTTGTCAAATATAAATACTGTTAATATCAATACCGCTGTATGCTCGGGCATAGTAGCTAGGGACAGACGCGTGCTGTACGGCACATACCGATTCCTAGAAGGATGAAGAATAGTGTATGCTGGCGCGTGATAGTTAGTTAGTCTAAGTATGTACCTATTTTAGTTTGACCAATAATAAATATAATTATTGAATAGTTTTCTTTTTATTTTGAATTCTTTACTTTTTCATAATATACCAAAACATCACTTGTTTGCATGTTGAATATTATTATACTTCATTAATAAAAAAAAATGTATTTTTACATGTGGTTTATTTATTTTCATATACAATATATTTCACAAGATACGAGTAAATATTTGTGTGCATGAACATGTCTGTTTATCATTATATTTCCAGTAAGTACTTTTAACTATTGTATTGACGGGTGTAATACTACACGGGTGTAGGTAGTCGCTTCGCTATACTGTGGCGTCTCGGCAGCGATCGCGCGCTTGTAAGCGAGTACCCCGCGCCGGCTCCTCTCAAGCCCCGCACCTCACCCCCTCGAAAACGGCCAAGCCCTGGACTCACGTCACCTTAATTTCATTTCCGTGATCCCAGCACTCAAAATGTTTCATTTTAGAAGCTAATACTGCTTGTATTAGCGAAAAACGGCAATTTTTAGTACTTTTTGATGGTGCCGTCTCGCTTACACGTCAATAATAAAGTAATAGATCAGTATGACCACACCATGATAGACTAGAAAAAATAAAAAATAAATAAATATTTCTGGACAAATTTACACAGCGCCATCTAGTCCCAATATAAGCGCAAAGCTTGTACTATGAGTACTAGACAACTGATAAATCTAACTTAAATACATTTTTTTTTAAATACATACATATAATACATAGAAAAGACCAAGACAAACAGACATATTCGTACACGCAAATGTTTGTCTTGTGCGGGGATCGAACCCGCGACCTCGAAGTCAAAGTAGCCATTGCTAGACATTCGACCACAGGGTTCGTCTATCTGAATACTTTATAGGACCCTATGAAATTGTTACTAGGCTAGGTACTCAAATGTGACGTTGACGAGGTGGCGCAAGCGCTAGGCCACCGGCTCCTCCTACCAAGACGTAAAATATTGTTTCTCACACGACACCCTGAAAAAGGTCCCGCCCACTATGATCATTGTCAGACTCACCCAGTAGCATTTGCTATGTTCTCTTCTGCGTTGCTACTCAACCTCGTAGATCCATGAGGGTATAGAGTATATTATCACTAGGCCGGATTCTAGCCCATTAAGCCGAAATCGAAGTCGAGTGTAGCGAGTAGATTCGCTGAATGTATGTTTTCCATTGATTTCAATGGAAAATGTATTTGATGATCATTCCTCAAGGACATGATCGATCTCATTTTTTTTTCGACACAAATCTCAAGCTTGGCGAGGTCTTTAATTGTGACAAGTTTCATCAAAATGGGTTTTGTGGTTTTGGAGCCTATTCCTTTCTAAGAATGACTTAATTAAATAAATGAATGGATTAATTAAATAAATTAAACGGGTCACTCACGTCTTTTTTGTCGGGAAAGCAGACTAGTTTCGATCTCAAAAGGAGACCTTCATCAGGGCGAATGTCCAGACACCTCCACCCTTTGTCTCTCGCGCCGGACACTGGAAACTAGTCGGCTTTCCCGACAAAAAGACGTGAGTGACCCGTTTAATTTATTTAATTAATTTAGTATAATGTCTCACGAGAGTTTTAATAATATTATGACTTTTCGGCGTATACAAGCGTTACGCTCGGTCCGCTTGCTCCACTCAATCATCATCAGCCACTGCTGAATATAGGCCTTCCCCAATGTTTTCCACTGAAGACGTTCCTCCGCATAGGGTTGCCAACTATACTGTTAAAAACAGTATTATACTGTTTTTCACTACATTATACTTTTTACTGTTGAACAAAAATAAAATATATACAAAATACTGTTTTTAGCACCAAAATGATCTGAACGCTAGTGTTATGTTAGACTTAGACGCTCATACATTTTTTTAAATTTAGTAAAAAAATTAATAAAATAGTATGTAACTATTAATTTAATAAAAAATTTGCTCCTGATTTTATAATTGTGATGATGCGTAGGTACGCAATATTTAAAAAAGACTGTAAATTAATAAGTTGTGCGAGAAGTTCTAAAAATATGTATTTAAAACATTAAATAAATAAACCTACTGTTCATTTTTCTGAAATACTGTTCAATATTCTTCTAAGACCTAAAATTTTTTTTTTTTTTTTTATACTACTTCGGGTGGCAGACACGCTTACGGCCCGCCTGATGTGAAAAACGGTTACCGTAACCGTATTAACGCTCGCAACATAATAAATCACTTGCGCGCCGCCACCCCCGCTGCCAACGTCCTTCTTTTCTGGTGACCTCACTCACTCGCAGGAACACAACAACCCTCAAGGGAATTGTTATTTGGCTGCGGTATTCTGTGAGGTGGAGGTACTACATTCCCCAGTCGGGTAGCTTACAATTACGCTCCCTACCTCTATTTTCGCCAGAGCTTCGTTTGTTTGTCAGCAGGGTGCACCACGTGCAGGTGAAGTTGGCTTTGGTTCAAAGATGTTGATAAACCACTTACACCCCAAAATACTTTATTTCTTGTAAAAAAAATTGGCATCCCTACTCCGCCTGCCGCATCCAGCCGCTTTCAGACGTAATGTCATCGGACCATCTTTAAAGAGGTCGTATGACTAAGGCTTCGTCGTCATATGCGCGGCTTCCAGACACTAATACCTTCTCGCTTCTCCCAAATAGAGTTTCTGCCCCCTTACCACCATCTCTTATTGCGATTCAATAACTGAATAGAATGCTTATTCATACCAATGAATAATCGACTCTATTTCATTTGCAATAGAGTCGCTTATTCATTGGTATCGCAATAAGAGATGGTGTTAAGGGGGCTGTAGTGTTCATAAAATGTTAAAAAATAATAAATTAGTTTACCAATCAATTACATATAAGGAGGTAAAACCCTGTATCATTTATTGGCTATAGAGGTAACAACATTGAAAATGTTAAAAACGGTTGAATATTGAATCTATTTACGGTCGGTTGTCATTTCTAAACGCTAGCAACCAGGACAAGATGCGTGTAAACTCCGGATTTCGAATATGTCATCAGTGTTTTTAGTACTATTTTTTACTCTGTGACAAGATGGTTATTCGTAGCATGAAGCGGGCGGTAGTGATTTCAAACTTATAACCCTGGACTACAAATGAAACCCCGGACGGACTATCCCCGGACGCCCTTCAAACTAGGACAAATCTGAGGAAACCCGGAAAACAGGATGGCAACCCAAAATCTATTGAATTGATCTATTGAAAACGATGTTGGAGACTTAATCATTTACATGAACGAGCTATGTAGAAATCTTATCTACACGACTATCTACCTACACATTGAGAATAAAGCATAATAAGTATTATGCAAATCAGTCGCCCAAAAGTTGGGGCCAAAGTGCAAAATCATTGTCTAATGAAACACAAATGACATTTAAGTGTATATTTTTTGTATTGTTAGTCAATTTATAATATGCGCATAAATTATTTTGAAATGAAAATATTGCTAAGAAAAACATACAATTATGTTTAAAAGGAGTTTCCTGAAAACCGCTTGAAAAAAGTTATGTGACTTTATGTTACAAGTTCAAGTAGGTAATGCTTTTTGCTTTTAACATGAATTCTACGAAAGTGTTCCTCTTCATCTCGGAATCTATTCCAGTAAAACTGTGTAAAGAAAAATATCTTGTTTTTAAAAACTTTATTATTTAAGTTGAAGCATTGATGAACGAGACACTCCATACAGAGTGCTGAGTGCGAGTTTTTTTATTCACGTTCGATAATGTCAACGTATACAAACCGATTAAATAGATAAGTACTCTCATGTTGTGAATTTATATGACGCGTGTTACAAATCCAATTTAGCCGGGTTGCTCACTTCGAAATGTGAGCGGGTAAGCTATATAATTTTGATATGTAACACGCGTCATATAAATTCACAACATGAGAGTACTTATCTATTTGGTCGGTTTGTTTACGTTGACATTATCGAACGTGAATAAAAAACTCGCACTCGGCACTCTGATGATAACTATTATTTCATACAACATGCGCTGCTCAGAGTGTTTTTAACCGGCTCCAAAAAAGGAGGAGGTTCTCAATTCGGCCGTATTTTTTTCTAATGTTTGTTACTTAATTACTCCGTGATTTATAAACCGATTTGAAAAAAAGTTTTTTTATTTGAAAGAGTATACTTACTTCCAGATTGGCCATCAAAAATTTATACAACGGTCGGTCGGTACGACCTGCCACCCGACGTCGTAAAAAAAAGCATTAAAATATAATATATCCATAGCAATATAACATCACTGAATAGACCCGAATAGATATTACCTCAGTAGCCACAGACAGTACACACTGTGTGTCTTCTTTACAAAAAACAAACAGGCCACAGAGTCGCCAACTAGTCTTTTGTTTAACACAATGCATCTTATATTAACTACTTTCACTTGACTCTTTGTTCTTTGTGGGTATAAAAAAATAAGTTAAAATACATCTACAACTATAACAAACTAGCTGAGTGCGAGTTTTTTTATTCACGTTCGATAATGTCAACGTAAACAAACCGACCAAATAGAGAAGTACTCTCATGTTGTGAATTTACCAGACGCGTGTTACAAATCCAATTTAGCCGGGTTGCTCACTTCGAAATGTGAGCGGGTAAGCTATATAATTTTGATTTGTAACACGCGTCATATAAATTCACAACATGAGACTATTTATCTGTTTGGTCAGTTTGTTTACGTTGTCATGATCGAACGTGAATAAAAAACTCGCACTCAGCACTCTGACCTACGCAACTTCGTCCGCGAGTGAGAGAGAGTGTTGAAAGGGAAGCGTAGGATTACCATTAAAAAGGTTATAGTAAGCCAAACTTAAAAGATAGTCATTTTTTTTTCACGTCGGGTGGCAGACAAGCATACGGCCCGCCTGATGTGAAGCAGTTACCGTAGCCATATTAACGCTCGCAACATAAAGTATCTCTCGCGCGCCGCCACCCCCGCTGCCAACGCAGCATCTCCTTCCTTTCTGGTGATCTCACCACTCGCAGGAACACAACAACCCTCAAGAGAATTCTTATTTGGCTGCGGTATTCTGTGCGGTGGGAGCGTAATTGTAAGCTATGACTGGGGAATGTAATTCCCCTCTACCTCTCTTTTCGCCAGAGCTTCGTTTGTTAGTCAGCAGGGTGCACCGCGTGCAGAAGTTGGCTTTGGTTCAAAGATGTTCATGAACCATTTACACCCCAATGCTATCGCTGTTAAGGGGAAGTAAGTTCGTAATTTCGGATTCATAAATAAATATTCCTGGAAATTTACACAGCGCCATCTAGTCCCAAATTAAGCGAAAAGCTTGTACTATGGGTACTAGATTACTGATATAATACTTAAATACATTTTTTTTTGTAAATATGTATATACATATAATACATAGAAAACGCCCAGACCAAGACAAACAGACATGTTCATGCACACAAATATGTGTCTTGTGTGGGGATCGAACCCTCGACCTCGGAGTCAAAGTGGGCATTGCTAACCATTCGACCACCGAACTCGTCAAAATTTTAAACCAGGTATATTCGATAACCATATGTACTGAAGTAATGAAAAAATCTATTGAGGACCTGATATATTTTATTCCTCGATACAATGCATGGTTATTTTTACTGCCATATGCTGTTATAGATGATTTTTTTTAATCTTTTAAGAGGAACAATTCGGCCATACTTAATTGTTGACTAACTTTAACTGTTTACGTAGCGCACGCAACGGAAGCGCTGGAAAGCAATAATTTTTCCCCGTTTTTGCAACATTTTTCTTTAATGCCCAGCGTAATGTTATATAGCCTATGGCCTTACCTTGATAAATGGGCTATCCAACACTAAAATATTTTTTCAATTCGAACTGGTAGTTCCTGAGATTAGCGAGATCAACCAAACAAACTCTTCAGCTTTATATTATTAGTATAGATATGCGACTTTGCAAGAACATCTTTACTAATCTCAGTTACTAACAGAACAGTGCTTAGATTAAGGCGCGTCGCCTTAATCTAAGCACTGTTCTGTTCTTAATTTCGCATTTTAGAAACCATGTTTATTCGATATCCATACATACTGATGCCTCAATATAAGTAATAGTACTAGTAGTACTGATGTGACAGAATTAAATTCACTTTCGTTACCGTGCTATACTAAATGTTTCACGCGGGTTGTAATTGGTTATTATACAATCTAATGTAGTGGCTGTCTATTGAGAATGTGGAATAAATATCAATATTCAACACCCAAAAACGTCCAACTGTCAAATCAAATGTTCAATCAACGATACAATATTTAAAATTCATTGTTAAAACTGGAAAAAATAAATTGCTTTTTTAAAAGAAAAACAAATTGTTTAGGTATAGGTTATTGTTATTAAATAATAAGAAATAAATAAGAAGTAATATGTAGTTCCATTGATAATAGGCGTTATATTATATATATTAACAGTTACTGAAGTATATAGATTACCAACATCTAGCTTCCTTATTGAATTACAACGTAATCATTGTAATCAATCATAGATAAGATACGTTACAGTACATCCCCAGAAAATATAATAAAATAATTTTAAGAAAAAAAAAACCACTCCAATCATTACCTTACCTAGCGTGTATCTACATACATAAATGTAGAATTTATGTATGTAGATACAGGCTGAATATGGGACCAATCTGGAAGTGTTTTATTTGAATGCTCTGTCAAATAAAAAAGGTTTTTTTAAATCGGTTTATAAATCACGGAGTAAATAAGTAACAAACATAAAAATACAGCCGAATTGAGAAGCTCGTCCTTTTTTGGAGTCAGTTAAAAAAAGAATCTACTGGTACGTTAGTACTATTACTTACTTATACTGTGCTACGGGTGTGTGTCCAATATTCGAAAAATAAAAAACATTTACGTAATTGTTGACTTCGCCTCTAAGTTGTCAAGGGGCAGTAATATGAAAATAGTTTAGTCATTAACACCTTGATAAGCGTATAATTATATCAGAGAGATTATGTACATAATTATGTATTTACATACGAAAATTTCGCTGTCATATAAGTACAATAAAGAATCTTAGTCACGTGCGTTTATTTGGGTTTATCAAATTTGCGTAATCGTACGTGTTGGACCCTTGTGGCATACATAACTATGCTATTATGGCGGATATTTGCGAAACTTTCTCTTGCCTATTAATCTACCTAGATATATATTTTTTTAAGTTTAACTAGCGGGCCCACAGACGTTGTCCTGCAGCGCCATCTGCCGGGCTGATTTGTGAATCTCAACCATCCAGGGCGCCACCCAAACGCATACAAAAAAAATCATTCAAATCTGTCGAGCCGTTTAGGAGGAGTTTAGTGACATACACACTTACAGTAGAATTATATATATAAAGATGAGGTATTGTTATTATGTATTCTGTGGTATAGGAGAATTGTATATTATACTAACTGACCCGGTAAACGTTGTTTTGACTTATATGTACATAAAATATTTAGGGATGGATCACCTTTATCATTTAAAGGTATGAAAAATAGATGTTAGCCGATTCTCAGACCTACCTGATATGCACACAAAATTTCATAAAAATCGGTCCAGCCGTTTCGGAGGAGTTTAGCAACAAACACAGCGACACGAGAATTTTATATATTAGAAGAAGATATATAAGTCAATCCGCGAAATCTAGGCGCTCCTATGTTAGACTAGTTAAACCTCGCTACATCACCTGCAAACTATTTTTGACTGCAAAAATTGATCAAAAATAGTTTGTTTGTTTGTTAACTTTATTATGTATTTAAACATGCATGTAGATAATAAAAAAGAAATGTAATAGTCAAAGTCAAAGTCAAAATTCTTTATTCTGTGGGCCCTCGCGGGCACTTTGACACGTCTTTTACAATTAGGTATATTTTTTATCTACCAGCATTTCGGAATGACCGAATCGAATTGACGAGAAGAAATGCCGAAAGAAACTCTGTCAATATAGGTCTTTTCTTTTTTATTTCATACAATGGCGGACATATCCCATGCAGGGATTTCTTCCAGTCAACCATAGAATGCTTGATGGGGAACTTAGGTTGAGGGACTCTCAACCTAAGTTCATATTATAAAATATTTTTGAAAAAAAAAAAATGAACCGACTTCAAAAAGTTAGGAACTGACTAAAACGTAAAAAAAATAATCAAACTTAGATTTTTAACACAAAAAAAATGTTTTAAAATAAATTATCTACCTAATAATTGTTATAATAACTAAATAAAATAAACAAAAACCTTTTTTAACGTATCTCCTACACGTATTTTATATTCTACTATATACACACAATTTAGCTTAATACCTACCTAAACTTATTTATCTACTAGATGACCCGGTGAACTTTGTTTCACCTACATCTATCTACTTAACAAATATATACAATCTAAGATCTGAGTCTCTTTAAGAAGTGCCTACCCTGTGTGCCCGAACCTGGAGGATGTGCCATTGCAAGACATTTGTTTCCTAACTTGCCGCTTTCCATAAAATTTGACAATACCAGCTTAAATGACTCTCTTGCAGTTTGCTTGCCATGTCCGAGAATTCCTGACTTGGTCCTTCTACGAAACTTCGCGCATACTGCGCAGCATATTCAACTCCATGAAAGACAACACCTGTACGTGTCGCTCAAGTATTGACGATTTTTTACTAACTTATAAAATGGTCTAATCTTGGATTTAAATATTTGTCCTTTCAACTTGACGAAATTTCGGAGTCACAGATGTCACTGTGTACCTCAAGCCACTTAGTCCAAGCTACTCTCTCTCTAAATCTCTCGCAGTCGATTCTATCCGATGATCGAAGAACAGATCCCAAGTACATAAACCGTCCGTGCAATCGATCTTATCCTTAAGTGCATGGTCGTAGGATCTGTCGTTTTGCAGCCCAAGTCTTTCCCGTATTTGGATTCAGCCCATAGTTCTCAAGTGACCTCTTCCATTGATTCACTCATCGCATCAACTGCACTCTATCCGCATTCGCCATTGCAATTATATCAGCATACATGAACACCCGTCGACCCACCACACAGAGCTGGTCCATGATACATGATACTACTTGACAATTCGTCTAATAACACGAATGTCAAATGAATGAAAAAGCCAGACGACAATGTCTGGTTTTTTCTTAAATATTTTTTTCTTGTAGAATCTTTTTTCTCATTCTTCTTTTAGCGTTAGAGTAGGATTTGTATCAGTAGCAGATGTTCTAGCTATAGATGTATTTTCCAAGATGTCATCTGCATATATTTCATTGTCTTGAACTACGACTTTTTCTATAATTTTATTTATTTCTTGGCGTAAGTATTGCAACTTTTCTTGACATGAAGAATGTATATGTACGATCTGTATTTTTGGTTTCTTCATCGTACTTTTTTGGATTTTGTAAATAAATAAAAATTTCCTTAGTTTTAGCGCCAAATTCTTTATTTGCGGGATCCGCGGATCCGCCCTTTGAATGTGCGTGATCCCGCAGATTAATTAAAGCATCGTGATACCTCGTGAATGCGTGATCCCGCTATGCGGGATTGCAATCCCTAGTCACAGATGACACTGGTTACCTCAAGCCACTTAGTCCAAGCTACTGAAATCTCGCAGTCGATGCTATCCGATGATCGAAGAACAGAACCCAAGTACTTAAACTGTCCGTGCATTCGACCATATCCTTATGTGCACGGTCGTTCGGGGATCTGTTGTTTTGTAGCCCAAGTACTCGATCTTTCCCGTATTCGGATTCAGCCCATAGTTCTCAAGTGACCTCTTCCATTAATTCACTCATCGCACCAACTGCCCTCTATCCGCATCCGCCAGTGCAATTATATCAGCATACATGGACACCTACCGGCTAAGTTGAAGACGATCCCAAAGGTGTATCTGATCACGAAAATCAAACTTCAACTTAGAAGTATGATACTTGTGTTTAGCTTAACTGACAGTAACTCTGGAGCTCTACGGACTAAGCTGAATATGCTTGTCAATAACTTAAACGTAAGACCTATTTTTGGAATCAAAATATTTGATGGTAATCGGCTTCAGCTTCGGCGGTAAGCCCCCTGGTCCATGTGGATCCATGATACTACTTGACAATTCGTCTAATATATAACAAACCACAAATGTCTAATATATAAGAATATGCCTAATATGAACAAAAACAGACTAAGCTGGAGGACACCGACGTTAATGGGAATTTTGTCTCCTCTCCGACAGAGGTCTAAACTATGGATTTGGAATTTCGGTACATGTCTCGGATGATGTCGATATAAAAACCTGGCAGCCCTTAGACTTCAGTAAAGAAAGTTCTCGCCAAATAAATTTATGACTAAATGATAAAATATGATTATATTAAAATTTCAGATTTACGTACTTCAGAAAATAATGAGGATCCGTTTTATTTTGTAATAGATATCACCTTGGAAACCTTGATACCATGACAGACCTATATAATGTAATGTAGGTCTTGCAATATGCAAAGTTATACAACTCTATGTGAATCCACAAACCCGTTCTGCGTTCAGTCCCCATTTTCTGGTCTATTCGCATTGCTGATACTGGTTACATTTTTTGCAATCATTTTTGTAATTTACAATCCGAGTATTTATAAAATTTACAAATTTCTATTATTTATTCTTAAGTACTGTACAAAGCATGATTTACCATAAACAGTCACTACATATTTCAACTCCTTTCTTGATGTCTATTAATATTGTGCCATTTCTATGTCACTTCTGAGAAAGTCATATTTGATAACCAATAATTAAGACGTCGATTCTTTGTGACCATGACACTTTTGATAGGTAGATTCGCCATCTTTGCTGTTATGACATTCGACTATAGTAGGAACACTTTGTATGGGAAATTAAAATTGTTGTTTTCACTATCTTTCTTGAATTTTTTCCAAAATTTCTCACCGTTTAAACCTTCCCTGGGCTAAGACAAACATTTCAAAACCAAAATTAGCTAAATCGGCCTGGCCGTTCTCGAGTTTTAGCGAGACTAACAAAAAGCAATTCATTTTTATATATAAGACTAGATGACCCGGTGAACTTTGTTTCACCTACATCTATCTACTTAACAAATATATACAATCTAAGATCTGAGTCTCTTTAAGAAGTGCCTACCCTGTGTGCCCGAACCTGGAGGATGTGCCATTGCAAGACATTTGTTTCCTAACTTGCCGCTTTCCATAAAATTTGACAATACCAGCTTAAATGACTCTCTTGCAGTTTGCTTGCCATGTCCGAGAATTCCTGACTTGGTCCTTCTACGAAACTTCGCGCATACTGCGCAGCATATTCAACTCCATGAAAGACAACACCTGTACGTGTCGCTCAAGTATTGACGATTTTTTACTAACTTATAAAATGGTCTAATCTTGGATTTAAATATTTGTCCTTTCAACTTGACGAAATTTCGGAGTCACAGATGTCACTGTGTACCTCAAGCCACTTAGTCCAAGCTACTCTCTCTCTAAATCTCTCGCAGTCGATTCTATCCGATGATCGAAGAACAGATCCCAAGTACATAAACCGTCCGTGCAATCGATCTTATCCTTAAGTGCATGGTCGTAGGATCTGTCGTTTTGCAGCCCAAGTCTTTCCCGTATTTGGATTCAGCCCATAGTTCTCAAGTGACCTCTTCCATTGATTCACTCATCGCATCAACTGCACTCTATCCGCATTCGCCATTGCAATTATATCAGCATACATGAACACCCGTCGACCCACCACACAGAGCTGGTCCATGATACATGATACTACTTGACAATTCGTCTAATAACACGAATGTCAAATGAATGAAAAAGCCAGACGACAATGTCTGGTTTTTTCTTAAATATTTTTTTCTTGTAGAATCTTTTTTCTCATTCTTCTTTTAGCGTTAGAGTAGGATTTGTATCAGTAGCAGATGTTCTAGCTATAGATGTATTTTCCAAGATGTCATCTGCATATATTTCATTGTCTTGAACTACGACTTTTTCTATAATTTTATTTATTTCTTGGCGTAAGTATTGCAACTTTTCTTGACATGAAGAATGTATATGTACGATCTGTATTTTTGGTTTCTTCATCGTACTTTTTTGGATTTTGTAAATAAATAAAAATTTACTTAGTTTTAGCGCCAAATTCTTTATTTGCGGGATCCGCGGATCCGCCCTTTGAATGTGCGTGATCCCGCAGATTAATTAAAGCATCGTGATACCTCGTGAATGCGTGATCCCGCTATGCGGGATTGCAATCCCTAGTCACAGATGACACTGGTTACCTCAAGCCACTTAGTCCAAGCTACTGAAATCTCGCAGTCGATGCTATCCGATGATCGAAGAACAGAACCCAAGTACTTAAACTGTCCGTGCATTCGACCATATCCTTATGTGCACGGTCGTTCGGGGATCTGTTGTTTTGTAGCCCAAGTACTCGATCTTTCCCGTATTCGGATTCAGCCCATAGTTCTCAAGTGACCTCTTCCATTAATTCACTCATCGCACCAACTGCCCTCTATCCGCATCCGCCAGTGCAATTATATCAGCATACATGGACACCTACCGGCTAAGTTGAAGACGATCCCAAAGGTGTATCTGATCACGAAAATCAAACTTCAACTTAGAAGTATGATACTTGTGTTTAGCTTAACTGACAGTAACTCTGGAGCTCTACGGACTAAGCTGAATATGCTTGTCAATAACTTAAACGTAAGACCTATTTTTGGAATCAAAATATTTGATGGTAATCGGCTTCAGCTTCGGCGGTAAGCCCCCTGGTCCATGTGGATCCATGATACTACTTGACAATTCGTCTAATATATAACAAACCACAAATGTCTAATATATAAGAATATGCCTAATATGAACAAAAACAGACTAAGCTGGAGGACACCGACGTTAATGGGAATTTTGTCTCCTCTCCGACAGAGGTCTAAACTATGGATTTGGAATTTCGGTACATGTCTCGGATGATGTCGATATAAAAACCTGGCAGCCCTTAGACTTCAGTAAAGAAAGTTCTCGCCAAATAAATTTATGACTAAATGATAAAATATGATTATATTAAAATTTCAGATTTACGTACTTCAGAAAATAATGAGGATCCGTTTTATTTTGTAATAGATATCACCTTGGAAACCTTGATACCATGACAGACCTATATAATGTAATGTAGGTCTTGCAATATGCAAAGTTATACAACTCTATGTGAATCCACAAACCCGTTCTGCGTTCAGTCCCCATTTTCTGGTCTATTCGCATTGCTGATACTGGTTACATTTTTTGCAATCATTTTTGTAATTTACAATCCGAGTATTTATAAAATTTACAAATTTCTATTATTTATTCTTAAGTACTGTACAAAGCATGATTTACCATAAACAGTCACTACATATTTCAACTCGTTTCTTGATGTCTATTAATATTGTGCCATTTCTATGTCACTTCTGAGAAAGTCATATTTGATAACCAATAATTAAGACGTCGATTCTTTGTGACCATGACACTTTTGATAGGTAGATTCGCCATCTTTGCTGTTATGACATTCGACTATAGTAGGAACACTTTGTATGGGAAATTAAAATTGTTGTTTTCACTATCTTTCTTGAATTTTTTCCAAAATTTCTCACCGTTTAAACCTTCCCTGGGCTAAGACAAACATTTCAAAACCAAAATTAGCTAAATCGGCCTGGCCGTTCTCGAGTTTTAGCGAGACTAACAAAAAGCAATTCATTTTTATATATAAGATTTGACGAGCTCGGTGGCGTAGCGGTCAATGACGCGGCTTCGACACCAACGCTCGTGGGTTCGATTCCCACATAGGACAAACATTTGTATGCATGAACATGTCTGTTTGTCTTAGTCTGGGTGTTTTCTATGTATCATAAGTATGTATTTACAAAAAAAATTGTATTTACGTATGTTCATCAGTTGTCTAGTACCCATAACACAAGCTTCGCTTACTTTGGGGCAAGATGGCGCTGTGTAATTTGTGTGACAATATTTACAAGATTACGGCACCGATTTCAAACTGGATCAGTTGGTAGTAGTTAAAATAATATTGGCCTCCTCCTTTTTTTGAAGTCTGTGAAAAAAAGACACCGCTGTGAAAATCCTCGGTCTTTACATAAATATGTTATTTTTTTCTTAGCGTGTTCGTTTGTAAAAATTCGGGTTAATTACCCCTTCAGCCAAGTCAAATAGAAGTGCGATATAAAAGTGATAAGGCGTTTATCACCAATCATCTGTTTACTGATAAGATACCGTGTTTTGGTAACAATATGCTCGGCGTGAGATATTTTTAGCGTTTTCGTTTATTCTGTTTGTTTTGCTGAAAATTACATAACCTTCCTGACTTTTTACTACATCGGGTGGTAACCCAGTATACGACCTGCTTGATGTTAAGCGGTTACCGTAGCCATATAATAATAAATAAATATTTTTGGACAATTTACACAGCGCCATCTACTCCCAAATTAAGCGTAAAGCTTGTACTATTGGTACTAGACAACTGATAAATGTACTTAAATACATATTTATAATACATATAAAATACCTAGACCAAGACATGACCTAGACCTAGACCAAGACAGACCTGTTCATACACACAAATGTTCGTCATGTGCGGGGATCGAACCCGCGCGCTCGAAGTGGAGTGGCCATAGCTAACTATTCGACCACCGACGTCGTCGATATAAATGCTCGCAATATTAAATATCGCTGTATAAATATACTAGGAGATCCCCCCCCCCCCCCCCTTATTTGAAACTAGGACAATTCTCGTTTGTACCGTAGATTGAAAGTTGACTGAATCGAGATTCGAGAGTGAACTGTTGATTTCATTAATTAATTATTATCACTTCTTATTGTTGGCAAAGTAACATTCTTAGTTTGTTTAATTTTCAGTCATATTTCGATATAATCCCAATTAAATTAAATTTTCAAGTTACATAATCTGATACGAGAATACTACCTATGTGTATGTATGTATATGTATGTGTGTTTATATGTATGTGTATCTATAAAAGTAAAATTATTTTATTTCATATGTATTTGCATTCGTTTAAATTTATAACATACCTAAATTAACATTAAAATTTTCTATTAAACCTTCCCTGTGCACCTGCCATGTCTTATATCTGCATTACCCTATGGTTTACTGGTAGAGAATGCTTGTATAGCATTAAGGCCGCCTGAGGTCACTGAGGTTGTTTCAGATATATTATATAAATAAATATTAATAATTATATATAAAATTTAAATAAATAAATAAATCATCAAAAAAATCCAAATGTCACATTTGTGAGATCGAGACTCGCTCGGAACTGAATTTTGACTATATTTAAATTACGAGAATTCACCTCTGTTTGAAAAACTGATTGAAAAAAGAAGAAACTGATTTCACTGAATTCGACGCCTTTACGGAAAAATAACAACATGAAGTCGGTTTCTCTTATAGTCGATCAGTCTGGTCAGACTATGGTAAGACTGACGCTATCGATAGCTTAGCTACTACCGATAGCGATACTAGAAGCATCGTGTAATACGTTGGGGTGTAAGTGGTTCATCAAGATCTTTGAACCAAAGCCAACTTCACCTGCACGTGGTGCACCCTGCTGACTGACAAACGAAGCTCTGGCGAAAAGAGAGGTAGAGAGCGTAATTGTAAGCTATCCGACTGGGGAATGTACCTCCTCCTCACAGAATACCGCAGCCAAATAACAATTCCCTTAAGGGTTGTTGTGTTCCTGCGAGTGAGTGAGGTCACCAGAAAGAAAGGAAGGAGATGCTGCGTTGTCAGCGGGTGTGGCGGCGCGCGAGCAATATTTTATGTTGCAAGCGTTAATATGGCTACAGTACCCGCTTCACATCAGGCGGGCCGTATGCTTGTCTGCCACCCGACGTAGTATGAAAAAAAAATAAGAAAAAAAACACTTGGATTGATACGTGTTTTTATACGCCAATTTCAAAGTCTGTAAAAACAACTGCAGACTTTGAACGTAGATAAATAATGGAACCAAAGATGGCGTTACCTGTGCTAGGGTTGTCAACTTTTTAGATAATGTTCTTCTTCGTCGTTCGTTCGTTTATATGACATGAAGGGTCGTCGTGACCATCATTACCAGTCTGCTGAACCTTTTTTCTCCACTCCTCACGACTTGCAGGTTTTTTTAAAGCTATTGGAATGTTGTACAGGGTGGTTTCCTTGATGACGTCGGTCCACCTGGTAGCTGTCTTGCCGTACTCCTCTTTCTTTTCACTTGAAAAAAAATATCTTTAGAGCCAAAGCCAACCTAAGATACACGTGGCAAACAAAGCTCTGGCGAAAGATTAGTTGGGTATGTCTAACCCGACTGGAGAAGTACCTACTGGGTACGGTCATTGCTTTACATTCAACAGATGGGTTATAGCAGCGTTTCCTAACCTTTTCAATGTTGTTACCCCTATGACCAATAAAAAGGAAACTGATTTTACCCCCTCCTTAGATTAGGTCTTATTGGACTGAACTAATTTGTTATCTTTTGTTAGCTTGATTACCCCTAAAGAATTCCTATTTTACCCCTGCGGGGGTATTTACCCCTAGGTTCGGAACCAAGGGGTTATACGATTGTTTGGTACCCGATAAGTGATAAGTTTTATCACCCATCATCTGTTTACTGATAAGATTCTAATCCCGACTGTGGGGAGTTATGCAGGTGGAACTAAGGGTCCGGCAGTAGGAACTGTGGTTACAATACATTAGGTTTACAGAGTGGATGATGACTTTAGTCTTAAGCATTGGGGTATTTTTTTCATACTATTGAGTAATTTTTGGAGTCTTTTCTTTTCGTTAAAACTTGTACCTAGTGACGATATAAAAATGGACCTACTGTTCATTCGAACACTGAACAAGTGACAATTTGTCATAGTTGAAAACAATGGGAATATTGCATGCCACAGAGCAATTTTTAATATATAATTATCGATCATTAACACTTGCAACTATGTATTTGACAGGCGTAACTAGTAATTTTTGCAAAACTCCTGTTTTGCACAATATAACATTTTTTTATACCCCCTCTATTTACTGGCAAGGGCATAATAGGGGGCGTCCATTAAGTGTGAGGTGTTTTTTGGGGTCTTACTAAATCTCACTTGTGGGTGAGGGGGTTTATGACTAATATCACGTAATATTTTTGGATATGTTGGTTCCAATTATTAATTTTCGTTTAAGTATTTATTATCTAATTTTATCACTGTGATTTAAGATAACAGCAGTACTCGCAAATGTTAGTCTTTGCTAGCCTTAAAGAAAAAATATTGTGAAAAGTTTTTTTTTTTAAATCCAACGCTTTTACACCGAAAATACAAATTATGAAAAATCTCACGTGAGGGGGTCGAGGAAAATCTTACAACATCTCGCCAAAGGCGGGAGGGGGGTCGGAAATGCTCAAAAATGCCTCACGTAATTAATGGACGCCCCCTTATGGTATTTACTTCATTTGAGGAGGAGGAGGGTAGGGGGAGGGGTAGGTCTACACCTCGTGCATCATTGATTCATACTATGGTAGTAAACTAACGTAAGATCTGATACCAGAGACGTAGATATATAGTTGTATGTATAGGGCGAGTCAGCGATCGCAGATGGTGAGGAAAGTCCTAGAGGCCACGTTTGAGGCGACGTAGCGTAGGGAGCCCTCTCTCTAGATGGTCCTCCGACCTCTAAAGTGTCTGGTAGCGGTTGAATGCGAAAAGCGGAGGATCGCATATGGTGGAAAGCATTGGGAAAGGCATATACCCAGCAGTGGGTAGATTGGTATGTGCTAATAATGATGATGATGATGTATATATACTATATATACATTCATTATATATAGTATATATACATTCAGCGTGGCAATGCTGCCAGCGTTCTGGGCACGATGCCTTTTGACAGTGATGCGGAGGAATTTTTTGACGCGGTTTAGTTATTAATTATTTTTTTTCTTTCTTTCTATTTACATCATCATCAACATCATCTCAGCCATTGAAAGTCCACTGCTGGACTCCCCTCTAGATCTCCAATAAGACCGGTTGGAAGCGGCTTGCATCCAGCGCGATCCTACGGTCTTAATGAGGTCGTCTGTCCACCTTGTGGGTGGACGTCCTACGCTGCGCTTGCCGGTACGTGGTCTCCACTCGAGAACCTTTCGACCCCATCGGTCATCAGTCCTCCGTGCTATGTGCCCTGCCCACTGCCACTTCAACTTGCTAATCCGCTGGGCTATGTCGGTAACCTTGGTTCTTCTACGGATCTTCTCATTTCTGATTTGATCTCGCAGAGAGACTCCGAGCATAGCCCTCTCCATAGCTCGTTAATATTATTAAATATTAATTAAATCTTAAAATAAATATTATTATTTACATAATAATATTTATTTTTAGTTAATTTAGTTTATATAATATAATTAAATATAATATATGTAATAAATAAACTATGAAATTAAATAGAAATATATACTATATGTGTATAGTAGTACTTGTTCCTGTGTGCATAAAGGCAGACAGAAGTTATTTCAAATACTAATAATAACACATCTCAAACTAAGTAAAAGTTTGTACTATGCGTACTAGATAACTGATATAGTATTGAAATACATTTTTTTTAAAATACATACATATAATACATATAAAACACCCAGACCAAGACAAAACAGACATGTTCATGCACACAAATATTTGTTTTATGGTGGATCGAACCTGCAACCTCGGAGTCAAAGTGGCCATTGCTGCTAACCCATTCGACCACTAAGATTGTCAAATAATGTCAATATTTATGTATGTCAAGTTTCTTGCAAAATAAAAACACATAATAGGGTGGCAGGTAGGTAAAAGTAGGTTTTTAATACCTACTACTAATCAATATTTATATATCATGTTATCTGTATTGGAAGATAATATAATTAACATAAATACTTAGGTTGTTATTTTGAATTCAGATATATTATATAATAATTAAATTATTGAGGTGTTATCTACTCGTAATGTGGCGGGTCAAGCCAGCTATTGCATGGCGCACGTAACTCTGATATTCATTCTCTTCCCATTCCATTCAGGGGCTCTTCCGTGTAAACTGAAGCCGATTCCCATTAGATTTTTTGGTTGCGAAATTGTAAGTTTACCATAAACATTTGGCCGTGTGATTTCCGACAGACTAGAATCACTCACTCCGTCTCTTCCCGTGGATGTCGTACAAAGCGACTAAGGGAAATACATTATCAAATATCGATCAGGCCTCCCCAACCCGTTTGGCCAGCGTGGGGAGAGTAGGCCAAATCCTGCTCCTGTAGTGGAGACTAAAATGGACCTGATGATGATGACTTTATAAACAAATAATCCGATGGGTTAGTACTAATTGTAAAAACCGAAAATGCTTGTCACAAATTTAAACAATAGTCTAATTTTCGCAATCAAAAACCCGGTGGGAATCGGTTTCAGCTTAGGCGGTAGGCCCCCAGATCAAGTTTAAATTTCCCCTCTTTCAATGTTTAAAATATGGCAGGCGTCCCGCGTTGACTCAATATTTTTATGTGAATTATACTTATTACGTATTTTGTTTTGTAGGTACTTTGACATAGATTTTATCACATCTATATATATAAAAGAGTAAATCACTCACTCACTCATCACGAAATCTCAGAAACTACAAGCACATGAGTAAAGAAACGGAACAGAGATAAAGCTTCATTCAACCGCGGTGTTTAGGTACACTACTACAAGCATGCGTGGCCTTGTGTGCGTGTCCACTGGCCGCTCGTCGCGTACAGGTCGCGCAGTGGTTTAAGATCGCTCGGTAAAAATAGTGGGGGCAATTGGCGCATGCGTACAATCACACACAAAATTACTAAGAAAAAATGTCTTTTTTTTTCATATTTCTTTTTTTGATCCTTAGTAACTTAACATAATTATAATAACACTAGTTTTTGCTTGTGATTTATTGCTAGTATAAGAAAAATAAAAATAAAAGTAAGTTTTAGTTAATAATATACGTAGGTCACACTAAAAGTTTTGCGTATAAACAACATGTTATAACCAAAATATTATGTTTATTGCTTTTCAAAATACTCTCCTTTACATTTTAAACATTTTTTCATGCGATCGAACCATTTTTAGGGTTCCGTACCTCAAAAGGAAAAACGGAAACCATAAAAGATCACTTTGTTGTCCGTCTGTCTGTCTGTCAAGAATTTCTATGTCGAGAATGCGTGGAGGTATCAAGCTGAAATTTGAACTGTGTATACTCAGGTCTACGGTCCCATGAAGTTGTAAAAATATCAAACTGCTAAGTTTACGTAAAAAAAAGTTACGGCCGTTTATTCAGCAAAAAACGCATATTTCGACACATTCTCTAGGGAATCAAAACCTATAGGGTACTTCCCGTTGACCTAGAACTATGAAATTTGGCAAGTAACATCGTTATAGACTACAAGTTCAAATGGGGTATCATATGAAAGGGCTTAATGTACACATTGCAAAATATATTTTATTTATTTTTTTCGACGCATTATTTCTTATTTATAATGAAAAATATCAAATTTAATAATGATACTACGTACGGAACCCTCGGTGGGCGAGTCCGACTCGCAAATGATTTTTTAATACAGGAGGACCACAGATCTGAAGGCATGTTTTCGTTTCCTTTTTAATATAACAATTCACGTCGTAAACCATTTTCCTGGCTTGCCGTGTTAAAACTTTATTTTTAGGCATTTTTTTCACTACGATGTACTAAATACGGAAAACAATTTGTACGCAACAGTACCCAAGAGACACGAGACGCGCGGACGCAGGGCGGGGAGGTAAAGTGCGACTGATCAACCAATTACGCGTCGGTATTGTCGCGCCGGCCCCCCTCACTCCTCCGCCCCGCCAAAAAGACCTAGGAACTGAACACTGCGCATACCCCTTCTACTTTTGCCGAGCGATCTTAAACCACCGCGCGACCTGTACACGTCGCGGTTGGAAAAAACCGGTTCAAACTGACTCCGCCAGTGGACAAGCTCAGGGCCTGCGCGTTGCACGTATAGGTGTTTTTGTTCGCTCCACGTTGTTTACGAGTACGTATGAGAATAAAAGTATTGAACAAATGGATAACTATCCCAAGGATTCAACTAGGTAAGCAGATATTTGATTAATTAATTTATTACAATATGCACACGATTTATATCCATCGGCCTGCTAATGTATCAAGTATTTAATAAGCTGTAATTTCAATATACCTACTTAATCTAATTCTTCATATTAAATTAATTGCAATTTTAATGTAGTGAATATTAATTTTATCGATATAAATACACTTTTGGTTTCTTTATGTAAAGAGTACCTAATTATGTGATCTTGTACTCCGTGATGTAAGAGTAAGAAAGAAGTCACGATAGCCTAGGAGCGGAATGGAATTTATCGACCCAGTAGAGAGGGGCTAAAGTCAAATTTTTAAATCAATTTGCTATCATAATGTTATTGATATCTAAAAACATTTTTTAATGTTCGTGAATAAGTTTTTTTATTATTAGCATTACACAACCTGAAGTCAAAGAACTGTCGTATAGCACTGTCGACATACCAGTAAAGGATTTCTATGCTACGTCGGGTGGAAAAACAAGCACATGACCCGCCTAATGTGAAGCGGTTACCATAGCCAATTATATTCTTGCAACACAGTAAATGCCACTCGCGCGTTGCCACCCCGGTTGCTATTGCTGCTAATCCTTCTTTTTGATGACCTGACGCAGGAACACAATAACACTCCAGAGAGATGTTATTTGACAGCGGTCTTCTGTGAGGTGTGGTACTTCCCAGTCGGGTTATTGATGTGACCGACCTCTCTTTCGCCAGAATTTATTGGCAGGGAGGTTGCTGCGTGCAGGTGAGATTGGCTTTGGCTCATAAGGTGATGCTGAGCTACTTATACCCCCACAAAGGTGTCAACCCTATGAGAATAGGCACAAATTTTGCAGATCTTAGACAGCTTTCCCTCTGTTCCTTCTTTACTCATGTGCTACAAGTGCTAGGAGTGTCAAATTTTTCAAGGGGGTTCCTTTTAGGACATAGGTGCTCACTAAGACGGGAATTTGGAAAATTCAACCCCTAAGGGGGTGAAACGGGGGTCCAAAGTTTGTATGGGGAACCAAGATTAGTTGGACTATTTTATACGAAACTTTAAATGAGCACTTCTGTAGATAAATGAGTAAACACGTGTTTCAGGATTTTTCAAAATTCAACCCCTAAAGGGGTGAAATGAGGTGCAAACGTCTGGAAATCGTTATGGGTATTGTTTTTATGATTTATCGGGTCGCTGATTCCGAAAACAACATTATATTTTATAATCTAACATAACCGACGTGACACAAGAGCACTCCTGTAGGGGTGCGATGGGGTTGAAATATCATAATATCAATATGGGTGTTGATTCTATGGTTTTCTGAGAAGTCAATTACGAAAATGGCATTGATTTGAAAACGTTGACACGAAATTTCCATCTCGGTAATAAAAATCCAAGATTTGAAACACCTGATGCAGAACCATAAAGGTTCAGCTAAACTATAAGAAATATAAAAATGACGCCTTAGCAAAAGTTATTCAGCCTGATGAGTATTTTTTGTTGAGGTATAAATATCCAAGATTTGGAACACGTGATGCAGAATCATAATGGTTCAGCTAAACTATAAGAAATATAAAAATGACGCCTTAGCAAAAGTTGTTCAGCCTGATGAGTATTTTTTGTTGAGGTATAAAAATCCAAGATTTAGAACACCTGATGAAGATCTATAATGGTTCCGGTAAACTATAAGAAATATAAAATTGACGCCTTTGCAAAAGTTGTTCAACTTGATGAGTATTTTTTGTTGAGGTATAAAAATCCTAGATTTGGAACACCTGATGCAGAACCATAATGGTTCAGCTTAACTATAAGAAATATAAAAATGACGCCTTAGCAAAAGTTGTTCAGCCTGATGAGTATATTTTATTGAGGTACAAAAATCCAATATTTGGAACACCTGAGGCAGAACAAAGCTAACTTTATTTGCATAAACAACATGGTGTATACAATAAATTATAGTTTAAAAAAATAACTAAAAGACACGCTATAATAGCAAATAGAACTGAAAAAAGCTACTTAAAAAAATAATGAATAGTTTAACAAAATATTGATTGTATTGTAAAAAAATAACCGCGCAGTGCTACTTTTATGCTTACCTGCTACAAGTTAGATGCAATCGTTTTATTTATTTACAAACGTGGTCTATTTAGTCAGTTTATTATAGACGTGTACGCTAAAATTGAAATGGAACGATTGGTATATATTCGCACAAACCAGAAGAATGCGTGCATTTGTGGGACGCTATGTGGCAAGATTTTGTGATTCAAAGTCTTTTAAACAACGAGGGGAAACTGTTTTTCTTAGATGCTTCAGGAGGGACTGGAAAAACATACCTGACGAGAGCAATCATTGCTGAAATTAGGCGCCAAAATAATATCTCACAGCAGCATCGCCAGGTATTGCAGCCATATATTACTTCTAGGCGAAATGACGCAAATACAATGTTCAATATTATACTCGATTTATACAGAACGGAAACACCGACATGCTTTGTGACACGAAACTGTGACAAAGCGAAAATGTTTCAGGATTGCTGTCTAATCGTTTCAGATGAATGCGAAAAAAAAAACAATAAGGCAGTAGAAGCTGTAGATAGAACTTTACGTGCTCAAGAGTTTTCAAAAATATTATTAAAATTTGGGGAAGATCTCCTTCCTGAAGTAAAGTCAATGTTTAGCAGCGAAATATGTATAATTGAAGCTGAGATTCTCACTGGGAGTGGTGCCGATGAAACTGTATTTATTCCGCGTATACCACTCTTCCTCCTTACGGCCGTGTGGTTTCCGGTAGACTAGAATAGAATCACTTCGTCTCTTCCCGTGGATGTCGTACAAGGCGACTATGGGAATCGTTTTTGTCCCAGAAATTACCTATTATTGTTGTTTATTGTACCTGTAGGGCGGTTCTATGTTCGACTGTATGTATTTTTTTAAATTCAATGATTTCTCCGTCAATTGTACAGCAATTTTAATAATTCTTATTCGTTTGAGAGGGTACACTCTCCCATATTAAAATGAAACAGGTGGTCCCATATTAAAATGAATGTTGCTAAGCGCAAAACTCGAGAACGGCTCGACCAATTCTGCTAATTTTTATTTTAATATTTTCGTTAAGGTATAAGGAAGGTTCTTATATAATAGGTAGGGGAAAAAGTCTTTTCGCATTATAATATGTATGAACTTGTAATAAAATCTCTTTGGTTATACCATTTGTATCTGGCAGGTTTTGATATCTTTAAAAAGTTTAAATTTTAAAAAAGATAATTCCAAATTCAAATTAGGTAAATGTGTGATTTTAATTTGTTTTTTTTACTGTCAAGATGAGTGAATCTAATGAAGAAATTCGATTCATTTTAAAATTTTACTACAAAAAAGGTAAAAATGCAACGCAAGCTGCGAAAAAAATTTGTGACGTTTATGGACCTAGTGCAGTGTCTGTGAGAGTAGCACAAATTTGGTTTAAGCGTTTTCAATCAGGAAATTTTGATGTGAAAGATGCACGTCGCTCTGGTCGCCCTGTTACGGATAAAATGGATGTCATTTTTGAAAAAGTGGAGCAAGATCGGCATTTCAGTAGTTACGACGTAGCTGAAGAATTAGGAATTGACAACAAAACAGTTTTGGCGCATTTGAAAAAAGCTGGGTGCACTAAAAAGCTCGATACTTGGGTGCCTCACGATCTTACTGAAAGAAACATAATGAACCGTGTACTCATTTGCGATTCTTTACTACGACGTAATGAAAGCGAACCGTTTTTGAAGAAGCTTATAACTGGTGATGAAAAGTGGATCACGTACGACAAGAACGTGCGAAAAAGGTCGTGGTCAAAGGCCGGTCAGGCTTCACAGACTCTGGCAAAACCCGGGTTAACCCGCAACAAGGTGACGCTGTGTGTATGGTGGGATTGGAAGGGCATTATTAATTATGAGCTGTTACCGCCAGGCAGGACTATCGATTCTGAACTCTACTGTGAACAACTGATGAGATTAAAGCAAAAAGTTGAGAGAAAGCGGCCGGAATTAATTAACAGAAGGGGTGTGATTTTTCATCATGATAACGCTAGACCTCACACATCTTTAGCCACTCAGCAAAAATTAAGAGAGTTTGACTGGGAGGTGTTAATGCATCCGCCGTATAGTCCTGACCTTGCACCTTCTGATTTCCACCTGTTTCGGTCTCTTCAGAATTCTTTAGGCAATGTCAGGTTAACATCATGAGAAGACTGCCAAAACCACTTGTCGTGGTTTTTTGAACAGAAGTCCCAAAATTTCTATAGTAATGGGATCATGTCTCTACCTACAAGATGGCAAAAAGTTATCGAACAAAATGGCACCTACATACTTTAGTTAAATGTAAATAAACTTTATTAAAAAATGTTTTCAATTTTCATATAAAATACGAAAAGACTTTTTCCCCAACCTAATACATAAAAATTGCGAGGAAAAGAAAACAACACTTTCTACCCGTGCGAAGCCGGGGCGGGCAGCTAGTCATCTATAAACTATAAAAAAGCCGTACATTAATAATTAGTCGTAATTCCTCACTTGTACCTGGGAAATTCAATTTACTCATGTACTCACCTGTACCGCTCAGAAATGACGGCCTTAGTTAGTAGCCGAGTTATTTTCTGATATAGTAACAGCCTTCTAAGCGTTATTCACGTTGGTTCATTTCACAGGTAATTTTTTTCCATGGGCTTGTACTCTATTACTCACCGAATGGCATTAAAAATCCATTCTGTGCAGCGAATAAGAAAAAGAAAATATTACAAATCCTTTGGCAAGGTCTACTAGCCTGGACAATAAGAAAAAAGCCTTTGGGTTCATATGGTTTAAAGTATCAAAATGTCTAATTATTAATAATGACCAGTTTAAAACGTCCATGTATTAAAATTACCATAGTATTGAAATGTCTTTTATTGAAAAAAGCCAAAACGTAATTGAATTTTTTTATTCATGTCTAGATGACAGGGACATAGCAATTATATTTACTTGGTTAAATAAATACCCCAAGGTTATTTAGGCGTTTATAATAATAAGTCCCTAAATCCATACTAATATTATAAATGTGAAAGTGTGTTTGTTTGGTGTGCCTTATTTCGACACTGCCCAACTGCCCAGGTCTCAGATCTTGATTTTAACTAGACAAAAATTAGTCGTTAATTTGTCGCCCAAAGCAAAAAAAATTGTCGGTCTCCCGTTAAAGAGTTATAAGGTTTTATTTGTGGCAGTGCCGAAATAAGCTTATTTCGGCACAGCCCACTCGGGATCTATTAAACTACAAAACATAGCGAAGATATGATTTTCCCCAGAATTAGTCGTCAATTTGTCGAATTCAGACACCAAGTATCAGAATTAGTCGACGTCCCGTTAAAAAGTTATAAGTACTTCTTTGTGGCAGTGCCGAAATAAGCCTTATTTCGGCACTGCCCAAAAAAACTACACCACCTAGCGAAAATCTGATTTCACCCAGATGTTGCCTTGAATTTGTCGAAATTTGTCGGATATAAAACACAACTGGTCGATGCGTAATTAAAAAGTTACACGCATTTTAATAATTCTCATAATAAGTATAGTCCGAGATCTTGCATCAAAATTATATCATGCATAAAATGCAACAGTAAACGTTTTATTTCCTGCCTTTTTCAGAGTCTGGCAAAGCTTGTCAATGCATGCAACTGTTTTCTGATCTACGAATGCTTTAGGTGTTCTTTAGCACTACATTAGTTGCTTTTTACGATAGCCATATGTGAATGGGGTGGTGTTATTCTACTCTGCCTACGTTAGGCTCTCTGACTACAACGTGAATTATTAAAATGCGTGTAACTTTTTAATTACGCATCGACCAGTTGTGTTTTATTTCCGACAAATTTCGACAAATTCAAGGCAACATCTGGGTGAAATCAGATTTTCGCTAGGTGGTGTAGTTTTTTTGGCCAGTACCGAAATAAGCCTTATTTCGGCACTGCCACAAAAAAATACTTATAACTTTTTAACGGGAGGTCGACTAATTCTGATACTTGGTGTATGAATTCGACAAATTGACGACTAATTCTGGGGAAAATCATATCTTCGCTATGTTTTGTAGTTTAATAGATCCCGAGTGGGCTGTGCCGAAATAAGCTTATTTCGGCACTGCCACAAATAAAACCTTATAACTCTATAACGGGAGACCGACAAATTTTTTGCTTTGGGCGACAAATTTCGACAAATTAACGACTAATTTTTTGTCTAGTAAAGTCAAGATCTGAGACCTGGGCAGTGCCGAAATAAGGCACACGTTTGTTTGCTTGTCCTTCTTTCACGTCGAAAGTAACAAACGCAGTGACATGATTTTTTTTGGAGATAGTTTAAGGCCTGGACAGTGATATAGGCTACTCATTATCCCGGAAAAACATCTTATTCCCACGTAAAAAAATAAAGTTTATAATAATTTGTCCTTTCACGTTAAAAGAAAGTTTATAATAATTTGTCCTTTCACGTTAAAAGAAACCTATGTGCGGATATGACTTTTTTAATGGGGATAGTTTACGGTCTGGAGAGTGACATAGGCTACTTTTTATCCGGGAAAAAAATTCATTCCCACGAAAAAAAAAAATTCGATCCCCGCAGAGGGCAAACATTTAGGTGGTGAACAATTTTTTTGTCTTGAGTGTGGGCGTTCCATCCATACTAATATTATAAGTGTTAAAGTAAGTAAATTCGTTTGTTTGTTATTTCTTCACGCCTTAACTATTCAGCAGATCATCATTAAAATTTATACATATTGGTACTACTTTTTATCCCACGAATTAAAAAAATTACAACAAAAGAAAAATATATACAAATCAATGGCAGCTCCCCTGCACCACGCGGGCGAAGCCGCGGGTAACAGCTAGTATATGTATATAATAATAATACATCGCACCCAATGGAAAGTAGACGCGCGCATAGTGCTAGGTAAACTTACGGAAAAATATCAACGAATTTTCCAGATCGAAAAAGAATCATAAAATATTTTCCGACGTAGGTATCCGACATGGAAATATGAAATACCTAAATATTAGTTAATTGTACATACATATAAGTAATATATTCACATCAGGCGGAATTGTAGCTTGTTTTTGCTATAAAGAATTACCTAACGCTACCCGACATGCCGCCCTTACCTTACCTTATTTCAAAAATAACCTCTATAAGTAGGGTTGCCAGATCTAAATATCTGGATAACATTTCAAAATGTCGGGATTTTGGGGTTGTCTGGAGAAATGAAAATTTATGAATCAAAATTTTACGCGCCGCTCGAGGTCCGAGCTCTGCGTGTGCCATTTTCAAATTACATATTATTGTGGTAGAATATGATGATAAGATACGTATATTTGCCGGAGCTTTTGTTATTTATCGGGAGTACGACCATCACATGAAATGTCGGGAGAATCCAGACGATTCCCGACCATATGGCAACCCTATCTATAAGAGATAGCTCATATAAAGGTTGATTTTGAAGTAAGGTGTTCAATGATTTTATTGTTATTATTGACGAGCTCGGTGGTCGAATGGTTAGCAATGGCCACTTTGACTCCGAGGTCGCGGGTTCGATTCCCGCACAAGATAAACATTTGTGTGCATGAACCTGTCTGTTTGTCTTGGTCTGGGTGTTTTCTATGTATTATAAGCAGTGATCGGCGTTAGTAGAGCCATTACGCGGGATTTGTGACCGTTGTCTTAATATGGATACGCCTCTCAAATCCCGGCATTTTCATTCAACGATTTTGTTTAACATTCATTAATTAACATTCATTTTGTTTTACCATGCTTTTATTATCGTTTAATAAATAAATAAATCTTTTATTTAATTATTTTTCTGAACTGTATGTCTGGAGATTTTTTTTCTAATCGAATTGTCACCTATATTCAGTGTTAGATTACAGTATGTATGTGACATATTAAATATCTCCACGCTTACTTACGAGGAGGCAGAGTATCATGGTGTAACATCTTAGACAACGTGTAACTCCTAGTGAATGCAATCTCGTTCTCGCGAGATCTCGCGCGGCGGCGGCGGGGCCTGAGGTAGCAGTCGGGGGACGAGGTCTCGCTCAGATTCGCTTGTTGCGTCTACTTGCTGTGTTTGTTTGTTTACTAGTAGGTAATAATTGTTGTCAACGAGTTCATTACGTTCAAGTATTTTTGTGGTTATTTATGCAAAAAAAAATGTACGCAACAAGCGAATCTGAGCGAGACCTCGTCCCCCGACCGCTACCTCAGGCCCCGTCGCGCCCCGCCGAGCGAGATTACATTCCCTAGTAACTCCAAGTACGCAAAACTTCAAACTCCCCAACTGAGTTTTATTAATATAAATGAAATGATATATCTAAGTAATAATTTCGAAAAAAAAAATTTCTCGGAGATATGAACACTTTTTTTGTTTTCCTAATAATTCTAATAGTTTTTGAGCTCTTTGGTGCTTTCTTATCAAAAAGACACGCCAATGGCAACGATAGGCAAATATTAATATTAAAGAGCGGACATCGCGTCAATGACGCGTAAGCGCCGCTCTTTGCACGGCGCTTAAGACTTTTTGGACGCGGCGGTATTACGTTTGTTTACCTACTTCACGTTTTCTAGCTTAATTGTCGAGCGCAATTTAATAATAGACACGGCAATTAAAAATAATAATAATTGTTTTTCAAAACCAGTTATTTTAAAAATGGATGAAAATTATGGAATTGATTCTACTTATGATTCTAAACAAACTATTTTTAGGTTTTGCGTACTTGAAGTTACACGTTGTATATCAACATTATGTTTGATAAAATTTACCAGTACATACTAAAAAGATCAATATTATATTAGATGAAAAAAATGGTGAATTGACATAGAAAATAGTTAGTTCTACACGTTTCTGGTTTATTAGTGTTCCATTACTTAATGCTGTCTACAAAACCTACATTGTTACGAAGATTTTGTATAGATAAAAGAAACTTTCTATTTATATTTTCATACGAGATTATCGTATGAAAATATTAATATATAGCAATTGTCTTCCACCACAGTCGGCAGACTGTGGTGGATGATAAATTCTAGTTGCCCAATTAGGCAAGAATAAAATTTCCCGTTATTGGCTAGTTTTCTTAAAACTAAAGCCATTTTGGTACCTAAGCGTGAGGGGTGGGAAGGGATGTATTCGTCATAGCGCGCGGGGTGACATTTTGACCAATAGACGCAGCGAATGCTATCTACGTTGATAGCATTCGCTGCGTCTATTGTCTCGGTCGACTACTGCTCACTTGTTCTTCGGTTCTTTGAGTTTGCGCACGAGTGATCTAAGTGATACTGTGCTACCTTTCTTTGACCTTGGCTAGTTTAACGGATTTCTGAATATTCTCTAACGTACAATGTGATTCTGTTAAACTTTTTGCTGGGACCTGTATTTTTCATCATAAGCGATACGGTAAGCTGATTTTTAACATTTCTTTGAATAACTTATAGAGTTTCGCTTCTTTATTTATGAAGTTTGCTCACCAAGTTTCTCTTTCATTTAATTCGTCCTATTTTTTCAACAATATCGATTCAATATACGGCGTATTCCTAAGGATATTCATTTACTTCGGCTTCCAATTCAGATAATCGAACCTATTTTTTTTAATTATGGACACAAATATCAATTTATATTTTAAATTTTCATACAATTTAAATGTTTTCCGTAAATCATACGATATTGCATGACTTTTTATCCAAAATTGCAACGTTGCATTTTTATTTCTAAAGCTAAATGTTTGAAATACTCTTTGGTTCTTTGATCTCGTTATTTTCATGACGAAGATCATTATTTTCGTAATGATCTTTTTTCTTACATTTACCAAGAAGGTGTGTATGAAATTAATTTTTCCTTTTTTTTATTCTACGTCGTATGACAAACAAGCATAAGGTCCGCATGTCTACACGGCAATTTCGCCGCGCGGCTCGGCTGTACGACGTTTATATATATATAAACGTTTATATATTTATATATATATAAACGTCGTACGGCTATTGGTCAAAGCCCTCGATATAAAGCGAGCCGCGCGGCGAAATTGCCGTGTAGACATGCGGACTATATATATATATAGCATTCCCTGCATCTATTAGTCGAAGGCTCGAAGCCCACGATATAAGGCGCGGTTGCCGTGCAGGCCTAGAGATAGCAGTTTGATAGATTCTCATTTTAATTGCATTAAGCGGCAACATGGCCCGAACAAAGATCCTTTCTTATTGAACTCAATTAAAATGTAATAAAATAAAGGTAAACATAACCTTGCAACGAAGCATTTTTAAGTACTACATCCCTTGTAAGATTTTTTCACTATATGTTTAGTAGTGTTTTGCAAAGTTAATGTATATCCATAAGAACACGGTGTATACTAGTCAACCGAGTTAACTAAACCACTGTCAAACGTGACGTCATCCGCATGTGCTCCTAGAACTGAGCCTAGGCGGTACCTAAGCGGGTAAGGAAAAAGCATAATACATTGTCTATTCAACTTGGTCGACTAGTTTTTACAGTATTCTGAAAAGTTAAAAAGGATGTGCTCGATATACTTTCAACAGTCATACGTTTATTATTCAGGTGACGGTTGCTCCGTTCTTACATTTCGAAAATGAGTACGTTGCAGTAATTTGGTGTGAGTCATCCACACATCAATTACCAGACTACGATTTGATACTGATTGGTTGGACTTTAAGCTGGCACCTGAATTCTTTATGATACGGTAAGCTGAATTTTCACCTTTCTTTAGACTTTTGAGCTTAGTAACTTGGGTGTAAGTTCAATATCACCTTAAAAGCCAAAGATAACCTCACCTGCACTTGGTCCACCCTGCCAATTAACTAATGAGGCTCTGGCGAAAGAGAAGTAGGGCACAAAGATAGCCCGACCGGGAAAGTACCTCCACCTCACAGAAGACTGCAGTCAAATAACAGTTCCCTGGAGGATTGTTGTGTTTCTGCGAGTGAGTGAAGTCTCCAGAAAGAGGAAGAAGTTGCTGCGTTAGCAAAGGGGGTAGCAACATGCGAGCGACACATTTTATGTTGCACGCCTACATAGGCTACGGTGACCTCTTCACAGCGGGCGCGCCGTGTGCTTGTTTCCCACCCGACGTATTATAATAAAAAAGTAACCGAGATACATTTTTTATTCTTTCTATCTTGATTGTTTAGGTGACGATTGCTTCATTTCTGTGAATTGCAATTCTCTTGTGAAGATCGATACAAGATGGCACGGCAAGTGAAAGAAGAAACGGTACTGACATGGATTGAGGATCATCCTGAATTATTGTACGAATTTACCGATAAATCAATATATTGCACAAAATGTGAAACTAATATTGCATGTAAGAAAAGCAATGTGAAAAGGCACATAGAGGGACCCGTACACCAAGGGATATCCAAAAAACCCTATGAAAGATTTTACTTTGATCTCATAGAGTTTTTCATATTGTGCAATATTCCTTGGTCTCAAATGAATAACCCGGCTTTTAAATATTTCTTTACCAAGTATTTATGCTGTTATTGCGCTAATCGCCCTAAACTACCATCCGAGACAATTCTAAGAAAAACATATGTAGATAAGTTATATAAAGAGAAAATGAATACCATATATAATGTGATTCGTCATGAAAAATTGTGGATCTCTCTTGACGAAACTACTGACTTTTTAGGCAGATATATTGTAAATTTTTTAGTCGAGCCACTAAATTTAGAAAATATGATTAAACCATACTTAATTGCATGTAAAATGTTAGAGCAAGTTAACGGTAGGACGATTTCAAATTTTGTAATCGAATGTTTAGAAAACATGTGGGGTGAATCTAGTGACGCTAATGTTGGAAACATATTAGTATTATGCACGGACAGTGTGGCATACATGCTATTAGCTGGACGTGTATTAAAACAATTTTTACCAAATATGAAACACGTGACATGTTTAGCCCACGCTCTGCATAGAGTTTCAGAAACGATTCGTTCCGAATACCCTGACATAGACTGCCTAATTTCTAATGTGAAAAAAGTTTTTTTAAAGGCTCCTAGTAGAGTTAAGATATTGAAAGATCTATACCCCACCATGCCTTTACCTCCAGAACCCGTAATAACACGGTGGGGAACTTGGTTGCATGCTGTTTCGTATTACCTATAATATTTTAATGAAATAGAAACAGTTTTAACACATTTGAGGGCACCAGAGGCATTATCAATTCGAGACGCTAAACAAATGTGTGAAAAAACAAATATCGAAAACGATTTGAGATACATTGCTGAATATTTTGGCTCAATTGAATTTGCAATTCTAAATTTACAAAACTCAAATCTAGCGATAGTGGAATCATTCGAAATATTCGATGAGGTAAGGGCTTTAATTAATTGGAGTTCAACCGAATCCGTAAAACAAAAAGTAGAGAATGTCATGTCAAAGAATCCGGACTTAGATATTTTGAGAACATACAGTGAGATACTGTCGCGTGAAGTAGATATTGATAACGACATTTTACCGTACAAATTCGCCCCACTCACTTCAGTAGATGTCGAGAGATCATTTTCGGGTTATAAGTGGATATTAAGTATCAAAAGGAATAGACTAAAACGGGAGAATTTAGAAAAAAATATGGTTATTTATTTTAACTCTGTAAATTATTGTTAATGTCACATTTTTTTAATGCTGTTGATTTTGAACGATATAATAAATATTGTCATGTTTTGAATATTTCTTTTATTTTTTATCTTTATTATTTCATAATTTTACAATTTTACAATTTTATTAAAAAAGTACTTATTAAAATATTATATTGAGCAGATTCAGAATTAAAAAATACGTAACATACGAACGAAAGAACTACACTACACATAAGGTGATTGATTTCTTAAGATTTGTTATGTTTATTTCATACTAGTTATTTCTCCCGTAGAAATTTCGGGATAAAAAATATCCTACATCCTCAGTTATCGTCTATGTGCAAAATTTCATTCAAATCCGTTTAGTTGTTTACGCGTTATTGAATAACAAACAAAGAAACTTACAAATTTTCACATTTATAATATTAGTAGGACTGACGATCATTGAAAAGTCATTCTTGTTGTACTTACGATATATCAAACTGTTTACCTTTATTTATTACAGCGACATTTGGAAAAATATAATGTAGAATAAACGTAATCCCGGAATCCCGTGGTCATATCCATACTAACATCAACATTCAAGTCCATTGACCCCAAATGGCTCTACTAACGCCGATCACTGATTATAAGTATTTATTTACAAAAAAAAGTATTTAAGTACATTTATCAGATGTCTAGTACCCATAACACAGCTTTGCACTTAATTTGGGACTAGATGGCGCTGTGTAAATTGTCCAGAAATATTTATTTATTATTGTAGTTTACTTATATACATATCGTATCATTAACTGTAGTAGATAAATTAAATGTCTATCTCCACAATTTTTTTACAGCTAGCGATACGTACGGACAGTATTGAATGTTATTTTTAAGTACGCTTGCAAAAAAAATGTAAACAGCTTTTTCATTTGACTCTGACGTAACGTTCTTGTGACGCAAGTGACCTTCGCGACCTCTTAGTAAGTAATTCCTAGTAATCACATAAGATTAACCTTTGTAATTTGTGAATGATTATGTATTGGAGGCCTGAAGCTAACTTCTACGTCAGGGAAGGCGAACTTACAAATTTTGTATAAAAATATATATAGAGCGCTAACTTCGGCGTTAGGGATGGGAGGGGGAACTTACAATTTTTTGCATAAAAGATATTATAGAGCATTTGTCCATACATTTATCATTATGCATAAATTAAGAGACCCCAAAATCCCCCGATTTTGATTTTCCTAATCGAAGCAACTTTGAATTTGGTGGCCATATTGAAAATCCGCCATTTTGAAAAAAGATGGCGGCAATGAAAATGTTATTAGTTTTCGAAGTATCCGTTTAGTAGCTGCTAAACTCCGCTGCATTCTGACAAAATTCTAATATATTCTACGACTAGGGTGACAAACAAGTGTACGATCTGCCTGATGGTAAGCAGTCATCGCAGCCTATGGACGCTGACGACCAGTGATATCACTCACGCGTTGTCAACTCTGTAAAAACTCTTTAAACCTCATCCAGAAGTAGGGTTGTCATCTCTAAACGCTACCAACCAATACAAGAAGCGTGAAGATTCCGAAGTTTGAATCTTAAAACCGGAACATAATTATCATTAGTGTTTTTTAGTACTATAATACATTTATCAGTTGTCAATAGACAATGGGTAATAACCCATAGTACAAGCTTTGCGCTTAATTTGGGGCTAGATGGCGCTGTGTAAATAGTCCAGAAATATTAATTTATTATTTATTTGTTACTTATATTGTGACGTAGGTTTCTTATCAAATCTAGTGGTGCACTAAGTCGTGCAGGCTAGTCAAGTGTAAGAAAGCTGAAATGTAGGTTTGTTTAAACGTGCAAATCTTGGGAACTATTAAAATGATTTAAAAAAATATTTTCGCAATAAAAGTTAAAGAAGGAAAGTCTTCAATTGTCTATTATATTCATTATTATAATAACCCACTATTATGTAAATACTATAATTATATGTTAATTCAAAAATACATCCGACGTTTGACAGGCGCCATCCATTTGCGTAAGAATATAAAAAAAAATCCTATGCTGTTTTATTCAAATCAATGTTTTGCAATGAATATTGTAAATTTTAATGGATCAATTTTATTGTTTGTAGGTATTTTTTTGCTTTGGCAATAGTAATTATAACACGCTTTACATAATAATGTATAACTAGCGTAACACCCTGGCTTCCGCGGCGTGGGATTTTTCCCTTCAATCAAATCGGTTCAGCCGTTCAGTCGTGAAAACGTAACAAACAGACAGACACACTTTCGCATTTATAATATAGACTAGCTTCCACCCGCGGCTTCGCCCGCGTTTTTTTTTTTAATAAAAAGTGTCCTATGTCCTTCCTATAAGAATATGTGTACAAAGTTTCATGATGATCGGTGGAGTAGTTTCTGCATGAAAGCGTAACAAACAAATTCTCATTCACATTTATAATATAGTGATATCAAGTTGGACTGACAATCATCATCATCATCACGTCTATTTTAGTCTCCATTACAGGAGCACGACCCTCTCTCGTCCGTCCCAGACAGGAGGATTTGACCTACAGTCCCCATGCTGGCCAGACGGGTTGGGGAGGCCTGATCGATGTTGGATAATTTATTTCCCTTACTTGCCTTGTACGGCATCCACGGGAAGAAACGGAGTGATTCTATTCTAGTCTGCCGAAAACCACACGGCCAATACAATGGACTATACAATGGCATACAAAAAATAAATCACATAGCCAAAAATCCTACGCAAAAATCAGAGTTCTAGAGACATAAACACTTGTTTATAACTTACTTTAATAATACCCTTGTTTATAACTTAGTTTAGCTGACAATTTTTTGCCAACTAAGTAGGTAACGTAATTTTTTTGCACTGTGGGAAATCTGCTAACACCAAGCGGCCATTTTGTGATCCCAATCCGGCATCGGCGTCAACGCTTTTTTGTCTTCCGAGTAAAGGCTCCCATTGCACGCAAACTTGTTGTGTTAATGGCTAAATAATATCATCATCATTAGGAATCTGTCATAGGAAGTCCCCTGCTGAATATATGCCTCCCATGGAAGTCTATGGAGACTTCAACAATGATCGGTGTTGTGCCGTTTACTTCCAAGCGCACTCTGCGATCTCTACAGAAGGCTAATTCTCGAAATTATTTTATGATCTCTTGATGAGAATTATTCTCATTTTATGATCTAAGAATGAAAATTGACCGAATCGAGATTGAATTATGAATTGACTGTAAATTGTATCGTTGGTTTCTTTCAAGAATTTATATCAACTAGTGGTGGTCAAACAATGGTCGAAATTCTATGGTTGAATTTCGACCATTGACCACTAATTGATATAAATTCGTGAAAGAAATCAAATAATTAAAATTATGACTTTAACAATAAACAAAAGAGGCACCTCTTTTGTTTATTGTTAAAGTCATAATTTTATGTGTGTGTTTGTGTGTGTGTGTGTGTTAAATATGTAATAAAGTTGATACTGTTGACTGTTGGCACTTGGTGGAACATTATTATCATAATGTTGTAATAAAGCACTTGTACTATTCCACGTTATTATATTTAATATTACCGACCGGTTTCGCCGCTAAGGCATTATCAAGGTAAACAGATGGTGTGTGTTTCTACAAAACATTTTTTTTTTTTTTTTTTTTTTTCGTAGAAACACAAACACCATCTGTTTACCTTGATAATGCCTTAGCGGCGAAACCGGTCGGTAATATTAAATATAATAACGTGGAATAGTACAAGTGCTTTATTACAACATTATGATAAATATGTAATGTTTTTTTTATTGAATTTTCCAATTTAACCTTTTGTTTTCTGTTTGACAGGTAATTTTTAAAGATGAAGAGTTGATTGTCACGCATGCCAATCTTTTCCAACACTTCGTTAATGGTAAGAAATCTAACCAAACCTGACACAACTGCCCACTGGAGCATATTTGGAGTTGCCGAAAGACAGTCAAACCTAACAGCGTCTAGACTTCGGCCATTCAACTATTGATTACAAACATATACAAATAGACGATTTTTTTAACTATGGAATAGACCATAGGATCCCAGACTTTTTTCATGCACTCCTCATTTTAAAAATCGAAAGTTTTAAGGCGTCTTAAAGTTACTATAACCACAGTATAAGTAATAACCGCAGTATGGCCACTCCCTACCGCTCTGTCATGTCGCTCTCACCTCCCCTCTTAGTTGGAACAGTTTGTATGGCGCCGCACGCACACACGCTCATTCACGCTCTGCACTGTCGCCATTGTTTATGTATAGTTCACAACGCGACATTTGTATTGAGTGGCCGTGGTGTACCATAACAGTTGTTTTTGCTTCGTGTTACGTATGTATACCTATGGCACGAACACGTGCTTCATAGCGTGTGTGATTTTAAAAAGAATAAAATGTCATAAATGAATATATAAATCCAGTCACGTATTTAAAATGAAGCAAAGCCAAGGACAAGACACTAGTCTAACAAATTAATTAACGTGTTGTACTGCAAATTAGACTTAATTTTAACGTTTAGAAGTACCAGGACGGCAGCGCTGCGTAGAATTAGAATGTCTAACGCGCCGTCATTACGCAGGGTCAAGGATTGCCCTCCGCTCCTCGCAAGGCCCTAGACTCATGTCACCCTAGTCTATAATTATTGTGTTGCATATTACCTTTAATTAACATAGACTGTTTTTTTAAAAAACTTATTTGATAGATGGTCCAGTACGTTTCTGTGACAAAATCACTTAATTGACATTTCATCTTCATTTGTAATGTGAGTGAAATTCATTTCTGCAAACTTCATTTTTATATATTTGGGTGTAAGTGTTTCATCAACATCTTTAAACCAAAGCCAACTTCACCTGCACGAGGTACACTCTGCTGACTGACAAACGAAGCTCTGACGAAAAGAGACATATCGAGCGTACGCTCCCTGACTAGGTAATGTACCTCCCCTCACAGAATACCGCAGCTAAATAACAATTCTCTTCAGGGTTGTTTTGTTCCTGCGAGTGAGTGGGGTCACCAGAAAGGAAGGAGATGCTGCGTTGCCAGCGGGGGTGGCGGCGCGTGAGCGATATTTTATGTTGCGAGCGCAAATATGACTACGGTCACCGCTTCACATCAGGCGGGTCGTATGCTTGTATGCCACCCGACGTACTTAGTATAAAAAAAAAACTACGAACATCACAAAAAAAAATCTTTTGTATGCTAAATACCGTACTCCGACACGCTCTTATATCGACACACAAAATATATAGGCATCATGCAATTAAAACGACGCGACGCCTTGACAATTTTGAAGGCAGGAATCTTGTTTTTTTTTCTCAGCATTTACATCAACAAATACAAATAATTTATTTGCTAGCAAACACGGTACATAACATGTGGTATAAATAACAAAAGTACAAGCGTGCCGCACCAAAAATATACTAATGTATTTTTTAACTACCTGATACTCCATTTAATGAGCTTCATTTTGACAGTTGCCGTTACATGAACTGTTAACTTTTATAAGAGAAAAAAAAAACGCCAAGTAAGTAATTCCTTTTTAAACAGATTAGAACAGATAGGCTGGCAACGGATCGGCGACCCCATGGTGTTTCTGATTTGCCCCCTTGCAATCTATTCAATTATTGAATCGCAATAAGAGATGGTGGTAAGGGGGCTGATCTATGGGCGGTGGTGATTACTTTCCATTAAGTGACCCACATGCTCGTTTGGCACTCTCATATAATATATATACATGTATGCATACGGGACAGGAATTTCACTAAATTTCCCACATGAATTTTCAAAACGACAATTAGATTTTTTTTTAATGTTATAGATTTTTTGAGGGAAATACCAGATGCAGCGTGATTTTATATTAATATTATAATCGTCCATCAATGCATCACCTTTAGAAACACAAAATTGCATACAATACTTTCGTAAATGGGAAAAGTTACCGAAATCCAAGGTCTATAGGGCAAGCCAACTTGTATATAAGCAAAATAAATGACACTTTAAAATCACATGAGTTTTAAAATTTCATTGTTTTCGTTTTACAAACAGTAGGTGAACAATGGCGAATAATAAGCAACGACTGTATTAAATGATTTAATGTTTACTTACATGCAAATTGCATTTGAAATCTGTCAGTGAAAACTTGAATTGTAAACAGACAAACAACGAGATAATATATCTAAATATAAATAAATATTCCTGGACAAATTACACACGGCCATTTAGTCCCTAAACAAAGCTTGTATATAAACTATGAGTACTACCACACCCCGGCCACTCCATACAAATATCACGTCGTTTACCACTACATAATCAATGACGTCTGTGCAGAGCATGAATGAGCGTGCGTGCGTGCGGCGCCATACAAACTGTTCCAGATTTGTCTCAGAGGGGAGGTGAGGTCGGCACGTGAGAGCGGCAGGGAGTGGCCATACTGTACGTAGTACTATTACTTATACTGTGGTACTACATAACTGATATAATACTTAAATCCACTTTTTTTTTTAGGAAATACATATAATACATAGAAAAATATATTTGTCTTGTGCTGGGATCAAATCCGTAACCTCGGAGTCAAAGCGGTCATTGCTAACCATTCGACCACCGAGCTCGTCAACACTTTAATTATAATTATTTAATAAAGAAACAAGTTTTATTTTTCCTTGATTTGTTACACTTTATTTACAAATATTTTTTAAATATAGACATTAGTAGTGTAAAATAATATTCAATGGCAAGTAATTATTTAAATCAATAGATAAATTATATTATGTTATAATCTACTATATAAAAATAAGTCGGGTTTTCCTTCCTGACGCTATAACTCCAGAACGCACGAACCGATTTCCACGGTTTTGCATTCGTTGGAAAGGTCTCGGGCTCCGTGAGGTTTATAGCAAAGAAAATTCTGGAAAAATTTGAAAAGAAAAGCGGGAAAATCTTTTTTCACATACAGCGCCATCTCTAAGGAAATGGATGGAAACGAAAAGATTGAGCCACAGCGAAGCGTGGTCGGGCCGCTAGTTATGTATAACAATGTATTATACTTTGTAATTTATATTTAATTAAGTTTATTTGTATTTGTCATCTTTAATTCTTGGCAAACGAGTTTACAGCCGGCTCTTTTCATAAACTAGCGGTTCCCCGCGACTTCGTCCAGTTCGTCCGTTTGAACTTTCATACAAACTTATATCCGTTATTTAATTAGTTATTAGATGAAATAGATAAAAAATATATACTATTCTGATTTGATCCTAGGACGATATAGTTTTCTTAATTTTATTGTTGTTGTTGTTGTTGTAGTCTCTATATTCTCTCAGGTTGGCTGGAAGAGATCCCTGTGAGGGATAAGTCCGCCTTTGTACTTTTCCTTCAACTTACTATGTTGTAAATTTGCTATAGGTACAATAAAGACATTACAAACTAACAAACTATATACTATTTTTCAAATTGGTCCAAATTAAACACATTTCCCGAAATTTAAGTTTTATTCGATTCGGATTTTCGGTTATTTTTTTTTTGCGAAAAATAATGCTATACGGTTTTTTGTTTCAGTTAATACTCCTAATTACTTGTTCAGTTAGCAAAGTAGTATAGAGTCAGTTTTATAATGATCAGACACTGTATTTGTTTGCGCTAAAGATTATATTGCCTTGAACACAAGTATCACTTGTGTATTGCCACCATGTGTACTTCCGCATTTGGCCGTCTGTTATCAAATCACTATAATAGAATTCAAATCTATGAATTGATGAGTTACGTCAGTGTTTCCCAAACATTTTACGTCCTAAACTCCTGAAACGGTTTTTTTTATACGCCAATCGCAATATGCGCACGTTCAGCGGTGTAAAGTGCTGCTGAGTATGTGCCAGATCGGCTTACTTGAATGGCGCCCGCGCACCCTTGTCATGGACAAGGTTCTTCTAAAACAATATAAAATATACACCTCAAATATTTTTTCTAATAACAAACCTTATAATTATATACATTATTAGCATTAAAATAAATTTGACAATCACGCAATAGCGTATAATTACAAAAATCAATGATGCAAAAGTAATTAAATAAAATTGTCACACATAAGCAATTAAATAAAAATTTCACACAAATCGGGTTAAAATATTTTGTCGCCACCGCCGGTGCCAACGCAACAGCTCCTTCTTTTCTGGTAACCTCACCCACTTGCAGATACACAATAACCCTTTAGGGAATTGTTATTTGGCTGCGGTTTTGCTGCGAGGTGGAGGTAACTCCACAGTCGAGCAGCTTACAAATGCGCTGTAGGTACTTTACCTCTCTTTATATTATATTTTTATGTGACTTCAAAAAAATATTTAAGTTTACGAGCCCGGTGGTCAAATGGCTACTTTGACTCCGAGGTCGCGGGTTCGATCCGCGCACAAGACAAACATTTGTGTGCATGAACATGTTTGTTTGCCTTGGTCTGGGTGTTTTCCATGTATTATAAGTATATATATATTTATTTACAAAAAAAATGTATTTTAATTTAACAAATGTACTTAAACATTTATCAGTTGTCTAGTACCCATAGTACAAGCTTTGCGCTAAATTTTGGACTAGATGGCGCTGCGTAAATTGTCCAGAAATATCTATTTATTATAATTTATTTATTTAAAATTATAATAAATAGACCACAATAGATAGGTACGATATGCAGACTTAATGTTAATCAATTGCATATAAGAGTAGTGATGTGGTAGTGACGTAGTGAAGGTGCCAAACAATCTTACGACCCGCCATACATAATGTAGAAACTTCATGTACTCATAGATATTATCCACTTATAAAATATATTTTTAATGGTAAGTATTTATATATTTTTTATTCAGCCGTAATATCCTGATTCTCAGCTAATTACACAATCAAGGACTTACAAAAAGTCTTAATTTCAATTACTTACCTATCTGAGGTTACTTTGTCAGTTTTTGAACTGATCGACACCACAGAATAGATAATGTGATAGACAAAAAACCTGCCGGACTTGTATTAAATTACTTATTAATTAAATAGTTAATTGATTCAGGTGTTATTTTGCGTAAGTCAAATTTACAGACAATTTGTTATACACTACTTTGCGTGCTTCCGTCACCAATTAGTTCATGCAAACTACTACCGGCCGGCACCTACCCACTACCGTGGCTGCTTTGGTCGTCTCTGCTCCAGCTCCTCCGTAGAAAAATTACGAGAATTGGCATTTTGCTCTTAGTTGGACTTGCTCTTAAATAGGACATGTACACTTACAATGTAAACGTTATATTACCTAGAACTATAATGCTAAGTTCTCGTCTATTTGTGTAAGTTTAAAGTAAATATGAAGCCTTCACGGAGTGAGTGTTCTTTGAAATGTCTTCGCAAACACGTTGCATGTTGAAGAGACTGGTAAACAACTAATTTGCTTGTGAGATGTTTGTGTTTCCCTGTCAATTCGTACTTATTGTATACTAAACACCATTAGATCATATCGATGGGTTATTTTCCACTTATACGAGCAAATATTGCTCGATACTTGCTGTACGATTATCTCCTATATGGTTGTACCACAGTATAAATACTACAGTACTACAGTATAGCTCAGAGGTTCCCAACCGGTGGTCCGTGGACCACCAGTGGCCCGTGAGAGGTAAATTATGTAGTTAATTGATTCAGGTGTTATTTTGCGGAAGTCAAATTTACAGGCTACCTACAAATCATTAGTAGGTTGTTGTTCTAACCATCAACATCTACAGATCGCCTGAGGATGCCTCGCGTAGAGGCGAAACACGTGTCGCTGAGACGACCACGGCAGTCGGGGCAGTGGCGGTCGCATGTATCTTCTGTTTCAGATATTGGAGATTCGCCGAGACGACCACAGCAGCTGAAGCAGAGACGACCAAAGCAGCCACGGCAGTCACATGCAACTACTAACGGTAATGGGTGGGTGCCGGCCGGCAGTAGTTTGCATGAACTAATTGGTAGTTTGCATGAACTAATTGGTGGCGGAAGCACGCAAAGTAGTGTAAATCAAATTGCAGGTAAATTATGGTCCGTATTACAAACTTATAATGAACGAGATTGAACACTATAATACAAAATACTAAAATCTCGAGTTATAGAATAATGGATTTATTTATATGATAGTTGTGAACCCTACACGCAACAAAACGCGAACAAAAAAAGGTTGGGAACCACTGGCATAGCTTGACCTCACCTCGCCTGTGTGTGAGACGGATCTGGAACAGTTTGTATGGCGCCGCGCGCACACACGCTCATTCTCGCTCTTCACAGACGTAATTGTTTATGTAGTAGTTACCGACGCGACATTTGTATGAAGTCGCCGGGGTGTGGTATTACTAAGCTTGCGCCCGCGATTTGGTGCGCGCATGTTGCGGTATTCCATGCTATTTTTAAAAAATCCTTTATAAGTGGATGTCTACGTCATAATAACTACCTGTATGCCAAATTATAACCGGGGGCCCTACCGCCTAAACTAAACCACAGATTACATAATAGTGACTAAACTAACTAAAAATTTTGATGTCAGGAATAGGACTTAGGTTTAAGTTATTGACAAACATCTTAGCTTATTCGATAGAGCCTAACTACTCACAATTTAGGAGCCTTTTGTATGGACTGTTTTCGAGAAAGTCCAAAAAGCTACACATTCCTCGAGATACGTCTCGAGAAGTTTTTATACTATCGTGATGGCCGTGTGGTTTCCGACAGACTAGAATTGAATCACCCCGGCTCTTCCCGTGGATGTCGTACAAGGCGACTAAGGGAAATACATTATCAAACATCGATCAGGTCTCCCTAATCCGTCTGGCCAGCGTGGGGAGTGTAGGCCAAATCCTCCTTCTGTCTGGGACGGATGAGAGAGGGTCGTTCTCCTGTAGTGGAGACTAAAATAACCTGATGATGAGAAAAAAATTGAAAAAAAAATTAAAAGCAGCCTATACCGGGCTTTGATCGTACTATGCTCTGCGATATTTTTATTGGGTGTTATCATAGTACATACCGTGAATTATAGGAGTACATTATATTGTATGTTTGATATTACCACATTGCTCTTTAAAAACTACGCAAATCACAGTTACCAAGTCACCGTCAGAAGTGGCCATAGAATCGCCATTGCAAAAGTACCTTCAGCATGCCTTTAGCAAATATTGTACTTACATTGATGTAATGGGTACTTATGACACGCCGCAGCCTGACATCATTTACGTACCTAAGTACGAAATTGTTGTTGCAAAAAACTGTAAAAATAAGATTGTGCTATGTTAAGGTTTCAATTAGTGACTGAAGTGTGTAGGTTATATTTTCGCCTCAAGGCTTGAAATTGTATGTAGAAAATCATTCTCAGTGCAATCAGAGTGCTTATTGCGTGTTTTTTAACCGACCAAATAGAGAAGAACTCTCATTTTGTGAATTTATAAGACGCGTATTACATATCGAAATTATATGGCTTACTTGCTCACATTAGGAAGTGCGCATCCCGGCTAATTTGGATAATAATATGTAACACGCGACTGGTAAATTCACAATATGAAACTTTTTGTCAATTTGGTCGGCTTGTAAACGTTGGTCGTTGACCAAAAAACTTGCACAAAGCATTCAGAGGGGCAATTCTCGTAATTAAAATATAGTCAAAATTCAGTTTCGATCCAGTGAAATCCAGTCTCGATCTCATAAATGTCACATTTGGTATTCTCGTAACACAATATGTAACTTCAAAATTAAATTTAAGCGGGATTGTATCGAAATATGAGTGAAAATTAAAGAAACTAAGAAGTTACTTTGCCAACAACAAGAACTGATAATAATCAATTAATGAAATCAAGTATATAATTTTAGTCAATTCACAATTCAATCTCGATTCGGTCAACTTTCAATCTGCGTTCGTAGAAAAATTACGAGAATTGGCCTTCAGACTGCACTGCACTGCGAGAATGATTTTGTAAGGCTTTCGAATAATTAACCATCCTTAACGCAAATAATTTCTAACATTACCATAAAGAAGTTAACACTAGATTTTAAAAACTTATAAAAAATATCAAGTTTTTTTATACCACGTCTGGTGGTAGACACACATATGACCCTCCTTATGTGTAGCTGTTACCGTAGCCACATTAACGCTCGCAACTTGGAATATCTCTGATGCTGCGGCTACACTACCTTACCGTCTACCGGGCTGTTTACCGCAATAATTGTGGCAGTAATTACCGTTGAAATTACTGCGTGAAGTGGTGTGGTCACACTAGAGTTTACCTAGATATGCCAATAAATTAGGCGGTAAAAATATCATTTTTCAAGATGGCGGTTGAAGCTACAGCTGTTATATTTATTTAGATGGTTTCGGTCTTTTTTCTTCTTCAAATCATCATTGTACACCGCGATTTTTATCGGGGTATACCCGACCGAAAGCCCATAAAAAGATACGGTTCGCATTGGAATAATTCCAAAACTCAAGCTTTTTTCATTTGACCACTCCATGTCGGTCGATACGTGCGTCGCCGTTGAGCTCATGTTGCACACTGGACAAACGGTAGTGTGACCACAAACGCATTAATTACTGCGGTAAATCTCTTTGATGTGCGAAAAAAGACCGCCGCCGGAGCTATTGTCTACCGTCATTTGCCATATTGATTGGCATTGTAAAATTATGGCCATAAATCGTGGTTACACCTAGGCGTTGTTGAAATTATGGCAATAATTATTGGCATATCACGGTACTGTAGCCGCAGCATGACAAGCCGCCACCCCCGCTGCAGCAAATCCTTTCTTTCAGGTGATCTCACTCACTCGCTTCACTTATCTCTGTTTAACTTCTACGTTTTTGTTCCATTTTGTATTACTGCTATTGCCTATAGTCAGAAAATGTAATATGTATATGTGTAGTACTGCATAATTTAATTATATAAATACTTATATATTTTCATGTGCATGTGTGCATGTTTTTTTTTTGTGTTACCTCAATATCGATTATTGTTGCGAAATTCTTTTCGGATCCAGTTTCAATTTCACAAATCTCACATTTGTTATTCTCGTATCACAATATGAAATTTCAAGTTTTTTTTTTGTTCTACTCAAGTGGAAAACAAGCATACGGACCGCCTGATGAATTATTCTGTCTACTTTCATTCTGCTATCTTAAAATAATTATTAAATTGGCCTCCTGATATCGACCTTTTGACGAGCTCGGTATAAAATGGTTAGCAATGGCCACTTTGACTCCGAGGTCGCGGGCTCGATTCCCGCACAAGACAAACATTTGTGTGCATGAACATGTCTGTTTGTCTTGGTCTGGGTGTTTTCTATGTATTGTATGTATGTATATGCAAAAAAAATGTATTTAAGTATTTTCAGTTATCTAGTACCCCATAAGCTTTGCTTAGTTTGAGGTAATTGGGATTAGAAGGCCGAGTGTAATTTGGCCAGGATTCCAGGAATATTGTGTTAATAGAACGGGGTACGAGGGGGGAGCAACTTTGCTATAAATATAAATATTTCTGTTTCTGGGCAATTTACACAGCGCCATCTAGTCCCAAATTAAGCGCAAAGCTTGTACTATGGGTACTAGATAACTGATATTATACTTAAATTCATGTTTTTTTTTGTAAATACATACATATAATACATAGAAAACACCCAGACTAAGACAAACAGACATGTTCCTGTACACAAATATTTGTCTTGTGCGGGAATCGAACCTGCGACCTAGGAGTCAAAGTGGCCATTGCTAACCATTTAACCACCAAGCTCGTCATGCAATGCTCGTAGAGTGTAGACGTCACCGTTCCCTATGATTAGTGAATGACTAGCTCTCGCAAAATACGAAGACAGACGTATTTGGACTTGTCTCACGAGTCATGAGGTTACCATCATGTGGCATGTACGGTATACTAAAGAGCCTCGACCGTTACCTCAAGAGGCACTCGTTTGGCGGTTGGGTCAAGAACCTGATACAGAAGGCAATCTTGTGTTGCTTCTGGACACGTTCACACCTTATATATCATGTTGCTGGCTCTCACATAGCCATAAAGGTGGAAGAAAAACTCCAAAGCTTCGTACTCTCTCTCTCATTTGTTAATTACTAAAATCACTTGTAAGGATGATAACGTTTTGAGAAAACGATACCACCTATTTTTTCTACCTTGATAATGCCGTAAGGCGTAACCGGTCGGTAAAATAAATAAGTTAAGTGGAAGGAACAGTACAATTGGTTTTACTAATAAAAAATGCAATTAGAAATTATATGCACTTAGATTTGTATGGAAGTCCAAACTCATACAGCGACAGGCAAGCAAATAGTATTATTACTACAACATCTTTGAACCAAAGCCAAAGTCACCTGCACGCGTGCTGTTGACTGCTGACAGTCGCCGGCCCCATTGTAACCAGTGTCAGCAATGCGAATAGTACCAGAAATGACAAAGTTGTCATTTTAGGAAGTTGTCAATCTAGGAAGTTGTTATTCTAGGAAGTTGTCATTTAAAGAAGTTGTCGTTTTAGGAAGTTGTCGTTTTAGGAAGTTGTCATTTTAAGAAGTTGTCGTTTTATCAAGTTGTCGTTCTCAGCCTGAGGGTGCAAAACGAGGCTCTGCCGAAGAGAGACTGTGTATATTGTAAACTAGCAAAGTACCCGTGCTTCGCTAAGGGAACACACTCCTGATTTGCGTCTATTTTTGTTAAGATTCCAGATATTTCATTTTTTCCCAATAATGGACTGTTTCGTATTGAACATTATAACATACACCATTTAGGTTAAGGCGTCCCGGTAAACAATATTTTTGGCATTCGCACCAGGAGCCAAAATTGCAAGGCTTCCAGGAGAACTTACTCCTGAGAAAGCTACATACTACTGATCATGAGAGAAGCAGTCCTGTATCAAGTCAACCCCAGTGACCTTTAGAGACTGCCCCTGAGCTTTGTTAATGGTCATAGCGAAACACCTATATGGGAAATTGAAGTCTCTTAAATTGAACGGGGTGGACTGATGGATAAAGAGAGATTCCTCAACAGCGCATCCCTTACTGTCCTCACTGTAAATTGTCCGACTGCGGATGTACCTCCACCTCACAGAATACCGCAGCTAAATAACAACTCTCTTTTGTGCTTCTAAAAGTGAATGAGGTTCAGAAAGGAATGAGTTGTTGCGTTGGTAGCGGGAGTGCGCGTATGATACTTCATGTTGCTTTGTAAGCGTTTATAAACGCTCGCATGGCTGCGGTAACCGCTTATTTTTCTGCCAACCGGAGTAGTATAAAAAAAAGGGTTGCATTCCGGGAGTGCCGGCAGAAGTGAAAACTTGAACATTAACGTTGTACATATTTGAATATTTTGGCATGGTTAGGGAATAATGTCGCACGAATTGCTTTATTTATCAGTATAAAAGTATGTACTATCATTTATGTGGTAAAATACAATATTAATTTATTGCACTATCGTACACAAACATGACAATTTATATTACATTAAAAATAAACAGCAGGAGCAGGCATACATTTTCGCTGCGCGGTGGAAAGAGAGGGGGATATCACTTACTCTCCTACGCCGAGCCGGCGGTCTACGCTCCCTCCGTCTTTCGATCTGCCCCCTAGCCAAGTGTAATCGTACATAGCGTAACGAACGTTAGATCACGTGACATTTGTCAATTCGAACATTTTAGTATAGCTCCACAGTTTACAAATTAGCGATCGCTACGCTTTTCTACTTCGCAAATTGCCATTTGGCTAGCCCCCCATGTCACGTGTCCATACGCAAGTTTAACATTTTGTACCCATCCCAAAAAGTGCACAACGTACAAAGGTATGAATATAAGGTAGGTACTTACTTACTTCCGGCAGTTTTTACAAATACAAGGAAGTTGGCTTCTTGCCTCATACACGTATTTGTTTTATTCTTAAAAAAATCCCCTGATGTCAAGGCTAGCCGTGTTACAAAATAAAAGAGTTCACAAGTCTTCTCATAATATTAGCTTTGCATTATCTATACAAATATTATTGTAAAACATAAATGTTTGTTTGTTTGGGCTCATCTCGGAAACTGTGATGAATTATGTCGTCAAACTTAAGGGGAAGACTGTAGATCCAGTATAGAGTTGAAGCGTTTAGATGCAGTTTTTTTTTTTTTTTGAAAATAATTCCGACTTACGAAGAAGGGGGAGATTTTAATATAATCTCCCCCTTAATTAGTATAAATTAAAAGGGTCACGTATATTTGTCTTTTTTTTCGGGACGGAGACCCACCACATATTTCCCCCACTATGTCTCCTGTAGCCAAGATTTACAGCGGCGACCGCCAAAAAAAAGGCAATGCCGAATGAAGTTTATTACGGCCCGCCTGATGTGAAGCGTTTACCGTAGCCATATTAACGATCGCAACATAAAACCCCCGAATACCCATGCAGCATCTCCTTCCTCTATGGTCACCTCACTCATTCGCAGGAACACAAAAACCCTCAAGTGAATTGTTATTTGGCTGCGATATTCTGTGAGGTGGAGGTACATTCCTCAGTCGGGTAGCTTACAATTACGCTCCCTACCTCTATTTTCGCCAGAGCTTCGTTTGTCAGTCAGCAGGGTACACCGCGCGCAGGTGAAGTTGGCTTCGGTTCAAAGATATTGACGAACCACTTACGGGGTGTAAGTGGTTATACTATTTACGTATTATAATAGTTATGACACTTATGACATTATATACTAAAACAATGCTATATAAAGGTTAATAGAAACTCCTACCATTTAGTAACCACGCTATAGCACAGTCTAACTTATATTTATTTACCTAAGTATATGTTTTGCTTCGACAGTTGACATTTGCCCCGCAACTGTGTAAGAAATTGTTATTGAACAAGGAAGAAATATGACAATAAAATGATTATTATATGTAAAGTAGTATTGTATGTATGCAGTGGTAATAAATCAACGAGTTAAGTGCGTGTCGGACCCCGTGCAAGGTTCTGTACGGACCGCGTGCAAAGTTACCATAACAAACTGCTTGCCTGATGTTCTACATCGGATGGGAGACATTTGAGGTATAACTGACTAGCGATCTCTTTCGCTAGTCGGCAAGGTAATAAATCAATCAGTTACGTGCGCGTAGGACCGCGTGCAAGGTTCTGTACGGACTGCGTGCAAGGTACATAAAAAACTGCTTGCCTGATGTTCCAGCTAATGGTAAACATTTGAGGTATAAAAAGATCACTAACTTCATAGAGCCAAAGCTAACTTCACCCGCGTGTGGTGCATCCTGCCGACTAGCGATTTCTTTCGCTAGTCGGCTTGTCGGACCGCGTGCAAGGTTCCGTTCGGACCGCGTGCAAGGTTCCGTTCGGACCGCGTGCAAGATTCCGTAAAAAACTACTTGCCTGATGGTCCAGCTAATGGTAAACATTTGGGGTATAATAAGCTCACTAACTTCATAGAGCCAAAGCTAACTTCACCTAGTTGTGGTGCACATTGCCGCCTAGCGAAAGTGCGGTGTCCTCTCCAACTCGTCTGGCCAGCGTGGGGAGTGTAGGCCAAATCCTCCTGTCTGGGGCGGACGAGAGAGGGTCGTGCTCCTGTAGTGGAGACTAAATGACCTGATGATGATGATGATGATGAAAGAGCGGTAGGGTATGTCTCACCCGACTGGGAAAATGCTTTCACCTTACAGATAAACTTAGCCATACTCAAATAACAATAGAAGATTGTTATGTTCCTGCGAGTGAGGTTACCAGATGCAAGCGACCATATGGCTATGATAACCGCTTTACATCATGTGGGGCGAATATTTGATTTGGCACCATTCTTTGTATTAAAAAAAAACATTTATTTTGTGGTACCGCCACAGAAACAGTAATAGGTAGTACTACCGCGTAACTACTGCATTATTTTACCGCGTGCTACCGCTACTGGTGTGCATGCCACCATTACTGGCATGCATGCCACCACTACTGGCATGCATGCCGCCACTATAGGCATGCGTGCCATTCTAGTTATGGTCAAATTTACACACCGCCATCTAGTCCCTAAATAAACAACTACTAAAGTACTAGATATCTGATAGAATCCATAAAAACATTTACAGATCAAGACAAAGAGATATGTTCATACACACAAATGTCTTGTGCGGAGATCGAACCCGTGACCTCCGAGTCATTCGACCATCGGGCTCGTCAATTGCATTAATTAGCATTGCGTATTGGTTCGTTATCCTTGCTTGACTTACGTCATCTTCCCTGACTTACTGAGTAGGTACATAAGTAAGTAGTTTTTTTAAGTCGGATCCATGCCCTTGATTTTTGTCGCAAATACCAGAATCACCAAACACCTGCCAAACACCGATTACAAATATCCAATAGGTACAAACACTGCTTCATACGCTTGGTGTTTGTCACTAACAAAGAACACCTAGTGTTGGCCGATCATTGGCGAACACAAACAGCAAAACAAACAAAAAGAGGGAAACTCCCACATGTTGGAGTTTGATATTTGCCCTTGTTTGCCAAGCGTCTAAGGCTCAATTTACACCGCCGCGGAATGGAATGGAATCGACTTTTTGCAATGAAATTGTTCATAGCATAATGAATTTTATGTCAATTAAATGTATAACTTATAAACTTAAATACGAGTCAAAAAAGGTCGCGCGTCTTCCGGGGAATACTCACGCATTTAGGAGAATAAGACAGATAGCGGACGAGACAACTGCTAGGCTCGTTTATTTTAGTTATTTCCATAGCATTATGTCATATGGCATATTGCTTTGGGGTAAAGCAGCTGACATTGATAAAATTTTTGTATTACAAAAGAGAGCCATTAGATCAATTTACAATTTGGGTTCTAGGGATTCACTCCGTGAGTTATTTAAGGAGATAAACATCCTCACTGTCGCTTCTCAATATAATAGGTAGGGGAAAAAGTCTTTTCGCATTATAGTATGTATGAACTTGTAATAAAATCTCTTTGGTTATACCATTTGTATCTGGCAGGTTTTGATATCTTTAAAAAGTTTAAATTTTAAAAAAGATAATTCCAAATTCAAATTAGGTAAATGTGTGATTTTAATTTATTTTTTTTACTGTCAAGATGAGTGAATCTAATGAAGAAATTCGATACATTTTAAAATTTTACTACAAAAAAGGTAAAAATGCAACGCAAGCTGCGAAAAAAATTTGTGACGTTTATGGACCTAGTGCAGTGTCTGTGAGAGTAGCACAAATTTGGTTTAAGGGTTTTCAATCAGGAAATTTTGATGTGAAAGATGCACGTCGCCCTGGTCGCCCTGTTACGGATAAAATGGATGCCATTTTTGAAAAAGTGGAGCAAGATCGGCATATCAGTAGTTACGACGTAGCTGAAGAATTAGGAATTGACCACAAAACAGTTTTGGCGCATTTGATAAAAGCTGGGTACACTAAAAAGCTCGATATTTGGGTGCCTCACGATCTCACTGAAAGAAACCTAATGAACCGTGTACTCATTTGCGATTCTTTACTACGACGTAATGAAAGCGAACCGTTTTTGAAGAAGCTTATAACTGGTGATGAAAAGTGGATCACGTACGACAAGAACGTGCGAAAAAGGTCGTGGTCAAAGGCCGGTCAGGCTTCACAGACTCTGGCAAAACCCGGGTTAACCCGCAACAAGGTGATGCTGTGTGTATGGTGGGATTGGAAGGGCATTATTCATTATGAGCTCTTATCGCCAGGCAGGACTATCGATTCTGAACTCTACTGTGAATAACTGATGAGATTAAAGCAAAAAGTTGAGAGAAAGCGGCCGGAATTAATTAACAGAAGGGGTGTGATTTTTCATTATGATAACGCTAGACCTCACACATCTTTAGCCACTCAGCAAAAATTAAGAGAGTTTGACTGGGAGGTGTTAATGCATCCGCCGTATAGTCCTGACCTTGCACCTTCTGATTTCCACCTGTTTCGGTCTCTTCAGAATTCTTTAGGCAATGTCAGGTTAACATCACGAGAAGACTGCCAAAACCACTTGTCGTGGTTTTTTGAACAGAAGTCCCAAAATTTCTATAGTAATGGGATCATGTCTCTACCTACAAGATGGCAAAAAGTTATCGAACAAAATGGCACCTACCTACTTTAGTTAAATGTAAATAAACTTTATTAAAAAATGTTTTGAATTTTCATATAAAATACGAAAAGACTTTTTCCCCAACCTAATATTTATGTAAATATTATGTACGTCCGTAAAAATATTTCGAATTTTACAAAAGTATGTGATATAACTAATGTCAACTTTTATACAATATGTATATACACTCTATACTATGATTTTTTATATTTTTATTTTTTTTACTATTTTATTTTACTTTAATTTTTTTTTCTCTTGTTTTAGTTGAATACCATTTTTCTTTTTATTGTATTATGATAATATTGTTTGGCTATTTAAAAAAAAGACCTATATTGACAGAGTTTCTTTCGGCATTTCTTCTCGTCAATGGTCATTCCGAAATGCTGGTAGATAAAAAAATATACCTAATTGTAAAAGACGTGTCTAAGTGCCCGCGAGGGCCCACAGAATAAAGAATTTTTGACTTTGACTTTGACATTCTCGAGAATTCCTATAGCTACGGATCGTATTTAAAGTTATATGTTATACAATTGACAAAAGTTACAAAAAGTCTCTTATATCTAGAGATAGGCAAAATGCCAGGCATTTACGATAAATGCCCATTAAGTATATTATACATATAAATGTCTAATAAATGCCTAATTTTGGGGCGTAAATAGGGAATTTATATTTATTTATTGGGCATTTATCGTAAATGCCTACCGACGACAAGGGTAACATGTTGACTAATGTATGGCAGCTTTAAGACTGCTTACGGCAAAAAATTCCAAAGGTTGAACTTAAATGTCCAACTTGGTACTCAGCTGACAAACATTCGCTACCAATCATGGAAATGTTAAGTACTGACGTTTTTGCTACGAATAGACGCTATCGACGTCAGAACAATCGTCATCATTAGGGTTGAGTTATAAACTTGTTAAAAGTGAACGCACACTTATATGAGTCGTCCGAATCCAGAAGGGCGGATGGGTGTGCGAGATGTGATAAGATTCTATATTATGAATTCTAAAATTAGTTTCTTTCGGTTCGTTCGTCGAATAAGTGTGCATTCACCTTAAAACGGGACTCACAATTATTTATGCGCGACTTCGTTAGTCTGTCTACCACATCTGTTTACTTTAGCAATTATTAAGTTATTGACTTAAATAATTTTGGACATGCTTGCCAACTAACAAAAATAATAAAAAATATATTTAAGGCAACGCTTTGACGATTTTGAAGGCTGGAATCTAATCGTTTCTTACCTATTACAAAACATACGAATGTAATTTTTGAGTATATATTATGATACTTACTTCATGTTATAAGCTTCATTTTGACGGTTGCACGATTGAGTAACTTGTAAAAGAAAAAACATTTTTTTTTGTTCTACGTCGGGTGGCAGACGGGTACGGTCCGCCTGATGTGAAGCGTTTGCCGTAGTCATATTAACGCTCGCAACATAAAATATCGCTCAAGCATCTCCTTCCCTTCTGGTGACCTCACTCACTCGTAGGAACACAACAACCCTCAAGGGAATCGTTATTTGGCTGCGGTATTCTGTGAGGTGGAGGTACAATTCACTCGGCTAGCTTGCAATTACGCTCTCTACCTCTCTTTTCGCCAGAGCTTCACTGCGCGCAGGTGAAGTTGGCTTTGGTTCAAAGGTGTTGATGAACCACTTACACCCCAAATATCCCTCAAAAACATCTCAATGGAAGCTCTGTTTAAACAGAAACTTCTTACAAAAATTCTTGTTACTTGTTACAGAAAAACTCTTACGCACAAGGAAAACTTGACAAGTCTTGTCATTAATTATTAACAAGGATCAGCATAATTATAGCATTTCGGTAAAAACAATAAATAACACATTTTATACCTCATTTCTTAAAAGCTAAAAGTACTTAATTATATCGCGGTCTGTCATGTCACTGCTTTTTATGTTGGTACTTACTTAGCTATACTTAGCAACTTAATTTTATAAAGTTATCTTATCGCTAGGTAATTACAAAGGAAAAATATTAAATAAATAATAAATTGATCAACAAAAAAAACCTGATTTGCACATCAATTTAATCTCATCGCACATCAAACCCTGCATTTGATGTGCAATAACTATTTTATGGCCGTGTGGTTTCCGGCTGACTAGAATAGAATCACTCCGTCTCTTCCCGTGGATGTCGTACAAGGCGACTAAGGGAAATACATTATCAAATATCGATCAGGCCTCTCCAACCCGTCTGGCCAGCGTGGGGAGTGTAGGCCAAATCCTCCTTCCGTCTAGGACGGACGAGAGAGGGTCGAGCTCCTGTAGTGGAGACTAAAATGGACTTGATGATGAAGTATTTTTTTATGTGCAAAATAGATTAGGTTAGGTTCACAATGTATTTATTGGATGTTATGTTAAATACTACCCATTAAAGTCCCCGCCCCGCTGTGAGTTTGTATTTGCTCGGGTTAATTTCAGAAACTACTGATTTCATATGGTTTTCGTCAATAGCAAGAGAGATTAATTTGAGGGTTGGAAGATTATAGTATTTTTTATTTTATTTTAAATGAGAGGGGCAAACGAGCATGTGGGTCACTTGATGGAATACAATCACCACCGCCCATGGAAATTAGCAACACCAACGGGTCGACGATCCGTTGCTATCTTATATTCCTTCTTTATAACTTTCTGGTGACCTCACACACTAGCAGGGACACAACAACCCTCAAGGGAATTGTAATTTGGCTACGGTATTCTGTGAGGTGGAGGTACTTCCCCAGTCGGGCAGCTTAAAAATACGCTAGGCCCTACCTGTATTATCAATACTATTCTTTATTCTATGGTTAAGTTTTATGATGAAATATGTACCTACTTTTATGTCCCCATTTTTTTCCCCTACAAATATTTAAAATTCCGCTTTGATCAAAAATAAACCTAGCAACACTGGTAAATTCCCACAAGGGCCCCTGGTTTAAACGAAAATGAAAATTGTTCTGAATTTTCATTTTCGTTTAAACCAGGGGTTCCCAACCGGTGGTCCGCGGACCAATAGTAGTCCGTGAGAACTAAATCAAGGTCCGTGATGCAGAATTATAATGTTAGAGATTGAGCAATGCTATCAAATATTGTATTCTCGAGATAAATTGTCGTTGATGTATAGGACAGTTGGGTCTCTACATTGAACAGGGACCTGAAAGTGGTCCCCGAACAAATTAAGGTTGGGAAACACTGGTTTAAATCAAACTCAAGCAGAATTCACTTCAGCCAATACTTCCCGGAAACGTAAGAATGGAAGCGTTCTAATCAGAATTTCAAGCCTTATACAATCTCATCGAAAAAGGCTAGATTACAAATACTGAAACAAGTTTTAGCGTTTTTTCTCAAGTTTGTCTCACTTGGATGCGTCCAAGTTAGATTTTTAATCGGCTGTAAGTACAGAAAAGAGGTAAGTAATGAGTTCATTATGCAATCGAGACACTTGTGCAAATTGCCTTGTAAAAATACAAAGTTAAACGTCAAACGAACGGGTTTTCCTTAACAGTAGCTGGCGAACAATAGCAAATGCATAGCTGGGACTGGGTTACTCTGGAGTATTGTAGACCTGTTTTATAACTACAAACACAGTTTGGTATAACTGTGGTCAGTAGCGTAACTATGCCAGCCGGGGCCCGTGGCAAATTCATCAGATGGGGCCCTCCCCTTACAAAAACTTGACGTCGAAGTTTCGTTATGATTATTTTTTTTATACCACTAGAGTGGCAAACAAGCTTACGGCCCGCCTGATGGAAAGCAGCTACCGCAGCCTATGAACGCCTGTAACACCAGGGGCGTCACACGCGCGTTGCCGACCCTAAAATGATAAGTCGCAAGTAGCTATACCTAGGTAGCGTCGCGTAAATAGAACATTTTGATTGTAAAAACAAATGCCCCCTTACCACCATCTCTTATTGCGATTCAATAATTGAATAGATTGCTTATTCATACCAATGAATAAGCGACTCTATTCCATTTGAAATAGAGTCGTTTATTCATTGGTATGAATAAGCATTCTATTCAGTTATTGAATCGCAATATGAGATGGTGGTAAGGGAGCTGAGTTGGGAACATTTTGCGACATTTCACAGGTAGGTACTTTTTTTTTTCTTATATGTGTTTGTTAGATTTATTTGTACAACGTAAGAACAGTGCTGTGTAATGTGCAAATAAATGTTTTTCTTTCTTTGTTTCTAGGTAAGACAAATGGCTCACTTACCGAGTGTTCGTTTTTGACGCTTGTACCATATCTATAGCTCATAAAACATCATTGATATAATCGAAATGTCTTTAGGCTCTATGATTAAATCCTAATACTATTTATGCAACCACTTCATGAGCACCATCTTTAGAACACAATGATATTTTTATTCCAAATTAATATGGGACCAACTTCGGGATGTACCCTTTTCAATAAAAAAAGATTTATCAAAATCGGACTACTCTATAAAAAGATGTGCGTGATCGATCATACATAAAAAAAAAATATATATGCGTCGAATTGAGAACCGCCTCCGTTTTTTCGTCGGTTAAAAATAAAATCGAATATCGGCTCATAAACACTATGGCATAAAAAGCGTACAATCAAATTGAAACCCCACTTTTTTGAAGTCGGTTAATAATAGAAAATTAAATAACGCACACTCGAAACTATAACTAGCTTACTATAATCTCTCGTCTAACCAGTCTAAAAATAAAAACAATAATTACTATTCGGAAACGTAGTTGTATATGGTTGTATGTGGTTTGCGGTGCGCGTAGTTATGCAACCGTGTCGCAGTGAGTCCGGTTGCAGCATTTCTTCATGTCGTCACACTGTGTGGTTTCTAGCCATTTGTAAGTAAAGTTCTAGTGAATAGGTGTTATTATCGTGTATAGATGATAATCGGGGTTTTTGTGTAAAGGTAGGGACTTATTAGAGGCGGTGAATATCATATAGTAAAGATAAAACATTCAATAAGACTCTTGCGATACCATAGACATCAGTCACGCTTTGTCAAAACTGTGAAACCTTTCTTACAGTATAGGGATACTGTAGTATCATGGGAAAATTAAGATCTAGACATATAATCTTACTTGCTCTGTTACAGAAGCAATTAGTATCAAAAGGTCATCATTTTATATATATACCTATGTATATTTGTAGGATCAGCAATATGTGATTATTGACTCCAATGTTACAAGCGTTCATAGGCTTTGCTTTTCATCAAGCAGGCCGTATAACGTGATTACCACCTAAGTAACGTAAAAGGAGAGTTCTACTTTCGCGACACCTAGTCACAAACTCCAGTGAGACCACAAAGAGTAAATAGTAGTAATTACCTGCTGACGATGTAGCTTTCTATGGGCAATATAATTTTTAAAATCGATTCAGCTTTTGAGTTTACCTATTACAAACTTAAATATGTACAAATCTTCTCGCTTTAAATTTTTTTTGTATAGATAACAACATTGAGTATTTCCTTCCAAAACTGCTCAAAAGTTACAATGTGAAAACTGTTCCTACTCAGCGAGCTGCGTCTCCATTTTTGTCTACTTTTGTGTCGCAGTGAGGTGCTACGAGCTGATACTTCTCGCTTATTTTTTGCATACAACTATTTCATACAATAGACAAGACTAGAAATAGACTCTACAATAGCATAGATAGGTCAGGAAATGTAATATAAACGATAAATTACTGCGCCACCACCTTCTTACACACCTTCTTACATGGTTTTTTTTTTCCTATAATCAAAGGTTTCCAAATTTTCCAATGCAACAGGATTCCAAAATTATGATTTACATGTGCAATAGGAATTAAGGACCCAAATCGGATTTGACCTTATGTATGTAGTGGCCGCTAGAGGCAGTAGTGTAGCGTAAAGGTTGTTACCCAAATATGATCGCACCCTTAGTTCACAATACGTAAATTAAAGACTATAATGTTTTCATTATTGTCGTTGGTAACCTCGGGCCAAGCTGATGGCCCATTAAGTTTATATTGCATACTTAGCAGAGACATGCTTATTATTGCTCGTATCGTTATCGGAAAATGGCGGTGAATTCATCATTTTTATATTTAATTGTAATTTGTCGAAGAATACTATAATACTCGTATATCATATGTATACGGCAAGTATATAATCCCATCATGGTCCCGATCATGAAAAAGACCCGAAAAGAAAAACGCATATTTATATAAACGAAAATGAATGTTACTAAGCGCAAAACTCGAGAACGTCTTAACCAATTCTGCTAATTTTTGTTTTAATATTTTCGTTAAGAAAGGTTCTTATCCGCTGAATTGCCCCTGTCGACCTACGGTCGACAGTGACGTCACGACCTTGAAACGCTTGAATTGCCCGTGTCGACCTACGGTCGACATTTGCAGTTTGGCGTTCAGTTTTGGGCAGATTGAACAATACTCATCTGTCATACATTCAGGCCCATTTGTTTATGTTTTTTTCGTTTCTCCGCCATATTAGCTATCGGATTAAGGCCAAAGAATCATAAACTCAATGGAAAAAAAATAAAAAAAGGGGTTTAAGAGACTCGCCTTAACGGCGCCAGATGTTCGGGCCGGTGTCAAGTGCTATAAAAACTTATTTTGTTTAGGTAAGTGTAGGTTTTTGTTTATTAACATCGGGTTTTATCTCCCTAGCGTATTTGTAAATAAAAAACTATACGTTATCGCCTTAGTTCATAAGGTATTTTTTTGAATACAAGTAGGGCTATGAAACACCACTTGAGAATGTTTAGACCATCGTAATTCTACACTATAGTCGAGTGTTGAACAACAAAAGACGGCATTGTATAGTGCTGTTCTTAGTAAACGTAAAAAACACCACTTGTAGGCACTCAATAACAAAGTTGCGTCTCAATGACCGTTTTTATGGGGCCCCGACCACCCGCGGCGCCGGGCAGGTAGAAACAAAAAACAAATGGGCATTGTTCCGCCGCGTTTTTGCGCGGGGGGGGCGCGGGGGGCTCAACGTGGGGGGCATAAGAGCGGTTATGGAGAGAAAAGATGTAAAAATTGCGAGGAAAATAAAACACCACTTTAAACCCATGCGAAGCCGGGGCGCACAGCTAGTAAACAATAAATACTTAGAATACCGATGTATGTACAGTAAGTACTTAGATTGACTAGATTGTAAGCTATGCCGTGGTCAAAGCAAAGATCGAGTTGTGGTAAAAAAAATCATGACCTCATATGATCAAGGGCGCATCCAGCTTTGGCGCCAGGGGGAGGTCACACAGTTGTGGTCAAGTCACACTCAAGTTATAGGTAATTTAAAATAAAATAAAAAATAAAATGAAATAAAATTCATTTATTTCAGATGAAAATACCCATAATTGTCAAAGAAAAAGAACATGTCAAGATACATTATTAAATGTCATTACAATAGAATAGGATACAATAATATTCAATAATTAAATGTCATTATAATAGATTGCTAAATTATTATTACGATTACATATATTAAATTTAATTCGTCACAATTTATAATCGCCTCTCTATTCGGCATGGCGGGACATGTCGGTCACAGCCTGTGGTCACAGCAATGCCTAATATAGGGACAGTCCAATCTGTCGGCAATCATCGCCAGAACAGTGTTGGAGCTGGCTCGCACTCTACGTACTAGAGATGCGCCTCTCTTCCGCATAGTTGCGTGAAAGCAATCTGTGTTGGCTGCTGAAAAATTTAATTTTGATAATAATAGATACAGGTAAAAAGTAGGTATTCTATTAATGTATGTAGGTACTGTACTTAATCTAAGTATATTGTGACAAAAATATATATAAAAAAGTTTATCAATTTTAATTAGCGGTCCTAGGTCCTGGACCCGGCCCAGGGGGTAGTCATGACCCCCATGACCCACCTCCTGGATCCGCCCTTGCATATGAATAGTGTCGTACATCATTCATTCATATGAGGTGTCATTCGATTCATCTCAGCTGTGAGTGACATAGGTAGGGTAGATACTTTTATTATGACGGCTACGCGGCTGTGAAAAAAAAGGTACCAAAATAACAAAAAAAATTTTTTGTTGTGAAACTTTACGCACGCTTGACTGGAGCAAGCTGGTGAATACGTGACGAGAGCGTTACGAAAAGTGTGATCAGGCGAAGCGAACGGAAGTTGAGAGAGAGATATAAGTTAGTGAACATAGAAAGAGAGCAAGTTACGCTTCGTATATACTGTAGGGGCAAGAGAGAGAGGTACGAACAAACATTTTCTTTCTCTCTTTCTCTCATCCGTCATACGTTAGTTGAAGCTAAATAAGTTTTACTTTAATCGTGTGGTCTAAAAAGCAGTGTTCCGCAAAGTGTGTGGTGTACCGTAGTCATTAGTTGGTGTGCTTCGGAAAAATAAGGTAATAAAGCTAAATAGACGGACAGAAGAAAAATACTTACACAAAAAAAACTGACAACATTTATGGTTTACCTCCAAAAATGTTTGTTTTCCTAGATGTACAAAAAGTTTACGCACACTCTTTTTTTTTAATTTACTGTAGGGTATTTTGTTTCAGTTAATAATTACTTCTTTATCTGTTCCCTTACCTACCCGCTCATTACGTTTAACTACATAGGTAATATAATTTTTATAGTCGCGTCGTATCTATCGTTGATACAAAGTGATCACATTGTGCAGGCCATGTGTGGCGGGTCGTTCAACTTCTACAACTCACTAATATACATAACGCAGTGCACAGACTGTTTATGGACACCTACATCTATTGCAGATATATTAATATTTATAAAGTCCCACAGAAGTGATGTTATAATCTGGGCTGCTAATATGAACTTTAAAATTATTCAACCGAGTCATTGAAATTTTATGAAAGTCGCCACTTGTGGGTTGGAACGTTCTCGCATAACTACGTCCAAATAATCTAAAGCCATAGCACAGTATAAGTACCTACTAGGTACAGTTTGTTTGTAAACTTTATTGCAGTAAAACATACATATAGCAGATACAAAAGAAATGTCATATGGGGCTATTCATAAATTACGTCACACGTTAAGGGGGAGGGAGGGGGTCGACGAAGTGTGACATTGTGTGACAAGGGGGTGGGAGGGGTCCGAAATTTCGTGACGTGACATTTTAAAATCTATTATAATCTAAGTATTAAAACACGAACTTTGAACTATTAACGAAAAACTCAAAAACATTTGCATCTCTAGATGTAAAGTTGCAAAATATGTGACGTCACACTAGGAAGGGAGGGAGTCTCACAAATGTGACCAGCTGTGACAAGACGGGGGAGGGGTCAAAAATCATGAAATTCGTGTGACGTAATTTATGGATGGCCCATACAATGGCGGACTTATCCCATGCAGGGTTTTCTTCCAGTCAACCATAGAATGCTTGATGAGAAAAATTGACGTACAGTATGACCGCTCTCTGCCGCTCTTTCGTATCGACCTCTCCTCTCCTCTGAGACGAATCTCGAACAGTTGTATGGCGCCGCCTGCACACACATTCATTCTCGCTTTGTACAGACGTCATTGTTTATATAATAGTTATGTTAGTTATAACGATATAATTCGTCGGGCTCTTGTCAGCGTCTCCGCCCCTGCCGTTCTGGAACCGAACGGCTTGACTCGGGACGATAGCAAGAGACCAGATGGAATGACTTTAGTGCCCTGGAGGTTGGGGCGTGCCTTAGTGTGGGATGCCACTTGTGTTGACACTCTGGCTCCCTCCCATCTCCCGGTCACTGAGTCTAAGGCCGGTGTGGCTGTGGCATCAGCAGAGTCACTCAAACGGCGCAAATATGCTGGACTGACTAACACTTACATATTTGAGCCGTTTGGGTAGAGACGTTAGGGCCGTGGGGTCCATCAGCCCGCAATCTTTTTTAAGAGATATGCGGGAGGTTGGTCGAGGCTTCATGTGACCAGAGGGCTGGCCATTACCTTGCTCAGAGGATTAGCATTGCTATTCAGCGAGGTAATGCTGCCAGCATTCTTGGTATGTACGTTACCAACGGGTAACGATTTGGGGGAAATTTATTACTTATAATTTTTGTTTTTCTTTTCTTCCTTTTTTGTCCTACTTCTTTGTAAATATTTTATTTGTAAATATTCTGCTCTATTTTAGAATAGTAGAAATTAAATGGGATACACGTGGGCGCACTATAGCGCGTGTATGAACATGTGTTTTGTATATAACAGTCATTTGCAAAAATCCATATACAGATTAAACTCGTAAACGATTTAAAATCAAATAAGAAATGTATTTTTTTACGAAATACTGTATTATTTTTCTTCTCCAAACTTTTTTTGTTTGTTTTTATCTTTATTGTACATAACGAGCTATATATATATATATATATAGTTACACAGAAACACTTTTATGATTTTATGATCTCTATAAGAGATCTCTACCAGCCAACCTTTGAGTGTTGGATATAAACTGTGAGTGGCCAGGCCGTGCAGTTTTAAATCAATTTTAAAAGAAAGGTTATCTGTTTGTGCGTAGATATATACTCGTAATGAAATAAATATTTCCCGACAATCTCTCTCGTCTGGATAATACATATAATTGGTTATTTAATAGTATTGGTTACGAACTGACTATTAGTTCAGTAATCAGTGGTATAAGGGGCCATCCATAAATTACGTCACACGTTAAGGGGGAGGGAGGGGGTCGCCGAAGTGTGATATTGTGTGACTAGGGGTGGGAGGGGTCGTAAATTTCGCGACGTGACATTTCAAAATCTATTATAATCTAAGTGTTAAAACACGGACTTTGAACTAGTAACGAAAAATTCAAAAACATTTGCAACTCTATATGTAAAATTACAAAATATATGACTTTACACTAGGGAGGGGGTCTCACAAATGTGACCAGCTGTGACAAGGACGGGGGAGGGGACAAAAAATCATGAAATTCGTGTAACGTAATTTATGGATGGCCCGGCCCCCAAGTACTATTATATACTTCTAGTACAATACTAGCACTATTTTTATTCAGTACTATAAGATAGGTATTGCAGTTTTAAAATGATTTTGACCTGTTTGTGCTTAAGAGCAATTTTTCTACATTATTGTATGTAAACACGGGTCGCGACATGCATTGCGCATGTGTTGCGCGCGCATTCGGTCAAATGTCAAAAACAATGGCGGCGGGGAAACGCAGCGTTGCGCAGGCAAACACGACACCTCGAAATTTTTCTTATATTTACCGTCGACAGAGAAAGTAAAATGTAGTATAGCTAGGGTTGCCATCTCTAAACGCTAGCAACCAGGACAAGATGCGTGAAAACTCTGGATTTAGAATCTTAAAACCCGGACATGTCATCATCATCAGTGTTGTATTAGTAATATTTTCAGGGAAATTCATTGAGCTTATGAAATCGTCCGGTCGTTCTGTCTGTCCGTTGCCATGAAACTCAAAATTTTGAAATTCTGACTTCGGATTCGTGTAGAGCATCAAAAAGTAGTAATGTAAAGTGACCTTGGTTTTCCGAAAAAAAGTCGTTCTGTCTGTCCGTCCGTTGCCATGAAACTCAAAATTTCGAAATTCTGACTTCGGATTCGTGTAGAGCATCAAAAAGTAGTAATGTAAAGTGACCTAGGTTTTCCGATATCAATTCGGGATTTCGAAAAAAAAAATTTCGCTATGGTGGCGCATGCTGCGCGTCCGATGTTATATTCTGTGACAAGACGGTTATTTGCAGCATGGAGCGAGCAGTAGTGTAGTGATTTAAACTTTTAACCCCGGACTACAAATGAAAACCGGCACGGTCGCTCCCCGGACGCTTCCCGGACGCCCACCAATCGCACATCAAAGGAGATTACCGCTGTAATTAATGTGTTTGTGGCCACACTACCGTTTGTCCAGTATGCAACATGTGCTCAACGGCGACGCACGTATCGACCGACATGGAGTAGTCAAATGAAAAGCGCTCAAATTTTTGGCATTATTTTTAGTCTTGCTTTAAATAGCTTTGTAAAAATTAAAAGATTTATGTAAAAATAATTGGCACTTATAAAAGCTGCTAAAACACAGCTGCAGCTTCAACCTCCATCTTGAAAAATGATATTTTTACCGCCTAATTTATTGACATATCTAGATAAACTCTAGTGTAACCACACCACTTCACGCAGTAATTTAAACGGTAATTTAATGCCATAATTATTGAGGTAACAGCCCGGTAGACGGTAAGGTAGTGTGGCCGAGACATTAGGGCTCTCCGTTCAATCGAAAGGGTTTAGAGCATCATCACCACGCTGCTCAACTGCGGGTTGGCGAAGATAAAATAATACATGAACATATAAAATTATTCAGAAATCTTTATGTCCAACTCTAATACAAAATAGTAATCTGTTCTATGTATTAATTATAATACAAAGAAAACAACCAGACCAAGACAAACAGACATGTCCATATTGTCCATGCACCTAAATGTTTCTGTGGAACCGAACTCGCGACCTCAGCGAGCCAAACCCCCAACTCAAGAACAACAATAGAACGTCGAATCTCAAATCCACTTGTTTAATGTTGGCACAGTATGGGCACTCCCTGCCGCTCTTTCGTGTAGACCTTGCTTCCCAGAAGAAAGTCGGCGCCATATAAAGATTCATCTCCTCTCAGACGAATCGGGACGTTTGTATGGCGACGTACACACACACATACACACACGCTCAATCACGCATTACACAGACATAATTGTTTATGTAACAGTTAACGACGCGACATTTATATGGATTGACCGGGGTGTATTGTTATTTGTTTGTGACCATTGTATTCGTCAATCACCCGTGTTCAGCATCCCGCCATTTTATTGTTTACAATTACTCCAAGCCACTGATTGGCTCTTCCAGTGCATACCTAACCATTTCGTTCTCCCATTGGTGCAGCGCTGAACGTCCCAGTTTGAAATTAGAAACATCTGGGATCGAGTTGCGCGCGCGCAGTAAAATAACAAGGCGTGTATAGGGCGGACCTATTTTTATTTATTTATAAATAGCTCGCGATAACGAAATGATGGTAGATGGAGAATATACTTGGTTTTTAGGGTTCCGTACCCAAAGGGTAAAAAGGAACCCTATTACTAAGGTTCCGCTGTCCGTCCGTCTGTCACCAGGCTGTATCTCATGAACCGTGATAGTTAGACAGTTAAAATTTCACAGATGATGTATTTCTGTTGCCGCTATAACAACAAATACCTACTAAAAATTGAATAAAATAAATATTTAAGGGGGCTCCCATACAACAAACGTGATTTTTTGCTCGTTTTGCTCGCAATTGATAACAGCAATAGGTAGACGTTTGAAATACTCACATAATATTTAGTTATATATTCACCTTAAAAATAGATAATTAAATAAAAATAAAACAAATATTTAAGGGGGCTCCCATACAACAAACATGATTTGTTTGCCGTTTTTATATAAGTCAAGACTATCATCTAATGACAACAGCCGGGAGCTTAACGTGCCCTCCGAAGCACGGAGGAACTCGAGATAAATAAACCCATCCGTGGACGGGCTACGGTCGACGTTGCTTAACTTGCTTGTTCGATTAGACTGTGAAGGGCAACAAAGCCATCGAGCTCGTCATATATTTCAGTATGTCTATCTAATCCAGTGTTCCTCAAAGTGTGTGCCGCGGCACACTGGTGTACCGTGGTCATTAGTTGGTGTGCCTCGGAAAAATAACGTTATCTCATAAAGCTACATAGACGGACGGAAGAAAAACACTTACACAAATAAAAACTGATATAACATTTATGGTGTACACACTAAATATTTTCGTTTTCCTAGATTACAGTCGAGAAACTTCACGGTTGACCCCCTAAGGGTTCTTTTTCGATGCAGTAACCAAAGTAAACTCAAACACAAAAAGTTTGCGGAACACTGATCTAATCATTCTAAACAACGTATATATGTCTAAAATTTTTTTGGGGTGTAAGTGGTATCAAATCTTTGAACCAAAGCCAACTTCACTTGAGCGCGGTGCACTCTCTCTGCTGACTGACAAACGAAGCTCTGGCGAAAAGAGAGGTAGGGAGCGTAATAATAAGCTACCCGACTGGGGAATTTACCTCCACCTCACAGAATACCGCAGCTAAATAACGATTCCCTTGAGGGTTGTTGTGTTCCTGCGAGTGTGAGGTCACCAGAAAAGAAGGAGATGCCGCGTTGGCAGCAGGGGTGGCGGCGCGCGAGCGATATTTTATGTTGCGAGCGTTAATATGGCTACGGTAACCGCTTTACATGAGGCGGGCCGTATGCTTGTCTGCCATCCGACGTAGTATAAAAAAGAAAATTGCAACTCTATGACGTCCCATTGACATACATTTAGATCCGCGTGCGTAATCCCTTTAAACCAAACCCCTTTAAACATAACTATCACTTTGTATTTGCTTCAAACGCTGTAATTTCCCATGTAAGTATGTAACTTTGTATAAGAGTATAAAGTATAATCGTAAGTAATTGACCTGTGATCTTTATTATATTCTTCATATAACTAATGATACTGACAGCCGTCAATGAATAACCCACGTGGAACATTGATTTATAATAAGCTACGTTTTATAGATTGAGGTTTGGTATGGTCTTAAGAGTACAATGTCGTAATTTTTAACTGGCTTCAAAAAAGGAGGAGTTTCTATGTTGAAGACGAGCTTTGTGGTCGAATGGTTAGTAATGGCTTTGGCTACTTTGTCTCCGCGCAAGACAAATATTTGTCTATTACTTCTAGTATAGCATGAACATTTGTGTTTGTCTCGATCTGGGTGTTTTCTATGTATTTTATGTATGCATTTACAAAAAAAAATGTATTTAAGTATAATATTTAATATATACCTAAGGTAACTCACCTCCCTCTTCAAAAGTTGATCCTCGCTCGGCTTGATTTTGGAGAGGGAGGTGTGGTACACTTTAAGGTTAACTATTCAAACATAGGAGCGCCTACATTTCAGATATTGACTGTTTGTTACACATAATAAATGTAAAAATCGATTCAGTACTGTAAATTAAAAGTTTCAGAATCTGTCGATTACAATCATAGGAAATAAGAAATTAGAAAATATTTATTGTGCAACTGGTATGTACATCGGTTGTTTTAGCAGATAGAGAAACACAGTTTTTACCTATAATCACTTATACAATACACATAATATAAATTAATAATGAAATAATTAAACTTATAAAGAACCATAAATTAGATAAAATATATCTACACTACTATTATAAAGATGAAAGATTTGTATTTTTGTGTGTGTGTGTGTATGTTTGTAATGAATAAACTCAAAAACTATTGTGCCGATTTCAAAAATTCTTTCACCATTGGAAAGCTACATTCACCCTGAGTAACATAGGCTATATTTATTTGCTAAATAAAAGGTAAAAATATAAAAAAAATCTTATTTCCACCCGTGCGAAGGCGGCGCTAGTATAAAATAAATGTAAAAATCGATTCAATTATGTGAATTAATAGTTTCAGAATTTATCTATTGCAATCATAGGAAAATTTTCCTCCTCTTTACTACAGATAAAGCAAGTTTCAATTCAGGATATGGTATATCGTTAAATTGCCAACACCGACCCTAATTCCACAAATCGATTAAATAATAATTTAGCTATGCCTATAATTGAATAACGTAATACGACTGTTTAATAACAGGAAAATAAATATAACTCGATAATGACATTAAATGGATATTAAAATACAATTAATTTGTATTTAGGACTAATCAACCAGTTGACGCAAACACAATTGTGTATGGGGAAAGCTACGCGAAGATGTCGCATAATTCGTAAATTTTAGCGAATTAATTTTTTAATAAAATCATCAATTATTTTTTTTATGAATTAATCATTCCTTTATTTAAAGGAATGATGAATTCATATTGATAAATCAACCGCTCAAACTCTTACTTCCTTTAAATCTTGTGAAAGCTTATTATCTTTTATTGAATTTAGTCTTTGTCTGCATTACATGGTGTATATAATCAGACCCCGGCCACTCCATACAAATGTCGCGTCGTTTACTACTACATAAACATTGAAGTCTATGCAGAGCGTGAATAAATGTGTGCGTGCGGCGCCATACAAACAGTTCCAGATTTGTCTCAGAAAGGAGGTGAGGTCGACACGAGAGAGCGGAAGGGTGTGGCCATACTTCACGTAATACTATTCATTATACTGTGATATCCTATAGCTTAAGCACTTGTTTTTCTATGTCTCCTCTTCTTACTTCCTTGCGTTATTAACTTTTATACTGTGTCTCGTATGTGTATGGATATGTAACTTATGTACATATACGTCTATAACCGAAAGATTTTCTCAATAGCTTATTATTTAATTTACTTTGATTACACCGCGCCTGCGCTTTTTTTTTGTTTTTTTTGCACCTTTCATCTACAGGTTGTCTAGTAGAAATCGCATCTGACATTTTGAAGTGAGCGACCCGCCTAATTTGGGTATACCTATAATAATAAATATATAATAACGCATCTGTTAAATTCACAATATGGAACTTTTTCTCAATTTGGTCGTCAAATGTGACAAAAACTTGCATTAAGTACCTACTATATATACTTAGGCATACTTCTTTGTAAATTTTTGCATAGGTGCAATAAAGTGTACTTATTGTATTGTATCTATTCCGCAACATCCGACATTATATATACACACGTAATAATTGGGTTTTCTATACATTAATATATTGTAAAACACGCGATTTCTAATAACAGTAATTTACAAATCGCATGGGTTACAACTGGATTTTTGGTGTTAATTAGACCGCTTGGTGCGATCTTTGAATTTTTTTTATGAATTTTATGAAATAATATTCTCACTTTGTCAGTAGAATCTTACGCTGCGTGTCACGCCATACATACTATTTTAGCCTAGACATTGCATACGAAACCTAGACGCCGATGGGCGTGTTGCGCATGTGATTGACGATTTTTGGGACACCGTTGAGCGGTCTCGGCACTGAATGGGTTAACTTCAATTGGTATGGGATTGGCTCTACTACGACTGTTTTTCGGTAGATGGCGCTATACCAAATTTTAATAATTATGGCGCTATACCAAATTTTAATAATTATGGCGCTATTTATGATTTTGAACTGGAACCGAATATTTTATTTCTTCTTATATGTAGTTTTGCTTATATTTTATGTTTTTTTTATGTGTTTAATTGTTTTTCTTTTTTCGCAGATAATAGGCGAGAGGGAATATGCAGTACGGCCGACGAGAAGGCCCTCAGAAGAGCTTCAGACTGGACAACCCTTAGATGTAGTTATACAACAGGTAACATTACTTAATAACATTGGCATAGTAATAGGGTGTAAGTGGCTCACCACGATCTTTACAGATGATCACACAGGATCACACACTCGCAGGAACACAAAAATCCTCAAGGGAATTGTTGTTTCGCTGTGGTATTTATTCTGTGAGCTGGAGGTACATTCCCCAGTCGGGTAGCATATATGTTGATGTTGATGAACCACTTACTTACTTTTCTCCACCACCCCGCAGTTGAGCAGCGTGGTGGAGTATGCTCTAAACCCCTTCGTTTGAAATAGAATGAATAAGGGTTGACGACTCTTACATTTAGAAGCAACCACAGCATTCTTTTAAAAAAAAATAAAACAAACAAGGAGGAGCTCGATGGCGTCGTTACGCGTGTCAGTCTAATCGAAGACGCAAGTTAAGCAACGTCGACCGTAGCCTGTCCATGGATGGGTTTATTTGTCTCGAGCTCCTCCGTGCTTCGGAGGGCACGTTAAGCCGTCGGTTTCGACTGTTGTCATTAGATGACAGTCGTTAACCCAAGTGTCCTTTAGGTAGGTCCTGGCCTCCGCTAACACGCAGTTGAGTAGCGTGGTGGAGTACGCTCTAAACTCTTTCGATTGAGGGGAAATCCGTATCCCAGTAGTGTGATGAATAAGGGTTGACGACGAGAAATACAAATAAATTTAAAAGAAATTTACGGAATTAGAAAAGATTTAGTTGAATAAGTAACAAGATTATGAAAGATTAGTAAAGTAGAGCAATAAGATTATAATTTTAAGTAATTTACATTTCACAGGGTTATTACAAATATTATATTATTGAGCCTTGGTGATTTATTATTAACTCGCTTTCGCCCGCGGCTTCGCTCGCGTGACATTCGGGGCAAACACGTGTTTACTAATTAATCAATAGAAGTACTCGTGAAAAATTTAGGATAAAATAGTCCAACAAATCTCGTTTTCCTATACAAACCAACTAATCTCGTTTTCCCTTACAAACTTTGGACCTCCGTTTCACCCTCTTAGAGGTAAAATTTGAAAAATATTTTTAAGTAATTCGTTTCTATTTCCATTACGTTATATTTTCAAATCGATGCCATTGTGGTAATTAACGTCCCAGAAAACCTAAGACTCAACACCCATATTGATATTATGACATTTCTACACCATTGCACCTACAGAGTTGTCACGTCGGCTATGTTGGATTATTAAATACTTGTTTTTTTCGTAATCAGCGACCCGATATACCATAAAAACAATACCTATGACGATTTTCAGACTTTTTCACCACATATTAAACATTTCAACGCCATCGCACCCCAATAGGGGATGATGGTCACGTTACCGCCCTACGGGTACAATAAATAACAATAATAGGTAATTTCTGGTATAAAAACTATCATAGGTATGTCCATTCCCAGGACTCGAGGTATCTCTCAGCCAAATTTCATCTAAATCGGTCCAGCGATTTAAGCGTGAAGAGGTAACAGACATTCTGTCGTATTTATAATATAAGTATGGATTATTATATATTAGTCGTCGTATATGTCGTATTTATAATATTAGTATAGTTGGCATTCCGAAAACCCGTAAAAACTACATATATGGGTCATTCTAAGTTAAGAAGTACTTTCGACGGCAACGACAAAAAAATACCTGTTTTTTAAATAAACTTCATAAATAATCTATTTATCACTTATAAGTAAATGTTTCCGACGTGGTCACTAAAATTTATTGCAGAAATGTACGTAATTAAGTCACAATAAGCTCTAACATAAGAAAAATATCTCTCCCCTGGTCTGTCCCCCAACGGACTTTATTTGTAAATTAGTAATTATGAATGTATTAAAATTCAATAATTATTTTAACATCGTTAATTTTATATAGATAGTCAACTTAGTAATAGTATCCTACAAGTAAAAGTGCTTATATTCCAATACTTCAAAAAAAATATTAACACCGAAATTTGTCCACCGTGTTTCGTGTCTCGTCCCCTGGTCTTTTGTTTTCGTTCAAAAATCAGTTTTGCTTTCCTGGTCTGTAGAAGTTGTGACCTTGAATGCATAGTGTGTAACGTGAAGTTAACAGCAAGTGGCGCATAAGCAACTGCGCAGCCATATTGTCGGCCATTTCGATCACGCCACTCGCTGGGCGCAGAAGTGTTTAGTGAATGCAGTCTTTCCTCTGGTAAGTTTTACTATGCAATTATTTATTAAAATACTAACATATACTTAAATATTTACTATGAATAGTGTATACATTGTAACGTTTGTTTGTGAATTACGTGCGAGAAATAATTTTACGGCTATTTTAGATTTCTATCGAAAATGTATCTCCCCTGGCGTATTTCCCCTGGCTCTTTTGATGGCAGGGGAGATACTTAATGTCCAGGGGAGATACGTTATTACGCGTTTCCATTAATACTTCTAGTTTTCTCTAAACCTTTACTTGGCGTTATGTCTATCTTAGCTTTACAATACAATATTACGTTTTTTTTACAGAAAAATGGCACTTCAGTAAAAAAAGAACGCGTGAAGAACGGCTTGAAAAGAAGAGGATAGCAGAACGATTATGATATCAAAGGATTAAAAATGACCCGGATAAGTACGCCCAACAAAAAGTTAAGGAAAGGGAAAAATATGAAAAGAAGAAAGATAAAGGAACTATTAAGACTGTGAAGCAAATGACACCCAGAGAGCAGCGGAAGGCTAGAAAAATATGGAGAGAAAAAGCAAAAATTCGTAGAAGTCGTTTAGCACTCCAAGATAATAGGTCTTTACCTATGAAATTACCGTTCTGCAGTACTGGCCATTTCAAATCAAAATAATTTTTGTTTGACTAAGAATTCTAATTTCAAATTAAATTAATTTTAAAAACATGGAATTCTCGGACTTTGGTCGACAATGACTGAATTAAAGGCGATTGTGAAAGCTGATGATACACAATCTACGGCTGAATTAGCAGCAGCTTTCTACGTTAGCGTCAAAACAATATTGGTCCATTTGCATCAAATTGGCAAGGTAAAAAAGCTTGACAAATGGGTGCCCCACGAACTCAATGATCGCCAGCGCGAAGTACGCGTCGAGACGTGCCTTGCACTGCTCAACAGAGACACAAATGAAGAAATTTTGAACCGCATTGTTACCTGCGGTGAAAAATGGATTCTGTTTGATAACCGCAAGCGCTCAGCAAGTTGGTTAGATCCCGGTTCAGCACCTAAACAATGCCCTAAACGAAAACTTACCCCTAGAAAAGTGATGGTCACTGTTTGGTGGTCTAGCGCCGGTGTGATTCATCACAGCTTCTTACCAAACGGGGTGAGCATTACTGCAGATGTGTACTGTGAAGAACTGAACACAATGATGGAGAAGCTGGCACGTCTCCAACCAGCATTGGTCAATCGCTCGTGTCCGCTGTTCCTGCACGACAACGCGCGACCTCATACTGCACAGCAGACGGTCTCCAAGTTGCCAGAACTGGGGTTGGAAGCTCTTCGTCATCCGCCCTACTCGCCAGACCTTGCGCCTACAGACTACTACTTTTTCCAGAATTTGGATAACTTCTTGGCGGGAAAAAAATTAAATACCCGGAGGCAGTACAAAATGCCTTTGAAGAATTTGTTGCCCCCCGTCCAGCTGATTTCTTGAAGAAGCGCATCAATAAACTGCCACTGCGTTGGCAAAGATGCATTGATTGCATGGGTGATTACTTCGATTAATACAAATAAAAAATACATTAAAAAAAATTGTTTAAATATTTTCATTCAAAACGGCAATTTCATATCTAATATAAGTAATGCTTTTGTAACATCACCATGTTCGGATAATGAAGGCCCACCGCCTCCTTAAAATATAAACAGGCGAGCGCAGGCAGCACAGCAAAAGTCAACTCGAGCAAGAAAAGCAAGAAACCTGAAGATAATAAAACAAGCGGATGAAATAGCTCAACTTAAAAGTCTGCAATCCTACAAAAAACAAATACAACGGATGAAAAAACCACCAATTATCACACCCAACACTAAAGTAAATTCACTTGTAAGTGCAGCCGACAAAGAAACTATAAAGAAGAATTTGCTTTTCAGTGAAGTTGTTACTCAACAACTTAATGAAAATTTTTCAAATCTCACCACTAACCAAGGAAGAAGAGTCTTCAGGAGAGTGTTAAGCGGGAAAATAGTAAAAAAATATGATGTTTTATCGAAAGAAATGAAAATGAAACCTTTGAGTAACATAAGCAAGAAATCAATACCTTGTTTTTTTGTTTATCTCTTCCCTGTTCATAAAGTATCCTCCCCTGTACATCTTGTCTCTCCCCTGTACTGTGCATTTCCCCTGGTCACTTATAAAACGAGATAAAACCAACAAATTGACTGGCCACTTTGTAAACGTTTTCAACTTAGCAGTTTCCATAAAAAAAAATGTAACTTAAGTAAAAATATATATAAAAAAGCCGTGCCGCCATTTCATACAACGAATTACCTCTTAACTTAGAATGACCCATATATTGATATATAGACATTTCAACCTCATCGCACCTCAATAGAGGATGGCGGTCACGTTAGCCACGTTGAATTTTAAAATCGTTGTTGTTTTCGTAATCAGCGACCCGATAAACCATAAATACAATACCCATGACGATTTTCAGACTTTTTGACTCCATTTTACCCTTTTAGGGGTTGATATTTTCAAATCGATGCCATTTTTGTAATTAACGTTCCAGAAAACCATAGAATCAACACCCATATTGATATTATGACATTTTAACCCCACCGCACCTCCACAGGGGTGATTTTATGTCATGTCGGCTATGTTGGATTATAAAATAGTTGATGTTTTCGTAATCAGCGACCCGATAAACCATAAGAACAATACCCATGACGATATTCAGACTTTTTCACCCCGTTTTACCGCTTTAGGGGTTGAATTTTGAAAAATCCTGAAACGTGTTTACTCATTTATCTATAGAAGTACTCATGTAAAGTTTCGGATATAATAGTCAAAATTAATCTTGTTTCCCCATACAAACTTTGGATCCCCTTTTCACCCCATTAGGGGATGAATTTTGAAAAATCCTTTCTTAGTGCACGCCTAGACATCATAAGGAACCTACGTGCCAAATTTGGAATCTCTAGACCCAGCAGTTTGGGCTGTGCGTTGATATAATATATCAGTCAGTCACTCAGATTCCTCTTTTATATATTTCAACCGCATCGGACCCCCTCAGGGAAGATTTTATGACACGTCGGCTATGTTGGATTATAAAATAGTTGTTGGTTTCGTAATCAGCGACCCCCATAAATCATAAAAACAATACCCATGACGATTTTCAGACTTTTTCGGCGCATTTGACCCCTTAAGGGGTTGAATTTTGAAAAATCCTGAAACACGTGTTTACTCATTTATCTATAGAAGTACTCATGTAAAGTTTCGGATAAAATAGTTCAACTAATCTTCTTTCCCCATACAAACTTTGGACCCCCGTTTCACCCCCTTAGGGGACGAATTTTGAAAAATCCTTTCTTAGTGCACCCCTAGACATAATAAGGAACCTACGTGCCAAATTTGGAATCTCTAGACCCAGCGGTTTGGGCTGTGCGTTGATATATATATCAGTCAGTCAGTCAGTCAATCAGTCAGTCAGTCAGTTTCTTCTTTTATATATTTAGATTACTTATTAGCATAGCAACCTATAAGCTAATAAATACTAAGTAAGTCACCAATAAGTAAGTTAAAACACCTGCATTCGTCAGAAAGGAATGTGTTTCGAAGATCGAAGAAATTAAATGTTATCCTCATATGCAGTTATTTTTTTAAAAATGGGGTCTTCTTCTTCTCCCTAACCAACCGTAACCAACAAAGTTTTATTTTCTGTAAAAACAAGTTAAATCTATCCAACATAAGGAAGTACGAGTATCCATTTTATTCTCAGGTCATTTGTCCCGTAAGTTCAACCGGAAAATTATCAAACATCTCAAGGTGTTTCCTTCTAGATTTACTGACTTATCAAAGATTCATTTTTAATACAATATACCTAATAAACAAATGGGGTGTGGCTGCATCATGGACACGGCCGTGTGTTGTACGGGAATACGTTATATGCACTAAAATTATCTCAAAATGGCAGCGCTTCCCCCTACCCCGCACGCGGTGTTCCGTAGTCCTTACTTAGCGTAATATATTCTTTGATCCACCATCTATCCAGTGGTGTGATTGAATATTGGATGGAGATGATAGATTTGTAGCTGCAATACCAAACTATCCCCCGATTTTGCTATGGAAGCAATTTTAAAGACCAAAAAAGACCAAAATTTAAATGTAATCATAAGACGAGTTCGGTGGTCGAGACGACCTCGGTGGTCGAATGGCTAGCAATGGCTACTGACTCCGAGGACGCGGGTTCGATTCCCATCACAAGACAAATATTTGCGTGCATTAACCTATTTGTCTTACCTGGCTGCTTTCTATCTCTATATGTATGTATCTACGGAAAAAAAAATGTATTTAAGTATTATATCAGTTATGCAGTACCTGTGGCAGTACCCATAGCTTTGCTTAGTTTGAGGCTAGATGGCCGTGTGTAATTTGTCCAGGAATATTTATATTTATATTCTAGTTGTACATAAACGTTTTAGGTAATAAATTAAGTTTTTAATTGTATTTTCTCCGTGCTTTTTATCGTGCAAATAAAGCATATTCTATCTATCTGTCATATATTTAAGAGTTCATCAGCTAAAATAATATTCTATTTTTTTGTAAAAAAAAAAAGCCACATGACGAGCTCGGTGGCGTAAAGGTCAATGACGCCGCTTCGACACCAATGCTCGTGGGTTCGATTCCCACATAGGACAAACATTTATGTGCATGAACATGTCTGTTTGTCTTGGTCTGGGTGTTTTCTATGTATCATAAGTATGTAAAAAAAATGTATTTACGTATGTTTATCAGTTGTCTAGTACCCATAACACAAGCTTCGCTTACTTTGGGGCTAGATGGCGCTGTGTAATTTGTCTGACAATGTTTATTTTTATTATTATGTATCTCTTTTTAATCACGGGTCAAACCCGGTCATTTGATAGGCGTGCGCGGGGATATGGATCCAACGCGTAGAGGCCCCTTTGAGAAGTTTAATGTAATGTTGCACGCCCGCCGTGACCCGCTCCGGGATATGTCAATGGAACGACATACCCATGAGCAGGTCTCGGCAGGCGTTGAGACTATTGCGAAGTGTGATGGAAAATAAATGGGCTATGGAGATGAGATCTGGGTGAACTTAATACCGGGCTATTACAGAAGAGGGACGGACGCCTGCCATAACTGCTTTTATTGCTAGTTATTTGCGGCAGGCGGTGGCTTGCCACTCACTAGATGGGCCCCCGAAATGCCAGGAAAACGGCCAGGGGCAACACCGGTGTGAGTGACTCAGGGGTGTCGAGAGGTGTGCTGCGCTTTCTCCGAAGTTACTCGCGGCGTGATGCCCTTTAACACTTCCACCCCTGGAGCATATACGAGGGGAGGTCAATAAGTTCGCGGAATGAGAGAGAAGGAGGTTGAAATTAAACACCAAATTATTTTTCCTTTTCAATATATTCTCCTTTAACCCTAATACATTTTTCGGATCTCTCAAATAGCTTGTTTATACCATCGAAAAAAAATGATTTGTCTTTGGTGTCAAAATAGGCCGAAATTGCCGACTTGACTTCATCATCGTCGTCAAATTTCTTTCCACGCAGCTCTTTCTTCATTTTTAGAAATAAATAATAGTCACTGGGGGCCAAGTCTGGACTGTATGGTGGGTGGTTTAATTGTTCAAAGCCGCATCGGTGAATGGCAGCCGTCGCAACATGGCACGTGTGGACGGGTGCATTGTCGTGCAAAAGGAGCACACCTTTTGACAGTTTTCCTCTTCTTTTTTTCTTAATGGCTTCTTTCAATCTTTCCAGTAAAGAAGCGTAGTACTGTCCCGTTATAGTCGCACCACGTTCTTTATAATCGATCAGTAAAATACCTTCTGTATCCCAAAAGATAGTCGCCATGATCTTTCCGGCCGATTGTGACACTTTGAACTTCTTTGGAGGAGGTGTGCCTTTTTTATGCCACTGCATCGACTCTTGCTTCGACTCAGGTTCATAGTGGTGAACCCAGGTTTCATCTCCAGTAACAATCCGGGCCATAACTTCTTCCTTTCTCTCTCCACAGAGCTCCAGAAACTGGTGAGAGCACTCGACACGCTCGCGTTTTTGAAGTGGCGTGAGCATTCTCGGAACCCATCTTGCACTGACTTTAGTCATCCCAAGATGATGATGTAGGATATTTAAAATACTTGATTCGGATACTCCAACCATTGCTGCAAGTTGCTTCTTCTTCAGTCGGGCATCTTCCAATACAAGTTTTTCTACTTTTTCGACGATTTCCGGTGTGGTGGCCTCAATTGGCCGTCCGGAGCGGGGGTCGTCTTCAATGGACTCCCTTCCTTGTTTGAAAAGACCATGCCACTTGTAAACCATGGTTTTACCAGGGGCAGAGTCCGCGTAAACCGCTAACAGCTCTTGAAAAATCGTCTGAGCGGATTTTCCTTGCTTGGTAAGAAACTTAATAACGGCACGGTGTTCAATTTTCTCCATACTGGCTGACTTCTTCCCGATTTAGTTGTTTGCAGGTCGATAACTCAAAAGTTAATGACACGATTAGGTTCAAACTTGGTATATATACTCTTAATGAGGTGCTTAACTAGTGCCTACCTGGACGGGTAAATTTATCCCCATCAACCCCTCCATTCCGCGAACTTATTGGCCTCCCCTCGTAGCTCTAGCGGCTCCTCTCTGGACGGCCAATGAAGGCAAGCCAGAGCTGAGAGTCCTGCGGGCCTTCTTGTGTTTACACTCCGACCGATGAAGACACGTCGGAGACGAAGGCCCTGACCGACTCTCTGGAGACTCGGGTCCGTGGTGTCGCTACTCACACAACAGCTCGCCACACAAGCTGCCCTGCGGACTTATTATTATTATTATTACATGCGTTTATCTAAACACATAATAGCAAGTAATTAATAAAACAAACTCAGTCGCTGGTTTAGAGAGTTCATCTTATTTTAATCTATATTTATCTGCTCTGGTTACAAACATCTTATTTACAAAACGTCGGAAGCGGTTCACTTTCACCTATTACGTATGTTCACGCTATCAAATCGTTATGTGGATACGCGTATGACGAGTAGGAAATACAACTGAATAGAACGTGAAATGTTTACCGGAACAAAAAAATATCGCTTATTTTAATTGGCGTTTTTCCAGGGCTCCGAAATAGATTTATGAATAATAACACCGGGAATTAACGCGATCATGGTTGGACGTTTCGACCAGTTTGCACCGGCTGACTGAACGAAATATTTTTTTTATATATACTGATGCTACGTTGCGTGGCAGATAAGCATACGGCCCGTCTGTTTTGAATTGTGAAGAGGTTTTTACAGGGTCGGCAACGCGCGTGTGATGCCTCTGGTGTTACAGGCGTTCATAGGCTACGGTAACTGCTTTCCATCAGGCGGGCCGTATGCTTGTTTGCCACACTGGTGGTATAAAAAAAAAAAAAAAAAAGAATTGGTTACCTCAGCCATAACCAGTATAAACGCTCGCAATCTGAAATATCACTCGCGCGCCTCCATCTCCGCTGCCAGTCCAGCAACTCCCATCTTCCTGGTGACCTCACTCACTCGCAGGAACACAACAACCCTCAAGGGAATTGTTATTTGGCTGTGGTATTCTGTGAGGTGGAGGCTTCACCAGATAGGCAGCTTGTAAATACGCTGTACCCTACCTCTCTTTCGTCAGATGCGGTTGAGGTTGGCTTTGGCTCTAAAAATCGTGATGACCAAATTACACCTGACACACATGACAAGCTCGGTGGCGTAGCGGTCAATGACGCGGCTTCGACACCAACGCTCGTGGGTTCGATTCCCACACAGGAGAAACATTTGTGTGCATGAACATGTCTGCTTGTCTCTGGGTGTTTTCTATGTATCATAAGTAGCTATGTATTTACAAAAAAAAAATGTATTTACGTATGTTTATCAGTTGTCTAGTACCCATAAAACAAGCTTCGCTTACTTTGGGGCTAGATGGCGCTGTGTAATTTGTCTGACAATATTTATTATTATTTATTAGGTAGGGTTTTTTTCGGTATAGGTCCACTACACTATCCTGCCAGTGACTGGCTTCTGTGTAGCCAGGATTAACAGCGGTGACTACCAATAAGGCGATAAACATAAGTTTGACGAGCTCAGTGGTCGAATGGTTAGCAATGGCCACTTTAACTCCGGAGGTCGCTGGTCTCTTGTGAGGGGGTCACGATCCCCTCACAAGACAAATATTTGTGTGCATGAACATGTCTGTTTGGCTTGGTCTGGATTTTTTCTTTGCATTATGTATGTATTTACAAAAAAAAATCTATCTACGTATTATACCAATTATCTAGTACCCGTAGTACAAGCTTTGCTTAGTTTGTAACTAGATGGCAGTGTGTAATTTGTTCTGGAATATTTATTTATTTTACAGTGCCAGTTTAAATCACATCGAATATAATCAGAAGCCATTAGTGCGATAGCTTTTAAGTGGGGTTAGAAAATATTTGTAGGGTTTGATTATGGATAATATTAAATTGATCCACAAAAAGTTGATTTTTAATTAATTTTCTAAATTGAAACCGACTTCAGTTGGCGAGCGCAGATTATTGGTGGAATACCCCGGCAGACGCTGCTGCCCGTCTTCCGGGAGAAAAGTTATCGCTTGACACAAGATTCCTTAGTCGCCTTGTACGACATCCAGCGCAGAGCAATGGAGTGGCACAATTTTATTCTGCCGGCTACTATAGGGCAAAATTAAGGGTTTCCCTCGATTTTTCTGGGCTCCCATCATCAGACCCTGACTTGGTGAATATGGAACCACCTCGCAATTACCCTTTCAAATAAAAAAATGAAATTTGACCATACGTGCTTATAAAATTTAAGGGTTTCCCTTGATTTCCCTGGCATCCCATCATCAGATTCTGACTTGGTGAATATGGGACCACCTTGCAATCATACCCTTTCAAAAAATTGGTTGCCTGTAAAGTCGGTATACGGGCGAAAGTTTTACGTGACAACGACTTTGAGTGGTAAAATGTTTTCGAGTGGAAGGGACGCATGCCTTTCACTTTTTATGTCTGTCTCTCTCGCTCTTAGGCGGGCTAACCATGCCCGAGTGGAAGGGACGCGTGCCTCTCACTCGCTCTCATTGTGAGCGCATAACGTGAGCGCGTTTCTTGAAGTGTCACCCGGCTAACCAATTTATAAGACGTTGTCACGTCAAAAAACATAAAAAGAATTATGAAAATCGGTTCACAATTCGCAAAGATAAAAAAAATATTCAGTCGAATTAAATAAATAATAATAAATAAAATACGTTTATTAACATCATAACATGAAACAATAAATTCACACAATACACAATAACATTAAACATTTCAAACAAAATGTACATAATTATGATGTTAATTGGCCATCGCTCAGCATTAGTGCTGTGTTTAATACACACAGCGCCGGTATTCTGCGATAGCCAACAGGTGCCGACACGAACCTCATCGGCCGATGTATACCTTTTTTTTAAACAACAAAAAATCAATCCAGGCATCCATAACCGTCAGACTAACCAGCACGTATAATGGGGACAGTTCTCCACAACACACACCGACCGAACAGACAGACGGCACCGGGTGGCCCAGTATTTAGCACAAACACGACAGACATTGTGCAATTAACAGCTTGACATTGAATTGAGAACCTCCTCCTTATTTGAAGTCGGTCAAAAAGAAACCTGATTTGCACATGAAATTAATCTGATCGCACATGAAATCAATAAGTATTTTTTGATGTGCAAAATAAGTTAGGTTAGATTTGCAATGTATGTATTTGATGTTACGTTAAATAGTATCCTTTGATTATGAGTAGTTTTTATAGGTGTTCAAGGTAAACAAGGAATCATAAGATTCACAAGTACGTAAGTACGAGTAAGTGCTATTAATACTGCGCTAAAAGTATGTTTATCTACAGTATCGACAAACATATTTTTTTTATATAATAATATGACGTGTGGAGCCTGGAATGGGGTTTGTCCATTGACGTAGGCGTAAAAACTTACGTATTTATACTGCTTCAGGTTTGTGTTCTGTTTAGAGGGACAGTTCCGAACTAGTTTTGATCTGGCTAATTTGAATCTAAATGATATTTCAAAGTGAATAAATAAATAATAAATTCATGGAAAAATTACATACTGCCATCTAGTTCCAAACTAAGCAAAGCTTGTTTTGCTTAGTTTGGGGTGTAAGGGGTTTATCAACATCTTTGAACCAAAGCCAACTTCACCTGCACGCGGTGCACCCTGCTGACTGACAAACGAAGCTCTAGCGAAAAGAGAGGTAGGGAGCGTAATTGTAAGCTACCCGACTGGGGAATGTACCTCCACCTCACAGAATGCCGCAGCCAAATAACGGTTCCCTTGAGGGCTGTTGTGTTCCTGCGAGTGAGTGAGGTCACCAGAAAGGAAGGAGATGCTGCGATGGCAGCGGGGGTGGCGGCGCGCGAGCGATATTTTATGTTGCGAGCGTTAATATGGCTACGGTAACCGCTTCACATCAGGCGGGCCGTATGTTTGTCTGCCAACCGACGTAGTATAAAAAAAAAAAAAAAAAGTTTGGGACCATTTAAATTGTTAGAGCGGTTCACCTGCTGATGGTTATCCTAGATCTCTCCATAACCCCAGGCAACAAATTCACCATTTGTTTACATTCTAACTAACATAGTTTACGAACATCATGGACTACAGTCTGAAATAACAATTATTATTATCACATTTATTTATTTTTAAATCTTATTTGATACATTTTTTAATATATAATATAAAAATATATATATTAAAAAATATAAAAAACAGAATCCCCCCGATAGCGGGAACAAGGTCCAAACTACCGTTGGTCAAGGTCACAGAGACAAAAACTACCTCACAATACGTGCCGTGCTAAGTTGGACAACCTTCTGTATTTGACCCTTGATCCAGCTTCCCAACGCGAGCTTCTTGAGATGTTGATTATTATTATTCGTACTAGACAACTGATATTATACTTAACTACATTTTTTTAATGTATACGATACGAAGTACACAGACCAAGACAAACAGACATGTTCATGTACACAAATATTAGTATTGTGCGGGGATCGAATCCCCTATCCCGGAGTCAAAGTGGGCATTGCAGTGGTTTTTGACTTGGCAACTGCCGGGACCGACGGCTTAACGTGCCCTTCGAAGCACGGAAAATTTCGAGATAAATAAACCCATCTATGGACATGCTATGGTCGACATTGTTTGACTTGCGTGATCGATTAGTCTGCCACACGCAACGACGCCACCGCGCTTTTTTTTATATACTACGTCGGGTGGCAGACAAGCATACGGCCCGCCTGATGTGAAGCGGTTACCGTAGCCATATTAACGCTCGCAACATAAAATAGCGCTCGCGCGCCGCCACTTCCGCTGCCAACGCAACATCTTCCTTTCTGGTGACCTCACTTACTCGCAGGAACATAACAACCCTCAGGGAAATTGTTATTTGGCTGCGGTATTCTGTGAGGTGGAGGTACATTCCCCAGTTGGGTAGCTTACAATTACGCCCCCTACCTCTCTTTTCGCCAGAGCTTCGTTTGTCAGTCAGCAGGGCGCACCGCGTGCAGGTGAAGTTGGCTTTGGTTCAAAGATGTTGATGAACCACTTACACCCCTTAATCTCCTGAATCGCGCTCCTCAATGAATTAACATACATATTCTTTTGTAATTTTGCGGTAAGTAGGTAAATTGTATTTGCCACTTGTAAATCGTGATAAAACTGATATTTGAATTTTTAAGTTGATAAAAACTTAGTGTTCATTAATTCATTCACACTTACATACATAATAATTGAATTTTTTTTTTTTGCTTATTTAATATTTTTATTGTGATTGATTAATATTTATAATGATAATGATGATAAAATTAATATAATTTGATAATGACCATCAAAAAAAAAAAAAATGTGGAGGTAATGATTATTCTCTCTGCATTACTATAATTAATAATGTAATGTCAGGGTCGGCAACGCGTGAGTGATGCCTCTGATGTCGTTAACGTCCATAAGCTGCGATGTGTGCTTACCACCAGGCAGGTCGTACGCTTGTTTTGTCACCCTAGGCGTATAAAAAAGACTCAAATAGCATTTTGAATTCTTTTTACCGAACTGACGAAAAGAATTGGGTTATGGTTTTCGAGTATAAGTATGTATGTATGTTTGTTTTTTGGAACGCTCTGCAGCCTAAACCGCTTGACGGATTTTAACATGACAGGGTTATTTTTACCCGATTGCGCCAGAAGGAGGGTTATGTTTTTCGAGAGTATGTATGTATGTGTATGTATGTATAATTGTTTGGCACGCTCTGCAGCCTGAACGACTCGATGGATTTTAGCTTGAGAGGTGTCATTAGATTCGTATTTACTGTGAGAGTGACACTGGGTATATCAAAATAAAAAAACAAAATGGCGGATTTTTGGCGCCAAATTCAAATGTTTGGCTCGCTCTGCAGCCTGAACGGTACGATGAATTTTAGCTTGAGAGATGTCGTTAGATTCGTATTTACTGTGAGAGTGACACTGGGTATATCAAAATAAAAAAAAAAACAAAGTGGCGGATCTTTGGCGCCAAATTCAAATGTTTGGCAAAAGGTGTATTATAGGTTACTATTCAAACTCATATAAAACTAAAAAAATAGAAAATAAAAAACGGTAATTTAAAAAACTAAAAAACCCGACTGCTTTTCTGTGTAATTTGGAAATGAAAAACCCTTAAAACAAGAAAACATGTAGCAGTCGGGACCCTACATGTGCTCTAAATTCACTAAGAATTCTAGAATGGGTCCTGACTAGGGTTACCAGATGGTATGCCTATAAAATCCTGACAAAAAGCCGGATTCCTAACAAAAAGTCCTGACATTATGCTAAGATCGCCCGCACGGTGCGATACATGATAGTCTAGTTTTTTTTATATATTTTTAACATATGTACCTGTTGCTTAGTGTTGATTGTTACCAAAGAAAAGAATAATAAATAAAATTTATTTTCTAATGTTTGTTTTGCTCTAACGTCAAAAATCCTGACATTTGCCAAGTCCGGCCGGAATCCTGACAGGGATCCAAAAATCATGACATGTCAGGACAAATCCTGACGTCTGGTAACCCTAGTCCTGACTGCTACATGTTTTCTTGTTTTAGGGGTTTTTCATTTCTAAATTACAAATTGCTTTTCAGCAGTCGGGTTTTTTTAGTTTTGTAAATTACCGTTTTTATTAACTTTTAATTAGGGTTATCAGAGGATAAAATCAAACAAAATTGTCAAAATTTTCATTCGGGTTTTTTTAAAGGTTTTAATTTCTTGTTACCTGAAGGATTTCTGCACGTATGTGGGTATCTTATGAACTACTGCTTATAGAATAGAATAGAATAAAATATATATTTATTTGCATAAAACATGATAGGTATATTTTAGGTTTAACATGCATGTTTTATCGATCTATCGATGTGCAAACATTTCGTCGTCATACAATAATGTCAACTTAAGTAGGTAATTACAATTAGTCAAATTTTGAATAGTATTTTTAGCAAATCAATATATAAAAATTAAATAACAATTCGTTTTATGTGACCGTCACGGCAGTATTTTATAAATTCATGTATGTGTAAAAGCAGTTGTCAATCATAATCATTAGAATTATTCTTTTAAAAACATTAATTTCCAAATTTTGAATATGATTTGGAAGTAAATTAAATCTTATCATTATATTCTACTGCAATAATAATTGGAAAATGGCATATTGGCGGACTCGGTAAAAAGCAATGCCAAATACTTGTGTAATGTAAATTTTATTTTAACCTTTTTTTAAAGAGCTGTTTGTTTTAAAAATATAATTTAAAATTTTGACTCGTAAATTTTCATTTCTCCAAACAATAACCCCAAAATCCGGACATTTTGAAATGTTATCCATATATTTAGATTTTTCGATCTGGCAACCCTACCCGACAGTACAGAACTGGTAACTGACCACTTCGCCATACAAAGTGTAGTAAAATGTAGGCAAAGTGATCAGTTATCTTAGGGAAGCGACTGTACTTTCCCTCGCGGTAATATAAAAAAAATGCCAGCCTGTATAATGAGGTCGTATATTACAATCTCATATTTCATCACATTCATCAACATCTGTGCAAGACAGCGAGGGTCCGATAAAGAAGTCTGACCGGACACTTGTGCCCTTCGGGCCGGCGTAACTGGTTCCGTAACTGTACTTGGCACTTTCGGCATGTGATTTTAAGAGGTGCTCAAACATGGGTTCAGTACGTTGGATATTTTATTTTTACATTACAATTAGAGGTGTGCAAAATGCTAGGCATTTACAATAAGTGCCCAGTAAGACCTGTAAATGCCCAATAAATGCCTAGTTTTGAGCATAAATAGGGAATTTATAAGTACTTTCTGGGCATTTATCGTAAATTCCCGGCATTTTGCCCATCTCTAATTACAATACAAACTACACCACTGTCAAAATCAAAAGTAAACAAAAAAACGTTTATTCACCTCCACCAATTACAGAATAATACATAGTTCAGGGTTTGTTACAACGAATCTATATAATTATAAAAATGAATGTTTGTCTGTATGTCTTTTTTGCATTCGTTTACGGCTCATCCGATTGCAATGAAACTTTGGTGGGATATTCTGGGTATACTGGGTAAAGTTTAGACACGACAACGTCTGACAGGTCAGCTAGAATGAAATATAATGCAATTTATGAGAGGTCTGCCCCCTTACCTCCAACTCTTATTGCGATTCAATAACTGAATAGAATGCTTGTTCATACCAATGAATAAGTCTCTATTTCAAATTGCATAGAGTCGCTTATTCATTGGTATGAATAAGCATTCTATTCAGTTATTGAATCGCAATAAGAGTTGGTGGTAAGGGGGCAGGAGTCTAAACTAAGCCGGGGCTTGTTGTTTACAGCACCAGGCCATTTATTATTGGTTTTGCACGTGGTCATAAGAGGAGCTCGACGGTGTCGTTGCGGGTGTCAGTCTAACCGAACACGCAGATTCAGAATTGAATAAGTTTTTATATTACACTGGCCAGTGTCCGGCGCGAGAGACAAAGGGTGGACGTGTCTGGACATCCGCCCTGATGAAGGTCTCCTTTTGAGATCGAAACTAGTCGGCTTTCCCGACAAAAACACGCGAGAGACCCGTTGAATTTATTGAATTTATTTATTGTACACCAAATAAAAGATAGATAATCAAAAAGAAATAAAATAATAAATGTGAATTTTAATAATGTATAAAGGCGGGCTTATCCCTATAAGGGATCTCTACCATAGTATCTATATAGATCCTATAGACCTATGTAGATTAGGCATTATTATACGTATTACGAGCCTAAGCCAACCTCAGTTGCATCTGGTGCACCCTGCCAAATTGCAAACGTGCAGACGAACAAACAACGCAGACGAAAGAGAGGGCACAGCGATATCGCAACTGGAGAAGTTACTTCTAATTCAAAATAAAGAAATTAATAAATAAATAAATATTTCTGGACAATTTACACAGCGCCATCTAGTCCCAAATTAAGCGCTGAGCTTGTGTTATGGGTACTAGACTACTGATAGATGTACTTAAATACTTTTTTTTTGTAAATACATACTTATAATACATAGAAAACACCCAGACCAAGACAAACAGACATGTCCATGCACACAAATGTTTGTCTTGTGCGGGAATCGAACCCGCGACCTCAGAGCCAAAGTGGCCATTGATAACCTATCGACCACCGAGCTCGTCAATCAAATTCATAGAAGACCGTAGCCAAATAAGAATATCATTTATGGTTATTGTGTTCCTTTGAGTGACTGAAGGGCTCAGTGGTCAAATGGCTAGCAATGGCACTTTGACTCCGACGTCGCGGGTTCTATCCCTGCACAAAACAAATATTTGTGTGCATGAACATGTCTGTTTATCTTGGTCTGGGTGTTTTATTTTGTATTACATGTATATATTTACAAAAAAAAGTATTTAACTATAATATCAGTTATCTAATACCCATAGTACATACTATGCTTAGTTTGGGACTAGATGGCAGTGTGTATACTGTCCAGGAATATTTATTTATTTACTGAGGAAGGGAATACCAATACGCGAGTAAATACTATTGGTGTTCTTTCACATTAGACATTAGTTTTCACATTAGGCTTCAAACGTTTCACCTCAGTAATGCCTTCCGGATCAGAAGTACTTGTACTACTGAAAAGTACCACTGGTAGAACAAATGATACAACCTTATGTCTCTAGTACTGCTAGTAGTACTAGACTAATCCCATCACTGGTAGTACAACTGAACTCTTATCATGACTAATAAATATATATTTTCTCTCTTTCGATAATTTTATACTAGCAGCTTGCAACCAGCTACAAGAGCCGTGAACTTCACTAATATATGTGAATTTAGCAGACCTGAACCTATGAAGTTCACATCAGCAATTGACCATATTTAAGTCTGCAAGCTTTCTATAAAATAATTCATATAGGTTAACATTGAAATCTCCTAATATAAAAACTTATTCAATTCTGAATCAATTTGGTTGCAACGTGTAAATATATATTCCATAATGTAAATGAGTCCCCGTTCCGTTTTGGCATCACCGCGCGGGACCCCTGAATTATGTATGCGAACCGTGAACACGGAAACCAGACCATATTATACTTACTTGAAAGTTTTTTGAAGTTACCAGTCGAATCGGTGTGTACATTTTGCTACAAATGTGTTTAAAGGTTTTGTTTGTTTGAACAACTTTATTGCAATTCTAATATAGAAATAAAAAAAATGTTGTGATTTGCGATATTCTTTAGGAATCTCTTCGTGATAACCGGTGCCTTTCAGTTCCTGAGTGGAACTATGAGATGCGGTGTTATTTTATTTGCAGAGAAAAAGGAAAAAAACCGGACTAGTGCGAGTCGGACTCGCGCACTAGGGTCCCGTACCATTATCTATAAAAACGGCAAAATATCATGTCTGCTGTATGTGAGCCCCCTTAAATATTTGTTTTATTTTAATTTAGTTATTTATTTTTAAAGTGAATATATAACTAAATATCCTGTGAATGGCCACTTTGACTCCGAGGTCACGGGTTCGATCCCCGCACAAGACAAACATTTGTGTCCATGAACATGTCTTGTTCTGGGTGTTTTCTATGTATTATAAGTATGTATTTCCAAAAAAAGAATGTATTTAAGTACATTTATCACTTGTCTTGTACCCATAACACAAGCATTGCGCTTAATTTGGGACTAGATGGCGCTGTGTAAATTGTCCAGAAATATTTATTTATTTATAAGTGCCCAGTAAGTACCTGTAAATGCCCAATAAATGTCTAGTTTTGGGCATAAATAGTGAATTTATAAGTACTTTATGGGCATTTATCGTAAATGCCCGGCATTTTGCCCATCTCTAATGTGCGAGGTATTCGGAACAAGTGGATAACTGTACTCACTCTATAACTCACTGTGCGTTGACATCTATTTACTATCAAGCAATTGACAGTTCCTAATTCGAGGTAGTAGTTAGCATGTCAATAAATTTCGACTCCCATAAAAGTGTACAAAGCTTTTGTATACGGATGTGTAACTTGCATATGTATATGGTAATAGGTAGACTGGAGAACACTGAATACAATTCTTCTTTGGCCGTATCTGACGTGAATTAAATCCTTTATTACAAAATGATAAGCTCACACACGGGACACAATTCTTATTAGTTTCTTAAAACTAAAGTGACCATACGTCCCGTTTTGAACGCGACTGTCCCTTTCCTAGGTCACCTGCCTCGTTGTCCCCAAACAAAGCGCCGGGACGCAAAATAGACCCGTTTTGCGAAACCGCGCGTAAATTTAAAATATGAAGCTCGTGAAATTTTGTTTCATAAACATAATTTAATAATTACTGTCAGAGGAATAGGCTAGACGACAATTTTTTCTTTCGGTTTGTTATGTAAGGACGTCACAATAATATAACTATAGGTGAAAGAATTACTTCGATAGCATAAAAACTTCTCGAGATATGATAACTTGAAAATCACAATTTTGGACTTTCCCGAAAACGCTCCATACAAAAGGCTACTGAATTATGACGTCATACTTATGTATTTTGTATACGTTAAAACAGAAATTTGTACGACAGCTATGTGAAATACTGTGTTTATGTAACTAGTGCCATAACAAAAGTTATAGTGTTTTTGATTGTTTTTCCAAAATTAATTTTTTTTTTTTATAATTTCATTCTTTTAAATTGGACTTTCCTACTACACTTTGATCGATCATAGAACAAGTAGGACATAAGTTATCAAAATTTCAAGATCACAGATCGTTCTAGTTTTGTATATTTTATGACACTGTTAAGTACTTTTTATAATTTTTTATCATTGTCGTCTAGCCTATTATCCTATAATAAAGCAGGTGAACTGGTGATTGATTTTTATTTTTCACAACTTGTTATAATAAAAATAATTAAAATTACATAATATGCATATAATAGTGAATACTGATTGCATTAAGTTACACTTTTTTTTAATAGAGAAAATTAAGAAGTTTTGTTTATTTTCGTCGTTAACCTGCTAACTGGGGTATAAAAGCTTATGTCCCGTTTTGAGTTCAAAGATAAATGGTCAGTTTAGTTATAACTGACGTGAATTATAAATTCTTCCTGATTTGCTTAGGTTTGTCATGTTGTATCTCATATGCTACTTGCCTGGGTGCATCACGTAATAATTGGCAGTGGAGTTTGGTAGCCCAGCTGGAGAACATGGAACACAGTCCTTCTTTGGTTGTATCCGAAGTAAATTATAAATTCTTTTTGGGAAAAAATATATTTTGGGCTCGTAATGTCCCATAGGGCAACTAGCATAAACATATTGTATGCAGGTTGGCATCGTGCACCATGTGATAATTAGTAGTGGCAATTGCAAGACCAGCTAGAGAACACTGAGTACAGATCTTCTTGGGTGTAAATGACGTACTTAAATAATAAATTCTTCTTGGCAAAGTGATATATTTGCACGGGCTCGTCATGTCCTATCTTATATGTCAGTTGGCACGGTGCGTCAAGTGGTAATTGGTAGCCCAGCTGAACAATTCGAAACACAGTCTTTTTTTGACTATAGATATGACGTGAATTATAAATTCTTATTGACAAAATGATATATTTGCTCGGTCTTGTCATGCCATGTCTTGTATGCCTCGACACACCCTGCCAATTAGGCAGGGTGTGTCGCGTGATAATTGATAGTGACAGTTGGTAGATAATTATAAATTCTTATTGGCAAAATGATATATTCATCGTCATGCCATTATCTTGTATGGTAGTTGGCAGGATGCATCACATGATAATTGGTAGTGACAATTGGTAGCCCAGATAAAAAACCATAGGATACAGTTCTTCTTTGGCTATTTATGACGCGAACTATATTTTTTTTTCTGGCAAAATGATATATTTTTGGACGTATTAGTTGCTAACCCTTGGAAATTAGATCCAAAAAAGAGAGAGATGGCGTGACTTTTGTCATGTACAACCAACAAAGCTCTAACTCTCACCAAATCTGGCAAAATTACAAAATGAAACACGTCATGTGATTTTGTTCAGTGTTCTTCTTAGCTTTATTTTTGTTGTGAAAGCTCGGAAAGCTCTTTCCACTTGACTTAGCCCTTTTCTTAAATTTAATGCCCCACGCACACTACGTAACCACAGTATAAGTAATAGTACTACGTACAGTATGGCTAGTCCCTGCCGCTCTCTCGTGCCGACCTCACCTCCCCTCTGAGACGAATCTGGAACAGTTTGTATGGCGCTGCACGCACACACGCTTATTCACGCTCTGCACAGACGTCATTGTTTATGTAGTAGTTACCGTCGCGACATTTGTATGGAGTGGCCGGGGTGTGACGTAACTTTATGTCGTCAACGCAGTGTGGCAAGCAACAAAGTCATATCTATGCTGCTCGCTCTTGTTTGCAAGCAGTGAAACTCTCTCTCATTTTTTTAACATCAGTAACACAACTAAAGGATGCCAATTTTTTTTAAGTATTCAGAAAATTACTTGGTTAGGTTAATTTTCATCACGACTGTACAAATCAAGCCACAGAATAATAATATTTTCGTCATTTTTCATGTCTGGCTCGTATCACAATTTTTTGTTTAATTTTAATTACTGCAATATTACTCACCGCCAACCAGCAGTTGGTCTTGTGCGGGAATCGAACCCGCGAACTCGAAGTCAAAGTGGTCATTGCTAACCATTCGACCACCGAGCTCGTCAAAGTATGCCCGAAACCTCTTTAGGTTTAGAGGAGCTCGAAGTCGTCGTTGCGCGTGTTAGTGCCGACCACGTAAATTAAGCAACGTCCAACGTAGCCTGTCTATAGATGGGTTTATTTATCACCCGTTAGGACACGTTAAGATGTTTGTTCCAGCTGTTGTTATTGGAAATAGAAATATGTAATAAAATTTCCTGCTCTAGTTTCAAGCTATTATTTTGATAGGGAGCTGTTAATATCCGTCCTATACGTACAGAACCGTCAGTATAACTTTCATCAAGTACACTACAAATGTGAACTTATCTCCACGAGTTCTCTCTTCTAGCGAACACAAAAGACGGTAGGAGAAATTTAAAGTTTGACGGAAATTTAAAGAAAAAAAGGTAATTGGACGGGAGATAAATACAATTTATCCGAATTAATTGCTAATAGAAAAGAAAAAAAAAAACAAATGACAGTTTAAATCTGTCTTGACAAAATAATTGAGACATAATTCATTATCCATGAATGGCGCTTTTCGAAAGTAGGCTCCATCAAATTTGCGTCCAGCCACCGCTTTTGAAGTTTAAAAACATCTCATAAATTGCCGCTCACCTTGTCATATAAGATGTGGCCACATTGTTTTTTGTAGGGTTGCCATCCGACCGGGTTGCTAATTTACAAAGGCTTCCATTAGAGTGAAACTGAAAACTGAACTAGCTTAGGTTTTGTTGCACAAAAACTTGACGAAACCCTAATATATGAGAAGCTCGGTGGCGTAGCAGTCAATGACGCGGTTTCGACATCAACGCTCGTGGATTCGATTCCCACATAGGACACATTTGTGTGCATGAACATGTCTGTTTGTCTTAGACTGGGTGTTTTCTACGTATCATAAGGAGTTGATATGGAAAAGTATGAATTGTAGGTAAAGTCGAGACCTCATGAAGCTTTTTACTTGTAGTACGAGCCTTGCATCTACAGCGATTGTAATAACGGTTCAGAGTCCACCGTGTAACTGGCTTCACGAGTTCTTGACTGTACAATAAATAAAACTTATAAATAAATGGAATCTCGGGGGGGGGGGGGGGGGGAAGCTGTCTCTTTCTACCCCGCCTTGGCGACGCCCTTGTTTGTAGTCCAGGGTTGAAAGTTTCAAATAACTACTGTCCGCTCTAAAAACACTGATGACGTATCCGGTTTTTAAGATACAAAATCCGGACTTTTCGTTGAGATGGCCACCCTATCATTTTGGGACCACTGTGTCTCCTGTGTAGCCAGGATTAACAACGGCGACTACAAAAACAGGCAATGAACAGTGAAGTCCATTGCAGTCCCGGGGGTAAGACTACGGCTGCCTTAGAACTCACAACGAATTTAATCAGAAGAAATTAGTAGGAGTACAATTTTTTTGGAATTTGACTTCCCCTCTTAGCAATGTGAGAGACAGCAAAATGGCAAATAAGGCATTAAAAGAGATGGCTAGTCAAGTGTAGTGGTTCATCAACATTTTTTTACCTTGGCTAGGGTTGCCAACTTATTTTTACAAGAAAAACAGTATATTAAAAGCTGCGTAACAAAACAAACAGTATAGTAAGGCCCAGTGCATGCGGAGCAGTACAATAAACAGTGCTATGGTAAAATGAAGTATTTTTCAACAGTATTAAAGCATAGAAACAGTATAATACTGTTTTTAACAGTATGGTTGGCAACCCTAACCTTGGCCAACCTCACCTGCACGTGGTGCCTGCTGACTGACAAACGAGGGTCTTTATTTATTTAAATATGCCCCACCAAAATTAGAATTCCTATAGGTATTGAGAGAAAGAGTCACTTGACGGATATTACACTATGTGCGTACTATGAATAAAGAAAGATAAAAAGAACTAAAAAACAATACAAGCTAATGATATTTCAACTCGTTAAAGAGTTTTTACTCTTTTATATATAGCTATTGCAATAAACGTAAGATACATAATTCTACCATACCTGCTTACATATTCACAACTGGGACAAATAGTGTTCCTGCAATCTTTTTTAACCGACTTCAAAAAAGGAGGAGGTTCTCAATTGGACTGTTTTTTTTTTTGTATGTATGTTATTCGATATCTTTGCGAATTGTGAACCGATTTTCATAATTCTATTTTTCGAAAGGGTATGATTGCAAGGTGGTCCCATATTCACCAAGTCAGGATCTGATGGTGGGATGCCAGGGAAATCAAGGGAAACCCTTAAATTTTATAAATACGTATGGTCAAATTCATTTTTTTTATTTGAAAGAGTAATTGCGAGGTGGTCCCATATTCACCAAGTCAGGGTCTGATGATGGAATCCCAGAAAAATCGAGGGAAACCCTTAAATTTACCCTGTGGTAGCCGGCAGAATAGAATTGTGCCACTCCATTGCTCTGCGCTGGATGTCGTACAAGGCGACTAAGGAATCTTGTGTCACGCGATAACTTTTCTCCCGGAAGACGGGCAGTAGCGTCTGCCGGGGTATTCCACCAATAAGCTGCGCTCGCCAACTGAAGTAGATTTAAATTTTTTTTTTAAATCATTTGAAACTATTGACGGATGGGCAATCTTTTATTTGTATTTAATTTATTCCAAAGTTATGCTGCACGGACAGTGAAAGAATTAAAAAATAATTTAGGATAACTTTTATATTGAAGCTTTAGAATCAATAGCAGCCTCAGATACACGTGGCGCATTTAGTACAGATTCGACTGTACCTGTGCAATGTTCAGTTCCGCCGTCGAATACGGCACGGGACGGGAACCAGTTCGTAACTGTATCCCGTCGCGGGTTCGATGCCCGCCGCGGGACCGTAACTACCAGACACACCGTCATCACGCCAGCTCACTTGTAAACGCATCCTGTTATGTGCATCATACATTTGTTATTTTCGGGCTTTGTTTACGAAATCTCCTTTGCAATTTGATGTACTCGTTAATTACATAAGTGGCAATCACGTACTTTGCGGTTCCAGAGAAGGTTTCTCCCGCGTACTGTCACGCTGTGGAATGAGCTGCCTGTCGAGGTGTTCTAAGGAGATTACAGCATGGGGTTTTTGAAAAACGGCGTAAGAAGGGTCGGCAACGCGCTTGTGATGCTCTGGGGGGCTAGCCAAATGGCAGTTTGCGAAGTAGAAAAGCGTAGCGATCGCTAATTTGAACTGTGGAGCTCATACTAAAATGTTCGAATTGACAAATGTCACGTGATCTATCTAACGTTCGTTACGCTACGAATTACACTTGGCTAGGGGGGCTGGTGTTACAGGCGTTCATAGGTTACGGCAACTGCTTTCCATCAGGCGGGCCGTATTGTTGTTAGCCACTTTAATGATATAAAAAAAAGAAGTAACACAATGTTCGAAAAGAACCTCTGCCCGTGCAGGGGAAAGAGGGGATGATTTCTGTCCGCTTTGGATATGTGTCTACTCACACTACTGTCACGTTACGCTCCTTACTGTTAGCACAGTATAAGTAACAGTACTACGTACAGTATGGCCAGTCCCTGCCGCTCTCTCGTGTCGACCTCACCTCCCGTCTGATACAAATCTGGAACCGTTTGTATTGTATGGCGTCGCACGCACACATGCTCATTCACGCTCTGCACAGACGTCTTTGTTTATGTAGTAGTAAACGACGAGACATTTGTATGGAGTGTCCGGGTTGTGCTGTTAGGCTTATAGCGAGTTCTCACCGAGGTCAAAGAGTACATACGTGTGAATTATATGTGACAGGCGCGCCACTCCTGCATTTAGATGCAAATTGCATGTTAAACATGTCTAATCACATAGTAACTTCCAATTAGAGGTAACAATCGAGAAAATACTAACTAAAAAAAAAACTTAACAATAAACGAATCTACCAAATACATACGTCTAGAGTAAATTGAATCGACGTGGCAATTTACCTTGATTAACACTTATACAACAAAAAGTTAGTTTACAAACTTATGATTGACGAAAATAACACGTTTGTGTTATGTACGGATTTGGGAGGCCGTTAGTAATTAGGGTTCTTAGGGCAGTTAACGTAGACCACTCATTGAATGACGTACTACTATGCATAAGTACGGCCTGTGTGATGGTCAGGTGCACACAATGAAAAACTGTCGATTTCCTAAATAGACGTTTTGATATATAGATAGACCTTTTGATAGTTAGACGTTTTGCTACATGGGCGATTAGCTAACTAGGCAGATTGCTCATTAGACGTTTCGCTTTTTTGGACGTTTTGCTACTTTCACTTTCTGATCGGGAGGGGATAAGACTGACTGCTGTCGAATGGCAAAACGCTATATTTGCAAAACAGTGCTATATTTTTACCACATTTGTGAATGTACTAAATGTTATAAATGATAATGTGAATAAATGAATTACAGTAATTTTGAGAAATTGGGTAAGTACAACGTTTACAGACTTTTTAGTTCAATCTTTTTTTGACGTGATATGTTTTTATAAATCGATGAACGCCGGCTGCACGCATAAAAAAGCATGACTCATTGTGACGTTCCGCCTGAGCCGAGCGTGCAAGCGAGGGCGCGGAACAAGCGATAGAGAGGCACGATTGACCTAAGCGTTTGGCTTGTGACGCATCTATCTCTCTTACACTCTATCGGCCGATGTTTTTTTATGACGTTTATATCCCAAATAATCCGTATATATCCCAAATCCGTAAAATTATCGTCTGTAAACCGACTTTACAGATATCCAATTTTTTTGGTCAGTCGGATTATAAAAAATATTTTTTCATTTGATAGTCTTCTTTGAATTGCTAGAGGAAGGTACGATAGGCTATTTAATATTACGCTACGACCATTTTGAAATGAAACGGCAATTCAAACAGCCGAGTAAGTTGGTTGTAAGTTCTAGAGAGGTGGAATGAACTGCCTGTCGAGGTTTTCCCAGGAGGCTATATATATATAGCAGGGTTTTTTAAAAAAGGGCGTGAAGAGGTTTTTAGAGGGTCGGCAACGGTGGGACATCACCGTTGCCGACCCTCTAAAAACCTCTTGGTGTTGCAGGCGTCCATAGGCTGCGGTAACAGCTTTCCATCAGGCACGATATGCTTGTTTACCACCTTAGTGGAATAACAAAAGTCATTGCTGAATCATTTCCAGTGTATAAATATTTGTCAGTTACGTATCATTAACTGTATAATAAGCTTTTTAACCCGGCTGCCGAAGAATGTTTTTCGAGAATATACCTATGTATGTATGTATGTTTATTTTTTGACACGGCTCTATTGCCTAAAGTTTAGGCAATAGAGCCGTGGTTTAGGCCCTAAACCTTTTGAATAATTTCGACATAAAATGAGGTGTCATTAGATTCGTTTCAGTTTTGGAAGTTTCATAAGATACATTATAATAGTCATAAATTTCTAATAATAGTATATTTTTTTATTGTACTCTTCTTGTAATTTCGACATAAAATGAGGTGTCATTAGATTCGTTTCAGTTTTGGAAGTTTCATAAGATACATTATAATAGTCATCAATTTCTAATAATAGTATATTTTTTTATTGTACTCTTCTTGTCCACCTGCCATGTCTTATCTATAAGTAAGTAAATAAATTTCTTACTCGAGAGTATTTTTAATGAATAAATTCAGTCTATGCAAACGAAACCGCGCGCACTACCTAGTCTCGAAATTAAATAGATTCATCAGTGTAAATTAAACAGCTGTCTAGTAACTGACCAATATAATTAACTACTGCCTCTTTATATACGGAACTCGTTTGTGTATTCAACGCACGTTTGACCACATTAGCGTGGGCCGCGGTTTCTCAACGCTGATTAAGATAAGGCTTGGTTATTGATAAATAATGTATTTTTTTACTGTTATATGTGGCTAATTATATATACAGGAGGTTTTAGAATTTTCCATTCAGTATTCCGTCCGGTATTTCGTAAATTAAGAGGAATCCATATGCGAATACAATTTTCTATGGGGAAAAATATATGCAAATGACACTCAGTACCTATTTAATATAAAATCTTGAATGATGATTAATAAATAATAATTATTATTATTCCTGGACAAATTACACACTGCCATCTAGTCCCAAACTAAGCAAAGCTTGTACTATGGGTACTAGGTAGGTAACTGATATACTTTTTTTTTGTAAATACTTACATAGGTATAATACATAGAAAACACCCAGACGAAGACAAACAGACGTGCACTCAAATATTTCTCTTTTGCGGGAATCGAACTGGAAGTCAAATTGGCCATTGCTAACCGTTCTTCCATCGAGCCCGTCAATTGATTAGATTCAAATGTTTATGTTCACATGCCAATATGGCGAATCATGGTAGTTTCTACCGTTTTATTCATATTTAACTAACAGCCATGTTTATGAACAAATAAATGAATTATAAAAGCGACGCGAGTCATTGATTTCAATGGAAAATGTATTTGATGATAATTCCTGAAGGACATGTTCGATCTCAATTTTTTTTTCGTCACAAACCTCAGGCATGTCGAGGTCTTTAACTGTGACAAGTTTCATCAATGATTGTAATGTACGGATTTGAGAGGCTGTTGGTAATTAGGGTTCGTAGGGCAGTTAACGTAGAACACTCATGGAATGACGTACCTACTATGCATAAGTACGGCCTGTGTGATGGTCAGGTGCTTGATAAAACTGTCTGTTGTCGAATGACAAAACGATATATTTATTTGCAAAACAGTAATTTTAAGAAATTGGGCAGGTACACCGTTTTACAGGCATGTTTGGTTCAATCTGTTTGTGACGTGATAACATTTTATATATTGATGAACCTGGCTGCACGCACAATAAAGCATGACTCCTAGTCACGTTCCGCTTGAGCCGAGCATGCAAGCGAGAGCGCGGAACAAGCGATAGAGAGGCACGATCGCCCTAAGCGTTCGGCTTTTGACGCATCTTTTTACAGGGTCGGCAACGTGTGATGTTCCTGGTGTTGTCGTCCATAGGCGTCCATAGGCTGTATGTCGGTTGTTGGCTTAGTGGTTTTGGAGCCTATTCATTTACAAAATTGACTTTTCGGCGTATAAAGCTTTCCGCTCGCTCCATTCAATTAATTATACCTATAATTCGAATGTTGAGGAAAAAATAAATTAATATACAGAGAAACAAATGAATATACAGAGATGGGGAGCTCGATGGCGTCCATGTACGTGTCAGTCTAATCATCTAGTCCAGTGTTGTTCAATCTGTGGGTCGCTACCCCCGGGGGGTCAAGCCAAGCCAGACTCGGGGGGTCGCCAGCAAAAATAAAAAGGCAAGGAGTAGACACTAAAATAAAAACACAATTTTAAATTGATGGGCCTGCTCGTAAACGTATAAAAAACGTTAGTTACGTAGTCTTATAAATTATTTCTTTGTCTGTCTATGACACAAGGGGGTCGCCAGAAATTTTCAACCTGTAAAGGGGTCGCGAAATTAAAAAGATTAAAAACACTGATCTAGTCAAACACGCAAGTTAAGCAACGTCGACCGTAGCCTGTCCATATGTCGGTTTATTTATCTCGAGCTTCTCCGTGCTTCGGAGGGCACGGTAAGCCGTCGGTCCCGACTTTTGTCATTAGATGACAGTTGTTAAGCCAAGTCAGTGGCGTTTAGGCGGGTAGAAAACACTGGCTTCCGCCAAACCGCAGTTCAGCAGCGTGGTGGAGTATGCTCTAAACCTCTTCGATTGAGGGGAGACCCATATTCTAGCAGTGGGATAAATAAGGGTTGACGACGATACAGAGAAAATTACAGCTTAAATCCACCTGCCGTGCCTAAAAAATCATTCACATCTTTGCAATTCTCAACACATGTACGAGTACTTAGTTCATATTTATCTAATAGTCTGTATACTGTATAAAACGTCTTTATAACTATGTACTACATATGGAATGCAATAAGGATATTGAGTATTTACCCGGGTAATAACACCCGAATGACGATCGTCTCAAATGGGAATTTACCTTTTGAGGTTTACCCGCCTCCCATCTTTATTAATCTGCGTTAGTACCGAGTTATTAATATTCCTGCATAATAAGCGTTATATTGTATGTAATTTATTCAAGTACCCGCCTATAGGCTCTTATAAACGCCGAGTTTACAAACAGTAAACCGCAGGATGCCGGAAATCGGCGCCTTGATCTCGATGTTTCTGTGGCAATTAGATGGAAACTATTGGTATACTTATGCATGTTTGCCGTTTTGCCTCTTTAATGCTGCAATTCGATTTTTAAGCCATACTTTAAAAGATAATATTTGAATAGTTGTTTTCGGCCAACTTCATCATCATCATTATCATCAGGTCATTTTAGTCTCCACTACAGGAGCACGACCCTCTCTCGTCCGTCCCAGACAGAAAGAGGATTTGGCTTACACCCCCCACGCTGGCCAGACGGGTTGGGGAGGCCTGATCGATGTTTTATAATGTATTTCTCTTAGTCGTCTTGTACGACATCCACGGAAAGAGACGAAGTGATTCTATTCTAGTCCGCCGGAAACCACACGGCCATTCGGCCAACTTACCAGAATATTGTAAATATTTTTAACAATGGAAAAATTCACCTCCCGCTTAGGTGGGATTTGAACCCACGACCTCTCGATGACCGGTCGAGTGCTCTTCCAACTGAGCTACCAGGAAGGTTTGTGTTGGTGACGAATTTTTACATTTTTATATTTTAATGCGTGAGTCACAGTGTGGCGCCATCTATCTGTTAATAATATTTGTATTCTACTTTAATAATATTTATATTTATATAATTTTAACAAGACAAACCGACTCCAAAAATTACCCTACAATCGCACCACTAAAAGTTAAAAACACTATCAGAACTGAGTTGTATGATATGAAAAAAAATGGGACCAATCTGAAAGTATAGGCCTAGTATAGACCTACTCTTTAAAATAAAAATAAAAAGGTTTTTTTCAAATCGGTTTATAAATGACGGATTAATTAATAACAAACATTAAAAAATTACAACCGAATTGAGAACCTCCTCCTTTTTTGGAGTTGGTTAAAAAGGCAACCTTTACTGACTGATCAAACCACTAGACGGATCCAGTTAAAATAAAAATAAAAACAGTTTTTAAAAAATTGTAAAAACTAATAAGTAAGCTGTCACCGCAGTATTTGAGACGCCTTGGGCACAATTTTGGGACACCACAGGCATCACACACACACACACACGCGCGCGCACACGCACACACACACACACACACGCGCGCGCGCGCGCGCGCGCACACACACAAACACGCGTTGTCGAGCTTGTTAAAACCCCAAACTGTAGTCATGTTATTGAAAATATTTTTTTTCTGTGTTTCAGTTCGACGAATTCGTGCGGTCGCTGCAAGTGGAACCACATTCACCTCTCTTCAGGCTCGTGACTGACGGACAGCCACCACTAAGGTATGGATTGAATTTTTTTTTTTTGACGCCCTACGCGCGAATGGGCACCCCCAGCTATGCTGGAGGGAGGCGGAAAATCCTCTTCGACACCCCTTCAGCCTGGTTGCTACCAGACTGACCTTTCAAGGGCGAATCAGGCTTTAACTGACTAAAAACCGCCTGCCTAACTACTTTTAGCCACAATGGCTTTAAAACCGCAAACGGCGGATTCTTTCCTCCAAAACAATTTAAAATCGTATATTTTTTGAGTCCAGCTTTGCTTATGTGCACGCAAAAATTCGCGTTTTGATGAAATTGTTCACGGTGAGCTTGAACCAACCCGCAGTTCAGCAGTCTGGTGGAGTAAGCTTTTAACTTTGTCGAATGAGGGGAGATCCGTATGCCGAAGCTGAAGCCGATTACGGCGGTAGGGTCCCATGTCGCGTCATTTAAACAGAACACTGGAAGAAAGCGGAGGGGGTGTGTTTTCACATGGGCACACTCGCGCACAAAAGAACTAGGTCTTTTGTGTTATTTTTGAACAAACCTTTCGCTAGCGGCTTCGTATATTAGTTATTGGTAGGTACATCGCCCTTCATACCACCAAATAGACAGACAAATCACCTAATGAGCAGCTTGACCACCAGCGTGCTTTTTACGTGACCTGTAATAATGATAGTTTAAATACCAAGTCCATGTTTAGGCTATTTTTACATAATTTTGTCTGATGGAATAGGACAAAATTGTATGTTCAATACTATTTTTTAAGCGGACGATATCGTGGGCATAGTTAGCAATAATTACGAGATAAAATTTAACTTTGGCTTTATTCACAAAATACAGCAGCCAAATAACAATTTCCAAAGGCATAAAGAGTTGTGTCCTTGTGTCACATTCAAGTCAAATTCCAATACTTCTACTAACTTCGTTGCGCCGTAGTTTAACCTGATTGCACGTCACTTTGCATTAACATTTTGTAGTCACCGATGATACTCCAGGCAACACTACACGTGTGCTACAGGACACCATTATCGGTGAGAAAGTTGTACGCAATGTTCCCATTATCCCATACATTTGCATATTCACCCCATACACGTGTATTGTGGCAGGTTATTGTGTGGATTGACATAGAGATTGTTATCGCCGATACGCCGATACCGATCGCGTACATCCTGTATTTACTCGGTTGGTTTTCATTGTTATACGTCAACGGCACGGCAATCTCGTGTCTTTTGTTCATAACGGTTTAGCTACTATTACGTTATGACGTATGTTATTTGCGAGAAAAACTATTTATTCTCAGCATGAATTTTCCGCGCTTTTTGTAGACTAGAAAATTCTACGAAATATGTATATTTCACTATACCGCTATTAGAGATATAAATGCAACAGAAAGAAATAACAGCTTACGAAAAAAAAATCGAAAGATGACACAAAATTCTTAAAGATTTTTACACAAAGTCACAAAATAACACAAATTATTATTGACAATTTCATTTAGAGCCTACTGCTGGGATAGGTACGCTTTCTTCTTTAATTTTGTGTAGAACATTGGGATTCTTTGGGACAGTAGTTTTTGTTAATTTGAGTACTGTCCTTAACCACACAGGTTTATTTAATTGTTCATAAAAATATAATAAGGTGTTCTCTGACGTTTTCAAATAGTGAGAATAAAGTTAGCACTGTGCCAAACTATTGAAATGCGAAAAGCACAGACGAATGAGAAATACCATATTTTTTTTTTATTACGACTTAAATATTTCTTTATCTTATTCCTGGACAAATTACATACCGCCATCTAGTCCCAAACTAAGCAAAGTTTGTGTTATGGGTACTAAGTAACTGAAATTATACTTAAATATATATTTTTTAAATACATACATATAATACATAATTTAAATCGCAGCTCATTTTGTCTATTATATTTTTTTAGACCCATTCACAATTAATGCAAAAAAAGAAAAACCTCTAAAATCATTGGTTTTAAAATACATACAGGGAAAAATAAGGGCTTCTATATTTTGTTGAGTTCTTAACTTTCTTGAAATATCCTCATTCTATTGTCCTTCATTACAAAAAAAACCGTCAGTAGTACGAATACGTCACGAGTACTTTTCAATCTCGGCTGACAATGGACACTCGTTACAATTAAGTCGATCATACATATTTAGTACTACTACATATGAAAAAGCATCGACAATACGATTTCCCGTGTTTTGGGCCCGGTTAAAGGTCACTTACTGCGTGCGTTTGTGTCCAAACGAACAAAATTATAATAATCATTACCTTATCTAGTATCAGCAATGATGACGGGATGTGTAGATAAGCCCGATCACGGCAATATGATATTTTATTGTGCCATATATTTTGGGGGACAAATAATTTAAACCATTCGTGTAAAGAAATGATTTCAATTATTTTTATGTTACGTACTATCTTTTTTGCCATCACATTTGCCAGTATCTCTCTATTCATACTTCAAATTTTTGTTAGATTAGATAGCTTCCTTAAAATATAGTTGCCAACACCAAATATAAAAAAACAAGGATTTGAATTTGGAAAAACCAGGCCAATTCAATTAAAAATAGGACTAGATGCCTAAATATTGAAGACAGTCAAATATTGAATGAAAATAAGTTTAATGAAAATAAAATTATTATTTAGTATCAGCAATGATGACAATCTTTAGATTTACCCAGGGCATAGTAAATACTATGCCCTGGGTAAATCTAAAGATTGTCTGAAAATTTCTGTGTATGCTAGAAATGAAATGTTATGAATGTTAACTTTTATCAACTAGGACGCTTTAAAAACCCAGAAATCAGTAAATCAGGAAAACGTAGGAGAGGAAGTAATATCCCTCTCTCTTTCTACCGCGCGGCGAAAATGTATGCCTGCTCCGATGCGATCATGTGGGTCACCTGGTGGAAAGCAATCATCACCGCCCATGGAGATCAGCAACACCAAAAGGTCGCCGATCCGTTGCCAGCCTTTATGTCCGTTACGTCATAAGAAAACATCGGCCGATGGAGTGGAAGAGAGATAGATGCGTCACAAGCAGAACGCTGAAACCGATCGTGCCTCTCTATCGCTTGTTACGCGTTCTCGCTTACACGCTCGGCTCGGGCGGAACGTGACTATGAGTCATGCTTTTTCGTGCATGCAGCCGGCGTTCATCTATTTATATATACTTATACGTCTAAATAACCATTAAGAGATTCCTTCATCTTAGGATTTATGAAACAAAGCAATAGATTTAGTCAATTCTAAAAATAATATAAATTATGATCTACAAAGAAATATTAAACTAACTAAAACTAAATTTTAAAATTTAAAATACGTGATTGAATTAAAAAATCTCATTACTTTTTTTCCAGACAATGCCTCCACCCAGAAGCATGTGGCAAGGACATTTCTCTGCCGACATACTACGCGCGCTTCCACGACTTGCGCAAGGAGTACGTGCGGGCGTACACGCTCCGGGCTGTGACGCCGCCTCGGGCGCAGGCGCCACCGCCGCCGCCTCCGCCAGATCATCCCACTTCTCTACACGATATGTTGAACTGTATCCTTTTGAACAACTCTACTTATATCAACTTTTTTTTTTTTTACTACGTCGGGTGGCAGACAAGCATACGGTCCGATGATGTGAAACGGTTACGGTAGCCATATTAACACTCGCGACGTAAGATATCTCTCGCGCGCCGCCACCCCCGCTGCCAACGCAGCATCTCCTTCCTTTCTGGTGACCTCACTCACTCGCAAGAACATTACAACCCTCAAGGGAATTGTTATTTAGCTGCGGTATTTTGTGAGGTGGAGGTACATTCCCCAATCGGGTAGCTTACAATTACGCTCCCTACCTCGACCATAGTCTGTCCATGAATGAGTTAATTTATCTCGAGCTCCTTGAGGGCACGTTAAATCGTCGCTGCTTGTCATTAGATGACATTTGAAGCTAATGGCCTTTAGGCGGTTTGAAAACACTGGCCTCCACCAACCCGCAGCTGAGCAGCGTTGCGGGGTATGCTCTAACCACCTTTGATTGAGGGGACACACGTATCCCAGTAATATGAGTATACCGCGACATCGCATACAAGCATTCTCTACCATTCAACCTTAGGGCGTTGCAGAGATAAGACATTGCAGCCATTGCAGGTGCAATAGACAAATAAATCCATATAAATAAAAATGAATGTTGCTTAGAGTTGAAATTTACATTATAGGAGTTAGGATTCACTGCTGGGAAATATTTTTTTTAGTATTAATGATGATGTTTACTCTTAAAAAAAACATCGAGAAAAGTTCAGCTAGTATTTCGGTATTCTTATACCCGATAACGCCATCTATTAGTCAATAGTAAAAGAGTAAATAGCGCCATTTATTTTAACTTAGATAATGTTTGCTACTGACAATAGATGTCACCACATGTTGCATAGTTTTGGAATGAATTTTGTATTGAAAAATTCTCTCTCTCGTCTGCTAGCTGGTCCAGGTGTTTTGAGTAGAGCAAAAAGTCACTCTTGGAAAGGAATAGGCTCCAAAATCACTGAGCCGATTTTGATGAAACTTCACACCTCGACATGTTTGAGCCTTTGAGATTTGTGTCGAAAAAAAAATTAAGTTCGATCATGTCCTTGAGGAATGATCATCAAATAAGTACATTTTCCAATTAAATCAATAGAAAATATGCACTCAGCGAATCTACTCGCTCCACTCAACCTCGATTTCGGCCCCGTGGGCTAGAATCCGCCTAATTAAGTAATTAAAAAAAAGGGTCACTTATGTATTTTTGGGAAATGTTAGTTTCGATCTCAAATGGAGATCTTCATCAAGGTGAAAGTACAGACGCGGCCGCTCCCTGCGACTGCTGCCGACTACTGCGGGTTTGAGATGAAAGTCTTCCTTTAATCCAAGTTGTAAAGAGTACTCATTATCGAACGTGGATAAAAAACTCGCACTCAGCACTCAGAAACACAAAATGTTTCCATTCAATTATGTTTTAGTAAATAGCAGCTGTTTACCGGCGGCATCCCTCGCGTGGTCATTATTTTGATATTGTACCCCCATGGGATTAATTTGTTTTTTCCGGCATAAAATGTCACTTTCCAGTCTTGAAACTATCCCTGTAAAAAATCATGTCCATCAATTGGTACTTTTCGATGTGAAAGGAGGACAAACATAATTATAACAAATTGAACTAAACAAACAATCACATTTTCTAATTTATATTTTTTTATACAAGGTCAGATAGCAAGCAAGCATTACGGCCCGGCTAATCTGAGTGCATGTAGTGCGAGTTATTTGGTCACATTCGAACGTGTTAACCGACCAAATTAAGAAAAAGTTTCATATTTGACGAGCTCGGTGGTCGAATGGTTAGCCTCCGAGGTCGCGGGTTCGATCCCCGCACAAGACAAACATTTGTGTGCATGAACATGTCTGTTTGTCTTGGTCTGGGCTTTTTTTATGTATATATTTACAAAAAAAAAATGTATTTAAGTATTATATCAGTTGTCTAGTACCCATAGTACAAGCTTTTCGCTTAATTTGGGACGAGATGGCGCTGTGTAAATTGTCCAGGAATATTTATTTATATTGTGAATTTAACAGAAAGTTTCTTATTGCATGTCACATATCCAAATTTGCCGCGTTGCTCACTTCAAATTGTGAGCAAGTTAGCCATATAATTTTGATATGATGCGTATATAAGGAAACTAGCGACCCGCCCCGGCTTCGCACGGGTGCAATGCTGATACTAAATGTACTACAAAAGGTCTTTGCGCTTTGTCCTATCCAGTCCTTCCCCAGTTATAGGCACACGCCGCCGCCGGCTCCGCGGCCGGTACCGCCACAGCCGTTATGTCCCTGCATTTTAAATGTGTAATATCTTCTAAACTATTCATTTAAATTACATGCTGTGAAGGGCCATATTGATCTATATTAAATGCGCAATGTATTTAAGGTACTTAATTGGATAAGGATTAATTCTGTATTGCTTAAAATCGCTTCGTAAATAAGGCATTATTTCTTGTAAAAAGCAAAGGATAAAATAACGGTTATTGTGTGTTACCACTAAGAGATAGACATATACCATCGCGAACTTTTTTGTAGACCATTTTAAGGTGAACAATACTGTACTTCATTATTTTGATCTATCTCGTTGGGTTCAGCCAGCGTTTGCAATGAAAGAGCAAAAAAATGTGTTTATTTACGACATCACATTAGAAACCTCTAAAGTATCAGTGTTTTTCTACTATGTTATGCATATATTATACATATAAACTTTCCAGTTGAATCACTCTATCTATTAAAAAAAACCTAATAAAGTAAACCTATTAATGTAGTGATGACTCAATACTGTACAACCGAATTATAACAATTACAACACGAAGTTATATTGTTTGTCTTTGTGTAAGGTTGACACGCTTGGTGACATATAAATTGCCATACCATTTCCATTTGAAAAAAAAAATGATTTCATTTCCGTTACCAGACGCTTATCAACAATAATTTTCTCAACAAGTCCGTCACAGACTTAGGTATAACCCCGTACGCCGGCGAGAACTTCTACGCGGCAGAAGTAAAAGACATGGCCAGTATTATACAGAGGATAAATGCTGATGGTAAGTCGTTATTTGTGTTTATTGTAAATCCCAGCGAACGCTGACGAAACATACGGCCTTTTTAATTTCAAGCGGGCAACAAGATGAAATATAACTTGCATGCCCGCCACCCCTCATTTCTGGTAATCTCACCAACTCGCAGAAACGCAACAGCCCTTCCCACCAAAATGATGATTCCCAAAAGAGGGATGGCAGCCTGCTATAAGTGCTTGTATTGGTCGTTATTTGCGTCAAGCGGTGGTTCGCCACTCACTAGATGTACCCCAGAAATGCCAGGAAATCGGCCGGGGCAACATCGGTGTGAGTAACTCAGGGATGTCGAGAGGTGAGCAGCGCTTTCACCGTAGCTACTCTGCTCGTCAATCCCATACATTTATCATTGGATTCTATTAGCGTTCACGTTACCCACAAGGGAATTTATTTGGCTGCGGTATGCTGTGAGATTGAGGTAATTCCCCAGTCGGCATATAAATACTCTTTTGTTTTTTTTGTCAGAGCCTCGTTAGTTTATCAGCAGGGTGCACCATGTGCAATTGAGGTTATCTTTAGCTCTAAGACGGTGGTGAATTACTTGCATACCAACGCTCTTACCCGCTGCATATAAAAAGGTCACCGTAGCGTATAGACTTTTGCAAGACAATGAGTATTGTTGTCGCGTTGCTAACGTTTATGCTGCTAGCACAGATCGGCCGCAAGGTGACTCACTCGCAGTAACACAACAACCTTCAAGGGTATTGCAGTATTAGCTGCAGTCTTCAGTGAGGAGAAATTGCCCTGTCGATATGTCCTTCCACGGTCTTACCTTTACCTTTAACGGTTTTATTTTAAACACTGTTTTAAAACAACTTTTTTTTATATACTACTTCGGGTGGCAGACAAGCATACGGCCCGCCAGATGTGAAGCGATTACCGTAGCCATATTAACGCTCGTAACGTAAAATATCGCTCGCGCGCCGCCACCCCCGCTGCCAACGCAGCATCTCCTTCCTTGCTGGTGACCTCACTCATTCGCAGGAACACAACAACCCTCAAGGGAATTGTTATTTGGCTGCGGTATTCTGTGAGGTGAAGGTACATTCCCCAGTCGGGTAGCTTGCAATTACGGTCCCTACCTCTTTTTTAGCCAGAGCTTCGTTTGTCAGTGAGCAGGGTGCACCGCGTGCAGGTTAAGTTGACTTTGGTTCAAAGATGATAATGAACCACTTACACCCTACCACTTACTCCCCACGTTAAGCGTGCGTAGAGAAGTTTTACTTCAAAACTGTCAATTACGTTCTTACATAAAAATGTGTGTTTCCAGGTTTCCGGTTAGAATTACCCGAGACGGTGGACTTAGTTTTAGAAACAGGGATTTGGTAAGTAATATTTTAATACTACATTTAGTATCATCATCATCATCATCAGGTCATTTTAGTCTTCACTACAGGAGCACGACCCTCTCTCGTCCGTCCTAGATGGAAGGAGGATTTGGCCTACACTCCCCACGCTGGCCAAACGGGTTGGGGAGGCCTGATCGATATTTGATAATTTCCCTTAGTCGCCAGGTACGACATCCACGGGAAGAAACGGAGTGATTCTATTCTAGTCTGCCGGAAACCACACGGTCATATTTAGTATAAGTAGTAAAAACAGACAGAGAAAGCTATAGACAAATTGGTAGTTTCCATTACATTCACACTAGAAATTGAACTTACACCATAGTATAAGTAATAGTACTAACGTATTGCACGTAGTAAAAACTTGTATCGCACATGTATGAGAAACACCTTTATAACCGACTCCAAAAAAGAAAGAGGTTTTCAATTTGATTGCTTTTTTAATGTATTTACTTCATTACTCCATAAATTTATAAACCGATTTGAAAAATTCTTTTTTTATGAGTAAAAATATACTTCCAAATTGATCTCATATCTTTTTCATATCATAAAATTCAGTTCTGATAGTGTTTTAAACTGTTTAGTGGTGCTTACGATTGTAGAGTAATTTAGTCGAGTTTTTGTAGTGTAATTTAGTGGAGTCGTCTTTTTTTGTTAAAATTATCTTTCATCGGCGTGAACGCCTGACAATTTGCGCAAGGCAAAACAATTCCACGAACATTAGTTACTCAACTTGTGCAGGCGTTTAATTTTACTATTTATTCCAAAAGAGAAATTTTATTTTAATATTTATTTTGATATTTTTCCATGGATTATTTTGTTCAATGTTGTTGAGTAGTATAATGATCTTTAAATTTAGTTTTAATATGAAATGTAACGTCCATAATATAATTGACTCTCTTAAAATCACACCCGGTCATTTAAAAAGCGTGCGCGGGTACATACAGTTTGATGTAATTTTGTATGCCCGCCGTGACCCGCTCCAGTATACATCAATGGAACGATATGCCCATGAACAGATCTCGGCAGGCGTTGAGACTATTGCAAAGTGAGATGATAGGAAGATGCAAAATAAATGTGCTATGGAGATGAGATCTGGGTAATTGAAATACCGGACTATTGTGAAGAGGGATGGCCGCCTGCTATAAGAGCTTGTATTGGTCGTTATTTGCGACCGGCGGTGGTTCGCCACTCACTAGATGGACACCAGAAATGCCAGGAAATCGGCCGGGGGCAACATCGCACTATGGTTCGTGTGGAACAAGTTAGCTGGACAATATTATTTGCTTTGATTTTTATGTCTAAATGATGTTATAAAGCATAGATGTAAAGTCCTCTGTACTTCTTGGAGGGCAATTTTTCATTTGAGTGAAAAAAGAACAAAGTTCAAGAATATGTCCAGAATATCTATATTTTTATAAAATAATTTATCTCTAAATCTAACTTAATAACTAATAACAGATACATAAAACACTCAGCAACAAAATCTAGCTCTCATTATCATCACTATCCTCAGATGAATCATCCAATGAATTGTAATGATGATGATGATGAGTGGCAGAACTATGAAAACTATGAAAAACATTTTCTTCCTTACAACAAGGTTGAACTATGAAATCTAAGACTTCACATTCACTTCACATGGTCAGATGTCAATAACACATTAAGTAAATCTCTATTCGTAGTTATATCTATTTGTAGATTGTTTTCTTTTTTGTTGTATTCACGAATTCTTCTGCAGTCCTTAGTCCGGCTCTGATGCTCCACTCCTGGACTGTAAGAAGTTTAGTTACCTAAGTGGAAGACGGGAAGAAGAGGTCATCTACGCGACGTCTTTTTGTTTTGAGACTGGAATCTTCAAACTCTTTAGTTGGTCGTCCAGGTCCCCGTTGGGTTTGTATCGATGTCCTTTGCATGGATAAATAAAAGAACACGGCGAAACATATTATGTCAACACCCTTTTGGTACGTCGAAGTCGTCTTTAGGAAGCGCTGTCGGCTTCTTCCGCAGCAGCTCCATTTTTCAGCAATTTTGATGAATATTTGGAGATGATAACCTTGACGTCCCTCACAGATTACTCCGTAACACCCTCAAAATCATGTCTCAAAGATACAAGCCGATAAAGTTCCTCATTCCGCATTTCTTTCGGATGTTTCAGCCATTCTTCGAAAAAATCTATTTCCTAGATGATGAAAACTGTTAAAAGAAAAAAATAAAAAAAAAATAGTTGTGCAAATAATTCGCAATATTTTTTTTTACCAATAAGTACATAGATACTTAGAGAATCATATATGATAGATTTTACGGAGTGGACATGAGTGGACATGTAATTTTTCGTCCATTGAACTAAAAAAGACGGTTAAAAAACATCACTTTTATCTAAACATTAAATTTAATAAAATTATCGAATGAAGTTCCTGTGATAAAAACTAACTTAAACAAAACTACATACCTTTATGTACACAATCCATCATAAAAACACTATCACAAACTTCTTTTAGTAACGTAAATAATGCTTTCAATTATGGCGTAAAATTGCAAATGAATGCACTTTGAATTATCAACATTTTGTATACTTACCTCAATGACGCTCCTATTGACGAAAGTAACGAAAATTCATAGGTGTATTCCTTAATGTATATATCTAATGAGTTCATCTTAATAAGTAATTACTAGAAATTTAAGGGTCGTTTTTGTCTAGCTAGCTTGTTCTATTCGAACCATAGTGCATCGGTGTGAGTAACTCAGGGATGTCGAGAGGTGAGCTGCGCTTTCACCGTAGCTACTCTGCTCGTCAATCCCATACATTTATCATTGGATTCTATTAGCGTTCACGTTACTAAAAAGCCATTTGTCTAGGCGTGCTGTAACGCTCGTTCGGGTAAAGTCAGCTGGGAGGGAGCGAGACGGAGCGACAAAAATCACTTCTGTCGTTCGGTCAAGCAAACAGGGCCTGATTAACCCTTAGGCTGATTAGGCTGCAGCCTAGGGCGCGAGGATCGGAGGGGGCGCGCTGAAATCGTGTCTTCGCATGCACTATTGATCTAACATCATTGCAACTACCCTACATATTTCAACTAGACCGACACAAAACACTAAATGCGCTGTGAATTCAAAATGCTTGAGCGCCCCTGATTTTAACAATATTTTTAAAAATGCGCGTAAAATAAACACTTGTGACTCGAATCAGTCGGTGGTCTCGTCCTCATAATTAGCCTAGGGCGGACAGAACTCTTGATCAGTCGCTGCAAGCAAAGCACACGTCGTGTTTTCTTAACTCTTTTGTTTGATAGCTTTTGATTTTATTGAGAGCAATCCCAACTTCTTTGGGACTAAAATATGTCCACTTTGGACATAAAAATGTAGCGAGATAGACAAATTACAAAAGAAATGGTGTATAGGCTGGCAACGGATCGGCGACCCCTTGGAGTTGCTGATCTCCATGGGCGGTGGTGTTGCTTTCCATCAGGTGACCCACATGCTCATTTGGGGTAAATGTAAAAAAAAATCCTTTCATGTAAAAAAAAAGATACATAAACGATATAGATATTATGACAATTACGATATTCCAAAAACCTCTGTTTTATTTACTTACTAGCTGATCCGGCAAACGTTATTTTGCTATAAAAAATAGATAACAACCTATTCTCAGACCTACTGAATATGTATATTAAATTTCATAAAAATCGGTCAAGCCGTTTCGGAGGAGTATGGTAACAAACATTGTGACAAGAGAATTTTATATATATTAGGATTACCTGGCTTTATTAATTGGCAAACATAACAAATATGTGCAAACCGTAAAATGTGCGAAGTTTACACAAACGCGTGGCTACTAAGAAATAATACCCGCCACCGTTCGCCACCCGACACCACGTCCTCACTCAAATGCTGACGGATCAAACAACCTTCTACCACTATACACTCGACGATATTACTGTCGTAAAAAGGGCACATTCATACTAACCAATATCAATAAATTAATATACATATCACTGATGAGAAAATTAAAATTGAACATCAACGATGTAGGATTGGCTCAATGTATATTGGCTAATCCTACATCAGTGAAGGCAAGAATGTTTTTTGACTTAATTACCGCATCTCATCACTGAGTCTCTTGGATTAGGGTACGATGGGGCTGGCATATCTAGAACCATATCCTCCTCCTCGCGTCGTATACCTCATTACTGAGGGTCGTGACTCCCACATAGAAACATCTTCCTTCTAACAATTTTTCTCCAACTATTGCGATCTTTCGCAACGTGGAGGGCACTGTGGAGATTTGAGTCCAGAGATGTGCGGATCTGGTCAGACCATCTCATCGGGCTGCGGCCTTGTAAATGATTGCCACCATCAGAGGAGACAGTGCCTACAACTGATGTACAGGCAATAGAACACCAGAACCAAATCTCTCCTAGATCTATAAGAAGGTCTTCACGAGATCGCAGAATTCCCAGCTATTTGCATGACTACGTTACATCTTAGTACGTGGGAAGAATGTGGTATATCTATAATTTATGTCCAGTCTATGGACATCGGTTTCTATAGTAACGCTATTAGTTATTACTTATTATGTCATAATGTATAGTTCAATTTTATTAACAAAATTTGTGTCTTATGTAACTGTCCTGCTTGATTTACAAAATAAGATGGAAAAGTATCTAAGACCTGAACGATTAGACATCGACCCATCTAGTGCATCAGCAAATAAGGAATGGGAGCATTGGAAACGTACGTTTGAAAGTTTTCTCAAAGTAGTAGATATTTCATCTGACAAGAATTCGAAAGATCCATCATCTATAAATGTGAACTTGGACTTGCTTGTAAATTACGTATCATCGAATATATATACATACATCAATGAATGCACTGATTATTCTCAGGCAATAAATATACTTACAAAGTTATTCACAAAGCCTAAAAACATTATTTACGCTAGACATGCACTTGTCACTAGAAAACAGCAGGGCGAAGAATCTCTTGATAGCTTCTTACAGGCTCTGAAACAACTCTCAAAAGAGTGTGACTTTAAAAGCGTCGACGCTAATACAAATCGAGACGACTATATCCGAGACGCCTTTATCACTGGTATAAAATGCACTAAAATTAGACAACGGCTTCTTGAAAATTTAAGCCTTACGCTGGACGAAGCGTACAATCAAGCACTTTCTTTAGAAATGGCTGAAACTAACTGTCAAAGCTATAATTCTATCAATCTAAATGCTGTATCAGAATCGGCAAGTAACAAGACAAACCAAAATTGCAGCAAAGTTAGTCCAGAAACTTCAGCAGCTACATCGAAATATTTTGCAAAAGCAAGAAAATGCTTCTTTTGTGGTGATAAAGTCCACCCGCGACGAAATTGTCCGGCTATAGAGGTGATTTGTCAAATATGTAACAAAAAAGGTCATCTTGCAAAAGTTTGTCGAAGCAAGCATTTTACTAATACAAGCAATGCTGCTTTTACTGACACTGACGAAGAAGTTTTTGCTTCATGTATTGTAGCTGCATCACCAACTTCACTAAGAAAAGCTACCGTAACGGCAATTGTAAAAGGATTACGAGCCGAAGCATTATTAGACACTGGAAGTTCTATCAGTTTTATCAACGAACATTTCTTCAAATTATGTGGCTTAAAGAAGTTTTCTTGCCATCAAACTATAACCATGGCTGCTACGAGCCTTTCATCTCAAGTTGAAGGCCAGACAATCGTGTCAATGCAGATTGAAAATCATAATTATAGAGACCTCACATTACTAATTGTTAAAGACCTGTGCGCTGATCTTATTATAGGTCATGACATCTTACAAAAACATACTTCATTAGAATTTTCATTTGGAGGATCGAAAGAAACTATGAAGGTTTGTAATGTTGCAGCAGCGTCAGTGCCTGCTGTTTCACTATTTGCAAGCGTCAGTTCTGAATGCAAACCAATTGCCATAAAATCTCGCCGATATAATGACGAAGATAATCAATTCATACATTCCGAAGTAGTGAAATTGCTAACAGCTGGTATTATTGAAGAGAGTTCCTCTCCGTGGCGTGCTCAGGTACTTATAACTAAAAATGCTAATCATAAAAAACGCCTAGTAATAGATTACTCGCAAACAGTTAACAGATATACACAGCTGGATGCCTATCCACTTCCTAACATCGAACAAATAATATTGAAGATATCAAAATATTATATTTTTAGCACTATAGATTTACAAAGTGCATATCATCAAATTCCTATCTTACCGGAAGAAAGAAAATTTACAGCTTTCGAAGCAGCGGGAAATCTGTATCAATTTCGCAGAATTCCCAGCTATTTGCATGACTACGTTACATCTTAGTACGTGGGAAGAATGTGGTATATCTATAATTTATGTCCAGTCTATGGACATCGGTTTCTATAGTAACGCTATTAGTTATTACTTATTATGTCATAATGTATAGTTCAATTTTGTTAATAAAATTGTTAAAAGACAAAACCTTAGATATATAGGTTTTTATTAACAAAATTGAACTATACATTATGACATAATAAGTAATAACTAATAGCGTTACTATAGAAACCGATGTCCATAGACTGGACATAAATTATAGATATACCACAGGCCTCTTGGTCGTTTGCCGTCAACCTTGCCAGTTGCCATAAGTTGTTCGAGGTTATGACCATCCTTTCGAGCGATGTGACCGAAAAATTCAAGTATTCTGCGGAGACAGGTGGTAGATAATCTTGTTTTTATATTTAGCTCTCGCAGAATAGACGCGTTGGTGCGGAAGGCGGTCCAAGGAATATGAAGCATTTTCCTCCAGCACCACATCTCAAAAGCGTCAATTCGGTCACGGTCAGCCTTTCTCAGGGTCCACGTTTCAGTTCCGTAAGCAAATATAGAGAACACAAGCGTGTTAACTAGTTTCACTTTGGTCTTACGCGCAATATCACGGCTACCCCAAACTTTGTGCAGTTGAGCCATTGCACCTTTGGCCATCCCGATACGTCTCCTTATTTCTTTTTCACATGACCCTGTCCTGCTTATATTAGATCCCAAATATACAAAATCGTCGACCATGTCAAGGGTAAGCGCTCCTGTTAGCTCCAGTTTGTTGGTACGGTCTATTACCATTAGCTTTGTTTTGGTGTGGTTTATTTTGAGACCTAATTCCAAGCTAACATTCTCAATTCGGGCAAGGAGATTTGCCATTTCTGTTTCATTTGCAGCTAAAAGTGTAGTGTCATCTGCATAACGGAGATTTGTTATCTTGGTACCACCTATTGTGACACCTCCCTCCCAATCTTCACATGCCCGTCTGATGATATATTCTCCATAGATATTGAAGAGAATAGGGGACAAAATGCAGCCCTGTCTCACGCCCTTACCAAAGCTAAATGGTTTCGACATCGTATTTTCAATCTTAACGACACCTCGATTGTCCAAATAAAGTGTACGAATGAGCTCCACCAAGTGTTGCGGCACTCCCATTTCATCCAGCACTCTCCATAGATCCGACCAAACCACACAGTCAAAGGCCTTGCTGTAATCGATGAAACACAAGATGATGGGTGTGTTGAATTCGTAAGACTTTTCTATCAGCTGACGTATGTTAAATATTTGCTCGCGAGTGCCTTTTCCCTTCACAAAACCGGCCTGTTCCTGAGGAATTTGACAATCCAAAAAATGGCGCAGTCGGTTGTTAATAACGTGCAACATCACTTTACTGGCATGCGATATTAGCGCTAGAGTTCTGTAGTTATCGCATTTAGAGGTGGAGCCCTTTTTATGCAATGGTAGTACAATAGATTTTGTCCAATCAGACGGCCAATCTCCAGTGCGCCAAATGGTATTACAGATTTTGTGAATGGCGTCTATTCCTGCAGATCCCAATGCTTTCAGCAACTCTGCTGTCAATTGGTCAGATCCGGGGGCTTTTTTATTCTTGAGCGCGGTTATAGCAGCTGTGATTTCTGAACGTAAAATGTCAGGTTCCAACGTTAATTCGCACCAGAGAGATCCGTCATGTGGTGGTCGTCCGTCGTGTGGGTCCTTGTATAATTCCTCACAATAGTTTCGCCATCTATTTGTTATTGCGTCTACGTCATGGAGCGTTGTACCATCCTCATCACCCACGTTCTCGGTTTGAACTGTTTTGAGAGCAGTTTCACTTTTTTGAAAAGGTCAGAGCTTTGTACTTTGTGCGCATGTTCTTCTATTTCTTGGCAGATATGATCCACGAAATTGTTTTTATCGCGTCGGCACTGTCGCTGTATTATCCTACTCAGCTCTGAGTACTTGGTTTTATCCTGCTGACTAACCAGCCCCCTGGACTTAAGATCTTTTCTATCCTGTATCAGTTTCCAAGTACCAGGAGAGATCCACGTTTGCTTGCGTCTAGGTGGTGAAACATTACTATTGGTGATTCCCCTGACTGTCTCCCATATTTGTTCCTTTAAATGTTCCCACTGTTCGTTCGCATCTGCGTTTGCAGACGGTGGTTTCTCCTTAATTAAGTTGTCCATTGCGCTTTTGAAAAGGTTTTGTTCCAGCGGCAGCAAAGAAGGTGGGCGACTAGCGCACCTTTTCTTGATGACTTTCAAGCGCAAGGCGAAATTTGCCACCAGAAGACAGTGGTCAGATCCGCAGTCCGCACCCGGAAAGGTCTTTACGTTCGTGATTGACGTTCTCCATCGTTTGTTAATTATCACGTAATCGATTTGGTTACGACAGCGGTCGCCAGGGGATATCCAGGTATAGAGACGTCTAGGATGCTGTTGAAACCATGTGTTCATGATCGTAAGTTTCCTATCGATGCAAAATTCCAGAAGTCTAGTCCCCCTGTCATTTCTGACTCCCAGACCATATTTTCCAACTGCATCCCTGACGTGATCATCTTCCTGTGTACTGCCTATTTTCGCATTCCAGTCACCGATCATTAAAGTTATCTCTCGATTCGGTATTTTATTAAGGGTTGTTTCCAGTTTCGAGTAGAATTCATCACACAGGTTTTCTTCTGAGGCTGATGTAGGAGCGTATATGACGACGATATTCAAAGTGCAGGGTCGTGTATGAAGTTTTAAAGTTATTATCCTATCTGATACCGGATTGTAACCGAGAACATAATTGTTTAGGTCGCGAGGGACCCAAATGGCGACTCCATTGGTGCTAGAGTTTGTGGGACCCGAAAAATAAACAGTGTTTCCATTAGAGGTGTTATAGTGTCCTTGTCCTCTCATATGTGTTTCGGTCATTCCCAGTATTGTCAGATGATGTGACTCAGCTTCTCTTTCCACAATGTCCAGTTTCCCTGGACTCAGCAATCCACGGACGTTCCAGGTGGCAATACGTCGGTGTTTTCTGATTGAGATCTTCTTCGTTATGGCACCAGTAGCATTACCACTGTCTAGGGCCTGGTGATCCATCCTAGTAGCGGCTTCGGTCGCCAATTTCACACCGCCCGGCCCGGAAACCGAACGGCGCCGGTGGTTAGCCGGATCGTCCAACAAAATAGTTCCGTTAGTTGCAGCGTCCATTGGGGGTTTTCTTGGGCTGATACAGCATGGTGGGCACCCAGGTCCTTCCACGGTAGATTTTTTGAGGTGATTTAGTTCCTCATGGCCTCTATAAGCCACTCTCTGTGCAGTGATGTACAGAGGGGTCGGGTTAGTTAACCGCCGCCCGATGCTCGGCGTATGTGTTTTACAGCAAGGTAGTTCCTCTCTATGCTAACCCTCCTCCTTTTTCATCCGGGCTTGGGACCGGCAATGGCGGAGTTAAGAACCATATAAGCCCCTTTAAAAAAAAAAAAAAAAGATATAAAAAAAAATATACATATGAGTACAGTACGAAAAGATGGTAATGAGTAACGTACACCCCTTTTAGATGGATCTACGACCCCAAAAAAATGACTGAAGCAGTGGGATGCGGGAAGCGGAGGATCGCATACAATGGCGGATTTTCCTTAAGGTCAATTAGGCCCAAATTAGGGCGGCCAAATGTTAGGGGCGGTCGAAGCAGGGCATTACCGACGGATAATAGGCTATTTGACTAATATTTTTTTCAGTTTAATATGTAGGGACGTCTCCATAATATGACCATAGGTGAAAGAATTACTTCGATAGCACAAAAATCTCTCGAGATATGTTAATTTGAAATACACAATTTTTAGACTGCCCCAAAACGCTCCATACAAAAGACTACCGAATTATGACGTCACAGGTTTGTATTTTGTATGCATCAAATCAGAAATTTGTACGATAGCTATGTTAAATGTAATATTTAACTTTTTAACGTACAAATTTCTGATATCTGAGTTTATGTGATTAGTATCATAATAAAAGTTATAGCATTTTTATTGCTTCTCCAATGGAAATATATTTTTTTAATAATTTCATACTTTTAAAATGGACTTTCCCGCCAAACTTTGATCGACGCTAAAAAAAGTCTGACTGAAGATATTAGAATGAAAGTTTGCAGATCTTTATAGTTTTGTGTATTTTACGATATTGTTAAATAATTTATACAATTTTTAAACATTGGAAAATAGCCCATTCTTATGTAATGTACTTAAGTACATTTTATCAGTTGTCTAGTACCCATAGTACAAGCTTTGCGCTTAATTTGGGACTAGATGGCGCTGTGTACAAAAATATATAAATATATTCTGTATTTTGATTACCACAATTTGACCCTCGGATTGCAAGGTTTGCGCATGTCTTCAATGGATGACCAGCTAATCATTGCGTTATCACCATATCTGCAGTGTAAAGCTTTGATAACTAAATTCTTCGATCATATAGACTAAATAAATACAACCAGGGGGTCCAAAGTATTTATTTATTTGAGAATAAGTAGCCCACCTTTATCTGCAGAGATAAATCCAATTTTTGTACGTATTTTATCTTTATCAAATGATAGGGCAACAAAAAATAGGGATCCGGCTTTGATATTCTATATATAATATAGACAGTCCATAGTCGGACATCACGGCAGTAAAAGTTGGCTACAAAACGCTTGCTCAATACCATTATACGGAGAAAATATCTACTTCTATTGCTCTTCAAGAGAAGCCTTTCTCTTCATTATCAGGTGATTTTAGTCTCCACTACAGGAGCACGACCCTCTTTGTCTCCCTATGGAATCAATTATATTATATTTTTTGGCATCGTATAAAAGTCTCTAAAATCACGCCAAAATAATATAATAATAATATTATTATTATATTATTTTATCTGTGGCTGTTATTATTAGTGTCAATATTAATCGGTTATATTTACCTTATATCACTTATATCTTAATCTGAAATTAAATATATCGCTAGACACCCCGTTATCTGACTGATAAATTTTAAGTACCTACACCTGTTTTGATAATCCGGTTCATATCTTAGGTTGTCTTGATTTTATTTGGTGAAATTGGACATATATATATAAAAGTAATAAAAAAAATATTTGATATACTTTCTATCTGTCTCCTCTACTCAACCTTGCTCTATCATAGTGTTTTTCAATTTGTTGAATGCGCAACCCCTTTATATGCTGCAAGTTTCTGCCCCCTACGGGGGGGGGGGGGGGGGGGGGGCTCCTTCCTTCTCTTGTCTCCATGAACAAACTTCAACAATTCAGTTGATTATGACAGCTTGGATTTTTTTTTATTGAAATTGTTAGTATCATTTGATGACGATTTTATTCTTAGAGAAATAAGCTTCAATTGGAAAAAGATTTGAGTTGAAGAATAAAATTATTGAACAATAATCAGGCCTGCTTACGTTTTCTTATTGTAGCGTATGGCACAAACATTTGCGTTCTAAAGTATACAAGATATATTGAAAAATTAATTACTGGTCCTGACAGTTTTTCGCGAGCTCTATCAAGTGGTATCAATAATATTATATATATATAACAACGTCTGTCCGGTCAGCTAATAATAATAACTCACCTCGCACAAGCAACGCAACGAATCTGACGTGTGACAATTGTTTGAAATAAGTAAAAATGGCGCCTTCTGTAATTAGAAAATGCACAATTTATGCTGATAAAATAAATAAAGCCCAAGGGATCACATCTCACACGAAAGTACATAATAATATTGGATGTTAACGCGTATTTTAGGATAATTTCATATTTTTGCAAGAAAAAAGTTGTGTTTCTGTGAGTGAATGATGTCACCAGGAAGGGAAGAAGAGTTGTTGCGTCGGCAGCATGGATGGCAGCGTGCGAGCAATATTTCTTGCTTTCTAAGGTAACCGCACACATCAGGCGGGCCGTATGCTTGTCTGCCACAAGACGCAGTGTATAAGAAAAAAAAGAACAAAATCGTATGAATAATCCCTTATTTCGTGAAACAACACTTCGACAGTCTTATCAAAGTGGCATAGTACAGGGTACAAATCGACTCAAGCGCAAGCAAATGTCACCAAGACGCCAACGTCACACCACATTCCGCCATTCGAGCTCAAACCGTACCGCGAGGCAGCCGCGTTTTACGCGTCCACAGAAAACAAACCATAAAAACCCTTATCTTGCATTTCAAAACGTTAAGTCCCCTTTTGGTTGTGTTAAAAATCGTGGTTGACTTGATAACGTGTAGACTGTGTTGGTTAAGTGATACTGTTTCGGGACCCTGGCGCTTTATCGCACCAACTTAAGATAAGGAGGTGAGTTCTGATAGCTTTTGATAATTAGTTTTACTTGCTAGAGAACTGTTTTTAATTACGACCTACCGGAAAATTACAGAGAATTCTTCTAGCTAAATTCACGTAGAGGTATAATTATACTATGGTAATAAACACAGGTTGTCTGATGTGAGTTTATCACAGCCTAGAGAGAAATGCTACAAATATTACTCCTCTAGAAGCATCTCCATAGCTGCTGATTAGAAACGCAACAGAACGTTGTAAGGCTGCGGTAGGATCCAAGCATACGGTCTGAAAAGTACACAAGCACTGCACGTAAGGGCATGCCCATTTGCATGATGCTACCTCCGTTGCCATAGCAACACCTCCCCAGAAGTACTTAGAAGCTCTGGATATTAAAGATGGTGTTCCGAACACAGCGACAGCTACAAGACGATAGCTTCTCTATCGTTTTGGAAGGTGGCAGTTACAGGTCACGTCTTTTTCCATCTCATAAATTTAAAAGTGTATGTCTCTATCGTCTGCCCTATAACGTAATGCTCTCTCTACTTGGTGGAGGTTTGACGATGGATGGAAGATTGAGGAAGGGTTCAAAGAACACACGGACCTTCAGATATCAATTTTGAAGCTGTCTTGACAAATAAACTAAGAATTTCAAAATGGCGGCCACTTTTCTACTTTTTCCAGTCTGGATGCTATGAATATAGCTAGGATTTTCGGTTTCGCTTACCTTTGTTTAGCCAAAACCTCGTTGAGACTGCAAGTGAGGCTGGGTTAGACTCGAAAGATAGTGAAGAGCCACGTTTCTCTTATAATTGTATTTAAGATAAAGGGAAAAAGGTATCTACAATCACCACTTCTTTCCCGTTTATTACGTTAACTATCTCTGTTTTAAAATGCTTAAATATAATTATGAATAGTAAGGTATGTTTAAGTAAACGCGTAGCGTAGGTATTTTCAAATTTTGTGTAGTATCTGCCCAACGAATTGTCTTCTGGACTGATTTGTAGATTTCTTTCATAATTGACGAGCTCGGTGGTCCAATGGCTTAGCACTGGCTACTTTACTTTGACTCCCAGGCCGCGGGCTCGATCCCCGCACAATACAAACATTTGTGTGCATGTCTGTTTGTGTTGATCTGAGTGTTTTATAACTATTACATGTATGTATTTACAAAAAATAAAGTATTCAAGTACATTTATCAGTTGTCTAGTACCCATAGTACATGCTATGCGCTTAATTTGGGACTAGTTGGCGCCGTGTCAATTGTCGAGAAATATTTATCTTTTATATTTTTGTATTATAGTTACTTTAGGTTTAGGTGAAACTTGCCAAGCTTGACAAAGAACGTGAAACTCTGGAAGTATTCTGACTAATGGATTTAATTTCAGGTATAGTTTGAAAACAAAGTTATAGAAAAAAATAAAGTAAATGCAGATTGCATTTTGAATACGATGGATTTCCAAGATGGCGCTCATTTGCACAGTTGGTCGTGGCCATCAAAGTTTTTTTAATGTTTTTGTAAACAATCTATTCTCAAACGTTGATAAGTTTGTGGCCAATATATGGTATCTTGAGCTCAAGGGTCAGGTCGGATCACGTGCTGTGTATCATGCTGTACTCCTCACTCGTCCTCTGCAAGGTCAGCGTGTTGCGAACACTGCTTGTTTGTTACAAACAGCTGTGTTGTGTGACATATCGGTGACATTATAGATTCGATACAACTATTTGAGGTTTGACTGCCCGACTATCAAACGATGATTTGACGAAAGAGAGTCGATTGGGAAAGTATCTCGGCCTTAGAAAACCACAATGAAATAACAATATCCTTAATGATTGTTGTGTTCCTGTGAGTGAGTGAGGTAACTGCACATTTCACATTCATTTTATACTAATATTCCTTCATTTTATATTGGATAATAAGTTATCCAATATAAAAGGTACGGATAACAAATTTAAACATCGGCATCTAGTCCCAAACTAAGCAAAGCTTTTACTAACTAGGGCACTGATATTATAGTTAAATACATTTTTATCTGTAAATGCATACATATATATGCATAAAATTCATAGAACACGCCCAATCCAAGATAAATAGACATATTTGTCTTGTGCGGGTTCGTAACCGCGATCCCGGAGTCAAAGGTAAGCCATTCGAACGAAGGTAGAGATATAAATATTTTTACAAGACGTAATTGTATGTATTTTAAAAGATTATAAGAAAGGTAAACTGTTATTAGTAAAAGATACCTCTTCGCAAGCTTGAGCAGTAAATATGAGAATAGGAAGCAAATAAATGTGAAAATTTCTTGACATAAGGTGCAGATATAATGTGATTTTACCTTATTATATTATTTACTTATTCTCGAGAAACTCGATGGCGTTGTCGTTGCGCTTGGCAAGTTAAGCAACGTCGACCGTGGCCTGTCCATGGATGGGTTTATTTATCTCGTGCTCCTCCGTGCTTCGGGGGGCATGTTAAACCGTGGGTCCCGGCTGTTGTCATCAGATGACAATCGTCAAGACAATCTAGTGGCTTTAGGGCGGCTTGAAAACACTGGCCTCAGCAAGCCCGCAGTTGAACAGCGTGGCGGAGTATGCTCTTAACCACTTGGATTGAGGGGATACCCGTGTCCCAACAATAGGATGGTTATGGGTTGATGCCGAACTTACCTTATTCTATGACTTTGCTCCCATAACCTAATAACCAGGATTTACACGATATCTTGCAGCCGTGTGGTTTCCGGCAGACTAGAATAGAAATCACTCCGTTTCTTCTCGTGGATGTCGTACAAGGCGACTAAGGGTAATACATTATCAAAATATCAATCAGGCCTCCCCAACCCGTCTGGCCAGCGTGGGGAGTGTAGGCCAAATCCTCCTTCCGTCTAGGACGGACGAGAGAGGGTCGTGCTCCTGTAGTGGAGACTAAAATGGACCTGATGATGATGACACGATATCTTTATAAATTAAGTATTACCCTAATGATTAATCTTTTATTATTAACTTTTAATAAATATGGTGATTATGATAACTGGCGTGATATACATTCTTAGGGTCTGGTCGTTAAAATGTCATAAAATTTTAATATAGTTCGTTATTGTCAAATTATTATTTAGGTCACTGGTTACTAATTAGATTTTGCCGAGTACCACTTCAAGAGTTTTCTTTCTTTTTAACCGACTTCAAAATTGGAGGTTCTCAATTCGACTGAATTTTTTTTTGTGTGTATGTTATTCGTATCTTTGCGAATTGTGAACCGATTTTCATAATTCTCTTTTATTTGAAAGGGTATGATTGCAAGGTGGTCCCATATTCACCAAGTCAGGATCTGATGATGGGATGCCAGCGAAATCAAGGGAAACCCTTAAAATTTATAAGCACTTATGGTCAAATTCATTTTTAGGGTTCCATACCCAATGGGTAAAAAGGAACCCTATTACTAAGGCTCCGCTGTCCGTCCGTCCGCCCGTCTGTCACCAGGCTGTATCTCATGAACCGTGATAGTTAGAGAGTTGAAATTTTTACAGGTGATGTATTTCTGTTGCCGCTATAACAACAAATACTAAAAAACAGAATAAAATAAATATTTAAGGGGGCTCCCATACAACAAACGTGTTTTTTTTGCTCCTTTTTGCTCGCAATTGATAATGGCAATAGGTAGACACTTCAAATACTCACATAATATTTAGTTATGTACTTACATTAAAAATTAATAATTAAATAAAAATAAAACAAATATTTAAGGGGGGCTCCCATACATCAAACGTGATTTTTTTGCCGTTTTTATAGATAATGGTACGGAACCCTTCCTGCGCGAGTCCGACTCGAACTTAGCCGGTTTTATTTTTATTTGAAAGTGTAATTGCGAGGTGGTTCCATATTCACCAAGTCAGGGTCTGATGATGGGATCCCAGAAAAATCGAGGGGAAACCCTTAAATTTGCCGTATGGTAGCCGGCAGAATAAAATTGTGCCACTCCATTGCTCTGCGCTTGGTGTCGTACAAGGCGATTAAGGAATCTTGTGTCACGCGATAACTTTTCTCCCGGAAGACGGGCAGCAGCGTCTGCCGGGGTATTCCACCAATAAGCTGCGCTCGCCAACTGAAGTCGGTTTCAATTTTTTTTTTTAAATCAACTTTACTGACACTTAAAGTGCTCCACAACTGAGCATATCATCCCGTTATATATATAATAGAGATACATAATAATAAATATAACACAAAACATTGTAAATAACAATGTTTTGTACCAACTTTTTTTACAACATTTTTTTCCTGGAGTGTTCTTTTAAAAGAGCATGTAACAAGTGGGCATAAGTGGGTTAAGAGCTCGAACTTTTATGTTACCACTTCACAAGTAAACCCATATTTTGGCCCACATCTCTCAACGGTACTCAAAAACAAACAAAATTTCATGGTCACGCTCAGTCATAATACTTTACAATGCCGGTAATATTTATTGAAAAAACCCAAACATGAGGAGTAATTTACACCCGTTAGGTTTTTTTATGTTATTATTCGGGCGGCGAAAAAGTATCTATTTTTCCCAAAAGGTTAACACTTTCAAAGTTGGTCACATTCGAACGTGTTAACGTTTGCAAACCGACCAAATAAAAAAGAAGTTTTATATTGTGAATTTACCAGACGCGTGTTTCATATCCAAATTAGCTGGGTTGCTCTCTTCAATATGTGAGCAAGTCACGAGTCTTATAAATTCACAACATGAGCGTTCTTCTCTATTTGGTTCGGTTTTTTACGTCGACATGATCGAACGTGAACAAAAAACTTTGTACACCTCTTTACAAAAATTGCCCGGACGTAGAGTAAGAAAATTCGCACACACAGTTTAAGTATATAAAGAAGGAATGCAGAATGCTAATATTTTTTTTAATTATGCATAAAAATAATACATTAAATCAATAAAAAAAACGTTACACACAATAAATCAAATAAAAGATATTTGACACACACACGCATATATACTCTTTTGTTTATTGTTAAAGTCTGTCATGTGGTCAATTTGAGAATAGATTAACGTGACATAAAATCAACCCTGTGGGGGTGCGACGGGGTTGAAATGTCATAATTCTATGGTTTTCTGGGACGGCAATTACGAAAATGGCATCGATTTGAAATTATAACATAGTGGACACGAAATTACTTAAAAGGATTTTTCCAATTTTACCCCTAAGAGGGTGAAACGGAGGTCCAAAGTTTGTATGGATGGGGAAACGAGATTATTATTGTTTGTCTTTAATATTATTTGTCTATAGTCTTACTGAATGTCAAACATGACCATATAAAAATAATTTAAATTAATTATGGTCGAATTTCGACCATTGGGCGACCTATATTTAGTCTCAAGTCTGAAAGAGAAATTGATTATAAGTATTATATGTATTTTCACAAATAATAATGTACTGAGTTTTGTGTTTATTTTATCTATAAATAAATTGGACGCCAACAATACAAAAGTGTATCTCATTATATTAACAGTTCTGTCTACCAAAGAATAGATTTTTTACTCCTATGTTAGTAATCTAACGTTTTAAATATTTTTATTTGTGGTTTGTTATTCATTGACTACGCAATGTTCGACATCCAACCATGTTCTTTTATTGACTTAGTAAAGAAATGAATCGCGCAAAAAAGTTTTATTATATTCGGCTCTACTAGAAAGTCACTAAAGTTAATGGTTTATACAGTTATTGTTACTGGAGACTCCAGTCTAGGGTTGTCAATTAGATTTTCTTTTTCCAAGTAAGTCGATAGTAACGTCTATAAATCTCGGAAAGTTTTGAAGTTTTGGTACATCTTTATTGCACGGATACCACAATGCTTGAGGACTAAAGGCTTCAACCAATGCGTCCTCACCGCTATAACCTGCGGTGTAGAGACTTGGACAAGAACAGTCGGGCTGGTTCACAAGCTAAAAGTCGCACAGCAAGCTATGGAGAGAACTATGCTCGGTATTTCTCTCGGGGGTCGTATCCGGAACGAGGAAATCAGACGTAGAACCAAAGTAGTCGACATCAATTTTTATATTTGGGGCCATCCATAAATTACGTCACACGAATTTCATGATTTTTTGACCCCTCCCGCCCTTGTCACAGCTGGTCGCATTTGTGAGACTCCCCCCTCCCTAGTGTGACGTAATATATTTTGCAATTTTACATCTAGAGTTGCAAATGTTTTTCGTTAATAATTCAAAGTTCGTGTTTTAATACTTAAGTTATAATAGATTTTGAAATGTCACGTCACAAAATTTAGGACCCCATCCCACCCCTTGTCACACAATATCACACTTCTTCGACCCCTTCCCTCCCCCTTAACGTGTGACGTAATTTATGGATGGCCCCTTTCCCGATATTTCGGCGACGTTACAGACGCCATAGTCACGGGACGATTGTCTCTTCCTTTCTGGTAACCTCACGCACTCGCTGGAGCACAACAACCCTGATGGAAATTGTTATTTGGCTGCGGTATTCTGTGAGAGGAGGTCGGGCAGCTTACAAATATGCTGTACCCTACCTCTCTTGCCAGTGCCTCCAGCCGGCAGGGTTCACCACGTGCAGACGAGGTTGGCTTTGGCTCTAAAGATCGTGGTGAGCTACTTATACCCCAAAAACATTCTACTTTATAATAAAATATGTAATGATTACATACTTAAATGTAATAATAACTAAATTGAGACTATTGCTTTAAGTATTGCTTACACAAGTACACTACTTACGCCTATGTTTTAAAGGTTTGTGCCATGTATTGATATTGATATTATTAATACAACAACGTCAGCGTCAGCGATATTTTATCGATCACTAAACTATGCTCGGCATTTCTCGTCGAACCAAATCCGGTACGAAGAAATTCGACGGAGAACCAAAGTTGTCGACATAGCTATTAGAGTCAACTGGCTAAAGTGGCAGTGGGCCGGCCACATCTGCCGAGTCAGTGATGGCAGATGGGGAGAAAAGTCCTAGAGTGGAGATCTTATATGGGGTGACGAAGCGCCCCTCTCTAGATAGACCGATAATCTCAAGGGAACGACCGAAAGCGCCTTGATGCGGAAAGCGAATATGGCGGGAGGCATTAGGGAAGCCCTATGTCCAGCAGTGGATAAATACAAGCTGATGATGATGATCACTAAACTAGTTCATTTAATAGTATATAACCAACCAAAATATTAGCCAATATAATATAATACATTAATTTTTAAGATAATTTTGTTACTAACATTTTATGGACGAGAATGTCTGAGAATAAATGATTATTTGTATCTCTTTTTAATCACGGGTAAAACCCGGTCATTTGATAGGCGTGCGCGGGGATATGGATCCAACGCGTAGAGGCCCCTTTGAGAAGTTTAATGTAATGTTGTACGCCCGCCGTGACCCGCTCCATTATTATTATTATATTATTATTTAATCTAATATAATCACAGTAATTTATGTAAATTAAACAATAATAAAACGTTATCCTTTCTCCTGATTTTGCTCTGTCCGACGGGTCTATGATGTGTCTTGTTTGTTTGTTTGTAAAATCTTTATTGCATTAAATGTTACATAACACAGATTGTAGTGACAAGACATAGAGTACAAGGGCGGACTTATCCCTAAAAGGGATCTCTTCCAGTCAACCTTTGAGTCCCTGAAAGGAAACTGTGAATTGGCGGTGATTAAGATGAATAATTATAGAATATAGGTGCATAGCATAAAAATGTCTTATGAACCTTATCATTATTATTTATTGTAGAATACAAATAAATAACTAGAATTACAATTAGCTGAATTTTTATTCTGGTAATTCTAAATTCCAATTATTTGGCTAAATATTGTGCCAAATCATGTCATGACATGACAAATAGATATTTCAAGATAAGACGTGCTCCAATACATATTATGAAAGGCCTTTGCTCAACATGCGCAGAAATTCTATTTGATACTAAAAACCTAAAGGGAAAAAGAACCTTATTAAAAATATTGCTGTATATTTGGGGTTATCAGCTGTCTGGCTCTTTAGACCATGCCCCGTCAAATATTTACGTGTTGAGGTGTCTGGGTATTTGTCTCTGTTAGGACGCGAACTTGCAAGTGAAATAACGACAACGTGCGACGCAAGGCTCTAAAAACAAACAACGATACGAAATAGGATTGCTACTGTTAAAGTCAATTTCAGCTTTTAAAAATAATGTCTGGCTTTTAGGACCCAATCTAATTGTCTGGCATTTTTGGATCTGCAAATTTACATGCAATTGTCTACTTGCTTTGTACGAGTCGTCAACCCTTATTCATCCCATTGCTGGGATACGGGTCTCTCCTCAATCGAAGGGATTTAGAGCATACTTCACCACGCTGCTCAATTGCGGGTTGGTGGAAGCCAGTGTTTCCAGCCGCCCAAAGGCCTCGAGTATAAACGAAATGTCGGTAAAATTTACAGGAAATTTTAAAATGAGGATACGTCATTTTCGAATCCGGCATTCTCGGTTTTAAATTCTCACCTAGCAACCCTGATGGAACATTGTAAGTACATAATAATTTATTTAATAAGGAAAACCAACCAATAATAAATTATAGATAATAATCTCATCAGTCTAATATGACCGAACAAGGACAAACTGTATATCAATACATGGCCGTAATTCATAAAATAACGAGGCTTTCAGCGTGAACAAATATTATAGGTGAATAATTTACCTGCGTTGCTTGCGTATTTTTCGACGCCAAACTTAAATACAATTCAATTTTGACGTGAAATGTCTTTCCAATTACTCCAATCCATCGGATATATTCCCTAGTATATATGCTCAAGAATATCAATATAATTTTCCTAGATTTTAATTCTCTGTTTATTACTTCAAAGATGAATTCTAAATTGTGGATTTTGCAGTACCACTGGTACCACCCCGCCTTAAAGCTAAACTTAGATTTTCGCAATCAAAAAATCAAACTTCAACTTCGATTTATGGTACTTGTGTTTAGCTTAGGTGGTAGAAACGACGGAGCTTTACCGACTAAGCTGAAGGTGTTTGGCAATAACTTAAACGTAGGACTAACTTTTCGAATCAAGATATTCGGTGGTAATCGGCTCCAGCTTCGGCGGTAGGGTCCCAGATCAGTCCCCTTACCACCAACTCTTATTGCGATTCAATAACTGAATAGAATGCTTATTCATACAATGAATAAGCGACTCTATTCGTAAGGGGGCAGAAAACTGGATTGTAACGAATTGGTCTATATCGTCTTACCTTAATAATTACAAAACTATAAGTTATAGAAACATGAATCGCGTGTCATTATTTAGCGTATATAGTCAGTTCGCTGCTAAGACCTCAAGTTTGCATCGGACGGGCGGGGCGGGGCCATATGAAAATTTTAAATCTTACTTTTTTTTTCTTTTATACGCTCATTTTTATAAGGTACTTTTTCTCTTTATAGGTACTTTTGGCATAAGATCAGACAGCTTGTTTGCCACCTGACTGGTATAAAAAAAATGATAAAATTGCAAACCAATATGTGACGATACCTAACAAAACAAATCAACCCAATCACCCCGGGGCACATTGAATAGCTTCAAACTTCGAGTGCCAGTTGTTGTCGCAATATTCATTGTTAAGTGATGTTTTGATTCACCACTCACCACCTCGCATAATGGACATTGTGTGTATGGGATTGTTCACATACTTACACGTTATTTTTATATAATGTCGCCGTGGGATTTCTGGTTCTAAACAATCTTTGTCAATACCGAAAATTATATGATGAGAGGTGGGTTGGATAAAAGATTTGAGGTGTATCTTTAGAGCCAAAGCCAACCTCACCTGCACGTTGTGCACCCTACCGACAAGCGAAAGAGGCTCTAGCAAAAGAGAAGTAGGATACAGTTAGCTGCTCGACTGCCCGATTACCGCAGCCAAATCACAGTTCCCTTGAGGTTTGTTGTCCTGAGAGTGAGTGAGGTTACAAACGAAGGAGTTGCTGTGCCGGCAGCGGGGGCGGCCTAATTTGCAATATTAAAATGTTGCAAGCATTAATATGGCTACGGTAACCATTTCATATCAGGTGGGCCGTATGCTCGTCTGCCACCCGACATAGTATAAAAAAATGGAGCGTGGCTGTGTCACGGACACGGCCGTGTGTTCTACGTGAATACTTTATATGCACCAAAATTATCTCGAAATGTCAACGCTTCCCCCTCCCTCGCACGCGATGTTCCATAATTCTTACTTAGCCTAATAAAATGATCCTTCATCTATCCAGTGGTGTGATTATATAGATATGTAGCTGCAACACCTGTGTCCCCCGATTTTGTTATCATTGTTTTTTTTTAATTGCCTCCCATGGAAGCAGTTTTAAAGACGTATTCACGTCAAACGGTGATCTCTCTATTGAATATGTTCTCTTCATCATCATCATCAGGTCAATTTTAGTCTCCACTACAGGAGCACGACCCTCTCTCGTCCGTCCTAGACGGAAGGAGGATTTGGCCTACACTCCCACGCTGGCCAGACGGGTTGGGGAGGCCTGATCGATATTTGATAATGTACTTCCCTTAGTCGCCTTGTACTACATCCACGGGAAGAGACGGAGTGATTCTATTCTAGTCTGACGGAAACCACATGCCTGAGGTTTAAAAAAAAATGCTCTCTTATCAAGCCTTAATAAGATCTCACGTTGCAACGGGAGCATCTCCACGCAGCCAAGGATGGGAAATGAAGTCATAACAGCGCCATGTTTATTTTCATTCATAGATACGTGCGTCCCAGGGGTCGGGTCGCGGTCGTTGGTTCACTGCTCATTGAATCACGTCACTATATGAAACCATTTACGTTCTATTCTAATATCACTTAATAGGGTTGTCGATTTTAGTAAAATTAACTAGGCTTGTGAACTAGTGGGACTAACTAAAAAAATAGTTACTAAGGCGACACATTGAAAACAATAAATAATTTTGTTATATATTATGTTATTATATAATATAATTTTATCGTTTTCAAGGTGTCGCAATAATTAAAATAGCTAACTTTCGAAACGCCAATTTTATTTGATGAAAGCATAACTACATAAAGCTATATTTAGCAAATAAATTTTGTAAAGTTATCTTATCGCTATGTAATTATAAAGTCCTCGCCGCTGTGAGTTTGTATTTGCTCGGGTTAATGTCAGAAACTACTGATTTTATAAGGCTTTCATCAATAGCAAGAGGGATTATATTGGTGGATTGTAGTATCAAACGACCCTCACTACTTGCTCGTAATACCTCTGGCCAGTACCCCTGAGAGTACCACAGGAAAATAACGTGTACCATTTTGTAACGTGGTTCCCCTCATTTTATAGTGTTGCGAAATGAAATCTTTATAGCAGTATTCCGCAAAGTGTGTGCCGCGGCACACTGGTGTACCGTGGTCATTAGTTGGTGTGCCTCGGAAAAATAAGGTTATCTCATAAAGCTAAATACTCTAAATAGACGGACGGAAGAAAAATATTTCGACTAATAAAATCAGATTTTTCATTTATGGTGTACCTTCAAAAATTTTAGTTTTCCTGGATCTTCAAACACAAAAGTTTGCGGAACACTGCTCTATAGTACGAATTCTAGATCTTCTACGGGACTACCATCTGTCTCTGGTATTACAAACGTATTCATAGTAGTAGTAATAGTAAGTGTAGACGTGGAATTAGATATTACAACTTAAAAAAAACCAGACAAGTGCGAGTCGGACTCGCCCACCGAGGGTTCCGTAGGTACGTAGTATCATTATTAAATTTGATATTTTTCATTATAAATAAGAAATAATGCGTCGAAAAAAATAAATAAAATATATTTTGCAATGTGTACATCAAGCCCTTTCATATGATACCCCATTTGAACTAGTAGTTTCAATTTGAAATTTCGACACCCTATAAAAAATATAGACCCCCTATTTTTTAAGATCTATTTACAAATGTATAATTTTGAGATTTATTCCTGTACTTGTAGTCTATAACGATGTTACTTGACAAATTTCATAGTTCTAGGTCAACGGGAAGTACCCTATAGGTTTTGATTCCCTTGAGTGTGTCGAAATATGCGTTTTTTGCTGAATAAACGGCCGTAACTTTTTTCTACGTAAACTTAGCAGTTTGATTTTTTTACAACTTCATGGGACCGTAGACCTAGTATACAGTTCAAATTTCAGCTTGATACCTCCACGCATTCTCGACATAGAAATTCTTGACAGACAGACAGACAGACAGACAGACGGACAACAAAGTGATCTTATAAGGGTTCCGTTTTTCCTTTTGAGGTACGGAACCCTAAAAATTAACCTTTTCCTTTGATTCACTACGTCACAGGATTCATTCGTTATCCAAACGGTGGAGAGTTTATTATTATTATATTATTATAGTACTAAAGTGCATACGTTACAAGTGGCGTATTTATTTGAATTACATATATATACGTTCTTTCCGTGGTACCTCTAGATTAGGCACTAAGGGACAGCCCTATTCTTGTGGCACTAATGTTTTCTTACGTCTTATCTTTCTTATCCTGAGCGTATCTCGAGCTTCCCGTGGAATAAATGTTAATGTAAACATCATTTGTCAATCATAACTATCTTTGAATCATAAATTTCATCAACAATGTATGTAAGTTAACAACCATTTTGTAGTTTCCATGCTACTTTTTTTTACCCAAAAATGCTCTATGTGAGCACCCTACTCCTACATGTAGTTATGATTTGTTATGTATAATTAGATATATATATATATCTATAATGAATCCCTATTTTCCCTTGGTCACGGCATCACCCGAGAACGGCTGGACAGATTTCGCTATTTCTTTTTATATTGTATGTGTTATTGTCAGTAGAAGGTTCTTATAAAAGAAAAAAGCAAGAGTGTTGCGCGAAAAATTAGAAAATTGAAGAAAACTGACCGACCGTATTAACTTTTCTTATGCAACTTTCATTTGACTCTCGTTTGACAGAACTGCGAAACCAATTCCAATTCTATATTTATTGTTAAGAAGACAGGACATCGTCTGTCGGGTCAACTCAGGGGTGGATTAAGGCCTATCAATAATAATAAGGCAATCTAGGCACGTACTTAGGGCCCGTAATATTTGGGGCCCGAAAGTTAGGTTTTTAATTTATATTTTGGAAGTGAAAACTTCTTTAGTAGGTTCGGAAATACAATGTTGCCTAGGGCCCGCTTTGGCCTTAGTCCGCCACTGTCAGCTAGTATATATAGATAATAAATATTACAATTATAGATATAGATTATTTTATTACACTTCTTTTTTGCGTGACAACCTACAAGCACAGTATAAATAATAGTACTACAGTATGACCACTCCCTGCCGCTCTCTCGTGTCGACCTCACCTCTCCTCTGAGACAAATCTGGAACATTTTGTATGGCACCGTACGCACACACGCTTATTCACGCTCTGTACAGACGTTGTTGTTTGTGTAGTAGTGTCATCGCGCGACATTTGTAAGTAGTGGCCGGGGTATCAACTACGGCAAGTCAACAAACATTTCAATTGTTATTGTGTTGGCCTACCCTACTTCTTTCTCTCTCACGATGATGAGCTTAACACTCAATCTAATCTCCGTGGACAGTATAGATAATTCTTATCTAAATAAGTATAAATTATTATAAATGAGATTTCTAAATAGCTCCAGATAATAATTTAATGATTATTTTATTTAATGATTATTGTTATGAATTCGTCGAACACGTAAGAAGATAATTAAATAATGGTAAGATAAATAAATAATGATGATTATTATTTAAGCTAGCAATTTCTTGTATGTGTCTGTAGATACAAATAAATGCTATAATATAACTATATCTAACTGTATATTAGTCGGTGGTTAAACATTAAAAATATATATTTTGTAATATGAGGGGGGCAAACGAGTTATCCACATGATCACCTGATGGAAAGCAAGCACCACCGCCCATGGAGATCAGCAGCACGAAGGGTTCGCCGATCCGTTGTCAGCCTTATAAGGGAATTAATTATAGGCTCTGTTCTTGAAGGCTCCCATGTCGTATTTGTTCGGAAATACCGCTGAGGGAAGTTGGTTTCTAATCCTTCCGACAAAGTATCCTGATTTCTTATTTTAGAATATCCAAAACTTTCTTTATTTAAGGGCTTTTGTTAAATGAATAATGTGTTATAACAAAGTAAAATATTTAATCGGCTACCTGTCAACCTAACACTAGTCGATTGAAAAAATATTTATTCGCTAAGTAAAATAAGTTAAATAACCTATAAGCCTTCCTCAATAATTTGGCTATCCAACACTAAAATATTTTTTCAATTCGAACTAAGTAGTGACTTCCTGAAATTAGCGCTTTCAACCAAAACAATCTCTTCAGCTATATAATAATGCGTTAGATAGATAATCAAACTATGCGGCTAAATAAACATTAGTGTAAAAGCAACTTTATGAGTCGTTGTGTATTTAGTGAGTAATTAATTTCTCACTCGAGTGATGTTTGTTTTACAGCTAAGCAGCGATGTATATTTTTCAATTTTATCATCCAGTTATTACTTTATACATATTATATAGAAATTCAGTAGTCTTTTGGACGAAGTGCGCACTTTTAAGGTCTTTTTAGATTCATGTGTTTCTCGCCCCGCGTACGGGTTTTTCATAGTAAAAAACACGCATGCGGAAAATTTACAATGACAGATCCCGCATGCGGGGCGAAAAACGCATGACTTTAAAAAGGCCCTTACACGTATGTATGTACAGCCACGCCAGCGTACACGTCCTAGTCACAGTAGTAAGTAATATCTGGTAATATTTACCTACTACATAAAGGATTACCACTGAAGACTAATTCTCGGAATTATTTTACGATCACAGAATGAAAGTTGACCGAATCGAGATTAAATTATGAATTGACTGAAAATTGTACAGTTGATTTGTCGCAATTCTTATTGCGACCGGCATAACAATCTTAGTTTGTTTAATTTTCAATCAAATTTCGATGTAATCACACTTTAATAACACTTTGAAATTTCATATTGTAATACGAGAATGCCAAATGTGACGTTTGTGAGATCGAGACTGGATCGGAGCTGAATTTTGATTTAATTTTAGTTACGAGAATTGCTCTTCTGTTCTCTGCTTGATAATAAGCCTTCTCTAAAGCTTTCGACCCTATGCGGACCTCCATTTTCCGCATCCATGAGTTAACTCATTAGAGAGTAATGCCCATAAGTCGCCACGCTGGGCAGGCGGGTTGACGACTGGCGCCAGAGATGAGAAATATACGTAGTAATAATTATAAACGCGAAAGTGTTTCTGCCTGTATGCTGGAAGAACATACGTGGAATTTTTTACCATGGTTTATATGATAGTTAACGATACGACGAGTGCGTCAAAGTTCACCTAAATTTTTAACTCCAATAATTGCAACTCCGAAAATGTTCTTCCTTACATTTTTCATCCTAACTATGTACTTTGTTTCTTATGTTCATAATTCCGAATGGTTCAACTTCACAATGTCAGTAGCAGACATCTATTTATACAATTATTTTATATATTATCTCAACATAACCGTCTTAAGCGAGTACGAAAAGCGACTGTAAAATAAACTCGCTTAGGTTAGCGAGGAGCGAAGCGACAAGCGGGTTAGGTCGACATAAACACAGCGATGCCAGAAGCGACTTTAGGGCGTTTCTTGCATTAATATACAGTGAGTATAATATTATTGAAATTATGTCTAGGGATAAAAGCGTTATGAAATACAACTGTAGGACTTTAAATATATTTACATAAGTCATGCATATATGAATGAAAACTTTGGGAAGAAAAAATTTAGGAAGAGTGATCATTCAGATTACAAATCGGTAGGAAGAACAATTTCGGATAAAGAACTTTAGGAGAGCCAATATGGACCGCGATACGATATTTGTATGTAGTGGTCGGGGTGTGAGGGCGTGACATAGTACAAGCATGGAACTAGATAGTACTGTGTAATTGAAAAAAAAAAATTCATAAAAGAAAAACATCGGACGCGCAGCATGCGCCACCATAGCGAAATTTAACGCGGCATTTTCATTTTCGGAGGGCATATTAGCCCATTTCGCGTAGAAGTATTGAAAAACCATTTTGGCCACTTTCCCGAATTTATATCCGAAAACCAAGGTCACTTTACATTACTACTTTTGATGCTCTACCGAATCCGAAGTCAGAATTTCGAAATTTTGAGTTTCATGGCAACGGACGGACAGACAGAACGACCGGACGATTTATAAGCTCAATAAATTTCGCTGAACATAGTGGTTGGAGACTTAGAATTTACAAGGTTTAATCTCTAATACATATGAATACAGAACAAAGAGTGGTCTATCTGAATGTTTTACGGCGGTTTTACGACTTATTCTCTGAACTGGCGCGTGTCGTCACGTGCACTGAGTGGCGATACCTGCGGCCTTTGTGAGAATTGCACATTTAGATTACATTTTTGCAAACTTACGTTTTGTTCGTTGGTATAACTTATTTTTTAACGTCTTATAAATCGATGAACGCCGGCTGCACGCACGAATAAACTTGACTTATCTGTCACGTTCCGCCTGAGTCGAGCGTGCAAGCGAGAACGCTAAGCAAGCGATAGAGAGAAACGATCGGCCTAAGCGTTCGGCTTGTGACGCATCTATCTCTCTTCCACTCCATCGGCCGATGTTTTCTTATGACGTTATTACGTAAAATTATCGTCTATAAACCGACTTTTCAGACAAACATTTTTTTTTAAACTCTCTCAAGGTCATCTAGTTCACATATAAGTGATCAATTGTACCTTTCCTGGGGTACCCACCGCTGAAGCCGACCCCTATCGAATATTTTGATTACCAAAAATAGATGTTAGATTTGAGTTATTGCCGTTGTATAAATTCTACGGTAACCACTTCACATCAGACGGGCCGTATGCTTGTTTGCCACCCAAAGTTGTGTTACTTTCCAATCAACTTCAGCCAATATATATTTTTTTATTCCTGGACAAATTACACACTGCCATCTAGTTCCAAACTAAGCAAAGCTTATAAACACTATAGGTACTAGATACCTGATATAATACTCATGTTTATGAACAGGCTGGATCTAAGTAATACAAATTTCAAACAGATTTTTTCTCAATATAAATTGACATACTAATAGTCCGTGAGCCAAATAGTATATTTTGTTAGTCATTCCCTTTCAAGCGATAACTCGTGAAATATTTCAGAGAGTTGTATTATGCCGTATGGTAAACGTCAGCTGCCGCTCCGTGGGGGGGGGGGGGTGGCAGCGGCAGCCTCTTAATGACGTAAAAAAAAATTGTTTTCAGTCATTTCCTCCCGACTGAAAATTTGTTAAATGATAGTTAACGCAATTATTCGAAGATAAAAAAAAGTCAGCTGGCCTGAAACATGCAAAAAAAAAAAAATCATTCAGTAATTTCCTCACTTGAAAATTTGTCAGATGATAGCTTACATGCAACTTTGAATAAATAAAAAACGTCCGCTGCCTCTATGCTGGTGGAAAGGTTTTTCATTACATTCATTACCTTTTAGTATGGATCCGCCTATGATTCATCCAAGAGGTTTATTTTAATGTGTCTGTCTTTTTGTTGCAGCTCAAAAGACGATGAGATCGACGGTAACTGCATAGTGCGCGCCCGCGGCTTGCCTTGGCAGTCATCCGATCAAGACATTGCCAAGTTCTTCAGAGGCCTCAATGTCGCCAAGTTAGTATAATGTGACGTATTATTAACTAAGTATTTAAGTAAAGATAGAGGGTAGAGCAGGCTGTCCCAACCTTAATTTCACCAAGCCTCAATAATAATATTTTCCGAGCCGAATATTTTCTTGCCCCCCTTAAGTATTTATTTGACAGAAGCGAGCAATTTGTAACAGTTAATTTACCTATACGTCAAATGGTTTTTTTTTTCAGAAATGTAAATGTACCTATAATGCCTGGGGGGCATTATAGGTACATTTACATTTCTGAAAAAAAAAACCCCCTTACATTTAGTTGGGAAGCTCTGGGGTAGAGCATAAGGAACAAAATGTTTATAAAATTTTCAAAACTATGTTTTTTTTTTGCATAGGGGAGGCGTAGCTCTGTGCCTCTCGCCACAGGGTAGACGTAACGGCGAAGCGCTGGTGCGTTTCGTGTCTCAAGAACACAGGGACATGGCGTTAAAAAGACATAAACACCATATTGGGCCCCGGTACATCGAGGTAAGTACGAATACCTATTTGTACTCTACTGAAACGAAAAAAGGAGGGCAATGCTTTAAATACAACTTGTAAAATATATTGTCTTACTTTCATGCGTACATTAAGGATTTCCATTGATTCAGACCTAACAAGGTATATTCTGATCATGTAAGTATACTTTCATCTAATGTTTTATAAGATTTTCTGTGTTTGTGTACTGAAATCACAGGATTTTATGACAAAAGATAACAACTGACTGACAAACGAGGCTCTGATGAAAAGAGAGGTAGGGCATAGCGTATTTTGTTCAACCCTGTATAGATTAAATCAACACGGTGATGATAATATAAAACGTAGTTACACGTTGTATATTATCATCACCGTGTTGATTCATGTACGCAAAACCTAAAAATAGTTTGTTCAGAATCATGAGTATCAATTCCATAATTTACATCCATTTTTAAAGTAACTGGTTTTGAAAAATAATATTTATTACTTTTAATTGCCGTGTCTATTAAATTGCGCTCGACTCGACAAGCGAGAAAATGTGAAGTAGGTAAACAAACGTAATACCGCCGCGTCCAAAAAGTCTTAAGCGCCGTGCAGAGAGCGGCGCTTACGTGTCATTGACGCGATGCTCGCTCTTTAATATTAATATTTGCCTATCGTAGCCATTGGCGCGTCTTTTTGATAAGAAAGCGCCACAGACAAAAAGAAAACAAAAAAGTATTCATATCTCCGAGTTGTTTTTTTTTTAATTATTACTTAGATACCTATATCAATTTATAATAACTTAGTTGGGGTGTTTGAGGTTTTGCGTACTTGGAGTTACACGTTGTATATTTTAATTACTTTTTTTTAACATAAGATTTAAATCCAATTTTCAATGACACAGGTGTACCGGGCGAGCGGTGACGACTTCCTCTCAGTAGCTGGTGGCGCGACTTGCGAGGCAGCGGCCTTTTTGACCCGAGGCGCACAGGTGATCGTGCGAATGCGCGGCCTGCCTTATGATGCCACGCCTCAACAAGTGGTTCGTATCGTATTACTCTGAATATTAAGATCTTATACAGATCACAAAGAATTTGTTTGAAAACATATATATGTGAAATCGTAGGTGCGCTTCCATGGAAGCGGAGCTGGTGCCCTACCGCCTTAATGCCGATTCCTTTTTTGATTCCAAAGATAGGTCCCAACTTAAAGTTAATGACTAACATCTTAGCTTAGACGGTAGAGCTCTAGGGTTTCTAAGCTAAGCTAAACACAATAGGCTATTTGACAATGTTAAAAAAATGTATAATTTATTTAAAAATATCGTAAAATACAGAAAACTATCAGGATCTCCAAACTTTCATCCTAATATCTTCGGTCCGACTTATTTTAGGGTCGATCAAAGTTTGGCGGGAAAGTACATTTTAAAAGTATGAAATTATTTGAAAAATATATTTCCATTGGAGAAGCAATAAAAACACTATAACTTTTATTATGATACTAATTACATAAACGTAATAAACATAGCTGTCGAACAAATTTCTGATTTAATCCATACATAACACAAACCTGTGACGTCATAACTCAGTAGCCTAGTATGGAGCGTTTTCAGGAAAGTCCAAAATTGTAATTTTCAAATTAACATATCTCGAGAGATTTTTGTGCTATCAAAGTACCTAATTCTTTCGTGTGGTTTTATTATTGTGACGTTCTTACATATAAAACCGAAAAAAAATATAGGCAAATAGCCTATTACTATCTATCTAATATAAGCTAAAATTTGATTTTCGCAATTAAACAAGCCGATGGTAATCGGCTTAAGCTTCGGCGGTAGGGCCCCGGCCCCCCTAGCCAAGTGTAATTCGTAGCGTAACGAACGTTAGATAGATCACGTGACATTTGTCAAAATCGAACATTTTAGTATGAGATTTGACAAATGTCACGTGATCTATCTAACGTTCGTTACGCTACGAATTACACTTGGCTACGGGGGCTGGGCGGAGACGAAATTTGGAAATATGTGAATAACATCTCCGCCGCCCTGCTCCGCTTCAGTGAAGACCTATGTACCTTAAAAAGGCTTGAATTTGCACATAGAGTAACTTCAGAACGTTTCAGCAGATTTCAATGGAGAGATTCACATCATAGTGGTGGGTTGACTGCAGGTTTGATCAAATCAAACCTGCCCACCACTATGAATATAGCACGCATAAATAAAGGACTTTGCTGGGAACTTGTTGAGTGATGTTGTGCTTCTAAACAAATTTTCATGTATATTGATTTATAATATAGATAGAAGTTTATGATGCAAGTAATTATTTGAGTGTATAAAATTAGTAGAATCTTTATTCATTAAGATATAATTCTCTCAGATTAAAAGTGCTTGAATTGAGGCTGTCGAGTTATTCCAAGAACACTATCGGTTTTACTTTTGACTTATTACAACAGGAGGAACAAGAAGATTCCTGACGATACTTTTCAGCATGTCCCTGAAGCCGGGAATAAGATAAAGAAATAATACAAAGACGGGATCTAAAAGGACTTTGATTCCAGAGCCGTAAAACCATTTAATAAAGAGGTCTTCTATATCCCTTAAAATTTTAAAAGTCAATATCTCTCTATCTCTCTCTACCTTGTTTGTAACCTTTTCACCCTAGACCCATTATGCCACGCTATCTTAAACGAATTTCCCAGCAGCATGCCAAGTCACATGTAACGCCATCTACTGTAACAACTGGGAAAATTCGTTTTTTACAAAAAAAAAATCCCTAATAAAGCTTAGTAATCTTGATACAAATGATTATTACGTGATTTTTCCTATCCTGCAGTTGGAATTCTTCTCTACGGGCGAAGACCCAGTTCAAGTCCTGGATGGAGCCGATGGTGTTTTATTTGTGCGGCGAGCTGACGGCCGGGCGACCGGGGACGCCTTCGTACTCTTCGCCAAGGAGGACGACGCGCCCAAGGCCTTGTCACGACACCGCAAGTCTATAGGCTCCAGATACATCGAGCTGTTTAGGTCGACTACTGCTGAAGTACAACAGGTGAGTCTATGTAACTAATCTAGACCAACCGAGCACTAAGCAGCCTAGCTGCAAGACCATTCCAACATAGCAAATTTTAGCAATTTCAGCCCCCTTCTGAGCGAAAACAAAGTCCGTATCCCCCTTCTATATATATATACAATTTTACTCTGAGGTCGCGGATTCGATCCCCGCACAAGACAAATATTTGTGTGCATGAACATGTCTGTTTGTCTTGGTCTGGATGTTTTCTATGTAATATAATGTATGTATAAAAGAAATTGTATGTAAGTATCAATTATCTAGTACCCATAGTACAAGCTTTGTTTAGTTTGGGTCTAGACTAGAATGTAAATTGTCTAGGAATATTTATTTATTTATAATGTAATAAATTGGATATTATTCATTCATACTGACTAATACTTGGTCAATGTGATAAATCATGTTTTGGTTAGATTTGAGTTGATTTTTGGTTAGGTTGGGGTTTTCTTCTGTCCTTTCACCGGAAATAGGAGCTCCGCTTCAGGTCAGGTAGGTGATGTAGTGCCAATTAAGCTTAATTATTAATAATTGACAATTTATTACATTGAATGTAACATATATACATACTATGTAAATTCAGTCTATTGGTAGAGGCAATCAGGATGCTGAGTGAGCGAGAGAACTATAACGCTCTTGGTCATTGGCGGATTTTCCTTAAGGTCAAGTAGGCCCGGGCGTATGGCGGCCAAATGTTAGAGGCGGCCGCAGCACGGTATTACCGAAGGGTAATTCTTAGAAATTACATGGCGGAATTATATAAATAGGTATGAAGTTGATAAATAGGAACCCATATCATCATCATCATCATCATCTCAGCCATTGGAAGTCCACTGCTGGACATAGGCCTCCCCTCTAGATCTCCAATAAGACCGGTTGGAAGCGGCTTGCATCCAGCGCGATCCTACGGTCTTAATGAGGTCGTCTGTCCACCTTGTGGGTGGACGTCCTACGCTGCGCTTGCCGGTACGTGGTCTCCACTCGAGAACCTTTCGACCCCATCGGTCATCCGTCCTCCGTGCTATGTGCCCTGCCCACTGCCACTTCAACTTGCTAATCCGCTGGGCTATGTCGGTAACCTTGGTTCTTCTACGGATCTCCTCATTTCTGATTCGATCTCGCAGAGAGACTCCGAGCATAGCCCTCTCCATAGCTCGTTGGGCTACTTTGAGCTTGTTCATAAGGCCCATAGTGAGGGACCACGTTTCAGTGCCGTAAGTTATCACTGGAACCCATATACTATATGTATAATACATATTGGCCGTGTGGATTCCGGCAGACTAGAATAGAATCACTCCGTTTCTTCCCGTGGATGTCGTACATGGCGACTAAGGGAAATACATGATCAAATATGGATCAGGCCTCCCCAACCCGTTTGGCCAGCGTGGGGAGTGTAGGCCAAATCCTCCTTCCGCCTAGGACGGACGAAAGAGGGTCGTGCTCATGTAGTGGAGACTAAAATGAACCTGATGATGATACTATATAATAAGGAATAATAAGAACCAAGATATGGCCTAGGTCTGACACGATACGACCTAGAACGGCGAAGACACGCCCTAGGGTGGCCAATACTACAAATCCGCCTCTGCTCTTGGTAACATATTATTTGGTCAATACATTAATAACCCTTTATAAATATTTTGAAAAATTGAAAAGTTCACCTTGCTGCCTAGGTGGGATTTGAACCTACGACCTCTCGATGACCGGTCAAGTGCTCTTCCAACTGAGCTACCAGGAATTCGTCACCAACACAAATCTTCCTGGTAGCTCAGTTGGAAGAGCAATCGACCTCGATTAAAAATATTTATAATGTTCTGGCAAATTGGCCGAAACAACTATGTATATAAATAATAATCAAATTGCTTAAAAAACGTAGATTATATATTGTACAGTCATTTTATATCGTAATATAATCCGTTCAGCTATTTACCAGTTCAAATTGCGGAAGAGTATTGCACAACGTAACAATAAAATATGGCTACACGGCAAAATAGAATTATGTTTCAAAAGTACTGAGTAAGTACTTGAATAAAACGTGTTTATTTGACATAAAACCATAAAAAGAAATGCAACAAACATTTTCAATTGAAGTACAGTACAATAAAGTAATAAGTACTTAGGTATAAGTAATAGTACTACGTACAGTATGGCCACTCCCTACCGCTCTCTCGTGTCGACCTCACCTCCCCTCTGAGACAAATCTGGAACAGTCTGTATGGCGCCGCACACATAGCCACTCATTCTCACTTTGCACAGACGTCATTGTATATGTAGTAGTAAACGACGCGATGGTTTTGGGGTGTAAGTGGTTCATCAACACCTTTGAACCAAAGTCAACTTCACCTGCACGCGGTGCACTCTGCTGACCGACAAACGAAGCTCTGGCGAAAAGAGAGGTAGGGAGCGTAATTGTAAGCTACCCGACTGGGGAATGTACCTCCACCTTACAGAATACCGCAGCCAAATAACAATTCCCTTGAGGGTTGTTGTGTTCCTGCGAGTGAGTGAGGTCACCAGAAAGGATGGAGATGCTGCGTTGGCAGCGGGGGTGGCGGCGCGCGAGCGATATTTTATGTTGCGAGCGTTAATATGGCTACGGCAACCGCTTCACATCAGGCGGTATGCTTGTCTGCCACCCGAAGTAGTATAAAAAAAAAAAAATTGTATGGAATGACCGGTGTGTGGTTATAGTGTGGATGGGCACAGTATAGGTATGTATTACGTACGTACACGCCACTCCCTCGTTTCGACCTCACCTCCCCTCTGAGACGAATCTGAAATCTTTGTATGGCGCCGCACGCACACACGCTCATCCGGTTGGTTTTGAGTTATTCAAATGAATATTGCGCTATTACCTAATCGAAAACCGCTCATCCGAATTTGGTGGTGGAAGCCAGCTATCTGGCGCCCAAGTGTGGGTACTGTTACACTAGGCGTACGGAGTGTGTCGGGAAGTGTGTGTACGTCGGGTGGCAGACAAGTATACGGCCCGCCTGATGTAAAGCGGTTACCGTAACCATATTATATCTCGCTCGCAACATAAAATATCGCTCGCGCGCCGCCACCTCCGCTGCCAACGCAGCATCTCCTTTCTTTCAAGTGACCTCACTCACTCGCAGGAACACAACAACCCTCAAGGGAATTGTTATTTGGCTGCGGTATTCTGCAAGGTGGAGGTACCCAGTCGGGTAGCTTAGAATTACGCTCCCTACCTCTCTTTTCGCCAGAGCTTTGTTTGTCAGTCAGCAGGGTGCACCACGTGCAGGTGAAGTTGGCTTTGGTTCAAAGATCTTGATGAACTACATACGCCCCAAATATTCTGTCTATTCTGTATAAAACAGTGTCCAATTATGCAGGTGAGAATGAAATGCACGTTTTTATGTCCTTGCGCGCCGGTGCGGCGACCGCGGCGACGGTGCGCCGGTGAGTTATCGCACCTTTCGGCACGGCAGCAGTAATCGGACCTTGTTTGTGCGCAGTTAACTGCGTGATGTTTACCGAAACCGTTGACTCATTTTTCAATGAATTTCATTTCCAATAAATACTGGAATTGTCAAAATCAATCTAAGAGTTCAAACTTTAGAGATTGGGGTGTAAGTGGTTCATCAGCATCTTTGAACCAAAGCCAACTTCACCTGCACGCGGTGCATCCTGCTGACTGACAAACGAAGCTCTGTCGAAAAGAGAGGTAGGGAGTGTAATTGTAAGCTGCCCGACTGGGGAATGTACTTCCACCTCGCAGAATACCGCAGCCGAATAACAATTCTCTTGAGGGTTGTTGTGTTCCTGCGAGTCAGTGAGGTCACCAGAAAGGAATGAAGGAGATGCTGCGTTGGCAGCGGGGGTGGCAGGCGCGCGCGCGATATTTAATGTTGCGAGCTTTCAATTAATATGGCTACGGTAACCGCTTCACATCAGGCGGGCCGTATGCTTGTCTGTCACTGACGTAGTATAAAATCTCTCAAACCACGTCCATGGATCGCAGCGAACAACCATACATTATGTTATATATCCTTCCTTATATATACCTTTGAGAATATGTGTACAAAATTTCATAATGATCAGTTGAGGACTTTCGGCGTGAAAGCGTAACAAACAAACTCACATTCTTCTTCTCAGCCATTTAAAGTCCACTGCTGGACATAGGCCTCCCCTCTAGAGCTCCAATAAGACCGGTTGGAAGCGGCTTGCATCCAGCGCGATCCTACGGTCTTAATGAGGTCGTCTGTCCACCTTGTGGGTGGACGTCCTACGCTGCGCTTGCTGGTACGGTATAATATTAACTAGCTGTTGGCCGCGGCTTAACCCTCGTGGTCTACGGGAGCTGCCATTGATTTGTGTATGTTTTTCTTGCAATCTAAGTTCCATTCGACGTGAAAGAAGGACAAATGATTACAAACTTCATTTTATCTCATGGGATTAAGATGTTTTTCCGGGATAAAAAGTAGCCTATGTCACTCTCCAGTAGTGATGTGTCGTCGACGGGTTTGCCGTCAACGAAACGAGACCGTTTATCCACAACGATAAACTGGTTTAAAAAACAGTCTAATTTTCGACTAGTTTACGTCGTCGACTAGTGGTGAGTGTCGTCGACGACTTTACAGTCGACGCAACGAGTCCGTTTACCGTCGACGATGAACTAGTTTAAAAAAAAACAGTCTAATTTCGACTAGTTTACGTCGTCGACGTGGTGGGTGGGTCGTCGACGATTTTACAGTCGACGCAACGAGACCGTTTACCGTCGACGATGAACTAGTTTAAAAAAAAAACAGTCTAATTTCGACTAGTTTACGTCGTCGACTAGTGGTGGGTGGGTCGTCGACGATTTTACAGTCGACGCAACGAGACCCTTTACGATGATCTAGTTTACTGACTGCCGGGGTATATAAATATTTTTTTATTTTTTTTTATTTTGTTTGTTTGTTCGTTCGTTCGTTCGTTTGTTTGGTCCGTTTGGTTTTGGTTTCGTTACGGAATTTATTGATTCGGTCGCCGCGCTCAAAGCCCGCGATAAAAGCTATGCAATAAAAACAGTCTAATTTTCGACTAGTTTACGTCGTCATCGATAAGACTATTTCTTGACATAAACGATTGGTAAACGTAAACGAACGAAAATCTCATTTGTCAACTCACTAAACGAGACACACTTTCACATTTATAATAGTATGGACACAGTATAAGTAATAGTTGGTGTGGATACGGATTAGTAAGTATAATGTATGCAGATATAGAGTGATAACTTGACCGACATAATTACAATTATTTATTTATTGACTAGCGGCCCGACCTCGCTTCGCTGTGGCTCAATCTTTTCGTTTCCATCCATTTCCTTAGAGATGGCGCTATATGTGAAAAAAGTTTTTCCCGCTTTCCTTTTCAAATTTTTCCAGAATTTTCTTTGCTATAAACCTCACGGAGCCCGAGACCTTTCCAACGAATGCAAAACCGTGGAAATCGGTTCGTGCGTTCTGGAGTTATAGCGTCAGGAAGGAAAACCCGACTTATTTTTATATAGTAGATAATAACGTGCACAAACAAAATCCGCCCATTGATTGTCAACGTTACATTGCTAGCCATTCGACCACCAAACTCGTCAAATATAAATATAAATATTCCTGGACAAATTACACGCCGCCATCTAGTCTCACACTAAGCAAAGCTTGTACTATGGGTACTAGATAACTGATATTATTCTTAAATACATTTTTTTTTGTAAATACATACATATAATACATAGAAAACCACCCAGACCAAGACAAACAGACATGTTCATTCACACAAATATTTGTTTTGTGCGGGGATCGAACTCGGTAATAAAAATGAATGAATGAATGAAAATAAAGATTTCATTCATTCATTCATACATTTCATTAATTCATTCATACATTTCATTCATTCATTCGGAGTCAAAGTGGCTATTGTTAACCATTCGACCACCGAGCTCGTCAAATACATTAATATTATTTTTTTCAGGTGCTCAATCGGTCACTGGAAACTCGGACCAGTACAGCCAGCACTCCATCGACAGCGTCTGCACCGACCGAGGGTCTACTCCCAGTGCTGCTGCCCCAGCATGTCATCACCTCGGGCACGGCTAAGGACTGCGTCAGGCTTCGGGGCCTACCTTATGAAGCTCAGGTACGTACTCGACCTTAGAACGAAAATTAAGGCAGTGGGGCTTATCGCTTAGGAATTTTCCGCTAGAGGCGCTAGTGTAGAGTGAGGTACCCGAAATGTCAAATGTCACTGTTTTGTGAGCTCGGGTTTATTTCTATTTGCAGTAAATATTGTGAATATTTGCAATAATTAAGATTTATATGGAAAATATTAGTTATTGGCAATTAATGTCAGTGCTTTGAAATAGTTTTACGTTTTGGAAACTTGTGCTCTCCTTTTTCGAACAAGAGTGACTGTACATCACTGCGGCATGCTCGATATTTTTGCGTTATGGTTGTTATGGTATAGATATGATCTAAATTTAAACTTTGTTTTCATTTCCATACATTTATTATTTTTATTTATCAATAAGCTATACGGCTCTGGAATCAGTGTTCTTTAGAGCCCGTCCCTGTATTATTAAGCTAATATCTTTATTATTTCTTTATCGTATACCCGCTTCAGGGACATGCGGAAAAATATGTCAGGAATCTTCTTGTTTCTCCATTACTTGTCAACAGTAAACCGATAGTGCAATTTTTCTGCTGCTTTGCACGACTTCTTGGAATAACTCGACAACCCTGATTCAAACACTTTAAAGATTCTACTAATTTTATGCATTCAAATGATTACTTGCACTATCGCCATGGATTTTCTCGGTATGTACGAGTATATGAGTTGATGTAATTAATTGGAAAATAAATTTGTTTTAGGTGGAGCATATATTAACGTTCCTGGATGAATTCGCCAAAAACATAGTGGTGCAAGGAGTGCACATGGTTTACAATGCACAGGTAAGGTTACTTTACTTTACTTGTACTTAACTTTACTTTACACAACTTTTACTTGTACCACACCCCGGCCACTCCATACAATTGTGGCGTAGTTTAATACTACATAACCAATAACGTCTGTGCAGACCGAGAACGACCGTGTGTGCATGCAGCGCAATAGAAACTGTTACAGTTTTGTCTCAGAGGGGATGTGAGGTCGACTCAAAAGACCGGCAGGGAGTGGCCATACTGTACGTAGTACTATTACTTATACTGTGCGTATACTTAACTTTACACAACATGTAATGGAACAACTTTTTCTCAGTCGGTTTATATCTTACAAATAGAGCACAACGTGGTTTTCTTTGCTAAAGGAATATCAACATTGCGTGCGTCGAAATAAAGTCGAAAGTAAATTAAACATTTCCGGGCACATACACAGCGTATACGCATTTTCCCAAACCATTTCAAACGAATCAAAGACCATTGGATACTAAATAAACCGACTACCCGACTGGGGAATGTACCTCCACCTCACAGAATACCGCAGCCAAATAACAATTCCCTTGAGGGTTGTTGTGTTCCTGCGAGTGAGTGAGGTCACCAGAAGGGAAGGAGATGCTGTGATGACAGCGGGGGTGGTGGCGCGCGAGCGATATTTTATGTTGCGAGCGTTACTATGGCTACGGTAACCGCTTCACATCAGGCGTGCCGTATGCTTGTCTGCCACGCGACGTAGTATAAAAAAATCTTTCTATCTATGGCTATCTCAATATATCTTAGTATATCACTGTGCTATAATTTCACTAAATTGATAAAATTGCTTGTGCTATCTAACTGCGACGTGTTTCGCTATCATAATTAATTATTTGACTATTCCCTCTATGAGACATGTTTTTGATATCTGATCCACAGACGAAATTGATGGGGATTAATATCATATTGCAACAAATTAATACCTGATAAAATCTGTTAAAAAAATATTTGATTGCGTCAGTACTTCGATCACTAATATTTTATATATTTTTTCGAGAACTAGATACATAATGAGTAATAATGACGTACAAAAATAAAGCAAAATAATGCCCGCGGTAGACATAAATCTTATCTTTTTTCTGACTAGAGAGAGAGAGTAAGTATCTGTAAATGCCTAGTTTTGGCCATAAATAGGGAATTTATAAGTACTTTTTGGACATTTAACGTAAATGCCCGGCATTTTGCCCATCTCTATTTATGACATATCAGTGACTTAATATTTATACTTATTATCTCTTTTCCTCACCGAGCGCAAAATAGCGCCAATTTTTGCGAAATTGCGAAGTGAGACAATTGCCTCACTTTTCGGGCATTCGTTTTTGTTTAGTGGTGTATCTATAGAAATATAACATAATTGGTTCAGGGTATTTATATATCTACCTTAAACGGGGTTGATAATTATATATAGATTTAACTAAAATTAGTAACATTTTATTAAAATCTACAGGACGATATAATCGAAATTTCACACATATTGTTTATTTACGCACATGCGTAAACCGAATTTCGCACATCTTTTTAATTTTCGCTCATGTAATTAAGAAAAATGATTGACTGTGCCAGAATTTCCGATTACTTTGTCAATATTAATGATACATGTAGCAATATATGCCAAATACATAGTTTGTCTCTGTCACTCTGTTTTCTTACGTATCCGTCCGTCTTGCTGTCACAAGTATCAAGATAAACTGTAGTATCACATCTTCCATAAATTAGGGTCACCCCAGCGGTGAAGCCTTCATTCAAATGGACAACGAGACGAGCGCGTTCCTGTGCGCACAACAGAAGCACCATCGGTACATGACGTACGGGAAGAAGCAGCGATACATTGAGGTAATGTACCCACTACCATTACTACACTACATAGCTTATATAATGGTAGTATCTATTGAACGCCGCTATTGAAAAATTAAATACATAATTATTTTTTAAAATTTGGAGATCATAAATCAATTTGTCACAAAGAAATAAAACTTTACCTACACTCTTGTCTTTGTAGACGCTTTAATATACCTACACGTTATGATATATGTATTTAGAAATTTAATTATTATCACACACTGTATTCACAGCGAAATATATTAGTAAAATATAATACTTATACAGAATATCAGATTTACAAATATTAGAAATAGCCATTAGCGGTTTCGACATTTTAAATGTGAGCTACGTGACGTCAAAATACTTTATTGTTTTGTGATAAATTGTTCCTGTTATATCTCATTATTATTTTCGTTTACGTTTTTTTTCAATGGCGACGGTATAAACTAATATCTACAAAGATGTTTCCAACTAATATCTACAAAGCTTAACCGTACAGTAACGAGAATCATTGAATGTCTATTGTTTAGGTGTTCCAGTGCTCCGGCGACGACATGAACCTAGTGCTGACGGGCGGCGTGACCCCCGCCACGTCCCCCAAGGTGCTCTCCCCCGGTACGTTGGTGACCCCCCCGCCGGCCGCGACCCCCGCGCCGCGCCTGCTGGCCCAGCACATCGCGCACCAGAACCTCCTCGCTCGCCAGCACGAAAACCTCCTTCTCGCTTCCTTGCGCCCCCAAATGTTGCCCTTTCTGCCCTCTTACGCGACCGTCCGCTCTCCGGCCCCTGCCGCCCCCACGTATTCGCTTCCACAATTCCTATCCACGCAACAGGTTCTGCCCACTAAGCGAGCGTACGAACGCGCTTTCACACCTACCGAAGCGACTCCTGCGAAACGACCTTACACAGTCCCCCCTCAAATGGCCCCAGCTCTCTCCCTGCCGGTTATTTCGTACGGCGGTGCTCCCCCTATTTTCTCGTATGCGAACACTTCCCCGATGCTTACAACTTATGCTAACGGGCTACCTGCGCTCCCGACCGGTCTACCGGCCGGATACGGGTCTTTATCAGCGGCGCTACCGGCTTCTATGACCACACCGTTTCCGCTTTCAATGTTCCCGACTTACCCTTACTATCCGGGGGTGTAGAAATTTTGACCATAGGGGTATTTATGCACCATGAATTCAAATCAAAAGTAAAAATAAAATTGATCCGTCATTTTACAGTTATATTTTTATGAATAGGAATTGAAAATACGGATAGTCCATAAATATCCAAACGCATTCCCTCGCGTGAGTACAACTTTACTTGTACCTGAATACTAAAGGTATCCAAAACTCAATATTGGGATCTACTACGCGTGTAGTTATAAAAAACAGGGTAACTATGACAAAAGGCTCAAAAGTTTTTAAAACTACCGCATCGTGCCTTCTATATATTACGATATTATATATATATTGAATTTATCGTTTACGAGTTCTGTACATTGGCAGCTATGCAAGCGGCTTGATATTTTACGTTAGGTTTTACTTTAAATCAGTGTTTTTTTTTTATAATAAATTAAAGACGTTTAAGCAAAATAAGCGCTGAATGTATATTGAAATACCTACGAATTTTGCTTGGTTAAACCAAACTTTGATCTATCTAAGAAATACTTTCAAATTGAGTTTATCATTTTTGTTCAGAAAGTAAGACAAATTGATAAATAATAATCTAAATCTCTGCCGATAATAATACGTGTGAATCTCCTACCGGCAAAACCACACAAAATAAAAGAAAATACTAGGTTGCTTTAGCTTGTCATTCAGTCCATGGCAAAATAATTGCCACATCCGAAATTTCAGAGAACAAACAGCTCTGCAAAATCGAACTATGCAGACCTTGTTCGACCATATGCATACTTAATCTTGCGCTATCGTCTTTTTTGTTAGTCTTAAGGTTTCGTTGACTTTGTACTGACTTTAATCAATGTTGATATATTTTAGATTTATTACGTGATCCAGAGGTTGTTAGGCTAAAGCTACATAGAATGAAACGAGATGAACATCCATGTGTTTAGCAACACTACGACATATTCATCTGGAATAGAAAATTCCCTTTCGTAATTCGAGTAGACGATAATTAGTTGATTTTTTTTTGCTACAAGAACGTATACTATGATAGCTTGAAATGGCGCTGCTTTCTATAACGAAAGAGGTCCACATCTAAAATTACCTAGGCACAGATATCACTAGCGTATGTAAAATTGCACTCTATTGACGCTTATCACAGTGGTTATTATGCTGTGTCGTCAACATGCGGCGTACGTATAGTATGCTGCAAAGTCTAGGTTTACTTGTAATGGAAATTAATACGTCATGTGGCAGCATCAAGTATCGTGGTAGGTATTTATTTTGTTCCTACGAACGGAATAATTAATGTCTGGTATAGTCTTATCTATCACATTGGTTATGTCATCTCACGTTATGTCACGTGTCGCCTCGGCCTAATGTAGTTTTAACTTTAATCTATATATTTTTAGGTTCATATTCGATTGTTGTGATTTTAACTATAGACATTCCATTAGTTAAAAGACAAAATATCTTAAGGCTGATTTATAGTCCGCGAGAAGAAATACTAATGACGTACTTATATAAAATCAACTAGGTACTTAAATGATTTTTTTTATTGAGTACAACGCACTTTTTGTGGCTAGTTACACACATTATGTATATTAAGTATATTGTAGTTTGTTTGTTGTTCGTGTTTTTAAGAACTTATGAATTGATTTTAGGAATTGTTTTAACGTCTTCATATGAATGGGCAACATTCCTTTCCTATCCTGTTATCCTTGTGTCAAATATTCACTACCTAACAATCAAAAAGCATTTAGTGCCACCTAGCTTAACGTCATCGTCCAAGTTTACCTCACACTGCATTGTAATAGATATGTCGGCATAAAAAATAGCAAATTAAAATATTTTTTGAACGCATTCCGAAGTATATTTAAGTAAATTACAGGTAACAGTGAACACTACGCCAGTTTAATACTTATGCTAGTGGCGCCATTATCGTTATATGTAACTAGTGACAGTAAATTGAACTAAATTGAAGGTCAATTTTCTGCTGCCAGTTTCGCCACTAGTTTTTGTAATAAAATGATGTCGCTTGGATTTTTTAATTAAACCGAACTGCCTGTCGTGTATTTTTTGTCTTTTTTTATTTTTAAATATAGTAATGTGTAATTGTTTTAGAAATTCGGATATGCGTCCAAAATTGGGTGATATGTATAACGGATCTCTTAGTTATCCCTTAAAGTCATTGTTATGGTGTTGCCATTGTCTCGATATTCACAAATATAGGTATGGGGCTTTAGTCACAATACACGGTGTAATGGCTAATCTTTGTTCTGTCATTTCTAAATATACTTACAAATTGTAACTTTGTTGGTACTATTAATTTGCGGAAATTTATTTAAATTTCTAAAAAATTATTTTTTTTTTGTCGTAAATAAAATTTTATGTAAATATAGACTTGAAAATTAACAATCATTTAGTTAGATATTTCCTTTTGTATGTAAGATACCATCAAAGTTATAATAGTCTAGCCTAGTTTACAATGCAATAATGTGTTTATTAATATTAAAAAGTGTTGTAATATTGGTGTATCCGAACTGGGCGTGTTATGGAAAATGTGCATGACGTGGTCTGCGAAAAATACTTCTTTTTTGACGATGATCTCAAATTCGGACTACGATAAAAATAACAGAAGTATTATATAGCAAAGCTTTATAACCTTGTTATCTTTGGGCAGTGTTAGAAATCTTCAAATCTTCAAACTTATTTACTTGTACACACATAAAGGTTCCGTAATTCTGCATGTGTGCATGTATCGTAAAATACCTTAGGGCTGTCACATAGGTACAAGGTAAGCGATTCTTAACGAGTAAAGTCCACATAATGGTAGCTTCAAGAAACATTTGATCCTATCGCGGGTCTATGGTACCCTGATGCGGGTACATACGGATATCTTGACCGACAAGTGTAATATTTTGAATTTAAAAGAGGTGATTTTTTTTTTCAATCGATATAAAATAAATTGTTTTGTTTTTAATTCCCGATACTTACTTATCTTTTGCTGGTAAGTGCTGCTTCAAAAAATTATCTATATCTATCTACCGCAGTCTATTTATTGTTTTTTTTATAAAAAGGGAGTTAGCAATATTAGCATGGTTTGTGCTTAAGATTTTTATAAAGGTTTGCATGGGGCATCAAGACAGCCTTTAGCTGTGAAACTTGTTATAGTACTTGCTAATGTAATTATGTTGATAAATAATTTTACTTACGGAACTCCTACGGACGTGTATGTTTGTTTAGTTTTGACGTTTTTCACGACACGTCCCGTACGGATACAGATAGCAAAATTATGTTGATGTCTCATAAATTATGTACACTTATAAAGCTTCTACAGTGCTATGGTTTTACAAGAAAATGGACCAAAAATATGCTTAATTCTAAATTATTCTTTGGCTTGAGTCATTTAAATCTCACTTTAATAACAGGTTCCAGTAATATTTTGTTGTCTGTGGATTAAATATTGTAACCACATTAGACTAAGGTATATAATATACATGGAATTTTTAGTTACCTACATAAATTCACAATCAAAATCAAGTCTCATTTTTATATTAAATATACAACAACATTATTAATTTGAAGAAAAATAATCTCACTTTCTGCTAATATTATTAAAAATTCCATAATATTAATTCACAGACTATATTCGGTAAATCCAAAGACTTCTGCACTTCATTTTTTTTTATAATAACTACTATCAGTACTATCCAGAACTCGCTCAGGAATGTTTCGTTGGTAGTATTTACAGGCTGCTAACTTTGGAAGTGAGTTCTTCAGGAGTACCCGCCCAATCTTCATGCGGCTTCTTAAAAGCCTTGCTTACAGGGCTCGATGTAGACATAGCGTTATAAGAGTGTCATTTAACCGCAAGCAAGGTTTTATAGATGGCGCTTTAGCATAGTTAACTTTAACCGTAGCACTACCGGCCAGGGGCAACCGTTTTCCCCCAGTCATTAACACGCATCTGTTATTCTTAATCACAGCTTCCTTCTTGCCTTTCCAATCTGTTGCTTTATGTCGTTTATTTTAAAATTCGGTTAGATATATCAGTGAATTTTAGTGCATGTTTTGTTTGGGTTTTATATTGTTCAGTATTGGAGTTTGTGGATTTTGGGATCGGACGTATGATTTGCAATGGACTGTATTAGAGATTGTACAAGATTTCTCTATAACTATATTTATAAAAGTATTTATTTCTCGATGTCTTTTATTATTGTGGGGATAGGAGCAGAAATTGGTGTATGCGCCTATTATTATTTATGGTTGGTTTTCTATAAAAAGCGTCGTTAAAAAGGCATTATTTATTCCATACCGGGTTAAATATATACTATTCCCTGATATTTTAATATTACAATTTTACTAAGTACGGAATTACACTGTATGGTGCCCTAGTAGTATAATAAGATAGACTAAACCTTTTTAAACTAAATCTATTAAAAAATATTTACCTGCTCGTGAACAAACTGTAATCTAATAATGTGATCGGAAATCATTTTCACCATTCGTGCTCTTATATTCTAATTATAATATCACACCATTCACCTATGTTCGATGTCTACTTTTCCAAATTATTTTCAAGCTTTCAGTCTTTTACCAAATTCAATTTTCATATCCAATGTCACAACCGCGGCCTCGGTTTACTTTTTACTTTATTGGTATATAATTATAATTAACAGCAAAAGACAAACTCATTGGCACCCTCTTGAACTTAAGACTTTTAAATACCAATTTAGGAGAAAACGCTGCTGCGCTGTAGATATAATATTTTTGAGGACTATCTTGTATAAATACAATCTATTAGATAATAAATTATCTAATAGATTCCACCCGCGGCTTACTTTTTTTTTTTATAAACAGTATCCTATGTCCTTCCTAATAGCTTTGAGAATATGTGTACAAAGTTTCATGATGTTCGGTTGAGTAGTTTCGTAAAAGCATAACAAACTCACATTCACATATTATATAAGATTAGTAGAGATGTAAAAGTAACCACAATTTATAATTATTGTTTGTAATCATATAATATGTCTAGAGTGTACAACGGGAGATTTTATTCCAAATTGGTATTTTTGTCGTAGTAAGAATAAAATGAGGGTCTCACTGATATTAGTGCGTCATTTTGAGATTCATTTCTGGGTTCCAGTACAGCATTATAGATCTATCATTGTAAGATGCCTTTAAAGTTTAATTAAGTAATGCACTTCAATAAAAAAAACCGTAGTTTCCATTCCGTTTCCATAACTTCTAAGTTCTGCACTACACTTCATTGAGATATCTATGTGTTTATTGACTGGGGGGCATACGAGTACATGGTGTGTGGATTTCGCGATACCATCGTATATTACAATTAAGCAGGAATCGTACTTACAACGTGAGAAAAAAACAATCATAAAATATGCTATTTTCTATAACTATTGACTTTAAATTACCAAAGGATCCTTTAGCTCGCTAATATTATGCCGTATTATTACTACTTAATCGGTTGTTTTGGTATATATACTTCATTCAGAATGACACGAGACATAAAAGTAAGAAAATAGTGACTGTCAAATTTGGCCCAACTATGACCACTACGCAAACAATCCTTGATTGACAACTTTGTATTTGAATAACTTAAACCTTCGATTATGACTACTATATTAATAATCGAATATATAAAGATTGGCAATCACATATTTTTTGTTTACATTTTGCCTCGCGCTATTTTAAATAAAGTATAGGAAGTTTATTTTATGATTGTGTAAATATTCCAATCAGTTTATTTCGCTCTCTTGCGTGAAATAAGTACATTTATTTTCTCCTTAGCCATTGCTGTATATTCATCCATAAATTCTTCCAAACCATAAATGTAACTTGTGATTGAAATGTTTAAATTTACAATCAATTACCTACTGGAATTACACGCATTTATATGCTTTATATTGTTGATTTTTTACGAATTTACTAAATATTTTAGATGAATTATATAGTAGTAAGATGTTTCCATTTTTCGTAAATATACATTTTTCTCATCAGTTAGTTGCGAGATGAGTTTTTTTATTATAATTATTTTAGTTGGCTAATTTTAGTTTATTGCGTACTTTAAATAAATCGATAATTTACGTGTTAGATCATACTTATTGCGAGTTTCTTTGGTTTTTGGTTGGCACTGGCGGCAGAATTGATATAGTTCTAACGATTATTGCACGGGTTTTACTAGAATATTCTGAAGAAATGGTTGGATTAAAAAAAATCTTATGTCATTATATACGAATGATATTAATTACAGTACGACACAAAAAGTAGACCAAAATAGGGGCGCTAGTTTCTTTGTAAAAAACATTATTTACATGGTAACACTTGAACACTTTTGTATGGAAAAAGGAACAGTGTTGCTACTAATAATAAATTTACTTCTCTTTTGTGTCGTGTTGTAAACATTTAATATTATTTTTTGAGAGTCAATCTTGACATTAAAATTATTTCTATAAAGGTGATCCAGCCATCAATTCAGTTTAAAACTGATTTACAACTTTTGTTGACCATCCCTATATTGATTTCATAAAAGTCAAATTTGCGTTCTGACCAGCATCTCTGATATATCAAAATAATTCTGCCGTTATTGTCTTTTGGTTGTGCTATTTTCTCTTCTATGAGGCTTGTTCAGTAGAGAGCAAGTGAAGGACACTAACCTCCGGCTTGCCTTGTCAGCGCTCTACAGTTCGTCCTATATGTTTACTAACCCTACCACTATCACATACTTCTATCAGGTGAATGGGAACATTCGTTTGTAGAAATCAGCTGATGGATCCTCAACTCATCTGGAAATTTATATCTATGTATTTATAATTATTAATGTATTGAATTTTAACCGACGTTACTTATTATTTAAATGTGTATTGATAAGAAGCGATACATTTAAATGAATACGATGAGAAATTCTAGTAGGAGTCTTTTATACCTATTATAATAATACCGAGGGTTTCTCTTTCAACCTTTTCGTTAGAACAGCGCCGCTTTCGCCAACATGATAGCGTACAATACTATTTTTTTTTAATATTTTAAAATATACAATTCTAGACTATGTAGTAACAATAAATTGTCATAACAGTATAATTAATTTACATTATAAAATCATTGCGATATTTGATTGTTAACTTATATGTTTTGGGTTATAGGGTTTTGAGATTTTAGTGTCGTGGTGAGTCTTCCTAAATGTTTTATAGTATTTTTGATTAATAATTCAGAACATTTTTATAAAACTTATTTATCTAAAATATCCTGATATGTATTTGTGCCGATAATTGTTTAATGTAGTTATTTACAGACTCTTTGACCTCACATCAATGTAATTACACTAAAATCTGCACCGTTTCCTTGTACATTGTAAGTCAAGTCAAAGACTGAAAATTGGGGAGGCTGTAACAAAATTTTACAGCTCCATAAAGCCGGCGTAAAATCGGCGGAGTACCGTTACATTGATCACTGATTTCAATGTTACTAATGTTAGCATGTTGGTAGCCCCTCAATGTACTTCGACTCGCCCGATTTTACACTTCCCTAGGCGTAAGTTGTCATTTTTTAAACATCCACAAAACTAACACGGTAAATCATGTCACAGACAAATGCGGCCTGCAGTGGCGACCGCGGTGGCGACCTGTCGTATAGTATGGAACTTAATGAAACTATTCAAATCCGCGCGGTTTGCGACGCCATACTCTGCGACAGGCCGCCAACGCGGACGCCGCCGCAGGCCGCATTTGTCTATGCCATGCTTAATGATCGAGCGACAGCGACATCAGAGTGTTAGTGTTCTTGGAAGTTTCAAAAATGAGAATTTATGGTCGTTGAAGTGTAGAATTTTGATATAGCTTGCCCAATTTCACGCTACTGACACGGGTCTATTTCCTTCACGACTCAGAAGAAAAAATAGCACAAACATTTCCTCTCCCCGCCTCCTAACATAGCTTGATTAATACACTTGAATGTCATTATAAACAAATTAAATATAATTTATAAGTATACAGGGAATAATTTATCTGTCAAATATAGAAAATGGTTAATCAAAGGTTTACATTCACGTAAGCACAAGGCTTCATACGTTTTATTAATAACTCAAATTGGGGCATAATTGATGGAGTGCAATTTTAATAATTTATGTATTAAAATAGTTACGAAAAAGGTGTTTAAGGGTTATTATACACATAATAAAAAAGATAGAAACTAAAAATAGGTTACCTACACACTTTCTCATATACTAATCACATAATCATAAATTATTTGGTAAGAAATTATCAGCAATCTTTCACTAGTGGGGTCTTTTTTGACACTATTTGTACATAAATTATTAAATTTTGTTTATCAATTACGCTACACAATATTCTTCATATTATTATGTTCTGCTTAAAAATGCATGGAACAAATGGTGATAGATTTACAACTTGTAAAATGGGGAACTTTCAGCTTAGTGTGTTGTAGAAAACATATATGTGCTTCTAGTGGAGATACTAGGAAATCATGGGTGCAAGGTTCTAAATGCCCTGGAGGCTGGGTGGATGTTAGTGGTACACCAGTTACATCGGTATATAACAGGAACGTAAGTATCTATTTACCTATCATTGTTGTGGGACACGTGAGATATAATTGCTCTTTCTTACTCTTGATTATTCGCATTTATTGTGGCTTCAAATTTAAGATAGGGGCGTAATCTTCCTTCGTCAATTCTGAGGAATGTATTCCAAATCCCTCATCTAAATAACATTATTATAATAGATATTATACTCAAATTTCGCACTTACGTATTGTCAAGGATACAATTTCGCAAGTACGAATATACTTATTTTTGTAAATTTACTTTCGGCGCGTGAAGCATATGTATAGTGTTTAGTTAAAGAATTTGGGGTCACAATATTGGTGCTAAAAATACTAGGGTACTAGGCAAGCATAAGTTTGGTAAAGTCCGCAGACTAGCTTGGTGGTTGGCGGCAACGGCGACGTGTGTAACAAACAGAGTATTGGTGTAAGTTGCGCACTGCTTTGGTGGACTGTTAATGCGTTCTGAGATCCTGGTGAGTGTTCATATTGTTTTTAATTACATAACTACATGATTGTCTGTCTTTGTATTGTTACGTCACACTGGTGTGGAAATGATTGGTTGATTGTATATGCATATCATTTGGGTAAAGTGCCGGAATGACGAAATCTATTTTAATAATGTTTTAAGTTGAAGATAAAAAGCAAAATTATTGAATTGCGCTACACAAACAATGAAGTTTCGTAGTTCCATATTCTGTCTCTAGACCTCTAGGCCATGCCACTTGATAAAAATGGCTCCATTTTGTCCCATAACGGCGGTAGTGGTAGTTATCTACAAGTTGCATGCCAAATTTATAAAACTCTTACATATCATTCCGTTATATTTATTTCTACTAACATTCCAGAAAGCCAATTCCAGTAATTATTTCACGATCGCTGATTGAAAGTTGACAGAATCGAGATTGAATTGTGAAATGACTAAAAATGATATACCGGGATTATTATCAATTCTTATTGTTGGGAAACGTTACATTCTTAGTTTGTTTAATTTTCAGTCCTATTTAGATATAAGTATTCCACTTAAATTAAACTTTGAAGTTTTATATTGTAATACGAGAATACCAAATTTGACATTTATGAGATCGAGACTGGATCGAAACTGAATTTTGACTTTATTTTAATTAGGAGAATCCCTCAGATTTGTAAACTGTGATATCGAGTCATACTAGGCGGTTTTATGGGGACCTCACACTTGTACAAAGTATACACAGCTCTACTCTTTTATGGTGGTCTAATCTACCTTAAGAACAACGATTTCAATCCTCACAGTTAAATTTTAACTATTTGAATTCTTGCTGATAGTTCTTAAGTAGACAAAAGTAGACAAACCTTTCGATATTACTCGCATTACACGTGGCTAGGAGCCTTTTGCACTAATTAAATACTCTGTTTCCTAAATCGTTTCAATACTATATGAATATATGATATATTGACGAGCTCGGTGATCGAATGGTTAGCAATGGTCACTTTGACTCCGAGGTCACGAGTTCGATCCCCGCACAAGACAAATATTTGTGTGCATGAACATGTATGTTTGTCTTGGTCTGGGTGTTTACTATGTAATATATGTATGTATTCACAAAAAAAAATGTATTTAAGTATTATATCATAATTGATATTTCTAGTACCCATAGTACAAGCTTAGCTTTGTTTGGAACCAGATGGCCGTGTGTAATTTGTCCAGGAATATTAAATGTTATATGAAAATTTACTCGTAATAGATAAATATCAACCAATCATTTCCAATTCACTTCGACACTATAGTAACTTGGGGACTTTTAATAATATAAACACATAGTGGGACCAATGGGTTAAAATGGTATAAAAGGCTACGTATACATATCTATATACTATATACTCGCATTTATACATCATTTAATAAAAAAAAGGCTAGTTACATTCCTTGCCCGCAGGACAATCGTTGTGACTAACAATCGCATGAAATAATTATCACATATGTACGAAAATATATGCATATTTGAACATATAAAACATTTGGTCTCATGTAATCGTAAATTATTCATACTCTGTTAAAATCTACACATATAGTAATTTTTATTCTTTGACATTTAAAACACCTTTTTAAATTACTATTTTTAAATTATTTATTAATGGACATTAAAACACAATTAAAAATGATAATATATCTAATAAATAACGATGTTTTTTCAGGCCCGCTGACGTACTACTATCCTCCTATGGGGCCTACTCTGCCGCCGCCGCCGCTCGTCTATTGGGGCTACCCAACACCACCAGTGTCCCCTGCGCATTATTACCACCAGCCGCACCATCCTCAAACTATGGTAAGGTTACTATAGTTTGAAAATCATTTTTGCCTTTTATTGCACTTTAATAATAAACAAAATAAAATATCGTTGCATTTCGGGGCCCCATCTAGTTAGTGGCGAGCCGCCTGATGAAAGTAACGATCGATAACGGTAGTTATGGCAGCCGTCCGTCCCTCTATTGTAATAGACCATTACCTAGTCCACCCAGAACTCATTTCCATAGCCCAAATAATTTCCAATACATGATGCAATACTCTCAATGCTTGCCGCGACCTGCTCCATTGATATATCCAGGAGCGGGTCACGGCGGGTATACAACATTACATTAACATTCTCAAGGGGCCTCTACGCGTTGGATCCATATCCTCGCATACGCCTATCAAATGCCCAGGCTTACCTGTGATTGAAAAGAGATGATAAATAAAAAAGTTTCAATTAAACATAGATTATATCAATACAAAAGTCATCTAAAAGTTCAGATATTAGTTTAAATCTACAGAACTTTAGCGACCAAATTTCGTAGTAAGCAAGGAACCCTTATAGTTTCGCCACTTCTGTCTGTCTGTCCGTCAGCGGCTTAGCTCAGATAATATTAGTACTAGAAAACTCAAAATTTGACATATTAATGACATATTAATGACGCCGACAAAATGCTAAAATAAAAACTGAAAAAAAAAATATTTTTTAGGGCACCTCTCCTACACGTAATGTGAGATGATTTTTTTTTCTTGGCTATCCTATTTTGTTGGGTATCGTGGGATAGGTCATTCAAAAATATTGAACACCATAGTTTCAAGGCCTGTTTGCGAAATATTGAGTTTTAAAATGCTAATACTTGGTTTAGTATTCTACTACGGAATACTGCGCGTGGCCTGACTTGGCTTGTTTTTTGATATACAGGGTGCTTTCGAGTTATCTGCCAGGATCCAAGGAATGGGTAGTATTACGTATGCAGATTTCGATGGTAAATGAAATTTATGCACCAAGTGTTATTTTTTTTCTCTTAGGAAATAAAATCGCAACATGAAAAGATTACTTTACTTTGTATGAACCATCCCTGTGATAATAACACTATGTAAGTCTAGACGGCGCGGTCAATGCGCTCGGAAATGACCCGTGCCGTGCCGAAAGAATAATTCGCCGCCGACAGCTCAAAATGCTTTCCGAACCCCGCGCAGTAAAGTCAAAAATCGCCGGCGCACCGCCCTTTGTAAATGCCGCCGCGCCGCTTCGCACCGATATCTGTCGCCCGCCCCCTTCCCCGCGGCGCGGCGCTCGCGTCGCGAGAAAGAAGGAAGAAAGGATTCGATTCAAGGAAACAAACAGTGTTATCCGTGATTCGTGTGTGTCTTGACGTTAATTATGTCTAAACGCCGCGCCGCAGTTTTACGAAAAGTTGTACGTTGTCGCGAGTGTACCGCGTACCGCGTTTGTTCGTAATACGAACAAAAGTTTGGTGTGCGAGTGAGCCATCACACAATCCTCGATGCTGTGTATAGGTTCCGGGAACGTGGACAGTTTGACCCGCCTCCGGTGGACGAGAATAGACCTCGATCAGTTCCAGAATACTTACTTAATGTACTTGTGCATGTCCACCATGGCGTTCTACGCCAAGCAACAACTTTATAAATTAGTGGCTAATTGCCATTTTGTGTAAATAAGTTGAATGAAATTTTAAACACGCCAAGTTATTGTAGAACATATTATGTGATTGCATTATTTTTAAGAACTAACATCGTATCGTATTTTTATGATGTTTCCATAAACAAACACATACATTATTACATTAATTTGATAGTCCAAAACTGTGATAATAAGTTCAATGACCTTGTTAAGAACGATCATCTGCTCTCATGTACGTCTATGTTATTTATTACCTTAACTAGGTAATAAATAACATTTTACTTTTGATTACATTTTTTTAGCTATCCTATTTTGATTACAACACATTTTAATGAAAATATGCAATTGGGACGACGCTACCTACGTACAGCTGTTATTGTTATTATCGACACATCATCTGATAGCGCGGAATGTGTTATGCTCTATGAAACCAGTTCATTGACTTCGTTATTTATTTTTTCAAACTTTATTAATGATATTGGGACATCATATTTCTTCACTAACGTAACAAGTAGGCTTAATACTATCTTCAATTAAAATCCTGGCTAATAAAAAAAAAGCACCTTATATAAAGTCGTGGCTAAAAATCAATCTGTCAATATCAACCATTTTTACCTGGTTTTTGCAGTCAAAACAGGTTTTGATCGGTTATGAGTTTTGACTGTAACATATATACAACAATATTATGTTTTAATGGATCTCCTTTGCTGGAAAACGAATGGGAATCTTAGAAGAGGCATCTTATTATCCTAGCCCGAAAGTCATAGGTTCTTCCCGCCGAACCCCCGTCGCCGGAACTGGCACTTAAATTCACTTTCACATTCAAGATAGTGTGATGAAAGTGAATCAAAGTTCTGCGGATTTAGAGTAGTAATGATTTAGATACATGTTCTTATATTTAATTTGTATGGCGTTTCTAAGTGCTTTATAAAGTCCAAGGAATAAAGATATTTTGATTTGATTTGATTCGAACAGTGTATTAGAGTGCATTATTAATGTCTTTAGACAGTACAGAATGAGTGAATTAATTTAAAAAATAATCCAAAAGAGTGGACGTGATACCGAGGCTTCTATGAGGCCTTGATCCGTTATAAGATAAAAATGACACTTTAATATACAACAATTGCTCGTTAAAGATGTACGAATAAAGGTTTCTAAACGTTATGTTTGTTTTAATTTCAGATGCCTGAGGTTGTATCCGTTGGAGGTGGCTCCCCCTTGCCAATTCCTCCCCCGACGGCATGTCCCGAATGGCCAATTTTCATAGTTAACTAAAACACAACATGAATATTTTTGATTTTATATGTATATCCATTTGTAAAACGAAAGATATTGAATTTTATAGAGATGTATAAAATTCATATAGTATATTTTATAGAATTTAACTGCCTACGAAATCTTTACATTGTAATAAATATTTATCTGTACATACATACACACATATACAGTCAGCATCGAAAGTATTTATTTTCAATATATTTACATAAAAAAGTAGATTGTTCTGATTCCTAAGCCAACTCTTTTTTATGTGAAGGCGGCAAGTGAGATTATGGGTCACCTGGTGAAAAGTAATCACCATCGCCCATAGCAACACCATGGGGTCGCCACTCCATTGACTGTAAAAGTAGGATTTTAATTTTAATTTGAATACATCATTGCTATCTACTTTTTCGTGGGCTATATTTATCTAAGAACAACATGTATTTCATCTAGAATCTATTTATTATTATATTTAAAACAGTTTTCTGCAAATATGTCTAATATAAGTTTTAAATTAAAATAAACCATTGTCGATATTTAAGATGAAAAAAAATCTTAAATAAAAAAATGATAGTGATATTATTAGATATTACTTTAATATCTACATAAGTTTTTTAAAGATATAAAACTATATTTATAAATATGTTACAATTAGTTGATCATAATCTTTATGAAAAATCTTCTTATTTATTTACATAGGCTCATAAATATAAAAAGTTGTTTTTATCTTGAATCTATTAAAGTATAGGTGTTATGTGACAGTTGAAATCTACAAAATAAATAACAATAAATAATTGAGAATGATATTAATCATTAATTCTTAAAATTGTTAAGAGAATGCGCGTATCTATTAAGCAAAATTGCCAATATTTTGCTGATAAAATTATTTTCACAGTTCCTTGCCAGAGTTTCACATTTTTTTAACGTATAAACAATGATATTACATTTATAGATAAGTGATTTTGACACCTATAAAAATTGCCGACAAATTACTGTAACGTCTGTGTGCTTAGTGTGGGCTTTTTATTCGTGTTCGATAATGTCAACGTAAACAAACCGACCAAATAGAGAAGAACTCTCATGTTGTAAATTTATAAGACGCGTGTTAAATATCAAAATTATGTGGCTTACTTGCTCACATTTTGAAGTGAGCAACCCGGCTAATTTGAATATGTAACACGCGTGTGGTAAATTCACAATATGAAACTTTTTCTCAATTTGGTTGGCTTGTAAACGTTAACACGTATGAATGTGGATAAAAAAACTAGCACTAGGCACTCTGAATGTGTCTCAATCGATTTACTCGAAGCGTAGTTCCTAACACATAGCTATATCTTTTACTCTCGTACTTTCCATGTTCGTAGGTGAAACAATCAATTGAACGTTGTACGTACAATTGGAACAATTTTGTGATGCAATTTATAACGAAATAACATACCTAATTATCTGTAGTGTAAAATATCATTGGGTATACATTAAAAAAAATGTTGTCTTATTGCTCATATTTACAACGAATATGTACACACAGTGATATAAAGGTGCTGTTTGTTAATTATTTTTGTAGAAATTGAACCAAAAATAATATATTATCAAGTTATGATATACGTTATATCACTTGTAGTCTAGTTAGAAGTAAGAGGACGCTCAATTAGTTTATAAATGTAGTTTAAGATCATTAACCATATGCCATAACGCGTTATAGAAGTTGACATCGAGTTACTTGGGTAATATCATACTTTCTGACATAACAATTTGATTATACTCTCCAAAAGGTACTACAAAACAATTGGTTGTATGTAAAGTCGGTTTAAGGACGATATATTTACGTGATAACGTCATAAGAAATATAGGCCGATCGTGCCTCTCTATCGCTTGTTCCGCGCTCTCACTTGCACGCTCGGCTCAGGCGAAACGTGACAATGAGTCATGCTTTTCGTACGTACAGCCGGCGTTCATCGATTTATATGACGTTATCACGTCAAAAAAAAGAAATTTATTTACGTCGATTAATTTTGCACTTGCGAAATTCTCAATGAGGGAAATTTCGCAAGTACAAAATTAATCATTAATTTTGTACTTGCGAAATTTTAATTATATTGGTAATTTTCTTTTGTGTTAATTTCAATGTTATGAATCCGCCCGTACATCAGGCCCGGCCGCCGGCACACTGAGCTGGTTTCTCTGGTGGCTTTGCTTGTGGATTCACCATTTAAATTTCACTATTATCCAAGTACTCTGTAACTACATATACGCTATATTTTTTTGAGTTGCTCATTCAAACTTGCTCATAATTGTAATATATAACGACATTTGTGTAGGTCTGGTGATTAAAGTTCTTGCCAGAATGGCCAGTACACTGTTTGGCTTGACTCATAAAAAACACTTCTAAGTTAATGTCTCAACTTTAATTTATTTACTTATTTAACATTTATACGCAACGCAAACACTCGATGTGCATGACTTAGTTAAAAAAAAAATGGTTGTCCGTAAAGTCGGTTTACGGACGATAATTTTATGCGATAACGTCAAAACATCGGCCGATGGAGTGGAAGATAGATAGATGCGCACAAGCCGAACGCTTAGGCCGATGGTGCCTCTCTATCGCTTGTTCCGCGGTCTCGCTTGTACGCTGGTCTCAGGCGGAACGTGACAATGAGTCATGCTTTTTCGTGCGTGCAGCCGGCGTTCATCGACGTTGTCACGTCAAAAAGACTTGACCGACTGACGTATGCGCTGTGAAAATGCATTCGTACGGCACGAACAAATGCATTTTCAATTATTTAAATGTATTTTAATTAGTTCCTTTTTGCGTTGAGCGTTTGAAAGATAGCTAAATTTATCATCTCATTTTCCTACATAATTTATTTAGAAAATGCCAAAATGGGCATTTAGAATCCTCAACTTCATAAGACGCCCTATAGCTTTTACAGGAAATACTATTAGCCTTATCTTGGCCGTTGTGTTTATTAAAAAATAAGTTATTATTTGTATATTTTATTGGCATAATATTTTAGATATTATGACGAAACAACAAAATCAAAAGGTCTTCCCAATTTTGTAATGTAAAGATATTTATTTAGGTTTGTCACAAATAATTTGTGATCCTAAGTTGAATAATTGAATTTTATTCAGATGCGTATGTTAAGTTATTAAAATTTTAAAGATTATAAAAAAAAAAATGTTAGCTATGAGTAATTTAAGTAGATATAAAATCATAAATTTAGAATATAATAGACAAAGATGTTTTATCAAGATTTTTTTAGAAATTTCTTTGATAATAGGAACTTATATTCTAAAGTTATGGTGAAAATCACTTATGGCCGCCATGCGACTGTTTTAGTCCTAAATGAACTCGCCCAGATGACAACAATGGCTACGGAACACGAAACTGATACCACTGGTATCAAAGGCAGCACCTATTCACATATATCACGTCATGGTACTTGATGTTGAAGTGACGTGATTGATCTGCTCGTTTGCTTGCCCCTTCATGCTCGCGGTCTTCTCGAAGCTTCGTGATTAATCGTGATACTGATTTGCTTAATATTATGATGAGTCAGCCAATCGCAAATTGCCCGACGGTACTTATGCTTAATATAAGTGATTCGTATATTTTTTTTTGTGATCTCACGCTGAAAGGAAAAAGGGATGACCTCCTGAAGAATGTTGTAAATTGTGTAGATAGATAATTTTTAAAAGCGTTCGACGTGAGCAAAAAGAAGTAGGAAAAAAAGTTATAATTTTGATCTAGGTATATAAATAAAATAGAAATCGTGTAATCATCATGGTCAAGTTCGTTTGACATTGCATGGTGGCCAAAAGTTTAAGAATTTAGTGCTTAATTAAAGAATCAGTCCTAATTTTTATATCTAAGTAAGTACCATGACATCGCTAAATTTTTATACCAAATCACATAATTAAGTTAATGCATGAGATATGTCGGTCCATTTATTTATTGTAAAAAAAAAAAGAAAAAATAATATATTGTTAAAGAGAAAAAACACAAGACCGTTAATATTTCTGTTTGATTTTCCTTTTGAATATTTAAATGATACAATTTACGTAAACGACCAGAGTGCTTAATGCCAGTTTTTTGCTCACATTCGAACGTGTTAACGTTTACAAGACGACCAAATTGAGAAAAAGTTTCCAATTGTGAATTTGCCAGACGGGTGTTACATATTCAAATTAGCCGGGTTGCTCACTTGAAAATGTGAGTAAGTAAGCCACATAATTTTTATATGTAACACGTGTCTTATAAATTCACAACATGAGAGTTCTTCTTTATTTGGTCGGTTTGTTTACATTAACATGATGGAACGCGAACAAAAAAACTCGCACTAAAGTATATTAAGCGATTATTTCAAAAATTTAAAAGATATTGTGAAATATTAGTTTGATACGAGTAGAAAGTGCCTACTCCATATATAAAAATGGCATTAAAAGCATGTGTTACAAAAATACATGTATCTAGAACTTGAACTTTGATATCTTGCGTACCTTTATCACGTTCGCTGCGTAATGATTTAACATGTAATTAATACACAGTCAATCATAAATTTGTTAATTTAAACAATGACACAAATGTTAATATGTATATTTGAAATCCTTATGTTAAAGCCACGTTTCCAGAACCACAAATGTTTAAACTTTTTTTTAAATAAGTATACAAAGCATTTTTTTGCAACGCTACCATCGCCACGCAGGGGCCCTACCGCCGAAGCTGAAGCCTATTCCCATCGACTTTTTTGATAGCAAACATCAAACTTGGCCTTAGATCACTGGCAATTGTGTTTGTCTTAGCTGGTAGAAACTCTGAAGCTCTACCGACTAGGATGTTTTTCAATAACGTATGACCTTTTTTCGAATCAAAATATTCGATGATAATCGGATTCAGCGTCGTAGGGCCCCTGGCTAGCTCAATTTTTTTAAATGTCTTTTTGGTTATATTATTAACGAAATAATGAGCCTGACATGTGACCTCACTGTTTTCAAATTTTATTTTCGACAAACAAGCTATTAATGCATGCATAGGCATCGATTGTCATTTCCCTATTTTGTAATTACCTACATTACATAATATATATTTTTCGTAATTAATATATATTATTTTCAAGAATTCCAAAATAAATACATTTAAATTTCGTTCAGCAATGTTATATTTTCCAATTTTAACAAATTTTGTTACAATTTACAACAAAAATTTCAGTCAGAATATTGTTTAAAAATTGTATCATTGCAAGTCTGAATCTGGATTCACCCTCAATATATTTATGATAAGTAACAAGTCTATAAAATCGAATTTAGATCTACATAAGTATGTAAAATAGTAATAAATGTATATACCTATGTATTTGAATCGGAGAGTAAAAATAATATATATTATTTTTTATATTTAGTATTTTTGTTACTTTTATATGATTTTTATTTGATCCAGTGATATTTTTGATTTTGTAAATGGTACACCATTTTATTGATAGTCTTGTTTAAACATGTTTATAGTATGGTTTGTTGACATGTTTGTTTTATAATATTAAATAACTAAATTTATGTAAAACAGACACTAGTTATTTTTCCATAATAATAACAGAAATGTGAAAAAAAAATGCACCATTAACTGAACATTTTAATAGACTTGTGAACTTTTTTTTTTTCGATTTGTTACATAAGGACGTCACAATAATATAACTATGGTTGAAAGAATTACTTGTATAGCATAAAAACTTCTCGAGATCGAGATAACTTGAAAATCACATTTTTGAATTATGCTGAAAATTAAAAAAAAAAGACCCATATTGGCAAGTTTCTTTCAAGCATTTGGACAATGCCGAATGCTAGTACATAAAAAGCTAGTGCCGTAACAAAAGTTATAGTATTTTTTATTGGTTTACCAACAATAATAATATATACATTTATTTCATCCTTTTAAAATGACTTTACCACAAAATGTTGATCGACCATAAAACACGTCGGACAAAAGTTATAATTTTTTTCTATATCGAAGATATAGTTTTCATATCAGCAGTATCGTAAAATACACAAAACTTTTGTATATTTTACGATACTTCTAAATCTATATTGGTTTTTATAATTTTAAAACATTGTTCACAAGCCTATTGGCAGGCATAGACATTTTCCACTTCCAAGCAAGTGATCTTCATTAAAAATCGTTACCTACGTTCTATAGGTCTGTTGAAATAGCATAAATTATAATTTTAGTCTTAGAATATCTATAGCGTAGAGTTAGTCAATTTAGAATGTGCAATTTTAGCAATTAGCCAAGTTTCGACGTTTAATGCCAAACAATTTGGTTTCATATCATACAAAGTAGTGAATTGTTCCGATAAATAAATAAATAAATTAGTTTATTAAATATGAGTTTTTTTTTCTATTCCTATTGGTGCCTATACAAGTCCTGGAAGAAGTCAAGACGAGTCGAAGTCATTTTTTTTTAATATGAATGGGTGGCAAATGAGCATGTGGGTCACCTGATGGAAAGTAGCCATCGCCCATGGAGATCAGCAAAACCAAGGGGTCGCCGATCCGTTGCCAGCCAATACTCCTTGCTTTCTTTCTTTCAGGTGACCTCACTCACTCACAGGAACACAACAACCCTCAATGGAATTGTTATTTAGCTGCGGTATTGTGTGAGGTGGAGATACTTCCCCATTCGAGCAGCTTAAAAAATACGCTACTGTCTGCGCTACTCGAGCACCTTTCTTTTCGCCAGAGACTCGTTTGTCAGTCAGCAGGGTGCACCACGTGCAGGTGAGGTTGGCTTTGGTTCAAAGATATTGATGAACCACTTGTACCCCAAAATTATAAAATATTTTAAAACTATCACAATATCTATTTTTTAAATACGTCGGGTGCATATGCAAACAAGCATACGGACCTCATGATAGACCTAGGCCATCTAGATAATAAATAAATCCAGTTGGACCCTGTATCAAAACTTATTGGGAGTCCTTCTACTCTGAAGTTTCGGTCGAAAATTCGGAATTTACAAAATACGAATTTCTTTCGATTGGATTGATAAATGTGGACTTTTCATTCAGCATGGTGTGTGCCTTATTTCGGCACTGCCCAGGTCTCAGATCTTGATTTTAACTAGACAAAAAATTAGTCGTTAATTTGTCGAAATTTGTCGCCCAAAGCAAAAAAATTGTCGGGGTCCCGTTAAAGAGTTATAAGGTTTTTTTTGTGGCAGTGCCGAAATAAGCTTATTTCGGCACTGCCCACTCGGGATCTATTAAACTACAAAACATAGCGAACATATGATTTTCCCCAGAATTAGTCGTCAATTTGTCGAATTCAGACACCAATCAGAATTAGTCGACCTCCCGTTAAAAAGTTATAAGTATTTCTTTGTGGCAGTGCCGAAATAAGCCTTATTTCGGCACTGCCCAAAAAACTACACCACCTAGCGAAAATCTGATTTCACCCAGATGTTAAAATGCGTGTAACTTTTTAATTACGCATCGACCAGTTGTGTTTTATATCCGACAAATTTCGACAAATTCAAGACAACATCTGGGTGAAATCAGATTTTCGCTAGGTGGTGTAGTTTTTTTGGGCAGTGCCGAAATAAGGCTTATTTCGGCACTGCCACAAAGAAATCCTTATAACTTTTTAACGGGAGGTCGACTAATTCTGATACTTGGTGTCTGAGTTAGACAAATTGACGACTAACTCTGGGGAAAATCATATGTTCGCTATGTTTTGTAGTTTAATAGATCCCGAGTGGGCAGTGCCGAAATAAGCTTATTTCGGCACTGCCACAAAAAAAACCTTATAACTCTTTAACGGGACCCCGACAATTTTTTTGCTTTGGGCCACAAATTTCGACAAATTAACGACTAATTTTTTGTCTAGTTAAAATCAAGATCTGAGACCTGGGCAGTGCCGAAATAAGGCACACCAGCAGGGTCTAATTTATTGTCAAAATAAACATAAAATATTGACATTTATTTTCTTATGGACCCCTCAAAATATTTAAAGAAAAATCTGAACCTTTTTCTCATATTTGAATAGGTACGTAGGCCCTCCGGGTCGGGAAGTGTACTATCTACTCGAACCGAACACGGCTCGGGGGCCCCGAGTCATTGATACAGCGGCAGGTCCCCTGCCACCGCAAACCTAATAAAGCAAGAGGATAACAACCTTACAGATTCATTTGAGTTGCTATTTATTAAGAGACATACATTGATTTTAGAAACAACAGTGCCTGCATGAAACTGAAACAAGTAAGTATCTCCAAAAGGATTAAATTAAAAAAAGAATTCCATATAAAAATAAGTTCCAGCCTTTTTAGGTCACCGGCCCCCTTACCGCCATCTCTTATTGCGATTCAATAATTGAATAGATTGCCATTTGAAATAGAGTCGCTTATTCATTGGTATGAATAAGCATTCTATTCAGTTATTGAATCGCAATAAGAGATGGTGGTAAGGGGGCTGGAAGCTTGTATGCTTAGACTTGGGCATAGCGGGCGTGATTAGGGTTGCCATTTTTTTTTTTACAATTAAAGTACATTGGTTATTATTGGGAAGAACAAAGTACATAGTATCAAAATAGAATACTTACAACATTTTTCTAACATTCTACTTTCTACATAAGAAAAATTATTTTTCTTTATTATTATGTTTAAAAACATATATTATTTTATATTACTTTTTGCGTTTGTTCTACTAGACAATTGCACAGCATCTTTACAGTCTATATATAAATTGAAGTAAATAAGTAGGTAACTCATTTTTATCAAATTCATAGATGCTCTGTTTCTTTTCACAATTTGAAACTTCTCAAATTGGTCGGCTTGTAACACGTTCACGTGATCAAAAAACCGTCACTTAGCACGCAGTTATGATTTCGACTATCGAATCTGTTGCGATTTCAACACAAACATACAAAATCGGATGTTTTCTACCCCCATTTGTTGATATTGCTCCGTTTGTCAACTAGGCATTTCTTAGATATAACCATAGAGTAAATAAATATAACCTATAACGCCATTCTAAGAGCTAAAACCATCGTCGGGTGCATATGGTGCACCCATTAGTTTAGGACACAAGTTTGGCGAAAGTAGGAAAGGTAGGCCCGGCAACTGAGGAAGTCACCAGACATGACATGCTACGTTAGCAACTGGGTTACCAATGCGCAAGCAATAATCTTGTATTGCAAACGTCTATAGGCTGCGGTAACCGCTTTGTTTGCCGACGTTGTACAAAAAAGAAAACTATCGTCGTCAACCCTCATTCATCCCACTGCTGGGATACAAGCCTCCCCTCAATCGAAGGGGTTTAGAGCATATTCTACCATGTTGCTCAACTGCGGTTGTCTTCTTCTTATATTTTAATAGGAATATGTCGATGGAGATTGAAAATATAAAGACATGAATTAATTTCAATGATATTAGAATTTTATTCAAGAAATTTCATATTTCGGACACATTAAGTTACAGTGTAAAATAAACACATTAATTTTTACAAAATGGTACATTCATGATTCTGGTATGTAGGTTTGCAGGGTAGTAGGTAATGACTGGACAGTTCTAATGGCATTTGGGACACTTTATGATTTATATACATTAGCATATGGCTCAAAATAGCTGTCCTAAAGTCAAATTGTTCGTTGCAAGGCCCGTTGATGGTAGTCAAGCACCAGTCTCCATAGTATAGTAGGTTAAACTCTCGCGTGCTGCGACCAGTCAATTCTGTACCAAGCGTTATACCAACATTGTACCCACCACGGGATCCCGGCACGCGAAGGTTAAACCGTATATGCAATGGCTTAAATTAAAGATGTTAATGATCATCTTTTCGAATAATAATCTAATTAATTATTTAAATTAACGAGGTGGTCTGCTCTGAAGTGATAATTTGAAATATCGGCCGAATGGTTCGGACGTATTAACGTCGTTTGAATGGGTTGATCCGTCGAAATGGTTAATCTGAATATTATCTACAACACATAAAATCAATTAACACCACTTGAAGTTTATGCATCAAATATCGAGACCACCGAGTACCTAGTATCAGTGCGGCAGCTTAATACAAGCGCCTCGAAACGCACGCAGACATACGTGGCTACTTATCATCTCTAAGGAACTGGGATACATGATTTGGCATGTTGCTGGGCTGCCGCACTAAGGCCGGCTTCCACCAAAGCGAACATATGAACGGAGATACGAGTATGTGTTTTCATACACTTGACAACGCATGCGGTGTCAAATGGATTATAACGAGGTGTGAAATGTATGGAAGGACATGTTCTCTTCGCATTTGGTGGAGTTCGGGCCTAAGTACATGTTACATTAGAAAGTTCGACCGATTATTTTAGCGTAGACTTATGCTGCTTATCACACCGTACAATCACCACCGTACTACATATCAGTTATTGATTACAAAGAGATGTATAGACTGTAGATTCATATACTAATATATTACAAGGTTTCTCGAGTGTTCTCAACGTCCGGAGAAAATTAAGGTTAGAAGTAAAATTAGCGGTAGACATTTTGTCTGCGACACTACTTAAAACAGTACGATTGAACTTCGTCCGGCCAAGTCCGCGTCCGTCCGATATATACAGTGCGACACAAAAAAGTAGACAATAATAGGGGCGCCACTTTCTTCGTAAGATCAGTTCACACATAGCAACCCTTGAACACTTTTGTGTAAAAAAAGACAATGTTGCTATTATTAATAAATTTAGTTCCCTTTCTACTCTTTTGTGTTCCACTTATGCAATTGTTCGCGTTAAAATTGAACCTTAAAGTCTTAGCATTAAGAACGCGTTACGGACATTATGTCGCTGTCCATTGTCTCAAGCCATTATTAAAATTTGTCCGATGCATGCGTATGATATTCGTCTACATTCAATACTTACATACCTATAGACATTATGAAAGTTTACGTTTGTAAAATTAATATAAACACACATAATTTTAATGACACGATTTTTTTTTATTTGTCACTTGGACACTTACACTTTTTGTTAACCGAAATCATTTTTTTTTCAATCAATTTAATCGATTACTATACGCATGCCTTGGATAAATATTTTTTACCTTTAGTTCTTATATTCGTTCATCTTTCGACTGCATATACGCACATTTATATAAAACAATTGAAATAAACGCTGACTGAAAAACTTGTTCGATTATCTTAAAGCAAAATTCGGATTTAACACTATATACTACATATTAAATAAAATAAAAAGCATTAAACGTCGGTCTAAACTCACACTAATCCGTCACAACCAACTAGTCTGATCACAGCTTTACTTACCGTATTTTTATGTCACATTTTGATGCCGGCGGTATGAAGTTAGGCGGTTTCCAAAATAATTTATTATTAAACATAAAATTATATTCTATACAATCCGGAAATATTGTAAACAAATATTGTCGCTTGACAATCGAACATTTCACTTTGCAATCAAAGAGAAAATTATATTCACATCGTAACTTTAAAGATTTTTTTTTGTTTTACGGCCTTGGATACGAATTCGTTAGAACCCCATGTTTCTAACATTTCTTCACCTTTTTTCGTCTGTAAGGACATGCCGAAAAATATCATCAGGAATTATTTCGTTCATTAATTTCTTGTAATAACCGCAACACCGATAGTACAGTAACACATGTTTCGTGAGATTTCTTAATGTGGCGACCTTTAAGAAAACATTCCATTGTATTTGTACAATAATCAATTATCACAATTAATGTAGAATAAAAACTATATCAATAAATATGAATTTATTTAAAAAGACCAGATATCAGCCGCTGACATTTGTTTAAAAGATTGCCGGATTGTATTTTAAAGGCTGTATTAATTCATTTCAAGATGTGTTTATACAAGTTCCGCTTTGACTTGCATGATCCTTGTCAAACTGTCAGTTTATTTTCATAAAAATTAAAGAGCAGTTTTCCAAAAGAAGTTTCCCAATACGCGTCCTAGATGGCGCTGTACTTTACAAAACACATATATTCAAGTGTAAGACTGCCGTCATACACTTGAATGCTCGCGTCGAGAGAAATCCCTAAGTCCATTTTTATGTATTTTGAAGTAGCAAAACTATAGTTTATTTTCGTCTATAGATAGATGGGTGTGAGTATTTCTTACAAAACGACTATTAAGGTTTTTTAACATTACTTTTTTTATTACAAAATTTGATAAAAGACAATTTGTAAGAAATACTCACTGGAACTATATAAAAAGAAAATATATTAATTAGTGTTGCTATTTCAAAAAATATATAAATGGACTTAAAGACATTCTAGCGAGCATACAATTTGAACATTATACCTTAATCAGCTGTTGAACGTTATTTATACTTATTTCATACTATATTGTGCGATTCAACCTTTCACCACATATAACATCTAGATATTACATAGTTACATACAATAGAAATATTTACAAAATAGCAAAATAAATATAATAAAAAAAACACTATTATATAATGTTATGATTGTATAATTTTGTATGATAATTATGGCAACACGGGAAACCGCCACAGTGGAGTCGAAATTAAAAATGTTTATAATACCACTTCATATTTAAGTGGGCTTAATATAAATTAAAGTAAATAATGGTTCTACTAATGGCAACTATATCAAAGAAAAAATTTTAATAATTACAATCTATTTGTAAATAATATAATCACAATAAAAAAGTAAATATTTTGTTAAAATCATAATTTTGGTAATCATCGCCCACATACGAGGGACGCAAGTTTCTAAATATCTTTACATACTTAACAAAATCCCACGGTAATTAAGAAAGAAATCTAAAATGGCTTCTAAAATTCTCTCTCGCACATACACAGGGCAAAGACAAGAATAAGTTATCTTTTTGGTGAGAATTATATATTTTTTATAGAGCGACGATCACAACTACTATTTATTCATAAAAAAAAATGTCATCTTTGATATAGTTTCCATTAATACAATATTAAAGTTCACAATGGAATGCTTTAGCCAAATATTGTAGGATGGTAAAATTAACATTTTCGGATTAGTACAAAAATCATTAAAGTTTACACTTGACAATGTCACACATTGCATAGACCGATCTTAACTTAACATAATTTGATAGTCGCTAATGTACTTATAATAATTTTGGATGTTTTCAACTAGATGATGCAAGCTTTTATAAAAAAAAAATATGATCTAAGAATTCGATTTGTTCTGTACAGTAAATTTTGAGCAAGTGAAAAATCAAAAATGTTGACTTACATCATTATTCCTAGGCGTTTATCGGGTCGTGGGACGCATAGTAGAACTAATGGATATTAGTTTTAAAGCGAATTCAGCATATAGTATATATGGTATCACAGAATTAGCGCGCTGCATGTTTGTAAAAAAAAACTTTTTATTTAGTTGCGAGTAATATAATATGTCCAATAATGCATAGAAATCTTTTACAACGAAACCAATAGAGTAGCAACGCAAGTCAATTCAAAGTCTCGAATACGATTAAGAACCTTAAATGGAGAAGAAAGGTGATTATAAACTGCGTGTTAGAAGAAATTTGTTTTATAAGAAATTAAATTAATATTTGTACAAAAAATAATTTAACGGTCCTTGATTTTTTTGTATGTTTAAAAGGGACATCATTTTATTAAAACTGTGTTAGCACAATTTTACTTTAGTAGACAAGGTCCATTTGTTCCAGGACAGATATAACATATAAGACAGAAAAAGTAGTATGTTGACCATGCTGGGATGCGAGCAGTTTATTTGCACAAATAAATATTTTTCTTGCGTTACTACTCTACTGCATTTTGTGTTCTATGTGTGAGGCCCATTACTTTATTTTTGTTAACATTACTGTTTTTAGCAGTAAAATAATTTTCTGGACATATTATTGAATACATTAATTTATTTATGACTGAAATAAACTTAATTCGAGCCCAATACAAAACGATACTGTACAACCATGCTACTATCCGCTCTTATGCCCCCCACGTTGAGCCCCCCGCGCCCCCCCCGCGCAAAAACGCGGCGGAACAATGCCCATTTGTTTTTTGTTTCTACCTGCCCGGCGCCGCGGGTGGTCGGGGCCCCATAAAAACGGTCATTGAGACGCAACTTTGTTATTGAGTGCCTACAAGTGGTGTTTTTTACGTTTACTAAGAACAGCACTATACAATGCCGTCTTTTGTTGTTCAACACTCGACTATAGTGTAGAATTACGATGGTCTAAACATTCTCAAGTGGTGTTTCATAGCCCTACTTGTATTCAAAAAAATACCTTATGAACTAAGGCGATAACGTATAGTTTTTTATTTACAAATACGCTAGGGAGATAAAACCCGATGTTAATAAACAAAAACCTACACTTACCTAAACAAAATAAGTTTTTATAGCACTTGACACCGGCCCGAACATCTGGCGCCGTTAAGGCGAGTCTCTTAAACCCCTTTTTTTATTTTTTTTCCATTGAGTTTATGATTCTTTGGCCTTAATCCGATAGCTAATATGGCGGAGAAACGAAAAAAACATAAACAAATGGGCCTGAATGTATGACAGATGAGTATTGTTCAATCTGCCCAAAACTGAACGCCAAACTGCAAATGTCGACCGTAGGTCGACACGGGCAATTCAAGCGTTTCAAGGTCGTGACGTCACTGTCGACCGTAGGTCGACAGGGGCAATTCAGCGGCTATAAAATATACTGTGCCTGGTATTTTCTTCCCACTTAATGCCAATTACGTCACAAGCTGTGTTGCCAATAATAGACATCTTCCATATAAAACTAATGACGTAGTCTAGTTCCAATCATGTGACCTGTCAAGGGAAGAACATACCTGGTACAGAATATGGTATAGAAATGAAAACAATATCTAATTTTGCACATCGGAATCAATGAAAAAAGAGACTGTTGTCTCTATGGAGTCACAATAATTAATGTTGCAAACTGTCGATAGTTTGTCTATCGACTGTTGACCTTGAAAATCGACAGAATCGATAGCAACAATAACTTACATCTTGGCAATATTGCCAAGATGATCGACACTACATCATCTACACGTTTAAATAAAAATATTCTTGTTTTTACCAATAAAGATATTTTTTGATACTATCGAACGCATCAATACAGTCTGTACCATATCGATAGTCAATCAAACAATCTTTTTATTTGCACAAAATGTAGGTAAATAAAAAAGAAAAGCTAATTTTCCCATATACATTTTTGTCTTCTACTATTCGATACGACAGTCGTACTACTGAATTTAGACTATCGATATCACGTAAGAGACTACAGCCTTTGTTCGATATGCAATATTAGACATGCTCACACCAGTTACTTATCCCAGTGGGACGACGAGCGGTTTGTTTTACTCCTGGTTACACCAGTTTATAAAAGATCACACTTGGCATGAACCAAAGGAACGAAGAAAAATACAAAAGATCAAATTTTATTTTAAATGCACAGATTCAACTTCTTCATTACGAAATAACTGTGGGGCATTTTTTGAGAGATTTCAGATAAGTTTGTGTACTTTTTTATTGTAAGCGAAGGGTTTCTGTGTATTTTTGATTTGAAATGTACTTAAATTTGACTAATATAATCATAACAGTTATAGTAAGCAATATCAGTCATATTTTCAGCACGCATAATGCCGGTTCGACGAGGTTGATTGACTCGATGTCCTCTTTTTTGGATTGACTTTTATTGGATACATATGATATCATAATACATATCAATAAAGTGTTATATTCAATAACACTGTCTAAACACATACACAAATAACACATCTAATTCAGACCTAATATAACCCCTCTACTTATAACAGTTATTTTGTAATGAAGGAGTTAACTTTCGTCATGACGGAACGGAATCGACAAAAAAAAATCTTGTTCCATGGAAACACGACGTGTGACCACGAATCCGGCGTGGAATTAATCGCCGTGAACTGTATATTGTGCGAGTGCGTTCTTGATATCAGCTACTATATCAGTTCTGCCTACATTTCACCGACTATGCTACCTATTTATAAAAGTATGCTGTATTTCGTCTAAGATCGGGGATTAAGCGAAACTCTAACAACCGCGACGTATAAAAATACACAATCTGTACATAATCAACACTTACAGTCACACCATTTATAAAGAATATAACGTCGATTCTAGCGCCTCAATTGTAAAAAAAATAAACGATAGAAAAACAGTCTATAACCTGCAAATATAAAAATATATATTCATGCTCGCGCTACAAAGACAATAGTACAATTTTGCACCAAACAGTGTAATAATTTTTAATCGTATCTAGTGCTGAAGGAGCCTACATGTAAGTCTAGACTATATATCCTTGTAATAACGGATACCCATAAATGTTCTATTTTGAGTAAAATAGAAAATATTGAGCCTTAGTGAGTACTAAGGCTCAAACCACCGGCACCGTCGCGGAATGGAATGGAAGCGACTTTTTGCAACAAAATTGTACATAGCATAATGAACTTTATGTGAATTGTATAACATATAAACTTAAATACAATCCGCAGCTAGGGGAATTCTCGAGAATGCGCGAGGTTTCCCCGGAAGACGCACGCTCTTTTTGGCTCTTATTTAAGTGTAAATTGAACTTTAGAGGCTACCACTAGGCTGGGGTTAGCTGACATGTCATCTGTTAGTTGTATAATGACAGATTTCCAATTGCATGTACTTGGTCCTTTACAAAATCCGTCTTTTTGAGAATATCAATATGACAATTTGTCACTATGCAAATATCTCGTCATACCGATATTGATGTCATACATTGTATTATTATGGCATATTAAATTAAATTTAAACATATCTTGCACGAGTGACAGCAATTTGTTCCTGAAAACCTTTAGGCAAATAATTTGTTGATGCTGATACTGAGCTGCAAATTCAAGTTTAGCGAAGTCGAATGAATGAAAGAAATCGGCCGCTGACCCAATGAGAAGGCAACGCAAACTGACGGGAGGCATGCAGTCCGCCGCCAACTATTTATCTAATAGGGCTGTAGGTGCCACTTTAAGAGACGAAGTGCTTATTTAATAATGTAACATTTTAAATAATTATTCTTGTATTGCAGCCCCTAATGTAAGTTTTTACACAGATTTTACTTTATTGTTCTGTGTCAATGCGCCCCTGGCGGCGTATTTCAAAAACTCGAACTCCAATAAAACATTGGCTAAAACGCAAAAGTATAAGTTTCTAAAACTCATGCTTGAGGTTCACTTTGGTCACTTCACACAAATGCGCCGTTAATTATTACATAAACAAATGCATCTATACAAAGCATGAAGGCGTATGTATGCATGCGAACTTGTACAAACGGTTCAGAAACGACTCAAGAGGGAAGGTGAGGTCGATTAGAAGGAGCAACAGGGCATATCCATAATGCACGCGGCACGCCCATACTGTACTTAAGTATTATTACTTCTACTATACTTGAGGTATTGTTTAAGTACATCATGTATATATTAATTTTAATGGTGTAGCTGTAAATGTGACGTCACTACCTTTATCTTAAGAACCCGGTCCATGTTAGAAATAGTAAAAAAAAAACCACTAAAGCAAGCACCGGTAGAGGTAGAAGAACGCTAAACACGCAGTGAATCCGTGATTGAGTACATAAGAACATGGGTGTTCATATGAACGGTTTGTGCTAGCGGTAGGATTATTATTAGATGAAATCGGATTTCGATAGACAAGAAATCCTTACTAATTGGTCAATTTCGCGATTCGTCTTACAAGCAGTTTGTCACATATGCGATTGGTCATATATGCGATTCGTCATACACGCGGTTAGCCATAACTTGACCTGGACAATTCACGAAAAAAATACTGCTGTTTTGTACAAAAAAATGTTTTTTTTTAGTGTAAAAAAAACTCGCTCCCAAGAGGGAATGTGTTAATTATGTAACATGTACAATAGGATCGAAATTGCGTGTGACAAATTGCGAGTGTGGCGAACTGCGTACGTGACCACTTGCGTCTGTGGCAAACTACGTGTGTGACGAATAGCGTTTATGACGAATCCCGTTTATGGCGAATGACGTAATGTGACATAATGCGTAAGTGACGAAATGCTTTTGTGACAACCAGCGTCGAATCCATATATTTTTGCATACATCATATTAAAACTCTAGAATCTTTTAACGTCTTTAATTTTAATCGTACCGCTACCAACAAATATCGCTCATATGAACAAATGGTCCGTGAGCCAGCAACAGATTTTGCTGACCAATTTCCTCTCAAGCGATAACTCGTGAAATACTTCAGAGAGTTGTATTATGCCGTATGGTAAACGTCAGCTGCCGCTCCGTGGGTGGGTTGGGCAGCGGCAGCCTATTAATCACGTAAAAAAAAAAATGTTTTCAGTCATTTCCTCCCGACTGAAAATTTGTTAAATGATAGTTAACGCAATTATTCGAAGATAAAAAAAGTCAGCTGGCCGTACCGTGGTGGATTATATGTCAGCTGGTCACACGAACATGCAAAAAAAAATATTTCGTTCAGTGATTTCCTCTCTCTTGAAAATTTGTCAGATGATAGCTTACATGCAACTTTGAATACATAAAAACGTCAGCTGCCTGTATGTTGGTGGAAAGGGCGTCAGCTGACGTATTTAAATAAGCGATCGGCGCTCACGCCTGGACCATGAGCCACCTTTCACTGCATCAGCTGACGACCTTTCCACCAACATAGAGAGAGCTGACGTTTTTATTTATTCAAAGTTGCATGTAAGCTATCATCTGACAAATTTTCAAGTGAGAGGAAATCACTGTATGGAAAAAAAATTTTTGCATGTTCGTGTGACCAGCTGACGTATAATCACCACGGTACGGCCAGCTGACTTTTTTTTATCTTCGAATACAATTATTCGAAGATAAAAAAAAGTTAACTATCATTTAACAAATATTCAGTCGGGAGGAAATGACTGAAAACATTATTTTTTATGTAATTAAGAAGCTGCCGCTGCCCAACCCACCCACGGAGCGGCAGCTGACGTTTACCATACGGCATAATACAACTCTCTGAAGTATTTCACGAGTTATCGCTCGAGAGGAAATGACTGACAAAATATACTATCTGGCTCACGGACTAAAATCTTACACAGATAACAAACGGGGCTTACTGTTAACTGACAGCGATTTTCTTATCACATTTTACTCCTAATACATTGGATAACATTAATCATTCATTATCTTGTTAGTCATATGTTGTCTTTTTTTAAACATTTTTTTTATAGAAAAAAAAACATAGCCGCTTAACAACTTAGCAAAATTGCTGGCGGACCCCGCACTAGGACAAACCGTAGAATCGAGATAACAATTAATAGTAATACACAGCTACATATTTTTTTTTAAAGACTCCCATATACTACGTTCACTCACTCCACGCGTGATTGTCCTCTATACAGTTATTTTGAACGTATGAATGAATGATGAATGGGGATGGTGACACCTAAGCGAAATTAGTTATCTCTTATCATTTGTCAAAAGAGATTTTTTTTACGAATTTTCTTTTTATACTACGAGTGGCAGACAAGCATACGGTTGAGCAGTTGGGGTCTCGCCATAAAATGACTACTTTGACTCCGAGATCGCGGGTTTGATCCCCGCACAAGACAAACATTTGTGTGACCATGTCTTCGTTTGGGTCTTTCCTATGTATTATAAGTATGTATTTACAAAAAAAATGTATTTAAGTACATTTATCAGCTGTCTAGTTCCCATAGTATAAGCTTTGAGCTTAATTTGGGACTAGATGGAGCTATGTAAATTGTCCAGAAATATTTATTTAAATATTAAAATATTTACAGTTACTCTCAGCGAAAGGAAAAGATGACTTTCCGCTAAAATACGGTACTCGCAAGCAGTATTTTTTGAGAAACATAATTATTATTTTCCTCTCATACGGTCACCATCCCTATTTTGTGTAGCGTAGTTCGATGTCCAGGGTGTTTTTATGTATCTTTGCGTGTACATAATACATACACACACCTATATTATTACGTATATTTCCATTAACCAACTAAAAAGAAAAATTACCTATGCTCTATCGACTGTCAGCCCACACTAGGCCCCGCCATCACTATAATCTATGGCAACAATGTACAAGTCTGAATCGACAATATCGACATACAACTTACTAACGAACTTACACGAAATGACGAGATGTGTCGCATCACTGGATTGTACCTTTGCAACCGTCTTACCATAGCTCCAAACTTAGTTTATCGCCTGGAAGAAAAAATAAACATATTAATAGGAATCCTATACTATTTTCTAGGAGCTCGATCGCGTCTAATCGTACACGCAAGTAAAGCAACGTCGACCGTAGCGTGTACATGGATGGGTTTATTTATCAAGCTCATCCGTGCTTCGGAGGTACGTTAAGCTGTTGGTTCCGGCTGTTGGCATTAGATGACAGTAGTAAAGCCAAGGCCTTTAGGCGACTTTAAAACATTGACCTCCGCCAACCCGCTGACCAGCGTGGTGGAGTAAACCCCTTCGATTGAGAGGAGACCCGTAGGAATAGAGAACTAAGGGTTGAAAGAGTATACTTCCAGATTGGTCCCATATTTATTTCATCATCATCAACATCACCTGTATCTACCCACTGTTAGGTTTGTTATTTCATTACTCCGTCATTAATAAACCGATTTGAAAAAGAAACTACTACTTCCAGATTGGTCCCATATTTTTTTCAGCATCATCGTCATCAGCCTGTATCTACATACCTAAATGTAGAGTAATCTTTGGAGTCGTTTTTTTTGTTAAAATTATTAATTACAATTAATGGTACAAATAGGTTACAACCTGCGCTCACTTGGCGGTGTGGAAGTCCCTGATGCAGAGCGCACAGGACCAGGAGCCCTCGGGCGGCGTGTCGAGCGGCGGCGCCAGGCAGTACATGTGGTAGCCGCGGTCGCAGTCGTCGCAGAACAGCAGTTGGTCCTACACAAACAATTATCGACTTTGTCAACTCATTCATTCAATTAATACACTAGAATAGTAAAGCTTTCGAATGAGTATTGGTTTCTAAAAAAACACGGGTTGCACTCCTGGAGTGCCGGCAGAAGTGAAAACTTGAACATTAACGTTGTGCATTTTTGGAATGTTTAGCATATAATTTCGCACGAATTACTTTATTTATCGGTGTAGAAGTTCTATCATTTATGTGGTAAAATACACATTAATTTCTTGCGCTATCGTACACAAACATGTCAATTTATATTACATTAAAAATAAACAGCCAGCGCAGGCATACATTTTTGCCGCGCGGTAGAAAGAGGGGGGATATCACTTCCTCTCCTACGCCGCGTCGTCTTACGAGATCAGGCCACGTGTCCTGACGCGAGTTTAACATTTTTTACCCATCCCAAAAAGTGCACAACGCCGCTAAAGACGTTTTCACTGTAAAATGCTGTGTCATGGACACGGCCGTGTGTTGTAAGTGAATACTTATATGGACTAAAATTATGTCAAAATGGCAGCGTTTCCCCCTCCCTCGCACGCGATATTGCATAGTCCTTACTTAGCGTAATAAATTCTTTCGTATAAAAGATCCGTCATATATCCAGTGGTGTGATTGAATTTTGGATGGAGATGATAGATATGTAGCTGCAACACCAAACTGTATCCTCCGATTTTATTATCATTCGTTTTTTTTAATTACCTTCCTATGGAAGCAACGTTAAAAGAAACAGACCATAGAGTATACTCACATCATTGTCGCTGGTCCCGCAGACCGAGCAGCATTTACACTCGATGCACTGCCAGCGATATTGGCGCACAGAGACGATCATATTCTTTGTGAACTGCAGGCAGGTGGGGTGTCCTGGACATTAACATTATCTTTATAACAACTTTAAACTAGAATAAACAATAAAAAAATATATTTAAACAAGCTTTTACTAGTGGCTAAAAAAGAATTTAAAAATTTAGTGTTTCGTTCATCAAACCCTTTCATTTGATACCCATATCATAGGGATTAATGTGGGAATTATCCAAATTAAATATATATTTTATGGTGGCTGCCATATTGGATTGAAAATGACGATATTTTAGTGTCATGCATTTGTCACTAGAGCAAAATTTAAGTTCAATCGGACACAGGGTAGTGTGTGAATTTAAATTATAAGATTTGATTAGAGACGCCCAAGGTGAAACTGAATAAAAATTACGCCACAATAATAAATAAGGATAAGCCACATAAATGAAGACTATATAGACATCGACAAAATGCAGTTTGCGACTAATTTGAAATTTACATCGATTGCATGAAAATCTGCATTAAATGACAAAATTGAAAAGCTACGAATATACCCAGAAATAAATAGAACTTGACTACTCCATTATTTTGTCTATTATTATTAACTATGGAACCGATTTTTTTAGGATCTGCGTTCAGTAATATTTTTGTGTATTAAAAATTTATTACGTATATAGTAATATATTATATACTATATTATGTATATAGTAATGGTATTAGTGAATCAAGTCGGGTTGGATCACTAGTGTAATATTAATAAAAAAAAACCTCCCTAAAAGATGTAAAGAATAGAATTGAAACATGGGATTTTCGTTTCCATTTGTAAGTTCTATCGATTTCCAGGTACAGTCCATTTATAAGTTTATTGTTATGAATTTGATTGAATAAAATTAGTATTTTTTTTTTAAATTTATTTCACGTATTGTTAGGCACATAAAACTTTTCTTACCTTAAATCTGGGATCTCCATCGAAATCAACTTTTGAAACAAAGAAAGGGAAAATCATGTGCCGAACAATAGTGAAAAAACAAATAAAATCAATTAACACTATATAAAAAGAAACGAAATAAGTTTTATTGTAAAGTATCACAAGTGTGGAAGTGCATTATTCACTATTCTTCAGCACAACAAAAAAAGCCAGATGACATTTTATATATATTTTAATGTTAAAAAACGGTACAATAAAATAAAAACACTAAAATAACAGGACTTAAGCCAATAATCCACTGAAGCACAAAAATAAAAAATGTGAACCACAAAATGGACATAATTTAAAAAAAAGTTTTTCACCAAAATTGCAAATCAATTTGTTGTTTGGTAAACCTTTCCGCCGCATTTAGAAATTAGTGGATTAAAGGCTTGAGACAATCAACTATTTAAATATATGTAAAAAAAGCGACAATCTGCAGTATGCACTTCCAGAATTTCTGATACTTCGATATAAAATTAAAAGCGAATATTCGAGAAACGGTAACGGTATAGAGTTAAAATTAATATACAACAGTGCGACCAGAAACATTCATTGTTTTTTATAACTTTGGCAACTTTCGTTCTAAATTACTAGGCAACTTTGGCAGCGAAGACTATATGCCGCGACATAGATTATTTATCATTTCTGATCACGCTATTTTAATAATTATTATATACATAATAATAATAATATTGCATGTCAAGGCACCGAGGGTATGAATCAAATTAATCTATACTCAACAGAATATACATATATAAACATTAAATTATCTGAATTTTATGTAGTTAACGAGTGACGCATTCGGGCTCAAAATTATTTTAATAACATTTTACCAAAATAAAATAAAAAATGTACTGTGCCTTAATTATCTACATTTAAGAGAGTAATTAAATATTTATAGAGATTAATGTATATAGTACTTCAGTTTTACAACTAATGTATTTACCAAATACATAACAATTGGTAAAATAATGTTTTAATTTTCATAAAATAATTTTCCTGCTGTCGAAACAACATAAACATAATAATTAAAATAATGGATTCGATAACATAAACTTTAAAATAAAGACATATATAATATATATATGCCAGCGATTAATTACTATAATAATATGAAATAGAAGAAGCTATTGCGTTTTAATTCTAAAAGTTATACTAATTACTAAATATTATATTTTAAATATTCTAACAATTATATATAATTATTTTGTAATAAGTATTTTTTAAGATATTGTTAATTGTGTAATGGGATAAAAATATCATTTTGTTTAAAAAAAAAAAAAAAAAACTAATTTTAAACAAATCAACTATCAATGTAAATTTAAACATTTATTAATTATTTAAACAAAATGTATAACTATAGGAATGATATATAATCTTCAACTTTTTTTTCGTCTTTTTAGGATTTTTAATAAATCTTTGGATCGAAAATGTATAATTAACACGTATACGTTATACATATAACGTTTTTATTCAAGTGTAAAAAAAAAAGTGGAAGGCACAATCTTAAGCTCTACGACTGAAAACTTGACTACGTCGAAATATAAAACCTAAATAACAATAATAGTCAGTGTCATGATGATTTCGGCTTTTCGCTGATCGACCATCGCAAGGGGCGATACTCCTTGGATTAATCTGTAAAACTTTAGAACCGAGGTGATACCCCTCAGATTAATGATAAAAACTTTAGAACCGAGGTGATACCCCTCAGATTAATCATAAAAACTTTAGAACCGTGGTGATACCCCACACATTAATCATGAAAACTTTAGAACCGAGGTGATACCCCTCAGATTAATCATAAAAACTTTAAGAACCGAGTTGATACCCCTCGGATTAATCATGAAAACTTTAGAACCGATACAGTTTATATGTCTTCTAAAGGTTCTCCTTTTGACCCGTATTTTCGTATGTTCGTGATTTTCTCTAAAGCTATCGATCTGATTTGGATACGACTTTCGAAACTCGAGTCCGTGTTTTTTGGAAGGTTTTGGTATTAAAAGTTTTTTTTTTAATATGTATTTTATACGGCTATGGATGCCAAACAAGCGCCTGGATGCGGAAAGTGGAGGCTCGCGTATGGTGGAAATCGTTGAAAGTCTATAATCTAACAGTGGTTAGATAAGTAGTAATGATGACGTGCACCCAAAACTGTTTTTATGTCAAAGAGTCACAGGCGCGCCTCGAGGGAATGATAGACTCGCAAGTCGTGACGGACGGCACGACTCCTCTATTCCCTCGTATGTGCGTAATTTCGATGTTACACATCTATCAGGCGTACTTTTCGCACGCTTAACCTGAGGAGTAAGCTGGTGAAAGCGCGATGAGAGCGTTACGAAAAGTATGATCGGGCCAGGCGAACGGAAGTTGAGAGGATGATATAAGTAGAAGTTTTACTTTAATCTTGTGATCTAAAGCATACTCGTTTTTTTGTATTGTGAAAGTTACAGCGTTGTGTGAATTAGCCATAAATCATCATAACCACAATGTATGTAAGTGCGTGCGTATACTTTATGACTTGTTTTGGTGGCGTGACTAGAAGCTAGGATCGTTTAGTTCGTGTGGCAGTAAGCGAAAATAATAATTGATACATTAACATTTAAATCGTAAATGGTTATGTGAAATATGTATATTGCACGTTATGACAAATCAAAATGTTAAATTTCGTAATGCAAGGCATTTGATTTCATTTTTTGCTTCTTAAACGTCATGTCTCGAGTTGAACCGAGTAAAATGCAAAAATAATGTCGACATTTATTTCGTGACTACGTAATTTTATTCTGGTGTGCTGCTAAAGAGTTAAAGCAATTAGCACCTTTTTTTATTCTGTGGTCAAGTGACAACATGTGAATTCCGAGATACGATAATGAATACTTTTAAAGCCCAGTACAGGACAGGCCAAAAATTGTGATAGGATATACCTATTCATGAAGGAACATTCAATAGAAATAGCATATTGAATGTTCCTTCATGAATATTATTATACCTACTAGACCTGTGATAGGTACAAACTAAATATTTTTATTATTTTTTTGGCAATATTGTACAACAAATAATAAGTTCTTTTGTTCGCCATAGTAGATTTCTAAGGCACATTTATCATAAGGAATAAAAGTATTGCTAATAATGACGTAAAAAATCATAGGTATACATAATACCTACGCTGAGAGGAAACTCTATTTTGGTACATTTTTGTTTTTAAAGTTGCTAATGGATATCCTTATACGCCATAGACTTAATAGAATATCGTCTTTGGTCAGTAAACTTTTAAATTAGAATTAAAAAAAAAAAACATAAAACATATCATTCATCCGGAAACTGTCTAAATTTAAAATTACAACAGACAACACACAAATATATTTGGCATCCATCCTCACGATTATATAAAATTTATTTAATCATGGCAACAATAAGATCACAATTAAGTACACCACCTTTGACACCCAGTTCTTGGTCGCAATTGTAAAATATTAATCTCGAAGGAAAGCAATGTACTCTTTCCTTCCAAAAGTAGAATAATAAAAACTCGACTACACAGTTACAAGTATAGTTGGGATTCTATCCGGTAAATTCCCAAAGCGGGTAAAAATGGGGTATTTACCAGGGTAAATACCTGAAATCTGGGTAAAAACTAACTACAGTACTTTTACGTACCGTATAACATACATTAGAAATAAGATTCTATCTTTTCAGTCATTTTAACATACGTTTTGTACTTTGTAGATTTAATGTGAAGTCGTTAGAGAATTTGTTAATAAGTTTCATCGAATATGTATGTATAAATATGAGATTTGTCGGGAATTTGAAATTGAATTCTGATTCCGATTCTGAAATTCAATTTCTATTTCGATTTGGTTTCAAATTCCCAACATACCTCATAATGCCGCTGCAATTGGGCTCCCCTTTTCTTTTACCATCTCGCGAAGCGGAGCGACTATGCTGAACACCTAAGTATTACCCTAGGTGAAACTTATTAACCACATGTCTCAAAGTAAAACGTTTAATTTAATCTACAATGCACAAAATGTATGTTAAATTGACTACATCTACAGAATTTTATCGCAAGTAGGTTATATATCGTAAAAGTGGTGTTTCAGGTATTTACCCGAGTAAAAACCCTATGTCTCCCAAATGGGAATTTACCCGGGTAAATACCCGCCGCTATCATCTAACTACAAGAAAATCATAAAGGATTATTGGGATTATAAAAGATAATCTTTTTTTACTCTGGAAGGAAAAAATACATTCTGTACTTTAATCATGACAGATCTATCAATAAAATTATCTTTTAAAAATACAACATAGTATGAGATCTATCATCAAAAGACCGGATGTTGAAAGTTTAAAATTAGTAAATAACACTGATACTAAACATGACAGATAGGTGGCGCTACCGTCGCCATAAAATTGCCTTACATATTTTGGTCTTAAATGAGGATATGGAATGTATATGAATTAAAATCTATATTATAATCTGAAATACGATAAAACCCTTCTTTGGTATGGAGCTCAACACCACTGTGTGATGCAACTAATTTTGTGACGGCAAACGAAATTCTATCTTAACGTAATAAGTAACAATTTGCGTCATTATGTGCTCCCAGTTAATAGGTTAATTTGCTATAACCTTTAACTATGTAAATATAGACGAGGTAACCTTAACTAAAGATCTATAGATAAACACAAAAATCGTCTCGATTATTGTTAAAAAATACAATAAATATTGTGACTCCCAAAAATTTATTGTAACGACCTGCGCTTCGAATAGTTTTTAAAAAAAAAAGGTGCAAAAACAAATAGATTACCACGTCTATACATTCGTAGTCAATGTCCCTTCAAAAAAAAATCTACTAACTTTCCTATATAACAGGACTTTGGCGTGATGAAGGAGGCGACATAGGGTACTCTCCATACTCATCATTTAGCAAATTAGTCTGCGTTGCGAACGTATCGAAATCGTCCGCGGAGTATGACATAGAGGACAAAATTTCAACTACACCATTAAGTTTGATATTATCTTTGAGATGTCTATGGTTTTCGCATACTCTGTTCTCGATGTGGAAGCATAGATTTCCGTTCCTGGGCGGTCGGCCGCGTCGCTTACCTGATCTACCGCAATCTGAACAGCTGACGAGGTCTTCGGGGGTGCCGGTTTTTTTGTTTTCCCTGTCATCGCCGAGGCAGAAGTCGCAATAGGGCGATGGCGATGGCTGGGGGCAAAGTAGGTGTTAAGATCAAATGGTTTTTCCATTAGATTAGACAAAGACTAAACTAACCTAAACATGATTTGTTTAATGTCTCAGCTGGGCAAGTGATTCGGCTAGGCGAGATTGTTATCGAACGAATTTAATGTTCAATTAGTGATCAAATCCTTTTTAAAATAGGTCTTAATTTGTAGACTATATTGCTTTTCTAATTTACCTGATTTCTGATTACCTGAGTATTATCCGAGCTGGCAGCTGGTGCAACAGTTGATGGGGTGGCAGTCGTTGGAACTGCAGCAGGAGACGCAACAGGAGTGGACCTGACTGCTGGTCTCGCGGCGGAGACAGGACCGGTGCTAGGACCAGAAATAGGACCGGTGCTAGGACCAGAAATAGGACCGGAGCTAGGACCGGCGGAGCTGGCGGGAGGAACGAGCGGAGCGTGCGCTGAATCGGAGGATGACGTATCCGCGGAAGCGGGGCGGGGCGGGGGAGAGGCACGGCGCGGCGGAGGCTGTGTTGCCCCTGCCTGCGGCGTTAGACCTGCCATGCAAATGAACACATATTTTTTTAACAGTAATGGTAAAAAGGCTTCCTATCTCTCATTTATTCGCTATAAGCTCTAAAATAGACGTAGTTTGACAGCTGGGACTGCAATGAATCACAGTATTCTACGTATTTGTGGATGACAACTATTTTAATAAAATTTGTGAGATGATCATTTCTCGTCACCTTGTGAAGAGACTGACGTTTTGTTAAGTGAACCTTATGTATAATGATTATTTTATCACGTGGGGCATTTGACTGCTTCTAAAATCTCCTTGTTATAATCGTTGATCTCGTTCCAGTAACAGTCTCACAAATGTGACCAGCTGTGACAAGGACTGGGGGAGGGTGCAAAAAAAAACATGAAATTGGTGTGACGTAATGGATGGACGGCCCGTAAGTAGAGTACTGACCTACGCTGCCGCCGGGGTTGTTGAGGAAGGTGACGTAGCTGTCCTGGTACTCGGTGGCGGGCGGCGGCGGCGGCTGCGGCGGCGTGTGCGCGCCGGCGCGGCTGTCGCGGGAGTCCCCGTCGCTGCCCGCGGCCGCCGCGCCCGCGCCCCCGCCCGCGCCCGGCGGGTCCTTGTGCGTGTGCGTGAAGTGGTACGTCAGCCCGGGCCGCGTCTTGTACTTGGCGCCGCACACTGCCGCATACAACATTATTCTTCAATGCAATAAAAATATAAATCTAATAACAAGTAACAGTGGGATAGAAAAGAGTAGATGAATTAGAGGTGGTGCTTTCATTCTAAAAATGGTTTTCGTAACTCTGACACGGTGAATGAAATTATCTACTGTATGGTACAGATACGATTTTAAGCAAGACTGACGATATAAGAATCTGTCGCCTAAATCTATTTCTTTTACCTTTCTAGCTTTAAAATTGACATTATTTTATTATTATTTCTTTCGATGTCTAAAATTTATAAAGCTTACAACGTCTTAAATCACATTTGGTACAATAAAAGCTTCTATCATTGAAAATGTGTAAAATCGAGCGCTATAGAAATAGTCACAAATAATAATGATAAGCGGTCGAAATGCGGGGACACTGCTTACATATTAAACTAAAGTGCCCTAACTTGATGAATGATTATGTTATCCTTCGATATTGCTACTAAGAATAAATTGTTCATTTCGTACTCTTTTATAACTATATAATTTTGTTAAAAAAAATTGTACGTGGTTTAAAAATATCTAATGGCCAATATATACTACAAGAGAATGGAGATAAGAAAAGTAATATAGACTGTATAAATCAGGTGAAACAACTCTTAAAGGGTTAACTCAAACATTTCAATTTCCGTCCACTGTCTTTTTGCTACATAATTCATAGAATAAATAAGAATATTTGTTTTTAGACAGATAATAATTAAAATACAAACACTTACCGTCCGTAATGCCTCCATCTGCTTTGTATCACTCAATCCATTTTTTTAATAAATTGTTTTAAAAATAAAATTAAGGGGGTATAGGATGACGTCATCAGAACAGAGCATAGGAGACACCACGACGGCGTATATACGTAAATGCAGCCTTCCAATAATTCTCCGTCATCAATCAATACCTTATTATTACACCTAACTACGTATGAGAACGCATTTGTAAATGAAAACTGTTTGAATACGATACAGATAAAATATTAATAAAATTATGACATCTGTGATATTAGTCTATGATCAGCACAGATTTTTTTTTATACAAATTTATCTCGCATAAATTTTGAAAAACTTATTCTTAGCCATTTGTAGCTATAAAATGAGTCTGAATGATCTCTGATTTAGGGCCCGTTCACACAAACCGGCTAGGAGAGGAGAGCAGATTTTGGAAGCATTTAATATGGAGTTTTGTATCATTGTCATAAGGTTTACTTTAAAAATCCACATCGACTCTCGGGCATTCTCATATAACAAAAGTGAATTTAAAGAATAAACCTTATAACAATGATCCAAAAATTCTATTTTAAACGCCACCAAAATCTGCTCTCCTCTCCGAGCCGGTCTGTACGAACGGACCCTTAAAGGTCATTTTTAGGAGCCCTAAAATGGCGCTGTAGGATTTTTATCTAAAATTATTTTTCTGTAAAGTACAAAAGCGTTCTTATACGTGGTTGTGTGCACTGTACAGCTGATCCGTCGTGATACGCCTATGGTCAGTTCTGGTGGCGGCCTCCTGCGGGTGAGTTTGATTGATGACTTCAAATCAATGGATCTGCCTTTATACACACACACACATTTTATTATTTAACAATTTTAAAAACAAAACACGTGTGATACACTCATGATTTTACTATGTATTTTAAAGTTATTAGTTAGAATTGTATATTTTTTCCTTAGTTAAAATAAATAGTAATTTAAATAATAACTGTCATAAAGCTATAAAAAATATGTTTTTTTTTAAATCATAAAGTGAATCTCTGACGTCTAAAAGTTAAGTTTTAGTCGATTTCATATTTTCGCATTTTTGTTGTGGCCGTCTCAATTACTACCCATGTAAAAGAGAGATAGATACATTTGTGTACAGCTAATAGCAGATCATGCTTGACAGTACGATTGTAGCTCTTATAACGTACAGCATAAGAACGGTACAAAGCTCAAAGTGTCAAGGATACTGTGCTCTTGGCTGTATTCATATTGTCATTTGTCCGCTCGTAGTTTCGTAAAAATTAACAACTACGTTTGAAGGCACAAATCGCTGTTTTTCATGGTCAATAGTTATGTACGTCATAAAAATAAATTTATCGAATGTATAATTTTAGGACACAAATTTATTCAGTCTACGAATGGCTCAAAAGGAAGTGTAGAGTGAGTGAGCAATTCCGTCCAAAACTTTTTTAGCTAAACAAAGATGTGTTAAGGAAGTGAACATACATGTCCTAACATCTAGGAGTAGTAATGAATATTTTTGATTTTTAGAAGTAATTTTTAGATGTAATTTCATTTTGTTTTATAGAGTAATGAAAATTTTTGATTTTTTTAAATCAAATGTTCAGCATACTCTGAGACTGGTATGGTAATCTTGAATCCCGAGGTAGATTTCATAATACTGATCAGGGCCCTACCGGCGAATCTGAAGCTGATTATTTATTGATTGCGAAAATCAATTTTTACCTTAGATTGGCGGTAATTGTGTTTAGCTTGGCTTGTAGAAACCATAGAGATCTACCGACTAAGCTAAAGATGTTTGTCATTAACTTAAACTTAAGATCTATTTTCGCGATCAAAAAATCCGATTGTAATCGGCTTCAACTTAGTAGCGCCTCAGGGATATACGATTCTATTAATAAAGTATATTGAGCATACATTAAAACCATCGCAAAATTACTCCTAGACGTAAAGTTGACCTTATCTGTGCGTAATATAACCCGTCTATAAACAAACGAGACAATTATAGATTGATATAAAAAAATTACATCATTTTTGATACTTCCCTAGTTCCGAAATTTCGTAACCTAATATGATAAATATTGTAAAACCATCAGTGTATCACATAACAGAGATCCAAACTTGGAGTCCAATCAAATTAACAACATCCAACGGTATGTTTGGATAATTTTATTTCTTATCAACATAAATATCTTGTATAAATTCATAACAATCTTTGGGTGCTAATAATAGTTTGGATCTAAGAATAACATCGAGTCCTAATGTCACTGATCGCTAGAATACAATAAATAGTCACCAAACACAATAAATATACAATGACTAAAATTTTTATCTAATACTTCAGACTAAAAAGAAAAAAAAAAGAAACATATGGAACGATGGCCCACCTAAGCGTAGTGATGTATTTTGACATTTTCAATATATAAGGTGATGTAATCTGACATTTTCAATATATTCTGTGTAATATTCAATATACGCAGAACATTAGGTACGTATTACATCAAACGGGTAGGCCGCTTGAGTAATCCACTACCGGTTCACAGCAATAAATCTCTTTAGCGGGTTTGGCTTTTCCCCATAGCAGTATACCATGATATAAAGCTGAGATAGTAGCTGAAATACTAGTCGTGCAGTAGGTACGTTCGTGAATTTTGATGAAATATGTTGAAATGCAAAACTTGTCTAAGCGAACAATTTATTTTATTTCAATGCGCATAGACAGGCCTTGGAATAATTTCTAGTACATTGCTTGCTTTTTAATGGCATTATTTACTTTAACGCTACTCAAGGCAATTTTAATATGACACTTGCGTAAAAGTAAGGCACATAGCGCTCATGTTATTTGAAGGTGATTCGGTATCATATATGTGAAGAATCGTAACAAAACGGAGAGGGGTGAAGTGATGTGTTTTTTATAAATATAAATTTGACATCAATCGGGGTACAATGAGGTGTAAAACTTAAGGAAACACATATCCCCTTACATCTTCGCTTTGGTGGAGTGGGGGCCGATTTCCTCGTCAACTAATTGAAATATAACGCAACTACAGCGGATAATTCGAACGTAAGTCCCGTTTGATATTTACTTGCTATAATGACGTGTTACTTTTGTAAAACAAATGGTGCCTGGTGCACGAGTGGGCTACCAACTTTGAATATAATACTAATACCTTGTCAATTTTATTGTTTTAGTTGAACTGAGCACGCATTTGCATTGCAGCGGTGGTATATTAATGCGTAAACCTTGTGACTTGTATGATCAGCGACATGTCACGCAACTTGTAATTTTCAATATACCTAAAAGTTGCACCACACGTTGCACGTCATTTGTATACTAAAATGACAGTTAACGTAAAATGAAATATAGATGGGAACTGGGAATTGTGTGTGCACTAAAATCAATGCCATAATATTCTTGTCTACAGCTCTTCGTTTCCTTTTTTCTTGTCTGAATTTAATACTGAATTTTTGGTACAAAATTAGTACTCGAACATAACCATGATTATGATATCCATATCCTTTCACCAAAAATATACAAAGCCCAAGATTAAACTCCAAAAAATTATGTCCCTTAGTATAAAATTCATTAATGATTGAAATAATACTTTTTGTTTATTACAAATAAACATAAATAAAATCATTATGCATGAGAGATTGCAACAATATGAGTTTTTGGCACACAAATTGAATAATTCGAAATGACAAAACTTTAGTCATTGTAAGAAATTCCTAGATATACAAGAAATAAAATAAATAAACTATCACAGACACATGAGTCATACACATACAAACCAACCAGTGCTAAAATTTAATTGTGATTATAAAGATTATTTCATAAGATCCCGTTTAGAATAAGGATTATTATAGTATGAAGCCGCGATTCGTTCTTATAATAGAACAAAACAAAAATATGCATATTGTGTAAAATATAGATTTGCAAATTTTATTAAAATTGTATGGTTAAAAATGTGCTGTAATGCAATTGTTAGCTACCATATTCTTTTTAATTGTATGTACTTTTTACACTGGAAGTACTTTTTACTTTGGAAGTATAATTTTTTCTTTATTTATTTAGTTAATAATTAGAACTATATTTTATTATAATTATGAATCAAATAATATATGTGTTGGAGTTCTTTTTGGAAAATTAACGTCGTGAGAATCGAAGCTTCATACCAATCATAAAATATTCAATATTGAACCTTTGCCTTACATTTTATTACAGAAGATAATCCATAAACGTGTATATGATAAAAGCAATCGTACAATTAAATTACTATATTCGTGCAAAATTCCACAACAAGCAAAGTATTGCAAGAGTGTGCTATATTTTTTATGCAAAACATTTGCAGCAATTCCCTGTGGGTTTTATACATATCTTAACAATCGATCGAATGTCGATTGGCATTGTTTTAGCCAATAATAAATCTATCACTTATATTTCATATAAAAGTTTCAATAATTTTGATTATATTTTTGTTAATGTTATAATTGTTGATAACATTTCATATTATATATTTATCAATGAAATTGTCAAAAATATGAAAGGTTGATAACATTCCATTGACAAAAATATAATACATTTCAATTTATTATTACAAATAAAATTACGTCCAAAATAATTTTACGCAAATAGGCATTTTGACTTTTAAAACAATGTCGACCATCTGATCAATGAGTTACATAAAACCCACTATAAAGGTTCAATACTGAAGAAATTACTAAACTAGCCTACTTTACAAATAACAGAACTACACTACTCGCCCGACCGATTGGTACAAAATATATTACGTGGCAGTGTATTTTAGATTTTAATTGGTGTTCAGATTCCGTCCCATTAAAAATTTATTACGCAATTTTTGAACTCTCTGTTTTGTAATTGACTGCTTATAGCGGTCTTGTATATTCATTTTTCACGGCACCGCTTGAAACAACTCATGCGCAAAGTGTCATTTTTCTCACGAATTTGTCACTGTCATTTTACAACACTTTGGAATATTTCCACTTTGACCAAGACTCAGGAATAATCACGAACTCTCACGTTTACTTTCAAAATCACATTCAAAGTGTAACGTAGTAACACACATAAACGTGAACATAAGAAGCTAACGGTAGTTTAACTGAACAACCACGGGCTTTATGTTTGACTTATATTAAAACTCACGTAATATCACGTTCAAAGTCAAAGTCAATTCGAAGTAAGTGCTGACATGTAAAGTAATAATAGATCACTAGGAGAACAGAAGTGTATAGCAGTTTACTTAATGCTAACTTCGCTTTGGGTGATTGACATTTATTGCTTCATACTTCATAGTACATATATTCCAATAAATAGATGAAAAAAATAACAGTGCCACACAAAGTTGTCAAACGAATTCCATATGTGCCGTAAAAAACAAAGAACATTGGGGGATATAACAAAACTTGGGAGTTCTACATAATAACATACTAATAGCAAGAATATAACGCTAAACTTGGCCTTAACACAATTCAAGTTAAATGCAAGATTAAATTTAGTATTTAAACAATATTAATTTTGTTTGTGTGCACTGAGACTTTAGTGTTGCCAAGTTAATAAATATTTTACATTTTTTATTGATCCAATCAGAGAAAAATAAATCGAAATTGTGTAAATTGTCTTGACTAGACATAATAAGCCTCGCTAGGAATTTTCTTCATGAGACTAACATTTTATTAGCTAGTCGACTTGACAATTTTTTTAGTTAAGGCCAAACAGACAAGAGATTAGGTTGGTACTTGAGTACTAAGTGATATGTTTTAGCGACCCAATACGTATTTTTAACCGACTTCTTATTTTTAGCAACGGCCACATTTCTTGAGGTCGCGCTGCATGACCATGACTAGATGGATTTTGGCGGGAAAGCAACGGACTCGAGCAGCGTCATCTGTTTTTTTTTTTTTTCAATTTCTGAACGTGTATTACTGACAGACAATTTGAGATCGGACTCTTTCGTCTCCAAGAATTCATTTGATACGAAGAGATTTTTAGATTTGTTCGAGAAGTCTTGACAGACGTCAAAATCAATTTTTATGATAGAAGTGATTGCCATAACTCAAAAAAGAAGATGATTAAATCTAACTACATTTATCAAGCTAAACTCCTGTCTGCGTAATTTAACCCTTATTTATATAACGATAACAGTGTATTCCCATGTTGGCGAGTTTAAAAAGTCCCAGCGCACCACTATAAAAAGTCTAATATTCGCCTAAAAATATTTAATCGCCGGATAGTTCCGTAGGGAGATTCGCTTATTACACTAATAATATACACGTACGTACACAACAATAAAAGGCATGTTTTGCGATACGTTAAACCACTGACTGTATTCATTGCTGTGTGTCTATGGTTAGATGATTCCCGTACATTGACAATATTTATTTATGCGAAAAATAATAAACATTTGGCGACGGGCAATCAGCCGCCCTGATGACTGTCTACATTTGAGATCGACACTCCCGACTAAAATACGTAAGTGAATTATATAAGTTATTTTAAAAAGAGAGGATGAGGATGGAAAGATTACAATCAGTATAAAAAAAATGGTTGTCTGTAAAGTCGGTTTACGGACGATAATTTTACGTGATAACGTCATAAGAAAACATTGACCGATGGAGTGGAAGAGGGATAGATGCGTCACAAGCCGAACGCTTAGGCCGATCGTGCCTCTCTATCACTTGTGCGGCGCTCTCGCTTGCACACTCGGCTCAAGCGGAACGTGACAATGAGTCATGCTTTTTCGTGCGTGCAGTCAGCGTACATCGATTAAAAGACGTTATCGCGTCAAAAATGTGTAAATTATAATTATAATTATACACAAATCGATAATTTTTATTCGGCAGTCAAATCTTCCCTTTTGATACCAAATAATTGATATCGATAATAGTAGTGAACCACCAATCTGCACTATCATATTATATGAACATAATAATATTTAAAATGAGTTTGGCGTGGCAACACTACGTCATATGATTCAGCTATTTTTTTATATCCAAAATGTTCATAGACACACAACAATAAGAGTTCCGACAAATAATTTATTGCTTTATCAAGTCCCGCCTACTTAGGATATAGGTACATAGCTAAGTTACAGTACTCATTGGCCCTGCTATGGTACAACTATGTGATGCTTAATCAATGATATATTTTATATTTATCTAGAATGTTACACTTACAAGCGGACGTCGACGCAATGGGGAAGACGGATGCCAATTTTTACCGCGAGAGAGCGCTAGAAGTACCAACATAACGACCTAATCGACTATAGATCAAGATTAATCTTTTTTTTCGTCTTTGTAATAATATTGAGAATTTTTGTGACTTGTTTGACAGTTCCAAAGTTATATAAACATAAATTATGCCAATTGATAACGGCATCTACACAGTACTTTTGGCAGTCATTCCCGCTAAAAGTTACATTAATACTTAAAACAACGGAATTGTATCAGTGTTAATATTTATAAAATATATGAAGGGAAAAAAGTGTTTCATTATTCAATATTTTTTACATTAAAATACTTCCAGAATAAGTGGGCGTGTTCTCGTTATATTCAATAAAGGTCCACGTCGACTTAACCGCGCCAACGCATCGCACGCAACGAACTTCCATTTGCAATCAATATCTATATTTTTGAATAAGGAACTTTCTAATTCGAACACAATTTACATCCGCGAAACATTACAATTTGAGTACCGAGACCGACCAATCAAGAAGCACCCTAACGAAACTTGTATTACCCATTCTTTTCTAAATTCGACGTCAGTTTGTAGAGTGATTCGCGTATAGTCATTAACTACAAAGCTCAGGTCCTCTATTTCATGTATATTTAGTAACTATTGAGCAAATTCATGTGTTACCGATGAGGTATATGGTTCATCGTACCAATTGTTTCCTACAATTAAATATTGCACTTGTATGCTATTTCACAGTACCTCATAGAATATGTATTGAGTTTATTTTTTCGTAAAGACGTTTCTACACTGATGTTATATAATGTTATTACATTTCGTAATATTCCATATAGAATCAAAAATAACAAAATGCCATGTTTTCAGATGTAAGGTAACATTATTATATAACATTTAATAACATTGCTTGTTTTTGCTTTTTTATTAAATGTTATATTATATAACATTAGTGCGGGAGTATTCTATGTCATAAATATGAGTAGCTATTTTGCAGCTGAGAATTTAAAAAAAAACATTAGCTTTAACCACATCGTTTTCTCTCACTCGCACCTTTTTATTGAATGGACAGAGGAATAACGAGCGAGTAAGAAGAGAATAATTTTCACCGTCATCTTAGATTAGTTATTTTATTGGCACCGGTAATATGAAATATAAGAAAAATGTTCTGAAACACTACTAAAAATGTACGACGTGTGAAAATGCCTACAATGGCCCAGTGGCCAAATAAAGAATTACATTAAAATATATATATATTTAGGATACTAAAAGTTTCAGCATAAGAAGTAAGAAGAGCTTTATACAGGGTCTCCGCTTACATTTTTTCAGGAAAAAAAAAACTCAATACTATCTCCATGGCTCCTGGTATGATAAGGTACTCTAATATCGCGTAAGCTCTTGATATGGTCTAAATACTACAAAACTATTAGGGTTCCATTACTTATTAGCATTTACTGACCTACTGTTACCTATATATTTGGGTTAATATTGGATTGTAACATAATAGTGTATCAAAATACGATAATCTGAATCTGTTTCAGTGTCTCATCCGTAAACTACCAAATGAAACCTTCAGTGAAAGGTATCTTCTAGTACATAAAATGGTAATTAATTTCACATATCGAAATCTAAAGTTGAGGCATCTAAAAAATTATGTAAAGGTCTAATTACACTAAGCGTACTGGAAGCGCGTTCGAAACGCATATAGTCCCTTCCTTATCTTCAACTAAGGCGATTCAAAATTAAACTCTTGCCAACTACCGATATGTCAACTTAATTACTTATATTTTTTTTATTACTTTTGTTAAATTGATATGACGTCCACGTGACTTTCAATATTTACACTTTCAATACCAAAATCGTTAATATCTTGCATTTCGATCATTCTAATATCTTGCATTCCGTTTTAATAGACATTCAATAATTCATACAGACACTGAACATAAGAATCGTGCTTGTACTATTTAACTGTTGCGTTTCGTGAAGGCACGTGAATTAAGAACAATTATATTTTTACTGATGTAAAATACATTACGTTTTCTGTACGTTGTCAAACTGGTGCGAGTTTATAATGAACCGTAATGTATGTTTAGTAATATTCGTAATTTTCTGTATCTATAAAAGGCAACCGATACTGACTTATAATTAGTCTATCAACGCACAGCTCAAACCACTGGACCTGAACTCGAAATTATCGCTAATTCCATCCCAGTCATATTGTATAAACTAATTAAGAATTTATATATATAGAAAAAAATGTAACAAAGTGCCCAAAAATTGCACCCGTGCGTATCAAAGGCAAGTCGCTAGTAAAAAAACAGGCAATATATTTTTTAAATCACCTGAAGGAATTCGCCAAACTGTCAATTTTTTTTTTATAATCATTGAACATTGAATTAATTGAAAAGCTCAGGAAATAGCAAACAAATAAAAAAGTGTATGTTTTTTCAAGTAGAATGCACATTACTTATAGTAAAATAACAAAATAAGTCAAAACGTCGGATGTTGTAAGTGATATCATGCCACAAACGAACGAGTCCGTGTGATCAGCTGTGATGGCGTCATGGCAACAGAAACCAGAGTGAGAGAGTAATAAATAGAGAAAGAGTGATAGAGGAACAGAAACGCGGAGTGGGGAGTATAGGTATCACGCAGTTGGACGCATTAAACTTTATCGACGAATTTTTGTAGCTTCGGCTGGTGGAAATCGTTAGATTATATATTTTTCATTATCCTCGAATTATTTCCTTCAATTGTGAGAATGTCGAGATGACTTTTTTTTTACTAGTTTGTAACCCTCCCACTTCTTTACGCCTCTCGTACATTGTCAGATTAGTGGAATATACACTTTGTAGCATATAATTAACTCACCCATACCTTTAGAATTTCTGATGATTAATTTTATTTTACTAATCTGATCCTTTATCCTTGACGGCAGGAAATATACATGGGGTACGTTTTGGCGGTACTTAACCGGATACAAGGTATCCCCCTGTATGTTAATCTGCCGCGCTTTAGTAAATCCCGAAATGCCCTCTTGGGCTCCCCTACTATAAAGCACACAATGGATTTTGATGTGGTTTGATAGATTTATTTTTCAGAAGTATGCAATATGTACAGTGTGTCTGGGATGGAATTAACGATAATTGTTGTAAATCTAAGGTCATGTAGTACATCAAATTCATCAAGTTCAATTGCCTTCACGAGCTCCCTAACATTGAATGTAATGATCTAGCTGCCTATCAGGACCTGAGCTATAAGGCGAGGAGGCACTAGTGGCGCCGCCTGGTGGACTTACGTTCGCAGCCGAACGGCTTCTCTGCGTCGCCGGGCACTTCGTATGGAAGAGTGTGCTGAGCTGTGCGTTTGCGACCGCGACCCTGGAGAAATAGATGAAATGGATGAGTATGGTGTATTGTTACGTAAAACCAAACATACATACAGTCAAACCGCATGGAAAATCACACAAGGCAGAATTATGTGACGCGACACGGCGTGACATTTTTGATCATTTGGTATTTTTTTGTAATTACGTACATATAAACAACTTTTGGTCGACCCGTATCGCGTCGAGTCGCTGCTGTTGCACAGTTAAGCCTAAGGACCATTTCCTCAAGACAAAATCCTAATAATTGCAGGCACGGTTTATTGTAAGGTCTTGCTTAATAGTTTTTCAATATTAGCTGTCATACGGGTACGATGATATGAGAAAACAGCGGGGTGTCGGGGCGCAAACAATATTTTTACTATTGCAAGTTCTTTATGGCTATATAAGCGGACCGTGTTTGGCACCCAGTGTGGTTTAATAAAGAATATTGCTTGTTATTAAAAAAAAATTAACGGCCCTGTATACACGTATATTAATATCCGACTTTTTTGTATTTTTTCGTTCTTATTCATCCCAGAACCAGGGACACGACAAAAAATATCGTCAGGAACCAATTTTATTATTAAATATTCCAAATTTATAATGCACTTTATGGTTATACAATTTGTGAACCAATTAGTCTATTATGATGTAAGTGATCATTATTGATTTCTTTCAGCATAATGGAAGAAAAAGGAATAATATTTGATACACTACCTTTATTAAGAAGCAATAGAAAAACAAAAAAAAAATATGAAAATTTGTTTACAAGAATAACCTCACTCAACATTTTCTGAAAATAAGTCAAAAATAAAAGCTTCTCACCGATCGTCCTCGCTTGGGCGTGGAGTCATCGGTCTGCGCCTTCCTGACGCGGCCGCCGCGGCTGCCCGGGCCAGTGGGCGTCGCGCCGCCTCGTCTTTTGCGTCTGTTGGCGTACGTGTCATCGTAATAATCCTCGTCTGACTCCGGGTCCGGCTCCTCGCCAGTCTCCATCTCATCCATCGCTAGTTCATCGTAGAACCACTCCTGTTTTAACAAAAAAAAAAAAACTAAATAAAATTTGAAAAGAGCATTGTTTAAAAAAATTGGTTGTCTGTAAAATCGGTTTATAGACGTAATTTTAGGTGATAACGTCATAAGAAACATAGGCCGCTCTCACTTGCACTCTCGGCTCAGGAGGAACGTGACAATAAGTCATGCTTTTTCGTGCGTGCAGCCGGTGTTCGTCGATTTATAAGACGATATTACGTCAAAAAATGGCGGCTCATCCGTAGAATAAAGTTCGATCTGTATTGTTTGGTAGTTCACTTGCGTGCGTTTTATGGGGAGCTAATGTCAGATTGAACGTAATTTGATTCTAAATATCGGCAGATAAATGAAATCAGAAAATTCTAAAACCCAAATGTCTCTAGAATATTCCTTATCTCATCAAGCTATTTTACTAGCCTCTCGCTAGCCAGCAGTGTGTGGTTGGCTTTGGCTCTTAAGATTGTGGTGAGCCATTTTACACATATTTCTGACATATTGAACGATAAAACGCAACTGCGTGGAAAGAAAGCAGGAGACGTTATCATATGAGATATTATGAACACTGAACAGATAGATACTAAATAACGTGTCTATGGCTCTAGACAGACGGACTGCATTTCAACTGCAACTCCACTGCAAATTTGCAGTTTGAACGCAGTTAGTACGACTGCAATGAAACTGCAAACCAAGGGTTAGTATTATAATGACTCAAAGTCAAAGTCAAAATTCTTTATTCTGTGGGCCCTCGCGGGCACTTAGACACATCTTTTACAATTAGGTATATTTTACTTAGTATTTTTATTAGACTTAGTATACAAATTGACCTAAGCACTTTAAAGAAGAGATATCAGAACGACCAACCCTACAAAAAGTCTATATCTGAAATTGACGAGGTAGCAAAATGACTGGTTATCGAAACGACTATTCCGTGAATCGACCATATCGCAGGTTGACTGGATAGCCACAATGACTGTACACTCAAGATGAAATTTAAAAACTAGAAACATTACAAATAAAATTATTGAAAAAATAAAACGCACGATAATACAACACTTCTTGCATGACAAATTTCCTTCACAACACTTCTTGCATGACAAATTTCCTTCGGAACAATACTTCTCTATAATAATTAACAGTTATTATATTTCTAGTGGACAGTATGTTTCAAGTGGCTATGAATAGAGATTCGAAAGGAATAAGTTTTGTACCAAATTACACCTGCATTTTGCAATCTGGTCATATCGCTATCTAACCGTTTTGAGATTCAGATGTTTTGCTACTAAGTCGTTTTGAAATGTGGTCATTATGCTTTTTAGAAATTCTGATATAAAGGCGTTCTGGATACATAGTCTTTCTGAGATGTGAACTATATGTCTACTTGGTCGTTCTGATATCTTGATCTTCTGATAGTGACCCCAAACCAACCGTGCAGCCCATTTGCAGTTCCAAAAACTGCATCCTAACTGCAAGCTAGCTGCACGGTCGACGCGCGGTCCTAGTGCAGTTGGACCAACTGCACTAGGACCAACTGCACTAGGACCGTAAAAGAACTTCATTTGCCTGCCTGCCTGCCGGACCGAAGGCACAACTACTATGCTCAACTGGTAAGGCACCACCTTGAAGTTCAAATGAAGTTTTATTATGGTCCTAGTGTAATTGGTCCAACTGCATAGGACCGCACGTGGACCATGCAGCTAGCTTGCAGTTTCATTGTAGTCGTACTAACTGCGTTCAAACTGCAAATTTGCAGTGAAATTGCAGTTGAAATGCAATCCGTCTGTCTAGAGCCTTAGTTGGAGAACATTTAAGAGAGCTATTATAAATTTACGAAGTTGATATACAATTCATTGACAATCAAAATAAATGCATAATTTTCAAATGTTATAGGCGATAGTTACCTTAGGATCATCCTTAGCAGTCTGTGAGCCGTCCCGACTGTCATCCCCGGCCAGGGCATCTCCAGGCACGCCTGAGCTATTTTCCCCGTCGCCTGTATTATCTGCCATACTGTCGGCCCCACTCCAGCCCCACCGTGTGGAAGACATTGTGAGATATTGACGACGAGCTTTGCGCCATCTGGTGGATGAATTACGCATTTTGTTGAGTAAACATTATTATGTACCAATCGTAAGTACGGAGATGCGTAATCATTTTATTCATTGCTACCTACATCAAATTTATAATTATTCTTGTATTTAGAAAAAGTAGTGCACCACTCCTATGATGGTAATATATTGGTAGTGGATGTAGAATACAATAAAAAAATCTAGTGACAAAGCCTAAATATAGAAAAAATTGATTTACGTTTTTGAATGTGCACTATTTATCACCTTTTCTCTCTCAGGCTGTCTTGAATGGAGCCAAAAACTTTTCTTTTTAAACATCCGGCTCAAAACAAGCATACAGCTTTTTTTTTGTAAACCTTCTTCGTCGTATTCTTCGTTACAGTAGGTCGTGCCCGTTCTGATAGGACTTGGTAGAAAATTTGACAAGCTGTTTCCACACCATCCCTGTATTCAGCCTGTCTGAAGGCCGTAGTTACAGTGAGGCCCATAACCTGTTTTATGGAATCAGACCAGCGGATTGGTGATCGTCCTCGAGGTCCTTTCCCATTCACCTTACCCACAATAACCAGTTTATCAAGGCTATCTGGCTGCTTCCGAGCTATGTGCCCGAAATACCCTAGAATGCGCTGAAAGCAGATTGTGGAGAGTCTGGTCTTAATCTTCAGCTGGTTGAGAATAGATTTGTTCGTTTTTTTTTTGCTGTCCACTGTATCACGACATCGGTTTGGTGATATGCCACTATCAAATTAAAGCAGTGATATATTGTGAAACCCAAGCAGTCATTTTAATATTAGCGTACTCACCGTTGTGCTGGATATGTGTAAACTTGACCCTCTCTTGCTCCAGGCATGCGCTGTTTTCTGGTCATGAATAAGTTGCAATGGCTTTGTGCAACACCTGGACAAAGACATTTTTGGATGCTTGATACTACATTTTATATCTATATAACAGGCAACCATTACTGACTTAAGATTTACATTGCCAGTTAGGCAATGTTAATCTTAAACCACTGGATGGATCTGGTTGCAATTTTGTATACAGGTGGATGTACATAGGCATATGGTAAGATTTTCGAAAATTCCTAATAGATACCAAGATACACGCGTACGAAGTCACAGTTGCATTAGTATGACATTAACTCATCATCTCACAATAATTGGAGAAGTGAAATATATTGCACAAAAACTTCTCCGATATGACGACTTGCACAATTTTTGGACTATCCTGTTGCTTTCACCTCCCCTAGCCTAGGTGGGATTTGAACCCACAACCTCTCGATGACCGTCGAGTGCTCTTCCATATGCCACTATACACTTGATCTAATATTTATTTATAATATTCTGGGAAGTTGGTCGAAATTATTCAAATAATAATTATTTCCTTTGCTTTCCGGACAATGCTGCATACAAAAGGCTACTAAAGATTATGTAACACAAACATATTTTGTATGCCTTAAAATATTTTTTTTATCTTGAGCTAGGGTTGTTGGTTGTATGTTGTATGTAATAAAAGTTATTAGAAAAAAGTTGTAAGAAACTTTTTCGGTTGTTTCTCCAAGGGTTATTTTTTTTTATAATGTCATCTTTTTAAAATGGGCTGTATCACCATGACTTTGATCAAACATAATACATAAACTTTTAATACTTCACGTTGCATGATTTATGATTACAACTAGAGTTATTATTTATAATAAGAATTAATGTCAGGCAATAATTATAGGTCGGTACCTAAATATAGGTCGCACAGTTATTTTATGATCGCTGGACATGGTGGTACTGACAATTAAAAATGCTATTCTGCGCAATCCGGGTCGGCGCTCTTTAAATACTGCGCGACCTGTACCCATATGGATGATTCCCGATAATATTTTCATAAGCCATAATTCAAGTTAGGCATGAGTTATTAAAATGAAACATTTGAGTTGTTCGAATTTCGTGTATTTACTGTTTCTGATAGGTTTTTTTTTTAAATATATAATTTTATAAAATTGGCTTTATAAACAATTATATAAAGGTATGGAGGTTAGAGGTAGGGTTGCCACCTCTGATTAGTCTAAATCCATGAGAAAAATAACCAGTGACTTTTCTTCACTTTTTATTTTAAATTTATGTTATTTGTTAGAACGTAGACTTCAAAATATCTGGCCAAGAACAAAAAAAAAAAAACAAACTTCTTGCAGTCCATATTAAAGTTAAAGAACGTTTGGATTTCTGCCTTGACATGATCTTTATTTGTGCGGTTTCTTTCTTTGATACATATATTGAAAACAATACTATGGGCTTGTATGATTTTCACTCTCTCAATTATTCCGCTATATTGCTAATCTTTATTTATCCGCGCGTAAATTTGAATTTCCGGGAGAAAATTGTTTAATTGAATTTCCTTCCGGGAGCCGGGAGAATTCAATTTTCATCGCTGAATTCCTGGAGACTCCCGGAAATGTGGGAACCCTAATTAGAGGTATACCTACACTTATACCTGTACCTAGGTTTGCCAACTTTTTTTTGACAATAAAACGTATAATATGGTTTGGTTAAGAAAAAAATAAAGTATTTAGAAGAAAAAAAAAAATATTTTTCGAATTTTATGTTTATATTGCCTTAAAAACGTATTTTGATGTGCTTTTAGCACATGCTATCAATTTTTTTGCTATCTTTAAATATTTCAAAGCTTGTTTGATCAAAATTGAAATAAATAAACAATTCGTTTTTAATTAAATTTATTGACGTTTCTATTCCTCTCTTCTCGCCGCTTTAGATCACGGTAAAGGTTGGAAATAAAGTATTTTCACATACTTTATTTGTATGCAAAAGTATAAAGTATAATTACCAAAAATAAAGTAGGATACATTATTTTAAAGTATGGTTGGCAACCCTACCTGTACCCCATACCCTTATATTATATTCATTAAGAAAGTAATAATAGTGTTTTTTTCTTGTAATATACTAATAGGATCAAGGTATTCTAGGAGTTTAGTAAACTTGGTAAACTTGTGTTACCAATGGTGTAGCGACTGATGACTGAATGCTATGGAAATCAGTTTTAAAAGCAGAACAGACAAGACCAGCAGAAACTTTTATCTTATCAGTAAACTAGGCCACACTTGTTTTAATCAATACTTCGTAACTTACCGGTCTGAGTGTCGATAAATGGCATACGCATCCTCCTCTCGGCACATAGTCGTGAGTTGAACGTTGACGAGTTCTCAATAATCTCTTTATAGCTTGGGTCATTCAGAAAACTGCAAGTAAAACAGGACACATAAACAAAACCGTTTACATGTATTTTTACGTAATCATTCCCATCAGGAAATAGATGTAATGCAACATTTGACAAAGTAGTACACAATTAACGAAAATTTTAAAGAAAGAAAGGATGTTACCTTTCAATTTTCGATAAATTAGATGAATTTGCTATCTGGATCTCGGCGGCCGCCATTTTAGCAGACGGCAGACGCTGTCGCTGATTTGATTGATGACGTCACACAAGACAGACTATTGATTATTACTTAACTTCCGGTTAATGTTGCGACACTCGACAAAATCATTAATCGATAAATAAAAAACGATAAAAGTGCAATTTAATAGCATAGAATGACTTAGGAAACTCATAAATATTGCATAATATGTCTAGAAAGGCTGTGAATGCCATTTCGTGGCGTATTATTTGCTAGAATTTTATTTATTTTTTATATTCCATAGACTAAAAACATTGCAAAAGTTTTTACATTTTGTACTATGCATGGCAACATTTGACTAATACGTCAAGCTTGTGACTGGTCATCGGTGGACGAATCGTGGAAGCGGCGCATTTTCAGTAATTGGTGATTGGAGATCTCCGAATATTACCCTGATTATTGGTTACCGAGTTTTAATAAACTTTGGCCGCGGATACTATTTTGCGATTTACCAAAATATTATTTTGTTTTGCGAGTGGATACAAAATTAATTGAATTACACGTCGTCGTGGTGAACACATAAAATTCAAGATGTCGGTGTGCTTCTTTGTGCCTGCGTAAGTTCCCGTTCCATATCATTTATATACATTACATCAGCGAGTGACGAAACAAAAGTAACTTAAAGTTTTTATGTAAAAAAATATATATCCACGTATTAGGTATTCTGTTTTGATTGTGTTAATGCAGTAAAAAAAAATGACACCTGCGTATAATTTTACATACACTATGTTTATATCCCAGGCCTACGCGAAATTATTTTCTTGAGTACCTACTGTATTAACTTTATGCTTATAAAAATACATATATACTCATAACTAAAAATATATAATGTTTTTATATCTAGCAGTAACCCTCCCTTATTTTACACATTAATATATGTATTATGTAAAATATACATATATATTGTGTAATATAATATGTAAAATAAAGAAATCTTAGACAAAAAATAATTAAGATTGACAGTATGCATTAAATTAAATTCTGCTAACAATCAATTTACAATTGATTACAGTTCTTTACAAACTTCTTGAGCATTAGGTGGAGTAGTGGATGAAAGTTTGCGCATTGTACACTTACGGACAAAAATGTGTTTACACTTATGTACTGGCAACTGTAGAATAACACAGTCATACTTCTGTGATTGTCTATACTTATTAATAACATTTTAATTTATATATTTACTAGCGGTCGCATATGACTTCGTCCGCTGTACTTAGTTTCAGTACCCTGTTGTATACTGAAGATAAAATATTTTTACTTGACGTAGTTATTTTGATCACTATAATTTTATATCTAACTAGCTGAGCCCCGCGGTACACCGTGGTAGAACGAACGAAAGTAATATTCAATAAACAACAAACTCGACAAAAAATGTCAACAAGAAACTTTTCACTGGCCGCAAGCGTATTCGGAACTCAGCGGGATGTGGACGGAGAGCGGGAGGCAAGGGTCTACTGATCTACCAATCATGCGTTCGATACGATACTTCCCGCCGTCGCGCCCCGCACCTATTACCAATGAGACCTAATATTTGCTACTGTGCAGTCAAGGTCACTTGCTCAAGAAGTTTGCCGGGAACTGTAAAAATATCTGATATATTTTTTTCTATGCAAATAACACAGCGCCATCTAGTACATTTTCATCACATAATTACCAGTGTAGCCGCATAATAAATTGTTGACTAAAGTCACATATATAAAAATTTTTTTTTTGTCTTCTTGGCGAAAGATACACTGTATGATATCTTGCAAACGACTCTAATAATTATGATGAAATTTACAATTAAGGGGATTACGGGAGTGAAAAATTGTACTACTATTACTATTATAGTCATTTTTGTTTACTAGCCTTTTTTTCAATGGTGTACATACACTTCACACACACGCACAATCTAAATAAATAACTCTCCTACTAATATAAGTTATATAGCACAACATATTGTTTTTACAACATTTGTTCGCATAGACCATCTCAATAATAATCAATATATAAATTATAATATTATAAATATTAAAATACAATATTAGCAACTTATCATCAAACTACTTATGTAATTGGTTAACTTAATTTTTGGTGCCCCAGAGACGGGTTCGACCCATATTGGGGACCATAGGTAACTAATATAATATGTAAAAACAAATTTGAAAATAATTATTTGTATTAAGTGGGGATGGACAGGACACATGTTAAGATGTGGCAAAAACAAATGGGGCAAACAAATGACTGTGTACCGGTACCCCAGAAACGGGATTAGAAAACAGGGACTCCCGAAAACCAGATGGTCAGACGATTTCCATATAACTTTGAGGCTATACTGGACATGGATAGCGAAAGATAGAACTCAATGGAGAGAGTTGGGAGGCCTAAGCTGCGGGGGGATATTCTATAGGAAAAATGAAGTCAGAAAAAATGTATATAATTCATAAAATATCAACATTAACATGTTTGCATATGTCGCCTTAGCCAAATAATATTCCTATACCCTCTCAACTGTCGACCAGCCTCCTGGAGGTCGATTTCAAAAACCGCGCATCCGTTCGCCGCCTCCTGGAGGTCGATCTGTCCGGACGTATTTTAAAAGTGTGAAATGAATCTTTAAAACTATACGTGTACAGTTCAAACTTTAACAACGTTTAGAAAAAAATGACAGGGACAGAAAGTATCCTCAAGTGCTATTCAACTGGCATCCACTTAACGCCGGTTTGTTTATTAAATGGAGCACATGTGTTCGTGAAGGTCACAGCCACCCATTGTGTAGTGTTATTGTTAGTTTTTTGTTTACATTCCTTCAATTGTTTCATGTTGATTTAGTTTGTAAATATCAGGAGATTGTCAAATTTAACTGTTATTTAAAACAAACTCAACAGAATTTGCTTTATGACATAAAGTTTGAGTGGACGGGTGAAAACATAGCTCGTACTACTTTCACCTTAGAATTAACATATATTACAAGGTAAAATTGTGCAAAACTATATTTATTCTGTTAGCATATACCATACAAATTTCAACAATATAGTTTTATAAATATCTTTTATACATGTTTTTTTTGTTATCTTTTTTTTAATGCGACGCGGCAATATCGCGAGAGGCCATTTTGGGGGTAACGCATAAAAAATGACAGATGCGCTAAGTACTTATGTACGGTCCTTGACGGCAGAGAGGATACTATTCTTAAGGTTGGTTGGTAGAAATCTCTTAAAGAGATAAGCTCGCCCTTGTACACCTTGTTTACACTGTTTATATGTAACAATATTATATGCAATAAAGATATATAATACACGGAATACCCAGCCGGATATTAAATGGCTTATTATTATTATTGTTTTTAGTGATCAGGGTGGTGCTTCTGGTGTAGCCGAGGAGGTGGAAACGGAAGGTGCCGAAGATGTGGTGCCAATGGAGAACACACAGCAAACACTCCAGCAGTTCTGGTCCCAGGTCATGGCTGATATCCAGAAGATTACTGCAGTGAGTATTTTATACAAGTCGGGTGACAAACATACATGTACTGCATTTCTGATATGAAGTGTCTACAAATAGATAATTGTAATTTAGGAAGGGGCAACGCTAATTACTAGGTTTTTGAGGTGTAAGTGGCTTGCTATCTTATTCAAGCCAAAGCTAAGCTCATCAGCATCTGGTGCACCTTGCAGGCACACTAACAGGGTTCTGGCAAAAGAGAAGTAGGGTATAGCATAATTATAATTTACCTGACTGGGAAAGTACCCTAAATAACCTTTAATTTTGTAAACCTAAAACATGCATTTATTATGATATTGAAATTACCTTAAATTAATTTCTAGAGAATGGTTAGGACTATAAAATAAATTTTAATCCTTAGTAGGGATTAAAATTTATTATATTATATATGTGAATGTAAGTTTGTTTGTTAGGCTTTCACACCAAAACTACTCAACCGATCATAATGAAACTTTGTTCTCAAAGGTATCAGAAAGGCCATAGGATACTGTTTATTAACATAATGTAAATGCGGGCGAAGCTGCGAATGGAAGCTAGTATGGTTATAAATATGTATATTTTATTCAATGTTAAAGGTAAGGTAAGGTTCTGCACTTATGAACATTAAATTTTAAAATCGTGTGAAACGTCCGCGACGAAGTCTCAACAACGGATACGGTACATGGCATACTCACGGTGGTTAAAGTATACGTGAGTAGACATCTCGGAGGTTAATTGTACATAATACTCATTTATACTATCTCATGTACCACCGTCTTAGGTATTAAAAAGAAAATATTTTAAAAATCAGTCAGTAATTCAGTAATATTTGGTTCAACAGGAGGACTTCAAGACTCAGGCCCTTCCTCTGGCGAGAATCAAGAAGATCATGAAGTTGGACGAGGAAGTGAAGATGATATCAGCGGAGGCCCCCGTGCTGTTCGCTAAAGCCGCAGAGATCTTCATACACGAGCTCACGTTGCGGGCCTGGGCTCACACTGAGGATAATAGAAGGAGAACATTGCAGGTAGAGATGCACGTTTATTTCATAGTAGTTTAGTCACCAAAGAGTGTAAGACACAAATTACATCACGAGTGTGCATTTGGTGGTCGTGCCATCAGGAGAGACCCATAAATAGTAAACGAGTGATGTAATTTGTTAACCTTCGACTGTTATATATTACACTTGCAAGAAAAATTGGACATACTGATTTTCAATACCAGATATAATACCAGAGTACTAAATTATACAACAGCCTATATTTACTCGGTTGCTTTAGGTATAAGTGCCATCTATTGCCACACAAAGGAAAAAAAAAATCAATTAGTAGATGGTGTTATTTAATTTTTTTTCTTGATTTTGCATCTAATATTAAAACTAAAAAGTTAAAAACCAGTATGGTAATTGTTTTTCACACAATTTTACAGCTTGGAAATTTTAAGAAGGAATAATGACGAACTTTCTCTTCTATTTATAGGATTGTAACTAGAAATTACAAGGCAAGTGCAATACTGGGCTATACTAGGCAATACTAGGCCAGATTCTAGCCCACAGGGCCGAACTTAAGGTTGACTGGAGCGAGTGGATGTGCTCAGTATATGTTTTCCATTAATTACAATGTAAAATGTATTTGATGATCAAGGGCGTCGCCAATGGGGGCCAGGGAGGGGCAGCTGCCCCCCCCGAGATTCTATTTATTTATAAGTTTTACAGTCAAGAACTCATGAAGCTTTACACGTTGGACTCTGTACCGTTATTATTACAATCGCTGTAACAAGTATAAAGCTTCATGAGCTCTCGACTTTACCTACAATTCATACTTTTCTAATTCTCCATATCAACTTGCCCCCCCCCCCCCCCCTCTTCTTTCTTAAAATACGAGTGTGAGTTTATCACATGAGCCGAAGGCGAATGTGATAATAGACCACACGAGTATTTTAAGACCTAATTATTTGCAGTTTCATACACTACTTTATCTAATCTCATGAAATAGATGACAATAATATTTTAAATAAAACCATGAAGTTAATTTAACAGCTTCATTTCTTACTTATAAATCCATTTGCAGATGGAGCATGCGTGGTGCGCATGCGCGCAGGCGCCGCGTTCACAGATTATGTAGAAAAATTTTGCAACGTTGCAATGCATTTGCATTGCAACCTGTTTAAAATACCTGTATCCAGGGCTGAAGCTGTATCGAAATGGAGAAAAAGTTATTTTTCGATACAGTTGTCCATTGAAGAGCTGTATCGAAAAGTAACTTTTTAAATTTATTTTGATGTCTTGTTGTTGCGTAAAAGACTGACATTAAGATTCTGTGTTTAGTTTTTTAATATCTAAATTTCAGTATGAGATTAGATAAAATATATTACTATTTCAGCGCAACGACATAGCGATGGCGATAACGAAATCAGACCAGTTCGACTTCTTGATAGACATCGTGCCTCGCCACGAGGTCAAGCCGAGCAAGCCGCGGGAAGACCCGCCGCGGACCAACCCCACCAATGAACAGGTAAATACATCAACACTCAAACATAACGCACTGATGGAAAGTTAAAATTATTAGTGCGCAGAACTAGCGCCACCATCAAATAACATTCATAATTCGCACGTAGAAACTCAATTCATCAAACGAATCTACACTAATATTAGAAACAGGGGCCTTACCACAAGCTCTAAACGCAGGAATGGAACTATTTTTTTTTTTTTTTTTTTTTTTTTTTTTTTTATTCTCAGACATTCTCGTCCATAAGATGTTAGTAACAAAATTATCTTAAAAATTAATGTGCGTTTAGTGCTTGTGGTAAGGCCCCAGGTATTTGTTTTATGTTTGTGAGGTTTGAATTTAAATTTTGAGTGGTCGTGGTTGTAAAGTTTCAGTTTGAGTGGTTGAATTAATGTCTGAAACTGAACCGATTTTCAAGATTCTTGCACCTGTAGACAGCAAAATGATTCCTGGGTGATATAGAACGCCCAACGAAGCGGGTACGGGCCACCTAATGGCTAATCTACTCTATAAAATATTTCACACCGCAAGCGTATCGAGTAAAGTGACTACCATTTACAGATTTTGAAAAAAAAAATGGTAAAAATCAACAGAAAAATATTTTTTCTGCAGTAGGTATAGTACCTATAACTTTTGTTGTATTGTTCGACGAGACCGTGGCCGAATAGATAGCAATGTCCACTTTAACTCCGGGGTTGCGGGTTCGATGCCCGCACAAGACAAATATTTGTGTACATGAACATGTCTGTTTGTCTTGGTCTGGTGTTTTCTTTGTATTATATGTATGCATTTACAAAAAAAAAATGTATTTAAGTACCTATTATATCAGTTATCTAGTACCCATAGTACAAGCTTTACTTAGTTTGGAACTAGATGGCAGCGTGTAATTTGTCCAGGAATATTTATAGATTTATTTTTTGTGTTCAGCCGTGCGTGCAGCTGTCTCAACAGCATCAGGCAGCGCTGCAGGGCTCCTCACAGCAGCAGATCGTCATCCAGCCCTGCGCACAGGTCGTACAGGTACACATATTAGGGGCCAACCATAAATTACGTCACACGAACACGAATGTCATGATTTTTTGACCCCTCCCCACCCGTCCTTGTCACAGCTGGTCACATTTGTGAGACTCCCACCCTCCCTAGTGTGACGTCACATATTTTGCAAATTTATCTAGAGTTGCAAATGTTTTTGAAATGATCCTTAATAGTTCAAAGTTCGTGTTTTAACACATAGATTATAATCGATTTTGAAATGTCACGTCAAGAAATTTAGGACCCCTCCCACCCCCTTGTCACACCATGTCACACTTCATCGACCCCCTCCCTCCCCCTTAACGTGTGACATTTTTAATATCGATATGATGTACCACATTTTTAGCAAAATAAAGATATTGTATTGTGATCTCACTCACTCGCAGAAACACCACAATTCTCTTTTTTATAGAGAGAGGGGCAAACGAGCATGCGGGTCACTTGGTGGAAAGCTATCGCCATCGCCCATGGAGATCAGCGACACCAAGGGGTCACCGAACCGTTGCCAATCTATACTCCTTCTTTTCTTTCTGGTGACCTCACTCGCAGGAACACAATAACCTCAAGATAATTGTTATTTGGCTGAGGTATTCTGTGAGGTGGAGATACTTCCCCAATCGGGCAGTTTACGGATACGATGTATCCTATCTCTCTTTTGCGACAGCCTCTTTCGCTAGTCGCCAGTTTGCACCACGTGCGTGAGGTTGGCTGTAAAGATCGTTGTTTGCCACTTAAACCCCGAAAGGTCGAAGTTTGTCTTATGTACCGCAAAAAGAAATGTCCTGTAAAAAGATATTGGATTTCCTCTACGCGGAGCTTCTATTTTTCTTTACGGGACACAAGACAAACCTAACCTAACTCTCAGCATCTCTAAATACCAGCTTATGTTATTACTATTTTATTATAAATTATATACATACATATGTTACATTCAATGTAAGAAATTGTTCATTGTTTATACTGGCTAGCCAAAGTAATAAATTGTCAATCTTCTACTATTTTATTTTATTTTTATTTGGAAAACATTACAGTGTAAATAACATGGTTATAAAAACTATATAAATAACAAATAACACAATTAAGATGTTTTCGCATACAAGTAGCTATATATGCTTGTTTGTTTGAATTACATAATTAATGCCTAAATTAATTAAATTTGCCAAATTTGTTAGTTTTTAGGAGTCACATCTCACTATATAAAAATAAGTCGGGTTTTCCTTCCTGACGCTATAACTCCAGAACGCACGAACCGATTTCCACGGTTTTGCATTCGTTGGAAAGGTCTCGGGCTCCGTGAGGTTTATAGCAAAGAAAATTCTGGAAAAATTTGAAAAGAAAAGCGGGAAAATCTTTTTTCACATACAGCGCCATCTCTAAGGAAATGGATGGAAACGAAAAGATTGAGCCACAGCGAAGCGTGGTCGGGCCGCTAGTTATTAATAATTGACAATTTATTACTTGGCACATAAGCAATAAGCTTACTTGGCACCACATCATTCATCGTCTAGGTTCACTTAGCTCCGTTTCGCGGAGCTCCTATTTCCGGTGACAGGACACAAGAACACCCTAACCTAACCAAAAATCAACTCAAATCTAACCAAAACATGATTTATCACATTGACCAAGTATTAGTCAGTATGAATAATAACTGAATAGAATAACATAACATTTATTTGCATAACATAGGTGTTCGGATAAAGCAGGTGTTTTGATAAATACAATAGTCTCACTATGCTATTGCCGTGTAGGCATACAAATGTTTAGTGTAGTGTGAATAGAAAACTAACTCAATACATTTGCAATTGATTTTATGTCATGATTAATGTCTAAATTACAAAAAAATTGCATGCTTGCGAAAAAAATATAATTATACAATCATTAAATTATGTCATTTAAAGAATAATTAATAATAATATAATAATTATAAGAAGAGTAGCATTTGTCAATAAGTATAGTCCATAATTTTTGTTTATATAGTTCTAATTTTGACGTTGTGATCTGAGCTGGTATTTTATTATAAATATTAGTTAGACTATAATACATAGACATAAATACACATAATTGGCCGTGTGGTTTCCGGCAGACTAGAATAGAACCACTCCGTCTCTTCCCGTGGATGTCGTACAAGGCAACTAAGGGATTTCCCTTAGTCGCCTTCGCTGGGTTCGCTTGCTTTCGCTGGCCAGACGGGTTGGCGAGGCCTGATCGATGTTTGGTAATGTATTTCAGGCCTCCCCAACCTGATGATGATGCTGATGATATGTAATTCCTGAATAGAGTTAAGAAAGCTATTTGCCGTGTGTTCCAGTCGTCCCCGGGCGCGTCTCCTTCGGGCAGCGTCCCGCAGCAGCCCGTGACGCTGGTGCAGCAGGTGCTCACGCCCTCGGGGGAGCTGCAGCAGCTGCCCGTAAGTATTAGAAATAAATAAATATTTCTGGACAATTTACACAGCGCCATCTAGTCCCAAATTAAACGCAAAGCTTGTGTTATGGGTACTAGACAACTGATAAATGTACTTAAATACATTTCTTTTTGTAAATACATACTTATAATAGGTACATAGAAAACACCCAGACCAAGACAAACAGACATGTTCATGCACACAAATGTTTGTCTTGTGCGGGGATCGAACTCGCGATTTCGGAGTCAAAGTGGCCATCGCTAACCATTCAACCACCGAGCTCGTCAAATTTATACATTAATTTTGCATCCCTTTGTGTGTTCTACCGATTGTACAATGGAGTGTGTTCAGAGGAGTTGTTTGACGTGATGCCCACGGCCTCCTTCTACAGTCGCACCATCGACAGGGAATTCATCCTCACACATTGGAGCCTAAGTGGTCACGTACTGTGCGGTTTCAGAGAAGTTTTCTCCCTCGTACTGCCAAGCTGTGGAATGAACTGCCTGTCGAGGTTTTCTCAGGAGAATACAGCAACGCGCGTGTGATGCCCCTGGTGTTACAGGCGTTCATAGGCTACGGTAACTGCTGTTCATCAGGCGGGCCGTATTTTTGTTTGTCACTTTATTGTTATTAAAAAAAACGACTCCTAGACACACACCTACCGGCCCACCCTACACTACGTATTCAGTTAGGACGACTCCTAGCTAAAAATAAATGCTAGTTACTTTGACTCCGAGGTACGAACGAACATGTCTATTTGCCTTCCGGATCGCATGTCTGGGTGTTTTCTATGTATTATAAGTACATATGTATTTACAAAAAAAATGTATTTAAGTACATTTATCAGCAGTTTTTCAATCTTAAAATACAAGAAAATAATTTATGTCGTTAACTTTGCCCACACTTTCTGGAGGAGTCGAATACTTGAATTATTTCTAAATAAATTTACATTGTAAATTTCAGATCCAGCTGACTCAGGCGCAACTCAACATGATAAGGTTACAAGTTCAGAACAACCCGAGCCAACCCATCATCATACAGGCGCAGCCGCAGCAGTCCCCGCAAATTATACAAGTAAGTATTATCACACCCCGGCCACTCCGTACAAATGTCGCGTCGTGAACTAGCGTGAACGAGCGTGTGTGCGTGCGGAGCCGTACAAACTGTTCCACATTTGTCTCAGAGGGGAGGTGAGGTCGACACGAGAGAGCGGCAGGGAGTGGCCATACTGTACGTAGTACTATTACTTATACTGTGGTAATATTCAACAAGAAACGTTGGAATGAAATTCGTGGGATGACTCCCCTCCCCATCTACCATACGTTTAGTATGACGACATTCATTGACTGAGAATGTATGAAACTGACATATGATGCTGACTAACAAACGAATCTCTGGCGAAAAGAGAGGTAGGGAGCGTAATTGTAAGCTACCCGACTGGGGAATGTACCTCCACCTCACAGAATACCGCAGCCAAATGACAATTCCTTAGAGGGTTGTTGTGTTCCTGCGAGTGAGTGAGGTCACCAGAGAGGATGGAGATGCTGCGATGGTAGCGGGGGTGGAGGCTCGCGAGCGATATTTCATGTAGCGAGTGTTAACATGGCTACGGTAACCGCTTCACATTAGGTGGGCCGTATGCTTGTCTGCCGCCCGACATAGTATAAAAAAAAAAACGCTAGAATGAAATTCGTGGATGACTTCCCTCTCCCCATGTACCATACATTTAGTATGACGACATTCATAGACTGAGAATGTATGAAAGGGAGATGAAGACATCGTCGTCAAACCTTATTCTTCTCACTGCTGGAATACGGGTCTCCCATGAATCGAAGGGGTTTAAAGCGCACTCTAGCACGCTGCTCAACTGCGGGTTGGCGGAAGCCAGTGTTTAGTGTGACTTGGCTTAACGACTGTCTAAAGACAACAACCGGGACCGACGGCTTAACGTGCCGTCCGAAGCACGGATGAGCTCGAGATGAATAAACCCATCCATAGACACGCTACGGTCAACGGTGCTTAACTTGCGTGATCAGTTCGACTGACACGCGCAACGATGGCAGCGAGCTCCTCGTGAGACATTATAATAAATAAATTGAATTTAATTGAACGTGTCACCCACTTATATTTGTCGGGAAAGCCGAGTAGTTTTGATCTCAAACGGAGACCTTCATCAGGGCGGGTGTCCAGTCGCGTCCACCCTCTCTCGATCGAGAATACCGATATACGTGATTAATATACGTGAGTGCCCCGCTTAATTAATCAGTAATTAGTGTTTCAATATCTTAGATTATACATAATCGAGTGAGATCACTTTTCCATCCTGTATATAGATTTTCAAGTGTAGACTAACATGATATCCTTGCAGCAGGTGTCATCCCAAGGCCAGCACCAGCCCCTGCAGCAGGTGTACCTGGCGCAAGTGGCCACCACGCAGGAGGAGTCGTAGCGCCCACACAAGATAATACAGCTCGTGAGGAGGAATTGAAAGTGGCAGGTGGCGACTTGGGGGCCATCCATAAATTACGTCACACGTTAAGGGGGAGGGAGGGGGTCGATGAAGTGTGACATGGTGTGACAAGGGGGTGGGAGGGGTCCTAAATTTCGTGACGTGACATTTCAAAATCTATTATAATCTGGTAAAACACGAACTTTGAACTATTAACGAAAAACTCAAAAACATTTGCAACTCTAGATGTAAAATTGCAAAATATGTGACGTCACACTAGGGAGGGGTTAAGGGGAGTCTAACAAATGTGACCAGCTGTAACAAGGACGGGGGGAGGGGTCAAAAAATCATGAAATTCGTGTGACGTAATTTATGGATGGCCCCTTGTGGACAATCTTGCAATCATAGAGTTTATTAAAAAAAATATCGGGTTGCACTCCGGGAGTGCCGGCAGAAGTGAAAACTTGAACATTAACGTTGTGCATTTTTGAATATTTTGGAATGGTTAAGGAATATTTTCGCACGAATTGCTTTATTTATCAGTATAAAAGTACTACCATTTATACTACGTTTAAATACAATATTCATTTATTGCGCTATCGTATACAAACATGACAACGTTAAAAATAAACAGCAGGAACATTTTCGCCGTCAGGTAGAAAGAGAGGGGATATCACTTCCTCTCCTACGCCGCGCCGGCCCGGGTCTACTCTCCCTCCGTCTTACGAATTTTCGATCAGGCCACCTGACCTGACGCAAGTTTAACATTTTTTACCCATCCCAAAAAGTGCACGACACCGCTAAAAAAGATTTCACTTCAAAGAAAATGTTTTAAATATAGCTAGCGGTACCCAGCTAAGATCTCGTATTAATACAAATTAAAAATGTGTGTTCTCACGTGAATACGTCTTTAAAATTGCTACCATACGGTGGCCATCCAAAAAATCTAATACAGTACAATTTTTGGATGGCAATACAATACAATACAATACAAAAAAAATTGTATCAAAATTGTGGTCATATTATAAAACTGTTCTACGATTGTTTATTATGCACCACAGTTTTTGCGACTCCTAAAGGCGCGTTTCCATTATGCAAGTACTTGCATGCAGGTATGACGTCACACTTGTAAGCAAGTTACTTGAATAGGAAACATGATTGCTAGAATTTGCATCTCGCATGCAGGTAGCATAACACTTGTATAAACACGTCGTCGTCAGTTGCTCGTTTTGTTACAAGTTCGAAACTACCCGCATGCAACCCGCGTCTTGCATGCATGTTTACGTTTCCATTAATCAAGTTGTATGCAACTTCGCATGCAACCCGCGTCTTGCATGCATGTTTACGTTTCCATTAATCAAGTTGTATGCAACTTCGCATGCAACCCGCGTCTTGCATGCATGTTTACGTTTCCATTAATCAAGTTGTATGCAACTTACACCTTGCATGCAGGCTACTTGCATAATGGAAACGCGCCTTAAAATTTATTGAACACTCTTGATTTTTTTTTCTGCATAATTTATACAGCGCCATCTAGTCCCAAAATAAGCGCAAAGCTTGTACTATGGGTACTTGACAACTGATAAATGTACATAAATACATTTTTTGTTTGTATGTGTGTGTATTATATGTATGTATTTAACATACATATAATACATAGGAAACATCCAGACCAAGACAAACAGACATGTACATGCATACAAATATTTGTATTGTCCGGGAATCGAAGCCACAATTAAAACTTGTCAGTACAGGAAATGTAGGCAAACATCAGAATTATTTGCAAAATATTGTGTGCCAGACAGGGTCAGGGAATATCAACACAGAGTTTGGGAATGTCCATGTGTTGACATTCCTTGACCCTGTACTTCATGAGATCGGACCGCACAAACTTTCAGGAAATAAATTGTACATAGAACCCGACTAGAGATGGGCCAAATGCCGGGCATACGACAAATGCCCAAAAAGTACATATAAATTCCCAATTTACGCCCAAAACTAGGCATTTATTGGGCATTTACATGTAATTATTGGGCACTTATCGTAAATCCCTGGCATTTTGCCCATCTCTAAACCTGTAAAGACTTTAATCATTAACTTATGTACACACACGGTCACATGTCAACCGTTACTTGTCGATCGTTGGATCGTTTTAATCTCTCGCGTGCCGCGGCCTGTCAATTCTGTACCACTAGCTCTTTTTTTTTTTTTACTACGTCGTGTGGCAGACAAGCATTCGGCCCGCCTGATATGTAGCGGTTACCGTAGCCATATTAATGCTCGCAAAATAAAATATCGCTCCCGCGCCGCCACCCCCGCTGCCATCGCACCATCTCCTTCCTTTCTGGTGACCTCACTCACTCGCAGGAACACAACAGCCCTCAAGGGAACCGTTATTTGGCTGCGGTATTCTGTGAGGTGGAGGTACATTCCCCAGTCGGGTAGCTTACAATTACGCTCCCTACCTCTCTTTTTGCCAGAGCTTCGTTTGTCAGTCAGCAGGGTACACCGCGTGCAGGTGAAGTTGGCTTTGGTTCAAAAATGTTGATGAACCACTTACACCCCATTAGCTCTATACCCACCATTGGACCACGGCACGCGAAAGGTTAATGTCGTAGAAATAGTGATGCAAATAGGTTAGCAGTAAAACTGTATGACTTTACTTATGGTCGACCATACAAAAAAATGAATGTGTATAAGTTGTAAGGCGCCTGATCGATGTTTATTAAATAGGTAAGTTGTTAAATAAGTGTACGTATTTGTAAATAAATTATTGTTTAAATATATTATTTTTGAAAAGTTACGTGTTTTTTAGTTTAATATTTTAACCTTCGCATGTCGCGAGTTTTAGCGCTGTACCAATCGTCGTATCAACGCTGTACCCACGAAGGGACAGTGGCACGCGAGGGGTTAAGCTGCATCCCCATCTCATCTGCGTGCGTTAGCGGTAATAATATTAGCTACTATGCATTAACGAGGAGTTCAATGGCGTCGTTGCGCGTGTTAGTCAAATTGATCACGCAAGTTAAGCGACGTTGATCGTAGCCTATCTATGGACGGGTTTATTTATCTCAAGCTCCTCCGTGCTTCGGAAGGCATGTTAAGCCGTCGGTCTCGGTTGTTGTGATTAAACGACAGTCGTTAAGCCAAGTCAGTGGCCTTTGGGCGGCTTGAAAACACTGGCCTCCGCCAACCCGCAGTTGAGCAGCGTGGGTAAACCCCTACGATTGAAGCGAGACCCGTATCCCAGCAGTGGGTTGATTACAATCACCACCGACCATGGAGATTAGCAACACCAAGGGGTCGCCGATCCGTTGCCAGCATATACTTTTCTTTCTGGTGACCTCACTCACTCGCAGGAACACAACAACCCTCAAGGAATTGTTATTTGGCTGCAGTACTCTGTGAGGTAGAGGTACTTCCCCAGTCGGGCAGCTTGAAAATACGTTATGCCCTACCTCTTTTCGCCAGAGCCTCGTTTTTCAGTCAGCAGGGTGCACCACGTGCAGGTGAGGTTGGCTTTGGTTCAAATATGTTGATGAACTACTTACACCCCATGACTGCTTATAATCTAAATATTATTTTTTAAGTTTTTATACTTTGTGAACTTATTTGGTGAATAAGTTTTGGGCACATTATGTACTAAATGTCTATAAGCACATTAACTTTATTTTTATAATATAAATTTTGGGGTGTAAGTGGTTCATAAAAATCTTTGAACCAAAGCCAAATTCATCTGCACGCGATGGACCCTGCTGACTGACAAACGAAGCACAGGCGAAAAGAGGTAGGGAGCGTAATTGTGCGAGCGATATTTTATGTTGCGAGTGTTCATATGGATACGGTAACCGCTTCACATCAGGCGGGCCGTATGCTTGTCTGCCACCCGACGTAGTTTATAAAATAAAAAAAAACTTGCGGTGATCTCAGATATAGTGTGCGAGGATTGCGTATTTTCTTTAATATTTTACTACATACAAATTCCAAAATTCGTTCTAAATTTCTTCTAAGACTATTCCTAACTGGGATAAACTTATTTCGCGAATATGAGAGATGGTCCCTCAATACACATATTTTCTTGAATTTCATTCGCACCCAGTGTAATCGTGCCCTGAGTTTTGATGCGGTTATAATGGTAATGGAGTAATAATGTGCCAACCACGCCAAGCAGTAAATAGTACGTACCTACCTAAACAACTCTTGAAAATAAAGGTCCTTGTTGATGAAAAAGATACTTTGATACATTTTGAGAAAGCAGTCTTGGTAAATGTACCAATCTAAGAGGTAAACTAAAGTTTAATTTAACTACCTGACCAAAGCTTTGACTTGATATAACGTCGTAGCACAGTATAAGTGATAGTACCACGTACAGTATGGCCACTCCCTGACGCTCTCTCGTGTCGACGTTACCTCTCCTCTGAGACAAATCTGGAACAGTTTGTATGGCTCTGCATAGACGTCATTGTTTAGTGTGCCTTATTTCGGCACTGCCCAGGTCTCAGATCTTGATTTTAACTAGACAAAAAATTAGTCGTTAATTTGTCGAAATTTGTCGCCCGAAGCAAAAAATTTGTCGGGTCCCGTTAAAGAGTTATAAGGTTTTTTTTGTGGCAGTGCCGAAATAAGCTTATTTCGGCACTGCCCACTCGGGATCTATTAAACTACAAAACATAGCGAACATATGATTTTCCCCAGAATTAGTCGTCAATTTGTCGAATTCAGACACCAAGTATCAGAATTAGTCGACCTCCCGTTAAAAAGTTATAAGTATTTCTTTGTGGCAGTGCCGAAATAAGCCTTATTTCGGCACTGCCCAAAAAAACTACACCACCTAGCGAAAATCTGATTTCACCCAGATGTTGCCTTGAATTTGTCGAAATTTGTCGGATATAAAACACAACTGGTCGACGCGTAATTAAAAAGTTACACGCATTTTAATAATAATATGTTCGCTATGTTTTGTAGTTTAATAGATCCCGAGTACCCAGTGCCGAAATAAGCTTATTTCGGCACTGCCACAAAAAAAACCTTATAACTCTTTAACGGGACCCCGACAAATTTTTTGCTTTGGGCGACAAATTTCGACAAATTTTTTGTCTAGTTAAAATCAAGATCTGAGACCTGGGCAGTGCCGAAATAAGGCACACCATTGTTTATGAAGTAGTAAACAACGCGATATTTGTATGGTGGCCGGGGTGTAGTCGTAGCGTAGGTGTGGTGTGGACGCTAAACGTACTGAGTGCTTAGTGCGAGTTCTTTGTTCGCGTTCGATCATGTCAACGTAAACAAACCGACCAAATAGAGAAGAATACTCGTGTTGTAAATTTATAAGACGCGTGTTACTTACATGTATATCAAAATTATCTGGCCTACTTGCTCACTAATCTCGGCTAATTTGGATATGTAACAAAACACGCGTCTGGTAAATTCACAATATGAAACTTTCTCAATTTCGAATGTGACCAAAAAACTAAGTAGTAAGTACCCTGACTTTATAACATGTCAATGGCGAAAAGGTTATAAAATAAAAATTCTTCAAAGAAAACATTTATTATAGAAATTGCATTTTTATAAAATCTGAATCACTTTAGTAATAATTAAATAATTAATGTAACGAATAAGAATATTATAAAACATAGAAAATACATTACTTTATGGCATTTATAACATTAAATTATATTACTTATTTATAAATCATATCAATGGATGAATGAACGACATATAAGAGTTTGGATTAATTTTTAACACCTTATAAAAATCCATTTTACGAAAAGTATTATTTTTTATTCGCAATTAAAATTATTTTAATTAAAGCCGTAATTGTACCTAATTAAAATTAAATTAATAATTTAAAATAAAAAAGCGAAGAAGCCATTTATTTATTATTTCAAATAATTATCACAAATTTGAATAAGAAAATTATAATTTTCAATTAAGAAAATAACTATTTAGGATATATATTATTAATAATTATAAAGATTTACATATTTATACATAACATATTTATACGTAACCGGCGTTACTGTAACGCGTTACGTACAGTCAGCGTCAAAATTATGTGAGCGTTCACACCTATTAAAATATCTGAACATTAAGGTAAATATTAATCTTAAAATATCCCGAGTCTTTAGTTGCAACTTACAAATGAAACTGCACCATGAGCTCTTACGATAAGATTGATTATTGTCAAACGTTCAAATGGAAACTTCATTATTACATCTGTTTGCGTAAGTACTACGTTTTCTAAGATTTCCTTTCATGGCTATAAGTATATACCAAAATAGGTAATTAAATTATTGGCGATTATTTTTTTAAGTAAATTATTAGGAGACTCCGCTCTTTCGTAAATTAAACATATCAGGTTCACAGTCCCGAAGCAAGTTGCGATCTTCTTTGTATACGTCCCCATAATAATAATGCTCATGAAGTTTCGTATTAAGTTACGTCATTCTCTTCAACTATTTTATGATACTTTATGTGTCACAGTGATTGAAATAATAATCTACATACATAATCTACATCACTGGCCATGAAGCACATATGCCTCATGGACGTACATACCACTGAAGTCACCCATGGAGGCACATTGTGCCTCATTGGACTGCGAACCTGTTAAGATCGTTTAGGTATGTCTGTGAAGCTCACCAGCACTGAAGTATCACGCAAAGATAAATACTTACTTTGACATGTTTATTTACTTCGATAGAAAAAAAAATTGTTTAAATTTTTCAGTAACTTATTAGGTTACTCTTTCGTAAGTTAAACATGTATTAAGATCTTTTAGGTATACTTACCTACTGATAATAAGCTGCGAAGCTCACCACTTTGTTTAACACAGAGAGAAAAATACATTGAAATGTTTAATTATTTTGATAGGTTTGAACATTCCGAATATTTTGACGCTGACTGTACCCAGTGTTGTGAAGCCTATAACAGATCGAGCCTACGACTCCTTCTTTTTGGCCAAATGGTCTGCTACGGCCTGTAAATCTTCTTTCAGTAACACGACCATAGCGCATTTTTGCGTGAAGTCTTCTTTTATCAGTTCAGACGAGAGCTGCTTCAGATGTTGCGTAAACTCGCTGTCCATTTGTTGGGACCTGTCGGCAATAAAATTCGTCGTAATATTCACAGTATTTCACATACTTATATAAGTGTTTTGTTATTTTTGTTTATAGATTGGTTCATGTCACTATTTCTTTCAACAAGACAATTATATAAAAAAATTAAAAAGCCTCCGACATTCTAGTCTAGTCAAGCCCTTTCATTTGATAGATACCCATATTGAGAGAGTTGTGAAAAAAATATATTTAATTCGCCATTTTGTGGAGGCGGCCATCTTGCATTTGAAATTTATTATAGTGTATTCTACTAGTCAAGCCCTTTCATTTGATACCCATATTGAAGGGGTTGTGAAAAATATGTAATCCGTCATTTTGTGGCGGCGGCCATCTTGGACCCATTTTCAAACATAGATAAGAACGCTGCCTACTAATTCACCTTTCAAATAAAAAAAAAAACAAAATCGGTTCTATCGTTCGGGAGTTACGATGTCACACACAGACACGTCAAACTTATAACACCCCATCGATTTTGCGTCGGGGGTTAAAAAGTTTCATCATCAGGTCACTTTTGTCTCCACTACAGGAGCACGACCCTCTATCGTCTGTCTCAGACAGAAGGAGGATTTGGCCTACACTCCCCACGTCCCCCAGACGGGTTGGGGAGGCAAAAAAAAAGTTTATATAGGTTTTAATAATTTTGTAAAAAAAATTGGTTGTCTGTAAAGTCAGTTTACGGACGATAATTTTACGTGATAACGTCATTAGAAACATAGGCCGATCGTGCCTCTTTACTGCTCGTCCGCGCTCTCGCTTGCACGCTCGCCTCAGGCGGAATGTGACAATGAGTCATGCTTTTCCATGCGTGCAGTCGGCGTTCATAGATTTATTAGACGTTATGACGTCAAAATGTGTAGAAAAACCTACATAAACATTTTGTAAGAAATGTACAAATAAAAATAAACTATATCCATTAGTGTTGCTACTTCAAAATATATAACAATGGACTTGGGGATTTCTAAAACCCAGCTTCCTCGCTAATCCTTATACATTATCTAATAAGCTTTACGAGCAACAGTCTTTGTTACTTAAATAAACAAAATAGTAATTCACTCAACCTTCCATTAGGTCTTTCCTCAATTGAGGGGGTTTATAACTTCTCCACCACGTTGCTCAACTGTGTAATGGCTGATGGATTTTTTTTCACCTGCCTAAATAAGCGTAGAGGAGCTCAAGACGAACGAAGATTAAAAAACTCACGACTCTGCCCTCCTATTTCAACTAATTTTAAAATCGTAATTAGGTTGTTGCTGTCGTTGAAATCTTGAATCCACGCATAGAGGTGTAGTGGTCCATTAACATCTTTGAACCAAAGCCAAACTCACCTGCACGTGGTGCACCCTGCTAACTGACAAACGAGGCTCTGGCGAAAAGAGAGGTAGGGCATAGCTTATTTTTTAAGCAGCCCGACTGGGGAAGTACCTCTACCTCACAGAATACTGCAGCCAAATAACAATTCCCTTGAGGGTTGTTGTGTTCCTACAAGTGAGTGACGTCACCAGAAAGAAAGAAAACTTAAAGGAAGGACTATAGCTTGACAACGGATCGGCGACCCCTTGGTGTTGCTTTCCATCAAGTGACCCCACATGCTCGTTTGCCTCCTTTTCATATAAAAAAAATATATGTGAGATTGGCTTTGGTTTAAAGAATTATGATGAGCCCTAAACCACTCCTTATATTAAAAAAAAAATCTTATTTCATACCGTATCTCCAAGTCCGCGTACTTGACGTTCAAGATGGCGGTAACTTCTGTCAATATGTCATTCGTAGCTTGCTTGTACATGTTCAGTTTCTGCGTCCTCAGCTCAGTCAACTGACTCTGGACCTCCACAAACAGATGGATGAATCTAGAAATTTATAACAATAGTAAAACTTTCATGAAATTAGGTCAATGAGATGTCAAGTCGGACAGGGCATCTTATCTGTGCAGTATTCCAACATGCAATCATTATAAATAACTGCGAGGCCATCGTTAGTTAGTTATTCGTTATATTATACATACAATCTATATTTTCTATGATAGAAAATCTTATTGTAAACTTAAAATTGATAAAATTAAATAAATACATCTAAATCAAAACTAATTAAAATAAACTAAAAACGAAACTAATCTAATAAGCCGCTGCCCGTAGGCAAAGTTCCCAATATGCTGGCCCCGTTGCCTCGTTGGATCACAACACTAATTTTTTGTGCAAAGTAGAGGCCAGCATATTGTATATATATAATAAAACTTTTGAAACTTTTCAAATCGCTTATTAGGTAAGTCTCAATGTACCGTATACACTTATGTTATATCTATATATTAATGCAGCAGTGGCAGCGGGGTGGCGGCGCGCAAGCGATATTTCAAGTTGCGAGCGTTGATATGGCTACGGTTACCGCTTCACATCAGACGGTCCGTATACTTGTCTGCCACCCGGCGTAGAATAAAGAAAAAACCTCATTGGCAGGAACACACTAATCCTGAGGTTATTTGGCAGTGCTCTTCTGTGAGCAGGGGCGGACTAAAGCCTAGGTAACCTAGGCACGTGCCTAGTGCCCGTAGTTGTTGAGGCCAGAAAGTTAGGTTTTTACCCGCGACGGAACGGAGACGGTATATGCGTTTGGGGTGCTAGGATGTTTGTGCAAATCAATGTTGCCATTTATCTCCAAAACTACGAGTCCGATTTTGATGCGGTTTTCAGTGATGGGTTCGGGTTTGATTGGTGCATGTTCTTAGATAGGTGTTACGGTGACAACTCACCAGAGGGCGCTGCAGTAAACATTTGTTTGTGTTAAGGTGACAACTCACCAGGGGGCGCTACAGTAAACATTTGATTGTGAAATCAATGTTGCCATTGATCTCCAAAACTACTAGTCCGATTTTGATGCGAATTTCAGTGATGGGTTCGAGTTTGATTGGAGCATGTTCTTAGATAGATGTTACAGTGACAAATCACCAGAGGGCGCTGCAGTAAACATTTGTTTGTGCAAAACCAAAACTGCTTGTCTGATTTTGATGCGGTTTTCATTTCTAATACCTATGCTTGCTCTCTAAAAAGTTTGAAATAAAAACAAAATTAAAAATTTTGAAATATCCCACGACGGTTAAAATGTAATTGAAAAAGGATAAAATAATTTTGAAACCCCCGACTTAAAAAAATATGCTATGAACTTAATAAAAAAACCCAAAAAAATCCGACAGGGGCTGCCATCTCTATTTGAAATTTCAACATAAATAAGTGTACAAGTTACTATTTTATAAAATTGCCAAACTAGTTCATTTAATGGCACAGCCCCAACGGATTTTCTTGTTTTCTTTTTTTTATTAAGTTCGTAGCATAAATTCTTTAAGTCGGGGCTTTCAAAATTATTTTATCCTTTTGCAACTACGTTTTAACCGTCGTGGGCTTTTTCTAAATTTTTAATTTTGTTTTTATTATTTTTTATTTTAGAAGTGACACCTTCTTTAGTAGGTTCGGGAGTACAATGTCAACTGTCTGTGAGGAGGTATTTCCCCAGTCGGCTTGATATGTCCTACCCCATGTCAGAGCTTCGTGCAATTCGGCAGCTCGGGTGAGGTTGGCTTTGGCTCTGATACTAGTCAGCCACTTATACCCCAAGACTGCCTGACAAGGCTGGTGGAAAATAGAACTTACTTCTTGCTTGTATTCTGATGTATCTCCGCGAGCGTGGTGTCCAGTTTCTCCATCACATTTTGAAGAGTGTCTGTGTATGTTTGACTGATACTTTCCGCTGAAAATGTTTATTAATTCAAAAAACAAACCAATAAATAAAATCTATAATACTTTATTGAAAACATTAAATGTTAAATTAAATTATGAAACGAGCACAAGGCAAATATTTGTGTGCATGAACATATCTGTTTGTTTTGGTCTGGGTGTTTTCTATGTATTATTATTATACGTATGTATTTACAAAAAAAAATATGTATTCAAGTATTATATCAGTTATCTAGTATCTATAGTATAAAATGCTTAGTTTGGGACTAGATAGTAGATTAGTATGTAAATTGTTCAGAAATATTTATTTATTTATATGCCAGGCACATGCACACGTAGCAGGCAGGAACTAAGCCGGGAATTTACTATCTACCCGCGAACAAAATTACTTTAATAGCAGCGTTTTACCTGAAAATAAAACGCTTATTAAATACTTACCTTATTTGAAGCTTATTTGGTTTGAGAAAGGCCCTTCCGGTTTTTCGCCTATTTGCCTCCTTTGCTACCCGTATACAGCTGTCTCTTTCGCACATCCGGTTCACCCCCACTACCAACCAGTGGGCAGACGAGAGGAAGTGGGGACTTGCTCGACCGTTATTTAGTTAATTAACTTTATGTATCCGGCACGTTAAGTCGTCAGCTGTAGTTATTTATTAGATGACAGTCGTTAGGCCAAGTCAGTGGCCTTTAGGCGGCTTGAAAACACTGGCCTCCGTCAACCCGCAGTTGAGCAGCGTGGTGGAGTATTCTCTAAACCTCTTCAATGGAGCTATTCGATGAAAATGGTTTGACGCAAATGATGATACGACGCCGAGTGCCAAACAAGTGTACAGCCCGTCTGATGTAAAGCGATTATCGCAGACGTTCTCAATACACGGAGTAAAGCTGCTGCCAACACACACACACGCCTATTGACCTTGGTTCCCTCTAGTTCAATTAGTCAGTTCAATCGCTGAACTATTGAGACAACTTTTTCTCAGTAGTTCAACTTAGTACGATCCTCCCGAAAGTTGAACTACTGAGACAAAAAAGTTGTACTCACCACTTTTTATAACACAAAGCAAGGAAGTTAAGTAGGTATATTTTGAATGCATCAAAGATGCATCAGATGATCTGATTTTAAACATAAATTGTATAATCTGTTGGCAGAAAAAGCATACTATACTATTAATGACTACTTGAATGACAAACTGTAATACAAAATTTAATAGTTTTTATATTCGTTTTATTATTGACATGTGGTATAATATTTTTGATTATGTATCCTATGATGACATTTATAATATTCAGATAATTCAATCCATTTAATTAAAAGTAAATCAATTTTTTATATATTAATTACGGTGTGACATTATAATTATAATAATGATTTTAATTTCTTAATTATTGACATGCTTGATATTATATTCGAATACGTATGTACCAACAATTTATAATTTGCACGCCGAAAGGCAGAATGTGGCAGTTCAATGTTATTAATACTATAATCCAACTGTATATTACCCATATTCGCGAAATAAATGATTTGATTTGATTTGATGCATTCATAATTTTCAGTAGTTCAACTTTCAGGAGGATTGTACTAAGCTGAACTACTGAGAAAAAGAAGTCTCACTAGTTCAACGATTGAACTGATCAATTGAACTAGAGGGAACTAAGGCCTATTGATATTATGGTAGAGATAGTGAGTACTTTACCTGAACTTAAAGGTACATTCTTCTTAAACCAGTTATTGACGCTGGACACACTAGGACCGCTTTCTGACAGCACCACATCTGGCCTCCTCCTCTTCTCCACGTCATTCATAGAACTCTCCGATTTTCTTTTAAGGACACTTCGCACCGACGTTTTACTGTTATCCTTTGTTATACTAAGTTTAGATCGATTACTGGAAAGGCTAAGACTTCTCTTTCTAGTATTTCTTTTCATATCTTGTCTAGAACTGTTATTATCTTTAGGTCTTTCATTTTCTTTCTCATTTGAAACTTCAGAAGTTTTCGCATCTAATTTTATAATTTCATTGAGTGACTTATTATTAGAAGTTGCATTGTTCTCGCATTTTATGTGCGATATGATTGAATTTTCATTAGCTTCACTCAAAACCGTGTTTGCTTTTGTTTCTAAACCTTTTCCTTTCTCATTATTATATAAATGTTTATTATTTTTAACCCTCGGAATGTTCGTATCTTTTTCTTCATTGCGTAACGTATTTATTGGTTCGATATTATCAAATCTTATTGACGATATCACTAAATTATTTGTATTATGAGCCACCCTCAATTCTGTGTGCTTTTCATTAATAGATGTTATAATATTATTCTTTTTAACTCTTGGAGTATTTGAAATTGCTGGTTTTTTAGTATCTTTTTCTTTACTTTGTGGGGTATTTATTGGTTCAATATTATCGAATTGTATTGATGATATCTCTAAATTGTCAGTCTTATAAGACGGTCGTTTTTCATTACTTGGTGCAATATTATTTTTAACTTTTAGATTTACTGAATTTCTCGAAGGATTTTCTTCATTATATGGTGTATTTATAGGTTCAAAATCATCAAATCGTATTGATGAAATCGTTGAATCACCACTGTCACTACGCTTTTCTTTTTGGCTATTAGCATGTGTATTAGAATCTATTTTGGGTGATCGTAAAATTCTATGTGCTAAGTCAGCATCATCTTCGCTCGAAACATTAGATATATTTTTATGTAGGGCAGTTATTGACATTTTCTTTTCTTTGGCTTTGCTCATTGCATTATTTGGAGCATTAAATGTGTTCTTTTTTAATCTTTTCTGTTTATAGTCTTTCTTATACGCTTTAGTGTTTGTCTTATTAGTATTACTATGCGCACTTGAATGAGCTTTTAACTTTTTAGTAATTTTAACTGGCGTTTCATTAGAATTGAATGTTATATGAGATCCTGAGACTCTCAATGTTTTCGGTTTAAAATCTTTTTCAGAACTTGATGATTCAGATTTGGAATTTCTCCTCGATGGTAACCACTCACGAATATCGTCATGTGACAATCTTGGTATAGAAACTGTTGGTGATTTTATGGTAGTAACATGTTCAATCTTTGTTATATCTATCTTCTCTAAAACAACATAAGGTTGATTGCTTTTAATACTCGTTTTTTTAGAGGTAGCCGGCAAATCATTAATATCATCTCTAAGTTTAAGGAAGTAATCCTTTAAAGAAGGATCTAAATTTTCTAACTCTAAATTTCTCGGCTTAACTGTTTCGTTGAGCAGTTCAAAATCAGGTGGTGCTTCATTTATATCACCATGGGCTGTTATGGGAGATTTGCCAACAGTATTAATGGATTTCTCTGAATTACCTCCACTGTTGCTTGTAGAAATATTGACGGTAATACAATTTTTGTCACTTTTTTGTGTTTTAGACTGCTCTTGAGCAATTTCCGAAATGGAATAAGTTTCAATAATGTCATCTTTACTATGCTCTTTGATAAATTTGGTATTCCGTTTAGGTTTAGCATCTTTATACTTCAATTTAACTGTGGTCGTTTTTTTATCAACTACATTTCGACAAATTTCTCTACTTTTGACATTCAATTCATGAGAATTTAATTCCACACTGTCGACATCTAATAAATTCTGTGTTGTGTTTGGTTCGTCGACATAATCTGGACCTACTTTGTAGGTGTCTTCTAATTTTTTCATAATCATTTGTGATGACAGTGAGTCGTTAAGATCCTCTCTAATATGTTTTACTTTTTCTACTACTAAATCTGGCAGAGGACTTATAGTTCTGTCATCATTATCTGTTTTTTCGTTTGGTATAATTTTATCTTTTCTCTGTATTTTTATCTTTTTTACCAATGGCGTAACATTAGCCTTTATTTTTTTATTTCTTTTATTTTTAGGATGTGTAGTAGGTTTTTCAAGTTCATCGTAGTCGCCATCAATTATGACTTCCATTTGAGGCACAGCTTCTAGTACTGGAACAGGTTCCTTATCAACTTTATCATATTTTTCTAATATGATAGAAGTATTGAGTTCTTCTTTAGGTGCATCTCTCATTATTTCATCTGCTAGGTTAAAAGATTTACGTTGCGTTGGCCTTTTACGACCACCTAATTTTTTGCTTTGTTTAACAGATTTCTTATCAATTTTATTGCGTATTTCTTCATTGTTGTTCAGGCGGTTTCGTCGTGTCTGTCGAGCTGAAACAATTGGACCATCGCTAGATAATCTCATAGAAATACGTTTCTTGACTTCCATTTTCTTAATTTTAAAGTCTTCATCGTCGTCACTATCACTGGTAAAGTTATAAATTGCCAGTCCCCGATCAGCCAATTTGTTATCTGCCAAAATTATATTTTGGTTTTTATCGACATTTTCTTTCAGTGTATCAAAAAGGTCATTCATTTTTTTAGATCTCGGCGACGAAATGTGATATTTTCCTTTTGATCTCGTATTTCTTATACGAGGTTGGCGAATGTTTTTCTTACGCTCTTTTTCAATCTCTTTATAACAAGTAGCAATGAATTTAGGCGATCTTATTTTATTATCTGTTTTAGATTTTAAGGTAACGTCGTTTGTAGTGTTTGAAATTTGGACATTTTCCTTGTCATTCTCATACTGTTCATCTTTAGGAGAATATAATTTACGTTTTCGACGTACTAGCAGTGGTGTATCCGAATTGTCACTACTTGGAGATACATTTATAACTTTTATTTCTGGACTTTTCACGTTATTTTCCGACGATACGACTTCATTTAACATTTTCATAGGTTTCGACTCGCGTTCAATATCAGAAATATTAATAATTTCTTGTTGAGTCCCAACGTGTTTTTCTTTAGCAGAATATAACTTGCGTTTGCTTCGTGCTAATGGTGTAACCGAATTGACACTTTCTGGAGATAAATTTATATTATTTATGTCAGGGCTATTTACTTTATTTCTTATCCATGGGCTTTCTTTAAACACATCTACCATATTGTCCTTAAATTGTAGTACAGCCTCCTCTTCATCTTCTATGTGAACAGGTGCCATGGAGGTTATATCCGGTTCTATTGAGTCTTTCAATTCCAATATGGGCGACATGGGCTTAGTAGAAACCACATTCAATATGCTTTTTATTTTTTTAGGTCGATTTTGATTTAGTCTATCGTTCTTTGTATTGAATTTTAACTTAATATTTCCTTTTTGTTTAGTTACCCTTTTCTTTGAAACAATTTCACTTCCTTTCTCAACTGTATCAATATTCTCAATATTAGAAGCAATAACTTCATTATCTATACTTTCAACGTTAGTGTCAACCGTATCCATTATATGAATTTCAGTATAATCTCGGTTTAAAATTTTAGTGCATTTATCAAAATCAACACAGACTTTATCTAAAATACTGTTCAAACAATTTATTACATCACTGTCTTGAATGTCGTCCACATCTAAATAATCTTCATTGGGTACCAGATCGTCATGGAATTCATCACTTTCTGAACTAGTTTCGTTAATTTTTCTTGCTAGTGTTGGACTAACGTTAATACCATTATGTTTATCTTCTACAATATGCTGCGAAAAGAATTGTTCAATCGCTTCTTCTGCATACACTAATTCAGTCACACCTATTTCTTTATCCGGTTCTTCTTTTTCTTTGTGCTTGTTAACTAAAAATCTTTTTCTAACATTCACAAACTCGTATGGAGTTTCCTTAATTTCGTTAGAATCATCAGACGTTACATTATGAATTTTAAGTTTTTGTTCAGATGATACATGTTCTTCTACATTAGATGTGCTTTCTATGCTCTCACTGTCATCAGATATACCTTGAATTTTATTATTGCCCGCAGTTTTTATTCCACTATCGCATAATTCAATTCCATTACTTTGAAATGCTTCTTCAACAAGTAAATCTACGATATTATCATTTGTACAATTTTTATTTTTGGATAATCGTTCTAATGTATCATTAATTACAGATTCGTCTGAACCGATCGTAGCAACTAGAAGACAACTAGTAGAAAGTTCATTTGGAACTGGTGATGAATGATCCCTAGGGGGTTCCTGTTTCTTTTCAGTGTTTGCGATACCCTTATAGCATACACCATAACGTCTAGGTTTCTTTGTACTGCAGCTTGCAAAAGTATGTTTATCTTCAACCTCTGTTAATTCACTGACATTGGATAGTTTAGGCAAAAGAGATACCCTCACTGGCTCTTTATCGAATTTAAATTTTGGTAGCGCGGCGAGTCTGTCGTGAAGCTGAAATTAGGACACAAATAAAATATATTGGGAAATTCAAAATTATTTAATAACTCACCATAGTCTCAGAGATATTCAACCCTCTCGATTTAGAGCAACTAGAAGCGAGATGATGTGCTCTTAATTGTACCATATGCATTGCAAGCTAATTTTGATCTGATTTTTTATACCACTAGGGTAGCAAACAAGCATGCGTATGCATATGATGTAATTAGAAATTTTACTCCCAGCAGCTCGATGATGATTTAAGAGAGGAGATCGATGGCGTCATTGCACGTGCCTGTCTAATCGAACACGCATGTTAAGCAAGGTCGACCGTAGCCTGTCCATGAATGGGTTTATTTATCTCGAGCTCCTCCTTGCTTAGGAGAGCACGTTAAGCCATCGGTCCCAGTTGTTGTCATTAGATGACAATCGTTAAGTCAGTGGTCTTTAGACGGCTTGAAAACACTGGCCTCCGCCAACCCGTAACTGAGCAGCGTGGTGGAATATGCTCGAAACCCTATCGTTTGAGGGGAGAACCGTATCCCAGCAGTGGGGTGAATAAGGGTTAACGACCACGACTCCCATCAGCAGTTTAGCAGCATAGTGCTAAACGCTCTTTCACCATACTGGTATCCCTTCGATTGAGAAGAGACGTGCTGCGTCTACTCGTTCCCAACGTGGCGATCACCTCAGTTGTGGCTTTTAAGGCCCCGCAAGGTTAAACGCAATTCCTTAGGCGGTTTTTAGTCGGTAAAAGTCCGACATTTGGGGTGTATGTGGTTCATCAACATCTTTGAACCTAAGCCAACTTCACCTGCACGCGGTGCACCCTGCTGACTGACAAACTAAGCTCTGGCGAAAAGAGAGGTAGGGAGCCTAATTGTAAGCTACCCGACTGGGTAATGTACCTCCACCTCACAGAATACCGCAGCCAAATAACAATTCACTTGAGGGAGGGTTGTTGTGTTCCTGCGAATGAGTGAGGTCACCAGAAAGGAAGGAGATGCTGCGTTGGCAGCAGGGGTGGCGGCGCGCGAGCTATATTTTATGTTGCGAGCGTTAATATGGCTACGGCAACCGCTTCAAATCAGGCGGGCCGTATGCTTGTCTGCCACCCAACGTAGTATAAAAAAATAAATAAAAAAAATCCATCGCAGCCTTATGCTACGGGGGTATCCTATGAGGATTCACCACCTCCTTCCCGCAGTCACCTCCGGAAGGTAGTCGTTATCGCGCCTAGGGCGTCGAAAAAAAAAAATGAGAAGAGACTCTTGTCCTAGTGAGACGAATATAGGAGGATGACGACTCTACAGGTTTGTTTCCGCCCGAATGGCATTAAAACAATGTTCTTAAAAAGTATGAACTTACCAGTGCGAGCGACGTAGTTGAAGTGGACGAAGGAGATTTGAAATGTGTGGCTTTTGATCTCACCATGTAACCTGTGAATACATGATTAATATTGAACCTTAGGCGCGAAACACACAGCGGGGCGGGAGTCTTGTTGACCGCGAAGCAATAAAAACCGAAGGGGTGTAAGTTGTCCATCAACATCTTTGAACCAAAGCCAACTTCACCTGCAAGCGGTGCACCCTGCGGACTGATAAACGAAGCTCTGGCGAAAAGAGAGGTATGGAACGTAATTGTAAGCTACCCGACTGGGGAATGTACCTCCACCTCACAGAATACCGCAGCCAAATAACAATTCCCTTGAGGGTTGTTGTGTTCCTGCGAGTTAGTGAGATCACCAGAAAGGAAGGAGATGCTGTGTTGGCAGCGGGGGTGTCGGCGCGCGAGCGTTAATATTGCTACGTTGACCGCTTCACATCATACGGGCCGTATGATACCAGAAAAATTTACGAAAAAAATTATGAAGAAAATTTATTTTCAAAAATATTTCGCCAATCTGCTTATTGTAACACCATAATTTATTATTATTCTTGTTTCCAATTTACTATATTGCACACGGTTCTTTACAAAATAGTGTCTTGATACAATATACAACGTGTAACTTCAAGTACGCAAAACCTAAAAATTGTCTGTTCAGAATCATGAGTAGAATCAATTCCATAAATTTCATCCATTCTTAAAGTCATATTATTTTTCATTGTCTTGTCTATTAATAAATTGCGCTGGCAAACACCTCAAGCGAGAAAATGTGAAGTAGGTAAACAAACGTAATTCGCCGCGTCCAAAATGTCTTAAGCGCCGTGCAGAGAGCGGCGCTTACGCGTCATTGTCGCGATGCTCGCTCTTTAATATTAATATTTGCCTATCGTAGCCATTGGCGCGTCTTTTTGATAAGAAAGCGCCACAGAGCTCAGAAACTATTAGAATTATTATGAAAACAAAAAAGTGTTCATATCTCCGAGAAATTTTTTTTTTCGAAATTATTACTTAGATATATCAATTTATAATAATAAAACTCAGTCGGGTGTTTGAGGTTTTGCGTACTTGGAGTTACACGTTGTATATGTGTTAAGATTTGTACGTAGTTTGCGACTCTGGTGCCAGTGGTGCCCCAGAGGCGGGTTCATCCCATGTTGGGGACCAAAAGCAATACTTTATTGTACACAATACAATGTTGTACACAAAAGTCGAACTTAATACATAAGCACTTAATACATTGACGAGCTCGGTGGTCAAATGGTTAGCAATGGCCACTTTTACTCCGAGGTTGCGGGTTCGATTCCCGCACAAGACAAACATTTGTGTGCATGAATATGTATGTTTGTCTTGGTCTAGGTGTTTCCTATGTATTATACGTATGTATTTACAAAAAAAAATGTATTTGAGTACATATATCAGTTGTCTAGTACCCATAACACAAGCATTGCGCTTAAATTGGGACTAGATGGCGCTGTGTAAATTGTCTAGAAATATTTATTTATTTATTTCTTTAATACATAAGCATTGTCTCCCAGTTACCTTTGGGATATTGTAAGATGTCTAAACGAGGAGTGCAAATCAATATACATACATAAATAAAAAATATTATATTATTAATGATCTTCATTATTTTTGTTGTTTGAAGAAATCCATCGGAACGAGGTGGGAACAGGAAAATTGAGTCACAGTGAAGCGCGGGCGGGCTGCTAAAATAAAATTTACATGGGATACTGGATAATATAAAAGGGCACATCATTACAAAACAACAAAAAAGAAAGGAAGGAGTATAGGCTGGCGGTTCATCAGCGACCCCTTGGTGTAGCTGATCTCCATGGGCGGTGGTGATTGCTTTCCATCAAGTGACCTACATGCTCGTTTGCCCCTTATAAAAAAAAAACAAATACAGAACTATACATACCAGAATGCTTCCGCCTTGTGACCTGCACGGGATGAGACAATCTTGTATCTTCGTCCTAAAGTGTGAATATAATTAGATCTTATTGTTTAAACATAACATTATTTAATTTAAATTTCCTATTTTCAACCACTTTTTACTTCACATCAATTTTTTTTCTGCAATCGACTGACAACAACAGACAGTTTGTACACTACCTACATATTTTTAATTTAAGCAATGATGTATTTAAGGTAGATAAATACCAGGTAAGTTCTTCCCGTAACAGATAGGTATATTGCCGAGGCTACGTCACGAGTGTGGTTGTCAAAATCGTAATTTTTCATACAAAATACAGGTGATGACGTAGGCAAGTTCAAATTCAATGACCACATCTGTCAGTAAAGAACATACGTGGTGCTTTTCTTTCATGGATTCATAAATGTTTAATAAAAAGGGATTTTGGCATGCAAAAGTAATCATCATCAAAATCATTTCTCTACTGAACATACGACCTGCCTGATGGTAAGCAGTCATCTCAGGCTTATAAACACTCGCGACATTAGAAGCATCACTCACGCGTTGCCGACCGAACCTTTTAAAACCCCTTTACTGGAGAACTTTCTTGAAGAACCCCATACTGTAGTCTCTTGGAAAGACCTTGACAGGGAGTTCATTCCACAACATGTGAGCATGAATTCCGTGCCTATGGTGAGCGGTGCGACTATAGAAAAAGGTCCTGGGCATCATACCGAACAACAATTCATATCGAGTGACAAACAGATCTACGAGTCACCATGATAAGAAATTTGTACCGTTGCCTAAAAACGCTTGCATTGTTCGCGTGTTGCCAGACAAAGATGGCAATATCCAGCTTTCAGTTGACCTTACTAACTCGTACGAACGCAACCACATCTTACGAAATTGTATTTGACATTTGACAAAAAAATATGCAAACACAAAACGGGATCAACCCATAATCATCCCACTGTTGGGATACGGGTTTCCCCTCAATCGACCACGTTATTACATACTCCACCACGTTATTGGGGGTTGGCGGAGGCCAGTGTTTTCAAGCCGCCTGATCCGCCCTTGGATGAATACGGGTTGCCGACGAATGATATACACATATGTTATGGTCAATGATGATACAATATGTTATGGTCAATGATGATACAATATGTTATGGTCAATGATGATACATATATGTTATGGCCAATAATGATACATATATGTTATGGTCAATGATGATACAATATGTTATGGTCAATGATGATACATATATGTTATGGTCAATGATGATACAATATGTTATGGTCAATGATGATACATATATGTTATGGTCAATGATGATACATATATGTTATGGTCAATGATGATACATATATGTTATGGTCAATGATGATACATATATGTTATGGTCAATGATGATACAATATGTTATGGTCAATGCAATAAATTAGTTATTAGTCATACTGACTACTTGGTCAATGTGATAAATCATGTTTTGGTTAGATTTGAGTTGATTTTTATTTAGTTTAGGGTTTTCTTGTGTCATGTCATCGGAAATAGGTCAACCGTGAACCTACATGATGAATGATGTAGTGTCAAGCAAGCTTAATTATTAATAATTGTCAATTTATTACACTGGCCAGCCATTATAAATAATGACCAATTTATTATTTATATATATATTATTTATTGACTGTAACATATAGTACGTCAGGTGGCAGACAACAATACGGACGGCCCACCTGATGTAAAGCTGTCAGTCAGTTATAACGCGAATTAATACTAAATACTTACAGGTGTTTCGCAAACTGTCCTTGTAGCGTTGCAAACTGATGACGGCGGTACATTTTCAACATCAAAAAGGACCTGAAGCAAGGAATTAAAACTACAATACTGTGTATTACTAATTTCTATGATATTGATGAGCTCGGTGGTCGAATGGTTAGCAATGGCCACTTTGACACCGAGGTTACGAGTTCGATCCCCGCACAAGACAAATATTTGTGCACATGAACATGTCTATTTGTCTTGGTCTGGGTATTTTCTATGTATTTACAAAAAAAAATGTATATAAGTATAATATCAGTTATCTAGTACCCATAGTACAAGCTTTGCTTAGTTTGGGACTAGTTGCTATTTTCGAGATACAGTGCAATTGATTTATAGTAAAATAATATAATTGTATATTTTCTCTCACACGTAAATGAAACTTAACATGTAAATATCAAGGGGTATAATTTTATCAATTAACTAATAAATGCATTTTCAGTGACCTAATAAATTATATTTGTTCCTATAATAGTAGATCAGTCACCTAAATTGAATCACCAAATAATATAAAAACGCTTACCTAAATATAAATTAATAATTACTTGGAAATAATATCAATCATCAAATAATTATATTGGATTTCAAAATAATGAAATGGTCACTAAAACAGAATCACCAAACAATATGAAAATGTTTACCTTGAAAGTATGTAATTCAATTAAGTATTAATAATTAATCTTACTTGACACCACTTGGGTAAAATTGCAAAATATATGACGTCACACTAGGGAGGGTGGGAGTCTCTCAAATGTGACCAGCTGTGACAAGGACGGGAGGAAGGGTCAAAAAATCATGAAATTCGTGTGACGTAATTTATGGATGGCCCCTTAGAGGTATCTCTTCCAGTCAAACTATTAAGAGTTATTTTGCCTGTAAAGAAATATCGCTGCGCTTGCCGAAGCGCACGAGGACCGCTAATACAACTTGTATGGGTGTCCAGCTCATTATGCCTGACGCGTGAAACAAAAGGTAGTTCATAGAAATGAACCGAGAAATGAGTCCGTTCTCGTGCGCCGCACGAGCGAACCGATGGTTACCGAGAGCACCCGATGTTTGACCATATTGGCATGGTTGACCATATCTCAGGATCGGCTAAATGGACATGTGTTCAGTATTGAAAAAAAATATAGGAACAATATCCGATTTTAATAAAAAGGTGATTGAACATTTCACTTCAGAAAAATGTCGTCGCATTGATTTAATGTATAAAAAAAAGTTTTTTTTTTAATTTCTAATCTTAAAACTTCACTTCATGAGCAAGTAAAGTGGCACCAGTTCGATAACCTACCAGCCGCCACTGTTCCTAATAAAGTAATCACCTGGTATTTCCCATCTAGAACGTTCCGTAGAGAATCATCTAGCCTCCTCAGGTTGGTCCGCGAGCTCACTTCCACACAAACCTCACTCGCACCAACACTATTAGCCGACGGATACAGCAACAAATCATTTAACATCTTCATTATTAATGTCACATCTGTTGATTGCCTGAAAAACAATAATATGTTAGTTATGGCGAGCCCGGTGGTCGAATGGCTAGCAATAGCTACTTTGACTCCGAAGTCGCGGGTTCGATCCTCGCACAAGACAAACATTTTGTGTGCATGAACATGTCTGTTTGTCTTAGTCTGGGTGTTTTCTATGTATCATAAGTATGTATTTACAAAAAAAAATGTATTTACGTATGTTTATCAGTTGTCTGTACCCATAACACAAGGTTCGCTTATTTTGGGGCTAGATGGCGCTGTGTAATTTGTCTGACAATATTTATTTATTTATTTACATGTTAAGTTTCAATGCATATCATTTACGTGTCAAGTACATTTATCAGTGGTCTAGTGCCCATAACACAAGTTTTGCGCTTAATTTGGGACTAGATGGCGCTGTGTAAATTGCCCAGAAATATTTTTTTGCAGCAAAGGCACTGCTATACATAATACCTGCAAAGCTGTGCCGTTTGGACATTATCCTCTGTGAGGACCAGATAATTGAAGCACGTCACGTCACTTATACCAAGTGCCTCCAACATGTGCGGGAGCATGAGTATGGAAATAGACTTGGTGGATGAATTCACGTCCATCCACACGTTTCTGTCTTGAATGCTCTGAAATCGTAATAATTCGTTTATATGTGGATAGAGTGTGTATATATGTTGCGGTCAATGTAATAAATTGGTCATTATTTATAGAATAGAATCACTCCGTCTCTTCCCGTGGATGTCGTACAAGGCGACTAAGAGAAATACATTATCAAACATCGATCAGGCCTCCCCAACCCGTCTGGCCATCGTGGGGAGTGTAGGCTAAATCCTCCTGTCTGGGACGGACGAGAGAGGGTCGTACTCCTGTAGTGGAGACTAAAATGACCTGATGATGATGATGATGATGATTAATAATGGCCGGCCAATGTAATAAATTCTCAATTATTAATAATTAAGCTTACTTGGCACCACATATTCATCATGTAGGTTGACGGAGCTCTGCTTCGCGGAGCTCCTATTTCCGACGACAGGACTCAAAAACCCTACCAACCCTTGAACCAAAGCCAACTTCGCCTGCACGCGGTGCACCCTGCTGACTGACAAACGAAGATCTGGCGAAAAGAGAGGTAGGGAGCGTAATTGTAAGCTACCCGACTGGGGAATGTACCTCCACCTCACAGAATACCGCAGCGGAAATAACGGTTCCCTTGAGGGCTGTTGTGTTCCTGCGAGTGAGTGAGGTCACCAGAAGGGAAGGAGATGCTGCGATGGCGACGATGGGCTGGCGGCGCGCGAACGATATTTTATGTTGCGAGCGTTAATATGGCTACGGTAACCGCTTCACATCAGGCGGGCCGTATGCTTGTCTTCCACCCGACGTAGTATAAAAAAAAGGAAGAAAACATTTTTATTATATGAGAGAGGGGCAAGCGAGCAAGCGAGTCACCTGCTGAAAAGCAATCACCACCGCCCATGGAGACCAGCAACACCAAGGGGTCGCCGATCCCTTGCCAGCTTTCAAGGGTATTAAAGACTCTATTCATGAAGGCACCCATGTCGTAATTGTTCTGAAATACCGCTGACCGAGTTGATTCCACAATTTCACCGTGCGTGGTATAAAATGCCTTAGGAAACGTACTGTAGTAGATCGCCAATTATCAAGATGATATGGATGGAATTTTGCCAAGCGAGTTGTATGATAGTTGAACTCAGCGGCAGTATCAATTCAAACAGCTCATCCGAGCACTCCCTGTGATATAATTTGTATAGAACGCAAAGATACATCAGAACTTACCGATAAGGCGACTACAGCGCCAATGGTTACTTTCCGGCAGTTTGCGGACACAATCAGCTCATTAGGTTCGTTGTGTGCATTCAGGAAATCCCTGGCGTCCTGAAAATATCACGATCCAATACTAATAGCTGTAGTACGATGGGCGACAGTAGGTTACCTTACCTCATCGATTTGTAACGTGATAACGTCTTATAAATCGATGACCGATGGCTCCACGCCCGTAAAAGCATGACTCATTGACACGCCGGCCTGAGATGAGCGCGCAAGCGAGAGCGCGGAACAAGCGATAGAGAGGCACGATCGGCCTAAGCGTTCGGCTTATGACGCATGTATCTCTCTTCCACTCCATCGGCCGCTGTTTTCTTATGACATTATCACGTAAGTGGTTCATCAACATCTTTGAACCAAAGCCAACTTCACCTGTACGCGGTGCATCCTGCTGACTGACAAACGAAGCTCTGGCGAAAAGAGAGGTAGGGAGCGTAATTGTAAGCTACCCGACTGGGGAATGTACCTCCAGCTCACAGAATACCGCAGCCAAATAATAATTCCCCTGAGGGTTGTTGTGTTCCTGCGAGTGAGTGAGGTCACCAGAAAGGAAGGAGATGCTGCGTTGGCAGCGGCGACGATATTTTATGTTGCTAGCGTTAATATGTTTGCAGATGACACAAATGCTGTTGTGACAGGTTGTACCTTAGGTGAATTAGAAACGATAGCAAACAATACCATAGCAGTTTTTTACAACTGGTTCATGACTATTAATCTAGAGCTCAATTTAAATAAGAGTAATATTCTTCTTTTTAGAACAACATCACGCAATAATAGCAATAAAACTGCAAAAGAAAATTATTAATAGCGTGACAAACATCAAATTCTTAGGAGTACACATTGATGCCGACTTAAATTGGAAAACAGAAATTGGAGCTGTAGAAAAGTCAATAAGTTCTTCTTGCTATGCACTTCGTAGTCTCAGAGACGAGCTGACTATTCAACAGTTAAAGATGGTGTACTATACATTAATTGAATCCAAACTACGCTATAGTATAGGATTCTGGGGCAATCGTTTTAAATGTAATGTACAAAGAGCCTTTACAGCTCAAAAAAGGGCTATACGTATTATGGCAAGAATTCTGTCTTGGGAGTCCTGTGTACCTTATTTCAAGTCTTGAAATTTTAACTGTACCTAGTTTATATATCCTGGTCCTTTTAAATAACTTTCATAAGGAAATGCATCTATATGAGTCTGAAGAGGAAATAACAGAAAGAGATAAGATCCGCAGGAAGAATATTACGACAGGAATGCATCCTAATCTGAAAGTGATAAGGGGCCATCCATAAATTACGTCACACGTTAAGGGGGAGGGAGGGGGTCGATGAAGTGTGACATTATTTGTCCGACATTGTGTGACAAGGGGGTGGGAAGGGTCTTAAATTTCGTGACGTGACATTTCAAAATCTATTATAATCTAAGTGTTAACTATTAACGAAATACTCAAAAACATTTGCAACTCTAGATGTAAATTTGCAAAATATGTGACGTCACACTAGGGAGGGGGGGAGTCTCACAAATGTGACCAGCTGTGACAAGGACGGGGGGAGGGGTCAAAAAATCATGAAATTAGTGTGACGTAATTTATGGATGGCCCCTAATGCAAGGTGTACGTTACCAAACAGTGGTTCTTTTTAACAGGCTGCCTATACAGTTATGAGCTCTTTCTTGTGGAGAAATGTTGTTACTCATTGGAAGAATTTTAATGTATTAGTTTAAGTAGTATTAAGTTTTGTTTATAACTAGCGACCCGCCCCGGCTTCGCACGGGTGCAATGCTGATACTAAATGTACTACAGAAGGTCTTTGCGCTTTGTCCTATCCAGTCCTTCCCCAGTTATAGGCACACGCCGCCGGCTAGGCACGGCTCCGCGGCCGGTACCGCCACAGCCGTTATGTCCCTGCATTTTAAATGTGTAATATCTTCTAAACTATTCATTTAAATTACATGCTGTGAAGGGCCATATTGATCTATATTAAATGCGCAATGTATTTAAGGTACTTAATTGGATAAGGATTAATTCTGTATTGCTTAAAATCGCTTCGTAAATAAGGCATTATTTCTTGTAAAAAGCAAAGGATAAAATAACGGTTTTTTTTTTTCAAATACAATACAAATACAAAATAATTTATTTGCAATAAACAGGGTAACATTTAAACAGATGTTATTGTAAAATACATCACCAGCCTATTTAGCCATTTTATAATAGCATGCAAATTTAATTTAATTTTAATCTAATTAAATATTTGTTTCAATACATTTAAAATTGATAATTTAACATTAAATTTGTCAGTAATCATACATCACCAGTCTATTAATTAAATTATTGTACAATTGCATTCAAATGTCATTGGAAGTAGATTAAACTTAATTATAAATGTAAATAAAATGTAATTGATTAAAAATTTTAACTTTGATTTAGAAGTTATAAATTGCCACTAAAATATTCAAGTCCAAACTTTTTCTGACATACAATATAAATTTTAATTAGGTGAATTGATTTCTAGTTATTAGTAATGTTTATTATTTAAAAAATCGTGCACAGTGTAAAAACATTTATCCAAAAGCCATTTATTTAATTTTATTTTGAATCGATTTAATGGCAGTTTACGAATTGATCTGGGGATCTTGTTAAACAATTTAATCACCATAAAATGACAGTTTTTTTGGTAAAGTGTTGTCCTTGAAAACGGTATAAATAGTTTCGATGGATCCCTGGACAAATATTTTTTATATTCATTTGCTTTCCTAAACAGCTCCGGATGTTTCTTCACAAATAAACCTGCCTCCAAAATATATAGAGACGGTAATGTCAACAATTTTAGTTTTTTAAATAAAGGTCTGCATGAGTCCAACGGATAGGCCATGCATATTGCACGGATGCATTTTTTTTGCGTAATAAAGACTTTATTGAATAAGGTCGAACTACCCCATAGAAGGATTCCATATCGTAGTAGTGAACACACATACCCGTGATAAGCAGTCAAATTTTATATCTATCTCTTAGTGGTAACACACAAAGTTATTGTGTGTTACCACTAAGAGATAGACATATACCATCGCGAACTTTTTTGTAGACCATTTTAAGGTGAACAATACTGTACTACATTATTTTGATCTATCTCGTTGGGTTCAGCCAGCGTTTGCAATGAAAGAGCAAAAAAATGTGTTTATTTACGACATCACATTAAAAACCTCTAAATTATCAGTGTTTTTCTACTATGTTATGCATATATTATACATATAAACTTTCCAGTTGAATCACTCTATCTATTAAAAAAAACCGCATCATAATCCGTTGCGTAGTTTCAAAGATTTAAGCATACATGGGGACATAGGGACAGAGAAAGCGACTTTGTTTTATACTATGTAGTGATATGCATTCGAACAGAATATTTTTTGTTAACGAATAAATAAATACAAATATGGCTACGGTAACCGCTTCACATCAGGCCGTATCATAAAAAAAAAATGGAATTATTATATCCTATCCTGTCTTGTCCTATCCTATCCTATCCTATTATATTCTGCCAAGGATCTAAAAAGCCCATGAAAACAGCAAGTAAAACCAACCTGATAAAAATTCTTCCATTCTCTTTGCAAGAACACATCCACAGTACTCTTTCTATACAAATTGCTGGGAAACCATTTCGCGGCGGCTGCATGTCTCACGGCTAAGTTCTGCCTGGGCAGCAACCAATGGATCAGGGTCTCCAGGATGCTGTGCTGGATTGGGAGATCCCCTGATGTAGCAAGGATCGATGAGAGCTTGATGCTATAAAAAATTTTGGTTGTCTTTAAAGTCGTTTTAGGGACAATAATTTTACGTGATTTGACGTTCATAACATCAGCCGATGGAGTGGAAGAGAGATAGATGCGTGAGAAGCTGAATGCTTAGGCTGATCGTGTCTCTCTATCGCTTGTTCCGCGCTCTCGTTTGCACGCTCTGCTCAGGCGGAACGTGATAATGATTCATGCTTTTTCGTGCGTACAACCGGCGTTCATTGTTTTATAAGACGATTTAAGGTTGGTCAAAGTCGGGATAAATTTCGGGGTGAATATCCTTAGAAATTCAACCTCATCGGCACATGGTGATTGGCTAAATGGCGAGAGAGAGAGAAACAAATTAGAAGCAGGATGGATAAGGCATCACTGGCTCGTTCGTTTCCCATTATTTGCGGTCGGCGCAGTTTGTCTCTTTCTTCCAACAAGGCAAAAAAAAGACTGAGATATGGCAACTTGAAAGTCACTATTTTGGATTATTGTTGATGAAGTTTTCTCCCGCGCACGGTCAAGCTGTGGAATGAACTGCCTGTCGCTGTTTTCTAAGGAGACTACAGCATGGGGTTCTTCAAAAAGGGCGTGAAGACGTTTTTACAGGGTCGGCAACGCGCGTGTGATGCCCCTGGTGTTACAGGCGTTCATAGGCTGCGGTAACTGCTGTCCATCAGGCGGGCCGTATGCTTGTTTGCCACTTTAAGTGGTATAAAAAATGCTGTTGATTGTTGACACTTGATGAAACATTCATTATTGACATTTTGGTATTAAAAAGATACTTTTACTGTATCGTGGAGAAACACTTACACCCCTTACAAAACAGACACAAACAAATATTATAAAAAAAAAAAATGGAAAAAATCAAGGATCACCCCCCCCCCCCCCCCACCGGTCCGGATGACCGGTCGAATGCTCTTCCAACGTTCGTTCCTTTTTCGTTCGTTCCATCGTGGGTTCAAATCCCACCTAGGGGGGAGGTAATTTTTTCCATTTTTTTTTAAATATTTATAATATTCTGGCAAGTTGGCCAAGACAACTATTTAAATAATAATAACTTACAAATACTGTTCATAATGATGTCTTAGAGCGAATCGTATTTTCCTTGAGGAGCCGGCACAGCATGAGTTTATGCACTGGAGAATAGCTTGCCGTTGGAGTGCGTCGGGCTGCTGCATGGTCACCAGGTCGAGGAGACGCTCTGTAGTGCCTTCCACCAACAAGTCAGGAAGTGCTGGATCTTTTGATCTGACCGCCTGAAAAAAATAATGAGCTGTAGCGAACACCTTGCCTGAGGAGCTCGTTGTCTTTGCGCGTGTCAGTCTAATGTGTAATCTATCACGCAAGTTAAGTAATGTCGGCCGTAGACTGTCTAAAGATGGGTTTATGTATCTCGAGGTCTTCTGGGCCTCGAAGGGCACGTTAAGCCGTCTCGGTCTGTTGACATTACGTAATTAGCATACCTATAAACAAAAAAAACGCAGCTCATTGTATAAAATTGCTCAAGATGAGCAAAACGCTGGTTTCCCCGTCCGGCCCACCTCATCCTTTTGAAATTAATTTGAAAAAATATTTTCGAGTTCTTTTTTCACAGCGAAGTTCACTCACCACGATCTTTAGAGCCAAAGCCAGTATCATCAGCACGTGGTGCACCCTGCCAACCAGCGAAAGAGGCTCTGGCAAGAGAGATAGGGCACAGCGAATGTGTAATTTGTACGACTGGGGAAGTACAATTTACACATACGCTGTACACCGCACACAAACAAAGTCAAAGTCAAAATTCTTTATTCTGTGGGCCCCTCGCGGGCACTTAGACACGTCTTTTACAATTAGGTATATTATTTTTTTATCTACCAGCATTTCGGAATGACCATTGACGAGAAGCGGCTGGATGCGGAAGGCGGAGGATCGTATTTGGTGGAAAGCATTGGGGAAGGCCTATATCCAGCAGTGGGTAGATACAAGCTGATGATGATGATGATGATTGACGAGAAGAAATGCCGAAAGAAACTCTTGTCAATATAGGTCTTTTTTAAATCGCCATACAATATTATCATTAAACATGATACAATATTATCATGATACAACCAAAAAAAAATGGTAAAACAACAGTTCCCTTGAGGGTTACTGTGTTCTCGCGAGTGAGTGAGGTCACCAGAAAGGAAGGAGTTGCTGTATTGACAGCGGGAGTGGCGCCGCGCGAGCAATATTTCATGTTACACGCGTTTATGGTTACGGCTATGGCTTGACGTCAGGTCGGCCGTAAGCTTGTTTGTCACCTGAAGCAGTATAAAAAAATCAATGTATCGAAAAAAAAACAAAATAGATAAAAAAAAAACAGTGGCTCTCTGGGAGTAGCGACAGAAGTGAAAACTTGAACAATTACGTGTGTATTTTTTGAGTCGTCAGGAAATATTTTGCACTACTGAAAGCATTCCCTTTTTGTAAATCTCGTACGTGTATTTCGGGAACGAGAGTAGCGTGGACAGAAAGCGGAGAGCCAAGGTCGACTGACGAACCGATAGCGCACAGGCAAGCATGCGGCGCGTGAAATATCACACAAGACACAAGATTCCTTAGTCGCCTTGTACGACATCCAGCGCAGAGCAATGGAGTGGCACAATTTTATTCTGCCGGCTACCATAGGGCAAATTTAAAGGTTTCCTTCGATTTTTCTGGGATCCCATCATCAGACCCTCACTTGGTGAATATGGAACGACCTCGCAATTACCCTTTCAAATAAAAAAAAATGAATTTGACCATACGTGCTTATAAAATTTAAGGGTTTCCCTTGATTTCCCTGGCATCCCATCATCAGATCCTGACTTGGTGAATATGACCACCTTGCAATCAAACCCTTTCAAATAAAAAAAGAATTATGAAAATCGGTTCACAATTCGCAAAGATATCGAATAACATACATACAAAAAAATATTCAGTCGAATTGAGAACCTCCTCCTTTTTTGAAGTCGGTTAAAAACAATCGTGAGTCTCAAAGAGTTCGCGGCGAATAACTAGTTCACTGTGAACTTTGACCGACATATTAGTTAGCTCGATGAGTGAGCTGTTTACGAATGTAATCTACCCAGGTCATGAGACTTGTGTACTAAATACTAATATTACCTACTGAGTCACAGTCTTGTGAGTCAATCATTGATGAACCAGCGTCTGTGGTAAACCTGTTATGTCTGACGCACAGATGTGTCTGACATCTTTGTCATTTTGTCGGAAACAATACTAATATAACTTCCTATAAGATCAATGTATGCTAATTAACTTAGTATAGTGAATATGCATAGATATATATAATTCATAGTGCTTAGTGCGGTTTTTTGTTCGCTTTCGATCATGTCAAGGGGCCATCCATAAATTATGTCGCACGTTAAGGGGGAGGGAGGGGGTCGACGAAGTGTGATATTGTGTGACAAGTGGGGGCGTGGGGTTCTAAATATCGTGACGTGACATTTCAAAATCTTATATAATCTAAGTGTTAAAACGCGAACTTTGAACTATTAAAGAAAAACTCAAAAACATTTACAACTCTAGATGTAAAATTGCAAAATATGTGACGTCAACGTCACACTAGGGAGGGGGAGTTCTCACAAATGTGAACAACTCTGACAAGGATGGGGGGAGGGATCATAAGTTCGTGTGACGTAATTTATGGATGGCCCCCAAAGTAAACAAACCTACCAAATAGAGAAGAACTCTCATGTTGTGAATTTGTAAGACGCGTGTTATGTATCAAAATTATGTGACATAATCGCTCACATTTTGAAGTGAGTAACCCGGCTAATTTGGATATGTAACACGCATCTGAAAAATTCACAATATGAAACTTGTTCGCAATTTGATCGTGTAAACGTTAACACCACAGTATTACCATACTATTACTTATACTGTGGTATTACTATATCACATTCGAATGCGATCAAAAAACACGCACTTAGCACTCAGAATGGCATGTCTGTGAAAATGTAAACATAACAAGAAAAAAAATACAAAACTGTAACACGATTATGGGATGTAAGTGCCTCACCGCGATTTTTAGAACCTAAACGACCTCACCTGCACGTGGTGCACCCTGTCGACTAGCGTAAGAAGCTCTGGCAAAAGAGAGGTACGGTACAACTTATTTACAAGTTGCCAGACTGGGGGGGACCTCTGCCTCAAATAATACTAATATTACATATTAATACTACTGTATGTAGTACCATATAAGTAATAGTACTACGTACAGTATGGCCACTCCCTGCCGCTCTCTCGTGTCAACCTCACCTCCCCTCCGAGACAAATCTGGAACAGTTTGTATGGCGCCGCACGCACGTACGCTTATTCGCGCTCTGCACAGACGTCATTGTTTATGTAGTAGTAAAAGACGCGACATTTGTATGGAGTGACCGGAGTGTGGTAGTACTATTCCTTTTATACTAAGTTTAGTTACTGTTAGGGAAATTATCGAAACCTTTTTCCATAATTTGCAACAAGTTTTGTCCTTTGGAAGAATCTATGATCCAAGGGCTTTTGAATGAATGAATGAAAAAATGAATGAACTCTTTATTGCACCAGAAAATATATATACTCATAAATAACCAAATATGTAAGAACTTATAATTTTAACAAAAAAAAAACCGATTCCAAACATTATTCTTCATTTATGTAGATACAGGCTGATGATGATGGTGAAAAAAATATGGGACCATTCTGGCAGTATACTCTTTCAAATAAAAAAAAGTTTTTTTCGAATTGGCTAATAAATCACGGAGTAATTAAGTACCAAACATTAAAAAAAATACAGCCAAATTTATAATCTTCTCCTTTTTTGGTGTCGGTTAAAAATACAATAGGTAGTCTTATCACTTAAGCAAACTCTTCCAGACAACCTGAATGCCAGGAGAGTATTGTTTCTCTCCTGGCATTCAGGTTGTCTGGTACACATAATAAAGTATGTGGCTCTTATGTCCTTCACATAGAAAATTGTGAGTAGGCAGTAGGGTTACTGTAGTAGGTATATTCTCAAAACAAATAATAATGACGAGCTCAGTGGTTGAGTGGTTAGCAATGGCCACTTTGATTCCGAGATCGGGTTTGATTCCCACACAAGACAAATATTTTTTGTGCATGAACATGTCTGTTTATCAAGGTCTGGGTGTTTTCTATATATTATATGTATGTAGGTATTTACAAAAAATATTGTATTTATGTATAATATCAGTTATCTAATACCCATAGTACAAGCTTTGCGCTTAATTTAGGACTAGATGGCGCTGTGTAAATTGTCCAGAAATATTTATATTTTATTTATTTTAAATAATTCTTTGTTAATTTAGCAACTAGCGAAATTAACAATAAATATTTAAAAATAACTAGTTATTATTTTAGATATTGTTAAAGTGAAGAGTTTGATGGTGTTGTTGCATGTGTCAGTCTAATTGATCATGCAAGTTAAAGCAACATCGGCTGCAGCCTGTCGTTGGATGAGTTTATTTATCTAGAGCTCCTCCATGCTTTGGATGGTACATTAAACGGTCCCGGCTGCTGCCATCAGATGAGAGTCATTATGCAAAATCAGTGACCTCTGTGCGGCTTAAAAACACTGGCCTCCGCCAAGTTGACCATACTCCACCTGTATGGTGTAATGTGCTCTAAACCGCAAAGTGGGATGATTATGGGTTGATGGAGAAATTAACTTTTATTTCAATTATATTAGATATTTCAATTATCTAGCTGTTACATATTTATTTATATATTCTTAAGTAATCTTGAAATTGCAAGAGCCTATAGGCTACAGGGTTCCCAAACATTTAAGGTAACAGATCACTAACCAATAAATTCTTTTATTTTATGGAAGCTCCATCAAATAATTACGGATATAAAATTGTTTAACTGAAAAAATAACTTTAAAATAGTAACCATGTACTGTAAAACCCATAAACTTAATATACTAGCGTAATTTATAATTTCAATAATATATTAACTTTATGGCAAAACCATAATGTTTCACAGAACCCACATTGTTAATTGCTGGGCTATAATAACAGTTCACATAAGGTGGGTTTTATTGTATGGTGGTTTACCACTGGACGGGATACAAATGCTTGATAAGACGGCCACCGCCAGGAACCTATTGGTTCAAATATACATCAAAATATTTTTATTACCTTCATGAATTTTAAGAGAAAATCCAGAAATAACCACCAACGAGGAGAATGGGATATAAGATGCTTCCTCGTTGCGTCCAGCCAGTACTGCACCAGGGAAATAAGTTCTTTTCCAAGAAGCCCCCATGTCTTCGAAGGCGGCAATTCAAGCATTCGCTCAACAATAATAAAAGCAGCTCCGTTTCCGTCACATTTATTGAAATACTGTAATTGTAGAAATAAAATTAAATGTAATATAAATACTGCAGACGCTTTTTAAACCAATTTTTAAGTAGGTATACTTACTTCGACTTCCAAAGATCGAACTTTTTTCAGAGAAAGGACTGTCGACATATTGAACAGTATTTTGTGGTTTTTGAACTTTCGGCAGACATCTTCAGTGACATTTATGTACTGATTAATACTATTGACATTTTTAAACAATTTCTCAACATTCATTTTTAACTAGATTAGGGTTTATAGCGAAATAATAATTGATGTTTCGATTTATTTTATTCAATCAAATGAAAATTGCGTTCCCGCGAAACAAATTGAAAAGTTATGTTTGTTATGTTGGCAAGTCCGTCCGTCAGTCTGTCTTTGTCATTCAATGTCAGTCCGTAGACAGACGAGACAGAGTTACTTTCGACATAATTTTATGAGCTTGAACGCTACTAAAGTACAGTGCTACAAACTTAACTGACCCGGTGGCCAAATTTAGAACTAAAGCCGCCATCTTGGAATGTAGTATTGCCAGGTACAATTAATTTACTTACCGCGTATGCATATTCCATTGAAGTGTATTTTTTTAATTACATATTATCTTTTTGTACACATATTTCATTTCTTACAATAAAAAAATCGTCAACGAGTTGTTTCTGTGCAATATTATAATTCTCTAATATTATATAATAGATATGATCGCGACTTAACGTGGTGCATTTTTAAAACTAATCAACAAAAAATAGAAGGCAATTGATATTTAATTGAAACACCACACAACATAATTAATAAGTATATCAATGCTATTATTTTAACAGTGTATATATTTCTTTGATTTTTATGTTTCCTCTAAAACGGGCAGTATTTCGTTTAATGGCAATACTTAAGTCGATCGCACCGCCCCCGCCACCGGGCCAGATAAGTTTGTGGCACTATACCCCACTGACGATGCAATCATGCGATGTGTCCGTCCGTGGCGTCCGCGGCGCAGCGCGGCGGCGGGGGCGCCCAAAAACTACCCGTAAAGTATCCCACTGATGAAGCGTCCGAACGTTGACATCGCCCAAAAACTCGTCATGAATGTCGATAACGTATGATATTTTCAAAATCACGTCCTGCTGCGAAAGTATTCGATGCCGTAAATGTGTTTTAGAAGAAACTACATCTATTCAGTGTTACCAACAGACATACGAACAAATCCACTAAATCATTAGGGGAAATGTACTAAATATATATTAGTTTGTTTTATAAAAAGATGATGAAATTATTAATTGAAAATGCTTTAGTCAAGGCACTAGGCACTAAACATTAAATTTGAGCACTGATAGCTCAGAGAGCCTCTTTCGCTAGTCCGCAGGGTGCACCACGAGCAAATGAGTTTGGCTTTGACTCTAAAGGTCGTGGTGAGTCCTTTCCTAACACCCCGCCAAAAAAAACTTTGTGTATTTGAGAACCAGATCTAGTGCATTTCTTGACATATTTGTGCTCAAATTTTAATTTACGGACCGAGTGCCTCGGGTAATGCATTTCCAATTTTTTACTTAAATGTTTTTTTTTTAAACGAATTGAATCTATTAAATTTCCCCTGATAATTTAGTGCACTTCTTTGGTTACCTATTGGCAATACTGAATGGATATAGTTTCTCACATTCACGGTGCGTCCGTGGAATATGTCCGCAGGACGTGGTTTTGAAAATAGTATGCGTGTTTTTGTTAGACGTATACGGACGTCCGGACACATCGTCAGTGGCGAGTGTCCTAGGAGTACTGTCTAGAATTATTTAGCTATGGCCGTACACGCCTCTTGTCTCGATATTTTTGTAGAATGTTTCGAAAACACACTTGCAGGAGACTTACCTCTAAGCTGGTTTTCCTGAACATTGAGACAAACAGGCGTGGTTATAACTCTTGTATAAGGTAAGGCAACGCCTTACAAAATTGTTTCGATGTTGGGAGGCTCCCAACATTGATAAATACTTACTATACTTATCGCACAATAAACTAATTAAATTATAAGTACCTTTTAAGCATTCCTTGTATAAATGTTGAGATAGAAAGACGGCTCAGTTGCTAAGTGCAATAAAATAAGATCGTCCCTCAACGATGAAAGTTTACATTAAAACGTAGTGGTTACATTCTCTTTGGTTTACATTGTGTTTTCTACGCTCATTTTTTCACCATAGTGAGTCTCTGATTTATGTATGTATATACTGTTCTATATATTCCTTGTTGTATAAATTTTGATTCAACATCAACATCATCAACCTGCATCTAATAACTGCTGAATATAGATTTTCCCTGATGTTTTCCGCTATATGTGACCGTTTTTTTTTATACTACGTCGGGTGGCAGACAAGCATACGGCCCGCTTAATGTGAAGCGGTTACAGTAGCCATAATAACGCTCGCAACTTAAAATATCACTCGCGCGCCGCCACCCCCGCTGACAACGCAGCATCTCCTTCCGTTCTGGTGACCTCACTCACTCGCAGGAACACAACAACCCTCAAGGGAATTGTTATTTGGCTGCGGTATTCTGTTAGGTGGAGGTACATTCCCCAGTCAGGTAGCTTACAATTACGATCCCTACCTCTCTTATCGCCAGAGCTTCGGTTGTCAGTCAGCAGGGTGCACCGCGTGCAGGTGAAGTTAGCTTTGGTTCAAAGACGTTGATGAACCACTTACACCCCGTTTTCTGCATCCAGTCATTTCCAAACGTTCCCTTGAAGTAAGCGCCCAACGTTCGTTGCCACAAACGGAACACTTATGACTTTCCTCATGTGCCATAGCTGACTCAGCAGATATGGCCGGCCCACTGCCACTTCAGCTTTTCAGCAACTCGGGTACTTGCTTGCATAACAAAAGGACAACAGGCGATAGCTTTAGCTTGGCTCTTCGCTCGCACTTGAGTTCATTCCATTCCTTTCCAGTCCAATGTTGCCAGATTAGGCGACTTATTGCCTTTCGGGCTATCTCAAAGGGTACTAAAATCTGGATTGGCAACCAGTCGCCATTTAGGCTATCTCGAAGAAAGAAGTATGCAACTATAAGCTACAAACAACAGCCAGAGATAACAGCAGAGCAGATTAAAACCTATAGAGTACCGCCTATTGTACATAGCAGTACATAGTAGTAAAGTATTTTTAAATAAAGTATGTTATGTACTGAATTACTGTTATAATTTACGCTACTATTTTTATTACTACATTTAGTGATTCGTATATACTTCTGAAGCTATCCAAGTATGTAGCCCTAACTTCAAAAAAGAGAGGTCCTTCGTAAACATTGCTCACCTTACTATTTGGATATCGTCCGGAAGCTTACAAACGTCCTAATATATAAATGTAAAAGTCTATTTGTTTGTCTGTTTGTTTTCTTTTCCGAGGAAGGACATAGGCTATCTTTAAACCCGGTACAACCGACATTCGTGCGGCGAGGCTGCGGGCACTGCTACTACTAAATATGATTATTCATTCCAACTCATCAAGTCAATGTAAAAATAATCATTACCTAATTTATATTCATGTTATTCAGAATCTGTTGAACCCTATCATGCTATGCTATGGCTCAATCTATTTCACGTTCCCTTGCGTAACACTCCTAATTAAAAAAACAATTTTGGATTAAATATTCAGCACAACACATGTATATATATAAACAAAATATTTACTCATTTTATAATAAAAAGTCGTTTGCTAGAGATTTTTTTTCAATTTCCATAACTCAGAAACTACTGAAATAATTACATTGGCCCATGAATATGTGAATTTGTTTATGCATGGCCAAATTATCTATCAAATTTCAACAAAATCGCATGAGTTTTTTGTGAGCATTTGCTACACAAACATACATTATAATATTCATGATGCATCCCTCAGATTATCAAACAGTTGCATGAGCGAAAGATAGGTAAAGGCACAACAATACAAAATTAGGCGAAGCACGTATTGAAGTATAAAGTGCAGAGTACTGCTCAAGCCGTTGCCTAAAATCGCCTAATTTTAAGTCATCTAATTTTGAATTCTAAAAAAAATGGGCGGATCCAAATTTATGGCGATTGAGACCTGGCTATATCTGGCAACATTGTTCCAGTCAATCAGTCAGGCATTACTGTGCTACGGTAACGTCGCGCATTTTGCGGGCGGCTCTTTGCTCGCCGAGTGTGACCACACAAGTCGATATTATGTGGCCGGAACGAAAAAATCGCAGTGAAATTATACAATTATGATGCCTATGGTGTATACGGTGTATGGTTTTGCCATATTTTTTATGGTTGCGTGGATATGTCTTTGGTTAATTCACATAATGGCCCTGTCATACTCCAAGTGGATACTGCATAGGACTGTGGACCGGTCCCCGCCTGAACAGCCATACCCGGGTGTTTCGATTATCAAGCCGCTCACCGGCATCGACCCGAACCTGTTATCGAATCTCGAAACATTTTTCACGCTCGATTATCCCATTTATGAGATTTTATTTTGCGTGGAGAGCGAAGACGATCCTGCCGTGTTGTTAGTGCAGCAGACGCTTCAGCCTAAATATCCTCATGTAGACGTAAGACTATTCAAAGGCGGGAAGCGGGTAGGCGTAAACCCGAAAATAAATAATATGCAGCCGGCGTACTCGTCAGCGAAATACCCGCTTGTTCTGGTGAGCGACGCCGGCATAAGGATGCGCGAGGACAGTCTTTTGGACATGGTGCAGCATATGAAGGATGACACCGCGATAGTGCATCAAATGCCATTCGCGTGGGACGCCGAGGGCTTCGCAGCGGTGTACGAGAAGGTTTACTTTGGCACCGCGCAGGCGCGGATGTACCTCGGCGCAGACTTCCTAGGAATCAATTGTCACGTGGGGATGTCCTCGCTGGTGCGGAAGGCAGTGTTGGACGAGGTCGGCGGACTCGCGGCGTTCGCGGACTATCTCGCCGAGGATTATTTCATGGCGAAAGCGGTGGTGTCTCATGGGTGGCGGATGCGCGTAGCGTCCCTACCGGCGCTGCAAAACAGTGGACTGCGTTCGGTAGGCGCGCTGCAAGCGCGGCTGACGCGTTGGGCGCGCCTGAGGATCGCCATGGTGCCTACCACCACGATGCTGGAGGTGCTCAGCGAGTGTTTGCCGCTGGGCGCGGGTGCCGCCTGGGCGGCTGGACAGCTATTTGGTGCGGAACCTTTACCGTTTTTCTTGGTGCATGTGCTAGTGTGGTTCCTCTCAGACTGGCTGATGTTGCGTACAGTGCAAAATGGCTCGCCGCCGTTTACAAAAGTGCAGTTCCTCCTCGGCTGGGTATGGAATGAGTGCTGCGCGCCATTCGTGCTGGCCACGGCTCTCCTCAGCCCTGAGATTTCGTGGCGGACTCGCAGCTACCGGCTGGACTGGGGCGGTCGGGCACACGAACTCAAGCCCCATACTCAAAAGCTTTAATTTGTGAATGTTTACATAGAACGGTATGCTTGCGTGTGAATCTGTTTGGATATGTATTTGTTAACATAAGTTTTTATTTTAATTCTTATTTTATTTCGTAATGAAAGGTCACCCTGCTTTTGTTTTAGAAAGTTGTGTACAATGTTTACAATGATATGCTACATGCATTGATTCAAAGCAGTTCATTGCCAATAGTAATTTGCCATATTGTTAAATTAAGTGATCACGTACTTGAGTGTAAGTGAACAGAGCTGTGGTTGAAGTGGTTTGTCTTATCAGTCTTATCAAACACCATTAACGCTTGAGTTTTATCAATTGACTTAATATCTTGTTGTACATGATCTTGACTCATTCCCATTGTTTAATTATCTGGCTGTTATTTGTAAATGTTACGGAAGTGTAGAATAGAACAAAGTTCAGTTATGTCTCTGAATTTTAACTTCTGAAAGTTAGGAGAGTTAATATAAAAGTGTAAATATTGAACTATTTCTTTTGATTTTGAGAGTTAATAGGCATATTACAAGCAAACCGTGTTTTTTGTAAAAATTGGTTAACTTTAATGTTCTTAATTTAATAAACTGCAGGCCTTCGACAACTTTGACTTATCACTTGGAAAGGATAGTTATTGGACAAGTACATAGCGGCCTTGTTTTTTTGAATTTATTTTCTTATCTAATTGACTAAAACGAAATTCCAAAGCAGTTTTTCATAAAATGTGTGACAACCCTCTTTCGAGTTTCATTGTTCAACTACTGTAATAAGAAACAGAAAAATAACTATATTTCTGTAACAGTACTCTAGTTCAGTATTCCGCAAACTTTCTGTATTTAAGGTACTTCTAGGAAAACTAAAATTTTTGGACCATAAATGAAAAATCACTTTTTATTTTTGTAAGTATTTTTCTTCTATCCGACTTTTTGTTTTTTGAGATGTTACCTTATTTTCCGAGGCATACCAACTAATGATCACGGTACACCAGTGTGCCACGGCACACACTTTGCGGAACACTGCTCTAGTTCATAGCAGCCTCAGTATTATGATATAATATGTTACAATTAATATAATAAATTGGTTAATATTCATACTGACCGACCCTTGAGCAATGTAAATAAAACATGTTTTGGTTTTGAGTTGAATTTTGGTTAGGTTGGTTTTCTTGTGTCCTGTTACTGGAAATAGATCTGTCAACCTAGTTGATGAATGATTTGGTGCCAAGTAAGCTTAAATAAATATTATAATTATTACATTGGTCTGCCATTATAAATAATGACCAATTTATTATATTGATCGTAACATATGTATGGAATTACTAGAAAAAAAAACACATTCAAAACCATACATAATACTTTTCAATCTAAATTTGTAATAGGCGTCTTAGATTCTATATATAGATAAAATTAAAAAATAACATTACCTACTTTACTTCATGATTTGTTTATAATTATTTTTGTCCTTACATCATTGGAGATATGGTCATTTGATATTTTTGCTTGTCCAACATGGACACTTTTTCATTTTCTTATAAAGAATATGAATATGAAAAAATGTCCAACATGGACATTTTGTACAATTTTCATATTCTTTGTAATATTGAACATTTTCTCCTTAAATATGAGGTTTGCTTTCTAGATTTACATTTGAAATGTGTTGCTGACTTAAGCCAGCAATTTGCCATTTCTTCTCAAAATTATTAAATTAAATTTGCATAAAAATACAAATATTATTTTAATTTCCTTTGTTTTATAATTGGCCATAACATCAGTGTTGTCACAGAGAGGAATTGAGGTTGAAATAATACCCTATCATATTTATTATTATTTTTATTTCTTTAAAGCAAAATGTTTGACAAATTAAATTGATTTGTTCCTCTACTTTTGCATACTATATTATTATTGCATCTAATTGAGTTAAATATGCTGCAATTACGTTTAAAATGCTCTTAAAAAAAGTTAATTTATCTTTTGATTCCCTCGTAATAAATCAACAATTTCATAGTGTTAAACTCATAGTCTAGAAGTTTCGATAACAGTACATTGAACATCAACATTGTAAAAATTCTAAATAGCTATAAAATTTTATGTGTTTGAATGTCATTTTTAATTTATATATACATACCATTTCTATTGACTAACTAACTCATCTACCGCCTAACACTTATTGTCATTATTGGTATAGTATATATGGTATAGTCATTATTGGTATAGTTTACGAATATACAGGGTTATTATTGAGTGGACCGAGCAGAAGGATTATATACGCCCTTAAGTTCCCTTTTAAGCATTTAATAAGCTTATTTTAGGTAGTAGTGATAGGTGGTAGATACTTATCCCCTACTGGAAATAATTACCTTGTATTTATTTAATATTCTAGATGGTCTACTAGACTGGTATAATGTCAAATTGATATTAAACATTTCACGTACTTGTTCTCCAGTAAGGGGTCTGGTTTTGCAGTTTCATCCAGGTCTTTGGATTAAACAACCTATGTTCATATTCTGTTTCCATTATGGAAATAAATTAGAGATGAGAGTGATTTAAAAATGGCATTCAAACATGAGTGAATGAATGATAAGCCCCAACTGCTCTTACTATCATTATTGTTATAGTTTGTAGTCGTTGTTTCATAATTTTAGCTATTGATTCGTTCCTAGTACATAATATTACAAAGTGAGATGATTATAAATATAAATTATTTTAATACAGATAGAATATGTAATTATAATGAAATATCGCTCATTGGGTGCAACAACGTCATAATTAAAGTCAACATGCATTTTTCTCCTGATATACTAATTCTACTTTTAGATTCTTCTTATATGTCTTGTAACATTTTAGAAGTAGCTCATTATTGTTTTATCTTATTATTGTTGCTATTAATAAATGTTATTTTGTTGGACAATCGTAAAAGTGATCTACGTACAATAACAACATAAATGTATGTTGGGACCATATTGCACGGAATGAGCGGTAGTATATTGTATCAACAAAACTTGATTTACTGACTTTCCAAGAAGATACCATCTACTACAGTTATTATGCAACATATACACAAATAATACACACACACACTAATCAATGCACACTGACTCATTCACTCTCAAACACATTCACTGAATCAATTTCAGTCAACCTTAGAAAATACGCTTAAACATTTTGTTGAAGAAATGTTGAGAAAATAAAAAATATTTTGGCTTTGGCTATTGATAAATATATCACTTTCGAGGCATTTCGTAACTACGTAGAGTCAAAACGTATTTTTCTATCAATACCATGGTCGCAGTGACCAACCAATTGTATGTATTATGTTATGTTCAGCATCGTGCACTACGCGAATAGTTGGCCTAGTGCGCGTAGACCGTTTCGCTTTTTTTGCGATTGAATGTTTAAAATTTTGATTGTATTAGTTTAAAAAAAAAACTTGAATATTAATCACAGCAATGGTAATCCAAATCATGGCAGTGAAACGCCATTTCACACGAAATCGCATCACAATTGGCGTCGCAGTTTTCTACGGTCCGAATTCGTATCGCGCTAAATCGTATCGCGCTAAATCGTATCGCGCTAAATCAATGTTGTGTCCACAGAAAATGGTTGTGTGACTGTGATAAACACAAAACTACGAATTTTGTGTTTATCTCAGTTACACAACCATTTTCTGTGGACACAACATTGACACATTTGTTACCAACACAATACACACAAAATAATACACAATTACTTCCCTCTCATACACTTATGTGCACAAATAATCTTAGAAAAAATTCGGTACCCAATTCATTCAAAATTTCTAAATACATGGGAAGATACACTGAACTTTGTCGTACGTACTTTTAATACGACCAGTAAGGACCTTCACTATATTCTTGTTGAAATCTTGATAATAATTATTATTATTATGTGGTCGGTCACCACGCGACAAGCAAGTAATAATAAACTTCATTTGATGACAAATTTTTTTTAGTATCAACTAAAGTTAATACTGGTGACTGTTGGCATTTGATGGAACTTTGTCAACATTTTATTATTATTATGAATAATAAAATCATTTGTACCTATTGTTCCACATAAGTTTAGTTTGCTACTCCGGCATTAATATAGTGATTTTCTTGTAAAAAAAGTTGACAACCCTAAATGTAACTGATAGACTCTGCTTTGACTGATTCGCCCTTTGTACAAATCCTCGACGTTACCTATGTTAATCAAGACCATATTTCATACTCCCGCGTGAATAAAAAGTATATATGTGCCAATAATCGTTTAATCAAACATTGACGTTAACGAAATGTAACATTTTTTGCTATTTTTTTACATACATTCAATAATAATAATCAATGGTTGCCGTACAGTATGACAGCATAACGCTTTGTTTCGCGGTGCCGCAACGCAACGCTCGGTGGTGCGTTGCGTTGCGGCGCGTCGCCGTGACGCGGTTATGTGTTTCGGCCCTTTACAAGCGTTCCGCTCGCTCCGCTCGCTCCACTCAACATATACATATAATCAGTGATCGGCGTTAGTAGTGCCATTTGTGGTCAATGGACTTGAATGTTGATGTTAATATGGATAAGACCACGGGATTCCGGGATTATGTTTAGTCTAGTTTAGTAGTACATTATAATTTTCCAGTTGTCGCTGTATCGTTAAGTGTAATACGTGAAAATTTGATTATATAGAAATTAGAAAAAAAAATCCAGACGATCAGTTAAGAAAAATAATAAAATAAAAGTTAAGTTTAATTAAATAAAAGCATGGTAAAACATATAAATTGGTACGTAAAATACAAATACATAGTACTAAAATAATTCAAAGTTAAACAAAATTGTTTAATGAAAATGATTTGGGACGCATATCATATTCAGACAACGGTCACAATTCCCGCGTAATGGCACTACCAACGCCGATCACTGCATATAATATATACATCCGTACACACAGACTTTCACATTTAGTACGATTGACTCATATAATTTACGACGAACTGTATATACTAACATAAATTTCGTGGGAAGTATTAAATGTGAATTAAACAATAGGGAATATAATGATAGCAATAATTAATTAATGCGATGACGTCATAAACAATAACGATAATACAGTGCAGTGTTTCCTAACCTTGTCAATGTTATCCTTATGACCAAGAAAGGAAACCGATTTTGACTTCCTCCTTACATTAGTTCTTTAGTTTGAACTAGAGATGTACCAAATGCCGGGCATTTATAAATACCCAATAAGTATAATGGGTATACTGGGTATTTATTTGGAATTTTGACAAGCACTTAATATCGACAGTACCTATTAATTCTCGGTCAAAGTAAGTCTCTTTCCCAACACTAAATGTGACTATTCCGTATTGCTTTACTGGTAAGTAGTGGTCATTGAGATTATTTACTTAGTACCGTCATTTTTTTTATAATAAAATTAAAAATGTTCCTTTTTGGTAACTTGCTTCTGGTTAATACCTACATACATTTTATCATTGTGTCTTTTAAAATTAATAGTATATCTTGTATATTGCTTATTTTTATATTTTTTTATACTACGTCGGGTGATAGACAAACATACGGTCCGCCTGATGTGAAGCGGTTATCGTAGCTACATGCAATATTGCTAGCGCGTCGCCACCCCTGCTGCCAACGCAGCATCTCCTTCCTTTCTGGTGACCTCAATCACTCGCAGGAACACAACAACCCTCTAGGTAATTGTTATTTGGCTGCGGTATTCTGTGAGGTGGAGGTACAACCCCCAGTCAGGTAGGTTACAATTATGCTCCCTACCTCTCTTTTCGCCAGAGCTTCATTTGTCAGTCAGCAGGGTGCACGGCGGGCAGGTGAAGTTGGCTTTGGTTCAAAGATCTTGATGAACCACTTACACCCATATACAATAATTAGTGAAGATAAGATTTAACCAATGTGCAATCCATGTCAGTCTTTACTACATATTAAAAAAAATGGAAGGACATCTGTAACACAGGATATTTCCTAGTACAGATGTTAAGTCTACAAGAGAAATGTAACATGAGTAAAATAATATATCTTATATGTATTTATTGGGATTTTATCGTAAATGCCAGGTATTTTGCCCATCTCTAGTCTGAACTAATTTGTTGGGTTTTATCAGCTTTTTTTACCCTTACAGAATCCCTATTTTACCCCTGCGGGTAATTACCCCCAGGTTCTGAAACACTGATCTAGTGGTTGGGCCCCGGAATATTGAAATTATTGATAATACGAGTATAACCTTTAACCTAATGACAACACTATGTCCATCTATACAGGGTGAATAATATTGTAATGATTTTTCTATACGAATTTTATTTTAAAGCAGTAATTTGTATTGGGTACCTACCTTTGGACTGTTAGGGAGTGAGGTATTGTAATTAAAAATAATTTTAGACAATGGTTCTCAAACTTTTGTATTTAAATACTCTAACTGTATGTAAATTTTTTGTAGCTATAAAATTAATAATGCTAAAGTGTTGTATATTCTTAAAACCTTTCCCTCTTTTGCGTTATATTGAGAATATTTATTCAGCATTTACATTCGGCTGTGTACCATATTGTTAGTAATAGTAAAAGAAGTTTGAGAAACATTGCTTTAAAAAACACAGGTCTGAATTGGGACCAAGGTTTGGAATAGCTTTTAGTTGTGATAAAGGTATGATTTGCAGGTGAAATAATTGTTATAAGTATTAGGTTTTTTTTACCAAAGAATGTTGAGATTAAAGACTGGACTAGTTAGGTCCAAAGGTACTGTACCGTAAATGTTAACATTTTCTAAGGTTGATGTCCATTTGTTAGCACAGAGCTGCACTGCGTACTTGAAGTATATCTATATGTATATAAAATTGAATCCCTATTTCCCTTGGCCACGGCATCACGCGTGAACGGCTTGACCAAGTTCGCTATTTCTTGTTTTGTTGTTAGAAGAACCTCTTATAAAAGGAAAAACAAGAAAGTTGTGCGGAAAATTAGAAAATTAAAGAAAACTGAACGACCATATTAACTTTTCTAATGTAACTTTATGTCGTTTGACAGAACTGTCAGTCATTTGACAGCGACCGCAAAACCAATTCAATATTCATAGTTAAGAGGACAGGACAACGTCTGTCAGGTCTTCTAGTTGGTGTATAAAACCACTAAGGGTGCTTACATAAAGCGTCTGGTTACCAGTCCAATCTTTCGGTGTAATAAAATAAGTAAGTATATGAAATAAAATACAAAGACCGTATACCTACAGCTAATGATCCCTGTGCACCGACCTTCCGGTCATATCACATGATTGCGAGTCTCTCCAATAAACCAACCAGACACTCGAGCGGCTTAGTAGCAGTTCGCCGCCTGTTTGGGCACTCTTTAGTCGAGTAGCTCGTGGTGACTGACGCTCGGTCTACCAAACTTGTACCGTCTGGGCGGCTGGACAGCTATTTGGTGCGAAACCTTTACTGTTTTTCTTGGTGCATGTGCATTATTTGAATTAGTACAATTTTCAATCAAGATTGCAATTTAAATAATTTTATTGTAAATTATTTGGAGCGCAGTGCGGCTTTGTTAGAATTAGTGGACGCAATTCCTTATCCTGACTGTGAAAATTTAATTTCAGATAAATGCTTGCAATGCCTGTAACATGTAATTTGAAACGCAATATTTAATTTTTTACCCGGAGTAAATGATGATATTAAATAATTGTGTAATATATTTAACAAACCACACGAGTTTTACCATTATTTTGTTGGTTAACAGCTTGTGAAGGTTCTTCCACACTGATGTTCTATGATGTACAATTTGTAACATTCATTAAAGAAGCAAAAACAACAACAAATTGCAATGTTTATAAAATTTGTGCCATAATTTTTTATACTACGTCGGGTGGCAGACAAGCATACGGTCCGCCTGATGTGAAGCGGTTACCGTACCCATATTAACGCTCGCAACATAAAATATCGCTCGCGCGCCGCAACCCCCGCTGCCAACCCAGCATCTCCTTCCTTTCTGGTGACCTCACTCACTCGCAGGAACACAACTTGCTCGTTTGCCCCCTTCTCATATAAAAAAAAATGTTATTTCGGCTACAATAGTTTCCAAGATCGCATGTTAAAAATTTTTCATATGTTATGTTTTGAAACATTTATATAATATCAGTATGGGAGCAGCGCCTTTACGAAATTGTTTTGACATTATTAAAGTATATAAATACATCATTCAAATATCAGGAAATTCATACAATATAAATATTTAAAAAAAATGGAAAAAATCACCTATCCCGCCTAGGTGGATTTGAATCCACTATCTCTCGATGATCGGTCGGGTGCTATTCCAACTGAGCTACCAGGAAGGTTTGTATTGGTGACGAATTTTTGCATTTTATATTTTACTGCTGTGACGTCACAGTGGGTTCAAATCCCACCTAGCCGGGGTAGTTGAATTTTCATTTTTTTTCAATAATAATATCCTGGCAAGTTAGGCGAAAAAATATTTTATACTTTGTCCAACAGGTACATTAAAACAAAATTTTAATAGTAAAGTAAAAGAAACAAAATTTTAATAGTAAAGTAAAAGATGTAGACGTATAACTAAATTTGTTTATTGAAAAAGAAATTCAGATCAATCAGTAACTCTCCGACGAAATATAATTCAGTAATATAACAGAAAAAAGGCACGCGAGATAGATGTAAATATTATTTTACGAGCTCGGTCGTCGAATGGTTAGCAATGGCCACTTTGACTCCGAGATCGCGGGTTCGATTCCCGCATAAGACAAATATTTTGTGAACATGACTTTTTGTCTTCGACTGGGTGTTTTTTATGTATTTACAATATATCTATTACTTAAACTGTGGTATTATACTTAAATATATTTTCTTTTTGGTCCTATCCTATCGTATAGGTAAAAAATAGTACCTTAATTGCTACAGCCAAATTTTAAATTACTTTCCAGCAGGACCCTCCGCTGTTTGAAGGTCTTCAGACCAATAAAAATATGACTCCGTATAGCAGTGCAATAATACCTCAAAAATACTCCTTTATCATGTACGGCTGGCGTGCCAGGGTGGCGTACTTGGACCCGCCACTGTTGGTAGGTATTCAATACATGACATCTGATCTTCCACTGTAGTGAGGTAAACATAATAACCCTGACACCCCTGAGTCACGCACACCGGTGTTGCCTCCGGCCGATTTTCTGGCATTTCGGGGGCCCATCTAGTGAGTGGTAAGCCACCTGCCGCAAATAAATAGCAATAGAAACAGTTATGGCAGGTATCCGTCTCTCTTCTGTAATAGCCCGGTATTTAGTTTACCCAGATCTCGTCTCCATAGCCCATTTATTTTCTGTCAGACATTGCAATAGTCTCAACGCCTGATATCGTTCCATTGATATATCCTAAAGCGGGTCACGGCGGGCGTACAATTTTACATCAAACTTCTCAAAGGGGCCTCTACGCGTTGGATCCATATCCCCGCGCACGCCTATCACACCGGGCTTGACCCGTGATAAAAAAGAGATACAATTATAAAAAACATGATAACACTTACCTCGTCACTGAAAGAAAAAAAGTTTCTCCCCATTAAGTTGGGTCAATTCAACAAGACCTTGATATATTTACACGACTTTGGCAAGGTCGTTCTTGTCAATTGTTATTTTACGTTCTCTGTTGTATGATGACCAATTATATCATTGATGATGACACATAAAATACATTATGCGTCATATATTTTTTTTTTATTAAAATACCTAATTTTAAGGTTTAGTCGAGCCGTAGGTTTTAATGATGCAAAGCATTAACGGCAGTATAATAGTGCCGTTTGTTCTGCTTTTGGGAAAATCCGTGAGACATTTATCTGTTATATAATATACCTTGTTAGGGTTTTTTGTATGAAGATCAAAATGGATTCTATTGTTTTCACGCCTGCGACTTTGTCCGTGTTTAAGTTCATCAAATTGTCTCTCGAGTTCTTCCCACGGAACTACAGTAAGTGGTTCTTTTTTAAAAAAGCTGTAGTGATGTTTTTACTGTATTGGTGTTGCTAGCGTCTATAGGCTGCGATGAGTGCATCCCATCAGCTGGGCCGTATGTTTGTTTGTCATCTTACTAGTAAAAAAAAACTTATCACTTGCTGCGCTCCGGGGCGGGGCCACCTTAAATTTAGTAATAAATGTATGGAATCCATATATATAAAAATGAATCCACAATTCCCTTGGCCACAGCATGACGTGTGAACGGCTGGACCGATTTCGCTATTTCTTTTTATTGTTGTTGTTGTTGTTGTAAATATCTTTATTGTACAAAACATATTTCAGTACACAGAATAATAAGAAATGTTGACATACAATTTGTACCAAGGCGGACTTATCCCATAAAGGGATCTCTTCCAGCCAACCTTTGAGCATATTAAATGACACAACAAAAAATAATAGGAGGAGTATCCATAAGGTCAGAACTATGTTAGGACATATAAGTAAGTACATATAATAAGTAAGAGAACATCATGAATAAGTAAGCCTTCTACTTTTGTAGAAGTGCCGATATCACCAAATCTATACCTCACCATATGCACACTCGTACAATTTGAAGATATTAATTATATAATTGTAAATAACAATCACAATTAAGAAAAGTGACGAACTCGTAGCTTTTAGGACCTGTCACAAGCGAACTTCTCCAGTGCCGACTTAAAGGAATGGATTGTAGGAGCCTTTCTCAAAATATTGGGTAATGCGTTCCAGAGCTTTGCGGCCCTCACTGTGAACGAGTTAGTGTAAGTATTAGTACTGTGAAGAGGGATTTCCAAGATCATATCACCTTTACAACGCAGACGACTATCTCTCACCCGATACTGAAACCTTTCGCGTAGATATTGAGGGGCAGTTGGATTATATAAAACGTTATATAGGAGGGAGAGAATGTGGACATTCCTACGGGATCTAATAGGCAGCCAACCAAGTAGTAAACGAAAATTCGAGACGTGGTCGTATTTGCGTAAATCGAATATAAAACGGATACATTGGTTTTGTAAACGATCCAGTTTGTCAACCAACTCCTCTGCCGGATCCAAACAAGCCACATCCCCGTAATCAAGGAGAGGGAGGAGGAGGGAGCGGGCAAGTAAGGACTTAGTGGAAACAGGGAGGAAATTTTGCAGCCGCTTTAAAGAATGAAGGGACGCATACAACTTTCGGCTCACTTCATTAATTTGGGGTGCCCATGAGAAAGTTTGGTCCATAGTGATTCCCAAGTTCTTAACTGAAGAGGAATATGGTATAACAGTACCGGCGAAAACAATATTGGGAATCACTAAATCACTCAACTTTGATATATAGAAAGGGCTACCCAACACTATGACCTGCGACTTAGCCGCGTTAATTTTTAGACCGAAGTTATGAGACCATTCCGCTATTTTCGCTAGGTCGGCATTGATAGTACTAACAGCTTGAGAGAAGTCATCAAGAGGTGCAGCAGTATAAATCTGTAGGTCGTCGGCGTACAAGTGATACGATGAACAAATAGAGGTGGTAATGTAGTTGATAAAAATGGAGAAGAGAACTGGAGAGAGTATTCCGCCTTGGGGAACCCCAGCATTGAGCTCACACCAGTCAGATTGACTTTCACCGATCTTATGTTGTTTTTGTTATTGCCAGGAGAAGGATAGGCATGTATGTAGGAAAAAATAAGAAAGTTGCGCGGAAAATTAGAAAAATTAAGAAGACTGAACGACCATAATGACAAAACTGTCAGTCATTTGACAGATTGCGCGAAACCAATTCCAATTCAATATTCATTGTTAAGAAAACAGGATCAACGTCTGCCTGGCCCAGGTATGTATATAATTGTGACATTTATGAGATTGAGACTGGATCGGAACTGAATTTTGACTGCATTTTATTAACCGACTTCTAAAAAGGAGGAGGTTCTCAATTCGACTGAATATTTTTTTTTTGTATGTATGTTATTCGAAATCTTTGCGAATTGTGAACCGATATTCATAATTCTTTTTTTATTTGAAAGGGTATTGCAAGGTGGTCCCATATTCACCAAGTCAGGATCTCATGATGGGATGCCAGGGAAATCCAGGGAAACCCTTAAGTTTTATAAGCACGTATGGTCAAATTCATTTTTTTTATTTGAAAGGGTAATTGCGAGGTGGTTGCATATTCACCAAGTCAGGGTCTGATGATGGGATCCCAGAAAAATCGAGGGAAACCCTTAAATTTGCCCTATGGTAGCCGGCAGAATTAAATTGTGCCACTTCATTGCTCTGCGCTGGATGTCGTACAAGGCGACTAAGGAATCTTATGTCACGCGATAACTTTTCTCCCGGAAGACGGGCAGCAGCGTCTGGCGGGGTATTTACCAGCTGCGCTCGCCAACTGAAGTCGGTTTCAATTTTTTTTTAAATCAACTTTATTTATGAGAATTGGCTCCTCAGTTTTTTTTACCTTGATAATGTCGTAAGGCGAAATCGGTCTGTAAAGGAAATTTAAAGTGGAACAGTACATGTGATTTAACTAATATAAAGTAATACAGTGATTGACACAATAAGAAATAGTATGTACTAGTAATTTAAATCAACTATTTTCGGAGATGTTTTTTTAATTCTCAGTCATAATTTATCTCTATTGACTGTACACAGGGGTGTAGCTAACGCCGTATCAATGATACGGGGCTCCCGGGCTGGGCCGGACTACAAGGGCCCCCAACATGTTCGGTTCGAGTAGATAGAAGAGCCCCCTCAGCTCTGAAGTATTTGTTTGTTTGTAAGTTCTTTAATGAAATCATCATCATCATCAGGTCATTTTAGTCTCCGCTACAGGACCACGACCCTCTCTCGTCCGTCCCAGACAGATGGAGGATTTGGCCTACACTCCCACGCTGGCCAGACGGGTTGGGGAGGCCTGATCGATGTTTTTTAGTGTATTTCCCTTAGTCGCCTTGTACGACATCCACGGGAAGAGACGGAGTGATTCTATTCTAGTCTGCCGGAAACCACACGGCCAACATGGCTTTAATGAAATAACAATATGTAATACAATTCTTAAAAGTAAAGAGTAATACATAGGCGGACTTATCCCTAATAGAGATCTCTTATAGTCAACCTTACAGTCATTGAAAGGAGCTCAATCAAGGCGAAAAGCTTTGTCGCATTGATTCCCCGCCCAAACACGTAGGTAACATTTGTGTACCTACGTGTTTGGGTAGACGTTCCCAGCCCACCACCAAGTTTTGATACATGGTCTAGCGTAATTGTACGATAGAGTACATCAATACTCACACACGATAAGGACAATGTAACTAAAAAACCACAGTGTGATTGTGATAACTCAGACTGCCAAATGACACGGAAACATCTGTTGAAAACAATCATCGTAAACCACAAACTTGAATTGAAATAGATTGTTATTTAACGAGAATTTAATAATAATACTTACTTAATAATAATTTATTTGCTTTAACATACAATTTTTTACCTATGAAGCTATGTCCGGAGTCTCCTTTTAAGCATACAAATGCCTGTGTCAGGAGACAGGCATTTGTATTAGCAGTCGGTTTACGGACGATAATTTTACGTCATAACATCGAAAACATCGGTCGATGGAATGAAAGAGAGATAGATGCGCCACAAGCCGAACGCTTAGGTAGATCGTGCCTCTCTATCGCTTGTTCCGCGCTCTCGCTTGCACGCTCGGCTCAAGCGGAACGTGACAATAAGTCATGCTTTTTCGTCGATTTAACGTCAAAAAACCCGGATTGCTTACCGCGACAAATATTATCTCATTATTAATAAATATATAATTTTCTATTTATTTTTAATAATTAATCCTAAGTTGGGATAAAAGAAAATATTTTGCCGATTTTGCGCAAATGGGATCAAAATTTGCGTATTGGTGTATGGGAATGTGACAAATTGGATTGTTTCAAACTTGGTTTCAAATAAAAATTCCTATTTATCATCCTCTCGGGACTTTGGCCAGCGCCGCCGTGCGACAAAGTAATTATATACTGTCGCTTTACATACTTTGCCCGCGGTGACAACTGTAAATAAGCATTGCTAATATAATATGTGAAAATACCCACTGCAGGACATAAAGTACACACATCCCGATTCCTATAATAAAATTGTTATGCTATCAAATGTGAAGCATGTATTTTTGTGTATGCCACAGTAAGTACGTGTCAAGTGGAAGTTAACCGCTAGGGGTCGATATAGAACAGTTTGGGAATCTATGGGAAACGTTCGTACTTATGTCGTATAGACGTAAACTATGATGGGACGGAGCAAGTCTCGTGATTGCTTGGCGCATTTCCGACAGTACTTCGCGGCCTGTCCCGCTCCATCGCCCGCCCGTTCAGCTGCAATTAGTCAGCAGTTTTTACAGATCTTGCCATGATTTTGCTTTGATTTCAAGTAAAGGAGAATTAAATTTTTATGAACTACGTCAGGCGCCGCACAAACAACAGCCCGCCTGATGTAAAGTTATCTTAGCCTTTAAGCACATATAACGCATGTTGTAACACAGAAAGTAATGTTTGTGTAACGGAGTCTCTTATAGAAATAAGAATTTTATTTTTATCCACCCCCTCTCCCCCTCCTTAACGTCACACGTTAAGGAGGGGGAGAGGGGGTGGATGTGTGTGTGATTTTGCGTGACAAGGGGGTGGGAGGGGCCCTAAATTTCGTGACGTGATTTTTCAAAATCTATTTTAATCTAAGTGTTAAAACACGAACTTTGAACTGTTAGCGAAAAACTCAAAAACATTTGCAACTCTACGGCTGCGCCTGATGAAAACCTAGCAAGTGCTCAAACCAAAATTTTACAGTAGAGCGCCAAAACGTAAATCAAGCTAGCCGTTGAACAATTTTTACATAAACTATTTAAAAATGCTTTTATTATATAAAATAAATATAAACGATGGTTATGTATTAAAAATTATTATAATACTTGTGTATTTGCATAATTTATACCCTTTACTAATAAACCTAGCAAGACGCATCGACCACTTAAAAACCTAGCAAGTCTCAGAGACTTGCTAGGTTTGATAATGGTCAGTGCGACATACTAGGTTTGTAAATGGTTCTGGAATGATACTTATTGCACTTACTAGGTTATGAGTTTTCAAAACTCTGGTTATTTGTAAGATTTTTACGGGGGTGATTTTTTAATTTGTAGGGAATTACTAGTTTTTAACGATTCTGCAATAAAAACATTTTTGTCAAAAATGTCCCTTTCTAGGTTTTCATCTGGCGCAGCCGTCTAGATGTAAAATTTCTAAATAGTGACGTCACACAGGGGGGGGGGGGGGGGGGGGGGAAGGTCTCACAAATGTGACCAGCTGTGACAAGGACGGGGGAGGGGTCAGAAAATCATGAACTTCGTGTGACGTAATTTATGGATGGCCCCTAACTGCTGACTTCACGAACTCGAAGGAAAACAACAACAAGGGCATTCTTTATTTAGCTGTGGTATTCTGTGAGGTGGAGGTATTTCCCTAGTCGGCCTTGACGTCCCCTAAGTATGCCACTGCGAAATTATTAATGAGTTTCCAGCAGGACCTCCCGGTATTTGAAGGTGTTCAGACAGAAGGTGAGCAGTGCATTAGTACCTTAAAAATACCCCTTTATCTTGTCGGCTGGTGTTCCCAGGGTGGCGTACTTGGATCCGCCTCTGTTGGTAGGTATTCGATATATGTCATCTGATCTTTCACTGTGAGGAAAACATGATAATACTTGAAGCAAAAACTTTGTATCCCTTTTTACGATAATTGCGCGGACGGACGAGAATAAAATTTCTTACACTTATAATTTCTCTAGAGAAGGAGTGTAGAATGCAAATATTTTTTTTTAATTATACACATAAAAAAATATTTAGATTAAATCAATAAAAAAAAAACAATACACACATCTTCTGTTTATTGTTAAAGTCATAAGTAATTTAAATTAATTATGGTCGAATTTCGACCACGGGGCGATTAATAGCAATTGAAGGCAAAGAACAAGGAATGCCACATTTTTTTATTGGAAGTAAATCTTTATCCATGGTAGTTTAATTTCCAATCCCTAACTTTTTAAAGAAGTAAACAGATGGCACCAAAAGGCAAAGTAAAAGTTACTACATACGCTGATCTTAATGTAAATTGTAATACTTCTGAACTTTTAACTGTGTTTTTCTAAAAATCTATTCATTAGGCCATTCCCTGATCTTTGCATGTACCCTTGAATTATAAAAGCATGATAACACTTACCTCGGCACTGAAAGAAAAATAGTTTCTCCCCATGAAATTGGGTCAATTCAACAAGACCTTGATATACTTACGACTTTTGCAAGGTCGTTCTTGTCAATTGTTACTTTACGATTACGAATGAGACCGGTCCTGTAAAGTTACCTATGTAATTTTATGCATATATATAGCTTAGAATAGCACGATTATTACTTATACTGTGATACAGATAAGCTATGGATGGCTCACTTCGACAGCTGGTAATAAATATGAATATCCGGTGTTTAGGCTGACAGTTTGGATTTTTAAAATAACCCTTAATCAATTGGACATTTTTTTTAAGAAAAATCAAAATATATTCCAGCCCCCTTATTTCTATTTTAAATGGAATAGAGTCGCTCATTCATTGGTATGAATAAGCAATCTATTCAGTTATTGAATCGCAATAAGAGATGGTGGTAAGGGGGCAGCAGGACTAATTGCACAGCGGTAACTAGTCCCAAATTAAACAAAGCTTGTACTATGTTATATGTATATATACTATATTATACTTAAATATATTTTATTGTAAATACATACATATAATACATAGTAGACATGTTCATGAAATGAAATGAAAATGAAAATTTTTTTTATTCAATCTTTCACAAATGGTAGATCAAGTTGACAGTGTCTCCTTTTAGGCATAAAATGCCTGTGCCAGTAGGCACCGAAATTTCATATACACAAATATTTGTCTTGTGCGGGGATCGAACGGGCGACCTCGGAATCAAAGTGGCTATTTCTATCCATTCAACCACCGGACTCGTTAAATAATAACTAATCGTCAAATAATCATTTCACTAGTAGATGTCTGCGGATATAAGGTCCGTGGACTTAAACAAGCGTTTGGCGGAAAAGTCCTTCGTCTATGCAACCTCGTGGTCGCAACGTGGTCTATTATTCGTCTGATTATGTGTCTATGCTCAAGACGAAAGTTTTTGGCCGTCGTGTGTTACCACTGATGATGATGGCATGTACCATATACTATACGATAATAACGGTTATAGATAGCGCAGTTAACCCGATTGAGAATGAAGTGACCATTGTTAAAGCTGTCAATGACTATGAATTAACATACGCCTAGACAAATTAGAATTAGATACATAATCAATATTAAATGGCCCTTTGTTCAAAGATATTTCTTCAATGATGCCTGTTAAGTAGATAAGCCTAAGTGATATTGGTAGTACCTAATAGTTACTACGTAAGTAGTACCAAGACAAGTACGAGAATTTTTTTTAGTCTTGTGCCTGAAAGTGTACTACTTACGTACTCTATGCCTACAGCTAATGCGGGGCGCATTAGCTTAGCTGTAGGCATAGACAGCTCATTCGCTCGGTAAACTAACTGAGTACATAAACACTTCAATTTTACGACATTGACTTAAGTTGTATCAGGATCAGGATCAGGGGCCAGCATCAGGGAATATGGAAGATGGAAATCGGTTTCAGATAACCGGTAGGACTCCAGGGGCCCTACCTTTTACCTACTTACCGATTACCATCGTATCATATTTTGATCCGTAAAACAAGTTTAACGTTTTAGTTAATGACAAACATCTTCAGTTCAGTCGGTAGAGCTCCAGGATTTCTACCAGCTCAACTAAGCACAGGTACCTACCATAAATCTAAGCTGAAGTTTGATTTTTGCATTCAATAAATCCGCAAGCGGATGAATAAAATTTGAACACTGAAGCTGAAGTGGCATTAGTCGCTGAGTTCCACTATCGTACCACTCGCAAAAAAATTAAATCCACCCATGCCACCTTGATGGTTGGCCGTCTACCACGCTATGGTTTTTAGGACATTTTCTGTGTAAATTTTGGAATCAAGTTGATTCCACAATCCTCAACAGTGTTCTCGAACAAATACGACTCGGGAGTCTATATGAGCCTATATTTCCCTAATAAGGCTGGTAACGGATCAGTGGACCTATCATGTCACTGATGTCTATGGGCTGTGGTGATTGTTTACCATCAGGTGACTCACATGTTCGTTTTCCTTCTTCTATTAAAAAAGAAGAAAAACAAGAAGAAACATTTATTGTAACTTACATAAATTCCAAGCTGTATAAGTAAGAAACTGACTGTTTACGTAAAAGACTGTTCGCTGTCCCATAAAAAAACAAGAACATGGGTTGACTTAAAAAAAGATCTTGTTTTATTCCTATTGTATTTATTTATTTATAAATAAATAAATATGGACATAATACATAGAAAACACCCGGAACAAGATAAACATATATGCACAATAATGTGCATTAACACAAATGTTTATCTTGAACCGGGATCAAAACCGCGAATTCGGAGTTCAATAATTCGACCATAGAGCATAGAGCTAGTCAATTTTGAAAAAAAAAATCGAAGCAATATTGCATTCAGTGGCGCTGGTGACGTAAAGCGGTATCAAGTGTTACTCTAAGTCTACGGCACTGCCATGACGACCCACCAATTGCTGATGGGTTTGGGCTGCGTAAGTCTCACGGTCACACACACACTCCTAATAAATTATTTACTATAACTTACCACACGTCATCGCTCGATATTGCTAACAATAACTGTCATTGACTTGATCGAAAGAATGTTTTCAATAATAAGTGTTTATACTCAACTAGATGACCCGGTGAACTTTGTATCGTCTACATTACTCTATAGCTTGATACAGATGACAACACTTCGTATGGTAAATTAAAACGACTGTTTATTTAATTTCATCTATGTTAAGTTTACTTTAAGTTTATTTTAACTATACTATTGTAATTCACAAGTATCACACAACAAAATGGCTTATTTTGCTATTTCCCTCGCAATTAGTCTAGCTGTGCCCGCGACTTCGTCCGTGCGGAATAGTTATTTTTAAGCTATTGCATAGCTTCTATCGCGGGCCTTGAGCGCGGGGACCGAATCCAGAAATTCCGTAACGAAAAAACCTCACGCTCCCCACTCCGACGGGCAAGGAGGTGTGGCTTGAAGGCCGTGCATCGTCTAACGTCGTTTCAGTTCGGCAGTCTTCGACACGGCGTTGTGTGCGTGCGATTAGACGTATTGTACGACGACTCTACGAAACTCGTTTTATTTATTTAATAATAGAAAAATTTGTTTTCTTATCGGTCACTACGCTCAAAAAGTGTAACTTGAATTAATATCAAAGAAAAAGCAATACTGCATGAATAAAATAAATAAATAAAATTATAATTGCATAAGTTGATACAAAATGCTATGCAATAGCTTTACCGCGGCAGTCCCCGAGTGCCACACGTCTTTTTTTTATTTATTTTATTTAATATTAATAAAAATTAATAAAATTTCTAAAATAAAAGTAGCCTATGTTACTCCTTATTATTACATCAGCTATCTGCCAGTGAAAGTCCCCTCAAAATTAGTCCAGCCGTTTCAGAGATAAGTCGAAATAAGCAGACAGACAAAAATAAAAATAAAAAAATGGTATACGGTGTATACATACACATGCATTTAGTAAAAATCGGTTATTTTATACGGTTATTGTATAAAGAGAGTAGATAACCGGCGCGGTGCCGGTGGTCTACTCTCCGTCTTAAAATTTTCGATTAGGTCACGTGTCCTGACGCGAGTTTAACATTTTTTACACATCTCAAAAAGTGCACATATCAAATCAAATCAAAATCAATATGTATTCCTTGGACTTTATAAAGCACTTAGAAACGTCATACAAATTAAATATAAGAACATGTATCTAAATCATTACTACTCTAATCCGCAGAGCTTAGGTTCACTTTCATCACACTATCTTGAATGTGAAAGTGAATTTAAGTGCCCGTTCCGACGACAGGGCTTCTTGGGAAGAACTGGCAAGAATCTCAAGGCCGACTCTTTTATTTGCCAAGTTTTAACAATATCGTTACATTAAATACAAATACAATCATTAACATAACATAACAAGAGCAATTAATTTCCAAATACTTTTCTCATTTATGTAATCTGAGATACAATAGTAAGCCTTTTGACATAGTCTAGTTTTAATATATTTATTAAATTTACCCATGGATAATTTAAACGCGTCGTTTGGAAGTTTATTGTAGAAGCGTATACATTGACCTGGGAATGAGTTAGAGATTTTATGGAGCTTAGTAATATGCACAGCGAGTTTGTTTTTATTTCTTAAATTTAATTGATGGAGATCACTGTTTTTTCCTAAATTTTGTTTGATTTTTATGAACGTGAATAAGATTTTCATAAATATATTGAGAATGTAATGTCATAATATTTATCTCTTTAAATTTATTTCTCAGTGTCTCCCTGGGACTCATCATATAAATAGCACGGATAGCTGGCTTCTGGAGCACAAAAATTGAGTATACATTCCCGGCACTACCCCAAAGCAGTAAACCATATGACATAATGCTGTGAAAATAGCTAAAATAAACTAAACGCGCAGTGTCAACATCAGTCAGTTGACGTATTTTCCTTACGGCGTAAGCTGCTGAGCTGAGTCCCGAGACCTGATAACGTTTCTATATGTGGGCCCCATTGTAATTTAGAGTCTAATGTTATACCAAGGAAGACAACCTTATTGACCAATTCCAATCTCTCATGGTCCATCACCACACTTGTTTTTACTTGTTTAACATTTTTTGTAAAAAAATGTTTTACTACCATTTAAAAGCAGGTTATTAGCACTAAACCAGTTTACTATTTTGTTGTCTATTTACCTTAAAAACTAAAGAAGTGTCATGAAATAGTATTGTTTGCAGTTGCAAACAATACTATTTCGTTATTCTTTACAAGATGAGGTAGATCATTAATGTACACGAGAAACAGGTGGTGGTGGTACTTTGTACATAATGATAATGTGAGTATTTCCGTATTTGCGTGAGAATAGTATCTGATATCATTATCTAATCTGTGATTAGTACCACACATCTGTATGCCACAGTCCGTTCCATTCAGTGGTTCGAGCTCAGAATACAGTGTGCTTAGAGAGTTTTTTGTTCGCTTTCGATCATGTCAACGTAAACAAACCGACCAAATGGAGAAGAACTCTCATGCAATTTGATCTACACTACTTTGCGTGCTTCCGCCACCAATTAGTTCATGCAAATTACTGCCGGCCGGCACCCGCCCACTACCGTTAGTAGTTGCATCGACTGCCGACCTACAAAATATGATTTTGTAGGTTGTTGTTCTAACCATCAACATCTACAGATCGCCTGAGGATGCTTCGCGTAGAGGCGAAACACGTGTCGCAGAGACGACCACGGCAGTCGGGGCAGCGGCGGTCGCATGTATCTTCTGTTTCAGATGTTGGAGATTCGCCGAGACGACCACAGCAGTTGGAGCAGAGACGACCAAAGCAGCCACGGCAGTCGCATGCAACTACTAACGGTAGTGGGCGGGTGCCGGCCGGCAATAGTTTGCATGAACTAATTGGTGGCGGAAGCACCCAAAGTAGTATAGATCAAATTGCCAGTAAATTTGACTTCCGCAAAATAACACCTGAATCAATTAAGGACTCTCATGTTGTAAATTTATAAGACGCGTGTTACATATCAGAATTATGTGGCTTACTTGCTCTCATTTTGAAGTGAGCAATCCGACTAATTTGGAAATGTAACACGCGTCTGGAAATTCACAATATGAAACTTTTTCTCAATTTGGTCGGCTTGTAAACGCTGACACGTTCGAAAACGACCAAAAAAACTGTATTTTTTTATTATATCACTAAGGCGCAAACAAGCAAACCGCCCGCCGGAGATGCAGATGCCGATGGAATGCAGTTACCGAAGCTTATAACATCGCCTGTAACACCAAGGGCATTACATGCGGTTTCGCTATCATCATCAGCCTGTATCTACCCACTGCTGGATATAAGCCTTCCCCAATGCTTTCCACCAGATACGATCCTCCGCCTTCCGTACCTGCCCGCCTGACAACCTTGTAAATGATGCCATATCATTGCTTGTCATCGAAAGGGTATAAAAATATAAATTCAATAGAATAATCAGAACAGTAAAACGTGTCATCCTTTAAGGTTTAAAATGTGTCATCTGCCCCCTTACCACCAACTCTTATTGCGATTCAATAACTGAATAGAATGCTTATTCATTCTAATGAATAAGCGACTCTATTTCAAATTGCATAGAGTCGCTTATTCATTGGTATGAATAAGCAATCTATTCAGTTATCGAATCGCAATAAGAGTTGGTGGTAAGGGGGCTGGTGCTGGCGCGAAATCTACCAAAAATTTTTTTGACGCGACAAAGTCTTATAAATCGATGCATGCCGCCGGCTGCAGGCCCGAAAAAGCAGTTCCGCCTGAGCCCAGCGTGCAAGCGAGAGCGCGGAACAAGCGATAGAGTGGACTAAGCGTTTGGCTTGTGACGCATCTATCTTTCTTCCACTCCATCGGCCGATGTTTTCTTATGACGTTATCACGTAAAATTATCGTACGTAAACCGACTTTACAAACAACCAATTTTTTTGTGTAATTATGTTAAAATACCATAAGGTAAACTCGAAACAGTATCAAAAACACGCTTAATAAAACTTAAAAATAAGTTATAATTTTTAAGTTATATTATATTAAGCCAAACATGCTTATTATAACTTAAAAATAAGTTATAATAAGCATGTTTTTGATACTGTTTCGAGTTTACCTTATGATATTTTAATTCCAGTCCATTGTGTGATGTAAAATCCAAAACTGGTCCGCCTCTTCATTTACTTTTTGTTCAAAATCGCATATGACTTAGATTGAGGAAAAAGGTAGACAGTAAGTAGGTGTACCTAAGATGGCTTTACCTGTAGATGCGTTCTACCTGCCTCCATTGTGGCGAGAGAAAACATGGTAATTGCCTGGCATTACATTTTCCGACATGTTCCTAAATCCAAGACAATTATTATTCCAAATAAGTCGTGTCAAGGGACCTAACTAACCTAACCTAAACTAAGGGAATATAGAATGTAAGTGCCGCTAAAATTTAAAAACGAATTAAAGTTCTAGGAATTTTTAAAACAATATAATAACCATTATGAAAATACATTCTGTCAAAAATTTGAAGTAATAAAAGTAGTTAAAAAAAAAAAACAAAAACCGACTTCTTCTGGTATCCCATCATCAGACACTGACTTGGTGAATATGGGACCTCACAATCATACCTTTTCACATAATAAAATAGATTTTGACCATACTTGCTTATTATTTACGATTTTCAAAATTCTTTTTTTATCCCAGGGAAATCAAGATTTCCCTGAGATTCCATCATTAGATCCTGACTTGTTGAAAATGGGACCACCTTGCAATCATACCCTTTCAAATAAAAAAAGAATTTTGAAAATCGGTTCACAATTCGCGAAGATATTGAAGAACATACATACAAATAAAACTCAGTCGAATTGAGAACCTCCTCCTTTTTTTGAAGTCGGTTAAAAAGAGGTTTTATTATATTAAAAAAAATGGGAAAATTCACCTCCTCCGCCTAGCTGGGATTTCCATTTTAAAAAATATAATATTCTGGCAAGTTGGCCAAGCCAACTATTATATAATAATAAAAAAAGAGGTTAACAATGAATTTTCATATACTTTTTCCCCCAGCTAAAGCAGGTTAACAATGAAAATATTTCCTTCCGCATATTTGTATGGCAGAAAAGATTATTTCATCCTTATTTTCGAAACAGTAAGAGAGTACTTTCTGAGTAGGTGTAGTATAAACAATCGTGTTTTAACATTTACCGGGAACCAGACATTCCTGCGCTCAGTCAAGTTAGCAAAGTATTTTTAAGTTATTAAATCAGTTATTAAACAATTTTTTGGGGTGTAAGTGGTTCATCAACATCTTTGACCAAAGCCAACTTCACCTGAACGCGGTGCACCCTGCTGACTGACAAACGAAGCTCTGGCGAAAAGAGAGGTAGGGAGCGTAATTGTAAGCTATCCGACTGGGGAATGTACCTCCACCTCACAGAATACCGCAGCCAAATAACGGTTCCCTTGAGGGCTTGTTGTGTTCCTGCGAGTGAGTGAGGTCACCAGAAAGGAAGGAGATGCTGCGATGGCAGCGGGGGTGGCGGCGCGCGAGCGATATTTTATGTTGCGAGCGTTAATATAGCTACGGTAACCGCTTCACATCAGGCGGGCCGTATGCTTGTCTGCCACCCGACGTAGTTCATCAGGGCCAATTCTCGTAACGCAGCAACGTATTCTGCCAACGCAGCATCTCCCTTCTTTCTGGTGATCTCACTCACTCGCAGGAACACAACAACCCTCAAGAGAATTGTTATTTGGCTGCGGTATTCTGTGAGGTGGAGGTACGTTACCCAGTCGGGTAGCTTACAGTTACGCTCACTACCTCTCTTTTCGCCAGAGCTTCGTTTGTCAGTCAGAAGGGTGTACTGCGTGCAGTTTAACTTCACCCACTTTGTTTCAAAGTGATGTAGATGAACCACTTACACCCCAAAACGGTAACGTGTTTACGTGAAGTAATCCGGCGGTCAAAGACTAGTAAAGAAGTATACAATTCACTGTAACACTTGGATGCTAGCAATGGCCTTGTCTGTACAATGAACGCATTTTTTGTCTCTGATATATTTTTGTGTGCGATTGGATTTCCTGTCTAAATTCTGAGTAGATTACTTAGTGAATCATCATCATCATCTCAGCCATTGAAAGTCCACTGCTGGACATAGGCCTCCCCCCAATATGGTATGACATGGTATGACTTAGTGAATACTTAATGACATTCTTTAGATATCCTCTACAATAGCGGTTCCCAATTAGTTTTTTTACGTACCACTTCAAGAAAGATCTCAAACTTGCGTACCCCGTATTGCAGGAACGTTAAATAATAAATTAAATCAGGTGTATTTTATATTTTTTATCATCAAAAGACATTCATAATGTCACATAATGACACACTACAGCGCTGAAAAAGAAAGATGCATACGTTTGGTTTACCTACTGCCCCCTTATTGCGATTCAGTAATTGAATAGAATGCTTATACCAATGAATAAGCGACTCTATTACAAATTCAATAGAGTCGCTTATTCATTGGTATGAATAAGCAATCTATTCAATTATTGAATCGCAATAAGAGATGGTGGTAAGGGGGCTGATCGTTTAATTAAAAAGAATATTTTTTTGCCAATTGTTATTGCATAATTGTTTTTTAAGGATTTAATATTTTAGTTAAGAGTTAAGAGTTAGCTTCACGTACCCCTTGATGCAATCTTGTGTACCCCTGGGGGTACGCGTACCATTAATTGGAAAACACTGCTCTACAACATTTTTGAAGTAAAATTTCTTCCAGCACATTTTAATATTTTTTTTTATATTTCTGGACAATTTACACAGCGCCATCTTGTCCCAAATTAAGCGCAAAGCTTGTGTTATGGGTACTAGACAACTGATAAATGTACTTAAATACATTTTTTTTGTAAATACATACTTATCATACATAGAAAACACCCAGACCAAGACAAACAGACATGTTCCTGCACACAAATGTTTGTCTTGTGCGGGAATCGAACCCGCGACCTCGGAGTCAAAGTGGCCATTGCTAACCATTCCACCACCGGGCTCGTCGTTTGACTTGGGGAGTAAGCTGGTGAATGCGTGACGAGAACGTTACGAAAAGTGCAAGGAGTTGCGCTGACATGGTATGTTGAAAGGGTTGGCGGATGCACGAACGATACTTTACAGGTTACCGTAATAGCTTTCCATCAGGCGGGCCGTATCCTTGTCTGCCATCCGAGTTATCAGACCTAGTCACAACAAAAAAAATGGAGTGTAGCTGTGTCACGGCCGTGTGTTGTATGTAAATACAATATGCACTAAAATTATCTCAAAATGGCAGCTCTTCACCCTCCCCCGCACGCCATGGTCAAAAGTCCTTACTTAGCGTAATAAATTCTTTGATCCTTCATCTATCCAGTGGTGTGATTGAATTTTGGATGGAGATGATAGATTTGTAGCTGCAACACTAAACTGTATCCCCCGATTTTGTTATCATTCGTTTTTTCACGTCAAAAAAGTGTACAATATTCTGGTTGTGACTAATACTTACGTCAATTCTTTGCATTGATTATTCAGAGGTATTGATATTCACAAAACAAGTTTATCAAGGCGTAAAGTTGCGCAGGGGTCACACCACGTGTTACACTTACGACAAATATATTTTTAAGAGTCTAATCACACTATCCCGAAGATACGCGACCGAAGTTCGGCGTCATTACGCCTGCAATACTTTTTCAATTAGATACTATCGCCACATTTGGCTGAAATGAAATTACGTTGCGATTTTTACATACCATAATCCTAATCACGCGGAATTTCGGCCGCGGAATTTCGGCTTAGAGTACTTTGACACTTAAGAACGTCATAATGTATCATCAGTCAGTGACAGCCACGGACGGAATATGCTGGGTCAAACAATGTAAGTATCTGGCGGGTAAAGGAGACGAGAAGGAAAAAGACCATAGGGAAATAAATAGAGATAATAGAGTAAATAGAGGTACAGTAAACTGTGCAGCCTAACTAAAGTGTTCACTAAAGTGTTCAAACTGGTGGTGGTGACGTGTGGCGGGTCGCCGCAAAAAAAAAAAACAGATTTATTTAAATTTCTTTTTTTATTATTTATATTTTTTTACAAAAATTGTGACTAAACTTTATATAGATTTTCTGGACCGGTTTCTAATCATATTTTATTTGCGAGATTCATGGTGAATATCGATGCTACATGAACATAATAGGTAGTAGTACATGACCTGTTTTGTCAATTAAGCATGCAAGTTTATACATTACTAAAATAATGCAGAAATATATAAAAATAATACATATGAAATTATTAATAAATGTCAATAATTTAAGTACTAAAATAATTAACACAACAATATTCAAAATATGTCAATTCTAATAATTACATATTACAATCGAACATAGAACCTCTTAATTTTTTGAAGACGGTTAAAAATACCCCGGTACATAAATAAAATAATTAAATAAATATTTCTGGACAAATTACATACAGAAATCTAGTCCCAAACCACAGTATGTATAAGTAATAGTATTAACGTACCCAAACTAAGCAAAGCTTGTACTATGGGTACTAGATAACTGATATAATTCTTTTATTATATATATTCTTACTAGCGGCCGCCCGCGACTTCGTACGCGTGGAGTTAGTTATTTGCAAATAATTTTTAATTACATTCAAAAAAGCTAATTAAAAAAAGTACCTAATGAAAGGAAAAAAATAAAAAAAGTTAAAAACAATCAATATTTAGACGAATTTTTAGAATCAATGAAGTCGACGGATATTATTTTTTAAAACCTCTTTGTAAAACCTAAAGTACTATTTATTGTTATAATAAAACATACCTCCTTCTAATAGTAAGTATGTAGTTGTTTTCAATATTTTTTATACTTAAATATCATTTAAAATCCTTCTGCCATAATTACTTTAACTTCAAAAAGATAGACGTTTCATACAAACTTCCAACCCCCGTCTTAACCCCAAAAAGGGGTTGATTTCAAAGATACATTATTAGTACACCTCCACACCATCTATAGATCATACATTTTAAATTTCAAGTCTCTTACTTCAAAAACGTAGAGCTTTCATACAAACTTCCAACCCCCGTTTTAACCCCAAAAAGGGGTTGATTTCCAAAGATACATTATTATTACACCTCCACACCATCTATAGAGCATACATTTTAAATTTCAAGTCTCTTGCTTCAAAAATATAGGACTTTCATACAAACTTCCAACCCCCATTCTACCCCCTTAGGGGTGGAGTATCGTAAAATCCGTTCTTAGCGGATGTCTCCACCCTATAAGGAACCTAACTGCCAAATTTCAAGTTTGTAGGTGTTATAGTTTCTGAGATTTCGTGATGAGTGAGTGAGTGATTTTCTCTTTTATATATATAGATAATACTTAAATACATTTTTTGTTTCGTAAATGCTTACATACCTAATACATAGAAAACAACCAGACCAAGACAAACAACAGACATGTTCATGCACACAAAATATTTGTCTTGTGCGAAGATCAAACCCGAGAGCTCGGAATCAAAGTGGCCATTGCTAAAAATCTTTCTATGAATAATAAAAATAAAAATTAAATTAAAGAAATATTTTTTGGACCATTTAAGTAGTACATAGTAACGTAAATTTGCCTAAGAAATTAAATACAAATTAAATATATTACATAATTATTGAATAAATTAAATCATATTAAATTATCATTTATTATTATATTATATTTGCTACCCACGTATGTTATCCTAACATGTATTTTCGAGCGTACTTGCCTGGTTACCTATCAATCATTATGGTTGTAGTTAAATGCGCACTTACCTACTATTTTATGTAAATATTAGGATATTTTTTTTATGTTGTTATGATTGTAATAATAGATGCTTGATGTGGATCTTGATGCATTTGTGTCAAACCTCAGTGGTTTATGAAATGCGTCAATATTGTTATATTTAATGTTTTTTTGTAAAGTGGTGTAATAAATAAAAATAAAAAAAAACCATTCGAGATTCGACTCGTCAAATAATCAACTTTAATGTACAATACAAAGTTCAAAGCTTATCGTATTGAAAATCAAAGTTCCGGCGAAGAAAGCTCTTTCAGTAAGATTGTCGGAGCCATAGGTCAGACAAGGGTTATCACTTAACGATTGGGGATGGCGACGTTCTGTCTGCCGCTACGAATATATAGGTCAACAACTTAGCTTACTAAGTTAAATATTATTGCTACACGCTGTTACTTGAGATTTCGTTTTTAGGGTTCTGAGATTTCGTTTTTAGGGTTCTGTACCCAAAGGGTAAAAAGGAACCCTATTACTAAGGCTCCGCTGTCCGTCCGTCCGTCCGTCTGTCACCAGGCTGTATCTCATGAACAGTGATAGTTAGACAGTTGAATTTTTCACAAATGATGTATTTCTGTTGCCGCTATAACAACAAATACTAAAAAACAGAATAAAATTAATATTTAAGGGGGCTCCCATACAACATACAACAAACGTGATATTTTTTATCGTTTTTGCTCGCAATTGATAACGGCAATAGGTAGACGCTTGAAATACTCATATAATATTTAATTTTATATTCACTTTTAAAACAAATAATTAAATAAAAATAACAACAAACGTGGTTTTTTTGTCATTTTTATAGATAACTAGCGGCCCGGTACGTGCTTCGCTACGTATAAAGTTTTCACTTTAATAAAAAAAAAAAATTGGAGCACCAAATTCATTTATTCAAACAAAAAAATATTTTATTAATTGCTAGCTATTTTAAAACTTAATCCAAAACATTTGGATAAACAAAATTTTTTGATTTTCCATTTTGAGTATGAATAAACAAACAGCTGGGGGTACCGACTCTGGAACAGGCAACATAAAGTCGAAGCATGTCCAAAATGAAATGACCGCATGAATGACATAACAACATGCCTGTACTGTCAACACTGAAAAAAGTTTCAATTTGACAGCACAATCCCCATCTGAAAAAAGTTTTGAATTTGACTGCAAAATCCCCATTAACAAAATGATCCGCCATTTTATTGAATTCAATTGTTACAAAAAATGTGATAAATGGAGAACCGCTCCACCGATTTTGTGCAAACTTCACCTAAACCATCTACTAAATAGTCCGAATAAACCCTAAACATTTGGTTTGGCTAGGTGAGCCCGTTCTTGAGTTATAAAATTACAACGAAAAGTGACATTGATTTTTATATATATAGATGGTACGGAACCCTTCGTGCGTGAGTCCGACTCGCACTTGGCCGGTTTTATTGTTATACTACTTACGCCTGATGTGAAGCGGTTTCCGTAGCCATATTCATGCTCGCAACATAAAATATCGCTCGCGCGCCGCCACCCCCGCTACCAACGCAGCATCTCCCTCGTTTCTGGTGACCCCACTCACTCGCCGGAACACAACAACCCTCAAGGTAATTGTTATTTTGCTGCGGTATTCTGTGAGGTGGAGGTACATAAATTACATACATAGGTACATAAATTATATCCGCTTGGATGTGGCACTAACGTATGTATCGATGCTTAGAGTATGTAACAAAAAGTGGTACTCCACCACGCTGCTCATAATGGAAAAATTATACACAATTAAACTAAATGTAAAAGTAATCTGCTATTTATATAAAATTAACTTAATTATTTTTTAAATTTTAAACATAATTTTAGTTTTATTTTTCAAACATAAGGAGCTCGATGGCGTCGTTGCGCCTGTCAGTCTGGTCGATCACGCAAGTTAAGCAATGCTCTTTTCGCTTACCATCAGGCGAAGCGGAGTGAATATGCTGAGCTAATATATAAAAAAGTGCTCATTGATACTTTTCAGACCAACAACCAAATCATTGGCCATAATTTCCGCAATGACTTCGACGCTAATGTGGTCATGGTCAATCACCAGCACAATTGTTATCGTTCGATCACGTAGGAGTCAATATTGATATATCAATCAGCGTCAGCATAATAATTCGCAAGTCTATAGTACTCTAGTTCCTCAATCATTTTTGTCTTAACACCCAATCCATATTATCATCATCATTACATCAGGTCATTTTAGTCTCCACTACAGGAGCACGACCCTCTCTCATCCGTCCCAGACAGAAGGAGGGTTTGGCCTACACTCTCCACGCTGGCCAGACGGGTTGGGGAGGCCTGATCGATGTTTTATAATGTATCTTCTTAGTCGCCTTGTACGAGTACATACACGGGAAGAGACGGAGTGGTTCTATTCTAGTCTGCCGGAAACCACACGGCGCATATTATATTCCTTATATATTAGACTAGCTGACCCGGCGAACTTCGCACCGCCTAACAGTCAATGAATGTCGTGTTACTTATTATCTGAACTAAATTTATGATTTTATGCAAGTAATACAATTAATAAATATATATAAAATAAATATATACACACAAAAAATATAAAAGTACGAATTGACAACCAATAAATATGTATACAAAACAAATTTCAAAACAAATCACAGACCGATTCGTGACCTAAAAGTGAGACCAATCGTTTGGATATTTTTTTTAATTAAAGTAATTTCTTCATTTGTCCTTTATTATTTATTTAAGGAGGTTGATATAAATTTCTGAACGCACGGATAAATATTCGACAACTAATAAATATCCCGATCGTTTTTCAACTGATACTATTTGTATGGGAAAATGTTCTTTATTTTATTTTTTCGTCTATTTTGTAATGTTTTTAATACTTATTATCCTATTGCCGACGAAGACAAATTCAAAAACATAAAAATCGGTCCAGCCGTTCTTGAGTTACTTATTTTAAACGGTGTAACTAACACGACTTTGTTTTATATAAAGATAATGTATAATGTATATCTACATAATATCTTTGATGGCTTTATCTTGCCCATGAAAGTTTTACAATAATATTTTTGATTGGTTTCCGGTACGTTGCTGAGCTTGAAGATAAAGTTGGAGTGCAGCGGAAAACTAATATAAACTAACTGACCCGGCTAGCTGAACTTCGTCGTACCGCTATAATATTTTTTTTTGACGTGATAACGTCTTTTAAATGGATGAACGCCGGCTGCACGCACGAAAAAGCATGACTCATTGTCACGTTCCGCCTGAGCCGAGCGTGCAAACGAGAGCGCGGAAAAAGCGATAGAGAGGCACGGTCGGCCTAAGCGTTCGGCTTGTGACGCATCTATCTCTCTTCCACTCCATCGCCATCAGCCGATGTTTTCTTATGACGTTATCACATAAAATTATCGTCCGTAAACCGACTTTAGACAGACAACATTTTTTTCTGAAAGACTTGTTTTATTAAGTATTAGACATAAATACTTAGTAAAATAAGTCTTTCAGTCTTGAACGTCAATCTCCTTCCTTCTCCGGTTAAGTACCGGAACTACCGTCGACTTGAAAACATTACCCGCTACCTCGCACTAAAAGGTTCAGCTAATCTTTTCCGTACCGAACTGCTGATCGGTGGAATACACTGCCCGGCGAAGTATTTTCTGCTGCACATGTGTACGATATTGGGTCCTACAAAAGGAATGTGAAGGGGCACCTTCTAGGCCGGCATTGTGGACCCGACGAGATGACGTGAAGCATGTGATTTCGTCGCTTCCATTCCTGGACTCCAGTATATCCTGTGGCCTGTCAGACAGACAATAAAAAAATGTCATTGTTTTGTCAATAGACGTGATGGTAGAATAAATAAATTTCGTTTCTTTTAGTTTCATTCCATTCCATTCCATTTCATTCTATTCTCTTCCATTCCATTCCAGCTATGGTTTGTCTGTCTATGATTTTGTATTTGGGTATATTAAAGAACTCTCACAGTCTTCTGTCTCATTCACTCACTCAATTTTCATCATGGACTTAATATATACCTACTGTTGTTTTCATAAAATAAGATAAAAAAAAACTATTCGATGTTTCTAAAATTTTCTTTTTTACAAATTGAGCCCTGCCAATAACGAACAAAAGAAAAGAGTTATTCAATTTTCCTTGCCGAGCGAAAATGGTGATATTCTTTTTTAAATATATCAAATCAATCAATTATTTTGTGTACTTATGTGTAATATGTTTTTTTTATGTGAGAGGGGGGCAAATGAGCATGTGGGTCACCTGGTGGAAAGCAAACACCACCGCCCATGGAGACCACCGACACCAAGGGGTCGCCGATCCGTTGCCAGCATTGATGTAATCTCCTGGGCTTTAATTATTTTATTAACAGAAATTATGCAATTTGACTAACAGAAGACAGCTTTTTTACCTGACGATTTTAGAGCTGTTGGACTCTAAAAGACTACAAAAGGTTATTATGATTTTACTGCTTTACAAACTGCCTACTAAGGTACAACAAGTAGTGTCGCATGCGGTTAGCGCCCGCGCGGCCGCGGTCGGTACTTTGTGGTTGCTGTGTGCATTAGTCGTCCATCTCGTCATCGACACTATTTTTCTACAAAAAAAATATGCACGAAAGAAGATAGATTAAAAACGAGTAGAGGTGTAAGACGACTAACAACATCTTTGAACCAAAGCCAACCTCACCTGCACCTGGTGCACCGAGCTGACTGACAAACGAGGCTCTGGCATAGCGTATTTTTTAAGCTGCCCGACTGGGGAAGTATCTATACCTCACAGAATACCGCAGCCCAATAATAATACCCTTGAGGTTTTTTGTCTTGCGAGTGAGTGAGGTTACCAGAGGGAAAGAAAGGAAGGTTGCTGATCTCCATCGGCGATAGTGATTTCTTTCCATTAGATGACCCATTCGCCCTCTCATTTACAAAAAAATATGCACGGTCCGGGAGGCCTACCGCCTAAGCTAAATCCGATTTCCAATGAATTGCAAAAATTGGACTTCTGTCTAAATTTGTGACAAACATCTTCCGTTTACTAGGTAGAGCGCCTCCGTACCTACCTGCTAAGCTTATTACTATTAGCGCTAATAAGGAGAAGATAGATTTTCGCAAACAAAAAATCCGGCTTCAGCCTTCAGTGTAGGTAGGCGGTGGGGACCCTACCGCCTACCGGCACGGCACTACCGGTACGGCAGCGCGGTGTGCGAACGGGGATGAGTCGACTAGTATGAGTCGCAAATTTACGAAGGCGTGAAGTCCGAGTACGGGGTTTTTTGTCACATTTGAACGTGCTAACGTTTACAAACCGAATTGAGAAAAAGTTTCATATTGTGAATTTAACAGACGCGTGTTACATAATAATAAATTAGCCGGGTTGCTCATTTCAAAACTTAAGCAAATAAGCCACATAATTTTGATATATAACACGCGTCTTATAAATTCACAACGTGAGAGTTCTTCTCTATTTGGTCGGTTTGTTTACGTTGACATGATCGGACGCGAACAAAAACCTCGCACTAAGCACTCCTGCAGGGTGACTTTTGACGCAATCGAAATAAGATCGAATTGAAATCAAATCGAATAGATGTCAAATGGTACTCTTGACATTGAAATCAGTATCAAATCGAAGTCAAAGTCAAAGTCAAAGTCAAAGTCAAAATGTTTATTTGCCAGAATACATCAGTTTTTACAAGTTGACAATCAAATTTACAGTTAGTGTATTCAGTCTGCATGCAGACGTGCAAAAATTCAAATTACAATTACATATTTATATTAATACATTATTCATTATTTTAGTTATTAAATTATCTTTTTTAGGGTTTTTAGTTTCAGGTAATTAAGTTTCATTTGTATTTTATGTATTGTTATAGAATTTATTTTATCTATTTTAAGTTTACTTTAAGTTTATTTTACTTCATTAATTTAATTACATAATCAAATATCTATAAGTGCATATCCTGGTCATTTATATTTTATTTACTTCTTAATACTATAAAAACATTTGTCCAAAAGCCACTTTGTCAATTTTGTTTTAAATAACTGTCCTTGAATGCTCTTAAAGTCATTAGGCAGTTTATTATATATCACTATGCTCATGTTATACACATTTTTCTGATATAAATATATGACACATAGGTTGACTTATTAAATTCCAATATTGTGATCTAACTTGCTTAGAAATGAAATATTAGGATCGATACACCACTAGCCTTAAGCTAGTGGTGTAGCGTAGCTTACGATAAATGAGCCCTGTATTAATATTTGGTGATGGCCCTTCTGCTCAAACACCTCAGGGCCAGGGGCCAGGGGAGTATTCTGTCTATTCGAACTGAACTCGCCAAGGCCCCTGTAGACCGTGGGCCCCATAACATTGATACGGTTGATGCCGGCGATTGACTGATATTTCACATCACAAATAACGTAGGTAAATAAACTAGGTATATCGAGACGTGATTAGTAATTGTTAAAACGTTCACTGTCACTAAGTTTCCTCCACGGCCCGTATCGATTAGGTCACAGCATAGTATTTCGATCCCAGATCTAGTTAATGTCAACAATCCCCTGTTATAATATAATAATCTGTTACGGTCATTAACCTTCCCCCCCCCCCGTGCGTGCGTGTTGTAGATAAAGTTTATACTTCCTATCTTTATTACAATTTATTGATTATGTTTGTAGCAGTGACATTTTTTTTATATAACACCTATGTCGGGTGGCAGACAAGCATACGGCCCGCCTGATGTGAAGCGGTTACAGTAGCCATATTAACGCTGGCAACATGAAATATCGCTCGCGCGCACCACCCCCGCTTTCTACTTTCCTGGTGACCTCACTCACTCGCAGAAACACAACAACCCTCAAGGGAATTGTTATTTAGCTGTGGTATTCTGTGAGGTGGGGGTCCTTCCCGAGTCGGGCAGCTTAAAATACGCTATGCCCTACCTTTCTTATCGCCAGAGCCTCGTTTGTCTGTCAGCAGGGTGCACCACGCGCAGGTGAGGTTGCCTTTGGTTCGAAGATTTTGATGAACAACTTACACCCCATTATTACATTATCGGTAAGTATAAGTAGGTACTCAACTTTGTAAAATACGAGAATGTTATCTCCTAATCCAGGGCTGTCCAAGGCACGGCCCGCGGGCTGCATGCGGCCGTCGCCTTATATTTGCCCGTCGCGTCGCCCGTATCGTGTTTTTCATTTACCAGTATATAGTTACCAGTATATAATATATCTATACAGTTTTTTACCGCTGTAAGTTTTGTACAACGAATCTGACTGAAAAATATATATTTTTAGTAAAGTTGAAGTTTTATAGCTAACTAAACTAGTTACTATGTCAAATAGGTATTTGTTTAAAATGTCAAGTAAGTAGGCATTTGTTTCTGCGGCCCGCTAATCGGTTTAGTAATTTGTAATGACCAGGTATTGTTCGATATGATTTGGACCCTAATCTATCAATCAAATTTCTCTTTAACGGCTGATACTTGGGTTGCCATCTATAAACGCTAGCAACCAGCACAAGATGCTTGAAAACTCATAATGTAATAATAGAAGAATAAAATGTCATCAGTGTTTTAGTACTAGCACAAGTACCAGCCCCCTTACCACCATCTCTTATTGCGATTTAATAACTAATTAGAATGCTTATTCATACCAATGAATAAGCGAATAGAGTCGTATTCTATTTGAAATAGAGTCGCTTATTATATAACTAATTATATATAACTAATTAGAATGCTTATTCATACCAATGAATAAGCGAATAGAGTCGTATTCCATTTGAAATAGAGTCGCTTATTCATTGGTATGAATAAGCATTCTAATTAGTTATTAAATCGCAATAAGAGATGGTGGTAAGGGGGCAGTACTATTTTTTATTCTGTGACAAGACGGTTATTCCCAGCGTGGAGCGGGCGGTAGTGATTTAAAACCTTTACCGGGTCCTACCCCGGGACCTCTATCGGGTCCTACCGCCGAAGCTGAAGCCGATTGCTATTGTATTTTTTGATCGCCAAAATAGAGCTTAGGTTTAAGTTTATCTTATCTTATCTTAGAGTGGGTCCAGTGCTGAAGCACCGGTGACACGTCGACCCTCATGGATCTTTTGTGCTCTCCCAAATCCTTTAGTCACTCTTCCATGTACTTCAGTATGCCGCTTATTGGGAAGAGTCTGTAGTCCTCCAGGTCCGGGTACGCCTTTCCTAGGATTTCCATTCGTTTGCCGGCTAGGGCGTCACATTGACACATCAAGTGTTTCATGGACTCGTTAGATCCTTTGCATGTTCTGCACTCTGGGCTGTCAACACGTCTCATTAATAGGTTTAAGTAGGTTTAAGTTAATGACAAAGATCTTCAGCACAGTCGGTAGAATTCTATTGTTTCTACCAGGTAAGCTAAACACAATCACCGCCATTTAAGATAAATTTCGTAATCGGTTTCAGCTTGGGCGGTAGGGCGCCCCTGGACTACAAATGAAGCCCCGCCCGGACATGAGTATCTACTCGTTTTACTAGGAAAATAACAAAGGAAGTATCGACCGACTTCGTTTTTACAAGACTGATGAAGAAGGAAGGGTTATTATTTTTGAGTATGTATGTTGTATGCAATGATTATATAAAGAATAAGGAAAAAGATTGGTCGACGTAACTGGTGACCCAAAATCTCCCAAAGGGTCAGTTCAGAAGTCCCGCCCGGACGCTCCCCGGACGAAATCCAAACTAGGACGAACGGTCCCTAGGTATCGATGATATTATCAGTAAGTATACTTTGTAATATACTAGTATGTTATCTGCTAATCTATCAATCAAATTACTCTTTATCAGTTGATACGGATAATGGAGATGTGTATAGGAATATTATCTAATAAAATACCTAATCGGTAGCAAGATTATGGTATAGTTTTGGCGAGCTCGATGGTTGGTTAGCAATGTCCAGGGTTCGATCCCCGCACAAGACTTGTGCTCATGAACAAGTCTGATTGTCTTGGTCTGGGTGTATTCTATGTAGGTAATGTATTTTAAATTATAAGTGAATTTCGCAAAATCCCTTCTTAGTGGACCTTTACGTCACAAAAGAAAGCCACGGTCCAAATATCACGTTTCTAGCTTCAGTAGTTTTTCTTCGGCGTTGATGAATCAGTCAGTCAGGACATGTTAGGGGGCATCCATAAGTTACGTCACACGAATTCCATGATTTATTGACCCCTCCCCCGACCATGTCACATTTGGTCACATTTTTGAAACTCGGGGGGAGTTCCTAGTGTGACGTCACATATTTTGCAATTTTACATCTAGAGTTGCAAATGTGTTCTTAGTTTTTCGTTAATAGTTCAAAGTTCGTGTTTTAATAAACACGAACTTTGAACTATTAACGAAAAACTAAAACGTAACGTCTAAGTATTAACTTAGTAATAAACACGAACTTTGAACTATTAACGAAAAACTAAAACGTAACGTCTAAGTATTAACTTAGTAATAAACACGAACTTTGAACTATTAACGAAAAACTAAAACGTAACGTCTAAGTATTTTGAAATATCACGTCACGAAACTTAGGACCCCTCCCACCCCTTGTCACGCTTCGTCGACCCCCTCTCTCCCCCTTACTTTATATTATAGGTAATAGATTTATGCATATTGGCTATGCACCTTTTTGCAGGATATCGTGATCAATTGTAGTTACAGTAGTTATATACACGAACTACTCGACCTACATCAGATCAATGTAGGTACATGACTAGCGACATGTCTGAAATTATATATCTTAACCACAAAGTTACATGAGTATCACAAGATATTTACAAGACTAATGAAGAAGGAAGGGTTATGATTTTTGAGTATGTATGTTGTATTTAATGATTATATAAAGAATTAGGAATAAGATCGGTCGACGTAACTGGTGACCCAAAATCTGGCACATTCCTCTCCCAAAGGATCAGTTTAGCCATCCAGCGAGGTCATGCTGCTAGCATATTGGGAACGATGTCACACGGGCCAAACTTTACACATTTATTTTAGTTTTATTTTAGTGTTATTTAGTTTTATAGTTGTATTATATGTATTATTATTATATCTGTATTTAAAGACTATATGTAATGATTACGTGTATGTTATGCTTGTACAAAAATGGCCACATGCGTTATTTATTCTGTTTAATGTTAATTTATTATGTAATGTTTCTTCATTTTTAAAACAACAACTGTATACTTTGTTATTACCTACTCGTTGTTATAACTTACTGATGTTTTTCAAACCGGATGGGGACCTGGTGACCTGTGAAACAGGCTTCCTTGGAAGCCTAGTTCAGGCGCCAGTTATCCACAGCTTACTTGTTTGTGCTGCGAAATTCCAAGTTGCAGAACATGATGATAACATTAAAGGCTTGTTGTTAAGTACTCTGTCTGGTAGGCTATTTGACCAATGTTTTTTTCGGCTTTATTTTGTAAGGACGTCACAATAATAAAACCACACGTGTAGAACAAAAATCTCTCGAGATATGTTAATTTGGAAATCACAATTTTGGACTTTCCCGAAAACGCTCCATACAACAGGCTACTAGATTATGACGTCACAGGTTTGTATTATGTATGGATTAAATCAGAAATTTGTTCGAAAGCTATGTTATATATTATGTTTATGTAATTAGTATCACAATAAAAGTTATAGTATTTATTATTGCTTCTCCAAAGGAAACATTTTTAAATAATTTCATACTTTTAAAATTACTTTCCCACTAAACTTTGATCGATCCTAAAATAAGTCGGACAGAAAATATTAGAATGAAAGTTTGGCGATCTTTATGGTTTTGTATATTTTACGATATTGTTAAATATTTTATACAATTTATAAACATTGTCAAATAGCCAATTCAGCACCTTACTTACTTGTGTGACCTTTCAAAATATGTTGTTTTGTAAGCTTGTGGAGAAAGAATAAACGATATTATTATTATACAATGAGGTGTCATTAGATTCCACTCAGCTGAGAGGACTCAGAGGACACAGCTGTGGGAGTGAGAGTGACGTAGGTATAATAATTCAACAAAGCGGCCGCGAAAAAAAAATTGAGGATAAATAAAATAGTTAGAGTTTTACAGGCAGATTTGTTGTTTCGGTTAATATTTTTTTTTTTTTTACTAGAGCTGCCCGCGACTTCGCCCGCCGCGAGCAATTCATAAAATAGCAATTAAGTAGGTACTTATTGTACAGATCTCTTAAAGAGATAAACTCGCCTTCGTTCAGATATAACTATCAGTTCCACGGTTTAACCACAGTATAAGTAATAATATTACGTAAAGTATGGCCACTCCCTGCCGCTCTTTCGTGTCGACCTCACCTCCCCTCTGATCTGAGACAAATGTGGAACACGTACCTACCCTATACCTAACTGCTAGTGCGCCCCTGTGTCTGCTGCCAACCTTCTGGTTATATCACAGGATTGCGAGTCTCCCGTCCAGTAAACCAACCAGACGAAAGGACCTTTACCCGCTCCGCTCTTGCGCTCGGTAAACCAACCGAGCACGCAAGCGGAACGTTATAGCAGGTCTTATTCCCCTTTCACCCGCATGCAGGCTACTTAGGTAGGTACTATTAAGTCGAGTAGCTCGAGGCGAACCGACGCTCGGCCAACCAAGCATCGGGGCCCTACCCCCCAATCTCCATGACGGGTACCGGAGCTGTTAGGCACGCTCACAACAAATCTGGACCAGTTTGTATTACTTTGTATGGCGCTCCACGCACACGCGCTGTGTACAGACGTCATTGTTTATGAAGTAGTAAACGACACGATATTTGTATGGAGTGGCCGGAGCGTTGTTTAAGAGGCCCTGCAAGAAATTGGCTGATTTTGATCAATTTTGTTCATCGGTTGTGAGAAAGGGAAAGAGAATCTAAAGAAATTTTTTATTGATTTAAAAAGTTCAGTTCTTTGTCTTGCATGTGGCTGAAAGGGTTTTTTCAAAAATATTAAGTATTCATGGAAAATCACTAAACTTTGCAACAAGTTTCCAAAAAAATGACGCGAGACTGACGTTTGATTATCTGTTTACAAGAAACTACTTTTAATTTTGAACATTAAAAAATATCATCAGCATCATTATATGGGCTACTTGCACGTGGCTGGACCACTTTTTCAACTTCTGTACAAAATATAACAGGAAAAAAATATTGAAATAACGTTATTTTTGGGAAACTTCTAGACAAATAAGTATTTTTTTCTATTCCTTAGAAACACTTTTGAGAAATTTTAAAAATTACCTATTAATCTTAAGTTAACCATTTAATAGAATCTAAATTTTATTCTATAAATAAATAATAACTTCATTTCGTAAATAAAAGGCAAAGTAAACTATATTATCGACCGCGCAAAACCGATCCCGCCAGTAGCGACCGGGCCTTCCCAGCGAGAGGACGTATCACTTTTCATCGCAGGCGCGCGCGTGATCTACGTAAACATTTCTAGAAATTGTACACCGACTACCACATTTTGACCCTGTATTAATTTTAATTTAAGTAAATACTTTGCTGATTTATGAAGAATATTAAAATTTTGCATGCCTAATCTTTTTATTTATAAAAAATACAGGTGTGCGCGTGTTTGTAATTTATTCTTCTCATCCTAAACGGCTTGACCGATTTTGATGTTTTTTTTAAAATTCTTTTTGTGTCACTTGGGTTGGGATGGATGGATTTAACTAAAGTTTTCGTCATGAGTGTCGTTTTTATATTTTTCTAGGGTGCTGAAACTGATTTTGAGGTCAAAATAAAAATCCAAGATGGTGGATGTGAAAAGTTTTAAGGTTTTCGTCATGGGTGTCGTTTTCGTGTTTTTCTAGGGTAGTGAAACCGATACTGAGGTCAAAATAAAAATCCAAGATGGCGGATGTGAAAAGTTTTAAAGTTTTCGTCATGGGTGTCGTTTTTGTGGTTTTCTAGGGTGCTGAAACCGATAGTGAAGTCAAAATAAAAATCTAAGATGGCGGATGTGAAAAGTTTTAAAGTTTTCGTCATGGGTGTCGTTTTTGTGGTTTTCTAGGGTGCTGAAACCGATAGTGAAGTCAAAATAAAAATCCAAGATGGCGGATGTGAAAAGTTTTAAAGTTTTCGTCATGGGTGTGGTTTTTATAGTTTTTGAGAGTGCTAAAGTCATTAGTGAGGTCAAAATGTTACTCCAAAATGGCGGCAGCGAAAATTTTCCAATTTTACGTCATCGGTGTCGTTTTCATGGTTTTTGTTTTAAATCATACGTGATAAGGACCTCTTTCCTGACAAAGGTCCTCTACACACACGTATTTTATTTTAATGGTTCTAAATCTTATGTTTGACTAATCAATCGATGGAAAGTTTTAGTGATTGAGCCCAACACAGCCCCTAAGCTACTAGTATTAATATACAAATTTGTTGTAGATAATGGGTCGAAAGAAAGGAACACATTAACAGTACATCATCAAAAAAAAAAGACAAAGCGTGGGATTGTCACGTATTAGGCAAATTATATCGGAACGAAATTTGAATGAAATCGCTACGGCTTCGTCTCAAGAACATGTGAGCTTTTACTTTCGATCAGTGCTAGATGTGCATAAAGAAGTATTTACGTGTACATTCTTATTTTTAAGTATTGTAAATTTTTAGAAACCGATGATTATGAAAGCTCATAAAAGACAGTAAGTAATTACTGGTGATTATGTTCTATGATCAAGTTGACATGAGTTGTTAAAACTCATGTCAACTTGATCTAATTACACGTCCATTTCGTTCGAACTTCGTTTATTCATTGTGTTCAATTACATTACATGACATATATATACCACATCAATGGCAATTATCACCTTTATCTTTTATAGGGTGTCCCAAAAGTATGCCACACGGAGGGAAAGTACCTTTAATATTGTAGATAGAACATTTTACTGGAAGAAGACTTCATTTTCATTTCAAAAACATTTCGAACTGCATTCAAAGATTTTTAAATATCGGCTGTCTTGATTGGGAATCCACTTGGTGCTTTTTCACATTGAGCGGGTTTGATTCCCGGTTTCGACAGGCGATTTTTTGAAAATCTTTTAATACAGTTCGAATTATTTTCAAAATGAAAATGACGTCTTCTTTCAGTAAAATGTTCTATCTACAATATTAAAGGTACTTTCCCTCTGTGTGGCATACTTTTGGGATACTCTGTATAAGACAATAATTATAAGATGATAGTTACCATGTTTAGATCAAGTTGACATGAGTTTTAACAACTCATGTCAACTTGATCATAGAACATAATCACCAGTAATTACTTACTGTCTTATCAGAGCTTTCATTATCTTATTTTTCTCCATGTCCCGCCCTTTTTATCCACCTTGTATACAAATAAATTAAATTAGCTTTATAATACGATGAAATGGCTCGCTATACTATATTCTCATGGTCTGCGGTCTTAAAGCAAGGGAAATACTACAGACCTCCCCGTCATTCTATATTATGTAAGCAATAACACATTTTAGACGTACCGTATATTATATGTTGGTTACACTTTATAATTTGCTTTTACTCTATTGAATGCCGTACTATAATATAGGCTACGATATTTTTATAGGGTGTTTAAACATAAATACATAATCACTATAAAATCCATCCAGTATTACGGAATCTAGTACTTAAGTAAAAAGTATCGATGGCTAATAATAGCGGTTACGGATCAAGATTATTTGTTCCCGTTTCACCGCACGCTTCAACGCACACTACGATTATCAGCTATAGTTCGTACCCTGCGCTTCTATAATTACCTAATCTAGTAGCGCGCCCAAATTGGTAGGGACTCTTAACTATAAAATTGCGTTCGATAAAGTCACAGTAATGTCGTTGTTAAACCCAAATATTCGAAGTCTATAAAGTCTACATACATATAAATTTATGTCTCGCTTACCTACATTATAACACATAGTATGTACTTTTATTATTCTGTGTACTACATAGTAATGTCGATCGTAGGTATAACGTTTGAGGGCAGGAAGTATCGTTACAGATAACGATCATATAGGTAAATAATAATACTAAATATACTTGGACAAATTACACACTGCCATCTAGTCCCAAACTAAGCCAAGGTTTTACTATGGGTACTAAATAACTGATATACCATATACTTAAATACATTGTATTGGTATTACTACGTAGTACTGCCCTATTACCACCATCTCTTATTGCGATTCAATAACTGAATAGAATGCTTATTCATACCAATGAATAAGCATTCTATTCAGTTATTTCAAACATACCAATGAATAAGCATTCTATTCATACCAATAAATATACATACCAATGAATAAGCATTCTATTCAGTTATTGAATCGCAATAAGAGATGGTGGTAAGGGGGCTGTTTCTTGTTACTGTAATACCACAGTATAAGTAATAACTTATACTGTGCTATTACAGTAACAAGAAACAGACAATTATAGGTATTTGCAATCAAAATGTTTTTTTTTTTGACAAATTACACACGGCCATCTAGTCCCAAACTATGCAAAGCTTGTACTATGGGTACCTACTAGATAACTGATATAATACTTAAATACATTTTTTTTTGTAAATACATACTTATAATACATAGAAAAATACCCATACCAAGACAAACAGACATGTTCATGCACACAAATGTTTGTATGTGCAAGGATCGAACCTGCGACCTTGGAGTCAAAGTGGCCATTCGACCACCGGGCTCGTCAAATAAAACAGAGAACATTTACAGTTCCAGTTCAGTCCATCAAACGGCTGAGAATAAATAGGATTTCCATGTGGATTCACCACCTTCCTCCCCTCATGACCTATGAGCGTGTCCCACGTGTCAGGCGTTTACTACAATGGATGACATTTTATATATAGACGGGCCGTAGGCGAATCACGGCTGTAACAAATGTAACAATTGACTACTAAGCGCTCACTCAATACTTACGCATTTATACATCCAATAGACGAAGAAATGATAGGAACGTGAACAGTTGAACACACAGGAAGGCATTTTATCTTCAACTTTTCAATAATTGTTTTAATTAGTGCTAACGTCTTTCCGCGACGGCAAGCAGCGAGGCCCCGCGGGACTAAATGCATGTCGGGCAATTATTATTTTACATATTAATATTTTACAGATGGCAACCTATGACATGTGCCTGGCCGTGTAGTTTCCGGCAGACTAGAATAGAATCACTCCACCCCTTCTCGTGGATGTCGTACAAGGCGACTAAGGGATAATACATTATAAAACATCGATCAGGGGGGCCTACCACAATCTTTTATAAAACCATCATGTTTCAGGAACGTTTTATTTCAAGCTTATAGTAATATTACTTTAATTCGTACCATAAACCTCAGAAAATAATATTGTTTTATACCTGCCGAGAGATGCGAAAGAACGAATGAACAGTTTTATCCCTGCTTCGAAAAAAACGAGACAACATTATATTTTCATATAGCGTTGTCTCTTGCACACTTGTTACAAACTCCAACTCACGCATGTATACATAGCAAGTTGATTATGAAGATTTTGTCGACGTATTAAAAATCACATTTTTATTCTAAATGTGCTCAATTGAGCAAATACACTTAAAATTTAAATTTTAAACTCACTAAACATAATTTCTTCTAATAATATGACAAATAGTAAATAAAAAGAATAGAAACAGCGAGTGCTGCGGTTATAATTTTGTGGAGCGGAACGTTTCATTTATGTTGACGTCATCTTCAAGGGCAAAAGAAGTACCTAGTTCGACGCGGAATTTTGAAATTGTTTCAGTGTTGTTTTTGTTTTAGTCTTCTTTCAAATATTATTTTATAATAATATTGCGAAAATGTCGAGCAGCGAGTGAGTACAAACATATTAGTGTATGTAGTGACTTATTTATATACGACAAAGAGATGTATTTTTCTAGTTGTGTACGTTTATCACGCTTCGTGGAATTTCAAGTGGTCAAGTGGATTTTTGTTTACATTTGCAGCGCCAGAGTTCGAAGGGTTTCTGGGCGACAGCTAGAAGTTTTATGGGAATTTTTAAATTCTCATAGGGATGTTGCTGTCGCCTACAACCGATCTCTTCAGGCGAAGGAATACTCCACGAGGAAATGGAGAGAAGTAGCAGATATCCTCAACTCCCAAGGCGAGGGCGTTCATAAAGACTGGAAAGGCTGGTCTAAGGTAGTACATAATTATTGAATACGTGCATTCATACTTTTAGTGTTATTAAATATACATATACTTTACAGTACTGGGTGGACTATAAGGCAAAATTAAAAAGAAGAGCCATTGCCTTACGTTCCGCCCAGATGAGGACTGGAGGAGGCCCTTCCACTGAACAGCCCTTGACCGAAATGGAAAAGAGATTCCTTCAAATACTAGGTGAAGATTTAGGGCAAGGGATGCCGGGTATCCAGGTGGAACCAATTGTACAAGTAAGTGAATAAAATATATATTTATATGAATATCAAATAATAAATATTTTTGTGTTTGCATACTAGACTCACAAAGTAATAAACAAAAAATGTCATTACTTACATATTTGGCAATTATTTGCATAAAAAGAAATCTTACTATCTAATAGAAGATAGCGGAATAAATTTACTGGCTGGTTTAATATAAAAAGAACACCTCAACATTTTGAACACTGTAGTATATAAATTGTACTTCTTATATACTGTAGTATAAAAATTGTTGTGGTGTGGTGGCAAACAAGCATACACCGCATCTGATGTCAAGCAATTATCGTACCATATTACCGCTTGTAACATGAAATGTGTCACTCACACGTTATCATTACTGCAGCTAACAGACTCCTCGCTCAACTACGCAACTCAATATCTGGTGACCTTACTTACTTGCTATTTGGCTGTTTTCAGCGAAATAGATAATTTACAAGTCGGTACAAATGTCATCACATGAATGTTCCTCTTATGCTGAGATTGAATCCGAAAACTCATTATGGCAGGCAAGGGGTGTAAGTGGTTCATCAACATCTTTGAACTTCACCTGCACACGGTGCACCCTGCTGACTGACAAACGAAGCTCTGGCGAAGAGAGGTATCCCTACCTCTCTTTTCGTATAATTGTAAGCTACCCGACTGGGGAATGTACCTCCACCTCACAGAATACCGCAGAATCACCAAATAACAATTCCCTTGAGGGTTGTGTTCCTGCGAGTGAGTGAGGTCACCAGAAAGGAAGGAGATGCTGCGTTGGCAGCGGGGGTCGCGGCTCGCGGGAAATTTTATTTTGCGAGCGTTAATATGGCTACGGTAACCGATTCACATCAGGCGGGCCGCATGCTTGTCTGCCACCTGACGTAGTATAAAAAAAACCTTTCTAATTGTTAGTTACTAGGCATACTACGACTAGGCATTGTATATTTTTTTTATCCGTGTCACTGACTACCTATAGTGGGTCTATTCTGAAAACAATGGGGTATAAGAGGTTCATCAACATCTATGAACCAAAGCCAACTTCACCTGCACGCGGGCACCCTGCTAACTGACAAACGAAGCTCTGGCGAAAAGAGAGGTAGGGAGCGTAATTGCAAGCTACCAGACTTCAAAATGTATTCTGTGAGGTGGAGACCTCACAGAATACAGTAGCTAAATAACAATTCCCTTGAGGGTTGTTGTGTTCCTGCGAATTTTATTGGGAAAAATAAATATTTTCTTTTTGTTAACAGCCTTCAGGAAGTACTGCTGCTGCTGATGTGGGAGAATCTCCAGCCTCCCAATCTATTTTAATCCTTGACCCACCACTTCCTATCCAGGAAATCCCGCTCGAAGAGCATCCTCCCCAAGACATAGCACTCCAACATCCAATTGCAGCATCCCCAAACAGAACCCCTACCATCTCCCCACAACCGCAACCCGCCGCGGCAGCAGCAGGACCAATAAGATCCCCAAGACGCCGGCGTCGGAGGCGAGAGGCTCCTATGACTCAAGAGGCTGCTAGACGTGCCCTCGTTCAGTCTTCTCAACAGCGAGCAGATGCTGCTGTTAGAAGTATGACAGCTTTGGAGGGGATTGAGCGAGGGATAACTAGCATAGTAAACACTTTGCATAGGATAGAAAGGTGATTATTATAAATAATAAATTCAAATTCTTTGTCGATAAATCAGTATAGTTCTTTTATAATTCAACAAATAAACATTACATTAAATATTACATAAATGTTAGCATGTAAATACATTACATTGATATGTCAGATGAATATTATATTTAGTTAATTATTCATTATATAATAAGACTGGTAGTAAAATTTGATTAAATGTTTGTTGAATAAAATTAAAAATACTAACTAAATCATTTACAAACATCTTTGGATGTTACACTTTCATCAACATGTATTTTTTTTATATAAGAGGGTGGAAAACGAGCATGTGGGTCATCTGATGGAAAGCAATCACCACTGCCCATGAAGGTTCAAAACACCATGGGGTCGCCAATCCGTTTACAGCCTATACTTCTTCCTTTCCTTCTTTCTGGTGACCTCACTCACTCGCAGGAACACAACAATCCTCAAGGGAATTGTTATTTGACTGTGGTATTCTGTGAAGTGGAGGTGCTTCCCCAGTCGGGCAGCTTAAAAAATATGCTATGCCCTACCTCTCTTTTGGCCAGAGACCTTTTTTTTTATACTACGTCGGGTGGCAGACAAGCATACGGCCCGCCTGATGTGAAGCGGTTGCCGTAGCCATATTAACGCTCTCAACATAAAATATCGCTCGCGCGCAGCCGGGGTGGCTGCGCGCGAGCGATGCGCTGCCAACGCAGCATCTCCTTCCTACCTCTGATTTGGCAAAATAGAGGTAGGGCACAACGATAACTCAACTGGGGAAGTAATTCCACCTTACAAAAGAATGCAGTTCCTGAAATTGAGTAAGGAAGTCAACTTCCTTATTCAATTTCAAATGTAGTAACTCCTTCAAGAAGTTGCGCGAGCAAAATATATGTTGCTGGAGTTGCTCATAGGCTACGGTAACTGCTCATATCAGTCTGGCTGTATGCTTGTTTGTAGTTTGGACTGGATTTTTTATAGTCAAAGTCAAAGTCAAAATTCTTTATTCTGTGGGCCTTCGCGGGCACTTAGACACGTCTTTTACAATTAGGTATATTTTTTCATCTACCAGCATTTCGGAATGACCATTGACGAGAAGAAATGCCGAAAGAAACTCTGTCAATATAGGTCTTTTTTTAAATTGCCATACAAAATAGTAAAAAAAATAAAAATATAAGAAAACATAGTATAGAGTGTATATACATATTGTATAAAAGTCTAAATATGTATATCCACAATACTACTTGTAAATATACAACATCAGATACATACAAATGCATCAGATATGGAATAAAAAAATCCAGTGTCAACCTAGCCTTATAGTGCATCCATATTTCACTATAAGCACAGTATAAGTAATAGTACTACGTACAGTATGGCCACTCCCTGCCGCTCTCCCGTGTCGACCTCACCTCCCCTCTGAGACAAATCTGGAACAGTTTGTATGGCGCCACACGCACACACGCTCATTCGCGCTCTGCACAGACGCCATTGTTTATGTAGTAGTAAACGACGCGACATTTGTATGGAGTGTCCGGGGTGTGCTATAAATAAGGCTTATAATATATTTTGTTAAAACTTAATTAACATAGAACTAATCTATACCATATTGTAATTACAGATCTATCAATGCCGCCTTTGCCAGAGCTCCTGGACAAGAGCATTCCGAGTAGACGAGCCCTGCTGGAGGGCAATGTTGCTGCTTCGTAATCGTGGATGCTCTACAGCTCCAGCATGCAGCTGAAATTGGGCTTCTTGGTTCACCTCTTCGCTGTTTAATTGTTGGACAGGAGTGTTTGCTCTATTGCAAATGTTATGTAATATCACACAAGCGTTTACAATAGAGCCTGCTACTTCTGGTGCGTAATGCAACACCCTGTGTACAAGTAAGCAGCGAAAGCGAGCTTTGAGAAGTCCAATTGTACGCTCAATGATGTTCCGTGCGCGAACATGTAGATTGGTGTAGTGTGCCTCTGGTGTGTCTGGTGCTGCATCCAGTATTGGTGTCATCATAGTCTTCCTCAATGGATATCCAGAGTCACCTATAAGTTCAAGAATAATAAAATTACAAAGAGGCATCCAAAGACTGGACCAATTTTTACCTTAGAAATTGGAAATTAGTATGATAATGATATTATGTATATGATGGAAAAGTTTCATTAAAGACAATAAGTATTTCTTGATTTGTAAAAATAATTCCTTAATTTAAATTACTTAATTTCTTGATTTGTAATAATTTGGTATTTTGTGTTCATGTTTATAATTTGAACTGTAAAGTGTTTATTAATAAGTTATATGTGACATTAAAATTACTGTTATCATTTGATGTTATTTATCTTTTAATGAACAAAAAACATACCAAGAAACCAGATGTTCTCTGTATTGCTAAGTTCTTCCAAATGAGTTTTCAGTGGATGATTAGTCCAAATTAAAGAATCGTGAGTAGCACCACCATGACTTGCATCTACACTTGTTATCTGCATGTTTGCATCACAAACCTGGAAATCCAAAATAATTTTATTTATAAAAAAAATGTGATGGGATCTTAGGCTCTAACTGCAAACCAACCGTGCAGCCCGATTGCAGTCTGTGTGCAGTGGGCGTGCAGTTCCATCGACTGCATGCTGACTGCAAGCTAGCTGCACAGTCGACGTGCGGTCCTAATGCAGTTGGACCAATTGCTTTAGAGCAATTAGTTTGCAGTCAGGATGCAGTCATTGGAACCACACGCCCACTGCACAGCAACTGCCATCAGGCTGCACGGTTGGTTTCCAGTTTCATTGCAGTCATACTAGCTGCATTCAAACTACAAATTTGCAGTGGAATTGCAGTTGAAATGCAGTCTGTCTGTCTAGAGCCTTACTCGTATAGGTATTTCATGTAAACAATTTGATAATTACCAATTTTGTACAACTGCCCTATAACATTGTCATATGCATAATTGAGAATATTTATTATATTTTTAAATTGTTGATATTTGAAATGGGAATAAATAAATACATAATTATGGCAATTACGTACCAATTGAACATTCAACGAATGATAATGCTTGCGGCAATAAAATCTCTCTTCATGGAGTGTAGGCCGTACTATAGCCACATGACTTCCATCTATGCACCCCAACACTCCAGGAATTTTGAATTTATTGTAGAATCTAAAACATATAATTTCATATTCACAGTAAATTGTTTTACCTCATTTTCAATTATTTCTTTCAACGTCACCTCTGAACAATAAATTATTTTAATGTTACTAATATTATTTTAATGTTGCTCACTCTGCTTTTATTTTGTTCCGTTCTTGATCATTGGCGGGGAAGTGAATATACTTTTGCCTCATCTGCAGTGAATTTAGACAAGCAGTAACCTGCGCAATCACTGATGAGACAGTCTGCTGAGCCATAAAATGTCCCTCTATATTACCTGTAGGCCGTTGGTATGAGCCACTTGCATAAAAGGACAGAGCAGTCAATACCTAAAAGTATGCAAGAAATGTATATGCTTATGTACTTGTTAGTTACATGTATCACATAGTTTATAACAGCATCAATAGAATACCTTCGTTTCTACAGACAAATCTGTAGGTTTAGTAGGCCTCGTTATCATAGGCCGTAATTCATCACATAGATTATGAGCGAGTTCCTTCGTCAGCCTATAACGTTTTACAAACTCCGCGTCGTCTACATTGAAGGGGTCACATTCTTCACGTAACCTTCTTCGACGCAGCTTCTTCGTTATGTTTGTTTCAGCGTTATCTGCTTCCAGAAACTCAAAAATTTCATATTCATTGGCCATCTAGAATCACATCACATTTTATTGTAATTATGGATTTCTATGCAAATATACCACACATTTTACAAAGATTTACTAAAATAAATATATTTCACTTACTTTTACAAGTAAATAACAATTAATTTGTACAAAAAATGAAAAACAATGTTGTTTCCGCCGTGATAAAGGAACTTTTTTAAGCCTGCTAAATTTGACATAAAAACAATATTGCTCTGTGTCAAAAGGCACGTCATGGTACGCCTAGAGTGAATGATTTGCCCGATGACGTCACAAAACTTCTTGAGAAAACAATATTACAGTAAGCTTACTTTTAAGACGTTATGGTACGAAATCTCGAAGTAAGGTTAAAATAATACTGCTCTAAGAGATGGTAGTAGGCCCCCAGGCCTCCCCAACCCGTCTGGCCAGCGTGGGGAGTGTAGGCCAAATCCTTCTGTCTGGGACGGACGAGAGAGGGTCGTGCTCCTGTAGTGGAGACTAAAATGACCTGATGATGATGATGATGAACCTATGACAACGCGGCAGTAAAGCTACTCTTGTCGCGACGGGCAATTACCTTGCTTTCTTCTTGCCACAGGTAGAACGCGTCTATAGGTGAAAACATCTTTGATTCTACAACTGACGACGCGACAACGATTTCGTGTCGCAGACATTGCTAGAAATCCAATCATACTAAAAGGCAATGATGTAATAATAAAGGTCATACTATTCCAGCGCTATATGTACTTCGCTATTACTACTTAGTAATAGCGAAGTACATATAGCGCTGGAATAGTATGATAGCGAAGTACATATAGCTCTACGATTTTTTTACAACTACTTAGTTGTAAAAAAATCGTAGAGATTTTTTTTTTCACACGGCCATCCAGTCCCAAACTAAGCAAGGCTTGTACTACGGGCACTAGATAACTGATATAATAATTAAAAAAATTTTTTTTTGTAAATACATACATAATAGTACATATAAAATACCCAGACCAAGACAGACAGATATGTTCATGCACACAAATATTTGTCTTGTGCGGGAATCGAACCCGCAACCTCGGAGTCTGAGAATGCAGCTATTGAAGTGCTTAAAGAATACGTCTACCTCGGACAGTCCCCATAGCTGGGTCGGGATAATTTCAACAAAGAGATCAATACACGCATTCGACTGAGATTTTGTAAGGCTTCGGCAAATCTTCACCACAAATATACCCCAATGCTTAAACACTAAAGTCCTCAATTAGTGCATCCTCCCCTCTATAATCTACTGACCGTCGGGCTGGTACGCAGGCAACGCGAGCTATGGAGAAGGCTATGCTTGGAGTTTCTCTAAGGCAGTCTAAGGGATCGAATCCGGAACAAAGAAATTCGACGGAGAACTAAGGTTGTTGACATAGCTCTAAGAGTCAGTAAGCTTGAGTGGCAATGGGTCCGCCACATCTGCCATGTCAGTGATGGCAGATGGGGGAGGAATATCCTAGAGTGGTAGCCGCGTATAGGCCGACGAAGAGTGGGACGCCCTTTCCCTAGATGGTCCGACAACCTCAAGAAACGGCTGGGAGCTGGTGGATGTTGGTAGCGGAGGATTGCATATGGTGGAAAGCATTGAGGGAGGCCTATGTCCAGTAGTGGATGAGGCAGGGAGGCAAGTCTATCTATACACTATAGGTAAATACATATACACTATAGGTTTGTTTGTTAGTTTGTATCTTTATTGTACACAATGATCATAAATACCTATATATGTTATGGTCCATTGACTATAACCATAATAACATATTACATTTAATAAATTGGTCATTATTTATAATGGCCGGCCAATTTAATAAATTGTCAATTATTAATAATTAAGCTTACTTGGAACCATATCATTCATCATCATAGAGTAAATAAATTAATATAGAGTTGTAATCCCATACAAAATATCGTGCACCGAACGAAAGTCAAAATTCCGTATTATTTCTAGATGGTGCTGGCAATAAGACATGAAAAAATTTTATACCGAATATTTCTCAACGAAATTGATACATAATCATAAAATAATTTTAAAAATTACACAATATAGTTTTTGTCTGGTATATAACACTAATAATAAAGTTAACAAATGATGATTTTAACTAAAAAATAATCTTCAATTTTACCCTTACCAATAGATGACGCTCTTGATGCTTTTATGATGCTATGCTTTATTTAGTTACTTTTGGCGCTAGTAGCGGCAGATTTTTTGTGCAACGTACATACCGCGGTCGAAGAAAAATAGCAACTTGTGAACGAAATCTTTGTTGTTACGAAAGTAGGTAAATAATATTCTTACCGTATCTCAGGCTGACTTATTGTCAACCTAAAGGTGATAAGAATATTTTTTTTGTCATACAGTCATCATATTCTTTTAGTTAAATTGCACAATATTGTGATTTTAGTGAATGACGGGACTTAAGATTTTTAACTGTTTTCTCGAGGGACGCTATATTTAATATTTTGTATGGGATTACCACTCTACTTTTGTCTAATTTCGTGCATAGTTTTAAAAATGTTTTTTAAAAGCAAATTAAGGTTTGCTTTTAAAAAACATAATGAATACGTATTAACTATAATACAAAAATTCGCCAATCTCACAAATCAGCCTCATAGCTCATTTGGAAGAGCGCTCTACTAGTAATACGTAGGTCTCGAGTTCAAATCCCACCATTGTCCTCCTTTAATTTTGTCATTTTTAAAATATTTTTTATAACAAATTAAGGTTTTTTAGGAATATTTTGTAGTAGACTACTTAGCAATGTACTTATTAGAAACATTCCGAAAAAGCCGTAACTTGGTTTTTTGTGCAATGTCGGATGAAAACAAGCATACCACCCGCCTGGCGTGGATCAATTACCGTAGCTGTATGCAAATCGCAACATGAAGTATTGTAGCCCACGGCCGCCTCCGCTGCCAACGCAGAACTCCTGAATTTTCTTCTTGATGACCTCACTCACTCGCAGCAACACGACCCTATAGGAATGTTTGGCTGCCGTATTCTGTCAGGTGATGATACATCCCCAGCTGGGCAGCTAATGAATAAACCTTTATAGGATGGAAGATAGGAATAAAAATGGTCGCAAAATAGATAAATATCACGTAAAAGAAAAAGCACAAACAATACAGTCGATTCGATGTGAGAAAAGTTGAAAAATTTTCCGCGCCGTGTCATTATAGTCCAATTTACGCAACAGAACTTTCGATAAAATATCGTTGTTATTAATAATTTATCAATTAGCATACTACGATTTTAATTGATAATGCATATTAAAATTTTATGCATAAATTGTAACAATAATTTTATTGTCGTATGAAACTTTCTTTTCATTTTAATAAATCATTCTATTTAAAGCACATGACTTCTTGTGTCAAGCGATTGGTACGTAAAACGGAACGTGAGGTTTTAAAAACTCTCAGCAGCCATCGGCGCGCGGCCATCCCATTTTTGATACAACGGTACGTAGCTGCTATACTATACTAGGTAAGTACCTAAGCATTTAGCGTGATAGTAGTTTGCGCGCCATCTAGCCATTTTCGTTTAAAACAGAAAAGCATAATTAAACAAATTGAACCATCGTGTACTGATTTTGTTACTAATCAAATTACCTATTTGAGACTCTTAGCGACCTCTGTTGCTCTATATAGTAACTAAATTCCGGTGTACGCAATTTTTTGCTGGTCCTTTATTTCTCTAGTCCCTGTTCATCATCTAGGTTGACGTAGCTCCGCTTCTCAGAGCTCCTCTTTCCGATGACAGGACACAAGAAAACCTTAGGTTACCTAACCAAAAATCAATTCAAATCTAACTAAAACATGTTTTACATAGACCAAGTATCGTTCAGTATGAATAATAACTAATTTATTCCATCGGCCATAACATATACATGAAACACTTAAAATAGTTTAAGTAGTGTGTGGTTAGTTGGAAGATAACCAGCACTGTCATCATAAGTTACTTAGTTATCAAAATGTAGAAAGAAATAGTGGAAAAATGTGTCATCGATAAACTGTTGGCTAACAATAGTTACTCGAGTCACGCAGCCACGAAATAAATGTTGGTACTTAGTTACTTAATATCGAACTCAACCCCGAATCAACTTGGAAATTGACATGAAATTATAAATTATGTGTGTAAATGGGTGTAAGGGGTTCATTAACATCTTTGAACCAAAGCAAAGAAAAAGAGTTGTTGTGTTCCTGCGAATGAATGAGGTCAACAGAAAGCAGATGCTGCGTTGGCAGCGGCGGTGGCGGCGCGCGAGCGACATTTTATGTTGCGAGCTTTGTTTTATTTGGCTACGGCAACCGCTTATATTGATTATAAAATTATTTATAAAAGATCTTTTATAAATATATACCTAGTTAACAGTATAATAAAATATTTATATATTTTTTTGATAAGTAGGTATTTTATCAAAAAAAAATTGATAAAATTTTTATCAAAAAACCATACCTTCGACGAACATCGGAATCGGGACCTTACTGGATTAGCCACGTGCTCACCTCACCTCACCTCATTTCGATTAGCCACGTGCCTTCGTATAGGGGCACCCTGTAATATCCCCCATCGTTGTCCTTGTGGTACCGTCGTCGACCGGCTGGGGCATCACGGCCTCTCATGCAGAAGAAGCGCTGGACGTATGTCTCGTCACGCCGGCCTTAATGACATAATTCGACGGGCTCTTGTCAGCGTCTGCATTCCATCCATTTTAGAACCTAATGGTTTGGTTCGAGACGATGGCAAGAAACCTGATGGAATGACTCTGTTGCCCTGGAGGCTGGGACGTGCCTTGGTGTGGGACGTTACATGCGTCGATACCCTGGCCTCGTCCCACCTCACGGCTACAGGGTCTAAGGCCGGTGCCGCAGCGGCTTCTGCAGAATGCCTCAAACGCCGCAAATATAGTAATTTAAGCAACAGTTACATATTTGAGCCGTTTGGGGTAGAGACCATGGGGCCGTGGGGCCCGTCAGCCCACAAATTATTTAGGGATATTTCAAAAAAATTGGTCGACACGTCCTATAACCAGAAGGCTGGCTTGCTCTTTGATTGCCTTGCTCAGAGAATAAGTATAGCTATCCAGCGAGGTAATGCTGCCAGTGTTCTGGGGACACTGCCGAAAGACAACGATCTTGGGGATATTTTTTATTTGTAAGTTTTGTATTTATTTATATATATATTTTTTTTATCCCATAAGTTTTTCTTTGGTTTTTAGATTAATTAAAGATAGGTTACAATCAATTCAGTACAATCAAAACTAATCTACCTAATAAAAAATCAAAACTAATCTACCTAACAAAGGTAGATTAGTTTAATGTGTTATTTTAATAATGTTAGTATCTCATCAAAATAAAATTAAAAAAAAGTAATCATCTTTATCAAAATAAAAAAATATTTTTATTTTTCATTGTCATATTGTCATTGTCATATTGTCATTGTCATATTGTCATTGTCATATTGTCATTGTCATATTGTCATTGTCATATTGTCATTGTCATATTGTCATTGTCATATTGTCATTGTCATATTGTCATTGTCATATTGTCATTGTCATATTGTCATTGTCATATTGTCATTGTCATATTGTCATTGTCATATTGTCATTGTCATATTGTCATTGTCATATTGTCATTGTCATATTGTCATTGTCATATTGTCATTGTCATATTGTCATTGTCACATTGTCATTGTCACATTGTCATTGTCACATTGTCATTGTCACATTGTCATTGTCACATTGTCATTGTCATATTGTCATTGTCATATTGTCATTGTCATATTGTCATTGTCATACTGTCATTGTCATACTGTCATTGCCATATTGTCATTGTCATAGAAGTTACTACTACTTATCTACTGTTAAGTAGTAGTAATACTACTACTTATCTACTGATAAGTAGTAGTAATAGATACTACTACTGATAGATCCCACCTCAGTAGTGGGTGACGCAGGGAGGCAAGACTTGCCTCTATCTATCTATGTAACATATATGTTACATAGATAGATAGACTTGCCTCCCTGCGAAATTAACAGACAAACCTATAGGTTTGTCTGTTAATTTGTATCATAAAGGTTGTACTGAATAAATAAATACACTTGGATTTTCCTACCGATTGTACCATTGTACAACAATCAAACAACTCCTCTGAACTGAACACACCCCATTGGGTGTGTTCAATTCAGACGAGTTGTTTGACATGATGCCAACGGCCTCCTTCTACAGTCGCACCGCTGGCCATCGACATCCCTGTCGATGAACTCCCGTTCATCCTCACAAATTGGAGCCTAAGTGGGCGCTTACTGTGCGGTTCCAGAGAACTTATCTCCCGCGTACTGTCAAGTTTTGGAATAAACTGCCTGTCGAGGTTTTCTCAGGAAATTACAGCATGGGTTTTTTCAAGAAAAGTGAAGTGGTTTTTACAGGGTCGGCAACGCGCGTGTGTTGCCCCTGGTGTTACAGGCGTTCATAGGCTACGGTAAAGCAGTTACCGTAGCCTGTGCCATTTTTAGTGGTATAAAAAAAATTTGTCTGTGGTTAGTTGAAAGATAACCAGCACTGTCATAAGTTACATAATAATCAAAATGTAGAAATAGTAGAAAAATGTGTCATCGATAAACTGTTGGTTAACAATAGGGTCTCGAGTCACGCAGGCACGAAATAAATGATAGTTGGTACTTTGTTACTTAAGAGCCATATTACATTTTTACTGTGATTTTTGCGTAAAATGGCCAATTTTGGCGTTCTTGATCTCGGAAACAAAAATACATTAGCAATAAAAATAGTTTAACTTTTATTATGATGCTAATTACATAAACGTAATATAGTCATAGTCATAGTATAAATAGAGAAGTAAGTTAACTTCATACAAACGCACCGAGCGCGGTTTGTATGTGAGCGCGCCCGTACGTATGGCAGTCGCACGCACACACTGACATATAGGTACCTACCTAGGTCGTATATAACTACAAATACGTTAAAGTTGGCTACAAAGTCATAAAAACATTGCAGTGTTCATCGATGTCTCAATAACAATTTGTCAAATCTAGAATTATGTTTCTTCTTTTTTTATGCTTTAAAAAGATTTGCACACCCAAAGGGTAAAAACGGGACCCTATTACTAAGACTCCGGTGTCCGTCTGTCTGTCCGTCTGTCATCAGGGGCTGTAGGTGTCTCATGAACCGTGATAGCGAGACAGTTAAAACAAATGATGTATTTCTGTTGGCTCTATAACAACAAATCAGAATAAAATAAATATTTAAGGGAGGCTCTCATACAACAAATGTCGCTTTTGGTACGTAACCCTTCGTGACCGAGTCCGACTCACACTTGGCCGGTTTTTTATTACCCTATAGATCGATCCCTAATACTTACCCTACTTAATTTTGTACCTTACTTAATTTTGTATATAGAGATTGACTAAGTATTGACGGTTGAATAAACTATTAAGCGATAGCTCTACGTGTTAAGGCTTAATAGCCTAAAAACGTATGTACTACTATGCTTGAGTCGTCTTACTTCTCTATTTTTACTATGACATAGTTGTTGTACTAATTTCTGATTTGACGCATACAAAATACAAACCTATGACGTCATAACTCAGTAGCTTTTTGTATGAAGCATTTTCGGGAAAGTCCAAAATTGTGGTTAGAGATTTTTGTGCTATCGAAGTAATTCTTTCACCTATGGTTAAAGTGGGTTGTATTGGACATATCAAACCGAAAAAAATGTTGGTCAAGCCTGCTGTCCATGTAAAAATAAAAATGAAAATAAACCTTAGTTTATTAAAGCTGGCCTTGGCTTCGGATGACCAAAGGCGGACCTATATCTAGGTCAAAATATTTCCATAACTATACAGCGTGGAAATGCGGCCAGCCAAATGGTCTAAAGACCACAATCTCCGAAAATTGTCGGGACAATTAATTATACTTTTTATTGTTATTTAATTATAATTTTTAGTTTTTAATTTACTAACACAATTGTCGTATTGTCATTGTCGTATTGTCGCAGGCGTTGAGACTATTGCGAAGTGTGATGGAAAATAAATGGGCTATGGAGATGAGATCTGGGTGAATACCTTCAACATTGTCATATTGTCATTGTCATATTGTCATTGTCGTATTGTCATTGTCGTATTGTCATTGTCGTATTGTCATTGTCGTATTGTCATTGTCGTATTGTCATTGTCGTATTGTCATTGTCGTATTGTCATTGTCGTATTGTCATTGTCGTATTGTCATTGTCGTATTGTCATTGTCGTATTGTCATTGTCGTATTGTCATTGTCGTATTGTCATTGTCGTATTGTCATTGTCGTATTGTCATTGTCGTATTGTCATTATGACAATATGACAATGACAATATGACAATGACAATATGACAATGACATTATGACAATGACAATATGACAATGACAATAGAAAAATGACAATATGACATAACTAGTTTTAATTTGGAATTTGAAATTCGGGATCCTACTAGAATATGTAGCGGTACTTGTATTTTACATTATACATAATATAAGGGCAAGTAAGGGTGAGATACTGGAACTTGCAATATTGCACAATTGTTAAAATGTCCAGTGAATAAAACCTGCGCTCTTTCGCACTGGTATATCACGCGTAGAGATTATAGCCGCGCAAATATGATGAAATTCCGAGATTGCTTAAGAAACATAAACTTCGAATCAGTGGTATTCAGTAAGACTAACGCAAACGACGCATTTGATGAGTTTCATGAGCTTTTAATGTTATTTTATAATCTTTGTTTCCCATTGATTAAAATTAAAATATCTACGAACAAAACCAAAATGGATTACTAAAGGAATCAAAATCTGCACTAAACGCAAAAGAGAACTGTTATGGAGATATACAGCCCAATAAATTTAATAAATCATCATTTAAATCTTATTCTAAACGTTTGCAGAAAATTAAGCTTACACAAAAATCTCAGAACATCTATTATATAAATAATGCAGAGAATAAGTCCAAAGCAACCTGGAAAATAATCAATAAAAATAAAGTACAATATCCAAACCCATTACAAATAAAGATTGATGGCCGCGTAATAAAAAATCCAATGAAAATTGCACAGGCATTCAACGATTATTTTATTGATCAAATTAAGACTGATAATACTCCTAGCCCAAACTATAAATTAATTAATGATAATTTAAAATCCTTTTTTATGGCACCTACTAATGCAGATGACATATACCTAATAATTATGTCGCTGAAAAATACTCACAGCACAGGCTATGATGATATAAGTACTAAGGTTTTGAAATATGTTAGTGATATTGTAGCTCCAGTAATTAGCCATATCATCAATATGTGTATAGAAGAAGGTGTATTTCCATCAGCTCTTAAAAAAACAGTAATTAAACCACTCTTTAAGAAGGATGATAGAATGGAAATGAAAAATTATCGACCGATTGCACTAATTCCGATTTTAGCGAAAATTTTTGAAAAAGTAATTTATAATGCTTTATCCAGTTATTTTGAGAAATATAATATGCTGGCTAGTGAACAAAAAGGTTTCCGGAAAATATGACTATTGATATGGCTATATACTCTCTATTATCAAATGTGATGGTAAATACTGATAACAAAATTCCAACGGCCTATGCGCCGCGGCGGTCGCTATTTATATCCGCCGGCAAGGGTTCTCGAATGTTCCCGTATGTACATGCATGTACTTCCCATCGGTACACATCGCTAACGTGTCTCGAACATTTTCATGTCATAGTGTTATGAACCTTATGACAATAGACATTTGCAGCGAAGTATGCGGCGACTATTCTAGAAGGCTTCATTCTAGATGATTCGAGACAGGACCGCGACAATATATTATATATGACTGGACAACGTCATCATCTGGGATTTATCCCATCTGGGATTTATCCCATCTGGGATTTATCCCATCTGGGATTTATCCCATCTGGGATTTTCCCAGAGGTATTCGATATGTACACAAAATTTCATAAAAATTCTGTAATAAATGGAAATTTGGTCTGGGATAAATCCCAGAGGTTTAGCTTTAGCCTGTCTTCATCTTGGGCTGCTTGAATTCCTCACTTCACTTTGGACTCTATTACAATAACTCCATAGACAAAATGACAATGACAATGTCATTGTCATATTGTCATTGTCATATTGTCGTTGTCATATTGTCGTTGTCATATTGTCGTTGTCATATTGTCGTTGTCATATTGTCGTTGTCATATTGTCGTTGTCATATTGTCGTTGTCATATTGTCGTTGTCATATTGTCGTTGTCATTGTCATATAATAATAATAATAATAATAATACTATACTGCCGCATATAACTAGCAATAAAAGCAGTTATGGCAGGCGTCCGTCCCTCTTCTGTAATAGCCCGGCATTAAGTTCACCCAGATCTCATCTCTATAGCCCATTTATTTTCCATCACACTTCGCAATAGTCTCAACGCCTGCCGAGACCTGCTCACGGGTATGTCGTTCCATTGACATATCCTGGAGCGGGTCACGGCGGGCGTACAACATTACATCAAACTTCTCAAAGGGGCCTCTACGCGTTGGATCCATATCCCCGCGCATGCCTATCAAATGACCGGGCTTGACCCGTGATTAAAAAGAGATACATATAATAATAATAATAATAATAATAATATTTTTTATTAATCATTACAAGTTTAGGTTACATGGTTTGGGATCTCTTCTGTTAAGTTAAAAACCTGTATTAGAAGAGTCCCCTCTTCTCTGTGGTACATTGTCACACTTGTAATAATAAAGTAAAAACCAGATTATACAACAATATGACGCTATGTACTCGTATGTAACTATGTAGTTTATTTAGCATTGACAAAAGTTATATAAAACTATGAAAGTAACTGTCTATATAATAATATAAATACATTATTTTATATTATTTCCTGAATACGTACGAAAATACACAGCGACATTAGTTAAAATAAATCTTTATTCATCAGAATTTGAGTAACATGTAATGTAAGCGAGAATTTGTTTGTGAGGGTACCTCATCGATATAAGATGGGTACCTGTATAGTTTCCTGGACGCAATGCACAGACACAGCATGCATGCTAATTTTATCACTGATTATGAATTGTAACTCTTTACATGTACATTAATTACTTAAAAATGTGGTACTTAAAGAATATAAAACTTGGTAAAGCTCTTTAAATATTAATAATTAGTAAGTGCAAAATGCATAATTTGTTAGCAATCGAAAGTCTTACTGGCCAAATAATTTTAGGATGTAAATCAATCAAAAGTTAAGAGGTCTTCGGTTTGTTGGTACGTTAGTGATCTCAAATATGTAGTTACTGTCTTTTTGCATTGTATTAGGGTTAGTGTATACATTTTTAATATTCTATTTATTTTATTATACAGTCTAGTAGATTGATAACTAAATTGATTAAAAGCGAATACTGTGCGACTTGGTCTATAATTTATTACTGAATATTTATTACGTTTCTTTTCAGTATTTATGTCTATTTTAACATTTTTATGAGTTTTAAGTATGCATTGTAATATATATAATTTTCTAACGGTTAAAACATTTGATTCCATGTATAGCTTATCGGTGCTATATAATCTTTTTTTCTTTAACATTACCTTAAGGATAGTTCTTTGAGCACGTTCCAAACGAATGAATTTGGTTTTATGGGAGTTACCCCAAATAGGTATGCAGTAAAGCAGGATCGATTGCACTAGTGATATGTAAATGTTAGTAATGAGTTGTTGATCTGCGATGTCTCGTAAGTATTTGAAAATCCAAATAAGTTTCCTGGCTCTGTTTACAACCAGCTCAAGGTGAGGGTACCAAGAAAGATTTTTATCTAATATGATGCCGAGATATCTGGTAGTGTTCACTCTGTCTAGTTGTAAACAGTCGCAGTTATCTGTGTTAAAATTATTACAGTAATGTGCAGTAATGCTAAGACTCGGGTCGGGTTGTAGGCAATCTCGAATAGAAAAAGGGATAAAATTTGTTTTTGAAGTATTTAATGAGAGTAAGTTTAGGTTTAGCCACTGGATAACCTTATGTAAGCCTGTCTCCGCCATTTTAAAAACTTCAGGCCAATTTTTACCATGAAATAATAAAGCGGTGTCATCGGCGTACGAGAACACTTTTCCGTTTGTTACATCAAGTTTAGTTAAGTCATTGATATAGGTTAGGAACAATGTTGGTCCGAGGACACTTCCCTGTGGGACGCCAAAATTAGAAGTAAATTCATCAGGACTATAGATCTCATTGTTAAGTTTAACTCGTTGTGTTCTATTAAGTAGGTAGTCACTAAGTAAATCGAGAAAAGTGCCGCGAATGCCATTTATTTCAAGTTTTCTGAGGAGAATGGGGACAGAGACGGTATCGAAGGCTTTTTTTAAATCCAGAAAGACACAAAGAGTTTTCTTTTTTTCATCTAAATGCTTTGTAATGTCCTTAGTTAAATCTAATACGGCATCTTCGGTACTAATACCTTGACGAAAACCATATTGAGACTTAGAGAGAATTTCGTAGGTATTAAGAAACTTAAGCAAACGGCTATTTATTAATTTTTCTAAAATTTTTGAAATAACCGGTAGCACTGATATAGGCCTATAATTATTTATATCGTCTCTGTCCCCACTTTTGAAAATAGGGTGTATGATAGAACGCTTTAACTGTAACGGGAATATACCTTGTTGAAAACATAAGATACTAAGGTGTGTGATAATAGGGACTAGTTCTTTTTGGGACATTTTTATGAATCGTGTGGGAATATTATCCCATCCCGCAGCGGAGTCAGATTTTAGTTTGTTAATGATTGTTTCTACTTCAAAAACATCAGGTTCGATTATACCAATAGTATTACCCTGTGAAGGAAGTGATGCCAGATATTTATTCTGTAAGTCAATATTCGGTTTTATTTGCTCTGCTAGATTTTTACCTATATTATTAAAATGATCATTTATGTATTGTGCAGATTCGGCTGGATTATTTTTTAATTTAGTCAGTTCAATGTTAGTGTCTTTTTGTTTATTTAGGTTAGTAATGTTTTTTATACTGCTCCATAGAACTTTATTGTTATTTTTAGCTTTGATAAGTAAGTCTTTTTCATATTGATTTTTTAACTTTTTTACTAATGAATTACAAAAGTTCCGATATCGACGATAGGTTATTTTTAAAGTTTCATTTGTCTCATCGAGTCTTAATTGTCTTTGTAATTTATTCCTATTTTGAATGCATTTTAGAATACCTGGAGTAATCCAGGGTTTAATTATTATTTTGTTACAAGGAGTTTTAATGGTTTTAGTATTTTGGTTGAGGCATTCTGAAATTATATTTATTAACTTATTACATAAGATATTAGGGTCCTGAATATTAAGAAGTTCTCCAATGTTACTTTTTTGAAGCGATCCTAGAGCGTTGGTGTAGTTGGTGACAGTTTTGTGCTTTTTGATTTTAGAAGAATCTATAGTATGTTGATAAATATATACCAATACCATTTTATGATCAGTAACTGTTGTATCCAAAACAGCTACTATGGCAGTAGTTTTAGAGGAGTCAAGATTACAAAAGATGTGGTCTATGCAGCTATTTATTCTTGTATCAAAACGGTGCCCGGGTAACATACCATGTGATGCAAGCATATCTAAGTATATGTCGGATTTATTGTCATTAAATCCATCAATAATATTTATATTTATATCACCCGCAAGGATGATATTTGATTTAAGGTACGGCGTGTTTAAATAGGCATCTAGTGATTCTATAAAACGATCAGGATTTTTTTCTGATGGTGAACGATAAATGCAGATTATTATATGGTTTGGGATGGTAATTTCTAGGCATGATGCACCATGTATGGTAATTTCTTTGACTGAATGCTGAATGGAGTTTTTAATAAGAACTACTACACCATCATTCTGGTTATTTTTCTTAGAGGTGCTATGTGTAGAATATTCTGTTTTAATGGGGAGTGGTTTAAGAGGGTTAATTCTACATTCTGTTAAAATGATTATATCTATACTATGATTAAAATTTTGTAGGTTTATTTCAAGATCGTCAATATTGGATGTCTTATGGACACTTCTAATGTTTTGGGTTATTATGGAATATTTGAGATTATTAATTGAGAGATGTTTATTTATGTCAGAAATGGAGCAGTTTACAGACGTTATGTTATTTATTGAGTCTAATTCTTGTAATAGTATATTTTGACTATCCATATTTTGAGTTGGAATGATGGAGGGTGTTGATAATTGAGGTAGTGTTATTTATGCCAGTTAGATTTTTTAAATTGTCGTATAATATAATAATTAGATAATGATTTTTATACAGACTTGGTAAATAGTTTATGAATGTTGTATGTAATAAAATATTCTGTAGTAGTATATGTATATGATCGTACTCATATTCACATCTTATTTTTATGTAGACTGATGTAACAAAGTAGAGGTTGATAAATAATATGAACGTTACAACAATTTTGAGGGTCAGTACTCGCATAACCGTATAAAAATTATGAAAACTAACATACGATTTCACAACACCTAATAATAGTCATTGTTGGGATAGCTGTTGAAGTTGTTCCGCGTTCTTAATGTGTATGATCGGTGAGTCATCGTCGCGACGCACGTAGACCCTACCATAGTTTGTCCAACAGTACTTATACGTATTTGCTGCTTTGAAATCTCTGGCCAAAAAGTATAGTCTTGAAGATATCGGTGTGAGATTTTCGGATATAAAGATCGGGGTATCAGCATCGGTTTTGATTCCTAAATGCTTTGCACTTAATTTGTTTGATGCATTTTTTATATTGTAGTTTTTGGAGGCTTTCATAATATCTGTTTTTGTAAATATATTAGTTAGTTCTACGATGATAGTACTTTTATCTTGTTTCTGTTTTTTAGTTTTGATAATATCTTTAATGTCTGATTTCTGCATGTCTACCATCAAGTTCTCAGATAATTTTGAAACCATGTGTAATAGGTCTTTTTTAGTTTCTTTCCCGTTTAGAGGCACATTTCTTATCTCTATATTAGTCTTACGTTCTATCCGCTGATTTTCTTCCAGTTTACTTTCTAATAAAATGATCTGCTCTCTATCCTTTTGTGACTGATTTTCTAGATTTTTTAGCTTTGCCTTTAATTCTGAGTTTTCCTCAGAAAGATAGGATATTGTAGATTGTACTGCATTACTTGTGTGTTGAATGTCTTTCAAGGCAGTTAAAATTGTGGTTATTTGATTATTTTGCCCTTCAACCATTTTATTGATCAGCTCAGTCATGTCATTTTTTATACTTGCTGTCATTTGTTGGACATCGTCTAGGGTTACTTCATCGGGTCTCTTTCTTTTACGAAATTCTGTACTGTTTGGTTTTTCCAACTCTGGCTTTGATACATCTGGACTGGACTTCGCTTTCTCCGGCGTACGCATCATAACTATTACGCAACTATTGCGTAGCAGATCGAGCGAAAAACAATAATATTTATATTTCTACAATTCGCAAAAATAAACAAAATAAGTATGCCTCTAAGCGTAGCTTGTAACCATCAAACACAGCTAATCGTTTCTCGTAGCACGCAGCCGTAGCGAGTTGTAACGTCTACGAGCGCTGGCGCCTACGTCACATGCAGTTGTGAGAGTGAGATAGCAATTATGTCAACCGTCTCGTTCCCGCTCCGCTGGCAGTGTCCGTGACCTTGTCACGATGATATGCAAGCAGCTAGTTGTATTATTCAAATAATAAATTTACCTCGATAAACTGGTTTTATAACTGAGGTGGGGCGCTGTTGTCGTCCAGTTGATGAGCAAAACTGATCCTTATAGACACTGACTAGATACGCGACTGCCCGCGACGAGACCACAGAGGGTAGAGGCATGTCATGTTGTCATTGTCATGTTGTCATTGTCATGTTGTCATTGTCATGTTGTCATTGTCATGTTGTCATTGTCATGTTGTCATTGTCATGTTGTCATTGTCATGTTGTCATAGTCATGTTGTCATTGTCATGTTGTCATTGTCATGTTGTCATTGTCATGTTGTCATTGTCATGTTGTCATTGTCATGTTGTCATTGTCATGTTGTCATTGTCATATTGTCATTGTCATGTTGTCATTGTCATGTTGTCATATTGTCATTGTCATGTTGTCATATTGTCATTGTCATATTGTCATATTGTCATTGTCATATTGTCATTGTCATATTGTCATTGTCATATTGTCATTGTCATATTGTCATTGTCATATTGTCATTGTCATATTGTCATTGTCATATTGTCATTGTCATATTGTCATTGTCATATTGTCATTGTCATATTGTCATTGTCATATTGTCATTGTCATATTGTCATTGTCATATTGTCATTTTTGTCAAGGCCCTGACCGACTCTCCCCCTCGATGACTCGACCCCTTTGAGAACATTGATGTAATGTTGTATGCCCTCCGTGACCCGCTCCAGGATATGTCAATGGAACGATATACCCATGAGCAGGTCACGGCAGGCGTTGAGACTATTGCGAAGTGTGATGGAAAATAAATGGGCTATGGAGATGAGATCTGGGTGAATACCGGGCTATTACGGAAGAGGGACGGACGCCTGCCATAACTGCTTTTATTGCTAGTGGCAGGCGGTGGCTTGCCACTCACTAGATGGGCCCCCGAAATGCCAGGAAAACGGTCGGGGGCAACACCGGTGTGAGTGACTCAGGGATGTCGAGAGGTGTGCTGCGCTTTCTCCGAAGTTACTCGCGGCGTGATGCCTTTTAACACTTCCACCCCTGGAGCATATAGCTCTAGCGGCTCCTCTCTGGACGGCCAATCTGGAGACTCGGGTCCGTGGTGTCGCTACTCACACAGCAGCTCGCCACACAAGCTGCCCTGCGGACCCATTTTATTTATTATTATTATTATAGATATAACCAGTCATATATAATAGTCATTGTAATATTGTATGTATTCATATATATATATATTGTTTTCAATACTCAATGAATGTATTCACAATAATCAATGAATTATGCACGCCTTAGTATGTTGAGACAAAAGTTTTTGTAACACCACACCACCTGCATGAATTTTCTCCATATCCATGTTTAAAGTAAATAAATATATCTTTATCTTTATTTTAAATTAAATTTAATTTAATTTAAAATATTATTTAATACCTAGTTAAAAATCAAAAATGAATGATGATGATTTTTTGTTATTCAGTGAGTTGATTGAATGTCCAACACGCTGAATACACTATTCAATTTAATTTCCAAGTCGAGTCGGGGTTGTGTTGGGTATACTAAACGCTTTAGGGTTCATCTACACCCTTATCGGTACTTAGCACATCATATCTTCAACACATAATAGCTTTAAAGAGTCCATTCAAGAAGTCACTTCCCAATTTCCCATTGTTCACTTAGAGAGTGGCGAGTGGCACTTGAAACCACTCCATGTGAGTGGGCGCCACAAAGCAAACAGTGTGTAGTATAGTGACTTAATAAATGGTCTGCCTACTTTTGCGTGAAAACACACGTATCGGATTTTTCAAGCGATATCTTCGGCTGGAAGCTTCGAGGTGTAACTCACATGATAGTCACCTCAGTAGTAACACCGCAGAATAAATGGACTTTGTTATGCAAAATAGATCCAACGAATGTGTAATACATTGTCATACATTGGTTGCATCTATTGATCATGAAAAAACTGCTATGTGCTGAATAGTTGTCACAGTACGTCGTATAGTACTTATATCGTATAGTACGCACATAGCAGTTTTTTCATACGATAGTTTGGTTCATTTACCTGTCGCAATTGTCAAAATGTTCAAATTAAAAAAAATGCACATAGCAGATTTTGGTTTGACAACGACGGTATGCCAAATTGCATAGCAAGAAACTTCAAATCAAGTTTTATATATTCACAACAGATTTTAGCAGTTTGATGACATATAGTTTCCAAAACTTATACTGCGTGATATTTAAAAAAAATATAATATATTTAATAATGATATTTAAAAATACTAATAATATAGTAAAAATATTTACTCCAATTAGCTTTAAATATTAACATTGGGATGTAAGTGGTTCATTCATCTTTGAACCAAAGCCAACTTCACCGGCACGCGGTGCACCCTGCTGACTGACAAACGAAGCTCTGGCGAAAATAGAGGTAGGGAGCGTAATTGTAAGCTACCCTACTGGGGAAAATACCTCCACCTCACAGAAATACCGCAGCCAAATAACAATTCCCTTGAGGGTTGCTGTGTTCCTGCGAGTTCACTCACTCGCACGGTAACCTCACTAGGTTACCAGAAAGGTAGGAAGGAGATGTTGCGCGAGCGATATTTTATGTTGCGAGCGTTAATACGGCTACGCTAACCGCTTCACATCAGGCGGGCCATATGCTTGTTCTCCAACCGACGTAGTATAAAAAAAAATAGCTTTAACGTAAAAGTAACAAAATGTCGGTTGGATCTATTCTGCACTCCCTGCCGCTCTCTCGTATCGACCTCACCTCCCCTCTGAAACGAATCTGGAACGGTTTGTATGGCGCCGCACGCACACACGCTCATTCACGCTCTGCACAGATGTTATTGTTTATGTAGTACCTAGTTACCGACGCGACATTTGTATGGAGTGGCTGGGGTGTGGTCTGGTAGAATAAAATATTTATAATTTGGATATAATTTGGATAGCTTTAATGCCATCCGGAATATTTGCTACCACTCACTGCCCCCTTACCACCAACTCTTATTGCGATATATATAAGCGACTCTATTTCAAATTGAATAGAGTCGCTTATTCAATGGTATAAGCATTCTATCCAGTTATTGAATCGCAATAAGAGTTGGTGATAAGGGGGCTGTTACTACTGTTGCGAGGTTCCTGACGTCATATTGCCAACTTGAAAATGCGCGAATTGTAAATATAGATTAAATGTGTTTTTTTTGCCTCATTCGAACGTGTTAACGTTTACAAGCCGACAAAATTAAGAAAAAGATTCATATTGTGAATTTACCAGACGCGTGTTACATATCCAAATTAGTCGGGTTGCTCACTTCAAAATGTGAGCAAGTAAGCCACATAATTTTGATATGTAACATGCGTCTTATAAATTCACAACATAAGAGTTCTTCTCTATTTGGTCTGTTTGTTTACGTCGACATGATCGATCGCGAACAAAAAATACGCAATAAGCATTCTGAGCTTTTTGGTGAGGTGTGCTTCACTACGAAGTTACGAACATTTGTGTAGTCTAACCGAACACTAAGAAAGTAACTTCAGAGGGTCCGGTGGCATCGTAGCACTCGCGTAGTGCCACTACGACACGTTGATGGAAAACATTACTTGTACCAAGTGCGTCGCCAAGGGGGGTCAATCGCTGTAAGATGTAAGGCTCGTACTACAAGTGAAAAGCTTCATGAGCTCTCGACTTTACCTACAATAGGCTTCTATCCCATTTTTTATTTCTATTTGTTATTTAAAGACGTCACAATAATATAAATATACGTGAAATAATTACTTCGATTGCATAAAAACTTCTCGAGACTACTTGAAGATCACAATTTTGGACTATCCCGAAAACGCTCCATACAAAAGGCCACCACGTTATGACGTCACACCGTGCTATTTTATATGAATTAAATCAGAAATTTGTACGACAGCTATGTTAAATATTGCGTTTATGTAGCCAGTTCCGAAACAAAAGTTATAGTATTTTATAATGTTTCTACCATGGTAATATTTATTTTTTATAATTTCATACCTTTAAAATGGACTTTCCCACCAAACTTAGACCGAACAAAAAACACGTCGGACATAAGTTATTAAAATTTTAAGAACGCAGATCGTTCTAGTTTTATGTATTTTACGTTACTGATAGAGAGTTTTTATAATTTTGTAACATGGGCAACAAGCCTATTCATACTTTTCTCATTCTTTGTCATATTCAGGGCTGTCCAAACCATATACAATACCGGGCCATTACAAATTACTAAACAGATTATCAGGCCGCAGAAATAAATACCTACTTGACATTTTTACTACCTACTTTGAAAGATTAAGCTTAGTTATAACTAGTTAGTCATAAAACTTTAACTTTTCTAAAAATATATAATTTTCAGTTCAAGTAGTTGTAAAAAACCTGTAGCGGTATAAAAAACTGTATAAAAACCGGTAAATGAAAATCACGTCACGGGCCGCACAAATATAAGCCAAGGGCCGCATGCGGCCCGCGGGCCTTGCGTTGGACAGCCCTGCTCTATATCAACGGTCTTAATAATATATCATTTGTGGAGATATGTTTAAATTAAATACTTAAATACTAGGCCATACATAACTGAGGTAATATATCTAACGCCCTGCTACATTGCGATAAGGAATGACGACTTTGGTATTTAGAGTATATTGGCGCGAATTACCTTCGCCCGTTTACGACTACAAGACAATACGAGTATCATGTTTTTGATACCGAATGTTGACTAATACTGCCAAAAAAATATTGCATTGTGGAAAGTACATTATTAAAAAATTCAGTCGACTTAAGAACCTCCTTCTTTTTCGGAAATCGGTTAAAAATGCGGTGTAAAGGGAAGTAAATTAATAAAACAAATTAATAAAAGTAAATTAATCAAACTACTAGCTTATAAATGTGTAACAAAAAATTTAATAATATTGTAAATATTCCTACGCCAATAAAGGCAGAATATGCATGCACAACTACATGAAACATCTTGTATTACCATATTCTTGGGAATAAATGACTATCTATCTATCTATCTATCTAAAAATGAGGCGTGACTGTGTCATGGACACGGCCTTGTGTTCTACGTGAATACGTTATATGCACTAAAATTATCTCAAAATAGCAGCGCTTCCCCCTCCCCCGCACGCGATATTTAATAGTCCTTACTTAGCGTAATAAATTCTTTGATCCTTCATCTATCCATTGGTGTGATTGAATTTTGGAAATAGATTTTTTGGATTGCCTCCGTATGGTAGCTACCATCCATACGAATAAATTAAAGACGTAAATAGTAAATTAATTAAAAATTCACGTCAAAGTAAAATATTGTTTGTGTATTCAATTACATAACATCCCTTTTTCAATTAACTAACACAAAGAGTCGTGCAAAGAGTGTCGCATAATGCAAACTGCATTGGAGTCGATGAGTCAGCTAAATGCACTCATAATAGCGTTGCACCGATGCATTTTTACTGATAAATCACAGCAATTGCAGGGCCGGAAATGTGTTTGAAGTGATAAAGGCATTCCCTGCATTATTTACGTGTTTTGACTCAAAATTGTGAAATTATTTTTTCATTGATCTGACATATCTAATATATAGGTAAAATTCTCGTGTCACAATGTTAGTTACCATACTCCTTTCGGACGAGTACGGTTCGGCTTGACCTATTTATATGAAATTTTGTGTACATATCGGGTAGGTCTGAGAATAGGTTGTTAATGTTATCTATTTTATAGCAAAACAACGTTTGCCGGGTCAGCTAGTGTTATACATAAGATTTATATACCTACCTACTTACTAATATCTAAAAATATACAATTAAAATAAAAACTAAATATGGCTAACTATATATACAAACAAAACGGAAATAACAAAATTAATTAAATAAAAGTATTAAAATATCCAAAAATATCTAAATGGCGTCCAAAGATTCTTCCGAATCGCCATCAGAAGGCTGGTATATCGTGATAAATATCCGTTGATATATGTATATCGGCGAACCCTAATTTTGACCATCCATGACAATATGACAATGGTCATTGTCATATACTCCAAGTTGAAATATTTTATCTTATAATCAGTAAAATATTTATAAGATATATATATATATATACATACTATATATATATATATATATATATATATATATATATATATATATATATATATATATACGCATCACTGGCCAGTGACGCGTTTCGCGTGAGGTGCTATAAATGAGCAACACAAAACTCAATTAACAAAATATAATTTATTTAAAAGAAAAAAAAAATAGCTCAGGGGTGAAGTTAGAGGCCCTGCTATGCCGGTAGTTCTGGTTTCCCAGTCAAGAGGTACTGTCCTGGGGTCCAGTGCTGGGGAGTGGAGTTGCCGGTGGCTTGATCTTGCGGCTGTCCAGGACTCAAGTAGGCAGGTATTTATGTGCCAAGGTAGTATGTGCCCGTGCGGGTATCTCTTATTCTGTAGTCCGTAACTGGAACCCGAATTTCGGGTTTGAATAGCACTTAGGTCTTAACACTTTAGTTAGTTGTTATGTACTCGTATACTGGTATAAGTTTAGTATAAAACTTTCATTTCTTCCACAATTAAAATCACGACGCAAGGACATTCTGGGATGAGAACGTATATCGTGTGTCTCGTAGCAAGGAAACGATGCCAATGATGACCGGTTAGCGGTGCATCGAGATATAAGAAATAAACTGCCTACATAAAAAACGCGGCATGTTGCAGACACTAATGCAGAATCAGCCGTTCTTGAGTTGACCAATTTCTATCGTAAGTAGTGTTAATAAGTTAGTTTGTTTTTATGTGAATATATTGTAAATATATTATGTCTATGAGAATGACGGTTACCGTAGGCTACGGTATTTAGACCCTGTAGCCTTGAGGTGGGATGAGGCCAGGGTATCGACGCATGTAACGTCCCACACGAAGGCGCGTCCCAACCTCCAGGGCAACAGAGTCATTCATTACCGTAGACCGTACCTAACATTTGACCTTAGGGAAAATCCGCCATTAATCCTATCTCTCAAGTTGGATCAAACTGCATACACGCTGCAAAATTTTATTTAATTCGGTTCACTAGTTTAGGATTCCATCGCGGACCAACAACGTGTCACGAAATTTTTATATCTTTCTTAAAATTTCGATAGTTTTCTTTTTTTATCTAAATCGATTCATTACTTCAGTAACATTATGCTACTTGAATTTTATTTATAAAAGACATACAGACACAACAAAATCGACAAATACAAACCGCTAAGTATGTAAATGTATAACTCATATTAGCGGTGTGTATCTGAAGGCCAATTCTCGTAATTTTTCTACGAATGCAGATTGAAAGTTGACCGAATCGAGATTGAATTGTGAATTGACTAAAATTATATACTTGATTTCATTAATTAATTATTATCAATTCTTGTTGTTGGCAAAGTAACATTCTTAGTTTGTTTAATTTTTACTAATATTTCGATATAATGAAGCTTAAATTTAATTTTGAAGTTACATATTGTGTTACGATAATACCAAATGTGACATTTGTGAGATCGAGACTGGATCGAAACTGAATTTTGACTAAATTTTATTTACGAGAATTGTCCCTCTGGATGTGTATGTTTTGAGTTGGCGTAGTGTTCATTGGAGGTATCGATCTATACTGATATTAAAGCTGAAGAGTTTGTTTGTTTGGTTGAACGCGCTAATCTCAGGAACTACTTACTCATTCGAATTGAAAAAATATTTTAGTGTTATATAGCCTATTTTTCGAGGAAAGATATAGGTTATATAACATCATGCTACCACCAATAGGAGCACCAATTAAAAATGTTGCAAAAATGGGAAGAAATATTCCTTTTGAGAGCTTCCGTTGCGTGCGCTGCGTAAACGGTTCAAGTTACGCAACATTAAATATACGACGGAATTATAATTTATTATATTAATTTGTCTTGGTCTGGGTGGTTTCTCTGTATTAAATGTATTTATGCATTTAAAAATGTATATTCATTTACCTAATACCCATAGTACAAGCTGTGCTTAGTTTGTGACTATAGATAAGCTAAATGCTAGGCATTTACTATAAATGCCCAATAAATACATATTTATTTATTCCTTCGAATAAATAAATATGTATTTATTGGGCATTTCCCTTAAATGCCTAGCATTTAGCTTAAACATATATACTTATTGGGCATTTAATTTTGTGGAGCTCGATGGCGTCGTTGCGCAAATCTAATTGAATACGCAAGTTAAGCAATGTCGACCGCAGCCTGTCCATGGATGGGTTTATTTATGTAGGGCTTCAGAGTTCCGATCCATGTCCCAACAGAGCAGTAGGATGCTTTTGGTTTATGCCCATTGGGCATTTATCGTAAATGCCTAGCAATTAGCCCATCTCTATTTGTGACTAAATGGAAATGTGTAATTCTTCAGCAATAGAGACTTATTTTTTTTTTTGCATAACCATGCTATAGAATAATGGATTATATATACAGATTACCGATAATGTACCTGCAGTACATCATACGTCATACACATCTCGTCGTTGCGACTTTAAGATCTCTCATGTGTAAAATTCATCATTGCGAGATAATCAATAAAAACCGTCTACTGAAAAAAATAGGAAACTAAATATAACAGAAGATACAAGAGATATGCAGATTATTTTATGCATTTTACCTTGTAAAAAGGTAATTGTAATAAAAAAAAAAAACAATTCAATGTGACACATAAGAGGTTTTGGTTGCGGGTTTTGTATATTAGAGGTTTTGATATCTAGCGATTTTACACATAAGATATTTTTATCATTTTAATTTCCCTAAACTATAAGTTAGTCATACTATTAAAAACTCCCATGTGTATTTATTGTGTGTGATTTAGCACATAAGATATTTTAAATGCCAACTTTGAATGAGCGAGCACTTAGAAGATATTGAATAAGGGAAATAAATAGCAGTTGAAAATACTTATTCACATGAGAGTTTTTGCTTTCTATGAAGCGCCAAAATTTGAAATAAACCAGTATAAAAAAGTGATTTTGTCAAAAGTGACACATAGGAGATCTTGCAGTCGCAACGACGATCTGACGGTTTTTCCAGGACGGGCATCGCTGGCACGGCGCCAGCGTTGATTTCTCATTTTGATGATTTATTTAAGTAGTGAAAATGAACTCATGCGCTACGAGTAAATATTTGCTTCAAGATTTAGAATATTCGCAGAAAAGGCGCAGGTGGTGGAGTAATGTCAACACCTGGTATTTGCCTTCTCGAGAAATTACCTCGGCAAATAAAAGGCTGTTGACTATATGAAAAGGGAATGTGTCATAACAAATTGCCATGTCCATGTCGTGTTACTAGCGATGAATGTTAAGAAATTATCGAAAGTTCAGTTAGATCCAGTTTATCTTATAAAGTACTAGCTGACCCGGCAAACGTTGTTTTGCCATATACATTAATCGTTTAGGGGTATAAAAAATAGATGTTGGCCGATTCTCAGACCTACCCGATATGCACACAAAATTTCATCAAAATCGGTCAAGCCGTTTCGGAGGAGTATGGCAACGAAAACTGTGACACGAGAATTTTATATATTAGATTATCATTTTATAAATAATTTTGGATTGAATTAATAAAGAGTATATTATTATACTTTCTTAAATCATGGGTCTAGCCCGGTCATTTGATAGATGGATCTATATAGATCCAACGCGTAGAGGCCCCTTTGAAAAGTTTGACGTAATGTTGTACGCCCGCCGTGACCCGCTCCGGGATATGCCAATGGAACGACATACCCATGAGCAGGTCTCGGCCGGCGTTGAGACTATTGCGAAGTGTGATGGAAAATAAATGGTTTATGGAGATGAGATCTGGGTGAACTAAAATACCGGGCTATTACAGAAGAGGGACAGACGCCTGCCATAACTGCTTTTATTGCTAGTTATTTGCGGCAGGCGGTGTCTTGCCACTCACTAGATGGGCCCCCGAAATGCCAGGAAAACGGCCGGGGGCAACACCGGTATGAGTGACTCAGGGATGTATTATTATCATCATCATCATCTCAGCCATTGAAAGTCCACTGCTGGACATAGGCCTCCCCTCTAGATCTCCAATAATGCCGTGGGGTACCGGCAGAGTAGAATAGTACCTCCCTCTAGTACCAGGTGTCGTAGGAACCGACTGAGGTACAACAGAACAGACTGATGGCGGTATAACCATCCAAAACAAACGTAGCTCAAATAGCAGAGGGCAAGGATGGGCAGCATCATCCCTGTCGCGAAGCTACGTTTCTCCGCCTGCCCAGCGTGGCGAGTATGGGCAAATCCCCAATAAAAGTGCCCATTTGCCTTTAAATTTTTAATCTACGGCTGTTATAGTTTTAGCAATAAAAGATAATAAATATGTATAATAAAAATAAGTATGATAAAAAGTTATGTCCATTTTTCTGCAATTTCAAACTTTGAACTACTGTCCTGCAAAATTTGATTTTGGTCGCTTACCCTATATAACCTTTTAACGTTTAACTTTAAGTTTCCGGCAGACTAGAATAGAATCACTCCGTTTTTCCCCCCCAACCCGTTTGGCCAACGTGGGGAGTGTAGGCGAAAATCCTCCTTCCGCGGACAAGGGAAGAGAGGGTCGTGCTCCTGTAGTGGAGACTAAAATGGACCTGATGATGATGATATGTATGTTATGTGTGTATTAGGATGTACGCTTGGTATGTATTAGTAAATATCACATTATAAGTATTTATTAGTTATATTGTATGATTTTGCAAATTGTTACAAGGTATTTTCATCACTCCGTCATCTTGCGAACTTTACCTACTTCATTTAATGTATCCGTTACCTTATGTTTGCCTTGATAAGATTTCTTTTATCACCGCCGCCTTGTTGCACTTACATATTTTATAAGTGAACATTTTCTGTATATAACTAAATTGTTTCTGTAGTTTGTATACCTAGTGCAAACAAAGCATATTCTATCTATCTAACTTATGTTTTCCAATAAAGTTGATTTTTAAGAAAAAATTAAACCGATTTCAGTTGGCGTGGACAGCTTATTGGTGGAATACCCCGGCAGACGCTGCTGCCCGTCTTCCGGGAGAAAAGTTATCGCGTGACACAAGATTCCTTAGTCGCCTTGTACAACATCCAGCGCAGAGCAATGGAGTGGCACAATTTTATTCTGCCGGATACCATAGGGCAAATTTAAGGGTTTCCCTCGAATTTTCTGGGATCCCATCATCAGACCCTGACTTGGTGAATATGTAACCAAGTCGCAATTACCCTTTCAAATAAAAAAAATGTTTTTGACCATACGTGCTTATAAAATTTAAGGGTTTCCCTTGATTTCCCTGGCATTCCATCATCAGATCCTGACTTGGTGAATACGGAACCTTGCAATTTTTCAAATAAAAAAAAGAATTATGAAAATCGGTTCACAATTCGCAAAGATATCGAATAACATACATATAAAAAAAATATTCAGTCGAATTGAGAACCTCCTCCTTTTTTGAAGTCGGTTAAAAACAACATTGACCTCGTCCTTGCGTACGACAGTACATGACAACTAGGGTTGCCACCTTTTTTGTTTGCAATTAAAGTAAGTACAATAATATAGGTAAGAAAAAGAAAGTGCATAGTATCAAAATAAAGTACAATTTATTTTTCTTTATTATTACTTATGTTTAAAAACATATTTTACTGCTTTTTGCAGTTTGTATCAATTTTGTACCTATCTCTACTAAACTACACAGCGTCGTTACAGTCTATATTTAAATTAAAGTAAATAAGTAATTCATTCTTTATCTAATTCAGAGATGTTGTTTCTTTCGTCTCGCCATACGACTAAACTTTTCAAAATCTAAAAGAAATCAAATCACCATGCGAAATAAAGTATTTTTATGTACTTTATTATTCTCCTAAAGTATAGAGTACAATTACCTGAAATAACGTACAATACTTCATTATAAAGTACGCGTGGCAACCCTAATGACAACACTTCCGTCGAGGACGACGCGAAGGTAAACCTACCTAAGTATGTAAGCATGCATGTTTTAAAGATAAGATGTCTGTCAAAGGTAGTTATCAGATTCATAAGTTTGAAATGAGTCATTGAACACTGTAGCGTAAAAAATATTTATCAACAAAGAGCGCTATCTGGTTCAAACTAAACAAAGAATGCACTACTTAGAAACAGGGATTGAATACCCGAAAAAAATTGGATATATCGGTTAAAGGTATGACGTCATACCTTTAAATTTCGATACCTTAAAGTAAAGGTATTTCGGTATTGTAAAATTCCGGTATCGTTATTTTTTTAGATATCTAAATTATAAAATAAAGGTTTTAAATTTCGATACCTTAATGTAAAGGTATCTTAATAATTTCGGTATTGTAATATTCCGGTATCGTTATTTTTTTAGGTATCTAAATTATAAAATAAAGGTTTTCTTTCCACAATGTCGGTCGCATTGGTAGGTAAGTACTTGATCGATACCTACGTCGCGTCGCGTCGTTGTCGCATCATTTTTTCCGTACCGAAATGGTTTTGGTTGGTACTGGTAATATAAAGGTATAATGGTACCGTAAAAAAATAAAGGTATTCTTCTTGTTTTACCGGTATCGTAACCACAATTCTCAACCGTAACACAATACATATCGTAATTTTATACCAGTACCATACCCTTATACCTTTACCGCTTTCAATCCCTACTTAGAAAATAATAACGAAAACGGACACACAAATATTCCCCTGCAAATCCAGTAACAATTATAAGCGACGATTATGTTGCAAATCGACTCATCCGTAGAATAAATTCCAAGTGCTTTAGTACGAATTTATGACGTGAATTACGTCTCTAAAATTGCCTTCCATAGGGAGGCAATTCAAGAAAACGAATGATAACAAAATCCGGGGATACAGTTTGGTGTTGCAGTTAGAAATCTATCATCTACATCCAAAATTCAATCACACCACTGGATAGATGAAAGATCAAAGAATTTATTACGTTAAGTAAGGACTATGGAACAGGCGTTCGGTTCGTTATACCCCTGCAAAGGCCTCTGCCTGGCCCAGGGGGGTGGGGGGCAAGTTGATATGCAGAATGAGAAAAGTATGAACTGTAGGTAAAGTCGAGGGCTCATGAAGGTTTTCACTTGTAGTATGAGTCTTACATCTACAGTGTTCTACGGGGTTCCGTTTGTCAATGTACCTCCACGTGTGCCGAGCGGGTTTGTGACCCTGAGGGAATATGCCCAAAAGGTGGCAAACCAGCTTGGACGGTGAACCCTGGGCAACGGCAGCCGGTAACGTCCTTTTAAGGATCTTCCCGGCTGACGGCCAAAGCATTGACTAACCCTATTCCTGTGTCCCCATACCCAAATTTCCATCTCATATCCCAGCACCCAGACTATTCAATTCATCCTTATACCCTTCCAGCTTTCCTTTCTGTCCGCCACATCAGCCCCGTGGTCGAGTTGATGTGGGCCTGTCGTCACAAACGACCGTGGCTGCAGGTAACAATCGACCACCCGCGTGTTTGTGCCGTGCGCGGGGTCCCGTACGGGTGGATGAAGGAGTCCTGGAGGTTGAGTTGGCGGTGACCACCGTCAGCAACACACCTCTTTGGCCTGGAGTTCACCTCACACGGGCGGTCTCTGCCTAGCCAGCAGGGATCAATCGGCTGCGGTGTACGGGTAGACCTACATCAGGCGACGTACGCTGAGGGGAGGCGGTCTGCAGACGAAGGTTCCAAATGCGTGTGGATTTTGGAACGCATGCAGGCGGAGCTGGCTGTCTCGTAGATTGCGCCCCGAGGCGTGCTATACTGTCCTAATAGCCCTAATGCTGAGCAAGCATTCCCACTTGAGGGCTCCATGGCGGGTGGGGAGTTAGGACAGCGAATTTTAAAACCATGTCTACATGGATATGTCAAACAGAACCAAAACCGGCGAAAGTAGGAGCGCGGGCCAACCTGGTGTAAGTCAGGGGAAGTTCACAGGTGTACCGGGAGCTGCGCACGGCGGCCACCGGGGACACAAGGCCAACATGCCATGGGTTAAGAGCGGGGCTCCCAGAGCATCTGCCACCCTGTCGTCGTTGGTTAAGCTTGGGGGAAACCAAGGGCAGCCGGGTCAGCATTGCACCCGCGTAACTGACGGGAAACCCCAGTCGCAGCCGGGAACGTCAAGAGCTGGTCTCATCCGCCATGACGAACACGGATGCGATGGGGGTCCCAGAGATGGTATGTCGGAGGGCACTCACCCGGAAACAGGAAAGCGTAAGCGGCTACCGGCATCTGTCAAGAGGCGGATGCAAAAACTCAGAAGGCAGCAGGCACTGGAGACGCAACCTGCAGCCAAAAGAGACAGGGAGATCAGCGACGAGGCCGCAGAGGCCGTTGCTAGAGCCAAAAAGACTAAAACGGAGGTAAGTTCTTATAGGGAGGCATTGGCTGGCATCAAGATGGCCATTGTACCGGTCGACTTCCCCCGCATTAGTCTAGAGGGAACAGCTATGGCGGACATACAGCTGCGAGTGTTCGACACGCTGGAAGACACCCCAGATCCTGTACCCCTAGTACATTTGAAGGGCGTTGTTGCTGGCGTTGCACACATCACCTGTGAAGGAGAGCGTGCTGTAGAGTGGCTACGAACCACTTTCAATGGCGTAAGTGTGGACGGCCACAAGGTAAGGGTCGTCGACGCTAAAGATCTTCCAAAGCCTATCAAGATGGCTTGGAAGACCAAGAACTTCGTCATCCATGACACCGTCCGGTTGCTGAGGATGATGCAGCGCATCCACCCACAACTCCACACGCAGGAGTGGAAAGTGGTGGACGTTGTGGCGGATGAGGGCAGCACGAGGCGCATTGTGCTGATGGACCGAGCCTCAGCCGACCACATCAAGTCCAGGGGGTACAAGCTCCAGGGCGGAGTGGGCTTTGACGTCTTCAAACTTCTTGAGGACGCCACGCACGCAGATGGCCCACGAGCAGGTACCCTTCCTGGATTGGGCGTGGTCGAACTGGGGGGTGAAGACAGGGGCATATCTGATGGTGCTCCACAATCGGGAGATGCTGCACTGGAGTCAAAGGGGCCTGAGCTGTTAGGCTCGCAGGTGCACTCGCGTCCGGCATCGCCGCGAAGCTTGCTCAGCGGAATATCTCCGCTGGTCGAGATGGAGAGGCAAACGTCGACGCCGAGCCTGCAGGAGCCGCAGGATCAGCGTCTGCATCTGCTGCCGCCGGTGTTATACCACAGCGAGCCGGGGTTCAAGGGCCCTGAAAGAATGGATCTGGCATCTCCTGCGACATCGGAGGTGCTGGATGAATTGAGCACCCTGTTCGAGGTCTCGGCGCCGCTGAACTTGAGTGCTACGGCGACGTTGGAGCCCTCTTCAGAAGGGGCCCAATAAGGAGGGATGTACGGGAGCACACCAAAATATCAAGATGGCAGGGATCAGGTGCGTTCAAATCAACCTGCATCATTGTAAGGCTGCTGTAGCTATACTTTCACGAGAGTTACGGCTAGAAAAGTATGATGTTGCCCTAATTCAAGAACCTTATATCTATAAGGGTATGATAAAGGGTTTCGGTAGCTTAAATGACTGTATTATGTATAATCATGCTACTAATGATACGAGGACATGTATCTATGTCAGGAAAGGCATAGATGCAGTACTCTTGTATGATCTATGTTACAGGGACCTAACTGCCGTCGGAATTAAATTAAAGGATGGTAAAACCATTATAGTGGCCTCGGCCTATCTACCATATGAGGAGAAGGAGCCTATTTCATCGCAGCTTGATGCCTTGGTAAGGTATGGAGCGCGGGAGAAAAAGGAACTCATCATCGGTTGCGACGCGAATGCACACCACGTTATTTGGGGCAGTTCAAACAGCAACACTCGGGGAGAGAAGATCAACGACTATCTGGTAAGCTCACCTATGCAGTTATTAAATAAGGGTAATAGACCAACCTTCTTTAACGCCAGAAGGCAAGAAGTTATAGATATTACTTTGGCCTGTAATAAGGCATGCAAAAGCATATCTGATTGGCATGTATCTGAAGAGGTCACACTATCGGACCACAACTATATATGTTTCAGGTATAACTGTGAATTACAACCACAAAATATACGAAGGAGGAACCCTAGACATACAAATTGGGTCTCGTATAAAGACGACCTGAAGTTAGAACTGGGGACCCCCACGTGTAGTTTTAACTCTGTTCTTGATATAGAACTGGAAGCGGAACGAATTGTGACTGCTATAAAGACGTCCTGGACAGAAAACTGTCCGGAAGTGGTAGTAGTAACAAGAAAGGAACCGTGGTGGACTCACGAAGTAGCTAGGCTAAGAAAGGAAACGAGAAGAGCTTTCAATGAAGCAAAAGCCAAGAAAGACTTCAATAGTTACCATAAGGCCCTTACGGAATACAGCAAGGCTGTAAGAAGGGCAAAGCGGAAAGCTTGGAGGAGCCATTGTGACGCTATAAATACGGCCCCGGAGGGTATGAGACTGGCGAAAGCAATGTCTACTATTAAGGAAAGTCCCCTAACAGCGGTGCGGACTGAGAATGGAAAACTCACGGAAACTGGAAAAGGAACATTGGAACAAATGTTTAAAACCCACTTCCCAGGTTTTAATGAACTCGATAAAGATGACACTGAGTACATCAATGTTGCAGATACTAACACTGTAAGAACGCATAGATATGATTGGGCTGTAGCTAGGAAGGTGGTGGATGACAATAGAATCAGATGGGCCATTAGGAGCTTGCAGCCATACAAGTCTCCAGGTCCAGATGGCATCTACCCTATTATGCTACAGCAAGGAGCCTCCATACTTATACCACACCTGTGCAGGCTATATAGAGCCAGTCTAGCATTTGGATACACACCAAAAGCATTAGGCAGGGTAAAAGTGACGTTTATACCAAAGCCGGGTAAGCCCACATATGAGGACGCTAAAGCGTATCGACCTATAAGTCTACAATCGTTTGTTCTAAAAGTTTTAGAGAAAATGGTAGACAGATATGTAAGGGATGAGCCCTTGAGTAGATATCCATTACATAAGCTACAATGTGCATACCAATCAGGTAAGTCGACGGAGACTTCCTTACACCATGTTGTTAGCAGAGCTGAAAAAGCAATTGAAAGCAAGGAAATATGTGTAGCAGCATTCCTTGACATTGAAGGAGCCTTCGATAAAACTACATTTGACTCCATCAATAAAGCGGCAACAGCGCACGGTATTCCGAATACAATATGTAAATGGATACAGAGCATGCTCAAAGGCAGGATTATTAATGCCGAGCTTATGGGCGAAAAATTATTCGCCAGTACCACAAAAGGTTGTCCTCAAGGAGGCGTCCTATCGCCGACGCTATGGAGCCTTGTAGTCAACTCACTTTTGATTGATTTAAATAAGGGACCCATAGTGGCTGTCGGATATGCGGATGACATAGTCATCCTAATCAATGGAAAATTTCCCAATATAGTAACGGAACTTATGAGGGTAGCTCTTAAGGTAGTCGAGAATTGGTGTCAAACAAATAGCTTGACTATCAATCCAAAGAAAACCACATTAGTTCCGTTTACAAGGCTAAGGAACCTAACAGGTCTAAAAACAGTATCATTGTATGGGAATGAGTTGCAATGGTCTGATGAAGTTAAATATCTAGGAGTGACATTGGATAAGGGACTCAGTTGGAATGCCCATATGAACAATGTCCTTCAAAAGGCAACACGAGCCTTCAACATGTGCAGGAATGCCTACGGGAAAACATGGGGGTTAAAACCAAGCATTCTGCGCTGGCTATATATAGCAATGATAAGACCCATGGTGACTTATGGCTGCCTAGTATGGTGGCCAAAAGTACGACAAGTGACAAGTAAGATGTCCCTGATGAAACTGCAGAGATTAATCTGCTGTGCAGTCACGGGAGCATTCCCCACTACACCCACAGCAGCTATGGAAGTGATCCTTGATCTCTTACCATTACATATATTCATTGAGGCGGAGGCTTGTAAAGCCTTATACAGGATCGAAACGGCTGGTCTATGGAACAGATATTTGCCTCAGACCAGGCATACACATATGGAGTCCGATTTAGAACTCAAGAGGAAGATGGAAATGTGCAGTGATAAGATGTTGCCGAAGTACATCTTCAAGAGAAACTACAGAATACATCTTCCAACCAGAGATGAGTGGAAGAACAATGAATTCAAACCCAAGGAGGAAAATAGCCTCATATGGTTTACCGATGGCTCCAAAACTATAGAAGGTACAGGAGCAGGCATTTTCTCTAAGGACATACAACACAGCCAGAGTATGGGGCAATACGCTACTGTATTTCAAACTGAAATGTATGCCATAACTGCTTGTGCGAAAATGAATCTAGAAAATAGGGTCGCAAATCAGTACATCTATATTCTCAGCGACAGCCAGGCAGCTCTTATGGCCCTGAGCTCTGACAGGGTGGAATCTAGGCTAACTCTTGCTGGTATGGATGCCCTTAATAAACTGGGCAGAAATAATCGGCTGGAGTTGGTCTGGGTTCCTGGACACACAGGAGTTGAGGGCAATGAGAGGGCTGATGAATTGGCAAGGGAGGGATCAAGTAAAAACTTTTTAGGACCTGAACCCTTTGTAGGTCTCTCATACGGGACAGTAATTGAGGCTATAAATGGCAGAGCGAAGTCTAGGCATCAGGCTGAATGGAGGGAGATGAGTGGAATGCTACACTCCAAGGAAACCATTGGCGAAGGTACAGTGAATTGGTACAGACATGTACATAAATGTGACAGGAAACGGATGCGTCTCATGCTTGGTGCACTGACCGGCCATTATGCCTGCCACGGACACCTATACAAGATGAGACTTGTTGAGAGCCCAGAGTGCAGAACATGCAAGGAGTCTTACGAGACCATGAAACACTTAATGTGTCAATGTGACGCCCTAGCGGGCAAACGAATGGAAATCCTAGGAAAGGCATACCCGTACCTGGAGGACTACAGACTCTTCCCTATAAGCGACATACTGAAGTACATGGAACATGTCTCCAGACAGGCGGGGGAGAGTGACTAAAGGATTAGGGAGAACACAAAAGATCCATGAGGGTCGACGTGTCACCGGTGCTGCAGCACTGGACCCACTCTAAGATAAGATAAGATACATCTACAGTGATTGTAATAATAACGGTACAGATTCCAACGTGTAAAGCTTCACGAGTTCTTGACTGTACAATAAATAGTCTCGGGGGGGGGGGGGGGGGGGATATAAGTACGCCCTTGGAGTACTTATATCTCAATGACTCAGTGCGAGTTTTTGGACACATTCAAACGTGATAACGTTTACAAGACGACCAAATTGAGAAAAAGATTCATATTTTGAATTTACCAGACGCGTGTAGGTACGGTACACGCGTCTGGTAAATTCAAAATGTGAAGTAACATAATTTTGATATGTAACTCGCGTAATTCTACAAAGTAACGTGACGGGGTCCCCACCACACGTTCTTCTGTGTAGCCAGGTTTAACAGCGGCGAGCACCAAAATAGGCAATGAACAATGAAGTCCACTCCAGTCTTGGGGGTAAAACTACAGCTGCCTTGGAACTCACAACGAATTTAATCAGGAGTAGGAATCTTTTGGAATTTGACTTCCCCTGTTGGCAATGTATATGGCAAATAAGCCATAAAAAGCCTAAGCACAACTTACTAGTTGTGTACTATATTATATAATTGAACTTACTTTGTACCCGGATCACTAGGTCGACTAGCAGAACACAAAAAACCTCTACCGAATAGAAAATTAACTGAAATTTACTCCAAACTCCAATTATGCACATAAGGGTCGGTCAAAGAATATAATAATAACCAATTTATTTGCCAAAGAATATAATAATGACACTCCTCGCAATATATAATTAAAACTTAAACTAATAGTGTGTGGCTTGGACTGAACGGTTTCTAAGGATAGTACTGTCTTACTCATTTATGTCATAATCAGGTAATTTTTTTTATACCACAAAAGTAAAAACAAGCATACAGTCCTCCTGATGGAAAGCAGTTACCGTAGCCTATGAACACCTGTAACACCATAGGCATCATTCGCGCGTTGCCGACCCTGTAAAAATCACTTCACGCCCTTTTTGAAGAAACCAATGCTGTAATCTCCTGAGAAAACTTCGACAGGCAGTTCTTTCCACAGCTTGACAGTAAGCGGGAGAAAACTTCTCTGGGACCACACAGTTCGCGACCACTTAGGCTCCAATGTGTGAGGATGAATTCCCTGTCGATGGCGAGCGGTGCGCCTGTAGAAGGAGGCCGTGGGCATCATGTCAAACATCTCATCTGAAAACACCTTTTATTATATATTATACATATATATTATTATATATATATATTTATATATTACACAGTGGGTAGAACACACAAAGGGACGCAAAATGTCTAAATATGTAGCCATTTCTAGCCATTGAAATACCGAAACTGTCAAATTAACAACGCATGGGTAAATTATTTGAGGAAAATGAAACGAATAATCATACTGCGTGGATGAATCGGCTCTATAAAAAACTTTCGATACGAATGATATGTTTACGAGAAAGATAGATAGGTTATTTGTCATTTTTTGTGGTTTAAATATTTTTTCAATCAATCAAAATTTATTTTGTTTGTGTGTTCTATCCATCCATACTTCCATGAAAAAAAAAGAAAATTCTAAACTATAAACTGATCTCGGTGTCTTGGTCTGGGTGTTTTCTATGTATTATAAGTATGTATTTACAAAAAAAAAAAGTACATTTATCAGTTTGTACCTATAACACAAGCTTTGCGCTTAATTTGGGACTAGATGGCGCTGTGTAAATTGTCTAGAAATATTTATTTATTATTATTTATTTATGTACGGACGGATATAAATACATGGTATATGTACACACAGTTCTTTCGCACTAGTTCGTTGAAGAAGTATTCTACCGCTGGACAGTTTATCGCATTACCTTACCTTCTACCTTCCTTCATACTTTCCTTAATCACACAAGCAATCAGTTTTTGAAGTGAAAACTTCTTTACCGGCGTTGTGCACTCTTTGGGCTGGGTAAAAAATGTTAAACTCGCGTCAGGACACGTGACTTGATCGAAAATTCGTAAGACGGAGGGAGAGTAGACCACCACCGACAAGGCGTAGGAGAGGAAGTAATATCCCCCTCTCTTTCTACAGCGCGGCGAAAATGTATGCCTGTTCCTTCTGTTTATTGTTTATGTAATATAAATTGACATGTTCGTGTACGACAGCGCAATAAATGAATATTGTAGTTTATCACATTAATGATAGTACTTTTATACTGATAAATAAAGCAAATCGTACGAAATTATTCCTTAACCATTTCAAAATATTCAAAACTGCACAACTCAACTGCTGCACAATTCAAGTTTTCACTTCTGCCGGCACTCCGGGAGTGCAACCCGCTTTTTTTTTTAACATAAGCCAATCACAATATCGGTATTTTACACCGCTGAGTATGCGCAGTTCGACTTTATGAACCCCTGTCGTGGACAAAGCTCTTCATATCATTTTTATTTATTTATATCTACATAGAATATTAAATAAAACTTAAAATATACCAATACAAGTTATCAGCTAAACATATAAAAAAACCGGACAAGTGCAAGTCGGACTCGTCCACCTAGGGTTCCGTAGGTACGTAGTATCACTATTAAATTTGATATTTTTCATTATAAATAAGAAATAATGCGTATAAAAAAATAAATAAAATATATTTTGCAATGTGTACATCAAGCGCTTTCATATGATACCCCATTTGAACTAGTAGTTTCAATTTGAAATTTCGACACCCTATAAAAAATAGACCCCCTATTTTTTAAGATCTATTTACAAATGTATAGTTTTGAGATTTATTCCTATACTTATAGTCTATAACGATGTTACTTGCCAAATTTCATAGTTCTAGGTCAACGGGAAGTATCCTATAGGTTTTGATTCCCTTGAGTGTGTCGAAATATGCGTTTTTTGCTGAATAAACGGCCGTAACTTTTTTATACGTAAACTTAGCAGTTTGATTTTTTTACAACTTCATGGGACCGTAGACCTGAGTATACAGTTCAAATTTCAGCTTAATACCTCCACACATTCTCGACATAGAAATTCTTGACAGACAGACGACAGACAGACGGACAACAAAGTGATCTTATAAGGGTTCCGTTTTTCTTTTTGAGGTACGGAACCCTAAAAATCGTTGACGCAAAAGCAAATTTACATAGAACTACGTGAACAAGTGTATTAAAAATTCAAAAAATGCAATCTATGAAAATATATAAAAAATGTACTAAACAAATAGCGGTGGTGCGCGGTGCTGAGAATATCAAGGTATCACAAGCTCTATGTAACTATTAAAATCACCAGTGAAAAATGTATCCGACCAACAGTATACCGTAATTAATGATATTTCGAAATACAAATTCTTCGCACGATTGTATTTTGCAGTTCAGTTACGCACTCGTCCTACAAGGGAGGCGAGGTCGATACGTGAGAGCGGCAGAGAGTGACCATACTGTACGTAGTACTTGTGCTATCAGTTTTGTTATAACCAATCTTTTCGTTGATATATCTTTGTACCAACAAGCAGATCAGACCAGACGCCTTCGTTAATGCATTTTAAATTTGCACCCGACGTCTCTTCCGAGTGTTTATGTTGTCTGCGCGGGTGATCGACGTGCTACTTCTGATACGAGACCATTGTGTCGGTCATGTAAAATAAACTTATATGTATTTACTTTTTTATTTGTAAAAAAAAACTGTACTAAGTAACGATCTTATGCAAAAAAAAAGAAATATAACCTATAACCATTCCGAAGAACCAAACTATCGATTGGTGAAGGTTTCATTAAAATCGGCCTACCGCTGCCTACGTTAGAAAAAGGGAAGCCAGACAGACTGTCTGTGTGACATAACCAAGCGCTTTACCCTCCCATAAGAAGTTATCGCTTCAATAATTTATAAACTACTGGCCCGCCCACGCTTCGCTGTGGCTCATTCTTCTCGTTTCCATCTTTGCAGCGCCATCTGCCGGGCTGATTTGTGAATCTAAACCATCCAGAGCGCCCATCCAAATGCATACAAAAAAATTCATTCAAATCTGTCCAGCCGTTTAGGAGGAGTTCAGTAACATACACACGTACAGTAGAATTATAATCTAGGCTCAAGTCATTGGGTGACAAGAGAACTGAGTGTTTAATGCGAGTTTTATTCAAATTTGAACGTGTTACCTTTACAAGCCGACCAAATTGAGAAAAAGAAAAAGATATGTAACGCGCGTCTGGTAAATTAACAATATGAAAAAGACCCACCGTACCACCAGAGATACGGCCAGGAGTACGGTGGGTCTGAAACATGTTGTTTCATAATAATGTATTATGGTGCATGCAAGTGATTAATAGAATGCATATAATTAGTAAATATGAATATATTGTGAATTTACCAGACGCGCGTTACATATCCAAAGTTATCAAGACATAATTTTGATAAGTAATACGTGTCTTATAAATTCACAACATGAAGATCTTCTCTATTTGACGAGCTCGGTGGCGTAGCGGTCAATGACGCGGCTTCGACACCGACGCTCGTGGGTTCGATTCCCACACAGGACAAACATTTGTGTGCATGAACATGTCTGTTTGTCTTGGTCTGGGTGTTTTCTATGTATCATAAGTATGTATTTACAAAAAAAAATGTTTTTACGTATGTTTATCTGTTGTCTAGTACCCATAACACAAGCTTCGCTTACTTTGGGGCTAGATGGCGCTGTGTAATTTGTCTGACAATATTTATTATTTACTATTTGATATGTTTGTTTACGTTGACATGATCGAACGCGAACAAAAAACATGCACAGGCACAGGCACCAATGACAGGCACTCAGAAAAAAGGTGGCTAAGACAAATTTTGGGTCGCTGAGCAAACATAAATATTAAATAAAATAAATAAATATTTCTGGACAATTTACACAGCGCCATCTACTCCCAAATTAATCACAAAGCTTGTGTTATGGGTACCAGACAACTGATAAATGTACTTAAATACATTATTTTTTGTAAATATATACTTATAATACATAGAAAACACCTAGACCAAGACAAACAGACATGTTCATGCACACAAATGTTTGTCTTGTGCGGGAATGGAACCCGCGACCTCGGAGTCAAAGTAGCCATTCCTAACCATTCGACCACCGAGCTCGTGCCATATTATGTAAGGTCAACTAAGTATATATGGAACATTGAACAACATCTACCTACATATGCAATGTATTTGGGGGTTTGCCTTTGTAAATACCTAATAATGAAATTGGGTCAGTGGGCCGCCTAATGCAGTAAATTATAAAGTTGAAGTGCTACTTGACCCTGCATGTCACGTGCAATGACATCACGACGTTAAATATGCACTTATTTGAATAGTGCTTGGTAATTTTCTTTCGGCCAGTTCATCTATTAGTTTTGACACAATTTTCTTTGCAATAGTTGCAATGCCTGCCGAGACCTGCTTATGTCTATATTGTTCCATTGATTATCCTTGAGCGGATCACGGCGGGTGTACAACATTACATCAATTTTCTCAAAGGGGCCTCTACGCGTTGGATCCATATCCACGCCTGTCAAATGACCGGGCTTGACCCGTATTTAAAAAAAGATATAATAAAAAGTAATAATTAGGCATTTCTAAAATGTAAATTTATATCAAAATGACCTTCGAGAAATGCATGTACATATTTAGTTATTTTAACATTATATTAAATAACGTCAAAATACAACTAAACTAAATTAAATAAAAATAATCTTATATTAAAATTACTTAAAAATAAAGCTAATAAAAAAATTCTACACTATTCCTCAAAAATATTGGTTCCGTGCGGCAGGGAGGCAAAACACTGGCTGCGTTTCCTCGCTTAATTGCAATGCCGACTTTTTGAGCGAAGAATAAGCCAGCCCTCATGTCTCCAGAGACGGCAACCAGTTTTGATGAAATTACTGAAAGAAACTTTTTAACTTTAAGGCTATTTGACAATATCAAAAATTGTTTAGATTATTTAACAATATCGTAAAATGCACAAAACTATAAAGATCTGCAAACTTTCATTCTAATATCTACCGTCCGACTTATTTTAGGGTCGATCAAAGTTTGGCGGGGAAGTCCCTTTTTGAAAGTATGAATTTATTAAAATATTATATTTCCATTGGAGAAGCAATAAAAATACTATAACTTTTATGATGATACTAATTACATAAACGTAATATTTAACATAGCTGTCGTACAAATTTCTGATTTGATGCATACAAAATACAAACCTGTGTGACGTCATAACTCAGTAGCCTTTTGTATGGAACGTTTTCGGAAAAGTCCAAAATTGTGATTTTCAAAAAAACATATAGCGAGAGATATCGAAGTATTTCTTTCACCTATATGGTTATATTATTGAGACGTCACATATCAAACCGAAAATGTTGGTCAAATAGCCTTGAGCAAAGAAAGAGAAAGCCCTCCTGTCTCCAGAGACGGCAACCAGTTTTGAAGAAATTACTGAAAGAAAGTTTTTGATTTTAATTATGCCGTTGTTGCACCAAATGAGCGAACTAAAGAAATCTTTAACTCAGTGTACATCAAGGTCACTCACTGCTTCCTACAGCGGACCTAGCCTTTTCAGTTTACAAAATGTTATCTAGAAAATGCAGCATTGCAGCCAATAATATTTTTCACAACAGATGACGTCATTATTGCATTACCATTCCAACCTTGAAAGACAGACTTGCATTCAGTCAACGATCTTGAATGCTATTCCAGGGGTACGCAACATTTTATAGTGATATGACTCGAAAGTCTTGAAACTCAGATTGATCTTTATGTAAACTGTGACTTGAAGATGTATCATAACATCAATTATTCGGCATGAACTCTTACTCATCCCACTGCTGGGTTACGGGTCTCTCCTCAATTGAAGTCGGTTTAGAGCATACTCCACTACGCTGCTTTTTCTCTTTTCCACTAAGCCGCAACTTCAAAAAGTCTCAAAAATCGTTTTATTTTGCGCATTTTTTGTAAATATCTCGTTTCCAGAGAATTAAATTCTTTACAACTTTTGTTTTATATATTTTTTCATACGTCGAACCATAGTCGAGATAGAGGGCAAATAGCGCGCGGCTAGAGAAAAATTAGAGGTCATATGGTTTCATTTTTTCGTTCGTGAATTGTGCGACAAGTTTTGGGATGTCAAAATAGAAGTTTATACGATTTTATGGCTTGGTATCTCGATATCCGAAATATTCACCTAATTTAGACTAAGATGACTGGACATTGTGCTTACAATCAACTCATAAAATCGCTCAATAATGAAAAAACTCGAATTCACGAATTCCACCGGATCGTTCGTGAGCTATCCAAATTAAGTTCGGTCGAATATCTGGCGGCGGGATATCCGGCTATCCGGCCACATGTTCGGCCGGATAGTACAGTATACGGTATCCGGCCAAACAACTATTATATTAGTTTCATATCTAGAAAAAATACTTGGTGTGTTTGTGGTGTGGTATTGTACCCCATTGACCGTACAGCGCTCTACAGCCTAAACCGCATGACGCATTTCAACATATGAGGTGTTTCTTTCGGTTCGTCTCAGGACATTAATTAAGTGATACATGAGAGTATATTGTTTCAATATGGCGTCCGCGAAATCAGATATGGCGAATAAAATAAAAAAATGTTATAATTCCCAATCGGGTTTATTTTTCCACGAAGTTGTCCCCACACAATATCCTGATTGATGTAATAAAGAGTTAATTAAGTTGGTAAAGTTTCAAAAACAGTTGTGAAGGCCTGAATGAAAGGAAACACGTAGGTGCACGTAGGCCGCCGAAACGGGGCATGCCCATCCACGCGTAGGTTCCGGCAGAGATCAAATTACATTAGGACTGTGTGTGTACGATTGGCGAATGCCGAAACTAAAAGGATTAGGAATTGTTATCACAAAGGGGCAAGGCCAAGAATGCCAAGATGCGTAAACAACATCGAATATCCATGTTTTTTTGTAAGTAATTGACGAGCTCGGTGGTCGAATGGTTAGTAATGGCCACCTTGACTCCGAAGTTGCGGGTTCAATCACCGCACAAGACAAATGTTTGTGTGCATGAACATATCTTTATTTTTTTTTATACTACGTCGGGTGGCAGACAAGCACGCGGCCCGCCTGATGTGAAGCGGTTACCGCAGTCATATTAACGCTCGCAAAATAAAACTTCGCTCGCGCGCCGCCACCCCCGCTGCCAACTCAGTATCTTCTTCCTTTCTGGTGACCTCACTCACTCGCAGGAACGCAACAACCCTCAAGGGACTTGTTATTTGGATGTCGTATTCTGTGAGGTGGAGGTACATTTCTCAGTCGGGTAGCTTACAATTACGCTCCCTACCTTTCTTTTCGACAGAGCTTCGTTTGTCAGTCAGCAGGGTGCACCGCGTGCAGGTGAAGTTGGCTTTGGTTCAAAGATTAAATTAACCACTTACACCCCAAAAATATCTGGGTTTTTGTATGTATTATAATAAATAATATGTATTTACAAAAAAGGTTAGTTTTATTTAGTTTTAGGTAATTTAGTTTTATAGTTGTATTTTATGTATTTATATTGTGAAGGAAGAAAATACAAAGAAAATGTATTTAAGTATAATATCAGTTATCTAGTACCCATAGTCCAAGTTTTGCTTAGTTTGGGACTAGATGGCAGTGTGTTTTTTGTCCAGGAATATTTATTTATTTAATAAGAATCTCGCGTAACGACATACGCGTAACAGCGTATGTCAGTGTAATCGTAACTTAAGTTAAACAACGACCGCAGTCCATGGACGGGTTTATTTATCTCGAGCTCCTTCGTGCTTCGCAGGGTAGGTTTAGCCGTCGGTCCCGGTTGTTGTTATTAGATGACAGTCGTTAAGGTGAAGTGAGTCCAGGAAACACGCTTATTTAAAGAATTGTTATAATAAATTATTTCAATTTGGTTTCTAGAAATTTAACTATGAAATATTAAGTCCTTTCTGTAGGGCACAAAGCTATTGAAAACACAATTAATAAGCCAAGCCCTGGACTCACGTTACCCTAGGCCAAGTCAGTCTTTGGGCGGCTTGAAAACACTGGTCTCCGCCAAGCCAACCCGCAGTTAAGCAGCGCGGTTGATGAGGATGAATATGTGTAAATGCAGATTTTTTTAAATATATTAACAACAATTCTTAGTACAATCGTAAACAACTAGATATTTTTTGTTATAGCTGCATTCAAGACTCATAAGTGCAGTACCTACCATTTTTAGGGTTCCGTACCCAAAGGGTAAAAAGGAAATCCGCTGTCCGTCCGTCCATCCGTCCGTCTGTCACCAGGCTGTATCTCATGAACCGTGAAAGTTAGACAGTTGAAATTTTCACAGATAGTGTATTTCTGTTGCCGCTATAACAACAAATACTAAAAAATAGAATAAAATAAATATTTAAGGGGGCTCCCATACAACAAACGTAATTTTTTTGCTCGTTTTAGCTCATAATTGATAACGGCAATAGGTAGACGTTTGAAATACTCACATAATATTTAGTTATATATTTACTTTAAAAATAAAATAAATATTTAAGGGGGGCTCCCATACAACAAACGTGATTTTTTTGCCGTTTTTATAGATATTGGTACGGAACCCTTCCTACGTGAGTCCGACTCGCACTTGGCCGGTTATTTTATGCCACGTCGGGTAGCAGCAGACCCGCCTGATGTCAAGCGATTACCGTAGCCACATTAACGCTCGCAACATGAAATAACACTCGCGCATCGCCACCCCCGCTGCCAACAGTGCCAACGCAGTATTTCCTTCGTACGATATTTAAAAATTTAATTTGTAGTTCTAATCATTCTAGAAATTATATTAAGGAAATTTTAACAATTTTATCCAAAAAGGTGTCAAGCTCTTGACTGTACAGTAGCGAGACCATACCAGGGACAGGGATATTGTCTAAGATGAAGCCAGTTCCCATCGGATTTTTTAATTACGAATATCAAATTTCAGCTCAGATTTATACTACTTGTGTGCTAATGTACAGCTCCTATGCACCGACCACTCATATCACAGGATTGCGCGTCTCCCGCCCAGTAAACCAACCAGGCAAGAGGACCTTCATCCTCCTCGTTACCTCGTCCAGGAAAGAAACCAACATATCACTCAAATAGTTTGGTAGCAGTGCTTGCTCCCATTTTGCCTGTAAGCCGACTACTTGGCCAGTATTATGGTCCGTCCACACGCTTGCCAAACAACGGTCAGACAGCAAACACGTGACAAACACCCAGCACAAACATTGCTCCACACTGTGTTTGCCGCAAGCACAGTACACCGCTATTTACCAAACAGACACACAAACAGCAAACAACAAACACCCATCCACCCGCTGGTGTTTGCCAAACACTGTGCTTAGCCGGTAGAGAACCTGGAGCTCTACCGACTGAGCTGAAGATGTTTGGCAATAACTTAAACGTAAGACTTAGTTTTAGAATCCAAAATATTTTATGATAATCGGCTTCAGCTTCGGCGGTAGGGCCCCTAGTCAGGAAGTCTACGAAATTCAGTTAAGATTCATAATATTTCGTGGGGACCTCGATCATATGCTACAGTAAAAGGTTCACATCAGACGGGTATGTCACCAGCTGACGAGACAATAAATAATGTTTCTATATTTATATTATTTAGAGCTGTCTACTTTTAAATCTGAGTCACTCTTACTTATCTGAGACTTTGTTTGTATAATAAAAGTTAATTATATTATAATAAAAGTTTGTAGATAAAAAACTTCATAAAAAAACATAGACATATGTGGCTTCTGTTCTGCGTGACGAAAGATAAATGTTAGTAGGTTAGACTAATTAGCAAAATAGATACCCCAACAGTACACAGATAGCTTGGGTGCCCAACTGTGGGTACAATTACACCACACCCCGGCCACTCCATACAAATGTCGCGTCGGTAACTACTACATGAACAATGACGTCTGTGCAGAGCGGAAATGAGCGTGTGTGCGTGCGGCGCCAAGTATGGCGATGCGATAGGTACCGATAACTCTGAGACAAATGTGTAACCGATAGTAATCGGTTGCAGATTTGTCTCAGAAGGGAGGTGAGATCGATATGAGAGATCGGCAGGGAGTGGCCATACTGTTCGCAGTAATTAATTACTTATACTGTATACACTAGGCGCGCAGAGCGCGTCGGGAAGTAAGCGAGTGGCCCTCTTAGAGAAGAACCATCATGGAAATGGGCGAGTGGAAACCGAGCATCAGTCGCCAAGAGCTACTCGATTTAAAACGCGTCCAAAAGCTTGCCAAACAACAGCCAAACATTGCTGTTTACAACAAGCACCAGCATGTGGATGGGTGTTTGTTGTTTGCTGATTGTGTGCTGTGTGTCAGTTTGGTAAACAGCGGTGTACTGTGCTTGCGGCAAACACAGTGTGGAGCAGTATTTGTGCGGGTATTTGGCACGTGTTTGCTGTTTGACCGTTGTTTGGCAAGCGTGTGGACGGACCATAATACTGGCCAAGTAGTCGGCTTACAGGCAAAATGGGAGTAAGCACTGCTACCAAACTGTTTGAGTGACATGTTGGTTTCTTTCCTGGACGAGATAACGGGGAGGATGAAGGTTCTCTTGCCTGGTTGGTTTATTGGGCGAGAAACGCGCAATCCTGTGATATGAGTGGTCGGTGCATGGGAGCTGTCCATTAGCACATAGGATCGTTACGGTTCTACCGTGTCAACGTTTGAGCTGGTTGTTGAAAATCCAAAATAATTTGATGCAGCATTGACAATTAAAAAGGTTATGTTGTCATTGTAAACACATAATTAATATTGTGATTTCAATACCTGGTTTTTCCGCACAAATTTAATTACAAAAACCTAAAAACCTTGCCGCCGTTCGAAAAATCGTTGCTCATAAACGGAACTAGGTTTGTATATTGTTATGCTTTCCCTTATGAAGACAATAAATGTCTTTTGGTCAATACGACAGTTAAAATATAATACTTAGTTTGTCGTTTAGGCGTTTTTTCGTTTTTAAAAGTATAATCGTTTGCGAACTATGATTTTTTAATCAAAGTAGTGGCGCTAGTAAGCACGCGTAGTTCTGTAGTAACAAGCGGTATCTAATAGATTTAAATCTACGCTCGGTTACCCACGTACGTATCTGTATATATTTGCAGAATATTAATTATAATTACGTCAAGAAATGTAATCATGGCACCCTCACGTATCTTTCATGATTCGTCACTCACGATGTTTTTAAATAATAGGGCATGACACACAGCCATAGCGAACTTGATAAAGGCTCCTAGTCATACAGTAGAATGTAATGGTACCTAACTAACTAACTAGCTACCTACCTAAGAGTATAATTATATGCGGAAACAATTTATGGTTGTCTTATTGAGTAGAATATCTTTGACGTGATAACGCCTTATCAATCGATGAACGCCGGCTGCACGCACGAAAAAGCATGACTCATTGTCACGCTCCGCCTGAGCCGAGCGTGCAAGCGAGAGCGCGGCTTGTGACGCATCTATCTCTCTTCAACTCCATCGGCCGATGTTTTCTTATAACGTTATCACGTTAAAATTATCGTCCGTAAACCGATTTTACATTATATTCATATTAAATATAGGACGAGCTCGGTGGTCGAATGGTTAGCAATGACCACTTTGACTCCGAGGTCGCGGGTTCGATTCCCGCACAAGACAAACATTTGTGTGCATGAACATGTCTGTTTGTCTTGGTCTGGGTGTTTTCTATGTATTATAAGTATTTATTTACAAAAGAAAATGTATTTAAGTACCTTTATCAGTTGTCTAGTACCCATAACACAAGCTTTGCGATTAATTTGGGACTAGATGGCGCTGTGTAAATTGTCCAGAAATATTTATTTATTTATATAATTTTTATAGTTTTGAAAAATAAAAATGCCTAGGAAAAAGTTCTCTTGATTCGCAACTGGTTGCGAAACTTAATCATCAAAATGCCTAGTTGCAGTTAAGGAAAAAGTTCTCTTGATTCGCAACTGGTTGCGAAACTTAATCATCAAAATGCCTAGTTGCAGTTAAGGAAAAAGTTCTCTTGATTCGCAACTGGTTGCGAAACTTAATCATCAAAATGCCTAGTTGCAGTTAAGGAAAAAGTTCTCTTGATTCGCAACTGGTTGCGAAACTTAATCATCAAAATGCCTAGTTGCAGTTAAGGAAAAAGTTCTCTTGATTCGCAACTGGTTGCGAAACTTAATCATCAAAATGCCTAGTTGCAGTTAAGGAAAAAGTTCTCTTGATTCGCAACTGGTTGCGAAACTTAATCATCAAAATGCCTAGTTGCAGTTAAGGAAAAAGTTCTCTTGATTCGCAACTGGTTGCCAACAAAGAATGAAAATTCTTAATTCGTAACTGGTTGCGAATCACAGTTGCGACAACGGCCGGAGGGATTTTATCCACCAGTTCACCAGCTTTATTAAAGCAAAGTTCCTCTGACAGTAATTATTAAATTGTATGAAAAATATTTTTTTTAATTGTATAGATACAATCAAAATCGAACATTAATGTAGGTATCAGAATTGACATGATTTGTATGACGTTTCTAAGTGCTTTATATAGTCCAAGGAATAAAGATATTTTGACTTTGACTTTGACTTTGACAAATGTCACGTGATCTATCTAACGTTCGTTACGCTACGAATTACACTTGGCTATGGGGCCCTGGTCTTTGGACGCAATGTAAACAATATTATATAATTGAGGCCAAAATTATCTATCGGGGAATACAAAACAGGCATTAGCAAATATTTATTCGTATGTAAACCATAAACCGACGGCTTATCTCAAATGTGTAACTAAACAGTTTGTAAATATGTAAGTAGATAACACAAGTGTTTCCAGAGAATGGCGTAACGCCACATAGACACGTACGTATCTAAACTCAAGGATATTTGTATGAGGTACTTTGTAGTAATGTATGCAACTATGAGAAGAAGAATATGGGACGGGGGCCCACCACACATTCCCATCACTGTGTCTCGTGTGTAGCCAGGATTAACAGCCGCAACCATCAATAAAGGCAATGAACAGTAAAATCAACTGCAGTCCCGGGAGTAAAACTACCGCTGCCTTGGAACTCACAACGAATTCAATCAGAAGAAATTAGTATGAGTAAGAAGCTTTTGGAATTTGACTTCCCCTCTTAGCAATGTAAGAGACAGCAATAAGGCAAATAAGGCATTAAAAGCCTGATGAGATGGCTAGTCAAGTGAAGCTCAACAACTGCCGTGCACTACGGATTTTATGTGTCTAATGTCCTCTCACTCTCACTCTTCTCATTCACTTCTTAATCTCTTTATTAAAACTTTACGTACTTTTACGTTTAAGGAAAATACGGAAAATGGTCGCCGTTCTCGAGTTTTGCCTTAGCAACATTCACTTTTTATACATTGATAGATAGATTAATTATATGTAAAGCATTTATAGTCCTTTACATACACTTAGCATATCTGACTAGCAAGAACATTGGTGTGTGCGACGTCATTCTGCCTACCAAGTTTATCAGGGTCATCGTTGAAAATAATTAAATTGAACAAGTAACTAAATTGAACTCCTAGACGTCTCATTAGCAAATGTGACCACTGACCAGCTATTTAAAGGGTTAACTAATTTGGAGGTTAAAGGGCTAAGGGCAAGACCATATTCGATTAGATGAGAAAAGAGATGATCTAATTACTTTAAGGCCCTTGTAGCCGCGACAGTGGCGCCACTTAGAATAAATAAATAGTAATGAATAAATATATATTTCTGGACAATTTACACAGCGCCATCTAGTCCCAAATTAAGCGCAAAGCCTGTACTATGGGTACTAGACAACTGATAAGTGTACTTAAATACTTTTTTTTTTGTAAATAAATACGTAACTACATATTATAAAATATCCAGGCCAAGACAAACAGACATGTTCATGCACACAAATGTTTGTCTCGGGGGTGCGGGGATCGAACCCGCGACCTCGGAGTCAAAGCCATTGCTATCCATTCGACCACCGGGCTCGTCAAGAATAAAAAATCGTATGTTAGCATTTAGGATAACTTTTTTTTATACTACGTAGGATGGCAAACAGCACGTTAATGGCTCACCACCATCTTTGAGCCAAAGCCAGCCTCATCTGCATGTGGTTCAAACTGCTGATATACTAACGAGGTTCTGGCGAAAGAGACGTAGGGCACGACGTAATTTTAAGCTGCCCGATTAGGAAAGCACCTCCACCTCACAGAATACCGCAGCCAAATAACAATTCTCTTGAGCGTTGTTGTGTTCCTGCGAGCGAGTGAGGAAGTGACGAACGTGACGTGATATATAAGCACAGTATAAGTAATAGTACTACGTACAGTACGGCCACTCCCTGCCGCTCTCTCGTGTCGACCTCACTTCCCCTCTGAGACAAATCTGGAACAGTTTGTATGGCGCCGCACGCAGGCTCATTCGCGCTCTGCATAGACGTCATTGTTTATGTAGTAGTAAACAACGCGACATTAATATGGAGTGACCGGGGTGTGATATAAGTATATTTTCAAACGTGAATACGTCTTTAAAATGCTTCCATAGGGATGCAATTAAAAAAACGAATGAAAACAATTAACAAAATCGGAGGATACAATTTGGTGCCGCTACAAATCTATCATCTTCATCCAAAATTCAATCACACCACTGCACTGGATAGATGAAGGATCAAAGAATTTATTGGGGACGACGGAGTAAGTATAAGGAACAACGCGTGCCGGTGAGGGGGGAAGTGCTGCCATTTTGAATTAATTTTAGTGCATATAACGTATTCACGTACGACCCACGGCCGTGTCCCCCCATTTTTTTTACTGCGCTGGGGCACGATAGGCTCGTGGACAAATATTATAATAATCATCTATCATATTCAATCGATCTTATCAATAATCGCTTCAAACCACTTGAAGTCAAGTATCTAGCCGATATGTTATCTTTATTTAGTTACACGGTGCAAATACTATTTCATTCATAGTATTTACTATAGATAAATAAATAAACAAATATTTGGATATCGTGATATTTATTGTATGGCTCTAGATAAAATTAGGGTTGCAAATCAAGATGTTGTTACCTATAGGATTTTCCTAACGGTGAAAATCAGCGCTTTGCCTCTAGTGGCAATAATTGTCACTGAGCCTCCATTGGTGTTGCTGGAGCAAATGCGCTCTTTTAAACATGGTCCTTATTTGTGAATCTTTGTTGGCATTTATTGAAGTGAAAACTTCTTTGCGTTGTGCACTTTTTGGGATGGGTAAAAAATGTTAAACTCGCGTCAGGACACGTGGCCTGATCGAAAATTCGTAAGACGGAGCGGCGCGGACCGGCGGCGCGACGTAGGTGAGGAAGTAATATCACCCTCTCTTTCTACCGCGCAGCGAAAATGTATGCCTGCTCCTGCTGTTTATTTTTAATATAATATAAATTGTCATGTTTGTGTACGATAGCGCAATAAATGAATATTGTATTTTACCACATAAATGATATGTAGTACTTTAATACTGATAAATAAAGCAATTCATGCGAAATTATTCCCTAACCATTCCAAAATATTCAAAAATGCACAACGTTAATGTTCAAGTTTTCAGTTCTGCCGGCACTCCGGGGAGTGCAACCCGTTTTTTTATGTGTCTTTAGATTATGTAAAATGTGTAACAGCGACCCAATAAATATTATCCTTTATTCGCATAAGGACAGATTCTCAAAAAGACAGATTCTCAAGACGACAGATTTATGTATCATCTATCTATATTTGGGAATATATAGAAATGCTTTCTACCTGCTTTCACGCTGACAAGAAGAAACCAATGCAATTGCCCGACATTCACGCAGTCCCATTTACAGTCGAGGCAAGAGTAGCCAATTTTTACTGCCGCGTTGTTCGCCAATGAGGGTCTTTTGGCAGCACTGTAGCGTAGGGTCCAATCATTTGTCAATTCATAGCATCTTGTGAAATGTCTTGTTGACGTCTTGTGTTGTCTTGTCGTCTTAAAGTTTCACTGACAAAAAATTCTTTAAATTTTGACAATCTGGACCCGACGCCTACCTAGCGACATCTAATGTCAAAAAAAATATCAAACATCCCCATTATAGCAACTTAGGACGTTATATTTATAGGCTTGTCTAATATAATGTCATAGGTTCCTATAATCTGCCAACCACTAATAGGTCTGCGCATCCGTCGATTCGGTCGGTTCATCCGCCTTTGATGGTGTCAACAGTTTCTTTCTAGAATTTCTGAGGTTTCTTCCGATTCGACACGGATAGGTGTGTCTAGGATGTCCACTCGGCGCGTTCGACTCGTATAAATGTGCGTTCATTATTAAACTCTACTATTTGTAGTAGAGTTTAATAATGACACCCCGCCCGGATGCTCCTCGAACGCCCTCTAAACTAGAACAAATGTGGAAACCCGAACAAATGGCAGCCCTAGTGATAATGTTCAATATCTCTATCGATATTTGTCAAACTACTGAGTGGCACTGATTATTATCTTACGGCTATCGCTTGTTTTTTATACAAATTCAAATAGGTACTGACAATAAGCAATAGACACAGAATAAAAATTTACTATTACTTATTGTATGGGCAGTCGCAAGAATATAACAAAGTACCCAAAGATAATTTTTCCCCTTTGTCCACTAATATCTATTGATATCTTAATGGTTCTATGTGAATTTTATGTCCACTTTAATATTGTTACAGAGTTAATTAAATCCGGAGGATCCCAAACTTTTTATCTCGTAGACAGATCCACATTTTCAGATTTCTATATCTAGGTCCCAACCCTGTTAATTTATAATATGAATTTAATCGAGGAAATTGATGTAAATTACTGGCTGCACTCACTTGTGTGTATGAACGGCTGCGCCTTGGTCTGGGCGTTTTAATGTATATGCATTTAAGTACAAGATATGCTTAGTTTGTGACTAGACGGGCTCTGTGTAATTTGTTTAGGAATATTAAGCACCTTTGCAGACTGTACAGTAAAGAGTACGCTTGCAACATCAAATTGCTCTCGCACCGCCACCCCCGCTACAATTACACTAGGCGTACGGAGTGCGTCGAGAAGTGAGCGAGCCTACAGCTCCGGTGCCCATCATGGAGATTGGGGGAGTGGTGGTAGGGCCCCGATGCTTGGGAAACCGAGCGTCGGACACCACGAGCTACTCGACTTAAAGAGTGCCCAAGTAGTCTGCTTGCAGGTGAAAGGGGTTGCTTTACCGCGATGGCGGTGCGGGTAAAGGTCCTCTCGCCTGGTCGGTTTACTAGGCGAGAGACTCGCAATACTGTGATATAACATGAACATGGGACGCATTAGCTGTAGGCATAGGGTCCGATGCCACCCCCGCTTCTATCACAGCAACTCCATCCTTAAATTCCTGGTAACCTCACTCACTCGCAGAAACACAACAGCCCTGTAAGCTTCTAGGATTTTTTATATGATTGCGATCTTCTGTAAAGTAGATATACTTCCCCAGTCGAGTAGTTATACACTACTTTATATATTAGCTTATAATTAAGTTGTGTTAAATTGTAATCTTTCCCCAAAGCCTCGTTGATAATCAATGCGACTGCCGTGGCTGCTTTGGTCGTCTCTGCTTCAGCTGCTGTGGTTTTTTTTTTTATACTACGTCGGGTGTTAGACATGCATACGGCCCGCCTGATGTGAAGCGCTTATAGTAGCCATATTAACGCTCGCAACATAAAATATAGCTCGCGCGCCGCCACCCCCGCTGCCAATGCAGCATCTCCTTCCTTTCTGGTGACCTCACTCACTCGCAGGAACACAACAACCCTCAAGGGAACAATATTTGGCTGCGGTATTCTCTGAGGTGGAGGTACATTCCCCAGTCGGGTAGCTTACAATTACGCTCCCTACCTCTCTTTTCGCCAGAGCTTCGTTTGTCAGTCAGCAGGGTGCACCGATGCAGGTGAAGATGGCTTTGGTTCAAAGATGTTGATGAACCACATACACCCTTGTGGTGGCGGAAGCACGCAAAGTAGTGGCGAATAACTTAATACTTCCGCAAAATAACACCAGTGTCGATTATCTAATTTTCGTATCATCATACTTACTCCAATATTTTATTACTACGGATTTAATAAGGTATTAAGAATTAAAATAACGAAAATAATTCTGGCAACACTGTATTATCCAAGATTTTATTTTTTTAACTGTATTCGTCACCCTTACAATGCCTTTAGTGCTTAAATCGCTTACAATGTGTGATTTGTACTAAGCATTTGATCACAGCAATCATAAAACACAAAAGAACTTATTTTTTAAAAAGTTTTAAAGCTTCTGCAAAGAGCAGGCTGGAAACCAAACATAAAATTTAATGTTGCATAAAATAATTAACGCTCTGGCAACACCATGGCATCTGCTATTTGCAAAACTCTTTAGCAATTTGGAAGCATATTTTTTGTCATTTTTCCTATCAGACCACATTTTGCCAATATTCTCGAGTTGTCTAGATCAAACCCAGTACAAACACAATTATGCAATTCTATTGTATTTAATAACATAATAACATCAACAAATTGACTTCAACAATTTTTCAACATTGCAGCAATAAATAAAAGTACTATTTCTCCATTCAGCAGATTTTACTGGCAATGATTTTTAAAGTAAAATCTGACATGAGAAGTCGAAATCGTTTGAGAGATTTACGGGTTAAAAAAAACAAGGAAGACGAAAACTACTGTTTTAATTTTTAGCTTGAATTATAGAGAGGGAGGGAGCGACTCAGGCCTTTGAGGATATTTTTAAAACATAAGGTACATGGTACAAGTTTCACATGTGCAAGGCGTTGCGCGAGTTAATTTTTTTTTATGAAATAATAAAGAAAATTCCGTTCATTTTTAGAGATACGAATTGAAAAAGACTCATGTTAAAGTACCGAAACTTTGTACTCAGAAATTATAAAGACAGCGGGGTCTTGCGTTGTGAAGTTGGTCACATTTCATAGTAAATATCGTCAAAGGTTATTAGTGTGAGTGAACAGAACGCGGCCATCTTCTTTTTGTTCCATAGGAGAATTTGCCAGAGTACAGAGAATAATATTATTAAAAAAGTCTTCAAATTGGACACATTAATGATGGCAGATGCTTAAGCAGTAACTTGTGAAGTATCATTATGAAATTACGTATATGTATTAAGGGCATCACATACTAAGCAGAGACGATATATTTAGAGCGAGACATTGCTATATGCGCGTAAGAGACGATATGATATAGCTAATCTTGCCTCATCTATATTATTGTCTCTTTTAGTGTGTGTTTGTGTGTGTTTGTGTGCGTGCGTGTGTGTGTGCAGGTGGGTGTGGGTGTGTGTGGTACTCGTCTGCTTAGTGTGTAGTTAGTTTTATTCATGAATGACTGCTAATCTCGTATGTCATATCATATACCCCGACTTAATGTAATTATTTATTTCGTGTATAGCTTTTCAATGATTTTTTTTAAACATAGTTTTTATCTATCTACGGCGACGGTACCATAACGATAATGTGTCAAATTATTTTTGGGATTTTGTACCTTTGAAGTGAAATAAATATATGGCTAATCTGTTTACTGTCCAGTCCGTTCCTTCCACTTCACACCGCAGAAATCACACCCCAACTAGTGTCATATGGAATCTCCTTTTGACACAACCCTAGTGATGTATTGTACTTAAAAGTTATCAAAAGATTCCACATGACACCACTGGTGGTGTAATTTCCGTATGGTGCAATGGAAGGAACGGTCTAGGTTGTACAGTAGATTGAACAGTAGTTAAGTAGTAAATGTCATGAGTACACAGGGGCGCCGACTTCGTGGGTGCTCGAGGGCTCGAGCACCCATGAGAAATAAACAGTGGGTGCCGAGCACCCCTGAGAATAGACATCAAGAAACTGATCTGTAATCGCCTTTTTGGGATAGACATTTTATCATTACCCGACGACCGTTAGGCGCAATGGTTTAGAGCGCCGGTTGAGACGCAGTGGTCGCGAGTTCGTTTCCCGCACCAACACAAATGTTTGTTGTTGACCAGGACAATGTATGTGATGTTGTCTCAATTTATTATTTTCGAGTTATCAAATGCGTATGAGCACCCATGAGATTTGTTAAAAGCCGGCGCCCCTGTTAGTACACAGACTCATCTCATACGCTAAGGCCCAATTTACACCGGCGCGGAATGAAATGGAAACGACTTTTTGCAACGAAATTGTACATAACATAATGAACTTTATGTCAATTGAATAACATATAAACTTAAGTACGAGCCAAAAAACGTCGCGCGTCTTCCGGGGCAATCCTCGCGCATTCTCAAGAATTCCCCTATTTTTGGCAAGTATTTAAGTTGTTATACGATTGACATAAAGTTAATTATGCTATGTACAACTTCGTTGCAAAAAGTCGCTTCTATTCCATTCCGCGGTGGTGTAAGTTGAGCCTAAACGAGTACGCCATCTTACGAGGGGAGGCCAATAAGTTCGCGGAATGGAGGGGTTGATGGGGATAAATTTACCCGTCCAGGTAGGCACTAGTTAAGCACCTCATTAAGAGTATATATACCAAGTTTGAACCTAATCGTGTCATTAACTTTTGAGTTATCGACCTGCAAACAACTAAATCGGGAAGAAGTCAGCCAGTATGGAGAAAATTGAACACCGTGCCGTTATTAAGTTTCTTACCAAGCAAGGAAAATCCGCTCAGACGATTTTTCAAGAGCTGTTAGCGGTTTACGCGGACTCTGCCCCTGGTAAAACCATGGTTTACAAGTGGCATGGTCTTTTCAAACAAGGAAGGGAGTCCATTGAAGACGACCCCCGCTCCGGACGGCCAATTGAGGCCACCACACCGGAAATCGTCGAAAAAGTAGAAAAACTTGTATTGGAAGATGCCCGACTGAAGAAGAATTAACTTGCAGCAATGGTTGGAGTATCCGAATCAAGTATTTTAAATATCCTACATCATCATCTTGGGATGACTAAAGTCAGTGCAAGATGGGTTCCGAGAATGCTCACGCCACTTCAAAAACGCGAGCGTGTCGAGTGCTCTCACCAGTTTCTGGAGCTCTGTGGAGAGAGAAAGGAAGAAGTTATGGCCCGGATTGTTACTGGAGATGAAACCTGGGTTCACCACTATGAACCTGAGTCGAAGCAAGAGTCGATGCAGTGGCATAAAAAAGGCACACCTCCTCCAAAGAAGTTCAAAGTGTCACAATCGGCCGGAAAGATCATGGCGACTATCTTTTGGGATACAGAAGGTATTTTACTGATCGATTATAAAGAACGTGGTGCGACTATAACGGGACAGTACTACGCTTCTTTACTGGAAAGATTGAAAGAAGCCATTAAGAAAAAAAGAAGAGGAAAACTGTCAAAAGGTGTGCTCCTTTTGCACGACAATGCACCCGTCCACACGTGCCATGTTGCGACGGCTGCCATTCACCGATGCGGCTTTGAACAATTAAACCACCCACCATACAGTCCAGACTTGGCCCCCAGTGACTATTATTTATTTCCAAAAATGAAGAAAGAGCTGCGTGGAAAGAAATTTGACGACGATGATGAAGTCAAGTCGGCAATTTCGGCCTATTTTGACACCAAAGACAAATCATTTTTTTTCGATGGTATAAACAAGCTATTTGAGAGATCCGAAAAATGTATTAGGGTTAAAGGAGAATATATTGAAAAGGAAAAATAATTTGGTGTTTAATTTCAACCTCCTTCTCTCTCATTCCGCGAACTTATTGACCTCCCCTCGTATGTACGGCACCAACCTTAATGCCGCGGCCACACATTGGATTCAAATTGGGTCCAAACTTGGCTACGAATTTATGGTCAATTATTGAAGAAGCGACGTTGGACCTAAGTTGCTCGCCCTCCTACCCCCTTCACTCCCCTCGCCTTTGTTGGTGTACAAAAAAACCGACACATCACGGGTCGACATTGGCTATTGGATGCAGTGTAACGTTTATGTTTAATAGCTGGCCAAGACCGATCTACACATTGGTGTATTGGATCCAAGACTATAACTTGGAGCCAATATACCCAATGTGTGGCGCCGGCATAAAGCTGCCATACATTCACCAACATGTTAGCCGTGTTGGTCAAGTTGTCTAACAATATATCTGTGTATGGACGTGTTGTCAATCATGTTGGCAGATATTTTAATTGACAACACGTCCATACACAGCTAAATTGTTAGACAACATGACCAACACGGCTAACATGTTGGTTAATATATGGCGGCTTTTGCTGAGGATCGTAACAACGTGTATCCACATAAGCACAACATAAGTGTATTAATTACAAAAAATGTTTGTGTAGATTTGGTATTGTTTTCAACACATATCAAACTAAGCAGTTTTCGTCTTCCCCATTCATCTGAACCCAAGAATCGTTCGTCATATTATGCGTAATAATTGTTACTACTTAAAATTATAGTTATACATATACATTTCTCGTCTATTAGCTAGTCATAAAGGTCGTTTATCACTAAATGCATAATATAACGCTACTACACGTATAATATACGCTATAATTATATTATACGATTTAATTATGTCAGCCTTTTGGTATGAAATCTGGTTTGTTTTACATAATCAATTGTAAAAGAGGGAAGATATTTCGAAGCCATAAACGGACCGTGTTATGCAGAACCGACTAACTGTGCCAGATATACATACCGTGAAACTTCAAATCAAGTTTTATATATTATACGCAACAGATTCTAGCAGTTTGATGATGACATATGCTTCCGAAAACTTATATTTCCTGTTATTTTTATCCCTATTAAACTTTAATTAGCTTTAACTTAAAAGTAACAAAATGTCGGTTGGATCTATTCTGCATAACAGGGTTAATATCTCACGAAGTATGTTGTTAGTTTTAGTTAGTTACTTTTTATTTTGCAGTTTATGAGCAGCAATCGACTCGGTCAAAAATAACGATAAGGTTTTATAGTAACTCCACGAAGAGGTAGCCGAACAATTTATACAGCACACAAACACTACCATTACAAAAACCATATAAACGGAGTTCAATAATAATGGTGTCTTTGGCATGTGGTTAATGATTTTTGAGACGCCGATGGGCGTCTTCGGCATGTGGTGAATGATTTTTGAGACGCCGATGGGCGGCCTCAGCACAGAATGGGTTAAGTATATATGATTTATATTCAGAGATCAAATTATTCGACATATGTACAAGAGTGGTGTTTAATTATTATAACTTGAATTGCCTACAAACAAGATGGTTAAGCTCACAAATATAATGGTCAAATTTAGTGTAGAATAAACCCGTTCTAAGATGATTTACGACATAAATATGAGGCATTCTCATTAATTTTATAAATATTTAAAAAATGGAAAATTCACCCTGTCACCTGTGTGTGATTTGAATCCACGACCTCTTGATTACCAGTCGAGTGCTCTTCCAACTGAGCTACCAGGTAGGTTTTATGATGATTGCGAATTTTTGCATTTTATATTTACTGCTGTGAAATCACAGTGTGGCGCCATCTACCTATTAATTATTAATACCAAATAGGGGGAGGTAAATTATTAATTAGAAAACACCCAGACCAAGACAAACAGACATATTCATGCACACAAATGCTTGTCATGTGAGGGATCCAACCCGCGACCTCGGAGTAAAAATGTCCATTACTAGCCATTCTACCAGCGGGCTCGACTGTGAGTCTGTCGAATTCATAAAAACGAAACATATCCTCCCAAGAAGAGGGAGGAGAAATATAAGGGTATATTTTTAAAGGGAACATTTCTTTAGGATTTTGTGCTTTTTTGGCATTTTGTGGCCAGTGAATGAAACAGAGTCGTCACGCTCGGCACTGTAACGCTCGTTCGGGTAAAGGCGAAAGGGACGGGGCGAGATGAAGTAAGAGATGAAGTTTTCACTTCAGTCGTGTGGACAAACACACCGTTTTTTATTATGAACATAAGCAGAAAATTTTCCTTGACATTTTGCAAGTATGCATCACTCTCATGCAATCACATAAATAGGTCGTTCTTAAATGTGCGTATTCTCACATTTAAGAATACGACCTATTATGTGATTGACTGTACTGACTAAGATCATAATTTTACGATTATCCCAACATTCATCGACATATTTATCTATTACAGGTTTCAACGTTCAAGGCTGACATATATACAAACATTATGAATTAAGTGACGATACTGCGTTTACAGGTCGCAGTGACAAACATAAGCTAATTATTTTTATAAAAATAACTCGGTATTGTGTGCGGGAGGCTTTATCCAATGACCAAAGTATAACGCGATTGTCAAAGTCAAAGTCAAAACTCTTTATTACATAACTACTTAAGTGTACAGAGGATCTTAGACTTATAACTTTATTAACTTTTGTCAGGTATTGCAAAAGACTTCAGGCGCGACGTGTAGCACTTCGTCATACAAATAACGAAATTAATTTATAAATAATATTTTTAGCTGCAATTTTTTGCTTTAAGTTAAAGCGTAAAACCTGGTAGGGAACATTTTTAGGGACACACTTTTTCACAAGGGACATATATTTTATGCGAATATTTCTTTATGGCATAAATAGACTTAAGGTGACCATTTTATATTGAGTATTTAGGCGTCGTATTTTTATTTTTAAAATTGTTTTGAGTTACAAACAAAAACAATGACATATAGTATCTATTGCTGAGTAGTTAATTAGAATTCGGTAACAACGTATAGCGTTATATGACATTGTTAGTATGAGATGATTACTTTTTAAATTTAAAGCGCGTTTTTCCAGGGGAGACATTTATACAGATAAACTTCAGAAGCAAACTTTATCACAGTATTTTTGAAAACTATAGGTCGCGACCCTCAGAGGAGTCGCCAAGTTATATTCGGAGGGTCGCCAGAAATTTTTAACTTGTAAAGGGGTCCCGTATTCAAAAAGACTGAAAAACACTGCTTTATCAAACTATAATTTTTCATCTGAATTGCTAGAACCGTTTCCGAGATGCTAATTTAAACTATTAAATAACAAGAACTTCTAAATAAAAGATATCAGATTCGTGCATAAGATAACCGATTTCGGAAACAATGCCCTAAGATAGGTGTTCTTTAACAGCAATAGTCGCTGGTTCGATATCAGAACAAGGCAAAAATTGGTTTCGGTCTGGGTGTTGGTTGTCTATGTATTTTAAGTACCATCACTCCAAATGTGACGCCAAATGGAAACTCAGAATAGACACAAGCGCAGAAACTAATTCAAAAAGAAAATAATATTATTATAAGTTTTTTTCCCAAGTTTATCTAAATAACCGTCTAACCCAGTGTTCCGCAAACGTTTTGTGTTTAAGGTACATGTAGGAAAACGAATTTTTTTAGCGGCACACCATATATGAAAAATCCGTTTTTATTTGTGTAATTATTTTTCTTCCGTCCGTCTATGTAGCTTTGAGATAACCTTATTTTTCCGAGGCACACCACTAATGACCACGGTACACCTGTGTGTCGCGGCATACACTTTGCGGAACACTGGTCTAACCGACCGAATATTTTGGGTAAAAAAATAACGAGTGTCATTAACCCGTAAATGCACACATTCGATTTTTTTTTATTGCCATGAAATACGTAATAATTGTAATTAAAAATAATTACAATTTATAAAACTGCAGTTTCTCCCCCGCACACAAATACCGAGAGTGCAGCATACGCTACCTTATATTTAATACTTTTTTTATTGTATTATTTGTCAAATTTTTAACTTTTTTTTATGGCACCACAGCCACTACATAAAGACACACACAAGTGACTCATTGTGCATTAAGAAACACTGTACAATACATTATATGAACCGTTTTTACATTCTTGCTAATCTTATATAATACGAAATAAATAAAACTTTATTAAGTGTAAATAGTACAGATATTGGAATTTTGAACTTTATCTCCACTGCGTAGAATTTGTTTGAAAGTCAAGAACGGTTGAAATTAGTACGATTGATCACGCAAAATGAGCGATTATTGGCATCATACAATTTACAGCCTTTCATACAAATTCATACTTAACGCAGTGACCATAAAGTTAATTCTAAAATAATAATTAAATTTCGTAGAAAACAAGGTAAACCTATAGGTTTCCTTAATTAAACGGTTCAAATGTTTGAAGCATACTATATCTTATTAAGGAAAGTTAAGGTTCATATTGCCTTAACAACAGATTTTTTTTAAACATCACAACCCTCCTCCCGCCTGTATGTACGTATGTACGTAGCCTATATTAAAAGCTCATGTTATTGAAATCGCCACTTTATACAATGCGTAATACAGTCCAAAATTCTTTGATATTGGCACTATTCAAAATGTAAGCATTTAAGCACTTAAAAAGAACTGATAGTTGTATTCATTTCATAATAAAAAATATACTCTGTTCAATACAGGAAGTCATTGTGACAGATGTCAAATTCTAATTTTGGTTGTTGTCAAATTAAATATTTATTATAAAACGGCAAGTCAAGCGAGAAGTTTTTTGCCCATTGTAACCCTTCCCGTGTCTAAAGGGCTTCACAGTGTGTGTGTGGTGGGGTCTACTCGAAAGTGCAAAATGCAAATAATATTAACAATCAAAAATACTTTGTTAAATCATGGGTATCTTGACCCTACTAAGCATGCCAAGGGTTAAACAAACGACAAGTTAAAGCGGAGCCGTGAGTTCAATTATCAATTTGACAACTGTCATTAATGAATCCGTGAATGAACAGACAGACTTTAGAGTAGAAAAGGCAAAATTTTGTGACTGAACTAATTGTTTTTGTAATGTACAAAACACATACACTCATAAAAAAGAGGTAGGTACCTACTTTTGAAAATGGCTGCACAAGATTTGAAGAAACTACACTTGTAACACGGACTCGATGAGTTTCTGCCTGAGAAAGTTTAAAGACTTAACTTATATTTTGTAAAATTAAAATGGGCAAGAGATTCAATCATTTTCCGTACGTGGTATAAACATACTGGTCCCAGTTGAAAATCAGCGCCGGGTTCTGACTTAGGTACACCATGGCACAATGCTGAGTTGGGTTCAATTTGTGGCCTCATGCGACACAATTTTTCTCCACCTGTCGTTTGATAAATCGTCTGTCTTTTAATATGGCGTCGGTCACCATGACGTACTCGACTTAAAGAGTGCCCAAGTAGCCTATTTGCAGGGGAGTAAGACTGCTACCAATCCGCTTGAGTGCCTGGTTGGTATACTGGACAAGAGACTTGCAATCCTGGGATATAACCGAAAGTTAAAATAAAAATTTCTTCTTCTTCATCATCATCATTTACTAAGATGTTCTGTATAATTTGTTAAAGCAGCATTTAATTAATTATGATACAACTACCCATATCGAAGAACGATGTACAAGATGTCAGTTTAGACCAACCATATGCAGCCATACTTCTGTTATTTTTTTTTATTTTCCTAACATTCCTTAAGCAATGATCATACATTTACAATTACATACTATAATGTGTGACTGCCACACTGAGTGATTGGTGGTTTTAAAATTAAATAAATAGTTAAAATATTACATAGGGTATAAAAACAGCCATGTTTGTTCTATTAATAGTCATGATATTATTATAATACGCTATATACATCAATTTTCTAGTTAGGCGTAACGCTGCGTAGAGGGCGTCCACGACTTAAAATCAGTTTTTTGTGGCGTACGGTAATCTATATAAATAAAAATGAATGTTATTAAGCGCAAAACTCGAGAACGGCTCGACCAAGTATGCTAATTTTTGTTTCCATATTTTAAGGTCTAAGGAAGGTTCTTATGGAGAAAAGATTTAAAAATTTCCAGGAAAATAAAATACGACTTTCTAACCCGTGCGAAGCCAGGCCAAGCAGCTAGTAGTAAAATATTACCCGTTTACATTAATACTAACAGATCTAGATGCACAATCAACGCCCAAATAACGTCGTTTAGAAAACAGCGCCCAAGTGACGATCCAGGGAGCCTTTTTACTTAGCATATGTATTTAAACCTTCCATATTAACATTTATTTTTAATATATTAAAATCTTTGTCTTAACATTGATTTTATATAAATGACAAGAAATAGTCTGATTTGTAAATCTTAAAACGAATACGTAAGCGCGAATATACAGTGTAGATTATGGAATTAGTTTTTTATCGATGCTATAAATAAGTAAGATTTATGTCATCTTCTGCCTACTTGCGTAGTTTTTGTGCATCTAGTTTTAGTATTAATGATATAAGATTTTCTACATGCGCATAACATCTGTACGCAGTCACTACATAGGTCTGAACGATTCTCATTGGCCGGCCGCAGACAGCGTTTGCATATGAAGATCATACGCTTGTGCGTGTGAGAAAATGGTGAACTGTATGAAGACGCCGCGACATATCCGGTCCGAACATTTTGAGACATGTGTATGTAAAGCCCGGTCCCCTGCTGTTGGTAATGAAAATAAACATTATATAAAAACATCTTTTTGTATAATCTTTTTTTTTAAAACATTTGCCCTAGAGACAAGAAGCTTTCTGCTCTCGAAACCTTAGTAAAATAGAATTTAACACTTATGCAATGCGGTTATACGCTGCCGCCGAATAGTCACTTCAGGTGTCGCCACTGAGAAATCTCAGTCTGAGAATGTTCACTTTTATTTTTTAATATTAGTTTTACGGCCCTGGATACTGGTGCTTTAGAGCCCGACATTTTTTATTTTATTTATGTTAACCCGGCTTCAGAGACATGCCGAAAATATCACAGGAGCCATACCATTCTCAATTTATTTACAGGATTTGGACGTTCGCTTGACGCAGCTAAAAGCTGTAGCTACTAACAGGTTCAGCAAAAAAAAAAAGGAATTAAGAGGAAGGTATCTCGGTTATATATACTTAGCTTTTATTCTTCCGATTTTGTTGTCAATCTCTTTCGTAATTTTGTCGAATTTGACGAATAACTAGCGTTGATAAATTGCAATGAATTGACGCGTGTCAGACAGTCGACCAGACGTGTACGCGCTATTATACTATATCCCACTGAAATCAACCCGATAGGCGACTCCGGATTATCATAGTGGTCGTAATCGATAGCAAGAAAGGAGGCTGATGGCCAAGTCTGAATCGGTCAGGCTGTTTCATGACCGATTCTGAGATTCTTTTACAAGATTTAACTGATTTAAGTGACCAGCAGTCGGCAACCTTGCGTCCTGGGATTTACGTCATTCCTTTTGGCTGACTACTGTTTTATATTATTTTTTTTTTATCCACATACTTTGAGCATTGATTGGTATGTTATTTGATACATTTCTGAGCTATGGAAAGCACGTTAAGCTATTGATGGTTGATAATTGATTTCTCGTTAAAAAGTTGCGGACCATGACCAACGTGTCTAAAAGTGTTCTAGAAGAATAAAGATTCTGCGGTTTAAATATACACCTATTTTCACACCTTTATAGTAAAGTGTGAAAATAGATATATATTTAAACAGAAAATTGTTACTTTTAAAAACAATCTATTGAATATGTTTTTCTAATCATCGCGTGTGAAATAGCTGTTGCTAAATGCAAACTCGTACATTGAGGTCAGATTCTAAGTAACTACCTAATTGAAAATACTTGATTACTGGCCTAGAGACAAGAGGCTTTCTGCGCTCGGAACCTTAGTAAAATAGAATTTAACATTTATTAAATGGGGTTATACCACACCCCGGCCACTCCATACCAATGTCGCATCGTTCACTATTACATAAACAATGACGTCTATTGTGCAAAGCTTGAATGAACGTGTGTGCGTGCGGCGCCATAAAAACTGTTCCATATTTGTCTCAGAGGCTAGGTGAAGTCGACACGAAATAACGGCATGGAGTGGCCATACTGTATGTAGTACAATTACTTATACTGTGGTTGTACACTGCCGCCGATTAGTCACTTCAGATGTCGCCACTGAGAAATCTCAGTCTGAGAATATTCACTTTTATTTTTTAATATTAGTTTTACGGCCATGGACTGGTGCTTTAGAGCTCGGCTTTTGTATTTTATTTATGTTAATCACGGCTTCAGAGACATGCCAAAAATATCCCAGTTTAAAATCATTCTCATTGTATTGTCAGGAAACCCTATCGTGCAATATTACTTAATAGCAGATTTCAGGATTAGCACAAATGCTGTCGTCTGTCATTAATTTTCAATTTACAACCCTATTAGGTAGTTAACGCGTACACTGAGGAAAACGTCAAAGCGAAAATACTGGCGATATAATGTTTTTCTACCTTGGCAATACAATAAAATTATATGTATGGAATTGATATCACCTAATGACCAGCGACTAACATATCGACAACAAAAAAATATCGATCCAAAGGCAAATTTAATATTAATCAATATTTTATAAGTTTATCTTAATTCCTGTCTCTTTAATTTCACTCCCACACCATTATTATTTGTTGATTTTCTCTGAAATCTGACAACGTCGTAAAGATTAGTGCAATGTCGATAATTTTCATGCTACTATTGTCATTATTTTGATATACATAGCCAATTAATGCTATTTTATTGTTTTACAGATACATGTAAGAAAGGAGAACGATATTCTTAAAATGTCGATATATTATAATAGCCCCTGCTAACGACACATCACGCCATCTTACGTATATTTGACATTCTATTCTACTTAACGTTACGAAAGCAGAAAGCCGTTTTGTTTATCTTTGTAGCAGATGTCAATTCGTTTTAGTAATATGAGACTCGAAATGTATGATGCACTAACGACTACCATCCTCGAAACACTTCATTACATAAAATTATCTAAAGATAGCCGAACACATAAAAAAGTTTAACAACGGCGAGACACGCGCTTTACATGTGTGTAAGTAATATTACACATTTGAACCGTGCTTCGGAGGGCACGTTGAGCCGTCGGTCACGGCTGTTGTCATTAGATGATAAGCCAAGTCATTAAGCCAAGTCAGTGACCTTTAGGCGGCTTGAAAACACTGGCCTCCGCCAACCCGCAGTTGAGCAACGTGGTAGAGTATGTTCTATTACCCTTCGCTTAAGGGGAGGCCCGTATTCCAGCAGTAAGATGAATAATAGTTGACGACCATAAGTAATATTATGTAGTGGACAACCCTTATTTAACCCACTGCTGGGATACGTGTGTCCTTTCAATCGAAGGAGTTAAGAGCATCCACCACGCTACTCAACTGAGAGTTGGCGGAGGTCAGTGCTTTCAAGCCGCCTAAAGGCCATTAGTGTCGGGTTGGCGGATGTCAGGGTTTTCTAGCCGTGGCTTCAAACACTGACCTCTGTCAGATTTTTCAATCGTCAAGACTTGGCTTAACCACTGTCATCTAATGATAACAGCCGGGACCGACGGCTTGACGTGCCCTGCGAAGTAATATTACAATCATTAAAATATTTTTTCAAGTATTTCGGAAATATTTTTTTCCCATTATAGTTGAAAGGATATGGGCTCATGTTACTAACACAGATGTAAAATTCATGTCGCGATTTGAGGTACATACAAAAAAACGGTACATACAAACATAGATTAACTATATATTCGATTATTCGAAGCCGTGGCAGTATATCTAACCATACCTTTGCTTACATTTTGATTACAATCATAAAAAAAAACATGGCGGCATACTGTGGTGCTGTCATAGAGAAAAATATTTATTTTTTTATAATTTTTATACATGATCACATACGCACTAGCAAACTTCTCATTCGAAAATCATTTTTTAGAAAAAATACATCAATTTTTGATTTATTATATATTTTTTTTTCGATCAATTTTTCAAAAATATTTACAACAGTCTATTTCTAGTTATTTTGGTTGGTGTGATCTGGTCACAGTATTATTAAGACTATTGCTTTTCGAACCAATCATATCCACGGGAATTAAGGCAATCCTAATTCCCGTCCCGAATCGCATTAATTCCCGTGATTGTTATAATTTTACACATGCAACGCGAAAGTTTAAAAGTTATTGATCCAATCATATTTTTAATACAAATATTTTTCTCAAAATGCCTAAATTAATACGTCCTTTTTGAAAATCTATACGATACCTACATATTATAAACTTTATTAATAAACCATTTCAAGGGTAAGACCGTCTTTTTTATCTTTACATTATCAAGTACATAATGCCGTAACCAGATCACACTTACAAAAGACCAATTTGAAAATTAACGAACACATTTGACTAATTTTATCAATATTTAAAAAACTGTCCACATGTCACTATTTTGAAATAAAACTTAAATATACGTTTTAAAAATTAAAAATTATTATATATTCTTTTACTATTTCCGTCCATTGTAGCTAAGGAATTAAATTAAAATTACATTCCTGAGATCTGTCACTCACTTTTATTTTTTTAGTTTTTTTTTTCACAGTTTTTATCACATTTTTTTTTTAAATACTGTTTCCTCTTAGGTGCTCATGTTAGGGATATGTTGGGTCACTTCGCGCGAAGTTTATTTTTGTGGTGTGGCAACATTGTTACTGTATGGGTGTTGCCACACGAGTGGAGAGTTTGTGGAGATTGAGAACCGAAAGCGTTCAGGATGCGTATTTACCTTTGCTTGGGGATACCTGTCGGTAAAAAAAATAATTGATAAAATTTTGTATCGAAAAAAAAATACATCTTAAATAAAATAATCGTAACATATCAAAAGCACAAAAGCAGCATTTTAGTGGCGCTACGGATGTTCTTAGACTTAATTAAATCTGCGGCTGTAGGGTATATAATATATGCATTGCAGCTGCAGTAATATATATGTTACGGCTAAAGGTAGGTGTGAACATAAACTTAAGATTAGCCGGCTAATGTTCACATTAACCGAAACGAAACGGCTATAAATGTATTCGATGGACGCGTCGGGCCGGCGGAGGGCTTAAGGGGGCGGTGGGGAGACAATGCGCGCACACGTGGAAATGAAACTTCCGAATAGAATACTATTTTAATGAATTACGATGTAGGATGCAAGAGCTAGCGAAGTGCACCCCGAGGTTAGGTTTTGTTAGGTTACTTTAAACCCTTCACACAGAAATAGGAGCCCCGCGAAGCGGGGTTCCGTCGAAATAGCACCACAGTCTATGAAATATGAAAGGTAATTTAGCCGGCTAAAAATAGAAGAAACTAACATTAACACCTCCTCGAATTTAGACCTAAGTTTAGCCGGCTAATCTTAAGTTTATGTTCACACCCACCTTTAGCCATAACATATACCTATATATTTATAGTGTAATATGTTCAAATTTTACTTTCACTCTTGTCATAATTAGTCTTATTTTATATTATTTTATTACCAAGAATGTGTATAATCAGATTATAGATAACTAAGTTTTGTAAATTACATGTCAATACTAATTACAAATTTTTGATCGTAAATGTCCTACTTTTCTTATTTCTAGTCCTAGTTATCTATAAGCAACTTATTCAAAGTACATTTAAACTTTTTCATGTGTAATCATTTAATTTCATTATAACAATGATCGCTATTTCAGATCAATATATGAAATCGATGTTGAACTGTTTGTAAATCAATACAATCGATCAGAGCCAGAGACTTAAATATCGATGAAATCTTTATATCGATTAGAATTTTATCGATATTTAAGTCTCTGGCTCTGATCTCTGGATGTAACTATTATAGCTAAATTTACCTGGCTGTGTCACGCGATGGAGTTGACCGCGTAGTGAGGCCTGGTGCCCTCGGGCTGGTACAACGTTATCGACGCTATGTAGTTGTTTGACATCACCTGCAGAAGCACGCAACAAGACTGATTAATGTTATAATTAAAAACAATTGGTTGTCTGTAAAGTCGGTTTACGGACAATAATTTTACGTGATAACGTCATAAGAAAACATCGGCCGATGGAGTGGAAGAGAGATAGATGCCTCACAATCCGAACGCTTAGTTCGCTTGTTATCGCTTATGTGATAGATCTGTTATGAAACCGTATATGGTAGCAATATGTGTGTTACCTCGAAGATCATGTCCTGGTAGCCGTAGCAGAAGGTGGAGCCGAAGGGGTTGGTGGTGTTGGTGGAGGAGGCCCTGTTGAGCACCACGGGCCGCTCGCACACGCGCAGCGCCCGCGACACCACCTCCCACTTGCTGTACGCCGTGATCGACACCGCCGCGCGGTTGTCCACCAGCGAGTTCGGGTCACACCTGCACGATATTAACTACTTCATACCACTGATAGGTACGAGTACGTATCGAGATACGGAATAAATAAATATTGTCAGACAAATTACACAGCGCCATCTAGCCCCAAAGTAAACGAAGCTTGTGTTATGGGTACTAGACAACTGATAAACACACGTAAATACATTTTTTTTTGTAAATACATACTTATGATACATATAAAACACCCAGACTAAGACAAACAGACATGTTCATGCACACAAATGTTTGTCCTATGTGGGAATCGAACCCACGAGCGTTGGTGTCGAAGCTGCGTCATTGACCGCTACGCCACCGAGCTCGTCTAAATTTATGGGCTTTCTCGGTTTAATTCGTAATGATAAATGTTTAAAGAAAAAACCATTTAGAATGTACAATGATTGAAATTTGACAACAAATCCATCTAAGCCACACTAGGCCGGATTCTAGCCCACGGGGCCGAGATTGACTGGAGCGAGTAGATTCGCTGAGTGTATGTTTTCCATTGATTTCAATGGAAAATGTATTTGATGATCATTCCTCAAGGACCTGATCGACCTCAATTTTTTTTGAAAACAGTGAATCTAATCGCTCAACTTAAACTCGATTTCGGCCCCGTGGGCTAGAATCCGGCCTACTTATTGCAGATAAAGAGCATGCGCTACTGACTTGTCCGGCAGCACGGCCAGCTGGAACTCGCAGCGGTGGTACATGTTGAAGTTGTAGTGGCCCGGATAGTTGGTGTGCAGCACGAACTTCTTCACCTGGTGCGTGCGCGCGTCGAACAGCACGTCCTGCGGGACAACACCGAATGGTAAGCAAACGAGGCTATGACAAAAGAAGTGAGGCATGAGGAGGCCCACTTGCGACATATTTTTTAAGGAAAATAATAACATGAGCCACAAAAATAAATAAATAACTAAATGAGCCACTGAAATACTAGGTTAGGTTAGGTTTGGTATGTTTTATATCAACTTTAGTCACCAAGTCAGTATAATAGTCGCCCAGTTTCACAATTTTAGATGCTCGGTTTATTTATACCCATTTTTTAAACATAATAAATTTGATAAATACTTTTTATTTCGTAAACGAAAGGAAAAATAAATAAATAGTCAATTAATTCGCGTGTTATTTTGCGGAAGTCAAATTTACAGGCAATTTGATCTACACTACTGAAGAAAGCAACGTGGCGGAAGCACGCAAAGTAGTGTAGATCAAATTGCCTGTAAATAAATAAATATCCCTGGACAAATTACACAGCGCCATCTAGTCCCAAACTAAGCAAAGCTTGCACAATGGGAACTAGATAACTGATATATGTACTTATATACTTTTTTTAAAACATACATCTAATAAAAAGAAAACACCCAGACCAACAAGCGGGAATCAAACCCGCGACTCGGAGGCAAAGTAGCAATTGCTAGCCTTTCGACCGCCGGGCTCGTCAAATGATTGTCGGATGAAGGCCACTTCCAATTTAGTATCACCAGACGCCAGGAGATGCTGCATTAATAGCGGGAGTGCCAACGCGCAAGGAATACGCCTTGCATTGCGAGCGTCTATAAACGGTAAACCGGTTCACATGAGATGATACGTATTTATATGTGTGTTTGTCATTCGGCGTCGTATAAAAAAATAATCATCAACACACATTTTCTACTGTAAATCCTGAATGGAACAACAACACTTCGTGTTCTCTGGGGGTGTGATCTTTGGCGTCGAGAGAGGGATATCCTGTTAAATTCCTTGCATGTCGTATACGAGCTAGTACACCGAAACAAATAAAAATATTCATGAACACAAATGTTTGTCTTGTCCGGGACCGAACCCGCGATCCTTCCTCGGTGCGAAAGTGGCCATTACTAGTCGTTCGACCGCTATTGTACTAGTAATTAGATAAACTGTACTTGAAGCTACTTTTTACTTATTGCTTCGTTCACAACACAATACGAAAGATGGCAGAAATTTTGTCTACACAATACGACCAATATAACACGGATGTTATTCGAGTAGTAGTGCCTTGTCGTGTCGAGTGACGGGCATCTTCGTCGGCCTTGTAGTAGAGCCGCGCCGGCCGGCACCTGTGTGAAGTGATGAGTTACCAGGCCGAGCGTGAAGTAGTTGAAGAAGTAGTCGGAGGCGGGCGGCGGGCGGCGGCGGGCCGTGGGCCTGTGGATCCTCATCTTGTCGTCGGCCTTGTAGTAGAGCCGCGCCGGCCGGCACCTGTGTGAAGTGATGAGTTACCAGGCCGAGCGTGAAGTAGTTGAAGAAGTAGTCGGAGGCGGGCGGCGGGCGGCGGCGGGCCGTGGGCCTGTGGATCCTCATCTTGTCGTCGGCCTTGTAGTAGAGCCGCGCCGGCCGGCACCTGTGTGAAGTGATGAGTTACCAGGCCGAGCGTGAAGTAGTTGAAGAAGTAGTCGGAGGCGGGCGGCGGGCGGCGGCGGGCCGTGGGCCTGTGGATCCTCATCTTGTCGTCGGCCTTGTAGTAGAGCCGCGCCGGCGCGCCCAGCGCGCGCGCCACGCGCTGGCAGCTGTCGCCGAAGCGGATCACGCGCCGCGTCGACCGCGGCACGGCCTCCAGCGACCGGCTCGTGCCTGACACACAAACGACCACTCAGCTTCGACCCGACAGAAACTAAACTTCCACGCAGTGTAACGCGCCTTGTATAGAGAAACGGGGCCCACCACTGTGTAGCCAGGATTAACAGCGGCGACCACCAAAAAAGGCAATGAACAATGAAGTCCATTGCAGTCCCGGTTGGTAAGACTACGACTGCCTTGGAACTCATAACGAATTTATTCAGAAGAAATTAGTAGGAGTAAGAAGCTTTTGGAATTTGACTTCTCCTCTTAGCAATGCGAGAGACAGCAATATGGCAAATAAGGCATATATTTTATAGTGGTAAGTTAACTGTCACTGTTGATGCAGACGTCATTTGTATGACACGCGAGAAGTAAATTCAAATTCTTGGCTTCCCATATATTTTTTTCGGATTACATTCGTAGTGAGTTCCGCAACAGTCTCAGTTTAAAACTTAAACCTCCATATCAAATGCAGGTAGAACGTAAGGCTAGGACAAAATTTATGCGATGAAATTTAGTACAATTCTACGAATCGTAATGTCACGCTATCATAGTAAAAAGAAACATTTAGAAAACGTCATTGTCATTGACATGTAGTATAAGAAAAAAATGGGGTACGGTCTGTGTCAAGAACACAGCCGTCTCTTGTACGGGAATACGTTATATGCACTAAAATTATCTCAAAGTGATGCATACGATGCAAACAAGCATACGGTGTGCCTGATGAAAATGCAATTACTGCAGCCTATGGACGCCTGCAACACAAAAGCTAAATTGAGCTGAATAAGTGTAGTTGTTGAAGGTGAATAAGCGGAGCTCGATGGCGTCGTTACACGCAATGTTCCATAGTCCTTACTTAGCGTAATAAATCCTTTGAACCTTCATCTATCCAGTGGGGTGATTGAATTTTGGATGGAAATGATAGATTTGTAACTGCAACACCAAACTGTATAAATAAATACTGTCAGACAAAGACCAAGACAAACAGACATGTTCATGCACACAAATGTTTGTCCTATGTCAAAGTCAAAGTCAAAGTCAAAATATCTTTATTCCTTGGACTTTATAAAGCACTTAGAAACGTCATACAAACTAAATATAAGAAACATGTGTAAATCATTACTACTCTAAATCCGCAGAGCTTAGATTCACTTTCATCACACTATCTTGAATGTGAAAGTGAATTTAAGTGCCAGTTCCGGCGACGGGGCTTCTTGAGAAGAACTGGCAAGAAACTCAAGGCCGACTCTTTTAATTGCCAATATCGTTACATTAAATACAAATACAATCATTAATATAACATAACAAGAGCAATTCATTTCCAAATACTTATAACATTTATGTAATCTGAGATACAATAGTAAGCCTTTTGACATAGTCTAGTTTTGATAAATCTTTTAAATTTACCCATGGATAATTTAAACGCGTCATTTGGAAGTTTATTGTAGAAGCGTATACATTGACCTGGGAACGAGTTAGAGATTTTATGTGGGAATCGAACCCACGAGCGTTGGTGTCGAAGCTGCGTCAATGACCGCTACGCCACCGAGCTCGTCATCCCCCGAATTCGTTTTTTGAATGCAAAAAAAAAAGCAATATTAAAGACGTATTCACGTCAAATCGATATTGGCGCGCGTGTACCTTCAGTGAACATGTGCAGGCGCAGGCCGAGCGTGGCGGCGGCGGAGCGCAGCACGTCGCAGCGCCGCAGGTGCAGCTGGTGCCGGTAGCACGACAGCGGCAGCTCGGGCAGCGGCGCCTGGCACACGCCCGCGCCCGCGCCCGCCCCCGCGCCCGCCACCCCCGCGCCGCTGCTGCCCACCTGCACCCGACACACACACTAAATATGGATAAAGAGAGGCAGACATCTATAGCCTTACCTTGGGTTATAGAGATACCTTGTTTGTAAAATCTCTAGATGGCATAACATAAAGTCTAGGCATGCAAGGCCGGTGACAAAAAAAATTATACAGGTTAAATCGACGGAAGATATACTAGAGGGTATAGACAGACGCGGCATAAAATAAAGTCTAAACGGCTAACGGGGATGTAAAATGTAGTCTAGACGAGTAACACCGATGTAAAGTGAAATTAGAGGTCTAATTCCGATGTAAAATTAATTGTTGACAGCCTAGGCTATACGGTGTAGGCTGGCGCGCAGTAAAATGAAGTCTAGACGTTTATATAAAACGAAATCTAGACAGCCTATATCAACGTGAGAAACACTTAGCGCCCTAGGCCGAAATATATTGCAGTCTAGACCACTAACGTCAGTGTAAGATGAGATCTAGACTAAGTCGTCGTAAAATAGTCTAAGGCCAATAAAGATAGTAGAGTCTAAACTTTAGACAAATTAGGAATGCGCAGTGTAATGTTAAGTCTAGACTGCAAATGCCAGCTTAGGATGAAATCGAGATAGCCAACGCCTGCATAGGATAAATTCAAGACAGCCTAGGTCTACGTCAGATAATGTAGAGACGGTTTAGAGCTATATGTGATATGTAATCTAAAACAACCTTAACGTAACGTAACGTTGGCGTAAAATGAAGTTTCTAAGTCGCCCAACATAGTCTAGATAACCTAGATCGGCGTAAGATAGCCTAGTCAGCCTAGACCGGTAAGGTAACGTCTAAACGGCAATAGGCCTGCTATAAGATTTGTTTACATACCTGATGTTGAGATCCATGGTAGATGGTGGTTCGTGAGACTATAGGCGAGCCACCGTTGGGAAACTGAAGAGAGCCCAGTCCGTGCGCGTACCCAGGCTGAAACACAACCACACCCCACTCCATACAAATGTCGAGGCGTTAACTACTATATAAACAATGGCGTCTGTGCAGAAAATTAATGTGCGTGTGCGTGCGGCGTCATCCAAACTTTTCCAGATTCATCTCAGAGGGGAGCTGAGGTCGATAAACTGGGCGTTTATTGGACATTGGACATGTACTTGTTGAAATGATATGGGTAAGTAAGGAGTGACTATAGATGTTTATTTATTTATTTCGGAAGATTTACAAAAAGAAGACATATTGCACCGACCCGAAATAATGAGAAAAGATGATGTCCTTATGGGCAATTTATGGTAAATGCGCGTCATTCTGTTATCTAAGTTTGGGAATGATCTGTGAATTTTGTGCATACCTCGAATTTACTATCAACGGGGAAATAAAAGGAGAGTCCCCTGAAGTTGAGCGCGAACAGATGGCGCTGCGAGTCGTACAGGCCGGGGTGCGTCGCGCCGAAACAGTGCTCCACTTGCTCGATAGATGGCGTTATTTCCGGAGAGTTGAAACACATGCCGCTGTAATGGTAAAACAACTTTACTGAATAAAATATTGGGTGGTACTTAATATTTTATTCAGTAGCAGACAGAGAAAGCCATAGACGAATTGACAAATATATATATTTAATATATAAATATTATATTAAATTTAGAACGGCAGATAGAACGCTATTCACCTTGTCAACATTTTCGCACCAGTGAGTCACATTATAAATTAATGAGGTATCATCAGCAAACAGCATTATATCCGCCATTTTCTGCATCATATATGAGAGATCATTTACGTATACTAAAAATAGAAAGGGACCCAAAATGGAACCCTGGGGCACCCCAATATTCACATCTGACCCTTTGGACTTAACATCGTTTATATCAACAGTCTGCAATCTGTTGATGCAATAAAATTTCGAGCCATGCCTCTAACTCCATAGTTTTCTAGTTTGAGCAGAAAAGTCTGATGGCCGACACAATATAAGGCTTTGCAAAGATCACAGAAAACACCGATAGCCTCCTGCGATCCCTTCCATGCGTTAAGAATATGCTTTACCAATGCAGCTGCTGCGTCGGAAGTGGATCTACCTGCAGTAAAACCATATTTCGCATTAAGTATAAAAGATTTCATTGGTCTTAAAATTGCATTTGTTTAAGAATTATCCTTTCAAACAATTTTCTCAAAACTGACAATATAGACATGGGTCTGTAATTCCCCAACCCATTGTTTTCTCCTGACTTGAACAGAGGTATTCATTTACTATTATATGTTTCATGAAATCTGGAAACACATCGGCACTGATTGAAGATAAGAGCTAGGTGTGAAACTATGTTGACTAACCATCCTTTGTCAGATCAAAAACGTCGGTATAATGGTCAATAATACAATAAGAAACTTTAATTGACATCTCCCAATAATCTTCTGAATTTTTGATATTCAACTGTTTAAAAATGTTAATTATATCATCAGGTTGCATATGTGAAAACTCCACACTAGGCTGTATATTCGCATTCAATAATTTATTAGTACTATGTGAAGATGGATTAAGAGAGTTAGTGGTAGTGTAAGTGATATTCGCGAAGGGATCTTTAAATACATTAGCTATTTGTGTAGGAGATTTTTTTTATACATTCCCACCACTGTGTCTCTTGTATAGCCAGGATTAACACCGGCGACCGCCAAAAAAGGCAATGAACAGTGAAGTCCATTGTAATCCCGGAGGTAAAACTACGGCTGTCTTGGAACTCACAACGATATTGATCAGAATAATTGTGTAGAGGACGTTATAATTATTTTTTTATAGTTTAGAGGGTAACCTTTGTCGCGTTGTTTATGTTTACCTATTTCTTTATCAACAATATTCCATACAGCCTTGATTTTGTTTGTTGATTGCTTTATTTTATTTTTAATATACAGAGATTTTGCCTTATTGCAAACTCTTTTGAATATTTTAGAATAATTTTTAACATAATTTACAAAATGATTTTCAAATCTATGTCTTTTGTGCATTTAAATCAAATAGTTATATTATATAGTTATACTAGCGGCCCGGTACGTGTTTCGCTACGTATAAAGTGAAATAATAAAAAAAAATTGGAACACCAAATTCATTTATTCAAACAAAAAAATATTTTATTAATTGCTAGCTATTTTAAAACTTAGCATGAATAAACAAACGGATGGGGGGGGGGGGGGTACCGACTCTGGAACAGGCAACATAAAGTCGAAGCACGTCCAAAATGAAATGACCGCATGAATGGCATAACAACATGCCTGTACGTACTATCAACACTGAAAAAAGTTTCAATTTGACAGCACAATCCCCATCTGAAAAAAGTTTCAATTTGACTGCAAAATCCTCATTAACAAAATGATCCGCCATTTATTGAATTCAATTGTTACAAAAAATGTGATAAATGAAGAACCGCTCCACCAATTTTGTGCAAACTTCACCTAAACCATCTACTACATAGTCCGAATAAACCCTAAACATTTGGTTTGGATAGGTGAGCCCGTTCTTGAGTTATAAAATTACAACGAAAAGTGGCATTGATTTTTATATATATAGATATAATAGTTATATCGTTAAACTTGAACCAAACGAGACAGAATGTTTTTGAGTTTAAATATAAACAATAATAACAATAAATATTCCTTGACATATTACACAGCGCCATCTAGTCTCAAACTAAGCAAAGCTTGTACTATGGGTGCTAGATAACTTGTATATGATATGTGTATAAATACATATAATACATAGAAAACATCAAGACCTTGACAAACAGACATGTTCATGCACACAAATATTTGTCATGTGCAGGGATCGAACCCGCGACCCTCGGAGTCAAAATGACCATTAATAGCCATTCGACCACCAGGGTCATCAGATGTCATATTTTTGTATAATCATTGGACAATGGACGTTTTAAGATATGAGAACCAATTCCCTGTTGGTGTTAGTCATAGCTTGTTTGGCCAAGCTGGGAATTTGCCAACTGTATGGAAAGTGATGTATGAAAGTGACGCCATCCACATAGCAACAACATATCTGTCTGCTGTGCAGTCAGTGCAGTGTTATCTATTGTAAGTATATAGTACTTGACCGATCATATGTGACCTCAAGACTGATAATGGGTCAGGTACACCAGGGCGTTATACATTACTAGGTACTGCCTGCGGCTTCACCCTACGTTTTTTTGCACTACGTTTTTGTGGAGGCACATTCCCCAGTCGTTCGTAACTGTAAGCTACCCAGCTTACAGTTACGCTCCCTACCTCTCTTTTCGCCAGAGCTTCGTTTGTCAGTCAGCAGGGTGCACCATAAAACGTAAACAAAGTACCGCGATAAAAAAAATATGTACCAAGGCAGATCATATTATTGTAAGAATGCCTAATATGAACCAAATTCGATCTGTCACACTCACAGACTTTCCCATTTATGGACGCCCTGAAGCGCCACGAGATGTTAAATAAGTATCGAACTTCAGTCTAGATTTAAGCTCGGATCAACACATTAAATACGAAAATGATTTTTCGTAATTTGTTTTTAGTTTGATATTTTCCTACCTACCTTTTTACAACTTATTTAGGTAATATTCTAAATCTTTGACCCAAAGGCAACCTGAATCTCGGTGTCCTAACATGTCATCATCAGGTCATTTTAGTCTCCACTAAAGGAGCTCGACCCTCTCGAGTCCGTCTCGTCAGACAGGAGGAGGATTTGGCCTACACTCCCCACGCTGGCCAGACGGGTTAGGGAGGCCTGATCGATATTTGATTGGGACGAGACGGAGTGATTCTATTCTAGTCTGCCGGAAACCACACGGCTAACAAACGGTAGGAAATATACAACATACTCAGAAGCTACTCGCCAAAGCAGTGTCATTAAAAAAAAACCGGTCAAGTACGAGTCAGACTCGCGCACGAAGACTCCCGTACCGTTATCTATAAAATCGGCAAATTCACGTTTATTATATGGGGGCCCCTTCAAATAAAACAAAAAAAGAGCAAAAACGGAAAAAAAATCACGTTTGTTGTATGGCAGCCCCCTTAAATATTTATTTTATTCTTTTTTTATATTTTTATTTATAGGGGCAACAGAAATACATCATCTGTGAAAATTTCAACTGTCTAACTATTGCGGTTCATGAGATACAGCCTGGTGACAGACGGACGGACGGACGGACGGACAGCGAAGTAATAGGGCAATAGGGTCCGTTTTACTCTAAAAACTGGTTGTCTGTAAAGTCGATTTACGGGCGATAATTTCACGTGATACGTCATAAGAAAACATCGGCCGATGGAAGACAGACAGAAGACGTCACAAGCCGAACGCTTAGGCCGATCGTGCCTCTCTATTGCGTGTTCCGCGCTCTCGCTTGCACACTCGGCTCAAGCGGAACGTGACAATGAGTCATGCTTTTTCGCTGCACGCAGCAGCCGGCATTCATCGATTTATAAGACGTTATCACGTGAAAAATAAAATTAGTAACCAGGAGACTACAGCATGGGGTTCTTCAAAAAGGGCGTAAAATGGTTTTTACAGGGTCGGCAACGCGCATGTGATGCTTCTGGTGTTACAGGCGTTCATAGGCTACCGTAACTGCTTGCCATCAGGTGGGCCGTATGCTCGTTTGTCACCTTAGTGGTATAAAAAAAAATAGTTTCTAAAACTAATAAAAAATAAATGGTGATCACTTACCTATACCTAAGTTTAACTAATTTCATATTATATATTTCTATAATCTTGAGTCTCTGCGCGACCGGGTCGAATATTAACCGGATCCCGTCCTGGGGCATATTTATTACTAGGTCTACTGATAATGGACTCTGAAAAAAGAAAAACACACACAGTTACACAATCGTGTTCGTGGGCGAATACAGATAACGTGATTTGTGTGTGTGAAAACGGTACGCTGTATGAAAATTTATTACTATTAAACCGCATCAAATACGCAATAACCGAATACAATACAATATAATTAGAGCGAGACACGCATATCGGTTGTATAAATAAATATTCCTGGACAAATTACACACGGCCATCTAGTCCCAAACTAAGCAAAGCTTGTACTATGGGTACTAGATAACTGATATAATATTTTATTATTATTTAAATACTTGTCTTGGCCAACTTGCCAGAATTTTATAAATATTTTGAAAAATGGAAAAATTGTGACTCACACAGTAGAAATATAAGATGCAAAAATTCGTCAGCAACACAAACCTTCCTGGTAGCTCAGTTGGAAGAGCACTCGACCGGTCATCGAGAGGTCGTGGGTTCAAATCCCACCTAGGGGGGGGCAGATGAATTTTTCCATTTTTCAAAATATTTATAATGATATAATATTAAAATATTTTTTTTGTATATACATACATACATAGAAAACATCCACAGACATATTCATGCACACAAATATTTGTCTTGTGCGAGGATCGAACCCGCGACCTCGGAGTCAAAGTGGCCATTGCTAACCATTCGACCACTGAGCTCGTCAAAGCCTCTCTTGTATCAGCTATTATCAGTGTCTTGCTGTAAATATATCGTATCTGCTTAGGGATGGATCGAAATTTGGACGTACTGTATTTGTTACGGTCAAAACTCACAAACGGTCAAAATCACTTTTAACTGTAAAATCTTGTGGTTTTGTCTGATCTGAATCTGAAATTCAAAGGGGCAATTCTCAGTAATTGAAATGTAGTCAAAATTCAGTTCTGATCGAATCGCGATCTCACAAATCTCACATTCGATATTCTTTAATCACTTGTATCTCTTATCCTTCACCGTCTCATAGCTCAGGGTATCCTACTCCAGTGTTCCGCAAATTGTGTGCCGCGGCACACTGGTACCGTAGTCATTAATTGATGTGCCTCAGAAAAATAAGCTTATCTCAATTATCTCATAAAGCTAAATAGACGGACGGAAGAAAAATACTTACACAAAAAAAAAAACTGGTTTTTAATTTATGGTGTACCTCCAAAAATGTTGTTTTACCTAGACGTACTTTAGACACAGAAAGTTTGCGGAACACTGTTCTACTCCATGGTCAAAACTACTTTTTGACTGCATAAGCCAAATCAACGTTGAGGACGTTGATCAAAAATATATTTATGACCGATTTTTGCAGCCAAAAGTTATATTGCCTTTTTTGGCGGTCGCCACTGTTAACCCTGGCTACACAGGAGACACAGTGGTGGGAATGTGCGATGGGCTCCGTCCCGTTAAAAAAAAAGGCCAAAAGTGATCATTAACTATGAGTTTTGACTGTAACTTATACACCAATGTAATACACAGATTAAAAAAACATAAACGTAGCAGATCTACCATAGATTCTCACAATATTTCAGTATCTAAACTATAGTTGGAATTTATATTCCAACATGTTGTAACAACAACAAACAGTTGGAGCAACAAAGTTGGAATATAAATTCCAACTACAGTAGATATTGTGAGAATCTGTGATACACGTTCATAAAAAACGGTTTGCACTCCGGTAGTGCCGACACCAGTGAAAAATTGAACATTAACGTTGTGCATTTTTGAACATTTTGGAATGGTTAGGCACGCACTTTTCGCACGAATTGCAGTGCTTTATTTATCAGTGTAAAAGTAGTTATGTGGTAAAATACAATATTCATTTATTGCGCTATCGTACACAAACATGACAATTTATATTACATTAAAAATAAACGTTTAACATTTTTTACCCATCCCAAAAAGCGCACAAAGCCGCTAAAGAAGTTTTCACTTCAAAAATAGTAGAATACATTTAGCTCTGTTGTAAATCTTTTATCACACTGTAATGCATTGTAAAGTTCGATTTTTCAATTCTGATTCATTAATAATGTAGTCGGCGAGTGCAGTTTCGAGTTTCACACGACCGGCAACCGCTAAATGCATTTTATATTTTTAATGCTACATTTTACCAGTCACCAGTACCAGTATCAGCAACATAATCATCATCATCAGGTCATTTTAGTCTCCACTACAGGAGCACGATCCTCTCGTCTGTCCCAGACAGAAGGAGGATTTGGCCTACACTCCCCACGCTGGCCAGACGGGTTGGGGAGGGTTGATCGATATTTTATAATGTATTTCCGTTAGTCGCCTTGTACGACATCCACGGGAAGAGACGGAGTGATTCTATTCTAGTCTGCAGGAAACCACACGGCCAATACGCGTCTATACGCTACAGCAACATAATACAACATATAAATACTTAAGTAAAATTTACCTGATCACTATATAGTACTTGTACTCCCCTTATCGTACCAACTTGACTCTGTATGATGGCAACTGACTGTGAGAAATGCATCCCTGGAACAAACATAATTGTAACATTACTGAAACAGTTTGCGAGAAGAATAACGTAAATCAAAAATCAGCGAATTCATCTCCTCACATTGAACCGATGTTGTAGTACTGTGCGGTTCTAGAGAAGTTTTCTTCCACGTACTATCGAAACGTGGAATGAACTGCCTCTTGAGGTTTTCCCAGGAGACTACAGTAATAGATAACTGATAAGCGAATTTAATACGTTTTTTTGATAATATATAAGTATATGTGATACATAAAAAATACCCAAACCAAGACAAACAGGGCACATCCTGCACCCTGTTTGTATTTGACTGGGTATTTTTTGGGTAGAGGTTTTGACAGGGTCGCATCGCAACGCGCATGTGATGCTTCTGATGTTACAGGCGTCCCTATGCTACAGTAGCCGCTTTCCATCAGGTGAGCCATATGCTTGTTTTTCACCTTAGTAGTATGTAAAAAGAACGCAAATTATTCTAAATTTTGGAACGTCTGTTCTTTTCTAGGCAATGTGAGAGACATCATCATCAACATCTCAGCCGTATTCGTCCACTGCTGAACATAAGCTTCCGCCCTTGTGATCCACCGTACCAGTCCTGAGCCACTGGCATCCGTTGACTCCCTAAAACTTTCTTGAGGTCGGCTTTCATCAGCTAAATGAGAGACAGAAACATGTCCAATAAGGCATTACAAGCCAAAAAAGATGGCTAGTGCAGCTCAACTGGCATACACCGCGGATTTAAATAGTCGTTGTCAATCCTTAGTCATCCCACTGGGATACGGGTATCCCCCAATGGAAGAGGGTTTAAAGCATACTCCACCACGCCGCTTAACTGCGAAACCAGGAAGCCAGTGTTTTCAAGCCGCCTAAAGGCTAGACCACTGACTTGGCTTAACGACTGTCATCTAATGACAACAGTCGGGACCGACGGCTTAACGTACCCTCCGAAACACGAATGATTTAAATAGTATAGAGTAAATATTTCTAGTTGAAATCTATTATTGATCTATTATTATCACAGTGGACTAAAATCTACATAATGCAATAGAAACGAAAAAAAAAACAAAATGAAATTTAAAATTTAGCAAAAATATTCGGTGTCCAGAAGCTCGATGGCATCGTTGTGAGTGTCAGTCTAACTCTAATCGAACACGCAAGTTAAGCAATGTCGAACGCAGCCTGTTCATGGATGGGTTTATTTATCTCGAGCTCCTCCATGCTTCGGAGGGCACGTTAAGCCGTCCCGACTGTTGTCATGACAGCCGTAAAGCTAAGTTAGTGGCTTAACGACTTACTTTAGGCGCCTTGAAAAAACTGGTCTCCGCCAACCCACAATTGAATAGCGTGGTGAAGTACTCTAAACCCTTTCAATTGAGGGGAGGCCCGGCCCGTATTCCGGTCCGGTAGTGGGATGAATAAGGATTGACGACGATTCGACATAATTATCGTTTAATATTTTTATATTATTTATCTCTCTTAAGTCACGGGTCATGCCCGGTCATTTGATAGGCATACGCGGGGATATAGATCCAACACGTAGAGGCCCCTTTGAGAAGTTTGATGTAATGTTGTACGCCCGCCGTGACCCGCTCCAAGATATATCAATGGAACGATATACCCATGAGCAGGTCTCGGCAGGCGTTGAGACTATTGCGAAGTGTGATGGAAAATAAATGGGCTATGGAGATGAAATCTCGACATCTGGGTGAACTTAATACCGGGCTATTACAGAAGAGGGACGGACGCCTGCCATAACTGCTTTTATTGCTAGTTATTTGCGGCAGGCGGTGGCTTGCCACTCACTAGATGGGCCTCCGAAATGCCAGGAAATCGGCCGGGGGCAGCACCGGTGTGAGTGACTCAGGGGTGTCGAGAGGTGTGCTGCGCTTTCTCCGAAGTTACTCGCGGCGTGATACCCTTTAACACTTCCACCCCTGGAGCATGTAGCTCTAGCGGCTCCTCTCTGGACGGCCAATATTATTTAATTATTATATTATTAAAACATTTAAATCTACAATCGTTCTTTCTTAAAAGTACAAAAATTAGATAACAAACATGTGAATTAAAACTAGAAAACACATTACGTGTCAACGTGACGTAGTTATAAGGTGCGTCAGCATACAACGTAGTTCCGTAGAGCGGCGCGGAATGAAAATAGTCGTCACTCTCGCCAAGTATCAGGGTTGGCAAGATTACGTTTTGGGGTGTAAGTGGTTCATCAACATCTTTGAACCAAGCCATCTTCACCTGCACGCGGTGCACCCTGCTGACTGACAAACGAAGCTCTGGCGAAAAGAGAGGTAGGGAGCGTAATTGTAATCTACCCGACTGGGGAATGTACCTCCACCTCACAGAATACCGCAGCCAAATAACAATTCCCTTGAGGGTTGTTGTGTTCCTGCGAGTGAGTGAGGTCACCAGAAAGAAAGGAAGGAGGAGATGCTGCGTTGGCAGCGGGGGTGGCGGCGCGCGAGCGATATTTTATGTTGCGAGCGATAATATGGCTACGGTAACCGTTTCACATCAGGCGGGCCGTATGCTTGTCTGCCACCCGACGTAGTATAAAAAAAAAAAAAACAAGTTGATTTAAAACAGGTGTTTAAAAAAAGTGTTTTGACGTATTCCCTAGTAAAATTGCTTAACTTACTACTTACTTAACATTTTAGTGCACACGGCCGTGTCGAAATCAATATTCATAGTTTGGAAAACAAGACGTCTCTCGGCTCAGTTAGTTTTTAATAAGGGATACCCCAATGTTTATACTTAAATGAACAGCCCCCTTACCACCAACTCTTATTGCGATTCAATAACTGAATAGAATGATTATTCATACTAATGAATAAGCGACTTTATTTCAACTAGAATAGAGTCGCTTATTCATTGGTATGAATAAGTATTCTATTCGTTATTGAATCGCAATAAGAGTTGGTGGTAAGGGGGCTGAATAACGAATACTCACTAGTCCATTGAAGTACTTTCTTTTGTTAGTTTTTTCTAATAATTCATTTAACACACACAGCCGTGTTCATGACACAGCCAAACCTGTGTCATGGACTGGGTCGTGTGTTGTACCTACGTGAATACATTATATGCACTAAAATTATCTCAAAATTGCAGCGCTTCCCCCTCCCCCGCACGCGACGTTCCACAGTCCTTACTTAGCGTAATAAATTCTTTGATCCTTCATCTATCCATGGTCCATGGTGTGATTGAATTTTGGATGTAGAGCATAGATTCGAAACCACAAGACCAAACTGTATGCCCCGATTTAGTTATCATTAGATTTTTTGGATTAATTGCCCCCCCCCCCCCCCCCCCCCCCCCCCCCCCGTATAGTAGCTATTTAAAGACGAATTCACGTCAAAACATAAAAAAAAACAACACTTGTTTACACGTAAACAATGTTGAATGTTTAACCGAGGTGTCAAGTCGCTTATCAACTAATGGGCTTGTATCCCATTTTTTTTTTTCGATTTGTTATTTAAAGACGTCACAATAATATAAATATAGGTGAAATAATTACTTCGATTGCATAAAAACTTCTCGAGATTATGATAACTTGAAGATCACAATTTATCCCGAATACGCTCCATACAAAAGGCCACCACGTTATGACGTCACGCCGTGCTATTTTATATTCATTATATCAGAAATTTGTACGACAGCTATGTTAAATATTGCTTTTATGTAGCCAGTGCCGTAACAAAAGTTATAGTATTTTTTATTGTTTCTACAATGGTAATATCAACTTTTTATAATTTCATACCTTTAAAATGGACTTTCCCAGCAAACTTTGACCGAACATAAAACACGTCGGACATAAGTTATTAAAATTTTAAGATCGCAGATCGTTCTAGTTTTATGTATTTTACGTTACTGATAGAGTGTTTTTATAATTTTGTAACATGGGCAACAAGCCTATTTGTCATACAGGTCCTCCTAATACCAGTCTCTCACATAGACGAATTCACTAAGGTAACATAGTAATCGCGTCTATCTCAGAGAAGAAATAAAGAATATATTACTGCTCTGCCATTAACTGTTCGTAGTGCACAAACTCTGTTTGCCTTTAAAAATCTTGTGAAAGCTCACTATCTCTCACTTGTTCCTGTGTAATCTTTTTCTCTTTCATTTTCCTTTATTCTCTGGTCAGTCGCTATATTGTACTTATTATGTATATATCTTAGCTGGTATTTAGTATATGTAATGTTTGTATATACTATAATTATATTATTGTGTATGTATTGTTTATATTGCGTATGTATTATATGTGTATGTGTATGTAGATATGTTTATGTAGTTTGTGCGCCTCCCATTTGTTTTCTATCATTCTTGTTTCCTCTACCTTAAGGTTGTCTGGAAGAGATCGCTTAGCGATAAGACCGCCTTTTGTACTTTTATTATCCTAATACCTCTGTAAAATCTGTCATTTGGTGCAATAAAGAATATTGTATTGTATTGTATTGTATTGTAGCTGACACGACAGACCAGAAGGCTAATTCTCGTAATTTTTCTACGAACGCAGATTGAATATTGACCGAATCGAGATTGAATTGTGAATTGACTAAAATTATATACATGATTTCATTAATTAATTATTATCAATTGTTGGCAAATTAAGACCCAGTTAAATTAAACTTTGAAGTAACGTATTGTGATACGAGAATACCAAATTTGACATTTGTGAGATCGAGACTGGATCGAAACTGAATTTTAACTACATTTTAATTACGAGAATTGCCCCTCTGTCTTTTTAACAATGAATATTGAATTCGAATTGGTTTCGCGCAATCTCTCAACGACTGACAGTCTGTTAAACGACATAAAGTTACATTAGAAAATTTAATATGGTCGTTCAGTTTTATTAAATAATCTTCTAATTTTTCGCGCAACTTTCCTATTTTTTTCTTTCGAACCTTCTCCTGACAATATCAAATACAAAAAAAATTTCGAAATCGGACCAGCCGTTCACGCGTGATGCGATGACATAGGGAAATAGACATTAATTTATATAGGTATCTAGATCTCTCTTATATCACGGGTTAAGCCCGGTCATTTGATAGGCGTGCGCGGGGATATGGATCCAACGCGTAGAGGCCCCTTTGAGAAGTTTGATGTAATGTTGTACACCCGCCGTGACCCGCTCCAGGATATGTCAATGGAACGATATACCCATGAGCAGGTCTCGGCAGGCGTTGAGACTATTGCGAAGTGTGATGGAAAATAAATGGGCTATGGAGATGAGATCTGGGTGAACTGAATTATTATTTAAAACAATTTGGACCGTTTCTTTATAACTGTATTTTTTTTCAACCCTGCAAAGATACTAATAATTACGTCAAATACTACACCAGTACGCTCTGCGTCTAATTGTAGAATATAATACGTAGTTATCGCAGACGTGAAGGCGCCATTCTTACTTTGATTGTGATATCCATGCCCACAGCTGCCAGCGAGAAATTTGGCAAAGTAGCCGTGCGCAGCAGTCAAAATACTACATAACAATGTGCACTTTTTTAAATACTTTTAATTTTAATACTCTTGCGTTAGTTTTACCTGTGATGTTGGAAGGTGAATTTATAATTGGCCATAGCAAACATGGGTGTAAGTAGTTCATCAACATCTCTGAACCAAAACCAACCTCATCTGCACGTGGTGCACCCTGCTGAATGACAACCGAGGAGAGATATACATAGCGAGAAACTTGAAATCGAGTTTTACATATTCTCAACAGATTTGATGACATATGCCTGCCAAAACTTATACTCCGTGATATTTTTATTCCTATTAAACTTTAAATAGCTTTAACTTAAAAAGTAACAAAATGTCGGTTGGATCTATTCTACATAACAGCCCCCTTACCACCATCTCTTATTGCGATTCAATAACTGAATAGATTGCTTATTCATACCAATGAATAAGCGACTCTATTTCAAATGGAATAGAGTCGCTTATTCATTGGTATGAATAAGCAATCTATTCAATTATTGAATCACAATAAGAGATGGTGGTAAGGGGGCAGGAACCATAATATGTCCTATTATTCCTCAGGACTTTTCAAATTTCTAATTGGTCACCCTACATACGCAGGACGCGGATCATATGGTACGATGGATAATAATTATAAAAACATACGCAGTTTACGCATTTCGTAGGAATTTTATACGTATATTGTAAACAAAGTGTTTGATAACATCAAGGCCAAATAACAACAACACGTGGAGTTTATCATAACGTTCGCCGTGACAAAGGACGGAGTTTTACGTGGTTTTACTTTAAAACGTAGTTCTACAATAACGCAACAGTGAATGCCATCGTGGCTAAAAGAAGTTAGGCAGGCGGTTTTTAGTCAGTTAAAGCCTGATTCGCCATTTAAAGGTCAGTCTGGTAGCAACCAGGGTAAGGGGGTGTCGAAGATATAAAGAAGAAGAAGTTATAAAGAGAGGTAGGGAGCGTAATTGTAGGTTACCCGACTGGGGATTGTACCTCCACTTCACAGAATACCGCAGCCAAATAAGAATAAATAAATAAATATTTCTGGACAATTTACACAGCGCCATCTAGTCCCAAATTAAGCGCAAAGCTTGTGTTATGGGTACTGACAACTGATAGATATACTTAAATACATTTTTTTTGTAAATACATACTTATAATACATAGAAAACACCCAAACCAAGACAAACAGACATGTTCATGCACACAAAATGTTTGTCATTTGCGGGAATCGAACCCGCGACCTCGGAGTCAAAGTGGCCATTGCTCCATTCGACCACTGAGCTCGTCGAAGAAGAAATATATATTCCCTTGAGGGTTGAGGTCCTTGAGGTATCTCTTTCGGCCAACCCGAAAATCAGAGTAGTCCGTGAAATATCGCGCGTCATTTGGCCTAATTGGTAAAGCTTGGCATTATCAGGTTATTTTCAATTAACTTCGGAGTGAACTGTGCTTCCTCGTGATACTTTTTTCTGGCAACACACCCCAGCCACTCCATACAAATGTCGCGTCGTTTACTACTACATAAACAATGACGTCTGTGCAGAGTGGAGGTGACGTCGATACGAGAGAGCGCCAGGGAGTGGCCATACTGTACGTAGTATACTACTTATACTATAATGGCGAATCTATCTAATGTTGTCGCCAATGACAATGGGCTTTTAATCTTTCATAACACAGTTAATTGACACTGGTGCTAGTTAGATTGCGGAAGTCAAATTTACAGGCAATTTGATCTACTTTACTTGCGTGTTTCCGCCACTAATTAATGCAAGTAGCGGTTGCCGGACAGCAGTAGTTTTCATGCACTAACTGGTGGCAGGAATTCAAATTCAATTTATATATTAATTACAAGGTTAGTTTACAATAATTGTGGGATCTCCTCTGTTAAGTTAAAATAACCTGTATTAGAGGAGTCCTCTCTTCTCCGTAGCAATTTTAATCTTGTAATACATAACAATTGAGGTTATTTTTTTTTTACAAAATTTATGCTCATCAGTATTTTGGGGTGCGGTTCATCAAGATCTTTGAACCAATGCCAACTTCACCTACACGCGGTGCACCCTGCTGACTTACAAACGAAGCTCTGGCGAAAAGAGAGGTAGGGAGCGTAATTGTAAGCTACCCGACTGGGTGATGTACCTCCATCTCACAGAATACCGCAGCCAAATAACAATTCCCTTGAGGGTTGTTGTACTCCTGCGAGTGAGTGAGATCACCAGAAAGAAAGGAAGGAGATGCTGCATTGGCAGCGGGGGTGGCGGCGCGCGAGCGATGTTTTATGTTGCGAGCGTTAATATGGCTACGGTAACCGCTTCACATCAGGCGGGCCGTATGCTGTCTGCAACACGACGTAGTATAAAAAAAAATGTAATCAGTTTTTATCTATGTATTTCCTTAACCTTTATCCTTCTTTAAATTGTGTAGTTGTAGATTCGAGATAACAAGGTGTTAGTGTGATATAATATGTAATAATAGTAGATTATTGCATCGAGCACAAAGTAATTTATTATTGCACCGAGTGCCTGATTTAGAGCCCGAGCGTTAGCGAGGGCTCTAATCTAACAGGCACGAGGGCAATATAAATTACTTAAGGCGAGGTGCATAATCTGCTTTTCTTTCAACTAATACCTATAGGAATAGTAGATAAAAGAAACTCATATCAAACAGTTAAAATAGAAGTTTCTATAACACTGTCGGCTTCATTTAGAATGTTTTCCGGAGTTAATGTGTCGCTAGATGATTCCATTTTAATTCGAAGCCGAAGCACTCAAAATCAGATAGTATCACACTTTTATCGTTTCCAAAAATATTGTCAAGCAAAATTAACAAAGTTCCCGCCAAATCACTTTTTTAAATTTCTTTCATTTTTAACTCAGAGTTAGCAGCAATCATTTTTTAAATTTGGAACAAGTAGGATAGAAACGAATAATACGTACGAAAAAAAAAGTATTGATATCGGCTGGCTGAATAGAGCTAATCCATTGGGATTGGCACCTTTTGGTGCGATTAAAAAAAACTGTGCAATAATGAAATTTCATACATTTTTATTGCTCTAGAGCATTAAAGACTCGTTTTGTACTGAGTTTTTAGTGTGATTGTGATGAAATTAAAGCATAGTTGGAAGAAAAATAAATTTTACATCTCTCATATTCGGTAAGTAGGTCCTTATTACCCCCAAATGGGGCTTGTAGGTGACCAATTAGCGCTCTAGGGTAATAATGTAGCTATAAAAGGCTCTAGGGCGGTAAGTAATTAAAAAAAAAAACACTTCACTCTTTCAAAAAGTTCGCGTACATCTAACCATCATACTGGCAATAGACATCATGCATTCAGCCCAATGACAAAAGAGGTAGCTTCGCTATTCAGCCTTGTCTTCGTATGAGTATAATAGTCATCAATTTTAAATAACGAACGGCGAAGCTCAATTTCCTTCTAGAAAAAATAAAATAAAAAAAGAGATGAAAAAAGGCGGGAATAGAAACTTTTACTTTTAATATTGTTTGTTTTCGGGATTTTTTTATAATTACGTGCTAATTAGGAAAAAAACATGAGTTCTGCAAGTGATGAAGATATAAGCTGCACTCCCGATTCAATGAAAATGGAAGCTGAAGCAGCAATTAACAATATTTACTAATAAAATGTTTTATTCTTGTAATCCCGGTTTTTTTCTACTTACCTCACAATCGAGATGTAAAGCAGAGTAGTTAGCTCGGGTGTAAGCATCAATTGCACCCTCGAACTATAGGCGCCCTCGCTGCGCTCGTGCGCCTAAATATCTCGGGCTGCAATTGATGCCTTACAACCCTTGGCTACTAATCTACTATTATCACGCAGTGCACAAAGTATTTTTTTTTTTTTTTTTTTTATATATTACGTCTGGTGGCAGACAAGCATACGGCCCGCCTGATGTGAAACGGTTAACGTAGCCATATTAACGCTCGCAACATAAAACATCGCTCGCGCGCCGCCACCCCCGCTGTCAATGCAGCATCTCCTTCCTTTCTGGTGACCTCACTCACTCGCAGGAACACAACAGCCCTCAAGGGAACCGTTATTTGGCTGCGGTATTCTGTGAGGTGGAGGTACATTCACCAGTCGGGTAGCTTACAATTACGCTCCCTACCTCTCTTAAAAAGTGTGATTGCAAAATGAGTGAGGGTATGAGATTGAAAGAAAGTGTAGATCAAATTGCCTTTCATACTTCGATCAAGTATAAACAACACTTGATCGATGCTTTCATAGCATAGATATCTCAGTAGGTACGTGACTATGCTTAGCACGTGACCAATTCCTCGTGTAAGATAGAACTAGTATGTCTAGTTGACAACTAGTAGTTGTCGTGCCGAGTGATAGCAGAAATATTCATATTTTTTATGCCTAAATCATTTTCGTTCCTGGCTTCGTTGTCGTTCGTTCATCTTCGTTCGTATAGTCACTATTTATGGTTTTGTTATATATTTTTAAACCGTATTCGTGGATGTCTGCACTTCCCGAAGGTAGACTGGTAGAATGCTTTTAGCATTAAGTCCGCCTTTTGTACCATTGGTCTTATTGTGGTCAATAAAGAGTTTAAAAATAAAAATAGAAATAAAAAAATATATAGTAGAAAAGCGGGTTTATCCCTGTAAGGGATCTCAACCAGCCAACCTTTGAGTATTTGGCAGGATTGCAAAATGAGTGAGGGTGCGATTGCAAAATGAGTGAGGGTATGAGATTGAAAGAAAGGAAATTTAAATAAACTAAAGGTATCACAAAGAGTAAGAATAACACAAAAGAAATATGTACAAGAAAATATATATAATCACTTAGTCCAAAGCATTCTTAAAATATTATGAGAGTAATAGCCGACAGCGGGAGCTGTCCGTTTGTTGGCCATTTAATTAAAATTAATTTATCGCTGGTAGAATATAAGTACAGTGGACCCGCGGTAATCCGGCCCCTGTCTACTCCAACACCCCCTATAATCCGACATGTCTATTATTATTGAATATTTTTTGACAATCTTCCCTATTGTGTACAAACAAATGTAACACACGTTTGTTTGTACACAATTATTTCCTGATGTAAAGGTATTCCATATTTTTGTAAGTTCTATAGCAATAATGAAGTTAATTTTATAATAAAACCGTAGTACTGTGATAAAACCTAAGCTCTCTACTGTGTTGTTTAATTTACTAAATTTCACATAAACATATATGTACTAACACAACAAGATATAAGTTTACTTTTTTTATTAAGGGCAGATATGAAAGATCCTATAGAAGGAGACATCTTAACATTAAGAGGGAAAGAGAATATTATGTGGACTAACTTTTTTGCATTAATTTATTCACCGTTTATTTTATTTTCCTCGAGTTAAGTTGATATTAACTAAAACGGGGCAAGTGTTGCAAGATCGAGTGTAACGTTGTTTCATCTACATTATGGGTAGACGATTGCCGCAGGGCTCTGTACTGGAACCAATCCTTTTCAATCTATATATTACGCATTTGCAAAAGTTATAGCCACTCGAGCTTGCAACACTTGCCCCGTTTTAGTTTCTTTGAACGTAAGTTTAGGTAAATAAGTGGTGAATAAATACTCACGCAACAAAGTAAGTATGCATAACAATTACTTTGATAAACTACCGATTGGAAATGGTATTAATTATAAATCTTTTCCTGACCATATGAGACACAAAGTGATATAAACATATATCACAAAAAGAATATACATATTATACCAAACATATTAAATAATCAAACCAACTTCTTACAAACGTAAAACATTAATCATACAATTAAAACTGCATATCTATATAATCGTAGACACGGATGACGCATCATTACGTGTTATAACAATGTTAATGGGTGACCTTTATTAATGCTACTATCGGCTCCATTGTCTATCGCTCATTGTCCCCTCTGTATGTACCGGTGTTTGTTTCTATGGGACGTTGGGATAGCAACTTACTGTGTGTATTAAGTCCCCCACCACGGGGGTTTCAGAGTAGAGCAAACCGGAGCTTTGTTTAGACGAGAACGGTGGTCGAATAGCTATCAATGGTTACTTTGACTCCGAGGTCGCGGGTTCGATCCCCATACAAGACAAACATTTGTGTACATGAACATGTCTGTTTGTCTTGGTCTGTATGTTTTCTATGTATATATAAGTACGTAATTACAAAAAAGAAAAAATGTATTTAAGTATTTATCAGTTGTCTAGTACCCCATAGTACATGCTTTGCGCTTAATTTGGGACTAGATGGCGTTGTGTAAATAGTCCAGAAATTATATTTTCAGCTCCACCTATGTCGTAATAATATGTCACTGTAGCAGAAGCTTCGATAGCAGGGGGCCTACTCCTAGGTAAAAATATGAAGTTTTAAGCTAAATAATTATTATTTAAATAGTTCATTTCGGCAAACTTACCAGAATAACATAAATAATAAAAAAAACGGAAATTCACCAGTGGAATTCACCTCCTCTGCCTAGGTGGGATTTTTACCCACGACCTCTCGATTACCGGTCGAGTGCTCTTCCAACTGAGCTAGGTACCAGGAAGGTTTGTGATGGTGGCATTTTGCATTTTATATTTTACTGCTGTGAAGTCGCAGGATGGCGATGGAAGTATTACACTACTAAACAGGACATACGAGGGGAGGCCAATAAGTTCGCGGAATGGAGGGGTTGATGGGGATAAATTTACCCGTCCAGGTAGGCACTAGTTAAGCACCTCATTAAGAGTATATATACCAAGTTTGAACCTAATCGTGTCATTAACTTTTGAGTTATCGACCTGCAAACAACTAAATCGGGAAGAAGTCCGCCAGTATGGAGAAAATTGAACACCGTGCCGTTATTAAGTTTCTTACCAAGCAAGGAAAATCCGCTCAGACGATTTTTCAAGAGCTGTTAGCGGTTTACGCGGACTCTGCCCCTGGTAAAACCATGGTTTACAAGTGGCATGGTCTTTTCAAACAAGGAAGGGAGTCCATTGAAGACGACCCCCGCTCCGGACGGCCAATTGAGGCCACCACACCGGAAATCGTCGAAAAAGTAGAAAAACTTGTATTGGAAGATGCCCGACTGAAGAAGAAGCAACTTGCAGCAATGGTTGGAGTATCCGAATCAAGTATTTTAAATATCCTACATCATCATCTTGGGATGACTAAAGTCAGTGCAAGATGGGTTCCGAGAATGCTCACGCCACTTCAAAAACGCGAGCGTGTCGAGTGCTCTCACCAGTTTCTGGAGCTCTGTGGAGAGAGAAAGGAAGAAGTTATGGCCCGGATTGTTACTGGAGATGAAACCTGGGTTCACCACTATGAACCTGAGTTGAAGCAAGAGTCGATGCAGTGGCATAAAAAAGGCACACCTCCTCCAAAGAAGTTCAAAGTGTCACAATCGGCCGGAAAGATCATGGCGACTATCTTTTGGGATACAGAAGGTATTTTACTGATCGATTATAAAGAACGTGGTGCGACTATAACGGGACAGTACTACGCTTCTTTACTGGAAAGATTGAAAGAAGCCATTAAGAAAAAAAGAAGAGGAAAACTGTCAAAAGGTGTGCTCCTTTTGCACGACAATGCACCCGTCCACACGTGCCATGTTGCGACGGCTGCCATTCACCGATGCGGCTTTGAACAATTAAACCACCCACCATACAGTCCAGACTTGGCCCCCAGTGACTATTATTTATTTCCAAAAATGAAGAAAGAGCTGCGTGGAAAGAAATTTGACGACGATGATGAAGTCAAGTCGGCAATTTCGGCCTATTTTGACACCAAAGACAAATCATTTTTTTTCGATGGTATAAACAAGCTATTTGAGAGATCCGAAAAATGTATTAGGGTTAAAGGAGAATATATTGAAAAGGAAAAATAATTTGGTGTTTAATTTCAACCTCCTTCTCTCTCATTCCGCGAACTTATTGACCTCCCCTCGTAGCTAAAGTTAGGAATTTTTCAAATACCAATTTCAGTCAATTCCGTCGATAATAAGGGCTTTTCTGTAATGAAGGCCTAAATGTAATAAATAACACAATAAAATGAAATATTGAGATATGTTTTCTCGTAGACACACCAGAACGTATTAGGAAAAATTCGAACTGTTGGCCGAAGTTTTCTTCAACTTTCTCCCGCTGGCCCCGATCTTCTGGCGGACTACTCCGACGTTGCGGGCGAAAGTTCGGAATTTGATAGATATTAATTTTATTGGACTACATAGCTCGGTGGATACGGGACGGCGGCCCACCACACATTCCCACCACTGTGTCTCCTGTGTAGCCAGGGTTAACAGCGGCGACCGCCAAAAAAGGCAACGAACAGTGAAGTCCGTTGCAGTACCGGGGGCAAAACTACGGCTGCCTTGGAACTCACAATGAATTTAATCAGAAGAAATTAGTAGGAAGGACGCTTTTGGAATTTGACTTCCCCTCTTAGCAATGTGAGAGACAGCAATATGTCGGTGGATATGAACTTTTCATATAGCGGAGCCTAATTTGTTGCCTAAATCTTTATAAATGTAAATGAATGTTTGTACTCTATGCATTCGTTTAACGTTCATCCGATTGCAATGAAACTTTGGACATGATGAAGGTTTAGACACGACGTCTGTCGGGTCAGCTAATAACATAATAAATACCAAAAACTGACTTTTGTTTTTTCGAAGACACTACAAAAAGTATTTAAAAAAGTTTGACCGAAATAAAAGAAAGGAAGGAGTTTAGGCTGGCAACGGATTAGCGACCTCTTGGTGCTCCGGGTAGCCATAGCCGGTAGTGATTGCTTTCCATCACGTGACCCACATGCTCGTTTGCCCCCTCTCATGTAAAAAAAATAAAAAATCTGGGAATTCATCCTCACACATTAGAAACAAAGTGGTCACGTGCTGTGCGGTTCCAGAAAAGTTTTCTTAAACGTCTATCAAGCTGTGGAATGAACTGACTGTTGAGGTTTTCCCAGGAGAATACAGTATGGGGTCTCTTGGATCCACATGCTCATTTGCCCCCCCCCCCCCCTCCCCCTCATATTAAATAAAATGATTTTCTGATTTCAGCTGGAAATCGGGACTGCACAATAGTGCGGTATGATATCTGAAGTTTTTTAATCCATTGTGTTTTGCGTTAAAATAAGAACTTTCAATTACTGTTGCTATATTATTATGGTTTTCTTTATTCAGTGTATTTTTTATACTACGAGTAGGTAATCATAATACAAGCTTTGCTTAGTTTGGGACTAGATGGCAGTGTCTAATTTGTACAGGAATATTTGAAAACCCTGAAATCAGCTTTAAAACAACGGAAAATAAACTCTACAAACCATCATACAATGACTGATAAAGTACGCGAGCAATACAAACTTATAGTTGCGTTTGTGTAATTTTTACAACAAAAGAGAAATGATAAATTGTTCGCCCGTCGGACTGACAGAATAAGTTTGTTTCGTGAGGGTTTAACGACTTAGTTAATTAATGACAAAGACCTTTTATCATTGTGTGTTTAATGATGGGAGATTCACTAGATGCAGCGCGGGTTTGCTTGCTTTTAGACGTTTAGTATAATTTATTCTATTTTTGTTTTTTTGCCAAATATTAGCGTACATCGACAAAAAGAAGCGGTCAATACCAAATAGTAGACCAATATCACACCGCGGCCACTCCGTATAAATGATGGCGTCGGCACACCGCAGCCTCTGCACACAAATATCGCGTCGTTTACTACTACATAAACAATGACGTTTGTACAGAACGTGAATGAGCGCGTGTGCGTGCAGCGCCGTACAAACTGTTCCAGATTCGTCTCAGAGGGGAGGCAAGGTTGCCTTATCAGAGCGGCAGGGAGTAGTCTTACTGTATGTAGTACTATTATTTATAACCGTACCAATATTGTCGAGTCCGGATTCCATGTCATGGTAGAAAAAGAACAAGGTATCTATGTTCTTCTCGTGACAGATAGGCGAAGACTACGTCACGAGTTTTGTCATAAAAGTCTGTCATTTTCCATACAAAATACAGCCCCTTTACCACCATCTCTTATTGCAATTCAATAACTGAATAGAATGCTTATTCATACCAATGAATAAGCGAATCTATTTCAAATGGAACAGAGTCGCTTATTCATTGGTATGAATAAGCAATCTATTCAATTATTGAATCGCAATAAGAGATGGTGGTAAGGGGGCTGCTCATGATGTAGGCAAGTGCAAATCACGTGACTACATCTAACAGTAAAAAACATACTTGGTGTTATTCTACCATAATTCCGACGAACATGGCAGATCGATCACAGATCAAATTTCCGCATGATAGATTAGATACTACGATACTAGCTACAGCCACATGAGCAAAGAAACGGAACACAGACAAATCTTCTGAAAAGCGTGCAAAATCGTTACCCATGTTGGTAGGGTTGGTGCAGAAAAATGAAAACTAAAACTGGAAAATTAATATTTCATTTACTATAATTACCATCGGGTGCAAACATGGTTGTTTTGGCCTTCTATCTATTGCTTTTAAAAATACGAGAGGTATTTTACATTGATTTTTATTAGTTGGGGTGTAAGTGGTTCATCTGGGGTGTAAGTGGTTCATCGACATCTTTGAACCAAAGCCAACTTCACCTGCACGCGGTGCACCCTGCTGACTAACAAACGAAGCTCTGGCGAAAAGAGAGGTAGGGAGCGTAATTGTAAACTACCCGACTGGGGAATGTACCTCCACCTTACAGAATACCGCAGCCAAATAACGGTTCCCTTGAGAGCTGTTGGGTCAGTGGGTAGCTTTCGTTGTGTTCCTGCGAGTGAGTGAGGTCACCAGAAAGGAAGGAGATGCTGTGATGGCAGCGGGGGTGGCGGCGCGCGAGCGATATTTTATGTTGCGAGCGTTAATATGGCTACGGTAACCGCTTCACATCAGGCGGGCCGTATGCTTGTCAGCCACCCAACGTAGTATAAAAAAAAAAAAAAAAAAGTCGATGTCCCATATCTACAAGATAGTTACAATTTTATTATAATATGTTTAAGCATTTAGATTAACTATTATAATCCTATAGTGAGCAATGACTTCCACGTAGGGTATCAAAATAACTTAAGTGTACTGTGCGATTTTATACATAAATGTTTAAAATAATTTGAGATAACAAATTTGATAAAAACAGATAAGTTAATAATTTTACTTCATTATTCGTCACATTTTTTAGTAATTTAAATAACTTTAGATGAAATTAGTCTTGTTCAAACGAACGACGCGACGGACGACACAAACTTCGCGTTTTTACGTTTAGCGGGTGAGAGAGTGCCCAACCGACAGCCCAGTCCCGTCAACCGAGAACCGTATCTTTTCATACCTAATGTATGCTATGTGGCCGGCCCACTGCCTTCAGCTTGCTTATCCGTTGAGCTATGTCGGTTATATTAGTTCAGCTGTGGATATCCTCATTTCGGATCTTCCCATGCAGAGACCTCTCCATCGCCCGCTGAGTGAGCTTCCCTATATGGCCCACAGTGAAATACCATGTCTCAATTCCATATTTCATCACTGGCAGCCCACACTACTCCAATACTTAAGTATTTAGGCTATGGGTTAGTTTGAGTGAGAGGATGTGACAAAGCTTTCCAAATGCTGTCCATCCGAGTTATATTTATCTATTGACCTCTCGGTCGAAGTTTTACCTAGCTGCATGACCTTTCCTAGGTAAACATGTTTGTCAACAACTTCGAGTTTAGTGTTCCCGACCATGACCGGTATGGATGTGATGTGATTGTTCGTCATGATTTTTGTCTTATCCATGTTCATCGTGAGACCTACCTGGTTGGAAACATTATTGAGGTCATTGAACATAGCACTGAGATATTGTTAACATATAAAAAGCCAAAATTATACTCTAAGTTTTAGTGAACAATCAGCAACTGAACTAAAACAGATGTTAACCGAAGACACACAATGTTTCCAATAAAATTTATATTAATGCATTTATAATTTTATTATATTATTGCATTATATTTACAATCATTAAAAAAGTGATAACACTTTTATCATTAATAACAAAGATAATAAGTTATGGCAGGCGTCCGTCCCTCTTCTGTAATAGCCCGGTATTAAGTTCACCCAGATCTCATCTCCATAGCCCATTTATTTTCCATCACACTTCGCAATAGTCTCAACGCCTGCCGAGACCTGCTCATGGGTATATCGTTCCATTGATATATCCTGGAGCGGGTCACGGCGGGCGTACAACATTACATCAAACTTCTCAAAGGGGCCTCTACGTGTTGGATCTATATCCCCGCGTATGCCTATCAAATGACCGGGCTTGACCCGTGAATTAAGAGAGATACATAATAATAAAATTTATAATTAATTTTATTTATTATCATCGTTTTGTTTCCTGTTCTGATTCTGAATAACTGGTAAAATTCAAAACTTGTAAATATTTATTCAAGTATAAAGATTAGTCTTTAAATAAAATATAGTGAAAACTCTTAAAGGATAGGCAACCAACAAATCTGACGAATCAACCCATAAGTATCAGCATAGTATAAGTAATAGTACTACGTTGGGGTGTAAGTGGTTCATCAAGATCTTTGAACCAAAGCCAACTTCACCTGCACGCGGTGCACCCTGCTGACTGACAAACGAAGCTCTGGCGAAAAGAGAGGTAGGGAGCGTAATTGTAAGCTACCCGACTGGGGAACGTACCTCCACCTCACAGAATACCGCAGCCAAATAACGGTTCCCTTGAGGGCTGTTGTGTTCCTGCGAGTGAGTGAGGTCACCAGAAAGGAAGGAGATGCTGCGATGGCAGCGGGGGTGGCGGCGCGCGAGCGATATTTTATGTTGCGAGCGTTAATATGGCTACGGTAACCGCTTCAGATCAGGCGGGCCGTATGCTTGTCTGCTACCCGACGTAGTATAAAAAAAAAAAAAAAAAACGTACAGTATGGCCACTGCCTACCATTCTCGTATCGACCTCACCTCCCCTCTCTGAGACAAATCTGGAACAGTTTTTATGGCGCCGCACGCACACACGCTCACAGACGTCACCGTCTATGTAGTAGTCAACGTCGCGACATTTGTTTGGAATGGCCAAGATGTGTGGTATCAGCAAAAAATCTTAAAACATATTGTCTTATTTATTTCAAAAACTAATTCACCTAACAATCATCTATCTTTTGGATGGTTTAACGAAGAACTGAATCATCATCTCTCTATATTATATCTGTATGTACGTTTATTATATATATATTATTTAGTGATATATTCTTATGTATGTTTATGTATATGTATGATATATTCTTATGTATAGTTGAATAGTCATTATATATTTGTGTATTTCTGCTATTCCCAAAGATTGACTGGTAGAGAAAGATTTTAGCGTTAAGTTCGCCTTTTGTATCCTTATGTAATTTTGGGGTCAATAAAGTTTAAATAAATCATTTGTTTTATATAGGCCTTCCATTTATATTTCCTAATCCTGATTACATATTTTTGCAGCAATTCATAGGAACTTTGCAAACCTTTAACTCTCCTATAAATATGAGTAAAAAATTATACAACACCATACCCTACGTGTGCCTTATTTCGGCACTGCCCAGGTCTCAGATCTTGATTTTAACTAGACAAAAAATTAGTCGTTAATTTGTCGAAATTTGTCGCCCAAAGCAAAAAATTTGTCGGGGTCCCGTTAAAGATTTATAAGGATTTTTTTGTGGCAGTGCCGAAATAAGCTTATTTCGGCACTGCCCGCTCGGGATCTATTAAACTACAACACATAGCGAACATATGATTTTCCCCAGAATTAGTCGTCAATTTGTCGAATTCAGACACCAAGTATCAGAATTAGTCGACCTCCCGTTAAAAAGTTATAAGTATTTCTTTGTGGCAGTGCCGAAATAAGCCTTATTTCCGCACTGCCCAAAAAAACTACACCACCTAGCGAAAATCTGATTTCACCCAGATGTTGCCTTGAATTTGTCGAAATTTGTCGGTTATAAAACACAACTGGTCGACGCGTAATTAAAAAGTTACACGCATTTTAATAATTCGCGTTGTAGTCAGAGAGCCTAACGTAGGCAGAGTAGAATAACACCACCCCATTCACATATGGCTATTGTAAAAAGCAACTAATGTAGTGCTAAAGAACACCTAAAGCATTCGTAGATCAGAAAACAGTTGCATGCATTGACAAACTTTGCCAGACTCTGAAAAAGAAAGGAAATGAAACGTTTACTGTTGCATTTTGTGCATGATATAATTTTGATGTAAGATCTCGGACTATATTTACTATGAGAATTATTAAAATGCGTGTAACTTTTTAATTACGCATCGACCAGTTGTGTTTTATATCCGACAAATTTCGACAAATTCAAGGCAACATCTGGGTGAAATCAGATTTTCGCTAGATGGTGTAGTTTTTTTGGGCAGTGCCGAAATAAGGCTTATTTCGGCACTGACACAAAGAAATACTTATAACTTTTTAACGGGAGGTCGACTAATTCTGATACTTGGTGTCTGAATTCGACAAATTGACGACTAATTCTGGGGAAAATCATATGTTCGCTATGTTTTGTAGTTTAATAGATCCCGAGTGGGCAGTGCCGAAATAAGCTTATTTCGGCACTGCCACAAAAAAAACCTTATAACTCTTTAACGGGACCCCGACAAATTTTTTGCTTTGGGCGACAAATTTCGACAAATTAACGACTAATTTTTTGTCTAGTTAAAATCAAGATCTGAGACCTGGGCAGTGCCGAAATAAGGCACACATACCCTACTAGGCTTTTATATGGGATGATTCCTAAAAGTGAAAAATGGGGATTTACATATATTCTTATATAGAAAAATTATATAACATTTTCACTTGAAACTGTTAAACACGATATTTAGTGAAATTTCACCTACAAATCCAGAATCGTGGAACCAATCTGACGATTGCAGATACTTGGAAAGAGAAAAAAATAAACCTTGAAACTGAATAGGAAATGAAATGGGCTACAAAATGGAAACCCCAACCATTAACACGACATTATATAAATTTAAAAAAATATTTTTTTATTTCCTGGTCACAAATAGTTTTTTTTCCTTAGATGACTTTTTCAATTATAAATTCTAAAATTATGACATGTTATAAGTACTTAATATTTAATTTGCAATGTAAAATTTTAATTTGAATATATAATTTTGTTCTTATTTTTACATAAATATTCACATGCCATTTTGGTGGAATATGCTGAGGACCATACAATTTATAACGCCTTATTGTTAACCATATTCTATGAATAAAGTATCATTCATTCATTCATTCATAACACGAGCGATCATTCATAACCAGCTAGTAAGTAATATTCATGTTGAAATCAAAATCAAATTATTAAAATTATATAGTAGTTTATGGCATACCTGTAATGCCAGGATTTAAAATATACATTATATAAGTTAATTAAATAAAGTTACCTACATTGTTTGGTTTTCAAATTTTTTATTCTCGCAATTTTTAAAAATTTTCTCTGCGTAAGAACCATCCTCGTACTCGAAGGAATATTCTAAAAAAAGAATTAGCAAAATTGGTTCAGCTGTTCTTGAGATTTGCGCTTAGCAACACATTCAGCAATTCATTTTTATATTATAGATTCAGTTTCAAGTGCAAATGTATATGACCATCTGGGGCCCGTGGCCAATTCATCACATGGGGCCCTGCCCATAATTTTTTTGTAAATACATACTTCTACATAGAAAACACCCAGACCAAGACAAGCAGACATGTTCCTGCACACAAATGTTTGCCTTGTGCGGGGATTGAACCCGCGAGCTCGGAGTCAAAGTGGCCATTGCTAACCATTCAACCACCAGGCTCGTCATATTAAACTTTTATTATTTGAAATCGCTTAAATTAGTGATGCTTACAACACTATTAGCTAGTGGTATGGTTTAAATTTAAAATACCCACCGTACCACCAGAGGTATGGTCAGGGGTAGGTAGGTCTGAAGAGAACAAAACTTGTAACTAGACGTTGTAGTTTAATTACAATGAATTAATCACAATCCGATACCGATACCAATCTATTACATATTTCTCTTTGTCTCGCTCATTGTTTTGAGCATAATTATTATTTTTTAATGTGACCCACCGAAATGTCCTTGAATTTTCATTTTGGTGTAGGCCCTCTGGGGCGCCCTTAGTCCGGGGGCCCAAGGCATTTTGCCCACCCTGCCACCCTATAGTTACGCCACTGGTCATATCATTTTTCTATAAAAAAATATAAGTAAACTCACCATTTTTACCATATTGTTACAACATATTCCAAATACCGAATATAGCTCTACCTATTCCAATAACTGGTGATCACTCTTGGAAATTATTAGCAGATGGAATATCTTCAGGGTATAGTCTGTCCTCCAGTCAAGACCTCAATTCAATTGCAGTTATTATTATTGTTTTTTTATACTACGTCGGGTGGCAGACAAGCATACGGACGGCCCGCCTGATGTGAAGCGGTTACCATAAACGTATTAACGCTCACAACATAATATATCACTTGCGCGTCGCCACCCCCGCTGCCAACGCAGCATCTCCTTCTTTTCTGGTGACCTCACTCACTCACAGGAACACAACAACCCTCAAGGGAATTGTTATTTGGCTCGGTATTCTGTGAGGTGGAGGTACATTCCCCAGTCGGGTAGCTTACAATTACGCTCCCTACCTCTCTTTTCGCCAGAGCTTCGTTTGTCAGTCAGCAGGGTGCACCATGAGCAGGTGAAGTTGGCTTTGGTTCAAAGATATTGATAAACCACTTACACTCCAAAAACTATTAGTATTTGGAGCAACTGTCAGTCTTGGAGCCCCAACATGTTATGGCACTTCAGTTAGAGAGCCTTAGTTGGAGGGCCAGAATAATGGGATGTCAGCCGCTGCTAGAATTTCTTGGTAATATGTCATATTTCCTCTCTCAATGAACCCATAGCCAGGTCCTGGTGGATGTCTGCGTTTGTTACATATCAACATTAGACCAAGGACGGATTCAAGGGGGGGGCATAGACATGGGTGGTCATGACCCACCCCCTCTCCCATCCCCTGGACTGCTAATGGGCCTAGGACAATGTCTAATACCAAGACCAAACGAGCAGAGCGAGTGAGGGGTTTGTCTTATAAGAATAAGAATAATTTATTTGTTAAACGTAGGTATTTGATTATTACAATGGTGTTGGTTTACGTTATTGATAGATCTCTATGTTTTGCCATCAGGCACACAAATTTTCATACCTGTTACTTTACAAATTAGTAGTATATTTATTAGCCTTATACACTTCATCAGACCATTGTGTGCTAACAGCCATAATATTGTAATTTGTGTGCATTAGAAGTTTCTCTCTCAAACACATTGAACAGCTGTTACAGAAATGTATAAAAAGAAAATATTGCCAAAGAAAAAATGATTCTTTTACAGTGGTATAATATTTTAACTCTGTTTCTCAATTTATTGTATTACCCCCAGGGGTAATACCACACATACCCACATTATACCCAGGGGTGCGCAAAACATTGTGGGTATGTGAAGGTGAACCCCTGGGCGTATGTGAAGTTGAATCAAAGGGTTGCAAAAACAAATATGAGTAAAGTTAGAATCTTATAAGGGACACGTGAATTTGTTATTTCTTGATGTGGTACGCAAGGAATGTGGAAAGCAGTGATTGCTTTAAATGATATACTAAAATATACCTAGCAATAATAATTTAAAACTAACAAAAGAAAGTACTATGTGTCTATAATATATCATAGATTAGATATCATTATACTTCCTTCACCTTGAGCTGAGATGTTACAAATTTTTTATCTCCTTTCATACAATAATAATAATATGAACAAAACAATAATGTTTACAATTTTTACAAAATATACCTAGACAATTAAACCCCATATGTTTGTAGAATCTCATTACGGAATTATCTTACAAGTGGGTTCAATCACCCAAATATAAAATAGAATTACGAAATAATACGAAAACAACAAGCAATACGTTTCACGGTCAAGACTATCAATAAAAAAAATAAACAGAGTGACGAAACAAAGGCTTCGCCCGTGACACTTTACGAGCAAAAAAATCAATGTGAGCCTAGCATTACCATGCAAATTATACTCGAGTAGCTATCCCTAATATATTCAGAGTCGGACATCGGCAATAATAACAACATTGCGTAAGAAACGGCTTGTAGAAATTACAACGCAAATGCTGAACAAAATAAACAGAGTATGCCTTACCTAAAACAAATTCCCAGGCGTCGCAGCCCAGGGAACGCTCCGGGATGATTTCTAAATCCAACATCGTGCACAAAACACTTATTTTACACTAAAACCAAGTAACTTTCACTTCAAAAACAGTATTTTTACGCTTAAACGCAATATTACGCTGCCTTTCTTTGTTTGCCAACTTTAGTTTTCAACCATTTTGTATTTGTCAGAAGAACTGTCATTACAAACAGCTGATTGTATTCTGCCAGGGCCAAACTTCGGGTGTTGTTTATAATCGGGCGAGTTATCAATTATCTTAATCAGGAATTGCGTACAAAAGCACGTAATCTTGTTGGTTGTGTAACCCATTTAATTAGTTTATTTACTTCAATTTACTCTTTGGTGATTGGTGTAACGATAACCATAACAAAACTAAATAACCTTAACTAAATAGATAAAAATACGGGAACCACTTTCTTCAAATTAAATACCTAAGTAATAATTAATAAATAAAAATCAGTAAGTAGTAACAAGTGGATTAATTTTAATTTATTTTTTAATTTGCGATAACAATTTATCTTGTTACGTAAGAAATAAGTTCATTTGCATCTCAGTAAATAATGTTTTGTTAAATTAAAGATCCTTCAAAACAATATTCATACAGTCAACATTCCAATCATAAATAAGTAATTCATCCAAAAATGTAAAATATAAATGTATTCTACTTCTTTACGTTTTAATGTACCTACCTTATGATTCTTGTAAAAGAAATAAAGTTTTATCTTGTCTTATCTCACTCATTCATTGAGCCATCGAACCAACACATTTGACACTAGCTACGTACTGCATAGGCAGATCAAAGTGAACGCGAATGCGAAGCGATTCCAACCAATGCCGTGACAAGACATTCCAATGCGAAGCGGTACGTCGCGTCGCGGTGGCTTTAATTGTAATGTATTAACCTACCGCAGCAATCAAGAAAAGAACGCTGGTCGCCGTACCACGACCAATTCCAGCTAAAGATAGCAAGTAAGCTGATCGCGTTTGCTTTGCTTCGCGAAACGGCAGGCGGCCCTGCGTCCTACGGGCATGCATTATACACGTTTTCATGTAGTACTTCAGTAGGCGTCGACTGTCTGTTGTCTTCGCGCATCGACGCACCAGTTCGCGTTTGTGATCAGTGATCGCCAACACAAGACGTCGAGTAAGCGCTGTTTGTATAACGAGAACGTGTACGCGACACTGCACAGCAAGCAGAGCGAGCGTCCTTGACAGCGGTACACATTTTACACAGCGACCTGAAACGCGGTTGATTTTATTGCACCATGGTGCAATTTTGAGTCAACCCAATGAGACAGCATAGTGAGCTGCTGCGCTAATTTACTGAGTCGAAGCACGAAATTTTGAACAATGCTTATCGCTTACCAATCGCACGCCAACACATTTTACAGCTGGTATCAGCTCGACTCCGTCATACTCCGTGAATAGAATAGTATACAATTTTTGTGGATAAAATGTAGGAGAAGTATTTATTCAAATAAACAATACGTACAATTCAATTATAAAACTAAAGTACCTAAAATTAAATAATACTAAAATAAAACTAACCTAAAACTAAAATAAATGTAAAAAGTTTGGCCCATGTGGCATCGTTCCCAAGATGCTAGCAGCATTATATACAATATACATTATAGACAATGTATACAATAAAAAAATTTTTTTTTTTTCAGCTTTAGAATACGACCCTGGTATAATCTAATGACGCATGCGTACCAACCGTGACGGAAAAACTGAAAATTGTATGCGCTGTTTTATACTGGTCTCTGTCACTCGTGTTGAATACAGTATCACCTATTTCTATCACATCAACAGTTTTCTTGCCTTCTTTGTTCTTCACATAATGAACGTATCGATTTCTCTCTTTCTTTTAAAATAGTTATCGATAAATTGAGACGTTTCAGCACTGCAGTGTGCAGTATACATTGCTTGCATAAAACACAAATAGATGCGAAATGATGTGCTGTGGACCGAGCAATGGAAAACATTTAAAAAAGGAAGATTTTAACACAACAGTTATAATACGCGTCTCTGAATCCCAGCTGGCTTGCTAGACCACAGTCAACGAATATAAAAAAAGCTTGTAAAAATACATTTGTTTGAAAACAATAAAGAAAATATTTAAATTATGATTTCATTATGCATGTCATTGTTTCCATATAACTATGTCGAGTTCGAATGGTTTGCCGCCAAATGTCAGTGAGCTATAAGTAGTAACCTTGTAATCGCCCACACAACATAATAAAATGTTGTGTATTGTGTAAGAATGTTTATTTACAAATAGATTTCGTATCTTTACGTAAAACGAGGAATTTCGTATTCGTACTGCTGTTAGATACTTAGTACATGTGCAAGACTTTCTTTAGTATCATAGGTACCTAGGTACATAGATGAACGGTTCACCAGCAGTTGGATTGCAGACACCTTTACTGTTACGAACTACGACACTTACCTGCAGTTGAATGTACCTTTTTCCAATACGGCCAAGCCAAACAAACAAACGGGCGGTTACACAAATATATATTGTGACAAATTTTCATGTTTTCATGTAATATGCGAAAGCTTTGGGGTTTTTTCAGGGTCGGCAACGCGTTAGTAATAGTCCTACTGTCGCAAGGGTCCCTAGGCTGCAATGACTGCTTACTATCAGGCGAGTCGTATGATTATTTGCCAAAGATATATAAAAAATATATTTGCACGTGAATGAATGGCAATTCTCGTAATTAAAATGTAGTCGAAATTCAGTTCCGATCCAGTCTCGATCTCACAAATGTCAAATTTGCTATTCTCGTATCACAATATTAAACTTCAAAGTCATTTAATTGCGATTATATCGAATTATGACCGAAAATTTAACAAACTAAGAATGTTATTTTGCCAACAATAACAATTGATAATAATCATTGAATGAAATCTAGTTTATAATTTTTTATCAATTCACAATTCAATCTTGATTTGGTCAACTTTTATTCTGGGTTGTAATATAATTACGAGAATAGGGCTTCTGAACAGATTTGGATGGAATTTGGCTTGGAGGTATGTTCTGGATTTCATATGGATGGTGAAAATAACGATGTAATCATGCTTGTTACGCTGAAACTTCTCTGAAAATGTAACTCGTCTAGAAGTTTACAATAAAACTTTATGATTAATAAAAATAAAAAATAAACTTCAATTGATAAGGTTAAAACTATGACATCGTATAAAATTTATTCACTAATGTCCATTTCCAATAATTCCCATCGTTACAAGAAAATAAAACAATATGCTAGTTAACAAGATTATATATTTAATACATTAACGATCTTTTTTCTTATGTTTTGATTTCTTATGTTTCGATTTGTGTTTTTTACTCTTTTTCTTTTTCTGTTTTTTAGATTTAAGTTCTTTCACGTCTACCCACGAATCGGAACTGGAAGACGAGTCAATTTCTATCGCATCTTTTTCTTTCTCAGTCTTACTTCGAAATATTGGCCTAAAATTACTGGGCTCCGGAACTTCTTCTAATCGTTTTTGTAGATTTTCTGGGATTTTTGGTCCATAAGTTTCGACCTCTTTTTCTAAATTATTTTGTTTATCACTTTTTTCAATGTTGGCAGTACTGATTGAGTCTTTTATAGGTTCTCGACTATCAGGTTTTTTATTATCGACATTTTGTTTCCATGAATTGAGTTCGTCGAAATCAATATTAGCGAAAATGCCTCTTGGGGGGGAAGTGTTTCGTTCAACATTTCGAGGTACATCTATATAATCATTTACTTCCTTTTTATCATCGTTTCTGGGTGGCTCTTCATCTTCGCTATCACTTAAAAATATAGATTTATAAAGGTCTATTTTATCAAATTTGTCTATAGTTTGAATAACTTCTGCGTCTTTGGTGTTCATATCTTTTTCAGACTCTTTCATAAACAATTCAGCCACTGTCATTCTCTTACTGAACCCTGTAACTTCATTAGTCACTGTCGCATTGATTTTTTCTGTTTTTTCGTCATTTTTCTTATTATCTTGTACTTTAGTCTTTTCTTTTGCCAATGTGTCAACATTTAATGATTTTGATCCGCTGAATTTACTTTGTTCCTTAGCAAAACTATCTTTGTCATGGACTGATGATTCTAAATAGGAAAATATTGAGTACGATACTTTTGGTTTGTCTTCATTCTTCTGTTCGAGCCTGTAAAATAGAAATTTAATATTATACAAATAAAGACGGCGTTTTTATGTGATTATGATTACGGAAGAGACGAGATTTAACTATTTTTTTACTCTAATGATTTATTCTTTAAATAGCAACCACTTGCAAGGGCCTGTGGTTTCCGGCAGACTAGAATAGAATCACTCCGTCTCTTCCCGTGGATGTCGTACAAGGCGACTAAGGGAAATACATTAACAAACATCGATCAGGCCTCCCCAACCCGTCTGGCCAGCGTGGGGAGTGTAGGCCAAATCATCCTTCTGTCTGGGACGGATGAGAGAGGGTCGTGCTCCTGTAGTGGAGACTAAAATGACCTGATGATGATGATGATGATTGCAAGGGCCAAACGAGCATGTGGATCACCTGATGGAAAGCAATCACCGTCGCACATGGAAATCAGCAAAAATAAAGGAATGTTCTCTTTGAGTAAAATTTTCTATCTACAGCATTATGTGTACTTTCCTTCCAGGTTGCATTAGAAGTTTCCACCCTGTATATAGTATGAGTTATAATATAATTAAACGCATACCACCCTGTATATAGTATGAGATATAATATAATTAAACGCATACCTAACTCCACCCGGATCTGGCACGTTAAATCTCTTGCAGACGAGTGAGTCCGGCCTCCAAGAGATCTCCCTCCTCGTCATTATACCGTAGAGACCTTTCTCGGCGGCCTCAATTTGTTCTTTTGTCGCGAGCCCGTAGTTGTTGCCACTTTTAGCCACTGCGCATAGAGGGTTCAGAGCGCCGTCATCAGGCTCTGAAGCATGCGTGAATCTGTAAAATTAAAAAAACTATGATTTATCCAGGGCTGTCCACGCCATGTACAATACCGGGTCATTACAAATTACTAAATAGGTTAGTGGGCAGCAGAAACAAATACCTACTTGACATTTTTACTACCTACCTTGAAACTTTAAGCTTAGTTACATAGTAGTAGGTACTAGTTAGTTATAAAACATTTACTTTTCTAAAAATACATAATTTTCAGTCAGATTCTACCTATAGCGGTAAAAAACGGTATAGAAACTGGTAAACGAAAAACACGTCACGGAACGTACAAATACAAGCCGAGGGCCGCGCCTTGGACAGCCCTGGATTATACGGCTGGCTAAAATTATTTTATTTACTTATTCTTTACTGCACACAATCTATTTAAAGTATAAATAGATGTGTAATGTATTTAGTGCTAATAACCTGCTTTTAAATGGTAATATGTTTGTAAAAAACCAAATATGTTTGATTTTTTACAAAAAATGTTAAACAAGTAAAAACCAGTGTGGTGATGGACAATGAGAGATTGGAATTGGTCAATAAGGTTGTCTTCCTTGGTATAACATTAGACTCTAAATTACAATGGGGCCCACGTATAGAAACGTTATCGGGTAGACTCAACTCAGCAGCTTACGCCGTAAGGAAAATACGTCAACTGATTGATGTTGACACTGCGCGTTTAGTTTATTTTAGCTATTTTCACAGCATTCTGTCATATGGTTTATTACTTTGGGGTAGCGATGAGATGTAGACTCAATTTTTGTGCTCCAGAAGCGAGCTATCCGTGCTATTTATATGATGAGTCCCAGGGAGACACTGAGAAATAAATTTAAAGAGATAAATATTATGACATTACATTCTCAATATATTTATGAAAATCTTATTTACGTTCATAAAAATCAAACTAAATTTAGGAAAAACAGATTGATCTCAATCAATTAAATTTAAAAAATAAAAACAAACGCGCTGTGCATATTTCTAGGCTCCATAAAATCTCTAACTCATTCCCAGGTCAATGTATACGCTTCTACAATAAACTTCCAAACGACGCGTTTAAATTATCCATGGGTAAATTTAAGAAATATATCAAAACTAGACTATGTCAAAAGGCTTACTATTGTATCTCAGATTACATAAATGATAAAAGTATTTGGAAATGAATTGCTCTTGTTAAGTTATGTTAATGATTGTATTTGTATTTAATGTAACGATATTGGCAATTAAAAGAGTCGGCCTTGAGTTTCTTGCCAGTTCTTCTCAAGAAGCCCCGTCGCCGGAACTGGCACTTAAATTCACTTTCACATTCAAGATAGTGTGATGAAAGTGAATCTAAGCTCTACGGATTAGAGTAGTAATGATTTATACATGTTCTTATATTTAATTTGTATGACGTTTCTAAGTGCTTTATAAAGTCCAAGGAATAAAGATATTTTGATTTTTGATTTTGCATACATACAAATAATAACATAGTAATAATAAATAAGAAATATTCCTGGACAAATTACACACGGCCATCTAGTCCCAAACTAAACAAATCTTTAGCATTAAGTTCGCCTTTTTGAGGAGCTCGGTGGTCGATTGGTTAGCAATGGCCACTTTGACTCCGAGGTCGCGGGTTCGATCTCCGCACATGACACACATTTGTGTGCATGAACATGTCTGTTTGTTTTGGTCTGGGTATTTTCTATGTATTATATGTATGTATTTACAAAAAAAAATGTATTTAAGTACATTTATCAGTTGCATAATACCCATAACACAAGTTTTGCGCTTAATTTGGGACAAGATGGCGCTGTGTAAATTGTCTAGAAATATTTATTTATTTAAATATCACGTATTTTTTTTCTAGCAGAAAATTGTGTAAATATATCTTTAGTTTTCTTTAATGGTACTAGAGATACAAAGTTGTGTCACTTGTACCATCAATGGTACTATTCAATGGTACTACTGATCCTAAGGGAAATATTTTATTAATTTTCGTTTAAGTATTTATTATCTTTTTTAAGTATTTATTATATTACAATTTTATCACTGTGATTTAAGATTACAGCAATATTATATTAAGATACAGCAATTTAAATTGGCCGGGCGAAGTTGAGGAGAAAAAGTAAGAAAGCGGATCCTGGACACCGAATCGCAAGCTTAGGATGCAACCGGGACTTAACGCTTGGATGATGATACAGCAATTTAAACTAACATAAAGTCCGCCTAAGGTGGTTTGGACATGTGGAAAGGATGGATGAAAAAAAGAATCAGGAAAGAGATTTATCGAGCGAAAGTTAGTGGAAATGTCGGTAAGGGTCGCCCTAGGCCAGTGGTTCTTAACCTATGGTCCGCGGACCATTAGTGGTCCCTGAGGGCACCTCAAATGGTCCATGAGCACCTAACTTCATCAGGGTACATGTTCATGACTGAAAATTTCAACTGATTCAACAGTTTCCGTGTTCTCTTCCCTCAATCCGCTCATTACCCCTCAAGTTTTTGGTGGTCCGTGATGTTATAAAAATTTGGTTACATGGTCCGCCATCAACAAAAGGTTAAGAACCACTGCCCTAGGCGTATGTACAATGACCAAATACGCGATGTGTTGATAAAGGGCCAAATTAGAAGTATCCGAAATCGACGGGTCTGCATGAGGAGGTTAATGAATGTGGAAGAAGCAAAGGAAGTATGTTTAGATCGGTGCACCTGGCGTACCGTGGTCTCTACCTACCCCAACGGGAGACAGGCGTGATGATAAGTAAGTAAGTAAAAAGTCCGTTGGATCTATTCTCCATAATATGGTCCAACTCACCTGTCACTCATGACGCCAGTCAATGGTCTATACAACTTAGCGGCCTGTTCAAACTCCACAATCTCCCTGTTTCGCTCCCACTCGCTCAGTCGGTCCATATTGCCCTCTCCCTCTAACATATACCTCTCTCTGTCCCTCACAAACAACTCATACCTCGCCTGTTTCTTAGGGTTGCTTACAAAAGGTTTGAAAACCTTATTGATTTTATTATCAGATGTATTTGCTATTGGTATGAAATTTTCTTCTGTATCCGATACGAAGTTGACGTTTCGACCAATTAGTTCAGCTATAGGGTCTTCTTTGGTTGTCTGTGTGTTTGTTTGTGTTGGCGGTTGTTCTGTTACTCTCGGTACAGGTGTTTCGCCTAGTAACTTGCCCCTGGCTTCGGCTGTTAACTCGTGGCGTCCTAGACCTGAAAAGAAAAATATTGTTATTTTACCCAATTTTATTTTTTATACCACGACGGGTGGAAAAACAACTCGATACTGTCGTTGCGCGTATCGTAGGGAGCTTAACTGTAAGCTATCCGACTGGGAATGTACCTCCGCCTCACAGAATACCGCAGAGAAATAACTATTCCCTTGAGGGTTGTTGCGTTCCTGCGAGTGAGTGGGGTCACCAGAAAGGAAGGAGATGCTGCGTTGGCAGCGGGGGTCGCGGCACGCGAGCGATATTTTATTTGCGAGTGTTGATATGGCTATGGTAACCGCTTCACATCAGGCGATCCGTATGCTTGTCTGCCACCCGACGGATTATAAAAAATATATATATATTACGAGATCTTAGGATTCTCGCGAATGAAAGCTAGTAATAAAAATAAATTAGTGTAAAATTGTAAAATAAAAAATTTATAAGTTATTATTGTAAAATTAAGAAGTTATAGCAGTAACATACCTTGGTCCCTTTGTGGCTTGTCGGTGGGTTCGAACCTTGATCTTCTCGAGCCGGCCGCGGCGGGAACATAGTCACGAGGTAACGCCGGGGGCGGGTACGATGGCACCGCCGGCAGTGGCTTACTTGACCTTACGAAACCTTCTAATACCTGAAACAAATAAAAAAAAATAGATCATTCATACATTATATGACGAGCTCGGTGGCGTAGCGGTCAATGACGCGGCTTCGACACCAACGCTCGTGGGTTCGATTCCCACATAGGACAAACATTTGTGTGCATGAACATGTCTGTTTGTCTTAGTCTGGGTGTTTTCTATGTATCATAAGTATGTATTTACAAAAAAAAATGTATTGAAGTATGTTTATCAGTTGTATAGTACCCATAACACAAGCTTCGCTTACTTTGGGGCTAGATGGCGCTGTGTAATTTGTCTGAGAATATTTATTATTACAATACAATACAATACAATATACTTTATTGCACCAAAATAAATGAAAAATATACAGTGAAAACATTAAGTACTAGTACAAAGGCGGTCTTATCGTCGAGCGATCTCTTCCAGACAACCTTAGGGTAGAGGACAAATAATATGAAATCAAGGTAGGTGGCGCAGATATTAATAATTACTATAAGTAATAAATTGTAAATACTTACATACATGCTTAATTATATAAATAAATAAATATGCACATACATACATACATATACACACATACATACATACACATACATACATACATATACATACATACATATACACACAAATTATATAAACCTAGTATAGTACTAATGAGTCTAATCAAGTAGAGGTTAAAATTGTGACTAATGAAAATTAGATAACATTAAGAGAAAGATAGTGGCTTTTGACAAGATTTTTAAACAAAGCTAGCGATTGAGCATTCCTGATCTGAGATGGTAACGCGTTCCAAAGGCGCACTGCCTGCACAGAAAAAGAATTGGAGTAAAATTGGGAAGAGTGAGACGGTGTTTTGAGGCGGAGCAAAAGTGTGTTGCGCAAGGCGCGGCCCTGCACTTCGGTATGAAACAGGAAACGTTCTTTTAGGTAGACAGGAGATTTAGGATTAAAGAGAATAGAGTAAAGAAGGGTAAGTATATGCCAGTTACGGCGAAGTCTGATGGGGAGCCACTTGAGCTGAAGGCGAAATTCAGAGACATGGTCATATTTGCGAAGTCCAAATATGAACCGTATACATAGATTTTGAAGACGCTCAAGTTTATTTAGTTGCTCTTCGGTGATATCAAGATAACAAGAATCTGCATAGTCTAGTATAGGGATTTATTATTTATTACATTACATAGGGTTATTTGTTAGGGTTAAGCTAACGAATATTAATAACTATTAGTATTTTATTTGACAAAATCTCTTTTATTTGTCATAATTTTATCGTATTTGACATGATTCATTTTATTTAACATGATATTGTTTTATTTTAACATCATTTTATTTTGATTTGACACATTCTTGAAGTTGATAATCTTACTTAGACATCAATAATTTCTTTATGTACCTATTTAATTATTATAAATGAAAATGTATTGAACTGTGCAAATTGACTATGTTGTGCATTAGGTTATATCCTGTCATGACAATGTAATTCTGTATTTAGATAAATAAATAAATTATAATACAATACACTTCATGGCACCAATAATGTGTTGTAATCATGCATGTAACTAATGAACTCTAAGACTCCCAAATATAAATAAATAGTAAAATACAAAAAAAAACATATTTGAATCTTTCGTGTTCCGGAACGCACGTCAAGCTGGCGATCCGGCTGTTGTTTTTTTTTATATTAAAGGGGGCAAACGAGCATGTGGGTCATCTGATGGAAAGCAATCACCAAGGGGTCACCGACCCGTTGCCAGCCTGTACCTCCTTTCTTTCTTGATAGTTGATGATGATGATGATGACCTCACTCACTCGCAGGAACACAACAACCCTCAAGGGAATTGTTATTTGGCTGATATATTTTGTGAGGTGGAGGTATTTCCCCAGTCGGGTAGCTTAATAAATACGCTATGCCCTACCTCTCTTTTCGCCAGAGCCTCGTTTGTCAGTCAGCAGGATTCACCAGGTGCAGGTGAGGTTGGCTTTGGTTCAAAGATGTTGATGAACAACTTACACCCCAAAAGTGACAAGTGAAAGTTAGATGACAGTCGTTAAGCCAAGTCAGTCAAGCCAGGTAAGCCAAGTGGCCTTTCGGCGGCTTGAAAACACTAGCCTCCCCCAACCCGTAGTTGAGCAGCGTGATGGAGTATGCTCTTCTTCTCTTCGATTGAGAGAATAGGCTATTTTCCTATGTTTAAAAATTGTATAAAATATTTAACAATATCGTGAAACACACTAAACTATAAAGATCTGCAAACTTTCATTCTAATATCTTCAGTCAGACTTTTTTTTAGGGTCGATCAAAGAGAGAAAGTCCATATTAAAAAGTAATAATTCCATTGGAAAAGCAATAAAAAATGCTATAACTTGTATTGTGATACTAATCACATAAACGTAATATTTACCATAGCTATCGTACAAATTTCTGATTTGATACATACAAAATAAAAACCTGTGACGTCATAATTCGATAGTCTTTTGTATGGAGCGTTTTGGGGCAGTCTAAAAATTGTGATTTTCAAATTAACATATCTCGAGAGATTTTTGTGCTATCAAAGAAATTCTTTCACGATGGTTATATTATGGAGACGTCCCTACATATCAAACCGAAAAAATGTTAGTCAAAATAGCCTATTGAGGGAAAACCCGTAAACCAGCAGTGGAATGTACTATAGGTGTAACGTCCCGCGCGGGACACCACATGTTCCGCTTTTGGCAGTGGACGCCAAAAATTATGATTTCTTCAACTGAAATTAATGGACGGAATACCAGAATTTGAATCTTTGGAAAAATATAAGCAATTTAAACTTTAACAAACTGGAATATTTTTGATCTTTGATTGTTTACACTCATACCAAAAGCACTTACCCATTCATTGTAAAAAAAATCTATCTAACGAATATGTATTTTTCTTTTAGTCCCGCTGTTTTTACTTTCGAAAGACTAAAATCTTGCATTGATCTAAAATAAATTTGGCAACGCTGTATAGTACTCACATTACTCCCCTTTTCTTTGCTGGTGTTTATTTTCTTTGTAGTATCCGAGCTACCTCCGATAGCAAAATCGTAGTGTGACATGTCTTCCTTTGCGTATATATCTTCATCGTCAGCTTCGAAAGCGCCCACACCGAACGCCTGACCACGGATTGACACCTGGGAGAAAAACACAAAAAAGTAATGGGGGGGGGGGGGATGTGTGGCATTTTTGACACCTCCTTCCCACCTTGGTGAGATGTTGTAAGATTTAGTCGACCCCCCCACCCCAATCTCACGAGAGATTAGTTAAAATTACATGATATTCGCCAAGACCCCCACCCTCTCTCCGCCAAATGAGGTTTAGTAAGATTCGGCCCGATCAATTCATTCAAGTAATATGAATTACAAAATCGCCTCGATACGTCTCAAATACATGGCAGTATATATAAATAACTAGCGGCCCGACCACGCTTCGCTGTGGCTCAATCTTTTCGTTTCCATCCATTTCCTTAGAGATGACGCTGTATGTGAAAAAAGATTTTCCCGCTTTTCTTTTCAAATTTTTCCAGAATTTTCTTTGCTATAAACCTCACGGAGCCCGAGACCTTTCCAACGAATGCAAAACCGTGGAAATCGGTTCGTGCGTTCTGGAGTTATAGCGTCAGGAAGGAAAACCCGACTTATTTTTATATAGTAGATTTAATAATTTTCAAAATTGTTTCAGATTAGGACATTTCAGGTCAATAAAAAAATGGTTTGTCTGTAAAGTTAGTCGGTTTACGGACGATAATTATACGAGATAGATAAGTCACAAGCCGAGCTCTTAGGCCGATCGTGCCTCGATATCGCTTTTTCCGCGGTGTCGCTTGCACGCTCGGCTAAGGTGGAACGAGACAATGAGTCATGCTTTTTCGTTCGTGCAGCCGGCGTTCATAGATTTATAAGACGTTATCGTAGTGGCCTTTGGCCGGCTTGAAAACATTGACCTCCACCAACCCGCAGTTGAATAGCGTGGTGCTCTAAACCCCATCGATTGAGAGGAGACCCGTTTCCCAGCAGTGGGTTTTTTTTTTTTTTTACGAAGCCAATCGCAATATGCGCACACTCAGCGGTGTAAAGTGCCGCTAAGTGTGCGCAGATCGGCTTACTTCGTACATAGCGCACACCCCTGTCGTGGACAAGGATTTTATACATTTTAGGATTGTTGAATGTCTGGCAACACTGCCTTCCGTTTCCTCTCTCTCTTGCTTTGGAATGGCGACAAGCTGCGGCTTGTATATTTGTACTAGTGTGGAAATAAATATAAAACTCTGCTAAAAGTGTATTGTTATTACTCTACAAGCTTCCAAAAACCCAACAAAAGGTTATGGGCCCAGAATACAGAAGCGCCCCAACGAAGGAAAACTAATTTGGTAAGAAATTAAATGCGTCGTAGTAACAAAGAAGAAAATGGCGTTCGCTACGCAACAAACGCAATTGCCATTATTACGTACAGACAACTTTAGTAATTGGCTGTTTCGCGTGAAATGTATCTTTGATGAAAAGTTAATATCAAATGTATTATGTAAAGACGAAAAATTAACTCCAGAGCAACAAAAAGATTTTAAGAAAAATGACGCCAAGGGCAAGTCGATCATTGTACAATGCCTAACCGATAAACATATAAATCTCGTTAAAGATTGTGAAACAAGCCAAGAAATGCTCGATGTATTGACAAACTGCTTTCAACGACATAGTGTGTTATCCAAATTAAACTTACGAAGGAAATTACTAACTTTAAAATGTAGTGACAACGAAAAGTTGGAAGATTATTTTCAGAAATTTGATAGCTTAGTTAGAGAACTCGAGAGCACTGGCGACAAAATATCAGACGTGGACAAAATTTGCTATCTGTTAATTGGATTACCACAAAAATATGAAATTGTCATTACGGCCATAGAAACACTAAACACGGAATTAAAAATTGACTATGTGAAATCACGTTTGCTGGACGAGGAGCTGAAAATACTAAGCAAAGAATCTGCAGAAATGAAACAAGAAAATGTTTATCTTACCTGTTATACCTGCGGGAAGAAAGGTCATAAATCATATGAGTGTAAATCGAATAAACAAAGTGGGCATTTGCAGAATGTTAATAGCCAAGTGAGGCAGCAACATAGTCGGTGGCAAAGAGCAAGTTCATATAGAGGCCATGGAAGAGGCCGAGGCCAGCAAAGGGCAATGACATCGACCAATCCCAGCGAAGATGCAACTACTCTTTCCTTTTCAGCCTTTACAGGGGAAGCTATGTTCTCTGAAGATCAACAAATCAAATTCATCATTGATTCAGGTGCTACGGAGCATTTAGTTCAATCCATTTATGAAAACTGTATGACGGACTTGAACGTTTTGGAAAACGAGGTTAAAATAATTGTAGCGAATGGACAACATCTTATTGCAAGAAGGTCAGGTAAACTACAGGTAAAATATAATAAATATTTTATAACATTAGAAGCATTGGTAGTGGAAAATTTGTCACATAATTTATTATCTGTTAGAAAATTATCTGAAAAAGGCTTTAATGTTACTTTTGATAAAAGTGGTGTATTTATCTCAAATTATAATTGTATAATTGAAGGGAAATTACATGGGAAACTGTACACATTAATATTACAACAAAAGAGCAACAACGAGAATAGTATGTTAGGAAATATAGTTGATGAGGATCTTTGGCACAAACGCTTAGGGCACCTAAACAGAAAAAGTTTGTATATAATGAATCTGCCTACTAGTAGTAATGTATGTGGGCCATGTATGGAAGGTAAAGCAACGAGGTTACCATTTCAATCAGTGAGGAGACCAAGGTCGAGGCATGTAGCTGAGCTGTTACATACTGACATAGCAGGGCCTGTTGAACCGTTTACTATGGAAGGACACAGGTACTATCAAACAATTATAGATGATTTCTCTCATTTTACAGTAGTATATCTGTTGAAGAATAAAAGTGAAGCAACCGACAATGTGATAGACTACATAAAAGCTTTGGAAAATAAAACTGGACAAAGGGTAAAAAGAATAAGATGCGATAATGGTAAGGAATTTACAGCGAACAAGTTAAAATGGTATTGTAAAGAAAATGGAATATCATTGGAATTCACTCAGCCCTATACACCAATGCAAAATGGAGTAGCGGAAAGGATGAATTTAACTCTATGCAACAAAGCACGAACATTGCTTGCAGAAACTAATCTACCAAAACATCTATGGGGTGAAGCAATTAAATGTGCAGCTTATCAGTTGAATCGTTCACCAACGAAGGCATTGAGCTATGAGTTACCCAGCAACATATACTATGGTGAAACTAATTTGAATAAGTTGAGAGTGTTTGGTTCGAAAGCATGGGTTGTTGTTGTACCTAAAGAAAATAAACTAGATAAAAGAGCGAAAGAGATGAGAATGGTTGGATATACAGCGAATGGGTATAGACTGTGGGATCCACAAGAAAATACAATAATAATGTCACGTGATGTCAGATTTGATGAAACGCAAACTAAATACATAGAAGAAAAATATATTATGGATAAGCAGAGGAATATTACAGAAAATAGATACAGCAAATTAGAAATAGATGATGATGAAGTAGAAAATGAAATAGAAGAGCAAGAAAAAGAAGATGATGTAAAAGAAGAAAGTTCCGAAAATCAAGGAATAAACCAAATAAAAACTAAATCCGGAAGAAATGTAATTCCACCTAAGAAATTGAAAGATTATGATATAAATATTGCTTACTGTTTATGTACAAGTGATCCAACAAGCTATGATGAAGCTATAAAGGAAGGAAAAGAATGGAAAGAAGCGATAGAAAAGGAACTGGAAGCGCATGAAAAGCAAGGAACATGGGAAGTATCAAATTTACCAGAAAATAAAAGGGCTATAGATACAAAGTGGGTTTTCAAGACGAAACAAAATAGAACAAAGAAGGCAAGATTAGTAGCAAAAGGATTCCAAGAAGAACAAACTTATAACTGTTATTCACCAGTGGCAAGAATACAAACTGTAAGATTACTACTAAGTCTATCAGTACAACAAGACTTATCTGTAAGACAACTCGATGTACCAACAGCATTTCTAAATGGAAATCTAGATATAGAAGTTTATATAAAATGCCCAGAAGGTATGAAAATAGGAAAAGGAAAGGTATTAAAATTAAAGAAAGCACTTTACGGATTACGAGAAACACCAAAGTGCTGGTTTCAGAGATTTCACAATTTTATAATAAGTAAAGGTTATTGTCAATCAAAACATGATGTGTGTTTGTACACAAAGGATAAGTCATGGGTTTTAATATTTGTAGATGACATTTTGATACTAGGAAAAGATGACACTTTTGTTCGTCAGCTGAAAGAAGAATTTGAGGCAAAGGATTTAGGACAAATTAAAAATTACCTAGGAATGGAAATCACAAGGAAAGGAGATAGTATGGAAATAAAACAAACAGATATAATAAACAAGATTTTATTAAGATTTAATATGCAGGATTGTCGTGGAATTAATACACCAATGGAGAATAACTTTAGCGCTGATAGCAAAGCAGAAATAATACAGGTACCATTCAGGGAATTAATAGGATCTCTATTGTATATCGCAACTATAAGTAGACCTGATATTATGTTCGCAGTTTCATATTTAAGTAGATTTTTGGACAAGCCAACAGTGGAACTATGGAATGCAGGCAAACGAATTTTACGTTATTTACAGTCAACTAAGGATAAAGCACTTATATATAGAAAAGAAGACACTCCAGGACTTCTAATAGGATACTCCGATGCAGATTGGGCAGCAGACAGGAATGACAGAAAAAGTACCAGCGGTTGTGCAATCTTCTACTGTGGTAACTTGATTACTTGGCTTACAAAGAAACAGGCTACAGTGGCCTTATCAACAGCTGAGGCAGAATATGTAGCGGGAGCTCAAGCGATATGTGAACTAATTTACCTAAAGGGATTATTGTCTGATTTTAATATAAATGTTGATGCTCGTTTGTTGATTGATAACCAAAGCGCTATAAATATGATTAATAATTATGAGAATAGTAAGAGGAGTAAACATATAGATATTAAGGTTAATTTCATAAAAGATATTGTAAGCAAGGGTACAGTTAAAATATTGTATGTTTCAACTAATGACAATATTTCTGATATTTTTACAAAAGCATTGCAGTACAATAAACATATATATTTCACGGAAAAACTTTGTGTTATGTAATTTTAAATATTAAGCTCTGTTACATTGTAATGTAATACTATAAGTAGGTAATTCAACAACAATAAGAAGTTTGTTTGCAAGAGTAATGTTGTGTTAATTAGAGTAATAAAGCATTTAAGATACTGTTGTAACTGTTTAGATATTTAAGTTAGTTTTGATTTGTAGCAATTTCAAAAGAATTGTTTGTATTAAGATAACTAGTAAATAGTTTTGAAATTGAGGGGGGGTGTTGAATGTCTGGCAACACTGCCTTCCGTTTCCTCTCTCTCTTGCTTTGGAATGGCGACAAGCTGCGGCTTGTATATTTGTACTAGTGTGGAAATAAATATAAAACTCTGCTAAAAGTGTATTGTTATTACTCTACAAGCTTCCAAAAACCCAACAAGGATTTATTTGTTCTACACTTACATACATTTTTAGTCTAAAATTACAATACTAAATGAAGCAATAGCATAATACATTGTCATAATAATATAAACAAAAATTACAAAGAATGGTGCAATAGCAAATAAAAATATAATAATTCTACATGAAGCAATACCCAGCAGTGGGTTGAATAAGGGTTGACCAAGACATCAATGCTAATAGTTCCCAATGTTGTTACCGACTAGGTCATTTCACGTAAAAAAAAAAAAAAAAAAAAGGGTTACACTCCTCGAGTGCCGGCAGAAGTGAAAACTTGATTGAACATTAACGTTGTGCATTTTTGAATATTTTAAAATAGTTAGGGAATAATTACCCCTTTGGATCAGTAGTACCACTGACTAGTACCATTGATGGTACAAGTGACACAACTTTGTATCTCTAGTACCATCAATGGTACTAGTGACACTAATTTGCGATCAGTATTGCTTTATTTTTCAGTATAAAAGTATTATCATTTATGTGGTAAAATACAATATTCATTTATTGCGCTATTGTACAGAAACATGACAATTTATATTACATTAAAAATGAACACCAGAAGCAGGCATACATTTTCGCCGCGCGGTAGAAAGAGAGGGGATATTACTTCCTCTCCTAGCCGGCGGTCTACCTACTCTCCCTTTGTCTTACGAACTTTCGTCCTGACGCGAGTTAAACATTTTTTACCCATCCCAAAAAGTGCAGAACGCCGCTAAATAAATTTCCACTTCAAAAAAAATTACCAAGAATCAAATCTGCTTACCTTCTTTCCCTTATCCTTCATAACCAAATGACTCCTGGACCCACCAGCATCGCTCCCATATTCTCCCACTAAGTTGCCGAGCACGGAATGCCTGCTCAGGCCAGAGTATCCAAGTCCGAACCGATCGTTCTTACGGTTTAGGATATAAGGCTCATAATCGTCTGGCGCGAACAGTGTGTCTAAGTCGTAGTCAGAATCGGTGCTTTCGTCGTCTCCGGACTTGTCTGCAGTGCCCTGTAATTTTTGTTTTATTAGCCAGGTTATGAGAGTTAGTGAGGCCAGACGTCAGATGCTATGTTAGCAGCGAGGGTACCAACACGGGAAGAATACTCTTTGTAGTGCAAGTGTCTTAATAAAATAATAGTAATAGTTTATTTCAGACAATTGCAATGTAAACAAAACAACAAGTCCATTATAATAAATAAATACCTTAAACTAAAAATATATATTTATACTAGCGGCCCGCCCACGCTTCACTGTGGCTCAATCTTCTCGTTCCCATTACTGCAGCGCCATCTGCGGGGCTGATTTGTGAATCTAAACCATCCAGAGCGCCCAGCCAAACGCATACAAAAAAATTCATTCAAATCTATCCAACCGTTTAGGAGGAGTTCAGTAACATACACACGTACAGTAGAATTATATATATAAAGATAAGAAGTTTTCACTTTAAAGAGAAACAAATATTCACTGACCTGCTTCAACTCCGGTGGCATATAACATCCGTACACTTTATGTTGCTCCTTGGCTTTCATCTTGTCTTCACGAGAGAGCCGGTTCCCCGTGCCCTGCCCGGGCTTCCAGCCCATTGCCCGAAGCATGCGCACTGCCGCCGTCTCATGTACTGCTTTCACTACCTGTTCTAATACTGGCTCCCCTAGAAATCCATGAATATATGTTATTTGGAAATCCGTTTAAAATGGTACTCTGTAGTATAAATAAATCAACATTCCTGGGCAAACTATACAGCGCCTTTATACTTGAATATATTCTTGTATTTAAGCATAATATCAGTTATCTCATACAGTGATTTTTAAACTGTGGGTCGCGAACCCCAGGGGGGGGGTCGCCAAGTCACCTTCTGAGAGTCGCAAGGGGAAAATGCAAATGTTTATAGGCTCCAATAAAAAAGTAATAAAAAAACTATTAGAATTATTAGGAAAACAAAAAAATGTTCATATCTACGAGATATGAACATTTTTTGTTTTCCTAATAATTCTAATAGTTTCTGAGCTCTGTGGCGCTTTCTTATCAAATAGACGCGCCAATGGCTACGATAGGCAAATATTAACATTAAAGAGCGAGCATCGCGTCAATGCCGCGTAAGCGCCGCTCTCTGCACGGCGCTTAAGACTTTTTGGACGCGGCGGTATTACGTTTGTTTACCTACTTCACATTTTCTCGCTTGATTGTCTAGCGCAATTTAATAATAGACACTCCACCATTTCAACAACTGGTGTTGAAATGGTGGTGCAAGCAACTTTAAAAATGGATGAAAATTATGGAATTGGTTCTACTCATGATTCTAAACAAACTGTTTTTAGGTTTTGCATACTTGAAGTTACACGTTTTATACATATCGAGTCGACGTCAACCCATACAGACATAATTATATAATAAACACAAGACAAAATGCAACATTTACCAGGTATGGGTCCATCATGGAATCTCTGCTGCCTGATTCTCTTTTGTCCAGAAAACTCATTGTGTGTTTGCATCTGACGTGGGGCTATACCGAACTCACTCCGGTCCTCCTCATCCATGAAATCCTCTGGTCTCTGACTCTGAAAATTTTACATTTTATTTTTATTATTTGAAAACATTTTTTTCTGAACAAATTATGCAGAGCCATCGAGTTCCAAACTAAGCAATGCTTGTCGTCGCCACCCTTATTCATCCAACTGCTTGGATACACTTCTCCCCTTAAATAGAAGAGGTTTAGAGCATACTCCACCATGCTGCTCAACTGCGAGTTGGTTGTGTTTTCAAGCCGCCTAAACCCCACTGACTTGGCTTAAGGACTGTCATCTGATGACAACACCCGGGACCGACGGCTTAATGTGCCCTCCGAAGCACGACGCTAAGCAATGCTTGTACTATGCATTTATATATATATACATATACATTCATAAATATAGTTGTCTAGTCCTTTTTAGGGTTCCCTACCCAAAGGGTAAAAAGGAACCCTATTACTAAGGCTCCGCTGTCCATCTGTCCGTCTGTCCGTCCGTCTGTCAGTCCGTCCGTCCGTCCGTCTGTCCATCTGTCTGTCCGTCCGTCTATCACCAGGCTGTATCTCATAAATCATAATATTAAACAGTTGAAATTTTCACAGATGATGTATTTCTGTTACTTCTATAACAACAAATATTAAAAAATAGAATAAAATAAATATTTAAGGGGGCTCCCATACAACAAACGTGATTTTTTTTGCTCGTTTTTGCTTGCAATTGATAACGACGATAGGTAATATTTAGTTATCCATTCACTTTAGAAATAAATAATTAAATGTAAATAAAACAAATATTTAAAGGGAGCTCCCATACAACAAACGTGATTTTTTTGCTCGTTTTTGCTTGCAATTGATAAAGGCGATAGGTAATATTTAGTTATCTATTCAGTTTAAAAATAAATAATTAAATGAAAATAAAACAAATATTTAAGGGGGGCTCCCGTAAAACAAACGTGATTGTTTTTGCCGGTTTTATAGAATGGTACGAAACATTCGTGCGCAAATCCGACTCTCACTTGGCCGGTTTATTTTGTAAATACATATTTAGGAGGTTAATGGGTTCAAGGTATGATAGCAAGAAACAATTATGCTAGAAGATAGCTAGGTAGATAATATAGACTTTGTTTTGGGCTCTGATAAAAGCTAAATAAATGTACAAAATATTTTCAGTCAGGCAAGTGGTTTTGCCAATATTTTGCGAAATAAGTGAGTAAAACTTGAAAATTAAAATTTTCAACAAAATCTGGTCATCTTTGAAGTGTCATAGCTTGTCTCCTTTGAGTTCAATATAGCTGCAATTAAGCTTAAATTGTAGGTAACTTAATACAGTTTATAAGAGTAACAAACATTGTTAGCTAAAAACGCATTGTTTTAACCCTGGAGAGCAAATAATGAAAAATTTTCTCAGTTTCCACAAGGTTTTCGAAGTAACAAATTTAAACTCACACTACCATAACAGACCTATATATATAACATAGCAAAAATGCGGAACTAGGAGTACATCACACTTTGAGAATTTAATGTATTTATCACACAGCCTAATAGGCTATATATAAATTCTATAAAATAGGTAATAAATATCACTAGGTATACTTATAATTTTCATTAATTTCTTTTGATTTGAGAGTCTTCTTGCACTCCATGCACAAACTCAGTACCCTAAGGTTGCCTTGAAAAGAATGCTCACAGCAATAAGGCCGCTTTGTTGCATATATTCAAGTCTGTAATAATTTATTGATTCACTGTAGGTACTTAAAATTTCTATTATGCAAATAAAGTGTATTCTCTTTCTCTATTTAAATCAAACATAGTATAGACTTACTGAAACTCCAGCTTTTTCGGATCGTGAGCTTTTGAATGTAGCTGGCGTCCATCCTTCAGGTGTGCCCACAGTGTTCCCATAGCCAGCGGAGAAACCTCCCGTGAATGCTCCGTGGAATCTCCGTCGACCGTTCGCATCCACTGCATATTGGTCTGGCTGCTCCTGATACTTGCGTTTTGTTGGAATCTCATCTAATTCATGAATATAAGTTGTAACCTCAATATTTAAATTCAAAGTAATATTCAAAGTGAGCATGTAATGTACCCAACTACATGAAAGTTTGTGACTAACTTTGCATAATTCAAATTCAAACACTTATGTGACTCATCCATGTGCATTATAAGTGGTGTAAGTGGCTCACCACAATCACTAGAGCCAAAGCCAACCTCACCTGCACGTGGTGCACCATGCCGCCTAGCGAAAGAAGTTCTGACAAAAGAGAGGTGGCATATTTATAAGTTGCACGGCCAGGGAAGTATTTTCACCTCAAAGAATATCAGAGCCAAATAATAAATACTGTAATTATATAAATATTATTGGATTCACTTGTGTACTTTTTATCGCTGTAATATGTTCATACTGACGAAGTTATGTTGGTTATCTAAACAAAATATTTACTGTTTATTTTATACCTTCTTCATACGGCTCTAATGGTGTTCCATATCGAATAATATTCTCTTCTTCCGAATCGGAACTGCTCATTATTGCAAAATGCTTATAATGCAAAATGTATCTCAGGTTAATTAAATTTATTATTATATTTCGGCCGCAACCACTGCGTCGGTGTTCGAAAACAATGTGTCTCGGACACTTTCCTCACTGATCACTTTATATTTGGTTGGTACATTTTCTTTACAATATATCTTTCAATTTCAATTACAACACAAAGTTTATATTGAATTGATAGACATAACTTTTGTAAAACAAAACCTCAAGAAATCGGTCAAAAACTTGAAAAAACCTCATTAATTTTATCGAACGGATTACGAATGTGCTGTGACAGTGAAGTCAACTAAGGTTAGTAAAAATATCGATATATTAAATTAACAATGTTTTTCTAAAATTAATTGATATTAATTTTAAACATGGTTAGAGAAGGCGGATATTAACAAATTTACCCCTGTAGTTTTTGACAGCACGAACGATGTTGTCTTAAGAGTTAAGACGTTATCACGTAAAATTATCGTCAGTAAACCCACTTTACAGACAACCAAATCTATTTTTGGCAAGATTTTGTGATTAATAACAGCGAAGATAGATTTGTGATGAAAGATAAAATATTCACTAATTAAAAGTAGGCATTACGCTTGGACCAACTCGTCACTACGTATTTCTAATACATATAATTGATAATTATATCCGCTGAATTGCCCGTGTCGACCTACGGTCGACAACTGACGTCACGACCTTGAAACGCTTGAATTGCCCGTGTCGACCTACGGTCGCGCGGTACTTAACGGCGCCAGATGTTCGGGCCGGTGTCAAGTGCTATAAAAACTTATTTTGTTTAGGTAAGTGTAGGTTTTTGTTTATTAACATCGGGTTTTATCTCCCTAGCGTATTTTTAAATAAAAAACTATACGTTATCGCCTTAGTTCATAAGGTATTTTTTTGAATACAAGTAGGGCTATGAAACACCACTTGAGAATGTTTAGACCATCGTAATTCTACACTATAGTCGAGTGTTGAACAACAAAAGACGGCATTGTATAGTGCTGTTCTTAGTAAACGTAAAAAACACCACTTGTAGGCACTCAATAACAAAGTTGCGTCTCAATGACCGTTTTTATGGGGCCCCGACCACCCGCGGCGCCGGGCAGGTAGGAACAAAAAACAAATGGGCATAGTTCCGCCGCGTTTTTGCGCGGGGGGGCGCGGGTGGCTCAACGTGGGGGGCAAAAGAGCGGCTAAAAAATAACGCTAATAAATTGTTCAACATAAGAAGAAGCAAATTTGTTTTGCTTCTTCAGTACCGCAGCTGATTTAACTAACAAAATAGATTATTACGACTAATAAAATAGTATTTATAATTACCGTAGAACATAAAATAACCATACATAGCATAAATCCTATCTATATAGCATACATACATACTATTAACCACATCAATTAATTAGTAACCCCATATATAGTTACCAAAATATATTTTACACGATTCGATTAATGACATTTATAAAATTTAAACAATTAATATCGATATTTTTATTATTTGCACATCCCTAAAGGAAAATCGTGTTTATTTCAATTGTCATTGTCAAATTGACATTAAAGTAATGAACTGTCTTGTCTTCTTTGTTAGTCTTTGACAATCACTCATCAAAGATTATTTTTGTCAAGTTAAATTTGTCAGGGATATGCCGAAATGTATCACTAGGACTTCACTAGTTGCGCAATATCTCATTATTAAAATCGATAATGCTGTTTTTACTGCTGTTACACAAAACTGATACCAACAAAAAAAATCTGAAATCAGACTACATACTTACTAGATTCTATAAATATGACGACTGACCAGCCATTTCGAAACCCTTTAAAATTGGACTTTAAAAAAATTGGTTGTCTGTAAAGTGGGTTTATGGACGATAATTTTACGTGATAATGATAACGTTATATGAAAACATCGACCGATGGAGTGGAAGAGAGATAGATGCGTCACGAACCGAACGCTTAGGCCGATCGTTTTTTTTTTATAGTAAGTCTTTTTTTTATAAGCGTATAATTTTATTTTAAAGACGACCAACATACATGGTGTAACATGCAATTTTTGCATCTCACTGTTATGTTACATACCTACTCTAAAAATGATAGTTAGTATGATTGGTCGGGATTGAGAAAGGATGGCGTTGTTGCGCGTGTCAGTTTAATCGATCACGCAAGTTAAGCACCGTCGACCGTAGCCTATCTTTGGATGGGTTTATTTATCTCGAGCTTCTCCGTGCTTCGGCACGTTAAGCCGTCAGTTCCGGCTATTGTCATTAGAAGACAATTGTTAAGCTAAGTCAGTAGCCTTTGGGCATCTTGAACACACTGGCCTCCGCCAACCCGCAGTTGAGCAGCGTGATGGAGTATGCTCTAAACCCCTTCGATTGAGGGGAAACCCGTATCCTAACAGTGGGATGATTATGGGTTGATGCCGAAGGATATGTGGTCGAAATTGTTTCAATTAGCTATTTTGTTAGTTATATTGTATAATTACGAACTATCATACTTAATACACAAAGTAATAAATAAATAATAATAAATACACAAAATTTTTCTTAACATATCTTTATTCTAATTGTCATTCCTAGCTATAATTTTATTTTTGTACATAGGTACATACAACTTTATGTGACAGAATATTACGTGCTGCTAGAATAATATTATATAGTAAATATTGGCAATATCACAACCATAAGCAATGAAAGCCCGATGAGCTTAGTCAGGAAAGCATGTTAGAGTTCGTGGGTTCGAGCCCCACGTTGGGCACCAGTGTAGTCTTGTAATGTGTGATATTAAATTATTTTTTTATTTTTACCAGCTTTAGGGGATAATTTTGACGTCTGACCTGACGCCCAACGACGACGCTGCGACGCGACGTCGAAATAAACAAGCTGCGTTGCATTACTACAACAACTCATAGAGTGGCATCAACATTGGAAATGTTGGCTACATGATATACTCTAATATCTACTGATTAATTGAATCCTATTATATACCGACGACCTCGGTGGCGTAGCGGTCAATGACGCGGCTTCGACACCAACGCTCGTGGGTTTGATTCCCACATAGGACAAACATTTGTGTGCATGAACATGTCTGTCTTAGTCTGGGTGTTTTCTATGTATCATAAGTATGTATTTACAAAAAAAAAATGTATTTACGTATGTTTATCAGTTGTCTAGTACCCATAACACAAGCTTCGCTTACTTTGGGGCTAGATGGCGCTGTGTAATTTGTCCGACATTTTTTATTTATTATGCAGAATAGATCCAACTGACAAACTATGCCAAACTGAGAAATCCCACTTACTCACATGTCAAGCAAACACAGACATCAGTTTCTTAAATTTTTAAACCTACTTAAAGCAGGCATCAGGGATTTTTGATAACATAGAGCGGATTTCTGTACCTATCTCAAAAGTGGGTAATGATTCTATTTTCAATGCCAATAAGAATAAATTAATTGGACCATGTTATGCAAAATAGATTCAACCGACAAACGCCAAATTGAGATATACCTACATATATTGACGAGCCCGGTAGTCGAATGGTTAGCAATGGCCACTTTGACTGACGCCCAACGACGACGCTGCGACGCGACGTCGAAATAAGCAAGCTGCGTTGCATTGCTACAACAATTCATAGAGTGGCATCAACATTGAAAATGTTGGCTACATGTTATACTCTAATATCTACTGATTAATTGGATCCTATTTATATCGACGCGCTCGGTGGCGTAGCGGTCAATGACGCGGCTTCGACACCAACGCTCGTGGGTTCGATTCCCGCACAAGACAAATATTTGTGTGCATGAATATGTCTGTTTGTCTTGGTCTGGATATTTTCTATGTATTTTAATGTATGTATTTACAAAAAAAAATGTATTTAAGTATTATATCAGTTATCTAGTACCCGTACAAGCTTTGCTTAGTTTGGGCCTGGATGGCCGTGTGTAATTTGTCCAGGAATATTTATTTATTTATTATTTAACTTCAAATCGAGTTTTATACATTCGCAACAGATTCTAGCAGTTCGATGTCATATGCTTCCCAAAACTTATACTGCTTGATATTTTTAATCCTATTAAACGTTAAATAGCTTTAACTTAAAAATAACAAAATTTCGGCTGGATCTACTCTGCATAACAGGCTCCAATTAGCATAGTGATAATTTTGTATATCGCTCATCGGCTGCAACAACGTCATAATTAAAGTCAGCATGCATTTTCCAAACGTTATTTTGGTATTTATTTTGATATACTGTTTCTAGTTTCAGTAGGTTTATAACATTTTAGAAGTGCCTAATTATTTTTTTATCTTATTATTGCTGCAATTAATAAGTCTCATTTGGTTGGATAATCATAAAAGTGATCTACGTGCAACAACGACATAAATGTACGCTGTGACCATATTGCAACAAATGAGCGATATGTCTTTAAAATCTTTGGCTACTACGTTGCTACTACTTAATAAATGTTACCTGTATTGAAAATAATTAAGTACATATTTTTTTATCGTCATTTAGCACGATCTAAGTGATCTCAAAAATATCAGACGCGGCGTGTTATCGGCGTTGTTTTTGGTGAAGAGATTATACTATATTTATACATTTTTATTATGTATTTACAAAAAACAATGTATTTTAGTACATTTTGCGCTTAATTTGGGACATGATGACGCTGTGTCAATTGTCCAGAAATATTTATTATTTATGACTTGCTGTGCGTACAGCGATTTTTATAAATCTTTACATGCATATTTGTATATATAACTAGCTGGCCCGGCGAACTTCGTACCGCCTAATTGTCAATGAATGTCGTGGTATACATATTAGTTGAACAAAATTTATGATGTCTTGAAATTAATATAATGAATAATAGAAAATAATAGAGAAGCACGATGGCGTCATTGCGCGTGTCAGTCTAATTGTACACGCAAGTTAAGCAACGTCAACCGTAGCCTGTCCATGGATGAGTTTATATTATCTCGAGCTCCTCCGTGCTTCGGAAGGTACGTTAATCCGTCGGTCCCGGTTGTAATCATTAGATTAACTCGAGGTCCTCCGTGCTTCGGAGGGCACGTTAATCCGTCGGTCCCGGTTGTTATCATTAGATTATCTCGAGCTCCTCCGTGCTTCGGAAGGCACGTAAGACGTCGGTCCCGGTTGTTATCATTAGATTATCTCGAGCTCCTCTGTGCTTCGGAAGGCACGTAAGCCGTCGGTCCCGGTTGTTATCATTAGATTATCTCGAGCTCCTCCGTGCTTCGGAAGGCACGTTAAGCCGTCGGTCCTGGTTGTTATCATTAGATGGCAGTCGTTACGCCAAGTGGCCTATAAGCGGCTTGAAATTACTGGCGTCCGCCAACTCGCAGTTGAGCAGCGTGGTGGAGTATGCTCGAAACATATTCAGTTCAAGGAAGACCCGTATTTAATATTACCCAGCAGTGGGTAAATATTAAGTTCAGTATTTTACTATGTCACAAAATAAAGTACCATGACACTTGACAACCAATTAATATTCATTTTCAAGCATTCATTCATAAACAATTTTCAAAACAACAACGGACAAATTTCGCGACGTAAAAGTTAGACCAATCGATTTGACATTTAATTGAAAATCAATAAAATATTCCAATCCGTTTTCAAATTTAATTTTTCGACAATTTTGTCAATGTTTTAATACTTATTATCCTATACCCACATTTCTGAACGCACGCATACATTTGACGTACGCACGTTAACGTCACGTGTGACAGGTCCGACATCCACGAACATTTTGTATGGAAAAATGATTTTTCTTTTATTTTATTTTTTTCGTAAATTTTCCAATGTTTTAATAGTTATCTTGCTATTCTGGACGGAGACAAATCCAACAAATCAAAAACCATGGCAATCGGTCCAGCCGTTCTCGAGTTATAAGTGTTGTAACAAACACGACTTTCTTTTATATATATATAAGATAAGAGGCGCCATTTTTTTTATATTTTTTTTATATGAGAGGGGGGCAAGCGAGCATGTGGGTGTGGGCAGATGTGAGCACCTCATGGAGAGCAATCACCACCACCCATAGAAATCAGCAACACCAAAGGGTCACCGATCCGTTGCCAGCCTTTTAAGGGAAATATTGACTCTGTTCTTGAAGGCCATATAGCTATGATGATGCTACGTAATAATAGCAAAGGATAAGAAGATAAGCATGAGACTAGATTTTTTTTTTAGGTAGCATTGCATTTTATTGGAAGACATCTTAAAGACAAATTTGAAAAGTGAAATGTCAAATTTTCATCAAAATCGTTATAACTTTTGACGTGATAACGTCTTATAAATCTATAAACGCCGGCTGCACGCACGAAATAGCATTACTCATTGTCACGTTCCGCGTGAGCCGAGCGTGCAAGCGAGAGCGCGGAACAAGCGATAGAGAGGCAGAATGCGTTCGGCTTGTGACCCATCTATCTCTATTCCACACCACCGGCCGATGTTTTCTTATGACGTTATCACGTAAAATTATCGTCCGTAAACCGACTTTACAAACAACCAATTTTTTTGTTACATGCAATGTACAAAGTTTTTTTACAAGGAGTGTTCAAATAAACCGATTTAAATCCCACTTATTCACATGTCAATCAAGAACAGTAATCAGTTTGTTAAATTTTTAAAACTACTTAAAGCAGGCACATGGGACCTTTAATGACATAGAGCGGATATTTGGACCTATCTCAAAAGCGGGTAATGACATATGGAAAGGTTCAAACTATTTTCAATGCCATTAAGAATAAATTAATTGGATCCTGTTAAGCAAAATAAATCCAACCGATAAACTATGCCAAATTGAGAGACATATGTCGCAGCCAATTCGTAAAATCCGCCGCATTACATAACGTCTAGCTGTTTTAAAAAATGGCGGAGCCATTATTTCAACCCGCCTTTTTATCATAATGATTACACGACCGAATTATTACCTGATGGTGTATCACCAAGAATACTATAATAATAGAATCAAATAGCTTGGCTATTTCTAATTACGGTTACAATAATAGAAACCTAACCAAAAGATAATTTAAATGCAATCTGCCTAAAGTTAGCCGTTTTGTAATGTGGCGGTTCTACCAATTGGCTGCGACATATACACAGCGAGAAACTTCAAATCGAGTTTTATATATTCACAACAGATTCTAACAGTTTGATGACAAATGCTTGCAATACTTATACTGCGTGATATTTTTATCCCTATTAAACTTTAAATAGCTTTAACTTACAAGTAACAAAGTGTCGGTTGGATCTATTCTGCATAACATGGCTCCAATTGTATAGCTCAAACCCCATATTATTATTCTCATTGCATTTGTTTGGTTAAGCCGAAGCATTAAAGAAAGGAATCTTAAATGGCGGCTTGTACTTGCGTTGACAGATAGTACGGGCGAAGACGGCACTAGTATGCGAGCGAGAGAACATGATGAGCGCCGCCATTTAAGATTCCTTTCTATAATGAACCGGGTTATAGTTGTAACTATAACAATTAAATTCTATACTCATTATATTTGGTCCTTCGAGCGTATGATTCAATCTTATTTGTTAGATTTAGTTAGAACCACAAAATCAATAAAGTTTAGTCTCAAATAACAATAAATTTCTTCTCACCATTTAACTTAATTTAAATTTTGTACATCAAATTGCTAAATCCAAGTTAAAATTGTCTCTAATGTTTAACTATATCCAATCTTGTTATGTTTGCAATAAAGTTTAAATAAATATAGAAAAGATATACATGATAAAGGTTACTTTCAAAAGCGTGAGTAACAAACAAAAAACAACAAAAGGCTAACTCTCGTAATTATTTAACGATCACAGTACGAAAGTTGACCGAAACGAGATTGAATTGTGAATTGAATGAAAATTATATTCATGATTTCATTCATTCAAATACAAGAATTAAAAAATATAAAACAAAATATCATTCTAAAACAAATTCTCAATTTGTTTAATTTTCGGTCAAATTTCGATATAATCCCACTTAAAAACAAACTTTGAAATTACATATTGTGGTATGAGATTTGTGGTTGATCGAAACTGGATAGGAACTGAATTTGACTACATTTTAATTACGAGAATTGCTCCTCACATATATAATATTCGTAAAATCTTCGACACAAATACCCGAGTTGCCATTTTATAAATATTACCACAATTTGAGTTTGTTTAAACGGAAGCATATTTATCATCTAACAGCACCAAAACCTACTATTTTCTCATCCATCAACATATCTGTTATTACATCCTGTAACTTTGTTATAGTACGAAACCGATCATCACCGTTCAAGCATTCACTTAACAATCTATCAAAATGAGGCCGGGACGTGTTAACTTCTCTTGGTATTGGATACAACAACGGATTATCATCTCCTGCCAGTACATAGCATGCTGCCCACAAATTATGATCACTTAAATGATGTTTACACATATTTTCTATAGAAAATGTGAAACCTGGACCAATAACTTCTCTGGTATATCGTTGATACCAATCCGGCAGGTCCTTCCTTGGTGATATATGTTTGTCGAGTACAATAATATCTTCTAAGTCTATGAAAGTGATTTCATCTCTTTCATTAGCTACAATATTGTCTAGGGACCAATCCATTAAGTAGAAACGGAATCTGAAAATAAATTATTTGCAGGTAGTTAAAACAAACAGTGATGCAGATGCGACAGAAGAGTAAATGACATATATTGCTACCCAGACACATATAACAATAGTAAATATTACGTATTAGAAACAAGTAACAGTTGTGATAACCAATTATTCTAATCTAATTGATGATGAACTTCAACAAATACAGACAAAAATAAGAACCTGTTTTGTGATTGCATTTTTTTTCATGACATTTTATGTACCTACATAAAAAAATTATAATATAATTCAGTAGAATCGTTGAATTAATTTCCTGATTTGTTTCCCATAATTGAAAAGTAATGAAAAAGCAAAAGAATGAAACTCTTAAAACTTCATAACATAATTAGCAACCTGTCATGTTTGAAAGTGAAATCCATGGCAGCATCGAGGATCTTTCTAGCGTACTTTAGTTTCCTATGCCAAGCCACATGCATTAGTGATGACAGTGGCTCTCCTTCAAAAGCGACCACTTCTAAACGTCCACATACACCTCCATATGCTGGAACTGGCCATCTACCTGATTTTGGTATCACCTGGAAAGTATTGTCAAGAAATGAGAGTAAAGATTGTTTTTGTCATGGTTATAATTTGCAACTTTAAATTAATGTCTACCATCCAATTTATATGTTGTATTACAACTGGTAATACAAAACATAAACATATAGATAAGTTTTTTTATAACAAATTTGTACAACCTTATCTTAACTCATAGTATAATAAGTGACCTTTCATTCCTGCAAAAAAATTGCTGATGACTTTAAATTCCTCTAAGGCTCAGGATTTGGGGAAAAAATCGGTCAGTCTTTCTTAATACTAATTCAGAAGACATTTGAAGTCATCATCAGTCATCGTCAATGTTTAAGCTTTTATTTTTTTCTCATCTTTCTGCCCCTCCCTAACCCAAAGGCTTGCTTTTGCAGGCTTATATTATCCTTCACATATAGATAGACAGTTTACACAGTGCCCTCTTGTCCCAAATTAAGCGCAAAGCTTGTACTATGGGTACTAGACAACTGATATTATGTACTTAAATACATTTTTTTTGTAAATACATACTTATACATACATAGAAAACACCCAGTTCAAACTGAACAGACACGTTCATGCACACAAATGTTTGTCTTGTACGGGGATCGAACTTGCGACCTCAGAGTCAAAGCCATTGGACCGCACCGCACCGGGCTCGCCCATAAATCTTTTCTTTATTTTTTTCTTTGTCCATAAAAAATCTTACCTGTAAAATTATAGGCTCCGGATTGACACTTAACATTGTCCATACATTTATAATATCAGATTTGTAATTAGACTTCTTATTATTCAGAACTGGTTGTACAAGATCATATATGCTGTATGCATATGGACACAGTACTAAACCCTTCCTCGGCTCTGTATCGGGAAAACTGAGGTTGTACTGGACTAGATTTATAATTTTATCATCTACATTAGAAACATTGAGTAAGTCAATGGGTTTGCAATTCTGTTTTAACCCCCAATTCAGACACAGCTTCGAGTCAAATTCTTTCAGCTCCCAATCGTGCGACAGCTTTTTTAATACAACTCTACGATTTTGTGCCTTTGTAAAACCATAATAGATATTTTTCGCATTAAAAATACCAGCCCATCGGCGACTCGATTCTAATACAATTTGGTTAGAGTACAACTCTGGGCACACAGAAACACCATAACAGGCAGGGCAACGGTCTAATTCAGTTAAATGCATCACTTTCGGAGATTTTAGATCACCAAATAATAACACTGAAGCGTAAAATGATAAACCGAATGCGAATAGCATCAAGAAAATACGTTTGCAAAACCTACGACGGAACAACATTCTTTCATACATTTTATCATTCATTATTACTGATTAAGTAATACATTATAAAAGAAAAACTAGCTGAAATTAATAACAATTTCATATAACTTTTTCTTCTATTTCTCGCACAACAATTTTGTACAAAAAACACAAACAATAAATTTGACAATTTGTATTGTTTTTCTTTATTTCGTTTTGGCAACCACTTATCAGTCGAAGATTATTTTCGCCTTGTGCAGACGAAAAATGCCTATGTGAAGCATAGGACATTGCTTAATTTGCGTGTTCAATTAGACTGACACGCGCAATGACGCCATCGAGCTTCTCTATTATTTTCTATTAGTCATTGCATTAAATCCTTAAAATCATAAATTTAGTTCAGCTCATATGTACCACGATATACATTGATTGTTAGGCGGTACGAAGTTCGCCAGGGCAGCTAGTAGGTATTAAAATAACTGAGGGCTGGAAATTACAAAGGGGCTAAGTGATTTAGACATAAAACGAAGTAAATTAGAAAAAACTGTTTATTCAGAAAAAAGTACTCCAAAGCCATTAAGTATTGTCTTAAATTCTATCCAGGAATCATAGTTCTATATGTATATCTTATTAAAATAGTATGTCACTTATAATATTTTATTTTTATAACACTTTAAACACAAAATAATAAGAAAAGTGCTAAAAGAGTTAGCCTATTTCCATGGAAAGGTGCTAACTGTCTTAGTTCTTAAACTTACAAAAGTGTTATTTGTATGTATGTATAACAGTATGTATTTATTTGTATCTTTAGTTATTTTTGAGTACACAAATTCCTATAGTACTCTTTGTATTCGTCCTTTTGTAAATAGTCTATCACAGCTAATAAGTAAGACTTTTTCTCTTTTTGTGTAGTATTTACCCTATTAGAAACTTCCATATTTAAATTTAGCAAATCATTTACACCCTTTCATATACTTGTTCTCTTTCATATACACCATACCAGGATCTTTAAAATCAAGTTTTAACCATACGGCTTTGGAAATGTTAAATTTTTTTGTATTGATTAAGTCGTCAGCGGCTTTTTCAATATCAAAAAAATTAATCTGTTCCATATAAATTTAACTCCGGACTTAAATATTTTTTACTGCTTTGGTGTCTTGTGTCACATTTTGAGATTGCATAATCATAGATATGCAATCTCAAAATGTGCATAACCACCATGTTTTCATGCAGTTCAGTATATTTTTTTTCCTTATGGCTTGCGACTAAGTGAAAATATTTCCATAAAAAATTTCTCGCATGTTCTCCACAGTGTTCCAGAACCATCAGGTTTATTATAATAGACAGTGTCTCTTACTTCAACGCCAGTATTCTTGTGGTTTTTAGCTGGTCTCATACTTATTAATGAGAATAAGTAGGTACCTTGACCACTCTCGTCAAGTTGATAGTATTTGTTGAATAGATCAAGTTTGAAATCAGACGATATCTTTTTGCAATCATAAAGACACTTGCATGAAACCTGTAAAGAGAAAAACAAGAATAATATGGGTATATCGTGTTTAATCATGATTTTACTACCATTTACATACCTCAGATGATGGGGGCAATTTTGGTGGGATAAGGTCATTTTTACACGTCAAGTAGCTTTCACCCCTCATTTTCTTCCTTTTTTGTTCTGTTTTAAGTGTTCCTTCGCCGTTTTTACGCCTTTTTCGATTATTTTCATCCATTGTAGCGTTTTTCCACGCAAAAAATTCGAAAAATATCACACAGACTATAATTGACAGTTGACACCATTGTAAGAAAAACTACTTCCTTATTGACACCAGTGCCATCTTTGCGAAAGGATAGGAACTAACATATGAACGTAATGGCTTAGCCCCTTTGTAATGTTATTGGCATATACATTTACCACCTTTGTGAATAAAAAAACACAAAATTAAATTTTGAATAGTTAACACCTTTGTAATTTCCAGCCCTCAACTGCTTTTTACTACATGCATAATATGAATGTTTATATTTTTTGTCAGTCTGTCTGTATGTTTGTACCGGCTATTCTCTGAAAAGGCTGGACCGATATTTAATATAATATGACACACACAGCTAGTTAATCATTTATCTATGGAGTTTACTGATTTTTGTGCAAATCTGATTATTTAAAATCTAAGGCAAATAGACTCGTATCATATCGCTCGCTATTTGAGTAAACTTTTTTTTTGCAGCTATTATGAGTGCGCCGGGCAGGAATTATCGTATATGTAAGTCATCGTTTATTGTAAGTAAAACGCCTAATATAATATAATAAATGAAAATCAATGTGGCTAGGCGCAAAATTCGAGAACGGCTCGACTAATTCGTCTAATATTTTTTTTCATATTTTCATTGAGGATAACGGTATGTTATCTATTAAAAAAACCGGACAAGTGCGAGTCGGATTCGCCCACCGAGGGTTCCGTACGTAGTATCATTATTAAATTTGATATTTTTCTAAATTAATTAGATAAATTAAACGGGTCACTCACGTCTTTTTTTTGTCGGGAAAGCCGACTAGTTTCGATCTCAAAAGGAGATCTTCTTCAAGGCGAATGTCCAGACACGTCCACCCTTTGTCTTTGTCGTGCGGCGCGCGCATTGGCGCGCAGTGTCCGGCGCGAGAGACAAAGGGTGGACGTTTCTGGACATTCGCCCTGAAGAAGGTCTCCTTTTGAGATCGAAACTAGTCGGCTTTCCCGACAAAAAGACGTGAGTGACCCGTTTAATTTATCTAATTAATTTAGTATAATGTCTCACGTGAGTTTTAATAATATTATTGATATTTTTCATTATAAATAAGAAATAATGCGTAGAAAAAATAAATAAAATATATTTTGCAATGTGTACATCAAGCCCTTTCATATGATACCCCATTTGAACTAGTAGTTTCAATTTGAAATTTCGACATCCTATAAAAAATATAGACCCCCATTTTTTAAGATTTATTTACAAATGTATAGTTTTGAGATTTATTCCTGTACTTGTAGTCTATAACGATGTTACTTGCCAAATTTCATAGTTCTAGGTCAACGGGAAGTACCCTATGGGTTTTGATTCCCTTGATAATTGGAAATATGCGTTTTTTGCTGAATAAACAGCCGTAACTTTTTTTTACGTAAACTTAGCAGTTTGAACTTCATGGGACCGTAGACCCGAGTATACAGTTCAAATTTCAGCTTGATACCTCCACGCATTCTCGACATAGAAATTCTTGACAGACAGACACACAGACAGACAGACAGACAGACAGACGGACAACAAAGTGATCTTATAAGGGTTCCGTTTTTCCTTTTGAGGTACGGAACCCTAAAAAGGAAATTTAAAGAAGAAAAAATAATATAAAAATTGCGTGTACAATAGTAAATTGGAAACTTTTCACAGGACGAAGTCTGTCCGAGTAGTTACATGGATAAATATCAATTTCGAAGTACAATCACGCTCAACAAGTTGGTTATCGCAAAAAGTCGAAAGAAGACGTCAATCAAAAGTCAAAAACTGTCATCAATTACGATTAAATGTCAAAGTGATATGTCAATCTGGTTCTGTACCAATCAACAGTGTTGCCAGATTAGGCGACTTAACGCCTTTTAGGTTATCTCAAAGGGTATCAGAGCGACCAAAATTCTCAATTGGCGACAGTCGCCATTACTTAAATTGCGACTCCTCGAAGAAAAAAATAAGCGACTTTAATTAAGCTACAAACAACAGATATCAGTAACGGTAGAGCAAAGATAGTCTATGAGGCCAATAGTAGCGATGTTTATTTTATGTAGTACACGCATTTCAGCTAATCTGCTTCTGAAACTGTTCAAGAATAGTAAATATTTACAAAAATCTATCAATGGATAAACGACAAACGTTTATTTTATGTTGTTTATCCGTGTCTCTAATTAATACTGAACGCTTTACATTCACCCTGTATGCACTACATAATATTATTTTTTAACAAGAAATGCCTCAATATTTATAATTAATGCGGAATACAAAATAACCACTAGTTTATTGAAGTACTTTTTTTTCTAGTGCGTTTTTTCTATTATTGCATTTCATTATTAATCTGGCAGGCATGTAATAAAAACCTGCTCGTGGTGCACCCTGTAGGTTAGCAATAGCGACTTTAGCGAAAGGTAGGTAAGGCACAACAATACTGAATTACGACTTAAATATGACGTACGAAGTAGTACTGCTAGCTGATTAAAATCAGGCGAGTTTAGGATTTATGCTACTAGGACTTAAATTTTTGGTGACCTGACCTAGCTTTATCTGGCAACATCAAATGTAGTAAGTAATGGAAGAATTTGTTTTGTTGAGTTGATATACGATGTTTCGCGATTTTAATAACAATAAACTTGGAATTTGCTGACCAATGTTTTAATCAAGAGACTATTCAAGGTGTTATTTGATATGTTAAGTGTTTCGTAAACTTTTGCTTTGTACATTTTTGCAGTATTACTTTTGATCGAATCTCGATCAGCTGTTTGGAACAATGGGCTTTATTTCACATTTTGTGGACAATTACACTGCAAGTTTTTATGATATTATAGGTAAGTGCTTAATTAATCATTAACCTTGAATATACTTGAGTTTAAAAAAAATAACCTAGTTTTATACCTAACAATATTAAAGTACTTAGGTACCTTTATTTTGCAATTTTGTGGAGTCTTATAGGGCATAAAAAGTAAACAATACTCCGTATAATGTTCTTATTGTTCTTAATATTTCTATAAACCAGTATATGTTTATGAGCTCGGTGGTCGAATAGTTAGCAACGGCTACTTTGTCTCCGAGTTCACGGGTTCAATCCCCGCACAAAACAAACATTTGTGTCCATGAACATGTCTGTTTGTCTTGGTGTGGGTGTTTTCTTTGTATTTTATGTATGTATTTACAAAAAAAATGTAAGTATAATAGTATATTTTAAAAACAGTAATCTCAAGCTATAAGTTAATTATGTTAGTATATTTTAACCTTGGTACACTTGGACTTGAAATCCAGTTATTATTATGACCTGTCGTAAAATCTATACTTTTGTATGATTGTACAATATGTATTGAAAAACTGTTAAAAATATTATGTACCATGTACTAACTAACATTTTATTATGGTGTGTAAGTAATTTTGGTGAGGCCTTTGCCTTTGAAAGGCAAACAGACATGGTTATCGATGGAAATAACAAGTAGACTTGATACTGCCGATTTAAATGGAAACATGTACCAAATGTGTCGTAGAAGTTTTTTTATTTATTTTTTTAATTCATGTAATATCACATGTTAGAATAAAGGCTTTTATTATTTTATCTCTCTTAATTCACGGGTCAAGCCCGGTCACTTAATAGGCGTGCGCGGGGATATGGATCCAACGCGTAGAGGCCCCTTTGAGAAGTTTGATGTAATGTTGTACGCCCGCCGTGACCCGCTCCAGGATATGTCAATGGAACGATATACCCATGAGCAGGTCTCGGCAGGCGTTGAGACTATTGCGAAGTCTGATGGAAAATAAATGGGCTATGGAGATGAGATCTGGGTGAAATTAATACCGGGTTATTACAGAAGAGGGATGGAGTATTATTATCATGGTGTGTAATAAAATATGTAATAAGAGAAAATATGATTTCATTTGGCATAACATTCATTTTCTTTAATTTGTCTGTTTCGATCCGTTGTAGGTTTGGTTAGGTTTCATTTTTTTAGTCCATTGCAAGCCAGCTATGTAATGAAATATTATGAATTGAATATTATAACATATTTTATTACAATTACACACCTGTTTTATTACGTACTAGATCAGTGGTTCCCAATCTTTATTTGTTCGAGGACCACTTCCAGGTCCCTGTTCAATGTAGAGACCCAACTGTCCTATAAATCAACGAGACTTTATCCCGAGAATACAGTATTTGGTACAGTATTGCTTAATCTCTTACATTATAATTCTGTATCACGGACCTTGATTTAGCTCTCTCGGACCACTCCCCTGTACTAGATGTTTCCTGCGGAGTTGCAACCCTGGCACATTAATATTACAGTGTACCGGACGAGTCGCTGCTGACTCGAGCAAACCTCACATCCCTCTGAGACGAATCTACGGTTGTCGAAACTAGTGGTGGGTCGTCAACAATTTTACAGTCGACGCAACGAGACCGTTTACCGTTGACGATGAACTAGTTTATAAAACAGTCTTATTTTCGACTAGTTTACGTCGTCGTCGATAAGACTATTTTTTCACGTAAGCTATTGGTAAACGTAAACGAACAAAAATCTCATTTGTCAAGTCACTAGACGAGACGAGACGATCGCGACGCGACGCAACGGATCCATCAACCAGTCGAAGAATAAACTAGTTTATCTGTGCACTGTAAACTAGTTTAATCGTTCACGCACAAAAGTTTAAAAAAACTGTTCGTTCATTCAACGCCCATCTCTAGTCGAAACCACACATACACATGGATACCCATTGTGCAATGTGCTCATATAAGTTGGATATGGTCTAAGACTTACACTGCGGTGGATTTTTATTAGACTAGCTGATTCGGAAAACATTTTTTTGCATATTAATATACATTAATCATTTGAAAAATAGAATTTGGCAGATTATCAGAGCTACCCGATATGCACATAAAATTTCATAAAAATCGGTCCAGCCGTTTCGGAGGATACCCAAGCATACCCAAATATTCTATTCTGTCCTGAAATAAGACAAACAAAAAATTATCCACCTGATATAATAAATCTTTATTGACTTTTACTGTAGTGTCTATAATCAAAACGTGCAAGTAACATTTGACCCCACTTCTCATAGTCCAGAGGTTCCCAATATCAAAAAAAAGGTAGGTGGTCCGTGGACCCTTGAGAGGTAACTTATGGTCCGTATTACAAACTTTTGAAAGAAATTGAGCACTATTATACAAAATACTCAAATCTTGAGTTACAGAATTATAGATTTATATGACAATTGGGTACCCTATATGCAATAAAAACCTCGAACGTCCATAAACAAAAAAAGGTTGGGAAGCACTGCCATAGTCCGATTAGGCTAAAATTTAGCACACTCATTGGATTCGCGTGACAATGCATGTTCAAAAAATGCTGCCATTTTTAGTTTATAATTTCCACATAAACACAACACACCTATGAAAATGATAAACTAAATACAATAAATAAACTTTTTAGTTCTGTTTATTTAGGTATGTACCTATATCTAAAAAAGCTTGCTTAAAAAAAAATTTTTGAAGTAAAATTTCTTTACGTACCCTTGACTTGGGGAGTAAGTTGGTGAATGCGTGACGAGACGAGAGCGTTGCGAAAACTGTGATCGGGCGAGGCGAACGGAAGTTGAGAGGGAGATATAAGTTAGTAGAGATAAAGAAGTTTTACTTCAGTCGTGTGGTCTAAAGCATACTCGTTTTTTTTATTATACTTGTTTATATCATCATCATCATCAGGTCCATTTCAGTCTCCACTACAGGAGCGCGACCCTCTCGTCCGTCCTAGACGGAAGGAGGATTTGGCCTACACTCCCCACGCTGGCCAAACGGGTTGGGGAGGCCTGACCGATATTTACACTTGTTTATATGAATGAACCTATATCAGTCTGATAAAATAAGTCGATGTGGTCCGTTACCTGATAAGATAAACCTTTATTGATTTACATATCGCGGTGCGGTGGAATGAGGCGTAGCTGTCGTCCGTAATTTTGTAGGCGCATATCCTTTGCATCATGATAGTTTCCATCTATTGACGAGCTCGGTGGCGTAGCGGTCAATGACGCGGCTTCGACACCAACGCTGGTGGGTTCGATTCCCACATAGGACAAATATTTGTGTGCATGAACATGTCTGTTTGTCTTAGTCTGGGTGTTTTCTATGTATCATAAGTATGTATTTACAAAAAAAAATGTATTTATGTATGTTTATCAGTTGTCTAGTACCCATAACAGAAGCTTCGCTTACTTTGGGGCTAGATAGCGCTGTGTAATTTGTCTGACAATATTTATTTTATTTGTTTATTTGTTATCTATGGCAGGGGTTCCCAACTAGTGGTCCGCGAACCATCGGTGGTCCGTGAGAGGTAAAAATATGGTCCGTGATACAAACTTATAATGAAAGAGATTAACACTATCATACAAAATATTAACAAGTCGAGTTATAGAATAATGGATTTATATTACCTACTCCCAACAAAAGCCTCGTAGTGATCCGCGAAACAGAAAAGGTTGGAAACCATTGGTGATAAGACCGGTGGTCGAATGGCTAGCAATGCCCACTTTGACTCTGAGGTCGCGGATTCGATCCCCGCACAAGACAAATAAATATAACGGATAAAAGGCGGATATTTCTATAATATATAATTTATAGATAAAGGTTTCTGCAGCGGCGTCCTCATCCACATTCGACGTGGACTTTTGTAACATTAGGGGACTTCACACAAACTTAAATGCAGTTCACCATCACCTAGAGACTGCAAAGCCGACCCTGCTTTTTTTAACGGAGACGCAGATATCTTGTCCGGGCGATACTTCTTACTTGTTATACCCCGGGTACAAACTTGAACATTCTTTTGTACGTCGAGCCGGGGTATGTATGTACGTCCGGGATGATATTTGCTGTCGACGTCTTCACGGCCTTGAAGACAGGGACCTGTCAGTGTTGTGGGTACGCGTGGAGCAGGGCGGCCACACCCGTATCTACGCGTGCCTATACAGGTCTCATAGCGGTGATACAGACACAACTCGATTGATCGAGCACCTGCAATTGGCGACTGACAGAGTCATCGAGAGGTACCCCTCCGCGGAGTTAGTGATATTGGGAGACTTCAATGCCCACCATGCCGAGTGGCTCAGCTCTCGGTCCACTGACTTCGCGGGGAGGTCTTTCCATGATTTTGCTCTGGCCTATGGTTTCTCACAGCTGGTTCATTCTCCAACGAGAATACCAGATATAGAGGACCATACAAGCTCTCTACTGGACCTTCTGCTGACCACACATCCGGATGGGTATACAATCTCTGTGGATGCGCCACTAGGCTCATCGGACCACTGCCTTATCCGGACCCAAGTGCCATGTGCTAGCCCAGACGCACCCCGGTCTATCGGATGGCGTCGCATGTGGCACTATAAGTCAGCAGACTGGGATGGACTGCGTGAATTTTACGCATCGTACCCGTGGAGGCGGCTCTGTTTCGATTCAGAACATACTGACACCTGTGCATCTGCTGTAGCTGAGGGGATTTTAGCTGGGATGGAATTATTTATTCCAAACCGGCGGGTGGCTACTTCAGGTGCTAAGAAGCGGCCGTGGTTTAACGGGCCTTGTAGAGAAGCTAAACTCCGCAAGCAAGCTGCATACGAGGCTTGGACCACGGCTCGTATCAATGGAGATCCTGGTGTTTCTGACTTGAAACGCGTATTCAATGCTGCCTCGAGGTTCAGTAAGAGAGTAATTGCCAGGGCAAAGTTTGAATTCATCGGCAGGATTGGTGAGCGCCTAGCTAAGCACCCATCTGGGAGCCGTGCTTTTTGGTCGCTTGCTAAGGCTGCCGAGGAAAACTTTTGTCAGTCGTCTTTTCCACCACTCCGAAAACCGGATGGTAGTCTGGCCCACAGTGCAAAGGAGAAAGCCGATCTATTGGGGAATCTCTTTGCCTCAAACTCGACTTTGAACGACGGGGACGCCGCACCGCCTTCCATCCCACGGTGTGGTGATTCCATGCCGGAAATCTCATTTACTCAGCGAGGTGTCCGGCGAGTATTGCTATCCCTCGACGTTCATAAGTCGAGTGGGCCAGATGGCATTCCGGCAGTGGTGTTAAAGCTGTGTGCTCCTGAGTTGTGTCCAGTTCTCACGCGCCTTTTCGCGCTCTCTTATTCCACCAGGCAAGTTCCGTCAACGTGGAAGACTGCGAACGTGCACCATGTGCCCAAAAAGGGTGACAGATCAGACCCATCGAATTACAGGCCTATCGCCGTTACCTCCCTTCTCTCCAAGGTAATGGAGCGCGTGATCAACAACCGGCTCCTGAAATACCTAGAAGAGCACGACTTGATCAGCGACCATCAATACGGCTTTCGTCATGGTCGCTCGACTGGTGATCTTCTAGTGTATCTTACACATCGCTGGGCTTCAGCCGTGGAGAGTCAAGGTGAGGCACTAGCTGTTAGTCTAGATATGGCGAAGGCGTTCGATCGGGTCTGGCACCGCAGTCTTCTTTCGAAGTTACCTGCATACGGTTTACCTGAGGGTTTGTGCGAATGGGTCGCTAGCTTCTTGTCCTGCAGAAGTATTAGAGCCGTTGTGGATGGTAGTTGCTCCGATAGCATGGACATTAATGCTGGCGTCCCGCAAGGCTCGGTATTGTCCCCGACGCTGTTTTTGCTGCATATCAATGATATGTTGTCTATTGACAGCATTCATTGCTATGCCGACGACAGTACCGGGGACACTTATTACACGGGCCGCGCCAATATCCCCCGCTCTCTGGTGGAGGAGAGCCGCGAACAGCTTGTGTCGGAAATGGAGAGCACACTGAATAGTGTGTCCGACTGGGGGCGAAAGAACCTAGTTCAGTTCAATCCCACAAAGACACAAGTCTGCGCGTTCACCGCTAAGAAAACCCCTTTTGCTGTGGCTCCTCAATTCTAGAACACACCCCTTACCGTCGCTAAAAACATTGGGATTCTCGGAGTTGAAATCTCCAGCGACGTTCAGTTTCGTTGTCACCTGGAGGGAAAGGTCAAGCTGGCGTCGAAGAAACTAGGTGTGCTCAACAGGGCAAAGCAGTACTTCAACCCGCGGCAAAGACTTATGCTTTACAAAGCTCAAGTTCGGCCGCATATGGAGTACTGTTGCCATCTATGGGCGGGAGCGCCTAGATACCAGCTTGCACCTTGTGACTCGATCCAAAGGCGTGCTGTGAGGATTGTTGAGGATCCCAAACTTACAGATGGTTTAGAACCGTTAAGTCTGAGACGAGATTTTGCGTCCCTTTGTGTGTTCTACCGATTGTACAATGGGGTGTGTTCAGAGGAGTTGTTTGACATGATGCCCACGGCCTCCTTCTACAGTCGCACCGCTCGCCATCGACAGGGAATTCATCCTCACACATTGGAGCCTAAGTGGTCACGTACTGTGCGGTTCCAGAGAAGTTTTCTTCCGCGTACTGTCAAGCTGTGGAATGAACTGCCTGTCGAGGTTTTCCCAGGAAACTACAGCATGGGGTTCTTCTAAAAGGGCGTGAAGAGGTTTTTACAGGGTCGGCAACGCGCGTGTGATGCCCCTGGTGTTACAGGCGTTCATAGGCTGCGGTAGCTGCTTTCCATCAGGTGGGCCGCAAGCTTGTTTCCCACTCTAGTGGTATAAAAAAAAAAAAAAAAAAATTTAGGGATGTCTCGGTGGTTAATAGGTTTGGTACCGGTAGCTGCCACCGACTTGTACGAGGCACCCTAAATATCAGCTATAAACTCGAAAGAGCCCGTATGATGAAGTCGAATCTACGTCCAACTCTTCCTCAAATCACTCAAGATTCGGAAAAGTTCCAACTGGAACTTCAAAACCAATTCAACTCGTTGGAAACCACTGCGGACATGGACGAGGCATCAGAGAGAATAGGGGCGACACTACACGAAGTCTGCAGCAAACACTTTGGGCGGCAGCATAGAGCTCGAGAGGCCAAGCTCTCTAGCGAAACTCTGGCTCTTATGCAGAAGAGACGAGAAGCGACAGCATCTCTTAGGGCTTCGACAGAATATGCAGCTTTGAATAAGCGGATCAGAAGGCTGATACGGCGGGACTATCGCGTCTTCAATGCTAAACGAGTTGAGGACGTGATAGCGCGCAACAAAGGGCTGAAGTCTTTTCTCGGCCTTCTGAAATAGCTTATCTGTCGAAGCTCAAACTAGAGGATGGTAGAGTGGTGTCTTCTTCGCAGAGGTGGAGAGATTTTACGGCAAAGTCTACGTCGCACATGCACCAGTCCCTACATCAGCTGCTCGTGTAAGTGATCGCCGAGCCCCGCTAACCCGACACGAAACCGAGGATATTCCAGAGATCAGCATGGGTGAGATTAGAATAGCCCTTGAACAGCTGAAAAATGGTACGGCTCCCGGTGAGGACGGAATTACAACAGAACTGTTGAAAGCTGCAGGAACTCCGGTTCTAAAGGAACTATAACGTCTGTTTGATTCCGTCATTCACAATGGGACCGCACCAGTCGCGTGGACCAGGAGTTTGGTCGTCTTGTTCTTCAAAAAAGGTGACAAAACCTTATTGAAGAATTATAAACCGAGCTCACTCCCGACCCACGTGTATAAGCTGTTTTCAAGGGTTATCACTAATCGTCTCGCCCGAAGGCTTGATGACTACCAGCCACCGGAACAGGCTGGGTTTCGTGAAGGCTACAGTACCGTGGACTACATATATACATTGCGGCAAATTGTGGAGAAAACTACAGAGTACAATTTGCCGTTCTGTGTAGGTTTTGTGGATTACGAGTACCTTCGACTCCATCGAAACTTGGTCTGTTCTGGAATTCTTACAGCGGTGCCAAGTTGACCACCGCTATATCGAGGTGCTGAGATGGTTGTATAGCGCTGCGACAATGACAGTCCGCGTCCAGGACCAACAGTCTAAGCCTATCCAGCTGCAGCGGGGAGTACGTCAAGGGGATGTCATTTCCCCGAAACTATTTACCGCTGCTCTGGAAGACGTATTTAAGACGCTGAACTGGAAAAAACGGGGCGTCAGTGTGAATGGCGAGTACATCTCACACTTTCGGTTTGCCGACGACGTGGTCATAATGGCTGAATCGCTGGAGGATCTCGGTCGTATGTTGGTCGATCTCAATGCTGCATCTCGACGTGTGGGGCTGGGGATGAATTTCGACAAGACGAAAGTCATGTACAACGATTTATCATTCCTAGCCCGGTTATCGTAGAGAATGCAGCTAATGAAGTAGTTAAAGACTATGTCAACCTCGGTCATTCCATACAGCTTGGCCGGGGTAATTTCAACAAAGAGATCGATAGGCGCATTCGACTGGGCTGGGCAGCTTTTGGAAAGCTTCGTCACATCTTCGTCGCGCAAATACCCCAATGCTTGAAGACTAAAGTCTTCAACCTGTGCGCCCTCCCTGCATTGACATATGGTGCAGAGACTTGGACACTGACCATCGGACTGGTCCACAGGCTAAAGGTCGCGCAGCGAGCGATGGAGAGAGCTATGCTCGGGGCTTTTCTGCGGGATCGAATCCGGAACGAAGAAATTCGACGGAGAACCACAGTTGTCGACATAGCCTTCAGAGTTTGCAAGCTGAAGTGGCAATGGGCCGGTCACATCTGCTGAGTAACTGATGGCAGATGGGGGAGGAAGGTATTAGAATGGAGGCCGCGCATAGGTCGCAGAAGTGTTGGACGCCCTCCTACTAGATGGTCCGATGACCTTAAGAAAGCGGCTGGATGCGGAAGGCGGAGGACCGTATCTGGTGGAAAGCATTGGGGAAGGCTTATATCCAGCAGTGGGTAGATACAGGCTGATAATAAATAAATAAATAATAAATTTTTTATTTGCTTTAAAACATGGTATACAAGGGTGTTAACACATAAATTGTACCTGAACATACATGTTTTGCTATAAGAAATAGCATGCAAATATTAGTTACAAAAATCACTTAAGCTATAAAAGTTTTTGTCTGTGAGCCATTTATATAATGCTTTTTTAAAACGTACGTGACTTAACATTTTTATGTCCTCTGGTATCTTATTAAATATTTTAACGCACATACATAAACAACTAACCTTATATTTCTCAAGTTTAGGCGTTTCGTCATATACCAGTCTATCAGGGTTTCTTGTGTTACGAGAATATATATCACTTGCTTTTTTAAATAAAATTTTGTTCTTAGATACAAACATACAAACTTCATATATATAAAGTGATGGAAGAGGTAATAAACCAAGGTTCTTGAAAAATGGTCTGCACGATTCCTTAGGTTTCAATCCACACATTGCCCGAATGCATTTCTTTTGGGCAATAAAGGCTCTTTGGATATCTGTACTATTACCCCATACAACAATTCCATAACGTAATACAGATTCAACATATGCTCGATACGTCATTATGGCAGTTTGTCTATTTGTTACATGTTTTACTTGTTTTAGAGCGTATACAAATTTATTTACCTTCGTGCATATGTCCTCTATTTGCATTTTCCAATTCACATGTTGATCTATGAATGTCCCCAAAAACTTAGTTTGTGTTACTTCTTTAATTTTCGATATATTCATTTTCAAATTATATTTTATATTAGATGATTTATTAAATTGAATATAATGTGATTTATTTAAATTAAATTGTAAATTATTTAGATTAAGCCATTCTATCACTTTGTCAATTGTATTATTAATGTCTGTTTCATGTCGCAATTTCGAATTAATTGATTTTTCGCATGTCACAATAATTGAGATGTCATCTGCATATAATATACATTTATGATTTATAATGTCTGTGATATTGTTAATATAAATTAAAAAGAGGATTGGACCCAAGATACTCCCTTGTGGGACGCCGTATTTGTTTGTCTTAAATTTAGATGCATACGATATCATGTCTTTATTTTCGTTAATTTTATTAATCATAACACATTGCTGTCTGTCTGACAAATATGATGCCAGCCATTGCAGTGCTATTCCTCTGACCCCTATTTTTTCTAATTTTTGTAATAATAGGTCATGTGAAACGAAGTCAAACGCCTTAGATAAGTCAAAAAATAACCCTGTGGTCCAATGGTTTTTATTAAGACTAGTCAATATTATTTTGATAAGAGAATAAGTAGCCAAAGTAGTGGACTTATTCTTCTGGAAACCATATTGCTCATCTTTGATAATATTATATTTATTGCAATAGTCGATTATTCTGTTGTACATGCATTTTTCAAATATCTTTGATATTATTGGTATAAGAGTGATTGGACGATAATTGTTAATGTCATTTGTGCTATCCTTTTTAAATAAAGGCTTCACAATAGACAATTTCAACGCATCTGGAAAAGTCCCCAAAGAGAATGACATATTAATTAGATGTGTCAAAATAACTACTAATTCTTCTGTGCATTCTTTTATTATTTTAGTATTAATTTCATCATAACCCTCCGATTTCGTGCTATGCAATAATTTTATTACCGTTTTCACTTCCTCTTCCGACACTGGTTTGAGATACATTGAATTAGCTCTTAAACAGGTAGTTGGCTTGTCATGTAATATTTTTGATTGTTTGTCTACCAGTCCTATAAAATGGTCATTAAATGTATTCGGTATTTCTGTAGGCTTGTCATGTAATATTTTTGATTGTTTGTCTACCAGTCCTATAAAATGGTCATTAAATGTATTCGCTATTTCTGTAGGGTCAGTTATGGTTTTGTTGTCAATTATTATTTCATTTATAGTTCCTTTGATTTCATTTTTGGATATTTCTCTTTTGATGATTGACCATGCTGCTTTACATTTATTGTCATTTTTTTCCATAAACTTAATATTTTCATTTTGCTTTGATTTATAAATGCATTTTTTCAATAATTTTGAGTATGTCATATATTTATTTTTATTGTGTATATTTTTGTTTGTATAATAATTATGACGTAGTGTCCTTTTTGTTTTACAGCTTATTTTTAACCCTTGGCTTATCCAGTTATTCTTTGTATTACAATTATTAATTTTAATTTTAATTTTGGGGAAACAAAGATTATACAATAGACATATCATGTTATGAAAACTATCGAATGCTTTGTTTATGTCCGTTTCATCATATACTTCTGACCAAGTATGATGATGATGATGATGAATTAAGTAACAAACATTAAAAAAAATACAGCCGAATCGAGAACCTCCTCCTTTTTTGGAGCCGGTTAAATAATAAAATAATTTAAAATAGTCTATTCTCGCCTTTATATGGTTCTATTATTATGAGGTATTGTTCTCATATTACGTTGATAAAGATATGACGTGCGTATTAATATAGTGTAGATACCTATATGTTAAACTCATCCACTATGTTATCATGACCATTTACTTTTATAAAGCTGAGTATAGATTACAGCAGTGTTTCCTAATCTTTTCGATGTTGTTATTATGTCATCATCATCATCATCATCATCTCAGCCATTGTAAGTCCACTGTTGGACATAGGCCTCCCCTCTAGATCTCCAATAAGACCGGTTGGAAGCGGCTTGCATCCAGCGCGATCCTGAGGTCGTCTGTCCACCTTGTGGGTGGACGTCCTACGCTGCGCTTGCCGGTTATTATTATGTTATTATGTATCTCTTTTTAATCACGGGTCAACCCCGGTCATTTGATAGGCGTGCGCGGGGATATAGATCCAACACGTAGAGGCCCCTTTGAGAAGTTTGATGTAATGTTGTACGCCCGGCGTGACCCGCTCCAGGATATGGCAATGGAACGACATACCCATGAGCAGGTCTCGGCATGCGTTGAGATTATTACAAAGTGTGATGGAAAATAAATTGGTTATGAAGATGAGATCTGGGTGAACTTAATACCGGGCTATTACAGAAGAGGGACGGACGCCTGCCATAACTGCTTTTATTGCTAGTTATTTGCGGCGGGCGGTGGCTTGCCACTCACTAGATGGGCCCCCGAAATGCCAGGAAAACGGCCGGGGGCACGATGTTGTTATTATTATTTTTTTTTTATATGAGAGGGGGCAAACGAGCATGTGGGTCACCTGGTGGAAAGTAATCACCACCGGCCATGGAGACCAGCGACACGAAGGGGTCGCCGATTCGTTGCCAGCCTTCTAAGTGAAATGAAAACTCTGTTCTTGAAGGCACCCATGTCGTAGTTGTTCGGAAATACCGCTGAGGGAAGTTGATTCCACAGTTTCACTGTTCGTAGTATAAAATGTCTTAGGAAACGTACTGTAGTAGATCGCCAATTATCAAGATGATATGGATGAAATTTTAATTTATGGCGAGTTGTACGATAGTGGAATTCAGCTGCAAGTATCAAATCTGTATACTTTTATTTGTATACATTGTGTTACCTATATGACCAATAAATGTATACAGTACATTTCCTAAGACATTTTATATTCCCTCAGCGGTATTTCCGAACAATTACGACATGAGACTTAAAGAACAGAGTATTTACTCCCTTAAAAGGCTGGCAACCGATCCGCGACCCATTGATATTGCTGATCTCATCTCTATGGGCGGTAATGATGATGATGCCCCCCCCCCCCTATATAAAAACAAAATGTTATGTGACGACCAATAAGAAAAATAATCTATGATCAAAAAGGTTCTAATCACCAAAGAGATCAATCACATTGTATGAACAAGTCACAGGCTGTAAGCTGACCGCGCGCTTGCCAAATTAAAAAATATTAAACGCGTGAAACACATGTCTACATTCATAAATATTTTACTCAGATGAGGATTTTATTTAGTTTCATGATAAAAGACTATGCCCTGTTAAAATAATGAGAATTAATTTAACTAATCTACAATAACTTCTTTCTTACTATTTATTAATATACTATTATTCTTACATATTCATAGTTGCATCTACTTATTTTGTCATAGAGAAGGGTGATGAAAAGTAGTGTCCACCTCGGGAGCAATGCTATTTTCGAGCGACGTGCTTTGAACCACAGGATTCTAATTTGGAATCCCTGGCTGCGCTTGGGATTCTACTCTAGAATCTCATTCGCTCCGCTCCGAGTACTTAGTGCGAGTTTTTTGGTCACATTTGATCGTGTTAACGTTTACAAGTCGACCAAATTGAGAAAAAGTTCCATATTGTGAATTTACCAGACACGTGTTACATATCCAAATTAGTCGGGTTGCTTAATTACTTCAAAATATGAGCAAGTAAGCCACATAAATTTGATATAAATGAAGATTTGATAGAAATGAATGAGATGTTGCGTTGGCAGCGGGGGGTGGCGGCTCGCAAGCGATATTTCATGTTGCGAGCGTTAATATGGCTACGGTAGCCGCTTCACATCAGGCGGGCCGTACGCTTGTCTTACACCCAACATAGTATAAAAAAAACCAACTAGAGAAATACCTTTCAGAAGACCGCTTCATATCAGGTGGGCTGTATGCTTGCCACCCAACGTGGTATAAAAAAACCCGCTTCACGTCAGCCGGGCCGTATACTTGTCTGCCACCCGCGACCTAGTAGAGCTAAAGTCATTCAGTGCTAATACAGACATCACTTGTCGCTCACCGCAATGATGTCGAGAAATCACAACTCAAATCACAACCATAGAGACGAAGTTTTTAAGCTATTGCATAGCTTTTATCATAGAATCAATAAATTCTCTCTCATACTCGTATTTCGCCTTATATTATTATGGAGTCAATGGCGCAGTTGTAAATGTGTGACCAATTTGAACTATCGTTTCTACGTTCGCGTGTTCGCACCTCGATGTGGTCATTATTCTTTTTGTAACTTTATTCGATGTTGGTGAATTGACTGAGACTTTTTTTGAACTTTTTCGCTATTATTATTTTTGACATTCGATTTTGACATCATTATTTTTGACATTACTGATTTTGGGATAAAATTATTATTATTTTTTTTCTTGATAATTTTTTTGGATAAAATTTATCCAACGGAACGAAATCGGAGTTTGACGTTTACTGCTACGGGTGACTTACTATGATCATACGAGCCCGACACGAAAATTCGTATTTGACATATAGTTTTTCGGGCGTTTAACCTTACTTTTCACGAGAGCTGATTCGGATTAACATTTTATTTCAAATATAATTAAGTAGGTATGTTATTGTCAATTCTATATCATTTTGGGTTTTGTATAACTACTGAGAAGGTGTAAATGTCTTATTAAAAATACTGCATAATTAAATAAATAATTATAAGTTGATAAAAAATGCTATGCAATAGCTTTACCGTGGCAGTCCCCGAGTGCCACACGTATTTTTTTTTTGACAAATTACACACGGCTTGTACTATGGGTACCTACTTGATAACTGATATTATACATAAATACATTTTTTTTAAGTGAAAATTTCTTTAGCGGCGTCGTGCACTTTTTGGGATGGGTAAAAAATGTTAAACTCGCGTCAGGATCACGTGTCCTGATCGAAAATTAGTAAGATAAAGCTGCGAAAATACAAAATTCAACTTTAAGCAAAGACGATACGATTGAAATTGCTTTGAATAGTTTATGTTTGTGTACGATAGCGCAATAAATGAATATTGTATTTTACCACATAAATGAACGAAAAAAAATGATAGTAATGTTATACTGATAAATAAAGCAATTCGTGCGAAATATATTTTCTAACCATTCCAAAATATTCAAAATGCACAACGTTAATGTTCAAGTTTTCACTTCTACCGGCACTTCCGGAGTGCAATCCGTTTTTTTTTGTAAATACATACATATAACATAGAAAACGCTCAGACAAAGAGAAATAGATATGTTCATGCACACAAATATTTGTCTAGTGCGGGGAACGAACCCGCAACCTCTGACTCAAAGTGGCCATTGCTAACTATTCGACCACCGAGTTCGTCAACCTTCTATAATCTATTTCATTAATACGTATTTAATGGCGTACCAATTTAATGGAATTATCTAGTAGATTACTAGGAAATGGGTGGAAATTTCATTGACGTAAACCCACACATGACGTTATAAGAGGCGTTGTATTTGGAGATTGTTTGTCTATGATCTATCTTCCATCATCATCATCGTCTCAGTCCGTCTTTGTCCACTGCTGCCGAAAATAATAGGCCTCCCCCCTAGAGAGTCACACTGCCGGATTCAGAGTTGGAGCTGCCAACCCTCCGGGTTTGACCCGGAGTGTACAGGTTTGAATAGTACATATCCGGGCTACGGGTTTTACATCGATCTGTCCGGGCGGCGAGCGAAAGTCAACCGTATATCAAATCAAAGCAAAGACAAACTCTTAGCAGTAAAAAATATAATTTTATTAAATCAAATCAAGGTGGCCCTAACAATAGCAGAGTTTGGTTGATTTATTTGATGTAGGTAATACGCCTAATTATTTGATTTTAATAAATTATTCCTACCTTAAAATATGTTTTATCCTATTATAACAAAAAAATAGCGATTTAAAAAATCTATGTGTTTGCTCTCCTTGAGAGCTGGCAGCTCTCTTCAGAGCGCTCAGCCCCCTTACCACCATCTCTTATTGCGATTCAATAATTTAATATATTGCTTATTCATACCAATGAATAAGCGACTCTATTCAATTTGAAATAGAGTCGCTTATTAATTGGTATGAATAAGCATTCTATTCTGTTATTGAATCGCAATAAGAGATGGTGGTAAAGGGGCAGTGCGAGTTTTTTGGTCATATTCGAACGTGTCAACGTTTACAAGCCGACCAAATTGAAGAAAAGTTTCATATTGTGAATTTACCAGACGCCTGTTACATATCCAAATTAGTCGGGTTGCTCACTTCAAAATGTGAGCAAGTAAGCTACATAATTTTGATATGTAACACGCGCCTTATAAATTCACAATATGAGAGTTCTTCTCCATTTGGTCGGTTTGTTTACGTTGACATGATAGAACGCGAGCAAAAAGCTCGGAACTAAGCAATCTGTTCGGACCTGCGCGGCAACATATCAGTGGTTTCTACAGCAGACCCTCTCAAAATTAGTGTTAACCTGTCTGTACTTTTAACTACAAATATTAGCAAGTTCTGTCTGGTAAATGGAAGACCTGCACGTGGCGTACTCTGCCGAGTTTGCTGACAAGAGCCCAATTTATGAACAGAAAGTATGTTTTTACTGTAATGAAAATAAGCAGGTTTTTTTTTTTCTATGCGGAATGAAAAGAGTATGAAAATCATTAATAATCAGCTTTAGAGTGAATGAAGTGTTCCTATTTCTGTTTCGGAAACATATGAAAATATTTTTTTTAATAAGTAACACAATTTTATTGTAAGTATGTACCTAAATTTTTCATAAAAATAGTAGGTTATGAAACTGTTGCATAATAAGGGTTCTTAAAGTTACATATCCAAATTAGTCGGGTTGCTCACTTCAAAATGTGAGCAAGTAAGCTACATAATTTTGATATGTAACACGCGCCTTATAAATTCACAATATGAGAGTTCTTCTCCATTTGGTCGGTTTGTTTACGTTGACATGATAGAACGCGAGCAAAAAGCTCGGAACTAAGCAATCTGTTCGGACCTGCGCGGCAACATATCAGTGGTTTCTACAGCAGACCCTCTCAAAATTAGTGTTAACCTGTCTGTACTTTTAACTACAAATATTAGCAAGTTCTGTCTGGTAAATGGAAGACCTGCACGTGGCGTACTCTGCCGAGTTTGCTGACAAGAGCCCAATTTATGAACAGAAAGTATGTTTTTACTGTAATGAAAATAAGCAGGTTTTTTTTTTTCTATGCGGAATGAAAAGAGTATGAAAATCATTAATAATCAGCTTTAGAGTGAATGAAGTGTTCCTATTTCTGTTTCGGAAACATATGAAAATATTTTTTTTAATAAGTAACACAATTTTATTGTAAGTATGTACCTAAATTTTTCATAAAAATAGTAGGTTATGAAACTGTTGCATAATAAGGGTTCTTAAAATACGAGTGTGAGTTTATCACACGAGCCGAAGGCGAATGCTGCCACACGAGTATAATAAACATTTTATTAAGTTTTTTTTTAATTATGTATATATATATAATATATACCTATATATATATTCAATTGTGTTTTTTTTTGCATGCATTGACGTACTACCCAGTGACATTAGCGTTAGAAGACGAATATTATAACGACGTACAATTTGTATAGTGCCACAAACTTATCTGGCCCGGTGGCGGGGGCGGTGCGATCGACTTAAGTGTTGCTATTAAACGAAATGCCGCCCGTTTTAGAGTAAACATAAAAGTCAAAGAAATATATACACTGTTAAAATAATAGCATTGATATACTTATTAATTGTGTTGTGTGGTGTTTCAATTAAATATCAATTGCCTTCTATTTTTTGTTGATTAGTTTTAAAAATGCACCACGTTAAGTCGCGATCATAGCTATTATATAATATTAGAGAGTGCTATTATTGCACAGAAACAACTCGTTGACGATTTTTTTATTGTAAGAAATGAAATATGTGTAGAAAAAGATAACATGTTTTTAAAAAAATAGACCTCAATGGAATGTGCATATGCGGTAAGTAAATTAATTGTACCTGGCAATACTACATTCCAAGATGGCGGCTTTAGTTCTAAATTTGGCCACCGGGTCAGATAAGTTTGTAGCACTGTACATTTTGGTTCAGCTATTAGTTACGGGTACGACGCTAGAAGACAAACAACATGTTACATACTTACTTCGATTATTCGTTTAGACTTTGTTGCAGTTCGGATAATAAGGATATAAAAACGATGAAAAAAAAAATGGAGTGCGGCTGTGTCTTTGTCACGGCCGTGTGTTGTACGTGAATACGTTATATGCACTAAAATTATCTCAAAATGGCAGCGCTTTCCCCTCTCGCGCACGCGATGTGTCATAGTTTTTACTTAGCGTAATAAATTCTTTGATCCTTCATCTATACATTGGTGTGATTGAATTTTGAATGGAGATGGTAGATATGTAGCTACAACTTGGCTGCAACACCAAACTGTATACCCCGATTTTGTTGCCATTCGTTTTTAGGGTTCCGTACCCAAAGGGTAAAAAGTAACCCTATTACTAAGGCTCCGCTGTCTGTCCGTCCGTCCGTCTGTCACCAGGCTGTATCTCATGAACCGTGATAGTTAGACAGTTGAAATTTTCACAGATGATGTATTTCGGTTGCAGCTATAACAACAAATACTAAAAAACAGAATAAAATAAATATTTAAGGGGGCTTTCATACAACAAACGTGATTTTTTGCTCGTTTTTGCTCGCAATTGATAACGGCAATAGGTAGACGCTTGAAATACTCACATAATATTTAGTTATATATTCACTTTAAAAATAAATAATTAAATAAAAATAAAACAAATATTTAAGGGGGGCTCCCATGCAACAAACGTGATTTTTTTGCCGTTTTTATAGATAATGGTACGGAACCCTTCGTGCGCGAGTCCAACTCGCACTTGGGCGGTTTTTTTTAATTGCCTCCCTATGGAAGCAATTTTAAAAACGTATTCATTTCAATAATACTAATAGGTATGATTTTGTATTGTCATGAGAGCCAAATAATTGAATTAATAAATATATTTTTTTACTTCGTATTAACTTAATCGGATTTTTAATTGCATACATGTCTGCCTCTGGTCTAGAATGCTCGAATGGCCATAGGGTCATTGGTCTCGCCCTATTTTTTCCCGCGCTTTTCTTAGGAAAAGTTTAGCTTACGACGAACGACGCCATAGAGATAAATTTATTATCTGTAAAAGCAATTATTATTGATGAAATGCCCTTAAAATCATAATAGTTCATATCCGTTTGTCATACAAATATATTAGATAACATAATGTAATATTGCTTCGGTCAGTTACAAACCGCGTGTCGAAGTCGGCTTTCCTCCGCACTTGTGAAATAGCCCGCGCGCACGAATGTCATACAGACAACAGATTAAAAATATAACGGATTATAAATAATATCTTAAAATTTTAGTATGTGTGGCATGCAATGAGCGAATGCAAATTTTTATAATAGGTCGCCAGGGTTATCGGTGCATTCGGCTCAATTTATAAATTATTTAAAAACCGATAAGTATTCCGTGGCAATGGTGGAGAGTCAGTGTGTTGACGGTCCTGTGAAAGCTTACATCATGAGTGACTTGCTGAAAAAGTTAGATTTTGACACGACCCATGATTTTGTCAAGATTGCCATCGCTGTCGCCGGCTTTTATATGGGAGTTTTTTACCGTATGTATTTTTGTTTTGTATTTTTAAAATTATGTTTACGTGTTTTTTTACTCTGACCTTTTTTATGTTTTTATTTACTTACATTATGCTTTTATGTGGGAGTTTTTTACCATATGTGTTTATTTTTTGTATTTTTAAAATAATGTTTACGTCATATATTTTTTTTTTGACTCGTACCTTTTTTGTTTTGTTTTTTTTTATGACTGTGTGATTTTTATCATAGATTGGGTTATTTAATTTACGCAATGTTCCAGTATTAACCATTATTGACTAATCTGAGTCTTACCGCATGACTCAGTGCGGTTGTTTCCTCATGACAGTTTAGAATTTAATCTAACCACAAAACGAACGGGAAACTGGAAGTATGAAATTTACTATTATTTGTTAAAGATGAAGATATATTTATCTGCTTTAAACATGTGGTACTTATAGAGAAAATACATGCATGTTACAAAAACTTTTGTCTCAACATGTTTGGCCAGAGTATGGCGTGCAAAATTCATAATATAATTTGTTATTGTTACACATTTTTTTTAAATATTTAAACTTTTTACAAAAAGCATTGTGGTTATACATTTAAATTTTTTACTTGTTTATCACCACAGTGCATAGTGTCACATATTATTGGGCATTTTTAAAATATATAAATAATTTTTCAACATTTTTTTAGTTAGAGAAAAATAAAATTTCTTCTTTAGGAATAAGAACATACGTTATTATTTTTATTATACTTTTTCTAATGAATATAATCTCTTTTACTATTCCACTTTACAAATTTTTTACAAAGCCCTCTAAGTACCAACAATCAGCAGTATCAACATTTATTTATTCTATGTAATATTTTTTTTTAAAGTAATATATATTTTTATAAAAAAAAATAAGAGATAATATCTTCTTTTCTGTAATCATTATCTTTATTTAACTTGTTATAAAGTAATTTTATATTCTGTCAGTGGCTCTAAAATAATTCATAAAAATAAGGGCTTGCCTAAAAAAGTATAGAATTCTCATTTTCTAAACCATGATGATTTTATCACGTAAGACAACCTGATAAAATCATCACCATTTATCACCATCAGTTTATATTTATTTAACTGCTAGGTGATGATGCCATGAGTAAATAGCTTTGTTTCTATTGCTATAATTTCTTTAGTATAGAAATGTGATAAGTAATGGCTCGCTATTATGTAAAATAGCTAGCCGTATCTAATGCGACGGATTTTACGAATTGGCTGCAACATATACATTGCGACCGAAAATAATAGAAATATATAGAGGCGTCACTTTCTTGACAACAGTTTTCAGAAATATAATGTTATAAATACCGTTGGTTATTTATTACTAATAGTGTAAACACTCTTTGAGTAATTGTGTCAGTAGTGCATCTATCTGCTTGGTTAAGCAATGAACAGTCGAAAGTATGCAAAAATTTTGTAAACTATGCAATAATTTGTCACTGTTGAAAATTTCTTAAGGGTTATTGTATTTATGTTTATTTACTTCATACTTCACTTCGCCAATGATCAATACTGAAATCCGAGTTGATAAAAAAAATACAAATAATAAGAATAGTGTTTATAAACTGTGTCTAAGTCCTGTGGGCACAGGGGCCCAATCTATATAAGTAAAAATGAATGTTGCTAAGCGCAAAACTCGAGAACGGCTCGACCAATTCTGCTAATTAAAACTTAACGAAAATATTAATTTTCGTTAAGGTATAAGGAAGGTTGTTATGGAAAGAAAAGACTTAAAAATTGCGAGAAAAATAAAACACCACTTTCTACCCATGCGAAGCCGGGGCGAGCAGCTAGTGACAGAATAAAATAATTTCATTTCATTTCACTACAAAGACCTCAGTGATCGAACGGCTAAAAATTAAAGCTGTGAGTAAGGAGTTCGACTCCAGATCACAATAACGGGATAAAATATTTTTACACGAACATACTAGTCAAATATCGAGACGAGCCCGGTGGTCGAACGGTTAGCAATGGCCACTTTGACTCCGAGATCGTGGGTTCGATCCCCGCACAAGACAAATATTTGTGTGCATGAACATGTCTGTTTGTCTTGGTCTGGGTGTGTTTCTATGTATTCTATGTATGTATTTACAAAGAAATGTATTCCAGTATTAAATAAGTAATCTAGTACCCATAGTACAAGCTTAGCTTAGTTTGGGACTAGATGACCGTGTGTAATTTGTCCAGAAATATTTATTTATTTAAATAATAAGGCTTCGCATGCGTCAATGTGACCACATCAAATTTGTTGACATACCTCGGGAACAGTTCATTTTTTAGGGATACAAGGTTACCTATTACTCCTTCTACGTATCTAATATGATGTAATTGAACTTGAAATTATAACATTACTAAGGGCACATGCCACGCGGTTGAATTCGTTGTAAAAATTGTGAGATTTCATCGAAATTTAGCTAACATTGACCGATAACGCTGTAGGCAATTGATAACAGAGTGAAATATATCGTAAACTCAATCGGTCTTGAACCAAACTTTTCATAACATTCTGGTCATCTTCAATGTCACTGGAGGCGTGTGTAAAAATGTCTTATCGCTGCGGCTGGCCCTCAGACCGGTCTCTATCTCCATATACAGCATGTCGCAAAAATATATTAAAAAATTGTTTAAAAAAAAAACAGATCTGCAAGTCAGTGGAGCGGTCTAGGGTTCCGTACAAAATATTTTGTCAACTGTTTATGCTCACTTAACTTGACTAGCCCGCTGGTCGAATGGCTATGTCCACTTTGACTCTGGGGTCGCGAGTTCGGACTCTAGAGTTCAAACTTGATATTGTAACTTGTTTAATTGTCATATATTTATTTGACGAGCTCGGTGGTTGAATGGCTATGTCTACTTTGTCTCCGAGGTTTCGGGTTCGATCCCCGCACATGACCAACATTTGTGTGCATGAACATGTCTGTGTGTCTTGATCTGGGTGTTTTTCTATGTATTATAATGTATGTATTTGCAAAAAAAAATATATTTAAGTATTATATCAGTTATCTAGTACTCATAGTACAGGCTTTGCTTAATTTGGGACTAGATGTCAGTGTGCAATTTGTCCCGGAATATTTAATTATTACTTAAAAAGTTTAGTAGCTCGTAAATAAGTACATATATAGCGTTAGATACTTAAAATCCGTGTTGCACGGCAGTTGAGATTCAGTTGACTAACCATCTTTTTATGCTTTTAATGCATTATTTGCCATATATTGCTGTCTCTCACATTGCTAAGAGGAGAAGTCAAATTCCAAAAGCATCTTACTCCTACCAATTTCTTCTGATTAAATTCGTTGTGAGTTCCAAGGCAGCCGTAATTTTACTCCCGGGACTGCAATGGGTTTCTGGTGTTTTTTCGGTGGTCATTGCCATTTTTGGTGGTCGCCGCTGTTAATCCTGGCTGCACAGGGGTGTGAATGTGTGTTGGGCCCCTGTCCCCATATGACGTTCATAGTGCTTACCATGAGTGTCTTTTGATTGATTTGCTATGTTAACTTCATTTTGTACATAATTGACACGACGCCATCTATTGACAAGACAAGGCAGAGTTAATTCCATATGAAACAAAGTTAATCTTGTCGAGATTAAATATGTTAGATATAAAATCGCACTAAGCTTTCTGGTAAAGATCGCAAGTAGTGAATGGACACAAGGGTCTCAGGATTGTTGTGGAAATCTATCCATTGTCACTACGGACCCCTAAAAATAATAATGGTTGTCATACATCCCGCCATACGTAACTGGTTCCTTGGCACTATAATCGACGTGTCCATTGCCCGCCTTTTCTTTTTTAATTCCTTTGTTTACTAGACTTGCGGTAAGGGTTGATAAACCACGGGATTCCCCGATATTATTTCAAAAAAAAATCTGCTAACTTTGGATGTTTGTTATACAATATAAAGACAAATATTTATAATGTACTAGCTTCCGCCCGCGGCTTCGCCCATGTTTACCTTTTTTTTTAATAAAAAGTATCCAATGTCCTTCCTAATACCTTTGAGAATATGTGTACAAAGTTTTATGATCATCGGTTGAGTAGTTTCAGCGTGAAAGTGTAACAAACAAACTCACATTCAAATTTATAATATTAGTAGGGATATGTCGCAGGCAGTTTGTAGAATCGCCGCATTACGTAACGACTATCGTAAATAGCTGTGTTACAAATGGTCCCGTTTCCAGATTAACAAAGGATTGTTTTTAAATTGCCTTTCGGTTAGGTTTGGTTTGCCGAAATAGGAGCATCGCGCTCGCAAATGCTACCTCCGCAAACTTGGTGATGGCGCATCAGGATTTTTTATAACAGCTAGCCGTTATTTAATGCGGCGGATTCTGCGGATTGGCTGCGATATATGACAATTTAAAACAAAGACAAGTTTGAATATGGTCAAATTTATGAAAATGATGAAGTCGTCCGGAGAATAAATGTTTATCTCTAGTTACATAGGTGACAACCCTAATGCGTGTATAATTAAGAGTTAAGGCTCATCCCATCGATGTCGTGTTCGAGTTGCACCTGCTGTCGCTAATGATAAAACCGCGTAAATAACACGAAAAAGACTATAAAAATTGAGACAAAAAATTGTTTGCCTGTAAAGTCGGTTTACGGATGATAATTTTACGTCATAACGCCATAAGAAAACATCGGCTCATGGAGTGAAAGAGAGCGATCACAAGCCTCAGTCAACTGAGGCACAGCATAGTAATACAACCAGTACTTTAACATCATAGTAGCGCCCAAATCAGGAAGTTTTGGTCGCACCAAAACTTCCTGAGCGGTCGTGTAAATGACGCTTGGCTGTGTGCGTGCGCCGATTTGGGCGCTAGTATGAAGTCAAACTACTGGTTGTATTACTATGCTAAGACTGAGGCTTCACAAGCCGAACGCTTCACAAGCGTCAGCATGCGTCAAGCGTCAGTTTCACAAGCGTCAAGTATCAGCGATCACAAGCCTCATTAGATGCGTTACAAGCCGAACGCTTAGGTCGATCGTGCCTCTCTATAGCTTATTCCGCGCTCTTACTTGCACGCTCGGCTCAGGCGGAACGGGACAATGAGTCATGCTTTTTCGTGCGTGCAGCCATCGATTTATAAGATGTTATCACATCAAAAGTTATATTGCCTTATGCGGTTCCGGTTGGAATCTATACTCAACACAGACTGCCTAAACTAAAGACGTGACGTAGTATGGTCACTGGTATGGTGCCGTTTTCTGTAAACCATAGGCGCAAATGCACCTATAAAGACGAACGCGAAGACGCAAGAATTAAATTGAATTTCAATTCAATTTTTTTGTTGGATTAAAGCGTGTTTTTAGTTTTTTAAACTATATTTATTTTCAACTTTTTAGTTCAAGACAATTAAAAATCTTATCAAATTGTATTGTTATCGGTCCTTGATAAGTATAAATTAAATCTGACCGTGACAAAGTGAGTCAAAATCAAGTTCAAAGAAGTCGGTTACAAACTGACAACCAAACATACAGGTGAAGGTAAAAAACGGCTGTGTGTTGTACGTGAATACGTTATATGCACTAAAAATATCTCAATACAAATGGCAGCGCTTCCCCCTCCATCGCACGCGATGTTCAATATTCCTTACTTAGCGGTATAAATTCTTTTATCCTTCATCTATCCCCCGATTTTGTTATCATAATTTTTTTTGGATTGCCTCCGAATGGTAGCAAATTTAAAGAAGTAGGTAGGTTTTCACGTCAAAAATATCATGTCATCATAACATGACATACTATGTTCTATTGATTGTACTTTTTTTAGCAAACGCACACAAACTAAGTCAATAGATGCGACTTTAAGAAATGCATTTTTTATAGTACGACGATGACGACATCAACCCATGATTATCCCACTGTTGGGATACGGGTCTCCCTTCAATCGAAGGGGGGTTTAGAGCGTACTCCACCACGCTGCTCAACTGCGAGTTGGGCGAGTTATTTTTTATAGAACTAAGTTTAAAAAAAATCTTTCCTAGACATAGACTGAAATTATTGTATGTTAATAGTTACTATATCATTAATAAACGTTAATGTTTCTAAACCATAGTTTAACGGGAACTTAACTATAGATTATGTAATGTATAGTTACTACGTGTTGATCCTCTCAAACGATTCGGGCTTTGAACTCTCGCAGAATCTACGAATAAGGGTGCCTGCACGTTACAAGTCATATCTTATGAGAAAATTTCTTATGAGATACTACTCATATTAAAAGTTACTGGTGTCGTACTATGTCTTAGATCGTAGGCATCAATCAATGGTCGCGTAGTTGTTTTTGACGTGACAACGTCTTATAATTCGATGGAGCCGGCTGCACGCACGTAAAAACATGATGTATGCGGCGTTACCTCGCTCTGAGGCGTTCCATTAAAATTTTTGAAATCTTTTGAAAAATGCAAACATTCCATCAGTATTTTCTTATGACGTTGTCACGTTCAACTATCGTCAGTAAACCGACTTTACAGACAACCGATTTTTATTAGGACGAGGCTTTTTATGTCCGATCGTCATTGCTATTTGCATTTAATATATCGAAAAGGATGTGTAATTTTCTGATAAGACGCGCAATAATGTCTTATAGTGTGAAAACAGCCTATGAAATTTCTCATTGGTACGTACTACACGTCAAATTACACACATCACATCGCACCGTATATAATTATGATCAATAAGTAATTTTATGATAAACTGGTACAGTCGTTCAACTTGGTACTGCAATAAAGATGGCTGATGCTTATAAGAAGGAATGTCCTATATAGGTATGGCGAGCTAGGTGGTCGAATGGCTAACAGCTACTTTGCCACTAAGGGTCAGGGGTTCGATCCCCGCACAAGACAAACCTGTCTGTCTTTTGTCAGTACCACTAAGGTGGTAAGCAAGCATACGGCCTGCCTGATGAAAAGCACATGCCCTAGCCAATAGACGCCTGCAATACCAGGGGCATCACATGCGCGTTGCCGACCCAGTAAAAACCTCTTCTCGCCCTGTTTGTTTTGATCTGGGTATTTTTTATGTACCACATATCATTATGTATTAACAAAAAAATGTAATTAAGTACAATTATCAGTTATCTATTACTCTTAGTAGAAGATTTGTTTAGTTAGGGACTAGATGGCGGTGTTGAATTTTATTTATATAGTCTAACTAGGGGCCATCCATAATTTGCGTTACACGAATTTCATGATTTTTTTATCCCTCCCCCGTCCATGTCATAGCTCTCTCACAAATGGTCACATTTGTTCTGTGTAATTTGTCTGACAATATTTATTTATTTATTTATGTGTACATATATAGAAAATACCCATGCCAAGACAAACACACATGTTCATACACACAATAGTTTGTCATGTGCGGAGATCGACCACCGAGCTCGTCATATCTTAAGGGCCATCCATAAATTACGTCACACGAATTTCAAGATTTTTTGACCCCTCCCCCGTCCTTGTCACAGCTGGTCATATTTGTGAGACTTTCCCCCTCCCTAGTGTGACTTTACATATTTTGCAATTTTACATCTAGAGTTGCAAATGTTTTTGAGTTTTTCGTTAATAATTCAAAGTTCATGTTACAACACTTTAGATTATAATCGAATTTGAAATGTCACGTCACGAAATTTAGGATCCCACCCACCTCCTTGTCACACCATATCACACTTCGTTGACCCCCTCCCTCCCCCTTAACGTGTGACGTAATTTATGGATGGCCCCCTAGTTTATATATGTCTAATACGACCTCGGAGTACACAGTAGCCATTGCTTGCCATTCGATCACCGAGCTCTTATAAATACACGAACACATACATAATCTCGAAAAACATTACCCTCCTTTTTTCAGCTGTCATGTAAAAGTGCAACCCTAGTGTTTCTAGGTAAAGAAGAATAATTACGCAGGTGCAAATATCCAATATAACGGCAAACGAACAGGAAAGGTGAAGGTTATACTTAAAAAAGTGCAGTTAATACCGGCCTGGTCTAGTCCAGTACAACAATGTACCCTATTTACTCGATCACTGGTCTGTGGCTTAATGCGCTGTAGAAATTATATCGAAATTATACTGTATGCAAATATGTAGTCTTGTCCACATATTCTCAAAGTATTTAATTGATACCTTCGGGAACGAGTTTCTGTTCGGTTCGGTTGTGCTTATGTTAAGACGAGTTAAAGTAATTTGAAAATTCACATTAATATTTGTTTAGTTTATATTTGACGAGCTTAATGGTCGAATTCGAATGGTTAGCAATGGCCACTTTGATCTATGCAATTTTTTTTTATGTGAGAGGGGGGCAAACGAGCATGTGGGTCACCTGGTGGAAAGCAATCACCACCGCCCATGGAGACCAGCGACACCAAGGGGTGGCCTATCCGTTATGAAAACTCTGTTCTCGAAGGCACCCATGTCGTAGTTGTTCGGAAATACCGCTGAGGGAAGTTGATTCCACAGTTTCACTGTTCGTGGTATAAAATGTCTTAGGAAACGTACTGTAGTAGATCGCCAATTATCAAGATGATATGGATGGAATTTTAATTTATGGCGAGTTGTACGATAGTGGAATTCAGCGGCAGGTATCAAATCAAACAGCTCATCCGAGCACTCCCCGTGATATAATTTGTATACGTTACTTTTTGAGATATTGAGATTATTACAAAGTGTGATGGAAAATAAATGGGCTATGGAGATGAGATCTGGGTGAACTTAATACCGGGCTATTACAGAAGAGGATATTACGGACGCCTGCCATAACTGCTTTTAGTTATTTGCGGCAGGCGGTGGCTTGCCACTCACTAGTTGGGCCCCAGAAATGCCAGGAAAACGGCCGGGGGCACGATGTTGTTATTATTATTATTTTTTTATATGAGAAGGGGGCAAACGAGCATGTGGGTCACCTGGTGGAAAGTAATCACCACCGCCCATGGAGACCAGCGACAGCAAGGGGTCGCCGATCCGTTGCCTGCCTTCTAAGTGAAATGAAAACTCTGTTCTTGAAGGCACCCATGTCGTAGTTGATCGGAAATACCGCTGAGGGAAGTTGAATCCACAGTTTCACTGTTCGTGGTATAAAATGTATTAGGATATATATATATATATATATAAATATGTAGTCTTGTCCCACATATTCTCAAAGTATTTAAGTGGACACCTTAGTGGACGAGTTTCATTGTGCTTATGTCAAGACGAGTTAAAGTAATTTGAAAATTCACATGAATATTTGTTTAGTTCATATTTGACGAGCTCAGTGGTCTACTAATTAACACCGACACTGAATACGTTCTCATATCTTAAAACGTCCATCGTCCAGTGATTATAAAAAAATATGACATCTAACGACCTCGGTGGTCGAATGGTTAGCAATGGCCACTTTGACTCCGAGGTCGCGGGATCGATCCCGCACAAGACAAATATTTGTGTGCATGTACATGTCTGTTTGTCTTGGTCTATTTGGCCTTGGCCCAGTGCTTCCATAGGCTAGATGACCATTTTTTTTTTCGATTTGATATTTAAGGATGGCTATATAAAATAACTATAGGTGAAATAATTACTTCGATAGCATAAAAACTTCTCAAGATATGATAACTTGAAAATCATTATTTTGGACTATGCCGAAAACGTTATATTTTTGAAAAACCACAGTACCACCCCTAATAATTATATTATTAATGTAATATTAATCGAATATGTATATATATATATATATATTTGCTCGTCGGGTGGAAGACAAGCCTACGGCCCGCCTGATATGAAGCGGATACCGTCGCCATATTACCGCTCGCAACATAAAATATCGCTCTAGAGCCGCCACCCCACTGCCAACGCAGCATCTCCTTCCTTTCTGGTGAACTCACACGCAGGAACACGACAACCCTGAAGGGAATTGTTATTTGGCTGCGGTATTCTGTAAGGTGGAGGTACATTCCCCAGTCGGGTAGCTTACAATTACACTCCCTACCTCTCTTAAAATCCATACTAATATTATAAATGTGAAAGTGTGTTTGTTTGTCCTTCTTTCACGTTGAAAGTAACAAACGGATTGACAAGATTTTTTTAAAGATAGTTTAAGCCCTGGAAAGTGACATAGGCTACTCTTTATCCCGGAAAATCATCTTATTCCCACGGGAAAAAATAAAGTTTATAATCATTTGCCCTTCTTTAACATTAAAGGGAACCTAAGTACGGACATGATTTTTTTAATGGGGATAATTTACGGTCTGGAGAGTGACATAGGCTACTTTTTATCCAATAAAAACATTTTATTCCCACGGGAAAAAATAAAGTTTACAATTATTTGTCCTTCTTTCACGTCGAATGGAACCTAATTGCTAACATGACTTTTTTTTAAACAACCAAGCAAACAAATGTTTTAGAGCCAAAGCCAGGCTCAGCTGCACGTGGTGCACCCTGCAGTGTAGCGAAATAGGCCAAAGAGAGGTAGGGTACAGCGTATTTGTTAATTGGCCGACTGGGAAGTACCTCCACCTCACCGAATACAACAGCAAGCAAGAAAAAAATATACACAAATCAATGGCAGCTCCGCTGGACCACGCGGGCGAAGCCGCGGGTAACAGCTAGTATATTATAATTTCGAAAGTATAAATCATTGACTTCTTATCTTATCACTGCACACTCCGAGTCCCGTACTGTAAATATTTTCATATGCACTAACTAAATGTAAAATGAATTATTATAATAGTTTTAAAACATAAACGGGATGTATAAGATAGTGTGTTATTTAAATTGTCGTTTTATAAACATTATAAGTTGAAGGACAAGTTTAGTGAAAATAACGAGTCAATGATTATCGTATTCTTTAGATGAGCAATTCTTATATGTCATCATCAGGTCCATTTTAGTCTCCACTACAGGAGCACGACCCTCTCTCGTCCGTCCTAGACGGAAGGAGGATTTGTCCTACACTCCCCACGCTGGCCAAACGGGTGGGGAGGCCTGATCGATATTTGATAATGTATTTCGCTTAGTCGCCTTGTCATCCACGGGAAGAAACGGAGTGATTCTATTCTAGTCTGCCGGAAACCACACGGTCTTATATGTACTCGTAAATTATTATTATTGACGAAATTAATAGGACTAGCTCGGTGATTGAATAGTTAGCAATAGCCACTTTGATTCCGAGGTTGCGGGTTTGATCCCCGCAAAGACAAATGTTTGTGTGCCTGAACATGTCTGTTTGTCTTGGTCTCGGTGTTTTCTATGTATTATATTATATAATAATATTTGTCAGACAAATTACACAGCGCCATCTAGCCCCAAAGTAAGCGAAGCTTGTGTTATGGGTTGACAACTGATAAACATACGTAAATACATTTTTTTTTGTAAGTACATACTTATGATACATAGAAAACACCCAGACCAAGACAAACAGACATGTTCATGCATACAAATGTTTGTCCTGTGTGGGAATCGAACCCACGAGCGTTGGTGTCGAAGCCGCGTCATTGACCGCTACGCCACCGAGCTTGTCAAAGTCAAATAATATATATATACTAGCTTTCGCCCGCGGCTTCGCTCGCGTGAAATTCGGGGCAAACACGTGTTTACTCATTTATCTATAGAAGTAGTCGTGTAAAGTTTAAGATAAAATAGTCAACCAATCTCGTTTCCCCATAAAATTTTTGGACCTCCGTTTCACCCTTTTAGGGGTAAAATTTGAGAAGTCCTGTTAACTAATTTTATGTCAACTATGTTATATTTACAAATCGATGCCATTTTCGTAGTTAACGTTCCAGAAAACCATAGAATCAACACCCATATTGGTATTATGGCATTTCAACCCGATCGCACTCCCATATGGGGTGATTTTATGTCACGTCGGCTATGTTTGATTATAAAATAGTTATTATTTTCGTAATCAGCGACCCGATAAACCATAAAAACAATACCCATGATGATTTTCAGATTTTTCACCCCATTTTAGACATTTCCATCCCATCGCACCCCCACAGGGGTGACTTTTTATCACGTCGGCTATGTTTGATTAGATAATAGTTGTTATTTTCGTAATCAGCGACCCGATAAACTATAAAAACAATACCCATGACGATTTTCAGACTTTTTCACCCCATTTCACCCCTTTAGGGGTTGAATATTGGAAAATCCTGAAACACGTGTTTACTCATTTATCTATAGAAGTACTTGTGTAAAGTTTCGGATAAAATAGTCCAACTAATCTCGTTTCCCCATACAAACTTTGGACCCCCGTTAAACCCCCTTAGGGGGTTTGAAAAATTCTTTCATAGTGTACCCCTAGACGTCATAAGGAACCTATGTGCCAAATTTCGAATCTCTAGACCCAGCGGTTTGGGCTGTATATATCTGGATATATCAGTCAGTCAGTCAGTCAGTCAGTCGGGACTTTGAATTTTATATTTATAGATATATACACAAAAAATTGGGACTACATGGCAGTGTGTAATTTGTCCAGGAATATTTATTTATTTATATATATAAATGTCGAAACCAACTGGTAAAAGTAGTGACAGTATGTCAAAAAATAAATTATTAACCAGATTGGTCCCATATTTTTTCATCATCATGATCCTCAGCCTGTATCTACATACATAAATGTAGGGTGATGTTTGGAGTTGGTTTTTATTTGTTAAAATTATATTCGAATGGTATTTAGATAGCTGTAAGCCAATATTCAAACAATTAAAAATTTTGCCAGTACCCTGTATGTATATAAGAGAACTGTAAAACAACATCCTCATTATTTCAAATTATTCACACAAGTATCACAAAGACATGTTAGAACTAATTATCTTCCTAAATTGTATCAACCAAAAGGGTGTAAGGATTAGGGCATGTAATATCGGAAAGTTTTCAATTCCGATACTGATTTCCGATATTAGATCTCAATATCGGAATTCCGATATTAATATCGGAATTTCACAAATGCGTTATACATCCTCATAAAGTTGGGTTTGATACAGTAAACATAATATTTTAGATTAAATTCTTTAAATTGGTACAAAACTTTGGGGATTTTTTTAGTTTTTTATTAAATCACAGATTTCTCGATATTATCATAAGTACATTACTAATTAAACGGACTCATAATCAACATCAATAACATATCAAATGAAAATATCGAAGCAAAATCAACATTTAGGATTAACATTTGTACCATAAACTTCGCATCATTACAAAATTACTGTCATCGAAAACATGGCCCATCGAAGACTAGTGGCAATATAGTGACAGAACTAGATAAAATCTCAGAGACTTGGAAAGGTTATTGTCAGTCCCTATTTGAAGATCCACGATGCAAGAACTTTCCCAGCGCGGAGCCTGAGAGTGAGGAACTGGTGCCCTCCATACTTATAAGAGAGGTTGAAGCCGCTATAAACCACCTCAAAAACGGAAAAGCAACGGGCAGAGAAGCGATCCCAATCGAAACCATACGAGCCCTGGGAGAGCACGGCTCACAAATTATATACACCATCTGTAATAAGATATGGAAAACCGGAATATGGCCTGGTGAATGGACTCATACAGTCTTCACCCCGTTACACAAAGAGGGGTCAACTAAGAAATGTAACAACTACCGCCTTATTGCACTTATATCACATTCTAGCAAGATCTTGTTACATATTCAAAATGAAAGGCAAAGCTTATCTGTCTAAGGAGATTGCTCCGGAACAGACTGGTTTTGTAAGGGGGATGGGAACTCGAGAGCAAATACTCATTCTTAGGCTCGAGAATTCAACAAGCCAACTTATATCTGCTTTGTTGACTTCTCCAAAGCGTTTGATTCGGTGAAATGGCCAAAGCTCTGGAATACGCTGTTAGCAATGGGGACACCAAAACATCTAGCTCACCTTATTAGACGTTTGTATGAAGAAGGAACAGCCTCGGTACGGACAGATGACATTTTGTCAATTAACTTCCACCTCAGTGCCGGTGTCCGCCAAGAATGCATAATATCACCGCTCTTGTTCAATATAAGTATACTCAGAACTTATAATGAGAATCACTTTGAAGGATTGGACAGACGGTGTAGCAGTTGGTGGATACAGGAATGCAAACCTGCGGTACGTGATACGACAGCACCATGTTTGCAACTAATAAATGTCATATGGAAAAACTACTCCTCAGAATGGAACGCGTAAACCTAGAAGTTCGGACTAAAGATTAATCGTACTAAGACCAAAATAATGATCGTGGATCTCGCCAACAGTAACATGCCAGAAGTACCACAGACCGCAAACTGTGAAGTGGTCCAGTCCTATATATACCTTGGCTCTCTTGTAATGAACAGCGGTGGCTGCGTGGATGAAGTAAAGAGACGCATGGCTATAGCAAGAAACGCAATGGGTAAGCTGAAAGAAATATGGAAGAACAGGAACTTAACTAAAGCCACTAAGACCCGGCTCGTAACAACTTTAGTCTTCCCCATATTTTTATACGATGCAGAGACGTGGATTTTACGCGAAGTGGAAAAGAAAAAGATCAACGCTTTAGAGATGTGGTGCTGGAGACGAATGCTCGGAGTATCGTGGATTCGGTCCACGATCGCACAAATGTCTCCATACTTCAACAACTCGGCATCAAGCAGTGATTATCTGTTCTAGTACAATCGCATATACTAAAATTCCTCGGGCACGCCTCAAGACGCGAAGGTGACTCCATCGAACTGTCAAATTGTGGTTCAGGGTAGAGTCGAGGATACAAGACCCCACGGCAGATCTCCCATGCGGTGGACCGACCAGATAAAGTCTGCCGTGGGCGGCCCACTGCATGAGTGCACTAAAAGTGCCTCAAATCGGACGAGATGGAGGGATATTGTGAAGCGAGCAACTACAACCCCGAATCCTCCCTCATGACGACCACGACCGCATGAGCGCTCTGTCAAAAGCGTAACGAAGAAGAAGAGGGAATAACAGCGAAATCAACAATTATTAGGAATGACTATTAATTATTAGAAATGAAGACTAGGCTTATTTTTTAAAGGCACGTTTTTCTTTGCAATACATTCTCAAAACGACAAAGCTTCAAGCATTTTGTCGGTGAATTTCGTATTTTATTACAAAAATAACCGGCTGACGAAAAACACGTACACTTTCAACACTGATAAACTCCTCTTTCACCTCTGTTGTCGTATATTACTTTTTTAGTCATTACAAATCCCACAAGATCAAATTTGTCTGGCGAGGATACGATTCTCGTCTTTTCTTGGCACTTATCCAGTTCCTTCTCCAGTTCCTATTGGAGGGTTAACTTACTCGTTGTAGCGTGACGAGCTAAGGGTTTATCATCTTCATCGGAAGATAATAAAGCAGTTGTCGTTGATTCCGTCTCTGTTTCTGTGTCGGCGATGGTAATAATTGGATTTTCTTTATATTTAAGGCGTTTCAACATGTTTACAACAACGTCACATATTGGCTCACTTGTTGCGCTCTTATTAACTTTATTTAAAAACAAAAAAAAAACTAAATTTGTTTGACTTCGATATTACGATATTACGATATTGGGTCACTCAGTATCGGAATTTACAATATCGGAAATCGGTTCCGAGATTCCGATATTACGATATTCCGAGATTCCGAGATTCATGCCCTAGTAAGGATATATACAGGAAAAATGCTTACAATATGTGTATACAAATATTTAATAAACTGCCTAATAGTATAAAATGTTTAAATAAAAATAAATTTAAAACTACATTAACTAAATGGTTAAATGATAAGTGTTTCTATAGCGTCAAAGAATTCATGGACAGTAAATACTGAATGGTACATTCTCTAAGTAAACATCTAAATATTAATACTGACATTTTAATTTAATTTACCATTTTGACAAGTAATACGTTGACAAAATAACTTTTGACTTAAACCTAGACTGTACTACTCTATTATTTTATGTGTTATCAAATTGTTTTTAGATTTAATTAATATTTGTGCGCCTGCAAGCAGGCTGATTACATGACTACATAGTTTAAGACCTATATTATGTATTAATGTACTCATTGCAAATAAATGATGATTATGATTATGAATGAAGACTGCGCGACTTGCGTCAAAAGTATATTGTAAAAGCCAAGAAAATGTTTATTTAACTTATTTTCTTATCTTACTACGACTTATCGTAGTTATTGTTTTAATTTATAAACAACATTCTTCCATCTCTTTTGTTTTAGCCCATAACTAAAACACAAATATTATCACTTCTTTTACTTACTGCAGATTACTTAGGTATTATTTTTAATTACTGTTTGGACTTTTGTGTAATTGTGTGTACTAGTTAAATCTGGCTTAATTCAGTCATATTGTACGGTTTACATGTACAAACATGTACCAACATGTGTGGTACATGTTTATTTTATATTTTTCTGATGCGGCGACTCCGCGCGCACGCGTCATATTTGATTGCTATAAAAGTAAATATTCTCACTAATATCGGAGAGTAACATTGAACTAGTACACATTGGAGAAAGGAATTGCCAGTATCTGACTTGTAATCATCTTAACTAAGAATATTATATTAACTTCAACTTTTGGTGATCTTGCCTTTCTGCACTCCACATCAAGCAAGCAAACAAGTAACTAGTCAACGTAAGGGAAACCACCCTTACACATATCTATATATTTATACGTGAAGCAAAAAATTTGTATCCCTTTTTAAGAAAACTGCGCGGACGGAGGAGTATGAAATTTAAATATCTACTATATAAAAATAAGTCGGGTTTTCCTTCCTGACGCTATAACTCCAGAACGCACGAACCGATTTCCACGGTTTTGCATTCGTTGGAAAGGTCTCGGGCTCCGTGAGGTTTATAGCAAAGAAAAGTCTGGAAAAATTTGAAAAGAAAAGCGGGAAAATCTTTTTTCACATACAGCACCATCTCTAAGGAAATGGATGGAAACGAAAAGATTGAGCCACAGCGAAGCGTGGTCGGGCCGCTAGTGCATAATAAATACGTCAAATCAATAATAAAACATTTATCTACTCTCATACTGAAATTAAGAGATTAAAAACTTAACCACAGAATCATAGTCTTTTACGCACAAGCCATCAAAATAAATTTAATAGGTTACTTTTCGATACAGTTCTTTATGGACAACTGTATCGAAAAATAGCTTTTTTTCCATTTCGATACAGCTTCAGCCCTGGGTTCAGCAATGTTAAGTAGGTTGCAATGCAAATGCATTGCAAAAATTTTCTACATAGGTAATTTGTGAACTTTATTTTTTATTTTTCTTTAGTCCATCCATAATATTTTACAGGCGTATAGTATAAGTAATAATTGCAATACTTGCGGAGAATTATAATAATACAATTAAATTGAACCACTGAATAACAATAATTAGAACAATACAATTAAATTTAAGCAATGAATAATTAAATCAATTTATAATAATTTCCTAGGTAGTTAAATATTAATTAATTAATTAGTGTATAAATCTGTTATATTATATTAATACAATTAACATTAATATTCCATTAATTTAAATTACTTTTCCATTAATTAACTTCATGGTTTTATTTATATAAGTATAACTATTTTTATTGTTGTTTTGCCAATAATAATTCGTAAATGTATTACGAAACTAAACGAGTGGTTTTATCAACAATGTTTTGTGGTATCTGTTGCAATATATTACTTACTATAATCATTTATTTATTGTTTGTGCCTGTGGCTTCGCCCCGGTTGAACAGGGTACCGGGCACCGGCATAAAAAAGTCCTATGTAAGCTATGGACACTACATACATACATGACAAATTATATATTAGTAATCTTGTTTATTTAAACTTTATCAGTTTGTAACAAAGTTTAAACCGCTAGAGAGCCAAAAAAAAAATGTGACTCCCCCTCATTATGATATAATTACTACTTTCATGTACATTTGAATGAAATGATGTTTTATAATATAATATAGCCTAATTCTCGTATTTTTTTACTACCACACCCTGGCTACTCCATACAAAAAACGGCAACACAAACAGACCGCGTCTGTATACGTGCAAATGTGTGTGTAGATGCCTTAGGGTTGACTGTTTATCCACAGTGTAAGTAATAGTACTACGTACAGTATGGCCTCTCCCTGCCGCTCTCTCGTGTCGACCTCACCTCCCCACTGAGACAAATCTGGAACAGTTTGTATGGCGCCGCACGCACACACGCTCATTCACGCTCTGCACAGACGTCATTGTTTATGTAGTAGTAAACGACGCGACATTTGTATAGAGTGGCCGGGGTGTGGTATAACGAAGAAGGTACCTTGCGCTGTAATAGTAGTTTATGAAACTGTTGCATAATAAGGGTTATTAAAATACGACTGTGAGTTTAAAACATGAGCCAAAGGCGAATGTTTTAATAGACCACACGAGTATTTTAATACCTAATTATGTGCAGTTTCATACACTACTTTATCTATGAGATAATTAATTATTTTATTAATAATTATTTATTTATGAGATTAGATAAATATCTTTATCTAATCTCATACTGAAAATTACACATTAAAAAACTAAACACAGTATCTTAATGACAGTCTTTACGCACAAGCTATCAAAATGAATTAAAAAAGTTATTTTTCGATACAGCTCTTCTATGGACAACTGTATCGTAAAATAACTTTTTTACCATTACGATACAGCTTCAGCCCTGGATACAGGTATTTTAAACAGGTTGCAATGCAAATACATTGCAACTATGCAAAAATTTTCTACATAATCTGTGAACGCGGCGCCGCGCGGCGCGTCGCGCATGCGCACTACGCATGCTCGATCTGCAAATGGATTTCTAAGTAAGAATTATAGCTGTTAAATTAACTTCATGGTTGTATTTAAAATATTATTATCATATATTTCATGAGATTAGATAAAGTAGTGTATGAAACTGCACATAATTAGGTATTAAAATACTCGTGTGGTCTATTAAAGCATTCGCCTTCGGCTCATGTTTTAAACTCACACTCGTATTTTAATAACCCTTATTATGCAACAGTGTCATATACTACTATTAAACGTTTATTTTGAATGATTATGATTATGAGACGGCAATAAATCCAGTTACGTGACCGTGCTACACTATAATATACGATACAATAGGCTATTTGACCAACATTTTTTCTGGTTTGATATGTAGGGACGTCTCAATAATATAACCATAGGTGAAAGAATTACTTCGATAGCACAAAAATCTCTCGAGATAAGTATGTTAATTTGAAAATCACAATTTTGGACGGTTATTTTACCGAAAACGCTCCATACAAAAGGTTACAGAGTTATGACGTCACAGGTTTGGATTTCGTATGCATCAAATCAGAATTTTTTACGACAGCTATGTTCAATATTACGTTTATTAATTAGTATCATAATAAAAGTTATAGTATTTTTTATTGCTTCTCCAGTGGAAATATTATTTTTTAATAATTTCGTACTTTTAAAATGGACTTTCCCGCCAAACTTTGGTCGACCCTAAAATAAGTCTGATGGAAGATATTAAAATGAATGTTTGGCGATCTTTATAGTTTTGTGTATTTTACGATATTGTTAAATATTTATACAATTTTTGAACATTGTCAAATAGCCTATTACTACTTTCATAATGGATAGAAAGAAATAGTCAGGACTAGGTTTGTATGGGGAATCCACTGGAATGAGATGGGAACGGGAAGATTGATCCGTAGCCAAGCGTGGGCGTGCCAGTTATTACATACTATTAAACATATCTAATTGCCAATATTTAATTTGTTTTTACTGCTTGCTTAATTATTAATATTCACTGCGTTTTATATTCACGTATGACATTGCCAATACAAAATACAAGATCAATCGTGCATAGGTCAAGAGGATATGAATTGAAATTGTTAATTACATGAAAATATACATTAACATACATATTGTTTATCAAACAAGTCTAGCCGACGTCTAGATTGTATTTAGGTTAATTAGCGGCATATGACGACCCCGGTGGTCCAATGGCTAAGCATGTCCACTTTGACTCCGCTGCCGCGGTTTCGATCCCCGCACAGAATCAGAATCAGTTTATTTGTTTAACATAGGTGAAATGTTGACAAGTTTAAGATGTTGTTTACAATAATGGTACCTCTATGTTTTGCCGTCAAGCATACAATTTTTAGAAATAAAATCTGATCATAATATAGCTAGACAATATAGATATGTATATATAATATTATAGCAAAGTACAAATTTCATATTATATTAAAGTATGTCAAAGTATGTATATTATATCTGTGTATTATGTCGCATGTATATTATAGTCAAATTATAATAAATTTTTGGGGTGTAAGTGGTTTATCAACATCTTTAAACCAAAGCCAACTTCACCTGCACGTGGTGCACCCTGCTGACTGACAAACGAAGCTCTGGCGAAAAGAGGTAGGGAGCGTAATTGTAAGCTACCCGACTGGGGAATGTACCTCCACCTCACAGAATACCGCAGCCAAATAACAATTCCCTTGAGGTTGTTGTGTTCCTGCGAGTGAGTGAGGTGCCCAGAAATGAAAGAGATGCTGCGTTGGGAGTGGGGTGGCGGCGCGCAAGTGATATATTATGTTGCGAGCGTTAATACGGTTACGGTAACCGCTTCACATCAGGCGGGCCGTATGCGTCTGCCACCCGACGTAGTATAAAAAAAAATAGTTAATAAAATTATCAATAGAAACCAAAATAAAAATTATACATTACTATCATTCAAATAATTGTTAATGGAATAATAACCTTTGTCAATCAAGACAAATATTACAAGATAAATAATATCAGCCAAAAAATTATCACAAGACAAATATTTGTGTGTAACATATCTGTTTGTCTTGGTCTGGGTGTTTTTGTGTGGCCATTGCTAACCATTCGACCACCGAGTTCGTCGACTAGGTAATGTATATTTGCCTGTGCTCCTCTATGAGGTGGTATTACTTCGGCCAATAGGACAGCTCAACATTTCGCTGTACTCAATTTTTTTCCAAGAGCCTCGTTAGTAAATCAGCTGCACCACGTGGAGAGGTTAGCTTTGGCTTAAAGATGATGGTGAGTACTTACACCAGGAAAGCCACTTGTATGGATTTTGATACCCGATGTGCTACGTAAATATAAGCTGACGGTTTATTTTTAAACTTTAAACGGGACATAAGTATCAAGTTAGAGGGTAACAATGAAAATAAACACAACTCCTTAATTTTTTTTATTTAGAAAATTAGTTTGACGAGCTCGGTGGCGTAGCGGTCAATGACGCGGCTTCGACACCAACGCTCGTGGGTTCGATTCCCACATAGGACATGACATTTGTGTGCATGAACATGTCTGTTTGTCTTAGACCGAGTGTTTTCTATGTATTATAAATATGTATTTACAAAAAAAAATGTATCTAAGTACATATTATATCAGTTATCTAGTACCCATAGTACAAACTTTGCTTAGTTTGGGACTAGATGGCCGTGTGTAATTTGTCCTGGAATATTTATTTATTTATTATTTATCATCGCCGGATCCGATAAGCACAGCCATGGGTTCAAGCGAGTTCGAGGGGAGTGAACCTATGTACAGGATATCGGTAACTGGTTATCAGACGGGATAACATGGGGGCTCATGCTATCATTGCGTGCCATTGGATTATTATGGTTCTTCACACACCATCTGATAAACGCCGTCGAACGCAAGTCTTCAAAGCAATTCTATAATAGGCTATTTGACCAATATTTTTTTCGGTTTGATATGTAGGGACGTCTCAATAATATAACTATAGGTGTAAGATTTACTTCGATAGCACAAAAATCTCTCGAGATATGTTAATTTCAAAATCCCAATTTTGGACTTTCCCGAAAACGCTCCATGAAAAAGGCTACTGAGTCATGACATCACGAGGTTTGTATTTTGCACTTTATTTCTGTGGTATTTTGTATGCATCAAATTTGAAATTTGTATGGCAGCTATGTTAAATATTACGTTTATGTAATTATTAGCATAATAAAAGATATAGTATTTTTTTTTGCTTCTCCAATGGACATATTATTTTTTTATAATTTCATACTTTTAAAATGGACTTTCCCGCCAAACTTTGGTCGACCCTAACATAAGTCGGACAGAAGATATTATAGACGGAAGACATTATTAGGGCTGTGTATCCTTAATCTTTAGCTGTCTTTAGCCGTGTGGTTTCCGGCAGATTAGAATAGAATCACTCCGTCTCTTCCCGTGGATGTCGTACAAGGCGTCTAAGGGAAATACATTATCAAACATCGATCAGGCCTCCCCAACCCGTCTGGCCAGCGCAGCGTGGGGAGTGTAGGCCAAATCCTCCTTCTGTCAGGGACGGACGAAAGAGGGTCGTGCTCCTGTAGTGGAGACTAAAATGACCTGATGATGATGATGATGATCCTTAATCTTTGCAAAGACGTAGATAGATAGATAGATAGAATTGTTTGCACGATAAAAATTACTCAGAATACAATAACAAACTAACATTAGAAAACGTTTATGTGCAACAAGGCGGCCTTATTGCAGAGAGCAATCTTTTCAAGGCAACCTTGGCGACTAATGACTTGCGCTCCGTTCAGTTTGTAAGGAGGCCTTAGATGTTCATTTTTGGTTATTTTTGGTTGGCGCGAAATCGTTATTACATATAATATGGGGTGGGATAAGAACATGTCAGTAAGTCAGTCAAGTAATCATTGGTCACGCGGTGAATGTAATCTCACTGTCCTTATCGGCTATTTCATAATATTTACTAATCGTATCAATAATTATAATAAATAACGTGCGTTTAAATATTTCATTTCATCTAGTACCATGGCAGTTTATTTTTAAGTTGACTCAGCGTACCAAATATACAAACAAGGCTTTACGTATCACAATAGAGTCGCCATTAAGAAAATCGTACTTTTTAAATAGAGTCGAGATTGTAAATTTGCTTTGTAATTTGCCTAGAAATTGAGGTAAATCTTTATTCTGGGAAAATTCGTTTTCGCTTTAAAACGCCGGTCATCGAGGTACTACTTTTTTAAATTTATTTATTTAAGAGCGTTTTCACATTATCCGATCCGATATCAGTGTAGGACGACGATAGCTGATATCCGATAATCGACACCATGTGCTGTTTCCACATATTTGCGACAAAATCGTTCCAATACGGCCATTTGTTCGATAGCTTAGTGCGGGCAGGTCATAATGGCAGACTATAATATAAAACTTTATTTGCTGTATCTATTATATTTGAGACGCAAAAAAGGAACTATCCACAGACAGTACTGGATACATCCCATTGTGGAAGCTATTCAGATATTAGATATTCAGAGGGAGCATTATACTCTTTTAGCAAGCTACAAAACCCACCTAGAAAGTTTTTTAAATACTTTCAACTATTCAACTACACACAACAATATAGCTATACACGTATAGCACACATACAAACATTATCGTCCAACAGCCCACGGGCGTCCGATGGTGCCGCCAACATATCGGTATCGGCTCCGATATCCGATATCGGGCCGGACAATATGAAAGACAGGCACATATTCCATACATTTTAAATGCACCGATATCGTATCGGCGCCCGATACCGATATCGGATCGGATAATCCCATAATTTGACGAGCTCGGTGGTCCAATGGTTAGCAATGGCCACTTTGACTCCGAGGTTGCGGTTCGATTCCAGCACAAGACAAATATTTGTGTGCATGAACATGCCTGTTTGTCTTGGTCTGGGTGTTTTCTATGTATTATATTGTATATATTTACAAAAAAAAAAAAAAAAAAATAAGTATAATATCAGTTATCTAGTATCCATAGTACAAGCTTTGCTTAGTTTGGGACTAGATGGCAGTGTGTAATTTGTCCAGGAATATTTATTTATTATAAAAAAAGAAACAATAAATGTTACGAAAGTACTGAATACTCAAAGTACAATAGGTCTATTTTATATTTAGAATATAAGTAGTTCTTACAATGGACTTTTTTTTAAGAAAGAAGGTTATTATTTTATTTAAGTCATGTATACTTATAACATTTTAGAGTTATTACATGTCTGACCTCTCATGTAGATTTGTTGTTTAAAATAACAGACTGATAAAAGTTCCAAGTGATAAATACGTTTTTGATTGTTTACATTTATTTTCATGCAAGAAGAAAATAATACAAAATTTATAACGTTTTTTTTTTTAAATATAGTACTTTGATCTGTTGCGTAAAGATATATCATCATCATCAGGTCCATTTTAGTCTCCACTACAGGAGCACGACCCTCTCTCGTCCGTCATAGACGGAAGGACGATTTGGTCTACACTCTCCACGCTGGCCAGACGGGTTGGGGATGCCTGATCGATATTTGATAATGTATTTCCCTTAGTCGCCTTGTACGACATCCACGGGAAGAGACGGAGTGATTCTATTCTAGTCTGCCGAAAACCACACGGCCAAGATATATATTTAAAGGTAAAGATAAGTATATATTTTTGCCATGTTTTTTTCTTTTCTAATTATTATTTTTTATATACTAATTCACATTTCTTGCTAAAATATAAAATTAACCTAAAATACAACGCGTATTTTAAGTTAATTTATATTTTTGCAAGAAAAATGGCGCCATTGCGCCGATTACGTGTTCAGCGAGGGAAAGAGATATTAAAGCGGCTAGATGATAAGGATGGTGATAGTCATAGATTTCCCAGGCGAAGGACAGGGAGACCATTTTCTGATGCAATTTAGTATAGATATATCAACCTGGCCGTGTAGTTTCCGGCAGACTAGAATAGAATCACTCCGTTTCTTCCCGTGGATGTCGTACAAGGCGACTAAGGGAAATACATTATCAAATATCGATCAGGCCTCCCCAACCCGTTTGGCCAGCGTGGGGAGTGTAGGCCATATCCTCCTTCCGTCTAGGACGGACGAGAGAGGGTCGTGCTCCTGTAGTGGAGACTAAAATGGACCTGATGATTATGATGATATCAACCTGTATCTATCCCGTGCTGGATATAGGCCTTCTCCCATCTTATCCACCAAAAACAATCCTCCGCCTTCCGCATCCAGCCGCTTTCATCCACTTTCTTAAAGTCATCGAAGTATCGAGGGAATTGTTATTTAGAAGGACGGTGTCCAACGCTTCGTTGTCTTACGCGCGGCCTTCACTCTAATACTGTCCTCTCTTATCTGCTATAATATTTTACGAAATTGAATACAAGTCGGTATCTGTCTGAATGTAAAAAAATATGCGAATACAAATATTTGGCATCACTATACACTAGAAGTGAGCGTTAAAAGTTATAACTATTAAATTATTATGTTTATTAAATTAAACATACAACACTGTTATAACTTACGACACAATACTGTTGTTTTTAACGTACATGACTGCCAACAATTCAAGTGTCAAGGAAAGTTCATTGGTTGTTGTTTTATCCAACCAGGAAAGTTCATTGGTTGTTGTTTTATCCAACCACATTATTTGTTTATTTTAACGAACCGTACGTTACGGTTAAATTTAACTCTTTAGGATGGAAAGTTAATAGACAACAAAACAAAATTAAGAGTAAATTTGAACGTACCTGAATAAATAACACATTACCTATTAAACTGTTAATAGGTAATGTGTTATTTATTCAGGTACGTTCAAATTTACTCTTACCTTAACATGTTATTTTTTTAACAGTAACTTTTAACTTATTAAAAATAAATAACACTTAACCGCACCTCTACTATTCATACCTCCTAAAAGTCACCTAAACATAAACAAGGATATAATCTGTTGTTTAGCTCATAACACGTGATAGTACAGTGTAAATACTGTGCTAATGTAATATTTCGTAATAGACAGATAGCCTGTGACACTGGCCACAGTGCTCATAGGGTTTGATTCATGCGCTGCACGTACATGAAAAATACATATAGTTTAATCTAATATATAAAATTCTCGTCACAACATCTATTTTTCATACCCCTAAATATATATTTTTAAAGACATTTGTTTTTATTTTTATTTTATTATGAATTGAAAAATACACACACAACCCTAAATTTTCATCCTTCTACCGTCAACCCTTATTTTTTAATAGCAAAACAGCATTTGCCGGGTCAGCTAGTAATAATACAAAAATAAACTAAATTTTAAAATAAATGATCAAAACTAAACATTTGACATGAATGTATGAATGTGTATGAATGGCATAGTTTATTACCTGGAGGAATTGAATTATATATCCCTCAGTGCTGGCGGTATACGCCTTGACGACCCATGTAAGTATTTCATCACGCTTCGTCTAAACGACCCAGGGTTATAATAAAAGGGAAATACGTGTGCTGGTAGTGAATTCCACAACATTGTGGTTCGGCAGAGAAATGAGTTGCCGTACTTTTTGATGAGGGAACAACTGTATCCTAAGAGCATGGGATTTAAGACCAGCACGAGTGGCTCTAAGGAGAAACGGAGGAGGGACCTGATTAAAGAAGTCTTCAGAACATACCCCAAGATAGTTACTGTAGATCAGTGTTCCGCAAAGTGTGTCGTGTGTGTGCCGCGGTACACTGGTGAACAGCTGTAGAGGACATTCAAACTACCAATATCTCTGAGTAACTGTAGGGACTCAAGCGTGTGAGTAACCTCCGAGTTCCCCACAATGCAGATAGCACGACGTTGAAATCGATCAAGAGCAAGCAAGTACTTGGCGCTACCGTCCCAGAGAAGAAAATAATACTCCATGTACGAACGAACCTGTGCTTTTTATCATCTCACCCTGTTCAGTCCTCAGAAGCTGTTGCAATGACGCTCTCAATGAAGCCCTTAAAATTGAGATCGCTTCTGATATTCATGATGACCCAAGATGTTGAAGCAGTTTTGAACTGGTAGAGGGATGTTTCAAAGAGAAGGAAGGTGAAATGGAGATACCTTCGCGGTAATAGCACACATCTTGGTTTTATTGGCATTGAACTCCACCAAGTTGTCAGAACCCCATCTAACAACACGGTCTAAAACCAGGTCGAGCTCAATGACAAGCTCCCATCTTCTGTCATCAATGTCGGATATGACAGATATTATCTTTTTTTATATGAGAGGGGGGAAAACGAGCATGTGGGTCACCTGATGGAAACCAATCAACACCGCCCGTGGAGATCAGCAGCACGAAGGAGTCGCCGATCCGTTGCCAGCCTATACTCCTTCCTTTCATTCTTTCTCTCTTTCTGGTGACTTCTCTCACTCGCATGAACATACCCTTCAGGGTTGAAGGGAATTGTTATTTGGCTGCGGTATTCTGTGAGGTGGAGGTATTTGCCATAAATACCGAGTGAACTTCAATTCCTTTGTGGTGAGGGTTCCATCACAACAATCGACCTTCACAAAGGAGGAATTCTGGCCTTCAGGTGTTGTTTTCCGATGGTGTCGTGGTCGGGTACAACAGGACACCGCGCGGAATATGCTGCCGACAGTGTCGACTTTAATTATAATGTCGCGTTTAATTATAGATTGTATATACCTACTTTTAGTAGTACCTACGTTTAGTATATATTTTTAGTTTAAGGTATTTATTATATTGACTTTTTGGGTTTACATTGCAATTGTCCGAACTATATGATTATTATTATTAGCATATCTTTTTTTATTTATTTGTTATCATTTATTCCTTTCGTATTTTCTATTTATTACATTTTTAAATATAAATAATACAAAAAAATATATACTTTTAAAAATATAAAAAAAGAGGGGCACCCGCCGGTAGCGGAGCGAAGACGCAATCTACCGGTGATCAGGGGTCCAGAGTGAGGAATCTACTCACAATGCGGGCCGTGTCCAGAAGAACCGCCTTCTGTATCCGGCTTTTGACCCAATCGCCAAGCGAGAATGTCCAATTATTAAATATGGAAGATATGACATAAATATCAAATCATTTAGTTCTTAGAATTAGTTTTGAAATACTTCAGCGGTTTAAGCAGCAGCAGAAGCACCGCTGCAGTGGCAATTAATTCTAAAGACTATAGATATTACGAACAGTGACACGCAACGGCCGTGTGATGCGTGTTCAAGGTAGGGTTGCCAACTATACTGTAAAAAACAGTATTATACTGTTTTTCACTACATTATACTTTTTATTGTTGAGACTTAGACGCTCACACATTTTTTTTAATTTAGTCATTAATAGTATATGACTATTCATTTAATAAAAAAAATGTGCGCCTGGTTTCATTTTAGTTATAATTGTGGTGACCCGTATGTAATATTTAAAAAAGACTGTAAATTAATAAATTGTGCGAGTAGATCTTAAAAATATGTATCTAACACATTAAATAAATGATATATACTGTTCATTTTTTCTAAAATACTGTTTAATATTCTTCTCAAATCTGTTCGAGGCATCCCTACTTCGAGGTCACGTATCACGGTATCGCCCTGCCGGTGTGTTACATGGCCAGACAAATCAGAGTAGAGAAACGATAACCCGGATGTGATATTTCACAAAACCTGACTAATTAAACTAAAATAATCTTCCAATTGTTCATAAACAAACATTAAAGTAATCTGTAGTGAATAGACAATTTAATCGGTTAAAAATAAAATGGATGACCGTTAATAGACCGGAATGTTTTTTGTAGATTTTAGTATCACTTTTGTTTTGAGTGAAAATATCTTTCGTCTATTTTTAACATGGAAACAGAGAAGAGGAAAAGAACTAAACGACGTTTTTCTTCACATGCCGGGGGCCTACAGTAACCAGGATTAATAGCGGCGACCAACAAAAACGGCAATGTACAAAGGTGCATTGCAGTCCCAAGGGTTAAAACTACGACTGCCTTGGAACTCACAACGAATTTAATCAGAAGAAATTAGTAGGGGTAAGAAGCTTTTGGAATTTGACTTCCCCTCTTAGCAATGTGAGAGACAGCTATATGGCAAATAAGGCATTAAAAGTTTAGGCTTTAGGAGATGGCTAGTCAAGTGAAGCTTAAAAACTGTAGTAAAACCACAGAATAATATACTCTAAGTAAAACTTTATACTAAATAGCGAGGACATTCTGGTTGTTATTAAATTACTAAAATTATATCCTCCTTCACCGTCACACTAGTGTGACAGAGCAGAGTCTGAGGCAAGTCTGGCAGGGTATTATCTTATGCAGCTGTCGTATTCGCAATATGTCTAAATACAAAAGGTATATCTTCCTTCAAATGAGATCCAATGTTGCTAATAACGGCGGACTCATGTGCGTAAGCATTCTCTGTATCGTATGTTACAGTTCCACTTTCTAAAGTTTTTGTAGATGATATTTTATGCGATGGCTCAGTAACAGCTTCAATATCTACAGTACTAGTTCTTTCCATCAAGGTTACTGGATAATTTTCTTTAATTAATAATTATCTTTATTTTTATGTTTATTGGTGATGCAGTACACGATAAGATTGAGTTACTCTTTAAACGCACTCGTTTGAACTTGGCCTCGCAACCTGATAATATGGCAAAATAAAACGGGTAGCACTCCGGGAGTTCCGGCAGAAGTGAAAACTTGAATATTAACGTTGTGCATTTTTGAATATTTTGGAATGATTAGGAAATAATTTCGCACGAATTGCTTCATTTATCAGTATAAAAGTATTATCATTTATGTGGTAAAATACAATATTCATTTATTGCGCTATCGTACACAAATATGTCAATTTATATTACATTAAATATAAACAGCAGGAGCAGGCATACAATTTCGCCGTGCGGTAGAAAGACAGGGGCATATTACTTCCATCCCTACGCCGCGCCGGTTCGCGTCGCTCCGTCTTACGAATTTTCGATCAGGCCACGTGTCCTGAGTCCTGACGCGAGTTTAACATTTTATACCCATCCCAAAAAGTGCACACACACGCTAAAGAAGTTTTCACTTCAAAAAACAAATTAAATTGTACAAATTTAACAATTGGTACAATTTCAAAATGATTAATTTACAATTTGTAAAATTCAAATTTATTAATTACTCTATCGTAATTCCAAACGGATACTGAAAAAACAAATTAATTCAGGCGTCGATCGCATCCCAAATCACTAATATTGCGTTTCGAAATTAATTAATTAATAGTCGCAGTAAAGTGTTAATTATACACACATTAATTATTTGACACATTATAACCTTCGTTTGTATGTCCGGAGCACACCAGAAGACACTATTAAAGGTCGCCGCATCAGACGGGCAATAGACGCGCGATAAACGCCCGGATGTCTGTGAATATACGCCATTGAAAGTTTCCATATGCATCCTGTCTACGAGATAAAAATATTACTGGGACAAAACGGACTTTGGTTATATGTTATCACTTTGTTATTAGTCTGCTCCGATTTATTTGTTTCATTGTCGAGTCACTGGCACGAAGTTAATTAGTAGACTGATTAATTAATTACCTATACATTAAATTAAAGTCCCGCCCACTTGTAAATGTGGGGACTTCATAGTGCTGGCATGCTGGCAAATTGACAATTTCGGTAGAAAAATGTCAAATTAAAAATACGCGAAAGTAACATGACACGTTTCAAACCCTCGCTTCCTTTTGATCGAGTTGCCTTAAATGCAAAATGCCAAGAAGCAGTATTGCCTGAAATATAATTTGACTAATAAATGCAATCGAATTAATGAAATTCTCAAATTTAATGTGTTCGTAACAAGATAAAAAAACCGGACAAGTGCGATTCGGACTCGCCCACCGAGGGTTCCGTACGTAGCGTAGTATCATTATTAAATTTGATATTTTTCATTATAAATAAGAAATAATGCGTCGAAAAAAATAAATAAAATATATTTTGCAATGTGTACATCAAGCCCTTTCATATGATACCCCATTTGAACTAGTAGTTTCAATTTGAAATTTCGACACTGTATAAAAAATATAGACCCCCTATTTTTTAAGATCTATCTACAAATGTATAGTTTTGAGATTTATTTCTGTACTTGTAGTCTATAACGATGTTACTTGCCAAATTTCATAGTTCTAGGTCAACGGGAAGTACCCTATAGGTTTAGATTCCCTTGAGAATGTGTCGAAATATGCATTTATTGCTGAATAAACGGCCGTAACTTTTTTTTACGTAAACTTAGCAGCTTGATTTTTTTTACAACTTCATGGGACCGTAGACCTGAGTATACAGTTCAAATTTCAGCTTGATACCTCCACGCATTCTCGACATAGAAAATCTTGACAGACAGACAGACGGACAACAAAGTGATCTTATAAGGGTTCCGTTTTTCCTTTTGAGGTACGGAACACTAAAAACAGAACCTTGACCGTATAGAGAAATCTCAACCTAACTTATGTAGAAATTTTGTTCACTGGGTGAACCGTTTGTACAGAGTGAACTAGTACCTAGTACTTCGAGGAGCTAGTAAAAATCTCCGACGCCTCATGCATCATCATAATACAATGAAATTCTCAAATGTGTTCGTACAAAGCTAAAAAAAAATAAGTTTGATAAATGTACATTGTCTAATTAGCACTTTGCCTAAGACGCAATGTGTCTCAAATGTTTGATGACTAGGAAGTAGTTTACCTAATCGTTTCTAACAGTTTATCGGTGTATCGTCAGTCACAATCTTGCGGCAGACTGCGATGAGTCAGCATTGCCTAACATGCCACAAAAACATAAGAAGCGTTTACATATGTGATGTTATTATAAAATATGACGCCGGAAATTACCGATCTTATAGTCGTCTGCTGTCTGAACTGAAGACATATTCATTCATTACGTTGCTTCTTGGGAAGTCTATAGTTGAGACCCTACCGCCGAAGCTGGAGCTGATCACCATTGAATATTTTGATTCGAAAAAACAGGTCTTACGTTTAAGTTATTGACAATCATCTTCAGCTTAGTCAGTAGAGTTCCATGGTTTTTCCCAGCTAAGCTAAACACAAGTACCATAAATCTAAGTTGAGGTTTGATTTTCGCAATTAAATAATAATAATAATCCTGTGGAAATCGGCTTAGGGCTACAGGTTGTTTGCCAAAAAGGGCTTTATATCAAGTCCATGTTATTGTGATAATACAGTGTTTAGAAGCTTTATCATTACTTCTCGATAAGATTAGTGGTATAACCAGATCGCTTTATGACTAGATATGAACTAAATCTTTATATAACTACATCATGGGCACTTCTTCCATTTTTTGTGTCAAAATCATGCGGTGTTATACCTATAGTAAACTATATGTAATATAGGTGTAAGTGGTTCACTGACATCTTTGAACCAAAGACAACCTCACCTGCACGTGGTGCACTCTGCTGAGGTATAGTGCTCGGTAGGGCATACATAGCGTATTTATTAAGCTGCCTGACTGGGGAAGTACCTCCACCTCACAGAATACCGCAGCCAAATAACAATTCCCTTGAGGTCTGTTCCTACGAGTGAGTAAGGTCACCAGAAAGAAAGGAAGGAGTATAGCCTGGCAACGGATCGGCGACCCCTTGGTATTGCTAATCTCCATGGGCGGCGATGATTGCTTTCCATCAGGTGATCCACATGGTAATTTGCCCTTCTCATATGAAAATGTATTTGTTTTGAAAAAATAACGTATGTATTTTGTATTTGCAGTGGAGTACGTGGACGCAGAATACAGTTTATGGCTGACATGGTTCCTGACTCCAGTGATCGTCACATTCCTCCTGCCGGCCGTCATCATCGTCCTCATATATGTCAGCAGCATCATATTCCACCTGTACAAGCTTTACAGGTATGAACGTTTACTAAACCTGAGGCAGACCAAATCAGTTTTGATATAAATAAAAATGATACGTCGAAATTTAGTCATTTGCAAAAGTGCATATAGAATTTGTGAAAGAAATCACTTGCACCTGTACTGAAAATAGGTTTAAACCTTACGATTAGTCTTTAAGCTATATATGTACTTTTGTATATGACTGTATCTACGCTTATAACTTCCGAACGGTCGCACCAAATTGGAAAATATTTTTTGTGCTGGTTATTGTCAGGGCAGATTTGTATAAAAGAATAATGATTTTTAAGAAAAAATAAAAACCGACTTCAGCTGGCAACAGGGCAAATTTAAGGGTTTCCATCGATTTTTCTGGGATCCCCTCACCAGACTCTGACTTGGTGAATATGGGACTACCTCGCAATCATACCCTTTCAAATAAAAAATAAAAAAGAATTTGACTATACGTGCTTGTAAAATTTAAGAGTTTCCCTTGATTTCCCTGGGATCCATCATCAGATCCTGACTTGGTGAATATGGGCCCACCTTGCAATCATACCCTATCAAAAAAAAAGAATTTTGAAAATCGGTTCACAATTCGCGAAGTGTCAAATAACATATATACAAAAAAAAATACTGTCGAATTGAGAACCTCCTCCTTTTTTGAAGTCGGTTAAAAATTAAAATAAAATCTATTTTTTTTTTAATCTCATATGAGTGAATGAAGGTGAACAAAAATCTTCTCTGGAACCGCACAGTACTCGACCACTTAGGCATACTTAGGCTCCAATGTGTGAGGATGAATTCCGTGTCGATGGCTAGTGGTGCGAAATAATATACGAAAAATATATGGTCGCTGGTAAGAGGTACGCCGCGGCAGCTAGTTTGACATAATCAAACAATACTTATTGCATTTTATATTATTAATGTTTTGGTAATTATAATAACCAGACAAGACAATAGTTACTATGTTACCTTATTGACGTAAAGCAGGTGATAATGATAACCTAAGGTTTAAATCCATTATTGAGTATCACAGTACCTACTGGTGTAGATAAAAGAAGAGTTATAATATTTTTATTATGCATTACATTGTTGCCTTGTATATATTTATTTTTAATATATATATATCGCATTTTATATTATATGAATGCAGGTGATAGTGATAACCTGTGGTTTAAATCCATTATCGGGTAGCACGGTACCTACTGGTGATATATATCGCATTTTAAATTCATGTTTTGGTAATTATACTGCACTGGATAAGGCAATGGTTACTATGGAATCAACTAATTAACGTAATGCATGTCATTATTGAATGTCACGCTACTGGTGTAGACAAAACAAGAGTTATAATGTTTTAATTATATGTATTTATTTTTAAATATAATAGTCGAATTAATCTGACGAGCAATTTGTCCAGGCTAGTTTTTATTCTTTACATTTAATTACAAGCCGCTCTTGATTTACACATGGGTAAAATTTTTGGAGACTTGGTGGACCCGGTAGTGGAAAGGGGGTTGCAAGGTGGTGCATTTACACCCCCCTGTCAAAAGCAAAAATTCGCAGTATAGATCCATGGACCACAAAGGTATCCACTACATGTATATACATATTCAAATTTCCACGCTAATTAAATTTGACTATAACTTAACTGACGTGTGGTTTCCGGCAGACTAGAATAGAATCACTCCGTATCTTCCCGTGGATGTAGTAGAAGGCGACTAAGGGAAATACATTATAAAACATCGATCAGGCCTCCCCAAACCGTCTGGCCAGCGTGAGGAGTGTAGGCCAAATCCTCCTTCTGTCAGACGGACGAGAGAGGGTCGTGCTCCTGTGGTGGAGACTAAAATGACCTGATGATGATGATGATGATAACTTAATTGATATGAAAATGTAAGATTATAAATCTTCGATCATTAAATGATAAAAGTTATAAATAGTATTTTATTAATATGTAGATGCAGATGCAACTTCCTGAAAGTAATCCTGGCTGCGTCTATGGGTACTAAACAAGAAAGAATTAACGGCTCGCGGCGGTCTAGACGCGCGGCTAGACCGCTTAGTGCGTGAGGACTCTACTTACTCCTTTGGCGTATATTTAGTGCAACACGGAATCTCAAGGCATTCTGGATGCGGATATTTTTTTTAAAATAAATATTCCTATTAATTATTGTAAAGACGTACATATAATACATAGAAAACATCCAGACCAAGAAAAACTGACATGTTCAAGCACACAAATGTTTGTCTTGTGCGGGGATCGAACCCGCGACCCCAGTATATAGTATCTTAATGACAGTCTTTACGCACAAGCTATCAAAATAAATTTAAAAAGTTATTTTTCGCTACAGCTCTTCTATGGACAACTGTATCGTAAAATAACTTTTTTACCATTTCGATACAGCTTCAGCCCTGGATACAGGTATTTTAAACAGGTTGCAATACAAATACATTGCAACTATGCAAAATTTTTCTACATAATCTGTGAACGCGGCGCCGCGCGGCGCGTCGCGCATGCGCACTACGCATGCTCGATCTGCAAATGGATTTATAAGTAAGAATTATAGCTGTTAAATTAACTTCATGGTTGTTTTTAAAATATTATTATCATATATTTCATGAGATTATATAAAGTAGTGTATGAAACTGCACATAATTAAGTATTAAAATACTCGTGTGGTCTATTATAACATTCGCCTTCGGCTCATGTTATAAACTCACACTCGTATTTTAATAACCCTTATTATGCAACAGTTTCATAAACTACTATTTCTATAGTTAATTATATAATATAGTTTTTAAAAATATTTATAATATTCTGCAAGTTGCTCATAATCAATCATTTAAATAATTATTATAATACATAGAAAAACACAGGCCAAGAGAAACAGACATGTTCATGCACAGAAATATTTGTCTTGTCGATCGGATTGAACCCGCGACTTTGGACTAGACGAGCTCGGTGGTCGAATGGTTAGCCAATCGACCCGGCGGTGGTCAGAGTCCGATCCGATCGACAAGACAAACATTTGTGCATGAACTTTGAGCTCGGTAGCTTAAAGTATAGATATTTTGTATCCGTGTTTTTATGTAACTATTCTTTTCAGGCTACGGGTGGTGGCCGGCACTGGTGACTGGAGGGAAGCCGCTCGGCTAGCTGTGTGTGCGTTATGGGACGCTCACGGGTGGCTGTGGCATGGTAATTACTTTTTACTAGTTAACTTTAGTGCTTAGTCGTAATCCTTCAGTCGCAGAATGTACCTGTCGCAAAATGCCCCCCATATGCAAAACGTACCATTCTCAAAATCGAACCTTTCTTAAAATTCACTTTTCTCAAATTGTACCTTTCTCTACAGGTCGTAAATATGTCTGCAGTTGTTTTTTTTCAAACTACACCTTCTGGTTTTATAATTACTGGCAACACATTTGACGTATCGTCGTCTCAACCCTTATATATATAGCGTATTCCACCACGCTGCTCAACTGCGGGTTGGCGGAGTCCAGTGTTTTCAAGACACCTAAAGGCAACTGACTTGACTTAACGAAAGGAAGAAGAAAAAAGCATTTATTTGCACATTGCACAGCACTATTCAAACAAGTTAAATAGTCACAATTATTACATAAGTAAATTGATAGACTCAGCAATGTCGCAAAACATACACTCTATCTCTCTCTCTCTCACACACACACACACACTCACACACACACTCTCTCACACACACTCCTCTCTCTCACACACACACTCTCTCTCTCTCTCTCTCTTACACTCTCTGTTTCTTCCTCTCTCCCTCAGATGTTTATTTGTATTTTCAGGTTACGAAATCCGCGGTCTGGAGAACATCCCCGATGGTCCGTTCTTAGTGATCTACTACCACGGCGCGCTGCCCATCGATATGTACTACTTCATAGCGAGGATGCTGCTCTTCAAGAGGCGGCACATACACACCGTCGCTGACAGATTCATGTTCAAAATACCTGGTGAGACATTTTTATATAACGTCAGGTGGGAAGTAAGAGAACTTGCAACAATGAGAAGTACAAGACAAGGTCTTATCTCTAAAAGCAATCCCTTCCAGACAACCTTTAGAACTTTTTTTATATGTGATATTATATTTAGACGAACCTGATAGTCGAATGGTTAGCAATAGCCACTTTGACTCCAAAGTCGCGGGTTCGATCACCGCTCAAAACAAACATTTGTGTGCATATACATGTATGTTTGTCTTGGTCTGGGTGTTTGTGTATTATAATTTATTATTATATAATTGTGTATTATATTATGTCGAAAAGCTGGGTATGAAAGGGCATTAATATGAAGTGTCGTTGTTGTAAGTCTGGGTATAAAAGGACCTTAATATGAAGTATCGTTGTTTTAAGGCTGAGTATAAAAGGGCCTCAATATGAAGTGTCGTTGTAAGGCTGGGTATAAAAGAGCCTCAATATGAAGTGTCGTTGTCGCAAGGCTGGGCGTCCCTGCTGGAGTGCCTGTGCGTGATCCCGGGCACGGTGGCGACGTGCGCGGGCGTGCTGCGCGCGGGCAACCCGCTGGCCATCTCGCCGGGCGGCGTGTACGAGGCGCAGTTCGGGGACCACTCCTACGGCCTGCAGTGGAAGTCGAGGATTGGCTTCGCTAAGGTCGCGCAGGAGGCTAAAGTCGTATGTACTCATCTATAAAGTATAAAATATTCATGCCATACTTGAGATTCTAGTATGTTTTTTTGCGCCTGAGTTTATTATGTAATTGCTTTTGGCTAGCTACTTGATTGAAACATATAATTATTATTATTATCTATAATGTGTACGTTACGTCTTATAAATTCTAGGCCGGATTCTAGCCAACTGGGCCGAATTCGAAGTTGAGTGGAGCGTATATAAGTTATTATATTAAAAGAAAGTATAATATTTAAAGCATAGAGAAAGGATAATATAGAGAAACAGTCCCATACAAAATATCGTGCCCCGGAAAAAAAGTCAAAATTCCGTATTATTTCTAGATGGTGCTGGCAATAAGACATGAAAAAATTTAATACCGAATATTTCTCAACGAAATTTGATACATAATCCTAAAATAATTTTAAAAATTACGCAAAATAGTTTTTGTCTGATATATAACACTAATAATAAAGTTAACAAATGATGATTTTCACTAAAAAAAAATCTTCAATTTTACCCTTACCAATAGATGTCGCTCATCACAGCTTTTATGGTGATGCTTTTCTTTTTATTTAGTTTTGGCGCTAGTAGCGGCAGATTTTTTGTGCAACGTACATACTAGCGCCGCGGTCGAAGAAAAAAAGCAACTTGTGAACGAAATCTTTGCTCCTAGGAAAGTAAATATTATGTAATCTTATCATATCTCAGGCTGACTTATTGTCAGCCCCTTAGGCTGACAATAAGTTTTTTTTTTTCATACAGTCACCATATTTTTTTAGAACAATCTACTCGTAATACATAGTTCCTGAGTTCGAGTCCACATCCATTATCCTCCAATTTTGACATTTTAAAATTATTTATAGCAAATTAAGGTTTTTTATGAATGTTTTGTAGTAGACTACATAGCAATGTAGTAGAAAATTCCTAAAAAACCGTAATTTGCATTTCTATACAATGTGTTCTACCGATTGTATAAAAGGGGTTGTGTTCAGAGGAGTTGTTTGACGTGATGCCCACGGCCTCCTTCTACAGTCGCACCGCTCGCCATCGACAGGGAATTCATCCTCACACATTAGAGCCTAAGTGGTTGCGTACTGTGTGTAACCGCAGGTTCCAGAGAAGTTTTCTCCCACGTACTGTCAAGCTGTGGATTGAACTACCTGTCGAGGTTTTCTCAGGAGACTAACAGCATGGGGTTCTTCAAGAAGGGTGTGAAGAAGTTTTTACAGGGTCGGCAACGTGTGTGTGATGCTCCTGGTGTTACAGGCGTTCATAGGCTACGGTAACTGCTTTCTATCAGGAGGGTCGTATGCAAAACTGTTGGGTGAAAACAAGCATACTACCCGCCTGTTGTGGATCGGTTACCGTAGCTGTATAAATGCTCGCAACATGAAATATTGTAGCCCACGGCAACCTTCGCTGTCAACGCGGCAACTCCTGGATTTTTTTGTTTGTGGCCTTACTCACTCGCTGGAACATAGGGATGTTTGGCTGCCGTAATCTGTAAGGTTGAGATACAACCTAGCCGGGGTAGCTAATTACTAAACTGTGCCCTACGTGTGTTTTGCCAGTCTCGTTTATTAGTCAGCGGGGTGCACCACGTGCATTGGTAAAATGATTTCTTAGTATTTAATCATTAAGCTATTTGTTTTTTCATTATAAAATAAACTTATTTTTTCCAGTTTTAACAATGAATATTGTATCATCGAAATCGTTGATTCGACAGTTCGATCTTTTTGGAGTTATTATTATTTAAATAGTTGTCTTGGCCAACTTGCCAGATAAATATTTTTTGAAAAATGGAAAAATACACCTGCCCCCCTAGGTGGGATTTGAACCCACGACATCTCGATGACAGGTCGAGTGCTCTTCCAACTGAGCTACCAGGAAGGTTTCTGTTGCTGACGAATTTTTGCATCTTATATTTCTACTGTGTGAGTCACAGTGTGACGTCATCAACCTATTAAGTAATTACACTAATAAAGTAGTTTTTGGAGTTTTTGAAAGTTGTGTGGAGTTTTGAAATATAGATATTTATTCTACATTTTCAATAGATAACCAGGACATTAGATTGTACTGCCATTAGATGAGAGAAAAAGTTGAAAACTTTAACGCGCCGTGTCAATAAAGTCCAATTTACGCAACAGAATTTTAAACGAAAGATCGTTGTTATTATTAATTTATCAATCATCATGCTACGATTGTAATTGATAATGCATATTAAAATTTTGTGCAAAAATTGATAACAGTAATTTTTGTATGAAGCTTTTTTCATTTCAATAATTCATTCTATTTATAACATAAGAATTCTTGTGTCATGCGATCGATACGTAAAACGGAACGTGTGGTTTTAAGAAACTCTCATCGGCCATCGTATTTTGATAAACAGTGGTACATACCTAAACCTAGGTAGTGGTAGGGTGATAATAGTTCGCGCGCCATCTAGCTATTTTTGATTAAAACAGAAAAGCATAGTTGAACAAATTGAACCTTCGTGTACTGATTTTGTTACTAATCAAATTACCTATATCTAATTTGACACTCTTAGCGACCTCTGTTTTTCTTTAGAGTTACTAAATTCCGATATACGGTATTTTGTATGAACATGAATAGTCTTATTCCTATATCGTCGTTGATTTAAAGAAACTTCATAACATGTATTGTAAATTCGCCCTTGCGCTCTCGGTTTAAGTTACAATTCAGATTGGTTCTTATGTCATTTATATCAAAAAGATGATTAACACAAAAACAGTTCTTAATTTGACAATAATGTGAAATATGAAGCGTTCGAATATGGCTTTAAGGCAAGTTTACACGAGGCCATCGCTGGCTGCCAGTCTCACTGGCAGCCAGCGATGGCTTGGTATTTGCCTTGTGTAAACAGTTTTTCAAGCCAAGCCAGCGCTGGCTGCCAACGCTGGCGAGAATAGAGCGCCCGTCTATTTTACAAGCCAGTGACCTCCGCCCGCATACCCCTCGACACCCGCGCCAGCGTTGCGGACACGTGTAACGCATCACGTCACTTAGAAAAATCCGTGAATGAATGGCCTCGTCTAAACAACAAGGGCCAGGCCAACGCTGGCTTGTCTGCAGGACTGGCGCCAGCATTACTGGCTTCGTATAAACTCTGCTTAAAAGAACTCTCTGCTTAGTGTGTATTTTTGGTCACATTCAAACGTGTTAACAATTCAATCGTGTGTTTACAAGCCGACCAAACTGAGAAAATAATTCATATTGTGAATTTACCAGACGCGTGTTACATATCCAAATTAGCCGGGTTGCTCACTTCAAAATGTGAGCAAGTAAGCCACATAATTTTGATATGTAACACGCGTCTTATAAATTCACAACATGAGAGTTCTTCTCTATTTTGTCGGTTTGTTGTTGTTGTTGACATGATCGAACGCGAACAAAAAACTCATCTCATCAAAATCATATGATCGTCATTTGGGAGCTGGTTTTGTGAGGACGTGTTGGTTATGCATCTAGTTATAGTATTCATGATGGAAGGGCGCGGTATAAAAAATTACAATGGCCTGTTTTCTTTCAGCCAATAGTCCCCATGTTCACGCAAAACGTACGAGAAGCGTTCCGCACGGTGGGCTGGCTCCGTGGGCTGTGCCTGCGGGTGTACGCGGCCATCAGGATCCCATTGACCCCCGTCTACGGGGGCTTCCCCGTCAAACTGATCACGCACCTCGGAGCACCCATTCCGTACGATCCCAACTTGACGCCGGAACAACTCCAACTAAAGGTATAACATTTATTATTAGCGACCCGCCTTTGTATCACACATCATCATCTTCATCACCTTGAATCTATCAACCGTAATATACAATTTTTTTTTGTATATGGGGGGGGGGGGGGCAGGCGAGTAACCTTATCGGAAGTAATCACCGCCATATACACACAATTTTTTTTTTTTCAGGTCGCCAGCTCTATAGAAAATCTAGTAGAAGAACATCAAAGGGTACCAGGTAACATACTACTAGCCCTAGCAGAGAGGATATGTGAAATACCCAAGAAAAAACACAAGCCAATGAACGGTCAAGTGACAAATGGCAAGTGCCACAACGGCACCATAAAAGAGAGAGATAGCTTAAGTGACAAGTGTGAAAGAGAGAAAAAAGTGTCGTAAAAGTCACAGTGACACGGTTAAAGACTAAAATCGTGTGGATATTTAGTTTCGCTGCAATTCCCGAAAATTGTGTGGCAGCGATTTTGTAGTGAACCATGATGTCGTAAAGTCGGTTTTAAAAAATATTAACCTTTCTTTTTGGTATCGTCACAATCGATTAGCAATTGTCTATGTACATATATTGATTTCAATTATATGGCAATACAAAACAGTCTATGTATATAATGTTAAGTTAAATATTAAATAATTCTTTAAAGACCGAAGCATACATTAGCACCGCCATTTTTTTTAAATGTAGCTCGTAAAGAGAGTTGAGAAATTAAATTATGTTCTCTATCTTCTACCAAGAAGACAATAAAGTGTTTTATGTTCTTTTTGTATATTTAAATATATTTTGAAAGATGATTTACTTATGTCAAAACACTTTATTGTGTGTTTAAAACTAATTGTGATTATAGTAACTAATAAGTTACTATTTTCAATTTTTTTAAACACTTTTAGTGTTGTAATCGTGTAATTGATTTATAGATTGATATTAATCGATTATCGATTTCGTCAAAGACCATATTTTTTCCTTAATTGTGGATTGTGGACGATGAAAAAGATTTTTTAAATAGTATGTGTGCAGGTATTGTTTTAATACTTGTGACTGGTTCATAATTTCTTTTGAAATATAAGTATATGTTGATGAAATGTATAAAAAGAAAATATTTGTATATTATGTAGTTAAAATTTGTTACTAGTTTTAAAATAATATTTGATGTATTGATGATTATACGTAATAATCAGTCGTAAAAGAATTTAAATTTTCTTAGAAATAAATTGGATAGTGTGCAGTTATCCCATGGTATAATAGGATAAATTTTAATATAAATGAACGAATGTGATGACAATTTATACCATTGTTTTGAATTAAATTGTTTTTTTTTTAATTGATGTAGGTAAAAACTACTAACTAACTGCATTATTAAAGTTGGTATCTAAGAAGTCGGAAGCATTTCTAAAGTATCTACTTGACTACAAAATTCATGAACTATGAGAAAAATAATAATTGTCCTTTATAAGTAGTAATTGGTTGTAGTTATGCAATAAATATCCAAATCAATTCGAGCTTATAATGCAAATGAATTTTTATTGCATAAACGCGTCCAATTATACTGTTTAAAGTTATAAAATAAAAAAAAACAATTAAACATAATATTATATATGTTGGCGTAGAAAAAGGAGTTCGTAAGTAGAACGCTATTTTATTAATTTAAATTTAGCTATTTATTTTTGTGTTTTAATTTACTGAAAAAAATATCAAAATTGCATTTAAAGTAAAAGACACGTTTTTAATGAAACTAATAATAATATAGAGTACAAAATCCCTGAACGTAGGCGAAAGTAAAAATAAATTGTAATATTTTTTTAATCGATCGCAAAAGTGTTAAAATATACTCTTTGTATTTATTAACTTTAATTTATGTTCAAAGTGAAAGAAAAAATATTTATGTCTAGTAGTTGTGCATTATATCTGGTAGATTTTTTAATGAAAACAAAATTTTGTCTGTTAAATCTGTTTTTCAGAAAACAATGTTTAGACATAAATTTATTATTTCTAATTTTAATTAGAAATATTATTTCACTCTAACAAAATTTTGCTGTCTATAAGGAACATCGACGAGCTCGGTAGTCGAATGGTTAGCAATGGCCATTTTGATTCCGAGGTCGCGGGTTCGATTCTCTCATAAGACAATCTTTTATGTGTCTGAACATGTCTGTTTGTCTTTTTTTGGGTGTTTTCTATGTATTTACAAAAAATATATATTGAAGTATAATATCAGTTACCTAGTTCCCATAGTACAAGCTTCGCTTAGTTTGGGACTAGATGGCAGTATGTCATGTGTCCAGGAATATTTATTTATTTATAACATATGAAAAAATTGGTTGTATGTAAAGTCAGTTTACGGACGATAATTTTACGTGATAACGTCATAAGAAACATAGGCCGATCGTGCCTCTCTATCGCGTGTTCCGCGTTCTCGCTTGCACGCGCGACTCAGGCGGAACGTGACAATGAGTCATGCTTCTTCGTGCGTGCAACAGCCGTTCATCGATTTAAGACGTTACCGCGTCAAAAGTTAAGCACTTTTGTGATCGATTATTCCATGATATAAATGTTAGTATGATTTCCTAAGTGCATTTAGTTTGAAGTGATATAGTGTTATATGAGAAACTGTTAGAATACTCATTATTTATAGTTTATTTATTAATTTGGCAATACAAAAATTAGGTACCTACATTACTTTGTAAAAATTGGTTGTCCGTAAAGTCTGTTTACGGACGATAATTTTACGTGATAACGTCATAAGAAAACGTCGGCCGATGGAGTGGAAGAGAGATAGATGCGTCACTTGTACCGCTCTCTCCCGTGTAGGCTCAGGCGGAACGTGACAATGAGTCATGCTTTTTCGTGCGTGCAGCCGGCGTTAATCCTAAGACGTTGTCATGTCAAAATATAGTAATTTGGGACAATCCTGATATTTACAAGTAAAAGTACAAGTTGCTGTTATGGTAATAATTTACAACTGGTTTTTTTATGTAGCAAACATATTTAGTTTTCTATAATGAAGGACAATCGTTTTAGGGCATAATGGTGGTGAATAGGTATAGATAGGCTTCAATTGTGTAAAATATTCTGAAGTCGCAAAAAATTCGGTTAGGTCTAGCGGTGCCAAATAATATTGGCTTTGATTTTGAGAGCATGGAGGGTGGAGGGGTAGTTGGATGCGGACAGGAATTACTGGATATGGGTAATGTGTAGAACTGGGACCAGATGGAAAATTTCGGGATTTACCCGGCCATGTGGTTACCCTAGTTAGGCGTCTTGTACACATACAAATGGCGATTTGCACTTTTATAGCACCAATCGATAAAGATATTTATAAAGATCACCTTACTAAAATAAACATGGTATTTTGTATGAAAGACTATTCGTATTAAATTATTATCAAACATTCAGGATATTTTAAAACAGAAAATGACAATGACAATGATGAAATGAATGACAGACAGGATATATTGGTGCAAGGAATACGTTTGGTAATAGCAGAATAAAGCTGTATGTGATATGGAAGAGGTCAAGTCTGGACAGCATAGGTGAAGGTGGGTTTGGTAATATATGGGAAGGTAGTATCTTGATTATTGTACCTTGATTGCAATAACGTATTGGCGATAAGTAGGCATACTTATATTGATAAAATGTTTTTTCCTTTTAGTTATGGCGATCATTCCTCACTTGATATAATTTTTGCTATAGTCTAGCTAGGTAGCTTGACTGTATTGGAGTAATTTAAGCCAAGATTTGTATTAAAAAAACTGACTCAATACGGCCCAAGAAAAACGTTAGCCTAAAAAGGAAAACTCTTCAGAGCAAACGAATTAGGAGACAACACGAGTACGCATTGCATTATTTAAGTATTAAGCACATTATGGCGAAATTAAATTACGTTGCCAAATCTCAGCGTAATTGGGATTGTTATGTAAAAACGAGACGTAATTTTCGACAAATCTGTTGCAAAGTAATTGGACCCTGTTATCCAGAATAGATCCAACCAACGCGGGTCCGATCCCCGGACAGGACGAAGTATTTGTATGCATGAACATGTTTGTTTGTCTTGTTCTGGGTGGTTTATATTGTTACTAGCTAGGGTTCTAGATTTGGATGTAAAACGCCAATGACAACTTCCAAGGATTTATTTACGCAGGGTCTGGTTTGCAGGTCTTCACAACACGAAGTCCACACGAAGATTCCAAATCGAAGGTCATATCGAAGTCCAATAGTATCGCTGAGATCGTAGGTTATCACTTGTCTCGCAGGTAGATTCGCTCGAAATTTACTCTTCCGAAGTTCAAACTGAACTGACCTATGCGACGCGGCGGTCGCTATTTATATCCGCCGGCAAGGGTTCCCGAATGTTCTCGTATGTACATGTATGTACTTCCCTTCGGTACGTGTCTCGAACATTTTCATGACATGTGTTATGAACCTTATGTTAGTAGACATACGGGTTATTATTGCTTGCAGCGAAGTATGTGGCGACTATTCTAGAAGGTTTCATTCTAGATGATTCGCGACAGGACCGCGATAATATGTATTGTATATGTAGTGTTTTACATGTATGTACATATTTACAAAAAAAAAAAATTAAGTGCATTTATCAGTTGCCTAGTACCCATAGTACAAGCTTTGCGCTTAATTTGGAACTAGATGGCGCTGTGTAAATTGTCGAGAAATATATAAAATAGATCCAACCGACATTTTGTTACTCAAAGCTAGTCAAAGCTATTTTAAGTTTAAATAGGATAAAAATATCACGCAGTACAAGTTTTCTGAAGCATATGTCATCAAACTGCTAGAATCTGTTGCGAATATATAAAACTCGATTTGCAGTTTCTATATCTCGCAATTTGGCATAGTTTGTCGATTGGATCTATTCTGCATAACACGGTCCAATTGATATTTGAGACATAATCATGTAAAACTTCCGAAGCTTACCGTATTTATGTTTATATCTATTTTACCTCATTTTACGGCATCTTAGGGCCTTAGCAGACATACTTTTAGCATAAGCCATTTTTGCGATTGCATCGATGGTGCAACGCGTTTTGGCGACTTGCTGCGTTCTATCGCAGTATTGGAAACGCGTTTTAGCGACTGCACCGCGTGTTGATGACTTCTTCTGCGACTGACCTAGGAATGTAAGCGAAGTCTAGCGTTCGGGCGTCCAAAAGTAGCTGCAACCGGTTTTCAGTGCGAGTATTTTTGTTCGCGTTCGATCATGTCAATGTAAAAAAAGCAACCAAATAGAGAAGAACTCATGTTGTGAATTTATAAGGATCGTGTTAGGTACATATCAAAATTATATAGCTTACTTGCTCACATTTTGAATTGAGCAACCCGGCTAAGTTGGATGTGTAACACGCGTCTGGTAAATTCACGATATGAAACTTTTCTCAATTTGGTCGGCTTGTAAACGTCAACACGTTCGAATGTGACCAAAAACCTCGCACCAAGCATTCTGTTTTGTGTATCTCGATCGGCATCTTTATACAAGTTGCGGAACTTTCCGTCGCTGTATACCTACTAGCTTAAGAAAAGTAGCCAAATCATCGACCGCCGATGCGTAACATGTCTGCATAATGTGTTATCTGTGCTTCATTATATACTTTGAAATTACAAAATATAGAGAAAAGGAGAAATAACCGACAACGCTCGGAAAACTCGCACTAATCCTGCCAAAATCTAGCAAAATTCTTTATACCTAGTATAGTTATTGATTCGGGCTGACGTGGCGGGTCGATTGGACTCTAGAATTTTTCTGTTTTTGAAGTTAAAACTTCTTTAGGCGCGTTGGACATTTTTTAGGAAAAAATCATTAAACTCGCAACACTGTTACTGTAACCGACACCGGTCTATTTGGTGCTGTCTGAGGTAGGGCGGGGCGGGCGGGTCGCGCGCCGCACGCTTGCCTGTGCGCTATTGGTTCGCCAGTCGACCTTTGCTCTCCGCGTTGTGTCCACGCTACTCTCGTTCCCGAAATACACGTACGAGATTTACAAAAAGGGAATGCTTTCAGTAGTGCAAAATATTTCCGGACGATTCAAAAAATATTCACGTAATTGTTCAAGTTTTCACTTCTATCAAACAAGCATACTGCTTAAATTAAAGGCTGTGGCTCTATTAAGCAAATAGTTTACGCTTGTTTGCCTTCCATATGTTTTAGATGTTGAACGTGTGCTTAACAGCTTTCCATCAAACGGTCCATGTGTTTGTTAGTTTAGTCGTATAAATAAATATTGAAATGGAGTTTCCATACAATGCTTATCGACTTGCTTTCAGCCGGCTCATTTAAAGTCCCTGCCCCCTTACCACCATCTCTTATTGGGATTCAATAACTGAATAGAATGCTTATTCATACCAATGAATAAGCGACTCTATTTCACAATAAGAGATGGTGGTAAGGGGGCTGAACTTGAGTTTGTATCCAATGTGCGAGTTGGCTAAGTCATGTCGTCCGCAAACTATTTCCCTAATAGGGCAGCCTTAGAAAGTCTAATACAATATATTAATTAATTGTGAAGTGTGTGTGTAGTATAGTACTGTATATTATAGTTAAATAGCCATTTATATTAAGGTGCCAGAGTTTTATACCAAAATTAATGTACTCTATATTTATTTGACAGCGACTATTGTATTGATATACTTAATTGCAAACAAATACTTACTAAAATATAAGAAAATATTGAAAAGTAAACGTTGTTTTATTTAATTTTTTATCTAATCTCATACTGAAATTTAGAGATTAAAAAACTAAACACAGAATATTAATGTCTGTCTTTTAACAAGACATCAAAATAAATTTAAAAAGTTACTTTTCGATACAGCTCTTCTATGGACAACTGTATCGAAAAATAACTTTTTCTCCATTTCGATACAGCTTCAGCCCTGGATACAGGTTGCAATGTGAATGCATTACAACGTTGCAAAATTTTTCTACATAATCTGTGAACGAGGCGCCGCGCGGCGCGTTGCGCATGCGCATGCTCCATCTGCAAATGGATTTATAGTAAGAAATGAAGCTGTTAAATTAACTTCATGGTTTTTATTTAAAATATTATTGTCATCTATTTCATGAGATTAGATAAAGTAGTGTATGAAACTGCACATAATTAGGTCTCAAAATACTCGTGTGGCCTATTATCACATTCGCCTTCGGCTCATGTGATAAACTCACACTCGTATTTTAAGAACCCTTATGCAACAGTTTCATATACTACTATTACAGGTATACAGTTGGCAAAAGAGTTGGGATCGAAGATTAATTCAAGTTGTTTTCAAAACTACATAAATGAATTAATTTCATTTCTTCTACTGATTTAAAGTAATTATAATATCTTTATTCTCACAATTAATTATGGAAGCTATAACAGTGTTAATACATGTGAGAGGATGGTGCCTTTTATTTAAAACTAGTAGGGTGTAACAAGCGTACGACCCGCCTGTTTTACACCGTAGTGGTATAAAAAAACTCCTGGTGGAGGGGGAGAAGGGGCGCTTTTGAGGGCGGCCGTGAGCATCATGTGTAACAACTTCTTTGAACACAATCCATTGTACTGACGGTAGAAAGAGGCAGTCTCTCCTCAATCTTAATGGTCAATACCGTCCGTGAGCTCAGAATCATCAACAATCCTCAGAGCTTGTCTTTGACCATAGTCACAGGATGTAATAGTACTCCATGGGAGGTCACACTTGAGCTTTGTAAAGCAGAAGTCTTTGTCGCGAGCTCAAGTAACGCTCCGCTCTATTGAGTAGTGGCACAGGTAATGTGGTGTATTGCAAGCAGTGGCGGACTAACGCTAAAGCGGGCCATAGGCAACATTGTATTTCCAGGCCGACTAAAGAAGTTATCTCTTCAAAAATAAAAATTAATAACCAAATTTTCGGGCGCCAAAAATTACATGCCTAGCATGTGCCTGGGTTGCCTAGGCCTTAGTCCGCCCCTGCAAGGGTGCAAGTCTTAATTCCTTAAAAGAAAATTGAAGCAACTAAACCAAAGTTCCATTGAAAATAAATTACAATGTTTCTTAAATATTTTTCTCTAATATCGGTCCTGGTCACATATCTCTACCCGACTACATTATTTACCCTCTGAACACGTGGTCCGACTAATCGGACCACGTGAACTTTTTTTTCCTGTTGTTTCGATTAATCGTACTACAAATCACCCTATTAAATCTTTACCAGAAAATTTGCTGCACTTTGGACCAGGTTTTTTTTTTCCATATTATCAATATTCAATATCATACAAGTTATTAGCTACGTTGTATTGTTTTGAGGTGTAAATGCCTTTTTAGAGTGGAAGCGTCTTCTTTTAGAGCCAATGCAAACTTCATCTGCACGTGGTGCACTTTGCCAATAAGGTGTGCTTCAAACTGACAGAGCGAAGAGGTCGGAGTTATTTCGAACTTTGTAGGCTGCGTGCCAGGAGGATCCGCGCGGTATCGCGTGGCTGTTTCTATGACAATTTAAGTGTAAACCTCACCGCGCAGCGCTTCTTCGCCAGTTCGAAGCAAACCTAAACAAACGAAGCTCTGGCGAGAGGTAGGGCATATCGGTAGTATTTTGGGGTGTAAGTGGTTCATCGACATCTTTGAAACAAAGCCAATTTCACCTGCACGCGGTGCACCCTGCTGACTGAGAAACGAAGCTCTGGCGAAAAGAGAGGTAGGGAGCGTAATTGTAAGCTACCCGACTGGGGAATGTACCTCCACCTCACAGAATACCGCAGCCAAATAACAATTCCCTTGAGAATTGTTATGTTCCTGCGAGTGAGTGAGGTCACCTGAAAGGAAGATGCTGCGTCAGCAGCGGGGGTGGCGGCACGCGAGCGATATTTTATGTTGCGAGCGTTAATATGGCTACGGTAACAGCTTCACATCAGGCGGGCCGTATGCTTGTCTGCCACCCGACGTAGTATAAAAAAAAATACGCCTCGAAAACCGTAGCCAAATAACACCTTTTGACGATTATTGTGGTCCTGCGAGTCAGGTCTCCAGACCAGAGGAAATGTTGCGTTGTCAGCGGAGGTGCCTACGCACTAATGCTTATTTTATTACGTCTATTAGCTAAGGTAAATACTGTCATCTAATGAGAACAATCGGGATCGACATCTTAAGGTGCCCGTCGGAGTTTGATTTGTTCGGAAGGTCGGTGCACGGGGGAGCTTATTCCATTCCTACAGCATTAACTGCTAATGATTACAGCTACCTAATGCTCCGAAGAGCACATGAGCTCATCCATAAACAGGCTATGGTGGTCTTTTCTTAAAGTACGAGTATATGGGTCCAACGAAAGCAACAATTAAAACAAACAGTTTCGAATACATTTGGTTTTATTCGCATCTTTTTAAAAAATAAAACATGTAAATGTCAATATTACGTAGGTACCACTTAATTATTTACGCTACATATACAACAAGATTCGTATATTATTATTCAATCATATAATTTCAGTATCTTCAAACGAAGAAGCCATTTATTCTATACTTAATAGTAACGTCCAATTGTATCGACGGTTTTGGGGTTGGGGGGCCTGACAGATCGATATATCTGAATGTACAGATATATCGATCTGTCAGTTGTTGGAAAAACAAAATAGATTAGGTACTAAATGCGTCAAGGTGATTGTACATTTCGTCGCCGAACGAGTCGAGTGAACAGAAAGAATGGAATTTTGACACCCGAAATATGAAATCATAAGACACCCGCCCTACCCGATTCGGCTCGGATAAATGTGCGTTCTTCAGCTTAATACTGCACTCCTTATGACGCCATCTATTGTCAAGCAGGTGAATTACACAATTCTTTGGCAATATCATATGAAAGTTTCAGAAATTAAAGGAAAAGTTAGTTACTAGGAACCCCACCCTATTACTTACTACACTACTCGATAACAATTGACTTTTATTTATTTTTATTTTATTACATACATTTATTTACATGTAAAAAACAGTAAAATATTCTAATAGTCCGAGCGAAACTCGGTCTTCTAGGTACTTGCCTACTTATTTATACATAGGAGAGGATTTTCTTAAAACTACGTGGTTGAAACAGTCTTAGCTTTAAAATTTTATGATATCGAGAAATAATTTAGGTTGACAAAGATTCGTTTGAGAAGGTTTCTGGACTCCGAAAAGCTGACCCGATGCTCTGGTTGGCTGAATTGTACGTGCAGAATCAGTATGTACCGTATTCTGAACTCGATAGACTAAACATTCATATTTTATATTTTAAAAAATATTCATATTCATATTCATATTTTAAATTTTCAAAAAATGTACACTTGAAGATTTGTTCGAAGCAAACCATCAAGGCGTGAATGATACTATACATACACAGCACAAACATTCAAAAACGCTCCGCATTACATACATTCATATTTAAATTCTAAGAGCAAACGACATTTCTTGTGTTGCATGAATGAAAACTATCATTACCATACAAAAAAATGGACTATCCGCGAATTAGACACTATACGAATAGGATATTTGTGACCGCTCGTAATTTCTTATTTTACAAAATGCGCAATATGCGCCTAAAAGATATTTATGCATGAAATTTTAATTTTAATAAATCACGTATTACGCCTAATTTCATCGATTTACATTAGCTACTTATGCGAAATAGGTTTAAAATAAGTTTATTTGAAGCCCGTTCAATGGACTATCTTCTTAAGAGCCATATTACATTTTGATTTTTGCGTAAAATTGCCAATTTTGGCGTTCTTGATCTCGGAAACAAAAATACTTTAACAATGTTGACTTATTGAATAGTACAGAATAGCTATTCGCATAGTACATAGCGGCCTTGCTTTTTGTAAATTTTGCTTAACTTTTTAAATAAACCCAAAATTGCAGAGAAAGATTTTCATAAAATGCGCGCATTCACTATTTTGAGCTCCTGCATTGTACTACTGTTCCAAACAAATGAAATAAAAAAATAGAATGTTATTTGTTATATAGTCGTCTAGTACATAGCGGCCTCGGAATTTTGAAATATCATTGATTTAATATAGAAAAAAAAAACATTATTTTAACCAAAAAAACTTCGAAAATCGCTTTAAGCAAACTGTTAATTTCTCGAATAAACGATAATATTATTGAGCAAAATTTATACGAGAATAATTGTTACTTCATGATGAATAAACTTTGTAGCATGAATTTATTATCTTATTTCAATAAAAACGATAAATATAACTTCAAAATTACTACAAAATACGATGCACCGGCGGCCTTCGCGGGTTTAGTACTGCGCGAGAGCCTGCAAATGTAATAGGGCTCTTAACTACTGAACAAATTTATATTAATATAATAAACCTGAAGACTTTGTTTGAACGCGGTAACTTCTTGTACTACTAGTGGGACTTAATTATTTTTATCTTTAGATAGCCTCTTAAGCTAAGTTACGATCATTAGGAGACGTAACGGCGGGAGAAACCGCGGGGCACGTCTACTTTAATATAAATAAACTCCGTAATTCTCAGAACACAAAAAATGAAAGACATTAGATTCCGACCGATTCATTTGTTGAATAAAAACGAATTATTTACATTAAATAGTATTGTTCGTGTAACATTATTATAGAATAAATATGGCTGAAGACATTTGCAACGAAATTGTACATTGAACTTTATGTCAATTGTACAACTTATAAACTTAAATATTTGCCAAAATATAGGGTAATTCGCGAAAATGCGCGAGGATTCCCCGGAAGACGCGCGACCTCTTTTGGCTCGTATTATATGTTATACAATTGTCATAAAGTTATGCTATGTACAATATCGTTGCAAAAAGTCGCTTCGATTATATTCCGCAGCGGTATCAATTAAGCCTAAGCTAAAAACTAAAAATACGTTGTCAACTAAGAATATAATAGTACGGACACTCCCTGTCGCTCTTTGAGCTGACCTAAATACCTATATACAAAAAAAGCCAATCGTCGACAAAAATGTAGGAGATTCCGACATAAGAATAAGAACCAACCAACACTTACAAAGAAGCTGTACACTCGTGAAATGTTTCACTATCACACCAGCAAAATTGTCTACACCATATAGCGTGCATCAACTATAGTAAAATATAAACAAGTAGCATGCAACTTGTAAAGGAATAGTGAACGCCGCTCAAGGACCTGCATATGACGTGTTTTTTTATATAAATAAATAAATATAAATATTCCTGGACAATTTCCACAGCGCCATCTAGTCCCAAATTAAGCGTAAAGCTTGTGTTATGGTTACTAGACAACTGATAAATGTACTTAAATACATTTTTTTTGAAAATACATACTTATAATATATAGAAAACACCCAAACCAAGACAAACAGGCATGTTTATGCACACAAATGTTTGTCTTGTGCGGGAATCGATCCGCGACCTCGAAGTCAAAGTAGCCATTGCTGACCATTCGACCACCGAGCTCGTCTAATTATATATTGTACTGTTAAGGTTGCAGTCAGCGTTGCCAGATTTATTTTAGACCAAAGCGGGATTTTAATCTTTTGGAAGTAAAAAAGGTGGACATGTTTGAAAAAAAGCGTAATTACAAGAAAAATACATATTCGTTAAGATAGATTTTCCTATAGAATGAATGGGTAAATGTTTTTGGTATGAGTGTAAACAATCAAAGATCAAAAATATTTCAGTTTGTTATAGTTTAAATTACTTATATTTTTCCAAAGATTAAAGTTCTTGGATCCGTCCAATAATTTCAGTTGATGATATCATAATTATGGCATCCACTGCCAAAAGCGGGACGTTCCACTTTAGCCAAAAAAAAACGGAACGCTCCGACAGAATCGGGAGGTCTAGCAACACTGGCTGTAGTGTGTAAAAAGTATAGCACAAGTTAACATCGGTCCACTGTAATGAGGGGGAGGAGGAAGTCTCACGACAGTGAAGAGTGTGAGATCATACTGCGGATTTATGAAGCCCACTCAGTCGGAATTATAGCATTATAGAATGCATCAGACAGAATAGAATGAAATAGAGAGTACAAACGAGCCAGACGGCTCGACAAGCCTACATTTCGCGCACTTATTTCAAATTTGACACTATCGGCTGACATATATTCCAGAGCCGTAAATATTATTTATTTAATAAATAATTAGTATTTATTAAATAGCTCTACGGCTCTGGAATCCATGTCTTTTTGAGCCCGTCTTTATATTATTTTTATATCTTAATCCCAGCTTCAGGGACATTTCGAAAAATTTCGTCAGGAATCTTCTTGTTCGTCCATTACTCGTAATAAGTCGACAATAAAACCGATAGAGCAACTTTTCTGCTGTTTTGTACGACTTCTTGGAATGAGTCGGCAGCTTCCATTTAAGTACTTTAAATCAAAGATTATACTAATTTTATGCACTCAAATGATTATTTGCACCATAATACACTATCTCTATTATGATACAATATCGATATACATTAAATTATGTAAATTTGTTTAAAAGTACAACCATATTCACCAAGCTTGCGCTAAAAAGTCGATATTATCTAAAATTTGCTATTTATGATTAAGACGATACCTGTTGTCAAATAAATATAATAATATTATAAACGACTGGCAACGGATCGGATCGGCAACCTCTTGGTGTTGCTGATCTCTATGGGCGGTGGTGATTGCCACCAGGTGACCCACATGCTCGTTTGCCCCCATCTCGTTGAACGTGACAACGTCATAAGAAAATACTGATGGAATGTTTGCATTTTTCAAAAGAAAATTTTAATGGAACGCCTCAGAGCGAGGTAACGCCGCATACGTCATGTGTCATGTTCGTGCGTGCAGCCGGCTCCATCGAATTATGAGACGTTGTCACGTCAAAAAAAAAAAACAAATTTTACATTTCCGGAGAGTGTCAGTCTTGTAATAAGTGTGCGACTTAATTTTCCAATATGGGACCTAGTATGTACAATTTTACAAAAATTATTTACGTATGTTATGCTATGCAAGTTCGTCCATGAGGCAGCTTGCATCATAGTTTAGCTATAGGAAGTCATAATTGGAAACGTCGTCGAACTGCTGGGGCTGTGACTGAGGACGCGCTGCTCCTCCGCCGGGCCTGTATTGGGGTTGCTGAAAAAAGTCATTAGGAAAAATAAGAACGGGGAATAGAGAAAAAAACTAAGTGTGCCACAGCAGATATATATATATAGGGTAGGATAGATATAAATAATCTCACTTGATTATTTCTAAACTAAATAATATATTGAAAAAACTGATTAGCAGCTCTGAAAGTACTTTACCTACTCTATCAAATGGTTTAGTGCTTTACCTAATCTATCAAATTTCAGTATGAGATTAGTTTATCTAATCTCATACTGAAATTTAGAGATTAAAAAACTAAACACAGAATCTTAATGTCAGTCTTTTACGCACAAGACATCAAAATAAATTTAAAAAGTTACTTTTCGATACAGCTCTTCTATGGACATCTGTGTCGAAAAATAACTTTTTCTCCATTTCGATACAGCTTCAGTCTGGATACAGGTACTATAAACAGATTGCAATGCAAATGCATTGCAACGTTACATTTTTTTTCTCTGTGTGTGTGTTTTATAATCTGTGAACGCACGGCGCGTCGCGCAAGCGAACCACGCATGCTTCATCTGCAAATGGATTTATAAGTAAGAAATAAAGCTGTGAAACTAACTTCATGGTTTTCTTTAAAATATTATTGTCATCTATTTCATGAGATTAGATAAAGTAGTGTATGAAACTACACATAATTAGGTCTTAAAATACTCGTATAGTCTATTATCACTCGTATTTTAAGAACCCTTATTATGCAACAGTTTCATAAACTACTATTATAAAACAAAATTGTTCCACACGAAAATTCGAAGTGTCGATCTGTCATACATTTAGTAGGAATTTTATCATTTAGGTATATAAAAGATAGTATGCATTTTTAATAACCAGATGTCAATTGAACGCCTATAACCCTTATTCATCCCACTGCTGGGATACGGGTCTCCCCTTAATCGAAGAGGTTAAGAGCATACTCTACCACGCTGCTCAACTGCGGGTTGGTGGAGGTCAGTGATTTCAAGCCGCCTAAAGGCCACTGACATGGCTTAACGACAGTCATCTAATGACATCAATTTTTTTATAGATCCAGATTTTTTATAAACATTATTATTGGTACCATTCGATAGAGCACACCTAGCACTTTCAGGGTTAGTAATTAGTTTTTCAATGTCTTGCATAGTTTAGAAAATAACCTATTGAGATCAATTCACTTAACGTTTCCGCCCTGTATATATCTAACTAATAACATTATATTATGATGAAACCTTCTATTGCAACTTGCAAGGTGTCATCAAACAGAACCTTCAATTCTTGGGAACATGAAAATATTTTGTTAATTTTTGTATATTAAAAAATAGTGCGTGAGATACATGCAGATAATTTTAGTGTTATTTCAGGATGAAGAGAAAATAAAAAATTGTTTCGTATTTGTTAAAATTCATCCTTAAATAACCATATCATAAGGGCGATTTTTCATTAACGAGATAAGAGTTATTTTCACATATTTGAAAAGCTGTTTAAAGAAAGTTTTCAAATTTATGAAAACATTTTCTCTAATATGAAATTTGACAAAAGGCTTAGTTCACATTGGTGCATTCATCGGCACATGACAATAATCTGATACAACCTAATTAATTTAGAACTACATATGCACGACTTTGTATAGAGAGGAAGACCAAAAAGGAAAAGGTGGGTGGATTGTATGAAAGATGATATGAGTAAAGGGGTAACCGCAGAAATGAGCGCTGATAAAAATTAATAGGATTTTGTTCTAGACAGTCTGCAAAATTATGTCTGTTGTATGGGAGCCCCGCTTAAATATTTGTTTTATTTTAATTTCATTATTTATTTTTAAAGTGAATATATAACTATTCTGTGAATATTTCAAGCGTCTACCTGTTGCCGTTATCTATATCGAGCAACAACGAGCAAAAAAAATCACGTTTGTTGTATTGTAGCCCCCTAAAATATTTATTTTATTCTGTTTTTTAGTATTTGTTGTTATAGCGGCAATAGAAATACATCATCTGTGAAAATTTCAACTGTCTAGCTATCACGGTTCATGAGATACAACCTGGTGACAGACAGACGGACGGACGGTCGGACAGAGAAGTCTCAGTAATAGGGTCCCGTTTTACACTTTGGGTACACGCACGCGATGTTACATAAAGTAAGGACTGCTTAGCGTAATACATTCTTTGATCCTTCATCTATCCAGTGGTGTGATTGAATTTTGGATGAAGATTATATATTTGTAGCTGCAACACAAAACTGTATCCCCCGATTTTGTTATTCGTTTTTTATTTGCCTCCTTTTGGAAGCAATTTTTAAGACGTATTCGCGTCAAAAGCGCAAGCGAATGATGACACTTAAACTTTGTACCGTAAAACCTTCTCATATTGCCTGTGCTTGAGATTTTACTTAAAAAAAAACAAACATTCTGAAAAAAAATATTTGTTTGTTCGTAATGTCGTAATTTCTTAGAGATATGCATGTTCCCGTGCGAGCAAAGCCTTATAAAATAACATATATAGTTAGTAACGAACATTGGTCTATATTACAAGATTTAAAATGTCGAACAAACGTAAAAAAAAATTCCATGTCCAAATAACTATATGATTTTGCATATGACATCTCTTCAATTCCAACATGTGATTGGTTTTTGATTTTAAAAATGTGCTGATCTGATACGTCCTTGAGATCTGACCTTGCACCAATGTGAACTAACCCTTATAAAAATAAGTTTATTGTGAAATGTTACATTAATGATGATGAAAATGAAAGAAAAAAAAAAACACATGCGAATTGAAATGGTGTATTGACACAATGACGAATTGTCGGTAACATAATTTACTTAAAAAATTGGTTGTCTGTAAAGTCGGTTTACGGACGATAATTTTACGTGATAACGTCATAAGAAACATAGGCCGGTCGTGCCTCTCTATTGCTTGTTCCGCGTTCTCGCTCGCACGCTCGGCTCAGGTGGAACGTGACAATGAGTTATGTTTTTTGTAGCCGGCGTTCATCGATTTGTAAGTTATCACATCAAAATGGGGTATTATTATTACACTATTCTGTAAAACGCCATTGCATCAACAACCATGTACAGTACTATGCAACTAATTTAGCGCATTGGAAATTAGCAAAGTATCTACTTTGTACAGTGTTTTATGTCGACAGATGTTTTTGTACGATTATTTATAATAAGAAAAAGTTGAATTAATTTGCGGTCGATTCCGTAATATAACTGACCACCTTATCATATTGAAATGTATGGCAGAGTGGTTAGTTCTTAGGGAACCGAATGTACTCATTAATAACTACTACTTTACTAAAGAAATAACTCTGAAGTATAACAAAAAATGAGCCCGGAGGCACACCAGACATTCCCACCACTGTGTCTCCTATGTAGCCAGGATTAACAGCGGCGATCACCAAAAAACGCAATGAACAGTGACGTCCATTGCAGTCGCGGAGGTAAAGCTAAGGCTGGCTTGGAACTCACAACGAATTCAATCTGAATAAATTAGTAAGAGTAAGAAGCTTTGGAATTTGCCTTCCCATCTTAGCAATGCGAGAGACAGCAATATGGCAAATAAGGCATTAAAAGCCTAATGAGATGGCTAGTCAAGTGAAGCTCAACTGCCGTGCACCAGAGATTTTAAGTATCTAAAAGCTTTTGAGTAGCCAGGTAGATTTGAAACATCCAAAGTATTTTGTATAGAAAATTGTTATAATACTTTGTTGCCTGACCCAGAGGAGATAGCTGATCCCAGTGGGAAGACAGTCGCAGAGTTACCACCGGCCTGACCCTCCGCATTAAAGCGATTTTTTTGCGATTTCAATGTCTGTTTCATAATAAATGTAGCTCCTTTACATTTCGCGTGCCACGGTCCCTTGGTGCAGCGATTATACAGCGCTTGAAACAGAATTGACTTGTCGCGGCACGCTAAGGGTTAATTACATCGTAATTCGATTTTATAATTTATTTCATATCCAATGAAATGTTTAATATCCTGTATCACAAGTTTATTCAATAAACTTGTGGTAAGTAAAGTAGCATAGATCAAAAGGTATTATTTTTAATTTAAGCCTGTTAATATGAAGTAAATCAAACAGGTATTAATTTGGAAAAGTAAATTATCATTGCAATGCTAAACACAGACTGCACTGGATCTAAAAAAAAAATAGGGTCCCTGCATTTCTTTGTTTTATCTCGGTCGATTTTGTGCTGATTTCAAGATGTTTCGTAACCAATGCGCTAAATTAATTGCCGTTTACTACATGTTAGTACAGTCAAGCATTACTTGTGCAGGGGACGGTGCGGCGGCTCACATTGGGGGACGAACGCCGCGGCCTTGTGCTTGTTGTTGCTAGAAACACATCACCACTGACCAGGGTAGAGCATCGATCTCTATTTAGGTCATAAGCCGCCGCTCAACTATTAAGCTTTATGTAGTTGAGTGTCTGTCAGAGTTTTAAGTCACGACTCAAATTATTAATATCAAAGGACTACGCGTCATTCTTCTATTATTGTCTAACAGTGAATACAAGTCCATGTTATAAGCTCTTAGTATATTGTACATTTCATTCTACGGCAGTTAAGTGTAAATTAAGGCAATTAATGGAGTTTCAATGGGGTTTTGTTAAAAAGAGCGGTATTAAGTGTATTTATGCAGGTACATAGATATAATATTTTCTGTGTAAACCCACCCAGTGGAAGATTTTTAATCCGATTATGTTATTTTCAAAGCTACCTTAATCGTGATGTTTCTTAGCTATGTTTAGGGTTGCTACTTTTTTTTTGCAATTAAAGTACATTGGTTATTATAAGTATGAAAAAAGTACATAGTTTCAAAACAAAGTACAATTTATTTTTGTTTATTATTATGTTTAAAAACATATTTTATTGCTTTTTGCAGATTGTAGCTAATTCGTATTTCTACTATACAATTGCACAGCATCTTTACAGTCTAAATTAAACTTTTCAAGATTTCAAAGAAATCAAATCATGCGAAATAAAGTATTTTGGTGTACTTTATTATACTCATAAAGTATACAGTAGAATTACCCGAAATAACGTACAATACTTTATTGTAAAGTACGGGTGGCAACCCTAGCTATGTTTGATAAAAATCTGTCCAGCTGTTTGAGGATCATCGGCTCTTTTCCTGGTTTAACTGAAGTTAACTAAGTGTTATTATTAAAGATAGGCACACTAATAAAACTCCAAATACCATTTCGATACCTCCAAGGAACACTACGCCAACTAAAATTTAGATAGTTTTCTTTTTTTATCTAAATCGATTCATTACTTCAGTAACATTATGCTACCTGAATTATATTTATAAAAGACACACAGACACAACAAAATCAACAAATACAAACCGCTAAGTAAATGTATAACTCATATTAACGGTGTGTATCTGGATGTGTATGTTTTGAGTTGGCGTAGTGTTCATTGGAGGTATCGATTTGCTTATATGGAATGCATCCAGATAGATATTTCATTAAAATTTATTTTGGAATCACTTATCAATCGCCCATGACCGACCCCCTTTTTCCTTCTTCTTCTTCGCAACCCTTATCCCTCCCACTACTGAGATACGAGTCTCCCTTTAATCGCTCAACTGCTGGTTGGCGGAGACCCCCTTTTACCATTATTTTATTATTTTGAAAGCCAATATTAATAGAGAAATTTCATGAAATATTTACGCAAATGAATTTCATATTCTTGAACTCAGGGTTTTATCATCATCAGGTCATTTTAGTCTCCACTACAGGAGCACGACACTCTCTCTTGTCCGTTACAGATAGGAGGATTTGGCCTACACTCCCCACGCTGGCCAGACGGGCTGGGGAGGCCTGATCGATGTTTTATAATGTATTTCCCTTAGTCGCCTTGTACGACATCCACGTGAAGAGACGGAGTGTTTCTATTCTAGTATGCCGGAAACCACACGGCCAATTTTTTATCATGCATACCTTTAATAATACCTTATAATTATATAACATAGGACACTAACTGAAAGACAATAAAAATACGGTAAAGGAGCGATACGCAAAAAACGAGCAATTTAAGTAGTGACTCAACTACTAGGCTCCGCAGTTGAGTAGGCGTAAGCTTGCTCAACTGAATTGAGCAATATTTCTAATGCAGCTCCGCGCGGTCGCGTCGCGGTGCAACTAAAAGCGATCGCTTTCATTCCAAAATTACTAATTTTGAATATGCTCAAAATGAAATATTTAATTATGTTAATATTATAAGTATAATAGATATATTACTGCTCTTATATTAATCTATAAGGTATAAGATCGATCCGCTTTTTTTAATTTGGTTTCCTACTATCATCGTGAAATTGGTTTGTTTGTTTGTAAAGACTTTATTGTACTATAAATGTAATACACACAGTGTTAATAATGTTTTTTGCACAATGGCGGACTTATCCCATCAGGGATCTCTTCAAGTCAACCATTTTGGGGTGTAAGTGGTTAATCAACATCTTTGAACCAAAGCCAACTTCACCTGCACGTGGTGCACCCTGCTGACTGACAAACGAAGCTCTGGCGAAAAGAGAGGTAGAGAGCGTAATTGTAAGCTACCCGACTGGGGAATGTACCTCCACCTCACAGAATACCGCAGCTAAATAACAATTCCCTTGATGGTTGTTGTGTTCCTGCGAGTGAGTGAGGTCACCAGAAAAGAAGGAGATGTTGCGTTGGCAGCGGGGGTGGCGGCGCGCAAGTGATATATTATGTTGCGAGCGTTAATACGGTATAACCGCTTCACATCAGGCGGGCCGTATGCTTGTCTGCCACCCGACGTAGTATAAAAAAAAATATTGAAAAAAAACTAGATAAATACATACAGAGTCGGCGTTCTAGCCCAGCAACCAATGGCAACCTGTTATATCACTGGAAGGCATTGTTTATGTACTTTCAATAGTTGCTATGGCAGACACACGTATAGTGCCACAAACTTATCTGGCCCGGTGGCGGGGGCGGTACGATCGACTTAAGTGTTGCCATTAAACGAAATGCCGCCCGTTTTAGAGGAAACATAAAAATCAAAGAAATATATACACTGTTAAAATAATAGCATTGATATACTTATTAATTGTGTTGTGTGGTGTTTCAATTAGATATCAATTGCCTTCTATTTTTTGTTGATTAATTTTAAAAATGCACCACGTTAAGTCGCGATCATAGCTATTATATAATATTAGAGAGTTAAAATATTGCACAGAAACAATTCGTTGATGATTTATTTATTGTAAGAAATGAAATATGTGTAGAAAAAGATAATATGTATTTAAAAAAATACACCCCAATGGAATGTGCATACGCGGTAAATAAATAAATTGTACCTGGCAACACTACATTTCAAGATGGCGGCATTAGTTCTTAATTTGGCCACCGGGTCCGATAAGTTTGTAGCACTGTACCTACAATTATAAGCTTATACAATACTTAACAGTATACTTATATGACAGAATATACATTGTTGATTGTAGGTGTGTGTTGCAGTAATACAAAGGGGCCATAGCTCTGTGAGAATGTTGCAGCACTGATTTTCAGCTGTCACCCAAAGAAGGTGCGAGTGTGTATCATTCCAAGTATAAATATTGTTAAAAAATTTATATGACGAGCTCGGTGGTCGAATGGTTAGCAATGGCCACTTTGACTCCGAGGTCGCGGGTTCGATTCCCGCACAAAACAAACATTTGCGTGCATGAACATGTCTGTTTGTCTTGGTCTGGGTGTTTACTATGTATTAGAAGTATGTATTAACAAAAAAAAAATTAAGTACATTTATCAGTTGTCTAGTACCCATAACACAAGCATTGCGCTTAATTTGGGACTAGATGGCGCTGTGTAAATTGTCCAGAAATATTTATTTATTATATAATGTGCAAAGTGTACAAATATGACAAAATAGTGAGTTAATATTTCTTTTGAGCATATCCAAATAGCACAGGAGAGTGTATGAGTGAGAGCGTTAGAGCAAGCACTTGACTGAAAAAAAACCATGGAAATGGGTTATGATGTACATCAGAAGATGAGCTCGAGAGCGGGTGCAGAGTGAATGAGCATATGTGGGTGGTTGACCAAAAAGGGACCTGGAGGGATTGGAAACCGTTATTTATTTTTTTAATTCAGTGGTCTTTTAACTTTGTTTTGGTCTAACCAGAATATTTTTAGGTGCCGTAGTTATTTTTTTTGTGAGCCGAGGCAGTTTTGGAAAACTTACACCTTACACTTAAACTTGTTTCTACACGAAACTTCAAACGCGATTTACTCGAAATCAATTATTTTCCCTTGAGGTCCCTTTTTGGTCAACCACTCACATATAATGGAAAATATTAGTGATACCACACAGAAGGTCATCAGACGTATTAAATAGCAGTACAAGTGCAATACTTGTACTGCTATTGCTATTGCGTAGAAATAAACAGAGGTATCTTAAGTATGACAAATTGTCCGTCAAAATATCTATAAGCAATATACTAAAGTAGCTACAGGGTAAATTTGAAATAATGCCCCAAAAGTTATTATTCAATTATTTTCAAAAAAAACTTATAAATATGTACTAAAAAAACAATAAATGTATTTTTTATATAATGGAATATCGCTAACTACTCTACACATCAAGAATGTTAAATTTTCTAACTCTCCAATCTAAACATTTGTAGGAGTAGGAAGCTTTCCGTCCACTGATCTGTTCTTGAATTTTTAATTATAACTTTTATGGCCCTGGATGCTGGTCCTTTAGAACATTACTTTTATTTTATTTCTATACCAGCGTTAGGGGATAGCTGAAAATTATTACGGGAACCCTCTAGCTCTTTTTCTAAAGATAACTCAATAACGGCTTTTAGGAACCGCGTAGTGTTTTCCGAGATTAACGAGATTGTACAATAAAGTTCTATGTCTTGTCATCTACGTGTAATATTTTATGGATTTAAAAAAAGAAACCTTCTGTGTGGCTAATTGGTAGGTACGAAACGAGCAATACTCCAGGCCAAGATTAGTTCTCGCCATTATGAACATTTATTATTATTAAAAAAAAAACATATTTAGTAAGGTATATACTATTTCCATTTCTTTTGAAGATAGGTAAGGGCAATTCGTCACGTAAGGTACATTTTAAAATAATCCGACCGCTTCGATAAGCAAGGGAATATGTAGGTATTTAATATTTTGTAAATTATATTGCATTTTATTAATTTGGTTTCGAAGTAAATTTTTCAAAACTAGAATATATGAAATTGCTGTTTTTATGCCATTTCACAAAGAATTCTAAAATAACTAATATTATAAATGTGAAAGTGATTTTGTTTGTTACGCTTTCACGCTAAAACTACTCAACAGATCATCATGAAACTTTGTACACATATTCTCAAAGGTGTCAGGAGGGATATAGGATACTTTTTATTTTAAAAAAAGTAAACACGGGCGGATGGAAGCTAGTTATACTATAAAACTTCATATTGACGAGTACTTTGAACTTTTATGGAAGTAGGTATCGATCGTTCCGTTCCATCCATTTATATTTACTAAATAAAATTTGTATTTTATATACATTATCAAGTTTAACTGCTAATGTTAAAATTTTAGTTAATCTAATCTAGTATTAAGTAAAAAAAATGCTAAATGATGCTTACGTCACTAGGGATATTAGTAATTAAAATCCAGTTTCTAATAGACGGTTATAAAGTTAGTTTCACTAAGAGAAACAAAAAACTGTTTATATTAATAATCTAGCTAGGTTGCAACTTGTATGATTTATTATTATTAAAATAAAGAAACTATTATTTATTAAATATTTAAATACCTAGTTGTTTTCGGCCGACTTTGAATAATAAATCTTAACGCAGCATTTAGGATGAATATAATACATTCCCATGTACAGTTTGTTACCAAGATATTCATCCTAGATGCAAGGATATGGTTTTTTATTCGGGCTACAAGATCAGATACTAGTCGAGTTGAGTGGAGCGAGTAGATTCGCTGAGTGCATATTTTCCATTGATTTCAATGGAAAATGTATTTGATGATCATTCCTCAAGGAAATGATCGATCTCAATTTTATTTCGACACAAACCTCAAGCATGTCGAGGACTTTGTGACAAGTTTCATCAAAATCGGTCCTGTGGTTTTGGAGCCTATTCATTTCCAAGAATGACTTTTCGGGGGTATATAAGGGGCCATCCATAAATTACGGCACACGTTAAGGGGGAGGGAGGGGGTCGACGAAGTGTGACATTGTGTGACAAGGGGTGGGAGGGGTCCTAAGTTTCGTGATGTGACATTTCAAAATCTTATAATCTAAGTATTAAGACACCAACTTTGAACTATTAAGGAAAAACGAAAAAACATTTGCAACTCTAGATGTAAAATTGCAAAATATGTGACGTCACATTAGGGAGGGGGGTTGTCTCACAAATGTGACCAGCTGTGACAAGGACGGGGGAGGGGTAAAAAAAATAATGAAATTCGTGTGACGTAATTTATGGATGGCCCGGGCTAAGGCTAATGGCTAAGCGTCCATTCGCTCCACTCAATAAGTTCTGAGTTTTATAAACTGCTCTGTCGGAATAGTATTCCTTATGGGTGTGTAAATAGCACATATTTTTCCATATACCCACGTGGTATACATACCTGTTGCAACAGATGCCTCAGCCCGGGGTTGGCGGGGATCAGCGGCCTCATGATGCGGGGCGCGTGCCCTCCCGTGCCTCGCAGTTGCTGCTGGAGTTGCTGTAACTACACATTTTAAACTTTATTTTTATACGAGTAAGGGCGAAAATTACGGGGAAGATTCTTTGTTTATATTACTAAGGTGGCAAAAACCTGTAACAACAGGGGCATCACACGCGCTTTGCCGATCCTATAGAAACCTCTTCACGCCCTTTTTGAGTAACCCCATGCTGTAAGATAAGGGACTAGCACCACCTAGCGCGACTGAATAGAAAATCATAACTTATTTTTATATTATATATAATATATATGTAAATATAAGGGCTCGCCATTAGAGAAACACCGAGTATATCTCTCTCTTTATCACTCCCTGTGTCTATAAAAAAAACGAGTTGCACTCTGGGAGTGCTGGCAGAAGTGAAAACTTAAACATTAACGTTGTGCATTTTTGAATATTTTGGAATGGTTCTTGAATAATTTCGCACGAATTGCTTTATTTATCAGTATAAAAGTACTATCATGTATGTGGTAAAATACAATATTCATTTATTGCGCTATCGTACACAAACGACAATTTATATTACATTAAAAATAAATAGCAGGAGCAGGCATACGTTTTCGTTGCGCGGTAGAAAGAGAGGAGGATATCACTTCCTCTCCTACGCCGCGCCGGCGGTCAACGCTCCCCCCGTCTTACGAATTTTCGATCAGGCCACGTGTCCTGACGCGAGTTTAACATTTTTTATCCATCCCAAAAAGTGCACAACGCCGCTAAAGAAGTTTTTACTTAAAAAGAATCTATTTTAGGGCTTTTATGATTTTCTAAAGTTCTAAATGTGTAAGAAAGTTAACTCACTTCTAAATGTTTATAATGCTGTTCCTGTTGCTGCGCCGCCTGTAGATGCGATATGATGTCCCTCTGAGACTTGTACTGCTGCTGGTGAGCCGCCTCCAGCGTCTGCTGCAGGTGCTGGATCTTCTCGAGGTTCTGCTGGCGCGCTACTTCCAGCCCGTCGAGCTGCGCGACCGGCCGGGGGCCCATGCCGCCCACTTGCTGGACCTGCCCGCTCATACCGCCCGTCATCATCATACCCTGCAAATTATATCAAACTGATTAACGTATCTGTGGGTTGGACCACAGAGGAATCAATGAATGAATGAATGAATACATTTATTTGCATTGAATGAGATAACATATGTATTACACTGTGAACCATATCATTCAGCCAGCTAGTGACAAGTAAAATTATCGATAGCTCGATGGCGTCGCTGCGCGTGTCAGTCAACATACATAAAAAATTAAAGAAATAAAAAGATCCCGACGAATTGAGAACCTCCTCCTTTTTTGAAGTCGGTTAAAAAGGGCGATAATGTTTCTACAGGGTCGGCAACTCGCACGTGATGCCTCTGGTGTTACAGGCGTCCATAGGCTACAGTAACTGCTTTCCATCAGGCGGACTGTATGCTTGTTTGTCAACTTAGTGGTATAAAAAAAACCGGACAAGTGCGAGTCGGACTCGCCCACCGAAGGTTCCGTACGTAGTATCATTATTAAATTTGATATTTTTCATTATAAATAAGAAATAATGCGTCGAAAAAAATAAATAAAATATATTTTGCAATGTGTACATCAAGCCCTTTCATATGATACCCCATTTGAACAAGTAGTTTTAATTTGAAATTTCGACACCCTATAAAAAATATAGACCCCCTATTTTTTAAGATCTATTTACAAATAGATCTTAAAAAATATTTGAGATTCATTCCTGTACTTGTAGTCTAGAACGATGTTATTTGCCAAATTTCATAGTTCTAGGTCAACGGGAAGTACCCTATAGGTTTTGATTCCCTTGAGAATGTGTCGAAATATGCGTTTTTTGCTGAATAAACGGCCGTAACTTTTTTTTACGTAAACTTAGCAGTTTGAATTTTTTACCACTTCATGGGACCGTAGACCTGAGTATACAGTTCAAATTTCAGCTTGATACCTCCACGCATTATCGACAGACAGACAGACAGACAGACGGACAACAAAGTGATCTTATAAGGGTTCCGTTTTTCCTTTTGAGGTACGGAACCCTAAAAAACATTAAAAATCATAATATGTTTTTAATAAATAATTGAAAAAGTATATTTTATTCAAATCAAAGGTGTTTAAAGTAATCACCCAGGTGATTTATGTAGGTGATTTAAGTGGAACAATTCGTCTAATCGAACACGCAACTTTATCAACGTCGACTGTAGACTGTCCATGGATGTCTTTTATTTATCACGAGCTTCAGAGGTGTTTTTTTTTTGCGCATACTCAGCGGAGTAAAATGCCGATGAGTATGCGCAGATCGACTTACTACATAAATCGCGCACCCCTGTCGTGGACAAGGCTCTTTTATATTTATTTTTATTCTCATCTTAAATTTAAATAACATTATAATAAACTATTTACAATATATGGCAATTAAAATTTTATTATGACGCAATAGCGAATAATTTTTCATTTAAAAATACAATGAAGGAGCTTCAGAGATTTCAGAGGGCACGTGAAGCCGTCGGTCCTGACTGTTGTCGTTAGAATGACACTCGTTAAGCAAGTCAGTGCATTCAGGCGGCTTGAAAACTCTGGTCTTTCTTTTTTTTTATACTACGTCGGATGGCAGACAAGCATACGGCCCGCCTGATGTGAAGCAGTTACCGTAGCCTTATTAACGCTCGCAACATAAAATATCGCTCGCGCGCCGCCATCCCCGCTGCCAACGCAGCATTTCCTTCTTTTCTGGTGATCTCACTCACTCGCAGGAACACAACAACCCACAAGGGAATTGCTATTTGGCTGCGGTATTCTGTGAGGTGGAGGTACATTCCCCAATCGGTCTACGCCAAGTCGCAGTAGAGCAGCGTGGTGGAGTATGCTTTAAACCCCTTCGTTTGAAGGGAAGACCCGTAGCTGGGACACGGGACTTCCCTCAATCGAAGCGATGGGAGGAAGTGGCATGAATAAGTGTTGACGAGACGAGATTCATTTATAAAATGTGAAACAAAGCGGCCTTATTGCATCTTTTTTGTTGACGAGCTCGGTGGTCGAATGGTTAGCAATGGCCACTTTGACTCCGAGGTCGTCGGTTCGATCCCCGCACCAAGACAAATATTTGTGTGCATGAACATGTCTGTTTGTCTTGGTCTGGGCGTTTTCTATGTATTATATGTATGTATTTACAAAAAAAATGCATTTAAGTATTATATCAGTTATCTAGTATCCATAGTACAAGCTTTGCTTAGTGTGGGAATAGATGGCCGTGTGTTATTTGTCCAGGAATATTTATTTATTTATATCTACAGTTATACCTTTCTTACCCATATCATATCTCACATAACCCAACCACATCTTTTTTGCTTTCTCTCTCATTATATCCTGTGGTGATTGCTTTCCATCAGGTGACTCACAAGCTCGTTTGCCCCTCTCACATATAAAAATATACTGCAATATCGTACTATAATATTCAAATATCATAAATAATAGTGTTTTTAACAAAGTTGTAAGACACGCGGACGTCATCGGAAACCGTTGACGATTAAAACCTCGTTAACTCTCAATTTTAAACCGGTCAACTAATTTTTTTTTTGTGTGTATGCATGTAATCTCTTAATTATACCACAAAAGAATACAAAGAAAAATGAACAAATAAATTAAACAGTATAAAGGCGGGCTTATCTCTGAAAGAGATCTCTTCCAACCGGAGAGTGTCTAGACTACGGCTACGGTTGTCTTGAAACTCAAACGAATTTAATCAGAAGAAATTAGTATGAGTAAGAAGCTTCTGGAATTTAACTTCGCCTCTTAGCAATGTGAGAGACAGCAATATAATAATAAGGCATTAAAAGCCAACTCCTTTGCCCTATTTTCCGTCATGTCACGTACATAAACAGAGTTCTTATGGCGCAAAACAGGTGCATACGAGCCCTGTGTGGTATAGTGCCCGATGTTTCCTGTAGACCCTATTTTAGGTCTCCGAATGTACTACCTTTACCTTGTCTTTATATATGCGAAATTGGCAAGTTTGTTAAATAAAATAAACATATATTCTTACTAGCTAAAGACCAATCACAAAGAATTTTGAGAAATCCTAACAAATTTGTTTCAAGTATAGTACCACGAACTAGTCGCCTGTTAAAAAATTCTTACATGATGTGTCAAAAAATTTACAATAACATACCAAATGATATAAAAGAGGTACCATTTTACAAATTTAAAAAAACATTTAGTAAATGGCTACTAGAAAAAACGTTTTAAACGGTTGACGAATTCTTAAATTATTTAAAAAAAATAAGTTAACTCTGGTTTTGTCGATGCATGGAATAATTATGACTCTAAATATTTGCATGCTATTATATAATATGGCTAAATAAGCAACTTTACTTTTAAGATCCAACCGCATTTATTGTACCCACCCTATTTATTGCAAATAAATAATTTGTATTTGTTCGTTAGTGTGCTAGCATTTACCTGTGGATGTTGCTGCATTTGCGCCTGCACCATGCCTTGGCTGGTCGAGGCGACGGGCATCTGGCCCACGCCCACGGGCACGTTGCCCACGCCGCCCACTCCGCCCACGGACATGCCGCCCTGCATGCCGCTGCTACCGCCCATACTGCTGCCGCCCATGCCGGCTGACGACATGCCTGCTTGCGGCATCGCTCCTATATAAACATAAGTTTTTGACATACAACCGCAATGGGGTGTAGTGGCCCACCATGATCTTCAGAGCCAAAGTCAACCTCACCTGCACGTAGTGTAGCCTGCCGACTAGCAAAAGAGAGGTAGGGTACAGGGTATTAGTAAGCTACCCGACTGGAAAGTACCTCCACCTCACACAATAGCGATACGACACCACCAGGGGCCCCACCACCGACGCTCAAACCGATTACCATCGGAATTTTTGAGTGCTAAAATGAAACTACTGCTTAGATTTTTTTTTTTATATGAGAGGGTAGCAAACGAGCATGTGGGTCACCTGATGGAAAGCAATCAACACCGCCGATGGAGATCAGCAACACCAAGGGGTCGCCGATCCGTTGCCAGCCTATTCTCCTTCCTTCCTTTGTTTCTGGTGACCTCACTCACTCGCAGGAACACAACAACCCTCAAGGGAATTGTTATTTGGCTGCGGTATTCTGTGAGGTGGAGGTACTTCCCCAGTCGGGCAGCTTAAATATACGCTATGCCCTACCTCTCTTTTCGCCAGGGCCTCGTTTGTCTGTCAGCAGGGTGCACCGCGTGCAGGTGAGGTTGGCTTTGGTTCAAAGATGTTGATGAACCACTTACACCCCAAAAAAAAAAGAAAAAAGATTGTTGCTAATTACAGTGCGACACAAAAGAGTAGACAAAAATAGTGGCGCCACTTTCTTCGTAAGATCAGTTCTCACATGGCAACCCTTGAGCACTTTTGTATGAAAAAAGACAATGTTGCTATTGTTAAAAAATTTAGTTCCCTTTCTACTCTCTTGTGCTCCACTGTATGTTTAGTTCAGCTGGTAGAAACCCTAGAGCTCTACCGACTAAGCTGAAGATGATTGCCAATAACTATAACGTAAGACCAATTTTTGGAATAAAAAAAAACCAATGGTACTCGGCTTCGGCTTCGGCGGTAGGGCCCGAGAACACTTCAGTGAGCATTACTACCTGGGCTATCAGAACCGCACAGTAAAACCTCTATTTATTGACGAGCTCGGTGGCGTAGCGGTCAATGACGCGGCTTCGACAACAACGCTCGTGGGTTCGATTCTCACATAGGACAAACATTTGTGTGCATGAACATGTCTGTTTGTCTTAGTCTGGGTGTTTTCTATGTATCATAAGTATGTATTTACAAAAAAAATATGTATTTACGTATGTTTATCAGTTGTCTAGTACCCATAACACAAGCTTCGCTTACTTTGGGGCTAGATGGCGCTGTGTAATTTGTCTGACAATATTTATATTTATATTTCCCAATGGTCTTTCTCTCCTCCTTCACCTACTATAGTGCGCCGTACTTATCTGTTCAGTAACTGGTGGCGCTAGTGGCGAAGAAACTGTAAATTCGAACTGTCACTTTAGTAATAATTGATTTAGTTCTTATTTTGTCCAAATGAATAGATAAGTTGGGCGCACTATAGATTCTTATATTGTTTGAAAAATGTTTTTTGTGCGCGGAATTTCTGCCAGTTACAACAGGGTCTTCTTATAGTCTTATTGGTTTTTTTTTATTTTTTTTTTATCTATATATTTGCCATCGGCCCTGTGGCCATAATCAGGTCTGTTGTCACTTTTAGAATGAATTTTGAGTTTATTCACATCTTATTGGTTTTTTTTTTATTTTATTTTTTATTATCTATATATTTGCCATCGGCCCTGTGGCCATAATCAGGTCTGTTGTCACTTTTAGAATGAATTTGGAGTTTATTCACATCCTGTGATGCGTCACCTCGTAATTAAGTGTCGATTAGACGAGATCATTAAATTAAATTGAGGCTATCAATTTAATTTAATGATCTCGTAACTAACCATCAATTTCTTTTTCTTTTTAGCCTTAATATATACTTGTCACTATTCAATAGTGTCGAAGCTAGCTGGTTTTTGTGTCCTTGAAGTCTAAGCTTGTATCTGCTGCAGGCTTTCTCTACATCCTCCCTAATTGTTATCATTTGTAGGTACTCATGTACTTCGGTGTTGTTTGTAAACCATGGTGCACAGCTTATTATCTTTAATGTTTTGTTTTGGAAACGTTGCAGTATTTCAATATTGGAGTGACTTGCTGAGCCCCAGAGTTCCATACCGTAAGTCCATATCGGTTTTAGGATACACTTGAAAATTATTAATTTATTTCCTTGTTGGAGTAGAATAGTGATTTTCTTGATTCGTTTATTTGTTTGTTTGTAACGACTTTATTGTACTATAAATATAATACACACAGTGTTAATAACAATTATTGTACAATGGCAGAATTATGCCATCAGGGATCTCTTGCAGTCAACCATCGAATGCCCATAGGAAAGTGAAAGTTTAGCGAGGCAGATGAAATTTAGTACATATGTCTAGATAAATATATTATACACATACCATACCATACATACGCATGTATGTGGTATAGATAAATATATACAATTTAACTAATACCTACATACATATACCTAGTTACACGTATACTTAGTTTTCTATGGACGAAGTAGTAATGTTACGTCCAGCATGTGGTTACCCTAAAGGCGGCCAAACGTTTGCGTTCGCTACATCCATCACCGCTATCCTATGAAACCAAAGGGGCAATTCTCGTAATTAAAATGTACTCAAAATTCAGTTCCCATACAGTATCGATCTCACAAATGTAAAATTTGGTATTCTCGTAGCTCAATATGAAACATCAAAGTCTAACTTAAGTTTTTTTTTTTTATACTACGTCGGGTGGCAGACAAGCATACGACCCGCCTGATGTGAAGCGGTTACCGTAGCCATATTAACGCTCGCAACATAAAATATCGCTCGCACGCCGCCACCCCCGCAGCATCTCCTTCATTTCTGGTGACCTCACTCACTCGCAGGAACACAACAACCCTCAAAGGAATTGTTATTTGGCTGCGGTATAGATAAGTGGGATTATTAACGAAATATGACTGAAAATTAACGAACTAAGGATGTGTTATTACTAGGGTTGCCAACCGTCCGAGTTTCCCCAGATTTCTAGTTTGGAGGGCGTCCGGGGAGCGTCCGGGTGGGCTTTCATTTGTAGTCCAGGGTTTAAAGTTTGAAATCACTACCGTCCGCTGTATGCTGCGAATAACTACAGTAGTCTTGTTACAGAATAAAACATCGGACGCGCAGCATGCGCCACCATAGCGAAATTTATTTATTTATTTTGGCCACTTTCCCGAATTGATATCGGAAAACCAAGGTCACTTTACATTACTACTTTTTGATGCTCTACACGAAACCGAAGTCACAATTTCGAAATTTTGATTTTCATGGCAACGGACGGACAGACAGAACGACTGGACGATTTTATAAGCTCAATAAATTTCGCTGAAAATAGTACTAGTAAACACTGATGACATGTCCGGGTTTTAAGATTCAAAATCCGGAGTTTTCACGCATCTTGTCCTGGTTGCTAGCGTTCGTTCCTTCCACTTGACACCACGAAATCGACACCACCGGTGGTGTCGTATGGAACCTCTAGTCCATATGACACCACCGACTATTAGTGATGTTACATACAAAGTTGTTGATATGAAAACTCCAATTAACACGTTCACAGTTCCTATACAAAATGTTTTGATTTCCTCGTACGTCCCGCATATTATTTTAATCTCTATACAAGTCGAAGTACTTATGTAAAAATGTTATCTGAGCACTTCAACACACTAAGTGAAGCACTCTCGAGCACTATTGTAAACTTACTTCTTATCATTACGAAGAGAAAAAAAATACTTTCAAGGGTCGCACTCAGAACTATGGTACGTATATATAATCTTATGCCCTGCCAAAACCAAAACAGTTTCATTAATGAGGTACGTGATTTGATAAAGTTTATATTTATCCGTCACTCAAATGGTTGACATTGTTCATTGCAATTTGTATATTATTGTATTTCCGTCCTAATCTTTTAATAAAAAAAGAAAAAAACTTAAAATAATGAATTGGGAGCTGTTTGTCAAAAACACGCGTTTCTCGACATCACTAGGGTGGTGTCATATAGACTAGAGATTCCATACGACACCACCGGTGGTGTCGTTTTGGTGGTGTCAAGTGGAAGGAACGCTAGCGTTTAGAGATGGCAACCCTAGTTATTGCCGACAACAAAAAATGATAATAAATGAATGAATGAAATAAAGTATATCATTTTAGTCAATTTACAATTCAATCTCGATTAGGTCAACTTTCATTCCGCGATCGTAAAATAATTATGAGAATTGCCCCTCAGAGCTTAAGGATCCGTTCAAACAAACCGGCTCGGAGAGCAGAGTACATTTTGAATGCGTTTAAAATAGAGCTTTGTGTCATTGGCATAAGGTTTACTTTAAAAATGCGCATCGGCTCTCGACCATTCTCATATAACAAAAGAGTGAATTTAAAAATAAACCTTATACCAATGAGCTAAAACTCTGTTTTAAACGCCACCAAAATCTGCTCTCCTCTCCGAGCCGGTCTGTGCGAACGGACCCTAAGAGTCAGGGTTGTCACTTACCGGTCATGGTGGACGGCGCCATGGTGCCCATGGCGCCGGGCGCGCTCACCGCCGGCTGCTGCTTGTTTATTATCTGACTCATCTTCTGCTGCTGGATCACCTGGAAACCACATGCCACCTTGACAGCAGAATAATTATAATACAGCGATGCCCTCCAGGGAACGGCCGGGAGCGGCTGGATGCGGAAAGCGGAGGATCGCAATTGGTGGATGGCATTCTGGATGGAAAGGCCTATGTTCAGTGGATAGATAGATAGAGGCTCATGATGATGATGATGAATAATAAATTAAATTAAGAGAGGGCATCACGTTATGAATATAAAGTGGCATTGGACCACGGCACATCCTCTGACATCACTATGAATATCTACTAACAAACATTTGTGTCCATGAACATGTCTGTTTGCCTTGGTATGGCCGTTTTCTATGTATTATATGTATGTATTTATAAAAAAAATGTATTTAAGTATTATATCAGTTATCTAGTACGTATAGTACAAGCTTTGCTTAGTTTGGGACTGCCGTGTGTTATTTGTCCAGGAATATTTATTTATATCTACAGTTAAATAAATAAATAAATAAATATTGTCAGACAAATTACACAGCGCCATCTAGCCCCAAAGTAAGCGAAGCTTGTGTTATGGGTACTAGACAACTGATAAACATACGTAAACACATTATTTTTTTTTGTAAATACATACTTATGATACATAGAAAACACCCAGACCAAGACAAACAGACATGTTCATGCACACAAATGTTTGTCCTGTGTGGGAATCGAACCCACGAGCGTTGGTGTCGAAGCCGCGTTATTGACCGCTACGCCACCGAGCTCGTCAAAAGTTATACCTTTCTTGCCCATATCATCTCTCACTATTGTGAGACTATTGTGAGAGATGATATATATACCCAACCACATCTTTTTTGCTGTCTCTCTCATTCTATCCTGTGGTGATTGCTTTCCATCAGGTGTGTAATTTGTCCAGGAATATTTATTTATATTATTTTCTTCACATCTAATACTAATCTGCATCTAAAGTATAGGAACTATTTTACATGGAAGATAGAAGGAGATCGTCTTATATAACTAAAACTGATAGACTAACTAGTTAAGTTAATTAAAAAAATCAAAAAACCCGACTGCACCTACAACAGATTTATTAATCACGCGCAATAATAATATTATAATTCCACACAAGCAAAGCCGCATGCAAAAACTAAAATATCAAATATATATTTGAAATCAGGTCAACGAGACCTCTATTTTGATACCTATATCGATATATTTAGAAGAACAAAAATTTACTACAACGACAATTTTGCGGCTCACAGCCGCCATGTTGATTTTTTTTATATTTGGTATAGCCTTTATTACTCACTCACGTGATTAAGACGAATCTAACGACACCTCTTAAGTTGAAATCTGTCAAACGGTTTAGGCTGTAGAGCGTGCCAAATAATAAGACATACATACATACGCTCGAAAAACATAACCCTCCTTCGGCAATCGGGTAAAATGAGAATGGAAGGACAATGGACAATCGAAGAGTGGAAAGAGGTATGGTAGGGACGAACGAACTGAAATGTAAAAATATATATTTCAATTCGTCGTGGAATTAAATTAGTGCCTTGAAATCTTTTAGGGTGTAAATGGAGTACCACGATCTTTCGAGCCAAAGCTAACCTTGCTTGCACGTGGTGTCCACTGTCGACTAGCAAAAGAGACGCTGGCAAAAGAGAGGTAGGGTACAGCATATTTGTAAGCTACTCGACTGGGGAAGTAACTCCACCTCGCTGAATCATCATCATCAGGTCCATTTTAGTCTCGACTACAGAAGCACGAAGCAACAAGCAGGCTGCACCGAGAGCACTGGCGCGTCTGATGAAGTCACTAACTACATAAATAGTTTAGTTTATTTGAATTTGTTCTTGTATTTCCACCCCAATTGATTCACCACCATCATTAGAGCCAAAGTCAATTCAAAGTACAAATGGACATATTATGTGAAATGAAGCGAATTGAAAAGGGTACAAGTTTCCATTTGGACCACTTGCCAACGACCCGTACACCATAAGTGCACCATAAGGCGATTAAAAGTTATGGCATATAATTAATAGTTCTATGTACAGTATGGGCACTTGCTGCCGCTCTTTTGTATCAACCTCACCTCCCCTATGAGATGAATCTGGAACAGTTTGTATGGCGCCGCACGCACACACACTCATTCATGCTCTGCATTAAGAGCCCTATTACATTTGCACGCTGACGAGCTCCCGCGCAGTACTAAACCCGCGAAGGCCACCGGTGCATCGTTTTTTTGTAGTAATTTTGAAGTTATATTTATCGTTTTTATTGAAATAAGATAATAAATTCATGCTACAAAGTTTATTCATCATGAAGTAACAATTATTCTCGTATAAATTTTGCCCAATAAGATTATCGTTTATTCGAGAAATTAACAGTTTACTTAAAGCGATTTTCGAAGTTTTTTTGGTTAAAAGAATGTTTTAATTTAAATCAATGATATTTCAAAATTCCGAGGCCGCTATGTACTATACGACTATATAACAAATAACATTCTATTTTTTTTATTTCATTTGTTTGGAACAGTAGTACAATCCAGGAACTCAAAATAGTGAATGCGCGCATTTTATTAAAATCTTTCTCTGCAATTTTGGGTTTATTTAAAAAGTTAAACAAAGTTTACAAAAAGCGAGGCCGCTACGTACTATGCCAATAGCTATTCTGTACTATTCAATAAGTCAACATTGTTAATGTATTTTTGTTTCCGAGATCAAGAACGCGAAAATTGGCCATTTTACGCAAAAATCACAGTCAAAATGTAATATGGCTCTTATCGTAATTGTTTATGTAGTCGTTACCAACATGACATTTGTATGGAATGTCCGGGGTTATGTTATGGTGTAATAAAGACACTTTGAAACGCACACTGATGCACCCTTGAAACATAACACTGTTACGACGACGAGCTCGGTGTAGAATGGTTAGCAATGGCCACTTTGACTCCGAGGTCGCGGGTTCGATCCCCACACAAGACAAACATTTGTGTGCTTGAACATGTCTGTTTGTCTCGGTCTGGGCGTTTTCTATGTATTGTATTTACAAAAAAAAAAAGTATTTACGTACATTTCTCAGCTGTCTAGTACCCATAACACAAGCTTTGCGCTTAATTTGGAACTAGATGGCGCTGTGTAAATTATCCAGAAATATTTATTTATAATTTATAAGACTGTTACGTACCTTCCTAAGTCGATCGACGAAGGTGGCCTGGTTGTTGGGTATGAAGCCGAGGTATGCCTTCTTGTCGGGAGTGTACAACAGGATCAGGACCTTGATGTCACACTGCGGCGGCGACGACATCGGCGAGAAGTGAACGCAGCCAGCCTTCGGTAACAAATCATCATCATCAGGTCATTTTAGTCTCCACTACAGGAGCACGACCCGCTCTCATCCGTCCTAGACGGAAGGAGGATTTGGCCTACACTCCCCACGCTGGCCAGACGGGTTGGAGAGGCCTGATATAAATTAGTGTCTTGAAATCTTTTAGAGTGTAAATGACATACCACGATCTTTCGAGCCAAAGCTAACCTTGCTTGCACGTGGTGTCAAAAGAGACTCTGGCAAAAGAGAGGTAGGGTACAGCATATTTATGAGCTACTCGACTGGGGAATTACCTCCACCTCGCTGAATCATCATCAGGTCCATTTTAGTTCCACTACAGGAGCACGACCCTCTCTCGTCCGTCACAGACAGGAGGAGGATTTGGCCTACACTCCCCACGCTGGCCAGACGGGTTGGGGAGGCCTGATCGAAGTTTAATAATGTAATTCCCTTAGTCGCCTTGTACGACATCCACGGGAAGAAACGGAGTCATTCTATTCTAGTCTGCCGGAAATCACACGGCTAATATGTATGTATTTACAAAAAATCTCAGTTATCTAGTATCCATAGTACAAACTTTGCTTAGTTTGGGACTAGATGGCCGTGTGTAATTTGTCCAGGAATATTTATTTATTTATTATATTATTGTTTAAACATCACATACGTTTTCTAACAGCCTGTATTACAAGATAGGTCGTCCTGTATTCAGGGTCGGCAACGCGCGTGTGATGCCCCTGGTGTTACAGACGTTCATAGGCAACGGTAACTGCTTTCCATCAGGCGGGCCGTATGCTTGTTTATATACTTATTTTATACCACTCTAGTGGTATAAAATAAAAAAAAATAAAAAAGGTATACTCACAAACCCATTAACCATGACCTTGGTCAAGGCATCCAGCGCTTCACTCGGCTGAAGGTGGAACAGCACCGACTTGCTGTCCTTCAGGTATTGCCCTCCTATATTACTGATAAGCTGCTTTGGCATTAGCTGCATGAGAAGCTTACTCGGCCACGTGTCTACTTTCAGCTCGGGTTCCACGTCTTTTGAACTGGCCGACACCTGCAAGATCTGATCTTTATTAACACCTGAGGTCTACAGGTCTTCGATGATACTAGGGGACCTCTGGATGAAAGTAAAAGAGAGCAAGAGATAGTTTTAAGCTGCCCGATTGGAGAGGTGCCTCCACCTCACTTAACACCAATTAAGATTATTATAATTTTAACTAAAAACTGACATTAATGGAATCTGACATTCATAGAATCTGGCATTATTAGAATCTGGCGTTTATAGATTATGACATTTGTAGAATCTGGCGTTTTAAATTCATCTGACATTCATAGATAGAATCTGGCATTATTAGAATCTGGCGTTTATAGATTCTGACATTTGTAGAATCTGGCGTTTTAAATTCGTATGACATTTCCAGAATCTGACATTTGTCAACTAAACCAAAAAAAGTAAGTTAATGTCCATTATACAGGAAATACTGTATTTTTTTTTTCATATGCGAGGAGGGCAAGCGAGCAATGAAGGTAACCTGATGATGACTCTCCTTAAAATTGTCAGACATTACCTGACACGGCAGATGCCTGGTGGTCTTCTGCTGGTCGCCAGGCGCCTTGCCTTTCTCCATCCACTCGATGACCCCGTTCCAAATGATGCTGCGCTGCGGCGCGGCCGCGGCGGGGGACGTGGACGGACCGGGACTGAGCATGCTCGACATGCGCTGCTGGCAAACAAGCACATGATTAAAGGGTACAAATTAGTGGTGGGTCGTCGACTGTTTTACAGTCGACGCAACGAGTCCGTTTACCGTCGACAATGAACTAATTTAAAAAACAGTCTAATTTTCGACTAGTTTACGTCGTCGTCGATAAGACTATTTCTTCACATAAGCGATTGGTAAACGTAAACCGTTTACGTCTAATTTTCCGTCTAATTTTCGGCTAGTTTATTACGTCGACGACGCCGTAAACTAGTCGAAAATTGGACTGTTTTTTAAACTAGTTCATCGTCAACGGTAAACGGTCTCGTTGCGTCGACTGGGTAAACGAACGAATATCTCATCCGTCAAGTCACTAGACGAGACGAGACGAGACGATCGCGACGCGACGCAACGGACTCATCAACCAGTCGAAGAATAAACTAGTTTATCTGTGAACTGTAAACTAGTTTAATCGTTCACGCACAAAAAACAGTTTCAAAAAACGGTTCATTCATTCAACGCCCATCTCTCGTACATATTCAACGCCATATAAATTAAAGTCAACATGCATTTTCCGAACGTTATTTTGGTATTTATTTTGATATACTGTTTCTACTTTCAGATTCTTCTTAATAGGTTTATAACGTTTTAGAATTATTATCTTATCTTATTATTATTGCAATTAATAAGTCTTATTTGATTCGATAATAATTAGGCACTACATAAAAGTGATCTACGTGCAACAACGACATAAATGTACGCTCTGACCATATTGCAGCAAAAGAGCGAAATAAGCTTAGTGTTTAAACTGTAGAAAAATAAAAATAAAAGGTTTTCGCAAAATCCTTTCTTAGTGGAACTATACGTCACAAACGGAAGCCACGGTCCAAATATGACGTTTCTAGCTTCAGTAGTTTTGACTCGGCGTTGATGAATCAGTCAGTCAGGACATGTTATTTTATATATGTAGATATTATTATGTAAGGGCAACGATAGGTGTTATTGTACTAAACATAAGATCTATCAGATAGATAGATGACAGTACTTACGCTAACTTGCTGCGGCGGCGGGGGAGGGAACGACGGTTGTGCCAGTTGTGTCAGTAACGCCGAGTTGTATATCTGCTGGCGCGGCTGCGCGGGCCAGCTGCCGCGGATGCAGCCCACGTCGCTCATGCGGGCCACGCCGGCCGGCGCGCCCACGCCGCCCACGGCACCCACGCCGCTCACGCCGCCCACTCCGCCTACACCGCCCACGCCACCCACACCGCCCACGCCGCCCACACCGCCCACGCCGCTCACCGGCGTGCTCTGCCGCGGGAACAGCGGCGCGGGGGGACGGGCCGGGGTGCCTCGTCCGGCACTACAACAAACATTCAAATCGATACCTCCAAGGAACACTACGCCAACTAAAATTTCGAGTTTTCTTTTTTTATCTAAATCGATTCATTACTTCAGTAACACTATACTACCTGAATTCTATTTATAAAAGACACACAGACACAACAAAGTCGACAAATACTAACCGCTAAGTAAATGTATAACTCATATTAGCGGTGTGTATCTGGATGTGTATGCTTTGAGTTGGCGTAGTGTTAATTGGAGGTAACGAAATTAAGTATTTCATACTTTCTTTATTCTGTCATTGCACTCGGGCAAGCCTTACACAATTTTAAAAAAAATCATATATTTTTTTTTTACACTAGACTACTAACACACGTCGGACAGTCACTGTAAAGCCTAGTTTTCCTACCCTTTGAGCCTTTGTTTGCGAGCTTGTTTGACACCCGACGATGTATAAAAAATCACATGTCAGAAGTGAAATCTTCATCAAGGCATATAGAAGAGACAGTGACGCGTTGACTATATCTCTGGTTATCTCCCTTACTCCACTCATGCCGACATTACCCCAACGAGCATTACATAGCCGAGCGTGACGCATTTCAAACAAAGCGTTTCAAGACAAACAGATATGTTCATGCACACAAATGTTTGTCTTGTGCGGGAATCGAACCCGCGACCTCGGAGTCAAAGTGGCCATTGCTAACCATTCGACCACCGAGCTCGTCATAAGAAGTTTTCAGTTCTAATAACCGGACTTTTGAGTAGACACGGGTGATTTCCATTTTGGAGTAGGTATCCTGGAGCGGGATCTTACCATGCGTAGACGTCTGTAGGCATGTCGGGAGCAGGCGGAGGCGCAGGACTCGGCGGGCGCTCCTTCAGGCTGTACCCGCGGAGCAGGACCAGGTGCCTGGGGTCCTGGACCAAAGGGAAGTATAATTAGGACCACTTTTTGAAGTATAACTTTTTTACGCACGCATGCTTGGGGAGTAAGCTAGTGAATGCGGGACGAGAGCGTTACGGAAGCGGCGAACGGAAGTTAAGAGGGAGATATAATATTAGTTAGTAGAGCTAAAGAAGTTTTACTTTAGTCGTATGGTCTAAAGCACACTCATTTTTTTTTTTAGAACGAAATGCGGTACAATTAAATAACGGTACAGCAATACTGTATGTAATATAGCTCGAACTAACGCTATATGGCTATATATAAAAATAATATTTTTGTGGTGTTTGAAATTCCCGCGCCCTCGCTCATTCGCGGGTGAAGACGTTTGATTGGTGTTGAACGGGTGGGTTCACGCGCGACATTCTTTCGGTCTCGCCGGAAGTTCGACCGGCGAGGACACAAGTCCTTGTACATCTGTCCCGTGACAAAGTCGCGTCGGGTCATATTATGTTTGTTGACGGCGGCGTGGCCGCGTGTACGCGGATTGTTTGCCACCGCCGTCGGAGTCTTGTGGTTGGAGCCGTGTTGTCGCGCTGGGGACGCGCGCTAGCTCATATTTGTTGTGTCGACGACGTGGCCGCGTGCGGGCCGGATTGTTTGCCACCGCAGTCGTAGAAAATATTTGATTGTGTTTTGTTTTAATGTGCGTCAATTGAGAGTTGGTTGACTTAATTAATCTAATTGTGCGGAGTTGTGATCGGTTGATCCGTGCTTGTATTGTGTTAAACTGTTAAAGACAGCGGTTGGTTGTTGAGTGTTGTGTGGACTTGGAGTACCAGCCCTGAAGATTGAAGACGGGGGCCCCCTACTGTCAAGTTACCAGGGAGATCAAGACCAGCAAGGCCAACGCTGTAAGTTTTTTCATGTTAAACGTTTTTTCATTTTAATACGGCGCAAAACGCGACTAATGTTGCGAACGGATTTCGTAAACATGTGGCTCACTACGATCTTTAGAACCAAAGCCAACCTCACCTGATGGACCCTGTTGACTAGCGAAAAAGGCTGTGGCAAAAGAGAGGTAGGGTACAGCGTATTTGTAAGCTATCCGACTGGGGAAGTTCCTTCACCTCAAATGGAGGTGATGGCGTCCGAGCAATATTTCAATAGAGCGTTAATATGGCTATGGTAAACGATTCAGTAGGCGGGCAGTATGCTTATTGTTAGTGAATGGCGAAAATTGATTATAGAAAAAAAGTTTTTAAAACCGAGCATAATGAAGATTATACAACACAATAACCTTAACGGCGCCGTGCCACCGACAGTACCTTGGCGTAGTTCCTCTGCTGCGCCTGCAGCAGGTCCCCGCCGGCGTGGTCGTAGAGCGCGTGCAGCGCGGGCACGCGGCGCGCCGTGCCACCGACAGTACCTTGGCGTAGTTCCTCTGCTGCGCCTGCAGCAGGTCCCCGCCGGCGTGGTCGTAGAGCGCGTGCAGCGCGGGCACGCGGCGCGCCGTGCCACCGACAGTACCTTGGCGTAGTTCCTCTGCTGCGCCTGCAGCAGGTCCCCGCCGGCGTGGTCGTAGAGCGCGTGCAGCGCGGGCACGCGGCGCGCCGTGCCACCGACAGTACCTTGGCGTAGTTCCTCTGCTGCGCCTGCAGCAGGTCCCCGCCGGCGTGGTCGTAGAGCGCGTGCAGCGCGGGCACGCGGCGCGCCGTGCCACCGACAGTACCTTGGCGTAGTTCCTCTGCTGCGCCTGCAGCAGGTCCCCGCCGGCGTGGTCGTAGAGCGCGTGCAGCGCGGGCACGCGGCGCGCCGTGCCACCGACAGTACCTTGGCGTAGTTCCTCTGCTGCGCCTGCAGCAGGTCCCCGCCGGCGTGGTCGTAGAGCGCGTGCAGCGCGGGCACGCGGCGCGCCGTGCCACCGACAGTACCTTGGCGTAGTTCCTCTGCTGCGCCTGCAGCAGGTCCCCGCCGGCGTGGTCGTAGAGCGCGTGCAGCGCGGGCACGCGGCGCGCCGTGCCACCGACAGTACCTTGGCGTAGTTCCTCTGCTGCGCCTGCAGCAGGTCCCCGCCGGCGTGGTCGTAGAGCGCGTGCAGCGCGGGCACGCGGCGCGCCGTGCCACCGACAGTACCTTGGCGTAGTTCCTCTGCTGCGCCTGCAGCAGGTCCCCGCCGGCGTGGTCGTAGAGCGCGTGCAGCGCGGGCACGCGGCGCGCCGTGCCACCGACAGTACCTTGGCGTAGTTCCTCTGCTGCGCCTGCAGCAGGTCCCCGCCGGCGTGGTCGTAGAGCGCGTGCAGCGCGGGCACGCGGCGCGCCGTGCCACCGACAGTACCTTGGCGTAGTTCCTCTGCTGCGCCTGCAGCAGGTCCCCGCCGGCGTGGTCGTAGAGCGCGTGCAGCGCGGGCACGCGGCGCGCCGTGCCACCGACAGTACCTTGGCGTAGTTCCTCTGCTGCGCCTGCAGCAGGTCCCCGCCGGCGTGGTCGTAGAGCGCGTGCAGCGCGGGCACGCGGCGCGCCGTGCCACCGACAGTACCTTGGCGTAGTTCCTCTGCTGCGCCTGCAGCAGGTCCCCGCCGGCGTGGTCGTAGAGCGCGTGCAGCGCGGGCACGCGGCGCGCCGTGCCACCGACAGTACCTTGGCGTAGTTCCTCTGCTGCGCCTGCAGCAGGTCCCCGCCGGCGTGGTCGTAGAGCGCGTGCAGCGCGGGCACGCGGCGCGCCGTGCCACCGACAGTACCTTGGCGTAGTTCCTCTGCTGCGCCTGCAGCAGGTCCCCGCCGGCGTGGTCGTAGAGCGCGTGCAGCGCGGGCACGCGGCGCGCCGTGCCACCGACAGTACCTTGGCGTAGTTCCTCTGCTGCGCCTGCAGCAGGTCCCCGCCGGCGTGGTCGTAGAGCGCGTGCAGCGCGGGCACGCGGCGCGCCGTGCCACCGACAGTACCTTGGCGTAGTTCCTCTGCTGCGCCTGCAGCAGGTCCCCGCCGGCGTGGTCGTAGAGCGCGTGCAGCGCGGGCACGCGGCGCGCCGTGCCACCGACAGTACCTTGGCGTAGTTCCTCTGCTGCGCCTGCAGCAGGTCCCCGCCGGCGTGGTCGTAGAGCGCGTGCAGCGCGGGCACGCGGCGCGCCGTGCCACCGACAGTACCTTGGCGTAGTTCCTCTGCTGCGCCTGCAGCAGGTCCCCGCCGGCGTGGTCGTAGAGCGCGTGCAGCGCGGGCACGCGGCGCGCCGTGCCACCGACAGTACCTTGGCGTAGTTCCTCTGCTGCGCCTGCAGCAGGTCCCCGCCGGCGTGGTCGTAGAGCGCGTGCAGCGCGGGCACGCGGCGCGCCGTGCCACCGACAGTACCTTGGCGTAGTTCCTCTGCTGCGCCTGCAGCAGGTCCCCGCCGGCGTGGTCGTAGAGCGCGTGCAGCGCGGGCACGCGGCGCGCCGTGCCACCGACAGTACCTTGGCGTAGTTCCTCTGCTGCGCCTGCAGCAGGTCCCCGCCGGCGTGGTCGTAGAGCGCGTGCAGCGCGGGCACGCGGCGCGCCGTGCCACCGACAGTACCTTGGCGTAGTTCCTCTGCTGCGCCTGCAGCAGGTCCCCGCCGGCGTGGTCGTAGAGCGCGTGCAGCGCGGGCACGCGGCGCGCCGTGCCACCGACAGTACCTTGGCGTAGTTCCTCTGCTGCGCCTGCAGCAGGTCCCCGCCGGCGTGGTCGTAGAGCGCGTGCAGCGCGGGCACGCGGCGCGCCGTGCCACCGACAGTACCTTGGCGTAGTTCCTCTGCTGCGCCTGCAGCAGGTCCCCGCCGGCGTGGTCGTAGAGCGCGTGCAGCGCGGGCACGCGGCGCGCCGCCGCCACGGACAGCACGGCGCCGCGCTCCGCCACCAGCCGCGCCGCCTGCTCCACCGTGCCGGGCGCTCCTGCGCACAGTCATAACAATTAGATTCATAAGAATCCATCACGGAATCCAGAAACCAAATTCGGTATCAACCCAAGTATTTAACTTTTTCCAATTTCACTCCATAATTGTTTCAGAAAAATGTAATAATGTAATATATCCTCTCATCTGTCGACCAGCCTCCTGGAGGTCGATTTCAAAAACCGCGCATCTGTCGACCGCCTCCTGGAGGTCGATCTGTCCGGACGTATTTTGAGAGTGTGAAATTAATCTTTAAAACTATACGTGTACAGCTCAAACTTTAACAACGTTTAGGAAAAAATGACAAGGACAGACAGAATCCTCAAGTGCTATTCAACTGGCATCCACTTAACGACAGTTTGTTTATTCAATGGCGCACATGTGTTCGTGAAGGTCACGGCCACCCATTGTGTAGTGTTATTGTTAGTTTTTTGTTTACATTCCTTCAATTGTTTCACGTTTTTTTAGTTTGTAAATAACAGGAGATTGTTAAATTTAACTGTTTTTTAAAATAAACGCAACAGAATTTGCTCCATGACATACAGTTTGAGTGGACGGGTGAAAACATAGCTCATACTACTTTCACCTTATAATTAACATATATTACAAGGTAAAATTGTGCAAAACTATATTTATTCTGTTAGCATATACCATACAAATTTCAACAATACAGTTTTATAAATATCTTTAATACATTTTTTTTTTGTTATCTTTTTTTTAATGCGACGCGGCAATATCGCGAGAGGCCATTTTGGGGGTAACGTATAAAAAATGACAGATGCGCTAAGTAGGTAAGATCTACGGTCGACAGGCGAGAGGATAAATCATCTAATAGAAATATTAAAAATACCTGGTGGAACCAATCCTCCGGCATATGCAGAATATGGTGCTGAAGAGCATAACATTAATATGTGGAGAGGTATATCTGAGCGGCCGAGCTCGTCGCAGCACGCGAGCGCTGTCGTCAGAGCTTCTGTGACGCACGCTCGGCTTTCTGACTGGCCCCCGATGTAACTGGTGACAGTACACAATTTTGTTTATGCTATAAGGCTTGGGTGCCCTACCGGCTAAGCTGAAGCTGATTTCCAATGGATTTTTTTGTTGCGAAAATGACACTTCAACTTAGATTTAAGGTGTGTTTAGCTTAGCTGTTAGAAATCCTGGAGCGTAAACGTAAAACCTGTTTTTGAATCAAAATATTCCATAGTAATTGGCTTCAGGGTCCCAAGTCGTCAAGAATAAGAAGTTAGATGCTAAATAGCATTGATTAGTTTATCTCATATATATCCATCATAGTTCGCAAACGATTATAAGAATGAAAGTTACAGAACAGTATTATTCTCAAAAGGGGCCATCCATAAATTACGTCACACGTTAAGGCGGAGGGAGGGGGTCGATGAAGTGTGACATTGTGTGACAAGGGGGTGGGAGAGGTCCTAAATTTCGTGACGTGACATTTCAAAATCTATAATAATCTAAGTGTTAACACGAACTTTGCACAATTACTGTAAATTTCAAACACATTATGAGACTCCCCCCCCCCCCTCCCTAGGGCTTATGTACGCCGAAAAGTCACTCTTGGAAATGAATAGGCTCCAAAACTACAGAAACGATTGTGATGAAACTTATCACAATTAAAGACCACGACATGCTTGAGGTCTGAGTCGAAAAAAAAATGAGAATGATCATGTCCCTGAGGAATGATCATCAAATACATTTTCCGGTGAAATCAATGGAAAGCATACACGCGCGAGAATGCTTTTGGCCGGAAAAAGTTGACGCGACATTACATTAATGCTTCAATGTAAAAGATTATTATGGTGCCAATATTTTTTGGTGCAAAGGTTGTAAAAGAACATGATTAAGTTTTTTTCACTAACTTGATCTTATCCACAACGTCAATGACATGTTGTGGTGATGTGAACGGTCCAAAAGTGAGCACAGGTACGCCAGGGAAACAATCTGCTGTTTTGTATGCCACTACACAGTACACCGAGCCACTGCCGCCTCCTTCGTCTAAGGCACCTCCATGGAAATATCTGAAATTAATAACAAATAATGTGGGTTACATTACAGATAGGCTGTTTTAGAAGGCATCTATGACACATTAAAATAGTGTTACTGAGGTCGATTTAAGTCGCATTTTCATTAGGGACATTTGTCGTGCGACTCTCGCCCGACACGAAATTTACGTGTCCCGCGTGATGTCGCCCGACGTTGCTTGGGACATTTACGGGTCGCGCAACTTGTCGCTAGTCGATGCTCTGCGAGCGTCGACTCGCGCGACTTTCGTGTCCCTCGACAGTCACCGGACAGGCTTTGAGTGGTGAAAACGTGTGTCGCTTTGTGTTTTGAACACTACTTCCTCAGGCGACATACTGATCATGACTAGCCAATGTAAACGAGTCATATGTCGCGGGACATTGTCCCAGAACTTTTGCAGAGACAACTACGTGAATGTCGAGCGATAAGTATCTGCGACATGTCGCCTAGTGAAAATGCGGCTTTAATATCGAAAAAATATTGTCAAGTGAGAGTTGCATCTATGAACTTTATTTAAAAGGTTTTAAATAAAGAATATTTTGGTTGAATATTGAAATAAAAATACATATATTTTGTTTTTGCATTCTAGCTATTAAAAAAGAAATACTAAGAAGGAATCATCCGCCTCCCACTTCAAGTCAGACGCTAAGTGCCGTCCGCGTCGGCCCTAACTGATCATGGACCCTACCGCCGAAGGTGAAGCCGATTACCATCGAATCTTTTCATAGTTAAAATTAAACTTGACCTTAGATTAGTGGTAATTGAACAAATTAAGGTTTGGAGAGAGGCATAAGCTACTTTTTCCTGGTAAAATATCTTATTCTCACAAGAGAAAAAGAAAGTTTTATTAAAATAATGACCATGCAGAGGAAGCTGCGGGTAACAACTAGTATTGTATATATGCTGCAGTGGCAACACCAGAGAGGGCCACTATCAAAGGTAATCCACTTGAGTGGTACATAAAAAAGCAGATACAGCTAAGAGCTATCTCAACATTTTAACACTGGCCTCTGCCAACTCACAGTTCAGCAGCATGGTGGAGTATGCTCTAAAGCCTTTAGATTGAGAGGATGCCCATATCCCAGCAGTGGGATAAATAAGGGTTGACAATGACTATGCTATCAATGCTTAGGGGCCATCCATAAATTACGTCACACGAATTTCATGTTTTTTTAACACCTCCCCCCGTCCTTGTCACAGCTGGTCACATTTATGAGACTCCCCCCTCCCTAGTATGACGTCACATTTTTTGCAAATTTACATCTAGAATTACAAGTGTTCAAAGTTCGTGTTTTAACACTTAGATTATAATAGATTTTGAAATGTCACGTCACGAAATTTAGGACCCCTCCCACCCCTTTGTCACACTTCATCGACCCCCTCCCTCCCCCCTAACGTGTGACGTAATTTATGGATGGCCCCTTATCACAATGGTTGTAACAAGAGTTAATCACATTGTGATCATCAACGTGATTGTAACAAGAGTTTACAGAATTACAGTTTTCTGCTCATAGCTGTACTTATTGGAACATGTTACGGTCAATATATTATGTAACTATGACATGTTACATATATCACATAATGTTATAATAAAGCACTTGTATATGTTCCACATAATTATATTTATTTTTACTGATCAGTTTTGTCGCTAAAGCATTATCAACGTAAACAGCGCAGTGTTTACCTTGATAATGCTTTGGCTGCGGAACCTATCAGCAAAATTAAATATAATTGATAATAATATTCCACCAAATGCCAATTATCACAGTATCAACAATATATGTTGTTACTGTTGATTGTTGGCACTTAGTGGAACATTATTATCATGTATTTTGTGACAAACAGACAAACACATTTTACAGCCATGGGTCCAAACATGGGGGTTACAAATAGGCTAGACGACATTTTTTTCTTTCGGTTTGTTATGTAAGGACGTCACAATAATATAACTATAAGTGCAAGAATTACTTCGATAGCATAAAAACTTCTCGAGATATGATAACTTGAAAATCACAATTTTGGACTTTCCCGAAAACGCTCCATACAAAAGGCTACATAATTATGACGTCATACTTATGTATTTTGTATACGTTAAAACAGAAATTTGTACGACAGCTATGTGAAATACTGCGTTTATGTAGCTAGTGCCATAACAAAAGTTATAGTGTTTTTGATTGTTTTTCCAAAATTAATATTTTTTTTTATAATTTCATTCTTTTAAATTGGACTTTCCTACTACACTTTGATCGATCATAGAACAAGTAGGACATAAGTTATCAAAATTTCAAGATCACAGATCATTCTAGTTTTGTATATTTTATGACACTGTTAAGTACTTTTTATAATTTTTTATCATTGTCGTCTAGCCTATTACACATGCAGGGGTAAAGCAGATTTTGTAAGCATAATAAAACTGATAAAAAATAACAAATTAATTCAGACCAATAATATCTCATGTAAAAAGGTGGAAAACTAGATTCCATTATTGATCATAGTGGTAACAACAATGTTAAGGATAGGATACACTGACATAACATGATTCATGTTTTTTTCTGTTACTGCACCATTTATTCCATAGTGGATCCAATGAAATAATTAAGAAACTTCTTGTGTGTCTGCAACAAAGGTGTAACACACCCATCGTTGCAAAAATCTATCAGCTTTGTTATAGCAGCAGCTTACTACAAACAAGCAGTACAATATAACCAGTCATAAAGATTCTTTATGACTGGTTACATTGTATTGCTTTATTAAAGAACACGAGAGCGAGTATGTGAAACTAGCCGGAAGAAAAAAATCTAGAAAAATTGGTTTGATTTCACTGGCTTCATCACACATTCACATCAGGCGGGCCATTTGCTTATCTGCCATCCGACTATGTTAGCTGCTTGTGTTTGCTCCTAACGATTTTACATTTGGCGGTCTTCATGAACAACAAAGGTAAAACATACCGATGCAATTTCAACCTAACCTAACAAAATTTATAGAAGATAAATGAACAAATGATTCAGGCTTTCAGAGGAAAATACTTACTCTAATGTCGGAATCAAATAGTTTGTTTTAAGTTCGCTTATGTAGGCTCCATTTGCTGCTGTTGCTTCCACTAAAAATATTACTCCCGCCTGTATAGGCGTCTCTGGTGCATTGACAATCATATTTCTGTTGATTTACTAGAATTCGCCTAGTAAATTATATATATATATTTTTTAGGGTCAACTCTAAAATCATAAATCAAATCAAAATCAAACACAATTTTCCAGTACAACAACAAACACTCAACAACACAAGACAGACAATACTGATACTGACTGACCAAAGAGTAAATTAAACCATAAAACATATGACAACGTGTCAACGTGATAAAATAGATGATGACCTGAAGTCCTCTCACGTCAGCGTGAGAGGACTTCAGGTCTTCTTTTTTATTTCGTGTTGACAATCACTCTTCATCGACGACAATTTTTGGCAATTTGTTACGGCTTCATGGTTATGCGGTTAGGCCGAATAATATTGTCAGACAGAAGTATTTTGGACGACCATTTGGAACAACTCAACGACGAAGCGACGGCGGCAATGTAAACACATTTAATCAAAGATTCCACAAATTTTGAGCACTTTAGGAATCACTTGCATATTGCGTAGTACCATTAATTATACTGTGCTTGAACCATGGTGGCAGCTCCATAGATCTGTTATGATATAAAACAACATCAATAAATAATAATAAGCAAATATTTCTGGACAATTTACACGCCGCCATCTAGTCCCAAATTAAGCGCAAAGTGTTATGAGTACTTGACAACTGATAAATGTACGTAAATCCATTTTTTTTTGTAAATACACATTTTTATTACATAGAAAACACCCAGACCAAGACAAACAGACATGTTCATGCACACAAATGTTTGTCTTGTGTGGGAATCGAACCCGCGACCTCGGAGTCAAAGTGACCATTCGACCACTACCGAGCTCGTCAGTCAATCAGATTAATCTACATAAAAATAATAAAATTTCTTTAGAAGTACAACCAAAGTCTCAAAGTGAAGACACGAGTTACGAATACGCAAATAAGTTTCATTCGAACTGTCCGTTGTCGTCGTCCATTTTATCCAGCATTATTACACTTTCCTGTGCCCATCCATTTGTCCGAAACTCGATTTCCTCCATACCTACTTACTTTACTCTTTGAACTCGAGGCACGGGCAACGGGGCAACACTATTTGTCTGTCAGTCCAGTCAGTCAATTCAATCATTTCAATTGAATGAAAACTAAAAAAAATACTTAGAAATAACCTTACCAGTATCTTTTTCAATTCTTTCATTTAGTTTATCATATTAAATTTTATAAACGTAATTTTTAGTTGCCTGAAATTGTGCTGCATGTGAAGTCTTGTTCCTAAGAACTGGTTAAAGTAACTAATGGAGGCATCCTTTCGCGGTCTACGGCTATTCAACCGGCTCGTGCGTAATCATAAATACGTAAGATATGCGACGTATAAACATGCTAACGCGGCTGTAAAAGAAGACCTAAACACAGAGTTGCTAAATAAATTTAATCAAGATATTAAATCTGGTTGGTTTTTTTCAAGTTTCTAACATATTTTTAAAGTTTAGATAAATTATATTGTACAATAAAATATAAATTTATTTTTTTATCGCATAACTTTTTCTTTTGATAATAGATAAGATATATAGGCTTTTAGATTAGTTTAAGTTTAATTTTCCTTATAATGTAAGTTCATTGTAGTGTAATAACAATTAAAAACTTGATGATTACAAAAAATACATAAGTTGACTACAAAAAATATATGTTTATGAATTATTGTTTGAGTAGTGTGATAACATACTCAGCATAATTGCGTCATCTCATTTCTGTGGGAAATGCAGTACTATAGTGATGTTGGAATCTTAGTGGTGGATTTAGGCTAAAGCGGGCCCTAAGCAACGTTGTAATTCCGGACGTCAAGGGCGTCGCCAAGGGGAGCTGGGAGGGGCAGCTGCCCCCCACCCCCCTTAGAGATTCTATTTATTTATAAGTTTTATTTATTGTAAAGTCTCTCGTGAAGCTTTACACGTTGGGCTGTACCGTTATTAATTATTATTTGTATTAGTGAAAAGCTTCATGAGCTGTCGCCTTTACCTACAATTCATTACATACTTTTCTCATTCTCCATATCAACTTCCGGTCAGTGGGTAGCAGGACAAGAAATTATCCCTTTGATGTGATCTTTGATGTGCGCATATAAAAAAGTGAGATTTAAAAAGAAAAAAATATATTCCAAAAATTGGCTTAGTCCTGATTCATACATTGTTAAAGTCTATTTTTCTCGAAAACGACGCGTTGTACGAAAAAGTTGTATATGACAAGAAATGATCTATCTGATGTGATCTTTGATGTGCGCATATAAAAATGTGAGATTAAAAAAGAAAAAAAATATTTTCTAAAAATTGGCTAAGTCCTCAGACTCATACATTGTTAAAGTCTATTTTTCCCGAAAACGGCGCTTTGTACGAAAAAGTTGTACATGACAAGAAATGATCTGATGTCATCTTTAATGTGCGCAGATAAAAATATGAAAATAAAAAAAAAATAAAAAATCGAAAATTTTTCTAAGTCTCTGGCTCCATAGTGCCCCGAAGGGTATACTCCAACCGAACTCCCCCCCACTTTTTTAAGAAGTTTTCACTTCACAAATAAAAATTTAAAAAAATATTGGGCCCCGAAAAATTACGGTCCCTAGGCACGTGCCTAGGTTGCCCAAACCTTAGTCCGCCCCTGGTTCAAGAATACCGTGTATTTCCTATTACTCGTACAGATAATATAAGAGATAATGACATTATGTTATGAGACGTGTGGTGCAAATCCATACTGGGTGCTGTTTAGAACTGCTCTGCTTCTATAATAATATAACAGTAATAAAATGTAATATATAAAAAAAAAATATTCTGTTCATGCTCTGATACTCTGCAGCTAACATAATAATCCTCAAATATTATTTTGCTGTGGTCTTCTGAAAGGTATTTCTCTAGTTCGGTTTAGATATGCTACTTTAAGTCTTATTTGCCAGAATTTTGTTTTCTAATAAGCAGTATGTACCATGTGTATGTAGTTGTGTAAACAAGAATAAATTATGGAATAAATTTACAGGAGGAGCAGTACCAGTGTTCCGTCGTGCCTTACTGTTTCCGACACGAGTTGCTCTTCAAGATGACTTTGGCATATACACATATGCTGGTCTGTACCAGGCAGCAAGTGCACTTAGCAATGAGATTGCCGCGCAACTTGGTAAATATTTGAGACATTTAAGCAATATTTTTGGAATTATGGAAAAATGAGACATTCACCTCCCCGCCTAGATGGGTCTTGAATCCACATCCTCTAACATATGTGTACGTGTGCTTAAGCTCAAGAACAAGATATAACTACTACATAGATCATCATATAATAAAAAGATAATATATAAAGAATCATCTAATGTTATATAGATTAACATCACTAACCAAATAATACTTGTCAGTAAAAATAGACTTATAGTACATACTAGTGTGAATGTGTGCAAATCTGGATTACATTATAATTCTGTAAATTCTAAATTATTTAAACATGGTTCTTATTCATGTTAAGAGGAAATTTAATAAAAATGCTTTAAATTTATTTCTGATGCGTACTTTACTTTTAAGTAGTCAAAATGGTGGAGGTCTGTTGTTCCAACATTTTGTAGCTCCATATCGAAAGCGGGGTTATGAGCTAGCATAAAACGTGCGAGTCTGATGAGCTTTATATATAATTAAATTGCAAGTATGTATATAAATAATATTTGGTATTTTGGAAACACATCCAACATTTTCATTGAAAATTTGTATTCTGTTGCTATTCTGCTACTGAAATTAATGTGTATAGGCACAGTATAAGTAGTAATATAGTATGGCCACTCCCTGTTGCTGTCTCGTGTCGACCTCACCTCCCCTCTGAGACAAAACTGAAACAGTTTATATGGCGCAGCACGCAAACACGCTCTTTCGCGTTCTGCACAGACGCCATTGTTTAGTAGTAGTTAATGACGCGACATTTGCGTGGAGTGACCAGGGTGTGGTGTAGGTGTCTCTCATAAACAAACGTATAAACAAAAGTACCTTACGTACCTCAAAACGAAAAACGGAACCCTTATAAGATCACTTTGTTGTCCGTTTGTCTGTCGGTCTGTCTGTCAAGACCCTCTAACTCGAGAATGCGTGGAGGTATCAAGCTGTAATTTGAACTGTATACTCAGGACTGCGGTCCCATGAAGTTGTAAAAAAATCAAACTGCTAAGTTTACGTAAAAAAAAGATACGGCCGTTTATTCAGCAAAAAACGCATATTTCGACATTTTCGACACATTCTCAAGGGAATCAAAACTCATAGGGTACTTCCCGTTGACCTAGAACTCTGAAATTTGGCAAGTAACATCGTTATAGACTACCAGTACAGGAATAAATCTCAAAACTATACATTTGTAATTAAATCTTAAAAAATATGTTAGATTGCTGAACTATTTATAATAATCCTACGTACGGAACCGGTGGGCGAGTCCGACTCGCACTTGTCCGGTTTCTCTTTTATGTATGTGCAACAGAATATAACTATGTTTTTTTACAAACAAGGTCTTGATAATTTTTTTTTTATTTTGCAGAGGGCGAAACAGAGCGTGCTATTACATATATGTGCAGCAACGATGCATCGCACATCATCGTGCAGTGGGCTATATGGATGACAGGGAATATTGGTGAGTTGAATTTAACTTTTTAACGTGATAAAGTCTTTTAAATCGATGAACGCCGGCTGCACGCACGAAAAAGCATGACTCATTGTCACGCTCCGCCTGAGCCGAGCGTGCAAGCGAAAGCGCGGAACAAGCGATAGAGAGGCACGATCGGCATGTTTCTTATGACGTTATTACATACAATTATCTGTAAACCAACTTGAGAGACAATCAATTATTTTGAGTAAATTTTATGGCGTGGCAGTCGGCGTTGATAACTATGCTTAATCCATGCATATAACTTATCACTTTAATGTACAGTCGAGTGTCCTATGCATTTATAATAATAACTAGCTTTCACCCGCGGCTTCGCCCGCGTTTACTTTTTTTAATATCCTATGTCCTTCCTAATACCTTAAAGAATATGTGTACAAAGTTTCATGATGATGAATACACCCAACCACCTTCATGTAGTACTTTTAATTGTACTAAATACGGATGCAAGAATATTAACGATAACTACTACACCTCACTCCCCCCGCGCCCCCCGCGATCGCATAAGCACTGATTGACGCCAAATACAAATTTAAAATCCTATTAGGATAACACATCTCTTAATCCGTCAGCTTAAAAAGGATAAATCAAACTTTAAAAAAATAACACCTACGTCAAAAAATCTCAGAAGGTAGGTAGTAGTTATTGGGTATCATTTAAGCTATCGCCAATTTAATTAGTTTTGTGTTTCTTAACTACTATTAGTTAAGAAACACAAAACTAATTAAATCTATTATTTTGCGGGCAAACCCTATGGTTTGCCCGCAAAATAATAGATTTGTCACCAAAATGTAGTCACCAAACAATATAAAATCGATTCCACAAAAAATCGCCTAAAATCATGGAGATGTAGGGTCTAGTACCAAATAAATGTTTTTGTATGTATTATATTGTCAATTATTAATAATTAAGCTTACTTGGCACCACATCATTCATCATCTAGGTTGACGGAGCTCCGCTTCGCGGAGCTCCTATTTCCGATGACAGGACACAAGAAAACCCTAACCTAACCAAAAATCAACTCAAATCTAACCAAAACATCATTTATTACATTGACCAAGTACCTATTGGTAAGACTCCTCAGTGATTATGACGCCAATTTGACTTCGCCCCTATTAGCCATTTTTTCATTAAATTAAGGAGCTGATCTATTTATTTATTTGGTGACATATCTATTATTTTGATGATCAAACGAATTAAATGATACTAATAGTTTGTTAAGCTGATGATTTATATTTAGGGACAGTTTTGATTAAAATGATGGCTAATATATTTCATGGGGATAGATATTATTATTAGGGTACTGCAGAGTAGTGACACATCTAAACTTAGTAGACAGAAAATATTGTTCCCGTAGTTATTTTTGGCTTTTTCTTGTCAGAATTTTGTAGTTAGTTTCATTTTTTATTTTAAGTTAATTTCTTTTTAGTGAATATATTTTTTAACTATTTATTATAATAATGGGTAAGTAGTAGTGACATGGTGCCTTCTAGACGAAAATACACTAATTTATTTAATTAAGAAGCACTCAACACTATTGCCTAACCGTTCCTCATCAGCTCAGCAGTGTCACTATGCTATGTCATGCCTATAAATTTCAACCCTTTCTCACGAATTCCCAGGGAGTTCATCATCAGATCCTGATTTGATGATTGATATGGGGTTAATATGGGACCACTTGAATAGTGATTAATATGGGACCACTTGAATAGTGTGCCCTTTCAAACAAATAAGAATGATTAAAATTGCTGTTCAATTAACGGAGAAATCATTGAAACTATATTTAAAAAATACATACCGTCGAACATAGAACCGCCCTACAGGTACAATAAATAACAATAACAGGTAATTTCTGCGATAAAAACTATCATACGTATGTCGTTTCCCAGGACTCAAGGTCCTGGTGATCTCTCAACCAAATTTCATCTAAATCGGTCCAACGATTTAAGCGTGAAGAGGTAACAGACATTCTGTCGCATTTATAATATTAGTATAGATTGGCGTTCCGAAAACCCCTAAAAATGACACATACATTGAAATATAGACCATTCAACCCTATCGCACCCTAACAGAGGATGATGGTCACGTTAGCCACGTTGAATTTTAAAATCGTTGTTGTTTTCGTAATCAGCGACCCGATAAACCATAAAAGCAATACCCATGACGATTTTTAGACTTTTTGACCCCATTTTACCCTTTTAGGGGTTGATATTTTCAAATCGATGCCATTTTTGTAATTGACGTCCAAGAAAACCATAGAATCAACATCCATATTGATATTATGACATTTTAACCCCACCGCACCCCCACAGGGGTGATTTATATCATGTCGGCTATGTTGGATTATAAAATAGTTGTTGTTTTCGTAATTAGCGACCCGATAAACCATAAAAACAATACCCATGACGATTTTCAGACTTTTTCACCCCGTTTTACCGCTTTAGGGGTTGAATTTGGAAAAATCCTGAAACATATGTTTACTCATTTATCTATAGAAGTACTCGTGTAAAGTTTCGGATAAAATAGTCCAACTAATCTTGTTTCCCCATACAAACTTTGGACCCCAGTTTCACCCCCTTCGGGGATGAATTTTGAAGAGTCCTTTCTTAGTGCACCCTTAGACATCATAAGGAACCTACGTGCCAAATTTGGAATCTCTAGACCCAGCAGTTTGGGCTGTGCGTTGATATATATCAGTCAGTCATTCAGTTTCCTCTTTTATATATTTCAACCGCATCGCATCTCCACAGGGGTGATTTTATGTCACGTCGGCTATGTTAGATCATAAAATAGTTGTTGTTTTCGTAATCAGCAACCCGATAAACCATAAAAACAATACCCATGACGATTTTCAGACTTTTTCGCCCCATTTTACCCCTTTAGGGGATGGATTTTGAAAAATCCTGAAACACGTGTTTACTCATTTATTCATAGAAGTACTCATGTGACGTTAACGGATAAAATAGTCTAACTAATCATCTTTCCCCATACAAATTTTGTACCCCCGTTTCACCCCCTTAGGGTTTGAATTTTAGTACATCGTAGACATCTTATAGAACTTACTTGCCAAATTTGGAATCTCTAGACCCAGTGGTTTGGACTGTGCGTTGATATACATATATCAGTCAGTCAGTCAGTTTCTTCTTTTATATATTTCAACCCCATCGGACCCCTTCAGGGGTGATTTTATGACACGTCGGCTATGTTGGATTATAAAATAGTTGTAGTTTTCGTAATCAGCGACTCGATAAACCATAAAAACAATAGCCATGATGATTTTCAGACTTCTTCGCCCCATTTTACCCCTTTAGGGGTTGAATTTTGAAAAATCCTGAAACACGTGTTTAGTCATTTCTCTATAGAAGTACTCATGTAAAGTATCGGATAAAATAGTCCAACTAATCTTGTTTATCCATACAAACTTTGAACCCCCGTTTCACCCCCTTAGGGGACGAATTTTGAAAAATCCTTTCTTAGTGCACCCCTAGATATCATAAGGAACCTGCGTGCAAAATTTGGAACCTCTAGACCCAGCGGTTTGGGCTGTGCGTTGATATATATATCTGTCAGTCAGTCAGTCAGTCAGTTTCTTCTTTTATATATTTAGATTAATTGCATGCGAACTGTTTGCATATGAGTAGTATAAAATAATGTTACGATAGATAGATAGAATATGCTTTATTTGCAGTTTACATCACAATGAAAACAAATAAAAATATTAATTTGATAAAGGATTGGCCGTGTGGGTTCCGGCAGACTAGAATAGAATCACTCCGTCTCTTCCCGCGGATGTCGTACAAGGCGACTAAGGGAAATACATTATCAAATATCGATCAGGCCTCCCCAACCCGTCTGGCCAGCGTGGCGAGTGTAGGCTAAATCCTCCTTCCGTCTAGGACTGACGAGAGAGGGTCGTGCTCCTGTAGTGGAGACTAAAATGGACCTGATGATGATGTAAGGATTTAATAAAGGCGGCCTTATTGCTAAAAGCAATGTTTTCAAGACAACCTTTAGATAACGGATATGTGTATGAACATAGGCAGGTTTACTTAAGTTTCAGGTTTAATAAGTACTCTTCATGAACCCTTATAAGTATAACAATAATTGCACTGAAAACTAAAATTAAATCATTCTTTTAATAATTATAAACATACTGTTAAAACCATTGGAAGCATGGACAATTTCTTTTCCGTGCCTGCTGTCATCATTCAACAATTTAGAGACTAAATAAAATACTCCGCCATTATCACTCTCTTCTTGATCACCGACTGCCAAACGCATTGCATTGTCCTTGTAAAGTCGTTCCTAATTTATATTTTGTTATATCTAACTGCCTATTACAGTGGTGCCCAACCTTTTTTTATTCGCGGACCACTACGAGGTTTTAGTTGCGTGTAGGGTCCCCAACTGTCATATAAATCCATTATTCTATAACTCGAGATTTGAGTGTTTCGTATAATTGTGCTCAATTTCTTTCAATATAAGTTTGTGGTACAAACTTATAATGAAAGAAATTGAGCACAATTTCCATAATTTACCTCTCACGGACCACTGGTGGTCCGCGGACCACCGGTTAGGAACCTCTGGCCTATTATATATTACAAGCCTAAATAAATTGTTACTGTTTCTCTCTGATATTATTGAGAAAACTAATATAACATTATAGAATAGAATATTTTTATTTCATATTATTTTAAAATTAATTATGTCAACGTTTATGTTATGTATATTATAAACATATGGTTTTTTCCTAGCTGTTCCTCTAACACCTCTTCATCCGGCGGAAATGTTGAAATACTTCATGACAGACAGTGGTGCCAACCTCACAATATGCACACAACAGTACGAAAATATCATCCGTCCAATCGTGACCGAGTTGAAGATACCGATTCTTGTGATTGGAAGAGATAAAGAGATCGCTGCACAGTTGTACCAACCTAACAGCACGTTTTTGAAACCCAAGCCAGAAGATGGGTTAGTGGATGTGCCTCGGCCGAATAGTTGGTACGGGCAGACTGAAGCTTTAATAATTTATACTAGTGGTAAATATAATTATAACATTTATTTCTTATATTTACATTTTTGAATATAAATCGTATTAAAAATAAAAATACAAAAAAAGGGGCACCCATGGATAGCGGGGCGAAGACCCAAACTACTGGTGGTCAGGGCTTCAGAGTGAGGAACCTTCTCACGATGCTGGCCGTGTCCAAGAGAACCGCCTTCTGTATCTGGTTCTTGACCCAACTGCCTCAGCCCCTCGAGGTGATGATCTAGGCACACAGCTATAAGTCCGTTTACTGACACGACTATCGGAACAATAATCGTTGAGTCCATTATTATATTCTGGTTTTGTCTGCACAAGTGGTCGCCAACTGGTCGAAATTCCACCGTAAAATAAAAGCGTATATATGCGTGTGTATGTCAAATACATGCGTGTGTATGTAATGTTTTTTTTTATTATTGATTTAATTTATTTTTTATGCATAGTTTTAAAAAAAAATTAGCATTCTTCACTCCTTCTCTATGTAAACTATAAGTGTGCGAAATTGTATACTCCTCCGTCCGCGCAATATTTGTAAAAAGCCTTTGGGTTCATATGGTCTAAAGTATTAAAATGTCCATATTATCAATTTATTGATAATGATAAAAAGGAATACAAAGTTTTTGCTTCACGTATTAATATAATAATAACCCAATCTACCTTAGAAGAATGCCAATCCTTACATTTCTGCTATGAAGAAAGAAAAATATTATTTTGATAATGCCATAAAGTCGAAACCGGTTGGTAACCAAGTGCCAACAGTCAACACTAGAAAAACTAGTAGATGCTGCGTTTGCAGCGGGGGTGGCGGCGCGTGAGCATTATTTTATTTTGCGAGCGTTAATATGGCTACGGTAAGCGCTTCACATCAGGCGGGCCGTATGCTTGTCTGCCATCCGTCGTAGTATAAAAAAAAAAGTATATTTCACCTAAGTTTATAAGTGATTATTATAAGACTGGAAAGATATAATTATGTGTGTGCTGGAGATACAAATAAATGTTTCATTCATTCATTCAATTTATTATAGGTACAACAAACAAGCCCAAAGGAGTAGTGTGGACGCACGACATGCTGCAAATGCAAATAGCAGCATTGCATGCCGCATGGCAGTACTCTTGCAACGACGTAGTGCTGCACACACTGCCGCTGCACCACATACACGGACAGTTGAATTCGTTGAACGCATCACTGGCTGCTGGGGCCAGGTAACAAGGTTTTTTTCAACAAGTACCTGGATTTAAGAGAGGTAGGGCATAGCGTATTGTTTTAGCTACCCGTCTGGGGAAGTACCTCCGCCTCACAGAATACCGCATCCAAATAACAATTCCCTTAAGGGTTGTGTTTCTTCAAGTGAGTGACCAGAAAGAAAGAAAGGAAGGAGCATAGGCTGCCAACGGATCGACGATCTCTTGGTGTTGCTCATCTCCATGGCCAGTGGTGATTGCTTTCCATCAGGTGACCCACATTCTCGTTTGACCCCCTCTCATATAATAAAAAAATTGTGTGGTTTGTTTTGACTAGGCAGTTATCAATTCTAAAATTTCCAATTAGCGACACTGCTTTTACATAGCAATTCTATTTGTTTATTTTTATTATTAATTGGTTTACGATCCTGGATACGAATCTTTTAGAGCCTGAAGTTTGTATTCTTAATTCATTTTCCCGGCTGGTTCTGGTTCTTTAATTATATGTAACAACGCAATTGCAAAACATAGTGCAATCTTATTGCTGTTTTGCATTTATAATTTAGGATTGTTGGCTTCCTGCGAGTGAATGAGGTTACTAGAAATGAATAGATGCTGCGATAGTACCGGGCCAGTACGCGAGCAATACTCGTTTATAGTCAACGTCTAATAAATAGGATACGGAAACGTGGTCTCTTACTATGACCTTAGGGGCCATCCATAAATTACGACACACGTTAAGGGGGAGGGAGGGTGTCGATGAAGTGTGACATTGTGTGACAAGGGGATGGGAAGGGTCCTAAATTTTGTGACGTGACATTTCAAAATCTATTATAATCTAAGTGTTAAAACGTGAACTTTGAACTATTAAGAGTATTTAGAGTAGTAATGATTTACACATGTTTCTTATATTTAATTTGTATGACGTTTCTAAGTGCTTTATAAAGTCCAAGGAATAATAGTAGTTTATGAAACTGTTGCATAATAAGGGTTATTAAAATACGAGTGTGAGTTTAAAACATGAGCCGAAGGCGAGTGTTTTAATAGACCACACGAGTATTTTAATACCTAATTATGTGCAGTTTCATACACTACTTTATCTAATCTCATGAAATATATGGTAATAATATTTTAAATACAACCATGAAGTTAATTTAACAGCTATAATTCTTACCTATAAGATCATTTGCAGATCGAGCATGCGTAGTGCGCATGCGCGACGCGCCGCGCGGCGCCGCGTTCACAGATTATATAGAAAAATTTTGCATAGTTGCAATGTATTTGCATTGAAACCTGTTTAAAATACCTGTATCCAGGGCTGAAGCTGTATCGAAATGGTAAAAAAGTTATTTTACGATACAGTTGTCCTTATAAGAGCTGTATCGAAAAATAACTTTTTAAATTTATTTTGATAGCTTGTGCGTAAAGACTGTCATTATGATACTGTGTTCAGTTTTTTAATGTGTAAATTTCAGTATGAGATTAGATAAAGAATTTTTTGATTTTGATTTTATTAACGAAAAACTTAAAAACATTTGCAACTCTAGATGTAAATTTGAAAAATATATGACGTCACACTAGGGGGCGGGGGAGTCTCACAAATGTGACCAGCTGTGACAAGGACGGGGGGGGGGGGGGGGGGGTCAAAAAATCATGATAGTGTGACGTAATTTATGGATGGCCCCTTATTCGTAATTTCAAGGTTGCACAGTGTGTGTTAAAGAGCTATGCTCAGCAGAACTAGAGTTATGGACATGGCGCAAAGGTCAGCAGACTGAAGTCGCAGTGGCACACCCCGGCCGCTCCATACAATTGTCGCGTCGTTTACCACTACATAAATAATGACGTCTGTACAGAGGTTGAATGAGTGTGTGGGCGTGCGGCGCCATACAAACTGTTCCAGATTCGTTCAGTGGGGAGGTGAGGTCGATACGAGAGAGCGGCAGGGAGTGGCCTTATTGTATCTAGTACTGTTACTTATACTGTGGCAGTGGGTAGCCTATATAGCACGAAGAATCGAAGCCTGCCCCCTTACCACCAACTCTTATTGCGATTCAATAACTGAGTAGAATGCTTATTCATACCAATGAATAAGTGACTCTATTCAATTTGAAATAAGTTCAGACTCTTAATAACAACAATGAACAAAAAAGGAACAAGCTATAGTGTGGCACGATCGTCCTAAGCATTCGGCTTGTGACGCACCTATCTTGCTTCCACTACACTGGTCGATGTTTTCTTATGACTTTATCACGTAAAATTATCCTACGTAAACCGACTTTACAGACAACCAATTTTTGAAGTGAAAACTTCTTTAGCGGCGTTGTGCACTTTTTAAGATGGGTAAAAAATGTTAAACTCGCGCCAGGACACGTGGCCTGATCGAAAATTCGTAAGACGGAGGGAGAGTAGTCTGCCGGCGGGGCGTAGGAGAGGAAGTAATATCCCCCTTTTCTACCGCGCGGCGGAAATGTATGCCTGCTCCTGCAATTTATTTTTAATGTAATAGAAATTGTCATGTTGGTGTACGATAGCGCAATAAATGAATATTGTATTTTACCACATAAATGATAGTACTTTTATACTGATAAATAAAGCAATTCGTGCCAAATTATTTCCTAACCATTCCAAAATATTCAAAAATTCACAACGCTAATGTCCAAGTTTTCACTTCTGCCGGCACTCCTGGAGTGCAACCCGTATTTTATTTCAGGATAAGAATGCTTCCGTCGTTCGCCTCCCACACGGTGTGGTCGAGACTGCTGGGTATGGGCGAGGTGGAGGAGACGAAGGTGACAGTGTTCCACGGCGTGCCGGCGATGTTCGCGCGGCTGGCGGCCGACCACGAGGCCATGTTCGCGGCGCAGCGAACCACCGAGTACGTTCGCGGCGCGCTCGGGAAGATGCGGCTCATGTGCGCGGGCTCGGCGCCGCTGCCTGAAACACTGGCCTCTCACTGGGAAAAGGTGGGTACATTTATAATATTATAATAGCTGGCGCGGCGAACTCCGTATCGCCTTTAAATATTTTTACGTTATTTTTTACGATTTTTTTAAATAGTTATTCTGCTATAATGGGGGGGGGGGGGAGGTAACAAATCTAACAAATCAACGATCAATTATTATCAAATCTTTATGATTACACCAGTATAGGCTCGACATGTCCTATTTCTCTTTCACCAAAGCCCTTTTTGCTAGCCTGTGGGATGCACCATGTGCAAGAGAGGTTGGTTTTGGTTCTAAAGATACTATTAAGCCACACTCAATCAAAAATACCTTTATATTGAAGAGAATTATAAGTGGTTTTGTTTTATAATTGAGTTAAAAACTATCCCATATCTCAATTTGGATCAAACTGCACACGTGTACAAAATTTGATTTAAATTGGTTCAGTAGTTTCGGATTCCATCGATATATTAAGATTATTTGTCTTTAATCATGGGTCAAGCCCGGTCGTTTGATACGGATATGGATCCAACGCGTAGAGGGCCCTTACAGAAGTTTGATGTAATGTTGTACACCAGCAGTACCCCGCCCCAGGAAAACGCATAACAAATAAAGCAGAAGTATGCATTTCAAAATGTGTGGGAATTTAAGTGTGAATATTGTTGGTCGAGTTAGAAAAAAAGATGTCAATATGTATATATAATAAAATAAGTAATTTATCCAATTTGTAGTGTATATTGTACCTATGAACACTAAGACGCTGCACACAACCAAGCAATGCATGTGTGCATCGAAAGTTTTCGACAAAGTTTAGGTTATACCTAAATATTTTTTGAAAATGGAAAAATTCACCTCCCCCGCCTAGGTGGGACTTGAACCCACGACCTCTCGATGTCCGGTCGAGTGCTCTTCCAACTGAGTTACCAGGAAGTGTTGGTGACGAATGTTTGCATCTTATATTTTACTGCGTGAGTCACAGTGTGGCGTCATCAACCTATTAAGTAATCACACTACTAAACAAGGCATAGCAGTCCAAGGCATTGCAGATGAAAAAAGTTAAGTGACTGGTAAAAAGCTTCTTGCGAGTTTTTACCCGACTGCGACAGAAGGAGGGTTATGTTTTTCGAGAGTATGTATGTATGTATAATTGTTTGGCACGCTCTGCAGCCTGAACGGCTGGATGGATTTTAGCTTGAGAGGTGACGTTAGATTCGTATTTGCTGTGAGAGTGACATAGGCTACATCAAATATAAAAAAAAATCAATATGGCGGCTGTGAGCTGTGAGGCTGTGCGCAAAATTGTCGTTGCAGTAATTTTTTTCTTCTTCTATATATATCGATATGGGTATCAAAATAAAGGTCTCGATGACCTGATTTCAAATATATATTTGATATATTCGTTTATGCCTGCGGCTTTGCTTGTATAGAATTAAATTATTGTTACGCGTGATTAATAAATCTGTTGTAGGTGCAGTCGGGTTTTTGATTTTTTAAATTAACTTATAACTTGTTTGATCACATTCGAACGTGTTAAAGTACAAGCTGTCCAAATTGAGAGAGATTGGAAAAGTTCCATATTGTGAATTTACCACACGCGTGTTACATACATATTCACATTAGCCGGGTTGTTCATTTCAACATGTGAGCAAGTAAAAATTATGTGGCAAATTCTTGTGAATTTGCCATATAATTTTTATTATCGACCAAATAGAGAAAAACTCTCATGTTGTTGTCAACATGAGAGTTTTTCTCTATTTGGTCGGTTTGTATACGTTGACATGATCGAATACGAATAAAAAATTTGCACAAAGCATTCATATATGTTAGTTATTCGTGAATAGCATTATATGATTTTAGGAAAACCCGTTTCTAAAAAAAAACGTCAACAAATATATTAATAATGAATAGTAATTATATATATCAATATATTAATAATTAATAGTAATTATTATTATTTACCATAGATATCGGGTATACGTCTCTTAGAACGGTATGGTATGACAGAAGCGGGGATGGCTCTGAGCAACCCTTACCGGCCGGTGGAGGCTCGCGCGGTGGGCTGCGTGGGCAACCCCTTGCCGGGCATCAGCGCCAGGATCGCGGCTGTCCATGAGACCGGCGAGCTGGAGCCGCTTGTCACCGTGGAATGCGACGTGCCTGATATGCAGGTAACTTTTAAGGGTCCGTTCAAACCAAACCGGCTCGGAGAGGAGAGCAGATTCTGGACGCGTTTAAAATAGAGTTTTGTGTCATTAGCATAAGGTTTACTTTAGAAATCCGCATCGGCTCTCGACCATTCTCATATAACAAAAGAGTGAATTTAAAAATAAACCTTATACCAATGAGCTAAAACTCTGTTTTAAACGCCACCAAAATCTGCTCTGCTCTCCGAGCCGGTCTGTGTGAACGGACCCTAACATAGCATAAGGCGTTTTGTACACTATATTCTTTTTTATTTATTTTTAAATGAGAGGGGGGGGGGGGGGGGGCAAAGTAAAATAGAAGTGGATTACCTGATGGAAAGCAATGAACACCGCCCATGGAGATCAGCAACACCAAGGGGTCGCCGATCCGTTGCCAGCCTATACTTCTTCCTATCTTTCTTGTGACCTCACTCACTCGCAGGAACACAACAATCTTCAAGGGAACTGTTATTTGGCTGCGGTATACTGTGAGGAGCTACCACCAATAGGAGCGGAGTACCAATGAAAAATGTAGAAAAGTAAAGTAAGTTCCACAAGGTCCGATCGGTACTTGCGGCTGACTGTTTAGGGGACATCCCGGGGCGCAACGGTACTATCGTTCAACAGTCTTGCACATTATCACATAATTTATTGAACACAACCTAAGTGGTACATGGTTTAATCTATACTTACTAATATTATAAAGCTGAACAGTTTGTTTGTTCGGTCGAATGCGCTAATCTCAGGAACTCCTCAAATTGATAAATTATTTTAGTGTTAGATCGCCTATTTTTCGTGGAAGGCTACAGGCTATATATCAGCACGCTACCACCAATAGGAGCGGAGCACACGGTTCAAGTTACGCAACAATTACGAGTATATACGACGGAATTATTCATCTTAAAAAGATCTAAAAAAAAAGTCCGTGATAGCATACGTCTATCTTTTAAAATTCGGTCACTATAACCTTTCAAATGGTAAGCTTACGCTTCATTCTCAACGATCAATCTCACACAGACGAAGTTGCGCCAGTCAGCTAATAAACTATGTATGTATATATAAATGAATCCCTATTTACCTTGGTCACGTCATCACCAGTGATCGGCGTTAGTAGAGCCATTTGGGGTCAATGGACTTGAATGTTGATGTTAGTATGGATATGACCACGGGATTCCGGGATTACGTTTATTCTACATTCTATTTTTCCAAATGTCGCTGTAATAAATAAAGGTAAACAGTTTGATATATCGTAAGTACAACCAGAATTACTTTTCAATGATCGTCAGTCCTACTAATATTATAAATGTGAAAATTTGTAAGTTTTTTGTTTGTTATTCAATAACGCGTAATAATGAACGCGTAAACGACTAAACGGATTTGAATGAAATAGATAGACGATAACTGAGGATGTAGGATATTTTTTATTCCGAAATTTCTATGGGAGAAATAACTAGTATGAAATAAACATAACAAATCTTAAGAAATCAATCACCTTATGTGTAGTGTAGTTCTTTCGTTCGTATGTTACGTATTTTTTAATTCTGAATTCTTTTATTCTGAATCTGCTCAATATAATATTTTAATAAGTACTTTTTTAATAAAATTATATTGTAAAATTTGAAAATTTTGAAATAATAAAGATAAAAATAAAAGAAATATTCAAAACATGACAATATTTATTATATCTTTCAAAATCAACAGCATTAAAAAAATGTGACATTAACAGTAATTTACAGAGTTAAAATAAATAACCATAATTTTTTCTAAATTCTCCAGTTTTAGTCTATTCCTTTTGATACTTAATATCCACTTATAAACCGAAAATGATCTCTCGACATCTACTGAAGTGAGTGGGGCGAATTTGTACGGTAAAATGTCGTTATCAATATCTACTTCACGTGACAGTATCTCACTGTATGTTCTCAAAATATCTAAGTCCGGATTCCTTGACATGACATTCTCTACTTTTTGTTTTACGGATTCGGTTGAACTCCAATTAATTAAAGCCCTTACCTCATCGAATATTTCGAATGATTCCACTATCGCTAGATTTGAGTTTTGTAAATTTAGAATTGCAAATTCAATTGAGCCAAAATATTCAGCAATGTATCTCAAATCGTTTTCGATATTTGGTTTTTCACACATTTGTTTAGCGACTCGAATTGATAATGCTTCTGGTGCCCTCAAATGTGTTAAAACTGTTTTTATTTCATTAAAATATTTTAGGTAATACGAAACAGCATGCAACCAAGTTCCCCACCGTGTTATTACGGGTTCTGGAGGTAAAGGCATGTTGGGGTATAGATCTTTCAATATCTTAACTCTACTAGGAGCCTTTAAAAAAACTTTTTTCACATTAGAAATTAGGCAGTCTATGTCAGGGTATTCGGAACGAATCGTTTCTGAAACTCTATGCAGAGCGTGGGCTAAACATGTCACGTGTTTCATATTTGGTAAAAATTGTTTTAATAAACGTCCAGCTAATAGCATGTATGCCACACTGTCCGTGCATAATACTAATATGTTTCCAACATTAGCGTCACGAGATTCACCCCACATGTTTTCTAAACATTCGATTACAAAATTTGAAATCGTCCTACCGTTAACTTGCTCTAACATTTTACATGCAATTAAGTATGGTTTATTCATATTTTCTAAATTTAGTGGCTTGACTAAAAAATTTACAATATATCTGCCTAAAAAGTCAGTAGTTTCGTCAAGAGAGATCCACAATTTTTCATGACGAATCACATTATATATGGTATTCATTTTCTCTTTATATAACTTATCTACATATGTTTTTCTTAGAATTGTCTCGGATGGTAGTTTAGGGCGATTAGCGCAATGACAGCATAAATACTTGGTAAAGAAATATTTAAAAGCCGGGTTATTCATTTGAGACCAAGGAATATTGCACAATATGAAAAACTCTATGAGATCAAAGTAAAATCTTTCATAGGGTTTTTTGGATATCCCTTGGTGTACGGGTCCCTCTATGTGCCTTTTCACATTGCTTTTCTTACATGCAATATTAGTTTCACATTTTGTACAATATATTGATTTATCGGTAAATTCGTACAATAATTCAGGATGATCCTCAATCCATGTCAGTACCGTTTCTTCTTTCACTTGCCGTGCCATCTTGTATCGATCTTCACAATAGAATTCCAATTCACAGAAATGAAGCAATCGTCACCTAAACAATCAAGATAGAAAGAATAAAAAAATGTATCTCGGTTACTTTACTCTTTTTTTTATAATACGTCGGGTGGGAAACAAGAGGTCACCGTAGCCTATGTAGGCGTGCAACATAAAATGTGTCGCTCGCGTGTTGTCACCCCCTTTGCTAACGCAGCAACTTCTTCCTCTTTCTGGAGACTTCACTCACTCGCAGAAACACAACAATCCTCCAGAGAACTGTTATTTGACTGCAGTCTTCTGTGTGGTGGAAGTACTTTCCCGGTCGGGCTATCTTTGTGCCCTACGTCTCTTTCGCCAGAGCCTCATTAGTTAATTGGCAGGGTGCACCACGTGCAGATGAGGTTATCTTTGGCTTTTAAGGTGATATTGAACTTACACCCAATTTACTAAGCTCTAAAGAAAGGTGACCAAAATTCAGCTTACCGTATCATAAAGAATTCAGGTGCCAGCTTAAAGTCCAACCAATCAGTATCAAATCGTAGTCTGGTAATTGATGTGTGGATTACTGCAACGTACTCATTTTCGAAATGTAAGAACGGAGCAACCGTCACCTGAATAATAAACGTATGACTGTTGAAAGTATATCGAGCACATCCTTTTTAACTTTTCAGAATACTGTAAAAACTAGTCGACCAAGTTGAATAGACAATGTATTCTGCTTTTTTCTTTACCCGCTTAGGTACCGCCTAGGCTCAGGTCTAGGAGCACATGTGGATGACGTCACGTTTGACAGTGGTTTAGTTAACTCGGTTGACTAGTATACACCGTGTTCTTATGGATATACATTAACTTTGCAAAACACTACTAAACATATAGTGAAAAAATCTTACAAGGGATGTAGTACTTAAAAATGCTTCGTTGCAAGGTTATGTTTACCTTTATTTTATTACATTTTAATTAAGTTCAATAAGAAAGGATCTTTGTTCGGGCCATATTGCCGCTTAATGCAATTAAAATGAGAATCTATCAAACTGCTATCTCTAGGCCTGCACGGCAACCGCGCCTTATATCGTGGGCTTCGAGCCTTCGATTAATAGATGCAGGGAATGCTATATACGACGTTTATATATATATAAACGTCGTACAGCCGAGCCGCGAGGCGAAATTGCCGTGTAGACATGCGGATCTTATGCTTGTTTGTCATACGACGTAGAATAAAAAAAAGGAAAAATGAATTTCATACACAACTTCTTGGTAAATGTAAGAAAAAAGATCATGACGAAAAAAATGATCTTCGTCATGAAAATAACGAGATCAAAGAACCAAAGAGTATTTCAAACATTTAGCTTTAGAAATAAAAATGCAACGTTGCAATTTTGGATAAAAAGTCATGCAATATCGTATGATTTACGGAAAACATTTAAATTGTATGAAAATTTAAAATATAAATTGATATTTGTGTCCATAATTTAAAAAAAAATAGGTTCGATTATCTGAATTGCAAGCCGAAGTTGTATATCCTTAGGAATACGCCGTATATTGGATCGATATTGTTGTTGAAAAAATAGGACGAACTAAATGAAAGAGAAACTTGGTGAGCAAACTTCATAAATAAAGAAGCGAAACTCTATAAGTTATTCAAAGAAATGTTAAAAATCAGCTTACCGTATCGCTTATGATGAAAAATACAGGTCCCAGCAAAAAGTTTAACAGAATCACAAAATCAAATCGTTGTCCAGTAAAGCAAGCCAAAATTGTACGTTAGAGAAAATTCAGAAATCCGTTAAACTAACCAAGGTCAAAGAAAGAGGTATCACAGTATCACTTAGATCACTCGTGCGCACTCAAAGAACCGAAGAACAAGTGAGCAGTAGTCGACCGAGACAATAGACGCAGCGAATGCTATCAACGTAGATAGCATTCGCTGCGTCTATTGGTCAAAATGTCACCCCGCGCGCTATGACGAATACATCCCTTCCCACCCCTCACCCCTCACGCTTAGGTACCAAAATAGCTTTAGTTCTAAGAAAACTAGCCAATAACGCGAAATTTTATTCTTGCCTAATTGGGCAACTAGAAATTATCATCCACCACAGTCTGCCGACTGTGGTGGAAGACAATTGCTAGATTATCGTATGAAAATATAAATAGAAAGTTTCTTTTATCTAATCAAAATCTTCGTAACAATGTAGGTTTTGTAGACAGCATTAAGTAATGGAACACTAATAAACCAGAAACGTGTAGAACTAACTATTTTCTATGTTATTTCACCATTTTTTTTCATCTAATATAATATTGATCTTTTTACTATGTACTGGTGTAAATTTTATCAAACATAATGTTGATATACAACGTGTAACTTCAAGTACGCAAAACCTAAAAATAGTTTGTTCAGAATCATAAGTAGAATCAATTCCATAATTTTCATCCATTTTTAAAATAACTGGTATTGAAAAACAATTTTTTTTTTTTAATTACCGTGTCTATTATTAAATTGCGCTCGACAATCAAGCTAGAAAATGTGAAGTAGGTAAACAAACGTAATACCGCCGCGTCCAAAAAGTCTTAAGCGCCGTGCAAAGAGCGGCGCTTACGCGTCATTGACGCGATGTCCGCTCTTTAATATTAATATTTGCCTATCATTGCCATTGGCGCGTCTTTTTGATAAGAAAGCGCCACAGAGCTCAAAAACTATTAGAATTATTAGGAAAACAAAAAAAAGTGTTCATATCTCCGAGAATTTTTTTTTTTTCGAAATTATTACTTAGATATATCATTTATAATAATAAAACTCAGTTTGGGAGTTTGAAGTTTTGCGTACTTGGAGTTACTAGGGAATGAAATCTCACGCGGCGGGGCGCGGCGGGGCCTGAGGTAGCGGTCGGGGGACGAGGTCTCGCTCAGATTCGCTTGTTGCGTACATTTTTTTGCATAAATAACCACAAAAATACTTGAACGTAATGAACTCGTTGACAACAATTATTACCTACTAGTAAACAAACAAACACAGCAAGTAGACGCAACAAGCGAATCTGAGCGAAACCTCGTCCACCGACCGCTACCTCAGGCCCCGTCGCCGCCGCGCGAGATCTCGCGAGAACGAGATTGCATTCACTAGGAGTTACACGTTGTCTAAGATGTTACACCATGATACTCTGCCTCCTCGTAAGTAAGCGTGAAGATATTTAGTATGTTATATACATACTGTAATCTAACACTGAATATAGGTGACAATTCGATTAGAAAGAAATTAGAAAAAAAATCTCCAGACATACAGTTCAGAAAAATAATTAAATAAAAGATTTATTTATTTATTAAATGATAATAAAAGCATGGTAAAACAAAATGAATGTTAATTAATGAATGTTAAACAAAATCGTTGAATGAAAATGCCGAGATTTGGGAGGCGTATCCATATTAAGACAACGGTCACAAATCCCGCGTAATGGCTCTACTAACGCCGATCACTGGTCATCACGCGTGAACGGCTGGACCGATTTCGCTATTTCTTTTTATGTTCTATTTTTTATTGTCAGTAGAAGATATCTTATAAATGAAAAAAATAAGAAAGTTGCGCGGAAAATTAGAAAATTTAAGGCGGGGTGGTACCAGTGGTCCAGCTGCAAAATCCACAATTTAGAATTCATCTTTGATGTAATAAACAGAGAATTAAAATCTAGGAAAATTATATTGATATTGTTGAGGATATATACTAGGGAATATATCCGATGGAAACATGATTTGATGAAGTTGACTCGATAAAATAAATTCACAAAGTTACCTCTTTTTTGTGTCATTTTGTCTTCTATTTTCGGTTTTATTCTTAAAATAAGTAATTTGACATTATAAGTCATGTACTAAAAAAAAGGTCATAAATAACTGGAAGTATTTTACCCGATAGATTATTTTATATTACATGTTTAAAATTTTTAATCGATTATTCAGTTGATTTTCGATCAGTAGGGCGCTCGCCAGAGTCGCCAGTGTCTCGCGGAATTGTCATATTGTTTCTAGCGCTGGCTCACCTCGCCTTAAGAAAACTGAGCGACCATAATAATATTTCATTTCATTTATTCACATAACAATATTACAATTGTATTTGAATTTTTGCTTATAATCTAATAATAATATAAACTTTTCTAATGTAACTTTATGTCGTTTGACAGAAGTGTCAGTCATTTGACAGATTGCTCGAAACCAATTCGAATACATGCGCTTTAATAACGACATGAGACAGGTCTGACACTAATTACAGATATCCATTGAACGTCTTGGTCTGACCGGCAAGCCGGCGGACTTGAACTCAGAGTGGAAGGAGCCCAAAGTGACGGTGCACAAGAAGGACAACGACAGCACATTCCAAGGAGAGCTGCTGCTCAAAGGACCCGGGGTTTTTAACAGGTGAGTGTTCGAGATATACTCTCTCTTTGGCGAAAAGAGAGGTAGGAGAGGTAGAGAGCGTAATTGTAATCTGCCCAGCTGGGGAAGTACCTCCACCTCACAGAATACCGCAGCCAAATAACAATTCCCTTGAGGTTTGTTGTTGTGTTCCTGCGAGTAAGTGAGGTCACCAGAAAGGAAGGAGATGTTGCGTTGGCAGCGGGGGTGGCAGCGTGCGAGCGTTAATATGGCTACGGTAAACGCTTCACATCAGGCGGGCCGTATGCTTATCTCCCACCCGTCGTAGTATAAAAAGAAGAGCTAAAGCTTGTCATAAATGACGCAGCAATTACATTCATATTTATATTAATTTATTTCGAAACAATACACATGAGAGTGGAATATTAACGCGAATTCTACCGGATTATATAACCTCGACAAATAATATTGTTTAAATAGGTTTGCTAAGAACAATATTGTCAAGTTTTTAACTCTCTTTAAACGCATAATAAGAAAAAAAAAGTAGAAAAGTAAGATACTTAATATATTTTAGTTCAACAGTCTTGCACATTATCGCATAATTTATTGAACACAACCTAGGTACATGGTTTAATCTAATTAAATATTATAAAGCTGAACAGTTTGTTTGTTTGGTTGAACGCGCTAATCTCAGGAACTACTCATTCGAATTGATAAATTATTTTAGTGTTAGATCGCTTATTTTTCGAGGAAGGCTATAGGCTATATATCAGCACTCTACCACCAATACGAGCGGTGCACACGGTTCAAGTTACGCAACAATTACGAGTATATACGACGGAATTATTCATCTTAAATAGTTCTAAAAAAAAGTCCGTGATAGCATACGTCTATCTTTTAAGATTGGCTTACTGTAACCTTACAAATGGTAACCTTAGGCTTCACTCTCAATGCTCTGTCACACGCAGACGAAGTTGCGCGAGTCAGTTTGACGAGCTCGGTGGTCGAATGGTTAGCAATGGCCACTTTGACTCCGAGGTCGCGGGTTCGATTTCCGCACAAGGCAAACATTTGTGTGCATGAACATGTCTGTTTGTCTGATCCTTCTTTGGGATATAATTTAAGTCGTATGCCCATGCCAACTTTCATTCTAATACTTTACCGTCCTGAAAAGGTCACAAACAGGAAGACAGACACATTTTCGCATTTATAATGTTATAAAAAATCTAAATATATTTATTCCTTGGACTTTATAAAGCACTTAGAAACGTCATACAAATTAAATATAAGAACATGTATAAATCATTAGTACTCTAAATCCACAGAGCTTAGATTCACTTTCATCACACTATCTTGAATGTGAAAGTGAATTTAAGTGCCAGTTAAATAATATCCTATACTAAACTAGCTACTCTTATATGGATTAACGAATGTTTTGTGGATACTCACCAAGAACTCTTTCCTTGACGAGTGTAAGGTCGAACCTCAACCGCTCGCAAGAGAACATATTTAACGACCTCGGTGGTCGAATGGTTATCAATGGCCACTTTGACTCCGAGGTCGCGGGTTCGATTCCCGCACAAGGCAAACATTTGTGTGCATGAACATGTCTGTTTGTCTTGGTCTGGGTGTTTTCTATGTATTATAAGTATGTATTTACAAAACAAAAGTACGAGTAAGTACATTTATCAATTGTCTAGTACCCATAACACAGGCTTTGCGCTTAATTTGGGACTAGATGGCGCTGTGTAAATTGTCCAGAAATATTTATTTATTATTTTATTATTTATATACGACATATATGCAGAATCCAAGTAATAATAATTTTGATGGGGTATATTTTCCATCAGGTACTGGAATCGCCCGATGAGCCTCAACTCGACCGATTTCACCGAGGACGACTGGTTTCGAACGGGGGACACTGCGCTGTACGCCGACGGACGGTTCAAGATCCTCGGGCGGACCTCCGTGGACATCATCAAGACGAGCGGGTACAAAGTCAGCGCTTTACAGGTAAGTTACAGCTAAAGCCAATCTCACCTGCACGTGGTGCACCTTGCTGACTGACAAAAGTAGCTCAGGCGAAAAGAGAGGTAGGGCATAGCGTATTTTTGAAGCTGCCCGACTGGGGAAGTAACAGAATACCGCAGCCAAATAACAATTATCTTGAAGCTTATTGTGTTCCTGCGATTGAGTGAAGTTACCATAAAGAAAAGAAGGCGTATAGGTAACGAATCGTCGAGTCCTTGGTGTTGCTGATCTCCATAGGCGGTGGTGATTGCTTTCCATCAGGTGATTCACTTGCTCTTGCAAGCTTTTTGCAAGCTCTTGCTTGCTCGTCTGCCCCCCTCTCATATTAAAAAAAAAACGGAATTATTGACAAGGTCTCTTGTCCGTTGCCGTTGCGATTGGGGATCTTTTCGCTTACCATCAGGCGAAGTGGAGCCAATATGCTGAGCTAATATAAAAAAAAAGATTGTATTAGAGGAAAGTCAATGATGGTGAGTAATTAAATTTCACTGTAGGTCGAATCAGCAATACTTGAACACCCAAGCGTAGCGGACGTCGCAGTACTGGGTATAGAAGATGATACTCACGGAGAAATAGTGTCCGCAGTAGTAATGCTAAAGGACAACACTAAACTAACTCTCAAGGAACTAAAAGATGAAGCTGGGAAGAAACTAGCGCCGTACCAGCTACCAAAGACGCTGGTCATAGTCGAACAGCTGCCGAGGAACGCTATGGGGAAGTTGGATAAGAAAGAAATTAGGAGGTTGTACGGGAAAGACTTGAAGAAACCTGCGAAGTAATTCGGAAATGTTAGAGAGTTTTATGTATATGATTATGTTTATTTATAAATATAAACAATCGCTGTAGTAGATGTAAGGCTCATACTACAAGTGAAAAGCTTCATGAGGTCTCTACTTTACCTACAATTTATACTCCTGGAGCGGGTCACGGCGGGCGTACAATATTACTTCAAATTTCTTAAAGGGGCCTCTACGCGTTGGATCCATATCCCTGCACACGCCTATCAAATGATCGGGCTTGACCCGTGAATCAAGACAGATAATAATAATAGGTATAATTTATAAGCGCCTAATGAAAATCTACTGCTAATGCTAGCGCGCCATGGTATTTGAAATCGAAATCGACTATACAAATATCTTTAGTACTATAAAAATAAATGTTTCAATGTAATTTAATTTGAGGCGAAATTTTCAAATATTTTTTAACTTTATTGAAAGAAATGTAAAGTTTAATATACTAAGTGGATCCAAAAGTGCATTAGTTTTAGACATTTCATAATGCGTATAGCGTTAAATAACATATAATGTCTGTAATATACTTTTCAATCCTAAAATCACAATTCTGCAATGAAATCGTATGCAATTTTTGGAATTGCATACGATTTCATTGCACATTGATTTAATTGGTGACCACAAAACAAATTAATAAGTGTTGAATCGATACGGCAAATAGCTGGGAAAAGAACGAATTGTTAGACATTTAATGTTGCTACCTTTAATGTTGTTGAATCGAAAATATAGTAAGTAGGTGATTATGGGGAATTCTAACACCCCAAGCAAAATATTGAGAACAAATTTTGGAAAATTTCAAGCTCTTATTAATCTTATCAAATGATATTAATATCACGACGATTCCAATAATCCGATATAATGTTCATAATATATAGTCCTTTCATAGTAATCGTGGGTTCGATCCTCGCACAACACAAATATTTGTGAGCATGAATATGTCTGTTTGTCTTGGTCTGGGTGTTTTCTATGTATTATATGTATATATTTACAAAAAAGAAATGTATGTAAGTATTATATCAGTACCCGTAGTACAATCTTTACTTAGTTTGGGACTAGATGACCGTGTGTAATTTGTCCAAGATTATTTATTTGAAGTTATGTTTCCTAGTGTTATCGGTATTTAGTTCACATGTCACAAGTTATAATTATTATATACAATTTAGTTACAAAAATTATACAAATTGAATATATCATGGTGTGGTTTCCTTTAATACATATTGTGATAATAAAATACAACGTTACATGTACACAAATTAGTCACAAATTATATATAAATAGTGTCATAGTTATACACCTTTGGTGTGTCTCTAACTTATGTGTGTAACCAAGTGATCTAAGTAACATTCAAGTTCCAGATATTGCGCTGAATTGCTTATTCATGTAAATCCTTTGGGCTCAAAAACGTCTTATGAAGATTTCAATAGGATACAGCGCAGTGATGGAATATTTATAATAAAAAACCGGCCAAGTGCAAGTCGGACTCGCGCACGAAGGGTTCCGTACCATTATCTTTAAAAACGGCAAAAAAAAATCACGTTCGTTGTATGGTAGCCCCCCTTAAATATTTTTATTTTAATTTAATTATTTATTTTTAAAGTAAGTATACATATACTTACGACGAGAGCGGTGGCGTAGCGGTCAATGACGCGGCTTCGACACCAACGCTCGTGGGTTCGATTCCCACATAGGACAAACATTTGTGTGCATGAACATGTCTGTTTGTCTTAGTCTGGGTGTTTTCTATGTATCATAAGTATGTATTTACAAAAAAAATGTATTTACGTATGTTTATCAGTTGTCTAGTACCCATAACAGAAGCTTCGCTTACTTTGGTGCTAGATGGCGCTGTGTAATTTGTCTGACAATATTTATTATTATTTATTATTTATATAACTCAATATTCTGTGAATATTTCAAACGTCTACCTGTTGCCGTTATAAATATCGAGCAAAACCAGCAAAAAAAAAAGTCAGGTTAGTTGTATGGTAGCCCCCTTAAATATGTATTTTATTCTGTTTTTCAGTATTTCTTGTTATAGCGGCAATAGAAAAACATCTGTGAAAATTTCAACTGCCTAACTATCACGGTTCATGAGATACAGCCTGGTGACAGACGGACGGACAGCGGAGTCTCAATAATAGAGTCCGTTTTACCCTTTGGGTTCGGAACCCTAAAAAAGTGTAAGACGGTGCGCGCGAAAGTGATAAACCCGCACGCGGCTGTCGCGCGCAGAGAGGCGTTGTCAGTATGTAGGACCACGCGTGTTTCTATACAAACTGAAATATTTCGGTACAACATAAAAAAACGCTTTCCCGCACCGTCGCGCTGCGCGGAGCAGTGTGGGCAGCACCTTAGCAGGGTAGTGTTTTTTGGATCACTCGGTTGGAGTGACGATTGGAGGCTTGTTATTTGATCGTGTCACGTAATATTTCTAAGTGGCAGTGACGCGCATGTAAATTATTATGTGCGTTAGGACCACGGGTGTACATCACAGAATTGAACTGTTTGTCTACAGAAAGGTGGTACCTACAGTGTACCTTAGTGTACCCTTAATGATATCCAGTGTACCTCTTTTGATAAAAAGATATATAATAAAATATGTACACTCGCCATTCTAACGTTAGAACTGCGGGTGTACATTTTTTTTTCGCTAAGGAGATGCTTATTTAAAAATTTTCTTTTAGTTATTATGCGTACCTACTGTGTACCTTAGTATACCCTTAATAAAATCCGCTGTGTTTTTTCTGATAAAAAGATATGTAATAAAACTTGTACACCCGCCATTCTAACGTTAGAACTGCGGGTGTACATTTTTTTTTCACTACGGAGATGCTTATTTAAATTGTTTTTTTTTTGTTATTATGCGTACCTGCTGTGTATATTTATATAAAAATATAAAATAAGCAAAATGTTGACAAATACGAGTAAAAAACGTCAAACAAAAAAAAATTGTTAAACGTTCTACTAGAAATAAGCAAATTCGCAAAATCTCGCAAGTATTTTATATGACCTACCTATCGTATCATCGATCGGATCTTGGATACTACTGAACCTATTGCATTTTCTCTGTTCGATTAGAAATCTTCTAATCCAGTTTCAATCAATTCTCTTATATAGGTAAAGTAATAATAAAATAAAATACATCTATCACAGAAACAAAATCTACCTACTTAATTACAATTTTAGTTTCTTGAAGCGCGTTAGCTTTTATTTTAAGTATATATAATTGACTTTAATTAATTAATATGTATATGCATAATATATAATTACTAGTATTTGTCATTTTATTTAAATTAAATGTATAAAGCAAGTATCCAGGAGCAATAAAAATGGTACTGAAAGTGATAGCTGCAATACGCTGTGGTATTGACGTTTTTTAGTCGTATTTGTTAACATTTTGCTTATTTTATATTTTTATATAAAGGTACACAGCAGGTACGCATAATAATTAAAAAAAAACAATTTAAATAAGCATCTCCTTAGCGAAAAAAAAATGTACACCCGCAGTTCTAACGTTAGAATGGCGGGTGTACATGTTTTATTACATATCTTTTTATCAGAAAAAATACAGCGGATTTCATTAAGGGTATACTAAGGTACACAGTAGGTACGCATAATAACTAAAAGAAAAAAAAAATAAGCATCTCCTTAGCGAAAAAAAATGTACACCCGCAGTTCTAACGTTAGAATGGCGGGTGTACATATTTTGTTATATATCTTTTTATCAAAAGAGGTACACTGGATATCATTAAGGGTACACTAAGGTACACTGTAGGTACCATCTTTCTGTAGACAAACAATTCAATTCTGTGATGTACACCCGTGGTCCTAACGCACATAAATTATTTTGGGCGTTCGAAGGGTGGTCTATGGCTACTTTCTTGTCTACTTGTAAATGGTAAAAAAAAATTTTCATTATTTAAAAAAACGATGTATAACATCTATTCGTAAGTGTGCACTTGCAAGTAATCGTTTTTAATTTGACATTTGTATTGATCTCAGAAACCGTAAGTACATTTAACCCGATTTTGCACAAATTGTCATTAGGGTTACTCGTGAATTCTGTTTCCATTTATTATATACGTTGATAATATTTAATCTCATACCCGAATTTATTAATTTAATCAATGCCTCGAGTGCAGTTTTTATTAAGATTAACATTATATTACAGCCTCCTTCCCACCATCTCTTATTGCGATTAAATAACTGAATAGAATGCTTGTTCATACCAATGAATAAGCGACTCTATTTCAAATGGAATAGAGTCGCTTATTCATTAATATGAATAAGCATTCTATTCAATCGCTATAACAGATGGTGGTAAGGGGGCTGATTGAAAATCGAAACGCTTAGACAACCTTATGATAACACAGAGCATAAACCGCCTTTATACAGAATGAGTAAGAATTCAAAAATTAAGGAAATAACGTAATATCGTTAATTTTGATAAAATCTTGCTGGTATAAAAAATAATGATTGTTTTTTTTGTTCTATAATTGAACCACATATATGAAGCCATGGGCGTAGCTATAGATTTCTCATGGAGGGTGCCCAAGGGTTCGGAGAGGGACAAAGGGAATGGGGCTATGCTTTGTAGCTGCTTCGTTTCCTATACAAGGTCTTCATTTTAAGAGAATTATCATTAGGTACAAAAGAACAACTCACGTAGCATAATATGCTGTTCAAGCGCAAGTGGGCTTAATTAGTGCATTTATATTAATTAATTTGTTATAAATAATTGTCAATTTGTTGTAAAAAAATGACATTTAAATGTGTTGAAAAAAATATTTTATAACAGTTAAGCTTTCCGAGCGACTGAATTGTTTTTGTTATTATTATGCTGTTGTTATTAATGTTGAATAAAAGACAGATAATATTGATATTTAGTTTTATTTTCTTTTTTATTCTGTAACCTGATAAACTTACTACTCATTTCCGCTATTGTTTCCTATATAGTCAATAGGGATATTGACTTATTACCAGTGGCGGACTATACCTAAAGCGGGCCCTAGGCAACATTGTATTTCCGAACCTACTAAAGAAGTTTTCACTTCCAAAATATAAATTAAAAACCTAACTTTCGGGCCCCAACTACGGGCCCTAGGCACGTGCCTAGGTTGCCTAGGCCTTAGTCCGCCCCTGCTTATTACTTGTAATGTATTAAAATAAGTACAACAAAATCTATGAAAAAAAAAAAACAATTCCTGTAGATTTCCAACGCTTTTAATTATTATGGAGAAGGCAGAACGAGTGATTTCATATGTTCACTTATGGTACACTTTTCATACAAATGCAAAAGTATCTAATTAGTCAAATTATATACTAATTTGACTAAGATGTCAACATCCCTATTAATAGCGGCGACCACCAAGCCATATAGACAATGCTTTCTTCATTAATTCAACAAAAGTATTAAATACCACTACATGTCTACGATAATGACAATAATTATGACAATAACTATCTGGTACTTAACAGTTTTGTTGAATAAATGAAGAAGGCATTGTTTTAACAATGCCTTCTTCATTTATTCAACAAAACTGTTCAGTCATATACTTTAGTATATGACTTGTTTTATAGTGACTTATTAATTTCTTATTATGCTAAAGCAGCAATATACAAAACGCTTTTTTTTAGTTTTAATTAAACATACAAATTTTCTATGTACAAAATTTATATAACATCTCTATTCCTTTTAATTATGGTTAACATTGTCACATTTTAATAAGTAGTTCTACGGACTGTCCTTTTATGTTTTTTTAATTTTTAAAATTGATGAATTTTTAAAATTATAACATTATATTTTTCCGTAACTTTAAAGTTATTTTCCATAGCTGTCAAATTCGTACCTACAATCATATGTTTTGAGTAAATTCTATAACGCTTCTAGCAGCTATCGTAGCATTTATAAGACAAGGCGGAGTAAACGTCGCGTACTTAATAGTATCCGACCAACTTGAGTATGCCGCGACAATCGTAGCTACCACACCCAACATCATCACTGTTAAAGCTAACACTACATCATACCACTTAACTTTATAATCGTCTGTACCGATTTCGGAATAAGTCGAAAACGTGTCATATTTCACATTAGCCGTAAAAAGAAGCGGGAGATTCGGCAGTCCGCCATTTTGACAATTGCTAGCGTATCCGCCATTACGTGTGCTACCTCCATTTTGTGTTGAATCGGAGTTTATGTTCTTCCAACTATCTTTGTTTGCTATATTAGCTTTCATATAACAGAGTTTGAGGAAGAAAAGTGGGGGTAATATGAACATTAGTGGGCCAGTGAGTGTGGAACCAATGAGGCCCATAACGAGATCGAATCTCGGGACTGTTTCGCCGAGGAATACTGCGAAGGCAACTATGCTTGATCTTAATACGCAGCGTCGTAGGCAAAAATCTGTAAAACAATAAGCACTTCATTAAAACAAAATGCACATACAACATTATATATATCTATAAAGAAAAGAAAAAGTTACGCGATAAAACAAAGCATGACTCATTATCACGTTCCGCCTGAGCCGAGCGTGCAAGCGAGAGCGCGGAACGCACCTATATAATAATTTCTTGCGATTGTAATGTAGGTATCATTCACAATGCATCATAACATCGCATAACACATGCGATGTTAGTTGTTATTATTTATATTATTTAACTATATAACAATGTACTGTTTGTAACGTTGGTAATGAACACGCAAGCGTTACTTATTATTAGGCCTGTGCGTGTCTGTGCTGTGACGCAAGTAATCTCTGGGAGGGCAAAGCAATCCGGTCGGAAAAAGTATAAATATGTGTTGGGGTGTAAGAGACTGATTATCACCTTCTTATTATTATTTATTTATTTATTCTTAGCCAAAGCAGCTCTCACCTGCACGTCGTGCACCCGGCCGAATAACAAATTAGGCTGTGATAAAAGAGAGGTAAGGCATATCGGGTCCATGTGGAACTATCACTTCACAGAAAACTGCAGCTAAATACTCGTGAAGATTGTTCCGTTTGTTGCGTTGGAGTGAGTGAGTGAAGTCATTAAACGTGAGGAGATATTGCGGTAGCAGCTGGGGTGATAGCGTATGAGCAATATTCTTTGTGTTGCATGCGTCTACATGCCATCTTAACCGCTTTACATCAGGCGTCTACATGTTATCGTAACTGCTTTACATCGTGAGGTAGTCGGGTACCAAATAAGTCGTAGCTTATTTGGTACCCGACTACCTCACGTGGTATGAAAAAATACTTGACTATATTTACATCAGACGGGCCCTAATGTTATTTGGTATGAAAAAATACTTGCCTCTAGGAATTTTCAGCAGATCTTCTACATGTTGGAACAGCGCCGAGTTCCCCACAGCACTCGACAGACACAACTGGATGGTCACGAGGAGAGCCACCATGTACAGTGGTATCGATGCAGGAATACCTGTAAAAAGAAGGCCAAACTTTTTACCACTCTAACTCTTGCAAACTAACGGTTTACCTGATGTCACAGTTTATGTAACAGCCCCCTTACCACTAACTCTTATTGCGATTCAATAACTGCATAGAATGCTTATTCATACCAATGAATAAGCGACTCTATTTCAAATTGAATATTGAATATTTGAAATTGAATAGAGTCGCTTATTCATTGGTATGAATAAACATTCTATTCACTTATTGAATCACATTAAGAGTTGGTGGTAAGGGGGCTGTACTACGTTCAGTATGGCCACTCCCTGCCGCTCTCTCGTGTCGACCTCACCTCCCCTCTGAGACAAATCTGGAACAGTTTGTATGGCGCCGCACGCACACACGCTCATTTCCGCTCTGTACAGACGTCATTGTTTATGTAATGAGTAGTAAACGACGCGACATTTGTATAGAGTGGCAAGGGTGTGTTGATGTTAAGATGTTGCATATTAGCGCTACCATTCGAAAAAGATTGTGATTATATTTTATAGTTACAATAACTTGGTGCCAAATAAGCTAGCGGTGTACTTGATGTTAAACTCTTGCAAGCATTAAGGAGACGAGCCCGGTGGTTCAATGGCTACTTTGATTCCAAGGTCGCAGGTTTGATCCCCGCACAAGACAAATATTTGTGTGCATGAACATGTCTGTTTGTCTTGATCTGGGTGTTTTATATTTATATGTATTTAGAAAAAAGAAATATTTAAGTACGTAATACAAGCTTTGTGCTTAATTTAGCCTAAAGGCCACTTGGCTTAACGACTGGACATGGACAGGCTACAGTCGACATGCTTAACTTATGCTTGATGGGAACCTACCAGGCGCATACGCACAGTACGGCTGTTATTAACGAAATAAGATACAACCTACCTTGCAGAATGTTGTTATGCACTTGGAAGCCATATCTATTAGCTGCGAGCAATGCGGTCACAGCGAACATGGTGATGGTGATAGCAAAGCCACCTACGACAGCCGAGTTCACCTTGCGGCTGTCCTTCATGTCCACTTGGATTGTCAGCAGTAAAGGGTGTATGTCGAACTGGGAACAGATTTGAAGACGAATAGATCGAAGTAGTAAGTAGTAGTTTTTGACGGAATACCGTCTAATAAATCTATGAACGCCGGCTCAGGCGGAACGTGACAATGAGTCATGCTATGTCGTACGTGCGACATAGCATGATTCATTGTCACGTTCCGCCTGAGCCAAGCGTGCAAGTGAGAGCGCGGAACAAGCGATAGAGAGGCACGATCGGCCTAAGCGTTCGGCTTATGACGCTTCTATTTCTCTTCCACTCCATCGGCCGATGTTTTCCTATGACGTTATCACGTAAAATTATCGTCCGTAAACCGACATCACAGACAACCAATTATTTATACGACGCTTAGAGCTAAATAAGCGTACAACTTGCCTGATGTTAAGAGATTACCGTAGCCATATAAATGCTCGCAATATAAGCAGTATTGCTCACGCGTTGGCACCTCCGCTGCTAACTGGGACGATGGCGCGCGAATACGGACATTTTTTTCGTAATAGAGTGGGACAAACGAGCAGATGGGTCACCTGATAGTAAGCAATCACCACAGTTCGTGGACATCAGTACTATCAAAAGATCACTAATCCGTTGTTAGCCTTTTTTTAGAAAAATATGTACCTATTTAAAATTTTACTTTTTTAGTTAATTGATTCAGGTGTTATTTTGCGGAAGTAAAATTTACAGGCAATTTGATGTAGGTACACTACTTGCGTGCTTTTTTTGTAGTTATACTACTTGCGTGCTTTTTTTTTATCGTTTGCGTGTTTCCGCTTCCCGTTAGTTCATGCAAACTATTGCCGGCCAGTACCTACCCACTACTGTTAGTAGATACATGTTTCTGCATGTTTTTGTCTATTTCTGAGGTTGAAGAGTCGAAGAGATGACCATAGCAGATGGAACAGTGACGACCAAAGCAGCCACGGCAGCCGCATGCCTCTACTAATAGTTTGCATGAACTACCAGATGGTGGAAGCACGCAAAATAGTGTAGATCAAACCAGTTATGGGCTTTTTTTCTTGAAGATTCCTAAATTGTGTTTGTTCGGGAACACCGTTAAATACTCCCATGTCGTACTTGTTCGGGAACATCGATTGAATGTTTAGTTTTAAGGATCAGCAACCTGAAGCGGCAGTGGACGAGCTACATACCAGTAGCTTGCAGAACTAATAGCTTTGGGGAATATTCTGCATAGCTGCTATTGTTCTGAATGAGTCATCGAATTGATAAATATCACAGGAAGTCGATGGATACGAACACCACGAATCGGTGTGGAAATTTAAATAAAATGCCGTTATTTCCGCAGCGGGTGTTCCGGCTATATTTACCTGAAAGGCTATTATTCCATAAGCGATGAGAAAATCCTCAACATTAGGCTTATACTCCACTAGATTATCGAAGCTGGGAGGGGAGACGTCATCCAGCAGGATACAGGTCCAAGTGCATATTGCTACCGTGCTCACGATTCCTACTGACGTCAACGCTATAGGCCTGAAATGTTGAAACAATTTGTTTAACACTTGGGATTTGGAAGCATATGATTTTGGGGTGCAAAGGGTTCATCAAAATTTTTAAACTTAAGCCAACCTCACACTACTGACTGACAAACGAGGCTCTGGCGAAAAGAGAGATAGGGCAAAGCGTATTTTTTCAGCTGCCCGACTGGGCAAGTATCTCCACTTCACAGAATACCGTAGCCAAATAACAATTCCCTTGAGGGTTGTTGTGTTCCTGCCAGTGAGTGAGGTCACCAGAAATAAAGAAAGGAAGAAGTATAGGCTGGCAACGGATCGGCGACCCCTTGGTGTTGCTGATCTCCATGGGGGTGGTGATTGCTTTCTACATACTAATAAATAACTGCAGCTGCCGCAACAATAATCTGACAAGATGCTGTAGCCAACAATATTGATGACGATGGTGATGATGACAATCACAGTCAGTATATTATACAATATAGGTACTCTTTTGTCTCAATGTAGGTACTCTCTTCTTCATACTCTTTATTGCACCAGATATCATCATCATCATCAGGTCCATTTTAGTCTCCACTACAGGAGTACGACCCTCTCTCGTCCGTCCTAGACGGAAGGAGGATTTGGCCTACACCCCACGCTGGCCTAACGGGTTGGGGAGTCCTGATCGATATTTGATAATGTATTTCCCTTAGTCGCCTTGTACGACATCCACGGGAAGAAACGGAGTGATTCTATTCTAATCTGCCGGAAACCACACGGCACCAGATATGAGTTATATAAAAAAAAAAACAAGTAGTTAATAATCGGGAATCCTCTAAATCAGTGATTTTCAAACTGTGTGTCGCGACACCCAGGGTGTCGCCAAGTTATATTCGGGTCGCACGCAGGGAAAAAAAAGCAAATGTTTGTAGGTCTACAATAAAAAAACGTAAGCAGGCCTGATTATTGTTTAATAATTCATCAACTCAAATCTATGCAAATCTTTTTGGAATGGAAGCCTATTTCGCTTCTTAATTTTTACCCGCGACGGAACGGAGACGGTACTCGTATATGCATTTGGGGTGCTATAATGTTTGTGCAAATCTATGTTGCCAATTATCTCCAAAACTACGAGTCCGATTTTGATTCGGTTTTCAGTGATGGGTTCGGGTTTGATTGGTGCATGTTCTTAGATAGGTGTTACGGTGACAAGTCACCAGGGGGTGCTGCAGTAAATATTTGTTTGTGCAACCAATGTTGCCATTTATCTCCAAAACTACTAAATGGTGTTTAAAACAATTTTCATTACTACTTGAAGGTACAAGAGATTTCTTTCGCAAATTCTATATGTACTTTTGTGAGCAACAGTATCTTAAAGTACATTTTACATTCATCGACAATGTTGAAGAATTAATAAATAAATATTCCTGGACAAATTACACACGGCCATCTAGTCCTAAACTAAGCTAACGTTTGTACTATGGGTACTAGATAACTGATATAATACTTAGATACATTTTTTTTTTTGTAAATATATACATATAATACTTAGAAACCCCAACCCAGACCAAGACAAATAGATATGTTTATGCACACAAATATTTGTCTTGTGAGTAGGGTTGCCAACTTTTTTACAAGAAATAAAGTATATTGAGGTCTGAGAAGAATATAAAACAGTATTTTAGAAAAATGAACAGTATATTATTTATTTAATGTTTTAAATACATATTTTTAAGAGCTTCTCGCACAACTTATTAATATAGTCTTTTTTTAAAAACTTCATATGCCACTACACCATTATAACTAAATATAAAACAAACGAGGAGCTCATTTAAAAAAAATGTATGAGCTCTAAGTCTAACATTAGTGTTGTATTTTGATGCTGAACACAGTATTTTGTATACCTACTTTATTTTTGTTCAACAGTAAAAAGTATAATGTAGTGAAAAACAGTATAATACTGTTTTTAACAGTATAGTTGGCAACCCTACTTGTGAGGGGATCGAACCCGCGACCTCCGAGTTAAAGTGGGCCTAGCCTGGCCTAGCCTATCGACCACCGGGCTCGTCAAATAATAAAACGATGTAAAAAAAAGATATTAGATGACATATTCAGATATTTTAAGACGTGACATGCAAGGCACAGTACTTAACAATTCGACATGAAGTCAAAGTCCAAAAGCTTCCTACTCCTACTAATTTCTTCTGATTAAATTCGTTGTGAGTTCCAAGGCAGCCGTAATTTTACCCCCGGGACTGCAATGGACTTCATTGTTCATTGCCTTTTTTGGCGGTCGCCTCTGTTAATCCTGGCTACACAGGAGACACAGTGGTGGGAATGTGTGGTGGGCCCCCGTCCCATAAAAAATTCGACATGTTAGTTGAACCATTCAACTTTACAAAAAACGTAGGTATTTGATACTCACTTCATGTCCTTCGGCGAGCCGAGCCACATGACCGGGCACAGCAATAGAGCTATCACTAACATCCATACGCAGTACGAGACGCCCACCTCGCCGCTAGACATCTTCCACCAGAACAGCTGGAAGCTTTGAGAGGCTGCAGAACAAAATTTCTACTTTATTTCTCGCAACAAACTTAAAATAATACATTTTTATTTTTGGCCCACCACATTCCCATCACTGTATCTCCTGTGTAGCCAGGATTAACGGGGCCGACCGCCAAAAAAGGCGATGAACAGTTAAGTATTGCAGTCCTGCGGCTAAAACTAGGGCTGCCTTGGAACTTACAACGAATTTAATCAGAAGAAATTAGTAGGAGTAGGACGCTTTTGGAATTTGACTTCCCCTCTTAGCAATGTGAGAGACAGCAATATGGCAAATAAGACAAAAATGGTTCGATCGCATGAAAAATTGTTTAAAATGTAAAGGAGAGTATTTTGAAAAGCAATAAACATAATATTTTGGTTATAACATGTTGTTTTTTTAAGTTACGCAAAACTTTTAGTGTGACCTACGTATATTATTAACTAGAACTTACTTTTGTTTTTATTTTTCTTAATATACTAGCAATAAATCACAAGCAAAAACTAGTGTTACTATAATTATGTTAAGTTACTAAGGATCCAAAAAAGAAAATAAGAAAAAAAAAAAAACATTTTTTCTTAGTAATTTTGTGTGCGATTGTACACATGCGCCAATTGCCCCCACTATTTTTACCGAGCGATCTTAAACCACTGCGCGACCCCTTGTTGCTACAAAATCAGAATAGTATATTAGGTTGGGGAAAAAGTCTTTTCGTATTTTATATGACAATTCAAAACATTTTTTAATAAAGTTTATTTATATTTAACTAAAGTATGTAGGTGCCATTTTGTTCGATAACTTTTTGCCATCTTGTAGGTAGAGACATGATCCCATTACTATAGAAATTTTGGGACTTCTGTTCAAAAAACCACGACAAGTGGTTTTGGCAGTCTACTCGTGATGTTAATCTAACATTGCCTATAGAATTCTTAAGAGACCGAAACAGGTGGAAATCAGAAGGTGCAAGGTCAGGACTATACGGCGGATGCATTAACACCTCCCAGTCAAACTCTCTTAATTTTTGCTGAGTGGCTAAAGATGTGTGAGGTCTAGCGTTATCATGATGAAAAATCACACCCCTTCTATTAATTAATTCCGGCCGCTTTCTCTCAACTTTTTGCTTTAATCTCATCAGTTGTTCACAGTAGAGTTCAGAATATAGTCCTGCCTGGCGGTAACAGCTCATAATTAATATCTTCCCTTCCAATCCCACCATACACACAGCATCACCTTGTTGCGGGTTAACCCGGGTTTCGCCAGAGTCTGTGAAGCCTGGCCGGCCTTTGACCACTACCTTTTTATGCGCCAAAACTGTTTTGTGGTCAATTCCTAGTTCTTCAGCTACGTCGTAACTACTGATAAGCCGATCTTGCTCCACTTTTTCAGAAATGGCATCCATTTTATCCGTAACAGGGCGACCAGAGCGACGTGCATCTTTGACATCAAAATTTCCGGATTGAAAACGCTTAAACCAAATTTGTGCTACTCTCACAGACACTGCACTAGGTCCATAAACGTCACAAATTTTTTTCGCAGCTTGCGTTGAATTTTTACCTTTTTTGTAGTAAAATTTTAAAATGTATCGAATTTCTTCATTAGATTCACTCATCTTGACAGTAAAAAAAAAACAAATAAAAATCACACATTTACCTAATTTGAATTTGGAAGTATATTTTTTAAAATTTAAACTTTTTAAAGATATCAAAACCTGACAGATATAAATGGTATAACCAAAGAGATTTTATTACAAGTTCATACATACTATAATGCGAAAAGACTTTTTCCCCTACCTATTACAACCCCGGATGCGACTTGCAATGAACTCCTGCCACTGGACTCGTATAATAAAAAAATGAACAGGTATTACCGAGTATGAAATTAGGTACGCTGGAGCCGAAGACAGCGGAGTCAATGAGGAATGTGACCACTCGTCGCGCTGGTGAACCAAACGCCAGCTCCGCCACCGCAGCATAAGGTAGCCTGGAAGTAGAAATTGTTATTTTATTTTCGACAACCCTTACTTTCTACCACCAATCTACAATGCTGAAGAATATCAAGTTGCTTCATTCATTCAGGAAGGGTTAGCTTTACACATCAACTGCCGTATATGGCTCTTTGTGTTATCCCTGCCTCTCTCACAAGGCGACCTCACCTCACCTCCCCTCCGAGTCGAATGTAGAAACGATCGCCGATCGTAAAGGGCTGCCACACGGCGCTGTGTATTACGGAAGTTCGTTCGTAGTATGTAAGATTATAAACTACGAATGAACTTTCGTAAGTCGTAGCAAATAGTTTTATGTTACATAATTATTGCATAAATAATAAGAAACAAATCTTTTTACCATCTAAAAGTTCATATTCTCAACTGAACTTTTAAATGGTAAAATTATTTGTTTCTTATTATTTATCCAATAATTACCATAAAACTATTTGCTTTTTCATTACGAAATCAATTTATTTTTCCTAGATTTTTTCAATGAAATTGTCGATGCGACAATTCTACGTTTATGGAATTTTTGGAAGTGAATATTGATATTTTCACCACATTTGCAATAGGCAACCACGACATTAGATTGTATAATAACCAATTACAAACCGCGTTAAATATTTAGTGTAGCACGGCAACGTAACTGGATTTAATGCAGTCTCATAATAAATAAATAATAATAAATACCTAAATATTTCTGGACAATTTACACAGCGCCATCTAGCCCCAAATTAAGCTCAAAGCTTGTGTTATGGGTATTAGATAACTGCTAAATGTACTTAAATTAAATACATTTTTTTTTGTAAATACATACTTACAATACATAGAAAATACTCTGACCAAGACAAATAGACATGTTCATGCACACAAATGTTTGTCATGTGTGGGAATCGAACCCGCGACCTCCGAGTCAAAGTGGCCATAGCTAACCATTCGACCACCGAGCTCGTCATTTCACGTCTATGTGTATTAAGAACTACGATTTCTAGTTAATAAGACTTCGCAGATCAGAAGCAGGGCCTGATGCTGTAGTAGAGAATGGATTGCTATCTCACCGGCTCTTTTCCTTGATGCCTGGAGTTATTTTCTGTGCGAGGATCCAACATCTTCCGAGTAGAACCGCTGTGTACAGCTGGAGACCAAACACTGAGATCACTAGTGGTATGCCGTATATACCTGAAATTTCATATGGATCATGAAAATCTGTAGCATCTGTAGTGTCAAATGTATGTATAAATAGTTAATAGGTCATTGCTATCCAATACCTACATGATTTAATTAAATATTAAATGAAATACTACTATAAAACCAAAGTAGGTACCTACCTAAAACTAAATTAAATTTTAACATATAAATAAAGTACATTAAACTAAAACTAATCTAAAAACAGGCCGTAACTTTTTTCTATGTAAACTTAGCAGTTTGATTTTTTTTTAACTTCATGGGACCGTAGACCTGTGTATACAGTTCAAATTTCAGCTTGATACCTCCACGCATTCTCGAAATAGAAATTCTTGACAGACAGACAGACAGACAGACAGACAGACAGACAGACAGACAGACGGACAACAAAGTGATCTTATAAGGGTTCCGTTTTTCCTTTTGAGGTTCGGAACCCTAAAAATAAATACAAATTTACTTACAAATAAAAAATATCCCCAAGATCGTCTTTCGGCAGTGTCCCCAGAACACTGGCAGCATTACCTCGCTGGATAGCTATACTTATTCTCTGAGCATGGTAATGGCCAGCCTCCTGGTTATAGGACGGGTCACCAATTTTTGAGAAATATCTTTAAGGCCCCAAGGACCAACCAGCTCAAATATATAACTGGTTGCTTAAATTACATAAATATTAAATTAATATTAAATTTGTTGTACTTTTATATTTAATAAATTATCAAATTTGTTCCAGCCCCTTCAAGTAGGATTCGGTTCAAAGGGGGGCTGTGAGGCTGCCGTGCATGCATTATCTACATATTTGAATAGCAATGAAGGTGAGGTCGTCGTTAAGGTTGACATTAAAAACGCTTTTAATTCAGTCAACAGGGACACCTTGTTGGCAGAAGTTCAAAAAGAAATTCCAGAAATTTATAGTTTCATTTGGCAATGCTATCGACAACCATCAAAATTATTATTCAAAACCAATCCATTAGACTCCGCTGTCGGATGCCAGCAAGGTGACCCTCTCGGACCGGCCATATTTAGTTTAGCCATACATCCCATTATTCGCAAACTAAATTCGAAATTTAATCTTTGGTACCTAGATGACGGGACTCTAGGTGGCGATGTAGAGACCGTTTTGAGGGATTTAATTTTACTAAAAAATGAACTTCTGAATATTGGTTTAGAATTGAATCCTTCAAAATGCGAGTTGTTCCTTTCAGAACAAATAGACAAATTTTCGACCATACAAAAATTTAATGCAATAACTTCAGGCATCAAAATTTCAGAAAGACACTCTCTTCGTCTCCTTGGAGCTCCCGTCTTAGATGAAGCTTTTTTACCTTTCGTTGAAGAAAAAATTCAAAATTTTAATGACATTTCGGAAAGATTTTCTAAAATTAGTACTCATTCAATATATACAATCATTCGGTATTGCTGTTTCGTGCCAAAATTTACTTATGTCCTTCGATCCTGCCACATGTGGAAACATGTGGCACTCTTGGAAAGGATCGACGTAACACTAAGAAACACATTATGCAGATTACTAAATTTAGACCTGGATGACCGGGCCTGGCTGCAAGCTACACTACCTATACGCTTTGGTGGGCTCGGTATCCGCAAAATTTCTAGCGTAAGCCTGCCGGCATTCTTGTCGTCGGTCCACAGTACCGAAGAATTGACCCGGAAAATTCTTTCTCCTACACGGGTTACTTCGGAGGTAGTGTGTTTGTTCGACGCTAGGTATGCCTGGCAGGTGGCCTGTCCGAGTTATGATATGCCGATCAACCCTTCCTCCCAGAGACGGTGGGATTGGCCGCTGTGTGAGTTAGTCCGGAAACAGCTTATTGACACATCGACTAACTCTGCAGAGCGGGCTCGTCTACTGGCTGTGGGAGAATGGGAATCGGGCCTTTGGCTGCAAGCGTTGCCGTCTCCAAACATTGGTACTATGTTGGATGACGGCACTTTTCGTATAGCAGCCTGCCTCCGTTTAGGAATTTCTTGCGTTGTTCCGCATCGCTGTCGATGTGGTGAAGATGTCGACCGGCTCGGACACCATGGCCTCTCATGTTGCAGGAGCGCTGGCAGAATCCCACGTCATGGCAGCATTAATGATATTATTCGTCGGGCTCTTTCCACCGCCGGGGTCCCAGCAGTTTTGGAACCAAATGGTCTGGTACGCGACGATGGGAAGAGACCAGACGGTATGTCATTGCTGCCATGGAAGATGGGTAGACCTTTGGTGTGGGACGCAACATGCGTCGACACCCTCGCGCCTTCCCATCTTCCATATACGTCGTGTTCTGCGGGGGCTGCTGCAGCATCAGCGGAGACCCTCAAACGGCGCAAATATTCAAACCTCATCGGTAATTATGTTTTTGAGCCGTTTGGGGTGGAAACACTTGGCCCGTGGGGTCCGAGCGCAAGAATTTTATTTCGAGATATCTCCAAACGTTTGGTCGACTCTTCCCGTGACCAGAGGGCTGGCCTATTTCTCGCTCAGCGAATAAGCATTGCCATCCAGCGTGGCAATGCTGCTAGCCTTCTGGCCACTTTACCTTTTGACGGCGATGCGGAAGAATATTTTGACGCCATTTAGTTTATTATATTACTTTTAATTAGTTTTTGTCATTTACGTTTTATTTGTATATATAGTTAGCCATATTTAGTTTTTAATTTAATTGTATATTCTTCTTTAATTACTTAAATTACTATATTTGCGGCGTTTTAGGCATTCTGTAGAAGCCGCTGCGGCACCGGCCTTAGACCCTGTAGCCGTGAGGTGGGACAAGGCCAGGGTATCGACGCATGTAACGTCCCACACCAAGGCGCGTCCCAGCCTTTTGGGCAACAGAGTCAATAACAAACTAAATAAAACTGAAATAAATATAAAAAGTTTGGCCCATGTGGCATCGTTCCCAACACAGAAAAGAAAATATTTTATTTTTTCTGTTTTGTGATTCCCAAGATGCTAGCAGCATTACTTCGTTGGATGGCTAACTGATGGCTGGCTGATCCCTTGGGCGAGGAATGTGTCAGATCTTGGATCAGCAGTTTCGTCGAATATTTTTTTCCTAATTCATCATAATTAATCTTAATATATATTTTTTCCTCTTTCTTTGCTCAAAAAGTCAGCACTGCAATTCAGCGAGGAAACGCTGCCAGTGTTCTTGCCTCCCTGCCGCATGAGGTCGATATTTTTGAGGAATAGTATAGTATTTTTTTATTACATAGTTTTATTTTTAAGTAATTATAATATTTGATTATTTTTACTTAGTTTAATTTGTACTTTGTTATTATTTATTATATACCGTTCATTTTACTATTTGTTGTAACTGTTTACTAATAAATTGGAGTGTAGTGGTCATCAACATCTTTGAACCAAAGCTAACTTCACCTACACGCGGTGCACCCTGCTGACTGACATACGAAGCACTGGCGAAAAGAGAGGTAGGGAGCGTAATTGCAAGCTACCCGACTGGTGAATGTACCTCCACCTCACAGAATACCGCAGCCAAATAACAATTCCCTTGAGGATTGTTGTGTTCCTGCGCGTGAGTGAGGTCACCAGAAAGGAAGGAGATGCTGCGGTGGCAGCGGGGGTGGCGGCGCGCGAGCGATATTTTATGTAGCGAGCGTTAAATTGGCTACGGTAAGCGCTTTACTTTTTCATTCATTTATTATTTATTTATTTTCCTAGGAGCTCAGTGACGTCGTTACCTGTGTCAGTCTAATCGAACACGCAAGGATGTCCATGGATGGGTTTATTATGGAACTCCTCCGTGTTTTGGACGGCACGTTAAGCCGTCGCGTCGGTCATCATAGATGACAGACGTTAAGCCAAATCAGTTTGTTACACAGGATACAGTGGCGTAACTATACCATCAGGGGCTGGTGGCAAATTCATCAGATGGGCCCGCAGAGGATGGGGCCCACACTAGAGAAGTATTTTGTACATTTTTGGTTAATAATCTATAATTTTATTTTCAAGAAATATGATAATGTTATTTTTGTCTATTTTTGTACTAAGCTCTCGAGCCTGGGGCCCCCTTAATCTGTGGGCCCGTGGCATTTTGCCCGCTTTGCCACCCTATAGTTACGCCACTGACAGGTAACACAGTGGTGGAAATGTGTAACGGGCGCCCGTAAAAAAAAAAGCCAAGTCAGTAGCCTGTTGCTTGAAAACCTACAGTTGAGTAGCGTGGTGAAGTAAGCTCTAAATCCCTTCGCCATCGACTCGGCTTAATGATTGTCATCAATGACAACAGCCGGGACCGACGGCTCTTCGACGCACGGAGGAGCTCGAGATAAATAAACCCACCCACAGACTGGCTACAGTCGACGTTACTTAACTTGCGTGATCGATTAGACTGCCACGAGGAACGACGCCATTGAGCTCCCATATATTTTTTTTATATGAGAGGGGGGCAAATGAGCATGTGGGTCACCTGATGGAAAGCAATCACCACCGCCCATGGAGATCAGCAACACCAAAGGATCGCCGATCCGTTGCCATATTCACTTACCACAAGAAATTACACTCTTCGGAAGCGCGATGACTGGGAACACGCCAAATAAGTCAACGATGCACAGAATCGTGAACAATACGCTGAGGCCCCCTGTAGTTTGTCCCACTGAGTAATCCTCGTGGTGGGTCACCAACGTGGACTCCTTGTATGGCGTCCCCCCTTCTGAGCCGTTTGTCAGGGGAGGGAACTTCATTCTGCACTTTGTTTGACGGTTTCCTTATTTAATCTGTAGATAGATAAGGTAACTCTCGGGGTGTTGCTTCTACCTGGGCTCCTACCGCCGAAGCTGAAATCCATATATAACTCTTATGTATAAGTTATTGACAAACATCTTCAGATTTGTTGGTAGAGTTTGAGGATTTCTCCCGTCTAAGCTACTTAAATACAATAGGCTATTTTCCAATGTTTAAAAATTGTATAAATTATTTAACAATATCGTAAAGTACACAAAACTATAAAGATCTGCAAACTTTCATTCTAATATCTTCTGTCAGACTTTTTTTTAGCGTCGATCAAAGTTTGGCGGGAAAGTCCATTTTAAAAGTATGAAATTACAAAAAAATAATATTTCCATTGGAGAAGCAATGAAAAATGCTGTAACTTTTATTATGATACTAATATAACATAGACGTAATATTTAACATAGCTGTCGTACAAATTTCTGATTTGATGCATATAAAATACAATCCTGTGACGTCATAATTCGGTAGTCTTTTGTACGGAGCGTTTTAGGGCAGTCTAAAAATTGTGATTTTCAAATTACCATATCTCGAGAGATTTTTGTGCTATCGAAGTAATTCTTTCACCTATGGTTATATTATGGAGACGTCCCTACATATCAAACAGAAAAAAAATGTTAGTCAAATAGCCAATTACCAGTAATCTAAGATGAAGTTTGATTGTCTCAATTAAAAAATCCGATAGTAATCAGGCTACTCGGTGACGAGCTCGGTGGCGTAGCGGCCAATGATGCGGCTTCGACACCAACGCTCGTGGGTTCGATTCCCACACGGGACAAACATTTGTGTGCATGAACATGTCTGTTTGTCTTGGTCTGGGTGTTTTATATGTATCATAAGTATGTAATTACAAAAAAAAAGTGTATTTACGAATGTTTATCAGTTGTCTATTACCCATAACACAAGCTTCGCTTACTTTGGTGCTAGATGGCGCTGTTTAATTTGTGTAACAATATTTACTAGGCAGGGCCTGATTAACCCTTAGGCTAATTAGGCTGCAGCCTAGGGCGCGAGGATCGGAGGGGGCGCGCTGAAATCGTGTCTTCGCATGCACTATTGATCTAGCATCATTGCAACTACCCTACCTATTTCAACTAGACCTAGACAAAACACTAAATGCGCTGTGAACTGAAAAAGCTTGGGTGCCCCTGATTTTAGCAATAATGTTTAAAAAGCGCGCATAAAATAAACACTTGTGACTTGTGACTCGAATCAGTCGGTGGTCTCGTCCTCATAATTAGCCTAGGGCGAATAGAACTCTTGATCAGTCGCTGTTACTAGGCCTACCGGCTTCAGCTTAGCCGGTAGGGCCCCTGATATTGGATTGAGTGGGCATTGATTCTTCAATTGAGAGTAGTTGTATTATGTGGTTTGTGATTGGACATAGTAAAAAGTCACACACACAGATGTTCTTCCCGTATGTCCCAGACTACGTCACGAATTTGTTTGTCAAAATCTGTAATTTTCCATACAAAATACAGCTGATGGCGTAGGCGAGATCAAATTACGTGACCACATTTGTCGCTAAAGAATATACCTCCTTTCTATCATGGTATCTTCGATTAGAGAGTTATAATGTACATATATAATGTAATTCTATGACCTAAGTATGGTATCGGTAGGGTTGCCAACTTTTTTTACAAGAAATAAAGTATATTTAGATCCGAGAAGAATATTAAACAGTATTTTAGAAAATTAACAGTACTTTACGTTTTAAATACATATGTTTTAGAGCTTCTCGCAACAAAATAAACGATATATTATTATTATTATAACTTAATTTACTGACTTTTTAGAAACTTCATACGCCTCCACACAATTATAACAAAAATTAAAATAAATGAGAAACTCTTTTTTATTAAATTAATAGTTACCTATATACTCGTAAGTATGCTATTGATGACTAAATAAATAAAAAATGTAAACGTCTAAGTCTAACACTAGTGTTAAGAATTTTGATGCTGAAAACAGTATCTTGTATACTTTATTTTTAATCAAAGTAAAAAGTATAATGTAGTGAAAAACAGTATAATACTGTTTTTAACAGTATAGTTGGCAACCCTAGGTATCGGACAGCTTGTAGTGTGACCAAGCCATCACCTCAAAGTGTGGATACAATATTTTTAATGTGATTAATATAGTGACAATTTTAAACAATTATTGTAAGCTATTGCTACATTATGCTAATTATATTGTTATTTTAATTCGCTGTGGCGCCATTGATTTATATTATTAGTTTTAAGTGTACCTATGTAGTTTTAAGTACGTTGTAAAATATATAGATTTTAATTACATATATAGTAAATAAGAGCCTTGTCCATGACAGGGACACAATACACTGAAAGAACAGGGGTGTGCGCTATTTACGAAGTAAGCCGATCTGCGCGCACTCAAAAAAAAAAAGAATAATAATATTAACGTCGATTACATTTTCAACAGACTCCAAAAAAGGAGGAGGTTCTCAATTCCTCTGAATGTTTTAAGCTATTGCATAGCTTCTATCGCGGGCCTTGAGCGCGGGGACCGAATCCAGAAATTCCGTAACGAAAAAACCTCACGCTCCCCACTCAGACGGGCAAGGAGGTGTGGCTTGAAGGCCGTGCATCGTCTAACGTCGTTTCATTTCGGCAGTCTTCGACACGGCGTTGTGTGAGTGCGATTAGACGTTTTGTACGACTCTACGAAACTCGTTTTATTTATTTAATAATAGAAAAATTTGTTTTCTTATCGGTCACCACGCTCAAAAAGTGTAACTTGAATTAATATCAAAGAAAAAGCAATACTGTAATAAAATTATAATTGCTTAAGTTGATACAAAATGCTATGCAATAGCTTTACCGCGGCAGTCCCCGAGTGCCACACGTCTTTTTTTTTATTGTTTATTGCTTTTTAAACCGATTTGAAAAAAACTTTTTTTATTTGAAAGATTGGTCCTTCAAAACTTCCAGATTGGTCCCATATTTTTTTCATCATCGTTATTATCATCAGCATGTATCTACATACATAAATGTAGAGTAATGTTTGGAGTTCGTTCTTTTTTGTTAAAATTATCTTAATAAAAATATCATTTTGAATGCTCTTTTCCACAGCTTCGCAATCTTCCGTGACCCCCTTGTAAAAGCTACGAGACCTCCTATGAGAACACTTTGAAAAATACAGAGCTATCTAAATTACGTATATAGTACCTACCAGTTACCATAGATTGCACAGACTACAACCTGTGCTAGAACTGTAGGTACTATTCTTCTTCTGAGACTGTAGTAACTGTCGCTTATTGTGTGCTTGTACTTTAAGGCACGATTGACCCACATGTGACATGACCCACCTACAATATGGAACTATGCCCTACTTTTAGGTATCTTACCTGTCATTTTTATGATATGCCCATTATAGGACTTATTAAAAAAAATACTAACAATTAAACATTTTAGTGACAACGAAAACTAAATTATTAATAATGAATCTTATCACACACTATCGTAACCACAACATATCGAAGTGAAAATAATTCAATAGGCGATCGGTCGCCGGTTACTCGATCGGCCAGTTTGTGAAGACTGGTAGGTTTCGATTAGACGTAATAGGCCTAATGAATGCAGCCGACTGTACAGTGGTCGTTTGTACATCTGAGGAGAAAAGCGTAGTGTAAGAAAAAAGCACACTTTACGAGACTGGAGCCCACCTACAAATTTCTGATTTGATGCATAGAAAATACAAACCTGTGACGTCATAACTCCGTAGCCTTTTGTATAATCTAAAGTCATTCTCCAGTCAATCTTTGGGAAGTGCAAACATCGACGAATGCGGTTTAAAAAATCACACACACAGTATGTTCTTCCCGTATGTCCCAGACTACGTCACGAATTTGGTTGTCAAAATCAGTAATTTTCCATACAAAATACAGCTGATGACGTAGGCGAGTTCAAATTACATGACCACATTTGTCGCTAAAGAACATACCTCCTTTCTATCATGGTATCTTCGATTATAGGAGAATTATAATGTACCTATATAATGTATTTCTATGACCTAAGTATGATATCGGACAGCTTGTAGTGTGACCAAGCCTCAAGATACATAAATTGTGACTAATATACTATACATAAACTATACTTAAACATAATATTGCCAATTCGATGCCATGCGATCCATTAATTCTAATTTAATAATTGTTATTTAGTGTTTCTCAATGGAAGTGAATTGAAATGAAGTGAATGGAGTAGATATAGTATTCCGGTTTAAGAAATGAATGTCTTCAACCATAAACGAAATTTTAAGAGAGGTAGGGAGCGTAATTGTGAGCTACCCGACTGGGGAATGTACCTCCACCTCACAGAATACCGCAGCCAAATAACAATTCCCTTGAGGGTTGTTGTGTTCCTGCGAGTGAGTGAGGTCACCAGAAAGGAAGGAGATGCTGCGTTGGCAGCGGGGGTGGCGGCGCGCGAGCGATATTTTATGTTGCGAGCGTTAATATGGCTACGGTAGCCGTTTCACATCAGGCGGTCCATATGCTTGTCTTCCACCCGACGTAGCATAAAAAAAATAAACGAATTTCTCGCCTAACAACGTTGTGCTCGACGATACCTCGGCGTAGCCACTGCCGTAACTCAATACGCGTGGTCAACTAGGATATACCTTGGCTATATCGTGCGTTGACTTGTCCTAAAAGTACTGTGAACTCATTGGATAAATACAATAGTATCGTAAATATCTAAAATTTAACTCTAGGAAGCGATAATTTGACCATCATGGGGCTATCATCATATCCATAAACTACGTCACACAAATTTCATGATTTTTAACCCCTCCCCCGTCCTTGTTACAGCTGGTCTCATTTGTAAGACTCCCCCCTCCGATATGTGACGTCACATATTTTGAAATTTAGGACCCTCCCACCCCCTTGTCACACAATAAATATCCCACATCGTCGACCCCCTCCCTTCCTTCCTTAACGTGTGACGTAATTTAAGGATGGTCCTTACTAATAAAACCAATGATCGTAACACGTGACTAAAATGCTGGTCGCTACCTCACTCACTAGCAAGAACACAACAACCCTCAAGGGAATTGTTATTTGGCTGCCGTATTCTGTGAGGTGGAGGTACTTTCACCAGTCGGGTAGCTTACAATTACGCTCCCTACCTCTCTTTTCGCCAGAGCTTCGTTTGTCATTCAGTAGGGTGCCCCGCATGCAGGTGAAGTTGGCTTTGGCTCAAAGATGTTGATGAACCACTTACACCCAAAAGGTAGCTGAAAGACGTCTACCTAGACGTCCGCCTTGATTTTTTTATATATATTTTTTTATACTGACGTGGCAAACAAGCATACGGCCCGTCTGGTATGAAGCAGTTACCGTAGCCATATGAACGTTCGTAACATGAAATGTCGTTCGAACGTTGCCACCCCTGGCGCCAACGTAGCAACTCCTTCTGTCCTGGTGACCACACTCACACTCAGGAACTCAACCCTCAAAGAACTTGTTATTCGGCTGCGGTATTCTGTCAGACACTCAGGCAGAGGTACTTCCCCTGTCGTGCAGCTTACAAAATAAGCTACATCTCATATCGCCAGACCGTCGTGGAGGTGATGTTGGCCTTGGCTCAAAGATAGTGGCGACTGTGGTAATCCACTTATTCCCCGAAACTTTTATTATTTTTTTGCCATTGATTTTATGCCAATTATATCAGGCGGTCGCCTGCGAATGCCTGCGATCTTTATTCAGGAAAGGAGAAAATGGCAAAAATTGCAGAGAATGGGATTACCAAACTGTTTCAGTTCCTTCAGGGTACTCATGCAGGTTTACAATATTCTCACAGCGCGCTTATAGGTACCACATACGTACCTACTACATATGACGAACTGACAACGAATTTTTTTATTTCGGACAGAAAGCAGGAGCTCAAATAGTCCCTGATTTTTCCCCATGAGCCACAACACGACGTCTAAGGAGCTACAGCGGCCCACAATTTGGGAATCCCTGATTTAGAACATGTATTCCCAAAGCGGTCTACATCGATCAACAACCCCCACAGGTATATGAAGTTTTATGAAATTAGAAAATATGTACGCAAGGGGTCTTTGAGAAAAAATGTTTAGGAACCTACCAAATATTTTGCCGTACTTATATATTTTAAGATAAGATAAGATAAGATAATTTATTTGCGAAAATAAGGTACAACAAAGATGTTACACATATTAAAATGTTCAACTTATTCTACCCTCGCAGGGGCGTGCAAATATTTAGGTCAATTTATTATATTATTAAATTAAGTTATTTATCATTATATTAAAAATCGGAAAATTACTCATATTTCATACAATAAAATTAATTCACATCAAAAACAATACATAATTTAATTAATAATTTCATTTTATATCAATAAATCGGTCATTTAAATACTCGCTTATAACATAATAACATTTGTTTAAGAGCCATTCATGTAATTTTTTTCTAAATAATGTCAGTCTTAAGTTTTTAAAATTGTCTGGTAAATGATTAAAAATTTTTATTGCCATGCAATGTACATTGTTAGAATAAAGTGTAAGCCGCTGATTAGGTACGATTAGTCGGGTTTTATGTCTACTTCTAGACGATGTATAATCGCTATGTTTAATGAACAAATGGTCGTTTTTTTTAACAAAAAGACACATTTCATAGATGTATAGACATGGAAGAGGCAAGATATTTGATCTTTTAAATAGGGGCTTACAGCTGTTCATTACATCGACATTATATATGCCTCGAATACATTTTTTTTGAGATATGAATGCTCTTGATATCTCAACGGAGTTACCCCATAATATAACTCCATACCTCAGCAACGATGATACACATCCATGGTAAGCCATGATTGCAGCTTTAGTTGATGCTACACACCTAACTCTCCTTAGTACATAGACATATTTATCAAGCTTACAGCAAAGTAAATTTATATGATTCTTCCAATTGCATTGGGAATCCACAGTTATGCCAAGAAACACGGTGGATTCAGTTTTTTCAATGCTTGTGTTATTATAAGTAACATTGAAAGGGACATTACTTGCATTTCTGTTCGTTTTAAAGTTAATTAATTTTGTTTTTGTCATGTTTATGTTTAAATTATTTTGTTTTAGCCAATTAATGGTATTACTCAGGGTCGTTTCAATGTCAGTTTTGTGATCTATATTATCTTTTTTTTCGATAAGCAGTGTAGTGTCATCGGCAAACAATATGCACTTATTATCTATAGCGTCAGGTAAATCATTTACATATATTATAAACAATAACGGTCCTAATATGCTACCTTGAGGCACTCCACAGCTATTGAGACGGTATTTAGATCTATAAGCAGTTTTATTACGTCCAGTCAAGTTTGTAACTTCAACGCACTGTTGCCGGAAGCTTAAATAACTTTCGAGCCATGTATGCGCTGTTCCACGAATGCCATATCGCCATAATTTAGTTAATAAAATGTCATGTGACACAAAGTCAAATGCTTTCGACATGTCAAGAAAAATTGCAGTTATTGGCACTTTGTCATTCAATTTTTTTGTCACTGTCTTAATTAGTTCATAACATGCTAGGACAGTTGACATATGTTTTCTAAAACCAAATTGTTCTGGCTTTAATATATTAAATATTGATAGAAAGGCATATATTTTATCATACATAATTCTTTCAATTACTTTTGATAATACAGGAGACAATGATATTGGTCTGTAATTATTAATAGACTTTTTGTCTCCTTTTTTAAACAGAGGTTTAACTATTATATATTTCAATCTGGAAGGGTACTTTCCTTCTGTAAATGATAAATTAATAATGTGCGCTAACGGTACACTCAACTGCTTAGCACACATTTTTAACACTTTCACAGTAATATTATCATAGCCTGTTGAATTTGTATTTTTAAGGTTATGAATAACCTTGTAGACGTCATCAGGATTTATTGGCGTTAAAAAAATGCTATTGCTGTTGTAATTGTTACTAACAAGGCCAGAGTTATGTGATTTCGTCATGTTATTACTATTATCTATATTTAAAAAATGTTTATTAAAAAGTTCACTAATGGTCTCAGGGTCAGAATATGTTTTATTGTCATAATTTATTGAAATAATATTATCACTAGATTTTTTGCTGGTCATATTTTTTATTATATCCCACGCTGCTTTGCTTTTATTTTGTGAATTTTGTATATATTTTGTGTTATTTATTCTCTGTGCCTCATGTATACATTTTTTTAATACTTTAGAGTAAGCATTATACTTCTTTTTTTTATTTGGCTTATTTCCCGAGAAAAAATGATATTTAAGATACAATGTTCTTTTCTTAATACAACTTGTTTTTATACCTTTTGTTATCCATTTATTTTTAGTCGTCTTGGTATTCATTTTAACTTTAATTGTGGGAAAGCACAAATTAAAAAATAGTATTAAAGTGTCATGAAAATTATCAAAGGCTTTCTCAACATCGTTTTCAACTAGTACATCTTGAAACGACAAGGATGTCATACAATTACAGAATTTACGTATATTATCGTTTGACATATCTCTCCTCTCTTCGAACCAGTAAGAGGGAGTTTTATTAACATTGGCATTCATTTCCACTGGAAAAGAAATTGTTTGTGCTGTTTCATGATCGGAAAGTGCTAAGTAGTGTATGCCAGGATGAACCTCGGGAATATTACTTGTAATGAGGTCAATGCATGATGTTTTTCTAGTCGGTTTTATAATATGGTTAGTAAGATTATAGTTATTTAACACCGATTCTAGTTGTTTGGATACTTTATTATCTTTTAACCAATCAATGTTCCAATCTCCACATAACACGATATTTTTATCTTTTTTTCTTGTCAGTTTAAGTAGCAATAAGTTTAATTGTTCAAAAAATATGTCAACATTTGAATTGGGAATTCGGTATATAGTCACAATTATTAAATTATATATTTTAATTTCTATTGCACAGCATTCAAAACTATATGTCAAAGGATCAAATAAATTAGAAATGTCAATAAATTCTATGTCTTTTTTTAGCAATATGCAGGTTCCACCCCGACGTTCCTTTGGTCTGGAATAATGTGCTGCCATAATGTAATTTTGCAATGTAAGGTTAGATTCGGTACCACTTTTAATGAATGTTTCAGAAAGGCAAATTATGTCAATATCCCCTATCCTACAGGTTAAGTCATCCAAAGCTAATTTCAAAATGTCCAGTTTGTTTAGTACACCAGCAATATTCTGATGTAGCAAGGAAATTTTTTTTGTATATGTGTTAGTCTCGAAAAAAGACAGTTTGACTCTCAGATGATGACAACTTGGGAGTTTCGTTCTTTTTTAGTTTCCGAAAGTAGTATGGAATCGTACCCTTTCTATATTGATTTTTGTCAAGTTTATCTATATCACAACTTGTACCATCTACATTTGCATTATTGTTATTTTGTTTACAATACTGTCTCATTTGGTCATAATTTTTAAGAATGCATTTTTCATAAGTCATATAATCAATTTCAATATTTAATTTGTCACAAAGATTACGAACGAGTCGGGTTAAGTATAGTTTATTATTTACATTAAATATTGGAGGCATGTCAATATATTTACAATTTTCGTAACACTTAACAAAAGACTTCATGTTCTGATTTAGTAGATTATAATTCAAATATGGGTTTGTTCGATTGCCTATTATAAAAACAGTATTATTTTTTAACTTTTCCAAAATATTACATAATTCTTTATATACTATATATGGGTTAATGTCATTAGATCCAACACTTAAGATAATAATGTCATTATCATTTAATGATGTAAATAAACCGTCGCAGTCACACAACACCTGGGACGTGGTTGCATAAGGCTTGATAATGGAAGTTACAGCATATATGTCATTCCACCTATTTCTCCTCGATTTCAATAGTTGTATTGCCAAACCACGTACTTGCTGGTCTCCTAAAATGATCAGTCTAGGTTTTGGATGATCAATTGTACCTTGTGATATCGTCCTTGAAGACTCATTGGTTAGCTGTTTACTGTTAACTGGATCACTTGCGTTATTGTTTGTAATGTGCTCTTTTGGTTGACATATAATTTGTTCCATATTCATATGAGGCTCTGCATCATCACTTGTGTGGCTTTTGTTTATACTTTTGTCATTCCCATTGCTTTCTTTACTACGGCTAAATGACAAAGGAAACTGTAGAGGTGATGTCCGGGCTCTCCTATGTATACTGATTATAGTTTGTTTTATAGGAGTACATTTGTTTTTATTTGGAGTAAAACATACATTTTCGGTAGTAATTTTCTTCAAAATACTAATAGTGTGGTCTTTTTCGCTAATTAATTGTTTGAGATCGTTGTTAGCTAAATTTAAATTCTGGATTTCACTATGGGCGATATTCAATTCATTCTGTAACTCCTCTATTTGTTGTTTTAAATCTACTATAACTGTTGAGTCCATTATCTCAGACACCAACGGATGACTTCTTGAAGTTGTATCCAAGAATGTAGACGATAACATAGATTGCTCAGAAAATGTACGAGATATGTCCTTGTCTGATTTAGTTCTCCTTAAATATTTATTTCTTACTGTTATGTTATCCATAGTTGTTCATAGAATACAGAATAATCGAGTTATAAATTGTAACTTCGAAAAAATATAAAATTCGGTTTCGCTCGACGTGAGAATCGAACTGGGGTCTTTTCCTTCGTAGGGTCAAAGTGTTATCCAATTGACCACGACGTAATTTAACAATGTTAGCAAAATTAACTATCTGTTGCTGTTGTCGAAAATCAGATTCGTTATAAAGTTTTTGAATAGGAATTTATTATTTCAACACCGTCACAAATTTATTTCGAAAAATTGTTATCACTTTTTATAGATTATCATATTTTATTTTGTAGTACACTGATTATTGGATAGATTTTTCACTGTTTATTGTATAAATGTTTAATAAATCTTATTTCTGATGTTTATAATACGAATTGAAAATTGAACTGTTTTAAAATATTTTTTATCATTTAGTCAACTGAATTGAAATTAATAATCGTCACAAACAATACCACTGATGAAACATCAACTTCACTACATATTTCGAAAGTTTTTGTATGTAATTAGCAAGATTTTATATTTTAAAATAATTATAGTACGCAGCGCAATGTTTACTTGGCGAGTGGCGCCATCTCCCATGATCTACTTAGTTATAGGTATTTAAGTAGATATAGAATAGAAGAATACATACTAGATGATAAAGAAAAATCTAAATTAAAATATGCTTTAGTGTGTATAAGAGTAGCATCGTGTTTTTTTTTTAACTGCAAGTACATATTCATATCTGAATACAAATCACTCACATAACTTTCAGACGTTTATTTGTAGTTCCCGCTGAAAAAATACAAGTAGTGCCACCTAGTGCCAAGAGTTGAGTTGTTTGTGCCAAAAGTTCTAAATATGGCCGATAGATAGCGCTAGTTTTTTAAAAAACGTCCCATTTCATTATATCAAAAATGAGCGTCGGTTATTTTTCCATAAAAAATATAAAGAAATCAAACACTGTTTACCATTAATACTATCAATTATATATTAACTCTTATTACAAGACAAATTGCGGTATTGATTATTTTTTTATTGATAAGATTAATATACGCATGCTCCGTTTTATAAATCGATAACGTCGAGGACACAAATGTCAAACTGAGTAGATGGCGTAGTGCTCGCGGCTCGTTTCCTTCCTCTTCTCGTTCCTTTTGTGACATTTTTGCGAAACGTCCATCGCGTTTCATTGTAAAAATTAATAAAATAAATCGCATTAGGGCATGGTCGATAAAGTTTTTCGCACGAAAAACCGTGACATAAAATCTGTAATCGTGCTTAAGTTTTTTTGTGCCAAGTGCAACTAAACAATCAAGATTCCGCCAATAATTCAAAGCCTACCCAGTGGGTGGCTTATTTTGGTAAGGTTATCAAATTATTACTTTATTTGTAGCTTATTATTTTTCTATTATACCTTTTTCGTTAATATATTCTTCATTGTCATATCAAATTCGTAATTGAGGTGAAAATTCCCTTGAAAATAGATCGCAATGGCGATATTATATCCCGTGTCAAATTACTGGTTTTCGTTTGTGAGAAGTTCATCAAAAGGCTATTATTTCGCATAATTTTGATTTATGGATTGGATTATCAGGCAAATATATAAACATTGTGTCATTATTGCACCAATTGTACAAACAAAATGTCTGATCGAAAGCTACCCACTGACCGATTCATGGATGAGGTGACGAAATTTACGTCACTGACCTTAACTCTTAGCAATCATGGTATTTTTGTATGTACGATTTCAAAACCCAAGGATGTAAGTGTTTTCTCTGTAATTTCTTCATTAATCATTTTAACAAAATAAAAATACGAACTCCAAACTCTACATGTATGTACCTATGTAGATACTGGCTGATGATGATGAAAAAAATATGGGACCAATCTAACTCTAAACTACCTATAATGGGGAAGTATACTCTTTCAAATAAAAAAAAGTTTTTTCAAATCAATAAGGTATAAATCGCGTTTAAAAAAATACAGCCGAATTGAGAACCTCCTCCTTTTTTGGAGTCGGCTAAAAATGTTGGGTTTGTTGCTGCAACGTCAAAGTTCACTAGCCACAGGTACAGTCGAGCGCACGGCTATTGTTACTGTTGATACTGCAAAAAAGCAAAAATGGTAGGTTATACTATGTTTGTTCTGTGAGTAACATAAAGTAGATAAAATGTCTGTGAACACTATTACAAAGAAATAACTTGGTTTAATCTGTGTTCTTCTTTATTAAGTGTAATTCTTTACTATAAAGAGGTGATGCAAATCTATCCCATTAAGTATTTAGCTAGACCTCGAAATGGTAATAACAAGTTATATTTACTTATTTGCGGGACTATGTTCATGCAAATACGTAACCTTTTGACACTTATATGGGTCAAAGCACACTGAAATGGCAGCTGCCAGAGCAGATTCCATTTCAAAGTATTTTAAACTTTATCTCCATTAATTAAGAGGGTATCTTGCTTGATGGGGTGGAAAGAATTGTCCAGCCATCTGCTGTGCTGCAAGCAGCTGTACATCTAACCTTCATGCAAGATATTGCCTTTATTAATTGAGATAAAGTTTACAATGAATTGAAACTGTTCTGCTGCCACTACCAATTAAGTGTGTTGACCCTAAGAAATAGTATGGACACTCCTACCTCTCTTATACCTACTCTAACCTCACTTCCCTTCTGTAACACTTCTGGAACAGTTTATAGGACACCACATGCACAACAATATCATTTATGACAACACACAACAGACATCATGTTTATACAATAGTTAACGTTTGTGTGGAGTGGCCAGGGTATGCTCTTGATAAATGGTTTATGGATGCCCAATCAGAACAGATCTTTTAGAAGATATTTTTAATGATTTCAAAATATGACCATTTTTCGAGATTTATTGAGATTGATTTAATGCAATATGATTCAGATCATTGATAGATTCACAATGTTATGATCCATTGTGATTCCAAAGCATATTCAAAGTAAAAGAACGGGCATTCCTAATATTTACAATGGTGTTATGTACTGAAAGCCACTTGCAGATGGCAGCACACGAGCCTGTACCTAATTCTGCAATTAAATTAAAAATTATAAATAAATATTTCTGTCCAAATTCATCATCATCATCAGGTCCATTTTAGTCTCCACTACAGGAGCACGACCATCTCTTGTCCGTCCTAGATGTAAGGAGGATTTGGCCTACACTCCCCACGCTGTCCAAACGGGTTGCGGAGGCCTGATTGATATTTGATAATGTATTTCCCTTAGTAGCCTTGTACAACATCCACGGGAAGAGATGGAGTGATTCTATTCTAGTCTGCCGGAAACCACACGGCCAAATTACACACTGCTATTTAGTCTCAAACTAAGCAAAGCTTGTATTATGGGTATTATATAACTGATATTACACTTAAACACATTTTCTTTTGTTAATACATACATATAATACATAGAAAACACCCAGACCAAGACAAACAGACATGTGCTTGCACACAAAAATTTCTCTTGTTCAGGGAAAGTGACCCTGAGTTAACCCGTCTGGCCAGCATGGGGAGTATAGGCCAAATCCTCCTGTCTGGGACAGACAAGAGAGGGTCGTGCTCCTGTAGTGGAGACTAAAATGACCTGATGATGAGGGAAAGTGAACTTTGCTGTTTGACCACTGAGCTTGTCATTTTTACCATCTTTGTCCATACCATTGTTTGTATAGATTTATAATTATCTCTATTATCCCCTTGTGGGCAGTTAGAAAGAACTTGCACTTTTTTTTTTAAACTGACTGGTGTAGTTATAAAGATTTTTTTACAAATAAAATGAAAAACAAATTATAACTGAAATATACTTTACCTAGATTGAAATGAAAAAGCGTGTTTCATATCATTTTTATTGCACGTTGGTTTTATTTTACCTAGATGACTTTTTACAATTTATTTTTTTTATATCAAGCACGCTTTTCCGTTTCATTATAGGTCTGAGATAAAACTGCCATGGACAGAAAAAGGGACTCGTTTTTCTTACCAAACAAGAATAATAAAAAACAAGAAAAGCCCAAGCAAGAATACAAAAATAAGAGGCAGGAAGAATTCGACAAGAACCGTGATGTTGAAACAGAGAAGAATATTGATAGCAAGAAACCATTTGATAAGAAGACTTACCGTTTGAAGAAATACAGTAAGAAATATAAGTTAGAGCAATGGGAAGAGCAAAGAAAGAAGAAATTGTTGAGAGACTATTATAAAGATAACAAGAATGAATCTTCGTCAGGGTCTTACAAACCCAAAGCTTTTGATGAAGATGCTGTGGACTCAAGCCAGAGCGAAATAGGCAGGTTTGTTAGACACCCAGATATAATAGAAAAAGAAAATGAATTGAATAAAAATTCTCAACAAAAAACTAAAAGAGATCCATTCCAAAAAGCAAAAGAACAATATAATAAAATAAAGCAAGAGAAATTAGACAAGAAACAAAGTATAGAGAAAGCAAAAGAGGAAAGAAATCAGAAGATGCAAGAGTACAAGAAAAAGAAGCAAGAAAGATTCAAGAAGCTAAGCAAGAAGACTAAAAAGGGTCAGCCAGTCATGACCGGGAGGTTGGAACTTCTATTAGAGAAAATACAGAAGAGATCACATTAGTTGTGAATCATTTTAATAAGAATGAATTATTTTAATAAGAATTTGTACTTAAACTTAGAAATAGTATTTTCTGGTGATCCTGTACACTCAAAAACCCCTATTGTTCCAAACTTCATCCTTCTTAAGTATGTATCTTGCTATTGCTGCTGCGACAGTATAGTTAACAATCATCATCATCATCAGCCTGTATCTACCCACTGCTGGATAAGCCTTCCCCAATGCTCTCCACCAATTCCGATCCTCTGCCTTCCGCATCCAGCCGCTTATTTAAGGTACTCGGACCATCTAGATTAATCTAAAAGGTGCCAAACGCTTCGTCGTCCCACGTGCGGTCTTCACTCTAATACCTTCCTCCCCCATATGCCATCACTTACGGCAGATGTGACTGGACCATTGCCACTTCAGCTTGCAAACTCTGAAGGTTTTGTAACAAATTTATGATCCAATTATTTTACGAATTGCTATCAATAATGACTTGTGTTTCATTCAACTATAAGAATTTGAGACATTGAAAGCTGAAATATGGTAAAAAAAAAGTTATTTTGCTGAAATATTATGTACTTAAGCACTAAGGTAAAGCTGCAGCCCAATTTAAGGGAAATAAAGATCTGTTCTTGAAGGTCATAATTTTTCGGAAATACCGCTGAGGGAAGCTGATTCCACAGTTTCACCGTTCGTGGTATAAAATGTCTATGTATATATGTATGTATGTTTGAAGGCTGCATCTAAAACATATAGGAGGCAAACAGCCGCATTTGCCTAATAGGACCGCGGAGAAAGAATTAAAATTAACTGCTATTAGTTTTTTTACGCCACAATCATTCTTATCTCTGTTCTTTTACTTAAGAAATTAGTTCGTTAAATGCTATAACGGCCATTGCCATGGTAATTTCTTAGCTTAATGTGCAAGCATAGAACACTATTGTTGTAAGTTATTTCTAGTTTAATGTCACTTGTGTTTTGTTCTTGAGTTTGTGAAACATCTCACTTAGTTTAATGTGTACCTTCAATGGTACTAGCTTTTTACTTTTTAATATTATACACGTTCATGTAATTGTGCTGTTTGGAGAATAAATTTTGGATATACTGTAAGTTGTTTTTCATGAATAGCTGTGTTCATAAAAAATATTCTAAAGTAGCAGTCAAGCTAGTTTCGACCAGCCCCCTTACCACCATCTCTTATTGCGATTCAATAAATAATAAAAATAAAATATATTTATTTCAGGTGATGACAACCCATATTGACAGTTATGTTTATGACTATAATATTAAATTTCATTTCATTTCAATTACATTTCAATATATGAATACAATAAGAATGAATACCTACATTATAATAGTCTCTCCATCCGGCATCAATAACTGGATAGAATGCTTATTCATACCAATGAATAAGCGACTCTATTTCAAACGGAATAGAGTCAACTGGATAGAATGCTTATTCATTGGTATGAATAAGCAATCTATTCAATTATTGAATCGCAATAAGAGATGGTGGTAAGAGGGCTGTACTTATTTTTTTATTGCAAAAATTTTCGTTTATACAAATCTTGTCCTCTCAATTTAAAATACAAAGAAATTGTGAAATATAGAGAAAATTAAGAGTTCCGCGGCTGTTATAAGTTCCTTACTGAGCAAGGAAAATCAGTTCAGACCATACAGTAAGATATATATATTTTTATAGCCATATTAACGCTCACAACATAAAATATCGCTAGCGCGCCGCCACCCCCGCTAACAACGCAGCACCTCCTTCCTTTCTGGTGACCTCACTCGTAGGAACACAACAATGGAATTGTTATTTGGCTGCGGTGTTCTGTGAGGTGGAGGTAACATTCCCCAGTCGGGTAGCTTACAATTACGCTCCCTACCTCTCTTTTCGCCAGAGCTTCGTTTGCCAGTCAACAGCTTCGTTTGTCAGACTTTTGCCCAAGTAAAACTATGGTTTACAAGTGGCATACCCTCTTTAGACAAGGCAGGGAGTCATTTGAAGACGACCCACGACCAGGAAGGCCGATCGAGGTGACCAGTCCGGAAATAGGCTAGATGACATTTTTTTCTTTCTATTTGTTATGTAATTACGTTATTATGATATAACCATAGGTGAAAGGATTACTTCGATAGCACAAAAATCTCTCGGGATATGTTAATTTGAAAATCACAATTTTTTACTTTCCCGAATACGCTCCATACAAAAGGCTACTGAAGAATTGAGTCGAGACGGAAGATATTAGAATGAAAGTTTGCAGATCTTTATAGTTTTGTGTATTTTACGATATTGTTAAATAATTTATACAATTTTTCAACGTTGTCAAGTAGCCTATTATTTAAAAAGTCGAAAAAATATATTAGAAGATGCCCGACTATAATTAATAATGCCCGTATAAATAAATTAATTGAAAGATCCGAAAAATGTATTAGGGTCCCCCCCCCCCTTCCCCCCCCTCTTCCGCGGACTTAAAGACGCACCCTCGTGTACAGCTCTCCAATGGCACACAGTGCAACCTTGAGCCACCCTTGAACTTTTGTATGAAAATACCGCATTTCCGCGCTCACACTTCGTCGTCATCATAATTACGACTTTAGGTTAGTAATGGCTACTTTGGCTCCGAGGTCGCAGGTTCGATTCCTGCACAAAACAAATATTTGTGTGCATGAACATGTCTGTTTGTCTTGGTCTGGATGTTTTCTATGTATTATAATGTATGTATTTTATATTATATATTAATATATTATATTATCTAGTACCCATAGTACAAGCTTGGCGCTTAATTTGGGACTAGATAGCGCTGTGTAAATTGTCCAGAAATGTTTATTTATTCATTATATAGTACATAAAATAAATATCTACTAAATATTATACTAGACTAATATTATAAAGTTGCAAATATTAAAATGTTGCAAAAATGTGTAAAAAATATTCCTCTTGACAGCTTCCGTTGCGGGCGCTGCGTAAACGGTTCAAGTTACGCAACAATTCTATACGACGGAATTATTAATTTTAAAAAGTTCTAAAAAAAGGCCGTGATAGCATAGTCTATAAGATTGGCTCACTATAAGACCGTTTTCACATAATCCGATCCGATATCAGTGTAGGACGATGACAGCCGATATCCAACAGCCGACACCGCGTGCTGTTTTCACATATTTCCGACAAAATCGTTCCAATACGGCCATTTGTTCGATAGCTTAGTGCGGGCAGGTCATAATGACAGACTATAATAGAAAATTTTATTTACTGTATCTATTATTTTTGAGACGTAATAAATGAACTATCCACAGACAGTAGTACAGTAGTCCTACTGGATACATCCCATTGTGGAAGCTAGATATTTAGAGGGAGCAAAAAAATCTAGGTACGTTTTGTAGCTTGCTAAAAAGAGTATAATCTTTTTAGCAAGCTACAAAACGTACCTAGATTTTTTTTTAATACTTTCAACTATTTAACTACACACACAGACAATATAGATACACGTATATCACACATACAAACATTATCGTCCGTCAGCCCACGGGCACAGCATAGTAATACAACCAGTATTTTAACTTCATACTAGCACCCAAATAACCACACGCTGCTGTGCCACGGGCGTCCGATGGTGCCGCCAACATATCGGTGTCGGCTCCGATATCCGATATCGTATCGGCGCCCGATACCGATATCGGATCGGATGATCTGAAAACGCTCTAACATTTCAAATGGTAACCTCTTTACTGTCAACGCTCTGTCACACGCAGACGAAGTTGCGCGAGTCAGTTAGTACTAGATAAAGTCGATTCTCGTGTAACACGCATTTTGCCATTAAAGGATGTAACACTCGTATAGTATGCAAATAACGTGAAATAATAAAACAAATTAAACATTCAACTCTGTTTATATATCATATACTACGCCTTGTATCTTTTATGTCATATAATTACGGGGAAAATATTTTAATAATGATATTTAATTCCGAGAATATTAGAAATGTTTATTTAGCCTATCACAGAATAAATTATAGCACTAACAATGTGGTATTTACATAAGTTTATCTAATGTTTGTGTAATTTTAAAGCATTCTTCTTGTGCATGCATGCCAAAGACCCATTTGATTCTAAATCTTCTAAAAGAAATGTTTAAGATGGAGATTGCCCACGGATAGTAGGTACTCTTACATTATTAGTTGTGTATTAGGAAAAAGTTGACTGTCAAAGTTCTAATATAAAACATTGATTTTACAGTAGGTTTTGATAATTCTCTTCGGGAATAAGTTTGTCAGACTGTTTTAGTGTTCGCATAATATGTAGAAAGATTTGGGTTATAAATGGTTCATCAACATCTTTGAACCAAAGCCAACTTCACCTGCACCACAAGAAGGGGGCAAACGAGCATGTGGGTCACCTGATGTAAAGCAATCAACACCGCCCATGGAGATCGGCAACACCAAGGGGTGTCCGATCCGTTGCCAGCCTATACTCCGTCCTTTTTTTCTTTCTGGTAACCTCACTCGCGGGAACACAACGACCCTCAAGGGAATTGTTGTTTGGCTGCGGTATTCTGTGAGGCGGAGGTACATTGCCCAGTCGGGCAGCTTGTAAATACGCTGCCTTACCTCTCTTTTCGCCAGAGCTACGTTTGTCAGTCAGCAGGGTGCACCACGTGTAGGTGGTTGACTTTAGTTCAAATTCAATTCAAATTCAAATTCTTTATTTGCCAGAATACACGTACAAGGTTGTTAATATTATTGTTAATTCGGTTAAGGTATTCAACCTGATTGGATGCAGGTATGCAAATATGTCGTAGTAGAAAAATTAAAAATATACATAATCAATGGAAATGTCACAATTAAATCATCATTTCAAAAATATTAACTACATAATGTCCATGTCATCGTCTCTGTCATACGTAATTTATATAATTCAGCTATATTCTAGAAAATTATTTAATAGTCAAAGTATACAATTCAATCTACCTATATTATATCTTTGTTGTCCAAATACTCTTTTACACTATAAAAGCAATGTGCTAAGAACCATTTTGTCAATTGTGTTTTAAATCTACTATGTTGCAACACTTTTATTTCGTCAGGAAGTTTATTATACAATTTTATGCACATGTTGTAAATATTTATTTCATATATATTCAGTTTACAGTGAGTTAAAGATGTTGATGAACCAGTTACACCCCAAGCTTCTTTGTTTGATGGTGAATGAAGTTAAAATTTCTTCATATTTCTTCAGGAGACTGGCATCTTAATTCCTCGCGGACGAACTCACAGGCAACAGCTAGTTTGTTAATAAAAGGTTAATCACTATATTAATTAGCACATTGCACGAGTTTAATCAAACTATTACGCAATCCTCGTTTATTAACAATATAAAATAAACACAGATAGAGGTTCCACTTCATTATCGTATCGCACCCGTTTTTGAAGTGCAAACTCCTGCGGCGTTGTGCACTTTTTGGCATGGGTAAGAAATGTTAAACTCGCGTCAGGACACGTGTCCTGGCGTGAAAACATCTGAGTGAAAATAGGGTGAAATCAAATTTTCGATAGGTCGTGTAGTTTTATGGGGCTGTGCCTGTGTTAAGGCTTATTTCGGCACTGCAACAAAAAATACTTATAAGTTTTTAACGGGAGGTCGATCAAGTATTTCTGATATTTGGTGTCTGAATTCGTCTAATTGACGACCAATTCTGGGGAAAATCATTATCTTCGCTATGTTATGTAGTTTGATAGATCCCCAGTGGGTTGTGCCGAAATAAGCTTATTTCGGCACTGGCACAAAAAAAAACCTATCTATAGCTCTTTGACGGGAGAGCGACAAATTTTCTCCATTTGGCGACAAATTTTGACAAATAACGACTAATTTTCTGTCTAGTTAAAATCAAGACCTGAGACCTGAGGGGCAATTCTCGTAATTAAAATATAGCATACAGTCTCGATCTCACAACTGTCACATTTGGTATTCTCGTAACACAATATGTAACTTCAAAATTAAATTTAAGCGGGATTATAATCGTATTATGAGTGAAAATTAAACAAACTAAGAATGTTACTTTGCCAACAACAAGAATTGATAATAATTCATTAATGAAATCAAGTAATTTTAGTCAATTCACTATTCAATCTCGATTCGGTCAACTTTCAATCTGCGTTCGTAGAATTGGCCTTCTGGGCTGTGCCGAAAAAAGGCACGCGGTTTTTGTACCCATTGTAACATGAACAAGAACCCTAATAAAAAAATGTCTCTATTGCCCAATGACCAAGCCTAATCAGAGGTAAATACAATCAAATACAAGCGGTCCGTCTTTACATCTGTTTGCTATGACTACTAATATCATTTAACCTCTTCAATGACCTTAGAAAAACTGGCGCCAAATCTTCACCAGTGACTGATAAAATAAATATAACACGGTAGCAATGACCCGGCAAAGGTCGGGATTGGTATCGCTAGCGCCACTATGACAGTCCGTGATGCTGTACGTCATTTGATCACTCACCGAACTCTGGTATATGAAGATATGAATTTAGTCTTGGTTCAAGGACCAAATGCTCAAATTAGGTACGAAATCTCGCGAGAAAAGATCGATTCGCACCGTACGCGGCGCATCTCAATTTATGATGTGACCATTTGGACGTAACATCAAATGTATCGTACTCGTGAACGGCATTGCGAAGAATTAAAATCACTAAGACCAATTCCTCTTAGAGCGGTTACGCACTGCATCCGAAACCGATCTGAACTCGGACGCATTCAATATCTCTTGCCCTTGCTTACCTGTTACATACTGCTCCATAGCACAGCCGCAGTGCAAAAGCAAGGGATATTAAATACGTCCGATTTCGGATTGGATCCGGATGCAGTGCGTTACCGCTATTAGGGTCAATTCATGCTAGAGCAGAGTCAAAGCGCATAGAAGCGTTAAATTCTTACGAAGCACTACGAATGCGGGCGTATCGTCGTGAATTCGTGTTCATTCGCATGCTTTCGTTTCGTAGTGATGTAGACTGTTGCCAATTGACTAGGAAACTAGAATTGCCAGATCGAAAAATATAAATATATAGATAACATTTAAAAATATCGGGATTTTGGGGTTGTATATATTTTTAAAATAAACAGCTCTTTTATAATCTCTCTTACATGCTCATTTTAAAAATGAATAAAATAAAATTTACATTATTTTTTTATGATCTTTTTACCGACTCAACCAATTTGGATCCCTTCGGAGTAGGAGGAAATATGAGCATTACGGTATTGAGTTATGGTTGAACTTTTAGATTAATTTCTACTCTACGTTAACATGAATTGACCCTAAGCGGAATTGGCCGCAGTGATTTGAATTCTTTGCAATGCTGTTCACGTGTACGATACATCTGATATCACCAGATGGTGACATCATAAATTGTTATGAGCCGCGTACGGTGCGAATCGGTCTTTTCTCAGCTGAAGAGAGTTATTTGTTCGCGTTCGAGCGTGTCAACGTAAACAAACCGACCAAATAGAGAAGAACTCTCATGTTTTCAAAATGTGTATAGTCGTCACTAAGACTTTCATTGCTTACCTACTTATAAATTAATTGTGAAATTGTGTACATTTTGGAAACCGTTAACAATGATGATAAATGTTCGAAAAGGTGAGTCAGCCTAATGATCTATTTTTCTTTTAAGTGTATTGCACCTAGAATAAAATCTTTTTGTAATACTTTTATATAATATGTATTTGTAAATAAACACATTTTAAAATCAATCAATCTCATGTTGTCAATGGGGCCATCCATAAATTACGTCACATGAATTTCATGATTTTTTGACCCCTCCCCCCTCTTTGTCACAGCTGGTCACATTTGTGTGACCCCCCCCCCCCCCCCCCCTCCTCCCTAGTGTGACGTCACATATTTTGCAATTTTACATCTAGAGTTGCAAAAATTGAGTTTTTCGTTAATAGTTCAAAGTTCGTGTTTTAACACTTAGATTATAATAGATTTTGAAATGTTACGTCACAAAATTTAGGACCCCTCCCACCCCCTTGTCACACAGTGTCACACTTCGTCGACCCCCTCCCTCCCCCTTAACGTGTGACGTAATTTATGGATGGCCCCTTAATGTGGCTTACTTGCTCACATTTTGAAGTGAGCAACCCTGCTAATTTGGGCATGTAATACGCGTCTGGTAAATTCACAATATGAAACTTTTTTCATTTTGGTAGGCTTGTACACGTTAACACGTTCGAATGGGACCAAAAACTCCCACTAAGCACTCGGAGCAGCGTACATCGGTCGCCTGACACGCTATAGTGAACCACTTACACCCCGAATATATATATATTCGGGGTGTAAGTGGTTCATGCGAGCGATATTTTATGTTGCGAGCGTTAATATGTCTACCGTAACCGCTTCACATCAGGCGGGCCGTATGCTTGTCTGCCAACCGACGTAGTATGAAAAAAAAATATATAGCATAGCCTTGACTGTACGTTACACATTCTTGTAAAATTGTTGATGTCTGCAGGCCAAGGTCTCAAATTTCCTCTAGATACGCTGTCGGTCACGTACGGATACGGACTTATCGTCAGTCGGAACATTCTCTCCGAATGCACGACCGCTGCTTTTTTTTATATACTACGTCGGGTGGCAGACAAGCATACGGCCCGCTTGATGTGAAGCGGTTACCGTAGCCATATTAACGCTCGCAACATAAAATATCGCTCGCGCGCCGCCGTAACTTGGCGTAACGACTGTCAACTAATGAAAACGGACCGACGGCTTAACGTGCCCTCGAGGAACTCGAGATATATAAACCCATCCTTAGACTGGCTGCGGCCGACATTGCTTAACTTGCGTGTTCGATTAGACAGACACGCGCAACGACGCCATCGAGCAACTTAATACGGTCATAACGTTCATCCAGGGCTATTGGTAATAGGGTTGGTAATGAATGGTTTGAGAGCTTTCATTGCGTAGTACCGAACCATGCCGACGAACGAAATTGACGCGTATGTTTGCCAAGTAAGTTGTATAAGGACAATAGCAAATACTAAATAATAATAAATAAATATTGTCAGACAAATTACACAGCGCCATCTAACCCCAAAGTAAGCGAAGCTTGTGTTATGGGTACTAGACAACTGATAAACATACGTAAATACATTTTTTTTTTTTTGTAAATACACAGGTACTTAAGATACATAGAAAACACCCAGACCAAGACAAACAGACATGTTCATGCACACAAATGTTTGATCCTATGTGGGAATCGAACCCACGAGCGTTGGTGTCGACGCCGCGTCATTGACCGCTACGCCACCGAGCTCGTCAAAATATTCTTAAATATTTTTCATCGTCATCATCATCAGGTCCATTTTAGTCTCCACTAAAGGAGCACGACCCTCTCTAGTCCGTCCTAGACGGAAGGAGGATTTGGCCTACACTCCCCACGCTGGCCAAACGGGTTGGGGAGGCCTGATCGATGTTTTATAATGTATTTCCCTTAGTCGCCTTGTACGACATCCACGTGAAGAAACGGAGTGATTTTATTCCAGTCTGCCGGAAACCACACGGCCAAATATTCTTAGAAATCTACTTTTGAAGCAGGTTTTCCGCCCCTTTGTCCTGGTTTATTGACTTCACAAATGGCACGGTAATCTTGACCGGCAGTCTTGGAATGTTGCCAGTAAATGTGATATTGTCGCACGAGTTAAGAGCCATATTACATTTTGACTGTGATTTTTGCGTAAAATGGCCAATTTAAGCGTTCTTGATCTCGGAAACAAAAATACATTAACAATGTTGACTTATTGAATAGTACAGAATAGCTATTGGTACATAGCGGCCACGCTTTTTGTAAATTTTGCTTAACTTTTTAAATAAACCCAAAATTGCAGAGAAAGATTTTCATAAAGTGCGCGCATTCACTATTTTGAGCTCCTGGGTTGTACTACTGTTCCAAACAAATGAAATAAAAAAAATAGAATGTTATTTGTTATATAGTCGTATAGTACATAGCGGCCTCGGAATTTTGAAATATCATTGATTTAATATAGAAAAAAAACATTCTTTTAACCAAAAAAACTTCGAAAATCGCTTTAAGTAAACTGTAAATTTCTCGAATAAACGATAATATTATTGAGCAAAATTTATACGAGAATAATTGTTACTTCATGATGAATAAACTTTGTGGCATGAATTTATTATCTTATTTCAATAAAAACGATAAATATAACTTCAAAATTACTACAAAAAACGATGCACCGGCGGCCTTCGCGGGTTTAGTACTGCGCGAGAGCTCGTCAGCGTGCAAATGTAATAGGGCTCTTAAATGATACGTGTGTGGAAGAAAACTGCGTGCTCGTACTCCACTAACTCTCCATTTTTGTCTTGTAAATCGATAAACGAAGAAAAAGCATGACTCATTGTCACCTACCGCCTGAGCCGAGCGAGCAAGCGAGAGCGCGGTTTGTGACGCATCTATCTCTCTTCCACACCATCGGCCGATGTTTTCTTATGACGTTATTACGTAAAATTATCGTCCGTAAACCTATTTTATAGACTTTTTTTTGTGAACAAAGAACTAGGACTGCGTTTATGGTGCTTACGGTTTTACCTGACTGACAAAGTAAGAGTTATGTATTTCGAGTGTATGTGTGTATATAATATCTAAACCGTTTGACGGATGAAATCCGTGAAATGATTAGGGTATCAAATAAATAACCCTCTATTTGGGTTTCCCATTTTAAGTGTTCTTTATCTTTAATGTTTTCTTAACTAGCTCAACCTTTCAAGCTTGGCTAGGATAAATTTTCTTATCGTGTAAGACTAGACAAGTTACACATTGCTATCTAGGCCCAAACTAAGCAAAGCTGGTACTATGAGTACTAGATAACTGATATATATATATATATATATATATATATATATATATATATATATATATTACATTCAATGTAATATATAACATCATTCATCATCTAGGTTGCCGGACTCTATTTCCGATGACACGAGACAAGAACACCCTAACCTAACTAAAAATCAACTCAAATCTAACCAAAACATGATTTATTACATTGACCAAATATCGGTCAGTATGAATAATAACTAATTTGACGAGCTCTGTGGTCGAATGGTTAGCAATGGCCACTTTGACTCAGAGTTCGCGGGTTCGATCCCCGCACAAGACAAACATTTGTGTGCATGAACATGTCTGTTTGTCTTGGTCTGGGTAGTTTTCTGTGTATTATAAGTATGTATTTACAAAAAAAAATGTATTTAAGTACATTTAATAGTTGTCTAGTATCCATAATCTGTTTAGGCAGAAGCTTTACGCTTAATTTGGGACTAGATGGCGCTGTATAAATTGTCCAGAAATATTTATTTATTTATTTAATAATTGACAATTTATTATTTCCGATGACACGAGACAAGAACACCCTAACCCCCTAACCTAACTAAAAATCAACTCAAATCTAACCAAAACATGATTTGTTACATTGACCAAATATCGGTCAGTATGAATAATAACTAATTTGACGAGCTCTGTGGTCGAATGGTTAGCAATGGCCACTTTGACTCCGAGTTCGCGGGTTCGATCCCCGCACAAGACAAACATTTGTGTGCATGAACATGTCTGTTTGTCTTGGTCTGGGTAGTTTTCTGTGTATTATAAGTATGTATTTACAAAAAAAAATGTATTTAAGTACATTTAATAGTTGTCTAGTATCCATAATCTGTTTAGGCAGAAGCTTTACGCTTAATTTGGGACTAGATGGCGCTGTATAAATTGTCCAGAAATATTTATTTATTTATTTAATAATTGACAATTTATTATTTCCGATGACACGAGACAAGAACACCCTAACCCCCTAACCTAACTAAAAATCAACTCAAATCTAACCAAAACATGATTTGTTACATTGACCAAATATCGGTCAGTATGAATAATAACTAATTTGACGAGCTCTGTGGTCGAATGGTTAGCAATGGCCACTTTGACTCCGAGTTCGCGGGTTCGATCCCCGCACAAGACAAACATTTGTGTGCATGAACATGTCTGTTTGTCTTGGTCTGGGTGTTTTCTATGTATTATAAGTATGTATTTACAAAAAAAATATATTTAAGTACATTTAATAGTTCTGTTGTCTAGTATCAATAACAGAAGCTTTGCGCTTAATTTGGGACTAGATGGCGCTGTGTAAATTGTCCAGAAATATTTATTATTTATTTATATTATTAATTTATTACATTGAACATAACATAACTTAAATCAATGAGCTAATCTTCATTCTTAAGCTTTGTTAACCGATACACAAGTAAACATAATGCGCCACATGTCGTTCCGCACGTGTTCCCGTGCACCCGTGTGTTTACATATGCGTCTTTTAGATATATGCATTCGAGATATGTGTGTATCCTTATTGTGTTTCGATGCACGTGAGTCTTATAAGAGATTACAAAGGCTAGTAGACCATGCCAAGCTTCGTCTGCGTCGTGGCTGTCCTCGTGTTTTGCATGTAAAGGCTATATGGGTTGGGGCTCGTCCACTATCGAACTGACTAAACTTTATATCGTAGTGGTAGACTACACAATTGTCTGACAATAGTTCAAGTTCAAGTTCTTTATTTGCATTTCATGTTGTTATAATAGGCTCTCACAATATATAATTTGTTTCAAACATGAACCCTGGTAGGGCACAGCAAAACTTACATCTAAATAATGTAATGCATTCTACATGCTTATAAAATTAGGACTATAACATTATATTATTAATACAATTAAATTATAAAATTATACTATAAAGTGTCAATCATCATTACTTGCAATATTAATGTCACAGTTAATACATTGAGCACGAAAATAGTTACATACTATACATTCATTTTTTAATTGTAATTATTATTGTAATAAAAAAATAGACAATACATTATTAACTTATTTTTTAATACTAATTACAATCTACAGACCCCGGGACTATCTTTTGTCAATTTTTTTTTGTCACAATCTGTTATCTAATACTACTATCTAAATCCTCCTATAGTTTGCCTTGCAATCATGACAACCACGGCAGACCAGTCCTCTCTGGCAGCACCCGCTCACGACTTGATGCATGGGACAGCCATCGCCGCATTGAACCATTTTATTGGGAATGCGCCGACCCGCCACACGACACCGCTACCTATTAACTATTAGAAATAAAAAAAATAGACAATACATTATGAGGAGCTAGATGCTAGTAAGCAACGTCGAGCGCAGTGCATGGATGGATTTATTTATCTCAAGCTCCTTCGTGCTTCGCGGCTATTGTCATTAGTTGACAGTCGTTAAGCCAAGTCAGGGGCTCAGTAAATGCACATTCATGTGGTGACTGCATACGGTACGGTTAACGCACGTGACTAAATGCATTTCATGCGTACGCTCATAGAAAGTATGCGACTTAACTTATCAGCCGCTGATACAAAAACTCTTGTCACATAAAACAAGCCGAGAAACACAGTTATGCGAAATGTTTTTTTAATTTTATTTAGAACCCTGGAAGGAGGCTTTATTGCATGGAGCGAGCGAGAAGTCACTTTTGGAAATGAATAGGCTACAAAACCTCTGTACCGATTTTGATGAAACTTGTCACGATTAAAGACCTCGACATGCTTGAAGTTTGTGTCGAAAAAAAATTGAGATCGATCATGTCCTTGAGGAATTATCATCAAGTACTTTTTCCATGGAAATCAATGGAAAACATAATTCTCACTCAACTCAACACACACTCAACTTCGATGTGGGCCCCGTGGGCTAGAATCCGGCCTAGTTCAGGTCTATCAGATGATAACTTATGTAGAGAATTCATGTAGAGTTAGCAACAAGGGAGAATTACCAAGCGTACAGACGATTTTGTAATTCATATTATTGGAATCGAAGTGTTAGGTAAACACCTCAATGTGTGTCACCTCAAATTAGGGGGTTGATGCTACTCACGTCCGCAGGCTTTACCCTAGTTTCCCTGCACGTGACCCCTGGGTGGTGCTAATCGAGTAGCTTTTTCTGAAGTGGTAGAGCTAAGTTGGAATCATTTAATGTCCATGACAGGGTCGCGATCAACTTATGGACATTGAGTGACTGCAGCTCGTAATTGGGCCGGCTCGTCCGGGGCAGTACCACTCTCACACAGAAAACCGGCGTGAAGTAGTGGCTCGCTATTGCGTTTCGTGCGGTGAGTGTTGAGACCCGGAGCCCAATCCAAAAACCTCAACTCTGGATATGGCAGTGGCATTAGGAAGAAGAATACCCCAGGAGGGTACCGTCACCGTTGGTGAAGGAGAATCCCTTCCTGAGTTTCACTACTCAGGCCGCCCGACGTATTCTGGGGCGGGCACTATGCCACTCTGTATCTCTGCCAGGAGCAGGCGTAGGAAAAGGACGGTGGCACGTTCCCCTGAGCTCTATATCGAGCTATGTAACATAAGGGGACTTCACTCCAACCTGAATGCCGTCCACCACCATCTTGAGACGGCTAAGCCAGCCTTGCTTTTTTTAACTGAGACACAGATATCCCCACCATCTGACATCTCGTATCTGCGCTACCCAGGGTACAAACTGGAACACAATTTTGTGCCACGAGCCGGTGTGTGCGCGTACGTTAGGGAGGATATCTGTTGTCGACGTCTTGGCAGTCTTGAAGAGCGGGGCCTGTCAATTATGTGGCTGCGCGCAGACTTCGACGACCACATTCGTATCTACGCGTGCCTCTACAGGTCCCACAGCGGTAACGCCGAAACGGAGTGCCTTGTTGAGCACATCCAAACGACGACTGACAGTCTACTCCAGCAAATGCCTTCTGCCGAGATTGTGGTTATGGGTGACTTTAATGCCCACCACATCGAATGGCTTGGGTCACGCTCAACTGACCATGCTGGAAGATCTTTTCATGACTTTGCCTTGGCATATGGTCTAACGCAGCTGGTCTCTTCACCTACACGGGTACCGGATGTGGAGAACCATGTGCCATCCCTTTTGGATCTTCTGCTGACCTCCCACCCGGATAACTATCGCGTATCTGTTGGCGCCCCTCTTGGATCCTCAGATCATTGCCTGATAGAATGTGTGGTGCCACTCATACACCAAAAGCGACCGCGTACCGCAGGTATCCGTCGTGTGTGGCATTTCAGGTCAGCAGATTGGGATGGGCTGCGTGACTTCCTGGCTTCCTACCCCTGGGGGCCAGTTTGCTTCTCGCTGGATGATCCCAGTGCCTGTGCAAATGCTGTCGCCGATGTGGTTCTGCAGGGTATGGAACTATTTGTTCCTAATTCTGCGGTGCCCATTGGCGGCAAATCTCGACCATGGTTCGGTGGGTCTTGCAGAGCCGCGTTGCGTCAGAAGCAAGATTCCTACCGTGCCTGGTCCAATGCTCGGGCCACTGGAGATCCAAATACCGGCGTACTCAAAAAAAAATACAACGCTGATTCCAGATCGTTGAAGGGTTGTATCGCGAAGGCAAAGTCCAGATTTATAAGCGAAATTGGCGAGAGACTAGTGCGCTTGCCATCTGGGTCTCGTGCGTTCTGGTCGCTCGCCAAAGCCGTACAGGGTAACTTCTGTCAGTCGTCGTTTCCACCACTGCAACGGATGGATGACTCGCTGGCCCATACTGCAAAAGAAAAAGCCGATCTCCTAGGGTCTCTTTTTGCATCTAACTCGACTCTCGATGACCAGGGAGCCACACCACCTACCATCCCTCGGTGTGAGAGCTCTATGCCAGAAGTAAAGTTCACGCAAAGAGCCGTGCGTAGAGCGCTTTGCTCCCTGGACATCCATAAGTCGAGTGGGCCGGATGGCATTCCGTCCGTTGTTTTGAAAATATGTGCCGCGGAGTTGGCCCCAGTTCTAGTCCGCCTTTTTCGGTACTCGTACTCGCTTGGCGTGGTCCCCAGCTCGTGGAAGGAGGCTTTGGTTCACCCGATCCCTAAAAAAGGTGTTTGCTCAGATCCGTCCAACTACAGGCCCATTGCTATAACTTCCTTGTTTTCCAAGATAATGGAAAATATTATCAACCAACAGCTGATAACATACCTAGAGGATCACCAGCTGATTAATGATCGCCAATATGGCTTTCGCCATGGTCGTTCGGCTGGTGATCTTCTGGTATATTTGACTCATGGTTGGGCAGAGTCAGTGGAAAGCAAGGGCGAGGCTTTGGCTGTTAGTCTGGACATAGCAAAGGCCTTTGATCGGGTGTGGCATAAAGCGCTACTATCCAAGCTTCCCTCTTTTGGGTTACCCGAGAAACTCTGCACATGGATTGCCAGCTTTCTCACTGGGCGGATCATTAAAGTTGTGATTGACGGTGCACGCTCGGATCCATTACCCCTGAACGCTGGTGTGCCACAAGGCTGCGTATTGTCTCCTACATTGTTTCTTCTGCATATCAATGACTTGCTGCACGTATGCGGCATTCATTGCTATGCCGATGACAGTACCGTAGACGCAAGATACAGTGGTCTATGTAATGTTTCTCGGGATTGCGTCGATGAGTGCCGGAAAAAACTTGTGTCTGAGATTGAGACGTCCCTTGGACACGTCTCTGATTGGTGTAGACTGAACTTAGTCCAACTGAATCCATCAAAGACACAAGTATGTGCGTTTACCGCAAAAAAGTCCCCATTTGTCGTGGCTCCTAGATTGGAAGGTACTCCCCTTACTATTAGCTCCAGCATTGGTATCTTGGGTGTTGACATATCCAGAGATGTACAGTTCCGTGGTCACTTGGAGTGCAAGGCCAAATTGGCTTCTAGGAAAATTGGCATCATCTGTAAAGCCAGAAGGTATTTTACACCACAGCATCGCCTTCAACTGTATAAAGCCCAAGTTAGGCCTCATATGGAATACTGTTCACATCTCTGGGCTGGTGCGCCCCAGTACTTACTCGCTCCATTCGACCGCATACAACGAAGAGCTGTTCGAATTGTCGGTGACCCAATGATTTCTGATCGGCTGGATTCTCTCTCTACACGCAGAGATGTTGCATCTCTTTGCGTTCTATATAAATTGTACCACGGGGAGTGCTCGGATGAGCTATTTGATTTGATACCTGCCGCTGAGTTCCACTATCGTACAACTCGCCAAAAATTAAAGTTCCATCCACATCACCTTGATATTTGGCGATCTACTACAGTACGCTTTTTAAGGCATTTTCTACCACGTACTGTAAAGTTGTGGAATCAACTTCCCTCAGCGGTATTCCCAAATAAGTACGACATGGGGGCCTTCAAGAACAGAGTCAATATTTCCCTTAAAAGGCTGGCAACGGATCGGCGACCCCTTGGTGTTGCTGATTTCTATGGGCGGTGGTGATTGCTTTCCATCAGGTGACCCACATGCTCGCTTGCCACCCTCTGTTATAAAAAAAAAAAAAAAAAAAAAAAATGTTTTAGGTCCCCAATAGTGTTAGATACTTAAATTCCGTGGTGCATGGTAGTTGAGCTTCACTTGACCAGCCATCTCTTTAGGTTTTTAATGCCTTATTTGCCATATTGATATCTCACATTGCTGAGAGGGGAAGTCAAAATCCAAAAGCTTCTTACTCCTACTAAGTTGTGAGTTCCAAGTACGCCGTATCCTTACCCCCGGGACTGCAATGGCCTACATTGTTCATTGCCTTTTTTGGTGGTCGCCGCTGTTAATCCTCGCTACACAGGCGATACAGTGGTGACAATGTGTGGTAGGCCCCCGTCATCTACCTTATGTAGAGGATGGACTTTTATACTAAGTTCCCTACGGAACTTAGTATAAAAGTCCACTATTACGTATGAGCGTGGGTTCCAAACCCTGATATCACAGTAAAAGCAGGAAAGGAAGATAGTCCAACCCAGATAATAGAAATAATGTATCAATTAACGTCAGTCTCATGCCATCCATCTCGCTCATTGTACTGATTATAGCAATAAATAAATATAAATCTGTCTACGAGATAAATTTGTAACTAGTGGAACCATGGGCGCCACCAGGATGCTTTGAGGGGGGGCTGAATATTATTCATAACTAGCTGTGCCCGCCGGACCACCTGTTTGAAAGGCTGTTATCGTGCCAAATGGTATCCTTTATTCTTTCTCGGGATATAATTTATCATCATCAGGTCCATTTTAGTCTCCACTACAGGAGCACGACCCTCTCTCGTCCGTCCTAGACGGAAAGAGGATTTGGCCTACACTCCCCAAGCTGGCCGAACGGGTTGGGGAGGTCTAATCGATATTTGATAATGTATTTTCCTTAGTCGCCTTGTACGACATCCACGGGAAGAAACGGAGTGATTCTATTCTAGTCTGCCGGAAACCACACGGCCAATATAATATAATTTATATCGATACCAAATTTCATTCAAATCGGTTCATTTGGTTCTGAAAAGGTAACAAACAAGCTGAGGTTATATCATCCCCACGGTTCTCGATACAGTCACACCCTGGTCACTCCATACAAATGTCGCGTCGTTTACTACTACATAAAAAATGGCGTCTGTGCAGAGCGTGATTGAGCGTGTGGGCGTGCGGCGCCATACAAACTGTTCCAGATTATTCTCAGAGGGGCAGGCAAGGGCCATGCTTTACGTAGTACTATTACTTATACTGTGATACAGGCCAAGTCTAGTGGGGGGCTCGTCGTATTCAGGATCGTCTAGCTAATTAGCTATCGCGATTATTCCTCTTTTTACTTAGTCCGATCTTTAAACTGTCCAAAAAGTGTCCGACCGAACAAAAGAGAAACTCTTTTAGTTTGGTTGGACACTTTCGAATTAGCCTTTTTCCTGGGAAGATTTAAAAAAGATCCGCTAGGTGCGGCACCAGTGGGGGGTACATATGTTTTGAATTCTCTATTGACAACCGCACCGTTGCTGCCCCTAGCGGATCTTTTTTAAATCTTCCCAGGAAAAAGGCTAATTGAGTGCAGTTCTTAAATTCGTTGAGTGAGAAGTCCTTGAACAATGTTTTAGTCACACCTGTATCTATCATTATTATCTTCGGAACTATTTCACAAACATGCTGAAATAAGTTCCAAGGTTGATCTACTTATAATCAGTGTACGTATAATCCTAGTTTCGTCATTATTTACAGTCAAGTTTCGTCTTAGCTTCAGTAAGTTTTCATTTAATTCTACATGACATGTAACAGACAGACAATAAGACTTTTATCTACACATTTGATTATATTGATTTATCTTAAACCGCACTCGTGCTAGTTATTATATAACTGTTGCCAACCGTAATAAAATGATAAAGTATATGTGTGTAGATAATATAAATTATTTTACAACTGAATGTTCCTATATTTATTTTTTAAATTCCACAGATAACACTCATGTTTGTCTTGTCTTCTGGAGACTTGCAGGTGCCACAAAGTTCGTTGTATTTTTTTTTATATTGACACAAAGATAGTTTAAACTTATTATATATCATAATTAAGGGGAAAAAACCATTTGTCATTTGTTCAATGTTTTGTCATTCGGTTACTGAACCTGACTTATCTGTAAATTATTTCTTATCTCGATTTTTACTAATGCTTCTTGCATTCATCTGACATACAATTGGTATTCTATCAACGGATACCGCGATATTTTCTTTTTGGTACGGTACCGCAAAAAGGTTCCGAAAATGCGGGACGATTTGCTAAAAAAAAAAATCACAAGTTTGAGTAACAAAATGGGAAATCCTGCCAGCCGTGTCTGTTGTAAGGGTTGTCACCGGGTTGTAGAAAATAACATTATGAAAAATCGGTACGAAATTCAGACGGAAAACCGTATTCGGATAAATTTGAGGATAATTTAATATTTGCGCAATAACATATCTCAAGTCTAAACGAGTTCAAGTCATAAGCGTAAGTCAATAATTGAACGTCTTTTGTACTGCGCAAAATAGCTGACTGCCGCAAAATAGGAACAGGTATGTACTTTTCAAAACTCATGTATATTTAATATAATATCTCGTAAAAGAAAAACTGAATTCATTCCATTATATCACGGGGAGTGCTCGGATGAGCTGTTTGATTTGATACCTGATTTCCACTATCGTACAACTCGCCATAAATTAATATTACATCCATATCATCTTGATAATTGGCGATCTACTACATTTCGTTTCCTAATACATTTTATACCACGAACGGTGAAACTGTAATCGACTTCTCTCAGCGGTATGTCGTGGGGAGACTTCAAGAACAGTCTTTATTTCTCATAAAAGGCTGGCAACGGATCGGCGACCCCTTGGTGTTGCTGATCTCCATGAGTAGTGGTGATTGCTTTAGGCGACTCGCATGCTCGTTTTCCCCCCTCTCCTATAAAAAAAATGCAGAGCATAGGATGGGATTAAGTCAATAGTGTCATCATGCCTTTTATTACATCTTATTATACATTTATATATTTACACTCTATATATGTGTGTTTCATTTAATACTTCATTTCATTTAAAATTTATTATAATTTCTGAATATCTTACTTTAGAATTGCTTCCATAGGGAGGCAATTAAAAAATAACGAAGTTTAAGAAAATCGGGGGATACAGTTTGGTGTTGCAGCTACAAATCTATCATCTCCATCTAAAATTCAATCACACCACTGAATAGATGAAGGATCAAATAATTTATTAGGCTAAGTAAGGACTATGGAACATCGCGTGCGGGGGAGGGGGAAGCGCTGCCATTTTCAGCTAATTTTTGTGCATATAACCTATTCACGTACAACATACGACCGTGACCGTGACCCAGCCGCATACCATTTTTTTAGAGGGTCAATCGAGTCTCTAAATTCCTTTGCTTCTAATATTGGAAGTAGCCGTGTCTTTTTAGTTATTAAATATCGCAGTTACGTATCCATCACCACTTTACCTTATGGACGATCAATCCCTTTTCCTGAAATAAATAGAACCCTGTAACCCTAAAATATATTTCACAAAAGTTAATTTAGGTAACTGTAACCCTTACTTAACCCAAAATATGATCACCTAATTATCTAGTGGCCTGAATAAGCCAATCTAGGGGTCTTAGCCCCGTTCAGCGACGCACCTCGCCCCCTGCTATCGAGGGTCTCCCACCTCACGTGACCCTCGCCTTTGTAAACAGATAGGGTTATCGATCCAGGAAATGGGAGCTCAGGGTTTATTAGTACAGTGACTAGTATTGTGACTTGCAGTTAAGGAAAACCTGTCGATATATCGAATGTTTCTACCAACTTCAAAAAAGGACGTCAATAGGATGGTGACATGAAAACAAAATAAAAAATATGCTTCGCTAAAACAAATTATATAGCATTATAAATGCAAGTCGTCTAGCTATTTACAGACCGTCTAATTCATTCGGTAACCCTTGTTAAACGTTTTTAACATTGTGTTTTACTTATATTTTTATATCAAACTAGCGGCCCGTCCCGGCTTTGCAAGGGTGGACATAAGATTTTTTCATGTTTTTACCTTTTATTTAGCAATAAATATAGCCTATGTTACTCAGGGTGAATGTAGCTTTAAAATGATGAAAGAATTTTAAAATCGGCAAAGTAGTTTTTGAGCTTATACATTACAAACATACACACACATAAAAATACAAATCTTTCCTCTTAATAATAGTAGTGTAGATTAGCTGTGCCCGTAGAAACTACCCAGACCAAGACAAACTGACATGTTCATGCACACAAATGTTTGTCATGTGCGGGGATCGAGCCCGCGACCTCGGAGCCAAAGTGGCTATTGCTAGCCACTCGACCACCGACCTCAATGATGTACCTATCAATTCAATTCATCATGAATCTCGTTTATTAGTCGTGCTAGACATGGTAAATATTTATTCATTTAAACATTATCACTCTCAGAAACCTTTTCATAAACAAGCCTATTTGTTTTGTGGAACAAGGCTGCGCGGACTACGTATGATTCGCTTTATCACAAGATTGAGGGTGTGGCTTCTTTTTGCTGTCTAGGCACGGCGCGTCTTGATTTAAAATCATGAAATCATCAGCCTGTATCTACCCGCTGCTTGATACTGCCCCCTTACCACCATCTCTTAATGCGATTCAATAATTGAGTAGATTGCTTATTCATACCAATGAATTAGCGACTCTATTCCATTTGAAATAGAGTCGCTTATTCATTGGTATGAATAAGCAATCTATTCAGTTATTGAATCGCAATAAGAGATGGTGGTAAGGGGGCTGGCCTCAGTCAACTAAGTACTACATACATATAGATGAATTCCTCTAAATACGATCCTGCGCCTTCCGCATCCAGTTACTTCCAGCTGCTTTCTTGAGATCATCGGACCATGTAAATGGAGGGCGTCCAACACTTCGTCACTAATTCATTTCATTCCTCCCCATCTACAGAAAGAATGTTCGCGTTCGAACATGTCAACGTAAACAAACCGACCAAATAGAGAACTTTCATTTTGTGAATTTATCAGACGCATGTTACAAATCAAATTTATGTGGCTTACTCAGTGGCGGCCGATCAACGTATAAGCATTATAAGCACGTGCTTAGGGCCCCTGGTTTCCAGGAGCCCCAAGCACTATCCAGGTTATATTACTAATTAAAAAATTGAGCTATGAACAAACACACTTTCGCATTTATAATATTAGTAAGGATTCCTATCTTCCAAATTCAAGCTACAGAGGGCCCACATGAGCTCTATGCTTAGGGACTCAGAAAGTCTTAATCCGCCTCTGGGCTTACTTGCTCACATTTTGAAGTGAACAACCCGGCTAAGTTGGATATGTAACACGTGTCTGGTAAATTCATAATATGAAACTTTTTCTCAATTTGGTCGGCTTGTAAACGTTAACACGTTCGAATGTGGCTAAAAAACTCGATTTCAGACGGGATTATTTCCTCGAACTATCAAGTTATCGAATGAATTACCTGTCGAGGTTTTCCCATGAGACAACAGCATGGAGCTCCTCAGAAAAGATGTAAAGAGGTTTTTACAGGGTCGGCAAAGCGGGAGTGATGCTCTTAGTGATGCTAGTGTTCCCTAGCCCTATCATCCCTAGCTTATGCTAGGGATGACCGCGATGACACTAGCATCACTAAGAGCATCACTCTACTACGACGACACTAGCGTAAAGCTATAAAGCTAGGGATGACCGCTTTCCATCAGGTACCCATTAGTGGTATAAAAAAATGAGGCTTTCTGTATCTTAGTGATCTTATTACGGGAAAACCGACTAAAATACTGAGAGAGTTTCATTTCTAACAAGACCATCATCAGGGCGACAATCTTTTGGATTAGAGTGACCACATTTTTCTAGGATCGTGAATATGTGACGTGAGAAATTCAGCGAAGTTAAATCCAAGCCAAGAGAAATACATTCAGTTTAAAAGTTATTAGGAATAAAACGACCCAACCGTACAAATGAATCTTATTTCAGGGCAGTCTTGAAAAAAAAAAAGATAATAATAATAATTTCCTTCAAAATTAAAAAAACCCATCTGCGTAAATAATTCTTAGAACAATACACTAAATGGAACAACATAAACATGTACAATCATTAGAAAAATACCTAGACAAAACAAATTCGTCATTAGCGAACAAAATACACAAACGGCATGCGACACGATTGTCGATTATTGGAATCGTTACGAACATCGGCGTCTCGATCGCTAGCCACGTCACCAAAGCGGTTAGTTCCAGTGCGGACGAGTCGTCTCCCCGTCTTTGCCTCTTATTACATCAACACTTTATCACTAGTGATAACTGGGCCGACATGTAAATCTTACTTCGTGATAATAGCGCGCATAAATACAAGACAGCGCCGCCAATTTTATCAGTTCCACGCGTTTCCCGCCAACGGTTGACGGGTGACAGCTGCCGTTCGGAAGTTTTGTTTCATTTTTCACATTTTTTCTCGTATTTTTTTTTTGGATCAGCTCGTCTGATCGGCTTTCAAGTTGAAGTTCGATTTTTAAGTTTTCTTTATTAGCAACAACCTTAGCGGTTGTTGCTTAGAAGTGAATAAAAGCTTTGAGAATTTCGCTATTACGGGTAAGAATTTTTTTATTATATTTCAATTAATATTTTACTTTAAAATTATAATAATACATTATATTAAATATGGATATGAATACAACATATTTCATTCAATTTTGTTGCTCTAAGATTATTTTGAAATAATGCATGGAGCAGAATATTCTATGCACTATATTTTGTGTAAAATTGTACATTAATATTCCATTAAATTTCGATGAAAGACAAATAATGTCCTCTCGTATTGAAATACAATAATAATAATAAGATTTAAAAAAAATCTTCCACATTATATTTATTTTATAATCGACACTATAAAATACTTATTACTTATTATTCTTGTTTGCATAGAAACATATATATTTGACCAAGTGGAACATATTCCATTTGATCAAATAAATATGTTTCTCTAAATTAGCTATTATCACGCGTCATATTGTCGAACAATACAAAATTGTTTAATTACTAAACATATTAATCGTCGCTTGAAATTATTTACGACACTAGATACGTGTGTGTTTAAAGTTTTGTAGTTTATTTCAACGAAATTAGTTAACTAGTATTCATTAGGTAATTATTCAAATTGTCAATTATAGTTATTATTTCAACTAATTTTATATCTTCAAATAACGTGAAAAGCTTATTAATATATGTATTTCATCTTAAAAATACGTAAAAATGATTTTATATACTTTTAAACTACTTACGTTCTATTTATAATTAATTCGAAGAAGTCAAAAATGTTTAAAATATTGACATGGTTTATAACAAGCGTAAAACTTACGTTGTATGTCGAATCATCATCATCATCATCATCAGGTCCATTTTAGTCTCCACTACAGGAGCACGACCCTCTCTCGTCCGTCCTAGACGGAAGGAGGATTTGGCCTACACTCTCCACGCTGGCCAAACGGGTTGGGGAGGCCTGATCGATATTTAATAGTGTATTTCCCTTAGTCGCCTTGTACGACATCCACGGGAAGAGACTGAGTGATTCTATTCTAGTCTGCCGGAAACCACACGGCCAACGGTATGTCGAATGGCGATCTTTAAAAAGTTAATGTGGCGTCGTTGTTGCTTTTGATCCGCGCATTAGATGGCGTCTCCGTATGTTTTAGACTTTATTGGAAATAGAAACAAACTTCGGTTGTATGTAAACTCCTGACTGGGACGCGTAGCGAGGGTTTCTCTGAGGGATCGAATCCAGAACGAAGAAATTCGAAAACCATAGTTGTCGACATAGCCTTCAGAGTTTGCAAGCTGAAGTGGAAATGGGCCTGTCACAACTGCCGAGTAAGTGATGGCAGATGGGGTAGGAATGTATTAAGAGTGGAGGCCGCGCGTAGCACGACAAAGCGTAGGACGCCCTCCTTCTAAATGGTCCGATGACCGATGATGATGATGGAAAGCGGCTGGATGTGCAAGGCGGAGGATCGTATTTGGTGGAAAGCATCAGCGTGTATCTATCCACTGCTGGATATAAGCCATCCAGCAGTGGATAGATACACGCTGATGGGAATAACAAATCTTCCATTGTACATTCAATGGCGACTTCCAAAGACGTAACCATAGTAAAATCTCCATGACCTTGGCCGCGGTTTCCGTCGCAAACGCGTGAGTCAACATTGCGCTGGCGCCGGTAGCCGTATGATGTAACAATGCTTTGATTGATGTACTTACTACATTTTTAATGGATTTGCCTTGTTGTTATGGCTAAAATGTCGTACACGCACGTGAGTCACGTTTTGGAATATTTGTGATTCGGTTAGGAGCCCGCAACGAGTTGAGTTGGCTGGACAATGAGTGGCAAGCTTTTGATATAGCCATTTAAAAATGTGGGGCTGTCCTGTAGCTGTTCCAAGATCTTTCGGCTCCTAACTGGCAGTTTCCTTGGATGTTTTTCAATTCTCTCTGATTTAAACAGTTTTCTTAGAGGGAGTAAGAGGCAGTGGGAGACTGCTGATACTGGGAGACGATTGGGACATTCAAGAAGATATGGTTGATACACCCTAACCACTGTATAAATAATAGTACTACACCCTAACATTTCTACGATTGAGAAGTTTACTTGGTCCTCGGACTTGGTGTGTAAGTGATTCATCAACATCTTAAAACCAAAGTCAACCTCACCTGCACGTGGTACACCCCAGACTGACAAACGAGGCTCTGGCGAACAGAGCACCACCATATTACCATTTAGAGATTTATTATCAATAGTGTTCAGTGCTGAGCATTGGTTTTCCAAATATGCCATTTTATGATTTGTGAAATAAATTTAGGACGTTTTTCCAATGAAAATATTAATATAATAATATATAAAGACAAAGCTTTCGCAAAATATCCTAAAATTCGTTCAAATCTGCGTCAATAATCGAATTTCAATTTTGTCCTATCAGAGAAACCTGCATCTATATTCGCCCTGCAATTCTATCCTCCACACTACTGGGCAATCTGTGTCAATGTCAATAATCGTCCTGCAATTCTATTTTAACACACTGCTTAGCAACCTACATCTATATTCTCCCTGCAATTCTATCCTAACACACTGCCTTGCAGCCTACATCTATATTCTCCCTGTAATTCTATCCTAACACACTACCTTGCAACCTACAACTATATTCTCCCTGCAATTCTATCCTAACACACTGTTTGGCAACCTGCAATCAAATTCGTCCTGCAATTCTATCCTCCACACTGGTGGGCAACCTGCATTACTAGTCGTCCCGCAATTCTATCCTAACACACTGTTTTGCAACCTGCATTCAAATTCGTCCTGCAATTCTATCCTCCACACTGGTGGGCAACCTGCATCCCTAGTCGTCTCGCAATTCTATCCTAACACACTGTTTTGCAACCTGCATTCAAATTCGTCCTGCAATTCTATCCTCCACACTGGTGGGCAACCTGCATCCCTAGTCGTCCCGCAATTCTATCCTAACATACTGCTTCGCAATTTGCATTCATATTCGTCCTGCAAAAAAGCTGTGTGTTAGGATAAAAATCCTAACACACTGCTTCGCAACCCGCATTCATATTCGTCCTGCAATTCTACCCTTCCAAACTGCTGGGTAACCTGCATTTATATTCGCCCTGTTATTCTATCGAATATTGTCCATGTTATAGAGAATCGATCTACACGACTAAAATGAAATTATTTATTCTGTCATTGGGCCCTTGTGGGCACTTAGACACGTCTTACATAATTTTATTAATAATATTCCTATTTATTGACTTTTTTTTTCTATCTACTAGCATTTTAGTATTGACTACGTTTTAACTCATAATTTATATAATTAGTAAATATTTATAATTACTTAAATCTATACATTAATTAAATTGCGCCGTTGTTGACTATGTTTATTTATTATGCGTATCAATATTCTTGGTCAAAGTCCATCTGTCTTGATCTGATTGGATCCACTAGAATGTCATTAAGTCAAAGACAATATTGTGTTTCAACGAGAAAAGTAATTAACAAGAGACACCAATATATTTGAGAAAATTGTCTTTGTTCAAATAATAAAATCGACTGTGAAATCTAATCTGTGATTATTGACTATGTACGTACGATTTGTCATTACAGTAACGTAATTCATAAAGTACGAAACATCGTATTTGTCAACCTGATTTTTTTCAAATATACATACCTAAATAATAAATACTTAGTACCTAATACCACAGTATAAGTAATAGTACTACATACAGTAAGGACTCCCTGCCGCTCTCTCGTATCGACCTCACCTCCCCTCTGACACGAATCTGGAACAATTTGTACGGCGCCGCTCGCACACACGCTCATTTACGCTCCGCACAGACGCAGTTGTTTATGTAGTAGTTAACGATGTGACATTTGTATGGAGTGGCAGGGGTGTGCTAATACCTAAATAATAAGTACTTAGATTCATTTTTTTTTGTAAATACATACATAATAATATAATACATACCCAGATCAACTATGTTCATGCACACTATTTCTTTATTTTTCAATGTTACTTAAGTGATCGGATAGCGACATTATCCCACGTAGGTGGGGTGGTGAATTTTTTTATTTTAAAAATATTTATAACACAAGTAGACAATATTTAATGATATTTATACAGACAACTATTAAAATAATAATTAACGATATTCCGATACTTTAAGAGAGGTAGGGAGCGTAATATGATGACTCGAGGTTGGACTGGAGTTGTGTTCCAAGTTCAGTTTTATTATTAGAATTAGGTATTTTAAGTTTATGTATTCTGTGTGTTTCAGTGTGCAAATAAAAATGTTATCTATCTATCTATCTAAATTATTTTATCCTTCATCTATCCAGTGATGCGATTGAATTTTGGATGCAGAGAGAGAGACAGATTTGTAGCTGCAACACCAAACTGTATACCCAATTTTGTTATCATTCGTTTTTTTTTAATTGTCACCCTATGGAAAAAAAATTAAAGACGTGTTCAGGTCAAAATCTACACGTTCATAATTTAGGTCGACTAGTCACGCGATTTGATATCGTGTTATTTTTTTGCGAACGTTATAATTTCGTAACAATAACTCAAACAAATCGTTATGTCGAGTCATATTGATTACTCTTTGGTCCCTACCAATTAAAAACTACGCAGATCATACGATTGCTTATAAAAAAAAGTATATAAACATAAAATACTGTAAATTGACTAACACGCGTTTTGCGTAACGAGGTCAAAAGACAGTAATGAGAATAATTAATACTATATACGCACATTTTATATAATAATTAATACTATATACGCACATTTTATATAATAATTTTTATGGCAATGATAACCTTTTTATCAAATTTAAGATAGGTGCACGATTTCCTTACGTGTTTGAATATGGATAACTAGTCGATAACTGTTACTAACGGAGATTATGTTAAAATATCAGGTGATGTCAATATCATATCGGTTTATCTTAAAGATTTGGACCAATTTAGTTCTTTTACTCTTGTGTACGTGTATCACTAGGAATATTCGGCGCTTCGGCCGACAGCGTTGCCGAATATTCGGTATTCGGCAAAATCACTATCCGTGGCAACTCTAGTTCTTATGTTGTTTTCATAACCGAGAACAGGTAACCTAATATGTCAATTTAGGTAAAGATGATTCAAGACTTCAAAGTTTATATGTTTTCCTGTTCACTTTCTACTATTATTATATAGTCATTGCGACTAACAGTAACTTTTCTCTGCGTAAGAACCATCCTCGTACTTCAAGGAATATTCTAAAATAAGAATTAGCTAAATCGGTTCAGCTGTTCTCGAGATTAGCGCTTAGCAACACATACATCGATTCTTTTTTATATTATAGATGGTCGGCCTAGTGAGTAACGTGGCGTAGTAGGTAGGTAGTCGAGGTTTGCAAATTACAACTAATGAGTAAATCTAGTTATTTGCCAAATTGGTGATATGTGAATTAGTTACAGCGTGTGTGGCCAATTATGACGAATTTGTCTGGTACTACTGTTAATTTACATGTATTTAGTAAGTCAAGAGTATTATTAAATATGACTTGACCACATTTTATATATTTTATACATATTATACCAGCGTTGCCAGATTTATTTTAGTTCAAAGCGGGATTTCAGACTTTTGAAAGTAAAAAAAGTGAGACACGTTTGAAAAAATTTCGACCCCGTATAGAAAAATATAGACCACCTATTTTTTAAGATTTAATTACAAATGTATAGTTTTGAGATTTATTCTTGTACTTGTAGTCTATCTATAATGATGTCACTTGCCAAATTTCATAGTTCTAGGTCAATCAGGTCAACGGGAACTACCCTATAAGTTTTGATTCCCTTGAGAATGCGTCGAAATATGCGTGTTTTGCTAAATTTGCGAATAAATGGCCGTATCTTTTTTTAATGTACACTTAGCAATTTGATTTTTTTACAACTTCATGGGACCATAGACCTGAGTATACAGTTCAAATTTCAGCTTGATACCTCCACGCATTCTCGACACGAAGACCAAAACCCTCTAGTCTTGACAGACAGACGGACAACAAAGTGATCTTTTATGGGTTCCGTTTTTCTAAAAGCGGAACTACAAGAAAAATACATATTCGTTAGATATGTTTTTTTTTTTTTATAGAATGAATGGATAAGTGTTTTTGGTATGAGTGTAAACAATCAAAGATCAAAAATATATCAGTTTGTCACTACATAGTATAAAACAAAGTCGCTTTCTCTGTCCCTATGTCCCTTTGTATGCTTAAATCTTTGAAACTACGCAACGGATTATGATGCGGTTTTTTTTAATAGATAGAGTGATTCAACTGGAAAGTTTATATGTATAATATATGCATAACATAGTAGAAAAACACTGATAATTTAGAGGTTTCTAATGTGATGTCGTAAATAAACACATTTTTTTGCTCTTTCATTGCAAACGCTGGCTGAACCCAACGAGATAGATCAAAATAATGTAGTACAGTATTGTTCACCTTAAAATGGTCTACAAAAAAGTTCGCGATGGTATATGTCTATCTCTTAGTGGTAACACACAATAACCGTTATTTTATCCTTTGCTTTTTACAAGAAATAATGCCTTATTTACGAAGCGATTTTAAGCAATACAGAATTAATCCTTATCCAATTAAGTACCTTAAATACATTGCGCATTTAATATAGATCAATATGGCCCTTCACAGCGTGTAATTTAAATGAATAGTTTAGAAGATATTACACATTTAAAATGCAGGGACATAACGGCTGTGGCGGTACCGGCCGCGGAGCCGGCGGCGTGTGCCTATAACTGGGGAAGGACTGGATAGGACAAAGCGCAAAGACCTTCTGTAGTACATTTAGTATCAGCATTGCACCCGTGCGAAGCCGGGGCGGGTCGCTAGTTAAAGTATAAATTGCTTATATTTTTCCAAAGATTAAATTTCTGGCATCCAGTCCATTAATTTCAGTTGATGAAATCATAATTTTTGGCGTTTGGTTTGGACTTTTAGTCTAAACTTCCTTAACTTTAGTCTAAAACAGCGCGACGTCCCGCCAAAATCGGGAAGGCCTGGCAACGTTGTTTCATACGCAGGTATGGTAGAACTGGAAGTGCAGAAACGCCGTTATGTTTATAAATCGAATAAAACCTTGAGATGGTAAAGAAATCTAGTTAGGAAGTATAATGACGTGGCACACTTCATTGAAATTCAATGTCTCACAATTTGATAAGCAGATGTCTGGATTATTTTACATCTGTATCAGTCCTGTAATTGATTAGATAAATCTATATAGATAAAAATGAATCTCTATGCCCCTTGGTGACGGCATCACGCGTGAACGGCTGGACCGATTTCGCTATTTTTTTCTAGTCTTGAATGAAAAAAATAAGAAAGTTGTGCGTCAAATTAGAAAATTTAAGAAAACTGAATGACCATATAGACGTTTGTAATGTAACTTTATGTCGTTTGACAGAAGTGTCAGTCATTTGACAGATTGCGCGACCAATTCGGATTTAATATTCATTGTTAAGAAGACAGAACAACGTCTGTCGGGTCAGCTAGTTCTTTATTATTCTATATATACAAACATTAGTGAACAATCTGTCAAATGACTGACATTATAAATATTTTTAAAAATGGAAAAAATTCACCTGCCCCTCTAGGTGGGATTTGAACCCACGACATCTCGATGACCGGTCGAGTGCTCTTCCAACTGAGCTACCAGGAAGGTTTGTGTTGCTGACGAATTTTTGCATCTTATATTCTACTGCGTGAGTCACAGTGTGGCCAAGACAACTATTTAAATAATAATAATTTAATTAGTTTGGTGTTATCAAAAAATTGTCGAATTTCATCTGCAACGATGGACTGCTATGCCTTGTTTAGTAGTGTGATTACTTTTTTGGTTGATGACGCCACACTGTGACTCACGCAGTAGAATATAAGATGCAAACATTCGTCAGCAACACAAATCTTCCTGGTAGCTCAGTTGGAAGAGCACTCGACCGGTCATCGAGATGTCGTGGGTTCAAATCCCACCTAGAAGGGCAGGTGATTTTTTCTATTTTTCAAAATATTTATAATATTCTGGCAAGTTGGCCAAGACAACTATTTAAATAATAATAAATGACTGACATTTGAGAGATTGCGCGAAACCAATTCGGATTTAATATTCATTGTTAAGAAGATAGGGCAGCTAGTTATCAATAATGCAATGTGCGTTATCAGTACATATCTTGATTCACTAAAGGTATATCATGTCTATTTTTATTCATTTTAATCATATAGGTGAATATGTAACACGATCTATTTCTTTTATCATATTTTCCTGTCTACGACGTTTATTAATTTGAATGAAAATTCGTCACACATTGCCAAATTAATTCTCGAGATTGTTGTAATCTAATTTAATTGTAATTGTAATCTAATTTAATGGTAATTTGGAGCTGATTATCAAACTGACAATAATTTAAGTATTTTGTAATAACGATAAATTTAATCTAACTAATTATTGGATTATAGTGTTTGATCCCAAGTTGAAGCTTATCTTCCAAAACGAATTGCAGGATTATGAAAATTTAATCTGTGGTCGTATTCTGCAGCCAAGCCAATAGATTTTTTCTGAAGATTTCGGCGGTCGAATGGCTAGCAGTCACTTTGACTCCGACGTCGCGGGTTTGATCCCCGAACAAGACAATCATTTGTGTGCCTCAACATGTCTGTTTGTCTTGGCCTGGGTGTTTTCTTTGTATTTATATGTATGTATTAAAAAAAAATGTTTTTAAGTACATTTATCAATTGTCTAGTAGGTACCCATAGTATAAGCTTTGTGCTTAATTTGAATATGTGTAAATTTTCCACAAAAATAAAAAATAAAATTCACGTGTAACAATGTTAGTTACCATACTCCTCCGAAACGGCTTGACCGATTTTTATGAAATATTGTGTGCATATCGGGTAGGTCTGAGAATAGGTCGTTATCTATTTTTTATGGCAAAACCGGGTCAGCTAGTATTTATTTACTATTACACCCCGTTCTGTGTAGTATCAGTGAATAACGTATCGTTTTGTTTTGTCCGTCAGGGAGCACCGGGTGAGTCCGGCGCGAGCTTGTGTGCCGGGCGAGACGGGCGAGTGACCCGGCGGCCGGCCCCCGTGCCCGCGCGCCCCGCGCCGCGCTGCTGGCGCCGCGCGCTCAACGTCGACCCGCCCTGGCTGCGACACGCGCCCACCCGCTGACGCCCAACCACGCCAGCCACGTACGTACCCACTCGCTCCGACTACTCTACTCTACCAGTCTACAGAACGTTCGCTACTCTTGCTGCGAAGCTGACGCCCGCATCTCTCGCTGCGAAGCTGACGCCCGCATCTCTCTCTGCGAAGCTGACGCCCGCATCTCTCGCTGCGAAGCTGACGCCCGCATCTCTCTCTGCGAAGCTGACGCCCGCATCTCTCGCTGCGAAGCTAACGCCCGCATCTCGCTGCGAAGCTGACGCCCGCATCTCTCGCTGCGGAGCTAACGCCCGCATCTCTTGCTGAGAAGCTAACGCCCGCATCTCTTGCTGCGAAGCTAACGCCCGCTACTAGGAACAGAAGCAGATGCCCGCTTCACCTAGTAGATTTAGATTTTGAAGTAAAACTTCTTTACGCACGCTTGATATCGAGTTAGCTGGTGAACGCGTGACGAGAGCGTTACGAAAAGTATGATCGGGCGAGGCGAACGGAAGTTGAGAGGGAGATATAAGTTATATAAGAGCTAAAGAAGTTTTACTTCAGTCGTATCGTCTAAAATACACTCGTTTTTTTTTTACAAAACGCGTGTTTTCAGTCGCTGAACTTTAATCAGTCAGTCATTAAGCCAAGTCAGTTGCCTTAGGGCGGCTTGAAAACACTGGCCTCCCTTCGATTGAGGGGAGACCCGTATCCCAACAGGGTGATGATTATTAGTTGATGCCGATGCCGAACTGTTTGTACTGAGCCTTATCTGTAAGAAATAGTTACAATACACTCCGAATTTTGATGGACACATCAAATTCTCATACTAACTTGGCTTAATTATCTCAGTCCAATATGTAAATTTTGTGTATATTTTTCTGACAGCTGACACCTGTGGACTAACGATAGTGGTACCCCCCGACCGGGCTCCGACGACACCTGACACCGCCTTTTCCTGATAGTTGATCACCTGCGCTCAGCAGCATAGCCGGCCGCTCCTGCCTCGGCACCGCCGGGGCGACGGCCCGACCGACCAGGGAACTCCCCGCTGAACAGTAATCAGGAATCGAGAAAACCTATAACATACCAGGTGAGTTTTATTAGGATGCCGTGAACTACTTAAGTTTATGAAGAAATATGTTTGAAAAAGTCTCAAAGAAATCGTTTAATTTCATTGAGAGATGACGAGCTCGGTGGCGTAGCGGTCAATGACGCGGCTTCGACACCAACGCTCGTGGGTTCGATTCCCACACAGGACAAACATTTGTGTGCATGAACATGTCTGTTTGTCTTGGACTGGGTGTTTTCTATGTATCATAAGTATGTATTTACAAAAAAAAATGTATTTACGTATGTTTATCAGTTGTCTAGTACCCATAACACAAGCTTAGCTTACTTTGGGGCTAGATGGCGCTGTGTAATTGTCTGACAATATTTATTTATTTATTTATTGAGTGGGCGAGCGGAACGCTTTTATACGCCGCAAAGTCATTCTTGGAAATGAATAGGCTCTAAAACCACTGAACCTATTTTGATGAAACTTGTCACAATTAAAGACCTCGAAATGCTTGAGATTTGTGAGAAAAAAATTGAGATCGAAATGTATTTGTTGATCATTCCTCAAGGACATGATTCCTTGAGGAATGATCATCAAATACATTTTCCATTGAAATCAATGGAGAACAAATACTCAGCGAATCTACTCGCTCCACTCGACCTCGTTTTCGGCCCCGTGGGCTAGAATCCGGCCTAGTATAGACAGTGTCAAAGAGATCTATTTATTTGCAGGCAAGACGATGAAGGTAGTAGACGAAGAACGCATCAGAGTGATGGAGGGACCGTGGACGCCGGTGGAGGTGATCCGCCAGATCGTCGAGGAGGGCACGCAGGAGGACCCCTTCTACGTGATGGACCTCGGCGAGGTGGTGGCGCGCTACCACCGCTGGAGGGAGCTCATGCCCAGGGTCGAGCCCTTCTATGGTGAGAATCAGTTACTACTACAGGGCCTACTTTGTACTTCGAGGTATTCAGACTGTCTATCAGGGTGTCGTCTCCCTCACACCTCACTAATACGGGCGAGACCACAGAAATAAAGGTTAAAATGACCAACGCTGCTCTTTCCCTACAAAACCGATGTCTTCACTTTAGACCCCACTATTTTTACTACACATGCAAAGTAAAATACACGCACACTTACGCGACTTGAAATCAACGGATGCAACGCCATGCATACATGTCCCTTCTAATCTTTTTTTATAATCTACATATACCGAAATGCCAGTAGATAAAAAAAATGACAAAAAATAATAATATTATTTATAAAATGTGTAAGATGTGACTAAGTGCACGCAGGGCCCCTAGAGCTGAATAAATAACTTCATTTCAGTTTGTGTGTTTTGTACGAGATGTGATAGACAATCTAAATACCTTTTAATACTCAAATAGCCTATTGAGATTTTATTGGTGTAGGAATTCAATTTACACTTACATTGGATTACTATCGCTAATGTAGAGCGGTTACCGTAGCGCATAGACGCTTACAAAGATTTTTTGGCGGCACTGGCGCCTTCACTACTAGTTCAGTATTTTTGGCCGCACAGGCGCCTTCACTACTAGTTCAGTATTTTTGGCCGCACAGGCGCCTTCACTACTAATTCAGTATTTTTGGCCGCACAGGCGCCTTCACTACTAGTTCAGTATTTTTGGCCGCACAGGCGCCTTCACTACTAATTCAGTATTTTTGGCCGCACAGGCGCCTTCACTACTAGTTCAGTATTTTTGGCCGCACAGGCGCCTTCACTACTAATTCAGTATTTTTGGCCGCACAGGCGCCTTCACTACTAGTTCAGTATTTATGCAACGTATTCTACATACATAGTCTACGTAAAGGCAAAATTCGGAATGTGCTGTGGTAGCCTCCCATAAGACAGTCTTATTGGCCACAAAACTATAAAAATCCTCCAAGTGAACTTTTCCATGATATATTTCATCCAATCCATCCAATGTGTTGTTCAGCTGTGAAGTGCAACGACGACAAGTTGCTGGTGACCACGCTGGCCGCGCTGGGCACTGGCTTCGACTGCGCCTCCAAGGCGGAGATCCAACTGGTCACCTCCCTCGGAGTTAAACCCGAGTGAGTACGAGATTTTTTATACAGTCAGCGGCGAAATTATCTTAGTGTTCACATATCAGCCCCCTTACCACCATCTCTTATTGCGATTCAATAACTGAATAGAATGCTTATTCATACCAATGAATAAGCGACTCTATTTCAAATGAAATAGAGTCGCGTATTCATTGGTATGAATAAGCATTCTATTCAGTTATTGAATGATCAATAAGAGAAGGTGGTAAGGGGGCTGAACAGATTGATTAGACAAAAAACAATTTGATCACATAAAACACGACGAGCTCGGTGCTCGAATGGTTAGCAATGGCAACTTTGACTCCTAGGTAGCGGGTTCAATCCCCGCACAAAACAAAAATTTTGTGTGCATGAACATGTCTGTTTGTTTAGTCTGGGTGTTTTCTATGTATTACATGTATGTATTAAAAAAAATGCATTTAAGTATAAAAATACTATAGAAAAGCATTCAGTAAAATTCTATTTAAACATAAAATATAAGTTATAACATAAAATACACAATGCAATCTTTGTGAATTCGTTCAAACAACAAGAAAAAAGGTCTGAAGGCCAATTCTCGTAATTATTTTACAATCGAAGAATGAAAGTTGACCGAATCGAGATTGAATTGTGAATTGACTGAAAATGATATACTTGATTTCATTCATTAATAATTATCAATTCCTATTGCTAACAAAATACCATTCTAAGTTTGTTTAATTTTCGGTCATGACTCAAAATAATCACACTTTAATTAAACTTAGAAATTTCATATTGTGTTACGAGAATACCAAATTTGACATTTGTGAGATCGAGATTGGATCGGAGCTGAATTTTGACTATATTTTAATTACGAAAATTGCCTCTAAGTTCTCTCGGCCATTTAGTTGAGGGTGCGCAGTGTGTTCGTCAGCGGTTTACGATAAATGCCCAAAAAGTACTTTTAAATTCCCTATTTATGCCCAAAACTAGGCATTTATTGGGCATTTACTTACTGGGCACTTATTGTAAATGTCTGGCATTTTGCCCATCTCTACAAACAGACACTCCAATATTATTTATCTGTATAGATTTAACCGTTAAAGTTATATTTACGTTTGCAGCCGCATAATATTCGCAAACCCGGCCAAGATGGCGTCCCACATCCGCTACTCGTCGTCCGTGGGCGTGGACACCATGACCTTCGACTCGGAGACTGAGCTCGTCAAGATCAAGCAGTACATGCCGCACGCACAGTGAGTATTCGTTCATCATCATCATCATCATCAGGTGATGGTGGCTAATTTTTGCATTTTATAATTACAGCTGTGAAGTTACAGGTTTAATCGACAAATGTCAGATTCTGGAAATGTCAGACCAGTTTAAAACGCCACATTCTATGAATGCCAGATTCTACAAATGCTAGATTATATAAATGACAGATTCTATAAACGCCAGATTCTAATAATGCCATATTCTATAATTGTCAGATTCTATTTATGTCAGACTTTTGTTAATATTGCAATATAATTATTTTCTTAAGAGCGTGTACAAAGATTCACTTAAGACCAATGCCGTAGCCTGTCCACGGATGGGTTTATTTATCTCGAGCTCCTCCGTGCTTCGAAGGGCACGTTACTTTGTCGGTGCCGGCTGTTGTCATGAAGTATTATTTATTTGCAGGTTGGTGATCCGTATCCGCTGCGACGCGGCCGTGGCGCAGTGTCCGCTGGGGATCAAGTTCGGCTGCGACCCCGTCACCGAGGCGCCTCGCCTTCTCAAACTGGCCGCCGTGCTCGGCCTCGAGGTATGTACAACTACCCGTTGTCAACAATTTTTCAATAAATAGGTAATGAACTTTGCTACCATTCGGGGGCAATCCAAAAATCTAATGATAACAAAATCGGGGGATACAGTTTGGAGTTATAGTTTCGAATCTATACTCTACATCCAAAATTTAATACTGGATAGATGGATAGATTTCACCACTGGATAGATGAAGGATCAAAGAATTTATTACGCTAAGTATGGAACATCGCGTACGGGGGAGGGGGAAGCGTTGCCATTTTGACATAATTTTAGTGCACACAACGTACTCACGTACAACACACGGCCGTGTCCACGACACAGCCACAACCCATTTTTTCCCATATTATACTATCTACTACTACACATACATACTGTCTCTTTACTTTTTTTTTACTCGTACTAATTTCTTCTGATCAAATTCGTTGTGAGTTCCAAGGCAGCTGTAGTCTTACCCCCTGGACTGCAGTGGACTTCATTGTTCATTGCTTTTTTTGGTGGTCGCCGCTGTTAATCCTGGCCACACAGGTGACAGTAGTGGGAATGGGGTTGCTAGATGGTCGGGAATCGTCTGGGTTCTTCCGACATTTCATGTGATGTTCAGATGTCGACAAATAACAAAATCTCCCGACAAATATACGTATCTTATCATCATATTCTACCGCAATAATAATTTGCACACGCAGTGCTCGGACCTCGGGCGGCTCGTAAAATTTTGACTCATAAATTTTCATTTCTCCAGACAACCCTTAAAATATTTTGAAATGTTATCCAGATATTTAGATTTTTCGATCTGGCAACCCTAGGTGAACTCTAGGTGTAGGGAATATGTGGTGGGCCCTCGTCCCGATCTGTTATACGTGCGGCATAAGAACGCCACAAAGTAGTGTTTATTTGCTTATGATATGTATGTGTTCAGGTGATCGGCGTGTCGTTCCACGTGGGCTCGGGCGCGCAGGAGACGTCGGTGTACGGCCGCGCCATCGCGCTGGCCCGCGCGCTCTTCTCCTTCGGCGCCGGCGTGGGCCACAACAGGATGAACCTGCTCGACATCGGCGGGGGCTTCCCGGGCACGCAGGGCTCCTCCATTCTCGAGGTCAGTACTCTAACTACCGGGGTCAGAGTATCGGGTACACGTCCCGCCGCTGGCGAGGAAACGACCGACTACTTTGTCCAATCATTTGTTTTATTTTTGACATATGTCACATCTTTAAAGTACATAATTATTAACAGGCAACCATAATAGACAAAAAACAATTGGTCGTTTGTAGAGTCGGTTTAATGACGATAATTTTATGTGATAACGTCATAAGCCAATCGTCCCTCTTAATTGCTAGTTCCGCGCTCTCGCTTGCACGCTCGACTCAAAATATCTTTATTCCTTGAAAATGAACTTTATAAAGCACTTAGAATACAAATTAAATATAAAAACATGTATAAATCATTATTACTCTAAATCCGCAGAGCTTAGATTCACTTTCATCACACTATCTTGAATGTGAGAGTGAATTTAAGTGCCAGTTCCGGCGACGGGGCTTCTTGAGAAGAACTGGCAAAAAACTCAAGGCCGACTCTTTTAATTGACTCAGGCGGAACGTCATGACGATGAGTCATGCTTTTTCGTGCGTGCAGCCGGCGTTCATCGATTTATAAAACGTTATTACGTCAAAATGCAATACTTTATGGAAGTATTCAACGTCCATTGATCGTTGCCTGATAATGATTATGGAACTTCAGACATGGCTTGAGTCAAAAGTATAATAAAAAGTCGGCCATGGTGTATCGACTATTTTCTAGCTCAAATTTAAGCTCTATTCACTCTGCTTAAGCTACTATTTGATCTGTCAAAAGTGTAAAATATAACCTAGAAATTTCTATAATAAGCCTTATTACATGAACATAAAGCAGTTATCTATATTTTAGGTTTTTGTCCAATGTTGCCAGCGTAACATCGCATCGGATAATCTAGATGTAACATTAAATATCACTTGATATATTTGCAAATCATCGCTTTGAACATTTACACTAATAATGTATACCTAATACTATACTAGTGAGTATTAGGTACTTTCAAATAATAAGGTTCAACATACATATTAATATCAATAGCTCGATGGCGCCGTTGCGCATGCCAATCTAACTTAATCGATTACGCAAGTTAAGCAACCTCGACCGTAGCCTGTCTAAGGATGGGTTTATTTGTCTCGAGTTCCTCCGTGCTTCGGAGGGCACGTTAAGCATTCGGTCCCGGTTCTTGTCATTAGACGACAGTCGTTAAGCCAAGTCAATGGCCGTTAGGCGGCTTGAAAACATTGGCCTTCGCCAATCCGTAGTTGAGCAGCGTGGTGGAGTATGCTCGAAACCCCTTCGATTGAGGGGAGACCCGTATCCCAACAGTGAATGAAAGATTATGGATTGATGCCTATGCCGATGTACACCATCCATGTACAGGTTACGCTCGACGTTGTTTAACTTGCGTGTTCAATTAGACTGACACGCGCAATGACGCTATCGAGCTTCTCTATAATTCATTGTATTAATTCCATAAAATCATAAATTTATTTCAGCCAATATATACCACGACATTCATTGACTGTTAGGCGGTATGAAGTTGGCCGGGTCAGCTTATACTTATATCAATCGATATACAGGGTGTAATTTTAAAGACTGGTCAAATTGATAGAGGCGATTGTGTACCTGTTACTGATCACGAAACAATAAAAAAAACTATACCTTAAAAAAACATCAAAATCAGTTTAGTTTTTGTAGTATCTGTCATTTTAGCGTATACTGTAATGTTGATAATCGCTGTGTACGTCACAACGGAAAGTGTTGATCAAAGCCTAATAAGTCAACCCTAGAAATACAGCCTCCTTACCACCATCTCTTATTGCGATTCAATAACTGTATTTAATGTTTATTCATACCAATGAATAAGCGACTCTATTTCAAATGGAATAGAGTCGCTTATTCATTGGTATGATAAGCATTCTATTCAGTTATTGAATCGCAATAAGAGATGGTGGTAAGGGGGCTGGTCTATCAAATAATTTATTTCTTCTACCTATTAAATGTGTCGATGTTTCAGTGTTTTCATTCGTTCCAGACTTCAGTGCGTTTGAGAATCCAGCACAGAAGTCGGGAACGAATGAAAGCACTAAAACATCGATATATATATTATGGTCAATGTAATAAATTAGTTATTATTCATACTGACCGATACTTGGTCAATGTGATGAAACATGTTTTGGTTATATTTGAGTTGATTTTTGGATAGGTTATGGTTTCCTTGTGTGTGTGATGTCGTCAACCTAGATGATGAATGATGTGGTGCCAAGTAAACTTAATTATTAATAATTGACAATTTATTACATTGGCCAGCCATTATAAATATTGACCAATTTATTACATTGAGTTATACACTACGACGAGGACAATTAAAGACGGTTGCAGAATCAAGCTTATCTCTGAAACATCGTGTTTTGCGAATGTGGTCTTTTGAGAATATGATATTCAGCGACGGAGGGACTCTTTAAGTCTGCTGCGGTGAAAGTGTACTCGTGATTATTCGAGAGGTGGCTGTTCGAGGTCTGGATTGGAAAAAAAACGGGATTCGAATTCTTGGACCTCGGAAACGCGTGACTTGTGATTTCAATGCTTGACAGAACAGAAGTCAAGAATTACCTCGATTCTCGGGTAGACCAGGCGCAACTCTCCAGTTTTTTTCCTGTCATTGCGTTTCGATTCTACAACAAACTCGTACAAACCGACAATGTATGAACAATAAAAAAACGCTGCAACCAATTTTTAATAAATATATTTAACTTAAAACTAAAACTATGTTTGTAAACTAAAAGATTATGAAATATAAACTATTAATTCTTCCTATCGAATTTGTCTCGCGTGTTTTGCATGAAGAAAACGCTAATTAAGCTTCACTTCAAAATCGCTATGAATCCAAGGCCGACTCCCAAGTAAAAAAATAAATGCCACTGACTAATGTCAAAATAAAGGAAAATATTAAATTGATCCCCAAAAAAGACCTGATATGCACATCAAATTAATCTGATCGCACATCAAATCCTCCATTTGATGTGCAATAAGTATTTTTAGTTGTGCAAAACAGGTTAGGCTAGGTTTGCAATGTATTTATTTGATGTTACGTTAAATAGTGTCCCAAAATAAATAGGTTAAGCTTATGCACCAAAACAAATCTAAATTAATGAATGATTTCCATGTAGAATTCCTGTGAAAAGTGAATATGCCGATGAAAAATTACCCGTTAAAGGAGTAAATTGTATCTACTCGTAAAATTGGAGAGACACCGCCGAGGTTTGAACGCCGGGTCACACATCAAGCGGGCCGTGCCGGCCATGCTTTTTTTCCACCTCACGCGGTATGAAAAAATTCGGAGGTAAAAAACGCATCCATCCACCGGCTATACTCAACGCTGCGTAACTTGCGTATCCGTTTGCACTGACATAACGACGACATAGCGCTTCTACCTACATAGTAAACATAAATCTCGGAGATAAACAAGAAATCTTTAGGGACACAAAATGCCCGATCAGCGTTTTTGCCGTGGCGATCCGACGTGCGAGCATGACACGCTGTCCCCGAGTACCCGTGGCAAGTACACACTCGTATTGGTCAAATTATTGGGTCAAATTATTGGTCAAATTATTGGTTCAAATTATTGGTTAAAATCATTAGTTTATGTACTTTGTAAATTGAGAAAAGTGTAACAGTTGTGGCGTAATAAAAGCAGTCATTTTCGGAAAGTAACTTATATTAATTAACAACCCATAGCACCTTTTGATATTCGGACAATTATGTTGGAGAATTAGTTTTATTGTTTATGGTTTTATTGATGGCTAAAAAAACATAGTGACATTGTAGGAATTTGAATTTAAATAAAAGAATGTATTTTGTTTGGGGTTTGAGAAAATTTAGTTGAAAAGAAGTTGTCAAGAAGTATAAGGAAAAATATGTGGTAGATTGTGGTTTTATTGTTTTAAGTTTTATTTTGATGAAATATATTTTATTATGAGAAGATAAAGTTTTTAATAACATTTTAGACAGTGTGTTCCCAAAAGGTGATAGTGAATCAACCCTGAAGGAAACCCCTCTCAACACGTTGTGATTCCGCAACAGGTCATGGGCCTTGCAAAAAAATATTTTTTTGATTACGAGTTTATATTAATAAATTAACATGGATTCCGAAAATATGGGTGAGAAATTTAAAACTGATTTTTATCCTAAACTAAACAGTGACTGTGATTATACCATATGGAAGAAAAAGATGCTTATTCTTTTACACGCTAAAGATTTGCATGATGTTTTGACTACCGAATCAAAAGAAAAGGTATGTACAAAGAAAGACAATAAAGCAAAATACCTAATTATTAATAGTTTGCACGACAAATATATTAATCATATTATAGAATGTGATACCGCTAAGGATATGATTACAAAATTAGATAATTTATTTTTGGGAAATAAAGAAACACAAATTTGCACTTTATTGGAAGAATTTTATAATTTCAAAATTACAGAAAACATCATGAATGACATTAGTAAACTGCAAAATAAAGTAACAAAAATTAGGAGCCTTGATTTTCAAATGGAAGACCAGCAAGTCATATCAAAAATATTAAGCTGTTTACCTACAAAATTTGACTACTTTCGAACGGCGTGGCAATCAACTGGAAAACAAGATAGGAATTTAGATAATTTGATTTCAAGAATATTAGTGGAGGTGAATCATCAAGACAGAAAGGAGAATGATGAAAGTGAAACAACTGCCAACACATTTTATATTAAAGACTGTTACAACTGTGGCAAGAAAGGACATGTTGCTAAATTTTGCAGAAACAGAAATACACATAATAGGATGGAATACAAGGGAAATGCACTACAATGTTTTAAATGTTTAAGAATTGGACATAAATATACAGCTTGCAAAGAAGAAAATAACTGTAGTATTTGTAAGAATGACTCACATTATACAAAATACTGCTTAGATAGAGGATCAAGTACTGTAAGTAATGTCAAATCTTTAACATTCAGTTCACATGAAATAGTTGAATTTATAATGGATTCTGGAGCAAGTAACCATATAATTAATAATGATAAATATTTACAAAATTTAAGCAATAAACAATATAGAATAGCAACAGCTGATGGTAACATACATACTGTTAATAAAGTAGGAAAACTGTACAGTAGAAATAACAATTGGACCTTCAGTGATGTTCTATATGTTCCAAAAATGATAAAAAATATTATTTCAATACCGAAGCTGACAGATTATAATTATGAAATTAAATTTTTCAGAAACCAATGTAAGGTCTACGATGATGGGGTCTGCTTTCTTACTGCGACCAGGGGCAGTGACGACCTGTACTACGTAAGAATTCCTATTGAATATGTTAACCACATAGGAAATTCAAGGTCAGTCAACTTTTCTAGAATATCAAAAGAGGAATTTTGGCATAGAGCATTAGGACATTCCTCGATTAATAACACTAAAGGCTTAGTACGTGGTATTAATCTTGATATTAAAGATAGTTTGGACATCTGCGAAGTCTGCACGCAATCCAAGTTATGTAGAAAACCTTTCAAAACAGAACGTCATAGGGCTACAAAGCCATTAGAAATTATTCATAGCGACATCTGTGGGCCAATAGGGGTTCCAACTTTTGACGGATATAAATATTTCATCACATTTTTAGATGATTACACACACTTTATGAAAGTTTTTCTCATTAAAAGAAAAGATGAAGCATATTCTAAAATAATTAATTATATTAATGTGGCAGAAAATCATTTTAATACTAAAATTAAAACTTTTAGATGCGATAATGGGGGAGAATACTCTAGTAATAGATTAAAGAAATTTTTTGAAGAAAGGGGAATTCAAATAGATTATAATATACCATATACACCCCAACTTAATGGGAAATCTGAGCGATTAAATAGAACAATTATGGAAAAGACTAGAGCGTTACTATTTGATATGAGTTTACCAAAAGAATTATGGGGTGAAGCGGTACTTACTGCAGCATATTTAACTAATAGGTGCTCGAATAGAATTAATAGTAGAACGCCGGCTGAAATGTGGTTCAACAGAATTCCAAATTTAGAACATTTAAATATTTTCGGTTCTTTGGCTTATTTTAAAAATAATAAACCTAATGTTAGTAAATTAGATTCAAGGTGCAATAAGGGTTTATTAATTGGTTATACGAATAACGGTTATAAGATTTGGGATCCAATTAATTTAAAAATACATTATTCTAGAGATGTTAAATTTGATAATAATAAAACAAAAGTTATTGAATTTTTAGAAGAATATAATTCGAGTGATAACATGATGGATTTATATAGAATTTTTTGTGATGAAAATGTTAATGAGTGTTCGGTGGATAGTGATTCTCACTTTGAGAGGGGAAATTATAGATATAGTCATGCAGGGTCGAATAGTGATGGGAATACACAAGTGATAGATATTGTCGATGATTATAATTTAGAAAATAGTGATGGAATTAGTGCGGTTAATAATGATGAAGAATTTTTAAATAATAATGAAGAAAGTTTAAAGAATAATGATGAGGTTTTAAATAATAATGATAGTGAAGATGATAATGGTGTTTGTGTAAATGAAATAGTGGAGCCAGAGATTTTAAATGAAAATGTTCAAGAAAATGAAGATGAAGATGATGAACTATTTGAAGATGCAAATGAAATAATTAATGAACAAATTCCTAGAAGAATTTTGCCTAAAAGAGAGAGAAGATTACCAGAGAGATTGAAAGATTATGATTTAGAAAGTTCGTTTTTAACTTATGGTGAAGCAATTAAAGGTGATGAGAAGTTGTTATGGCAAAAGGCCATTGATGAAGAAAAAGATTCTTTGGAAAAGAATAAGACATGGGTTATTGTAAATAAGTCAGAAGCAGAAAATAGAAAAATAATTACAAGTAAATGGATTTTTACAATTAAACCAGGTGGAAAATATAAAGCTAGATTAGTAGCAAGAGGTTTCTTACAGAAATATAATATTGATTATAAAGAAACATATAGTCCAGTGGTTAATACTACAAGTATACGTTTACTGTTGGCAATTGCGGCTCAAAGAGGATACAAGATGAAGCAATTTGATGTGAAGACAGCATTTTTATATGGAGATTTGGAAGAAGAAATTTTTATGGAAATACCAACAGGCTATAATATTGAAAATAGTAAGAATAAAATTTGTAAATTAAAGAAGAGTTTATATGGACTGAAACAAGCACCACTTATGTGGAACAAGAGGATAACCGAATATTTAAAAAAGTTAGGTTTTATACAATTAAAATTAGATCCTTGTTTATTTTTCTGTAAAGAGAAAGAAATATATTTAGCAATTTATGTTGATGACGGAGTTTTAATCGGAAATAATATTTTACAATTAAATAATATAATAACAAAATTAGAAAAAGAATTTGAAATGAGAAAGTTTGATAAAGTTGAAAAGTTTCTTGGTATTGATATAGACGTTAGAGATAATTTTGTAAAAATATATCAAAAGACATATGTAGAATCATTAATTAATAAATATAATTATGAGAATTTGAAACCAAGTGTTTATCCGGATATTTTGATCGATACACATCAAGAGGGGAAAGGGAGTATTGATGATGTGCATCGTTATAGGACATTTATAGGTTCTTTATTATATTTAGTGAATAAAACTCGTTTAGATCTTGCTTTTCATGTTGGGTATTGTAGTCGATTTCAAGAGAATCCTAACTTAAATGATTTTCTAAATATCAAAAATTTGTTTAGGTATTTAAAAAGCTCTGTTTCGAATGGGATTACTTATTTGAGAGGGAGTGATTTAACTTTGAGAGCGTATTGTGATGCAGACTTTGCCGGTGATCCTGATACTAGGAAAAGTACGACTGGCTTTGTCATCCTGTACAGTGGTGGACCTGTTCATTGGTGTTCGCGTAAACAGTCCGTGACTGCTCTGTCCAGTACAGAGGCAGAATACATCTCAGCTGCCGAATGCATTAAAGATCTATTATACGTTCAAAAATTAATTCATGAAATAACTGGTAAAATACCAAAAACGGAACTATTTGTTGATAATCAGTCGGCTATTGTATTAATTAAAAATGGAATCTTGAATAGAAGAAGTAAACATATAGACGTTAGATTTCACTTTATTAAAGAAAAAATTCAAGAAAATAAAATTGAGATATTCTACTGTCCAACAAATTCAAATTATGCGGACATATTGACAAAAGGATTAGACAGAACAAAGTTTTTAAGACTAAGGAAATATATAGTTAGTGACACTTAATTAAAAATGAACATAGTGAAGTGATTTAATGTAATGTTATAGATATAATGATAGGTTAAGGTTGTTTGGCTGATTAATTGGAAATTTAGTTTTAAGGTTGTTTTGATTGATTAATTTGAAATTTATATATTAAGGTTGTTTAGGTAGAATTATTTTAAATTAATATTTATGGGGTTATATTTATTTAGATAGATTTGTTAAGTGGGGAATATGTGTATGGGATTTAATAAGTTAGGTAATATTAATTTAAGAGGGGATGTTGGAGAATTAGTTTTATTGTTTATGGTTTTATTGATGGCTAAAAAAACATAGTGACATTGTAGGAATTTGAATTTAAATAAAAGAATGTATTTTGTTTGGGGTTTGAGAAAATTTAGTTGAAAAGAAGTTGTCAAGAAGTATAAGGAAAAATATGTGGTAGATTGTGGTTTTATTGTTTTAAGTTTTATTTTGATGAAATATATTTTATTATGAGAAGATAAAGTTTTTAATAACATTTTAGACAGTGTGTTCCCAAAAGGTGATAGTGAATCAACCCTGAAGGAAACCCCTCTCAACACGTTGTGATTCCGCAACAAATTACAGTGGTATTGCAGTGAACAGCCTTACAGCAGCTAACTTTTACAAATGTTTCGATAACCATACCGCGTTTATGGTTGATTAATTTTTAGGTTTTTTTTATTGATTCGTGATTAATACTGACAACATAACAGGCTTCGCGAATTTGACCAGATTTTAAAAATATATCTTGTATACTAAATATTAAAAACCCTTGATTTATATATTATATAGGGTTGCCACGCCTTTTTCGAATTATTGGTAATTTGTAGTGATGTGCCGGATATCCATATCCGTATCCGCGGATATCCGAGGGAGAAGAAAAATCCGTATCCGTTAGCTTTTAGCGGATTTTTTACCTTATTAATTTTCTAGGTGGTGATTAGGTAACAATAAAAAAACTATTAAAATCCATTCAGATTATTTTTAATTTCTAAAAATTGCCAACTATCGTTTCAAGGTGTCGCGCACCGACAACGATTGAGTACAGTACGCGGCGGTAAATTTTGCACACAGATGATAATAATAATAATATTAACTGGAAGAGATCCCTCTAAGAGATAAATCCGCCTTTGTACTACTTTATTTTGCATTTTATTTTTTATGTACAATAAAGTTATAACAAACAAACAATAGATAATCTTATGTTTGTTTGTTATAACTTTATTGTCTATAAAAAATAACAAGTTATGAGAGTTAACTCTTATAGAGGTCAATAACTTTAGTACACACCAGATTGTCTCTTTCCAAAGGTCTATGTGTAGATATTGGCAAAATTTACAATAAGTGCCCAGTAAGTACCTGTAAATGCCCAATAAATGCCTAGTTTTGGTCATAAATAGGGAATTTATAAGTACTTTTTGGGCATTTATCGTAAATGCCCGGCATTTGGACCATCTATCTATCTATCTGTTTGTAATATTAAAATAATCGCTTTTTACTAAATGCATATGGATGTATTCACGACACATAAATTTACCAAAATATTTTTTTTTACAATTTTGTTCTATCTGTCTGGCTGTTTGTTCCGGCAAATCTCTGAAACGACCTGGACCGATTTTAACGGGGCTTTCACTGGCAGATAGCTGATGTAATAAGGAGTAACTTAAGCTACTTTTGTTTTAGAAATTTTATTTATTTTTATTAATATAAATAAATAATAATAAAATAACTAATACAGATGGGCTGTGCAATATTTACCGCCACGTACTCTAAAAAAGTTGAGACCCGTATCCGAATCCGCGGATCTTGAAACCAAATATCAGTATTCAGATCCGCGGATATACATTTTGAACGATCCGGCACATCACTAGACACTAATAATAGTATGTTGTTGTTGTCAGGTGTCCCAAGTGATCAACTCCGCCCTGGAGACTCACTTCCCGGAGCGCTTCGTGCGAGTGATCGCCGAGCCGGGCCGGTACTTCGCCGCCGCCGCCTACACGCTCGCCACCATGGTGCACGCCAAGCGAGAGGTAACCATTAATAAATAATAAATAAATAAATAATAATCATCATCATCATCATCATAAACGTAATGTTTGGAGTCGGTTTTTTTTGTTAAAATTTTGTATGATAGCACAGTATAAGTAATAGTACTACGTACAGTATGGCCACTCCCTGCCGCTCTCTCGTGTCGACCTCACGTCCCCTCTGAGACAAATCTAAGACAGTTTGTATGGCGCCGCACGCACACACGCTCATTCGCACTCTGCACAGACGCCAATGTTTATGTATTAGTAAACGACGTGACATTTGTATGGAGTGTCCGGGGTGTGATGATAATCTCTTTCATTATAAGTTTGTATCACGGACCATATTTTTACCTCTCGCGGACCACCGGTTGGGAACCCCTGATGTAGTAGTACAAAGTTTCATGATGATCTGTTTGAGTAGTTTCGGCGTGAAAGCGTATCAAACAAACTAAAATTGTCATTTATTGACGAGCTCGGTGGTCGAATGGTTAGCAATGGCTACTTTGACTCCGAGGTGGCGGGTTCGATCCCCGCACATGACAAACAATTATGTGCTCGAACTTGTCTGTTAGTCTTGGTCTGGGCGTTTTCTATGTATTATAAGTATGTATCTACAAAAAAAATGTATTTAAGTACATTTATCAGTTGTCTAGTACCCATGACACAAGCTTTGCGCTTAATTTGGGACTAGATGGCGCTGTGTTAACTGTTCAGAAATATTTATTTATTATATAAATATGTGTATCAGGTGGCGGCCAAGGAGGGCGAGGACGAGTCGCACACGATGTACTTCGTGAACGACGGCGTCTACGGGTCCTTCAACTGCGTGCTCTACGACCACCAGCGCGTCGCCTGCGACCCTCTCGTGGTCAGTCACATTTGGTTACTTTTAGGGTTCCGTACCTGAAAAGGAAAAACGGAACCCTTATAAGATCACTTTGTTGTCTGTCTGTCAAGAATTTCTATGTCGAGAATGCGTGGAGGTATCAAGCTGAAATTTGAACTGTATACACAGGTCTACGGTCCCATGAAGTTAAAAAAAAATCAAACTGCTAAGTTTACGTAGAAAAAAGTTACGGCCGTTTATTTTATACCACTTATCTATAATATAAAAATGAATCGTAGAATTAGTTGCTAAGCTCAAATCTAGAGAACAGCTGAACCGTAGTAACCCAAGTGATTTCCACAGGCCAGTACGGACAAGAGTCAGGCCTTGCGCTAGGTACAATGAGCTGAAGACGATACGCGTACTCTGTAGAAACTTATGGACTTCAAGAATTTCCTAGGTCCCTTTAGTAACCTATAGACTTCCACAGCCCAGCACAGACAAGAGCCAGGCCTTGCGCTCGGTACAATGAGCTGCAGACGATGCTCGTAGTCTGTAGAATTTTATGTACTCCAAGAGTTTCCTAGGTCCCATTAGTAACCTATAGACTTCCACAGCCCAGCACAGACAAGAGCCAGGCCTTGCGCTCGGTACAATGAGCTGCAGACGATGCTCGTAGTCTGTAGAATTTTATGTACTCCAAGAGTTTCCTAGGTCCCATTAGTAACCTATAGACTTCCACAGCCCAGCACAGACAAGAGCCAGGCCTTGCGCTCGGTACAATGAGCTGCAGACGATGCTCGTAGTCTGTAGAATTTTATGTACTCCAAGAGTTTCCTAGGTCCCATTAGTAACCTATAGACTTCCACAGCCCAGCACAGACAAGAGCCAGGCCTTGCGCTCGGTACAATGAGCTGCAGACGATGCTCGTAGTCTGTAGAATTTTATGTACTCCAAGAGTTTCCTAGGTCCCGTTAGTAACCTATAGACTTCCACAGCCCAGCACAGACAAGAGCCAGGCCTTGCGCTCGGTACAATGAGCTGCAGACGATGCTCGTAGTCTGTAGAATTTTATGTACTCCAAGAGTTTCCTAGGTCCCATTAGTAACCTATAGACTTCCACAGCCCAGCACAGACAAGAGCCAGGCCTTGCGCTCGGTACAATGAGCTGCAGACGATGCTCGTAGTCTGTAGAATTTTATGTACTCCAAGAGTTTCCTAGGTCCCATTAGTAACCTATAGACTTCCACAGCCCAGCACAGACAAGAGCCAGGCCTTGCGCTCGGTACAATGAGCTGCAGACGATGCTCGTAGTCTGTAGAATTTTATGTACTCCAAGAGTTTCCTAGGTCCCATTAGTAACCTATAGACTTCCACAGCCCAGCACAGACAAGAGCCAGGCCTTGCGCTCGGTACAATGAGCTGCAGACGATGCGCGTACTCTGTAGAAACTTATGGACTCGCAAGAATTTCCTAGGTCCCATTAGTAACCTATAGACTTCCACAGCCCAGCACAGACAAGAGCCAGGCCTTGCGCTAGGTACAATGAGCTGAAGACGATGCTCGTATCTGTAGAATTTTATGGACTCCCAAGAATTTCCTAGCTCCCATTAGTGACCCAAGTGAGTTCCACAGCCCAGCACGGACAAGAGTCAGGCCTTGCGCTCGGTACAATGAGCTGAAGACGATGCTCGTAGTCTGTAGAATTTTATGTACTCCAAGAGTTTCCTAGGTCCCATTAGTAACCTATAGACTTCCACAGCCCAGCACAGACAAGAGCCAGGCCTTGCGCTCGGTACAATGAGCTGCAGACGATGCGCGTACTCTGTAGAAACTTATGGACTCGCAAGAATTTCCTAGGTCCCATTAGTAACCTATAGACTTCCACAGCCCAGCACAGACAAGAGCCAGGCCTTGCGCTAGGTACAATGAGCTGAAGACGATGCTCGTATCTGTAGAATTTTATGGACTCCCAAGAATTTCCTAGCTCCCATTAGTGACCCAAGTGAGTTCCACAGCCCAGCACGGACAAGAGTCAGGCCTTGCGCTAGGTACAATGAGCTGAAGACGATGCTCGTAGTCTGTAGAATTTTATGTACTCCAAGAGTTTCCTAGGTCCCATTAGTAACCTATAGACTTCCACAGCCCAGCACAGACAAGAGCCAGGCCTTGCGCTCGGTACAATGAGCTGCAGACGATGCGCGTACTCTGTAGAAACTTATGGACTCGCAAGAATTTCCTAGGTCCCATTAGTAACCTATAGACTTCCACAGCCCAGCACAGACAAGAGCCAGGCCTTGCGCTAGGTACAATGAGCTGAAGACGATGCTCGTATCTGTAGAATTTTATGGACTCCCAAGAATTTCCTAGCTCCCATTAGTGACCCAAGTGAGTTCCACAGCCCAGCACGGACAAGAGCCAGGCCTTGCGCTAGGTACAATGAGCTGAAGACGATGCTCGTATCTGTAGAATTTTATGGACTCCCAAGAATTTCCTAGCTCCCATTAGTGACCCAAGTGAGTTCCACAGCCCAGCACGGACAAGAGCCAGGCCTTGCGCTAGGTACAATGAGCTGAAGACGATGCTCGTATCTGTAGAATTTTATGGACTCCCAAGAATTTCCTAGCTCCCATTAGTGACCCAAGTGAGTTCCACAGCCCAGCACGGACAAGAGTCAGGCCTTGCGCTAGGTACAATGAGCTGAAGACGATGCGCGTACTCTGAAGAATTTTCAGGACTCGCAAGAATTTCCTATGTCCCATTAGTCAAATCAAATCATTTTTTATTTAGCAAAAATGTTAGTTTCTGTTGCACTGGCTCCCACTTTAGGTTTCCCTGTGTTATGGGAGTCAGGCTCTTCAATGGACTATTACAGTTATCTTACCAATTATAAATAATGTATCAGTTATATAATTCCTAGTTGTACCTTATATGTAACGTGAAAGGTTTGAAAGTTTTGAAAGGCTAATGATATAATATGTAATATACTATGCTATGAATGGTCTGTGTGTGTTTGTGTGTGTGTGTGTGTGTGTGTGCGTGTGTGTGTGCGTGTGTGTGTGCGTGCGCGCGTGCGTTTATTTATTATTAACGCATTAGTAACCCAAGTGACTTCCACAGCCCAGCACAGACAAGAGTCAGGCCTTGCGCTAGTTACAATGAGCTGAATACGATGCGCGTACTCTGTAGAATTTTATGGACTCCAAGAATTTCCTAGCCCCCATTAGTAAGTGAAGTGTCTCCCACAGGCCAGCACAGACAAGAGCCAGGCGTGCTCGGTGTGGGGCCCGAGCTGCGACGGGCTGGACTGCATCCTGGAGCAGGCGTCGCTGCCGCCGCTGGCCGTGGGCGCGTGGCTGGTGTGGCGCGACATGGGAGCCTATACCCTGCCCGTGGCCTCGCCCTTCAACGGGTTCCCCGTGCCCAGGGTCCGCGCTGTCGTTGACCATCGCTTGTGGTAAGTCATTGTATACGCAACATGACGATTATTTACGATTGACGAACTCGGTGGTCGAATGGTTAGCAATGGCCACTTTGACTCCGAGGTCTCGCTGGTTCGATTCCCGCACAAGACAAATATTTGTGTGCATTAACATGTCTGTTTATCTTGGTCTGGGTGTTTTCTATGTATTTTATGGATGTATTAACAAAAAAAAATGTATTTAAGTAGATACATTTATCAGTTGTCTAGTACCCATAACACAAGCTTTGCGCTTAATTTGGGACTAGATGGTGCTGTGTAAATTGTCTAGAAATATTTCTTTATTTATTTATTACTTGTATTTTAAAGAATTGCTGGTGTGTAAAGTCGGTTTACGCACGATAATTTTACGTAATAACGTCATGGGTAAGCAACGGCCGATGGGGTGGAAGAGAGATAGATCGGTTACAAGCCGAACGCTTAGGCCGATCGTGCCTCTCTAACGTTTGTTCCGCGCTCTCGCTTGCACGCTCGGCTCAGGCGGAACGTGACAATGAGTGTGACTGGTAATGTACATATGGCTCACAATATGTTACATCTTTAGTTTTGGAAGTATCGGTCTAAGAGTTACCGTTTGGCCTGATAGGTGATATAGATTTTTGGAGCTCTTGATCTTGAAGTTTCCGGATTTGCCCCCAGTGACTGACTCCGGTATGAACTCCTCAAATTTGAATTGTCCCTCCAGGTCCGGCCTCAAGGAGCTGTGGCCGCTGACGGAGTCCCACTTCGTGGTGGGCAGCCGCATGACTGGCCCGCAGACTCCCCCGCCGTCCCCCCCGCACTCCTGCGAGGGGTGCTCCGAAGTCCCCATACACCATCACGCTGTCTTCGTCGAGTGCGCTCTTAAGTGAACAATGTAGTGGCGTCTGGCATGCTCGGACGCTACAAATATCTATTAAGCGCTTTATAATGACTAATAAAATACATGACTCAATACACAGCCGAGGAATGGAATGAAAGCGTCAATTTCGCATCATGACGCGAGAAGGCGCGCGAATTCGGTGGAATACGAGCGTATTCCATTGCTGTTACCAACCCGACTCCCCGTTGACGTCACTTCCCACGGATTCCACACGCAGCGTCGACAGTAGCTAGGGGAGTTCCCGAGAATGCTCGATGTCCTAAATAAAGCCGTTTTCTCACATGTCATATCTACACTAAAAAAACATTTTGTAATTTTTTTTTTGTCTAATTTTGTTCTATTATACTATTTTTGACATAGATTTTTTTTACATATTTTAGAATTTAAAATTCTCGAGAATGCGCGAGACTTCCCCGGAAGACGCGCGACCTTTATTAGCTCATATTTATGTTATGTACAATTTTGTCGTAAAAAGTCGCGTCCATTCCATTCTGCGTCGGTGTAAATAGAGCCCATTCGTTCAATTAATGATGCCCCTACAGACGTCGGTAATTGACCGAACCTATCGAGTAACAATTGACGTGCATGTTACTAGGAACGTTTGTTAGCAACAGTGTTCAATTTGACCATAAAATACCACAAGTGTTTGGTACTCCACTTGCCTGTTTATGAAATCCTCTCTTTACTTAAAAAGTACTTTTCCTTTAAATACTATCTTGTAAATTTATAATGTACAACTAATATGTATAATAAATTTATTGTATATAAACTAAATGTTACTTTCATCAAAATTACTTTTAGTAAAGCCACAATAATAACATAAAAACTTTATTATAGCCGTGTTTCTCTAAAGTTACTTCATTCATATGTTAACATGTTGCTCTACAAGTACTTATTAGGTCATACAGGAAATATTGACGCGCAACAGCTCCACATCTTACGATTTTTGTAACATATGAAACGTTACAAAGTTCATAAGATATGATTGTAATATGTGCTCTAAAAGTTACAAGTCAAACGCCGAGTTACATGTTACAATGGGGTACACCGTACACCCCATTCTATGGCATAGTCGCGCGCTGTTTTACAACGTTACTAATGTTAAACATCACATGTTTCACGTCAATTCTTACATAGATGCCCTATTGAAACTACGTGTTATTTACTATTTTATTTGGGCGCTTTATGTGCCTAAAATAATCAATTAACTATAGTCATTATAAGGTTCTTAACGCCTTTTTCCATTAAAGAAAATTGCATACATGCCTTGTTTCAGTCTGATGGTGTTATGTATTAGATGTATTTTTTTGCAAGCTGTTTGTTGAATTTCAATTTTAACTGCATTTTGATGTTATATTTCGACTGAATCATAGTAATTGTGTGCAATTATCAACAAATGGAAATATGGATAGCGATATTCAAGAACTGTTATTTTTATATTCTTATATAAAGTGGAGCTAGGTATGCAGAAAGCAGCCAAATCTATGATATAACTTTTGTTTATTTCTTCTCACACAATGTCAAAAATACAGTACTATCCAATTAGCACTATCTATTCATACATAACATTTTCTCGTTTCTATGGAATAGCGTTAATTCAGACGAGGAGATAGGTAACCAGTTACATGAAATTCAATAAATATTTTGTAGGAAATAAAATATATCATTAAGACACCTTGTAATTGTAGTCAAACAACTGATTTTTATACATTGATGCACTTTTAAAATTCTTAATCTGTGACCCGGGTTACTTATCTCTTTTGTTGACTTTCATGACTATTTTCTGCATAACTAGCTCCAATAGTCCCTATGCCTTCGCTCTGCAATAATCAATGTGATTCGTAGCTTCCTATTATTATAAAAATACATTGAATAATTGAATGCGACATTGTACTTTTTTTTTTATTAATAATGATTGAATACCAGATGTAAAAAATGGGTGTAAGTGCCAAAAAATATTTTATTTCTGGTATTATTTTATTAATAACGTAAACGAAGAAATTCACAGCAACTCTCGAATATCGATGTCCTAAATAAAGCCGTTTTCTCACATGTCATTATCTACACTAATAAAACATTGTTTTTTTTTTCTAATTATGCTATGTGGGAACTTGGCTAATTTTTTTACTCGACTGTTAATTTTCAATTTGATTACATATTATCTCTCATATACTTTCCATATTTGACATAGATTTTTTTTTACATATTTTAGAATTTAAAATTTACTTTTTGATTAAAGAATTTTAACTTTTTGATTGATCATTTTTTTACTTTTAAACGGTGAAACGTAGATTTTAAATATTGGTTTTATTGCAATTTTTAATATTAATACATTTTGCATTATCTAACTTTAGCATTGTATATGTGGTGGTAGATATATGTGTATATCGATGAAAATATCGACCTTTGCCGTTTTGTGATTTAACTAACTTTGGGACGATTGCTTGTAAATAAAAATGCGATTTTTTTGCGTCAAAAAAAAAACACTGACAATTTTTGTAATACAAAAATAAAAGTTACTATTTTCACACCGTATTAAAAAAAAGATTTCGATTTGAAAAATCGCATTGCTATCCAAAACTATGAACTTACCAAGTCGTGGTATTTGTTACTAACAAAATGTGAAAATAATCAATCTTTGAACTGCCCAAATGTATTTAAACATTTTTTATGGTAAGATCATTGAATTGTATGGTGTATTGTAGCGTACATTCCCTATTTTGTAATCGATCTATGAATTTATTAATGTTTGACATTTTTCGATGTAACAGTAGATGGGTTTCGCAAAAAACATTTGTAGCAAATTGGCTTTTTCAATTACATTTTCTGGATGTAAAGTGAAGTTTTATTTATTAATGTTCCTGTTAGGATATCCATCCTTTGAGACCATTAACTCTTGAAATTATATTAATTTCTTTATTTGCCACTATTGCTTTAAATCTTTAAAATTGCTTCCATAGGGCGGCAATTAAAAAAAACGAATGTTAAAAAAAATGTTTGGTGTTGCAGCTACATATCCATCATCTGCATCCAAAATTCAATTACACCACTGGATAGATGAAGGATCAAAGAATTTATTACGCTAAGTAAAGCTACCATTTTGAGATAATTTTATTGCATAATTATAACGTACCACACACGGCAGTGTCCATGACGGCCACAACCCATTTTTTTTATACTACATTGTCGACGAATCGAAATCTTATTTTTTTTCTTCCTTACTTTTATCTACTTATATACCTATTTCCCGTGTACACGGGTAGAGTCAAATCGGTCGAGTTGGAGTACACTACACTGCGAAGCAACCAGCTCTGATAAGATTAGTAACCATGAAAGAAGGTTAATTCTTGTAATTATGACGATCGCAGAATGAAAGTTGACCGAATCAAGATTGTGAATCGACTAACAATTATAAACTTGATTTCATTCATTAACTTAACATTGAATGCTAGTTTTTTTTTTTTTGAAAACAAGCATACGGTCCGCCGGATGTAAAGCTTTTACCGTAGACATACATGGGGCACACTAAAAGTTCTGCACTTCTAGCTAATCAGAACTATTTCAATTTCGAATGCTACATTTTTCGGAACAACTTGCAACCTTCTTAGTAATAGAAAAAAATTGGCGGGAAATCATTAGTCAATTGTTTTTTATCACACAATTTATATTATTGATTTTTTTGGAGCAGGAGATGAGGAGACCAGCGGATACTCTATCCAGACCAGTGGATAGTCTATGGTCATACTTTTTACGTTAGTCGGCGGTAAGTTATCAAGCTCTCGCGAACAAGTCCCTCATCTGAGCAGATGAGGGACTTTTAACGCACATGAGTTTGCGAACAAGTCCCTCATCTGCTCAGATGAGGGACTTGTTCACGAACTCGATGTTCGTGCTCTGTGCGTTATTCGATGCAGTTGTAAGCTATCTATTTTGGAAAAAAAAATCCGTGGACCGAACAGGGTAAGACCAATTACTTGTATGATATAAATAAAACATTTCTCATCTCATTTTTTATTTTATTAAATAAATAACAGATAATTAAACTGGGAAACAAACGTTAGCGTGTGTGTACATAAAAGCATCGACGACAGATTTATACTTACAGGTATATTTGAGTAACATTGGATACGTCTAGATCAGTCATATTCAACCTGAACCCACGGGCAACTTATGGCCCGCTGAGTTTATCTGAATGGCCCGATAAATAAAAATAATCAACACTGGAACGTAAAATTTTACCGTAAGAGGCTAACCATAAATTACGTCATACGTTATGGGGGAGAGAGGGAGTCGATGAAGTGTGATATTGTGTGACAAGGGGGTGGGAGGGATCCTAAATTTCGTGACGTGACATTTCAAAATCTATTATAATCTAAGTCTTAACACGAACTATAAACGAAAAATACAAAAACATTTGCAACTCTAGATGTAAATTTGCAAAATATGTGACGTCACACTAGGGAGGTGGTAGTCTCACAAATGTGATAAAGACGGGGAGAGGGGTCAAAAAATTATGAAATTCGTGTGACGTAATTTATGGATGGCCTCTAAGTGGCCCGCGTGCAATAGCTGTTGAACGGTTAGTAAAGAAAAGCGGTGAATCTGGCTGCTCTAGACATACCCGCCATTTTATCTATATCTTTCCATACCCAATGCACACATCAGAATCTGCTTAGAGAACATTGTATACAGCAGTGGTTCCCAATCTTTTTCGCGGGTTTTGTTGAGAGTAGGGTCCCCAAGTGTCATATAAATGCATTATTCTATAACTCAACTTGTTAGTATTTTGTACAATTGTGCTCAAACTCTATCATTATAAGTTTGTTTCATGGACCATATTCTTACCTCTCCCGTGAGAGGTTACCACCGGTTGGGAACCCCTGGTGTACAGTCACATAAGCATTTCATTAAGAGCGATAATGCACTAGTTAAAAATAAAATCATAGTTTATGAACTTATAACCTATGCTTTTTATCGACTTTGAAGACAGCAGTAAAGTATTTTAGGTTTCTGTAACATAGGAGACCTAATCATACTTTATAGTTTTCTTGTGGTACACTAGGCCGAATTCTAGCCCACGGGGCCGAAATCAAGGTTGAGTGGAGCGAGTAGATTCACTGAGTGTACATTTTCCATCTATATCAATGGAAAATGTATTTGATGATCATTCCTCAAGGACATGATCGATCTCAATTTTTTTTTCGACTCAAACCTCAAGCATGTCGAGGTCTTTAATTGTGACTAGTTTCTTCAAAATCGATTCAGTGGTTTTGCCTATTCATTTGCAAGAATGAAGATGTGTTCACTCAAATATGTTTTTTTTTCAATGGGGTCACATGCCCACTTACCTACATATACTGTAGTTTAAATTAGTATGTATATTATATTATATGTATATTAGTTTAACATATTTATCTATGGACTTATGTTTATTATTAATTGTAAACATGTTGGTATGCAATAAATGATTTTTATATTCATATTATATCAGAGTAGTAACTAAGGAATTACAAAATTGCATATAAATGCATTACAGAATTATAAAAATGCATAAATGTACAGTTAACACAATAGGAAACATAGAGATTACATTTATTACTAGGATCACATTTCATTAAATTTATTTTCTTGCAAAGACGTATTTAAATTTGCTTCCTTAGAGGGAGACTATAAACAATTAATGACTACAAAATTAGAGAATATAGTTTAGTGTTGCAGCTACACATGTATCATCTACATTCAAAATTTAATTATACTATACAATGGCTGAAGGATCAAGAATTTGTTACGTTTAGTGTCTTCATCGCGCTTGGCAGAAGGGAAAACGCCGCCATTTTGAGGTCGTTTTGCTGCATCCCATAACCCGTTACGATCCCATAATCCACGTAAAACACACGTCTACAATACAGCCACAAACGTTTTGACGTGAATATATCTTTAAAATTGCTTCCATAGGGAGGCAATTACAAAAAAACTAATGACAACAAAATCGGGGGATACAGTTTGGTGTTGCAGCTACATATCTATCATCGCCATCCAAAAATCAATCACACCACTGGATACATGACGGATCAAAAAAATTATTACGCTAAGTAAGGACTATGGAACAGCGCGTGCGGGGGAGAGGGAAGCGCTGCTATTTTGAGATAATTTTAGTGCATATAACGTATTCACGTAGAACACACGACGCCACACACAGTCACACCCCAGTTTTTAGTCCCATGGTACAATAAAACTTACTTCTTTCCCAGCTTAGGGCCTAGACTATGTCACGAGCATGATTTTCAAAATCTATCATTTTCTATACATACAAAATACAAGCTACAGCTAATGATAAGCAAGATCAAATCACGAGACTTGTCACGGGTAGAATATCTCTGAGTGCTTAGTACGAGTTTTTTGTTCACGTTTGATCATATCAACGTAAACAAACCGACCAAAAAGAAATTATTGGTCATAAATAGGGAATTTATATTTACTTATTGGGCATTTATCGTAAAAGCCTGGCATTTAACCCATTTCTAGTGACGACGACGCATCGCGAGGTAGAAATGTAAGCGCCGCCATTTTGAGTCACACTGCCCGTTACATACACGTATTCACATTTCACAGATTCGCGTTCAACACAACACATACTTCCACAAGATAATGTTTTTAATCGTCCTATGTCGCACTTTTAGTTGAGGCCGGTGCACAGCGACACGTCGCGCACGACTGGCACGAGCGCGCTCGCGTCTCGTCAGCAGATGTGCACGCTGTAGGCCTGCAGGTAGCCCTGCAGCGCGCCGCGGTGGGGCTCCGCCACGCGCGACACCAGCGGGGGCAGCACCCCGGGGGACGACTGGGACATGTTGCCCAGACTCTCCGCTAGGAAGCGCTTCGGGTCGTTGATACCTGCAAATATAAATAAATAAATAAACATTTCCGATCGTATATGGCTTGTTAGAGTAAGATCCCAGGGCAGCAGAGATCTTGGATTATATAGAATTGAGGAAAGCCTATAACAGTGGGTAGATACAGGCTGATAATGATGATGATTGACGAGTGATCAGATGAATAAACATGATGATGAATCAATTTATTCGTAGAATATAATTAGTTAGTAATGTACATTAACATACCTCTACGACATTACTATACGGTTCGAACAGAAAAATCAATTCATAACAACTCACTAGCTAATGGGTCGTTCTCCTGCCCCTTGGCGCAGGCCAGTTGTGCATACTGCGCCTGGTAGCCAGGGGTATCATCGACTTCTACGAAATGATCGTCTGGCAGCGTTGTCTCGTCTGTAGGCAGCTCGAACAGGGAGATCAATGCCTGCATAACAACATATATTGGAAGTGTTGATTTGATATATATTAAAAAAAATTGATAATGTTTCGCAAACAAACCGAAGTCCTGGACCTGCCTCGGACCATTTCTTGGCGTGTGTTGCAGTTATACAAACGTGTAACAACTCAATGTCTGACTCGCTCAGAAAGCAAAACACAGATTTTCAGTTTTTGCCTATGAGTAGTGGGGTGTAAATGGTTCATAAACATCTTTGAACCAAAGCCAACCTCCCTTGCATGTGGTGCACCTTGCTCACTGACAAACGAGGCTCTGGCCAAAAGAGAGGCAGGGCATAGCGTAATTTTTAAGCTGACCAACTGGGGATTACCTCCAACTCACAGAATACCGCAGCGAAATAACAATTTTCTTGAGGGTTGTTGTGTTCCTGCGAGTGAGTGAGGTCACGAGAAAGAAAGAAAGAAAGGAGTACGAGGCTGGCAACGGATCGGCGACCCCTTGGTGTTACCGATCTCCATGAGCGGTGGTGATTGCTTTCCATCAGGTGACCCACATGCTCGTATGGCCCCCTCTCATAAAAAAAAAACGCTCGGCGCATTAAAATACTACCGACAAATGTGTCAGCCACGGTATAAAACTACATTTGAAAAACATTACAATATAATAAAAACAGCAATAAAACACTAGAAAGCTACTCTATCGGTAATATTGACAACATACAGCAAGCAAAGTGCAGCGAAAGTCCACTTCCGGTTACCGTTATCCAAGCGATTATATAATTATTTTCTTGTTATCTACAAGCATACAATTATTTTCTTGTTATTACAAAAAAGCTTTAAATACTTTTTAAAATTTGATTTTGAGATTAGAGATCGGTGGTGGAATGTTATTCCAACACTTGGTCGCATGGTAACGGACTCTACCAATGAGTATAATACCTGCATGAGAGCGGGCCAGAGCGGCGCCAGTTTGCCCGCCCTGAAGTGCTGCGACTCGCAGAGCAGCTTGACGCAGCCCACGGCGGCCGCCTTGCGCTCCAGCGCGCCCGACACCCGCTGCAGGTCCGTCACCAGCACGCGCTCCACGTACATCGCGAACATGCTGCCAAACGATATTGGATTTAAATGTAAGTTAGGCCAATTGAGCTGGTATATAATCATCATCAGGTCGTTTTAGTCTCCACTACAGGAGCACGATCCTCTCGTCCGTCCCAGACAGAAGAATTTGGCCTACACTTCATTTAAAAAAAAATTGTTCGTGTGTAAAGCCGGCTTACGCACGATAATTTTACGTAATAACGTCGTAAGAGAACATCGGCCGATGGAGTGGAAGAGAGATAGATGCGTCACAAGCCGAACGCTTAGGCCGATCGTGCCTCTCTATCGCTTGTTCCGCGCTCTCGCTCGCACGCTCGGCTCAGGCAGAACGTGACAATGAGTCATGGTTTTACTTACTTAGGTTGTACAGAGTCCACGAGGTCTATGAGTGGGTCAGCTCCGAAGTGCGCCGCGTAGAACCCGAGGAAGGCTATCAGACCTCGCACGTACTTTGTTGTCTTCGACGAAGATAGCCTTTGGAAGAGTAACGTCATGATCTGTTTGGTGTATGGCTGCATGACTGGCCTGCAAAAAAAAAAAAATGTAAAAAAATCGCCAATCCAATATTATAATGATTATGAAGATTATGACGAGGCCGGTGGTCGAATGGGTTCGATCCCCGCACAAAACAAATATTTGTGTGCATGAACATGTCTGTTTGTGTTGGTCTGGGTGTTTTCTATATATTATATGTATTTAAAAAAAAAACGTATTTAAGTACATTTACCAGTTGTATAGAACAAATAGTACAAGCTTTGCGTTAATTTGGGACTAGATGGCGCTGTGTAAACTGTCCAGAAATATTTATTTATTATTACGGCTCTGGAAACAAGGTTCTTTAGTGTATTCATGAAGCTGAAGGAGCTCAATAAAAAAACAAGCGGCGGTAGTTGGTGGATATATACAATTTATGTCTACCAATGTAATAAAATATAAGTATTTCATTTATGGTGAATGCACACTTATCCGAGCCGAATGCGCCGTAGGAAGAAAATCTTACTAAACGCATTTCTATTATCTACGAGAGAGATGTTCTACATCTCTTTTTGGGCTGAGTTAAAAAAATAAACACGCAGATGTAATTGTAAAAATACTTACTCTCCAAACTTGTACAGCATCGTTTGAACCAGATAGAATCCTTCGTGGTCATTGGTCTTGGAAGCTATGAGCTTCTGGAACACGCCCAGCATCGCGTTCTATGCAATAAACAAAAAAGAAAATGATAAATTACATTAATAATTCTCACCTCAGTAATATTACGGTGCAGAGTTGGACGCTCACCGTCAGACCCCACCGGGGCGTGTGCTACGCAATCTGTGCTATCCGTCCCGTTAAAAAAAATGCCGGGGTATGAGGATATTTGATTTTCTTTGTTGGTAACGTATAGGTAATCTGTTAGTTTAATTAAGTTTGTTTTCTAAAGACGAATTGAAATCGATTAAAAAAAAATAACGGCTCGGTGACCCTTTGGTGTTGCTGATCTCCATGCTCGGTGGTTATTGCTTTCCACCAGGTGCTCATGCTACATGCTCGTTTGCCCCACTCTTACATAAAAAAGTACTTTTGTTGTAGCTTGTTAAATAAGCATACGGCCCGCGTGTTGTAAAGCGATTACCGCAGCCCAGAGATGCTTAGAATACAAGGAATATTACAACCTCCGCTGTAAACGCTGCATCTTCGTAGACCTGAAGGCCAATTCTCGTAATGCCTAAGTGTTAATCCCAAGGGTAAGTGGTAGTCCCAACACCGTTAACAAGGCGGGACGACACCGTTAACGAGGGTGGTTGGTACCCACCCTGGGTTAGCGGCCATAAACACGCATAGCGAGCGAATGTTCGCCGTACGCTGCCAGATCGCCGCCGCGACTAATCAAGGGAGGAGGACGCTGTATGCATCCTATACCCCTCCCCCCCACTCCGGCATGTTACGTTTAGTATTCAATGTTAACTTGAAAATATCTCACCAGTCTTCCAGACTGCAGCACGGAGTCAGGTTTAGCAGCGATAAAAGCACACAGCAGGCGAACAAGCGGGCGAACATTCGCCGTGCGCTGCCAGAGCGCGGGCGCGACCAGGCAGGGGAGGAGCGCGCTGTACGCGTCCTCCCCCGCGCCTCCCCCCGGCATGGCGCCGCGGAGCTCCAGCAGGAGGGACAGCATTTGAAACACGTACGGCATGAATTCTGAAAATAACAAATTCATTTAACAAAACCAACTACTACAACCAAAATGTCCTAGTATTGGAAAATACTGGATTTAATGGGGGTGTAAAAGGTTCATTTAACATCTTTGAACAGAAGCCAATTACACCTGCACGTGGTGTACCCTGCTGACTGACAAACGAGGCTCTGGAGAAATGAGAGGTAGGGCATAGCGTATTTTTAAGCAACCCGACTGGGGTAGTACCTCCACCTCACAGAATAGATCGGCGACCGCCTGGTGTTTTCTGATCTCCATGGGCGGTGGTGATTGCTTTCCATCAGGTCGCTCACCCCCCCCCCCCCCTTCCCCCTCCCGTCTTTTATAAGAAATAAATAATCGTTAAATCTAATTGATTTAATCCTCACTGCCCATAATTACAGCCCACTTTAACTAGCTAACTCTGAGAGCTATATCGATCACTTTGGTTCTCCGTCGAATTTCTTCGTTCCGGATGGCTCTCCATGCTTGGAGTTTCTCTAAGCGATCGACTCTTAGAGAAATTCTAAGCATTGCTCTCTACATCGCTCGCTGTGCGACTTCTAGTCTGTCAACCAATTAGGTATACCGCAGCCAAATAACAACTCCCTTGAGGGTTGTTGTGTTAATATGGCTGCGGTAACAGCTTCACATCAGGCGGGCCGTATGCTTGTCTGCCACCCAACATTGTATAAAAAAAAAAAGTAATATGAAAATATTTAAAGCTTCATACCTTGTACATCATTTTGCAATATTTCTTGGAATATCGGGAACAGGGCGTCCTCGAACGCCGATATCGCGGACGGGTTGGACTTCGTTACTAACCTAAAAATTACATGAAAATTACCAATTACAAACTTCGACGAGCTCGGTGGTCGAATGGTTAGCAATAATCACTATTTAAATAATAATAATTTAATAAGTTTGTTGTATTAGCCCTGCCATACACTCGTCGAGTGGCGAGGGAAGTAGCGAGGGAAGTAGGCAGGAACGTAGTGTGGCCACGTTACTCGTCATGCCGCTCGTCTTGCTCTTCGTCTTGCCCATCATTCCCTGTTTTGTCGGTTTTTTGGGCGCGAGTCAAAGGAGTTAGCGCGAGTGGCCGGCCATACAATCGCATCGGACGCATTCCGCATCGAGCGCTCGGGCGCGTAACACGCGTCATATTTTTTAAATCATTTTTTTAAAATCATGTCTGTCATGAACATTTCCATAAAAGAGCTGGTAGCAAAAAAGAAATGTTTGATGGCATCTTTTAGACCGTTAGCCCATAAAAAAAAGCTTCGTTTCGCTATAATAAAAATGCATATCGCGCACGCTGCCACAGCTTCAACGTCCATTGTACAGCAAAGGCAAATATCCAAGTGCGGAGCGTCGCGAAAAATTGCGCGAGTAGAGCAGTGTGTGGGCAGAGAGGGAAACATCGCGGCAGCGCGAGGAGCAAGGCGATGAGCAGCGCGAGGAGCACAGTGTGGCGGCGGGGTATCAAACATTTCATCTGCAACGAAGGACTGCTGTACCTTGTTTAGTAGTGGTACTTAATAGGTAGATGGCGCCACACTACGACTTCACAGCAGTAACTAAAGAATGCAAAAAATCGTCACCATCACAAACCTTCCTGGTAGCTCAGTTGGAAGAGCACTCGCCCGGTCATAACGGGGGCCCAACACACATTCCCACCACTGTGTCTCCTGTGTAGCCAGGATTAACAGCGGCGACCGCCAAAAAAGGCAATGAACTCCACTGCAGTCCCGGGGGTAAAACTACGGCTGTCTTGGAACTCACAACGGATTTAATCAGAAGAAATTAGTAGGAGTAGGAAGCCCGGTCATCCCGAATATATTTTTATTATATCATTAGGGTGAGAAACGAAAAGGCAGGGAGGGCGGGCGTCGCTCAGTCGTCTCCCCCCCCCCCGCCTTTCACTACAGACTTATTCATTAGTCACAAGTGTTTAAAGAAGCTTTCAATACAAAAATAAATAACTTACAAGACAGATAAAGACAGGGTCTCGAAGAGGTAGTGGTTGAAGTGAGGCTTGGAGGGGTTCTTGCACACCACCGAGAGCATCTGGGCCAGTTTTGGTAACGCGTCGCCCAAGTACGGCAGCGCTGCGTCCTTCAGGCAGGACAGGGTCCGGAGGATCGCTGAAAAATAATCATGGATATTGTATGCGCGTAATATTTTTATTAACCGACGCAAAAACGACGATGTTTTATAAGTTTGACGTGTGTGTGTGTGTGTGTGTGTGTGTGTGTGTGTGTGTGTGTGTGTGTGTGCGTGTGTGTGTGTGCGTGTACGTGCGTACATGCGTGCGTGCGTGGGTGTGTGGCTCCCGAACGGATGAACCGATTTTGATTTTTTTTCACCTTTCTGCCTTTTGCCACAGCTTCTTTTGTCAGTCACCAGGGTGCACCACGTGTAGGTTTTGGCTTTAAAGATCATGGTGAACCACTCTTACACCCCAAGCAATAAAATGCAATTCGCTATATTACATATTATTATTATATTTGACGAGCTTGGTGGTCGAATGATTAGCAATGGTCACTTTGACTCTAAGGTTGCAGATTCGATGTCCGCACAAGACAAACATTTATGTGCATGAACATGTCGGTTTGTCTTGATCTGGGTGTTTTCTATGTATTAGAAGTATATATTTACAAAAAATAAATGTATTTAAGTACAATTCAGTTATCAAGCTTTGATTAGTTTGGGACTAAATGGCAGCGTGTAATTTGACCAAGAATATTTATTAATTTATATGAGTTCAAAACACAATATGGTGCGACGTGTACCTTTCATAACATACTCGTTGTGGTTGGCCGGGTCCGTGATGTCGCCCAGGGCTGCGAACAGCGCCGAGAGCAAGCTCCCCGCCTGCGGGACCAGCACCGCTTGAGGAACCATCCCGCCGGCTATTAACTTTTCTATCGTACACGCTGCGTACGTGCACACTACGCCTCGACCTTGGATGTGGTTGATCTGTGAACAAGTCATTACAAAATAAACAAATAAAGTATTTAGTGGAATCTCACTAATCGGAACGGCACTATTAAAAACCAGAGGGTACCGGATTATTGGAATGTTCGGATTACTTCATTGTATAGAAAAAAAAACATAATAAATAAATATTGTCAGACAAATTACACAGCGCCATCTAGCCCCAAAGTAAGCGAAGCTTGTTTATGGGTACTAGACAAGTGATAAACATACGTAAATACATTTTTTTTTGTAAATACATACTTATGATACATAGAAAACACCCAGACTAAGACAAACAAACATGTTCATATACACCAATGTTTGTCCTATGTGGGAATCGAACCCACGAGCGTTGGTGTCGAAGCCGTGTCATTGACCGCTACGCCACCGAGCTCTCTATCACTACATAGTATAAAACAAAGTCGCTTTCTCTGTCCCTATGTCCCTTTGTATGCTTAAATCTTTGAAACTACGCAACGGATTATGATGCGGTTTTTTTTAATAGATAGAGTGATTCAACTGGAAAGTTTATATGTATAATATATGCATAACATAGTAGAAAAACACTGATAATTTAGAGGTTTCTAATGTGATGTCGTAAATAAACACATTTTTTGCTCTTTCATTGCAAACGCTGGCTGAACCCAACGAGATAGATCAAAATAATGTAGCACAGTATTGTTCACCTTAAAATGGTCTACAAAAAAGTTCGCGATGGTATATGTCTATCTCTTAGTGGTAACACACAATAACCGTTATTTTATCCTTTGCTTTTTACAAGAAATAATGCCTTATTTACGAAGCGATTTTAAGCAATACAGAATTAATCCTTATCCAATTAAGTAACTTAAATACATTGCGCATTTAATATAGATCAATATGGCCCTTCACAGCATGTAATTTAAATGAACAGTTTAGAAGATATTACACATTTAAAATGCAGGGACATAACGGCTGTGGCGGTACCGGCCGCGGAGCCGGCGGCGTGTGCCTATAACTGGGGAAGGACTGGATAGGACAAAGCGCAAAGACCTTCTGTAGTACATTTAGTATCAGCATTGCACCCGTGCGAAGCCGGGGCGGGTCGCTAGTATCTAATAAAATAAAGCATTTCATAAAGAAAACATCGGACGCGCAGCATGCGCCACCATAGCGAAATTTTTTTTTTTTTTTTTTTTTTTTTTTTGGCCACTTTCCCGAATTGATATCGGAAAACCAAGGTCATTTTACATTACTACTTTTTGATGCTCTTCACGAATCTGAAGTCAGAATTTCGAAATTTTGAGTTTCATGGCAACGGACGGACAGACAGAACGATCGGACGATTTTATAAGCTCAATAAAATAGGCTTGTATCCCATTTTTTTTTTCGATAACATAAATATAGGTGAAATAATTACTTCGATTGCATAAAAACTTCTCGAGATATGATAACTTGAAGATCACAATTTTGGACTATCCCGAATACGCTCCATACAAAAGGACACCACGTTATGACGTCACACCGTGCTATTTTATATGCATTAAATCAGAAATCTGTACGACAGCTATGTTAAATATTGCGTTTATGTAGCCAGTGCCGTAACAAAAGTTATAGTATTTTTTATGGTTTCTACAATGGTAATATTTATTTTTTATAATTTCATACTTTTAAAATGGACTTTCCCACCAAACTTTGACCGCACATAAAACACGTCGGACATAAGTTATTAAAATTTTAAGATCGCAGATCGTTCTAGTTTTATGTATTTTACGTTACTGATAGAGTGTTTTTATAATTTTTGTAACATGGGCAACAAGCCTATTGCGCTGAAAATACGATGTATTTAGGTTCCTGTTCTACACGTTTTATAACAGTAAAAACTGAAAACTAACCTGTAATTACATACATAGTTTTAATAACCTTTAATTTAAGTTTAACTGAAGGGGGAGGTGCGGGGGTATTAGTTTTTTTTTTCAAATGAATAACGTTGTGTGGGGCTTTAAACACACGAGTGACACATGACAACACAATCAAGCGAGCGCTATACGTCAACGCTATACGTCGGTGTGTAAATAGGTCATCAATATCTTTGAACCAAAGCCAACCTCACCTGCACGCGGTGCACCGTGCTGACTGACAAAAAAGGCTATGGCGAAATGAGAGGTAGGTAGTTGGCTTTGGTTCAAAGAAGAGAGAACTACTTACACCCCAACGTATAGCGTTGACGTATAGCGCTCCCTTGATTGTGTTGTGATGTAACACTCGTGCGCTTAAGGCTCTCGCCCAACGGCTCGACCCCCAATTCACACTCGTAATGTAATTGTCTTCTGCGCCATTGCAATTACGTGGCAAAGGTTAGACGAGCTCGGTGGTCGAATGGTTAGCAATGGCCACTTTGACTCCGAGATCGTGGGTTCGATTCCCGCACAAGACAAACATTTGTGTGCATGAACATGTCTGTTTGTCTTGGTCTGGGTGTTTTATATGTATTTTAAGTATGTATTTACAAAAAAAATATTTAAGTACATTTATCAGTTGTCTACTACCCATAACACAAGCTTTGCGCGTAATTTGGGACTAGATGGCGCTGTGTAAATTGTCCAGAAATATTTGTTTATATTTAATGGTATTGGCCGTAACGATTCCGGCAGACTAGAATAGAATCACTCCGACTCTTCCCGTGGATGTCGTACAAGGCGACTAAGGGAAATACATTATAAAACATCGATCAGGCCTCCCCAACCCGTCTGGCCAGCGTGGGGAGTGTATGCCAAATCCTGTGTCTGTGTCTGTGACGGACGAGAGAGGGTCGTGCTCCTGTAGTGGAGACTAAAATGACCTGATGATGATGATGATGATTTAATGGTATTGTATGTACTCACAATGAGTGGAGCCGCAGTGACGATCAGCTCCTTGGGCAGCAGCGAACGGAACGTCATTATGTATTTGATGGCATCCGCCTTCAGTACGGGCGGATTGTTTTCTGTAATAAGAAAAATATACGTAAAAAAGTGGTTTAGGCTGAGGCCGCACTACGGATTTTTGCCGCGGGCGGTATTGCTAGTAACCGCAAAACCGCGAACAGTACACGCACTACGGTTAAATACCGCTCGCGGTTTCCTCAGTATAGAACATGGACTTCATGAGAGCAGCTTGTGTGGTTGCTCTAGTAATAAGAAATAGAAAAAAGAGACGTCAATGCCAATGTCGCAAATACTGGGTACATCCACTCACTGACCAAAGGTTTTCTAATGGTTTCTTTTACAAGAAATATCAAGATTTACGAGGTCAGCCTGAAAAATTTTTTGAATACCACAGAATACCATACAAAGCTGGTCTTTTTTGGACCTCTATATTATTTTTTTGTGATAGAGCATCATAAAGATTGCTAGAAATTGTATCTGAATCAGTTGACGACATTGCAAACACAAGGGGAAACGGCGACACGCGACACAGGCTCTGTCTACGAAGGTCTGGCGAACACTAAAAACCGCCCGCGGTAAACCGATTATGCGTCCGCGCCTACCTGATTCCATAGGTTACAAATTGTTGCGCGGTATTTTGCCGCACGTCATTTGTAGAAAGTTGCGGTTTTAAAATCAGTTGCGGTAAAAAACAGCCAGTGCGTGCGCTTGAGTTCTGTTTCATTGATCACAACATCATACGGCTAAAACCCGCCCGCGGTTAACCGTAGTGCGGCCTCAGTCTTAGGGAGTAATTATTTTAATATTAATTTTGAGTTGTAGTCACACTGGACGATATAACTACATAATTATTCAGCTTTAATTAAAAATCAAATAAAAAAAAAACTGGTGTTAGCATGCGTGTGATCAAATAGTAGTTTATTAAATTAAATTAAATTGCATTTATTTCAGGTAACTAAGTACCAATAATTGATAATAGAGCATAATAATAATAAAATAAAATAGAATAAGAATAATAACAATACATTTGATTTGACATAATACATTAAATAAATAAATAATAAACAATTCACATGTCACACTATCCTATACCAATGGGGACCATGTCTGTCGCAGCAGTGCCGAATATAAAGTACCACCTGCTTGATATCATTCTCAGGACATCCGGATATTCTTGAGGATACTCCAGAATAAGGTATATTTTTTTAAATAATTAAAATAAACGTGATTCATAAAAAAAAATCGTTAAATATTTTAATGATTTCTCATGCAATCTGAGGATGAAATCGAGCCAGAGGAGGAAGATGATGATTCTACCGATGAAGATGATAATTAAAAAAAATACGCAATAAAAATTAATGAGGCTGATGATGATGATGACGGTGACAAGTATTCTAGGTACTTAAAAAACATATTCAGCTTTTCAATTAAATAAGTTCAATAATTTAAAAAAAAATTGTCAGTTTAGGCGAATCCTTCCAGATAATCGTCAGATTAAGAGGTCGTCGTCGTCTAGGGTATAAAGATGAACCATATACATCTTAATTTGACGCGCTCGAGTATTTCAAAATGGCGAATTTTTTTGCATATTCTAATAATGGCCGAGAGTGCGTCACATCCAAATCGTCAGATTATTATATACGAGCTTTTTTTTAGGTTCACTTAACATCGGCTTAGAAAATCTGACGCGCTCGAAAAAAATTTTTTTTTGTTCATTTTGAAACCTTACGTACGGCCACACCCATCATGGAAACAAGTCAGATTAACATACGTACATTTCCAAAAATACGTAGGACATGGATGTTATCAATATCTGACGCGCTCGAGTATGTCCATGCAACAGTTTTTTTTTTTTTACATTTTTGAAAGTCTATAGCCGCTCCCCCCACCGATGAAAAGGTATATATTATATGACATTTTTTTCTTCTTATCATCTAAGCTTCACAATCCAATAGGTCTCTATGACGCTCGAGTAAATCCAGATTTAGCACCAAGGGCTCCCCTACCAATATGTGTGTGTCTAGGATATGGATGTGTGTAGAGGAATATCTCGAGGCGCGAGTGAGCCAGAGTTATCACAGGCAGGTGTACTCACCAGCCCCGGGCTGCAGCTCAGGCAGCGCGTGGTTGGCGGCGAACTGAGCTAGGTCTACCAGCGGCGAGGCGCGAGTGACGCCGGCCGCCAGCGTACTTCCTCGAGATGCCAGGGAAGTCACCAGGTACATGGCCGCGTCTTTACCGCGCCACGCCGCAGCGCCGCATTCGGTGTATTTTGACAGCATTAGCTGTCAACAATTTATATGTCGCTATAATATACATATTTCAATAAAAAGTTACAATTTATAACTGTAAGGAACACAACAGCCTTCAAAGTAATTGTTATTCTTCTTAAAAAAGATTCTTCAAAAAGGGCGTGAAGAGGTTTTTACAGGGTCGGTAACGCGCGTGTGATGCCCCTGATGTTACAGGCGTTCATAGGCTACGGTAACTGCTTTCCATCAGGCAGGCCGTATGCTTGTTCGCCACCTTATTGGCATAAAAAAAAAATTGTCACTCTCCAGGCCTTAAACTGTCCTGTCCTATCCGTTTGTTACTTTCGACGTGAAAGAAGGACAAACAAACAAACACAGTTTCACATTAATAATATTAGTATGGACGCGCTCACCTGCACGTACTGGCCGAAGATGTTCATCATCTTGTCCTCGTAGTGCAGCGCCAGCGTGCGCACCAGGTCGCAGGTGGCCCGGCGCCGCGTGTCCACGTCCGAGCCCTCGATGTCGCGCCGCACGTACTCCTCGGGGTTGTCCTCGAACAGCTCCATGTCCGTTTCTAAAATGTTAACTCAAACTTGGCGAGGAAGCGAGGAAGACAAAAAATTAAATGGGAACATGATATAAAGTTGACTCTTCACAGTCAACTATAGAATGTCAAATATAGGTGGCAAACGATAGAAGCCAGTGGAAGTCGTTGGAGGATGCCTATGCCCAAAGGCACACTGAAATTAGATACATATTGTAACTTGTTTGTTTGTTTCTAACTAATTATGTAGTTTTTAAATTTATATATAATAGGTACTAATTTCAGAAATAAAGGGCTTTATTATTATATTATTATTATAAGTCAAACTTAATAAGAATAAACAAAAATTGAATTTTCATTTTTTTTTTAAGTGCGGCGTTGTGCATTTTTTGGGATGGGTAAAAAATATTGTTGGCCGTGTGGTTTCCGGCAGACTAGAATAGAATCACTCCGTTTCTTCCCGTGGATGTCGTACAAGGCGACTAAGGGAAATACATTATCAAATATCGATCAGGCCGCCCCAACCCGTGTGGCCAGCGTGGGGAGTGTAGGCCAAATCCTCCTTCCGTCTAGGACGGATGAGAGAGGGTCGTGCTCCTGTAGTGGAGACTAAAATGGACCTGATGATGATGATGAAAAAAATGTTAAACTCGCGTCAGGACACGTGGCTTGGTCGAAAATTCGTAAGATGGAGGGAGCATTGACTTGTAGTGTGAGACACACGTATCATTCGCCTTGTACTAAAACCTTGTAATCAGAACAGAGCACCTACATTTAAGAGAGGTAGGGAGGTCCCTTGAGGGTTGTTGTGTTCCTGTGAGTGTGTGAGGTCACCAGAAAGGAAGATAATGCTATGTTAGCAGCGGGGATGGTGGCGCGCGAGCATTGGCGCGTCTTTTTTAGAAGAAAGCCCCACAGATCTCAGAAACTATTAGAATTATTACGAAAAAAAAAAGTGTTCATATCTCCAAGAAATTTCTTTTATCGAAATTATTTCTTAGATAGGTATATCAATTTACAATAATAAAACTCAGTTGGGGTGTTTGAGGTTTGAATGACTTTTCGGCGTATACAACGTGTAACTCCAAATACGCAAAAGCGTATTTGGAGTTACACGTTGTATACGCCGAAAAGTCATTCTTGGAAATAAATAGACTCCAAAACCACTGAACCGATTTTGATGAAACTAGTCACAATTAAAGACCTCGACATGCTTGAGGTTTGTGGCGAAAAAAAAATGAGATCGATCATGTCCTTGAGGAATGATCATCAAATCCATTGAAACAATGGAAAACATACATGCCGTGGGCTAGATCCAGCCTAGTATTGGCAAAATTTTAATGAACATACCTCTAAACTCCAAGTTAGGTATAACAACTTTTTCACATATGCTGCTCAGTGTTCCTGGATCTTCAAATAGATTCTTATACTTGTTCTTCTCAGCTATCTTGGCCAGGAAGGTCAGCGCGTTTGATACTAGCTGCGAAAAAAAAAATGTTTACATAAGTATGTTTTCAACGATATTATAACTAGTGGAGCGCCCAGAGATTTTAACCTCGGAAAATGGTTACAGTAAATGATTTTTTTTGGTTGAGGTGGCATTTTATTTTTTATACTATTTACATAAAGTTTACCAAAAACTTTTTAGTGCTTTAAATTTTTTCATTATTTAATTGAAAAAAGAAAAAAAATGTATATATCGGCATATAATTTAATTTCAATTATGTTATTAATTTTATTTATGTTTTTAGCTATTCATGTATTCATTCCAATTTTTTCTTTTTTTTTTTCATCCACTGTAACGGAAGTCCGAGGTTTCTATGATTTTAGCGCTCCAGGCACTCCACTAAACGTGCAATAATTAAAGCTAGGTTATAAATAAATATTCCTGGAATTGTTCACATCACATTCAAATCAGGCCGGTCGCATGCTTGTCTACCAGATGTCGTATAAAAAAACCGGCCAGTCGGACTCGCGCACGAAGGTTTCCGTACCATATCTATAAAAACCGCAAAATATTCATGTCTGTTGCATGGGAACCTCCCCTTAAATATTTGTTTTATTTTACTTTAATTATTTATTTTTAAAGTGAATATGATTACATAAATATTCTGTGAATATTTCAAGCGTTGTGTTACCGTTATCAATATCGAGCACAAACGAGCAAAAAAAATCAAGTTAGTTGTATGGGAGCACCCTTAAATATTTATTTTATTCATTTAAATATTTGTTGTTATAGCGTCAACAGAAATACATCATCTGTGAAAATTTCAACTGTCTAACTATCACAACGGTTCATGAGATACAGCCCGGTGACAGATGGACAGACAGAGTCTCAGTACGCAATTTTGAACGTAAATAAATACCATAAATATTCCCAACCTTTTTTTTATTCGCGGACCACTAAGAGGTTTTTGTTGGGTTGACCACTAAGAGGTTTTTTGACCTCAGGTGTCATATAAATCCATTATTCTATAATTCAAGATTTTAGTATTTTCTATACTAATGTTCAATGTCTTTCATTATGAGTTTGTATCATGGACCATAATTTACTTCTCACAGACCACTGGTGACCCGCGGACCACCGGTTGGGAACCCCTGGATTAGATATACCCACTTATAAATATTTTGGAAAATGGAAAAATTCACCGATTTGAACCCACGAGACCGTTCGAGTGCTCTTCCAACTGAGCTTGTGGGTTTGAATCCCACCTAGGGGAATTTTCTACATTTTTCAAAATATTTATAATATTCTGGCAATATGGCCAAGACAACTATTTAAATAATAATAATAACATACCCACTTACCGCATCGTACTTAGCCTGAGGTCCGGTGGACAAGAGAACTGTCCATACAGCGGTGACAAACGCCGGCGCATGGGGACCGAACTCCTCCTCATATTTGAGAGCGTACAACGACGCACACTCACACACCTCCGTACGTAACTGCTCTAGAACACCGGGTTTGTCGTCGTCTGCCTGTGAATAAAAGAAATAAATATTAAGTAACACATATGTATAAGTAACAGATATAAATTCCGTGTTGATACCCCAGAGTGCAGAACATGCAAAGGGTCTAACGAGTCCATGAAACACTTGATGTGTCAATATGACGCCCTAGCCGGCAAACGAATGGAAATCCTAGGAAAGGCGTACCCGGACCTGGAGGACTACAGACTCTTCCCAATAAGCGGCATACTGAAGTACATGGAACATGTCTCCAGACAGTCAGGGAAGAGTGACTAAAGGATTAGGGAGAGCACAAAAGATCCATGAGGGTCGACGTGTCACCGGTGCTTCAGCACTGGACCCACTCTAAGATAAGATAAGATAACAGATATAAATATATTTGTTTATACTACGTCGTGTGGCAGACAAGCATACGGCCAGTCTGATGTGGAGCGGTTACCGAAGCCATATTAACAGTCGCAATATAAAATATCGCCTCGCGCGCCGACATCCCCGCTGCATCTCCTTCCGTACTGGTGACCTCACTCGCTCGCAGGAACACAACAAATCTCAAGGGAATTGTTATTTGGCTGCGGTATTCTGTGAGGTGGAGGTACAATCCCCAATCGGGTAGCTTACAATTACGCTCCCTACCTCTCTTTTGGTCAGAGCTTCGTTTGTCTGTTATCAGGGTGCACAGCGCAGGTGAGGTTGGCTTTGGTTCAAAGATGTTGATGAACCACTTACACCCCAAAAAGAAAATTATGTTATATGAATATAAGTTTCAACAAAAATATACATACATCAGTCTCCAAACAAGGCACTTTCACTTGCAGCAAATTCAGCAGATTTGGCATCCATATGGGCATGTTATCTTCGAAGAACTCCGGCAGGTCTTGGTAGTTGAGTGAGTAGAACACCTTGCAAATTAGTACCAGGGATCCATAAATCACTCGCAGCGCTTGAGGATTATCTGCGTGCTTTGTGGCTAAATCTAATGTTGCCTGGGAAAAAACAAAGTTGTAAATACATAAATAAATAAATAAATATAAATATGGTCAGACAAATTACACAGCGGCATCTAGCCCCAAAGTAAGCGAAGCTTGTGTTATGGGTACTAGACAACTGATAAACATACGTAAATACATTTTTTTTGTAAATACATACTTATGATACATAGAAAATACCCAGACTAAGACAAACAGACATGTTCTTGCACACAAATGTTTGTCCTATGTGGGAATCGAACCCACGAGCGTTGGTGTCGAAGCCGCGTCATTGACCGCTACGACACCAAGCTCGTCAAAACATAGTACAATGCGACCAAAAAGATTCGAAGGAAGAGGAGTTCGAGATCATATCAATAGTATGGTCCATAAGCCAGCAAAGATTTTCCTGACCAATATCCTCTAAAGCGATAACTCGTGAAATACTTCAGAGAGTTGTATTACGCAGTATGGTTGTACGGTTCTACCATAATAGAGCCAAGCGTACGTCAGCAATTTACGCGGCAGCGCCTAATATATTAAATGATTTCACAAGTACACGAGAAGTTCGCGTTCGGTAGACCCAAAGCCGTCTCACCAACATCTCGTCATAATCAGGAATAAATTACTATCAAGTTTATATCAAGTTTCATTTAAAGGGTGTTCGAACCGTACAATGGTAAACGTCAGCTGCCGCTCCGTGGGTGGGTTAGGCAGCGGCAGCCTCTTAATCACGTAAAAAAAATAATTGTTTTCAATCATATCCTCCCGACTGAAAATTTGTTAAATGATAGTTAAAGCAATTATTCGAACATAAAACATGTCAGCTGGACGTGCGTGGTGGATTATACAGCAGCAGGTCACACGAACATGCAAAAAAAAAAATATATTCAGTGATTTCCTCTCACCTGAAAATTTGCTTATATGCAACTTTGAATAGATAAACACTTCAGCTGCCTCTATGTTGGTGGAAAGGTCGTCAGCTTAAATAAGCGATCGGCGCTCACGCCTGGCTCCCATGCGCCACCTTTCACTGCATTAGTTGACGACCTTTCCACCAACATAGAGGCAGCTGAAGTTTATATTTATATATATTTGATAAGACAGAAACTTACCACAAATAAATCTGTGAGTGGTTTGGCGAACGTCTCCAGGACGTGTTTGATCTCCTCCCACAGCTTCTGAGATTTGAACTCGTACCGGTATCTCTTGAAGAGTGAGTGAGCGGTGCGGAGAATTCCGTTGATCACATGGAAGTCGCCTATAAACAAGTTAAAAAAAAATCAGCGGGAAGGATCACAATAACACTTTGTGTCAATGTGATGCCCTAGCTGGCAAATGAACCATAATCCTAGGAAAGGCGTACCCAGACCTGGAGGACTACAGGCTCTTCCCAATAGGCTTGTGAACCATTTTTTTTTTTCGATTTGTTATTTGAAGACGTCACAGTAATATAACTATAGGTGAAAGAATTACTTCGATAGCATAAAAACTTCTCGAGATATGATAACTTGAAGATCACCATTTTGGACTATCTCTATAAATAAGTATAAATATAATCTATAAAGGCTACATGTTATGACGTCACACCACGCTATTTTATATGCACTAAATCAGAAATTTGTACGACAGCTATAGTGCCGTAACAAAAGTTATAGTATTTTTTTTTATTTCTACAATGGTAATATTTATATAATTACATACTTTGAAAATGGACTTTCCCACCAGACTTTGATCGACCATAAAACACAACATAGTCGGACATAAGTTATTAAAAGATTAAGATCGCAGATCGTTCTTATTTTATGTATTTTACGTTAATGACAGAGTTTTTTTTTTATAATATTAGAACATTGTTCACATGCCTATTAAAGGCGTGCTGATGTACATGGAACATGTCTCTAGACCGTCAGGGTGAGTTACTAATGAATAGGGAGTGCACAAAAGATCCAAGTGGGTCGACGTGCTACCGGTGTTGCAGCGCTGGACCCATTTCAAGATTTTCAAGATAATATATCATCATCATCATCATCAGGTCCATTTTAATCTCCACTACAGGAGCACGACCCTCTCTCGTCCGTCCTAGACGGAAGGAGGATTTGGCCTACACTCTGGCCCATGCTGGCCAAACGGGTTGGGGAGGCCTGATCGATATTTGATAATGTATTTTCCTTAGTCGCCTAATACGACATCCATGGGAAGAAACGGAGTGATTCTATTCCAGTCTGCCGGAAACCACACGGCCATATACACACATATATCATAGACAGATATATCATACCTGTTGCGAATTTCTCCACCATCTCTGGTATAAGACTGGGCCATTTCTCAGGGAAGTCACACTTGCCGATGATGGAGACTGCGTCACTGAATTGCCTCTGGATCGCTTCGGGACTCTTCAGCATCAGAGACACTATGAGATTCTTGATGGTGGCGCGATCGGACGCATGCATCCTGTCTGTACCATCTTCTTCCTATATGACAAATTGGGAAAAATGTACAGAATATTGTAACACATACTTTTACAACAACTACTACTATTCAAGAGGCCGGTGGTCGAATGGTTAGCAATGTCTACTTTGACTTCGAAGTCACGGGTTCGATCCCCGCAATTGACCAACATTTGTGTGCATGAACATGTCTGTTTGTCTTGGTCTCGGTGTTTTCTGTGTATTACAAGTATGATTTTACAAAAAAAATGTATTTAAGTACATATATCAGTTGTCTAGTACCCATAGTACAAGCTTTGTGCTTAATTTGGGATTAGATTGTCCAGAAATATTTATACAAATACAAATACAAATGATTTATTTGCAATAAATAGGGTGGGTACAATAAATGCGGATGGATCTTAAATTAAAAGTTGCTTATTAGGTATAAGCAACTTTTAATTTAAGATCCATCCGCATTTTAGCCATATTAAATAGCATGCAAATATTTATAGTCACAATTTTAAGGATTTACTCCATGCATCGACATAACCCGAGATCTTATTTTTTGAAATAATTTAAGAATTCGTCAACGGTATAAAACGTTTTTTCTAGTAGTCTTTATATTTTTACATTTGCGTTGTCATATACATATAGACAGACGACCTCATTAAGACCGTAGGATCGCGCTGGATGCAAGCCGCTTAACCGGTCTTATTGGAGACTAGCTGATGCCCGCGACTTCGTTCGCGTGGACTTTATGATTCCGGCGTATTAATACAAATACGAACTAATGTAGATATATAAGAAAATACTTGTTATACGTTAAAAGTCAATAAGTTATTATTATTTTTTTATTTAACATTGTAACCATAGTTAAAAAAAAAAATTAAGGGAGTCCTTGTTTGCTTGTATTATCTTTATTGTTCAGATTACAACGAATGAGTACATGTAAAATAAAGGGATACAAAGGCGGACTTATCCCACACGGGGATCTCTTCCAGTCAACCTTAAGTCTTTCCTTCGGGAGCTAATATGAATGACCTGAAGCATTACTAACTCTCGAGAAAGCCACGTAAAGTTCGCCATGCGAAAAACAACCAGTCCTAAGCTAGACCAGCGAATTTTAGGGATTTCTTTATTATCATAACCAGTGGCTTACTGGTCACAGAGAACTGTGTACGTTTAAAATTAAAATGTATTTTTTTAGAGAAGAATGGTAAACGCGGAATAAATACAGTTTCACCATTGAACACATTGACTTTACTTCAGGAAGGAGATCTTCCCCAAATTTTAATAATATTCTTGAAAACTGTTGGGCACGTAAAGTTCTATATACAGCTTCTAGTGCCTTACTGTTGGCCATTTCGCATTCATCTCAAACGATTAGACAGCAGTCCTGAAACACCTTCGCTTTGTCACAGTTTCGTGTCACAGAGCATGTCCGTGTTTCAGTTCTGTTTAAATCGAGTAGGATATTGAACATTGTATTTGCGTCCTTCCGCCTAGAAGTAATCTGAGCATCTAAGAAAAACAGTTTCCACTCGTTGCTTAAAACACTTTCTACATAGCGTCCCGCAAATGCACGTATTCTTTTTGGTTTGTGCGAATATATACCAATCGTTCCATTTCAATTTTAGCGTACACGTCTATAATAAACTGACTAAATATACCACGTTACCTTTGTAAATAAAATGATTGCGTCTAACTTGTAGCAGGTAAGAATAAAAGTAGCACCTCGCGGTTTTTTTTTACAATACATTCGATATTTTGTTAATGTTATTTTAAGTAACTTTTTTAGTTCTAGTTGCTATTATAGCGTGTTATTTTTACTTTTTTTAAACTATAATTTATTGTAAACACATGTTGTTTATGCAAATAAATTTAACTTTGTTCTGCACCAGGTGTTCCAAATCTTGGATTTTTATACCTCAACAAAAAATGCTCATCCGGCTGAACAACTTTTGCTAAGGCGTCATTTTTATTTTTCTTATAGTTTACCTGAAACATTATGGTTTTGCATCAGGTGTTCCAAATCTTGGATTTTTATACCTCAACAGAAAATGCTCATCAGGTTGAATAACTTTTGCTAAGGCGTCATTTTTATATTTCTTATAATTTACCTGAACCATTATGGTTCTGCATCAGGTGTTCCAAATCTTGGATTTTTATACGTCAACAAAAAATGCTTATCCGATTGAACAACTTTTGCTAAGGCGTCATTTTTATATTTCTTATAGTTTACCTGAACCATTATGGTTCTGCATCAGGTGTTCAAAATCTTGGATTTTTATACCTCAACAAAAAATGCTCATCAGGTTGAATAACTTTTGCTAAGGCGTCATTTTTATACTTCTTATAGTTTACCTGAACCATTATGGTTCTGCATCAGGTGTTCCAAATCTTGGATTTTTATACCTCAACAGAAAATGCTCATCAGATTGAATAACTTTTGCTAAGGCGTCATTTTTATATTTCTTATAGTTTATCTGAACCATTATGGTTCTGCATCAGGTGTTCCAAATCTTGGATTTTTATACCTCAACAGAAAATGCTCATCAGATTGAATAACTTTTGCTAAGGCGTCATTTTTATATTTCTTATAGTTTACCTGAACCATTATGGTTATGCATCAGGAGTTCCAAATCTTGGATTTTTATACCTCAACAGAAAATGCTCATCAGGTTGAATAACTTTTGCTAAGACGTCATTTTTATATTTCTTATAGTTTACCTGAACCATTATGGTTCTGCATCAGGTGTTCCACTTTCCAAAATCAATTATACCCTATATGTTGCCCAGGCTTAACAGCTATATAACAAAAAAAGTTTCATTCGAATCCGTCCAGTACTTCCAGAGATTAGCGTGTACAAACAGACAAACAGACAAACAGACAGACATTTTTTTTTAAATTCTTACTCTATTACTATATCTCCATCGCCTCCAATTGTTTTTTTGTAAATATATTCAATGTACAGACACAATATTTTTACTGTTTTATTATATGTATATAGATCTAGAGGGGAGGCCTATGTCCAGCAGTGGACTTTCAATGGCTGAGATGATGATGATGATGATGATACATATAACATTTATCTTATTATTATTTATTATTATTATCTTGCCCCCGCTACTTCACACGCGCACAACCCTGTATCTCATGAGCATTTTCAAATATCCTTTCCTAGCAGAAGCATCTGCTAGGAAAAGCAAAACGTCATAATAGTCACCTGTATGTCAAATTTCAACCCAATCCCTCTAGTGGTTTGAGCTGTGAGTTGATAGATTAGTCAGTAACAGTTGCCTATTAGACACAAAGGAAAATTAGGAGTGATACTACTTTGTAAGTTTGTATAACAAACTAAGAAACTACGACATAACCTCTATAACAATGGTTCTTAACCTATGCTCCGTGATGGCACCTTGAGTGGTCCGTGAGAATGAGGTCCTTAAAACTTTAAAGTACAGTAAATCTATAGAACATAGATCCAAATAATCCAATCAGAAGTAGGTTTAGAGAATAAAGAAAAATGGAAACAGATATGTATTTTTTAAGTTAAGTACTTTTATAACAAGTACTTAACTTACGAGAGTAATAACGATCAGATTTTTCAAGTAATTATGACTCCTTCAGTATAGTATTTATAAACAAATTTTTGGTGGTACTTGAAATCATATGATTACATGGTCCACCATCAACAAAAAATTAAGAACCACTGCTTTATACAGTATAAAAGAAAGTTTTCCGTGTTGTGTGTCTGTTTATCCTGATTTCTGCTAAATCAAATCAAAATATCTTTATTCCTTGGACTTTATAAAGCACTTAGAAACGTCATACAAATTAAATATAAGAACATGTATATAAATCATTACTACTCTTAAATCCGCAGAGCTTAGATTCACTTTCATCACACTATCTTGAATGTGAATGTGAATGTAAGTGTCAGTTACGGCGACGGGCTTCTTGAGAAGAACTGGCAAGAAACTCAAGGCCGACTCTTTTAATTGCCAATATCATTACATTAAATACAAATACAATCATTAACATAACATAACAAGAGCAATTCTTTTCCAAATACTTTTATCATTTATGTAATCTAAGATACAATAGTAAGCCCTTTTGACATAGTCTAGTTTTGATATATTTCTTAAATTTACCCATGGATAATTTAAACGTGTCGAGTTAGAGATTTCATGGAGCCTAGTAATATGCACAGCGAGTTTGTTTTTATTTCTTAAATTTAATTGATGGAGATCACTGTTTTTCCTAAATTTAGTTTGATTTTTATGAACATGAGAAAATATACCATCTGCTAAAAGTTAACAAGACTGAACGCTGATACAAAAAAAAAATGTGAATGTAAATAAGATTTATAATTATTGTCTGTTAAAAGCAGAATCGAACTTATGACCACTAGTGTCAACGTAGGTATCTCTAGCCATTCAACCACCAGGCTCGTTGTTACTTACCACAGCCCAATTCCGTTTGATGTAGTTCTTGAACGCTATGGCTGCAGCCACCCTGATAGTCATGTCGGCAGCCTCCTTCTCAATAAGGTGGAGCAGCAGCACTGCATAATTCTGGTTCACTTCCACACTTTGCAGAAATTTTTCAGCTGTGGAAATCATAAACTTGTTAAAAAATTATTTCTACCTCTTCACTTTAAATATTACTATATACTTAATTTTTTCTTCGTAAACATAATCATAATCAGGTCATTTTAGTCTCCACTACAGGAGCACGACCCTCTCTCGTCTGTCCCTGACAGAAGGAGGATTTGGCCTACACTCCTTACGCTGGCCAGACAGGTTGGGGAGGCCTGATCAATGTTTTATAATGTATTTCCCTTAGTCGCCTTGTATGACATCCCCGGGAAGAGACGGACTGATTCTATTCTAGTCTGCCGGAAACCACATGGCCGAAACATAATGAAATTTGTTTATTATTTTTAGATTAAAAAAAAGGAACAAAACATTAAATGGCTGCATCATTTTTAAATGATTTTGCCAATGTCCAGGAAATATGTCTTTTTCTTCAATTCACCATTATTAGACCTTATATCTATAGTTACCCCATTTTGCCTATATCATCTCTCACACAACCATCCTTTTTTGGTCTTTTGGTCCTGAAAATGATAACTAAAATGTGAATGAATATCTCCGCATTACATTATAAACATGATAAATGAACAATGATTGTATTTGCTATGTGGACGATAGTAACACCATGTAGCATTATTTGGGGATTTATTTTTTATTATTATGTCAAATATAAACAATTGTTTTTGTAATTTTTTTTTTATGACTTTTCATAACAATAAAAAAATACAAGGCGGTTTTTAATGGAAACTATGTTTTTATATAAATAATTATGTTAATAAGAACACAAAATTGTTAACTAATAATACACTAGCAATGTTGATGCTAATACAGTATTTTTTCAATGCAACAGCTTTTATCTTTATTTTTAGAACTATTTGTCATCCACTTAAATTTCAGCATCACAGTGCTCATTGTACATGAATGTATTGCTTTTTTTAATTGGTTAAGATGGAAAACAAGCATACGACCTACCTGATGGTAAGCAGGCAGCTAGCTCACAACATCAGAAGTATCATGAATGCATTGACCCTGTAAAAATCCCCTTCCCCTCTTTCTCAGAGAACCCCATACATTAGTCTCTTCGGTAAATCTTAGCAGATTTTCCAAATTGAAACTAAGTACTGCACACCAACTGTTTAGAGCCACAGTATAAGTAATAGTACTACGTACAGTATAGCCACTCCCTGCCGCTCTCTCGTGTCGACCTCACCTCCCCTCTGAGACAAATCTGGAACAGCTTGTATGGCGCCGCACGCACACACGCTCATTAGCCCTCTACACAGACGTCATTATTTAAGTAGTAGTTACCGGTGCGACATTTGTATGGAGTGGCCGGGGTGTGGTAGAGCCTCAATAGGTGAATGGACTAGGATTAAATTTGTACCCTGCATCATATATGTACCGGTATCTTATCTCTATTATTAAAATAAAGTAAATCTGCAGGCAGAAACTAGTATATAAATTTAAAATATAGAATGAATTAGAAAATAATATTTTTTCTTTATACCACTAACATGTTAAACAAACTACATTTAATATTAATTAGTTATTGCAGCTTATAGACGCTAATAATACTGAATATTTATAGAAAATAAAAAAGTGCAAGACATGTTTAAGTGCCCATAAGGGTACAATAACAGAATAAATAATTTCATTTCTCATTAGAGACAAATAATACAGTCAGTTCTTTTGTTTTGTTTTCAAATTCAGTAGTGTAAATAATTTAGTGATATTTACGCTGTTGCCGAGTAGATTTTATGAAGGCGACTGCGTTGTTTTTATGTCTTGGTTGGAGAACCATGAGGGTAAAATTTATGGTTAAAATTGGTAAATATTGTGCAATATTACTACATCCAATGCTTTGCAAAAGCAAGAATAATTATTTGACTACGCTCTGTGAAGGTATAAATGATGAAAGATGTGTTGATGCTAACAAACTTATTACATACCGGGACGCCGCACAGAAGGATCTGGATTCAATGTTTGCTGCAAATAGTTCGCTAGCGTTGCTACATTTTCGTCTGTGACTTCCATAATTTGCTGAAAATAAATATTAACTCGATAACAACTTATAATAGGTCTAATATGGATTAAATAAAACAATATTTTATACAAATTAACCCTTTCAGACCTACCGTGGGCACTGGAGGACAAAACATTTTTGTAAAACTATCCCTTTAAAATAAAATTTTACTTAACTAAAAACTCAGTGTTGCCAGTATGATTTCCCAAAAAAGGACGGTTGACTTTCTGAAAAGGTACGGTTTTTAACTTCAAGGTACGGTTGGGTCGGGATACTTCTGCAGAAACTAGATCAGTTTTTTTTCCTTCGAGTTGGCTGTCGTTGTTGAAAAAAAAATTTCAGTATTCAAAGTTCTCGACAGGGCGCGCTGGAGGTTGTCTTTTGGAATCATTTTAATCAGAAGAGTATTTAAATATTTTTACACAAACAGAGAAATTGTAGATGTTTGAAGGAGATAAAAATCGTTATTATTCATTAAGTGGGAATTTCATGTAACGTAAGTAAATAAATAAATTAGCAACGAAAATCGTATGAATTTACTTAAGTTATTTATGAAGATTGATAATCTGTTTGTATATATTCCAATTAGTAATCATTATTAACATTATAATTTAAATTTTTGAACTCATTAATACACGCCTTATTCCATTCAAAAATCGATAATTAATTACTGAATCGAGTGCGGCTTGAATTAATAAGTTTCAAAATTTAAATACAAACGAATAATTTAAGATCAAATTAGCTCTGAAACTTTGGATATATTAGATCTCAATGATGGGATTTTTTTTATCTAATTAGATCCTTTTAGATATTTTTCAATTTTTCTAAATCTACTTAGATCTAAGTAAATTGTAGTCAATTGTAGATCTAAGTTTATCTGAATAGACTGAAATTTATTTCAACAAAAATAGATGTTTCTAAAAAAAAATTCATTTGATTTACAAAGTCTTTTTAGATCTAAAAATATCAAATTACATCTAAAAAGTTTTACCGGTATTATAATTCAATTATACAAAATTATTGTAATTTCATTTCAAGTTTCTGACAGGTATGTAAACAACAGAATTTCGCACACTTGTTCAAAAACAATAAAATAAAACAAAACTTTTTGTTCCTTTAAATATAGAGAATAATATCGCTTTATGTCTGAACTTAGTCATCACATTATTCGATAAATTATTATCAAAAAAAATTTTCATTAACGAATTTAATGACTTTACTCCATTCCGTAACTCTGTATTGATTTATAACCTCATTTCTATAATTGATTTACAAATGAATTTGTTCGATATTGGCAATCGGTAATAAAGTTCTACTTTACCATATCCTTTTGAATATTCGATTCCCTATCGCTTTTTTTCCAACCTATGGTCACAGACAGCCAATTCAAAGAAAAAAAAACTGATCTAGTTCTTGCAGAAGTATCCCGACCCGTACGGTTTTGCTAAAATGTTGAAAAATGCTATAGTCTACTCATATTCTATAGCGAAAACGAGTTGTATGTCAAAAAAAATATGAAAATAATGTTTCAGGAACTAAGAAAAAAGTAATTTGTGTCCATATTTTGGTGTCAAATGTGACAGAAAGTTGAAGAAAGTATGAGTCTCATTATTTTCTATAAGTTTCTCGACAGACTGTAATCGTAAAATAATAATTTAACTTTCCACGAGTTTATAAATAAATAACTTGCTAATACATGCTTGAAGCGCCCCCTCACTTATTATGTAAACCGATAGACCATAAAAAAACGAGATCAAATTATTCTATCCCTATTGCACTTTTTAAAAGTACATACTTGTGAGAATGAGTTAACTTTAGTTCGATCTCGGTTCCAGACTTACTATAGACATCGGTGATAGTCCCGCAGACTAAATTCTGTTTGTTCTGTTTTATTTTAAATTCATCGCGAGGAAGGAAGGCAAGGAATGTAATCCAAACAGCTATGTCTTATTTGGTTGGAAGAAAAAAGTTTTTTGATCGCAGAATGTTGAGGAAAACAGGAGGCGTTTTTTTTTTTGTTTTTTACCCTTTGTAGTTTGTAGTGAAAAATAAGTCACTAATATAGAAAAGGTACGAAAAAGGTACGGTCTACACTGAGGTACGGTTGTGGTACGGTTGTGTGATGAATAGTACGGAAAACCGTACTTTTTGGTACGGTCTGGCAACACTGTAAAAACTGTTGTTAACGTTTGCGAACATTATAAATCTCTAAAAAACATACCTCTAATGCTGCGGCTACACTACCTTATGTTGCGGCTACACTACCTTACCGTCTACCGGGCTGTTACCGCAATAATTATGGCATTGAATTACCGTTGAAATTACTGCGTGATGTGGGGTGGTTACACTAGAGTTTACCTAGATATGTCAATAAATTAGGCGGTAAAAATATCATTTTTCAAGATGGAGGTTGAAGCTGCAGCTGTTATATTTATTTAGATGGTTTCGGTCTTTTTTCTTCTTCAAACCATCATTGTACAACGCGATTTTTACCGGGGGATACCCGACCGAAAGCCCATAATAAAAAGATACGGTTCGCATTAGAATAATTCCAAAACTTAAGTATTTTCATTTGACCACTCCATGTCGGTCGATACGTGCGTCGCCGTTGAGCTCATGTTGCACACTGGACAAACGGTAGTATGGCCACAAACGCATTAATTATTGCGGTAATTCTCTTTGATGTGCGAAAAGAGACCGCCGCCGGAGCTATTGTCTACCGTCATTTGCCATATTGATTGGCATTGTAAAATTATGGCCATAAATCGTGGTTACACCTAGGCGTTGTTGAAATTATGGCAATAATTATTGGCATATCACGGTACTGTAGCCGCAGCATAACGCCATCTATTATTACGTGTATGAAATAATTAGTCTGTTTCGATCAGTCGCCGGCAAAAGTTTGAAGTGTGTAGGTAAGTGATTTATTTCCTTTATAATTTTCAAGTTATTTAGTAAGGTATGCCTTGAAATAAATATATATCGATAAGTTATGTTACAAAGGCAAAGAACATCGTATTTCACAAACAATTATTTAGTGTTTTGTATAATAAATTGCGATTATACGTTATGTCTACAAACGCGGACAATAGGTTTTGATTGGATATTTTTTTCCAAACATTCATAGACATTTAGTGAATACCTACCTAAAGTTATAGTTACTTTCAAAAAGTATGTTATTTGATAAACGTGTAATACATTCATATAATAAATTTTGCATCGTATAATGTTTTTTTTTACATGCGTATTTATGATAAAAAATGATGTTCTCCTTTATATTTATGATTAGATTTATGATAAAACATGGACACCTGTCGGACTTGGAGCTGTCTTCGGATGATGAGGAAATAGGAAATGATAGTAATATCTCGTGTACGAGACATGTTCGATTGGGTGCTGATGTGATAACACAGAACCAAAAAGAGTACACCCCACCTGACCCCTTCGATGAACAGCAAGACGAAAATGAAGACGAAGGTATTTCAGCTTTCGATTTTGAGCTTGAGACCGAATAGTCAGAGGAGCTGGCTATTGAAGAGGGCGAGCAAGAGCTGCATTGAATGGTGAGAATTTCGATTATCTTACACCAACACCGAACATCAAGTGGAGGCACAGACAAATAGATAACACTATACCGACGGATTTCCTGCCACCAATAGCATTTGATCCAGTTGTGTTAGACCCTCTTGATTATTATTATAAATATGTTCCTAAACAGCTTTTTATACAGATGACTGAAATGACAAATTTATATGCTGTGCAGTCAGGAAAACCCAGGTATAAGCCTACGTCCAGCAATGAAATAGAGATATTATTTGGCTTACACATGGCAACTAGAGTATTTAATTTTGTAAAGCTTTTTCATATTTTTTCTAATAAAAACGTTATAAAATGATCATCTATTTTTTATCTACATATAGCCCCTACATTAGTTGTTATCATCATGTGGAGGAAAAAAGGGAAGATCCTTGGGCGTGTTAGTATGCCCGGGACCGCGGCCCACCAGTAGTTGCCTGGTTGCTGTATATATTCTATGATCACTTAGGCCGAATGTTCACTTTTGAGGACATAAAAAAAACATAAATTTTCTCGGAAAATAATGAAAACATATCAGTTTTTTCAATATTTCCACACTTAATAGTACCTAATATAACATGAATAAAATCGGTACTTACAAATTTCAAAAAACAAAAAATCAGGTCTGAAAGGGTTAACGACAACGGACTAAGTCAACTTGCTTTTTTCACAAATTTCGCCGTTTCGATTTTGTAGAGTGAAGACTGACACTGACATTACCACAGATTTACACTATTGCTTTCTTGTCTTGTTTTAGTCTGGCGACCACTCTTCAATCGAAGATTCCGTCATTATAAAGTTTTGCACAATTTCATTTTCCCAGTTCGATTGTTATTAAAACAATTACACACTCACCAAAACAAAAACCCAAATGAAGATCCAGAAACTCTTTTACAACATATTCGAACGCTTCGATTGTAAACATGCGAAACTGCTCGTTTAAGAGATGGAATTTCATATTTCAAGAAGTAATGATTTAATTAATTAAAGATACCTATTATTTTGTAAAAATATAACGCTAATATTTATTGAAAAATCTTAATAGTATAAGATGATCAAATTGGGATTAACGCTTTGCCAGTAGATCGGGAATACCTAGCGAAATACTTATTTTCACGAAAAGTACCAAACCAAATTCGTTGTTCAATGAATAATTTAGAGATCGTATTTCACATTTTCGAATTAATATTCGATAGTTATAAAACACAAACATATAAAAAAAAAATTGTAAGTTTGTGTTATTTTTTTGCTCTGAATGTCTTCAGGATCTCACTCCCGAATTAAAATTCTCTTCGTTCATCATAACCTAACTAACAGACCTAACTTCTACGGACCTACTGAATAGGCTATTTGACAATGTTCAAAAATTGTATAAATTATTTGACAATGTCGTAAAATAAACAAAACTATAAAGATCTGCAAACTTTCATTCTAATATCTTCCGTTGGACTTATTTTTAGAGTCGATCAAAATTTCACGGGAAAGTCCATTTTAAAAGTATGAAAATAATTTATAAATATAATAAGATTTCTATTGGAGAAGCAATAAAAATAATATAGGTAACTATTATTAAGACGCTAATTACATAGGTAAACGTAATATTTAATATAGCTGTCGTTCAAATTTCTGATTTGATGCATACAAAATACAAACCTGTGACTCAGTAGCCTTTTGTATGGATCGTTTTCGGGAAAGTCAAAAATTGTGATTTTCAAATTAATTCCAACCAACTTAAAACCAACGTAAAACCTTTACAAAGAACCCAAAACAAGGTGATTAAAACATTATTTCATTATGATAGACTAACGCCCACATTATATAAAAATACAAACAGTCTAAATATAAAACAAACATACACTGAAAAAGTTTGTACCTTAATCAAAAGAATCTTAAATGGCCACATACACGTCGAAACTTCATTCACTAGAAGAACGTACACACGCAGTCAAAGAAGCACAAATAAAATTTTACAACAACATGCACCTAGAACTGAATACGGTAAACGAAACATTCTTTGTGAGGGAATAAAATTATTTAATAGTCTACCGACAGAAGTGCAGCTATGTACAAGTATTTCTCTCTTCAAATCTAAACTCAACACATTTATTACAGAAAACATTTATGATTAAACACATTGGAAGAAAAGGGAATTTGTTAATTTAAAATAGATTCACAAACACATAAATATTTCTACATAATCAAGTAAAAAAAAAAAATAATAACAAAAACACATTAAAGAAAAAAATTGTTCAAAAGATATTAAATATAAAACGACGGTTAAAACAATTAAATAAACTTTAATATTAAAGCAAAAAAAAATATAAACACCTCTATAAACACTGCTAACTAAATGAATAATATTCGTATTCGTCATATCGTAATATTCTTTACAAACTTGGCCTCATGCACTGCCGTATAATTCGATTGCGCAGAACCGTTAGGTTGGTGGGGAGGGACGGTCAAGCGGGGACCGACAAATCAAATATTTTGTCTACCCTACATTCAAACAATATTCTCGTCTTTTTTGGGTCATTGATTTACGAATACACGGCAAACATTTACAATGAGAATGGTGATTACTTTATTTTATTATTCAAAATTTAACTTATACGGACTGTTTGATCGTATTGCCGAACTATTTTCTAAATTGGAAATGCTAAGTACTGCTCATTTTAAGTGAACTGTAACTTGTTCTTATGAGTAATAAAGATCTTTACACCGAATTCTTTCACCTATTAGGCCGTCGGATAAAGACTTAGAAAGAGGCTAAATTCGCAAAGCGTGATGTAGTCCTGCATTTTTGGTATGTTGTATGGGTCTGATAAGGTAGGTATAGTACGGGAAACATAACTTGACCCATGCGCAGAACACATTTTCAGGTCCCAAACGTAATGAGGTACGAGGTGCGACGCGAGGGGCCGCCCGTAACTATAGCAACGCGGTGACGCTAACCCCCACGCAGTCGCACTCTACCCCTCCCCGCCTGCGCAAGCTCCGCACGGCCCTAGAGTACAATCGCGCACTAAATTTTCAGTTGTTTACATTTCCTATTCCTGTGAATTGTGATTGTGATCATAATAAGTCAAGACAATTGAAGATGCTTACGTTAAAAGCGACCACGTCATCGATAAAATGACGGAAGAATTTATAATACGAGTTAGAGATTCCGACAGCAGTGATACTGAATTAGATTCCTTAAAGATGGAAAAGACGCAATTCCTGGCCCAAGTTCTGGTGCCATACCACTCGCAAATTATATAAAACGTGTCATGCCAATGAGTGACAATGATTAAACATGTACCTAGTACATAAACTTTTTTTGGTATTATTTTTTTATTATTAATCCTTTAACTGATATATTTATTAAAATACCTAGCGACCCGACACTCCAGTTTTGTTTGATTCTTTTTACTGAAATTTGGTTTTCCGTTTAACTTGCGTTTAATTAGGTTTATTACACTCAATTTTTAAACTCTCACTTCATAAAAAAAAAATAGGGGCCATTCATTTATTACGTAAGACTATTTACGCTAGTTTTATTTTTTGTTATAATAGAATCTATTATAAGAAAAAATAAGAATAGGCCGACCCCCTCCCTCCTGTTAAATATTTATTACTTAGAGACTTAGAATCTAAAGGAAAAAAATCAATTTTTCTAAGTAACAATTTTTAGAATTATTTATTTGTACTTACAAAGGTGCTAATTTTTATTTTTTGGTAGTAATAAACTTTGGTTTTAATTATTCATCTTAAAATCATACATCTGAAAATCTTTACCTACATAAGATTTTCAGTCCAGGGGCTCAAAACCCACTCGGAAAGTGGATCTGCCACTGGAACATCTCTAATAATAAGTACTACTTCTAGTTGGTTATACACGTCGTCGACGTCGTCGACGTCCATCCATTCCACATCAGCCCCGATGATCTTACGTAATCTTACGTAAGAACTATCAAGACTCCCATGTCTTATTTTTTCTTACAAGGGGGGGGGGGGGACCCCTCTTTCCCGACCCCACTTTCCCCCCTAAATCGTCTTACGTAATAAATGAATGGCCCCATACGACGAAATCACTTTCACACGACAACTCACATTACTATTTCCCAGGCAACCGCGGAGCATTCGTCTAACACTTTTTCTCCTTAATTGTACCTGCGCGGACGACCACCATTTTGGTTCAACTTACGTTTCCCGAACTATACCTAGTGTGAATTCAAATTTGCAACTTCGAAAAACTAGTGGAAATTGAGAAAAACAAAAAAAAAGCTTCGAACTTCTGGGACTTTTTTCACTATTTGCGAGAAAAGTTGGACATTTTCGATTTGCTATCTAAATAGCTTGGCTCTTAAGGGGTCAATAGAGCTGTAATTAAGCTCAAATTGTAGGTAATTGAATACGGTTCCTATGTGTAGTAAAACATTGATAACTAAAAGCGTGAAAAAAGTGCCAAAATATTACTTTTATGACCCTGACAGAACCATTTAACATACCAAAAATGCAGAACTACATGCTTTGCGAATTTAATGTCTCTATCCGACGGCCTATATCAAAGAGTAAAGTAAGTTTAAAGGAATGGATTCAATTCTCTTGATAGATGGCGATCGTGATGTTCCCGCCAATGACAATGATTTTTCTTAATGCCAGTAATATGATTATGTGACTGACGTTGCTCGGTAGGCTTTTGGCGAGAACATCGGGAGCGCCAAAAAGAAGAATTGAATTGAACTCGGTAGGCTTTAAGAATGGATAGATTATTGAGACGTCATCAAACTCGTCATCATCGTCATCCTCTCGCTCTTGGATCTCCGAGGTGATCGGACAAGTGTTTGGCTAGTTACCGTATTTTAGAAACAATTATTCAAAATTATTAAAATACATAAAAGTAGAAATGAACTATATTCTATAGTGCATAAAGTAAAATTGTGCTCGAACCGGTAAACAGAAACAAATACCACAAAAGGAGCCTTCATTACTGCATCAAGATAGAGTAAGATAACCTACATTATAACTTTACTTGTTAAAGTGAGATAACAATAGTATCTATGTGCTACGAAGCACAGATCACTACATACTGGACGGAACAGCCGTTTATATCAAAATCGTCGATCGACGACCACTTAACGAGACCCCTGCATTAGCATTGCAACATCTTTTATTTAAAAGTTCTAATCTATAGAGGTCAACCTATAATTGAAGGCATCTCCTTTTGTATGAATAACGTCGATCGTTGACCATTTAAACAGACCCTCAATAGCGATACCTACCCTAATATTGAGATGTTTGGCTGACTGCACGTCGGAAAACTATTTGTTGTTTTATATATCTGCATACAATTACTATTACTAAACACAAAACAGCATCCAAACCAAATTTCTTAAACAACAAATCGTAACGATGACAACTCGAACACCTCCGCCGCCTACTACGCCTCCGCCGACCATCTGCGCTGAGAGACTTAGCGCCCTGGACCCTCAGCCGCCTCACCATAAATCGGACCCAAATATCTGCGCCGACACTGATTTCTTGCGTACAACTCGTATCAAACGTAAACGTGAAGATGATCTAATTGAATTTAAAGATGAAGTTAGGAGCATGTTTAAGTTATACCAACAAGAACAGCAGAAATATTTCTCGAATCTCAACTCAATAATAGAACAAATAAAAGCTCAAAATGAATCTCTAAAACTAGCCGCAGATTTTAATTCAGAAAAATACGACAATTTTATTTCTAAAATGGAATGTCTGGAAAGAGAAAAGAAAGAAGATCGCAAGAAAATTATAATGTTACAAGATAAAGTGGAGCATCTGGAGAGGCAACTCCGCTCAACAAGCCTTGAGATTCGAAATATCCCAAAAGAAAATAATAACGAAACGAAAGACGATTTGGTGAACACGGTTGTTAAGCTGAGTACCATAATCAACGCCCCTATCCAACATTCCGAAGTCAAGGATATTTTTCGAGTACCGACCAAAACTGGACACAAAAGCATTATAGTTGAATTAACAACATGTTTAGCAAAGGAAAAAATAATACACTCAACAAGACAATTTAACAAGGAAAACGATACGAAGTTAAATACATGCATGCTACAACGTGAGGCACCGAGACTACCCATATTCATCTCCGAGAACCTAACTTCAAAAGGAAAGCGATTGTTCTTCCTAGCACGAGAGTACGCCGCACGCGAAGGCTACAAGTATTGCTGGACATCGAATGGTAACGTGTTACTGCGAAAGGCAGAGCGATCCCAGGTCATTCGTATCCATTCGGAAACTGACTTTGAATCGCTGCACACGCCGAAGTGACTAGTTAGCCTAAATACGTTTTGTGCGACCAAAATGCAACTTTTTTTACTCTTTGCATTGATAATAGATTGTGTAACATTGACTAACATAAATAACAATCATGGATGTCACTTTCCCTTACAAAACACATATACAAGAATAGCTGAATATACACACGCACTCACACAATGTTCTCACAGTCATGATACACACACATCAAAATTTCAAATCACACTCACAAATACACTTCCTAATAACACAAAATATATGAAACACCGAACATACAGAAATTCTCTGACACACAAACAAGAAATATAGGTATATAATCCACTTATTCACCGACAAACATCCATATTATATACATAAAATAGTAAGCAAAAAACATATTAAAATCATAATATCACAGAACTATACCATAGCTTATAACCGCCAAATTCACTCCAAATGAAGTAAATATATCTGAAGACATTGACGATACTCTTAAATCCAAATCGATGTATTGTAATGTAGACATGATAAGCCATTATGCACCAACACCTAAAACCTGCCTATCCCTACTGACTCAAAATATTCGTAGTAACAGCAACTTTCAAGACCTTGAGGTTCTACTAAGCAGGATTAATTTCGACCTTGATCTATTAGTTTTAACTGAATGCTGGCTATCACGCAACCCCATGATACCAGAACTGGATGGCTATCGCTCATTCTATACAAAAATTAACCCTAAACAAAACGATGGTGTCACAGTTTATACGAAGCGTGATCTAAATGTCACTTGCGAAGAACCTAGTCTGAGAGATGCTAACTGCTTAATTTTAAAATTAAACTCAAATACCGCGTTAGTCGCTATTTATCGATCGCCCTCTTATAATAATATTAATCCTTTCCTGGAGTCTTTAAATGAACAATTAATAAAACTATCTTATTTTCAAAATGTTATTATTATAGGAGACATTAACATACCTATTAACTTAGAGAAACGCGATCATAACTCCGAAAGCTATCTAAACTTAGCGGCCTATCATGGTCTTCTTCCAGCCCACAATTTAATAACCAGAGACTTAAGTGGAACCTGTATAGATCATGTACTAATAAAAACAAATACACACTCGTTTACTCTGGTTCCTCATTCTACTGTTACAGATCATAAAGCTGTAATTACATTCATAGAAAAGGTCCGTAAACAACAGGAAAAGATCAATGTGCGTAAAATAATTAACTACGAACATTTAAAATCAGACATATCAAATATTAATTTAGATCCTATTTATAACTCAGAAAACCCTGATTTTGCCATGACCTACTTAACGCAAAAATTAATGAAGGCTGTAGAAAATAACACTAAGACTATACATACATCCAGGAGGAAAACTATCGGTAAGCCCTGGATCACTCAGGGTTTACTCCGATGTATTCGTAATCGGGATAGACTGCACCTAAAAGCTAGAATGAACCCCGAAAATCAAATCTTGAAACAAACATACACACGTTATAGAAATTTCTGTAATAAATTATTGAAAAGTGTTAAAAAGAACCACGATAAAGAACAAATAGTTAAAGCTGGAAAGTGTAACAAAAAAATATGGGATGCTATTAAAAATATTACATATATAAATAAGAAATCCAATACATACCCTAAAGAATTACTTAATATAAACCATCAATCTTCTATAAATCTTGTTAATGATTTTTTTACTAATATAGGAAAATCTCTAGCGGACAAAATCAACAAAAAACCTAAAAATCAAACTCCTCCACCTAATTACAAAAATATTAATTCATTTGTATTTTTAAACACAACTGAAGAAGAAGTAGAACATATAATAATGGGCCTAAAAACGGAGTGCTCAGTGGGTTGGGATAAAATCTCAAATAAAATGCTCAAACTCTCGAGATCCTTCCTAGTGCCTCCATTAACATATATTTTTAATATTAGTTTCAAAAAAGGAATATTTCTATCAACATTTAAAAAATCTGTAGTAATACCTATCCACAAGGATGGGAACCGAGACCAAGTCAACAATTATAGGCCCATTTCAATTTTACCTTCAATTTCTAAAATTCTTGAAAAATTAATTAACATCAGACTTATAAACTTTCTAGAGAAAAAAACATTACTTTCGGATAATCAATTTGGTTTCAGACGCGGTAAATCCACATGCGATGCCGTGCATACTTTGACTGATTTTATCTGTAGAAATATTGACGCTGGAAAAAAATGTCTTGCCATCTTTCTAGACATCGCTAAGGCATTCGACACGGTCTCGGACCCGATCCTTATTGACAAATTAGAACGGATGGGTATAAGAGGTATTCAATTACGACTACTTGAGAGTTACTTGACGGAACGCTACCAGAGTGTAGCTATAGGGCAATATACTAGCACAGAGTTGCCAGTAACTTGTGGCGTCCCACAGGGAAGTATCTTAGGCCCGACTCTGTTCCTTGTATACGTCAACGATATTTGCTCAACTAACCTCATTCAAGGTAAATTATTATCGTACGCAGATGATACAGCAGTCGTTTTTACGTCAAATACCTGGAACGAGGTCTTTAAAACTGCTCAAGTAGGATTAAATGTAATAACAGATACACTATGTACCCATTCTCTATCACTAAATGTAAATAAAACCAAATATATGTGCTTCTCAAGTAGAATTTCTGAAATCGATACAACTTACAAATTAACACCTCACTCCTGTAGTAGTACGGATGAACTAAATTGTGGCTGTTTGCCTCTTGAGCAAACAAACGAAATTAAATATCTGGGAGTCATAATTGACAAATATCTTATATTCAAAAAACATATAATAACACAACTGGTCATACACGTTATATAAAACTACTTAAAGTCGCTTCACCGTCATTTTGCATCGCTCCGTGTCGCGTGACGTTTCTCTCGAAAAATGGTGAGTTGTGCAGTATTATCGTGCAAAAGACGATCTGATAGCTTAAATTCGCAACAAGATCGCGTTTTCTATCATAGGTAAATATTTTTACTAACTATTATATGTGTATTAAACTACAATCTCCATTTAAAGTAAAAACCGTTGCGATACGTAAACGACAGAGAAATGTAAACATGAATACAGTGGTACAGGGGCGAATCGGCTTTAGGGATGTGACAAAGTCAAAAAAGCGATTCAACATTTGAATGAATCATTCACTCATTCAATTACTGCAGTTCGTATAAAAGTCAGTGTTTTTTATTAGATATTGAATTAAATATAGATGTAAGTTACATTTAAATCTTGTAAGGTGAATTAGAAAAATTACCTTTCTCTGGACATACGATGTTGAAATTTTGTCTGAAAATGAAAAGAATTGTTGGCTAAAAAAAAAGTTTAAAGCAATACATTTAGTGTGGGACTATGAGTGTATACGTTATACAGATACTATTATTTAAAAGCTTTATTTAATATAACTGTATGTACTTTTAGATTTCCAAAAGATCCTTATATAAAAGAAAAATGGAGAAAATTTTGTAATGACGAAAATGATTCTTGGAAACCTACACATACAAGTGTTATCTGTTCGGAGCACTTTACTCCGGAAAGCTACAAAAATGCTAATAACAGAAAGACATTGATCGAAGGTGCAATACCTTCTTTGCGACTCTGTCCTTGTTTGGTAAATCAGTATTTCTTTGTTTTTCTTAAATCTTTGACTACTTCAATATATGTAGTAGGTATACATTTAATTTTTAAACCCGGGTATTTTTCCGATAAAATCAAATGAAGGATAAAAATTTAAATATTGTCCCATTTTTGCCCCACAAATCCATTTCCAAATTTGAAAAAATAAAGTAGACCCCAAGAAATGTATTCGTCACGTATACAATAAACTTATTCATTTTAAAAATCAATAAAAATACTAATTAATGAAAACCGTCATAAGCGGGTTTTAGAAATCCCTACATGAGAATTTAATTTAAATAAATATGTGGCCATTCTAATTAAATTAACAATTTGTTTTATTGCTTTCCCTTTGCTTATTCATATGTTTAAATAACTTTATATGTGGGGACAGATGACCCTTACTTATTATAATATAATCTCATATACATAGGTTCTTACATAGGTTTTTCACTTTTACAATTTTATAATAATTAGTATAAGACAATTCAGTTCATTCATCAAACAGATTTGACTCATTCTTCAGATGTGCCCCATCACTATATTTTTCTTATGTGTGCTGCATAGTTACGTGAAAACTGTGTCTACGCGCGTGTAATTTTTGATGTGCTCATTTTTTTTGTAGTGTGCGTTTATCGCAACAGCAAAATTTGTGTCTGCGAGTTAATATCATCTTTTGGTGGTGTGATGTATGTGTTTACCTCGCCCCCCGCTAAAAGTGGTGGAGTTTCGTTATGGCATCTCCAGTGGCTTAATACTCAATGGGTGAATCGTATAAATATTATAAAAGCATTCAAATTTATATTCTTGTAATTTATTTATTAGCATAAAGTGACAACACGCAACTCTAGAACGCATTGTAATGTTTTATTTAGTTGTTTTAGTCTACTTTAATGGATTTAGCAATATTTTAGCAGTTATTAAGTTACTCTTTGGCAGATTTGGCAGTTTTTGGCCAACCTAAAAGCAGGATTAGAGATTTTGAGATGGTCACACTGGTAACTACAAACAAATCAAAGAGTAAAGTAAGTATAGTGGAAAAGAGTGGCAACTCTGAAAATTTCTTGCATGTATGGAAAGTGCTGCTCCAAGGCAAACATTTGGTTACTAAAGCTATACCTATACGTACCTAGGTATAATACCATGTCGTATTTATATATAGGTACCTATCAAGTGAAGTATCAGTTAAAACTGATTTTAGAGTTTTTAGAATCGGGCGCCTTTAGTCTCGCCTGCCAATTTGTTATAGGTAAGAACCCGCACGATGTAAGGTCAACTACCTATCACAAATTCGCTAGCTAGACTAGACATGCCCGACTCGAAACTCCAAAATCAGTTTTAACCAATACTTCACTTGATAGATTCTCTTGTATTTACACTATCATAACTTCAGTTGAATAATAGAAGTACTTGGATTGAATTTAGATATTTATTATGTTGAAAATTATCAAAATTCTGTCAAAGTACTTCTATCTAGTCGGATATCCAGCAAGGAAATGTAACTCCACGACGGGGACATAGTAAGAGGTTAGGTAGGTCAGAGGGGCAAGATGGCCGTCGAATTAGTACCCATACGGTTTGATAGATAGCGCAGCTTTATATAAAATCGACGTTCTTCGAACATAACTGGCCCTGAAACAAATTAAATTTACCACTTTAACACACGACTATTCACATATTCATTCACAATTTCAGCGAAATTTTGATTTGCCGACTCAGTTTATTTAAGTCACGTTTTGCAATCAGCAAATTTTCCATCACTGCATCAATACTATGCATAATTTATTGTCAAGGACCTTCGCTGTCACGCAAGACTGGAACAAGAAACAAAAGCTGTTCTTTTTAGCTATGAACTGCATAGTGAAAGTGAAAGATCAACGCCGAGTGTCGGGCGGCGGTTAATTAACCCGATCCTCTCTTCAGAGAGGACTTCAGCAAGGCTTCAGCTATAAGGGACTAAATCCCCTTAACAGTGATAGATTTCACCCAACTGGTAATACTCAGTGCAGCGTTAATGGAAGCAGGGTCGGACTAAGCCTAAAGGGCCCGGTTGCTGACAACCCCGGGGCCCGAGACTAGATGATGCCGCAAGCCCCGCAAGACAGGCCCGTGGGGGCCCGCGCAGGCTGGGACCCGGCTGGCAAATGCCACCTCGACTATGTGGCCAGTCCGACGCTGAATGGAAGGATTAGAAAAACCTACCATGAGAAAAATTACAAAGACAACGATTTGAGAATGCGACGTGAAGAAGAACAATTTGTTTGAAAAAGTTCATTCAAATTTTATTGGTCATTATCTCATTGTCACTCTTTGATTCTATTAAAATGTTGACTCTACATACCAGACATTCTTTGACACTAGAGTGAATAGGTTTGATGGTTTTTATGTGATGAATTATGTACAAGGCATGGAACTGTATATTGCAAAGCAAAATTGGTTATTCACTCTTCTCCGTAGGACACTTGGCAAAGTGGTTGTGGTCATGGTTATTACGAATGTTGGCTCTCGTTATATTTCTCCATTTGGTTCTATTGGAGGCATTTCAGGAGCATTCGGACATGGAGGATTTTGTGAGAGACTTAATTAAATCTCCCCATCTGGTTGGAGAGCAGGCATGGGGTCTCTTGCCTTGGACTATGGTCATTCATTAGGCAGCATTTGTTTATTTTCACTGAGCTGTTACCGCACTTGGCCCTTTGCTTGGGCTATTGTACCTGTGTTTATCTGTATACTCACTCCAAACAGAAAATGGAGAAGTTATGCCCGTTGATCTGCCATGCTCCTGCATTCTGGAAGGACATGCTGTGAAGTTTCTTCTGCCTCCATGCATCCTCTGCATAGAGGGCTGTATGTGACATCTGTAGTAAATAGGCGTTTGTTTAAGGAACTGATCGATTATGATACTATTAGGCAGTATTAACAGCTAGGCAAATACAAACAAGGATTTGCTACTGGGTAAAAATGACCATATTATATTATAGCTTGTATGTCGGTGATTATTAATATTTAGGTTTAGGTATTGTTGTTTGTTTTCGGTATAAACTAGAATGAGATAATAATTATAGTAAAACATGCCTATTCTGATATGGTAAACACTTTACCTCAGGAAACATTCAAAGAGAACCATTTTCTTATGAGGCATACAGTGTTTAGCAAGAAATCAGTGTTATTAGAAACTAATAAAAATAAATTATACTTTCCTAAATTTGAGAATAGCACAAATAACCACTTTACATCATGCAGGAGATAGACTTGTTTGGCATCCAATGTTAAATAAAAGAAACATACAAAGAGAACTAATATCATAAAATCTTTTTTAGTAATTTAATAAACAATTGTAATATTTTCTTATTATGACGCATACAAACTGAGATCAGATATTAAAACAAGATTCCAGTTTTCTTAGAAACTACTTTACGGATATCAAAAATCAAAACTTGAGAATAGTGCAAATAAAACAAATTCTATCGGCTTTCCGTTTTAATCTAAATTTCCTGCACTTTTTGGCGATTACTATCTTAAATAGGTGTTGCATATGTCACAAGATTTGTACCAAACAATGTATTTTCTGACTCTTTTTCTGCTAACCAACTTCACAGTGAGAAGTTTCTTTGGGTCTACATCCTGAGGATTTTGGCATATAGTGTTCGTTGGTTTTTTCAAATCAAGAATGTATTTATTTTTGGTTTTTATAAGTTGTGGTATGCCTACATAGGCATACCACAACTTATAAAAACATGTGAATAAATGTCTGTGTAATCTGCTATTTTTGGTATCTAATCATTTGGGTTGGTTGTTTCCTCTGAGTTGTTGGAATATTTTCTCTCCTCTCTTAACTACTTGTCTTTGCAAAAGAACAGTAATATTATGAATTTATGTGGTCTTGTACATACATTCTGTGGTGGTTGTTGTAATTGACTTCTTCCATTTCGGCAAATGAAGAGTATACACCTGATGTACTCCATCATTATGTCTTCTAAGGTACATGTCTCAAGACAACATTTCTAAATTACTAAAATATATTGTAATCATCAAAAAATGAAGAGGTTCTATTATCCACTGCATGTATGTTCACCGATTTCTCCGTCAATTGTGGACAGATTTTTTTTTTATTCGAAAGATCGAAGCCAATTTCGAGATCTCGCTAGATTGCCAGTTTTGTGTGTTTATTCTTGCTTAAATCACAATATTTGAATAAATTAGGAAAAAAAATAAACACTTATTTTTACGAAGTTTTTCCGTAAACTTTTAAGTATTAAAATCGTTTGATGTATCTAATCAAATAAGAAATGAAATAAACAACCAGTCTTCTCGTCTAATATGAAATAAAAGTATAATAATAAAACAGTTCTTTTTAAGTTTTGTAATAAATTATTTGTAACAAAACAACAAGAAGTCAACAACTAAAATTAAACTCATTATCTAAGTAAAGTTAACTATTACACTGAGATAATATTATCAATTAAATAAAACTATACCTACTCAGAGATCTATTAGAAATTACAATTTAATTAACAAAATATTCCAATCAAATAAAAGGCTTGTTCAGTGCACAACACACGCCATTATTAGGAATTATTTGGAAAGTAGCTCAAAACCACTCTTAAATTAGGAAAAAAAAAACAATATGTTAAAAACAAAACAAAATTACTCGAACGCAATCAATTCAGTCACGTTGACAACAACTATTACATTACGCGCCACGAAACATGAAAAAAAAATGCGTCAATTGCGCAGGTACAATCGGTGAGCAAAGTGAAAAGCGATGTCAATCACATTTAATAACAGTAATGGGATTAGGTACCTACGTAGTCTCTCCCTTTCGTATCGTAAGGTCATTTAAGTAAAACGCCCTATGAGCACAACGTCCTAAAAGCAAAAGGGCCTATAAGCAATTCGTCTTATAAGCAACTAGCGACCCGCCCCGGCTTCGCACGGGTGCAATGCTGATACTAAATGTACTACAGAAGGTCTTTGCGCTTTGTCCTATCCAGTCCTTCCCCAGTTATAGGCACACGCCGCCGCCGGCTCCGCGGCCGGTACCGCCACAGCCGTTATGTCCCTGCATTTTAAATGTGTAATATCTTCTAAACTATTCATTTAAATTACATGCTGTGAAGGGCCATATTGATCTATATTAAATGCGCAATGTATTTAAGGTACTTAATTGGATAAGGATTAATTCTGTATTGCTTAAAATCGCTTCGTAAATAAGGCATTATTTCTTGTAAAAAGCAAAGGATAAAATAACGGTTATTGTGTGTTACCACTAAGAGATAGACATATACCATCGCGAACTTTTTTGTAGACCATTTTAAGGTGAACAATACTGTACTACATTATTTTGATCTATCTCGTTGGGTTCAGCCAGCGTTTGCAATGAAAGAGCAAAAAAAATGTGTTTATTTACGACATCACATTAGAAACCTCTAAATTATCAGTGTTTTTCTACTATGTTATGCATATATTATACATATAAACTTTCCAGTTGAATCACTCTATCTATTAAAAAAAACCGCATCATAATCCGTTGCGTAGTTTCAAAGATTTAAGCATACAAAGGGACATAGGGACAGAGAAAGCGACTTTGTTTTATACTATGTAGTGATATGACCTAGTAGCAAATAGTCCTAAAAGCTAAAGGACATGTCATCAAAACGTCCTTATATAGACAAGTACAATCAAAAACAGAAATATTTATTAGACAATATATTTATGAATATAATATCAAGTTTATCGAATGTGATATGATATACGATGATTACTACTAAGTAGTGCCTAGGGCAATAAAGCAATAGTTTACGTATGTAGTACCTATATGTTTAGTCAATATTATTATATGACTAATAATCATCAAATATGATTATTTTTAAATGTGACACCTTTTTAATGAATAGAATAATTTTTAATAATAATAACTTTTAATTAATAGAAATGAAAACGTAATTGTCAGTGTCTCAATAGATTTTAATATTTTTCTCAAGTGGCCAGTACTCGAAAGAGATTTTAATCTCTTTCCAGTACTGGCCACTTTAGTATGCATGCATACAATAAAATTACTCATTCGCCTATTCATACAAAGAGAATATAGTATCCTATGGGAGATGTGTATATGACAGTACTGTACATGCCTTTTGATAACATGTCCTTTAGCTTTTAGGACTATTTGCTACTAGGTCATATTGCTTATAAGACGAGTTGCTTAGAGGCCCTTTTGCTTTTAGGACGTTGTGATCATAGGGCGTTTTACTTAAATTACCTTACGATACGAAAGGGTAGTCTCTTAGTAGTAGGTAAGTACTTATACCAAAAAAGGTAATAATAAATACAACATTAATTGTGTAGATACTTAGATATGTAACTTATGTTTAATATTTGTAAAAATCCTGTTGAATATTTACGTTGTTTTGTTGAAATTCTCTACGCAAATACTTACAATTAAAAAAATAACCGCTGTCATACAAGGGTGTCACATCCTCTATGTGGATGCCAAACCGTGGTCTGCTTGAACCACCACTGCCAGTAACATTTGGACCCTCTCCAGAACTTGTGCTTGGGACTGGCTCATTAACTTCCTCAACCTCTTCTTCACCGGAAACACTGCTGTCACTGTCCAAATCCTGTCCCACCCGGATAATCAATTCATCCGTCATCACGTCCACTATATGATCGCTTTTCAAATATTCTTCTTCCACTGATTTCACTTTATTGCAGAGATTATGCTAATCATTAGCCCCCATTGCATCTATTTTCTCTTTCACCAGTTCCATAACCCGTTTAATATTCCACTGAACGTTTTTGCTACTTACATAACCCTTTATTGCGGCCCAATCCATCTCAATCGGATTAAGATCGGGATGGTATGGTGGTAGACGGAGAACTTCAGGGTTGTGCTCCGTTAGAATCCGATCTATACTAAATTTTTTGAAACTGTTCTTATTCAATTTTATTAAATCGTACAGTTGAGGCTTAAAAATTTCAGGGCTAAATGAAATTCCTTTCTCCGTCAACCAAGCCTGCATATGTGATTTTCTGCTGTTGGAATTTGGTGCCGAATCGTATTCTTTATTATCATATGATGCGTTGTCAACTACCACGACGGACATTGGAGGGAGGTTTGGTATCAACTGGGTTGTAAGCCACTTCTCATGATTTTCATTATTCATGTCGTCGTGGTAGTCACCAGTCTTAGTTCCAGACTTAAAAAGTAACAATGCGTTAGGTACAAAACCAGCCTCTGATCCAGCATGCACAATTACTAAACGCTGACCCTTTGAAATAGGTTTCTTTAAACCTGTTACTGGCCCATCAGTCCCGGATTTAGAACTGGCGTGTTAAGAGTGAACGTATGATTCGTCAGTATATATAATAGGTCTATTTTGTTCCCTGTATTTTGAAATGAATTTTTCTTAAGTAGTTTTTATTAATCTTATGTTCGATTTTTCTATTAAAACTTTCCTGTTGTTTTCTGTGATTTTCCATTTCAAACCTTACTTTTTGATAATACGTCGTAGGCTTGTTTCCGATCGTTGGAATTATGTATATCAGATTGTAATTTTATTAAGAGATTCTTTATAGTTGGGATAGCATTATTTGTAATGTGAAAATTATGAATTGCCCGTATTATCACGCCTTGGTCAAAATTATCTACATCGGTTACAGGGCATCCTCGACTTCGTTATTTCCCAGGAGTACGTAAAACTGTTAATAAATCGGATTCATCGGCTTCCTTTATTATTCTGTACACACATGAAATCGAAGACATCTTTCGTAGCTTCAGCTACCCGTGACTTTAACTGCACTTTATTCAGTCCAGTAGCTTTTTTCATGATGGAGTAAACATCATACACCATTTTTCTCGCTTGTCTATTCAGAGTACGTTTTACTTGTCTCGGAGGCACTGTAAAGTAAAAATAAATAACTTTAAAAAATGTGTAAATAACAGTACTAGAACACTATGTACAACACTATGTAAATCTTCTGCGTATATCTGGAAATTTCTGGCATCTCTGGGGATTGGTAAATCTGCCTTTTCAGACGCACCCTCTAATATCAGCGTAGAGGATATCAATAAACATTTCTCTTCTGTTAACGTTTTGGATCCCCTAATCAAACGTCAGTCTGTTGATTTCATTGCCGATCTCCCACCTGCCAATACAGAACCTTTCAATTTTTCTCCAGTTAGCTCCGACCAAATCAAGAAGATTATTCAATCTATTAAGTCAAATGCTGTAGGTTGTGATGGTATTAGTCGTTACATGATCACCACTATCCTAGACCAACTACTCCCAGCTCTTACATATATTATTAACTTTTCCCTATCTACAGGTCAATTTCCTTCTTTGTGGCGTAATGCCCAGGTCATCCCTCTACCTAAAATCCCTAATCCGTCTCTTCCTAAACATCTGCGGCCCATTTCTATACTCCCCTTTCTTTCCAAGGTGTTGGAAGCCTGTGTCCACAGAGATCTCTCCCGTTTTGTGTTTAGCAACAACCTGCTAAGTGATTTCCAATCGGGATTCCGATCAGGTCATAGCACTGTGACTGCTCTACTTAAGGTGATCCAAGATATTAGAGACAATATGGAGGATTCTAGGCTTACGGTGCTAACCCTAGTAGACTTTTCGAATGCCTTCAATACCGTGGATCATGATATCCTCCTTGCAATCCTAACACATCTCAATATTTCACCTACGGCTTTAGAATGGTTTTCCAGTTATCTCCGTGGTCGCTGGCAGTCTGTTCGGCTTGGGGAAACTTCCTCTAGCTGGTCTGTACTTGATGCTGGTGTACCACAAGGCGGTATTCTCTCTCCTCTCCTGTTCTCCATTTTTATTAACCAAGTTGTCTCTAGTTTTCAGTGTTCATTTCATCTATATGCTGATGACTTGCAGCTTTACTCTCATGACAATTTAAACGATCTGCCACTAGCTGTTGATAGGCTCAATCAGGATTTAGTTCGCCTTAAGACTTGGTCTAAGCAGTTCGGAGTCACTATAAATACAGGAAAGTGCCAAGCCATGATTGTGGGTAGTTCACGAATGTTAAGTAGACTTGACTTGACCACCTATCATTTTTGATGGTGAGACCATTCCGTATTCCACTTCTGTAAAAAATCTTGGACTGCACATAGACTCATCTCTAACTTGGCAAGTTCATGTCTCGAGCATTTGTCAGAAGGTGGTAGGATCTTTGCGTAATCTATATCGCTTTAAGAACTTTCTCCCTCTCAAAACAAAGATTTTACTTGTGCAAAGCCTAATCCTTCCCATAATTGACTATGGTGATGTGTGTTACACTGACTTGAACTCGGACCTACTCAACAGGCTTGAACGGCTTCTTAACAATTGCATACGTTTCGCCTTTGGGCTTAGGAAGTATGACCATGTATCTGCTCACCGTTCTCAACTGAAATGGTTACCCATTCGCCAACGAAGAAATGTTCGTATCCTCACTACTCTTTTTTCCATACTTAATGATACCACAGCTCCTTCTTATTTAAAAACGAAATTCCAACCCCTTTGTTCTGTACACAGTAAGAACCTCCGTTCTGTTGACAACTTTCTCCTTTTGTGCCCTCCTCACCATTCTGGGTATGTAGACCAATCGTTCAAGATCCAGTGTATTCGTCTTTGGAACGCGCTACCTGTCGAAATCAGGAAGGCCAAGACTCGGATCTCATTCAAATCGATGACTCGTGCGTATTTTCTCAAGTCTATTCAGGAATAACAGACATAGTTATTTTCTAATTATCTATATGTATGTATTTATGTATATGTGTGTATTTATGTGTATGTATAATCACTACATAGTATAAAACAAAGTCGCTTTCTCTGTCCCTATGTCCCCATGTATGCTTAAATCTTTGAAACTACGCAACGGATTATGATGCGGTTTTTTTTAATAGATAGAGTGATTCAACTGGAAAGTTTATATGTATAATATATGCATAACATAGTAGAAAAACACTGATAATTTAGAGGTTTCTAATGTGATGTCGTAAATAAACACATTTTTTTGCTCTTTCATTGCAAACGCTGGCTGAACCCAACGAGATAGATCAAAATAATGTAGTACAGTATTGTTCACCTTAAAATGGTCTACAAAAAAGTTCGCGACGGTATATGTCTATCTCTTAGTGGTAACACACAATAACCGTTATTTTATCCTTTGCTTTTTACAAGAAATAATGCCTTATTTACGAAGCGATTTTAAGCAATACAGAATTAATCCTTATCCAATTAAGTACCTTAAATACATTGCGCATTTAATATAGATCAATATGGCCCTTCACAGCATGTAATTTAAATGAATAGTTTAGAAGATATTACACATTTAAAATGCAGGGACATAACGGCTGTGGCGGTACCGGCCGCGGAGCCGGCGGCGTGTGCTTATAACTGGGGAAGGACTGGATAGGACAAAGCGCAAAGACCTTCTGTAGTACATTTAGTATCAGCATTGCACCCGTGCGAAGCCGGGGCGGGTCGCTAGTATATATATATAAATGTATTCATTTATTTTTAAGTATGTGTACATCTATCTATAAAAGTAAAAATTATTTAATTAGTATGTATTTGCATATGTTTAAACTTTATTAAACCTAAATTAACATTTGTAAGAGGTACTGGGCCGATCACAAGTAAGAACACAATGACGTAGGTATAGTAATGCTCTTTATTTTGATTGTTACAAGTAATGTACGACAACTAAACTAACTAAGCCGGTCCACGTGCCCCACGGGGTGGAAGCTCATGTACACGACTATATTATTACAGTAAGTAGGTATTATTAGAGGTCCGCAAGTCCCAACGTGGGTGGAAGCAAGCGTACACAGCTAATAAGCGCTAACTAACTGAGGATCTCAAAACCACCAGTCATAAGTTCACTTAACGTACTACTAGAGTGAACGTATCGATAGCGCGTTGTACAATACGCGCGGCGCCATCTGTTGGCGCTTGGGCTGAACTAAAGTATGGCTCGTTACAGTCTCCCCCTAGGTCTCCGATGGCGTCCCGACGAGGAAGACCTCTTAATGGTTTTTGCGGGGTCGTCCTCGTGGTCGGCGCACTTGGTTGGAATTAGAAACAAGTGGCGTGGTCTTGCGTGGCCGACCTCGTTTTCGGATTGGTTGGAATGGGGTTGGCAAATTCTCCGGACCTTGATAAGCACGCAGTGCCGACGCATGGTAAATGCCCACTGGTTCGTCAATAGCCTCAGGACTAACAATTTCAAATGAGCTGGGCCCGTGTCTTCTTTTAATGAGGTTCGGTCCATCGCGTCGTGGAGCGAACTTGGCACTAAATCCTTGACTGGACTTGCTTAAGGGGTGTGACTCCACTAAAACGCGATCACCCACTTGGTAGTTAGGGCATGGTTGACGTTTTTTATCCATGTACTCCTTACGCTTTTCCTCGCTCATCTCCTGACATTCTCGTGCTTGCTTAAGGGTTTCTGCCATGCCCAATAGTCTAGGAGTTATCTCCGGAATAAAGCATTCGCTTTGTACAATCTCACTCAAATCGTGCTGTACGTCATCAGGTGTTCGCAGGTCTCTCCCGAAAGTTAGGAAAGCTGAAGTGAAACCTGTTGCTGATGATTTAGCGGTGTTCATCGCAAAGCGGATAGCAGGTAATTTCTCAGACCATGATGCATGTTTGTCTGCAACAAGGATTGCCAGTTGAGTCTTCAGATCTCTGTTTCTTCTTTCAACCGGGTTAGCTTCCGGGTGGTAAACAGGAGTCAGTCCATGTTTTATGTTCAGACAGAATGTGAGTTGTTGCATAACATTGCTCACGAATTGGGACCCATTGTCACTAATCATTCGGCGTGGTGTTCCATAACGTAAGATTATTTCATTTATGAGTACTTTGGCGCACTCTTCAGCAGATGCTTGTTGGAGGGGAAATAACTCAATCCAGCGAGATGTCAGATCCTCCACTATAAAGATCCAGATATGATTCCCAGTAGTGCGTGGTAACGGTCCGAAAAGGTCAAACGCTATGACTTCAAACCGTTTATTTATAGCCGTCGTCTGAAGTAGACCTGTAGGTTTTTTGTTCGATGGTTTATACCTTTGACAATCTATGCAATTGCGCACGTAGGTCTCTATTTGAGCTCTCATACCTTTCCAGTAATATCGCTTTGCTATACGCTCTATGGTTTTCTCACTTCCATAGTGTCCGGCCGTTGCTTCCTTGTGGTAGGCAAGTATCACGTTAGTTTGCTCTTGCTCAGGTACAACTAACTGACACTCCTCCATTTCCGTATCAGGATTGTAGCGATATAATAGACCATTGCTGTCTAGATAACCCTTTTTACTCCAATACGTTGCATCTTCTACATTACTGCCTTCAAGTGCTTTGATTATCTTTTCTATTTTATTATCTTTCATCTGTTCTTGCCTTATTTCAGCTGCGCTTCTTCTCGGCAAATCGACAACTATGCTGCATAATCTACAGTCTTCTTCTGTTTCAGGTTTACAGTTTGGACGGGATAGTGAGTCTGCAACAACGTTGGTTCTTCCGGTTATGTAATTTATGGAGATATCATATGGTTGCAATTGCAGAGCCCAACGAGCCAGGCGACCTGTGGGCGATTTCAAGGACATGAGCCACTTGAGGGCTTGATGATCGGTTTGAACAGTGGTGGGAGATCCCTCAATGTACCCTCGAAACTTATTTACAGCCCATATCACAGCCAATGCCTCGCGTTCGGTTGTAGAATAATTTCGTTCCGCGGGCTTGAGTAATCGACTTGCGTACTCGATAGGGTGTTCATTTTCCTTCTCCCCCTGCACCAAAACAGCCCCTATGGCATAGTTACTAGCGTCGGCCTTTATGATGTATGGTTTTGTATCATCTGCTTGGGCTAACACTGGAGCAGTTATCAGAAGATCTCGCAATTGTTCGAAAGCTCCTCTCTGTTCTGCTTGCCACGTCCACACAGCATGTTTCTTAGTGAGCCGCGTTAGTGGTTCAGCTACCTTTGCGAAATGGGGAATAAACCGTCGGTACCACGAGCACATTTGTACGAAAGATAAAAGATGTTTCAGAGTTCTTGGCTCGGGCATATTGCGAATTGCACTGACCTTTTCTGAGTCCATTTCTAATCCATCAGACGTTATGTAGTGCCCAAGGTATTTTATCTTTGAACAGCAAAAGCGACACTTCTCTTTGTTAGCCGTCAGGTTATACTCCTTCAGACGGTCAAACACGTCTTGCAAATCTTTAAGATGGTCAGCAAAAGTTGACGACAAAATTATAAGGTCATCGAGATATATAAGGAGTTTTACGTGACTTAAGAGATATCTTGAATCTATCCATGAGCCGCTGAAACGTAGCAGGTGCGTTGCGCATTCCAAACGGCATGCGTAGGAATTTGTAGACACCGAATGGCGTCACGAAAGCGGTCTTTATTTGGTCTTCATTCCTGACCTTTATTTGCCAGTACCCTGCGCGCAAATCTATACAACTCATAAATGGAGTTTGCTTGGCATTATGAAGCAGATCGTCAATGCGAGGTAGAGGATACACATCTGGTGATGTTATTGCATTTAACTGTCTATAATCAACGCAAACTCGCACCCCGCCGTCCTTCTTAGGTACCATTACCACAGGAGCAGACCAGGGCGATACGCAAGCTTCTATTACTCCTTCTGAGAGCATTTTTGTTACTTCATCTTTCAGGATTTGAGTTTTAGCAGGAGATAGCCGATAAGGTGGCACAGCAGTAGGCCGATGATTTCCTGTATCGATGACGTGCTCTATTTGTGCTGTGGGTTTACCGTTAGAGATAAACACTGTCTCGTTCCTTTTCAGAAGTTCCTCTAATATCCAGAGCCATTTTCAATGTTTACTGATGCTATGTCAGTGGAAGGAAATAGGTCGGCTAGTCGTGGACTTACGAGGGGAGGCCAATAAGTTCGCGGAATGGAGGGGTTGATGGGGATAAATTTACCCGTCCAGGTAGGCACTAGTTAAGCACCTCATTAAGAGTATATATACCAAGTTTGAACCTAATCGTGTCATTAACTTTTGAGTTATCGACCTGCAAACAACTAAATCGGGAAGAAGTCAGCCAGTATGGAGAAAATTGAACACCGTGCCGTTATTAAGTTTCTTACCAAGCAAGGAAAATCCGCTCAGACGATTTTTCAAGAGCTGTTAGCGGTTTACGCGGACTCTGCCCCTGGTAAAACCATGGTTTACAAGTGGCATGGTCTTTTCAAACAAGGAAGGGAGTCCATTGAAGACGACCCCCGCTCCGGACGGCCAATTGAGGCCACCACACCGGAAATCGTCGAAAAAGTAGAAAAACTTGTATTGGAAGATGCCCGACTGAAGAAGAAGCAACTTGCAGCAATGGTTGGAGTATCCGAATCAAGTATTTTAAATATCCTACATCATCATCTTGGGATGACTAAAGTCAGTGCAAGATGGGTTCCGAGAATGCTCACGCCACTTCAAAAACGCGAGCGTGTCGAGTGCTCTCACCAGTTTCTGGAGCTCTGTGGAGAGAGAAAGGAAGAAGTTATGGCCCGGATTGTTACTGGAGATGAAACCTGGGTTCACCACTATGAACCTGAGTCGAAGCAAGAGTCGATGCAGTGGCATAAAAAAGGCACACCTCCTCCAAAGAAGTTCAAAGTGTCACAATCGGCCGGAAAGATCATGGCGACTATCTTTTGGGATACAGAAGGTATTTTACTGATCGATTATAAAGAACGTGGTGCGACTATAACGGGACAGTACTACGCTTCTTTACTGGAAAGATTGAAAGAAGCCATTAAGAAAAAAAGAAGAGGAAAACTGTCAAAAGGTGTGCTCCTTTTGCACGACAATGCACCCGTCCACACGTGCCATGTTGCGACGGCTGCCATTCACCGATGCGGCTTTGAACAATTAAACCACCCACCATACAGTCCAGACTTGGCCCCCAGTGACTATTATTTATTTCCAAAAATGAAGAAAGAGCTGCGTGGAAAGAAATTTGACGACGATGATGAAGTCAAGTCGGCAATTTCGGCCTATTTTGACACCAAAGACAAATCATTTTTTTTCGATGGTATAAACAAGCTATTTGAGAGATCCGAAAAATGTATTAGGGTTAAAGGAGAATATATTGAAAAGGAAAAATAATTTGGTGTTTAATTTCAACCTCCTTCTCTCTCATTCCGCGAACTTATTGACCTCCCCTCGTAAGTCGACTTCTGCATCACGTATAGCTCTTTCCGCATCGCGATATAACACGTCCAACACTGGTGAGTAGCCATCAAATAGAATGGTTCGTGGCCGCTTAGCAGGCGAAGAGAGGTCCAATCGAAGTAAAGGACCATAAGGACGAGTTAAACTAGCCTCAGTAACACTGTCTTCAGGTAAACTAGGAGATGAACAGGCTTGCGTCATGATCGGCGATAAGGCCACCGATTTAGAGTTAAAGATAGCAAAATTCTCGTCGTATAACTCATGGGTTTCGTCTGTATCATCGATAAACTGCCATGTGAATTGAGGCAGGTTTAAAATCATACCAGCGTCTTGGATAAAACCGACACCTAATAGCGTTCGGTTGTTTCGAGACTCCGGCAAAACCAGGAAAGTCGTATCTATGACGCGGTTACATATCTTCACAGGCAACGTGGCTGTTAACACATATTGTAGCTTTTGGATCCCATCAGCTAAGGTGACCAAGACACGCTCTTCCTTGAAGGGAACCCCTTTCTTTAGCAGGAGGCAGTATAGATCGTAAGATGCGACACTCGATTTCGCACATGTGTCTATATATGCGACTTGATTCACCCCTTCGATTTCTACATAGAACACAGGCCTGGGTCTTGCATCAGTTTTCAGATTTATGGAACAGATGTCTGTTTCTTCGACCGATGAAATCCGTTTCTTAGAGCTGCATGTCAGGCAATTGCTTCTGAAGACACCAGGAGCACCACAACCATAGCACGAAAATTTTGGTGTCGTAGGAGAAGGAGCTTGGGTTTCCACAGCTATGGACTTAGATAAGGTAGGTTCCTATGATTCCTTTTGAGCTGAGCCTTTCTTCTTAAGGCACTGATCTATTTTGTGACCAACATTTCTACAGTATCGACATCTCGGCTTGAATTGTTTGGTAGCTTGCTGAATGACAGGAGCGTCTACCGACTTTATCTTCTGTTCTGTTTTCCCTTTTTCCGTGTTCTTGTCTTTTAACCACTGCTCAACCTCACGTGCCTTTTTTAGAAGGTCGTCGTATGAAGTTATTGAACTTCGTGCCATCTTCTCTCTAATATTCAGACGTAATTGGCCAAACATCATATCGATCTGCTGAGACTCGGTGTGCTCTGGCTTTGGCAATTGGGAAAATAACATCCGTTTGTGAGCTACAAAAGTCTCAGTAGGTGTATCAGGCGACTGCTTCTCATTAACAATTTCTTGATATAGGATGTATGCAGGCTTCTTCGGCGCGAAGGCATAGCGAAGACGCTTCTCAAAATCATCCCAACTGGATACGTGACCCTTTACACCCTGCCACCAAATTCCGGCTTCCTTCTTCAGCAGCAAGGGCAGACCAAGAATAGCATCTTCATCGCTTATCTTCTCGATTCGCTTGAATACGCTTACGGCTGCCAGGAATGTTTCCACTGTCTCAGAATTTCTTTCTCCATCGTAACTACATGTACATGAAGCAAAGCTGCCACTTTTAGGTGATATAGTGGACAACAACTGCTTAAACTGATCTTCAGTGAGAGACATAGCGTCGCTTGTATGAGGTTTCAGCTTCTTTTTATTAATTTTGACAGTTGTAGTACGACCAGTCCTTGTGACAAAAAATGGTGCAGAGCTGCGTCGTCGTGCCTTATCTTCCATGCAATCAGTCCCCCTTCTTGTATATGCGTAGTGTTGCACCACGTTGGGCCGCCAGTGTAAGAGGTACTGCGCCGATCACAAGTAAGAACACAATGACGTAGGTATAGTAATGCTCTTTATTTTGATTGTTACAAGTAATGTACGACAACTAAACTAACTAAGCCGGTCCACGTGCCCCACGGGGTGGAAGCTCATGTACACGACTATATTATTACAGTAAGTAGGTATTATTAGAGGTCCGCAAGTCCCAACGTGGGTGGAAGCAAGCGTACACAGCTAATAAGCGCTAACTAACTGAGGATCTCAAAACCACCAGTCATAAGTTCACTTAACGTACTACTAGAGTGAACGTATCGATAGCGCGTTGTACAATACGCGCGGCGCCATCTGTTGGCGCTTGGGCTGAACTAAAGTATGGCTCGTTACACATTTTAATTTCCAATTATTATCTCCCTGTGCACCTGCCATGTCTTATCTCTGCATCACCCTATGGTTGACTGGTAGAGAATGCTTGTATAGCATTAAGTCCGCCTGTGTACAGTTTTGTGCATGAAGTTTAAATAAATAAATAAATAAATAAATCTAATCGAAATTAAAAACTAACAGTATATAGGTACATCACTATTTTAGGAAACACAAATAAAATCGATATAGAAAAGAATTATTGGTTGTGATTGTGAATTAGGTATATGAAATTACGTAATGACTTGTGAGATCACCGGTACACGAGGCGAGCGAAGGGCGTGCGCGGGCGACGGGACATAGGCTCTCACTGTGTGGGTAGCCCACGCAGTGAGAGCCTATGTCCTGCGGGGAGTCCCCGCACCCCCGACGCCGCGCACGCCGTTAATTCAATTTTAAAGTTGAAAATTCTTTCGCGGACATTATTACCTGGAACGAGGGGATTATTGATTATACTATTCCATAGATACATTGTTAACACTATACAAAATAAAACAATTGTAATGACAAGCGTTGAGAAACAAAAATGGCTACGAGAATTGTTAGTTGACTGTTCTTTCATAAATATCGAAGATGAAGGCTGCCCAAATTTTTTAGCATTACATGAAATGTATTCCAAGGGTACAAATAAATGTAATTTTTTAAGTCATAAAAAATATTGTGCACTCAAAAATGTAATATGTATAAAAAATGGTATTTAGAAAACCATATTGAAAATGGTTAGTAAAGTATGAAATAATATTTATACTTTTGTTTATATTACTTTTGTACATGTACTACCTAGGGTTGCCAGATAGGAACATATCAAATCCGGGACAGTTCTAAAAAAAAAAAAAAAACAATGTCGGGTCGTGGCCATAATAGAAAATATCATATATTTTTTTTATTTTCAAAGGATTCATATTTATATTTAAAAGATGAAATGCCATTTTTTCAAAAAACATACTTTTATTAGCTGTAGGTATGTAATTAGCTTAAATTGGTAAATTAAAACTTTGGTAGACAATTACTAAATTACAAATTAAATAGTAATAAACTGAAGAAAAAAAAAACAATAATAATAAGATACTATGTACCTTAAATAAATCTTATATCAATAAATTCCTAACTTAAAAAACAATCGGTACCTTGCTTTTTGGTACATAATGTTTTGTTATTAAGCTTTGGTAGGAAATCAGTACAAACAAATTATGTATCTTCTAATAAAAATAAAACTTCTTCTGATAGAACGTAAATAATAATGTTAAATAAAACGGCGATCAAATCATTTTTTGAAATATTTTTCACTGGATTTTGCCATTTTTATTAGTTTTTCTCCGTCAGAGCTTTGTAAGACTGTTAGAATTTCTGAGCAAGACACGTCAAAGTTTATACGAGTCTGCAGTTCGGACTTGATTAAATCCATGGACATCCGGTTTCGCTCTTTAGTCCATAAACTATTCAGTAGGCTAAATATTCTTTCGCAAAAGGCATTGCTTGTTGGAATAGAAAGAACGAAACCAACTATTTTTTTTAAATTATCGAAATTTGTGGACGTGTTATTTCTGAAGAAATAGGCCCATATTTCGTCGTTTGGTAAGTCTTTCGGAAGCTCCCTATATACCGTTTTCAGACATGCAAACTCTGAGTAAAGGGAGTCAATATTAATAGCGTCTTCTATATTTAATATCATGGGCAATTCGGAAAGCACTTCCCAAGTCAATTTTAATTCCTGTGGTTTGAGGGACAAAAGTTCAAACTTTTTGTAGATTCCATCGGTACTAAAATCATATCTTTCTTCTATATATTTTAATGCTCTTTGCAGAAAAATATGCACCTGTCCTTTAAATAGAGCTCTTTCTTCTTCATCAAGTTTTCTGAAAATGTCCCTGACTTTGCTCCCAAAAAAGTTATCAGCCATCCTACTTTTTAATTGGTCGTGAAGACTTCGCATGGCATGATCAATGTCCAAAATAGTGAAGCTATAGCAATATCACTTTTGTAAATTCAGGCAAGATATTGCTCAGGAAGAAAAGGTAACAGTCATTTTTACCTTCTTTTTTACATTCTTCATCATCATTATTCATAAAATCAGTACTACAACCTTCTGAAATAAAATCCCATAGCACCTTGTGGCAGTTATCACGACCTTTTGATAAAAAATTATGTTTAACAGCAGGCCAACTCCGAATTAAGCGATCTATAGCTGGCAAAAGTGACAACCATCTTGTTACTTGGTACATGTCTTAGCAGTTCTTTATACTCTATTTGGGCAAATTCACAACATTCTTTCAATTTTTTTGTTTTTAATGCTGATGAACTGAACTCATTATAAATTTTTATGACGATGCTTTCTATGTCAACATCGAGGCCTTTTAATGCATATTTTACGCAATTATTAACAACGTGGCAATAACAATTGGCTTTAAAAATATGATTATTTTCTTCTTTTAATTTCTGGAATACAGAATTATGGGCACCATAATTAACAGAAGCTTTATCTGCACTGTATGCACTTATTTGATCCATGCTGAGATTAGAGTCAGTGGTATTTTTTTTAAGGCAGTTATATATATCGAGCGATGTTTCTTCAGCTTCCTCGTAAAAGTCCAATAATTTTCTACATATACCTTTATTACAATTAAAATATTGAACGGCATAGGGAAATGTTTTTAAATTACCAACATTTGATGCATCTGAGGCTACGGAAAAATAATAACATTCTTTTAATTCAGAGATCACTTTTTCTTTTGAATAGGGTCCTAAAACATTGCGTGTTATTGCCGATGCTTTTGTTCGTTCACATGTCAATTTTGCTGCTATTTGACTATCTGGAATGAATTTGCTAATATTTTTTGCCAAGCTATCCAAGCTGTTGTAACTCAAACCATGCTTCACATTATGATAAATAAGAGCCACTTCAGAATTTATTATAGAAGTTTCTTCTGAGGTGTGCTTTTTTATAAAAAAAAAGCATCCAAGCATTTGGAAGTTTTCCTAGCCATCACCATCTTTTTATGTTTTATACTATTAGCGTGAGCCTAGAACAATGCATATAACAAATTTGAAATGAATTAGATGTATACATGCGAAACAAACGCACGCGATGTTATCGTATATACAACGTGTTTTTTTAATACTCATAACTTTAGGATACCACTGACGAGACCACTTGCAGCTTGCAGTAATTCATGATTTTCTCAATACTTTATGTAACACCGCGTTATTGGAAAACGTTGCGCTCTGTTATTGCATACACTGAAACTTAATACGATTACAATTTTGATATAAGTAAAAAATTACTTACTGCCAGCGCGCGGCGACCTTTATATTGAATTGCAATATCCGAGTTACATGCTTTACAAATTGCAGTAAACTCATTTTTTTTCTCTATCCACTCTTTAAAATCGGGATCGGTGATCCACTTATCATTAAATCCTGTAAATCTTTTTTTACTTGTGGATGGATACGACTCCATGATGAGTAATTGTATCGCACAGTTCGCAGTTTCGCACGCGTGACGCGTCTGATTCAATCAAAGCAAAACACGACTGAAAGAGTGACAGCGGACGCGGGCGAGAGAGAGGGGGCGGCGGGCGCGGCGCGGGCGAGCGACAGCGGACGCGGGCGAGAGAGAGGAGGCGGCGGGCGCGGGCGAGTGAAGTAAAACTATTGCACGCACTCCCGTCCCGCGCGCCTCCCGCACTCGCTCACCGGCAGCCATGTCATTCCATTCGTTGCTAGTTTATTTTGTTAAAAAATAATAACTTTTCAAAATCCGGGACAATGAGCGCTAATTCCTGGACACGGGACAAGAGGCAAGATTCCGGGACAATCCCGGATTTCCCGGCGGTCTGGCAAGCCTAGTACTACCCAATGTTATTTGGATTTTGTTAAATTGGCCGTGTGCTTTCCGGCAGACTAGAATAAAATCACTCCGTCTCTTCCCGTGGATGTCGTACAAGGCGACTAAGGGAAATACTTTATCAAATATCAGGCCTCCCCAATCCGTCTGGCCAGCGTGGGGTGTGTAGGCCAAATTCTCAGACAGACAGAAGTGTCTGGGACGGATGAGAGAGGGTTGTGCTCCTGTAGTGGAGACTAAAATGACCTGATGATGACGAAAATTTATTTCAATAACAACATATAATAAACATGTATACAAATTAATATAAGCTATCACCACCCAGATTTTTTGAAATTTTATTTACTACACATTCAGTAAGGTCCATTATTTCATCTGTTGAGTTCGGAACCACATATTGAGCACTGAGTACAATTTTTTCGTCATCACTCTCCAAGTTTGACTATGACGACATCATTGCTTCTGCTGCTAAGTCCAATACGCGTATTTGAATTAATTTGTTTCCTCTCAGGCCTTTACTAATAATAAATGATTTCGTAATGTTATAATAAAGCACTTGTACTATTCCACGTTATTATATTTAATATTACCGACCGGTTTCGCCGCTAAGGCATTATCAAGGTAAAAAGATGGTGTTTGTGTTTCTCAAACACAAACACCATCTGTGGAACACCAAACGTGGAATAGTACAAGTGCTTTATTATAACATTATGATAATAATGTTCCACCAAGTGCCAACAATCAACAGTATCAACTTTAAATGATTTTGGTTTTCAGTTTCTTGTTTTTCACTTTTTGCGCTGCCATCAAGTCACTGCATTCCGGGATGAAATCTCACGTATCTTGTCCGCGTTGCGATAAAATTATCTCCCGAGTTTGAGACTCTATAACCTGGAAAACGAAAATAATATTATGTATATATTTTTTTTTAAATCATCAAACTTGGATTTGATACTTAAACTTAGTAATTTTACTTACTTGAAAATCGGGAATAAATTATGGTATATGTAGCTCGCAACGCTGCTGCTCTGACAATGAGCGCAATCGAATAGGTCTAATATTCTCATTCATCAGCGCTATTGCAAAATGATGGCAACGAACTCGCAAACGTGACGACCTCATTCAACCCATTCGCGTTGCACTCATATCATATTACGCTAAAATTGCAAATAAAACAAATAACTACATATATTTTAAATAATTCTTTATTACTACAGTATATTGCTGGTATTTACATACATTTACATATACAAAAATGTTATAAAACAAAAATAGTATCAAATATTTTAAAATTAAAACAATGAATGATGACCCCATGCCTTCGTAAAGATTTTGTTTTTATGTATAAACCTCTTATCATCAGCATTTGAAAGAGCTATTTTGTTTACAGATTGGGTAAAAATTTCGTGTTTAATACAACGAAACAAAATATTCTTTTTACGTATTATTTTGTCATGGAGCAATACATTTCGATAGTCAGTCAACGTCAATTGAGATTCAGTTTTAATGCCATATAATTTACATCGAAGACCAATACGGTATTTCACCACCGAGTTCGTCTTTGAATAGACCGGGTATTTTTTTGTTTATCAAAGGTAACTCGTACGCATTTGTTTCATGATAGTTACTTGTATCAAAATAATCTAGAAAATGCAATCTTAAATCTTTGTAAAAATCTTTCGTTTCGATTTTGTAAATAAAGCTATCTGTATCAGTATAGCACATCTGAACCTTATCTTTATAAAAAGGTTTTATTACACCGTAATGAAATTGATACATGTGACTTTTAGATAATTCCAAGACAGTAAAACCAATGTAAATCAGTTTATCCAATATGATCCTTTCAGGTTTCATCTGGATTGCTACTAAATATAGTGGCGCTATGAAAATTCGGCCTAGCGATTAATTTATCAGCACAAGTATACTTTTTAGTTTTATTACTTTTATCGCTCCATTGGTTGACTAATTTAACATCTACTCTTCGTTCATTATCCTCTAATGTTTTACCGAAAACGGAGTTATTCATCAATTTGAATAGATCTTGTTGAAAAGGAGTTTTAGCCTTTTTTATCAGTTCTGTGTTCAAATTAATATATTCTCCTAAAAACGAATTATGTCTGAAAGTTAGGACACGGTGACTACTAGTTAATACCAACCCATTTTCAATACATGCTTTTAAATATACATAATGAATTACATGTTGATATTTAGGATATAAATTAGGTTAGGAGTAAGTTTTTCTGTTTTTCCGCCAGGAGGTACAAATTTTTCCGTACAAAAAGGATAATCGTTATGCAAGCAATGAAACTCCTCTGGATACAACAAATCCACCTCAAGAATGTAGCCGAAATCCGCGTTGTTAGGTATGGACATAATATCCAGCTGATCTATTTCAGTTAGCTCAAGAAATCAATAATCAGAAACGGGTAGCAGCTGACACATGCTGTAACCGTACAAATTGTTACAATCAATATATACCAGAAAAACGAGTCAGGTTTAGTTTGATCATAATTTTGCATATATTTATTGTTTGCCTGAGCAAATCTGGTGGAGTATAAGTCGAATTATTTCTAGATCGGACAATAACTCTAACTGAATGCCTGTTTTAAACAGCATAGCGTCAAATGATAAACTTGGAGCTGTTAAATAAAAAGCAGTACCTAATTGGTACTTAAATTTGCAGACTTTGCGAAAGTTTTCGAAAACGTCTGAAAGAAGCAACACGTCTGTCTTTAGGTAAAGGTCTGTATATTCACCCATGTTTTTTACTTTGAAAGTTGATCAAACGTTTTTAGCGTGAGCATAATCTTTGTCAACGATTTTCTCATCGGTCAAAGAATTATAAAATAATTTTTCTGGTGGAAGTTGTTTTTCTAAAAATGAATCCCAGTTTTTCATATGATCATATGGATATACACCTTTGCGAGTAAGAAGCATGAATTCTTTTTCTGCAGGGAAATAACGCTTTAAGTGTATGAAGTCGGACCTATCTAAACCATTAAATAATTTCTCCAAACTTGCTCCTAAAAATTTGAATGAGTCTATTAATCGTATTTGAGCATATTTTTGATCAGACAGTTTTATAAACTTGGTAAACGATATGTAGTTTTCTTTATTTTTGGGTATTACTTTAATAGATCCTTCACTTTCAGCTAATTCTTTGATAAATAAATGACAATCATAACCTGCCAAATTATGAAAGAATATGGGAATTAATTTTGGCACACTGTACCTTAAGTTGCAAATTTGATGGACGCTACCTCGGTAGCGACCGGTTAGATGACAGTGATCTCTTACACGGTCAGATAACAACAGTTTATCGCAGATATAACAAATACTTGCTTTAGCATGGTGTCTGGCATCCTCGTCAGTAAAATGTGTTGCGGGTTATAATAATACCAGTGGTTTCAGGAACGTGTGTATATTCTATTGTCTATGGACTGACTAACTTACATAATAACAAACAGTCTATATATACTTATCACAACAAAGAAATATTACTATAACAAAGGGATATTAATCTGGACATCTCAACGTGATGTTTGGGGTTTATAATTTTCATATGCTTGCTATATTTATTTTACTGCATCTGTTATTTCACTCACGTATTTCTATAAAGGAGGATACATACTTATTCTAAAGGTGTGAATACATTAATATGCTATATCCCATTATATGCATTGGAACTTCTTTGTTTAATAGACCATATATTTTTTTTACATCTTTATAAAGATTGTCAAGGGACACTTCAACGCAGTTTGCACCTCTATATTGCACAAAACGATTTAAGTTGCTATCAAAGGAACAAACTATGTAATATGCGAACGCAGCTGGTATATGCTGCTGACGAGGCGATGTATAACTGGCTGATGGGTTAGGATCGCAACGTTGAAATGGCATGAGAAGAGTTTCAAAGTCTGCATAAACGACGAAAGGTACGTCTTGTTTTCTATCTAAGTTCTTGAATTGAAGAACCGAGCCTGCATTTGGCAACACAGTAGTGATACCGCTACATATATGTGAATCGATTTTATCTTGACAATCGAAAACAAACAACCATCACAAAAATATAACTTTCCATGATGTTTAATAATGTTTAATAATCTGACGGAATATTAAACAATATATATATATATATTGTTTAATATTCCGTCAGATTATATAATTATATATATATATATATATATATATATATATATATATATATATATATATATATATATATATACTATAGTCTAGTGACTCTCTTACACGTTCTTTGCGGTATAAGTTACTTACGATGAGGTTGTTTATTACGTACTTACCTAATAGTTTTTTTTTTTTTTTTTATTGTCACACAAATTACACAGCGCCATCTAGCCCCAAAGTAAGCGAAGCTTGTGTTATGGGTACTAGACAACTAATAAACATACGTAAATACATTTTTTTTTGTAAATACATACTTATTATACATTGTTTTCAAGTCGTCGCGTCGTCAAAAATAATATGTTCCTAAAATAAACTCATTAGGTATGAAACAGCTATTTAAAATTAAGACATAAGACACAAAGACACGCTAAGCGGTTCGTTATTAGATAGTATACTAGTAGCCAAATAACTATTACACCAAAGAGAGTAAAAGAGAGTCAGTTATTATTGAAAATAAGCCTTAATGTTTAATTTATATCCCTTTATTTATTATTTTTACAATATGTAGGTTCACAGTCACTAAAGAAAGATTTCTTTGCTGCCTTAAGCAGCTTTTGTATAAGCTCCCACTCCGGCCGATCAGGGTCCAGCTGTAGTTTTAACGTTGCGAGCGCCTTGAGGTATCTCTCCTCGCGACGAGTAGTTAGCGCGTCCTAAGTTGTATATACCCGCACTTCAACGTAAAACTGGCCGGAAAGATGAGCTCTTCGCAGAACGGTACCATTCGCTACTTTGCTACTGAGCGAACTCAGTAATTCGGACCCGGCTTTATGATCGTCCTCGTCATCAGATACCAACCCGAAAAGGTTATCAATTTTCGGATTGGATTTAGAAGGTCGGTTTTTGGAGTAGTTCTGCAAACAAAATAGTATATTAAGTATGCGTCATCTAAACCGACTATTGCATACTGTTAAGATACCTTAATCGACTGATAATGCAGCAGCAACAGCAAGATTTTTTTACTTAATTTGTAATAGTGACGACTTGGTACAGACGAGTGTAGCCAAATAACAGCACCTAAACAGTCACTGTATTTTTGCGGTGAACAAAATCAGCAGAAGTTCCTAAGAAGGTGCTAAGTTGGCTGCGAGATGTGAACATTAGACTAACACTACTGCGGTGCATCAGACCGACCGTATGCCTGTTTGTCAATCGATTGGTATACACTAAATCGATATAAAGAGCTTACTTAGAAGAAAGTCGCGAGGTAGATGAGAGCTTCCTTTTTTTCGCCACCGGCTTTGTCGACTCAGCTTCACTATCGGTTTCAAGTCTGCAATTATAAAATACAAAATTCATGAGACTGAGAGAGACAAATTCTTAGGAGTTGCAAGCGTCCATATGCTAAGGTAACTGCATTAGGTACATCAGGCGGGTCGTATGCTTGTTTGTCATCCTAGGTAGAATAAGAAAAACCAACATTAGTAATACCATTGCAACTGGACTGGTGAAGTACCTTAACCTTATAGCTAACCACTCCTAAATAAAAGTTCCCTAAAGGGGCGTTGTGCACCTGCAGCGAGCAAGTCCACTAAAAAGCTATGGAGGTACTGAATGATGCAGCCGATGTATATCGGATCGATCGTCTGCTTGCTTGACACTCTGCAGTATAATTGAATTAACATGAATAAGTTAAGTAGGAGACATGGCTGTACCTACTTAGAACAAGGCTGAACTGAAGAACTCTTCTTCTGTTCCCATTTGAAGACTTCGAATTCTGAGTCAGACCTGAAAACCATAAACATTATTGATGCAAGTTAGACGAGCTCATTATAGCCTTCATCAGGGTGTTTGGCGCATCGTGTGCCAAAATAATTTAGCGGATAGAAGGGGTCATTGCCTATATATTCAGCCAACATAACCCGTTCCATGCCAGGCGGTTACTTTTATATTAATTTTTGTAGTCATATCACGAAAAAACGCAAATTACTACATTTAAACTCAATTTAAAAAAAAACTATCAGGCGTAGCCTCAAAGTAAAAGTTTTGTTTTGGCGTGCAGGGTTGTATCAAATCCAAATTTACTGATAAATGTCATCTAGTTTTTTTTTTATTCAGCTTTGAAGTTTTCCGAAGAGTTAAAAATGGACTGAACATTCAAGATTACACGGCTATAAAAAAAAATTAAAAGAGATAGCGATCTTCGGATTTTATCAAAACTTCTTTAGTCTGTCCCCATTCAAACGGTATACTAATCTTGTTTAAATAATAACAACAACTTCACTAATTCGTTAAATTAGTGCATTGACTCTACTCAGGCTGATTTGCGAAATTCGTGTTTATAGTCCCTTTTTTGTGTGAATAGCACGTTATATACCTTCAGGTAAAAATTATGATTCCTCTTTTGCAATGTAAAAAGTGTTTACCTATCGTCAATGAGGACTTCTAAAAATTAAAAACAAAAATTATTATTTTGATCATTTATTATTGCATCACAAATTTTGTTCAAAATGTCCGCCTCGGTTGCGAATCTCTTTCTTATTTCGACTGTTGTTGTATGTAGCCTTATTTCTCTTTTTATTACTTCAAAAGCGTCTTCAATTCGTTGACGTAGTTCTTCTATTGTTTGGACTTCCGTTTCGTATATCAGTTCTTTTGCTCGTCCCCAGACGTAAAAATCTAACGGAGTTAGGTCTGGGGAACGTGGAGGCCACTGTATAGGGCCATCTCTTCCAATCCAGGAGTTGGGAAAAACATTGTCTAGGTATTCCCTTACAGTGAGTCGCCAGTGTGCAGGACAGCCGTCATTTTGGAATACGATGGCTTCATCTTCATTGTAAAATGGCATTACTGCTAGTAGTTCGGGCAAATCGTTTTGTAGAAACTCCAAGTAATTATCTCCGTTTATATTGTCGGGTAGAAAGTGTGGCCCGATCACTTGATTCCCTATTACTCCAGCCCAAGCGTTAAGACTAAATTTTTTTTGAAATGATTTTTGCCGTTTTACTCGGGGATTAGAATCTGTTGGTGCCCAGTGGTGTAAATTGTGTTAATTAAGAATCCCTTCATGCGTGAACTTTGATTCATCTGTCCATAGAATCCTTTTTAAATAATCAAGGTCATCCACTTCGGCGTGCAGCAAAAATCGACAAAATTGAACTCGTCTATCAAAATCGTCAGATATAAAAAAAGATAAGATAAGAGATAAAAAAAAACGCGTAAGAATAATAATGCATTATTCGCCGCTAATATAGCGAATATTTTCTACTACCTGGAGGAGTGACGTCACAGTACCTACAGGTAAAAGGGCTTTAGATTAAGTAAAGTAAGTCGGACAATACTGCCGTCCTTATCTGCTTTCAAGATAGACAGGACAATAACAGGTATAAACTTATTTTTGTGTTTACCCATATCAATGGCATAAAACTGACATTAAAAAGGCCTGTAGATCTGTTAAATGTTACGTACCTTGCACTGGGGTGTAATGGAATGCATGTTTTTCGTTGTGGCGAAGTACATTTCATACTTTCCAGATGGAAACGCCAAGCAATGCCGACACATTTCTAATGCTTCTGGTAGGGTCTTCTTCGAAAAGAGCCAAAATTCTTTCGTCGACTTGGACATTGCGCCGCACAACGTGACCCCTTGGTTCATTTGTAAATAAACGGCCCTCGCGTATGCGTCGATAGGTGTCTTGGAACACGCGGCGGCCAGGTACGCGTCTATTTGGAAAGCGTTCTTGGTAAATTCGTTGCGCTTCACGTGCAACACCATGGCTCTCTCCATATGCCATAACAATATCCGCATACTCTTCATTGGAGAATCTCGCCATATCAACAACAAGTCAATAGTAACAAAAGTTAAAAACAATAACGAAAGAAAAACTTAACGAAAACTCAACTGATAACAATAACAGAACGAAAGGATCGCGGTGAACACACACGTTAGGCAGCAGAGATGGTCAAATCTCGACTAGGGACGCATCCTCCGCTCCGTCACTTTAATTTAGGGTTTTCCCCATGCCAGAAAGAGAAAGGAGATGGTTTTACGTTGCAAGAGCAAGACAACAGTTTTTACCTGCTTTGAACTTATTGTTCAGACAAAAAAAAAAGGTTCAAACCTCAAAATTTGAATATCAGCCCGAGTAGAGTCAATGTACTAATTTAACGAATTAGTGAAGTTGTTATTATTTAAACAAGATTAGTATACCGTTTGAATGGGGACAGACTAAAAAAGTTTTGATAAAATCCGAAGATAGCTATCTCTTTTAATTTTTTTTTATAGCCGCGTAAACTTCAATGTTCAGTCCATTTTTAACTCTTTGGAAAACTTCAAAGCTGAATAAAAAAAAAACTAGATGACATTTGTCAGTAAATTTGGATTTGATACAACGCTACATCAATGCACGTCAAAACAAAACTTTTACTTTGAGGCTACGCCTAATAGTTTTTTTTTAATTGAGTTTAAATGTAGTAATTTTGGGGTTTTTGGAGAAATAACTATAAAAATTAATATAAAAGTAACCGCCTGACATGGAACGTGTTACGGGGGCTGAATATATGAGAAATGACCCCTTCTATCCGCCAAATTATTTTGGCACACGATGTGCCAAACACCCTGTATAACTACTTACCACTGTTATATCTTTTTTGTATTCAGAAAACTTCACCCCAATATATCTATATCACCACTTGATTTCACAAATCAACGGTCGCGCCAAAATCGTGTGCACATAATGTTATGACAGTTTATATTCGCGCGCATTTCAAAAGTCGATTGTTTTTGCATGTCACCTATAAGTTACTGGTCAAAGGAAACTATACACATACAGCTTAGTTTGACGTTTAGTAAAATGTATGCTTGAAAACTGAAGTAAAGTTAGTGTTTCATTTCTGAAACGCCATGCATTTAAGGGTTTTTATTTTTATTTTTCATTTCGAATGTAAATCTAACTTTTAGAATTTTAACTTCCCATCACACTTTTACAGGCTGTGGACTGTAAAATTAATACAACTTGATTTTTGTAGACATAGGTACTATTAGTCAATTTATAAGTAAATACTGTGACAAAATGTGTAGTAGGTTAGGTATGTATGTAGTAATTGTTATTTCGTTACTTAAATGTCTCCATGCCCCTTAGATAATACTTTGGTACTTATCCCGCTATACCCCGTACTTCAAAAAAATTATGGTATTAACTTGGCGTGGTTAAAAGTTAAAATTCATTGTTATTTACACAGATTATTTACAATGGCCACTTGCGTACTTCACTTCACTACATCAAAATGTTGGATGTGACCCCCTCTTTGGTGGACGCACTGTACAGCACGATCGATCCCGTGTCTGCGCACTGAACTGAGCACTTGAGTTTCACTGGCTATCACATCAAAAGCCCTGATAATACGCGTACGTAGTTCTTTCGCCGTGCGGATAGTATGGCCATCATTCCTATAAAACAGGTCCTTGGCCCTACCCCAAACGTGAAAATCCAACGTCGTAAGATCAGGTGAACGTGGTGGCCAGGCGATGATATTACCACGCCCAATCACATGCCCTTGGAACTCCTGAATTAAGTATTCTCGCACTCGTCTGGTGTAATATGCCGGTGCCCCGTCGTGCTGGAAATACATCCAGCGACGGTCCCACACAGGTACTTCCAGCAGCAGCTCCGGGAGATCATGCTGCAAGAATCTCAAGTACGAGTCCCCATTCAGTCGATTCAGGAACACGGGACCTAAAACGACTTCATTGAGCACTCCTGCCCACACGTTCACACTAAAACGGTGCTGAAAATGATCAGGCCGATCACGCACGAGTTACGATCACACCAGTAATGTGCGTTGTGGATGTTGAAAACTCCAACGCGTGTCAAAGTGCATTCATCGGTCCACAATACACTGCAATTCTGGTTGCGGCGCAGCCAGCTACAGAACTCGACGCGCGGCGCGTGATCGGCTGGCAAAAGTTCTTGTGCCCGTGTGTAATGATACGGGTGCAGCCCGTCACGACGCAGCACTTTCCAAACGTAGTACCGCGACACGTTGAAAACACGCGCAGCGTCGGCGATGCTCGCCACGGAGTGGCGGCGAAAGAACTCCAGCACCTCTTCCTCGCGCCGCCCAGGGTATCGTGGCCTCCCCGCGTCGGGACAAGGCCGGTAACTGCCGCTTTCCCGGTGTCTCTGGACCGCACCAAGTATTATCCGTGTGTTCAATACTCTTCTGTACCGCTCAGCATACAGATCTCGACGAGCTATCTGCGGAATCACGATGTGGAATAAAATCAGCATCCTCTTCTCCTTCGTCTTCATACTCGGAATTGTCTAGAGTACCATCGTCTACAATGGCCTGGATTTCATCACCCCGCAAACCTGTGAACAAAACACTATAAAAGCAATGCCGAACCAAGCTGACAATACTGGGTTAGAACAGTGCCAAATAAGTATTCATACGTATAAGGACGAGCTCGGTGGTCGAATGGTTAGCAAGGGCCACTTTGACTCCGAGGTCGCGGGTTCGATTCCCGCACAAGACAAACATTTGTGTGCATGAACATGTCTGTTTGTCTTGGTTTGGGTGTTTTCTATGTATTATACGTATGTATTTACAAAAATGTATTTAAGTACATATATCAGTTGTCTAGTACCCATAACACAAGCATTGCGCTTAATTTGGGACTAGATGGCGCTGTGTAAATTGTCTAGAAATATTTATTATTTATTACATAGAAAAAACACGAAAAACTGGTAGTGTAGACTATTATTTAATTGTTCGTGAAAGGTAAGCAGCGTTATTTATGTTAGTAATAATCTAAATATTTCATAGAACAACATTACGTTAACAGATAAGCAAAACTATTAACATTTTTTTATACTAACTTCAACAATGGACTTTCAAAAGGTCATATTATTTCAACCCAAGATTTCGCCTAAAAACGCTAAGATCTTTATCTCTGGTTAAGTAGTTCCCATTAATGAGCAACTTTTTGCATAAAAATATACTTAACAGGCACTGATTATCATGAAAAAATACGATTTACTTACCACGTTTTCGTGAGCCAGCCATAATGCCATCCATTTTCTTTGAAATGACGTCTGTCAAATCTGACAGCCCATTGTAACATACCGGAAACTGTACTCTAATATTTCGCCTAGAAATTGAATAAAATTATTTCTATAACCCGCGAAATTTCAAAAATCTACATAGATTTTTTAAATATGTACTTCAGAAAGGCGCGTGGGCGGTTACTGTAAGTTAGTTGACAAAAGATCTGGGCTGGAGCCGCCATATTTATTTTGGGTATATCTAAAGGCGCGTGGGCGCCACGAGGATATATATATACGAGGTGCGGTCCAAAAGTGTCCGGCCTAACAAAGAAAAAAAATTCGATGTAGTCCCCGTCTATTTCAATGCACTTTGCAGATCTCATAATAAGCATATCTATCCCCTTAAAAAAATAATACTCTGGAGTTTTGTCCTCAAAATGGGCGAAAACCGCTTGAGCCACTTCATCATCCGAAGAAAATCGTCTTCCCCTTAAGTCTGCCTTAAGTTTCGAGAACAAATAGTAATGCTTGGGGCTAGGTCGCGACTGTAAGGCGAGTGGCGAATTCTGGTTCTGCTTGATCGCCTCTCGTAACTGCTCAATAAGGGTGGCGTAGTAGGTGCCATTTACCGTGGTAATCCTTTCTTTTATGTCAATCATTCGTATTCCGTGACAATCCCAGAATACCGTTGCCATTATCTTTTTGGTGGATTGCGTTACCTTGGCCTTTCTAGGCGGCTTTTCGACAGTGGATCATAGGATAAAACTATGGTTTCGTCTCCCGTAACAATGGACTCCAAAAAACTTTTTCCGTAACGCCTATACGCGTCTAAAACTTCTTGAGAACATACTTTTCGCTCAGTTCGCTGCAAGCTCGAAAGAAGTTTGGGTACCCACCTAGCACTAACTTTATTCCTTCTAAATGAGTCGAGAAAACGTCCTTGTAAATGAGCTAAGGGAATGTCATCCGGCATGGAGGTTACCATTGCTCGGAGTAATCTTAGATAAGATTCTCCAGTGAGTCGTCCTTCAATAAAATACGGCCCGATAATGTTAACATTGAGAATTCCCGCCCAAACATTACCACTGAATCTGTGCTGGAATGAACTTTCTTTGGTCAGCTTAGGGTTTCGAATTGACCACCAATGTTCATTGTGTTGGTTAAATATTCCCACTCTTGTAAACATACACTCGTCAGAATAAAGTACGTTGGCTTCAGGGTGATTGAGAATCCAATGGCAGAGGTCGATTCGAGGTTGTCGGTCAATGGCGCTCCATCTAATCCAATCAATTTTTGCACCTTCCGGTAATGAAAGGGATGCATTCCTGCCGAGTTTACTATTTTCCAGGCGCAGTATTGGCTAATATTGAATCGACGAGCAGCATTATTATTACTCCGTCGTGGATCTTCTGCAAAGTACTCAAGTACGTCGTCGACTAAGTTTTGAGGATACGGCGGCCTTCCTCCGCCACGAGCATGTCCCTGTGTGAAAAATGAACCGTAATCCAATAAACGTTGATATGTATTTACAATCGTATGTGCATTTGGGTGTCGAGCGTTTGGGTACAGTTCTCTGTACATATGTAAAGCAGCATTTTCATTTTCACCACTTAACAAAAATGCACGCAATATCAGTATTCGCCTCGGCAGTATGTGGCCATGCCACATACTGCCGAGGCGAATACTGATATGCCATCGCGATTTACACAACACGAATGTAAATAATTAATAACAAAGGGCGCACGCGTCACTATTTACCTAAAATGAATAGTCTAGGACCAAGTATCACACTGTACAGAGCCTTTTTGTTTTAGGCGTGTCCATTTTTTGTTAGTGTTCAGGTTTACATTACTAGAGATGTGACTACGTTGTCGAGTCAAGCGATAAAATTATGATGAGTAAATGAATAAAAATCGGAAAGTTTTGAAAATCGACTCTTTAATATATTTTTATATACATAATTATTGGACTTACTAACAACAACGAAATGAAATGAAATCGTGTATTCAGAGAGTAGGCCTTAAAAATGACTAGACTAAATCCACAGGCACGTTCGTGCCTGTGGATTTAGTCTAGTCATTTTTACAGAATACAGTTGTTTTTAAAATAATGTATTTAAAATAAATACGCTACTCTATAAACTACTTTTTTGTGTTGAAAACTATTTTGTGTTGTTGTTGTGTTGTTTTAACTGTAACACTTTCATCATCAACATTATTCCCTACATTAACGTAACCGTAAGAACGGTGTCCATCCCATTCAACACATTTTCTTATGGCCATTTCGTCCATGCATAATGCACCAATAATTGGTTGATTTTGTGACTTTATTTCAAATGCCTCTAACGATTCTTTAGTGAAACCTGGATCACAGTTAACCTGGTACCATTTGCTGATTGTTTTTGGATGGGGTAAGCAAGAGTCAAAATGTTCACGCACATATTTGTAAGCCCGATGTGAAAGAAAGTGTAACGTGAGGGCGAATTTACGTAGTTCAGGTGAATATTTTTTTGGAAGAGGTTCATTGCTACATTTTCGCTTTAATCTTACCAGCAAATCTTGATTTTTGCCGTCTATGCTACTTAACAAATCTAAAGACTCTGTTTCAATAAGATTCTCGCTTTTTAAGTCATTTATGACGTTCAACAATGGTGCATTCTTTTTTTCAAGCCTACGTTTGTTTTCTCTTAACTTTTTAATTGTCCTTAGTCGTCTCAAAGCCACCGCCCGAGATCGTGCCAGAGATCCTAAAAGTCTCACTGCACGCCTAGGTGTTGTAGGAATGTCTTCTGTCTTTACACCACTTTCTTTCATCTTCTTCCGTTTTCTAGGAGATATATATTCATTTTCATCTCTGTGCTGAGGTGGTTTTCTTTTCTTCACTACCTACAACGTTAATATTAGAGATTTATAAACCTGACTAAATAATCTTACTTTTTTACTTAATAATTTTACTCTTATAAAAACTTACCGGTCGATAGTATATTGGATATCCTTCAAAAATGGTTGGTACTGCATCAGTTTTCAGTTTTTTAATTGATAAGTCAGATATATAACAAGATTCATCAAAATGTTTCGAACAAAGCCTGGAATATTTGGTAGTCTCCCAGTTATCACGTCTAACAGTTTTAATCCACTCACTTCTTATTGCAGGGCACTTCGGGAACCTAAAAATTAATTGTTAATTTGAAAAACTTGAAACTAAAATATTATTGATAAAACAAAATTCAACGCATCACTAGCACATATGTAAATTTTAGCGTGGCTAATTATTAATGGTGTGAGATTTTATTTTAATCGTAATCACAAGGAAATACATTAACTAGATTGTTAAAATGTTATTACTACAGTTTTTCTGGTAATAACCTCATAACTTTAGCATAAAATGACGGAAATTGTCGTTTAAAACTTACGTATGAAATTAAAAAATCCGGGTCTTTTATTCCTTCTTTCGTGGTTCTTGATGAACAAGACACAGCCGAACACGACATATTTTCACTTTATGAATTCAAATTTTATCGAAACGGAGATTTTTCAGTATTTCGCTAAAATACAGCACGATATTTCAATGTTATGGCCGTCTACCTAGTCGGTCATGAAGTGACACGAAATACACAGATACTGCGCGGTTGCCAAACTTACAATAGCTATCTCTTTTACTCATGTGAATTTTCGTGAATTTGACAGAGAGACACGATCATTCGCTTGACACACAGATACAAAACTTTTTTTTTCTTAAATATTTTGTATTGCCACAGTCTGTTTTAAAATTTTTGACGTGTAGCCAACTATATTCACCTTTTTTTTACTAAAAGTTTGAAGGCTCTGGATAACAAGAAGTGGCAAAAATAAATTTTTGTAGTTGGGCGCGCCGCGCTGGGACCTATGTGTCCCAGGACGTTTGGCGCTACTTTCTCCGTGAGTATCCCACGGACGTTTGAGTGGTAGAAGAAGGCCGCTGCTGACTCGTCGAGGCACGATCTTCAGCAGATACATCTGCACGACCTGATTAAAAAAAAAAAAGTTAATATTCAGCAAATATAAATAGTAAACAAACAGGAAGTTTAATACTATAAATGGAGCACTTCTGACATAAGTTATTTAAATATACTCACTAATAGAAGAAGGCCGCTGCTGACTCTTCGAGGCACGATCTTCAGCAGATACATCTGCACGACCTGATTTAGAAAAAAAAAAGAGTTAATATTCAGCAAATAGAAATAGTAAACAAATAGGAAGTTTAATACTATAAATGTAGCACTACTGTCTTACGTTAATTAAATATACTCACCAATAACAGAAGACTGGAGATCGTCCCTCGACGAGCCAGCAGCTACATCTGCAGAACTCCACGTCGTCAACACCTCGACTTCCGTGTCTACGCCTAGGATGTCTGTTAAATAGTATTTTGGGGTGTAAGTGGTTCGTCAAATGAAGGAGATGCTGCGTTGGCAGCGGGGGTGGCGGCGAGCGAGCGATATTTTATGTACCTAAGTCCATTATATCAGAGGCGTCGAATATCTCCGCAGCCTCTGATACGGGCAGTTCTTCAGCCTCGGGCGTAACACTTCTGCCGCAGCGTCGATCACGTGGAGCTCGCAGGGTTCACAGTCGGGAGATGGTTTTCTGAAAATTTAAAATGCAGTATAGCGTATATGTTACCGCAGTTATATATATATATATGTATATATATATATGTTGCCGCAGCCTATGTACATAGGCTGCGGTAACCGCTTCATATCAGGCGGGCCGTGTGCTTGTTTCCACCCGACGTAGTATAAAAAAAAACTTACAGAGAGCGTCTCTTTCGCGGGGGCGCATCGGGCAGAAGCACGTGCTGGAGTTGAGCTGACCGTTTCTTGTCAACCAACTCCTTGCGCACTTCTTTTGGTAGCCCGGCCAGCCGACGCTGGGTCAGCTGGCGTTGCGACCGCACGCGTTCTAGTTCAGCACTACAAAGAAATCATCTTTCATAGCCTGGATCTACAGCTTAATAGTACACTGGCGGCAATGGCGGCGCTGGCGGCGGTCGGCGATCTCTCCCGTCCTGCCTGCCGCCCTGTCCCCTGTGCCCCCTGCAGCGCGGGAAAGGGGTGGCGACCGTGGACACGATTTGCCGTTCTTCTTTACGCAATTCATCCATCATGTGTTGCCAACCCCAGCATAGAGTAAAACTGTAAATATGCTTGAAAAAAAACTGTAGAAAACTGTATTATATCAAATTTAAAAACAGTAAATCTACATCTTTATCTTTTTATTATTTTGTATTATTTAATAATAGTAATAAATAAATTACATTATAGGGAGGGGATTAAAAACAAGAAAAATCATGTAATTATCAAAGTTTTAATCAAATTAAATGTCAAAAGTCGCAAAGATAAATATGTAAATGTAATGTACTGTAAATGGGAAATTATGGCATTGCCTATGCATAGCAACGAATTAATATAGCAGATAATGATGATACATGTTAGATAGTATCACTAGCTACTATCTCATTTTCAATTTGTAAATCTTCTTGATTTTCCGTTTAATCTTTATTTTTGTTGAAATCGTACATATTTTTATTGAATTTTTTTAAATGGATGACCATTTCAAAAAATGATTGTTACATTGAACTCGAAACAATTTTTAATTTCTGACTTTGTGTGCAAGGTACCTTTTATTGTGGTCGTAGAAAGTTTATTTCTTAGCGTCGTTTTCATAACATTAATGCTCCAAAACAATGCGTGTCAGCCACACTTTGCGGGTCGCTCCCAAATTCTATACACCTTCCTCTCATTACTTTGGAACATGCGATTTTGCATGTATCGGTCTACACGCTTCCAATACCTACGTTTACGGTTTGTTTGTTTTTTATTATTATTATTATCTAAAATAATCAGATATTTGCATATCGTCGTACTGGCGGTGAAGAGAGCTATCCCACATGCTTCTAGTTTTGAGATAACGGGGATTGAAAGTCAATAGGCGTAAACAAAAAGTTTATTTATTTAATATCTACAATGTTTCTTAAGTAAAATTCTGTGAACTATAATTAATAATGGTTACATATAAAACTAATCTTAAAATTTGAAAGAAATTAAGTTTTTTTCACTCAGCTCTTATCACAACTATTGTAAATAAAATAGTTTTGGTCCCAAATCAAGGTAGGGAATTAACTTAAGTGACTATTATATTATTAAAAACTAAGACGTGTTGATGATGATTCAGTCTGAATCATTAGACTCGGCGTTCCTTTCTGCGGCAGTTCAGTTTTCATAATAATTATGATAGCTTTTTGGTACGGTCCCTTTTTTTGCACATAGTTATTTGGTCTTTCAATTTCCCGCATTCAATACTTAAGCGGGATTGATAAAGATTATTAATGCAATTTAATGTTGCATTTTCATTACGAGATGATCTTCTAATCTAATGCATAATTCTTTGAATGCACTTGCACTTAATTGGTTTTTATAAAAAATAGATTTCGGCGAATCTTTTCTGGATTGTAACCATTTTACATCCAACCATCTCATTGTTTAACCTTCAATAATATTTTTTGTTTTTATTCGTTATCAAACTTTGGTTGAATGATTTAAAGTTTTGAAATTGGTCCATCTCTTTAACAATGTATGGTAGGTGGCTGACTTTCCCTGCTAAGGATAGAGTAATTCTTTTATAGATACTACAAGGCACGTCTGCAAAAACTTTGATGGCAAATATAAATTCATCTTTCATGAGAAACCGATTTCGACGCTGGCTCTCACGCATGTTCGCCAAGCGGTTTTGTCTCTGTTCCTCATTTGCAAACCCCATCATTTTTTAATTCGCTCTCTTGCCAGTCTTTGCGTACGTTGAGAAGGAATTTATGTTCTAATGCGTTCGTTAATAACATCGAGTCGATGTCGACGCTGTTCCGTACAAAAGTTGAATGAAAGGTCATTGATAAAAAGAACAGAGGTTTGTCGACAATACCAGTAGCAATCTGCATCGATAAACATGCTACAAATATAATAAACTTACTAAACACTGGAGGGAACACGAACAATCGCTGGCCAAAACTTATGAAAAGTTATGAAAGTTTATAAAGTGAATAAAAACAATTAATTATATTCTAAACATATTTTAATTGAATTTAGTTCTAAAAAGAATACCATGAAGCAGTAAAAAAGTAATTTTTAAGTAAAAAGCAATTTTTATGTATTATTCAATGCAATTCTACATTATCTAATCTAACTTAAAAATAATTTCTTTAATTCTTCGGGACAATCTTCGTGAGGCCTCTTCTTTTTCTGGCCTGTTTTGTTAAACTTGTAATATAAGGATCCGAAGATACCAGAAGACTGTGGACTACATCTTCCATTGTTTTGGTGCGCGACATTTTTCTAGAAAATCGTTCTCTATAATTTTTAATGTCCTTATTTCTAGATTTCTGCGCTTCCTCTGATAAACTACCAATAGGCACTATTGCGTGCTCAATAATTTTGTACCCGTGGAATAAAATTTTATGTACAGTTGTAGGCATTCTGTACCAAGGGTAATTTTTTACAAAGACTGCTGCGGTTGTTAGACAATACATTTTAAATTTTTCCGTGTCAATAGTTGCAGTACTATTTGAGAGAGCAAGGAGTATTATGTAGAATCTTATATAAGCGCCTTGTTTAGTCCCGTAATTTCGGCGGATTCCTCATAATTTCGAAAACATTTTCTTGCAGTATTTCCAGTATTAGTAGTGCCATAGTCAGGTTTTGGCTTATCTCCTCCGAAAATTTTCTTGTACTTCCTTTTTCTTATTTTAAATTTTTACCTTGTCTTCTTGTTTCCTGGCTTCCCATTTGCATAATGGTAACTTATAGGACAGATGCAGTATACACTAAAAAAACCTTATCCACGCATGCAGTATAGACGTTCTTAGGTCAAGGTATTGCGCCTTGTCTACAGCCTTGTTTAAACAAATTGCAATATTGTTAAAATTCTTGGATGTTAATCCACAAAGATAGCATCTTTGATAAGACGAAGTCTCAGTTATAGCATGAGCCGTTTTACCATCGAGCATGCTCAGAATCAATTTATGTTTCACGTTAAACTTTTTATTCTCATATTCTACTTTTGTGGGTACTCATAAGACTCTCGATTTGAGCTTTTACAAAATCGGTTTCTTGCTTAATAAGCTGGGTGGTCTCTTTCGCGAAAAACATTTTGAGTGGCCTGCAGTATCTAGGCGAATATGCTGTTAGGTTTTTCCATAACACCAGCTTATCCTCATCTTCAACATTTCCGCATACAAACTGTATAGGAACAACAGGAATTAAATAAATACTTGCGTCCGATATTGTTTCATCCTCGAATATTTGCATGTATTCCTACTGCCCTGAAGTGCCATCGCAGCCCCATGTGGTAATCATGCATAAATTTTGGCTGTCATTTTATCAGTAGTAGTAACGTATTTTTACTTGCCTACTGTAATGTATGTGTGCTTATAAGGGGTAATAGATATAAATGCGAACAAAGTAAAGGTGATACTCACAATAATTCGGGCGCCAGGAGGTTTAAGGCTAACCAACAACCAGAAATATGCGGATTAGTAGTAAAGCGGGGTGTTGGAACATTTAATCTTCAGGGTGGGACAGAATAAATGAAATAAAGCCTTAGGAAGTTCACTTTGCTTTATTTCTCTGCATAGAATGTAGAACAAAATGATCTGAAGGAGCATAAAGTGTTACAATTCCATTTAGAATATAACCTTATAATTATCATATGATGAACTTAGAAAATATAGGAAATAAGATGATTCTTCAAATATGCAAATATATTTTAGGATTCTATGATTAATATGATTCTTTATGATTCTTTGCACGCTTCTACTATTAAGCAAAATAATAATAAATATAAAATCCGACCTTAATAATCCGGAATATGTTATTTAGGTTAAAGCAGCCCTAAGCAACGCCACGTTGGTGTTTGGGTAGCCGCAAGCCACGCCCACGATGGTGTATAGGCCGCGAAGCTTCCCTCCATAAAACGTTTATAGAAAAATCAGTAAAAACGTTTTAGAGAAAATCCTAGAAAAAAACGCCAACATTCAGGCTGAAACAAGATATTTTTTTTAAATTAGTATTAAGTTATAATAAAACGCTATTGCTTTGAAAGACAATGTGGATTTCGTGGCAACAACTCACCGTTTTTCTATTATATAATCAATCTGTACACATCAGGAGGAAATTAATAACAAATAAATTTTAGTCAGCATAAATCTGAAACAACAAATTGTACGATGAAACATGCGGTTATCCAAACGAGATATTCTCACCAAATCCAATAGGAATCATACGTACCAATAAACAATACAGCCCCATAATTATGGATCAACCAAATATAGGCTGATCTATAAGATATTTCTCGATTTTATAAAAATTAGGACATCGTTTTATAATAGGTCCATGATCATTCTACAAAGTTGGGTCGACAAGTGAATCTGTCAAAACTGACAAGTCACCTCTATCCATTAATCGATTAAAAAAGTAAAGCGAAAATTTATGGCTCGGAACCAAAGCGATTTGAGACAATCTTTGGGCTACTGTTGGACTATCGAAAACAGCGCCCACAAGTCCATGATACTTGAAAAATACTACCAAAATTTGATTTAAAGTACGAATGCATTCCATGTAACGAGGCATGACAAATACGACGTTACACTACCCATTGTATGAAGTGCATTGCATGGAACTCACTAAAAAGTAAAAAAATAATCAAACTTAGATGTAACACAAAAAAAAAAAGTATTAAAATAAAATATGTACATAATAATCGTTGTAATAACTAAATAAAAATAAACAAAAAAAACCTTATTTAACCTATTTAATACACGTATTTATATGCTACTATATACCCACAATTTAGCTTAGCACAATTTACCTACCTAAACCTATTTATCTATTTACTATATTATTTTAACTACTACCAACTGCTGAGTAATTACGGCATTTTGATCTAAGGCCTCCACTTCACTCCACCTTTGTGGAGTTCTCCGTTTAACCTCAATTATCTCCGTTTAATTTTGTACATTCATTTATAGACTACAAGCCCATGGAAAAAAATTACCTGTGAACTGAACCAACGTGAATAACGCTTAGAAGGCTGTTACTATATCAGAAAATAACTCTGAGCACTATCTGAGCGGTACCCCTCGAGAGCGATTGGATACACTACACGCACAGATCAAAAAGCTGCGTTCGCAAATTTTGTTGCTATCATTTTGCTAGTTATTTAATATGCAATTTTATACTATTCGTAAAACTCGGAAACCTCGAATACTAAGTTTTATAGTATTCGAATATAAAACAAGGTCTAATACTCGAATAAAACGAATACTCGAATTACATGCCCTAGGTACAGGTGAGTACGTGAGTAAATGGAATTTCCCAGGTACAAGTGAGGAATTACGACTAATTATTAATGTACGGCTTTTTTATAGTTTATAGATGATTAAAAATAAATGTCAAAAAACGGTGGTGACGGAAGTAAGTGCAAATTTTTAATTCGCCGATAATTGTAGAACCAATATTCTGTTCATTTATTACTGTACCTAATATTTTTATTTGTTACCATCTATAATGAACGGCTATAAGGTACAACGATAATATTAAGTAACATTATATCAAAAAAAAAAGTTGCCGTACATTAGTTTATGATCTTACAGCAGTAATAACTCGGTAAATCCTAAAATTTTAATAATTATGTAATTACACAAATATTAACAATATTTTTTGGACCGCATAATTATTAAACATTATTGATTACTGTCTGTGTTAAATAATATTTTGAACAAGATGTCGTACATTTTACAATGACCTTATATCATATGGAGTGTAGAGAAAGCGTTGCGACCCTTGGCTTTCGACCCCAGCGCTGGAAAATGTACGGCGTTCATGGGTAAAGTATCTGTATATGTATACAAAAGGAATTACACAAATGCCGTACAGTAATAAATGACCAGAATGTTGGTTCTACAATTATCGGCGAATTAAAAATTTGCACTGACTTCCGTCACCACCGCTTTAGTACGGCACTAGGTTTTTTGACATTTATTTTAATCATCTATAAACTAAAAAAGCCGTACATTAATAATTAGTCGTAATTCCTCACTTGTACCTGGGAAATTTTATTTACTCACGTACTCACCTGTACCGCTCAGAAATGACGGCATAGTGCTCAGAGTTATTTTCTGATATAGTAACAGCCTTCTAAGCGTTATTCACGATGGTTCATTTCACAGGTAAATTTTTTCCATGGGCTTGGTAGCAGTCGTTGAAGGCTCCTCGCTTCGACGATGTAGCATTAAAAATGCTATAGTATGTTTACAGCCACCTCTGCTGGCGGCACAATCTTCGCAGGTTACATTTAAAACTTCTTGATCCTTTTCATTGCATTCTAAACTGCAATGATAAGGTGTGGTACGTACGTGTTCTGGCGTGATTCTACATTTAACCGTACATACATCACCTACTCTTTTTACTTGAACATAACCAATAGCATCATCGCCATAGTTGTCCCTTGCCGATCTGAAATAAGTTTCAAATAAAAATAAATGGCCTTACGTATTTTATTAGTAAAAAAATACAAATAACTAAAAAAGGTTTAGTACATCTGTTCAAACATCTATATTTGCAATAAAAAAAATTGGCCTTACGTATTTACGTATTTTGTAAGTAAAAAAAATACCAATAAAAAAAAAGGTTTAGTATATCTGTAACGTTCAGCCCACTACATCTACATAAGTACCTTTCCTACTTCCTACTAATATTATAAATGCGAAAGTTTGTGAGTGTGTGTGTTTGTTATCTTTCACGAAAAAAACTACTGAACGGATCTGGACGAAGTCTGGAATAACACATAGGCTACTTTTAATCCTGGGAAAATGTACAGTTCCCGAGGGAAACGGGGCGAAGCTGCTGGCGGAAGCTAATTTGCAATAAATCAATGTATGTATGTATTCATTTAAATTTACTAAGAATGCTCTTCTTACCTACCTATATATACATACGTACCTACCAATAACTACAAAACTATAATACTATTTCAGTTGCATTCTTCCATTACGACATTAGTTGGGTATTTTATTTTGATAAAACAATTTAGAACAGATAAACTATTAAGCATAAGTAGTAGCACGGAAAGTTCACTTACCTTTGCGTTTTTATTCCTCGCATTTCGGCGGCAACGAAATCACTATTTGTTGCGCAACCATTAATCCATCTATTTTAGGTAGATTATCCGATTGCCCTTTTTCGAATCCTTCATGCATTTTATTAATCGAATAATATTTACTGTTTTTAGACTATTAACTTAATACGCGAACGAAAACTAACACAACAAAACACTGCGCAAGCTATTATTATACCTACTATAACCGCTGGCGACTTCATACTAAATAATACTGTGCTAATACTAACCGAGCCGTGGCCCGCGCGACGCGTTGTGTAATGACGTCACAAGCGGTCACGTGACTGTTAGCGGGACAATATTACATTTATAAAGGAGAGACAACTTCTCGTGGTAGTATTTAGTCATCGTCTCCGAGTCTTGTTTTGTTCTGGCGACCATTGTTTCTAATCTATCCACGTAATCGGTTGATCGTGGAAAACCAACTTGAATTGGATGACCTTACCTGGGACCAATGGAAGCAAGCTCTTGCTTCCATTGGTCCCAGGTAAAGTCAAAGTCAAAGTCAAAGTCAAAATTCTTTATTCTGTGGGCCCTCGCGGGCACTTAGACACGTCTTTTACAATTAGGTATATTTTTTTTATCTACCAGCATTTCGGAATGACCATTGACGAGAAGAAATGCCGAAAGAAACTCTGTCAATATAGGTCTTTTATTTTTAAATAGCCATACAATATTATCATATTACAATAAAAAGAAAAATGGTATTCGACCAAAATAAGAGAAAAAACAAAAAAATTAAAGTAAAATAAAATAGTAAAAAAAATAAAAATATAAAAAAAATCATAGTATAGAGTGTATATACATATTGTATAAAGTCTAAATATGTATATCCACAATACTACTTGTAAAGATAAGACGCCTGTGCTTCACATCCTGTGCCGAGAATTTGCCATACATTTTTATCATTAAGGGAATCGTCGGTCCTGTAGTAAGCCTTTTTACATAAGGTGGTCTTAATAAGCTGTTTGAATTTAGTGTCGGGTAAAATCAGGACCGACTCCGGCAACTTATTGTAGTAGCGGATGCAATTTACGACAAACGAATTATTGACCTTCCCCAGTCTATGTTTTGGAATAACCAATTTGTTTTTGTTCCGCAAGTTGACATTAGTTATATCACATACTTTTGTAAAATTAGAAATATTTTTACGGACGTACATAATATTTACATAAATATATTGAGAAGCGACAGTGAGGATGTTTATCTCCTTAAATAACTCACGGAGTGAATCCCTAGAACCCAAATTGTAAATTGATCTAATGGCTCTCTTTTGTAATACAAAAATTTTATCAATGTCAGCTGCTTTACCCCAAAGCAATATGCCATATGACATAATGCTATGGAAATAACTAAAATAAACGAGCCTAGCAGTTGTCTCGTCCGCTATCTGTCTTATTCTCCTAACCGCATAAGCTGCGGAACTGAGTCTGCGAGCTAGTTTCATTATATGAGGGCCCCATTGCAACTTTGAATCAATGGTAATACCAAGAGAAACAGTATCATTGTCATAAACTAGGGTGGTGTCCTTTATGACTACATCAGCATGGACTTGCCTGACATTGGGTAACGTGAATTTAATACATTTAGTTTTGTATGAGTTAAGGAGATTATTTGTAGTAAACCAGTTCAAAATTGCAGAAAGAGCATTATTAACATGATCAATTTTGTCTTTATACCTAGCAACTTTAAAAATAAGTGAGGTATCGTCGGCAAACAGTACTACGTTGGCAAATTTTTCTACCAAATCAGGCAAATCATTGATGTATACCAAGAATAGGAGAGGACCCAAAATTGAACCCTGGGGCACGCCCATTTTTACCTCAAATGCATTTGATTTTGTGCCATTTACATCCACCGTTTTGAGTTCTATTACTAAGGTATGATTCTACCATTTGCAAAGCCTTCTCTTTAATACCATAATGATTTAATTTGAGCAGCAGTGTCTGATGATCAACACAATCAAATGCTTTGGAAAGGTCGCAAAACACACCGATAGCGTCCTGAGACGTCACCCAAGCCTCAAATATGTATTTCACGAGCGCGATTCCTGCGTCTGTAGTGGACATTCCGGCGGTGAACCCGTATTGCTTCTTATGTAGAATGTGGAACTTATTAAGATGTGCGAGCAGCTGATTTGACATGATCTTTTCAAACACTTTACTCAATACTGGCAGAATAGGGATTGGTCTGTAATTCCCAGGCTCACGATTATCTCCTGATTTAAATAAAGGTATAAGTTTGCCAAGTTTCATTAAATCTGGGTAAATACCACTCTCTATACTTTCATTAAAAACTATAGCCAGGTGAGCAGCAACAGTATCCAAAATAGGAAGAACAATTTGAGTGGACATTCCCCAGAGATCCTCAGATTTCTTAATATTTAAATGTTTGAATGTTCGAATAATGTCATCTGGGGTAATGTGACAAAATTTAAATGCATGCTCACAGGGCTGTACATTATCTTCAAGTAATCTTATGGATTCTGAAGCTGATGAATTGAGAGAGGCAGTCGTATCAATGGGAACATTGGTAAAAAAGTTTCCAAATGCATTAGCAACATCTTGATTTGAAGTTAATATATTATTATTACATTTCAAAGAGTAGTCGTTTTCTTTAATTTTTATTTTGCCAGTCTCTTTGTTGACAATGTTCCAAACAGTTTTACACTTGTTGGTAGAATTTTTAATTTTATTATTTATGTAGTTAGACTTGGCTACCTTACAGACTTTCTTGAAGATTTTGGAATACTGTCTAACGTGTTCTGTAAAATTGCCATCCCGTCTATACGATTTTTGAGCATACAAATCATATAGTGTATCTCGACTTTTATAAATACATTTGGTAGCCCATTCACAAAATTTAATATTGTTTCTGACTTTAACCACTTTTTGTTCAAATATGTTATTAAATTCTTCAGACATTACATTAAAAAGATCACCATATAGTTTGTTAGGATCATTTTCCGTGTATACTATTAGTGGCAACTTATCCTTCAAAACATTTTTGAATTTTGATATTTTACCACCAGTAATTGGTCTGAACGAAATAAGTTTGGTTTTTTCCACAACTACGTTATTGAATACGACTAACTGTCCACAGTGATCTGAAGGTAAGTCATTAATTATACATTTATTTAAGTACTCCGAATTACAGAAGACATTATCCAGACAGGTAGCGGAGGTTGGAGTAATTCGCGTGGGCTCAAGAAATAAGTTATGCAAATTAAAACATTTAAATAAATTTAAAAAAATTGATTTAACAGTTCTATCAACAAGCAAATCAATGTTGAAATCACCACAAACAATTAGGTTCTTATTACTTTTAAATGCTAACTTTAATACATCCTCCATGACTTCCTCGAATATTTTGTACACACTATTTGGGGGTCTATACAGGGTGGCCAAAAAGTCGTGGATCAAACGAAACGAGGGGATAGCTGAGGTCATTTGCGCCAAAAAATTGTTCTACAGGAGGTGTCCATTATCATCGGCTCGGAAGTTATGACCTAATTTGTGATATTTTAAGAAAATTACATTTTTCTACCATTAAGTACTAAAAATGCAAAAATGGTGCAATCTATTTTTTTCTTTTTGCCGTCATCTCATTGCTAACAACCTAACAATGCATTAAATATGCTTTTTGTGGTTAGAAATTATGTGTAATTTAAAAAGATGACTAAAATGGATATTTTATTTTTTCACACAGAACAAATTTCCCTTACGTAGGCAAGCACTGTGAAAAAAAAATGTTCTACCAAAAAGTTAAGGAATACTAAAAATAATAGCGCCTTTAATAAGGATTCTAAAAAGGTGTAATACATAAACTATTTGTATCTCACAAAACTTATTGCGCTATCATTCGTAGTTAGGGTGGAATTCTAATTATTGTAGGAAATCCGTTTAAAGTAAATAAAAAGACCAATCATTTTCATAATCAATTACAAAACAATCATTTATTTAAATTTTACAATTTAAAAAAGAATGACAGGAAAACATTTACACAACTTACAGATATTGTTCGAAATTCTTGCCTCCGGCCCTAATACAGGCTCTACATCTTCGGATAAAATTTAATCGCAATCTACGGAAAGCACCCCTATTATTGATTATTTGCTCCCGAGCTATTGCGAGTTTTTGGCGTAACTCTTGCACTGTGGTGTTTTCATTTTGGAAAACAATTTCTTTGTAGTAACCCCAAAGAAAGAAGTCTATGGGGTTTAGGTCTGGCGACCTGGGTTCGATGGTACCGCGTCGCCCGATCCACCGGTTGGGAAAATCTCGGTTTAAATGATCTCGTACGGCTACAGCGAAATGAGGCGGGGCTCCGTCATGTTGTAGCCACATTACTTCTCGAATTTCATCAGGAACCTCAGCGTCGTCTAAGAGTTGATTTAGGTTGTTCTGAAGGAAATCCAAATATGCCGGTCCATTTAATCGTGGCGGTAATTCGTGAAGTAACAAGTGCTGGTTAATAATACCGGCCCACATGTTGATTCCAAACTGGTGTTGGAATCGATCGTTCCGGATAATAAGCGGGTTTACTCTTGAATAATAGTGAAGGTTGTGGATATTAAATATCCCCATTCGCCTGAAACTTGACTCGTCTGTCCATAAAATAGTGTTAAAAAACTGTGGATTTTCTTCATGGCGTCTTAACATTTCACGGCAAAATCTCAATCTCGGTGCGTAATCCTCAGGCAGCAAAGCTTGAACCCTTTGAATGTGGTAAGGATGCAACCGATTTCGTCGAATAATCAGCTGCACCGTCGATCTTGGAATCCCCAGGTTTCGGGCTATTTGTCGTTGACTGATCATGGGGTTCCTTCTCAGCTCTCTCAGCACATCATCATGGGCCTGCACCACTGGTCTACCAGCTCTGGGAGCATGTCGACCAGGTAAGACTCCCTCTACGTACGAATTGTGTACGCGAATAAACACCCTGTAGTCTGGAAAACGGTCCCGTAATGGGTAACGTTGCCGATATTCTCTGGTCGCAGCTCGAGCGTTGCCATTACAAAAACCATACACAAAATGCATGTCTGCATACTCCCGTTGGGTATAGTCTTCTCTTTGAGCAGCCATTGTAATCGGAAGCGATTTCAGAGTCCAGATAACAAGGCACGGGTCACAGGCACAATCGGAAGCGATCTCAAAGTCCGGATAACAGAGCACAGGTCACAGGTAGGCAATCAGTCACAAGTCCAGATAACGAAGCGTAGTCAGATAGGCAATCGGTCACAAGTTTAGAAATCGCGAGGGTCGTTGTAGAGAAATAGTAACACATCCGTAGTCTTAAAAAGCAACCAGATTACTAAACAAACGTACTCACGCGCATCATAACATTTTTAACTAAATACAAACAATGGCCCCCGGGCCCCGCCCGACCAGCGGACCAGAGCAGGTAGCAAGTTCGCAGCTGCGTGCTACGTGTCCTTATCTAAAATAAAATTAGTATCCGGTGTGAAAGAGAGGTAACCAATTGATGATTCAAGTTATTTTTTGAGTGATTTAACCGGTTTGAAGGATTTATGACCACCATAGAACAATAACACGAGTTTCGAAAATTTCACTCTTACTACGAATGATAGCGTAAAATAAGTTTTGTGAGATACAAATAGTTTATGTATTACACCTTTTTAGAATCCTTATTAAAGGCGCTATTATTTTTAGTATTCCTTAACTTTTTGGTAGAACATTTTTTTTTCACAGTGCTTGCCTACGTAAGGGAAATTTGTTCTGTGTGAAAAAATAAAATATCCATTTTAGTCATCTTTTTAAATTACACATAATTTCTAACCACAAAAAGCATATTTAATGCATTGTTAGGTTGTTAGCAATGAGATGACGGCAAAAAGAAAAAAATAGATTGCACCATTTTTGCATTTTTAGTACTTAATGGTAGAAAAATGTAATTTTCTTAAAATATCACAAATTAGGTCATAACTTCCGAGCCGATGATAATGGACACCTCCTGTAGAACAATTTTTTGGCGCAAATGACCTCAGCTATCCCCTCGTTTCGTTTGATCCACGACTTTTTGGCCACCCTGTATACACATATAATTAAATGTTTGTCTAACTCGGCACAAGATATCTCGATAGTACATTCAACAGAAAGCCGAGTATTGACCACACGCTCTTTGACTAACATGCAATCTTTAACTAAAATTAATGAACCGCCTCTAGTAATCGACTTCCTGTTGAAACAGCTAGCAACTTTGTAGTTATTAATATGAAAGATCATCTGACTATCGTTTAACCAATGTTCAGTTAAGCACAAAACGTCAACATTTTTCAATTCTAAAAATAATTGTACAAGCAATTCGCTGCCAGGAAAGCTTTGTATGTTTTGATGTACAATTTTTAATTCAGCAAGCTTTCCCTCTGTCCTGTGAAGCAGTTTAAATCTGCAGTCAAGTTGCCTACATTATAATTATTTGGTTTACAGTGTAAACCCGTTATATAATTAATGTTGTAGGCAAGTAAAGAAGAAATCTTATATCTAGATTTTTTAGAAAGATGTAAATGGTCTTTCGTCAAATAAAAATCAGAAATAAAATTATTTATGTCAAAAAATATAATATCATCACTGTGACGACATGTCAGTGTATGTAGTAGATTGTTCAAATAGTGTATCCTAGAGTTTGCTTGTGTAGACTGGCAGCTACTGTATGGGAACGCACAGAATATGGTTTTGACTATATTTAGCTGTAAGAGTTTGTTTGTACAGTATAGAATGTCTTTTTTCTGAACTTTATTGCTATCACCAATCATAATAACAATTATAGTGTTCTCATCAATTCCTTGCGTTTCCAACATTTTGTTAATTATTTGCCTGTAGGAGGCATTTGGCATGCAATGGTTTATTATATGTCCTTCTAAATTGTTGAACATAATTGTTCCTAAGTTGCAGCCAATGCCGTCCGAAAAAATCAAAGTTTTAGCCTTAGCCGGTTCGTTAGCTTCATTTATTTTATTGACATTGACACAGGCACTAGATACCGGCCTGTCCGAAGTATTTAAATTTGAATTCTGTGACCCGCAGTTAGTGGATGAAACATTGACCTGATCACAGGCACAGCGTTTAATTAAGGACTCAAATCTGTCTTCGTTGTACTTACTCACCTCAAGGAGTTCATCCATTGCTAAAAGATATTCTTGAATTTGTTTTTGTGCTAAGTTATATTTAGAATTTAAAACATTAAATGAATTTTCTAATTTCTTTAATTCTAATGTCAAGTGCTGTGTGTCAACATCATATGATTTTTCACTTTCCATCAAACATTTTTTATACTGACTTAATTGTTCATTAAGTTTAACATTATTATTCATACATTTTCTTAAAGACTTATTACAATATTTCTGTTTTAAAGTTTTTTCAATGTTACTGATTGTTCGCTTTAGTTTTAAACATTTCTTTAATTTTTTATGAGACTTGTTAGTTGTAAGGGGAGGCGTACATGCATGTGGCATTAATTCATCATAAAGGCTGTCAATCTCTTTTGATTCCCGCTGTTGAGCTATGTGTTCATAATTGTTAATTTGCTTATACGCCTCACCCAACTCAACTTCAAGTTCAGCAATCCGCCTGAGTGCTTGCTCATGCGTATCGCTGCACTGGTGGAAAGTGTTCACTAAAATCTGTAATTGATCACGTTGATCGAGGATATCATGATAACTAATATCTAGTTCCGTTAGCTGGTTCTTAAGCTCAGTATTTTTTTCTAGTATTTTCATGATTTCCTCCTCACTCTCCTCCCTCTCACGCAGCAATCGCTCATTCAAATCTTTGGAGGCCTTAAGTTCTTGCAAGGCTTTCTTCAATTTGACATCCGCTTGGCGGTTAGTAACAGTGCGAGTTGAGGATGACATGATGTTATTTAGTAAAGAGTAAGTGAGCGACAGCCGACAAGAAAAAAGAGAAAAATAACAATAAACAAACACAAAAAAATGCCTTAACTACTATATAAACAAGTACCAAGGTACTTTAGTCAGAGAGTTTCCTCAGTCAAATTAAGATAATAATAAATATAATATAAAAATACAATAAAATTATACTTTATAGAATAATGACTTTAATTGATAATATATATGAGCAAACCCTAGTGGTAATATGAGTATGCACTAATGCAATAACTGTGCATGTGTGCAATAAAAGAAGAAACAAAAAAAAAAGAGTAGTAGTGATTAAAAAACTAAAATTGTATGTAACTACTGTGTATAGAAGTCAAAAGTAACAATCTATATTACAAAGAAACAACAAGTTATCAAGTAAAGGTGAAGATAAGCATGAACGGGACGCAGTTAGGAATTGAGATTGACAGTATTTAATTATAAAATCAAGTAGGAATGCGGTGAAAAACACAGTACCTTGTTAATAATTTTCAAATCAGCCGGTAACCAAACTTGCAACGTCACTCTCAAACACAATTATCTTCACAAATACCAATTGACAACATGCACAAAACACCAGTACATAACAAACGTACAATAATGATCACCAAATACACTATTTAAACAACATAAAATAGTTAAAATAATTAATTTAATAATTATAAAATACGGAGCAACGATTTGACAGCTGTAACCCAGTGTTGCCAGCTCGAAAAAAAAAAAAGCAAAAAAAGTAAGGTCATAGTTGTCAAAGTCGTCATACCATTCCCTAGCTGCACCTCGTAGTCGTAGTTGCATAATGAACTGGCGATCTGTATTGTCCCATCCGTAAATGTCTCCCAGTTGGTCAATTTTATGGAGCCGACCTACGACATTGCTGTTGCTGTTTTCCGGTCGAAATTTCGCAATGACTTCGGCATCGGACGGTAAAACGCGTCGACGTTCACTTGTATTAGTCCAATTGTCAGTGAAGAAAAAAATCACCATTTTATTCTTCTGAAACCGATGATACACCACTGCGCCTCCTCTTGCGTTTTCCCAAACCATCAGCATATGGCCCGGACATGATTATATAATCCCACTGCTGAAGTATTACAAAAAGTGTTCAGGTTTTCCAATAAATAAAGTTATGCTGGTAATAATCGACTATAATTCGAGCAGTACGACGTCTACAAAGTCACAGAACGAATGAATGCATAATTACAAAGTTCCGCCTTTTATAGCATAATCAAACAATGGCGGCTACTTTGTTACTCATAACAATATTCCATAATACTGTAATTACATTATTTAAACCTAGCAAGTATTGAAATAATTATTATAAATATCATAAGGAATTACTGATCTATAGTTATCTATTATATCTCTAGAGAAACGAATTCATCGGACTTACGAGTATATCCGGTACTCTACGAGCCGGTGTTGGCAGTGGTTGATAATAATAGTCTGTTCTTGTGGTGGTGTTTGTATTTCTTGTTGATTTGAAGGAATGTTCTGTGACAAATGCATGGAAGTAATATGTACTACGTACAACAGGAATGAGCTGTTGTCGCAAAATTGAAGCCGAACGAGAGCTCAGTAACTGTACCTCTTATCCCTCTCTGGCGATGGTGACTATATTGAGATATGATTTAAGTACAATAATTATAAAAATGATTTGTGATCTGACGTCAGCATATCATTGCTTCAGATGGATTTTAATCGAAAATGCTAATGATAAACTTGCCTTTTGCGGCACTATACATTTCCTGTTTTTGCTTGCTTTTCACACTCGCGTCATATAGGTAGGTACTTACCACTGGTCCTTGTGGGACACGACATGCAGCTAGACTCAGATAAAATTACGATATGTATGGACTGAGATAAAATTACGATAGGTAGCTACCTATTGTGATTTAATTAATTAGGTAAGAAAAAAACAGTTAAGTTTACATTTAAGTTTAATTCTTTAATCAGACATTGCTGAATAAAACAACTTGTGAACTTTCTGCCGCAAACCCAGCTTATTCCTTACATGTTTCATTGATTCTAATTTTGCATTATGAGTTGAAACGTAAATTGAGATATGAATTCGCTAACGCCTTCACCAATTGAATATCATGTGGATCTTCAAATATAGATTGAGGAGGATGTGATGGATCTAACAATTTTTGTAGTTTGCTATAAAATTCTTGGTCAACATACATGACAATTTTTTTTTGTGTACATTTTTAATGATTGATTTGATAATGTATCAAACAGTTTTTCAGTGTACTTCAGAATTTCAAATACAAATCTGGAAACATGCTTAAGTTTTCCTTGATCAATAAAAGCAGTAAATGCAGAAAATTGAGATATGTCGACACAGTAGTTGTGATCTATGGTGTTGTGATCTATAACACCACACGACAATTTGAACAAGAAATTTTGTCAATCATCCCATTCACGATATATCCAGCAATATAATAAATAATGTTCAGTTTAAAATCTGAAACACAAGCGTTATCTACGAGATCCAACAAATCATCTATTGATGTCGACTGATCTTTATTACATTCTTCCACAATAGCCCTCTTTTTGTTCCTAAATTCGTACAGGAGTCAATTCATAATTATCAGGCTTAATACTATTTTTGTACAATAATTTTCGCAAAATATGTGTAAATTGTATTGCACTGGGTTTATCATTTGCTCCGCCGCGAGCTCTCACGCAAGAAAAGTACATCTCTAGATGGTCCTGGGAACATTTATAGGTTAAGAAATATTTGAACTCATCAGACTGTAATAAATCCATAGCCAAATTTTCGAAACTAGTAATATTCACAATAAATGCCAGTACCGGCGTCTTACCTCGATGCTCTTAAATATTTTTACCATTTACCATGGGTGGCAGACAAGCATACGGCCCGCCTGATATGAAGCGGTTACCGTAACCGTATTAACGCTCGCAACATAATATATCACTTGCGCGCCGCCACCCCCGCTGCCAACGCAGCATCTCCTTTTCTGGTGACCTCACTCACTCACAGGAACACAACAACCCTCAAGGGAATTGTTATTTGGCTGGTATTCTGTGAGGTGGAGGTACATTTCCCAGTCGGGTAGCTTACAATTACGCTCCCTACCTCTCTTTTCGCCAGAGCTTCGTTTGTCAGTCAGCAGGGTGCACCACGAGCAGGTGAAGTTGGCTTTGGTTCATAGATGTTGATAAACCACTTACACCCCAATAACATATATACTTTTAACTATAACAAATACGCTTTTGTTTCTTTTAAAACATTCATCCAAACATCTTTGTTTTGAAGACGTAGAGGCGATTTAAACCCTCTTCCAATGGATTTTTACAGTTCATGAGGTCGAATATATCCAATATCCTAATATACTCAACTGTGGCTTCACTATCAGCAAATACGGAATTGCCACTTTTGTCTCATAAAATCTATGGCATCCGCCACTGAATTGCTGAGCACCTGAGCGGCTAACTTAATGCTCATTTTTTTTATTAAGAAAATGTACACAGTTTATTCGCCAGACGTAATCCCTCTTCTTCTTGTTGTTTATGTAATTATTTTACGTATTTGAATTGTATTGGGCCATTATCAGAAGTTAGTTCTTTTTCAGCAAATACATTCCTTGATAATTTTAACATATGTGGAGGATCGAAAAGGCAATAAATCAGATATCCCGTGAGGGGTGTTTGAAAAAGGTGCACATTTCTGGCAATTTAAAGTTACAGCCCAAACATTCGTATGTTGAGATATTTGTTGCTGTCCCATCACATGTGAGTGATCTGACTATAACATTTATATCACTTAATAAGCGCACGGCCGTCAAAATCAATTGCGCTTGCACATTCGCGCTGATTTTATTAATAAAGAAATACCCTATAGGGCATTTAAATCGTCCTGACAAAGAAACTATTTGGAAAACTAAGACTTCTGTAGATAGTACTGGGTTTTCCAATAAGGACTTGACAACTTTTTTTCAAAATAAAATGAAAACCATTTGAGATATTTCAAAAACTTTATTATCGGGTTGAAGTACATTCAAAACATTTATGAATGGAACTCGACTTCGCTCATATTCGTTGGACCCAATTTTCCATGACTCGGCCACACATTTCGGCCGAAACGTCTGCTATTTCGCGTTCTATGTTGGCCTTGAGCTCTTCCAACGTCGTCGGCTTATTAGCATAGACCAATGACTTGACATAGCCCCAAAGAAAAAAATCTAAGGCGTTAAATCGCACGAACGAGGCGGCCAATCGACTGGTCCATTTCTTGAGATAACATGCTCATCAAATTTGTTCTTCAATAAATCGATTGTAACGTGTGCTGTGTGGCTTGTGGCGCCGTCCTGTTGAAACCACATGCTGTCCAAGTCCATATATTCTAATTCGGGCAAAAAATAATCGATAATCATGGCGCGATAACGATCACCAAAGTCAAAGTCAAAATTCTTTATTCTGTGGGCCCTTGCGGACACTTAGACACATCTTTTACAATTAGGTATATTATTTTTTATCTACCAGCATTTCGGAATGACCATTGACGAGAAGAAATGCCGAAAGAAACTCTGTCAATATAGGTCTTTTTTAAATCGCCATACAATATTATCATTATACATAATACAATATTATCATGATACAATTAAAAAAAAAATGGTATTCAACAAGAGAAAAAATTAAAAATTAAAAGTAAAATAAAATAGTAAAAAAATAATAATAATATGAATAATCATAGTATAGAGTGTATAAAAGTCTAAATATGTATATCCACAATACTACTTGTAAAGATAAGACGCCTGTGCTGTGCTTCACATCCTGTGCCGAGAATTTGCCATACATTTTTATCATTAAGGTAATCGTTGGTCCTGTAGTAAGCCTTTTTACATAAGGTGGTCTTAATAAGCTGTTTGAATTTAGTGTCGGGAAAAATCAGGACCGACTCTGGCAACTTAATGTAGTAGCGGATGCAATTTACGACAAACGAATTATTGACCTTCCCCAGTCTATGTTTTGGAATAACCAATTTGTGTTTGTTCACCATTCACAGTAACGTGGCGACCACTATCGTCGACGAAAAAATATGGCTCTATGACGCCGCCGGCATGCAAACCGCACCAAACGGTTATCTTTTGTGGATGAAGTGGTTTTTCATTATGCCCATGTGGATTTTCATCCGCCCAATACCGCATATTTTGTTTATTGACAAACCAATTGAGCCAGAAATGAGCTTCGTCACTGAAGATGATTTTGCGATGAAATTGATCATCTTGGCGCATCTTTTCCAGAGCGCAATCGGAGAACGTACGTCGTAATAAATTCTGATAACGATATGGATGTGCTTGAGCAAGGCATGATTTCAATGTCATCGTCGCCATCGTCTGATCCATGGTTAGAGTCGGTAACAGCTTCAGTATCATCCTCATGCGCACTTTCTGATTCCGACTCACTGTCGTCGCTTACTCTAATTATAATGTGGTCAGTTAATGCATCTATGACGTGATTACTATTTTTATAATCTCATTCAATATTTTTCACTTTTGTGCACAGTGTCCACTCAGATGCACCAATGTGTTGCTTTTTTCTGTAACAGGTTCCATAACTTGATTAGTATTCCAATTTATATTCTACTTTTATTGCTGCTCAAGCCATTTCTATTGGGTTTAGATCGGGATGATAGGGTGGGAGCCGTAAAACAGTGGAATTATGCTCTCTGAGCATGCGATCAATGTCAAACTTATTGTTTTTTTCTTTTTTTTGTAAAATTAGTTTATATAATTCGGGTTTGAGCATTTCTGGACCGAAACTAATTCCTTTTTCGTGAAGCCATGACTGCATTTCAGATTTTCTCGAGTTTGAGGTTGGGCAGCGATCTTCCTGTTTATTGTGATAGGACGCATTATCAACTAACACAACCGATCTGTGAGGAAGATTAGGGATCAACTGCGTTCATATAATCATGGTAATCACCACTATTTGTCCCAGCCTTAAAAAGAAGGAGAGCATTGGGCACAAAACCCGCCTTTGACCCAGCGTGCACAATGACTACGACTTATAATTTTTTTTAGACCTTCCTTTGACCGACATACGACTATAGTTGTAAAAACCCGTTAACTACCGTAAATTAACCAAATTTATTATCCGACTGCGACACCTAAATAGGGTATTTTTTTTTTCTTTTCTTTTATAGTCAACTCCTTGGTCAAGTGAAAAATCGATATCTGAAAGATAAAGATTTCGTTTTAGATGTTATAAATTATATTTAAAGCGACATACATACATAACCCAATTCTTTAATTATGTATGGGTAATTTAACGTAAACGTAAATAAATGACGTATATATCGATTGTAGTACGCACTAGATTTAAGTTAAATATTCGTTTGCATTACAATTATGGAATGACAACTCAAAAGGGTAAATACTTACCAGTGGATATCACGATGGTAAAGTTCTACACTATTTACTTAAATATTTCAACGAAGTACGTCGCGTCGGCTGCCTTTCTCGCTCCGTCTCGCTATACTGGCCGCGATATCGCCCACCGTGTGTCGGCTGGCCACGCGCTACTTCGTCCCCTTCCGCCGCCCCGGCCTCCCCGCAACTTGCAATACACTTTTTAAGGAGCTAGCGTCATCTAGCCGTGATATTTAACAGTAATAAGCATAAAATGCGGTTAAATAACCATTAATAACGAAAACTACTATTATATTTAACAGCATGGTTAAAATCCTTAATAACCTGCTTCGCATCTATACATACGACTCATCTGTATTATGATCGGCCTTCCCTCCTCACGATAGCGTGTTATTTGCCGTAGATACTCTATGCGTTTCAAACGTATATTAGTCTGTTCAATCAGAAGTTTTCTGTTGTCCTCTGTTTTTTTCCACTGCTTGCTGCAGAACCTTGAAAGTTGATGTCTTCTCTTAAATTTCTTAACAGGCCTTTTACAGTCGGCAATTCTTTTTCTGTCTTATGAAAATTATGAACATCTTTTTATCACACCTTCGTCAAAACTGTTAGTTATCTTTTTTTTCCCCGACCTCTTCTACAGGGAGTTCGAAACACTGCCAGAAGATCCGATTTATTGGCTTCTGCATTAATTCTGCGCACGGTCTTCGTTGAAACTCCAATAGATTTTGCAACTCTTTTTTGCACGTGTTTAATATTGTAAGAGGCAGGTATACTGCTGTCGCACACACTACTCGTATGTCTCTGACTCCTAGACTACGTAGGTGTTTAGAGTGCCTAGTTGATGAATGTCTAGTGTGTGGTCTCTTAGCTATTTGGAGGTTGCAGAATAGATACACCAACCCTATGAGTTCACACTGTTTATTCCAAACACTTCAGTCAAGGTACAGTTTACAATCACAATAACAGAGTACATAAGTATATAGCACTGGCACTAGTATGAATCCGACAAAGGTACTAACTATATCTACATACGAGCGACGTGTCTCTCGCGGTCCGATGGTTCAAGGCGACTGGCGTTGTCTGCGAACGAACGCCACGAAATATACAGACAACAAAATACATGTGTGTCTCTACAGTACACTCTTCCCAATTTTTTGGTTATTACAAAAATTTTTACAAAGTAATAAAACCTAAAACATTCAAATCATACATCCATCCATACAACATCATACATCCAGTACAGAGCGTGCGGGCTAAGCTTTGGAATGCCGCGCGTGAGCAAAATGCAACTAGGTCTTCGAAGTCGTAAACAATTTAGTACTTGGAACAGAATGCTTGTATGATGCAATCACTCAAGCTTATTACGTACTATTTGATTTGATATTATAACAATTGTGAATCGAAATAAGTATCAAAAACGAAATTTACACAATAGCAAAACCTTTGTAGGGGTTAGTATAGAAAAGAAAAATACATTTTATCCTTATCTTTACAATAAGAACTCAAAAATTAAAAAAAAAAAAAATGTTGATTCAACATGTATGTATAAACTAGTAAACACAACATTGTAAAATAAACTATACTCAAATAGATACTTTTATGTATACATATCTTGAATAAAAATTATCTTTTGAAACATATATTTTTTTTTATTTCACCAAATTATACAATATCATATATTCTTATCTATGTAGTGTGTAAAAAGATATCGAAAAACGTCAAGTAATTAATCAGTACACTACAGTGTCCGCCTGGGCAAGCTGTACTGGCGTAGCCTGGACTTTAGCAGCAAGGATTGGTAGGCTGACATTGACTTCTCGCCTCAGCCAACTCTTTGTCTTCTTAACACAATACCGGCGAACGAAACACACGACTACACAAGCAAGCAAGGCAGCAGTCACTATCACCATTGTTGATAAGTAATCTAGTGTAATGTCACACGAGGGATGGCGTACTAATGAAACATAGTTGCTGGTCGTAAACTGAATGTATAATGAATAATAACTCTTTAACAACAGTTTAACAACCGTCCTTATTGCCGAGTACATGGGTTTTTTTTTCTTTATACTACGTCGGGTGGCAGACAAGCATACAGCCCGCCTGATGTGAAGCGGTTGCCGTAGCCATATTAACGCTTGCAACATAAAATATTGCTCGCGCGCCGCCACCCCCGCTGCCAACGCTGCATCTCCTTCCATTCTTTCTGGTGACCTCACTCACTCGCAGGAACACAACAACCCTCAAGGGAATTGTTATTTGGCTGCGGTATTCTGTGAGGTGGAGGTACATTCCCCAGTCGGGTAGCTTACAATTACGCTCCCTACCTCTCTTTTCGCCAGAGCTTCGTTTGTCAGTCAGCAGGGTGCACCACGTGCAGGTGAAGTTGGCTTTGGTTCAAAGATCTTGATGATCCACTTACACCCCAATATATATACCTATTACTAAAATAGTTTATATACATTACTAAAATGGGTCATTGTTACATAGTCGTATGGAGAGCAGAAAGGAATGTAGGTGCTTTGTTCTGATTACAAGGTTTTAAGTACAAGGTGAATGATGCGTGTACGTGATACCAAATTCCTGTAACCTCTCGAATACTTTTTCCAGGTGTTCTTGATGCTGTTCTTCTGACTCTGATGCTAATAAAATATCATCTGAATAATAGAATACAAAATCCAGGTTTTTGAGTACCGTAGCCATAAATCTCTGGAAGGTTTGACCTGCATTTCTCAATCCAAAGCTCATTCTACACCATTCCCACAAACCGAAGGTTGTAATAATCGCGGTCTTATCATTATCAATCTCTCAATATCTCGTTCTGCAATGGGTATTTTAATGGTACTATATGTGAATAAAAGAAACTATGATGAAATATTTACAAAATATTTACACAATTTATATCAACAGTTCCACAATAATAAAGTTCACGGTCACAATACTTGGTCTCTTATAATTTATACAAACTGAATTACACATATATTCGAATACAGACAAAGTCACGCGAGCATGTACGTATCCCGCAAAAGATGTTAGTCGACTGCGCGGCTGGGAACTTTCTGTCCGCGCACATTGCTAAGTGCAAAAATGCTTACATAGCAACACGTGTGCGGCCACAACATTATTGATACACACATTTTTTTAAAGAGGTTTACTACGGTTTCTCATAAGGAGTGTATGAATGAAAAATGATCAATGCTATATCATTTTAGGTACGAACAGAACTTTATACTACTACTATACGTTAAGGGTAACTATTAAGGAGTAGACTCTGCCAAAAAAAATATAACGACAATTGTAGCTACACCCGTGTCTCCTAACAGTGCTGTAAAAAAAAACAAAAAAAACAAAACAAACAATAAAAGAAAATACGCACACTAGCCATTGTACACATAAGGCTATATCATAACACGTAACACATTTTGTTATCTAGGTTTACACAAAAATCGAGACATTTTGTAACTACACGTATATATACGTATTTGCTTTTAATTTTTTTTGTTAAAAAGTTTTTATTTATAGCCAACTTTAATGTTATCTTCTCCTGATTTCAACTTTTTGACAAATCTGTACAATGTCATATGACAAATATCTAATTGTCTGGCCACAGTTTTTATTTTCTGGCCATCTTTAATAACTGCAACTGCAGCTCTTTGCATTAAATCCAGGGATATAGAACCTCGTGTAGTTTTTCGAGTATAACTCCTCATGCTGCAAAAGAAAAACAATATTTTTACTAAGGCGATGAGGGAACAGTAATGGATAAAGTAAATTGGGACAAGTTGTTCCGAGGTCACAACGTGCCCCCAAAAAACGGAACATCTAACCCTAAGTGCACGTGTCAAAAAAAAAGCAAATAAATAGGTTAGATGACGAGAGGTATGCAGCTTTTGCGTAGTAAATCAATTACTTGACATATTTTTGTATATAAACATAGAAAAACTATGCATTTTTAACTTAAAATTCATGAGATATAGAAAATAACAAAGATGAAAATATTTACTTACGGGGATCGGCGACGCACGAGTTTCCTTTCCAAAGTACCGGCTGCCAGTGGCGTGACTAAGATGGCTGACGTCGGTGCGCTATACCGTTCCATTTTACGACGAGTTAACAAAATATAGTTATCTCTTTGTTTCTTAGAACTATTTCATTCGGAACAACTTACCCAGGTAACTTTTAGCCCCGCTCATGCCTGTCGACAATGATTGTTTCCAAGAAGTCGTTCGAAATAATGTTCCAGTTGGTAGTGCAGTAAATGTAATTAGAACTGAGTTTGCTAATTATTTAAGGTGGCTATATTAATCACTACCTTGGCAAATGTCTAAAATATAATGATTGAACGTACGAATTGAAAATACGTCTTATTAAAATTGGTACTAAAAAAAATATCAATTGAACCTAAATATAATATTAATCCTCAAACGTATCAAACGAAGGCTCAAAGAACTTGCATATTTTAATCCATGCATTCCTTGTCAAATATATATTTTTGTAATCGTCTATAGATTTGTCCCATAAACAGGGCTTATTTTCAACATTATCAATTACAGTAAAAACATCGTAGAGAAACATAATGCAAATAACAACGTGCGTATGCGCTCGCTACCACACTGAAGTAATACACTGCATGCTGCCGCGTCACGTCACCCAGCCGCATACCCCGCCCGCCCCACTGCCTCTCGTACGCAGCTCGGCCAGGCCTGTGTCACTCCGCCATTCATGCGAGTTATTTACCTACACGCCCGACGCCCCCGAGAGCAATAATTTAAGGCGGAACCACATTTTTGTGGTGTGGTGTGTTGCAGAGCCTTGTGTTGTGACGCTATGTGATCACATTTGTGTGGTGTGTTGTGGTCTGATCTGTCGCGATATTTATTCAGTTGCTATTTGAGCTTCGTAGTCTTCACGTTGGAAATATGTTTAGTTCTTCTGATTCTGATAGCGACATAGAAGATGATACACATTTTTTATTGCTTTGTGAATTGCTTAAATAGAAAAAAAGAGCGACGTTATTGGGTTCACCCTATTAATAAAATTAGGGAAAGTAAAGGGGAATACCACAGTCTAGTAACTAAAGAATTAGCCGAAGATGAAGAAAGATTCCAGACATATTTTAAATTAAATAAAAGCCAGTTTGAGGAAATTCAGTCAATGATTGAAGGCGATATTAAGAAAATTGACTCAAATTTTAGAAAAGCAATTGGAACAATAGAAAGACTTGGAGTAATGCTTAAAGTAAGTATATTTATCAAAGTAATAATGTATGTGTACAACCAATCTTTGTTTTCGTAGTATGCATATAAAATAGATTCAGAATTTTCTACATTTTCTGTTTCTTCTTCTGGCATCACTGTTGAAAAATATAAGGACATTTGACTGTTTGCGTTCGTTGAATTTTCTACTTCTTGGCTGTTCTGCGCCAAAGCATCAGTATTGATTTTGCTTAACTGTGTTATTGTGTTACCAGAACGTGAATGGGATGCTGATGCCTGAACTTGTTGATAACAAGTTATTGTAGAAATAGGATCGGAATGTGAAGGAGATGCAGTTGGCTGAATCCGTCGGCAAGAAGCTATGGTGATAGGTGTTGCTAAAACCGAGTGGCTTTTTTCAATTTGCCGTATTTCAGCATCATGTATGGCTTTATGAAGATCTAATTTAATTTTGGTTTGATCTAGTGTAGGTAGTCGTTTTAATGACTTGCTCATACTTAAGAAAAAGTGATCTGTTTCATCCATTTCAACCTTGGTTTGATATTTTTTCATCCTCAAATCATTTTGTCTCTGCATCAAATTATAAATATCTTGCAATCCACGCTTATTAGTGCGTGAAGCGGAACTTCTGACAGAGTTCTCTGAAGACGTAGCATTATCGAGATAATCTGGAGGAGGAGTCTCTGACTGTGGTCGATATGGTGATGCAATCGGAGAACACTGTGACGCTGGTTGAGAGGATTTGCAGTTTCTTGTACATTCGTTAGTGTCTGTCTTGTTTCCATGTCACCAGAAACGACATCTGCTCTTCAAACTTCCATGGAGTAACATGTGCAGCAGCTTGACCACTTCTAGTGCGACGGCGTTTTAATGCACTCGCTTATGCATTACGTAACGTTGTCCAGTTGTCTTTGCATGTGGTTGCTGTAACAAAATAAATTAAATGTTTTTTTTATTTTGTTCCAGGTTTCTGTGTACCGGGAATTCTTTTATATCAATAGCATTTAGCTATCGAATGGGATTTAGTACAGTACAAGAAATAGTAAAAGAGGTGTCTGAAGCAATTTGGAAGAATATGGCTGCAGTGACAATGCCTTCTCCTACGGAATCTACATGGACAAATATTGCAAATAATTTCGCAACATATTGGAATTTTCCAAACTGTATTGGCTCTTTAGATGGTAAACACATTAACATTATATGCCCTATAAATGCGGGGACAACATTTTATAACTATAAAAAACAACATTCTATCGTACTTCTAGCTTTAGTTGATGATACATATAAATTCATATTGATAGATGTTGGTGGTTATGGTCGTAACAGCGATGGCGGTATATTCGAAAACTCACTGATAGGAAAGATGTTAGAACAAAAGGCTGTAAATATACCAAGAGATCGACCACTAAGCAATAACTTTGAGCCATTGCCACATGTAATTGTTGCTGATGCAGCATTCCTACTGAAACCTTATTTATTAAAACCTTACAGTAAAAGTAATCTCAACTACAATCAAAATAAGATATTTAATTATCGTTTATCTCGGGCAAAAAGAACCGTAGAAAATGCCTTTGGCATTTTAAGATCTAAGTGGAGAGTATTTTAAGGGCCGTTGCAAGAACAGCCGAAGATGGCAGACAAAATAGTATCTGCATGTTGTTGTTTTCATAACTACTTACGTATACAAACGCCTGACACTTATACAACTGAAGAAATCTCGTTTTTAGAGGACAGTAATTCATTATTACAAAATTTGGATGCGGCACGAAGAAATCCTATTCAAAACGCTGTGTATGTCAGAATAATTTAAACAGTTTTTTAATTCTTCTGAAGGACAAGTACCATGGCAATGGGATAAAATCAATGTTCAGCGAAATTGATTTATAGGTTAAGAATATAACATTGTTTTAAATAGTATACCTATTAAGTTAATTTATATTCATAAATGATATAAGAAAAAAAGTATTTTAATGTACCTACATATGTTATTTAAATAAAGATACTTGAAAATTAACGTACCTGGTATATTCATTGCTCGAGATATTTCCTCCCACAATGCATTTCTCACTGTTTGGTCTTTATAGTCTTTTTGTTTTTGATCATAAAGTACTGGATATTGTTTAACAAGTTCAATTAATATTTCGTCAGACATTTTTGAGTAGATAGTTCGCAATCACGCTCGTAAATGCTAGATTCATACTTTTGTGGTGTGTTGTGTCGCGTATTACGTCTCCCCACCTACGTCTCTGGCGCAGACTGGGATCGACAGATCGAGAACACGTCACAAAGCGTCAGGACACAACACACGAGAAAAATGTGAATCTAGCCATAGAGAATGCATAAATTGGATACGCATCAGATGACGTCATACCGCGTCACGACACACTACACCACAAAAATGTGGATCGGCCTTTACAAAAAAGGAACTATTGCAATGACTCATGGTAACTTTTGTAACAATTCCTGCCAACTACTAGGCATAAGTTCTTGCATGTTGAGCAATATGCTCTAACTTTCATGGTTTTGCATCCTGGCATTCGGCATTTGTGATTGCTATTTTGCTCATCAATCATTGGAAGATGATCAGTCATAGCTGTTCTTTGAGATTTGGAGGTTGAGGAACATATTTTATTTTATCGCTAACTAGTTCTTCAGTTGAGTCGGAATCATACATATGTATCTGTTCCCTCTCTGGTGGTTCAACTTTAAAGTCCAAGTAGTCCAGAATATCTTTTTTGGGACGTTCTAACAATTGGGCTTCATTTCTTTGTTAGCTTCCCAGTCATAGTGCAGCTTTCTTCTCCAGTTAGTATGCAGGAGCACTACTTATTGTGTTTGTAATTAAAAATGCCATTATCTTGAAATATCTTTGCCATTTCGTCATGCCATTCATCACATCAAAAAAGATTAAAATAGCAATAGATAATGTTGATACTAACACATACGAATCATGCAGCAGCTGCCGCAAAATCAAAAAAGTGAAAAATGAAACGATACTCACGTCAAATACTGGGTACACGACATTAATATGAAAAGAAATAACTATGGCGAATTTTATCATTTATATCCAGATTAGAAAAGGGATCCTGTTAAATTTTTTCAATATTTTCGTTTATCCTATGAAAAAATTCAAGTTTTGCTAGACTTACTTGGGCTGTGTAAAGAAACGACAAGATTCAGGAGACCCATTCCACCGGAAGAACGACTCGTTTGCCTTAGGTAAGTATTTAAATGAATATCTATTGTAGAGATGGGATTATTTTTTGGGTAAATACCCGGGTATAATCCCATCTCTAATCTATTGTTATGTTCTACAACTTTTAACATCATGAAAAATCTTATCTTATTCAGGAAAAGAGAGGAAGGTCTTCTTGAGAGGAGGAGAAAAATAATAAGAAAAAAAAAAATACTGTTAAGATCAGTATTAAGCACATTTATTCCTAAAATATTTTAAATATATTTATGAACATGTTTTACTTTTAGGAACTAAAGGCACTTAATCGTTATTAATTTATTACCTTCACCTACTTTATAATTTATCACCTATATAATTATACTTATTTGCTGGGAAAAGTAATTAATTCCTCGAAGCTAGCTGGTGATCCAGGTGTTGAGGGCGGTGATGTTATGTTACCTTGTTCTTCATCACTCAATATAGGGGGCAAGTTTGTTAAAGATTCGGATTCATTTTGAATATATGGGATTAGAAAACTCAGCACCTTGACATAGCGTATAGGCTTAAAGTTTTTTGCACCTTGACTACTTTTAGTTTTCCTTAGATTTATTGCCTTTCTAAAGTTTTCCCGAATCTTTTTCCACTTCTCCTTACAAGCTGTTGCTAAAAAAAAAAGTATATAAGTATAATTCTCTGATGGGTGCTAAAATCTATAAAAAGTACGTATATCTTAGACCATTAGCTTCATGGTTTAAGACGTATATTCATAATAATATCAATTTTGTTTCAGATTTTTGGCCACTGGAAATTCTTTTTGATTGTTGACTTTCAGTTTTGGAATGGGAGAAGAAACTGTAAGAACGATTGTTTATGAAACTTGCACGGCAATATGGAATAAAATGCAACCAACACCACCCACGGAACAAGAATGGAAAGAAATTGCAAAAACTGTTTGGCAAAAATGGAACTTCCCTAATTGTATTGGTGGGTTGGATGGAAAGCATGTGGTGATCGAATGCCCACACAATAGTGGTTCCAAGTACTATTGCTATAAAAAAACATTTTCTATTGTTTTGTTGGCTTTAGTTGATGCTGAATACAAATTTACGCTTTTGGATATAGGTGGTCTCGGTAAGAATTCCGATGGGTGCATATTTTCAAACTCTGTTATGGGGAAATCGCTGACACAAAACAAATTAAATGTTCCTAGAGATGCATGTTTACCAGGCACAGAAGAATATATGCCCTATGTAATTGTAGCGGATGCGATTTTCCTTTTGCGAAAATTTTTAATGAGGCCATATCCTGGCAACCAAACTATAAATAATGAAGAAAAGAAAATTTTTAATTATCGTCTAAGTAGGGCTCGTCGTGTCAGCGAAAATGCTTTCGGTATACTGGCAAGAAAGTTTAGAATATATGAAAGACGATTGTCCTTGACTCCTGAACATGTAAACATTGTAGTAGCAGCAACAATTGCTTTACATAACTTCTTGGGAAATAGCGCGACTTATTGGTCAGAAGAAGATTTGAGAGAAAATGTGAATCACGGTTTAGTAGATTTACTTCAACTCGGGGGTAATGCGTCTCAAGCCGTATTCGAAATTCGAGTGAAATCAATAGTTCTTCATTCATTTTTATTTAAACAAAAAGATTTTTATGAAAGCGAAACCAACTTATAGAAATAATAAAAATACGTTGGCGCGCATCCGCTTCTCCACGTCAACTGAGTCGCCGAGTCGAATAGAATTGCATCGGCGAAATATGTTTCCTTGTGCACTGCACGTATAATGTAAGAGTAGGGTGTTATCTCGGCCAGTGTCCGCTACGCGTTCATTGCGGCTCTACGAAACGTTTGCTCTAATCGTTTGTCGTAAGATCGCGACATCCGAATCGAAATGCGAATCCCAACACGATTATGATAAGGATAAGTACTATACTCGTAGCACCTATCCAGTATCTCGTCTGACGGAATTCTTCCATGATGATGGCTCCCTGTAGCTTGCTGTCCTCTGGCTTGAGCTGGTTGTTTTGCACCATGCTAATTTGTTCGTTCTCGTGACTGGCTGAAGAACCCATGTTGTTGTAGTATGTTGTAGCTTGACTGTTGGAACTGTGAATGCATTTCTCGTTTGTAAGTCTATTTTTATATTACTTAAAAACGTACGGTGGGCCGTTCTGTACGCCTTGAACGTGAGATTTTTCTTGTGGGATTATCTGTCGCAACCGTTTGTTCATCTTTCTTATCTATATATATTATAGGTGGCTATGGTGATATCACGCCATAACATATATATCACATCATCACCCTTTGATACAAGTAGTGAATTTAAAACAGTTTGAATAGAAATTTTGTACTAGAGACTACATCAAAACACTGAAGCTACAAAATGTCCAAGCAGCTAGTGGTCTTTATTAAAAAATGACAAATATTACAACAAAAATTAAAAATTGTCTCCACATAGTTTTTTTTAGTAATTTTTCTAACAACCCCTTCCGTAAGGTCCATAACTTCATCCACCGAGTCTTGAACCACATATTGAGCACTGAGCGCTACGTTCTACTCATCTTCGCTGGTGCTTGATCCTTGCGATGCCGCATTCTCCGAGTCACTGGTTAAATCCAACACTTTTATTTGAATCAATTTACTGATTACAAACAATTTTGGTGCAATTCGCGCTTTTTTTTCTAAAACCATCTCGTTTTTTCCTTTCTTGTTTTTCTGCTTTTTAGCAGCAAACAATTCCCTACATCCATTAGTCATATTTTTGAAATCGAAAGGATCTTGTCCGTACTGCGAAAAAAAAATGTTCAGAGAATCTGCCATATCTGTAAGGAAAATACGGTATTATAAACAAAAAATGACAAGTAGGTATACTAATACTAAGCCAGTATTAGTATACCTACTTCTCCTTTAAATAATTCTACTTACTTGGTATTTAATGAAGACCAACGGTGATCGTGTGTACCTCTGCGATGCAGATCAGATAATGGTTGTACTTCAATAATTATGTATTATAAAATGAATTTGCATAGTATTGTGAAACACTCGAACACTGGCTGATACCTTTTTTTTAGAAGAAGAAGAAACATTTATTTGGAACATAACTATTACACTATTACACATATATTACATAATATAAGAACAACACTATTTTAAAAAGATAGCTGTATGAGTAAATAAAAATAATTTTACATTCAGTACCTTAATATCTTCATTCAAATTAGTTTACATGTAAATTTTGTACATTAAATCCTTTTAATAATTTTAATTTCTTTAGTATAACGCTATTAAACTTTACCATCTATCGCTTTCTTTCTACTAAGTATATTTTTTTTATAACTTCAGCGAAGACAAGAAATTTTCATTTTATTCCTATGTACATGCATTGTATTCGTTTTTTTACAAGTTTTCATACCCTGAATATCCGTTGTATAGAGCCTCTGTTGACAATTTAATGCACATTCAATCTTTTCAAAATCTGTGTCATTAGGGAGGAAGCTATGCCCTGATTCAAGGAATTTTATATTTATCTGGTCTAAAGTTAGATGTTCAACATGGCTTTCAGCATTAATATCAACATTGTGGTTCTGATCACCACACGAATCCCTCCATATAATCAGACATTTTACGTTGCCATCACGCCTTTCCGTGATATGTTTGATGAGGCAAGACCCCACGTCTGCCAGCTTCTTCTACTTTGATCAATTTGGACACCAAACGCATCCTTTTATGATATCCTTCATAAAAGGATGCGTTTTTCAAATATATTCGACTTTTCTGAAAATGTTTTAGTAAAGTCAGAATACGGTGATTTCAATTTGAAGATGAGCACATTACGTGGTGTGAAGTATCCTATAGAGGCAGATGAAGTTGTAAATAAAGAATACGTTGATAAAATCGCAGAGAATGTATATATCAAGAAAGATTTAGATGAAATAATCAAAAAGCATATGCTTGGAATTAAAACAGACGTTGACGCCGTGATAAAAGATTTAAAACTAGAAATTAAAACAGGCGTTGACGTCATAATAAACGATTTAAAAGTAGAAGTAAGGAGTATTGTGCATCAGTATCTGAAGAACCGCAACTCGGACGAAATCAAACAAAAGTAATGAGTACTGTTAAGGAAGAACTCGTTAATGAATTGCATAAAGCAGCTAGAAGAAATTTTTGACGGCGTTCAGTTATTTTAAGAAAAATTGATAATTTGTGGCAAGCTGACCTCATTGATTTTAGAAATCTAAAATCACACAATAATGGTTATCAATTTATCTTAGTAGTGATTGATTGCTTCTCAAAATTCGCATGGGCCATACCATTGAAAACCAAATCAAAGGTTGAAGTAACGAATGCCTTTAAATTTATATTGGAAAAGAGTAAACGTTATCCTAACAATTTACAGACTGACTTGGGAAAAGAATCTTACAATGACATTTTTAAAAAGTTGATGGGTGTTTTCAAAATAAATCACTATTCTACATTTTCAACTAAAAAAGCTTCAATAGTAGAAAGACTGATAAAAACTTTGAAAAATAAGTTGTTTAAAATATTCAGTTTCAATGGTAGTTATAAATGGATAGGGAAATCATTAGATAACGTTGTGAATTCATATAATAACTCGAATCATAGAACAATAAAATTCAGGCCTTCAGATGTAAATATTTCGAATGAATCAATTGTTATGAAAAACATTTTAAACTCTCATATTAGGACTACTAAAACTATTAAGGCAAAATTTGAATTGGGTGACTTTGTTCGTATATGTAAATATAAAACTCCCTTCGAAAAGGGTTACACGCCTAATTGGACTAGTGAAGTTTTTAAAATAATAAAAGTAAGTAAAACTAACCCAGAAACATATTATATTGAGGACCAACGAAAACAACAGGTTTTAGGTGCCTTTTACAAGGAAGAGCTTCAAAAAACTCACCATCCTTATGTGTACTTAATTGAAAAAGTGATAAAGAAAAAAGGAAATAAATTGTACGTGAAATGGTTAGGTCTCAGTGAAAATGAAAATATATTTAATATTTATTTATTTATTTTTATCCACATACACAATTATCATTACAGGCCTTTCAGCCCAATGCGACAGTGTAGCAAAAACATAATCACATAATTCTATTGGTTCATAGTATCATAAAATTATAATCATAATATTAATAATATTTTACTGTTATTTTTTAACAAGTCACCTTTGTCATAAAATAATAATTTAAACAATCACTACAATGTCATAAAAATAAGTCAAATAAAAAAATAATTAAATAGTAATAATATAACCTGAAATGTCATTCTGTAACAATGGTCAAATTCATAAAATCCATAAAATTTGCAATAAAATCAAAATTATACCATATTTAAATACCATGTCAACATAACAAATATAAGAACATAAGTTAAATACTATGTCATCTTATAACATATTATCCACAATGCTACCTTTGTGAATTCACTCAGAGTACAAGCAAACAGATCAATGTCCACATGTATCATGTTAAGAGAGCGAAGTGCGCGCGTCAGCGGCGCTTCATTCAATAGGTTAGTCCTACCGCGCGGCACTACTAACAGACACGGCCGACGCCGGCGCCCTATGTACTCATTCGGAACATAAAAATTTAACAGACCCAGTATGTCCGCGTTATTTATCCTCCCTCTAATTATTTTAAATATATACAAGGCCAGTGAATGTTCCCTCCGAACCCTGAGTTCATTATATCCCACCATGCCTAAAATAAACAATGTCGGATACATAAGTGGGTAAAAGGGATACACCCCATACTGTCTTAAATACAAGTATCTGACAAACTTATTCTGCACCCGTTCCAACATAAGGTTGTATTTAATTTCGTGAGGCGCCCATATGACTGAATTGCATTCCAGCTGACTTCTCACCAGTGCGTTATATAAAGCTGTTACTGCTTTGATGTTTGTAAAATCGTGGGCTCTTCTTAACACGAAACCTAAATTTCTGAAAGCTTTTTTGCAGCATTTGGTTATGTGATCTCGAAAAGTCAGACTTGTGTTCATTTGGACGCCTAGATCCCTAACTTCATTTACCCTAGTCAATGGTGCTCCATCGATGTCATAGGAATACCGTACGGGGGTGTGTGCTCTAGAAAAAGATATAGTTACACACTTTGAGATGTTGAACTGTCCACTGTCACTGTCCACTGTCATCTGAATATCGTTCACGTACGTTAACAGGTTACTGGTAGTACTTTTAGCCGGCCTGAATCCGTGTTGAGCGTCTGATAATTGTGCGCTCACCTGTGAATAAACGCTGTGGTGTATAGCCGACTCCAGCACCTTTGCTGGAGTCGACAGTACAGCCACCGGCCTGTATCCATCTACAGATGTTCCAGAACCTCCCTTCGGTACCGGAACCACCCGAGTGAGCCTCCAATAGTTTGGAAATTCGGGCTTTCCTAAACAGAGGTTATATATGTGAAGCAACGGTTTGGCTAGTACCCGGTCACAGTCCTTAAAAATATAGGATGGAATACCATCCGGTCCCGACGACTTCTTAGGCTTAAGTTGCCGAAGCGCACGTTGGACATCTTTCAACGTCAATTGATCGAGGTGAATGCGCGCCGCACAGTTGGCGTCGCCCGTTCCCGACACAGCTGCGTCTACGTCCAATTTGGCTCGTTCCTGGCTATAAACCGAATGGAAGTACTCTGCTAACTCTTCCACGCTTTGTTCGATAGATAATACTTGGCCATCCTTAATAATTTTTTTGGAGTTTCTACTACCTCTTTTGGAGTTCGTATAATTCCAAAAGGATTTCGGGTCCTCCAATACCTGATTTTGAATCCGGTGTCTATATTGCTTGTTTGTCGATTCTAACAAGATTTTAACTTTTCTTCTACACTCACTGAATGCCTGGTAATCAGATAAAGCCCTACTCTTTTTGTACTTTTTATGTAGAATCGATTTCAACTTAATAGAATTTATTATTTCACTTGTATACCATTGCGGATATACAAACTTCGGGCATACCCCCTTTCGCTTTTTCCGTGGTACACACGCGTCTATAATTGAATTTAAAATGTCATAAAAAAATGTCAAACTATCATTTAAATTTAAATCATAAATAGGAGTCCAGTCTATTTTTGCTATCGATGAATATAATAAATAAAAATCAGCTTTATAAAAATTCCATTGCTTAATATTATAACTTGCCTCTCTATTCGTCGCACTCTGTGCCTCCCGCGCGCTGTGTATAGGCTGCGGGGTACCCGCACGGTGATGTCGAGCGGCGGGTGGTACAAGTCCACCGGTACGAGCGACATATCTGCCGCGCACACCTTCACTCTCTCACACTCGTCAAATTTACTCAACACTAAATCCAGTTGTCGACCGATACAATTCCCTATATTATTAGTCTGAGTGAATCCACAAAAAGTTTGGAAATAATCAAAATAATTACTAATATTCGAAGAACAAGAGAACAAATTGAAATCTCCTATTACTATTAATTCACTATATTTCATACTAAATTGCTCAATAATATTAAATAATATCAAGTACTCATTTTCACTACTGTTCGGGGGTATATATACGACACACAGTAAAAATAAAAATCTATGTTGTCGGTAAACTGTTGCACAAACCAGTTCGAATGCATGATTATCGATGTTGACGTCACCCGGGGTCGACACTCGACGCAGCTCGAAGCGCGGTGTGGCCACGAGACACGCGCCGCCTTGCTTTCGCCCATCCGCTCGGTCACATCTAAGGATTGTATATCCAGGCGGAATCATTTCCGCGTCATAGATTGATTGATTACAACCCGTTTAAATAGTTGGATTAATACAAATGCTCTTGTAAAATAAAATATATAAGACAGTATAATATTATTTTTTATCATTTCATTATTAGTAATGCGGGGAGGAGGACTGGTTAACTCTATAATAAATAACCTACCATTCGAAGCCCATTTACCAGGGTATCAGTATTGTGGTCCCGGAACAAGGCTCCGCGAACGACTTTTACGCGGTGATAGAGGAATAAACAAATTAGACGAAGCTTGTATGCATCACGATATCGCTTACACTAATCACACAGATTTAGCGAATCGACATAAAGCTGATACAATACTACTTGACATAGCAAATCGACGTGCTCAATCTAAAGATGCCGGCAAGGGTGAAAAACTAGCCTCATGGTTAGTAAGCAAAGTTATGAAAGCGAAATTAAAAACAGGATCAGGTGTAAACACATTCAGAACTTTAGTATCAGGAATTCGTTCCCGAATTAAAAAACTGAAACGAAATAAGGACAGCAAAGCGATTATTAAGCATGCTTACTTAGCAGCAAAGAAAATGTTCCCCAAAAATTGTAAGATTCGTCTACCACGTGTTATACCACTACCAAAATGTGGAGGATTTTTGCCATTGATACCAATATTTGCTGGACTGTCTGCATTAGGCGCACTGGCTGGAGGTGCAGCAGGTATTGCCAAAACAGTGAATGAGTACAAAACAGCTCAAAAAAAATTACAAGAGTTGAAGCGTCATAATCAAACAATGGAATCTATTGCCTTTGGTAAAGGCTTGTATATTAAACCATATAAAAAAGGCAATGGGTTGTTTGTAAACAATTCAAAAAACTAGAGACAAAGCTACCCGATCGACCGCTTACTAATATAGACATCATGAAATTCTCTGAAAATATACCATATTTTCCTGGTTATAGTAGTATAGGTAGTATTATAGTTTTTATGAAAGATCAGTTACCAAAAAAACCTAAACGTATTGAATGTGGTATCGTTAATTTAGACAATTCTACGAATGAAGGTACACATTGGGTAGCTTACGTGAAAATCAAAAACCATTGTGAATATTTTGACAGCTTCGGCGACTTAAAACCTCCAACGGAGTTAGTGAAATATTTTAAAAATTATAATATTTTATACAATTACACAAGATTTCAAAATTTTAACAGCGTTAATTGTGGTCACTTATGTTTATCTTACTTATTAGATTTTTGGAATAAAAACGTATAAAATGTCTACTTTTGTTTAATTTACGTCATTTACACAATGTCATTCACACTGTCTATTACTGGCAATTCATCAAATTTGTCTACAACACATTCACCACCATTACAACTTGATGGTGAATATGAGTGTGCATTGTTATATTTATCTACTTTCAACTCGGTGCCCAATATCGACAACAATAATAATAGATTTTATTATAGTGACAATGAAGTTATTGAAATACCAGAAGGTGCTTATGAACTCGAAGACATTAATGATTATTTAGTGAGCAAAATTAAAAATGCAACTTTAAAACTCCATTGCAACAATAACACGCTGAAAACATCTTTAATCTGTTCGAAAAATGTAGATTTCGAAAAAACTAATTCTTTGGGGAAACTATTAGGTTTTAGTGGGCAGATTTTACAAGCAAATATATTATACGAGTCGCAGTATCCAATCAACATTTTATCGACGTCCGTGGTGCGGGTTGAATGTGACATAGTCCCAGGCTCGTATATTAACGGAAAGCCCAGTCATATTATTTACGAATTTGCACCATCGGTTCCTCCTGGTTACAGGATCATAGAAATCCCTAAGAACGTTATTTACTTTCCAGTAAGTCAAACAAGTATTAACTGTATACAAATACGATTATTAGATATAAACAATAACTTAATAAATTTACGTGGTGAAGAAGTACAGTTGTACTTACATTTGAGGAAAAAATGATTGACTACAATAAATACTGCATCACACGCTGCCAAATCAACAGTCCTGAACGAGCAGTCCATAAAGCGGCAGCCACCAAAAAATCATTCAAAAAAGAAAAAAAGAAGAAATTAACGCAGGAAAATAAGTTATTCCTAAAAACAATAGGGTTATTAAAATGAGTATCTTGGATATATTATCGACTCCTAGTTACGACAATACCATCGACAGCATCGAATATCATTCATACAAACCGTACGTTACGAGTGTTGGCAGAAATGACGAAATTCGCATACCCATCAATCAGCAAGATTTGTATGTGCTACCATAAGCAAGTACATTATATTTGGAAGGAGCTGTTAACGTGTATAAAGGGCCATCAGGAGACAAACCGAGAGAAAAAGTAAAAATTGTACATTTTACCAATAATCCACTGTTATATCTTTTCCAAGATATTCGATACGAGTTAAATGGAGTTGAAATTGACCGAATAAAAAATGCTGGTACAACAATGAAGTCGTTAATTTCTATGAGCAAAAGTGAATCGCGAATATCTAAAGCTTGGGGATGGGATATTGATGGAACGCCAAACAAACAAGGTGGATATTTTTCAGCTTCTATTCCACTCAGTAAAATTCTCGGTTTTGCTGAAGATTATAAAAAAAAATTTATTAATTGCAAACATGAACTCGTACTTTTGAGAAGCAATACCAATTTGAATGCTCTGCTATTGAATGAGGGTGAATTCGTTGAAAGTATAGTAATACATAAATTAATATGGCGGGTGCCTCATGTCAAAGTATCTGATAGAGAAAAAATACAACTACTTAGACTTTTGGAGAAAGATCGCGCTCTTCAACTAACATTTAGGAACTGGGACCTTTATGAGTATCCCTTGTTACCTCAAACCTCGAAACATACTTGGGCTATTAAAACATCTTCTCAAATTGAGAAACCCCGATACGTAATCATAGGGTTACAGACCCATCGAAAGGACAATAAAACGTCTGATATGTCATATTTTGATCACTGCAATATACGCAACGTTAAATAAATACTGCATCACACGCTGCCAAATCAACAGTCCTGAACGAGCAGTCCATAAAGCGGCAGCCACCAAAAAATCATTCAAAAAAGAAAAAAAGAAGAAATTAACGCAGGAAAATAAGTTATTCCTAAAAACAATAGGGTTATTAAAATGAGTATCTTGGATATATTATCGACTCCTAGTTACGACAATACCATCGACAGCATCGAATATCATTCATACAAACCGTACGTTACGAGTGTTGGCAGAAATGACGAAATTCGCATACCCATCAATCAGCAAGATTTGTATGTGCTACCATAAGCAAGTACATTATATTTGGAAGGAGCTGTTAACGTGTATAAAGGGCCATCAGGAGACAAACCGAGAGAAAAAGTAAAAATTGTACATTTTACCAATAATCCACTGTTATATCTTTTCCAAGATATTCGATACGAGTTAAATGGAGTTGAAATTGACCGAATAAAAAATGCTGGTACAACAATGAAGTCGTTAATTTCTATGAGCAAAAGTGAATCGCGAATATCTAAAGCTTGGGGATGGGATATTGATGGAACGCCAAACAAACAAGGTGGATATTTTTCAGCTTCTATTCCACTCAGTAAAATTCTCGGTTTTGCTGAAGATTATAAAAAAAAATTTATTAATTGCAAACATGAACTCGTACTTTTGAGAAGCAATACCAATTTGAATGCTCTGCTATTGAATGAGGGTGAATTCGTTGAAAGTATAGTAATACATAAATTAATATGGCGGGTGCCTCATGTCAAAGTATCTGATAGAGAAAAAATACAACTACTTAGACTTTTGGAGAAAGATCGCGCTCTTCAACTAACATTTAGGAACTGGGACCTTTATGAGTATCCCTTGTTACCTCAAACCTCGAAACATACTTGGGCTATTAAAACATCTTCTCAAATTGAGAAACCCCGATACGTAATCATAGGGTTACAGACCCATCGAAAGGACAATAAAACGTCTGATATGTCATATTTTGATCACTGCAATATACGCAACGTTAAATAAATACTGCATCACACGCTGCCAAATCAACAGTCCTGAACGAGCAGTCCATAAAGCGGCAGCCACCAAAAAATCATTCAAAAAAGAAAAAAAGAAGAAATTAACGCAGGAAAATAAGTTATTCCTAAAAACAATAGGGTTATTAAAATGAGTATCTTGGATATATTATCGACTCCTAGTTACGACAATACCATCGACAGCATCGAATATCATTCATACAAACCGTACGTTACGAGTGTTGGCAGAAATGACGAAATTCGCATACCCATCAATCAGCAAGATTTGTATGTGCTACCATAAGCAAGTACATTATATTTGGAAGGAGCTGTTAACGTGTATAAAGGGCCATCAGGAGACAAACCGAGAGAAAAAGTAAAAATTGTACATTTTACCAATAATCCACTGTTATATCTTTTCCAAGATATTCGATACGAGTTAAATGGAGTTGAAATTGACCGAATAAAAAATGCTGGTACAACAATGAAGTCGTTAATTTCTATGAGCAAAAGTGAATCGCGAATATCTAAAGCTTGGGGATGGGATATTGATGGAACGCCAAACAAACAAGGTGGATATTTTTCAGCTTCTATTCCACTCAGTAAAATTCTCGGTTTTGCTGAAGATTATAAAAAAAAATTTATTAATTGCAAACATGAACTCGTACTTTTGAGAAGCAATACCAATTTGAATGCTCTGCTATTGAATGAGGGTGAATTCGTTGAAAGTATAGTAATACATAAATTAATATGGCGGGTGCCTCATGTCAAAGTATCTGATAGAGAAAAAATACAACTACTTAGACTTTTGGAGAAAGATCGCGCTCTTCAACTAACATTTAGGAACTGGGACCTTTATGAGTATCCCTTGTTACCTCAAACCTCGAAACATACTTGGGCTATTAAAACATCTTCTCAAATTGAGAAACCCCGATACGTAATCATAGGGTTACAGACCCATCGAAAGGACAATAAAACGTCTGATATGTCATATTTTGATCACTGCAATATACGCAACGTTAAAGTATACTTAAATTCAACTTATTATCCATATGAAAATTTTGACGCAAGCTTTTCTAAGAATGCGTATGCTTTAATATATGAACAATATGCAAAATTCAAACAGTCGTTTTACGGATGTCACTCAGAACAACCGTTGCTTTCCGTAGAAGAGTTCAAAAATAAAGCGCCACTGTTTATCATAGACTGTTCTAGACAAGACGATAATTTGAAAACGGGAGGTGTAGTAGACGTAAGAGTGGAAATTGAAAGCGAAGCAACTTTACCGGATAGCTGCTTATTGTCTTATTCTTAACGACTGCATTGTTGAGTATAGACCATTAAGTAACGTAGTAAAGAAAATATGAACTCGAGCACTATAATAGTCGACGTCCAAGGCTTTAAAGATGCTAACAATGAATTTTTGATAAAAGAAATGGCGATTTCTACCAGAGAATACACTTTAATGTTTCTTATAAAGCCGCCCTGCGCTTTCAATACACTGTCAAAAGAAGAAAGAAAACAAGTAAAATGGTTAGAATCTAATCGGGGTATCTATTGGAGTGAGGGACACATTGCCTACCGTGAATTCAAAAAAAATAAATGGATACAAGAACTATGCTCCACTTGTGTAGTGATTGATTTAGAAGTTAGGGGATGTCCTAGTATTTCAGAACTGTCTAATATATATTGTAAAGGACAAGAATTAAACTGTATAAATCATAAAAAGATGTGTGCGTTAAAAAACGTGAATTGTATAAAGAAATGGCTCTATGACAAAAGTTGTATTGGTTATTTAAGTAAAAATAAAAGTTAATTTGTGACGTAATTCGTAATTTTATTCAAACTCCAAAACCCTAATATACAGTACTAGCTTTCGCCCGCGGCTTCGCTCGCGTGAAATTCGATCATTTTATTATTCAAGCCAAGTCTAACACGCAGCGCAACCACCTTGATGTAGCACCTTTAATTGTACTATATATACAATTATGCAGTTTAGATTTTTTCATACAACATTTTTTTCCCGCTAACTGTCGTTCCCATGGGAATTTTTCAAAATACAGCCATAACTAAAATTTATATTTACTAAGGTATGCATGCTAGATAAGGTAAATTTATATTTACTAAGGTATGCATGCATGCTAGATTGAAAACATCTATCTTACGTGATTTAGATTTTTACATACAAAAGTTTTTTCCCGCTAACTCCCGTTCCCGTGGGAATTTTGCAATATCCTGTTGCAACTAAGCTTTAAGTTTACTAAGGTACCTGCATGCCAAATTTCAAGCGTCTAACTTAAGCAGTTTAGATTTTTCATACAAAAGGATTTTCCCGCTAATTCCCGTTTCCGTGGGAATTTCGGGAATTCCTTTCTTAGTGCACCTCTACGGTACCTAAGCTACGTCCCTTCCAAATTTCAAGTGCCTACGTTTAGCCGTTTAGGCTGTGCGTTGATATGTCAGTCAGTCAGTTTCTCCTTTTATATAATTAGATATTTTAACTATTCAACTTTTTATTTTTTATTAATTAAAATATTGTTATTATATTTCTTATATATTTAACATCCACTGTACATAGTGAAACAATAAAGAATTATCTTATCTTACAAGTGTTTTCATCATTAAAATTAAATCGAGTTACAGTTTTCCTTATTATGAGTTATTTACTTTCAATGTAAATTAACAATCTTAAAATAAGTAAATATTCTTAATTACTACGTCATACAACACCATAAAGAATAAAAATAATCCTTCTACTTATGTGCCTAATTATTATTATTTTTTTTATTTCATATTTTTTACATATTTTATTATTATTATTTTCTTTATTTTTTGACATATCTTAACTTTACTAACTACATTTACTTCATACTGTCATTATTAAAAGTTATCACATACAATTTTTTTTGAAATTTTGCCAACTATCATTTCTGTGAGGTCCAATATTTCGTCAAAAGGGTCTTCTACCACATATTGTGTTTTCATCACCACATTATCACTAGTTGTGCACTCTGTATCTCCATGCAATTCGCCGACAGCAGGATCATTCTCTACGTCCAAAACACAAATTTGAATCACTTTTTTCGGTTTTCGTTGCTCCTTACTAATAATGTATGATTTCGACAGCAGCTCCCTCCGTTTCTTTGCAGCGTCTCTTCTCTGTTTCGCTTTTTTTTCTTCAGCTGCAGTCGCTCTGCCTTTCGCCCTTAGCTCTTGAATAAACTCGTCAAGTCCTTCTTCAGGATCTTGACCGTACTGAGAAAATATTATTTCTTGAGACTCGTTCATTTTCTGTAACCAAATATAATATTTTATTAGTCAATATATAAAAATAATAGTAAAATCAATAAATATGTACTTATAGTTATTAACTAGGTACTTACGATTTTAAAAAAATAGTCAACTCCAATGTGCGACTGCTGCAAAATACTCTGTCGAAATGATCGTTTTTAATAGCAGAGATTCAATTACATAATGACAAATAAATAATATAGTTCAACAAGTATGGACTTGTTTGCACGTGGACAGTACATGTGCGGAAACTTTTGTAATTTGAATTCCTAAATAAGTATGTTCAGCATAATTAAAAAGAAAATTATTTGTTTGGCATCGTATTACATGCGGAACATGACTTACAAAAATTTTAATGAAAGTAGGTATGTTGGTAAAAAACAAACGAAGTATCTAATTTTCAACTTGATATATTTATTTCTTTATAAGTAGGTAGGTACCGTGTCTATACATATAAATCAAGTGTAGGTAATTTCAATGCACTTCTAGAGACAATAAGTTTAATTATATATAGGTAATTATGTTTAAACCTATTATAACATACAATACAACCCCCCTTCCCCCCCGGATTCCGTTTGGTGCGGACGTGTTTATCGTAACCCTATATATCAGTTATATTTTAAAATAAATAAGTGAAATAAATAAATTCTGAAGAAAAGTGCTATAAATGTTAACATAATTCGCTTAGTGATTGCTCCAACTACCAGGAAAACATAACTCCAGTGCATTAAAAGCAAATAGAAAAGGACACAGTGGTGAGTGAGATTCACTATTATTTACTAGCTACGTACAAGCTGTTATCGGTCACTCACCCGCTCCTGATTGGCCTTCCGCGGCACCGCCCCTCGGCGCAAGAGCAAGTTTATTAGGGGCGTGTCACCTTGACCATCAATTAATAGTACTTACACTGTGATTCATACGACACTGCACGCACTTATTCTCGGCCGTCGGCGTAATTTAAAATAGGCCTACAAGTTGATAATGCTGCGATCACCAACAAAAACTGTCCCGGAGTTGTATGGTTCTGATCCCAATATGAGCTTAGATAAAGATGAAGCCCTTGCTAGACAAAAAACAATGAATGAAAAATTGAGAGACAGCAAGCGATTACGAGAGAATGAATTTGAGGAAACTTTTCGTGAGTTCAAAGATCATATTACTAGCTTGCTAACTGCTTGGAAGGATGAGCAAAGCTCAACTTTTTCCGAACTTCGATCGGACTTAACGGCCATCAAGATACAATTAGCTGATGTTCAAAAAACAAATGGCGAAATTGAGAAGTCGATAGAATTTTTATCATCACAATTTGATGTAATGGCTGACAAAGTAGATAGATTGGAAAAGACCTCAACTGCTCAAGACAAAAGGATAGAATTTTTGGAGAGAAATAGTGAAGAGTTATCCCGAAAATCGTGCCTGAATGAGTTAGAAATTCGCAACATACCGTTCGTGTCAAAAGAAACTCAAGAACAGCTTATCGATACCGCTTCAAAAATCTTTAAGGCCATATCTATTGACATTTTACCAAATGATATAATAGATTCCGCCGTCTGCCTGGGAAAACCGAAAAGCGAATAATCTTAGTTTCTTTATCAACAGTCGTACTTAGAAATAAGATCCTCGCCGCTGCAAAAAAATATAACATCGAGAATAAAAGTCTACGTCTAAACACAGCATGCATTGGCCTGCAGCAGGCCGCACAAGATATTTATATCACTGAACACCTCACCCTAAAAGCGCGCCGACTGTACTACTTAGGCCGTGAATTGGTCAAGACAGGACAGTACAAATACTGCTGGACAGCGAACGGTAAAGTTTTGCTGAGGAAGACCGAGGGATCAGCGCTCATCGCGATCACAGAAGAAGCCCAGCTTGCAAACCTTGGTATCCCAGCACAGGCATGACTGGCTGTCCAAGGGGGAGATGCACGCTTAGTTAATTTATACTTTTTTTATTACTTTTTATTATTTTTAGTAAATTACGTACTTTTAAATTTTATTACCACTCAGTCTATATTCTTGAATTGCATTGTTGAAGTAGTTCTTTTTTGTTATCTGACTACATGTAAACATCCTATGTATATCTATATGAAGAACCCCATATCAACCTATAAAATAATTATTTTAAATTCCGATAAATTATGCAATGAATTCCTAAGTAACCCTTACAGCATTATATTACGAGGTGATTGGTGTCTAGCCCTTTATGATTATTTTATTCGTATATTACAAACACAGCCAATTGTCCATGGAAACATACAGTCACAACAAATATTAATATTGTAAAATTCAATTCGATAAAAAACTTACAAACTAATCTTGATTCGCTATCCATATCGGAGTCCCAGTGTTGCGACCCGGAGATCTGCCATCTCATCATCCCTAATAAAACCAGAAGATTAAATATACTAACACAGAATATACGAAGTATTAATTGCAACATACATAATTTTACTACGTTGCTAACAAGACTCGAAGTTGACTGTGACTTGTTGGTACTTACGGAATGCTGGCTTTCCTGTTGCTCAAATCTTCCCACTATTGAAGGTTATAATGTTCATTGTAGTTCTCGATTCTTTAACTAAAACGATGGCATTGTAATTTATTCAAAATCAGACTTGAATATTAATATACAGGAACCCGAGTTCCTCGAAGGAAACTGCTTAGTAGTGACAATAAGCAATGATATAGCATTGGTTACTATCTATCGCTCCCCGTCGTATCTCAATACAAGCATATTTGAGGAGTCGCTTGACAAATTATTATTATCACTGCAAGGCTACAAAACCATTGCCGTCGTCGGTGACATAAATATCGATATTATAAGCTGTAACCCTCGCGCACAATCATACTTAAACCTTGTTGCCTATCATGGGTTCTTACCAGCTCATAATCTTCCTACTCGAAACGCAAGTTGTCTGGATCATGTACTCCTGAAAGCGAGGGAACCAGCAGTTACACTAGTGTTGAATACAACAATTACCGTCCATAATGCAGTTCTGCTGTCATTAGAATCAAACAGTAAAACGAATCGTATAAATTCCACCCGCACCATTATAAATCAAGAAAAACTATCCACTTTCATGAACGGTACTGATTTTAGCCTCGTGTATGAAGCAACTGATGCAAATACGGCCGCGGATCTTTTAATAACACTCCTCAGAGGAGCGATAGAAGCCAGCAGTTACACTTATAAGCTATCACGACGAAAAAAAAATTATAAAGCCATGGATCACTCCCGGCATTCTGCGTTGTATTCGAAATAGAGATAAACTACATTCTCAACTAAAATTATCGCCTGATAATGATATTCTTAAAACCTCGTATACGCGCTACCGAAAATTTTGCAATAAATTATTAAAAAGCTTAAAAAACCAATATGAAAAAATCTATTAATCAAGGCAGGAACTGACGTCAAACACACTTGGAAAACTATCAATAATATTATTTATAAAAATAATTACCAAAGTCAACCTATAGAATTATTAAGCTGTAACAGAACTCCGGAAAAATCAATAGCAGATGTAAATAAATTCTTCGCTAACATAGGGCCAAATCTTGCTAACCAAATTCGTATCAAACCAAATCCCCCTGATTTTACAAGCTTGTTATCGCCTAAACGAAAATGTGACTCTTTCGTTCTGTTGGACACAGACGAAAACGAAGTGCGTCGGTTAATAATGGACTTGCGTGATGACTGTGCAGTGGGTTGGGATGGAATTTCATCTTCGTTCTTAAAGCAGTACGTCAAGCTTATTGTTGGTCCGTTAACATACATTTGTAAACTAACTCTAGCAAATGGAACATTTCCCCGAGCGTTTAAAAAATCAGTGATTCGACCAGTACACAAGGGTGGGCCGAGAGACTGTGTCAATAACTATCGTCCTATCTCTATACTGCCTGCCATGTCTAAAGTATTGGAACGCTTGATAAACAATAGATTGGTCAAGTATCTCGAGAACTCTGAACTGCTTGCGCCCAACCAATTTGGCTTCCGCTCTAAAAAGTCCACCGCAGATGCCATCCATGAGGTCACCGATTTCATCGCTAATAGCTTAGATGCAGGGAAAAAATGTCTAACAATTTTTCTTGACCTAGCGAAAGCTTTTGACACGGTCTCTTTTCCCACCCTGGTGAAGGTGCTAGAAAACATGGGCATTAGAGGAATGCAGCTAAAACTTTTCAGAGACTATCTGACTGACCGCCGACAATGTGTCTCCATTGATAATATCATTAGTGAAGATGAACCAGTCTCCTTTGGAATACCTCAAGGAAGTATAACTGGACCGACGCTATTCTTGTGCTACATAAATGAGTTAAACCTACTGTCACTTAAAAATGGCAAAATAATTTCCTTTGCAGACGATACCGCTCTGTGCTTCACCGGAGACTCTTGGAAGGATGTCTTCCAGTCGGCACAACAAGGATTTAATATAGTAGCGCACTGGCTAAACATAAATACCCTTACCCTTAATGTTTTGTTTGTTTGTTTGTAATATCTTTATTGTACTCCAAAAATAAATAGACAAAAAGAAATAACAATTGTGAAATTTTAAGAATGTACAAAGGCGGGCTTATCTCTATAAGAGATCTCTACCAGCCAACCTTTGAGTGTTGGATACTATAGTTTCGAGTGACGAGCGAGGGCATTGAGATATTAGAATATAAAAAAAAAAAAAAAAAATTGATAACAAGAAACAATGGAGAAATTATATGAAAATTGTAATGCCATACAAACAAAATAATACTTATAATAAATAATAATGACTAAAATACTTACAACTATAACTAGATACATAAAGATAAATACATAATACATATTCACATACACATACATAATACATATACACAGATAAATACATAATACATATTCAAATTTGATAACAACAATACATTCGATTAACTCAATACAGATGATTAAGAGATTTGACAAGTCGAGCCTTGAAAGAATCTACTGAAGGTGCTTGCCTCACGTCGGTAGGGAGCGAGTTCCAAAGCATTGCTGCCCTTACAGTAAAAGATTTAGAGTAAGTCTTTGAGCTATGGAGAGGTATGTCTAATCTACTCGCGCATGATCGTAACCGCTCATTGATGTCCCGGAGTTGGAGCCTTTCGCGAAGGTACGACGGAGCGTTTGGAGTAAATAGGACCTTGTACAGTAGCGTCAGTATATGAATGTTCCGACGTATCCTGATCGGCGGCCATCCTAATTGCCGACGAAACTCCGAAATGTGATCAAACTTACGAAGGCCATATATAAAACGTATGCACACATTTTGGAGACGGTCCATTTTGTCTAGTAACTCCTCTGACAGATCGAGCGAAGCGACATCACCATAGTCCAGTATAGGAAAAAGGAGAGACCGAGCCAGCGTCACCTTTGTTTCCCTTGGAAGAAAATTTTGAAGCCGCTTAAGGGAATGAAGAGACGCGTAAATCTTCTTACTTACTTCATTGACTTGTGGAGCCCAAGAGAGCGTTTCATCAATGATAATGCCTAAATTAGAAACCTTGGAAGTAAAAGGAATAATTTTGCCGTCATAGACCAAATTAGAGTGGTTGATACTCTGAAGCTTTGCGATAAAATGTGGACTTCCCACAATAATTGCTTGTGACTTGGTGGCATTGATTTTAAGTCCAAAGTTGTGTGACCACTCAGCAATAGTGGCAAGGTCGTTATTGATGACACCAACTGCCTGTGAAAAGTTTTCGAGAGAGGCAGAAGAATATATTTGCAAGTCATCAGCGTAAAGGTGATAGGAACATACAAGAGAAGAAACAATAGTATTGATAAATAGAGAAAAGAGGATAGGAGATAAAATTCCACCCTGAGGTACTCCTGCAAATGTCTCACACCAGTCAGAACGATTATCATCAACCTTGATCAATTGACGCCTACCTACCAGATAGGATCGGAACCAAGTAAGAGCCGACGATGAAAAATTAAGCGCCTGAAGAATCCCAATTAAAATATCATAGTCAACTGTGTTAAAAGCACTGGTGAAGTCCAGTAAGACTAAGACTGAGAGTTGTTTATTATCAATGTTGTACCTAATGTCATCGGTAATCTTCACCAGCGCTGAAACGGTGCTATGGCCTCTGCGGAATCCGGATTGGTGTTGAGACAGTAGATTATGTTCCGTCAGGTAACTTGTGAGACGCTGGTGGACAAAATGCTCTAACACCTTTGAAAGGGTGGGAAGAATAGATATGGGGCGAAAATTGCAAAAGGAAGTTGGGTTAAGTATCTTGGGAAAAGGTATGACATGGGCAAGTTTCCAAAGGTTCGGGAAAACACCTGAGACGATGGAGCAGTTAAGAATGTTAGCTATGATAGGAGCGATTATTTTAACCACTGGGATAATCATGTCAATACCAATACCATCTTCACCAATGGCTTTAGATTTTAGTGATCCTATAATTTTGATTACATCTGTGTCCGAAATTATCCCCAACTCAAATCCCGCATGATTCAATGGTGACCTATCTGCCAGTTGAGATAAGGTGCGCTGTTTAGTGCTTGGGTTCATGGCATCTGGGGGCGTGCAAAAGTGCTTATTTAGTCCATTTAAGTCCAAGTCTCTCTGCACACTATGCTGGCTTTTACCAACACCTATGCTTCGCAGAAATTTCCACATTTTGTGTGGCGGACAGCTTTCTATCGAAGTGTGAATGTGCCGTCTTCTGGCACAATGTTCAGAAAACCAAATACATAACTTTTTCTATTCGTAATAATACACAACCACCCCCATCCCTAACACTAATAGCCCACTCATGTGCCAATCTAGCTAATACTCATTGTCAATGCACAGTGTTAGAAAAGACAAACTCAGTCAGATATTTGGGAGTAACTGTAGATCAAAATTTAAATTTTACAGAACACATCCATAACATGACAGGTAGAGTGCGCAAGTTGATATACATTTTTAAGAACCTCCGACACATTGGGAATCTAGCACATTTAAAAATGGTATATTATGCACTCTGCCAGTCGCTTCTTCAATATTGTGTTACGATTTGGGGAGGTACGAACAAAGTTTATATGCTCCACTTAGAAAGAGCTGTAAGAGCCGTGTTGAAAGTAGCACTATTTTTACCGATACGAACCCCCACTATAGAAGTATATCAATCCTTTAAAGTCCTCTCAGTACGTCAATTGTATATACTTAATACGGTTGTTAAAAAACACTCCCAAGTACCAGGTAATCCAAATGAAGACAGACGGCGAAACTACTCAGTCTGCCAACTACCAAAAATCAGAACCAGGTTCATCAAAAAGTTTTATCCCTACAATGGCTGCTTCCTGTACAACAAAATAAATAAGATGTTAAAAATTCACCCACTATCTAAACACCTGTCCAAAAATAAATTAACTGAATGGCTTCAAAACCTAACGTATGAGGAAACTGAAAAGTTGTTGCTCAGCGTATACTGATCACCTGGTATGTTTATAATGGAATCTTTATATTTAATGCATACTATATAATACAAATTTAGGATTGATGTGGGTATTGTCATTAATGTGTGTAGCATTTTCTTTAGAATTATATTACATAATGTATTACTTTAAAATACTACTATATTATGTTAGTACTATAAATAGAATAATTATACTATAACTCTTCTAGACTATTGCAACACTCCCGCAAAGTCTCTACCTAATGTATACAAACTGGGAAGGTCGTCTGAGATACAGTATTTTCAAAATACTAGTTCAGATGGCACAATATCTATAGTTATCTAGTAAATTTCTATTGTGTTACTTTTGATTGTGAAACTTCGTGTACATGTTGCTTTGAAATAAATTTATTTGTTCGCGCCAGAAAGAGAGCTATAGAGGTCGCTAAGATTACCTTGCAAAATAATCACGCATCAAGTGTTGCCATCTCTTTCTACGACGCGATACGAGCGTTTCCGAACGCTCCCGAGCGCTCGCCGCTGCGAGCGCGCCGCGCCACGAGAGCACCACTGTTCGCCCAACATTCGACAGAACAGAATTCCCCGAGCAAATTACACGCGTTACACAGGGTTTAGGAGCTTATGAACCCTTGTCTCCGCGCCGCGCTCATATCAATCGGTACTTGGTGATACGCAGCATTTCGACACATATCTACGCGTCCAATTTGTATTGTGTTCGTGGAACGAGCTGGTGAAACTTGGTGAGTACCCTTTGTTTGGTAATTTCTAGTGTACCTAGCTCTCTATCGTGCAAAAAACACATAATTGTGTCGTGTAGACAATCCGCCCTAATACAGTCCACTAAATTCCCTTAAGAAAATAAAAAGCCCCTACATAATTTGGTCCTTGTTCGAGCCGGATTTGACCGGTAATTCATTATAATTTATTATTTGAAATAAATTTATAACTGCTGTACTAAGCGCAAAAGTGGTATCTCAGTTACAGCAAGTTTCAAAATGTAACTTGCTTAATAATAAAGTACTTATAAAATCATTACACTTTTATGCCTGCATAAAGGCATATTATTAGTATACCTTTGTAGGTATTCACATATCTTGTTGTATGCATAATTATAGTAATCTCTTCAACCAGTGTATATTTTACAAACAGTTTTAAAATAAACTAGACTTATGACCCCAAGCTATAGTTGATATTTTATCCTTGAGTATGATCCGTTTGTCGTCATTTGATGATAACGCGACTTTATTAACCGCCTGAGTAAAAATTTCGTGTTTTAACGATTTAAATACTATGTTCTTTTTTTTAATTAATTTATTGCGCACTAACACTTCATTGTAATCATTAAAACTCAATTTTTTTACTACAGGTTTTCTAATACCTTTCGCTTTTTTAAATTCCATTTCCTCAGTTTTTACACAATATAGTTTTGCTCTAAGACCGACAAATTCTGTAATAAGTTTTCCTGCCATCTCATCTTTAAATAAGCCCGGTATTTTATTATTTTGTGGAATAATATTAAATTTATTATTTTCCTTGTAATTGCTTGTATCAAAATATGTTTGAAAATTATGTTTTATATCTTTGTATATATCAAGAGTCTCTACTGAATACAAAAGTGAATCTGTATCGGTATAACACAGTTTCAAACTAGTATCATAGAAAGGTTTCATAATGGAATAATGAAAATCGTACATATGATTTTTAGATATTTCTAAAACAGTAAAGCCAATATAAATAGGTTTATCTAGAACAACTTCTTCTGGCTTCATTTGAATAGCTACAAAATTTTCTGTAAAAATTGTAGAACTTTTGTAATTAGGTCTCGATATTAATTGTTCCGCTGTTTTAATTTTTTTTTGTTTGGTTTCTAGTATCATTCCACCGATTAACTAGATGAACGTTAAGCCTTTTTTCGTTATCTTCTAGAGTCTTCTCAAAAATGCTGTTATTTAATAATTTAAAGAAATCTTGTTCAAATCTTGATTTAGCCTTCTGACGCAATTCTGTGTTCAAATCTATATACTGCTTCAAAAATGGACGTTGTTTGAACTTTATGACCCTATGAACATTTTTTAACCTTAGTCCGTGCCGCATGCATGTTTTTAAGTGTATATAATGAATGACATAATTAAATTTGTCGTATAAATTAGGAATTAATTTAGAACACTTAGATCCGGGTGGTGTAAATTGTTGAGGACAGAATGGCAAGTCATTATGCAAATCATGCATGTACTCTGGGTATTCCAAGTCGACTTCTAGAATATAACCATATTCGGAATCATCCGGTACGTGGAGAATATCTTGTTTGTCAATTTCTGTTCTATCGATCATCTCGAAATCAGAATAGGGCAAATGAGAACACATCGCATAACCATACAAATTATTGCAATCAATATAAAGTAAGAAATTATCAGCCTCTGACGGGTTATAATCTGCTAGGTATTTGTTATTCGCCTTGGAATACCTTGTAGAGCATAAGCATACTCCACCGCGGATTCCTTTTTACTTTTGTTTTAAGTAACATTGCATCAAAACTTAGTCCAGGGCTGTCATGTAGAATGCAGGGTCTAGTCTATAATTTTTTTTGCAAGTATGACGAAATTTTTCAAAAACATCTGCCAGTAAAGTCTGTTTTGAGATATAAATCGGTATATTCACCTAAATTTTTGATATTAAAAGTTTTCCATACTAAGTTGGCGTAGATATAATCGGATTCAGAAATCGTTTCATCGTTTAAAGTATTATAGAAACACTCTCTCGGTGGTAAACTGTGTTCATCGTAGGAATTCCAAGTGGATATGTATTCATAGGGATAAACACCCTTGCGTGTTAAAAGGTCAAAGTGGATTTTATTCGGAAAAAAATTTAACAAATGTACAATGTTCTTGTTATTTAAGGTATCTACCAATTTTTCTAAGCTTGTGCCTAAAAATTTAAATGAATCTACAAATCGAACGGGTATAAAATTTCTGTTTCCGATGCTAAAAAATTTGGTGAATGATATATAGTTTTCTTTATTTTTAGCTATTACTCTTATTCCGCCAGGTGTTTCTCCTAATTGTCGTATGAACAAATGACTGTCATATCCAGCTAGGTTGTGAAAAAATACCGGAATAAATTTTGGTAAACAAAATTTAAGGTTGCAAAAAGAATGACATTTTCCTCGTATTTTTCCTGTCAAGTGACAGTGGTTAGTTACTCGGTCGTCTAATAGCAGTTGATCGCAGAGAAAACAATATTTTGCGCTCTCTAAATTTCTATACTCCTCGTCTGTTAACGGTAACATTGGAACAGTTTTTTTTTAAATTGCATTTATTTTAGTCGCGTCTTTAGTGAGGTGCTCAATAAATTTTTCAGTGAGGTGCTCAATAAATTTTTCAACACAATCGGACCCGCGATAAGTTACGTATTTATTCAGAGAGCTGTTATATGAACAAACAATGTAATAAGCAAATGCAGCTGGTACATGTCTTTGTAATTTTTCTGTATTTTGCGAATGCTGCTTCTCCCGTTTAGATGTTGTTTCTAATAAAGATTCAAAATCCGCATAGATAACGAACGGCATATCTTGCATTCTTTCGAAATGTTTAAATTGGATAACGATGCCCGATTCAGGTAGTGTTGTACGGACACCACTACAAATATGAGAGTTTAATTTTGTATCATTATCAAAAAATATCATACAGTCCTCACAAAAAAAAATTGATTCGCGATGTTTTGTGAGCTGCGCTCGAAGTAATTTATTCAATTTTTTTATTAAACAGTAATGTTTAAAGTCGCCGTTTTCTAACAGTAATAGATTAACATGATGTTTTTTTTTTTATATTGAGTCTTATATAGCGGGCCAACTATTTTTGATTTACTTCCAACACCATAGACGTTAATACTAAAATGAGGATTATTTTTCTCAAATATTTTGATGTCCAAAAAACCTACAGGAAATGTCATATCTCGAGTATTGAGAAAGTTTTCATAACTGGGATAAGAAGATATTCGATTAGTGTTTCTTTTAGCAGGAAACAACGCTGCCATAATACAGTATAAGAAACAAAACGAGTCAGAGTTTCGCATATTTATGCAAGCATGCCTAGATTGCAAGCATTTAGGTAATTCAATAAAGCGGCCTGCCCTCAAAGGGTTGCATTTGTTAATATTAACTTCTAAATAAAAATTACGTATAAAAGCCCAACCACTATCTCTCTCCTGAAATTCATCAATCTTCGAGATAATGGTGTTAGTTATTTTTAAAAAGATATCATTGAACTCATGATCATTATGAAATACTACATTTTCAGTAGCAAATGATTTTACGTCAGTAGCGCTGTTTTGCGGTAAATTAAATTCAGCGAAAAGTTCAAAATTTACTTTAATAGAGTGGTAAGTAGCTCGCCTCGCAGATATTAAATTCTGAACTCGAGACCGAAGCTGTCTTAAAAATTGAGCTGGCGGGCACGCGTCAGTTCCTCTGTTATCGCACCTATCACCTGTCACCCGCGCACCACCCGCCGCCGGCCGCACTCTGTATGACGCAATTCGATTACGAAAAGCGCTAGAAATTATTTCTATGGCATCATCTCTTTCAACAGTGCTATTATTTTTATGTATATTACTACGCAAATGTGCCGAAAATGCGCTACTTTTAATAGATAAATTGCAAACAGTACAATATACTGTACGTTTTGACATATTTGTGTTCAATTTATATATCAAAAATAAATAAGTACCTACGAGTAACTACTGGACAAATGTACGTTTTTAAAAAGTTTGTGAAAAATACCTGCTGGTTGAAGAAAATTATTACACAAATAAACTATGTACCTAATTGAAATATTTAAGTAATACTATTATTGAATTAATTAACCAGTCTATCTTAACATAACATATCAAAACCAAGGAGGACATAAAACAAAGATTAATTTTGTCTAAGTAATAGAAAATAATAAAAAATCCTTCCTCAGTGAAGCTTAAAATTAAATAAACAATGTATCTACCTATATACGGAGGATATAATATTATCAAAATTAAACATTATTTTTCAAAAAATATTTTTTTGGAAAGAAATGTCCTTCGTCGGTGAAGTGCTTCTTACACTGACCGACAAAATTTTTTAGAGAATTAATCTCAGAGGAGTCTGCCTCGCTCAGCAATTTCAGAGAAAGCACGGCGTGCTCCCAGCGATCCTGGGGCTTAACGGATTTTATATCCTCCGTATTATACATTTTTAAATCTATGTATACGCCTCCTGACAGGTACGGCGTAAGACGCCGTCTGCGACTCGGCGAGTGAGCGCAGATTGTAGAGGCAAAGGCTTGGCTTTTGCTGCCGCCCTATATGCCTCCCCCTCGCCCTCGCTGTCGCTGTCCCACTGCCAACCCGCTTTTTTGGTTGACCGCGGCACTTTATTCGCACCTTTTGCGCGCTTCTTCTTTACATCCTTTTTCCTGCAAAGGAGACAAAAATATAATAATTTATATTTTTGTCTCCTTTGCAGGAAAAAGGATGTAAAGAAGAAATATTATTATTATTTATAAATTAATATATTTTATTATTAATAAATTAATATTTAACCCAAAAATAAACCGGACTCCAACTAAAAGATATTAAATAAAGTACTTATGCAATATTAAGTATTACACTATCGTCTAAGTAACTTTTAAACTTTCGCGTTGCATGATTTATGAAATATAAGAACGGGAATTAATGCGATCATGCTATCATATAGCTATCATATAGCATGATCGCGTTAATTCCCGTTCTTATATTTCATACATCGTCTAAGTAGTTCAATTCACTGCTAATGCACAAATGAAACATAATGTGTTATAATAATGAACTATTAAATTTTAAGTTTTGAATGTGATTAAAATAAATAAATAAATCATCATCATCATCATCAGGTCATTTTAGTCTCCACTACAGGAGCACGACCCTCTCGTCCGTCCTAGACAGAAGGAGGATTTGGCCTACACTCCCCACGCTGGCCAGACGGGTTGGAGAGGCAAATAAATAAATATTTCTGGTCAATTCACACAGCGCCATCTAGTCGCAAATTAAGCGCAAAGCTTGTGTTATGGCTACTAGACTGATATATGTACTTAAATACATTTTGTTGTCACAAAAACACACAAATGTTTGTCTTGTGCGGGAATCGAACCCACGTCCGTTGGTGTCGAAGCCGCGTCATTAACCGCTACGCCAACGAGCTCAGCTCAAATATGAGGCAGCGACTTTGTTTTTAGACATTAGTCAGTAAATAATGTAAAGTGACATTTTCAAATGTAAATGAATAAAAAGAGGAACATACGGTAATGAAGTCGAGGTCTCTTCGTAGTCCGACGCGAGCTCGTCGGCTACCCGCGCGGCAGACTTATGTTTCTGTTTATAATACTCTCTGTCAGATCTGTAAAGTAATTACACAATATGTTTATATTTTTAACATTTTAAATGTTCTTACCTAGTTTTGGAAGGTTATAATAATTGCAGAACTTTTAAGTATAGGACATAATCATGGTCAACGAAGAGGTGACGTATATGCTTGTTTGCCTTTTATGACCACAAAAATTTATCTAATCTGCCTGACTGTCTGAAAGAAAAACTGGCTGAAAGTCAAAGTCAAAACTTACGAACATTATGGAAATGCACTGGATCTTCGTTACTGGAAAAAGGACAGGAGCTGGAGCACGTAGGGCTGGCTGGCCTCAACAGAAGGGCAGAACCACGTGCAGCGTCTTGTTGTTGCAGGCAGTTTCTAGGGCTATCGATACCTACGGACGGCCTCTCGTACTTTTGGGAAACTTGAATTGCAAATGCTTAAGCTACCTTTTGCACCGGCTTAAATAAGTTTCTTTGCAAATTTCCAGGTCTTCTCAACTCAAATAAAATACGAAAATTAAATTTCCATACCACAATTAACCGATAATCCAGTTCAAATTAAATTAAATATGATACTTCTAAAAGGCCGACAGTTGACTACCGCAGAAATTTTTGACGCGTTAGCAATAACTTCATAATTCGAAAAACAATTTCAAAATATTAATTCTCATTATAATTATGATAACTTGATACTCAAAGAACCCGACAATGTACAGGTAAAGGAGAATATACATTGTACACTTTATTTTGATGGGGTGTAAGTGGTTCATCAACAGGGGTGTAAGTGGTTCATCAACATCTTTGAACCAAAGCCAACCTCGCCTGCACTTGGTGCAGCCTGCTGACTGATAAACGAGGCTCTGGCGAAAAGGGAGGTAGGACGCAGCGTATTTTTTAAGCTGCCAAATATCAATTCCATTGAGGGTTGTTGTATTTCTGCGAGTGAGCGAGGTCACCAGAAAGAAGGAAAAGAATGAGTATAGGGTGACAACGGATCGGCACCCCTAGGTGTTTCTGATCTCCATGGGCAGTGGTGATTACATCAGGTGACCCACATGCTCGTTTGTCACCCTCTCATATAAAATAATAATGCCGTATCTAGCGAATCTATATCTGTGGTATGTAATACGATGATTCACCTAAAGTACTTTATTCGCAGAATCCGCCTCGGTAAATTTGCTTACGAGCAGTTTGAAGCACGTAGTAGAATAATATTAAATAATGTAATAAGTGCTTCTATTCCGGTCAGTTCCAATTTAGTTCTTATGACATAGTATATAATATCTTTTTTAAGTTATACATACGTAAACAGGTTTATATTGCATTCCCATATTACGTCATCGCAGTATTGCATTAGAGTGGTTAATATCAGAATTTTATAGGGTTTAATTTTGACGAACCATTCGACCACCGGAATGGTTAGCAATGACCACTTTGACTCCGAGGTCGCGGGTTCGATTCCCGCACAAGACAAACATTTTTGTGCAGGAACATGTCTGTTTGGCTTGGTCTGGGTGTTTTCTATATATTATAAGTATGTATTTACAAAATGTATTTAAGTACATATATCAGTCTAGTACCCATAACACAAGCTTTGCGCTTAATTTGTGACTAGATGGCGCTGTGTAAATTGACCAGAAATATTTAATTATTTATAATTTATTTCATTAAATACATGGTTTCTCTGTGTGATATATAAATTCCAGACGTCAATTATGTATTACCGATTACAGACAGCATTTCGTAATTTTTAAAAAGTTGTATGAGGCAGCGACCTTGTTTTTAAACATTAGGTCAGTATTTAATGTAAAGTGACATTTTCAAACCATTTTTTAAAACTAGAATACTTAATATCACGAGCGAGTGGTATTAGCCGCTCTATGAAAATATGCTTCATTATGTTGAACAATATAAACATATTCCAGTTGACGATTATGACTCATTACTGTATCTTCCTTCATTACGTTCAGAGGTCGTAAAGTTTGAGCCAACAACCAAGGCTAGTTACTGCTGGATTTTTGGGAAGTTTTTAGCATTGTACGCTTCAGGGAAACCCATAAGTACCTATGTTACAGAAGGATCATAAAGGTTAGACGTCAATACCCATCTTAGTGACCGACGTGAGCAAACGGCCTGGGAGGTCCCAAAATCCAGATGTCAACAGCTGACATGAGCAATCGGCCTGGATTGACGGTTGACCACAAATCCCAGACGTCAACAGCTATTTGGGCAAACGACGTGAGCAAACGGCCTAACTTTTGAGAAATTCTTAGCATTTGTTACCGACGGGTTATCCTGATAGTGAACATGCCAGAGACCGATCAGAATACCAGCAGAAGTAAACTTGGTGAAAGGCAACCGAATAGTGAGTGAAGTGAAAACCGTGTAGTTAAAATGTGATTGAACCGGCAACACAATTCGGTAAGTTTTAACATTTAAACCGTGGCTGTAGATTCGCAGCGTTCTACAATATTTATTGAGGTTTCTAGCTTACATTTCGCGACAGGTTATTTATTGGGGATTCTGGCTTACATTTCGCCGACGAGCGAGCGGAGCGAGCGATACGAGCGAAGCGAGTCAAGCGAAATGTGAGCCAGAATCCCCAATAAAATATAAAAGAGTACAGAATGAGTTCAATGATTTTTGGTGCCGTGTCAAGTCCGTTCATGGCATTATATCTCAAAAACAAAAACGCTCACGAACATCAGTCTTTATATCCGGAAGCAGTGTATGACATTGTGTACAATCATTACATGGACGACTATATTGCTAGTTATGACAGCGTCGAACAGGCTGCTAAGGTAGCCTCCGAAGTTTCTACTATCCATGCGGCGTGCTGTTTTGAAATGAGGTCTTGGTTGTCAAACGACTTGCGAGCCCTTAATTTAATTCCTAAAAACCTATGGGCTGTTCCGGGTTCCGAGGCAGTTTTACCTACTGACGTGTCTACTCTAGGCATAAGATGGAATCCCGCTCAAGATATGATGTCATCGATGGTGTCATAGCAGAAGGTGGTATTCGCAGATATCTTCGAGACGTAATGAGCGAAGACATCCATCAAAGGTCCAGAGTAGGCCATGACCTGCCCTATGCATGCCTCAAGTAACGGGCGGATCGGCTGGGAGACTATGGGGTCTATAGCGCGGTCTACACCCGGTACGGTAACGGGTAAGTTCCGTCTATTCCCACCTGTTCTGTTAAGTAGTTCTCATGCCACACACACTAATAGTAGGCCATTCCCGGGTCGTGACAATCAGCAACCGACGCACATTGTTCTCAATGGTTATGCACGATTCATTTCTCCGCATAGCGCACAGTCGTTGGACGTGCGGATCGTCTGAGTTGCAGATGTAGATCTCATCCTGATTTAGCAACGGGTATGGTAGCGCTGCCAGTACTTGCATTCCCCAGCGTGCTGTTAGTTGGTGCTATGACATCCAGCACGACGACACCGACTGTCGGGTCACTCAACGCCCAAGGTTCACCATCGACCTGTATAATTCCATTAGTAGTGTAGAGGCTTTCGTCTAATACACGTGGACTCACTACTGCAACGCGCCACCCCTTGTCAACTGCCGGGATAATCTCACGCATGACGGGGACGTCGCCAGCCTCGGGAACTGACCAGGGAACACCGGTTGGGAAACCACATGATGAGGTGCGCAGATGATCGTAACAGCGTATCTTAATGAGCTTTTGGGTGATGTCTGCCCTGGTAGTAGCTGTGGTGTTAAGTAGTGTTGACTCAAGCATCGGTCCCTGCTGTATGTAGCGCCATAGACGTGTTGCCAGGCGAGCGTTGACACGTCCGTCTTTGGTGTCAGTACTGTCGAGATTCGCCTGTAATGTAGACGCAAGTGCGGTAGCCGTTAGACTGCCTTTGTTCAAAGTTTCTTTTGTGCTAATGCCTATAAACGTCGGCTCACGATGCACAATACCCTCTTCTTGTTCAAGCTGCAATTGAGGTGGGTCCCCTACTCTCCCACGAGCGAATATTCCCGCTAATCTAGTGAGGGTTGTTCTATTCTCTCTGCGTGCGTTTGTTCCTGCCTGCGACCATCTTCGAAGAAGTTGCATTCCCACCGATTGTGCTGTTGTTACAGTAGCACTTGAGCTAGTTCCTGTTCCAGTGATAGTAATTGAGTCGGTATCAACTGTACTCGCCGACTTGCTGGTTGAAGCTACCGGTACAACGCGCGACGAAGAATGGACAATTTAAATGCAAAATAAATGGAAAAATACTATAATAAATTAATATACTGGTTTTTACAATGTTTCATCTAGTGGGCTTACGTGACAACTAAAAATTTAAAAACATACGTCAACATAACGTCAAATCAAAAAGAAATATAGAAAAATAAATATGTACAAAAAGTTTGCGCACAACCAGCCAGTCGCCAACATCCCAGGCCCCGGTGCAGAGCACACCTACTGAGTGGCGACTGCCTGGTCGGCGGCGACTAGAGGAACCAACTTCCTACTCGGCCTCTTGAGAACGCCACCCCTGGTATCAACGTCGGCGACTCTGACTACGCGATCTGGACCTGGGTAGGTTTTAGTGATGCGGCCTAGAGGCCAGACTCCCCTCGGTAGAGCCGGATCTGCTACCACGACGACGTCGCCCTCGTGTAGACCAGGTGTGGTTGTGGTGCAAGACGGTCTCTTAATAAGCGTCGGCAGGTACTCTCTTAGCCATCTTTCCCAAAAATGGTCAGCCATCCGTAATACTTGCTTCCAATATTTGGACAAGACGCCATTGCTTAATTCTCCCGCCAACCATTGTGCATTAGACGATGAACCGATAAGGAAGTGGAAAGGCGTAATAGCTTGCGGGGCGTCGTCACTGGAGACTACGTAGGTTAGAGGCCTGGAATTACAAATTGCCTCAGCTTCCAGAAGAAATGTATGGAGAACTTCGTCTTTGGGCGCGCGTTGGTGGAGTGTGGCTTTCAAGGCAGATTTGACGGAGCGTACCATTCTTTCTGTGGCTCCGGCCATAAACGGAGATGCTGGTGGTAGAAAGGTCCATTCGATTTTGTTGTTGGCGGCATAATCTTCGACGCGCTTATCATATAAAGCTCTAAGCTCGCGGGATGCTCCAACAAATGATGTCCCATTATCAGAGATAATTTTAAGAGGGCATCCGCGTCTGGCTATAAAACGCCTGAGGCACATAATGGCAGAGTCGGACGATAGGCTACAAACTACCTCCAAATGCAACGCTCTGGTAACGAGGCATGAATAAAGCGCCACCCATCGTTTCTCATGATGACGGCCTACAGTAACTTCCACCGGACCGAAGTAGTCCAAACCCACGTTGGAGAATGCCCTGACGTGATGTTGCAATCTTTCTGTTGGCATATCCCCGAAAGGCAACTGCGGAGGAAGCTTTTTGCGACGCTTACAAGAGAGGCACTCTGCTGCGACATCCTTAATCGCGCGCCTGCCACGTAGAATCCAAAATCGTTGTCGGAGTTCGTTAAAAATCACTTCATTGAATCCATGTCCGAACTTTATGTGGTGGTGAAAAATCAGAAGGCGGGTAATTCGATGGCGGTCGTCGAGAATAATTCGCGTTGTGACTGTTTCTTCGCTTCCGGGTAGAGTCTTCATACGTGAGTCCAATAATAAGAGACCGTCCTCCAACCTCGTACAAAATGACGAAAGGCGGCTCGATCTAGGAAGCTGTCTTGACTCCCGCAGTGCGGTAATTTCTTCATCGAAACTGTCAAATTGAGATTTTTTGATTAATATTTTTTCCGCTAAATCGATATCACTAGCTACAACATTACATAATTTGGAATTTTGATGAAAACGCGAATCGAGAAATGACCGAAACTTTCTTATAGCTAATATTACAGTAGCGGTGGCTCTAACGAGGCGCTACCAGCTACTAAAACGAGCTGGGTCTGGTACCGCAGGGGCCAAACTAGACTCTTCGGTGATAGCCACTATTTCCTTAATTTCAGGAAGAGGCGTCTCGGCAATATTTGCCGGTTCACAGGGCCGGTCAACCAACGGTGATTTGAGAAACGAAGGGCCCTCAAACCACCTTGATTGTAATTTATTCAATCTTGTGGCATCATCGGCTACGTTATCGGCACTAGGGACCCAGCGCCACTGTGTCCTATGTGTTAATTCTAATATTTCGCCGACTCTATGCGCTACAAATGGTTTATAGCGTCGAGCATCACCACGTAACCATTTGAAAACGGTGGAGGAGTCGGACCAATAAACTATAGAAGACGGCTTTATCCTGTGGCTATCTTTAATTGTAGACGCAAATCGCGCAGCTATTAACGCAGCTTGTAATTCTAATCGTAGTATACTACATGGTTTTAGTGGTGTAACTCGCGCTTTCCAGCGAAAGACATACATTACCGTTGCCGAAATCGAAACGCCAATATACAACGCATGAATACGCGAGCTCACTCGCATCAGCGAATACATGTAGTTGTATATCTTTTGGAAGTGAGTCGTTTAAAATATATCTACGCGGTAATTGAAAATCGGTAAGGGAAGATATCTCTTGCGACCACTCTTGCCATGCTGTAATATAACGAGGTGGTAAATCATCATCCCAATCTAAACCTTCGCGCCACAAATTTTGAATCAGTATACGCCCTTTAATTACAACTGGGGTTAACAAACCAAGTGGGTCGTAAACTTTCATAATTCGAGACAAAATAATACGCTTAGTAAGCTTGTCAGTAGAGTTATTCCCTCCTAAATCACCTATGCGAAAACCTAACGTATCTTGAGCGGGATTCCATCTTATGCCTAGAGTAGACACGTCAGTAGGTAAAACTGCCTCGGAACCCGGAACAGCCCATAGGTTTTTAGGAATTAAATTAAGGGCTCGCAAGTCGTTTGACAACCAAGACCTCATTTCAAAACAGCAGGCCGCATGGATAGTAGAAACTCCGGAAGCAGTGTATGACATTGTGTACAATCATTACATGGACGACTATATTGCTAGTTATGACAGCGTCGAACAGGCTGCTAAGGTAGCTTCCTGCGGAACCGAACCCAGCGCCTCACTCGCGCGTCCCCATGAGGGGTCCGTGGCGCTGGACTCTGCTCCGTTGGTAGATGGTCAAAATGTGGTGTCGTCTGCCACTCCGCTACCCATCACTTCTGAGTTGTACTTTGCAGATCCCGCCGTTTCGGTAGCACAGAGCTCCTCCAGTTCGCGTCACACAGGCTCTACGGCCGTGGCACGAAGGCTCGCCGCCGAAGCTGATCTGCGACGCCGTCAACTACAACGTGAAAAGTCGCTCATGCTGGAGCGACAACGGGAGCGCGAGGAGCGCGAGCGTGAGCGCGAGGAGCGTGAGCGTGAATTCGAAAAAAAACAACGTGAGGTAGAAGAATTGGAATTGCAAGCCGAGCTCGCTGCACTTGATAGTGGAAGGTCCAAGAGAAGTATGCACTCTAGTATGTCGCGCACGCGATCTTGGGTTAGGAGCATTAGACTGACTCGCAATAATGTATCCCCAGATCCATCCGTCGCTCAGGACATCGGACCGCCTCCGAATGCAACGCACCAGAGTGACATCAAGGACATCGACCCTCCTGTGCCTGTCAATCCTTGTCAAAGGTCATCCACAACTGCTATTGAGCATTTGGTAAGGATATGCTTCCGCAGATCCGTTACGGACTTTGATCTCCCTAATGGATGAGGGCTTGTAGTAGCTTTTCTGTTCGTTAAGGAAGTAGAAGAAGTCGTTTTTTTCCCTTTGTGAGAGGCAATCGTGAACTTTGTGAAAGGTTTTCCCTTTCCCGCATAACGCGGGGGAGAGCCCCTATATACCGTGTCCCTGTACAGAGTCCTCTTGTGTACGAAGCCGGCACCGCTCACAACGAACCAACCGCCGTATTAAACAGTTTAACACGAACCAGACTGACTAATTAGTAACACTTATGTACGTTTAGTTCAGCTAAACTTGTGCAGGAGTCAACCAAAACTCAAATTCCAAAATGTCGAGCTAATTTTCCCGCGTTCCGCGTCGAACGAGTAGTCAGTGACTAGTCGACAGTGCGTAATGTCTCATAACTATGTTAGAAGATGTGGCTAGAATGGTACAATAGGGAACCTTAAGAAATGCCCTAAGCAAAGACTTACAGAAGCATATGTGAAAACAAGAATGAAGACTTGATTATTATTGGGATACATTTTAACAAACCCATAATAATCTGTTGAAGTGCACGTCGCGCGAACAAAGGGGATCCTTCCGTATTTTTTTAAGGAGGAATATTACAAATTTGAAAAAGAAGAAGAAGAAGAATCTACCTTTGTTTATAAGCTGAATTGGGCGATCAGTTACTAAAGTAAACTTCTACTAGTAGAAGATATGTCTGTACCGTACTACAAGACCAGTAGAAGATATGTCTGTACCGTCACCAAATGGCCAGGTGTCCCTCACCGCACTTCCCAGAATCAGCTTCCAATTTTTCGGAAAAATAAGATGATTTTCCAACATATCAATATTTGTTCACGATACTTACTTAAGTTCCGACGAGGTCGAGGAGCGTTTTTAAAAAAATACAATTAATATTTTAAAGTACTTTTACTTCACGAGAGTTCGATCCAGACTGACTTACATTCTATCATTAGGAATTAAACAAAGGCTTGCATAAATGCTGAGCCGACAAAATGCATCGTATGATAATGCGTGGGCTGTACGAAGAATCATGCACTAGCGTTGATAAGTACGGTACCAGCGGGAAGTGCGCCGTGCATAACTCCTCCGTCACCGAGTTCGAGATTATCCGTAGGATTAGGATGATCTCGAGTATTTTTCTTATACAATTTTCTCCAAAACTTATATTTATAGGCTACAGCTAAGAAAACTAGAGTCATGATTATCATTACGTTTCCTATGCTAACACCTTTTACGACACTTTGGAACTCTACACTATCACCATTAACTTTCGAGCCACTTTTGTGCACTAAATAATTGAGGAACTTGATATCCGTCAGATTGATCCCATCAAGGTTGACGGGTTTCGGCAGCCCTGAAGTGTCGTTCACTCTTGGTAATTGCAGCAACGGAAGTTTATCTCCAAACATACTCCTTTCTTCAGATACATGTGTTTTCAGAATAATCCCTTGAATTTTCACAAAGCAGTTATCGCTTATGGTTAACAGGTAAGTTCCACGGATAGCCTCTTGTGTTACTTCTTCACCACAGTGGTTGGTAAGTACAATTTCATTAAGTGTATAAATTATCCAACGACCTGATTGTACTGACTCTATCTTTACATCGTTAATGACAACGGGAACGGGGTGGCAACTCGGGGTACTGGTCGAAAACTGCATAAGTTCAGCGACACAATCATCGTTCGCCAAAGGTGAGACGTCACTTTCGTAACACAAGAACCGGTCTTCATCAATTTCAGGACACGACTGAGAGAGCGGCGTTACTTTCAACCCCTTCACAAGGACATATGGGAACTTAGGAAGGATTAAGGAAGTCTTACCGTTATTTTCATCAAAGATAGGCAGCGGAATCAACTTATAATAAATGTGAATTTCGTTTCTTATCAATGGAATATGTATAATAAACTTTATCTGATTTTGTTTGATATAAGCTTCTATTTCAGTACAGCGTTCTATCTTAACAACATTTTCAGCAGTAGCGGAAAATACTAACTTATCGCTATTTTCAATTTCCTTTAATATTAACAAAAACTCGTCAGTATTCACAATAGATTGGTGTAACACCTTAATTTTACTAAAAGCAACCGCGGTTTCAATTTCGTTAAGCCGAATGTAGAGCATTTGGAAGTTGTGTAAGAATGTAGTATAGACATGTATAACTTCATTAACTGTTTGATCTAACTTTGTTTTATTCAAGAAAAGGTTTAATTCGCGTATGCTATTTCCGATATCTATAAAGTTGCTTCTAGTAGAATTTGCAATTTTAGTAAAAGTGTCCATCATTTCAGTGACAATGGTCATTTTCGCATATAAAGCGTCCTGTCGCGTTTTTATGTTATTAATTAACTCTTCATATCTCATAGCGTCATCATTATCCAGGTTGCCGGTTATTGCTTTTATGAAAGATCCTAGTGGGTTAATTAAGCCGCGTTTAGTTTTAGTTGAAGGAATTAATTGCTTATATTTTTCTATAGTTCTATACATAATATAATCTGTTTGTGTCTCAACATCAATTAAATCTGTATTGAAATTGTTAGTGTCGATATAGTTATGAATATCATCTCTAATTGATACATACTTATTTATATTTAACTCTATTTCTTCATTAATTTTTCCTAAGTCTAAAATCTTAATTACTGTCCATTTGTCGTAGCTGACGAATGCTTGACCTTCCTTGACTGGAAGTAGTCCCGGATTTCTGTCAATCCGGTGCAGTAGAAGGGCCTGACTTCGGATCATTTGGATGATCAGAAGCCACCACCTGTGAAGGGCGCTTAATGTCTTTAATAGGAACCTTAGTTTCACGGTTATTAGTAATAACAGGTACAATATTCCTATGAATTGCCCCCGTGACTTGGGCCTTTTGGTATCGAGGTTTGTCCTTGCTACGTCTGGTATTTACTCCTTTTATAAAGACTTCGTCTCCTGCCTCTATATCAAAATGAATTTCTCCCGGCCGTTTTTCAATAACACCTTGTTTCTTTTGCCTAACCTTATCGGTCAAATATTCGTATAAATATTTCGTTTTTCTGACGTGTTCCTTGACTAATTGTTGAGTAAAACGTTTTTCAAAGTTTACTGAAAATGGGCTATTTGATTCAGTGTGGCCGAATACCACTTCAAACGGCGTTAGATCTGTAGTAGAGTGGATAGAGTTATTATATGACATAATCGCATAGGTCATGACCGACGCGGCGTCAGTGACCTTGCGTTCGTATTTGGCTATACGATATATCTCAATAATAGTAGAATGAAACCTTTCTACTAAGCCCATTGAATTGGGATTATGAGGTGTCCCTATGTGAAGGTCGATTTTGTAGAATGACAGCATTTCTTTCATTAGGGTATTGTTAAACTCCATACCGGGGTCTGAACTTATTCTGTTGGGAATTCCATATAGGGAAAAATACTTAATTAAGGCCCTAACTGCTTCGGGTGTAGATTTATTACTCATCTCTATAGCTTGCCCTAATTTACTAAAGGCGTCAATAATTGTAAGATAGATTTTTCCTTCAATTGTGAAAGTATCAATAAACAATTCCTGAAACGGTTTAGTCTGCGTTTGGGATAGCTGCAGTTCGGGTTTTAACGGCTTACGTTCGTATTTCATTTTTTTACATACTTCGCATGAATTAATTATGCTAGCTACAGTTTTGTCCATACAATTCCAATAGAACGTACGTCTGAGATGCGCTAGGGTTTCCTTAATTCCCCTATGGCTAGTTTTACCTGTGTGATATTTGATAGTAATCTCACGTTGCTCGCTTTCATCATCTACATTAACTACTCGCTTGGTGCATTCGTAGAATTTTACTGTACCCTTTTTAAATAGTGTCGCGGTAATTTGGGAAAATTGCTTACGGTGTAGCTTGCTTTCAAAATGGAAGAAATATTTTATTTTAGGTCTGGTATATTCTTTAAGGAAACGTTTGACAAGATCAGGATTATCTTCAGGTAAGTGTACTTCTAATATTTTTTGCGATTTATTAGATAAGTTTTTAACTGATAATTTATTTCTGTTCCAAGTATGTACGAGTATTTGGTTTGGCTTCGTGTCTACAGCTTCTTGTAAGATAAGTATACCTTCTGTATCCGAATGAATTGCAGAATGTATTGTGTCTATATCATCACTATTTTGATTTTCAGATGCGGATGCTGTGCTGCTGTCTGCAGACGGTATTGAATACGGAGATCGTCGACGCGCCCTAGTTCCAGTCAAAGATTTTACCGAACCGGAGGAGGAGATTGTTATGGGGGATGGAGACCGTGATCGTTTATTATCACTTTTCTTGCTTTGACCTATTCCTGCAATTTGTTCTGTTAAGTCGCTTAAATATTGTTGTAATTTTTGTTCTTTTTCGTCTACGTTAACCTGAGTTGATAAATTGTCATTATCTCCTAACATGTTAACTTTTATACGCGACAAGGCGTCGGCGTTGCTATTTTGCTTGCCGTTTTTGTACTCAATATCGAAATCAAACTCTGATAGACGCAATTTCCATCTAGTAATTTTGCTATTTTGTTCATTCATCCCTTTCAACCAAGCTAACGGTCTATGGTCCGTGTATATTTTAAATTTCCTCCCGTATAAATAGGGTCGAAAATGTTTTGTCGCCCATATTATAGCCAGCATCTCCTTCTCTATGGTACTGTATCGTGTCTCGGCATCATTCAGAGTCCTACTTGCAAAAGCTACAGGCTTATCATTGCCTATTTGGCCCTGTGAAAGCACTGCACCGAGCGCGAAATTCGAAGCGTCCGTGGTGAGTACGAACTGTTTATCAAAGTCGGGAAACTGTAAAATTGGGGCGTTTGTTAACAATTCCTTACATCGTTCGAATGCGTCTACATATTCTTTAGTAACTTCAATCTTATTTCTTTTCTTTAAACATGATGTTAGAGGTTGCGTAATTTTCGCAAAGTCTCTAATAAATTTGCGGTAATAACCGACTAAACCCAGGAAACTTTTTATTTCCGTTGTAGTACGCGGTAGTGGAAAATTTAAGACAGCTTTTATTTTATCGTCATTAGGCATGAGGCCATCTTTGGTGATAGTATGGCCCAAATACAAAACTTCCTTCCTGAAAAATTCGCTTTTATCTAATGTGACCTTAAGATTTGTTTCTCTAATTCTGTCAAATATTTTACGTAATTTTGATATATGCTCTTGGAGACTTGACGAGTATACAATTATATCGTCAAGATATACCATACAATGTATACCTTGCAAGCCTCGTAGGATGTTATCCATAGCCCGTTGGAACGTAGCTGGAGCTGTCTTTAGCCCGAAGGGCATACGTTTAAATTCGTAATGGCCTGACTGGGTTGTGAAGGCAGTTTTGGGTATATCAGCTTCATTAACCTCAATTTGGTGGTAGCCAGAGGCCAGATCTAAGGTGCTGAAATATGTCGACTTCCCTAATTTATCAAAAAGATCTGTGATATTAGGTAACGGGTATTTATCGTCCACTGTCAGTTCGTTGAGTCGTCGGTAATCTATGACCATTCTAAATTTTACTTCCCCTGTTGCATCCGGTTTTTTGGGCACCAGGTGTACCGGTGCACTCCAAGGCGAATAGGACTCTTGTATGACATTATCATTTAATAATTTATCAACTTGTTTTTTAATTTCCTCATTTTGAGAGTGTGGGTGTCGATAAGGACGAACATGTACTGGGTCCTCGTTAACTGTTCGTATATGATGTTTTACTTGATTTGAGAAAGATAGAGGAATTTTTTCGCAGTAAAATATATCACGGTACTCATAACATAACTTGAAAATACTATTACGTTCTTCATCGTTTGTGTGGTCTAATCTTAGCTTTGATAAATTTTCTTTTAGCATGTCATCAATGTCACAGCTTTCATCCATCACATTCAACTCGCATACTTCATCCTTGAACACGGACACATCAAAGGGTTCATCAAAAATTATTTTTTGCTGTTTTGGGGTAGTATTTTGTATTATAGTTCCCGCAAAGAAGTTTTCACACTTAACTAAGGCTGTTGGCATACGTACTCCTTCACTGAATTGAATGAAATTTAGTATAGCCTCACCGTTTTGGTAGTTCGTGGGAACTTTTACTCTTGTTTCGGTTCGCGGTTCTAAAATCAACTGATATGGCGGTTTATAAATTATAGGTATCTGTGCATTTGGTGTTAGTAGAACTTGATTTCCCATGTCTATTTTGGCTGCTAATTTTGTAAGGAGATCGGAGCCTACGATGCCATCATACCTACCGTCCACATCATATACGTGAAATTTGTGAGTAAGTGTACTCCTAAATGTCTTCAATAATGGAATACAAATTACTTCATCGTGGGTACTTTGCGCATGAGTGCTAATGACAGTAAAAGGCTCATAATGTTTAAAACGGCTAAAGAATTCGTTTGCTTTAGCTGGACTTATAAATGACCTACTACTTCCGGTATCTATAAGAAATTTTGAATTAATTTCCGGGATGTCAATGTGCGGTAATTTAAGGATACTGTCGCAATAATTAAGGTGTATTATTTCACCTGATCGTCGGAGGCTATTGTCTGAAAATTTTCCGAGGTTACAAATTCATCGTCAATTGCAATTTCGGGGTTTTCATGATAGTCATACTCGTAACTGTGAGTGGGGTTCTCTACATAATCAATTTGTGGTTCGCTAACCATGTAGTTATACTCATAACTTTCAGGAATGTTTTCAACGCCTAAGGATGTTGGCTCACTATAAAACGGCTGATTAGTAATCATGTTCTGTCTTACAGGTGCGGTCCGCATAGAGATGTCCGTATCCATTTTCGGCCTAAACTGTTGTTGATTTTGAATGCCAAATTTAAATTGGTTGGGATTAGCCTGCTGTGGCGGGACTCCAAATTTAAAACCACTGTGTTGGAAAGGTGCACGTGGTTGTTGCATAGGGCTCGGATTATAATTTGGTCGAAGCGCGTTTTGACCGCCGAATCGGAAACCTTGAAACTGTGCTGGTTTATTTGACATAAAGTATGGCCTATACTGTGGTGAAAAGTTGGGTCTAAAGCCCTGTTGCACCTGAGTTTGAGGAATACCAAATTTGAAGTTTTGCTGATTAGGCATAAAATTAAAAGGACCACTAGCAAAAGGCCTTGGAAGATTTAGTGCAGCTGGGCGTGGCTGAGGAGCAACTGACTTCGGCTTATTATTTTTAGCATTATATTGTTCTAAGAAGTTTACTTCCTCGGTTACTACGCTAAGCGCGGTCTCCAATGTATTACACTGTTTCAACCTTACTATGCGTATCATATCTTCTGATAGGTTATATAAAAATACATTTAGAGCTGTGTTATTGTATATGATCATTTTAGCTGCTTTAGTCCCTTCATCCTGCAACCTATTAACTTTTGCGAATAATGAACTTCTAACACTCTGAATACGATGACAAAACTGGATATATGATTCGCCCTGCTTAATTTTTAAGCCTTCAAGTTCAATAGCTATGCACTCTTCGGAGCGCGGGTCACCGAAATGTAGGCAAAGTACGTCCTTGAGCTGATCCCAAGTCGCTAAATTTTGGTGTTCACTTAGTAGAGTCGCAGCTCTACCGGCAAGCCTACTAGTTATAGCATGAAACAAGTATGCATTTTGATGGAGATTTCCTTCCCTATGGAAAGCTCTAAGTACATATTCGGCCTTGGATAAAAACAAATTTAATAATTTTTCGTCTCCATCAAATACAGGAATAAGAGATATAATTTCTCTAGGGATCGTATTTATCTCGTGCTCCATTTTATTTATTTATGTATTTATCTATCCGTATTTTATTTATTAATAATTAATATTATGTACAATATGTATTTATAATTTTTACTAGCGTTATATTACAAAATAACAACACTCGATTTCGGTAGTGAATGTTAATAGAGCTAAAACTAAGTATATATAATTAATTAATTACGAATACTACGACACTTGTATCATACAAAATCAGATAGACGTAATTTAATTAGATCGACTATTTGGGGTCGTGAATTTGGAAATAACAGGGAGTATATGAAAACAGGAGTGAAGAGGTTTACTCACGCGCTGCTCAATCCCATGTCTTCCTGTGAGTCTGCTCAGCTTCTCTCGTTCGACACACGCGTACCAGTTATTTTTTTTTGTTCGAGGATACCCGAATCGCGCCGATCTTGACGTTAAAAATCGATTTCTGGATTTTACAAGCGTTAGTTCGGCTGCAGAATACCACGGGTATCCTACCGGCTGCGCCACTTAAGTTCCGACGAGGTCGAGGAGCGTTTTTAAAAAAATACAATTAATATTTTAAAGTACTTTTACTTCACGAGAGTTCGATCCAGACTGACTTACATTCTATCATTAGGAATTAAACAAAGGCTTGCATAAATGCTGAGCCGACAAAATGCATCGTATGATAATGCGTGGGCTGTACGAAGAATCATGCACTAGCGTTGATAAGTACGGTACCAGCGGGAAGTGCGCCGTGCATAACTACTTTTTTGAGCAATGTGCAGAAGATAATACATATCCACCGAAACGAGTTAATGGAGCATTGTCTTTGTCACACAGTTCCATATAAGGATACAAAACGGTCAGTGGGCGTCAACTAAACTGATAAAAAATAAAGGTATGTTCATATGCGATGATATTTTGCGTTTAATAGTTAATAATTATTTAATATTTTGTATTGAACTTGTAGAAATGACCTATCCAAATAAAAAATAAGACAAATGTTTTAAATTAAAACGCATATTCATATTATGTTTATTTAAATAGGTTAGTTTTTTTTTAAATTTTGTTGTTTGCTAATTGTGAGATAGGTATGGTAGGTAGGTAATAAGTTCGTAGGCGTCTCGACTTACTAAGGGCAGTCTTAGTTCAAATATTAGGTATTTCTCCGACATTCGTGTCTTTACTTTTAATAAATGATGAATTTTGCTTAGATCTGTGTCTATGTTGTTTATTGGCAATAATAGGTCTTTTGAAAGATGGTTTGAAATTATATTTAGTTCATCTCTAAGTTGTTCTGGATAAAGCAAGTGAAAATTTAAACTTCCATAGTAGATGTCTTTAATCGTGTCAAATAAGGTGGTTTGAATAGTTTTTAAGTGTCGTAATATATTGGTTGTGACTAATGCTAATAATTTAGTTTAGAAACTAAAGTTAGTTTAGAAGTCAGTAAGTAACTAAAGTGTCCAGCATACTTCGCTGCATCTAAATGTTACCATTTCAGCTGACTCCAATTTCTTAGTTTCCCTTGTGTTATCCGGAGATGTATAATTCTTGACATCAAGTTGTATATATTTTTCATCGTGATATTCGCAATTCGTGCTTGAAGGTAGTTTCATTAGAGAATTCACAAAATTGCTTCTGAATATTGTTCGCATTAACTTAGCACTAGGATTTCTATAGGCGCCACCCTTTTGCCTAAATCTAGCAAATAAATTCTCAATAACATCTTGATTTATTTGTTAAGAAAAATGAAATTACAGGATCGGCACTCTCCTCAACACAGAAACATGAAGGTCAGCTGGAAACTTCTTTGTACTGTCCGGTTTTGTATCATTTGAAAGATATTTATTGTAGATTTGCGAAGATGATTTTCCCTTCTATTACAGCATCTTCTACGGAAGAAGAATCATTCGAAAGAGCATGCCTGTAGATATTTTTGTCATATTTCTCTTGCCATTAAGGGCATCAAACATACTATTTAATTTTTACATTTTTTTATGTAGTAATTGCAGTGCTACTTACTTATTAGCCCGTTTCGCTTGCTGTCTAACAGCAGGAGCAACTGAGTTGCTGAATATATGAGGTTACATTCATCACTTGAAATGAATTGGAATTTAAATACCAATCCGTAATTTTGTATTTCTTGGTTTATGAATTTCATACGTTTTTATAATATCATCAAAGAATATTTGCCCACATTATGTACAAAATTTCTGCTAATATAATGATTACCTATATTTATTATCAGGTGTGGGACATCATAAATAAATAGCAAAAAATTTTCTACCGTCCAAAAAAAGTACGGACTTTTATTTGACACCTACCTAAACACGTAACGTTTTGATCTGTCGTCGCTCGATCAGAAACCGCGGGGTTAGGCGACAGTCCGTGGCTAAACAGTTTATTTAAAATTACTTTAAGGAAAGATTTCAGTGTATCTGCACTATCTGCTTTACCATTAGTGTCTGAAAGAAAATAGGCAATGGGTATCCAGTGGTTATATAAGTCCCATAATTATGAAAACTAAAGCATACTTTGCTAATTTAGCACTACGGAGATTTCCCCCTAAATCTTCAAATTCCTCGATGAAATCGTAACCTTTGGAATATTAAAATTTTTTCATTATTGACATTTCGTCAAATAACTTTTCTTTAATCGTTGAACTTTAAAATCTTTTTTTTTTAATGCATCATTATGTATACCCGGTAAACAATTACAGTTTGCCATCCTTAGTGGAATTGACAATGGAGAATCTAGTACTACACCTTATCGTCTTAAAAACCAGCAGCGTACGTTTGAAAAAAAGTACGCTACTGGTGACTTATAAAGACAAACACAATTTTTGTCTTGGTCAGAACACTTCTTTTTATTTTCCTTTGCTGCATTAGAGCTAAAATCTTTGCAACTTCACTGTGAAATTGTTCCGTTTCTATATTAAAATTGGATTTGGACTTCCCTCTAAGCCTGTATTTTTGGGCTTTCTGCGTCCTATTTAATGGGTGAAAATAAGACGCAAAAATATACAGAACGTTTCAACAGTTTTGTTTTAGTACTATCAACAACATTATCTTGAAATAAAGCTTTAGACTAACAAGTATTCTCTTGGGGCCTTCACACAAACATTTTCTTGTCATTCTTTGCGTTGGTGCGGTTCTTAAATGCAATCCAGATATACATGATGATGTTTGTGCTGATATTGATTTCTTTTTTCTGCTGAAGGTGATCGATTTTTGCTTGTATAATATTTTGTTATCGTCTTGACCTTTAAAATCTCTGAGGAAGATAGCACACCTGAAAATGAAAATAAAATATGAATACATTCCGTATCTGTCGAATAAGTATCAGGATACTTATTTGACAGATACGGAATGTATTTAGGAATTAAATGAAATTTAGGGAGGGATCGCTCGCTTGTCCCGACTACAAGCAATCATATTATTTCCGCAGCAGAAAGACATGCGAAGTATTTGTGGGCTGTGATCACAAATCGACCTTACATATAGTGCTGTCGTTATTTTTGGGCGCATCTGGATACCACTGTGGTACTAATGGTTGGTCGATTCAGAAACGAGTAATGAATATGTGTTTATTTATTTAGTGCAATAAGCTGAAAGACACAGATCAGCTTGTAATTTAGAGCAGTTATCGGTAGAATGCACAAATTTGTATAGTTAAGTGTTACGTAATTTGCATTATAAGCGCAAAAGTAGCCTATGTCACTTTACAGACCTTAAACTAACCCCTTAAAAACCGTGGACAGACAACAAAGAGCTATAACTACAACGTTAACAATAGGGTCACTATTGTATTTTGCACTAGACTATCTGGACGTGTCTCATCTGTAAACTAGTTGTAACTGGAGTGGTATCATTAAGTATAATATAGGAATTAAAAGTAGTTATCTTACATTTATCATTTGTAAATTTAGGCACAACGACCTGTAGCTCCGCTAACCATTGCCTACCTATCAATGACGTAGTACCATTTTTTATAACAAATAATTCAAACTTTTTCGATTGACCGAGATATTCAACCTGTGGTCTAATAATACCTAATGGTTTTATGTTGGTACCGTCGAAAATTTTTAAAATCGTATCATCACTCATAATACCTATGCGAGAAAAATATAAGTCACAAGTATTTTTAGAAACGCATGAGATAGCAGTATATCTACTTCCATATCAATCACTTTGCCTTCAATATAAATGGGTAAACTTACTGATTTATGATTATTAAGTCCCATACGGTTCAAACTCTCCTCGATGTCTTCTGCACCCTCCTCGCTTTCCTCGCGAACGGTGGCTCCAAAGTATACGCCCTCTTTCTACCCTTCTCTAGGATTGGCCGACTCCCGCGTTGGTAGACTATTGAATTCCGGGCACACTCGACGTAAGTGGGCCTTACACTGACATCTGCTGCATGTAAATCCCCGAAAACGACAGTTATCATGAGCATGAGTAGTGGCCCCACAAGCTGCACAGTTTGCTTGCCGAGTTCGCGTCTCGTCCCGCTCGCTGCCGCCGCCGAGCCCGCTCCGCCGGTCCATCGACCGCGCTGCTTACCGCGTCCGTCGCGGCCGTCTCCAGTCCATGACACCAGTGCATGGATTTCACTGGTTTTATTGGTTCCCAATATGCTTGTGGAAGTGCTCCCTTCCACCACTACTTATCATCATCTTTCTGCCGCTTCTAATGAACACGCTAACTTGATGGCTTGCATTAACATTACTGAGTCATCTTCCGCAAACAATCGTTGCAACTGTAAGTTGTAAGATTCGATGCGAATTTACAGTTCCGAGCCAGTCTTTTCAATTCCGCTACATAGGTGGCCACGTCCTCTTCCACTCCCTGCCTTTTTTGTCTAAATCTGTAACGCTCAGCTAGTGAAGATGGCGTCGGTTGCAAGTGCTGACGCATGATGCTGTCTACTTCTCCAAATTTCAAATCGGATGGCTTCTTAGGACTTGACAGATTTATCAGTAGCTCATAGGCTTCATCCCCCATCGTAGCGATTAAAGTTGGTAATTTTAAATTGTCAGACACTTTATTAACCTTAAAATACATTTCTAATCTGTCTATATATAACGACCACTGCGCCGTTTTCATATAAAACTCACTCAAACGGCCGATCGACTTTGTTATATTTTATTTATTCTTTTCTTCACTATATTTCCTCTATTTTAGTGCGAATTTAATATCCTCGTCGACACTGTTAACTTGTTAAGTATAGACCGGGAATTAATAGATAGACGTGGTTACGTGTTTACCATTTATTTTGGACTGCCTGATATTGCAATAGATACATACATCTACCCTCTAGCTTGTACATATATAAATATGATGCAGACATTACAAGTTATATTTCAAGAGAAAAAATTCAAAGTAATGCACCAAAAATGAACATGACATTGAAAGAAAAATTACACCGCAAGCTAGGTCATGTCAACTTTAAATATAATGCGCGAAAATGAATTATTAGAAGGATTACCTAAAGTAATAGAATCCGATTACATGAAATGTGCTATATGTATTGAAAATAAAATGTAATATTAATATTAATATATTTTTTTTGTAATATTAATAATTTTTTTTTGTTTAAATAATAATAAATATTGTGGACATTTCACACAAAGTCACTTGATCCAAAACTAGGCAAAACCTATGATTTGTATCAAGTCCTCGTGGTCTATTGCAATATTGTGCAACACTGCAAGTGCCACAATGGTTGGTTTGACATTCGCATGTGCACTGTTAAACCATTTAATAAACATTGAATCCGCTGTTTCCACACACCAAAGCAACGTTGAATACAGTTGCGAGTGGCAATCTGGGCTCGATTGTATCTTTCCTCATGTTCATTTTGAGGCCTTAGGTATAGCCTTAGGTATGGCCTTAGGTATAGGTGTAAAAAGATATGGCTCTAGTCGATACCCAGAATCTCCCAAAAGTCTCTCTGAACTCGCTTCGCTCAAAGCGTTCTTTAAGAGTGGACTCATTAAAAATTCTAGCATCATGTGTGCAGCCTACCACCTTGCAACGATGTCTCTTATTTTTAGTTTAGCATTACAAGTTAGCTGAAATACGGATGACATGGTAGAGGTAAATTTTTAAGAAAATGAACTGGTTTATAATATTACGTTAGTACCCAAAACTATAGTAGAGCGTTGGTGGCTCAATGCAATGTCCAGTCACGGAGGACCGGGTTCAAATCCCGCCATGTACCAACCTGCATGCTGGAGACATTATAAATTCAAAAGCATGTGAAGTCCCCCAATCCGCACTGGGCCAGCTTGACGGACTATGCAGATGCTCCCTCATTATGAGGGAAGGTCTAAAGCAGTGGTATATAATATGGACTGATGATGACCCAAAACTATAGAAATAGGTTAGGTACCTACCTACTTAGTTTTAGTTTGTGAACTTACCTGTACATTCAATGAATAAAATCCTTTTATATTTATATAGTACTAGCGACCCGCCCCGGCTTCGCACGGGTGCAATGCTGATACTAAATGTACTACAGAAGGTCTTTGCGCTTTGTCCTATCCAGTCCTTCCCCAGTTATAGGCACACGCCGCCGGCTCCGCGGCCGGTACCGCCACAGCCGTTATGTCCCTGCATTTTAAATGTGTAATATCTTCTAAACTATTCATTTAAATTACATGCTGTGAAGGGCCATATTGATCTATATTAAATGCGCAATGTATTTAAGGTACTTAATTGGATAAGGATTAATTCTGTATTGCTTAAAATCGCTTCGTAAATAAGGCATTATTTCTTGTAAAAAGCAAAGGATAAAATAACGGTTATTGTGTGTTACCACTAAGAGATAGACATATACCATCGCGAACTTTTTTGTAGACCATTTTAAGGTGAACAATACTGTACTACATTATTTTGATCTATCTCGTTGGGTTCAGCCAGCGTTTGCAATGAAAGAGCAAAAAAATGTGTTTATTTACGACATCACATTAGAAACCTCTAAATTATCAGTGTTTTTCTACTATGTTATGCATATATTATACATATAAACTTTCCAATCGCGCGGGCTACTCTGGCACAAATGCGACTCACATTTGGTTGAGACACCCCATGGATATCTCCCCCATCATCTTGAACCTAAAATGTTACAGAGATTTAAAAACGTTAACAAATAATACTTAGGTAGGTATATTAAAATGCGGGATATAAATAGTAGGAGACCTTCATCAAGGCGAATGTCCACCCTTTGTCTCTCGCGCTGGACACTACGCGCCAATGCGCGCGCCGCCCGACTGGAAAGGGTGGTCGGGGGTTGGTGCGTTGATTGGTGGAGCGCTGCCCTCGACGATGACGTAGTGGTAGCCGGTGGATCCAATTCTTCTATCTCTTCGGGCGTGTGGTCATCTAGTGCGCTTACCATGTGGTGGTAAAAACTGACAGTATCAGCATTGGCTCTTTGGATGTTGGCGGCATTGTGTGGTATTAGTTATGTGCTGTTTTATTATTGCGTCTCCTAACTGCGTCGTCCAATATAGATTAGGAACTATGAAGTATGTCCCTTTTATAGTATGTCTTTTGACTTGCCCATCACAGATTTCTAACAGCAGTATTATATTCTTGGAGAACAGCAGCCAAGTGTTTTCCGCTATCTTCTGTATTTTTGTATCTTTTATCAGTATGGGTGTCTGTGAGCATTCGGAGTAGTTACATTATTTGTTCTACATTTGTTGTAATAGGTGAGAGTGTTGTGTCATCTTCGGTGCACAGGGATTTGTCATCCAGTATTTCTACGCAGGGCTCAGATACGGGTATATATTTCAACTTATTCACAATAAGTTACTGGTAATTTGGAATAACAGCATAGGTTTTTAAGGTATCCGGACTCTGAATAGGGATTATATTGTAGTATATATATGTCGGAGCGGTGGGCTCGAGACTTGGTACAGTCATGTCTTGGTTCAAGAAGTTTGATTGGTTCACATCTTGTATCATAATTTGTTCAAGTCCTCCCTTAGCAAGCCTGCTATATGTGTGCAGTTGCTGGGCTCCTAACGTTCCGGTTTGTGTAGCAGCGGGAGCTTAAGTAAATTTTTTTTCGCTTTTCCAGGTTGTTCCACCTGAAAAAGCGATAAAAATATTTACTTGGTTCAAGAAGTTTGATTGGTTCACATCTTGTATCATAATTTGTTTAAGTCCTCCCTTAGCAAGCCTGCTATATGTGTGCAGTTGCTGGACTCCTAACGTTCCGGTTTGTGTAGCAGCGGGAGCTTAAGTAATTTTTTTTTATCGCTTTTCCAGGTGGAACAGATTCAGCTGGTGTAACGCATGAAATGCCTCCCATGCTATGAAACGTGTTCAGGCCGTCTAAAGTAGCCACATTGAAGTCTGCATTGTCAAATATATACTGCGCGAAAGTTTTAGGCGGTAAAGGTTCTTGAGCGTGATATATTGCAGACAACTGAAGCATGGTAGCATCGTAGTAAGAACCACTGAACCCAAGATTAGAGAGGAGATCTAGTAAGCTTCTTGAACCGAACCTTCTATGGATAAAAAACGCAACACACGAAATGAAGCTTCTTGGCCGAATTATGCTGACGATCGAATGTGCTAATGATATTAATTTTATTTTGGTTTTCTTATCATTTGGCTTGCGTGTGCAAAGTGCATCCAAAAATAAGTTGAGGGATTCAGCATTCACGGTCTCTGCATCGTCAAGAAATGTACCACTGGGTGCGTAGTGACTTGTATCATAGACACGAGACTGCACACCTTGCTTAATTATCATAGCTGCCGTTTTCACAAATCGTAGGTGTTCTTTATTCTGATTTTCACACTGAGAACTGTACCATTTCTCATTCAAAAACTTGTGCCTAATGTCACGGAAGCATATGACGGTTTTATGTAATTTTGAATGACTAATCAATATTCTATCGCCATATATCTCCTTTAGTTTAGATTTAACCGTGTCTGTAGTTGGCTTTTGTCCGGTAATTTGTTCTATCAAATCATCTATGGACATCTGAGAGTCTCTATTCTGTTCCATAAAACATTGTATTTGTTCCATGGCTGTGGATACATATTCTTCCTTAGGACGACCGCTACTTTTCCCTGCAGTAGATTCACGTGTCAATAAAAAGCGCGTTTAACAGTCGACGTGGTATATACCTCCGGCAGCAACAAGATCACCGGTATTTGTTGTTATTCGAAAAACGGCATTTCCCCATTCATCGTTCCGCTTTTTAGCAGCGTCCATAATTGTAGCAGAAGTTTGTAAACTGCGAACCGGGTATATCTGACGACGTTTTTCTATAGGTTTTTTCTTTTCTTTGGCATAGAATTCATCATCTATGCGTTCCGTACAGAAGAGGCACTGTGATGTAAAATCGAATAACTGCTGCGATGAGCGCAAGGCAGGTGTTGCAGCAGAAGACGTAGATGGCCTTGGTTCTCTGAGATCAGCAATGATTGAACTGGTTCGTGTGTATCATTTTCTACAAACACTGTGAGCAACAACATTCTCCACGCTTGCCAGGAGAATATGTTTTCCATCCTTTCTATGTTTACTAGCCTTTATCAAGCCCTGAATACCTTTTTGGAATACTATACTTCGGTCATTAGTCACGTCCTTTTCACAAATTGCACATTTATCAGTCATGATAGTTGCATTTCCACGCATAAATCAACGAAACACAGACTACTAAAGCGGCACGATTGTGTACAAAAGAAACGTGGATACTTCGTAAGCGTTGTGAGCGTACTGGTGCGTTGGGGCGTGCGGCGCGCGGGGGCGGTGAGGTTTCTGGGGTGCAGTAACGTGACGTGGGAGAGCAGGCAAAGCAGCGCACGAGCAAGCGAGGGTTGCTATGCGGCGATGCAAACAACTTTGTAACGCGACTTATCATCTTTTTGAAAGTATAACGATTTTGTTTCTTATTGTTTTCACCTTTACTCTGCATCTCCTAAAATATTGATCGTACAGCAAAAATGTTTAGACATATTTTGTAGAGAATTTAGTTTAGATAATTATTGTAGAAGTGATATTATAAATAGTTTTCGAGTCACAAGCAAAAAACTTAAAATTAGATTTTTAATTTTTAAGTTTTTGAAGCTAATTTTCTTAGGCTAATTCGCAATCTGAGGGAGATGCAATGCATGCCCTAACTAGAATGATGCCATTGAGCCTCGTATCCAATTAAATGCGTTGAAGCTAATCTATATAAGATATTTGTATAGATAAGCAAAAATATTTGTATAGTCTACCAGAAACTGTCCGAGTTTCTGATAACTTTATCGTCAGATTTATAGGAACTCATTGCGAATCAACATAATTATGTAAATACGAATGAAAAATGCTTTGAAATTATTCTAGAATCCGAAATCAGCTAAGAGAATCGGGTAAAAAATGAAAAAGTATGAAAGTATAGAAAAAGTATGGAAAGAACTAACTCGATCGTCTTTTCTCACTCGCCCCAATGGCTATGACCAATAACTATGTGGGGTCCAGTGGGTCCGTGGAAACGTGAAACCTTCAGAGAATCGCTGCAGCTAGCGGTCGTCGTTGGTTGCACTATGTACTATGATTGAGAGATAGCGTCATAGAGATAACCGAAACATGGACGGCTTCTTGCAATCACACAATATTTTTTCGATGATATTTCTTAATAAATCATTTGTTATTTTCCGGCACGATATGCCCAAAAGAAAATGTAGGAAACATAAATGAAAAAAAATACCGAAGTTGAATGGACTGTAATAATCTATAATGACAAGTTAAAAGTTTCGCAATGACCTAAGTTTTCTTTTTATAAAAAAGTTTGCAAAAGAGTTCGTAGCAATAGATAAATAATTAATATCTATTTCCTTTACAATTACTTTATATTATTTTATTAGATTTTAAATGCGTAGGTAACAATATTTTTTAACTTCCAATATTTTATGCACGTAACTAATTCAAATAGAGTAAGTACCTATTCAATCATATGAAATTTTTGTAGGTACAAAAAGCTGTGTCACTGCTGCGATATTAATCTATAGCAGCGGTAAGCAACAGGCGGACCGCGAAAGGTCGAATCACGGACCTATTGTAATGTATTGTAACAAATAAGAATTAATTAAAATAATATGTTTAAGCCACATAGGAGCTAACTTAGTACTTAGGTATTCTATTTTATGTTGCCTAATTAACTTGTTTTATAAGTCCCTATAACTGGTATGGTTTAAATAGTTTCCTATCTAGCCTGTGTGTGTGTTTGTGCAAACAATATTTTTTAATCTTTGTTACGCATACGAAAGATCCATAGATTAATAAACTACGTACCATTTTTACAGGAACCCCGCGTGCTCACTGTTTTGTTTTGTTGAAACAAGCGCGTGAGACAACGAGCGTCATCAGCTACTCTTGACCAGCCACCCCTCGTAACGTCCGCCGATAAGAAGACATCCGCTGATATGAAGACGGCTACACAGCTTCCTGTCATCCACATAATATGATATCACAATCATCCCTAGATAAAACACCCTACGCCCACTACGGCGCCACTGAACAAACCCTTGCCCCATTAGAGATAAGATTGTGTATTAGTATATAAGCTCCATGCCTGTAATATTTTATTCATTGTAACGTTATACGTTTCTTTTTAATAAAATTCCATATAATAAACATAATTACATAAAAATACATAATACTAAACTTAAAATAAAACTATATACAACACGGTTTTGTGTTATTTAACTTAAAATCAATAATATTATTTTTTTTTTATTTATTACACCAGTTTACAAAAGACATTAAACATAACAATATTGACGCATTTCATAAACCACTGAGGTTTGACACAAATGTTAAATAAAAAAGATATGAATTGGATTACATAACTCAATTCTATAACTAAAGTTAAATATTAAATGGTGTCTTGAGTTGAATGAGTCACATTTGATTCATGATAATATTAATTGTTAATTAATATTATGAACAAAATGTTGTCTATTTCAATATTTACAATCGTCGGAATAATAAATAAACAATGAAAAATAAATCACTAAAATAATAATTTAAAACACAGTAAATAAGTACATAATAGGTAGGGGAAAAAGTCTTTTCGCATTATAGTATGTATGAACTTGTAATAAAATCTCTTTGGTTATACCATTTGTATCTAGCAGGTTTTGATATCTATAAAAAGTTTAAATTTTAAAAAAGATAATTCCAAATTCAAATTAGGTAAATGTGTGATTTTCATTTGTTTTTTTTACTGTCAAGATGAGTGAATCTAATGAAGAAATTCGATACATTTTAAAATTTTACTACAAAAAAGGTAAAAATTCAACGCAAGCTGCGAAAAAAATTTGTGATTATTATGGACCTAGTGCAGTGTCTGTGAGAGTAGCACAAATTTGGTTTAAGCGTTTTCAATCCGGAAATTTTGATGTCAAAGATGCACGTCGCTCTGGTCGCCCTGTTACGGATAAAATGGATGCCATTTCTGAAAAAGTGGAGCAAGATCGGCATATCAGTAGTTACGACATAGCTGAAGAACTAGGAATTGACCACATAACAGTTTTGGCGCATAAAAAGGTCGTGGTCAAAGACCGGCCAGGCTTCAGAGACTCTGGCGAAACCCGGGTTAACCCGCAACAAGGTGATGCTGTGTGTATGGTGGGATTGGAAGGGAAGATATTCATTATGAGCTGTTACCGCCAGGCAGGACTATCGATTCTGAACTCTACTGTGAACAACTGATGAGATTAAAGCAAAAAGTTGAGAGAAAGCGGCCGAAATTAATTAATAGAAGGGGTGTGATTTTTCATCATGATAACGCTAAACCTCACACATCTTTAGCCACTCAGCAAAAATTAAGAGAGTTTGACTGGGAGGTGTTAATGCATCCGCCGTATAGTCCTGACCTTGCACCTTCTGATTTCCACCTGTTTCGGTCTCTTAAGAATTCTTTAGGCAATGTCAGGTTAACATCACGAGAAGACTGCCAAAACCTCTTGTCGCGGTTTTTTGAACAGAAGTCCCAAAATTTCTATAGTAATGGGATCATGTCTCTACCTACAAGATGACAAAAAGTTATCGAACATAATGGCACCTACATACTTTAGTTAAATGTAAATAAACTTTATTAAAAAATGTTTTGAATTTTCATATAAAATACGAAAAGACTTTTTCCCCAACCTAATATAACCTAATTAAAAAGAATAATAATCGTATTACTCAATTGCCCAAAACGTATTTGCTAATGGTTTTCTTGAGCGTCACACGGTACCCTATTAGACAAACATCGTACGATCTTATGGGCGGAGCAAAGACAGTTCATCGGCAACGCCGATACTCGGACCCCACAGCACTTTTTTCAACCGCACAGACGACACACAGACTAGCATAGTGCATAGACGTATTCCTATGCATATTTCGTACCCGCAAAATTTAAATAACTGGGTTTAATCTATATGCATATAAGTACCTAATGTATGTGATCTAAGTTCTTCTTTGCCACTTATTTACCGCTACTGCGATACTTACGTAATAAGTCGCGGAGGACATTTGTAACCGAAATCACGTATATACAGGAATTCCCCGATAGGGTAAGTGTTGATCAGTTATTATTTCATAGGCCAATCTTAAAAATGTGTACTAGCTGTGGTTTTGCCGTGTAATATATATAATAAATAAATATTGTCAGACAAATTATACAGCGCCATCTAGCCCCAAAGTAAGCGAAGCTTGTGTTATGGGTACTATACAACTGATAAACATACGTAAATACATTTTTTTTTGTAAATACATACTTATGATACATAGAAAAACACTCAGACCAAGACAAACAGTCATGTTCATGCACACAAATGTTTGTCCTGTGTGGGAATCGAACCCACGAGCGTTGGTGTCGAAGCCGCGTCATTGCCCGCTACGCCACCGAGCTCGTCAAATATATATATATATATATATATATATATATATATATATATATATATATATAGCTCCTGGGTTGCTTATCCCAATACGACGAATAAATAATCTTTCGTCCATGTAATATTGTTACCGATTTATTTACAAATAATTTATTATTTCATTGCTTTAATTTGGAAAAAGCCGAGTGTATTTAATTAGGGTTAGACCTCATTGTGTTTTCTTTGTTAGCTTTGCAAACCAAAATTATTTAACTACGTAGTTATTTTGATCTACCTTCTTTATAATTATTAAATCTTGACGGCATATAATTGCTTTAGATTTTTATTGTGAATAATATTACTTTGGCCTTAGTTTTTTGTTATTCACAAATAATTCCGCCTACATTCTGCTCCGTTCTGATTGCGATCTTTTATACCGACACCACTCACCGTCTACCTATTAGACCCGTCTTGGCTTGGCTTTGTAGCTTGGTGTTGGTGATCGTAATCGACGGCTTACAGCCCGTTCACACTAGTCGTAAGTCGCATATGACTAAAAGTCGAAAGTCTGATGTACCTGTTCACACTGCGTCGCGAGTCGTATAGGTCGTAGTTTCGCGCCATTCGGTACGTAGCGAACTCGCGAGATGGACGCCGATGAAGAACTTGTTGTGCTCTACTACTTACGAAGAAAATTAAAAAAGTTGAAAAAAAAGCCAATTCCAAGAAAATACTGGATGCACCCAATCCTAACAGAAAGATCGACTTTGGGAAGTTATAAAAATTTAATACATGAATTAAAAAATGACCAACGAAAATTCTTTAATTATTTTAGAATGTCACAAGCAACTTTCAACAACCTACTGTCAAGAGTTTCTGCGAGCATCACGTATCGGAATACGACATTTAGAAACTGCATTTGTCCTGAAGAAAGACTGTCGATATTTCTTTTATTTTAATTTGATGTCTTCGTCAGCAGCTGCCCCCAAGACATTGTTGTCTACAAAATGTAGACATTTCTTAATTTTCACAAATTTTTTGTACGGCATGATATCACGAAAATTTCCGACTTTAACTTGTGGCAAGCACGGATACCAATATTCTCTCTCAACTGGAACTATGATAATGCTTTGCAACATAATTAAAGCCAGAAATGTCCAGATATCATTACCGTCAATGTCGGACCACGGTTTGCCTTTCGAGGCATACAGCTGACGTCCGTATCGATTCGACTCGCTCACAATCGTCTCGATTATGTTGTCACCCCAAATTTTTTTAAAAACGTCCAGCGTCGTCAACCCGTCTACGCTGAATGTTGGTCCACATTCCCCAGAAAAAACCTCCTGCTTTCCTACAAATTTTTCTGGGTCATTGGACCAATCAAAATGCAGCATATCCGGGTTCGACGACGCTGCCTCCTCTCTTAACGCCGAATCGTCCCTGCCGTCCATCTCGTCGAGGAGAAGGGCGAGGTTTGGTGGTAGGTCCAGCTCAGCGTTTATGAGGGACCTGCGCTGCCCAGAAATGCCTACATCACCCACCTCATCCGGCTCCTCGACGTCGCTGCCAGGGTTGATGGCGTTGTCCAGCCCCAGGAACTCATTATCTAAAATAAAACAACACATGTTATGTAAATATTACATTCAAATTTCAATCACCAGCATGATGAAGCAGCTTGACACGGTAGAAGGCGGCCACTGGATAGGTAGTCCTGAAGACTGGGCTCAGTGGTGAACTTTAGGGGAGACCTATATTTAGCTGTGGACTGCAGTGTGATATTGATTACAACCTCAATGGGTTTTGGTAGGTTTGATGTTAGGGAATACACGAGTATCCTCACAATCTTTGTGATAAAAAAAAATATGACTTCTGGCGCGACTTACCGTCAAAAATTTGTGGTTCCGTCTCCTCAGGTGTATAGGTGGAGCGCTCAACACGAGATGGCCCGGCAATGGACGCTGAAAATTAATTTGTGTTTTAAAAGACATTTTAACATTAAAAACGATGAATGAAAAAAGATGGAGGTGGCTCAGGAAAGCTATTCATGGCATCAGATGGAGGAAGCCTATGGTCAACAGTGGACAAAATCATTATATGATTCAATTCATGTTCCCGAATACACGAGTATCCTCACAATCTTTGTGATAAAAAAAAATATGATTTCTGGCGCGACTTACGGTCAAAAATATGTGGTTCCGTCTCCTCAGGTGTAGAGGTGGAGCGCTCCACACGAGAAGGCCCGGCACTGGACGCTGAAAATTAATTTGTGTTTTAAAAGACATTTTAACATTAAAAACGATGAATGAAAAAAGATGGAGGTGGCTCAGGAAAGCTATTCATGGCATCAGATGGAGGAAGCCTATGGTCAACAGTGGACAAAATCATTATATGATTCAATTCATTTATTCTTACTATAAGATTACATGGAACACTTAGTCAGGATGATGATATGTATAATTTTAAATGTACTCACTGGGTGTAAATCCAATTAATTCAATGTCTCCCTCAACAATCTGGACATCGGGATGTAAGGATTCCGTACGTACGATGCCAGTTGATGGGGAGAATATAAATGGACTTAGATCTGAATCTGTAATATTAAATGGCCTTTATTACAATAACGAAGTGAAATTTAAACGCAACTTAAATAAAAAATACAAAATTAAGCAATTGTTTCATACCAGGTAGGCTCTCTAATTAAAGAATTTTATACGTATTAAAGAAGTTACTTAAATGAAAAAAAAAAAATGAAATGAAATCGATTGGTTCGTACCAGGAACAGGAGCAGGCACAGAAACTTCCATGGAAGACGAACTGATGTCCGACACATCAGTGTGTCTCCATGGGCCGCTTGTCTCCTGCCTCTCTCTCACTGGTTCTGAGCAGGAGAAAAACAAGATCGTTAAAGAACGCAAATTAAATAAAAAAATACAAAATTAAGCAATTGTTTCATACCAGGTAGACTCTTCTTTTCCCAGGCCTGTACTATTCTGGGAGGCGGAATAGCAGGCACCCCAGGAAGGAGCGGACACTCCATTCTATTTGGTGACGCTTTCCTAAAAGAATTGAACATAGTGCTGAATAAAGATAATGGAGAAGCAACAAGATTTAAGCAGAATCCATTAAAAATGAAAACCTTCTAACCTTTTATTTTTTTTGGGTGGAGGAGCATCAGGCAACAAGTACCTCGCTACTTGCTTCTTCTCCCGCATAGTAGCGAGGGTGGCCTTTTGCTCCTCCGTTAATCTTTCAACATTCCTCTTGTCCGCCACCTTTGCCACCCGCGCTTTCTGCAGCTGTTCTGACAGAGATTCCCTGAAATAACTAACAATATTAATCACATTCACGGAAATAAAATTTAATTTAAAAAAAACACATTATAGTATATTTACGTAGGCTGAGGCGGGAGAGAGCTCGTAGGCAAAGGCGGCGTTGTACGAACGCTTGTTGAAGTTGAAGGTTCACTAAAACAAGTTAAAACAATAAGTTTCGTTTAATCTTTTCATAAACTCAACTTGATGCAGAACCGTGCTTAGCATTAATTGTGTAAAGAGTACTAACTGATAATCAAGCATGCGGCGAGCACCTCGGCCTCGACCACCACCGCGAGGGCGTCCAGCACCTGCGCCCGCTTTACGCGTGCCACGTCCCCTTTTTGCATCCATTTTCCTATATATAAACATTGAAATTAAAAAAAAAACATCCAAAAACCAAGCAAGCAAATCGCACCAGTTATATAATATTTAATTATAAAATGTATAGTTCGATATTTTTATCATCTTAATTTTTATTTACTTTAGATGTATTTTCATTTTGACAAAGCATTCGTAAAATAAAAATATGTTTATTTTAAAGATTAAAATAATAACTGAGAAAATAAAGTAATAAAAAATTTTTTTTTAAAGTACCCAAGGTGCTTCAAGCGTAAGCATAAATTTCTATCGGTGTAACAGGGGGTCATTTGAATTCGCGCGCTAATGGCGCCAACATGGCCGACAATTGAATGAATATTTGTAAACAATAGCTCGATCGTATCATAAATAAAGACTTAATTGTAATTTAAGTGCACAAACTCGTTCTAAAAATATGGTTTTATCAACATATTGGATTAATTTTAGCATTTAACTTGTAATACATAAAAAAAGTATGTTTCAATACCCCCATACCAAAACGCAACGGACTGGATGCTACTTATTTCATCCAATTTGACGAAATAAACCACTGTCAACACAAATTTATATCGTAAACAGGTACTTACTGAGTTTATCTTTAGTTTTTTTACACCAGAATCCACTTTCACTCACTAATTACTTGTAAATTGATTTTTTTCGCGTCGTGCTGCACGTGCTATCGTACCGTAGAAATCGACTATTTTTTTTATTTTTTTCCATGGCGTCTATGAATGGTTTGTTAGGTTGGCATATATGAGCGTGAAGGCCAAAGATGTGAGAAGAGGATGGAATTCGTTTCTTACGGCTATTCTAATTAGAAAAAACAAGACAGATAGAAAAAGTCAAGAGGCCGCGAAATTCAAAATTGGGTACTATATTACCCAGGGTGCTTTTGAGCACTTTTTAAAATTGGGTACTATAGTACCCAGGGTGCATCGAGCGTAACTGTTTTTATTTAGAATCACACTACAACTGCTACAAATATTCAGATTGTATTTGTAGTATAGTAGTCTGATTGTAGCAGTTGTAGTGTGATTTCTGAGGTGTATTGAAATTGAAACAAAAGTTATTTTAACTTGTTTATTTTAAGTAGGTAAACAGCGTTCAAAAATCGGAGAAATTTAAGTCAGTACTTTCCGACCAAGTAGATGCAGCAGGCGATCCTTCCTCATACGTTTGACGTGTTGCAGATCCAGACCCATGTGGGGTAAGAACAGCCTTGTTTTGAGAGGAATATCTGGATTCATCGGTAGGTAAATAATTATAGTTCTGTGTCGAATACCCCGATCGCCGTGTGCTATCACGCGCGTAATTATAATTATTTGCATAAAGTCTGTTTTCACGTTTCTTTTTGATTTGTTGTATCAGTGATAATACACCTGATTGAAGCTCCAACGTTTCGTCATCGTCGAAAGACGTAACAGAGGGTAGAATACCTTTAAAAATGATAACATTGGGGGATCAGTTTGTTGTGATAGCCTGCTGTCTAAAAACTCGCTCATTTTGACATCTAAGTCCATTATATGTTGCTTTGGTGGCATGGTCTTTTGTCTTTTAGAAGTGCTTGGTTGCGAATTCTCAGACAACTGAGTACTGCCTTCTGTCCCTGGTTGAGATATACGCGACGCAACAGACTCTTGAGGAGGATTAGGTCTAGCAACTTTACGCAAAAAATCCATTTGCTCTTTATTTTACATATGGCTTTGACGACTTTGCCCCTGATCCTGATTTTTTTTCATCATTTTTGTTTGTTCGGATCCAGACATTCCGTAAGTTCGTTCACTTGGTCAATACTAATTTACCTGAAATTATATTGCAACATTATTTTCAGATATTGTGCGTCAGGATGTTCCTTCAAAGACGAAGAAAGAAGTTCCTGCACATAACACATTAAAACCAAGGAGGACATAAAAACCAAAATTAATTTGTTTTAAGTAAGTAATAGAGAATAATATCTATAATTGAAATTATTTATTTAAGTAATATTATTAATGAATAATATTTTTCATAAAACCAAGATTAATTTGGTCTAAGTACTAAAAAATAATATCTAAACATATTAAAAAAAAAAATGTCCTCAGTGAAGCTTAAAATTAAATAAACAATGTATCTACCTAATTGAAATATTTTAAGTAGCCTATCTGAATATAATATACGGACGATATAAAAATCAAAATTAACCCAAAAAAAAAAACATTATTTTTCCAAAAAAATGTCCTCGGTGAAGTGCTTCTTACACTGACCTTGTTTTAGAGAACTAATCTCAGCGGAGTCCGCATCGCTCAGCAATTTCAGAGAGAGCACGACGTGCTCCCACTGATCTCACACTGATTTTGTACCCTCCGTATTATAAATTTTTAAGTCTATGTATACACCTCCTGACAGGTTAGCAGTACGGCGTAAGACGCCGATTGCGACTCGGCGAGCGAGCGCAGATTGTAGAGGCAAAGGCTTGGCTTTTGCAGCCACCCTCTGCGCTTCCTCCTCGCCGTCGCTGTCGCTGTCCCACTGCTAACCCGCCATTTTGATTGACCGTGGGGCTTTATTCGCGAGCGACGCACCTTTTGCGCGCTTCTTCTTTACCTCCTTTTTCCTGTAAAGGAGACAAAAATATAAAATAATTTTACCCAAAAATAAACCGGACTCCAACTAAAAGATATTAAATAAAGTACCTATACAATGTTAAGTATTACACTTTCGTCTAAGTAGATCAATATCCTATTCACTGCTAATGCACAAATGAAACAATGTGTTATAAAAATTAACTATTAAATTTTAAGTTTTGAAAGTAATTGTGTACAGACAGCGATAAAAGTACTTGCATTTTCTTATTCAGTTATGTACACCTTATCGCGATACTATCAAATTAATAATGTCATTCTTCGTAAATAATAATAATAATAACACAATTAGTAAATGAATAAAAAAAGGTACATATGGTAATGAAGTCGAGGCCTCTTCGTAGTCCGACGCGAACTCGTCGGCTGCCTGCTTGGCGGGCAGACTTATGCTTCTGTTTATAGTACTCGCTGTCAGACCTGTAAAGTAATTACACAATATTTTAATATTTTTAACATTTTAAATGTTCTTACCTATTTTTGGAAGGCTAATCATTGCAGAACTTTTAGTATAGGACATATTCATGGCCAACGATGAGGTGACGTATATGCTTGTTTGCCTTTTATGACCACAAAAAATCTATCTCATCTGTCTGATTGTCTGAAAGTTAGAAACTGGCTGAAAGTCAAAGTCAAAACTTATGGAAATGCACTGGATCTTCGTGACTGAAGAAGACTGAAGAAAACTTCGTGAAAAAGGGTAGGAGCAGGAGCACGTAGGGCTGGCTGGCCTCAACAGAAGAGCAGAACCACGTTTTTGGGCTAGGTACTGTAGTTAGATCACGCAACTAAACATTTTTTGATTTCGCGCAGACTGTGTAGGTAGGTGTTCGGAGACGCGAAATACATGCATTTGCGTTATCTAGCGTATCTATATCAGTGGTATGTAACATGATGTTTCACCTAAAGTACTTTATTCGCAAAATTCGCCTCGGTAAATTTGCTTACGAGCAGTTTGAAGCGCGTAGTTGAATAATAATAAACAATGTAATAAGTGCTTCTATTCCGGTCAGTTTCAATTTAGTTCTTATGAAAAGATATTAAATACTACGTGTATTTAATATATTTTTTAAGTAATACATACGTAAATAGGTTTACATTGCATTCCCATACTACGTCATTGAAGTGTGGCATTAGAGTGGTCAATACCGTTAAAAAAATATTATGAATGCCAGAATTTTATAGAGTTTAATTTTCTTAAATACATGGTTTCTCTGTGTGATATATAAATCCCAGTCGTCAACAGCTTATTATGTATTAAAAGTTACAGACAGCATTCCTTGATTTTTAAAGATGTAATATGAGGCAGCGACTTTGTTTTTAGACATAAGGTCAGTATTTATTGTAAAGTGACATTTTCAAACCATTTTTAAAACTAAAATACTTAATATCCCGAGCGAGCGGTGTTAGCCGCTCTATGAAAATATAGCCTGTAGCGATGGTACTGAACTTCTTGATTGTAAATTTCCTTTTCCTTGAACAGGCTATTTGCAGGAAAAATACTCCGTAATATGCGGGAATAGTTCGGCAAGAAATACTCTTCTATCAAGATATTATAACTTATATTTCAGTATTAAAATAATACATGTAATTTAGTAAGTGCACTAATAGATACCAATCTCTGAATGACAATCAAAAACTAACTAAAATATTCTGACAATTAACACACATTCTAACTTCAAAATTAACTTAAAATTTTAATCTTAAATACAATTGCAAAAGGAGTATACATTTGTTACTATCAAATAAGGTTATATATGTTTGTCGCCACAAAAATATGCTTCGTTGAACAATAAAAACACATTCCAGTTGACGATTATGGTTCATTACTGAGTCTTCCTTCATTACGTTAAGAGGTAGTAAAGTTTTGGCCAACAACCAAGGCTAGCTACTGCTGGATTTTTGAGAAGTTTTTAGCATTGTATGCTTCAGGGGAACCCAAAAGTACCTATGTTACAGAAGGATCATAAAGGTTAGACGTCAACAGCCATCTGCCATCCCAAAATTCGGATGTCAACGGGTGTAGAGAACGTGATCCGGTTGAAATAATTCTCTCTGTGATTATAATATTTTATTCAGACAGAATCGAAATGTAACGTAATAATTTTTCTTGTATGTGACAGCAAAGTTATTTTCTGTAACTAAGCAACAGCGATTACAGCGTTAGATTCGCGACACTCCGGGGCAAGAAAGACCGGAAGGTCAACAGTGAAATCAAGTCTGATAGTCGTTTAAATAAGTTGGTTTGCGCAGTAAACGTCCAGTACGAGTCAAACACGCATCCCCAGTTTGTTCAGTCAGTGTAGCGTCCTTAACATTGTCCGCAGTCATGGTGTCTTTGCTAGTCGAGTCACTATGTTTTTGGTCAATGCTTATCTGATCTGAACGAATTTCTAGAGGAAAGAGTCTCTGGAAGGGACGCACCTTATAGCCAGACGAAGTACGAACTTTGGCTACTCTGCAGTGGCCATCGGCGACGCTCATTAGTTCCACGACAAGACCAAGTGGCCAATTCACGCGTTTGCCTTCGGTTTCCACCAACACAACATCGCCTACCTGCAGATGGCTCTCCTTTGCCTGTTTTGACCGCTGGATAAGAGAGCTGAGGTATTCGTTGCGGAAACGTTGGCGAAAATTTTCACGTAGCTGTTGACAGTATCTCGCTCTAATATTTAATGAAGTTCCGTCTATGATATCTAAATCAGTGACGGCTTGTTCGACTACCGGTTGTACAAACATCGAAGGAGTTAAAGGTTGAAGATCGTCCTGATAATTGCTGATGTACTTTAATGGTCTGCTGTTAATAGTCGCTTCGCAGTCACACAGCACGGTCTGCAATTCCATCAACATAAGAGAGGCTCGACCTAAAACTCTCCGTAACATTTGTTTCACGACACCGATAAGTCTTTCATAGAACCCTCCCCACCAGGGTGATGCCGGAGGTATAAATTTCCATTTAATTTTGACTATGGAGGAAAAGCAAAGTACTTTATTCCAATCTATAGCTTTTAACGAATTGCTAACACCTGTAAAGTTAGTAGCATTGTCAGAATAAATACATTTGACTCTTCCGCGGCGAGCAATAAATCGGCGTAGTGCCTGAATAAAATCGTTTGCAGATAGTGATTCTACCACTTCCAAATGAATCGCTCGGAAAGCAGCACATGTAAATAACACTATCCAGCACTTGGTTCCAGACTTTAGTAATAATGGACCTGCAAGATCTACTCCACTTACTTCGAATGCTGTACCATTTTCAGTTCGATCCTTAGGCAAACTAGCCATTGGAGTATTGCAAGCCTTAGCCGAATATCGTCTACATAATTTACAGTCTCTAACAACTCTTTTTACAAGTCTTCTAATGCCAATTATCCAATAGGTTTCTCTGAGACTGGCCATTAAAGTTTGAGTTCCCGCATGCTCCATAACAACATGATGTTCAGCTACTAAACGTTCGACGATTATTTCACAGGCCGGTAAAACGATTGGAGCCTTGAAGTCGTAACTCTCTCCTCCAAGATTTAGTTTCGTTTCCAAGCGTACTATACCATCATTGTCAATAAACGTCTTCAGCTTCATTAGTTTATTTTTGTGTTTCTGTTGTATCAGCCGTATAAGTTTTATTTCCGCAACTTCGATCTCTTCATATTCTCCATGCATTATCTGTCTCTTCTGTGGGCATCCAAATCTCATCATCCAACTAATAGTTCTCACTATCTTTAAATATTTCGAAAAATAAGTAAATTTATCTAAAATATAACTACCTTCTTCAATCAACATAGATTTTGTTGAGTGTTTGCGCTCTTCATCAACCAGCTTTGCACTGACAATAAAATCTGTCTTTGGCCAATCAGCTGCATCTTGGTATAGCCAATCGGGGCCTTCCCACCATCGGCTCTCAAGTAATTTTGAGACGCTAACTCCTCTGGATGATGAATCTGCAGGATTCAACTCACCTGGTACATGTTTCCAATCGTCTCTAGAGGTTATGCTTCTTATTTCACGCACTCTATTCGCTACAAAAGTGTTCCAGTCTCCGTCTCCCTTGATCCAACTTAATACAACACTGGAATCGGTCCAGTAGTGTACATCACAAGCAGGCAGGTTTAAGGAATCGAGAACCATTTTTGTAAGTCTTGATGCCAGTGTAGCAGCAATCAACTCTAGGCGAGGAATCGTGATCTTTTTGATAGGTGTTACTCTTGATTTAGCCATGATGAGCTTCACATCGACATCCTTTTGAAACGCTGTTCGAAGAAATATACAGGTTGAGTATGCATGAAGACTTGCATCACAGAAGACATGTACGGAGTTTATAGATTTAGAAATATCGAAACGAGATAACCGTCTTGGTATTTTTATTTCAGATATCAAGTGGAGATCTTTTGTCCATCGCTTGAACTCTGTGCATAAATCCGACGGTAGCTCTTCGTCCCATGTAAGTTTTCGTTCCCAGGACTTCTGCATTTTAGGAATGATTGTTGTAGGAGAACATAGTCCAATAGGGTCGAATATTTTTTGAGCGACTGATAACAGACTGCGTTTTGTGATTTTGCTTCCAGTATCTAAACTAGATGAAACATTGCAACTTATACTATCCTCCTTAGTATTCCAGACGACTCCAAGAACTGAGACAAATTCAATATTATTATTAATATGCTCTGGAGCTGTTACCCAACACCTGAGGTCAAACATTCCACTTGACATAAGTTCTTTTGCTTCGGTGATAAATGTTTGCATCTCTTTTGTAGAGCTCACGCTGGTGACACAATTGTCAACGTAAAAGGATTTCTTAAGCTTTGTTGCTGTTTGTTTCAAATGTACGGGAGCATGATCTAGATGATAAGAAATTGTGGCAGCAAGGTGAAATGGGCTTGACGTTACGCCAAAAACTACTCTCCTATGCCTAAACGAAGTAATTCTCATATCATCTGAGTTTATGTCTGACCACCACAGAAACTTCAAATGATCACGATCTTCGTGATCCAAAGAAATTTGTAAAAAAGCTTTTGCGATGTCAGCTGTAATTCCGAATGCTTCCTTCCTAAAATCTATAAGCAGTTCCGGAATCCGTTCTATTAAGTTAGCACCCTTCTCGAGACATGCATTTAACGATACACCATTAGCATCCTTTGCCGAAGCATCAAACACTGGCCTTACCTTTGTAGTTTGGCTTGTTTCTTTGATAACTGGATGGTGTGGCATATACACGCCTTCGTATGTTTTAGGGTTAGGTGCTTCCTCTATAATATTAAGGGAAAGCCATTCCTTAATGACTGTATCATAATCCGCCAATTTACCCAAAGTTTTCAAGCGGCTAGTGGTGGACATCAGTCGTTTCTTTGCGGCTTCGTAATTTGGTTGCGGTCGCGGCATATCCTTCCAAGGTAACCGAACCTCATACCTATTCTCTTCATTTACCTTTATGATTGAGTTGAAGGCCTCTAATAATTCATTTTCGTGGGCTTTTTTAGAAATTTGTTCACTAGGATCTCTAATACCTAATGATTCTAATGTCCACAGATCAGATAAGTCAATTTTAGTTAAGCAGTGAAGAGTTGTAAGTGTTCTTACCACCGAACTAAATACTCCAGTTACCGGTCCCTGAATCGTCCATCCCATTTTAGTTCTTATAGCAGTCAAGTTGTTGTCCAGTTGTAGAAAGTCACCTGTCAACAGAAAACCAGAACAATCAGCACCAATTAAAATACCGACTTCGTCGGGTGTATCACTAGTATCGGTAAGTGTAATGCCGTTGCGTCGAAGTTGCTCAATTATTACATTTGACTTAACCTTAGGTAAAAAACCACAAATGTTTGTTTGTTCAATCACCGAACACTGCATCTTGAAGTCGTTGTTCAAGCTTTTAAGGCAAACATCGAAACCTCGACATTCTACCGCATTAGTCTCAACTCCACCAAACAGGCAATGGCTTATAAGCTCCTTTTTAGTTGATTGTAAGCCCATCATTATGGCAAGATCTTTTTTAATATATGACCTTTGTGATCCTGTATCAATCAAAATTCGAATACTCACTTCTTTGTCACCATTGACAAGTTTAACAGCTAATGTTTGAAGCAATGTGGTTGATTTCATTTGGCATAATAAATTATCTGACTTGTGTTCTGTTGTTGTCGATGGCTTGTTACAAGATTGTTTGTCTAAATCTGGACATAAAAGAATCATATGCCTTTTCTTACAGAATAAACATTTTACGGAACTGCGACAACGTTTAGCTAGATGACCTGTTTTAAGACATATGTTGCAAGCTTTCTTTATCTTGATGTGGTTATTGCGTTCTTCAAGGGTCATTTTGGCAGCTTTATGGCATTCCGATGAAGCGTGTGTTGACTTGTCACACCACAAGCATGCTGGTGGGCATGTAGTTAGCCTTTCCTGTTTTGGCATGTTACATGCTTTCATTTCGGTGGTTGTATGGCAAGAAAGTGTAGGTTGACTAGGTCCAGGTAAAATATATTCATGAAAACCTTTACGTGCAAGCTGTATTCTTTCCTCTGACTCTACCTCTCTTTTGAGAAACTTTAGCAGTTGCGTAAGCTGGTCATTTTCTATTTCCGACGATATGCGACATCTATTCCATGTTCGGAGTAAGTCTTCCGGAAGAGCGGATTCTATCATGGGAAACAAAACTGATGCATACTTGTCTTTAGCTACACCCAAAGTTTCGAGAGCCTGTAGATGAGTTTGTAGATTATCATATAATAGAGGTAAGTCGCTCACCTGACCTTTTTGCTGCATCAAAACAATATTTAGTAACCCTCTTACATAGGTCTCAATCAAAATGTCATCTCTCGCGAAGCGAGCTTTTAGTGCTGCTAAAGCCTTTTTATAGTTTTCACCACTAGGGGGGTACGTTTCGACTAACTTTCTAGCGTTTGTGTCGAGTGCCATGGACTGCAGTAAATACTGGAACTTATCAATATCGTCTAAGTCTTTATCTTCATCGATTTCCTTGAATTGTCCCCAGTACATCAACCAATTTTTCACGTTCCCATCGAACTTCACCAATTCTAGGCGTGGTCTCCACTTACGTTGGGAACGCACTGGGACGTTGTTGATTTCGATGTCGAGCTCAGATTTGGCAGACTTAAGTGACGTCTGGCTTTGATACCTTTGAAACGTCGTACTGGTATATTTATTGTGACGGTTTTTTATAGAAATAAAACGCTGACGATACTCCATTGCCTTGTCTTGGTCTTTTTGAAACATTTCGTCATCAAAATTTTCCAACTCACACCATTTATCTGACAAGGTGGATTCTACCTGGAGTAGTTTGTCGGCAATTTCCGTCAGCAATGAAAAGGTGTCTTCCATTTGTTCAACATCTTTAGAACACCATGCGTTTTCGTAGCTATCTGCGGCGAGCGTAAATTCACGCCGTAGCTGTTTACGTTTGTTTTTCAATGGATCCATAGTTTAGTTCCCTTTTATTGTTGCAGGTTAAAAACCATCCATACGGTCGCCACTAAATGTAGAGAACGTGATCCGGTTGAAATAATTCTCTCTGTGATTATAATATTTTATTCAGACAGAATCGAAATGTAACGTAATAATTTTTCTTGTATGTGACAGCAAAGTTATTTTCTGTAACTAAGCAACAGCGATTACAGCGTTAGATTCGCGACAACGGGTGACATGAGCAATCAGCCTGGATTGACCGTTGATCACAAATCCCAACAAACGTCAACAGCTATTTGGGCAAACGACGTGAGCAAACGGCCTAACTTTTGAGAAATTCTTAGAATTTGTTACCGACGGGTTATCCTGATAGTGAACATGCAAGAGACCGATCAGAATACCAGCAGAAGTAAACTTGGCAACGATAATAAAGTAAGCAACCAATTAGTGAGTGAAGTGAGTAAAGTGAAAACCGTGTAATTAAAATGCGATTGAACCGGCAACACAATTCGGTAAGTTTTATCATTTAAGCCGTGGCTGTAGATTCGCAGCGTTCTACAATATTTATTGGGGATTGTAGCACACATTTCGCGACCAGCGAGTGGAGCGAGCTATACGAGCGAAGCGAGTCAAGCTAAATGTGAGCTAGAATCCCCAATAAATAACCTACTTACGCACTATCAAAGTTATTAAGATACTCATATTCAGGATCTGGATCATCACACGCTAGCTCTAGTCCAACCTGCACGCTTTCAAAGTTACGTTGTACTAGAATGATGCCATTGAGCCTCGTATCCAATTAAATGCGTTGAAGCTAATCTATATAAGATATTTGTATAGATAAGCAAAAATATTTGTATAGTCTACCAGAAACGCTGTCCGAGTTTCTGGTAACTTTATCGTCAGATTTATAGGAACTCATTGCGAATCAACATAATTATGTAAATACGAATGAAAAATGCTTTGAAATTATTCTAGAATCCGAAATCAGCTAAGAGAATCGGGTAAAAAATGAAAAGGTATGAAAGTATAGAAAAAGTATGAAAAGAACTAACTCGATCGTCTTTTCTCACTCGCCCCGATGGCTATGACCAATAACTATGTGGGGTCCAGTGGGTCCGTGGAAACGTGAAACCTTCAGAGAATCGCTGCAGCTAGCGGTCGTCGTTGGTTGCACTATGTACTATGATTGAGAGATAGCGTCATAGAGATAACCGAAACATGGACGGCTTCTTGCAATCACACAATACTTTTTCGATGATATTTCTTAACAAATCATTTGTTATTTTCCGGCACGATATGCCCAAAAGAAAATGTAGGAAACATAAATGAAAAAAAATACCGAAGTTGAATGGACTGTAATAATCTATAATGACAAGTTAAAAGTTTCGCAATGACCTAAGTTTTCTTTTTATAAAAAAGTTTGCAAAAGAGTTCGTAGGAATAAATAAATAATTAATATTTATTTCCTTTACAATTACTTTATATTATTTTATTAGATTTTAAATGTGTATGTAACAATGTTTTTTAACTTCCAATATTTTATGCACGTAACTAATTCAAATAGAGTAAGTACCTATTCAATCATATGAAATTTTTGTAGGTACAAAAAGCTGTGTCACTGCTGCGATATTAATCTATAGCAGCGGTAAGCAACAGGCGGACCGCGAAAGGTCGAATCACGGACCTATTGTAATGTATTGTAACAAATAAGAATTAATTAAAATAATATGTTTAAGCCACATAGGAGCTAACTTAGTACTTAGGTATTCTATTTTATGTTGCCTAATTAACTTGTTTTATAAGTCCCTATAACTGGTATGGTTTAAATAGTTTCCTATCTAGCCTGTGTGTGTGTTTGTGCAAACAATATTTTTTAATCTTTGTTACGCATACGAAAGATCCATAGATTAATAAACTACGTACCATTTTTACAGGAACCCCGCGTGCTCACTGTTTTGTTTTGTTGAAACAAGCGCGTGAGACAACGAGCGTCATCAGCTACTCTTGACCAGCCACCCCTCGTAACGTCCGCCGATAAGAAGACATCCGCTGATATGAAGACGGCTACACAGCTTCCTGTCATCCACATATGATATCACAATCATCCCTAGATAAAACACCCTACGCCCACTACGGCGCCACTGAACAAACCCTTGCCCCATTAGAGATAAGATTGTGTATTAGTATATAAGCTCCATGCCTGTAATATTTTATTCATTGTAACGTTATACGTTTCTTTTTAATAAAATTCCATATAATAAACATAATTACATAAAAATACATAATACTAAACTTAAAATAAAACTATATACAACACGGTTTTGTGTTATTTAACTTAAAATCAATAATAAAAAAGATATGAATTGGATTACATAACTCAATTCTATAACTAAAGTTAAATATTAAATGGTGTCTTGAGTTGAATGAGTCACATTTGATTCATGACAATATTAATTGTTAATTAATATTATGAACAAAATGTTGTCTATTTCAATATTTACAATCGTCGGAATAATAAATAAACAATGAAAAATAAATCACTAAAATAATAATTTAAAACACAGTAAATAAGTACATAATAGGTAGGGGAAAAAGTCTTTTCGCATTATAGTATGTATGAACTTGTAATAAAATCTCTTTGGTTATACCATTTGTATCTAGCAGGTTTTGATATCTATAAAAAGTTTAAATTTTAAAAAAGATAATTCCAAATTCAAATTAGGTAAATGTGTGATTTTCATTTGTTTTTTTTACTGTCAAGATGAGTGAATCTAATGAAGAAATTCGATACATTTTAAAATTTTACTACAAAAAAGGTAAAAATTCAACGCAAGCTGCGAAAAAAATTTGTGATTATTATGGACCTAGTGCAGTGTCTGTGAGAGTAGCACAAATTTAGTTTAAGCGTTTTCAATCCGGAAATTTTGATGTCAAAGATGCACGTCGCTCTGGTCGCCCTGTTACGGATAAAATGGATGCCATTTCTGAAAAAGTGGAGCAAGATCGGCATATCAGTAGTTACGACATAGCTGAAGAACTAGGAATTGACCACATAACAGTTTTGGCGCATAAAAAGGTCGTGGTCAAAGACCGGCCAGGCTTCAGAGACTCTGGCGAAACCCGGGTTAACCCGCAACAAGGTGATGCTGTGTGTATGGTGGGATTGGAAGGGAAGATATTCATTATGAGCTGTTACCGCCAGGCAGGACTATCGATTCTGAACTCTAATGTGAACAACTGATGAGATTAAAGCAAAAAGTTGAGAGAAAGCGGCCGAAATTAATTAATAGAAGGGGTGTGATTTTTCATCATGATAACGCTAAACCTCACACATCTTTAGCCACTCAGCAAAAATTAAGAGAGTTTGACTGGGAGGTGTTAATGCATCCGCCGTATAGTCCTGACCTTGCACCTTCTGATTTCCACCTGTTTCGGTCTCTTAAGAATTCTTTAGGCAATGTCAGGTTAACATCACGAGAAGACTGCCAAAACCTCTTGTCGCGGTTTTTTGAACAGAAGTCCCAAAATTTCTATAGTAATAATAATAATAAATAAAATCATTTATTTCAGACCTGTTTACAATTAGTAATAATAAACATAAGTCCATAGATAAATACCTTAAAACTAACATACATATAAGATAATATACTAAACTAATTTATTTAGATGTTCAGTCGGCGACGTGTATCGCATTGCGTTCGACAACCGACCTCGGAACTTGCGAAATACGACGCCCTCCGGCCAAAATTCCTCCCTTAAAAAGGTTGATAGCTGGTGGGTTGGAACTCTCACCACAAATGAATTAAAATTCACCTTATGGCGAGACTCCAACCGCTCAACCCTAAGGGTGAACTTTGTCTTCCCGCGCACGTATTCCACAAGATCTTCCACCTTTGTAGTCCAGTGCAATCGGGACACATACAGCTGCGTCGATGGTGTTTCTACACGCAGGTGGCATGGTCCGGTCTGGGCGGTACCGCAAAGGTTGCGGCTGGCGGGCTTCTTCTTCTTCTTTTTCTCCACCTTGATGTAGCCCTCTTCGTCGCACTGCTTCCTGTCCTGTTGAGGACACAGTGGCTCAGCCCTGCGAGCAGGCTCACGCAGGCTTTGTTTTTTCCCCTTACTAGTTGGCCGCTGAGTTTGCGAAGCGGCACGGGCGGCGATGGCGTAAGTGCGGGGAGGTGACGTCATCTTCGTATCGGGGGAGCGGGCGGCAGCGGCGACGGTGGGACGCGGTGCATCACACGCCGCAACAGTTGGCGAAGGAAAACTGCTAACGCTAGCATTCTGAGCTCCGCGACGTGTGTTGACGTTATCGGCCTCGGGTGACCTACTTGCGGAATCACGTCTCTTTAATAACAATAATTCCGCACGCAGCTCACTGATGGTAGATTCCGAGGCCTCAAACCTACACCTAAATTCGGCCAGGGTAGCTTTCAGGACCCTAATGTCCTTCAGCATACTGGCAGCGTCGACGTGTTCCATGGTGACTGATGGTAATTTGTGCAGCTGTTTCGCCACGAAGGCTGGCACGTCGTCCGGATCGGTCTTCTTGAGAAGAGTGATGATATCCTGCACACTCTTCTCGGTTCCGTCCCTCCTACGGGACGGCATCTGCTCGGTCTGGCCGAGCTCCTGGAACAGCAGCCTCTTACCACTGCAAATCTCTTCTTCACTGAAGGTGGACTTGCAGATTTGCAAGATGCTGACTTCGTCCATTGTATCGATGGCGTGCTGCACGAACGCCAATAGCTCGTTGGCTATGAGTTTTTCGGCACCCGTAGCCATATTTATCGGGCAGCGGCTGAACGCCGCGCGACTCGCGAATTATTGAAATTCGAAACTGTGCAATGTAGCGCGGCGCGTCCGTTTCCAAGCGCGCATCGCACTGCACTCTCGATCGTAATGGGATCATGTCTCTACCTACAAGATGACAAAAAGTTATCGAACATAATGGCACCTACATACTTTAGTTAAATGTAAATAAACTTTATTAAAAAATGTTTTGAATTTTCATATAAAATACGAAAAGACTTTTTCCCCAACCTAATATAACCTAATTAAAAAGAATAATAATCGTATTACTCAATTGCCCAAAACGTATTTGCTAATGGTTTTCTTGAGCGTCACACGGTACCCTATTAGACAAACATCGTACGATCTTATGGGCGGAGCAAAGACAGTTCATCGGCAACGCCGATACTCGGACCCCACAGCACTTTTTTCAACCGCACAGACGACACACAGACTAGCATAGTGCATAGACGTATTCCTATGCATATTTCGTACCCGCAAAATTTAAATAACTGGGTTTAATCTATATGCATATAAGTACCTAATGTATGTGATGTAAGTTCTTCTTTGCCACTTATTTACCGCTACTGCGGTACTTACGTAATAAGTCGCGGAGGACATTTGTAACCGAAATCACGTATATACAGGAATTCCCCGATAGGGTAAGTGTTGATCAGTTATTATTTCATAGGCCAATCTTAAAAATGTGTACTAGCTGTGGTTTTGCCGTGTAATATATATAATAAATAAATATTGTCAGACAAATTATACAGCGCCATCTAGCCCCAAAGTAAGCGAAGCTTGTGTTATGGGTACTATACAACTGATAAACATACGTAAATACATTTTTTTTTGTAAATACATACTTATGATACATAGAAAAACACTCAGACCAAGACAAACAGACATGTTCATGCACACAAATGTTTGTCCTGTGTGGGAATCGAACCCACGAGCGTTGGTGTCGAAGCCGCGTCATTGCCCGCTACGCCACCGAGCTCGTCAAATATATATATATATATATATATATATATATATATATATATATATATATATATATATATATATATATATATATATATATATATAGCTCCTGGGTTGCTTATCCCAATACGACGAATAAATAATCTTTCGTCCATGTAATATTGTTACCGATTTATTTACAAATAATTTATTATTTCATTGCTTTAATTTGGAAAAAGCCGAGTGTATTTAATTAGGGTTAGACCTCATTGTGTTTTCTTTGTTAGCTTTGCAAACCAAAATTATTTAACTACGTAGTTATTTTGATCTACCTTCTTTATAATTATTAAATCTTGACGGCATATAATTGCTTTAGATTTTTATTGTGAATAATATTACTTTGGCCTTAGTTTTTTGTTATTCACAAATAATTCCGCCTACATACTGCTCCGTTCTGATTGCGATCTTTTATACCGACACCACTCACCGTCTACCTATTAGACCCGTCTTGGCTTGGCTTTGTAGCTTGGTGTTGGTGATCGTAATCGACGGCTTACAGCCCGTTCACACTAGTCGTAAGTCGCATATGACTAAAAGTCGAAAGTCTGATGTACCTGTTCACACTGCGTCGCGAGTCGTATAGGTCGTAGTTTCGCGCCATTCGGTACGTAGCGAACTCGCGAGATGGACGCCGATGAAGAACTTGTTGTGCTCTACTACTTACGAAGAAAATTAAAAAAGTTGAAAAAAAAGTCAATTCCAAGAAAATACTGGATGCACCCAATCCTAACAGAAAGATCGACTTTGGGAAGTTATAAAAATTTAATACATGAATTAAAAAATGACCAACGAAAATTCTTTAATTATTTTAGAATGTCACAAGCAACTTTCAACAACCTACTGTCAAGAGTTTCTGCGAGCATCACGTATCGGAATACGACATTTAGAAACTGCATTTGTCCTGAAGAAAGACTGTCGATATTTCTTTTATTTTAATTTGATGTCTTCGTCAGCAGCTGCCCCCAAGACATTGTTGTCTACAAAATGTAGACATTTCTTAATTTTCACAAATTTTTTGTACGGCATGATATCACGAAAATTTCCGACTTTAACTTGTGGCAAGCACGGATACCAATATTCTCTCTCAACTGGAACTATGATAATGCTTTGCAACATAATTAAAGCCAGAAATGTCCAGATATCATTACCGTCAATGTCGGACCACGGTTTGCCTTTCGAGGCATACAGCTGACGTCCGTATCGATTCGACTCGCTCACAATCGTTTCGATTATGTTGTCATCCCAAATTTTTTTAAAAACGTCCAGCGCCGTCAACCCGTCTACGCTGAATGTTGGTCCACATTCCCCAGAAAAAACCTCCTGCTTTCCTACAAATTTTTCTGGGTCATTGGACCAATCAAAATGCAGCATATCCGGGTTCGACGACGCTGCCTCCTCTCTTAACGCCGAATCGTCCCTGCCGTCCATCTCGTCGAGGAGAAGGGCGAGGTTTGGTGGTAGGTCCAGCTCAGCGTTTATGAGGGACCTGCGCTGCCCAGAAATGCCTACATCACCCACCTCATCCGGCTCCTCGACGTCGCTGCCAGGGTTGATGGCGTTGTCCAGCCCCAGGAACTCATTATCTAAAATAAAACAACACATGTTATGTAAATATTACATTCAAATTTCAATCACCAGCATGATGAAGCAGCTTGACACGGTAGAAGGCGGCCACTGGATAGGTAGTCCTGAAGACTGGGCTCAGTGGTGAACTTTAGGGGAGACCTATATTTAGCTGTGGACTGCAGTGTGATATTGATTACAACCTCAATGGGTTTTGGTAGGTTTGATGTTAGGGAATACACGAGTATCCTCACAATCTTTGTGATAAAAAAAAATATGACTTCTGGCGCGACTTACCGTCAAAAATTTGTGGTTCCGTCTCCTCAGGTGTATAGGTGGAGCGCTCAACACGAGAAGGCCCGGCAATGGACGCTGAAAATTAATTTGTGTTTTAAAAGACATTTTAACATTAAAAACGATGAATGAAAAAAGATGGAGGTGGCTCAGGAAAGCTATTCATGGCATCAGATGGAGGAAGCCTATGGTCAACAGTGGACAAAATCATTATATGATTCAATTCATGTTCCCGAATACACGAGTATCCTCACAATCTTTGTGATAAAAAAAAATATGATTTCTGGCGCGACTTACGGTCAAAAATATGTGGTTCCGTCTCCTCAGGTGTAGAGGTGGAGCGCTCCACACGAGAAGGCCCGGCACTGGACGCTGAAAATTAATTTGTGTTTTAAAAGACATTTTAACATTAAAAACGATGAATGAAAAAAGATGGAGGTGGCTCAGGAAAGCTATTCATGGCATCAGATGGAGGAAGCCTATGGTCAACAGTGGACAAAATCATTATATGATTCAATTCATTTATTCTTACTATAAGATTACATGGAACACTTAGTCAGGATGATGATATGTATAATTTTAAATGTACTCACTGGGTGTAAATCCAATTAATTCAATGTCTCCCTCAACAATCTGGACATCGGGATGTAAGGATTCCGTACGTACGATGCCAGTTGATGGGGAGAATATAAATGGACTTAGATCTGAATCTGTAATATTAAATGGCCTTTATTACAATAACGAAGTGAAATTTAAACGCAACTTAAATAAAAAATACAAAATTAAGCAATTGTTTCATACCAGGTAGGCTCTCTAATTAAAGAATTTTATACGTATTAAAGAAGTTACTTAAATGAAAAAAAAAAATGAAATGAAATCGATTGGTTCGTACCAGGAACAGGAGCAGGCACAGAAACTTCCATGGAAGACGAACTGATGTCCGACACATCAGTGTGTCTCCATGGGCCGCTTGTCTCCTGCCTCTCTCTCACTGGTTCTGAGCAGGAGAAAAACAAGATCGTTAAAGAACGCAAATTAAATAAAAAAATACAAAATTAAGCAATTGTTTCATACCAGGTAGACTCTTCTTTTCCCAGGCCTGTACTATTCTGGGAGGCGGAATAGCAGGCACCCCAGGAAGGAGCGGACACTCCATTCTATTTGGTGACGCTTTCCTAAAAGAATTGAACATAGTGCTGAATAAAGATAATGGAGAAGCAACAAGATTTAAGCAGAATCCATTAAAAATGAAAACCTTCTAACCTTTTATTTTTTTTTGGTGGAGGAGCATCAGGCAACAAGTACCTCGCTACTTGTTTCTTCTCCCGCATAGTAGCGAGGGTGGCCTTTTGCTCCTCCGTTAATCTGTCAACGTTTCTCTTGTCCGCCACCTTTGCTACCCGCGCTTTCTGCAGCTGTTCTGACAGAGATTCCCTGAAATAACTAACAATATTAATCACATTCACGGAAATAAAATTTAATTTAAAAAAAACACATTATAGCATATTTACGTAGGCTGAGGCGGGAGAGAGCTCGTAGGCAAAGGCGGCGTTGTACCAACACTTGTTGAAGTTGAAGGCTCACTAAAACAAGTTAAAACAATAAGTTTCGTTTAATCTTTTCATAAACTCAACTTGATGCAGAACCGTGCTTAGCATTAATTGTGTAAAGAGTACTAACTGATAATCAAGCATGCGGCGAGCACCTCGGCCTCGACCACCACCGCGAGGGCGTCCAGCACCTGCGCCCGCTTTACGCGTGCCACGTCCCCTATTTGCATCCATTTTCCTATATATAAACATTGAAATTAAAAAAAAAACATCCAAAAACCAAGCAAGCAAATCGCACCAGTTATATAATATTTAATTATAAAATGTATAGTTCGATATTTTTATCATCTTAATTTTTATTTACTTTAGATGTATTTTCATTTTGACAAAGCATTCGTAAAATAAAAATATGTTTATTTTAAAGATTAAAATAATAACTGAGAAAATAAAGTAATAAAAATTTTTTTTTTAAAGTACCCAAGGTGCCTCAAGCGTAAGCATAAATTTCTATCGGTGTAACAGGGGGTCACTTGAATTCGCGCGCTAATGGCGCCAACATGGCCGACAATTGAATGAATATTTGTAAACAATAGCTCGATCGTATCATAAATAAAGACTTAATTGTAATTTAAGTGCACAAACTCGTTCTAAAAATATGGTTTTATCAACATATTGGATTAATTTTAGCATTTAACTTGTAATACATAAAAAAGTATGTTTCAATACCCCCATACCAAAACGCAACGGACTGGATGCTACTTATTTCATCCAATTTGACGAAATAAACCACTGTCAACACAAATTTATATCGTAAACAGGTACTTACTGAGTTTATCTTCAGTTTTTTCACAACAGAAACAGGTTTCACTCACTAATTATTATCAAAATTGTTTTTTTCGCGTCGTGCTACAATCGCCAACGTACCGTAGAAATCGACTATTTTTTTTATTTTTTTCCATGGCGTCTATGAATGGTTTGTTAGGTTGGCATATATGAGCGTGAAGGCCAAAGATGTGAGAAGAGGATGGAATTCGTTTCTTACGGCTATTCTAATTAGAAAAAACAAGACAGATAGAAAAAGTCAAGAGGCCGCGAAATTCAAAATTGGGTACTATATTACCCAGGGTGCTTTTGAGCACTTTTTAAAATTGGGTACTATAGTACCCAGGGTGCATCGAGCGTAACTGTTTTTATTTAGAATCACACTACAACTGCTACAAATATTCAGATTGTATTTGTAGTATAGTAGTCTGATTGTAGCAGTTGTAGTGTGATTTCTGAGGTGTATTGAAATTGAAACAAAAGTTATTTTAACTTGTTTATTTTAAGTAGGTAAACAGCGTTCAAAAATCGGAGAAATTTAAGTCAGTACTTTCCGACCAAGTAGATGCAGCAGGCGATCCTTCCTCATACGTTTGACGTGTTGCAGATCCAGACCCATGTGGGGTAAGAACAGCCTTGTTTTGAGAGGAATATCTGGATTCATCGGTAGGTAAATAATTATAGTTCTGTGTCGAATACCCCGATCGCCGTGTGCTATCACGCGCGTAATTATAATTATTTGCATAAAGTCTGTTTTCACGTTTCTTTTTGATTTGTTGTATCAGTGATAATACACCTGATTGAAGCTCCAACGTTTCGTCATCGTCGAAAGACGTAACAGAGGGTAGGATACCTTTAAAAATGATAACATTGGGGGATCAGTTTGTTGTGATAGCCTGCTGTCTAAAAACTCGCTCATTTTGACATCTAAGTCCATTATATGTTGCTTTGGTGGCATGGTCTTTTGTCTTTTAGAAGTGCTTGGTTGCGAATTCTCAGACAACTGAGTACTGCCTTCTGTCCCTGGTTGAGATATACGCGACGCAACAGACTCTTGAGGACGATTAGGTCTAGCAACTTTACGCAAAAAATCCATTTGCTCTTTATTTTACATATGGCTTTGACGACTTTGCCCCTGATCCTGATTTTTTTTCATCATTTTTGTTTGTTCGGATCCAGACATTCCGTAAGTTCGTTCACTTGGTCAATACTAATTTACCTGAAATTATATTGCAACATTATTTTCAGATATTGTGCGTCAGGATGTTCCTTCAAAGACCTGCACATAACACATTAAAACCAAGGAGGACATAAAAACCAAAATTAATTTGTTTTAAGTAAGTAATAGAGAATAATATCTATAATTGAAATTATTTATTTAAGTAATATTATTAATGAATAATATTTTTCATAAAACCAAGATTAATTTGGTCTAAGTACTAAAAAATAATATCTAAACATATTAAAAAAAAAATGTCCTCAGTGAAGCTTAAAATTAAATAAACAATGTATCTACCTAATTGAAATATTTTAAGTAGCCTATCTGAATATAATATACGGACGATATAAAAATCAAAATTAACCCAAAAAAAAAAAACATTATTTTTCCAAAAAAATGTCCTCGGTGAAGTGCTTCTTACACTGACCGACAAATTGTTTTAGAGAACTAATCTCAGCGGAGTCCGCATCGCTCAGCAATTTCAGAGAGAGCACGACGTGCTCCCACTGATCTCACACTGATTTTGTACCCTCCGTATTATAAATTTTTAAGTCTATGTATACACCTCCTGACAGGTTAGCAGTACGGCGTAAGACGCCGATTGCGATTCGGCGAGCGAGCGCAGATTGTAGAGGCAAAGGCTTGGCTTTTGCAGCCACCCTCTGCGCTTCCTCCTCGCCGTCGCTGTCGCTGTCCCACTGCTAACCCGCCATTTTGATTGACCGTGGGGCTTTATTCGCGAGCGACGCACCTTTTGCGCGCTTCTTCTTTACCTCCTTTTTCCTGTAAAGGAGACAAAAATATAAAATAATTTTACCCAAAAATAAACCGGACTCCAACTAAAAGATATTAAATAAAGTACCTATACAATGTTAAGTATTACACTTTCGTCTAAGTAGATCAATATCCTATTCACTGCTAATGCACAAATGAAACAATGTGTTATAATAATGAACTATTAAATTTTAAGTTTTGAAAGTGTACAGACAGCGATAAAAGTACTTGCATTTTCTTATTCAGTTATGTACACCTTATCGCGATACTATCAAATTAATAATGTCATTCTTCGTAAATAATAATAATAATAACACAATTAGTAAATGAATAAAAAAAGGTACATATGGTAATGAAGTCGAGGCCTCTTCGTAGTCCGACGCGAACTCGTCGGCTGCCTGCTTGGCGGGCAGACTTATGCTTCTGTTTATAGTACTCGCTGTCAGACCTGTAAAGTAATTACACAATATTTTAATATTTTTAACATTTTAAATGTTCTTACCTATTTTTGGAAGGCTAATCATTGCAGAACTTTTAGTATAGGACATATTCATGGCCAACGATGAGGTGACGTATATGCTTGTTTGCCTTTTATGACCACAAAAAATCTATCTCATCTGTCTGATTGTCTGAAAGTTAGAAACTGGCTGAAAGTCAAAGTCAAAACTTACGAACATTATGGAAATGCACTGGATCTTCGTGACTGAAGAAGACTGAAGAAAACTTCGTGAAAAAGGGTAGGAGCAGGAGCACGTAGGGCTGGCTGGCCTCAACAGAAGAGCAGAACCACGTTTTTGGGCTAGGTACTGTAGTTAGATCACGCAACTAAACATTTTTTGATTTCGCGCAGACTGTGTAGGTAGGTGTTCGGAGACGCGAAATACATGCATTTGCGTTATCTAGCGTATCTATATCAGTGGTATGTAACATGATGTTTCACCTAAAGTACTTTATTCGCAAAATTCGCCTCGGTAAATTTGCTTACGAGCAGTTTGAAGCGCGTAGTTGAATAATAATAAACAATGTAATAAGTGCTTCTATTCCGGTCAGTTTCAATTTAGTTCTTATGAAAAGATATTAAATACTACGTGTATTTAATATATTTTTTAAGTAATACATACGTAAATAGGTTTACATTGCATTCCCATACTACGTCATTGAAGTGTGGCATTAGAGTGGTCAATACCGTTAAAAAAATATTATGAATGCCAGAATTTTATAGAGTTTAATTTTCTTAAATACATGGTTTCTCTGTGTGATATATAAATCCCAGTCGTCAACAGCTTATTATGTATTAAAAGTTACAGACAGCATTCCTTGATTTTTAAAGATGTAATATGAGGCAGCGACTTTGTTTTTAGACATAAGGTCAGTATTTATTGTAAAGTGACATTTTCAAACCATTTTTAAAACTAAAATACTTAATATCCCGAGCGAGCGGTGTTAGCCGCTCTATGAAAATATAGCCTGTAGCGATGGTACTGAACTTCTTGATTGTAAATTTCCTTTTCCTTGAACAGGCTATTTGCAGGAAAAATACTCCGTAATATGCGGGAATAGTTCGGCAAGAAATACTCTTCTATCAAGATATTATAACTTATATTTCAGTATTAAAATAATACATGTAATTTAGTAAGTGCACTAATAGATACCAATCTCTGAATGACAATCAAAAACTAACTAAAATATTCTGACAATTAACACACATTCTAACTTCAAAATTAACTTAAAATTTTAATCTTAAATACAATTGCAAAAGGAGTATACATTTGTTACTATCAAATAAGGTTATATATGTTTGTCGCCACAAAAATATGCTTCGTTGAACAATAAAAACACATTCCAGTTGACGATTATGGTTCATTACTGAGTCTTCCTTCATTACGTTAAGAGGTAGTAAAGTTTTGGCCAACAACCAAGGCTAGCTACTGCTGGATTTTTGAGAAGTTTTTAGCATTGTATGCTTCAGGGGAACCCAAAAGTACCTATGTTACAGAAGGATCATAAAGGTTAGACGTCAACAGCCATCTGCCATCCCAAAATTCGGATGTCAACGGGTGTAGAGAACGTGATCCGGTTGAAATAATTCTCTCTGTGATTATAATATTTTATTCAGACAGAATCGAAATGTAACGTAATAATTTTTCTTGTATGTGACAGCAAAGTTATTTTCTGTAACTAAGCAACAGCGATTACAGCGTTAGATTCGCGACACTCCGGGGCAAGAAAGACCGGAAGGTCAACAGTGAAATCAAGTCTGATAGTCGTTTAAATAAGTTGGTTTGCGCAGTAAACGTCCAGTACGAGTCAAACACGCATCCCCAGTTTGTTCAGTCAGTGTAGCGTCCTTAACATTGTCCGCAGTCATGGTGTCTTTGCTAGTCGAGTCACTATGTTTTTGGTCAATGCTTATCTGATCTGAACGAATTTCTAGAGGAAAGAGTCTCTGGAAGGGACGCACCTTATAGCCAGACGAAGTACGAACTTTGGCTACTCTGCAGTGGCCATCGGCGACGCTCATTAGTTCCACGACAAGACCAAGTGGCCAATTCACGCGTTTGCCTTCGGTTTCCACCAACACAACATCGCCTACCTGCAGATGGCTCTCCTTTGCCTGTTTTGACCGCTGGATAAGAGAGCTGAGGTATTCGTTGCGGAAACGTTGGCGAAAATTTTCACGTAGCTGTTGACAGTATCTCGCTCTAATATTTAATGAAGTTCCGTCTATGATATCTAAATCAGTGACGGCTTGTTCGACTACCGGTTGTACAAACATCGAAGGAGTTAAAGGTTGAAGATCGTCCTGATAATTGCTGATGTACTTTAATGGTCTGCTGTTAATAGTCGCTTCGCAGTCACACAGCACGGTCTGCAATTCCATCAACATAAGAGAGGCTCGACCTAAAACTCTCCGTAACATTTGTTTCACGACACCGATAAGTCTTTCATAGAACCCTCCCCACCAGGGTGATGCCGGAGGTATAAATTTCCATTTAATTTTGACTATGGAGGAAAAGCAAAGTACTTTATTCCAATCTATAGCTTTTAACGAATTGCTAACACCTGTAAAGTTAGTAGCATTGTCAGAATAAATACATTTGACTCTTCCGCGGCGAGCAATAAATCGGCGTAGTGCCTGAATAAAATCGTTTGCAGATAGTGATTCTACCACTTCCAAATGAATCGCTCGGAAAGCAGCACATGTAAATAACACTATCCAGCACTTGGTTCCAGACTTTAGTAATAATGGACCTGCAAGATCTACTCCACTTACTTCGAATGCTGTACCATTTTCAGTTCGATCCTTAGGCAAACTAGCCATTGGAGTATTGCAAGCCTTAGCCGAATATCGTCTACATAATTTACAGTCTCTAACAACTCTTTTTACAAGTCTTCTAATGCCAATTATCCAATAGGTTTCTCTGAGACTGGCCATTAAAGTTTGAGTTCCCGTATGCTCCATAACAACATGATGTTCAGCTACTAAACGTTCGACGATTATTTCACAGGCCGGTAAAACGATTGGAGCCTTGAAGTCGTAACTCTCTCCTCCAAGATTTAGTTTCGTTTCCAAGCGTACTATACCATCATTGTCAATAAACGTCTTCAGCTTCATTAGTTTATTTTTGTGTTTCTGTTGTATCAGCCGTATAAGTTTTATTTCCGCAACTTCGATCTCTTCATATTCTCCATGCATTATCTGTCTCTTCTGTGGGCATCCAAATCTCATCATCCAACTAATAGTTCTCACTATCTTTAAATATTTCGAAAAATAAGTAAATTTATCTAAAATATAACTACCTTCTTCAATCAACATAGATTTTGTTGAGTGTTTGCGCTCTTCATCAACCAGCTTTGCACTGACAATAAAATCTGTCTTTGGCCAATCAGCTGCATCTTGGTATAGCCAATCGGGGCCTTCCCACCATCGGCTCTCAAGTAATTTTGAGACGCTAACTCCTCTGGATGATGAATCTGCAGGATTCAACTCACCTGGTACATGTTTCCAATCGTCTCTAGAGGTTATGCTTCTTATTTCACGCACTCTATTCGCTACAAAAGTGTTCCAGTCTCCGTCTCCCTTGATCCAACTTAATACAACACTGGAATCGGTCCAGTAGTGTACATCACAAGCAGGCAGGTTTAAGGAATCGAGAACCATTTTTGTAAGTCTTGATGCCAGTGTAGCAGCAATCAACTCTAGGCGAGGAATCGTGATCTTTTTGATAGGTGTTACTCTTGATTTAGCCATGATGAGCTTCACATCGACATCCTTTTGAAACGCTGTTCGAAGAAATATACAGGTTGAGTATGCATGAAGACTTGCATCACAGAAGACATGTACGGAGTTTATAGATTTAGAAATATCGAAACGAGATAACCGTCTTGGTATTTTTATTTCAGATATCAAGTGGAGATCTTTTGTCCATCGCTTGAACTCTGTGCATAAATCCGACGGTAGCTCTTCGTCCCATGTAAGTTTTCGTTCCCAGGACTTCTGCATTTTAGGAATGATTGTTGTAGGAGAACATAGTCCAATAGGGTCGAATATTTTTTGAGCGACTGATAACAGACTGCGTTTTGTGATTTTGCTTCCAGTATCTAAACTAGATGAAACATTGCAACTTATACTATCCTCCTTAGTATTCCAGACGACTCCAAGAACTGAGACAAATTCAATATTATTATTAATATGCTCTGGAGCTGTTACCCAACACCTGAGGTCAAACATTCCACTTGACATAAGTTCTTTTGCTTCGGTGATAAATGTTTGCATCTCTTTTGTAGAGCTCACGCTGGTGACACAATTGTCAACGTAAAAGGATTTCTTAAGCTTTGTTGCTGTTTGTTTCAAATGTACGGGAGCATGATCTAGATGATAAGAAATTGTGGCAGCAAGGTGAAATGGGCTTGACGTTACGCCAAAAACTACTCTCCTATGCCTAAACGAAGTAATTCTCATATCATCTGAGTTTATGTCTGACCACCACAGAAACTTCAAATGATCACGATCTTCGTGATCCAAAGAAATTTGTAAAAAAGCTTTTGCGATGTCAGCTGTAATTCCGAATGCTTCCTTCCTAAAATCTATAAGCAGTTCCGGAATCCGTTCTATTAAGTTAGCACCCTTCTCGAGACATGCATTTAACGATACACCATTAGCATCCTTTGCCGAAGCATCAAACACTGGCCTTACCTTTGTAGTTTGGCTTGTTTCTTTGATAACTGGATGGTGTGGCATATACACGCCTTCGTATGTTTTAGGGTTAGGTGCTTCCTCTATAATATTAAGGGAAAGCCATTCCTTAATGACTGTATCATAATCCGCCAATTTACCCAAAGTTTTCAAGCGGCTAGTGGTGGACATCAGTCGTTTCTTTGCGGCTTCGTAATTTGGTTGCGGTCGCGGCATATCCTTCCAAGGTAACCGAACCTCATACCTATTCTCTTCATTTACCTTTATGATTGAGTTGAAGGCCTCTAATAATTCATTTTCGTGGGCTTTTTTAGAAATTTGTTCACTAGGATCTCTAATACCTAATGATTCTAATGTCCACAGATCAGATAAGTCAATTTTAGTTAAGCAGTGAAGAGTTGTAAGTGTTCTTACCACCGAACTAAATACTCCAGTTACCGGTCCCTGAATCGTCCATCCCATTTTAGTTCTTATAGCAGTCAAGTTGTTGTCCAGTTGTAGAAAGTCACCTGTCAACAGAAAACCAGAACAATCAGCACCAATTAAAATACCGACTTCGTCGGGTGTATCACTAGTATCGGTAAGTGTAATGCCGTTGCGTCGAAGTTGCTCAATTATTACATTTGACTTAACCTTAGGTAAAAAACCACAAATGTTTGTTTGTTCAATCACCGAACACTGCATCTTGAAGTCGTTGTTCAAGCTTTTAAGGCAAACATCGAAACCTCGACATTCTACCGCATTAGTCTCAACTCCACCAAACAGGCAATGGCTTATAAGCTCCTTTTTAGTTGATTGTAAGCCCATCATTATGGCAAGATCTTTTTTAATATATGACCTTTGTGATCCTGTATCAATCAAAATTCGAATACTCACTTCTTTGTCACCATTGACAAGTTTAACAGCTAATGTTTGAAGCAATGTGGTTGATTTCATTTGGCATAATAAATTATCTGACTTGTGTTCTGTTGTTGTCGATGGCTTGTTACAAGATTGTTTGTCTAAATCTGGACATAAAAGAATCATATGCCTTTTCTTACAGAATAAACATTTTACGGAACTGCGACAACGTTTAGCTAGATGACCTGTTTTAAGACATATGTTGCAAGCTTTCTTTATCTTGATGTGGTTATTGCGTTCTTCAAGGGTCATTTTGGCAGCTTTATGGCATTCCGATGAAGCGTGTGTTGACTTGTCACACCACAAGCATGCTGGTGGGCATGTAGTTAGCCTTTCCTGTTTTGGCATGTTACATGCTTTCATTTCGGTGGTTGTATGGCAAGAAAGTGTAGGTTGACTAGGTCCAGGTAAAATATATTCATGAAAACCTTTACGTGCAAGCTGTATTCTTTCCTCTGACTCTACCTCTCTTTTGAGAAACTTTAGCAGTTGCGTAAGCTGGTCATTTTCTATTTCCGACGATATGCGACATCTATTCCATGTTCGGAGTAAGTCTTCCGGAAGAGCGGATTCTATCATGGGAAACAAAACTGATGCATACTTGTCTTTAGCTACACCCAAAGTTTCGAGAGCCTGTAGATGAGTTTGTAGATTATCATATAATAGAGGTAAGTCGCTCACCTGACCTTTTTGCTGCATCAAAACAATATTTAGTAACCCTCTTACATAGGTCTCAATCAAAATGTCATCTCTCGCGAAGCGAGCTTTTAGTGCTGCTAAAGCCTTTTTATAGTTTTCACCACTAGGGGGGTACGTTTCGACTAACTTTCTAGCGTTTGTGTCGAGTGCCATGGACTGCAGTAAATACTGGAACTTATCAATATCGTCTAAGTCTTTATCTTCATCGATTTCCTTGAATTGTCCCCAGTACATCAACCAATTTTTCACGTTCCCATCGAACTTCACCAATTCTAGGCGTGGTCTCCACTTACGTTGGGAACGCACTGGGACGTTGTTGATTTCGATGTCGAGCTCAGATTTGGCAGACTTAAGTGACGTCTGGCTTTGATACCTTTGAAACGTCGTACTGGTATATTTATTGTGACGGTTTTTTATAGAAATAAAACGCTGACGATACTCCATTGCCTTGTCTTGGTCTTTTTGAAACATTTCGTCATCAAAATTTTCCAACTCACACCATTTATCTGACAAGGTGGATTCTACCTGGAGTAGTTTGTCGGCAATTTCCGTCAGCAATGAAAAGGTGTCTTCCATTTGTTCAACATCTTTAGAACACCATGCGTTTTCGTAGCTATCTGCGGCGAGCGTAAATTCACGCCGTAGCTGTTTACGTTTGTTTTTCAATGGATCCATAGTTTAGTTCCCTTTTATTGTTGCAGGTTAAAAACCATCCATACGGTCGCCACTAAATGTAGAGAACGTGATCCGGTTGAAATAATTCTCTCTGTGATTATAATATTTTATTCAGACAGAATCGAAATGTAACGTAATAATTTTTCTTGTATGTGACAGCAAAGTTATTTTCTGTAACTAAGCAACAGCGATTACAGCGTTAGATTCGCGACAACGGGTGACATGAGCAATCAGCCTGGATTGACCGTTGATCACAAATCCCAACAAACGTCAACAGCTATTTGGGCAAACGACGTGAGCAAACGGCCTAACTTTTGAGAAATTCTTAGAATTTGTTACCGACGGGTTATCCTGATAGTGAACATGCAAGAGACCGATCAGAATACCAGCAGAAGTAAACTTGGCAACGATAATAAAGTAAGCAACCAATTAGTGAGTGAAGTGAGTAAAGTGAAAACCGTGTAATTAAAATGCGATTGAACCGGCAACACAATTCGGTAAGTTTTATCATTTAAGCCGTGGCTGTAGATTCGCAGCGTTCTACAATATTTATTGGGGATTGTAGCACACATTTCGCGACCAGCGAGTGGAGCGAGCTATACGAGCGAAGCGAGTCAAGCTAAATGTGAGCTAGAATCCCCAATAAATAACCTACTTACGCACTATCAAAGTTATTAAGATACTCATATTCAGGATCTGGATCATCACACGCTAGCTCTAGTCCAACCTGCACGCTTTCAAAGTTACGTTGTACTAGAATGATGCCATTGAGCCTCGTATCCAATTAAATGCGTTGAAGCTAATCTATATAAGATATTTGTATAGATAAGCAAAAATATTTGTATAGTCTACCAGAAACTCTGTCCGAGTTTCTGGTAACTTTATCGTCAGATTTATAGGAACTCATTGCGAATCAACATAATTATGTAAATACGAATGAAAAATGCTTTGAAATTATTCTAGAATCCGAAATCAGCTAAGAGAATCGGGTAAAAAATGAAAAGGTATGAAAGTATAGAAAAAGTATGAAAAGAACTAACTCGATCGTCTTTTCTCACTCGCCCCAATGGCTATGACCAATAACTATGTGGGGTCCAGTGGGTCCGTGGAAACGTGAAACCTTCAGAGAATCGCTGCAGCTAGCGGTCGTCGTTGGTTGCACTATGTACTATGATTGAGAGATAGCGTCATAGAGATAACCGAAACATGGACGGCTTCTTGCAATCACACAATACTTTTTCGATGATATTTCTTAACAAATCATTTGTTATTTTCCGGCACGATATGCCCAAAAGAAAATGTAGGAAACATAAATGAAAAAAAATACCGAAGTTGAATGGACTGTAATAATCTATAATGACAAGTTAAAAGTTTCGCAATGACCTAAGTTTTCTTTTTATAAAAATGTTTGCAAAAGAGTTCGTAGCAATAGATAAATAATTAATATCTATTTCCTTTACAATTACTTTATATTATTTTATTAGATTTTAAATGTGTATGTAACAATGTTTTTTAACTTCCAATATTTTATGCACGTAACTAATTCAAATAGAGTAAGTACCTATTCAATCATATGAAATTTTTGTAGGTACAAAAAGCTGTGTCACTGCTGCGATATTAATCTATAGCAGGTAAGCAACAGGCGGACCGCGAAAGGTCGAATGTCGGACCTATGGTAATGTATTGTAACAAATAAGAATTAATTAAAATAATATGTTTAAGCCACGTAGGAGCTAACTTAGTACTTAGGTATTCTATTTTATGTTGCCTAATTAACTTGTTTTATAAGTCCCTATAACTGGTATGGTTTGATTAGTTTCCTATCTAGCCTGTGCGTGTGTTAGTGCAAACAATATTTTTAAATCTTTGTTACGCATACGAAATATCCATAGATTAATAAACTACGTACCATTTTTACAGCAGCCCGCGTGCTCACTGTTTTGTTTTGTTGAAACAAGCGCGCGAGACAACGAGCGTCATCAGCTACTCTTGACCAGCCACCCCTCGTAACGTCCGCCGATAAGAAGACATCCGCTGATATGAAGACGGCTACACAGCTTCCTGTCATCCACATATGATATCACAATCATCCCTAGATAAAACACCCTACGCCCACTACGGCGCCACTGAACAAACCCTTGCCCCATTAGAGATAAGATTGTGTATTAGTATATAAGCTCCATGCCTGTAATATTTTATTCATTGTAACGTTATACGTTTCTTTTTAATAAAATTCCATATAATAAACATAATTACATAAAAATACATAATACTAAACTTAAAATAAAACTATATACAACACGGTTTTGTGTTATTTAACTTAAAATCAATAATAAAAAAGATATGAATTGGATTACATAACTCAATTCTATAACTAAAGTTAAATATTAAATGGTGTCTTGAGTTGAATGAGTCACATTTGATTCATGACAATATTAATTGTTAATTAATATTATGAACAAAATGTTGTCTATTTCAATATTTACAATCGTCGGAATAATAAATAAACAATGAAAAATAAATCACTAAAATAATAATTTAAAACACAGTAAATAAGTATATAATAGGTAGGGGAAAAAGTCTTTTCGCATTATAGTATGTATGAACTTGTAATAAAATCTCTTTGGTTATACCATTTGTATCTAGCAGGTTTTGATATCTATAAAAAGTTTAATTTTTAAAAAAGATAATTCCAAATTCAAATTAGGTAAATGTGTGATTTTCATTTGTTTTTTTTACTGTCAAGATGAGTGAATCTAATGAAGAAATTCGATACATTTTAAAATTTTACTACAAAAAAGGTAAAAATTCAACGCAAGCTGCGAAAAAAATTTGTGATTATTATGGACCTAGTGCAGTGTCTGTGAGAGTAGCACAAATTTGGTTTAAGCGTTTTCAATCCGGAAATTTTGATGTCAAAGATGCACGTCGCTCTGGTCGCCCTGTTACGGATAAAATGGATGCCATTTCTGAAAAAGTGGAGCAAGATCGGCATATCAGTAGTTACGACATAGCTGAAGAACTAGGAATTGACCACATAACAGTTTTGGCGCATAAAAAGGTCGTGGTCAAAGACCGGCCAGGCTTCAGAGACTCTGGCGAAACCCGGGTTAACCCGCAACAAGGTGATGCTGTGTGTATGGTGGGATTGGAAGGGAAGATATTCATTATGAGCTGTTACCGCCAGGCAGGACTATCGATTCTGAACTCTACTGTGAACAACTGATGAGATTAAAGCAAAAAGTTGAGAGAAAGCGGCCGAAATTAAATAATAGAAGGGGTGTGATTTTTCATCATGATAACGCTAAACCTCACACATCTTTAGCCACTCAGCAAAAATTAAGAGAGTTTGACTGGGAGGTGTTAATGCATCCGCCGTATAGTCCTGACCTTGCACCTTCTGATTTCCACCTGTTTCGGTCTCTTAAGAATTCTTTAGGCAATGTCAGGTTAACATCACGAGAAGACTGCCAAAACCTCTTGTCGCGGTTTTTTGAACAGAAGTCCCAAAATTTCTATAGTAATGGGATCATGTCTCTACCTACAAGATGACAAAAAGTTATCGAACATAATGGCACCTACATACTTTAGTTAAATGTAAATAAACTTTATTAAAAAATGTTTTGAATTTTCATATAAAATACGAAAAGACTTTTTCCTCAACCTAATATAACCTAATTAAAAAGAATAATAATCGTATTACTCAATTGCCCAAAACGTATTTGCTAATGGTTTTCTTGAGCGTCACACGGTACCCTATTAGACAAACATCGTACGATCTTATGGGCGGAGCAAAGACAGTTCATCGGCAACGCCGATACTCGGACCCCACAGCACTTTTTTCAACCGCACAGACGACACACAGACTAGCATAGTGCATAGACGTATTCCTATGCATATTTCGTACCCGCAAAATTTAAATAACTGGGTTTAATCTATATGCATATAAGTACCTAATGTATGTGATCTAAGTTCTTCTTTGCCACTTATTTACCGCTACTGCGGTACTTACGTAATAAGTCGCGGAGGACATTTGTAACCGAAATCACGTATATACAGGAATTCCCCGATAGGGTAAGTGTTGATCAGTTATTATTTCATAGGCCAATCTTAAAAATGTGTACTAGCTGTGGTTTTGCCGTGTAATATATATAATAAATAAATATTGTCAGACAAATTATACAGCGCCATCTAGCCCCAAAGTAAGCGAAGCTTGTGTTATGGGTACTATACAACTGATAAACATACGTAAATACATTTTTTTTTGTAAATACATACTTATGATACATAGAAAAACACTCAGACCAAGACAAACAGACATGTTCATGCACACAAATGTTTGTCCTGTGTGGGAATCGAACCCACGAGCGTTGGTGTCGAAGCCGCGTCATTGCCCGCTACGCCACCGAGCTTGTCAAATATATATATATATATATATATATATATATATATATATATATATATATATATATATATATATATATAGCTCCTGGGTTGCTTATCCCAATACGACGAATAAATAATCTTTCGTCCATGTAATATTGTTACCGATTTATCTACAAATAATTTATTATTTCATTGCTTTAATTTGGAAAAAGCCGAGTGTATTTAATTAGGGTTAGACCTCATTGTGTTTTCTTTGTTAGCTTTGCAAACCAAAATTATTTAACTACGTAGTTATTTTGATCTACCTTCTTTATAATTATTAAATCTTGACGGCATATAATTGCTTTAGATTTTTATTGTGAATAATATTACTTTGGCCTTAGTTTTTTGTTATTCACAAATAATTCCGCCTACATACTGCTCCGTTCTGATTGCGATCTTTTATACCGACACCACTCACCGTCTACCTATTAGACCCGTCTTGGCTTGGCTTTGTAGCTTGGTGTTGGTGATCGTAATCGACGGCTTACAGCCCGTTCACACTAGTCGTAAGTCGCATATGACTAAAAGTCGAAAGTCTGATGTACCTGTTCACACTGCGTCGCGAGTCGTATAGGTCGTAGTTTCGCGCCATTCGGTACGTAGCGAACTCGCGAGATGGACGCCGATGAAGAACTTGTTGTGCTCTACTACTTACGAAGAAAATTAAAAAAGTTGAAAAAAAAGTCAATTCCAAGAAAATACTGGATGCACCCAATCCTAACAGAAAGATCGACTTTGGGAAGTTATAAAAATTTAATACATGAATTAAAAAATGACCAACGAAAATTCTTTAATTATTTTAGAATGTCACAAGCAACTTTCAACAACCTACTGTCAAGAGTTTCTGCGAGCATCACGTATCGGAATACGACATTTAGAAACTGCATTTGTCCTGAAGAAAGACTGTCGATATTTCTTTTATTTTAATTTGATGTCTTCGTCAGCAGCTGCCCCCAAGACATTGTTGTCTACAAAATGTAGACATTTCTTAATTTTCACAAATTTTTTGTACGGCATGATATCACGAAAATTTCCGACTTTAACTTGTGGCAAGCACGGATACCAATATTCTCTCTCAACTGGAACTATGATAATGCTTTGCAACATAATTAAAGCCAGAAATGTCCAGATATCATTACCGTCAATGTCGGACCACGGTTTGCCTTTCGAGGCATACAGCTGACGTCCGTATCGATTCGACTCGCTCACAATCGTCTCGATTATGTTGTCATCCCAATTTTTTTTAAAAACGTCCAGCGCCGTCAACCCGTCTACGCTGAATGTTGGTCCACATTCCCCAGAAAAAACCTCCTGCTTTCCTACAAATTTTTCTGGGTCATTGGACCAATCAAAATGCAGCATATCCGGGTTCGACGACGCTGCCTCCTCTCTTAACGCCGAATCGTCCCTGCCGTCCATCTCGTCGAGGAGAAGGGCGAGGTTTGGTGGTAGGTCCAGCTCAGCGTTTATGAGGGACCTGCGCTGCCCAGAAATGCCTACATCACCCACCTCATCCGGCTCCTCGACGTCGCTGCCAGGGTTGATGGCGTTGTCCAGCCCCAGGAACTCATTATCTAAAATAAAACAACACATGTTATGTAAATATTACATTCAAATTTCAATCACCAGCATGATGAAGCAGCTTGACACGGTAGAAGGCGGCCACTGGATAGGTAGTCCTGAAGACTGGGCTCAGTGGTGAACTTTAGGGGAGACCTATATTTAGCTGTGGACTGCAGTGTGATATTGATTACAACCTCAATGGGTTTTGGTAGGTTTGATGTTAGGGAATACACGAGTATCCTCACAATCTTTGTGATAAAAAAAAATATGACTTCTGGCGCGACTTACCGTCAAAAATTTGTGGTTCCGTCTCCTCAGGTGTATAGGTGGAGCGCTCAACACGAGAAGGCCCGGCAATGGACGCTGAAAATTAATTTGTGTTTTAAAAGACATTTTAACATTAAAAACGATGAATGAAAAAAGATGGAGGTGGCTCAGGAAAGCTATTCATGGCATCAGATGGAGGAAGCCTATGGTCAACAGTGGACAAAATCATTATATGATTCAATTCATGTTCCCGAATACACGAGTATCCTCACAATCTTTGTGATAAAAAAAAATATGATTTCTGGCGCGACTTACGGTCAAAAATATGTGGTTCCGTCTCCTCAGGTGTAGAGGTGGAGCGCTCCACACGAGAAGGCCCGGCACTGGACGCTGAAAATTAATTTGTGTTTTAAAAGACATTTTAACATTAAAAACGATGAATGAAAAAAGATGGAGGTGGCTCAGGAAAGCTATTCATGGCATCAGATGGAGGAAGCCTATGGTCAACAGTGGACAAAATCATTATATGATTCAATTCATTTATTCTTACTATAAGATTACATGGAACACTTAGTCAGGATGATGATATGTATAATTTTAAATGTACTCACTGGGTGTAAATCCAATTAATTCAATGTCTCCCTCAACAATCTGGACATCGGGATGTAAGGATTCCGTACGTACGATGCCAGTTGATGGGGAGAATATAAATGGACTTAGATCTGAATCTGTAATATTAAATGGCCTTTATTACAATAACGAAGTGAAATTTAAACGCAACTTAAATAAAAAATACAAAATTAAGCAATTGTTTCATACCAGGTAGGCTCTCTAATTAAAGAATTTTATACGTATTAAAGAAGTTACTTAAATGAAAAAAAAAAATGAAATGAAATCGATTGGTTCGTACCAGGAACAGGAGCAGGCACAGAAACTTCCATGGAAGACGAACTGATGTCCGACACATCAGTGTGTCTCCATGGGCCGCTTGTCTCCTGCCTCTCTCTCACTGGTTCTGAGCAGGAGAAAAACAAGATCGTTAAAGAACGCAAATTAAATAAAAAAATACAAAATTAAGCAATTGTTTCATACCAGGTAGACTCTTCTTTTCCCAGGCCTGTACTATTCTGGGAGGCGGAATAGCAGGCACCCCAGGAAGGAGCGGACACTCCATTCTATTTGGTGACGCTTTCCTAAAAGAATTGAACATAGTGCTGAATAAAGATAATGGAGAAGCAACAAGATTTAAGCAGAATCCATTAAAAATGAAAACCTTCTAACCTTTTATTTTTTTTTGGTGGAGGAGCATCAGGCAACAAGTACCTCGCTACTTGTTTCTTCTCCCGCATAGTAGCGAGGGTGGCCTTTTGCTCCTCCGTTAATCTGTCAACGTTTCTCTTGTCCGCCACCTTTGCTACCCGCGCTTTCTGCAGCTGTTCTGACATAGATTCCCTGAAATAACTAACAATATTAATCACATTCACGGAAATAAAATTTAATTTAAAAAAAACACATTATAGCATATTTACGTAGGCTGAGGCGGGAGAGAGCTCGTAGGCAAAGGCGGCGTTGTACCAACACTTGTTGAAGTTGAAGGCTCACTAAAACAAGTTAAAACAATAAGTTTCGTTTAATCTTTTCATAAACTCAACTTGATGCAGAACCGTGCTTAGCATTAATTGTGTAAAGAGTACTAACTGATAATCAAGCATGCGGCGAGCACCTCGGCCTCGACCACCACCGCGAGGGCGTCCAGCACCTGCGCCCGCTTTACGCGTGCCACGTCCCCTATTTGCATCCATTTTCCTATATATAAACATTGAAATTAAAAAAAAAACATCCAAAAACCAAGCAAGCAAATCGCACCAGTTATATAATATTTAATTATAAAATGTATAGTTCGATATTTTTATCATCTTAATTTTTATTTACTTTAGATGTATTTTCATTTTGACAAAGCATTCGTAAAATAAAAATATGTTTATTTTAAAGATTAAAATAATAACTGAGAAAATAAAGTAATAAAAATTTTTTTTTTAAAGTACCCAAGGTGCCTCAAGCGTAAGCATAAATTTCTATCGGTGTAACAGGGGGTCACTTGAATTCGCGCGCTAATGGCGCCAACATGGCCGACAATTGAATGAATATTTGTAAACAATAGCTCGATCGTATCATAAATAAAGACTTAATTGTAATTTAAGTGCACAAACTCGTTCTAAAAATATGGTTTTATCAACATATTGGATTAATTTTAGCATTTAACTTGTAATACATAAAAAAGTATGTTTCAATACCCCCATACCAAAACGCAACGGACTGGATGCTACTTATTTCATCCAATTTGACGAAATAAACCACTGTCAACACAAATTTATATCGTAAACAGGTACTTACTGAGTTTATCTTCAGTTTTTTCACAACAGAAACAGGTTTCACTCACTAATTATTATCAAAATTGTTTTTTTCGCGTCGTGCTACAATCGCCAACGTACCGTGGAAATCGACTATTTTTTTTATTTTTTTCCATGGCGTCTATGAATGGTTTGTTAGGTTGGCATATATGAGCGTGAAGGCCAAAGATGTGAGAAGAGGATGGAATTCGTTTCTTACGGCTATTCTAATTAGAAAAAACAAGACAGATAGAAAAAGTCAAGAGGCCGCGAAATTCAAAATTGGGTACTATATTACCCAGGGTGCTTTTGAGCATTTTTTAAAATTGGGTACTATAGTACCCAGGGTGCATCGAGCGTAACTGTTTTTATTTAGAATCACACTACAACTGCTACAAATATTCAGATTGTATTTGTAGTATAGTAGTCTGATTGTAGCAGTTGTAGTGTGATTTCTGAGGTGTATTGAAATTGAAACAAAAGTTATTTTAACTTGTTTATTTTAAGTAGGTAAACAGCGTTCAAAAATCGGAGAAATTTAAGTCAGTACTTTCCGACCAAGTAGATGCAGCAGGCGATCCTTCCTCATACGTTTGACGTGTTGCAGATCCAGACCCATGTGGGGTAAGAACAGCCTTGTTTTGAGAGGAATATCTGGATTCATCGGTAGGTAAATAATTATAGTTCTGTGTCGAATACCCCGATCGCCGTGTGCTATCACGCGCGTAATTATAATTATTTGCATAAAGTCTGTTTTCACGTTTCTTTTTGATTTGTTGTATCAGTGATAATACACCTGATTGAAGCTCCAACGTTTCGTCATCGTCGAAAGACGTAACAGAGGGTAGGATACCTTTAAAAATGATAACATTGGGGGATCAGTTTGTTGTGATAGCCTGCTGTCTAAAAACTCGCTCATTTTGACATCTAAGTCCATTATATGTTGCTTTGGTGGCATGGTCTTTTGTCTTTTAGAAGTGCTTGGTTGCGAATTCTCAGACAACTGAGTACTGCCTTCTGTCCCTGGTTGAGATATACGCGACGCAACAGACTCTTGAGGAGGATTAGGTCTAGCAACTTTACGCAAAAAATCCATTTGCTCTTTATTTTACATATGGCTTTGACGACTTTGCCCCTGATCCTGATTTTTTTTCATCATTTTTGTTTGTTCGGATCCAGACATTCCGTAAGTTCGTTCACTTGGTCAATACTAATTTACCTGAAATTATATTGCAACATTATTTTCAGATATTGTGCGTCAGGATGTTCCTTCAAAGACCTGCACATAACACATTAAAACCAAGGAGGACATAAAAACCAAAATTAATTTGTTTTAAGTAAGTAATAGAGAATAATATCTATAATTGAAATTATTTATTTAAGTAATATTATTAATGAATAATATTTTTCATAAAACCAAGATTAATTTGGTCTAAGTACTAAAAAATAATATCTAAACATATTAAAAAAAAAATGTCCTCAGTGAAGCTTAAAATTAAATAAACAATGTATCTACCTAATTGAAATATTTTAAGTAGCCTATCTGAATATAATATACGGACGATATAAAAATCAAAATTAACCCAAAAAAAAAAAACATTATTTTTCCAAAAAAATGTCCTCGGTGAAGTGCTTCTTACACTGACCGACAAATTGTTTTAGAGAACTAATCTCAGCGGAGTCCGCATCGCTCAGCAATTTCAGAGAGAGCACGACGTGCTCCCACTGATCTCACACTGATTTTGTACCCTCCGTATTATAAATTTTTAAGTCTATGTATACACCTCCTGACAGGTTAGCAGTACGGCGTAAGACGCCGATTGCGATTCGGCGAGCGAGCGCAGATTGTAGAGGCAAAGGCTTGGCTTTTGCAGCCACCCTCTGCGCTTCCTCCTCGCCGTCGCTGTCGCTGTCCCACTGCTAACCCGCCATTTTGATTGACCGTGGGGCTTTATTCGCGAGCGACGCACCTTTTGCGCGCTTCTTCTTTACCTCCTTTTTCCTGTAAAGGAGACAAAAATATAAAATAATTTTACCCAAAAATAAACCGGACTCCAACTAAAAGATATTAAATAAAGTACCTATACAATGTTAAGTATTACACTTTCGTCTAAGTAGATCAATATCCTATTCACTGCTAATGCACAAATGAAACAATGTGTTATAATAATGAACTATTAAATTTTAAGTTTTGAAAGTGTACAGACAGCGATAAAAGTACTTGCATTTTCTTATTCAGTTATGTACACCTTATCGCGATACTATCAAATTAATAATGTCATTCTTCGTAAATAATAATAATAATAACACAATTAGTAAATGAATAAAAAAAGGTACATATGGTAATGAAGTCGAGGCCTCTTCGTAGTCCGACGCGAACTCGTCGGCTGCCTGCTTGGCGGGCAGACTTATGCTTCTGTTTATAGTACTCGCTGTCAGACCTGTAAAGTAATTACACAATATTTTAATATTTTTAACATTTTAAATGTTCTTACCTATTTTTGGAAGGCTAATCATTGCAGAACTTTTAGTATAGGACATATTCATGGCCAACGATGAGGTGACGTATATGCTTGTTTGCCTTTTATGACCACAAAAAATCTATCTCATCTGTCTGATTGTCTGAAAGTTAGAAACTGGCTGAAAGTCAAAGTCAAAACTTACGAACATTATGGAAATGCACTGGATCTTCGTGACTGAAGAAGACTGAAGAAAACTTCGTGAAAAAGGGTAGGAGCAGGAGCACGTAGGGCTGGCTGGCCTCAACAGAAGAGCAGAACCACGTTTTTGGGCTAGGTACTGTAGTTAGATCACGCAACTAAACATTTTTTGATTTCGCGCAGACTGTGTAGGTAGGTGTTCGGAGACGCGAAATACATGCATTTGCGTTATCTAGCGTATCTATATCAGTGGTATGTAACATGATGTTTCACCTAAAGTACTTTATTCGCAAAATTCGCCTCGGTAAATTTGCTTACGAGCAGTTTGAAGCGCGTAGTTGAATAATAATAAACAATGTAATAAGTGCTTCTATTCCGGTCAGTTTCAATTTAGTTCTTATGAAAAGATATTAAATACTACGTGTATTTAATATATTTTTTAAGTAATACATACGTAAATAGGTTTACATTGCATTCCCATACTACGTCATTGAAGTGTGGCATTAGAGTGGTCAATACCGTTAAAAAAATATTATGAATGCCAGAATTTTATAGAGTTTAATTTTCTTAAATACATGGTTTCTCTGTGTGATATATAAATCCCAGTCGTCAACAGCTTATTATGTATTAAAAGTTACAGACAGCATTCCTTGATTTTTAAAGATGTAATATGAGGCAGCGACTTTGTTTTTAGACATAAGGTCAGTATTTATTGTAAAGTGACATTTTCAAACCATTTTTAAAACTAAAATACTTAATATCCCGAGCGAGCGGTGTTAGCCGCTCTATGAAAATATAGCCTGTAGCGATGGTACTGAACTTCTTGATTGTAAATTTCCTTTTCCTTGAACAGGCTATTTGCAGGAAAAATACTCCGTAATATGCGGGAATAGTTCGGCAAGAAATACTCTTCTATCAAGATATTATAACTTATATTTCAGTATTAAAATAATACATGTAATTTAGTAAGTGCACTAATAGATACCAATCTCTGAATGACAATCAAAAACTAACTAAAATATTCTGACAATTAACACACATTCTAACTTCAAAATTAACTTAAAATTTTAATCTTAAATACAATTGCAAAAGGAGTATACATTTGTTACTATCAAATAAGGTTATATATGTTTGTCGCCACAAAAATATGCTTCGTTGAACAATAAAAACACATTCCAGTTGACGATTATGGTTCATTACTGAGTCTTCCTTCATTACGTTAAGAGGTAGTAAAGTTTTGGCCAACAGCCTTCTCGGTTCCGTCCCTCCTACGGGACGGCATCTGCTCGGTCTGGCCGAGCTCCTGGAACAGCAGCCTCTTACCACTGCAAATCTCTTCTTCACTGAAGGTGGACTTGCAGATTTGCAAGATGCTGACTTCGTCCATTGTATCGATGGCGTGCTGCACGAACGCCAATAGCTCGTTGGCTATGAGTTTTTCGGCACCCGTAGCCATATTTATCGGGCAGCGGCTGAACGCCGCGCGACTCGCGAATTATTGAAATTCGAAACTGTGCAATGTAGCGCGGCGCGTCCGTTTCCAAGCGCGCATCGCACTGCACTCTCGATCGTAATGGGATCATGTCTCTACCTACAAGATGACAAAAAGTTATCGAACATAATGGCACCTACATACTTTAGTTAAATGTAAATAAACTTTATTAAAAAATGTTTTGAATTTTCATATAAAATACGAAAAGACTTTTTCCCCAACCTAATATAACCTAATTAAAAAGAATAATAATCGTATTACTCAATTGCCCAAAACGTATTTGCTAATGGTTTTCTTGAGCGTCACACGGTACCCTATTAGACAAACATCGTACGATCTTATGGGCGGAGCAAAGACAGTTCATCGGCAACGCCGATACTCGGACCCCACAGCACTTTTTTCAACCGCACAGACGACACACAGACTAGCATAGTGCATAGACGTATTCCTATGCATATTTCGTACCCGCAAAATTTAAATAACTGGGTTTAATCTATATGCATATAAGTACCTAATGTATGTGATGTAAGTTCTTCTTTGCCACTTATTTACCGCTACTGCGGTACTTACGTAATAAGTCGCGGAGGACATTTGTAACCGAAATCACGTATATACAGGAATTCCCCGATAGGGTAAGTGTTGATCAGTTATTATTTCATAGGCCAATCTTAAAAATGTGTACTAGCTGTGGTTTTGCCGTGTAATATATATAATAAATAAATATTGTCAGACAAATTATACAGCGCCATCTAGCCCCAAAGTAAGCGAAGCTTGTGTTATGGGTACTATACAACTGATAAACATACGTAAATACATTTTTTTTTGTAAATACATACTTATGATACATAGAAAAACACTCAGACCAAGACAAACAGACATGTTCATGCACACAAATGTTTGTCCTGTGTGGGAATCGAACCCACGAGCGTTGGTGTCGAAGCCGCGTCATTGCCCGCTACGCCACCGAGCTCGTCAAATATATATATATATATATATATATATATATATATATATATATATATATAGCTCCTGGGTTGCTTATCCCAATACGACGAATAAATAATCTTTCGTCCATGTAATATTGTTACCGATTTATTTACAAATAATTTATTATTTCATTGCTTTAATTTGGAAAAAGCCGAGTGTATTTAATTAGGGTTAGACCTCATTGTGTTTTCTTTGTTAGCTTTGCAAACCAAAATTATTTAACTACGTAGTTATTTTGATCTACCTTCTTTATAATTATTAAATCTTGACGGCATATAATTGCTTTAGATTTTTATTGTGAATAATATTACTTTGGCCTTAGTTTTTTGTTATTCACAAATAATTCCGCCTACATACTGCTCCGTTCTGATTGCGATCTTTTATACCGACACCACTCACCGTCTACCTATTAGACCCGTCTTGGCTTGGCTTTGTAGCTTGGTGTTGGTGATCGTAATCGACGGCTTACAGCCCGTTCACACTAGTCGTAAGTCGCATATGACTAAAAGTCGAAAGTCTGATGTACCTGTTCACACTGCGTCGCGAGTCGTATAGGTCGTAGTTTCGCGCCATTCGGTACGTAGCGAACTCGCGAGATGGACGCCGATGAAGAACTTGTTGTGCTCTACTACTTACGAAGAAAATTAAAAAAGTTGAAAAAAAAGTCAATTCCAAGAAAATACTGGATGCACCCAATCCTAACAGAAAGATCGACTTTGGGAAGTTATAAAAATTTAATACATGAATTAAAAAATGACCAACGAAAATTCTTTAATTATTTTAGAATGTCACAAGCAACTTTCAACAACCTACTGTCAAGAGTTTCTGCGAGCATCACGTATCGGAATACGACATTTAGAAACTGCATTTGTCCTGAAGAAAGACTGTCGATATTTCTTTTATTTTAATTTGATGTCTTCGTCAGCAGCTGCCCCCAAGACATTGTTGTCTACAAAATGTAGACATTTCTTAATTTTCACAAATTTTTTGTACGGCATGATATCACGAAAATTTCCGACTTTAACTTGTGGCAAGCACGGATACCAATATTCTCTCTCAACTGGAACTATGATAATGCTTTGCAACATAATTAAAGCCAGAAATGTCCAGATATCATTACCGTCAATGTCGGACCACGGTTTGCCTTTCGAGGCATACAGCTGACGTCCGTATCGATTCGACTCGCTCACAATCGTTTCGATTATGTTGTCATCCCAAATTTTTTTAAAAACGTCCAGCGCCGTCAACCCGTCTACGCTGAATGTTGGTCCACATTCCCCAGAAAAAACCTCCTGCTTTCCTACAAATTTTTCTGGGTCATTGGACCAATCAAAATGCAGCATATCCGGGTTCGACGACGCTGCCTCCTCTCTTAACGCCGAATCGTCCCTGCCGTCCATCTCGTCGAGGAGAAGGGCGAGGTTTGGTGGTAGGTCCAGCTCAGCGTTTATGAGGGACCTGCGCTGCCCAGAAATGCCTACATCACCCACCTCATCCGGCTCCTCGACGTCGCTGCCAGGGTTGATGGCGTTGTCCAGCCCCAGGAACTCATTATCTAAAATAAAACAACACATGTTATGTAAATATTACATTCAAATTTCAATCACCAGCATGATGAAGCAGCTTGACACGGTAGAAGGCGGCCACTGGATAGGTAGTCCTGAAGACTGGGCTCAGTGGTGAACTTTAGGGGAGACCTATATTTAGCTGTGGACTGCAGTGTGATATTGATTACAACCTCAATGGGTTTTGGTAGGTTTGATGTTAGGGAATACACGAGTATCCTCACAATCTTTGTGATAAAAAAAAATATGACTTCTGGCGCGACTTACCGTCAAAAATTTGTGGTTCCGTCTCCTCAGGTGTATAGGTGGAGCGCTCAACACGAGAAGGCCCGGCAATGGACGCTGAAAATTAATTTGTGTTTTAAAAGACATTTTAACATTAAAAACGATGAATGAAAAAAGATGGAGGTGGCTCAGGAAAGCTATTCATGGCATCAGATGGAGGAAGCCTATGGTCAACAGTGGACAAAATCATTATATGATTCAATTCATGTTCCCGAATACACGAGTATCCTCACAATCTTTGTGATAAAAAAAAATATGATTTCTGGCGCGACTTACGGTCAAAAATATGTGGTTCCGTCTCCTCAGGTGTAGAGGTGGAGCGCTCCACACGAGAAGGCCCGGCACTGGACGCTGAAAATTAATTTGTGTTTTAAAAGACATTTTAACATTAAAAACGATGAATGAAAAAAGATGGAGGTGGCTCAGGAAAGCTATTCATGGCATCAGATGGAGGAAGCCTATGGTCAACAGTGGACAAAATCATTATATGATTCAATTCATTTATTCTTACTATAAGATTACATGGAACACTTAGTCAGGATGATGATATGTATAATTTTAAATGTACTCACTGGGTGTAAATCCAATTAATTCAATGTCTCCCTCAACAATCTGGACATCGGGATGTAAGGATTCCGTACGTACGATGCCAGTTGATGGGGAGAATATAAATGGACTTAGATCTGAATCTGTAATATTAAATGGCCTTTATTACAATAACGAAGTGAAATTTAAACGCAACTTAAATAAAAAATACAAAATTAAGCAATTGTTTCATACCAGGTAGGCTCTCTAATTAAAGAATTTTATACGTATTAAAGAAGTTACTTAAATGAAAAAAAAAAATGAAATGAAATCGATTGGTTCGTACCAGGAACAGGAGCAGGCACAGAAACTTCCATGGAAGACGAACTGATGTCCGACACATCAGTGTGTCTCCATGGGCCGCTTGTCTCCTGCCTCTCTCTCACTGGTTCTGAGCAGGAGAAAAACAAGATCGTTAAAGAACGCAAATTAAATAAAAAAATACAAAATTAAGCAATTGTTTCATACCAGGTAGACTCTTCTTTTCCCAGGCCTGTACTATTCTGGGAGGCGGAATAGCAGGCACCCCAGGAAGGAGCGGACACTCCATTCTATTTGGTGACGCTTTCCTAAAAGAATTGAACATAGTGCTGAATAAAGATAATGGAGAAGCAACAAGATTTAAGCAGAATCCATTAAAAATGAAAACCTTCTAACCTTTTATTTTTTTTTGGTGGAGGAGCATCAGGCAACAAGTACCTCGCTACTTGTTTCTTCTCCCGCATAGTAGCGAGGGTGGCCTTTTGCTCCTCCGTTAATCTGTCAACGTTTCTCTTGTCCGCCACCTTTGCTACCCGCGCTTTCTGCAGCTGTTCTGACAGAGATTCCCTGAAATAACTAACAATATTAATCACATTCACGGAAATAAAATTTAATTTAAAAAAAACACATTATAGCATATTTACGTAGGCTGAGGCGGGAGAGAGCTCGTAGGCAAAGGCGGCGTTGTACCAACACTTGTTGAAGTTGAAGGCTCACTAAAACAAGTTAAAACAATAAGTTTCGTTTAATCTTTTCATAAACTCAACTTGATGCAGAACCGTGCTTAGCATTAATTGTGTAAAGAGTACTAACTGATAATCAAGCATGCGGCGAGCACCTCGGCCTCGACCACCACCGCGAGGGCGTCCAGCACCTGCGCCCGCTTTACGCGTGCCACGTCCCCTATTTGCATCCATTTTCCTATATATAAACATTGAAATTAAAAAAAAAACATCCAAAAACCAAGCAAGCAAATCGCACCAGTTATATAATATTTAATTATAAAATGTATAGTTCGATATTTTTATCATCTTAATTTTTATTTACTTTAGATGTATTTTCATTTTGACAAAGCATTCGTAAAATAAAAATATGTTTATTTTAAAGATTAAAATAATAACTGAGAAAATAAAGTAATAAAAATTTTTTTTTTAAAGTACCCAAGGTGCCTCAAGCGTAAGCATAAATTTCTATCGGTGTAACAGGGGGTCACTTGAATTCGCGCGCTAATGGCGCCAACATGGCCGACAATTGAATGAATATTTGTAAACAATAGCTCGATCGTATCATAAATAAAGACTTAATTGTAATTTAAGTGCACAAACTCGTTCTAAAAATATGGTTTTATCAACATATTGGATTAATTTTAGCATTTAACTTGTAATACATAAAAAAGTATGTTTCAATACCCCCATACCAAAACGCAACGGACTGGATGCTACTTATTTCATCCAATTTGACGAAATAAACCACTGTCAACACAAATTTATATCGTAAACAGGTACTTACTGAGTTTATCTTCAGTTTTTTCACAACAGAAACAGGTTTCACTCACTAATTATTATCAAAATTGTTTTTTTCGCGTCGTGCTACAATCGCCAACGTACCGTAGAAATCGACTATTTTTTTTATTTTTTTCCATGGCGTCTATGAATGGTTTGTTAGGTTGGCATATATGAGCGTGAAGGCCAAAGATGTGAGAAGAGGATGGAATTCGTTTCTTACGGCTATTCTAATTAGAAAAAACAAGACAGATAGAAAAAGTCAAGAGGCCGCGAAATTCAAAATTGGGTACTATATTACCCAGGGTGCTTTTGAGCACTTTTTAAAATTGGGTACTATAGTACCCAGGGTGCATCGAGCGTAACTGTTTTTATTTAGAATCACACTACAACTGCTACAAATATTCAGATTGTATTTGTAGTATAGTAGTCTGATTGTAGCAGTTGTAGTGTGATTTCTGAGGTGTATTGAAATTGAAACAAAAGTTATTTTAACTTGTTTATTTTAAGTAGGTAAACAGCGTTCAAAAATCGGAGAAATTTAAGTCAGTACTTTCCGACCAAGTAGATGCAGCAGGCGATCCTTCCTCATACGTTTGACGTGTTGCAGATCCAGACCCATGTGGGGTAAGAACAGCCTTGTTTTGAGAGGAATATCTGGATTCATCGGTAGGTAAATAATTATAGTTCTGTGTCGAATACCCCGATCGCCGTGTGCTATCACGCGCGTAATTATAATTATTTGCATAAAGTCTGTTTTCACGTTTCTTTTTGATTTGTTGTATCAGTGATAATACACCTGATTGAAGCTCCAACGTTTCGTCATCGTCGAAAGACGTAACAGAGGGTAGGATACCTTTAAAAATGATAACATTGGGGGATCAGTTTGTTGTGATAGCCTGCTGTCTAAAAACTCGCTCATTTTGACATCTAAGTCCATTATATGTTGCTTTGGTGGCATGGTCTTTTGTCTTTTAGAAGTGCTTGGTTGCGAATTCTCAGACAACTGAGTACTGCCTTCTGTCCCTGGTTGAGATATACGCGACGCAACAGACTCTTGAGGACGATTAGGTCTAGCAACTTTACGCAAAAAATCCATTTGCTCTTTATTTTACATATGGCTTTGACGACTTTGCCCCTGATCCTGATTTTTTTTCATCATTTTTGTTTGTTCGGATCCAGACATTCCGTAAGTTCGTTCACTTGGTCAATACTAATTTACCTGAAATTATATTGCAACATTATTTTCAGATATTGTGCGTCAGGATGTTCCTTCAAAGACCTGCACATAACACATTAAAACCAAGGAGGACATAAAAACCAAAATTAATTTGTTTTAAGTAAGTAATAGAGAATAATATCTATAATTGAAATTATTTATTTAAGTAATATTATTAATGAATAATATTTTTCATAAAACCAAGATTAATTTGGTCTAAGTACTAAAAAATAATATCTAAACATATTAAAAAAAAAATGTCCTCAGTGAAGCTTAAAATTAAATAAACAATGTATCTACCTAATTGAAATATTTTAAGTAGCCTATCTGAATATAATATACGGACGATATAAAAATCAAAATTAACCCAAAAAAAAAAAACATTATTTTTCCAAAAAAATGTCCTCGGTGAAGTGCTTCTTACACTGACCGACAAATTGTTTTAGAGAACTAATCTCAGCGGAGTCCGCATCGCTCAGCAATTTCAGAGAGAGCACGACGTGCTCCCACTGATCTCACACTGATTTTGTACCCTCCGTATTATAAATTTTTAAGTCTATGTATACACCTCCTGACAGGTTAGCAGTACGGCGTAAGACGCCGATTGCGATTCGGCGAGCGAGCGCAGATTGTAGAGGCAAAGGCTTGGCTTTTGCAGCCACCCTCTGCGCTTCCTCCTCGCCGTCGCTGTCGCTGTCCCACTGCTAACCCGCCATTTTGATTGACCGTGGGGCTTTATTCGCGAGCGACGCACCTTTTGCGCGCTTCTTCTTTACCTCCTTTTTCCTGTAAAGGAGACAAAAATATAAAATAATTTTACCCAAAAATAAACCGGACTCCAACTAAAAGATATTAAATAAAGTACCTATACAATGTTAAGTATTACACTTTCGTCTAAGTAGATCAATATCCTATTCACTGCTAATGCACAAATGAAACAATGTGTTATAATAATGAACTATTAAATTTTAAGTTTTGAAAGTGTACAGACAGCGATAAAAGTACTTGCATTTTCTTATTCAGTTATGTACACCTTATCGCGATACTATCAAATTAATAATGTCATTCTTCGTAAATAATAATAATAATAACACAATTAGTAAATGAATAAAAAAAGGTACATATGGTAATGAAGTCGAGGCCTCTTCGTAGTCCGACGCGAACTCGTCGGCTGCCTGCTTGGCGGGCAGACTTATGCTTCTGTTTATAGTACTCGCTGTCAGACCTGTAAAGTAATTACACAATATTTTAATATTTTTAACATTTTAAATGTTCTTACCTATTTTTGGAAGGCTAATCATTGCAGAACTTTTAGTATAGGACATATTCATGGCCAACGATGAGGTGACGTATATGCTTGTTTGCCTTTTATGACCACAAAAAATCTATCTCATCTGTCTGATTGTCTGAAAGTTAGAAACTGGCTGAAAGTCAAAGTCAAAACTTACGAACATTATGGAAATGCACTGGATCTTCGTGACTGAAGAAGACTGAAGAAAACTTCGTGAAAAAGGGTAGGAGCAGGAGCACGTAGGGCTGGCTGGCCTCAACAGAAGAGCAGAACCACGTTTTTGGGCTAGGTACTGTAGTTAGATCACGCAACTAAACATTTTTTGATTTCGCGCAGACTGTGTAGGTAGGTGTTCGGAGACGCGAAATACATGCATTTGCGTTATCTAGCGTATCTATATCAGTGGTATGTAACATGATGTTTCACCTAAAGTACTTTATTCGCAAAATTCGCCTCGGTAAATTTGCTTACGAGCAGTTTGAAGCGCGTAGTTGAATAATAATAAACAATGTAATAAGTGCTTCTATTCCGGTCAGTTTCAATTTAGTTCTTATGAAAAGATATTAAATACTACGTGTATTTAATATATTTTTTAAGTAATACATACGTAAATAGGTTTACATTGCATTCCCATACTACGTCATTGAAGTGTGGCATTAGAGTGGTCAATACCGTTAAAAAAATATTATGAATGCCAGAATTTTATAGAGTTTAATTTTCTTAAATACATGGTTTCTCTGTGTGATATATAAATCCCAGTCGTCAACAGCTTATTATGTATTAAAAGTTACAGACAGCATTCCTTGATTTTTAAAGATGTAATATGAGGCAGCGACTTTGTTTTTAGACATAAGGTCAGTATTTATTGTAAAGTGACATTTTCAAACCATTTTTAAAACTAAAATACTTAATATCCCGAGCGAGCGGTGTTAGCCGCTCTATGAAAATATAGCCTGTAGCGATGGTACTGAACTTCTTGATTGTAAATTTCCTTTTCCTTGAACAGGCTATTTGCAGGAAAAATACTCCGTAATATGCGGGAATAGTTCGGCAAGAAATACTCTTCTATCAAGATATTATAACTTATATTTCAGTATTAAAATAATACATGTAATTTAGTAAGTGCACTAATAGATACCAATCTCTGAATGACAATCAAAAACTAACTAAAATATTCTGACAATTAACACACATTCTAACTTCAAAATTAACTTAAAATTTTAATCTTAAATACAATTGCAAAAGGAGTATACATTTGTTACTATCAAATAAGGTTATATATGTTTGTCGCCACAAAAATATGCTTCGTTGAACAATAAAAACACATTCCAGTTGACGATTATGGTTCATTACTGAGTCTTCCTTCATTACGTTAAGAGGTAGTAAAGTTTTGGCCAACAACCAAGGCTAGCTACTGCTGGATTTTTGAGAAGTTTTTAGCATTGTATGCTTCAGGGGAACCCAAAAGTACCTATGTTACAGAAGGATCATAAAGGTTAGACGTCAACAGCCATCTGCCATCCCAAAATTCGGATGTCAACGGGTGTAGAGAACGTGATCCGGTTGAAATAATTCTCTCTGTGATTATAATATTTTATTCAGACAGAATCGAAATGTAACGTAATAATTTTTCTTGTATGTGACAGCAAAGTTATTTTCTGTAACTAAGCAACAGCGATTACAGCGTTAGATTCGCGACACTCCGGGGCAAGAAAGACCGGAAGGTCAACAGTGAAATCAAGTCTGATAGTCGTTTAAATAAGTTGGTTTGCGCAGTAAACGTCCAGTACGAGTCAAACACGCATCCCCAGTTTGTTCAGTCAGTGTAGCGTCCTTAACATTGTCCGCAGTCATGGTGTCTTTGCTAGTCGAGTCACTATGTTTTTGGTCAATGCTTATCTGATCTGAACGAATTTCTAGAGGAAAGAGTCTCTGGAAGGGACGCACCTTATAGCCAGACGAAGTACGAACTTTGGCTACTCTGCAGTGGCCATCGGCGACGCTCATTAGTTCCACGACAAGACCAAGTGGCCAATTCACGCGTTTGCCTTCGGTTTCCACCAACACAACATCGCCTACCTGCAGATGGCTCTCCTTTGCCTGTTTTGACCGCTGGATAAGAGAGCTGAGGTATTCGTTGCGGAAACGTTGGCGAAAATTTTCACGTAGCTGTTGACAGTATCTCGCTCTAATATTTAATGAAGTTCCGTCTATGATATCTAAATCAGTGACGGCTTGTTCGACTACCGGTTGTACAAACATCGAAGGAGTTAAAGGTTGAAGATCGTCCTGATAATTGCTGATGTACTTTAATGGTCTGCTGTTAATAGTCGCTTCGCAGTCACACAGCACGGTCTGCAATTCCATCAACATAAGAGAGGCTCGACCTAAAACTCTCCGTAACATTTGTTTCACGACACCGATAAGTCTTTCATAGAACCCTCCCCACCAGGGTGATGCCGGAGGTATAAATTTCCATTTAATTTTGACTATGGAGGAAAAGCAAAGTACTTTATTCCAATCTATAGCTTTTAACGAATTGCTAACACCTGTAAAGTTAGTAGCATTGTCAGAATAAATACATTTGACTCTTCCGCGGCGAGCAATAAATCGGCGTAGTGCCTGAATAAAATCGTTTGCAGATAGTGATTCTACCACTTCCAAATGAATCGCTCGGAAAGCAGCACATGTAAATAACACTATCCAGCACTTGGTTCCAGACTTTAGTAATAATGGACCTGCAAGATCTACTCCACTTACTTCGAATGCTGTACCATTTTCAGTTCGATCCTTAGGCAAACTAGCCATTGGAGTATTGCAAGCCTTAGCCGAATATCGTCTACATAATTTACAGTCTCTAACAACTCTTTTTACAAGTCTTCTAATGCCAATTATCCAATAGGTTTCTCTGAGACTGGCCATTAAAGTTTGAGTTCCCGTATGCTCCATAACAACATGATGTTCAGCTACTAAACGTTCGACGATTATTTCACAGGCCGGTAAAACGATTGGAGCCTTGAAGTCGTAACTCTCTCCTCCAAGATTTAGTTTCGTTTCCAAGCGTACTATACCATCATTGTCAATAAACGTCTTCAGCTTCATTAGTTTATTTTTGTGTTTCTGTTGTATCAGCCGTATAAGTTTTATTTCCGCAACTTCGATCTCTTCATATTCTCCATGCATTATCTGTCTCTTCTGTGGGCATCCAAATCTCATCATCCAACTAATAGTTCTCACTATCTTTAAATATTTCGAAAAATAAGTAAATTTATCTAAAATATAACTACCTTCTTCAATCAACATAGATTTTGTTGAGTGTTTGCGCTCTTCATCAACCAGCTTTGCACTGACAATAAAATCTGTCTTTGGCCAATCAGCTGCATCTTGGTATAGCCAATCGGGGCCTTCCCACCATCGGCTCTCAAGTAATTTTGAGACGCTAACTCCTCTGGATGATGAATCTGCAGGATTCAACTCACCTGGTACATGTTTCCAATCGTCTCTAGAGGTTATGCTTCTTATTTCACGCACTCTATTCGCTACAAAAGTGTTCCAGTCTCCGTCTCCCTTGATCCAACTTAATACAACACTGGAATCGGTCCAGTAGTGTACATCACAAGCAGGCAGGTTTAAGGAATCGAGAACCATTTTTGTAAGTCTTGATGCCAGTGTAGCAGCAATCAACTCTAGGCGAGGAATCGTGATCTTTTTGATAGGTGTTACTCTTGATTTAGCCATGATGAGCTTCACATCGACATCCTTTTGAAACGCTGTTCGAAGAAATATACAGGTTGAGTATGCATGAAGACTTGCATCACAGAAGACATGTACGGAGTTTATAGATTTAGAAATATCGAAACGAGATAACCGTCTTGGTATTTTTATTTCAGATATCAAGTGGAGATCTTTTGTCCATCGCTTGAACTCTGTGCATAAATCCGACGGTAGCTCTTCGTCCCATGTAAGTTTTCGTTCCCAGGACTTCTGCATTTTAGGAATGATTGTTGTAGGAGAACATAGTCCAATAGGGTCGAATATTTTTTGAGCGACTGATAACAGACTGCGTTTTGTGATTTTGCTTCCAGTATCTAAACTAGATGAAACATTGCAACTTATACTATCCTCCTTAGTATTCCAGACGACTCCAAGAACTGAGACAAATTCAATATTATTATTAATATGCTCTGGAGCTGTTACCCAACACCTGAGGTCAAACATTCCACTTGACATAAGTTCTTTTGCTTCGGTGATAAATGTTTGCATCTCTTTTGTAGAGCTCACGCTGGTGACACAATTGTCAACGTAAAAGGATTTCTTAAGCTTTGTTGCTGTTTGTTTCAAATGTACGGGAGCATGATCTAGATGATAAGAAATTGTGGCAGCAAGGTGAAATGGGCTTGACGTTACGCCAAAAACTACTCTCCTATGCCTAAACGAAGTAATTCTCATATCATCTGAGTTTATGTCTGACCACCACAGAAACTTCAAATGATCACGATCTTCGTGATCCAAAGAAATTTGTAAAAAAGCTTTTGCGATGTCAGCTGTAATTCCGAATGCTTCCTTCCTAAAATCTATAAGCAGTTCCGGAATCCGTTCTATTAAGTTAGCACCCTTCTCGAGACATGCATTTAACGATACACCATTAGCATCCTTTGCCGAAGCATCAAACACTGGCCTTACCTTTGTAGTTTGGCTTGTTTCTTTGATAACTGGATGGTGTGGCATATACACGCCTTCGTATGTTTTAGGGTTAGGTGCTTCCTCTATAATATTAAGGGAAAGCCATTCCTTAATGACTGTATCATAATCCGCCAATTTACCCAAAGTTTTCAAGCGGCTAGTGGTGGACATCAGTCGTTTCTTTGCGGCTTCGTAATTTGGTTGCGGTCGCGGCATATCCTTCCAAGGTAACCGAACCTCATACCTATTCTCTTCATTTACCTTTATGATTGAGTTGAAGGCCTCTAATAATTCATTTTCGTGGGCTTTTTTAGAAATTTGTTCACTAGGATCTCTAATACCTAATGATTCTAATGTCCACAGATCAGATAAGTCAATTTTAGTTAAGCAGTGAAGAGTTGTAAGTGTTCTTACCACCGAACTAAATACTCCAGTTACCGGTCCCTGAATCGTCCATCCCATTTTAGTTCTTATAGCAGTCAAGTTGTTGTCCAGTTGTAGAAAGTCACCTGTCAACAGAAAACCAGAACAATCAGCACCAATTAAAATACCGACTTCGTCGGGTGTATCACTAGTATCGGTAAGTGTAATGCCGTTGCGTCGAAGTTGCTCAATTATTACATTTGACTTAACCTTAGGTAAAAAACCACAAATGTTTGTTTGTTCAATCACCGAACACTGCATCTTGAAGTCGTTGTTCAAGCTTTTAAGGCAAACATCGAAACCTCGACATTCTACCGCATTAGTCTCAACTCCACCAAACAGGCAATGGCTTATAAGCTCCTTTTTAGTTGATTGTAAGCCCATCATTATGGCAAGATCTTTTTTAATATATGACCTTTGTGATCCTGTATCAATCAAAATTCGAATACTCACTTCTTTGTCACCATTGACAAGTTTAACAGCTAATGTTTGAAGCAATGTGGTTGATTTCATTTGGCATAATAAATTATCTGACTTGTGTTCTGTTGTTGTCGATGGCTTGTTACAAGATTGTTTGTCTAAATCTGGACATAAAAGAATCATATGCCTTTTCTTACAGAATAAACATTTTACGGAACTGCGACAACGTTTAGCTAGATGACCTGTTTTAAGACATATGTTGCAAGCTTTCTTTATCTTGATGTGGTTATTGCGTTCTTCAAGGGTCATTTTGGCAGCTTTATGGCATTCCGATGAAGCGTGTGTTGACTTGTCACACCACAAGCATGCTGGTGGGCATGTAGTTAGCCTTTCCTGTTTTGGCATGTTACATGCTTTCATTTCGGTGGTTGTATGGCAAGAAAGTGTAGGTTGACTAGGTCCAGGTAAAATATATTCATGAAAACCTTTACGTGCAAGCTGTATTCTTTCCTCTGACTCTACCTCTCTTTTGAGAAACTTTAGCAGTTGCGTAAGCTGGTCATTTTCTATTTCCGACGATATGCGACATCTATTCCATGTTCGGAGTAAGTCTTCCGGAAGAGCGGATTCTATCATGGGAAACAAAACTGATGCATACTTGTCTTTAGCTACACCCAAAGTTTCGAGAGCCTGTAGATGAGTTTGTAGATTATCATATAATAGAGGTAAGTCGCTCACCTGACCTTTTTGCTGCATCAAAACAATATTTAGTAACCCTCTTACATAGGTCTCAATCAAAATGTCATCTCTCGCGAAGCGAGCTTTTAGTGCTGCTAAAGCCTTTTTATAGTTTTCACCACTAGGGGGGTACGTTTCGACTAACTTTCTAGCGTTTGTGTCGAGTGCCATGGACTGCAGTAAATACTGGAACTTATCAATATCGTCTAAGTCTTTATCTTCATCGATTTCCTTGAATTGTCCCCAGTACATCAACCAATTTTTCACGTTCCCATCGAACTTCACCAATTCTAGGCGTGGTCTCCACTTACGTTGGGAACGCACTGGGACGTTGTTGATTTCGATGTCGAGCTCAGATTTGGCAGACTTAAGTGACGTCTGGCTTTGATACCTTTGAAACGTCGTACTGGTATATTTATTGTGACGGTTTTTTATAGAAATAAAACGCTGACGATACTCCATTGCCTTGTCTTGGTCTTTTTGAAACATTTCGTCATCAAAATTTTCCAACTCACACCATTTATCTGACAAGGTGGATTCTACCTGGAGTAGTTTGTCGGCAATTTCCGTCAGCAATGAAAAGGTGTCTTCCATTTGTTCAACATCTTTAGAACACCATGCGTTTTCGTAGCTATCTGCGGCGAGCGTAAATTCACGCCGTAGCTGTTTACGTTTGTTTTTCAATGGATCCATAGTTTAGTTCCCTTTTATTGTTGCAGGTTAAAAACCATCCATACGGTCGCCACTAAATGTAGAGAACGTGATCCGGTTGAAATAATTCTCTCTGTGATTATAATATTTTATTCAGACAGAATCGAAATGTAACGTAATAATTTTTCTTGTATGTGACAGCAAAGTTATTTTCTGTAACTAAGCAACAGCGATTACAGCGTTAGATTCGCGACAACGGGTGACATGAGCAATCAGCCTGGATTGACCGTTGATCACAAATCCCAACAAACGTCAACAGCTATTTGGGCAAACGACGTGAGCAAACGGCCTAACTTTTGAGAAATTCTTAGAATTTGTTACCGACGGGTTATCCTGATAGTGAACATGCAAGAGACCGATCAGAATACCAGCAGAAGTAAACTTGGCAACGATAATAAAGTAAGCAACCAATTAGTGAGTGAAGTGAGTAAAGTGAAAACCGTGTAATTAAAATGCGATTGAACCGGCAACACAATTCGGTAAGTTTTATCATTTAAGCCGTGGCTGTAGATTCGCAGCGTTTTACAATATTTATTGGGGATTGTAGCACACATTTCGCGACCAGCGAGTGGAGCGAGCTATACGAGCGAAGCGAGTCAAGCTAAATGTGAGCTAGAATCCCCAATAAATAACCTACTTACGCACTATCAAAGTTATTAAGATACTCATATTCAGGATCTGGATCATCACACGCTAGCTCTAGTCCAACCTGCACGCTTTCAAAGTTACGTTGTACTAGAATGATGCCATTGAGCCTCGTATCCAATTAAATGCGTTGAAGCTAATCTATATAAGATATTTGTATAGATAAGCAAAAATATTTGTATAGTCTACCAGAAACTCTGTCCGAGTTTCTGGTAACTTTATCGTCAGATTTATAGGAACTCATTGCGAATCAACATAATTATGTAAATACGAATGAAAAATGCTTTGAAATTATTCTAGAATCCGAAATCAGCTAAGAGAATCGGGTAAAAAATGAAAAGGTATGAAAGTATAGAAAAAGTATGGAAAGAACTAACTCGATCGTCTTTTCTCACTCGCCCCGATGGCTATGACCAATAACTATGTGGGGTCCAGTGGGTCCGTGGAAACGTGAAACCTTCAGAGAATCGCTGCAGCTAGCGGTCGTCGTTGGTTGCACTATGTACTATGATTGAGAGATAGCGTCATAGAGATAACCGAAACATGGACGGCTTCTTGCAATCACACAATACTTTTTCGATGATATTTCTTAACAAATCATTTGTTATTTTCCGGCACGATGTGCCCAAAAGAAAATGTAGGAAACATAAATGAAAAAAAATACCGAAGTTGAATGGACTGTAATCACTACATAGTATAAAACAAAGTCGCTTTCTCTGTCCCTATGTCCCTTTGTATGCTTAAATCTTTGAAACTACGCAACGGATTATGATGCGGTTTTTTTTAATAGATAGAGTGATTCAACTGGAAAGTTTATATGTATAATATATGCATAACATAGTAGAAAAACACTGATAATTTAGAGGTTTCTAATGTGATGTCGTAAATAAACACATTTTTTTGCTCTTTCATTGCAAACGCTGGCTGAACCCAACGAGATAGATCAAAATAATGTAGTACAGTATTGTTCACCTTAAAATGGTCTACAAAAAAGTTCGCGATGGTATATGTCTATCTCTTAGTGGTAACACACAATAACCGTTATTTTATCCTTTGCTTTTTACAAGAATTGATGCCTTATTTACGAAGCGATTTTAAGCAATACAGAATTAATCCTTATCCAATTAAGTACCTTAAATACATTGCGCATTTAATATAGATCAATATGGCCCTTCACAGCATGTAATTTAAATGAATAGTTTAGAAGATATTACACATTTAAAATGCAGGGACATAACGGCTGTGGCGGTACCGGCCGCGGAGCCGGCGGCGTGTGCTTATAACTGGGGAAGGACTGGATAGGACAAAGCGCAAAGACCTTCTGTAGTACATTTAGTATCAGCATTGCACCCGTGCGAAGCCGGGGCGGGTCGCTAGTAATCTATAATGACAAGTTAAAAGTTTCGCAATGACCTAAGTTTTCTTTTTATAAAAAAGTTTGCAAAAGAGTTCGTAGGAATAAATAAATAATTAATATTTATTTCCTTTACAATTACTTTATATTATTTTATTAGATTTTAAATGTGTATGTAACAATGTTTTTTAACTTCCAATATTTTATGCACGTAACTAATTCAAATAGAGTAAGTACCTATTCAATCATATGAAATTTTTGTAGGTACAAAAAGCTGTGTCACTGCTGCGATATTAATCTATAGCAGGTAAGCAACAGGCGGACCGCGAAAGGTCGAATGTCGGACCTATGGTAATGTATTGTAACAAATAACAACTAATTAAAATAATATGTTTAAGCCACGTAGGAGCTAACTTAGTACTTAGGTATTCTATTTTATGTTGCCTAATTAACTTGTTTTATAAGTCCCTATAACTGGTATGGTTTGATTAGTTTCCTATCTAGCCTGTGCGTGTGTTAGTGCAAACAATATTTTTAAATCTTTGTTACGCATACGAAATATCCATAGATTAATAAACTACGTACCATTTTTACAGCAGCCCGCGTGCTCACTGTTTTGTTTTGTTGAAACAAGCGCGCGAGACAACGAGCGTCATCAGCTACTCTTGACCAGCCACCCCTCGTAACGTCCGCCGATAAGAAGACATCCGCTGATATGAAGACGGCTACACAGCTTCCTGTCATCCACATATGATATCACAATCATCCCTAGATAAAACACCCTACGCCCACTACGGCGCCACTGAACAAACCCTTGCCCCATTAGAGATAAGATTGTGTATTAGTATATAAGTTCCATGCCTGTAATATTTTATTCATTGTAACGTTATACGTTTCTTTTTAATAAAATTCCATATAGTAAACATAATTACATAAAAATACATAATACTAAACTTAAAATAAAACTATATACAACACGGTTTTGTGTTATTTAACTTGAAATCAATAATAAAAAAGATATGAATTGGATTACTAATCCAATTCATAACTAAAGTTAAATATTAAATGGTGTCTTGAGTTGAATGAGTCACATTTGATTCATGACAATATTAATTGTTAATTAATATTATGAACAAAATGTTGTCTATTTCAATATTTACAATCGTCGGAATAATAAATAAACAATGAAAAATAAATCACTAAAATAATAATTTAAAACACAGTAAATAAGTACAAATAACCTAATTAAAAATAATAATAATCGTATTACTCAATTGCCCAAAACGTATTTGCTAATGGTTTTCTTGAGCGTCACACGGTACCCTATTAGACAAACATCGTACGATCTTATGGGCGGAGCAAAGACAGCTCATCGGCAACGCCGATACTCGGACCCCACACCACTTTTTTCAACCGCACAGACGACACACAGACTAGCATAGTGCATAGACGTATTCCTATGCATATTTCGTACCCGCAAAATTTAAATAACTGGGTTTAATCTATTTGCATATAAGTACCTAATGTATGTGATGTAAGTTCTTCTTTGCCACTTATTTACCGCTACTGCGGTACTTACGTAATAAGTCGCGGAGGACATTTGTAACCGAAATCACGTATATACAGGAATTCCCCGATAGGGTAAGTGTTGATCAGTTATTATTTCATAGGCCAATCTTAAAAATGTGTACTAGCTGTGGTTTTGCCGTGTAATATATATATATACTAGCGACCCGCCCCGGCTTCGCACGGGTGCAATGCTGATACTAAATGTACTACAGAAGGTCTTTGCGCTTTGTCCTATCCAGTCCTTCCCCAGTTATAGGCACACGCCGCCGGCTCCGCGGCCGGTACCGCCACAGCCGTTATGTCCCTGCATTTTAAATGTGTAATATCTTCTAAACTATTCATTTAAATTACATGCTGTGAAGGGCCATATTGATCTATATTAAATGCGCAATGTATTTAAGGTACTTAATTGGATAAGGATTAATTCTGTATTGCTTAAAATCGCTTCGTAAATAAGGCATTATTTCTTGTAAAAAGCAAAGGATAAAATAACGGTTATTGTGTGTTACCACTAAGAGATAAACATATACCATCGCGAACTTTTTTGTAGACCATTTTAAGGTGAACAATACTGTGCTACATTATTTTGATCTATCTCGTTGGGTTCAGCCAGCGTTTGCAATGAAAGAGCAAAAAAATGTGTTTATTTACGACATCACATTAGAAACCTCTAAATTATCAGTGTTTTTCTACTATGTTATGCATATATTATACATATAAACTTTCCAGTTGAATCACTCTATCTATTAAAAAAAACCGCATCATAATCCGTTGCGTAGTTTCAAAGATTTAAGTATACAAAGGGACATAGGGACAGAGAAAGCGACTTTGTTTTATACTATGTAGTGATATAGCTCCTGGGTTGCTTATCCCAATACGACGAATAAATAATCTTTCGTCCATGTAATATTGTTACCGATTTATTTACATATAATTTATTATTTCATTGCTTTAATTTGGAAAAAGCCGAGTGTATTTAATTAGGGTTAGACCTCATTGTGTTTTCTTTGTTAGCTTTGCAAACCAAAATTATTTAACTACGTAGTTATTTTGATCTACCTTCTTTATAATTATTAAATCTTGACGGCATATAAATGCTTTAGATTTTTATTGTGAATAATATTACTTTGGCCTTAGTTTTTTGTTATTCACAAATAATTCCGCCTACATACTGCTCCGTTCTGATTGCGATCTTTTATACCGACACCACTCACCGTCTACCTATTAGACCCGTCTTGGCTTGGCTTTATGGCTTGGTGTTGGTGATCGCAATCGACGGCTTAGCTGACGGATGTGTTTAAGCTGGAGTATTGTTCCAGGGAATTAAATACCACTTGAAAAAGAAATTACATACAAGTTTAGAAGAATTACAAACAAGTTTGAACCTGAGCATTGAGGTCCCCTGCTGCCACGTCCCTCCACCACCGAGCCATCATCCATCTTCGGCCACCTTCGCCAGGGAAGTACGGGACCGCGGAACCAAACTTATCAGCCGGGCACTGTGAACCCGATACTTATATTTTTTTTTAATAATAATTTTTAATCGTGTACGCTAGGTATTATTTTTTTAATAAATTTATTACCCGACGCGACATCATTCAGAATCTTGTACGCTTAGGCTAAGCATCTATCAATAAAGTTTATATATTTTATTAACAAAGGTTATCATTATATTATCTGGCGCCCGTAACGTGGGGCAGTGTTAAAAAGAAGTTCCGCGGAAGTGCTGTGTTAAGCTAAACGACGGCAACATCTTGAAGACTTTTCAAAGTCCCGACGCTGATCCTCATCGAAGGCACGAGCCCCGACAAGTCGACCGAGCTGTGCTAAGTACGAAAATTAATGAAGAACCTGTTGACAATCGCCACGGCGCTGCAGTGAGTAAATTTTCGAGATTGCTACATATTCATATGAACATAGCATCCTCAGTCCCTACCACTCTTTCAGGCCGCATACTAATTAAACCTAGTACAATGACTGAATCAACCCCTGTAACTCCGGTCAGCATTAGAGACCCCGTAACCAGTGTTATCCCTTATGACGGAGATCCTAATCTGTGATACGTGTTCTTACGGTCCGCCAAAAATTATTACAATACGACATCTTTGCCTCCAGTAACAAAGGTGCAACAGACATTAACGAGAGTCTCAGGGGAAGCCGCTCGAACGGTTTGGAGTTTCGATCATGCTAACAACTGGGAGTTCATCCTTTATGAACTCCCATACTTAAGCAACACCACGGTGTTGAAAAAACTATCAATAGGTTATTAGAAGAAATACGTACCACTAGTTTAAAACCAAATGAAACATATACAATTTTAATTAGGAAGCTCAATCACCTCCTCATTGAAGGAAGAGAGCTATCAACAAATGGTGAAACATTAGAAATTTTAGCACAAGAAGCTAAACTCACAATTTTAAAACACTTAGATAATAACGCACAGATACAATTGCACCCTCTGTCGTTTGATGAAGTGTGTAACCGCGTGCGGTATTTCGAGACCTATGGGTACCACATTATCGCACCGCAACGTAAAATATACACCCCACCTAAACATATACAACAACCCTATACATTCCAGGTACAACCTCCGCACCCTAAACAGCCAATTGTAAACCAACCGCGACACGCTCATCCGCCATCACCTATGACACAACGTAACAGACCTTTCAATCAAGCACACCCACAATTTAAGAACCCTGGCTATCCGCTGGTATGTTGGTACCGCTGTCGCGTAATGTTGCCAGTATCTTAATTGAATTTAATACGCTTCAGTAGACAAAACGATTAATAGCCTATAATAAGATATGTACACTGTCTGTTATTGTTACAGCAATGACCTGAGGGTGGGCCAAAGTTTCAACATCACACTTTCTATTATATGTAATGTTGTATTTGTGTTTATTTGTACTCTGTTATGTGATGTTGAAATAAATCTATTTCTATGTTTCACCTCAGTTACCACCTGTGCCTAACAATGACGTTACTATGCGAACAGTGTCCAACAGACCTCCGCTCAAGCGTCGGCGTCCCGAATTTTTCCATCTTCCCACGGGAACATGTGATACCGAGTTCTATCAAGAACCCGGTATTCCTTATGAAGACCCCCGCGTGAATTATGATATGATGTACTCGAGACCACCGCCGCTCACCGATGTTTATCCGGCGCAATTTGAATATTACTCTCAACCTATATATAGTAGAGCCATCCGAGGAAAACATCGACGAAAGCGATTTCTATGACTCCGAACAGTCAAATTTTCCGATCACTACCCCAGCCACGACAGGCACTTAATTAATTGCGAAACACGTGAAAATTTGCCACACATATTATTACCTAAATCTCAACAGAAAGTACTTATTGACACCGGGAGTTGGAAATCTTACATCACACATCGAGCTGCCGAAGAACTACTACGAAAGGACCCCAAGGTTAAACTGATTAACGAATCATTCAGGGTTAAAACCTCCCATGATAAAACAACATCAAGGGACGATCATCATGCCACCTTGGACAAAAATATTTAAAAACGACGCAGTACCTTTCGAGCTATATATATTTAATTTTTCATCTCGCTATGATTATCTTTTAGGATGGGATAATCTACACAAACTAAAGGCCACACAAACCATCAACCTCAATACAGAGAAAATTACCACCCCTAGTACCGAAATCAACCTCTTTCACATTACGGCTCCTAATCATCATCATCATCATCTCAGCCATTGAAAGTCCACTGCTGGACATAGGCCTCCCCTCTAGATCTCCAATAAGACCGGTTGGAAGCGGCTTGCATCCAGCGCGATCCTACGGTCTTAATGAGGTCGTCTGTCCACCTTGTGGGTGGACGCCCCCCGGATCAGAAGTACTACTGAGAAGTACTACTGGTAGAACAAATGATACAACCTTGTGTCACTAGTACTACCAGTAGTACTAGAGACCAATCCCATCATTGGTAGTACAACTGAACTCTTATCATGACTGTGAAATAAATATACATACTCTTTGTGGTTAATTTTATACTGGCCACTTGTAAATGATTTAAAGTACTTCCTAGATGATGGATAATATAATGACAATAAGTTTCAAGAATATTGTGTAGCTCGGTGTTCCACGTGTTCCAACATCTCTGAATAGACATAATTTATAAAATAAAAATGGGAGATTCTGCTTTAGCTAATTCTTTAGACGATGTGAAGATTGTAAATCGTGGACGTGGCAAAGTTTTATTAAACAATGGTTATCAATACTACCTACTTAAAAGATACAAAAATTTAAATAGCATCTGGAGGTGCAAGAACTTTAAAGCAACGAAATGTAGTGGAACAGTGACTGTTACAGAGGTAAGGTTTCTGTATTTTTTTTTTCAATTGTTTCCGTAGTCAAGAATATGAGCTTAACGCTTAGTCTAGATGGCATAATACCATGAGTCTTCATATTGGTTCCCGTTCGGCTGTTGTCGGATGGTAAGACTCGTTGATGTCAATGAGCTATCCGACGATGGAACAGAAAGGTAAGGTAAGGATCTCGGCTGGTTTTCACGAAGAACCACCGTATTTAAGCACATTCGTTTCGTCTTGATAATTATATAGTTGGCGTGACGTAAATTTTTATTCCACAGGACCAATCAAAAGTGCTCAAAACGAGTATCCATGCTCAAACCTGCTTGCCTAATGAAAACGAAAACACACTTTGCTCAATAATATGCACGAGTATTGAAACGGCAGCTTTAACTACAGAAGAAACAGTCTCTACAATTTACAAAAAAACAGTGGCATCCATGAAGGATAAGGGACTCGATTTAATTTCAAATTTACCGACGTTTAACAAATACCGATGCGTAGCATATAGAAGAAGGAGAAAGCTCGCGAAAGTAGAAAAAATTGTGTATGTGGATTTGAAAAAAGTTCAAGTACCTTCAGCCTTTGAAGATTTTCTTCTCGGAGAATACAATGACGGTGAAAACAATCGTATATTATTATTCGCTTCAAAAGAAGCACGAGAATTACTCAAAGTTGGCAAAATATTTTTCGGTGATGGTACCTTTCAGAGGTGCCCGAAACCTTTCAAACAATTATATGTACTGTTTTGTGATCAAAGCAGTAGTGATGACAAAAACAATGTTGTTCCCGTGGTATATGCACTTATGCCTAATAAATTAAAAAAATCTTATGGTATTATGTTTGAGATCATCAAGTCGCAAATTCCTGAATGGGAACCAAATAAATTTATAACTGACTTTGAACAAGCCGCAATCACTGCAATGAAAACACGTTTTCCCCATATTAAACACCACGGTTGTTTTTTCCATTTCCAAGATAAGCTTAAGCGAAAAGCTAAGCAACTGAAACTTGTGGAAAGGAATAAAAAAAAAGGGAAAAATATTTTGAACAAAATTATCAGTTTGTGCATGGTTTTACCTCTTCTCCCAGAACCAAACATACAAGAAGGGTTGAATTATATAATAAAAGAAAGTGAAATAGTAAGAAGTAACAAAAACCTGCAACAGTTCTTATCTTATATCCAGAATTACTGGATGCATAAAAAAGCACTGTGGTGTAGTTTCGGTGAGCGACATCGGACAACTAATGTTTGCGAGGGTTGGAACGGTGAGTTCAATAAGCAATTTAAAAGAAGACCTACTATTATGCATCTTTTGAAAATTCTTAAGCAGGATGCAGCATTTAACGCGGTTAATGCATTAATATTAGAACCTGCAAAACAACGATCAAAGAATGTAATAGAACGGAACGCCTATATTCTACATGTTCAAATGCAGCTAGTCAATGGAGAAATTGACGTACCTCTTTTTTTGGAAAAACTACGTTGAGGAAATGTGACTCTCCACTTTAACACTTTTTTAAAGTTCAGCCTTACCAACCCTATATGTATTACCTACATATCATAAATTGTTTTCTGACACCTTTTCCAAAGAGTTTTAATTATATATTTTGACATGGTATCATTTGTATTACCAGTAGAACTTACGGTGTATATGTCTATTTAAAAACCCGAGTGATTTTGCTTGTATTTTTTGTAGTAGTACTAGAGACACAAGGTTGTATCATTTGTTCTACCAGTAGTACTTCTCAGTTGTACTTCTGATCCGGCGGGGGTGGACGTCCTACGCTGCGCTTGCCAGTACGTGGTCTCCACTCAAGAACCTTTCGACCCCATCGGTCATCCGTCCTCCGTGCTATGTGCCCTGCCCACTGCCACTTCACCTTGCTAATCCGCTGGGCTATGTCGGTAACCTTGGTTCTTCTACGGATCTCCTCATTTCTGATTCGATCTCGCAGAGAGACCCCGAGCATAGCCCTCTCCATAGCTCGTTGGGCTACTTTGAGCTTGTTCATAAGGCCCATAGTGAGGGACCACGTTTCAGTGCCGTAAGTCATCACTGGTAACACACACTGGTCGAAGACTTTTGACTTGAGGCACTGCGGTATGTCGGACGAGAAGACATCACGCAATTTTCCGAAAACTGCGCAGCCGAGTTGGATTCGGCGACTGACCTCTTTCTTGAAGTTGGACCTACCTAACTGGACTACTTGTCCTAGGTAAACGTACGAGTCAACAACTTCAAGAACCGAGCTCTCAACAGATATTGGAGTGGGTACAACATGGGCATTACACATTACCTTCGTCTTGTCCATGTTCATTTTAAGACCCACTTGTTGAGAAACTCGATTGAGGCCTTCGAGCATCGTGCTGAGATCTTCCATCGAATTTGCCATGACTACGATATCGTCGGCAAACCGAAGGTGAGTGATGTATTCGCCGTTAACATTGATGCCGAATCCTTTCCATTCCAGGAGCTTGAAGGCGTTCTCCAAAGCGGCCGTAAACAGTTCCGGAGATATCACGTCTCCCTGTCTTACGCCTCTTTTCAAAGAGATCGCCTTCGAGCTCTGTTCCTGTACTCGGACCGACATAGTGGCGTTATTATACAAACACTTCAACCTTTGAAACAGCAATATGGCAAATAAGGCATTAAAAGCCTAAAGAGATGGCTAGTCAAGTGAAGCTCAACTGCCGTGCACCACGGATTTTAAGTATCTAACACTATTGGGGACCTAAAACATTTAGTTGTTACCTAATACATCGATTCCAATAATATGAATTGCAAAATCGTCTGAACGCTTGGTAATTCTCCCTTGTTGCTACCAAATCAGAATAGTATACTACCCCGGATGCGACCTGTAATGAATTCAACATGTCATCCCGCTCCCGCCGCCAAAGATCACACTCCCAGAGAACATGATGTGCTGTTTGATCGAATTCATGATTTGCAGTAGAACATTCGCATAAGGGCGACGGCACTAATTTAAACGAAAAGAGTTTAGCCTTAGAATTGCCATGCCCAGTCAAAAATTGCGCAACGGGGTGATCCACTTCTAACCACTTTTTCTTTAATCTATCTCTTACCGATTGAAAAATCAGATACAAGTGGCGTCCTTTGGTAGACGTATCCCACCTTTCTTGCCATTTCTACATCAATGTTTCAAGTACCTCATTAATAGGTTTGAATAGTCTAAGTATTTTCTCACGATCACGCATTTTGAGAAAATCAGGGATCATATTTTTAGCAGCATAGTACATTGAACCGCGGCGTTGTACTTCTAAGTCTACTGGTAACACACCTTATACGATTTACATAAAAATATAAATCGTATAGAACTGTAAGCAGCAAGGCGCTGGCTTTGAAGCAATTTACGACGTGCTGAAGCCATATCAGCCCATGCAGGAGAACCGTACAACCTAAGTATGTAGCGGTATAAATAATTTTTAACGTTTTGAAAGTTAATCCCCACGTAGAGGTAGAAATTCGTGTGAACGCATAGAAATTCTTTTTTGCTTTTTCACCTACTTGCTTCATGTGCTCGATATAGTTAAAAATTCTGTTCAAAAGCAAACCCAAGTAACAAGCCGAACTTCTATTTGCAACTGATACTCCATTAAAATGAAATCGCGGTGCAACCTGTAAATTTCCGTTGATGGCCTTACAGTGGAGTCCAAGTCTAATTTAATTAATATTTGTCTAACTAAATGCTGGGACGTCTAGAGGCGCGTAGACGCACAGATTTTCGATGGCTGCCCATCAAATATTAATGCCGCTAATTTGTTAGGGTGTAAGTTAAATAATGTCGATGATTTTAAAACAACCTTTCAGCATCCGTCAAGTGACATGGATGTAGCAGTCTTTCTAGATCCATGTCACATGATTAAACTTGTCAGAAACACGTTCGAGTCTAAAAGATTAATTTTAGACAACGAAGGCGGCAACGTAAAGTGGCAATTTTTAATAAATTTATTAAATCTACAGAGCAGCCAAACACTAACATTTGCCAATAAGTTGACACCTAGACATATTGACTTTCGTAAACAAATTATGAAAGTTAAGCTCGCCACTCAGCTTCTAAGTAAAAGTGTAGCCACGTCATTAGAACTGTGTGAAGAACTTCTGTCATCGAGACGTTTCCTAAATACAGAACCCACTGTAAAATTTATTGAAAATTTCAATAATTTGTTCGATGTTATGAACTCGCGTAAACGGGATCGGTTTGGTTTTAAAAAACCCATCTGTCCAGATAATAAAGACGAAATTATTAAAATTTTGAACGAAATGAAAGATTACATTTGTTCTTTGAAGATTTATATAAGTTAAGAGAAGACGTATTGTTAGACGCTCAGTAACCATGAAAATTATACAACAGAAACTCGTGCCATCTGCCCGTAAAACAGGTTTTGTAGGATTTATTATTTGTATAGAGAGCTTAAAACATCTGTATTCGACTTTAGTTGGAACAAATGCATTAAAATACATCTCCATGTATCGACTTAGTCAAGATCACCTTGAGTTATTTTTTGGAGTTATTCGCAGAAAAAGTGGCTATACAATACACGTCACGGCTATACAATACACCCCGATACACGTCAATTTCAGGGTATCTCTAAAAAAAGTACTGGGACATTTTGAACTTCGTTCTTCCCTGTCAGGAAACTGTTTACCTCTGGATAATTTTCCGATTCTCACTTGCTCATCCGCCGTTGATAGCATAAATTGTACTGTTACAATAAATTTTTCAGATTATGATCACGATAACGAACAAGACTCTTTGTTGTCAGAATTATACAAGATTGAAATATTAAAAAAAACATAAAGTTACACGTGGCGGATTATATACGTGCGTGAGAAATATAAAAAACAATACAACTCTTGCAAGTGATACAACAACCGAATCCGAAGTAGAAATATTGATTAATCCTTTAAGTAATGAACGCCGATTTAATGGTGCTGATACCCAAATAATAGAATACATAGCTGGATGGGTAGCAAGGGCTTTAATAAAAACAATAAAGTGTGAGGTATGTGTTTCAAAACTGGTAATAAATAAAAAACTGGATTTTCACAAATTAATCACACTCAAGGATATGAGTGGTTTGTGTTACCCATCCTTTGATTTATTCATAATATGCCACAAATCCGAAAATATTATTATGTTATTTATTAGAGAAAATAAAACTCCACATTTGGTTTGCGAAAAACAAATCACTGGTGTTATTAAATCTTTTGTTCATACAGACATTCTATCTAGTTTGGAAATCCATTCGCTAGAACAACCTGTTACGTTCAATCACAGAACACATCTCTTAAGAGCGATTATTGACAAATATTGTGATGTCCGCTTCCGCTATTTTCATAAAATAAACCCGGTTATATCTACTACAACAAAAAGAAAGAAGCGAAACAAATTATCTTTAGTCGAAGGTGTATGAAAAGCATCTAGTGTCAAAAGGTTGCTACAAATTCCCATAAAGCCCAATCAACGGGGAAAAAATAATATGACAACCTTTACGATAATTCCTCCGTCGGCGAAACTCTGCAGAGTGATAGAGTGTCATATAGGTTACAATTTACAAATAATTCAATGGTTAATAAATTACCAATGTTAATTGTCAATGGTAATCTATATCTGCCCTTTACTCACACTGCAAAGTTTCTATGACGGAGAAATTAATGTATACCTCCACCTCCTCGATGACTATGTTAATACAAAGTTTTGATTTACTTGATGATTTGAACTTATTTTATTTATTATAGGTAGTACAAATAATAGGCTTTTTTTTTAAATAATTCACGATACAAAGTATTTATCAAAAGTAAAATCAGTTAGAAAAATGCAAATAATTTAGTACATTTATTTTTATATAATTTATAGGGTAACCAATAAAAATGCATGGACGTCTTTAGCTCAATCGATTTTGGCTCCTTTAAACACCTGCAAACATAAATATGAATTTGTGATTTTGTTTTTTAGATGGTTCGAAAGTTATTAAGAATTTGGTAAAAAGCATTCATGTGACTGATAATGATGCGTGTTTCTGACTCTACTTCTTGCAGGTATTCTAACTGCGAAGTCTTATGGCTTAAGTACAGTAAGTTATATTTCATGTCATCGGAAATATTGACTAGTTTATCGAAAGCTTCTTGCATTAGTGAAACTTTTCTTTCCATTGAATGTTCTTCTTGATTTGAATTGAATTGAATTTGGGGTGTAAGTGGTTTATCAACATCTTTGAACCAAAGCCAACTTCACCTGCACGCGGTGCACCCTGTTGACTGACTGGGAGCGTAATTGTAAGCTACCCGACTGGGGAATGTACCTCCACCTCACAGAATACCGCAGCCAAATAATGGTTCCCTTGAGGGCTGTTGTGTTCCTGCGAGTGAGTGAGGTCACCAGAAAGGAAGGAGATGCTGCGATGGCAGCGGGGGTGACGGCGCGCGAGCGAAATTTTATGTTGCGAGCGTTAATATGGCTACGGTAACCGCTTCATATCAAGCGAGCCGTATGCTTGTCTGCCACCCGACGTAGTATAAAAAAAAAGAAAATTTTTAAGGTTACTTATCGCGCTATACCTAATAGCATCTTCGTTATCTAAATTTTCTTTAGTATACCTCGTTTTACTCTCTTATTTGGTAATTTTTTTTCTAACCTATCTCTAGTTAATTCCATTATAGACTCTATTTGTATTTCTAATCCTGCGAATTCGCTACGCAAAGTATCATTTACATTAATTATGTTCCTAAGATGAAAATACTCGTTAATATTATTATTTAAATGTATAGCTATACTATCTAATTCTATCGTCTTAATAATAGTCCAGTGACTATTCTGAACCACTGCTGATCCCATACGTATCGGTGCGATCCCTGGATTCTGACTGAGGTCCTGCAGGTTTACGCTGCATGCTTGTCCCGCTAGGCCCAGGATCGTTCCTACTGCTAACCACCACCTGTGGAGGTCGTTTTACATTCTTAATAGCTACCTTAGTTTTTTTTTTCCAAGTTCTAGTCGTTTTCATATATACTACATCTCCTTCTTTAAGTTCTGGAGGTGCCTCGCCTCCCATCTTTTCTTTAATCTTAATCTTATCCTCTCGTAACTTATCGCCTATATATTCATATAAGACCTTTATTTAACCTTTTCCTATGTTCTTGTATTAGTTTTTGTAATAAATTTTTATCTCTGTAGATATTTCCGGAGTCCATGTGACCAAATGCTATTTCAAAGGGTTACCCCCTTTGAAAATTGAATTTGTTGCACTATGTATAGTATTATTATATGCTATTATGGCGTATGTCATTACCGATGCGGCGTCCAAGTCATTTTTATCATATTTTGCTAATCTATAAATTTCTGTTATAGTGGAATGAAATCTCTCTGCTATGGCCATGGAACTGGATTATTTGGTGTACCTACGTGCATTTAGATTTTGTATAAGCTTAAAAGTTCTGTTATGAGTTTGTTGTTAAATTCTGTTCCAGGGTCACTGTTAATTTTTCTGGGTACTCCGTACATGCTGAAATATTTTATTAGCCCTTGGACTACTTCAGGTGTATTTCTATTTGGTATATGAAAGGCTTGACCTAACTTGCTGAAGGCATCTACAATAGTTAAATAATAATTATTTTCTATATAAAACAAATCCATAAATAGTTCTTCGAATGGCATAAATTGAGTTTGTGTTAGCTGAATGCCTGGCTTGATTGGCTTTCTATCATATTTCGTTTTTCTGCACTGTTCGCATGAATTAATAATAGCTGAAACCGTATCGTTCATATTTGACCACCAGTAATTTCTCCTAAGCTTTATTAGCGTTTCCCTAATACCCCTATGGCATGTTCTCCCTTCGTGGTACTTTACTACTATTTCCCTTTGGTCCACCTCATGACCGAATCGAACTGTACAGAAAGAGTAGTTAATCTTACAGATTAACTACTCTTTCTGTACATTCGATTAATTTATGTGTTCCCTTTTTGTAAATACTCGTAACTACCTTACTAAATGACTGTCTGAAACAGGGATTTTCAAAATAAATGAAATATTTGTGTTTGTTCATTATTTACTGCTGGGATGTGTACTTCTAATATTTTCTGATTTTTATTATATGTATCTTTGACAGCAATGTCATTTTTGAACCAGGTGTGGACAAATATTTGTTTTGGTTTCGTGTTCTCTATTTGATATTGAATGAGCCGTAGCTCCATCTTCTGAATCTGAAAGGAGACGGATACGATTTCATACAATCTTGGGCCTAGATGTACAAAGATGAAAGTGGTGTCATTTAATAGCCTTAGCTGTAACACTGTCTCATATCCTACACACGATCTTCATTGCAAGCAGGGCAAAACCAAGATTCCTCTAACGATAGATTGCTTCTTTTTCTTTTATCACCATAAGATCGTTTCTTTTTTTCATTTTTAGTCTTCTTCTCTGATTCTTTGGTTTTTCTTTTGTAATTATTTTGTGTCGTTTTCTTTTTCATCTTATTTTCATTCAATGTTTCTTGTTCCTTAAACATACCTTTGGTGACTCGTTGGCCTTTATAATTGATAGCTTTTCTCCTAGGTTTATTCTTTGTTACAGCGTAGTTGGGAGTTGGCAATAGCTCTTGAAAAGGAGACCAAAATTTCTTGTCTTTGAGATTCGCCAAAGGTACGTTGTCATCAGAACCAAAATCATCCCTGTTTTCGATATTTTTTTCAGAACCATATATATTATCCATGGCCTCATCCATCCATCCATCCAAGTGATGATTTGTTTAATGCCAGTTGTGTTATCTGCAGTTCAATATTTGTTTCAGAGTCTGTCTCGGATCCTGAGCTATAAATTATTGGACGACGATATATAGGAGAGAGGAGCCCTGTGAAGTCCTGAAGTGGATGGCTTTAGTGACTAGGTCGGAGTAACAATGTTTTTAACAATGATCTGTACCTTCTTTGGTGTTGTTTCTACATCCATTCAATATCTTTTCAGATGATTGAATAATTCATGCTGTTGGTTAGTTATGACCATAAAATTATTTAGATACATGGCGCTTTGAGCAGGGCTTTTCTCAGGTGAATCAGGAACTTGCTATAAAAGAGATGGAGAATCACCCTCGTTTTGAAGCTGTTCTTCTGGCTGATTGACAGTATCATTATCTGAATAATCTGTGTGCCTGGAACCTACTAAAGCACTGGGTTCCGTTGGTGGTGGGAGCTCTGTTAAAATTGATGGAGCAAATGCTTCGTCGGGTAATATGTCAGGGTTGAATGGGTACAAGCCCGTAGCCCGAAAACCGTTTACTATATTGTCGTAGGTCAAACACTGTGATCACAACGATTTTATAGTAAGTACATTCGAACGCGTCGCGTTCTTTAAACTGTTCACCTGGGTTGGCAGAAATACACTCGATCTCAGATTGAATATCGTTATAACTATCCAATAATGATTCCATTTTTGATACACGTAGCTCAAGTTCCCTACTTAAGTTCCGCGGTCAAACTCTCAGGCAAATTATTGACATAATTGCAAAATATCTTTAACCGACCTTTAATATTAGCCCGTTTTTTCACTAAAGTCGGTTCGTCGCCCATAGTGAAATATGTAGTAATGTCAAAATAATCTATAAAATAAATAATTGAAAACAATCAAATCAAAAATCGGTGAATTTACCGTGATTTCCCATTACAGACTCTGGCGTGGCGTGCCGATCATCGACCATTAAAATTTGTTAAATATAGTTCGTGATTCGGAAAAATCGTCGTATTCATAAATTTAGTCAAAAAGACATACAATTTAATCGTTTCATCATACGAACTTGCAATACAGACAGTGATAGTTTGCTAATTTACCGGTCGTCGAACCGCCATTTTGTCGCTTGCCCGTGGCGCCGCATTCCAGTAGGTACTTCGCATTGCATTGCGCGCCCGCAAGCTCATCGATCCATCGATCTACATCACCTTTTGACCTGCAATGTACATCGAATTTAGAAAGTGTCAAACGTAAAAATATCCTCACTTTGTTTACATTGTCACTGCCGACGGAATCAGTTCCAGTTATACAGAATCATCTGATTCGGACCTTGATACATTCAAATTACAAATCCAAAGGGAACCCAAGCCGATACAAATACAAGTAAATATGGAGGAGCAAAAAAGATTAAAATTGCAACGAGGCCAATGCAAGGCTTTCATTACAAGAGCTGAAAGATATTTCAGTGAAACTCTCACACAAGAAGTTACCATTGAAGATTTAAAAGTTAGAGAAGTTTCTATCCGCGATGCCTACGAAAAATACCAACAATTAACCATTGACCTTGCTAGATGAGAACATTACCGAGGAGGATGTAGAAGATCGGGTCACTGCGCTATTGGTTACAATAAACAGGTTGGAAAAACATTTCTCGTCTACAGTGAAGCACGAGCCAGGTTCTAAAACCACTTCACTGGACCAATTCCATGCGAAATTACCAAACCTGGATATATCTACGTTCGATGGGTCCAACATATCTGCATACAAGCCATTCATGGAAATGTTCGAGGCCATGGTGGATCATGAGCATCGTTTATCATGTGTACAGAAGTTATGTTTTTTGAACAAATATTTAAAAGATGAATCACCTATATTTTTTTAATTTTTTTTAGGGTAGGCATCAAAATAATAAGACGTGTTTGTATAAGCTCTAGTTTGAATATTTTATTAAAAATACGTTAATTTCCACTTCAACACTAATAGTATATATCTTACACAACGTTATATATACAATACAAATTTCTACAATGGCAACCTTGCAGAAAACAGTTGAGGATGTCATAGAGCAGCTGAATAAGCGGATGGCACAATTTGATGCAGACTTGAAAGTCATCCGAGCTTCCTCAAATACGCCTCATACGTTGGACTCTTTAGCTGCCGAGATGAAGTCTTTCAAGAGTGATGCCATTTCTACCTTAAACAATCTTCAATCCATTGTTGCGATCCTGGCTAAAGATGTGGAGAGACTGGAGATACGTACTCGTCGCAAAATACTATTGGTCCATGGTGTAGCGGAGCAAAAGGAGGAGTGTGCTACTGCGACTGCAGTTTCTGTGTTTGACGAATATTTGGATTTCCATGTGGGCTCAGAAGACATAAGCCGGTGTCAGCGCATGGGATGACCGACCAGCGAGAAGCCGAGACCTCTTCTAGTCAAGTTCAGGGATGTGGCGACGAGGGACCAAGTTTGGTTTGCCAAAAAACAATTTAAGGGCAGTGGTAAGACACTATCCGAGTTCTTAATAGCGTCTCGTCATAAGTTGTTCATGGCTGCGCGTACAAATCTCGGTGTATCTAGTTGATAGACCCGTGGCGGTGAAATTTTTTACATAACTGCTGACCGGAAAAAGCAATGCATTGCGTCCTTTGGTGAGCTGGATAGCATCGAGTGTCCTGGTAATGGTAGCAAGGCGAGCGCCGATGCAGACAAGCAAGGCAAGTCTCCTGCACAGCATTCAAACATGCTCGAAAACGAGCAGTTATCAACAGCAAGAAGTAGTCGCAACAGTGTTTCGATATTACTTGTTGTAGTACACGACATAGTATTATTTGTTTTCACTAAATCGGCATATTCACTTGTATAATCCACAAGTTTATCAATTATTTTTACTATGAAGTTTATTATAGATTTGTACGTAAATTACAAATTCTTCAATGTTTGTTTTTTTTTATTTTGTTGTTCTTCTTGACTGACAATTGATACTGAGTGGTTTCTCAGGTCAGTGGGCTGTTATTGTCAATGTGTCATTTCGTTCTTTATTAGTTGTTGGCAACCACACATCACTTTGATGTTAATTTTGGAATTTGTGTTTTGATTTGGTAATTTGACTATTAGTTATTTATTTTATTTCACTGATTCGATCACAAGCGGGTACATAGTCAATTATGTGTAAATAAGTGGATGTATTAATTGTTATTGATTTAGTTTTTAATTTAAAGAATTGTGTAATTTCTTTTTTATGCTGCTGGCGGGTAACAATGTAATTGTAAATACATATATATATATATATATATATATATATACATATATATATATATATATATATATATATATATATATATATATATATATATATATATATATATATATATGACCGAGTGATAACGCTCTCGCTCTTTTTGGTTTATAGAACTATTAATTACAACTGTGATGGCGGCGTCATTCGGAATATATGCGTGCCGCGCGTACCGTACAATAGTGCCA